>OY282490.1:3890000-8690000 GCA_958295575.1 Leucania comma | reverse complement strand
ATACAGTACGGCCGACGGATCTTGGCGCGTCTGAAGTTAGGCTCTACGAACTTAAGCACTCAAAATAAGCGTGGCAAATAAATGATTTATAAAAAGAATTGCCAATAAAGTTGTTAACAGCAGTAACAACTGCTATTGGCATTTATTTTTTCAAACCATTTATTTTTTACAGTGCTAAAGTTCGCAGAGAATAACTTCAGGCGCGCCAAGATCCGTCGGCCGTACTGTACCTACTAACCAAAATAAGCAAATAAATATATTGTATTTATAAATTACCGACTTAAATGAAGAAACATTGACTAAAAACAACAATTCAGAAACATCTCTGTATCGTCATTCATAATCAGTAAATAACAGGCAAAGAATCCCATGGTGCCCATTGAAGCCGCAAAGAAGGTAAAGTTTCTTTCTCTGGCAACCCTATTCTCAAATTACCCATTGTCGTCACTACGTACCTCCTTCTTGCACTTGAGGCCCTTGGCTGTAAACAGTATTGCTATCCCTTTCAATGTTTATATATCTATCCTTTTCACCCTTTAGATTTTTTTAGCTCTGTCTCTTTCTACTATTTACGTCAACCACGTGCGTTTGACTACAGTTTTAGCATTAAATGAAAGTCTTTTATTTGACTATTTGAGTTATTTATTGATGTTTATAAATCACGGAAAATAATCATAGTATTTTACGTCCGCTTTTGCGTGCAGCTGAGTTAAAATAGAATTACGAAACTAACTTTGATTTGATAAACATCTAAATGAGATCACGGCGTAATATCTTGTCCCCAATTTACATTTAGGCGGGAAATAAAAGTTGTGATGTATTTTTTTGACGTAATGAAGGCGACACTCGAATTTTGACAAGAGAAAAAATGACAATGGCGGGATTGTCAGCGCTTCATGAACTTTGTATAGGCAGATAGTATTGTGAAGGACTCTCTTTATCCCCTTTATGAGTTCGTTCCCTTTTTTTTTAGGTGGAAATTCATCAAATAACTTGTCTTACTCTGGGTAAACCGAGGAGCCTTACACTTTTACTCAATAAAACCTACACGTCATGTTCTATTCAGTAACCCTTTGCGTTTCAGTGCGGTGTTATTTTTCTTTTTAATTAGTACCTACAGTTCGTTCAACGGTTCTTGGCGCGCCTGAAGTTAGGCTCTGCGAACTTTAGCGCTTGTGCACTCGTAAAAAAATAAATGGATTGAAAAAATAAATGCCAATAGCAGTTGTTATTGCTGTTATCAACTGTTATTGGCATTTATTTTTATAAATCATTTATTTAACGCGCTTATTTTGAGCGCTTAAGTTCGCAGAGCCTAACTTCAGGCGCGCCAAGAACCGTCGAACGTACTGTACATAAGTATTCAATGGTAATGTGTACCGAGCCAAATGTTTTACTACCTAATATGTATGACACTCACTTTTCATTATATAGGCGCGAAAATGTAGGTAGGTGTACAAAAAATGTTAAAAGCAAAGTTCAGTGGCTGTTTTGATTACTTAATTGATTCCTAGTGAATATATATTGTGATGTAAAATTGGTCTAGCTTTATATCTCAAGTGTCTGCGCAACTAGACAATAATGTGGTGTCATTGAAACAGACGCGAACTTGGTAAAATAGAGCTGGGAATTTGATGTATTTCTAGCTGACTAGACAAGCGTTGTTCTTCTTCCATAATATCAACAAAAGACCATAAAAGTACAAAGTTTTTATTGTTATTGAAAGGATGCCTACCTACGTAGGTACATTTCCGGAATAAAAGAAATCCGGAATGGAATCGAGCCTTCGAGAATCATCGTGCAGTTTCGTGATTTTTTTTTTTTTAATAACTGTGAGTTGAGACAAATTGGGACCAGGTATTTTCGGCTACCTGAAGCAGACAATACGTTCAAAATAAGAATAGGATAGTAAATAGCCTCAATCTGTCTTTTGATTGGAAAGTACAGTTTGCAAAAAAATCTTATTTGCGTACTTATCAATAACGGTTTTTTTTTTTTTACTTTGTATTACTAAGTCTTAGTTAAATCTAGGTGTAGTAAAAATGTGATTGTTTAATCTAGATTAGCTAAAATATTGTTTTCTAAAATAAAAAATCTATTTTCTTTCTTAATTTCATTGTAAGGAATAATTCGCCTTCTTCCATTTGCCACACAGTGACGCAGAGATGAGCAAAATTAGAGAACAGGATTCTAATTAAACTTTTTTCGTTTATGATTCGTAAATTAATTAATTTTAAAAATTTCTTGTTTTGTTTACTTATCCAACCCTTCTTTGATTTGACAGTATGACGTCACAAGCACAACATGGCGGGGGAAAATCGATGCTAGAATATTTGGAACGCATTGAATGCAGCTCTTTGGTGTGGCTACTGCTGATCACGCAGTCAACCATACATTTTTTGACGTCATGACCAGAGGTCGGAGTAGGTCGATTAATTTAAGGTCGTTGACGTCAAACGTAGAGGATAATATGGATATGCCTCCAAAATACCGGAACTTCATATTTATTGTGATATTTGTTCCGGAATTTTGAAATTAGCACGAATTTGTGTTTATGGTGAAAAACGTGTTAATAATATCAATCTACGCTGCCAGTGTTAGCTAATGGTGAAAGAAATCAGTATTTTATTTTATACAATAATACTTTGGAATAGTTACGCCGTATTTTGTCCCTTACTGTTGAATTAGGAATTACGCTTGACAGTATGACGCTTTATTTTATTTTGTCCATAATTCCAATCCCGGAACTTTTTCCGGTACTTCCCGCACATTATGGATTAAATGGCATGTCCATATTATAATATCTTGACGCAAGTATATAAAATCAATCTACCTACTCCGACCTCTGGTCATGACCTGGCCACGCCAACATGACGTTCTAATGAGGTAAGGCCTTTATAGAAAATGAGTTTCTGAAATCGTCGATTGTCAAAAGTCAATACAACAATAAAGCATTGACAGAATGCACTAGCAGCTGACCGTAAAGCGGCGTTCCTTTTCTTTAATTTTGATATACATATAAATATTAAAATCTAAATCCAAAAAAACACCTAGGTTGATTGAAGTTTATAGATTATTCCTTAAGTACGATTACCATATAAAAAATGAAGGGGATACTTAAGGATATTACTAATAAATTGTATTGATTACGTTTCTCAAAATAATACCCTAATTCTAGAAACAATATCTAGTAAATAGGCCTTTTTTTAACATTCATTCCATATTTTCTCAAAAACGGCTCTATATTTATACATTGAATTTATATTAAAATATATGTTACGATTAATTGAATAACTTATATTGATTTTTTTTCTAATTTCATTGAATATCGATAAGTAATCAAGAAAAAATCGAATCAGTAGGTACTAACACACCTCGCGCAGCACCCCCTGCAATGCCTGTGTAGCGGTCAATTCTTCTCTACTAGTGTAGAGGTAAATTCTTCAAGGTCATTGAGCAATGTAATAGCCTTAAGGCTCGTATTCGCCGCGCGCGAGCTCTGCACAGAATTAGGTATTGAAGCGCTACTCACAGAGCGACAGACGCGCGCGGTCACCGTTCACGCACACATTGATGTTTGCCTAGTGTTCGAGCGTCGAGATACCGACGACCATAGAAATGTATCTATGACGACGACGAAACGTAATTACTCATTTTGAACTTTTTTAAACCTCTGGAAATCCACAAATGTAACAGAGAACACCATGAAAATTTATTTTATTAAAATTGAATATATGACCAAGCGCTTGGCAAAAATGAAAACATGATAATTATAAATTAGTTGGATCGATAAAAAAAAATCGCGGATCTGACCCTAATTGTGTGTTTTTCGAGATTATGTTACGGAAATACTTACGATATCACTTTCACAGTAATTACGAATCTAACGACACCTCGCAAAGTAAAATCCATCGAGCCGTTCAGGCCGCAGAGCGTGCCAAACATTTGAATTTGGCGCCAAAAATCCGCCATTTTGTTTTTTTTTATTTTGATATACCCCGTGTCACTCTATTACGATATCACTTTCACAGTAAATACGAATCTAACGACACCTCTTAAGCTAAAATCCATCGAGCTGTTCAGGCTGCAGAGCGTACCAAACAATTATATATACATACATACATACTCTCGAAAAACATAACCCTCCTTCTGGCGCCCTCTACAGGGCCCCGGTGTGGGCACCGACGTTGACACAGCAACCGAGGGCCCAGCTGAATGCGTGCCAGAGGGTCATGGCAATACGCATGGTGCGAGGGTACCGAACGATTTCCCGCGAGGCGGCGACCCTCCTTGCTGGCCAACTGCCATGGGATCTGGAGGCAACAGTCCTTGCAAACATGCACGACAAGCGCATGGAGATGCAACGCCGGGGTGAAATTCCGCTGCCGCGACAAGTCGAGGCATGGCGGACAGAGTTCCGGCGGGATCTCATGGCGAAATGGCGTCAGCGACTATCGCAACCTCGTTCGGGGCGCGCCACAATTGAGGCGATAAGGCCCATCCTTGAGGCGTGGCTGGAAAGACCTCACGGCGCTCTCAACTTCCGCACGACGCAGGTGCTCACCGAACACGGAAAGTTCGCTAAGTACCTGTTCCGGATTCGTGCGGAGGATTCGCCCGGGTGTCGCCACTGTGCGGAACATCCGGAGGACACGGTGGAGCACACCGTAGAGGTGTGCCCCGCCTGGGCGGAGCATCGCCGTGTCCTCGTGGGGGCGATCGGCGGCAGCGATCTCTCTCGCCGGGCCTTGGTTCAGGCCATGGTCCGTAGTGAGGAGGGATGGCAGTCGCCTCCTTCTGCGAAGCAGTAATGCTAGCAAAGGAGGAGGCCGACCGCATCAGGCCGAGGCAACGGGGCGCTCGCCCCAGCCGCCGCCGGTATTCCGATCCCGATTTCCGGCCACCATAGGCGCGGGTTTGCAGGTGGCGTGCAATGGGTAGCACGCTGTCCGATCGTCCGGTAACCGACCGGACCGAGCCCAAGTCGTCGACGGCGCGTTCTGTTCCCGCGCGTCTCAAGGAGCTGTCAGCACACCGAAGAGACCCAGCCTGCTAACTGCAGGCAGGCAGGGTCGAAGCCTGCTGGGGTCAAGGGCCGTTTTCTGAGAGGAAGGCTCAGCCCCGGCACTATAGGCAACGAAGGAACGGGGTAGGTTTTTGGTCAGTAAGAATCTGACACTACTTCCCGGTCCACCCAAGGGCGACAATCGTCATAGGATGAGTTTACCTACCATAAAAAAAACCCTCCTTCTGACGCAGTCGGGTAAAAACTCACCTGTTTCCTCCCCACCCTGCCAGTGACGTAATCAGGACTGCTATCCAGGACGATGTAGTCGTCAAATCCTGGAGCCTCATTAGCGTTCAGCTCTCGAAGTTGTACACACGTCTTTTCCATCAAAATGTCATTCACTTCGTTCAATCTTTTGCGAACATCTTCGAGGTTGACTGAAAATTATAATAATATATTATTATTCTAATATATAATTGTTATTATAATAAGATATTTTTATTTTTTTTGTCAAAGCCTTTGGGGCCATTCCACTATTACGTAAGCACTACAGGGGGGTGGGGGGTCTTTGCTTTGCTTATTTTTGATGACATGGAGGACGGGGATCTGGATGGTGATTACTTCAGCAGTATATTTTGTTAGTTTTCTAAGAGAACGTTAAAGATGTTGCAAAATCACACGACAGCAACAAACATCCGGCAGCACGTTGCAGTCGGCGCTGACACTGACGCCTCGTTGATGGCTCGGATGTGTGTGATCGAGTTCATACAAAATGTGTGTACCGATATTTTTTTAGACTCCTGTCGACACACATTGCTGCCCCGTCCCTGACGCGGCACGGATGTGTGGGGATAGACCTTTAAACGTAACGATAGCGTAAAGAGGGATGCTCAAAGGTACCCAAATCCATAACTTCTCTGATTTAGACTTCGCCTTTATCCAAAATTACTCGAAACTTAAGCTGGAAGGGGAACCACATTAGACCGAAGCACACGTGGCCCACGCCTGATTTGTATGTACAGTCACATCGCGTGGCGTGGATCTAATGTAGCTCTAAAGTCTAGTTACCATATAATGTATGGAAACCGACGCGCCCAGATCGGCGTACGTGGGCCACGTAGGCACAGTGTAATTCTACCTTGAATAGGTACATTGATCATTGTGTGTTATTACTATTACATAAATACCTCTCAAGTTGAAGGGTAAAATTTACAAGTCCGTGATAGACCTGTCACACTGTATGGATCAGAATGTTGGGCTGTGAAAAAGATGGATGAAAAAAGACTGCATGTAGCGGAGATGAGAATGTTGAGATGGATGTGTGGTGTGACGAGAATGGATAAAGTGAGAAATGAGTATATTAGAGGAAGTTTGAAAGTGGCGCCAGTGATTGAAAAGCTGAAAGAAAATCGTTTGTCATGTGAAGAGGAGGGATGAAACGCATGTTACTAAAAGAGTTTTGAGTTTACACGCAGATGGATGGAGAGGGAGGCCGAAGAAGAGATGGATAGATTGTGTGAGGAGTGATACGAAAGAAAAGGAAGGTAGTGATAGTGTGAGCGGTTACAGGACAGAATGGAAGAAAAAAACGTGTTGCGCCGACCCCAAGTAATATGGGATAACGGCAGGAAGAAGACGGAAAAATATACAGTACTTACATTCCTCCAACCTGTCGATGACGTAAAAAACAACACCGTCCGGCCATTTTCTTTCATGATAGAATTCTTTATTTAACTGGCTGAGTTCCACCGTCTTTGGTACCTTTCCTGGCTTGTGTGTGCGCTGGCTCTGTTGGCTGTTCCTCGGCTGAGTACTGTGAAAGAAATCGTCATCATTTCATTTCACTGTTGGGCATAGTCTTCCCTCAAGTATAGTCGTAACGGCCGGTGCGATGCATCTCTCATCCATCGGATTCCCGCAACACTCACCAGGGCCTCAAGTCTGCTATTACAATAGTTTCAGAAAGGTCAATCATTGATTTCATAATTATTGTTGATTTTGACAAGTTTGGTAATCTACTAATACAATGGCGACTCCAATGATTAACCACCGACATGAATCCTCCATTGAGAGAAATGGCATAGAATGGTAATCTCGTACTTACCTACATAATGCCTTGTTGCATTAAGTCCGCCTATGTACCACTACTGTACATGAAGTTTAAATAAATAAATAAATAAATAAATAATGACAAATGAATGTCTGCCTTATATCATAACAAAAACATAACAAAAACCAAACACTAATACATTAACAACAACAAAACACTGAAAACGCTGGCCGGCGGCGGCTCTAAATAAGCAGTAATGTCACATTTGACTTTGACAGCTAAAAGACCACTGATCGACCAATGGTCGGTCATTATGAATTTTGTAGATTACGAACTTTTACCAAAATGACAATGGAATCGTGTTGGAACGACGAATTTTTAAAAATAGCAGACTTGGGCCTCAGGTCATCGGTCCGCTTTGTGGAAGGCTTTCCAACACTGCGTCATCCGGCACGTGGTCGCCATTCCAGAGCCTCTATAGGGGTGTATAGCCCCATAATATCCCTCCGTCTCACTCGCAACTCTGACTTTTTAAACACGTCATGATATGGACCCAGGGCCTCAAGTTTGCTATTACAATTACAATAGTGTCAGAATGGTCTATCATTGATTACGCGATTGATTTTTTATTTTGACAAGTTTAGTAATCTATTAATATAATGACGTCATTATGACTTTACTAAGATCAACTACTGACATTTCATTGAAAGAAATAGCATAGAATGGTAATCTGCTAAAATTTTGACAGTTCCCTTGATCAGTGACCTACCATTAGAACGTCATTGTGCAGTCATTGCTTTTAATTCGTTACAAGACAGCTCGTACCACAATTCTATTACGAGACCACAGACCAATCAATGATCGGCCATTATGAATTAACAGATTACGAACTTTTAGCAAAATGACAATGGGATCGTGTGTGTTGGAATGACATCTCCGCGCCCTTGGGCGGGGCGGGAGATAAAGTCAGACTTTTACTGACTAAAAAACCCACTCCTGCAATGTTATTCTCTAAGAAAACAGCCTCGAGTGCAGCGCTGCCGCAGCGACGAAAATCCAAATAGTTACTTTGGATTTACAATCTAATGTATAGCAGCATTAGGTTAACAATCCAATGTATCCTATTTGGATGTTCATCATTGCGGCAGCGCTGCGCTCAAGGCTCTTAGAGAATAGCACGCCTGTTCCTTCGTTGCCTTTCATACCGGGGCCGAACCTTCCTTTCAGAAACCGATCCTTGGTCCCGGTAGGCTTCGACCCTGCTACCCTACGGTTTGCTGACAACTTTTTCAGGCGCGCGTGGAACGAAACGCACCGTCGACGACAAAGATATTAGAAAGGAGTTTTTTACATTTCTGTGGTCGACGACTTGAGCTCGGTCCGGTTTTCGGTCGGTCGGACAATATAACACGGCTGCTATTACTTACTCGTCAAAATCGACGTCAATTTCTTCTAAAGGTACTTTTTCAGCCTTTACCTCTGGAGATTCTTCTTCTGTTTCATGTAAAATATAAAGAATACTATTACTTGTGACACGCAAAATATTATAATAACGAATTAAAATTCGAAATAATAATAATAATCTTGACTTGGCTCGCGAGGTTGTCTACATGTGGGAAGTGGACACAGCTGTCATTGTGCCGATAGTCGTGACGGCCAATGGCTTAATAGCCAAGAGCCTCGACCAACATCTGAGGAGGCTCTCGTTAGGCAGTTGGATCAAGGGTCTGATTCAGAGAGCAGTACTCCTGGACACGGCGCGTATTGTGCGGAGGTTCCTCTCTCAGGAGCCCTGACCACCGGCAGCTTGGACCCTGTTCCCGATGCCGGTGGGCTACTATTTTTTATATTTTTAAATGATTTTTTTTTAAACATATGTAAAAATGTAATTTGTATGTATATAAGATGAATAACTAAAATAATAATATTCCACAACTATCACACAACGCCGTCTAGTCCCAAGCTAAGCAGAGCTTGTGTTATGGGTACTAGACAACTGACAAACATACTTATATATTTCTACATAAATACTTATTATAGATAAAATTACACCCAGACACAGAACAAATGATCGTGCTCATCACACAAACATTTGTCCTGGGTGGGAATCGAACCCACGACCTCCGGCGAACCAACAGGCCAGTCAACTGTGTAAATAGTTAAATTCCTGAATCGAGTCTCGAAATCTCGATCACGGGTTTACGGTTCATGATTTCTCGAATTTATCAATTTCTCGGGTTTTGTTTTAATTTATTTATTTATGTACAGACGCCAGCACGTCAATCTACCCCAATCTGTCAAATTTTGCCAATCGAACATTAACCTTCTACTATTATGATAAGGTTGAAAATCTATTCGAGAAATTTGATAGATTTAGGGATGTTGATGTGCTGGCGTCTGTACACACAAATACTTAAAAAAGAAAAGAAAAAACATAGACAGAAGAGTACAAAGGTACTGCTTATTTTAACGAAAATTCCTCCAGCAGACATGCGACAGGAGAGTTGTATGAGAAATGTAGACACAGTATGTATAAATAATTCATACAAGTTAAAATGGACTAAAATTAAAATCAGATAAAACAAATAAATACCTATAGCAATAACAGTAAATAAATGTACACATATATATTATATAATAATACAATACTTAAATTAAATTATAATAATACATAATCTATAATATATAAATGGGTTTCGAGAATTCTCGAAGGTAATTTCTCGGGTTGTCGAATTTACATTTACTGTGTTATGTGTGTGTCAATTCTTTTTGGCTCAAATCTCGACTCGGGGGCCATACAAGTATTACGTAAGCACTACGTAACGTACGTACGTGGTTATTTTTGATGACATGGGGTTGGGGGTCTGGATGGTGATTCCATCAGCAGTATCTATATATTTTTTTTTATTTTTAAGAGGACGATGTCGATTTTCAAAGTCACACGAAAGTGAGCACACTCACATCACTGAACAGCAAACATCCAATGGGTTACCTATCATAAGTTCGAAAACACGTTTGACCGAATTTCATTTCACCTAAAACTTTTCAACTATTATCGCTTCGTTTTTTTTTTATTTCATCGAAGTCACGTCTGCCACTGTAACAGTTGACCTATTCTCAATTCGAATTTTTTCGTTACACTAAAGCTTCATTTGGTCGAAAAACTTTTCACCGGTGTTACACTTAGCGGAACTATCATTTGTTCGAAGTATTATGTTTCCGAACGTTCATTATACCACCATGGAAGGTTTTCTGTCTCTGCTCCGGCGCCGCGGGGTTACGGCGGTCCCACGCGAGCTTATCGTCGCAGATGGTTTCAACGCTCACCACTGCAGCTTCGGCTGGCCGGCCAGCCTCAGCCGCGGCGGCGGGCCTTCAAATCACCTGATCCTCAGCTCGCGGGCCGCCCCACCCCTACGCGCCTTCGCGGGTTTATGTAACACTCTAGGGGTAGGGCAGACAAGACTGTGTGAAGTCGGATTCGCAGCGAGTCGTTTCTGTCACTAAATTTTGTAGCACAAAATATTGACTTTTATGACACAATTTTACTATTGAAAATGCTACGAAATTATAGTAGGTACGTGGCAAATAAACTGAACCATCCGACACGGCTACGCGCAGCTCCCTCCCTCGACTGAGACCCGAAATCGGTTAATAATCCTTGTCCCACAAGTTAAACCATCATGGCGGTCGACCTTAAATGCACAGTAACCGATTTTCGGGTCCCAATCAAAGTGGACGGTTGCGCGCAACCATAGCAAATGGTTCAAGTTATTTACCGCGTACTATAACCGTCTATATATTTGTGACCAAAATTCTGTTAACTGTTGTTTCGGTATGATGAAAATATGGCAAATAAATCATTTTGCAAATGAAAAAAGTTCAAGAGAGGCTTCGGCCAATAGCAATTCGGTACCTATGTTACATGATACTTCGATGATATAAAAATATGTCAAATAATGCATATAAAAATATGTCAAATAATGCATATAGCAAAAAAGATGTCGGCCAATAGTTTTCGGTCCCATGAAATTCGAACAAAAAAATTCGGGAAAGTGATCGGTTTCCCATCCAATGTCATTTGCAAATGAAATAAGTTCAAGAGAGGCTTCGGCCAATAGCAATTCGGTACCTATGTTACATGATACTTCGATGATATAAAAATATGTCAAATAATGCATATAGCAAAAAAGATGTCAGCCAATAGTTTTCGGGCACATGAAATTCGAACAAAAAAAAATCGGGAAAGTGATCGGTTCCCCATCCAATGTCATTGAAAACTTAAAGTCATGGACTGATGATTGATAATTTGAATTAATAGTTGTTTATTTAGTTTCTCTATTTATTTTAATGGGCATTGTATTAAAACAACACGCAAAACTAACATATAGCACGGATTTTACTAACAAAAGACGTAAAGATCTAGTCTGTCCTCAAAATCACACTAAACATGCTTTCTCATCAAAATTTTACCTGTTTCTCGGTCCTCTCCTCTACAATAGATTGAATGCAAAAGCAAACATTTATAGCTTGAATCAAGTTAACTGTAAGAGAATTCTCAAGGAGACTCTTCAAAGACTGTCCTACGATGATACAGAGAATTTACTGACTGTCCTAAACTGATTGTTTTGTTACGATTTTTGATCTAGTTTAAGTATCTTGTTAATTAAGAAAATAGATTTAAGCTTTGGTAATATAAGGTGTTAAAAAATTAACTGCAAGAAAAGTAAGTACTGGTTTAGAATTACAAATAAAAAAATTTGGCGAAAGAAAGATTTTTAAATAACAACCCGTTTCGGAGATATGCAATATTTTCACTTCACACAAAATTATTGAATATGCGCACTGTACACCGCACTTGCGCCGCCGGCGCGGCCGCCCCGCCGTAGGTATGCGTGAGTCGTTCACCCCTGTGACACGACACGCGACGGCGCAAATTCGTAAACAGCTGATTCTAATTTTTCTATCACATTTCTCAGACTTTGGACTGGCAAATTATCGAGCTTACTTACAAATAGCATATTTTATTATACCTATAGGACTATTAAAAGCACTGGTAGACTCCTAGGATTGTTTGGACAGCAGGCACTCGTCGTTGCTCACCATACAGTTCACGGTAACGGTTACGTGCCGCAGCTAAACTTTAACCAGTCGTAATGTAGCACATTATCATATCTAAGTACTCTCGATTGGAATACGTAAACGCTGTGCGTAAACGGCATTATTAAAAGCACGAAACTGCACGAACGCACGTATTCGCCGTAATGACACAAGAAAACACCCTTACCGCGCGACGGATTTCGGACAACTAAGGGACGGGAGGGGTAGAGAGAGCTGCGGGAAGAGTAGCGGGCGGCGGGGGAACTGCTAGCAAGCCGCTCGCGAGCGGTACGATGGCGGCCCAAGCCTCAAGCGCAGCCCTGGGTACAGCGCACAAAAAAATATTATACTAAATTATTTTATTTATGTGAAAATATAAAAAGGCTCAAAAAAAAATTTTTTTTTTTTTGATGTGTTCGTTTTTCGATGGCGAGTAAGTGGACAAAATTCTTGCAGTTAATTTTTTAACACCTTATATAATAGTATAAAATAATGTCTACGTTACAGATTTTTTACTCATTTATATTGTACCTAATATAGAATCTTTTTGGTCCTTTGTTTTTTTTAATAAATTAAGCCTCTCACGCCTGAAATACAGGGTTTCCTAGTTCAGGCACGTAAGACTCAAAATTAAGATTTATATTTAAGATTGTATTAACTTATACTGTAAAGAATTTTGAATAAAATATTATTATTATTTATAGCTCCTTATCCTTAATATTCCTTGTAACTTTTGCTCATTAAATTAACTAATAACCAAAACTACATTGAAAAATGCATGTAGATACCTATGTTGACATAACCGTATGGTGGTAGTGAGAAATTAGCTTACTTTTCCTGACGAGGGCCCCCGTCGTGGCCGTCGTTAGTATTTACCAAAAATCTGCTCACGTAATACTTGAACGGCCCCTTAGTCAGAAAGATGTCTACTACATGACTGTTCATTGTAGCGACACTTAGGGGAGGCTTTGTGCAACGGTGGATGTCTTTCGGGTGTAGTAATGATGATGATGACTGGACGTCGCTACAACTTCTTCTAGCACGCGTTCGCTACTCCTGAACTTCCTTCATCAACCATCTCATCAGCAAGCAATGCATCCTGCTCACTACTACTCAAGGCAGTTAGTTACATTTTGATACAAGTGCAGAAAATTTGTCATTGCGACCGAGGCGGAATTCGCATGAGCCGTAGGCGAGTGTGTTATGGAGCCGAGGGCTGAAGACACGACTCGTGGGGGTTGAACCGTGCCTCGTATACACCGTTAAATTTGGGTCGTTTTAATCCCGCGGAGGGTCGATTCGGTACATGAAACCCTATCGATTGTAAAGATAAAAATGAAACTAGAGTACGTTTTTTTTAAATTCGAATTAATTTCGTACATGCGTACGAAATTAATTTCTTTAAGTAAACGTCAGCTAATCGAGGTCATTGACTCGTTTACTTAAAGAAATTAATTTCGTACATGCGTATATTAATTCGAGTTTTAGAAAAAAGGTAATTTATTTTTTATTTTATTTTTACAAATCGATAGTGTTTCATGTACCGGATCGACCCTCCACGGGATTAAAACGATCAAAATTTAACGGTGTATATGTAATAAAAAAAATCTGCACTAATGCCGAAAACAGTCAACTTGCCTAAAATCGGGTTTTTGAGTAAGTGTACAACGCCTGTACCTCCACCATGAGTTTTAAGCAATAGTATTCGTCGCTACTCGATATCGACGCCGTAAATATTTTGTATGGCAAATTTTGCAGCGCCTCTAGCGGTCACTTGCAGAACCAAAATTTGTTATACAAAATATTTACGGCGTCGATATCGAGTAGCGACGAATACTATTGCTTAAAACTCATGGTAGAGGTACTGTTCATCAAGTTGCTTACCCGTGTTAGAATATTCCTCTGAGGAGGATGTTGTCGTTTTCTTTTCTGTTTCTACATTCCCTTTATCCGCTTTTTCTTCGGCCGCCTTCACTTCTTTCAGAATAGCTCCTGCTCCTACCTTCAACATTTTCTTTAATAACTCTTTAGTATTTAGAGTTTTTGCCGGCTCCAGAGTTTTTCTGTCTAGAGAAGTGTCGGATTCATCCCAATCGGTGGCATTTTGTTGCTCTTTTACTCTGATAAGAAATAAGTAAGCTGTACTATTTTCCTCTCTGGCAAGGGGCCGTTCAAGTATTACGTGAGATTTTTTATTTTTTTGCGATTATTAACCCGCCTCTCTCCCTCGTCAGCAAAAGTAAGCAAAGATCTCAGGGTAGGTTTTAAGTCAGTAAGAGTGTGACACTATTTCCCGTCCCGCCTAAGTCCGGGATTGTCATTGGATGATTTTACCTACAATAAAAAAACCCCCATGCTTACGTAAACATTGCTCAGTGAAGTGTGACTATTCACCTTGATGTGACTTTGAAACATCGAGATTGTCTTAAAAAAAAACTGCTGACGAAATTACCATCTACTCGTAGCACCTCTAACCCCCATGTCATCATAAACAAGCAAAGCAAAGAGCCCCACACTGTAGTGCCTACGTAATACTTGAATGGCCCCCGTGCTTAATAACACCTAAGGATAAAATCTACAAATCACAACGGTTATTTTATGTTTTTTTTTTATGGTAGGTAAAATCATCCAATGACAAATCCCGCCCTTGGGTGGAGCGGGAAGTAGTATCAGACTCTTACTGACTAAAAACTGGGAATTTATTAAATATTCACCAGCTCTGGGAATAGTGAGGAGGCGTGTAAGACTTTTCCTTATTAAAATCCACTGTGTTCTGCAAGTTGGCAATTGACCCCTAAGCCCCTAAAGTCAATGTAAGAATTGGAGGGTAGTTTTGATTTTAGGTTATATTCTACTAGCGACCCGCCCCAGCTTCGCACGGGTGCAATGGTGATATTACATGGTACATTGTGATACAAGTGTATATTGTAATTGGTTACCGTCGAGGTTGTATTAAGACCCGAGCCTTGGCGAGGGTCTTAAGAGAGCCAAGAACGGTAACCATACATTACTCACGTGTATCATACGACGTTTTTCAATACACTCGTGAAGAAAAATAATTTAGCTAACTAATATTACAACGGTAAAACTAGTAAAATTTTTCATAACATGGCGGTAAAAAAACAAATCTGTTGCCTATTAGCACGCGCTAGGCTATGGCTATATGGTCTTTTGATCATATTGCCTAGTCGTCGTTTGTTTTCTTGTGTGAAAAGTTTTTACGTTAATATCATTCGTAGAGACAATAGAATATGGATGTAACATTTTATAATGTAGTATTTGATTTAATTTAAGTAATACAGCCCATGAATTTCACTCGAAAAATATACGCGCATCTTAAAATGACGGTCATAGACCACAAAATATTTTTATATTTTCGTATTCAAAATTTCTTTTGCGAACAAAGAGGTTGAACAAAAAGGTTATAGCTACATTACACTAGTGCGTAATGGTAATCAAAATGTCACAGTTTGGTAACAGGTGCCATTATATACCTAAGTGTAGTGCAATAAAAGTCACTTTCTGAGCAAGTGTATTGAAAAATATACTATGCATGTATTATACATATAAATCTTCCTCTTGAATCACTCTATCTATTAAAAAAAAACCGCGTCAAAATCCATTGCGTAGTTTTAAAGATCTTAGCATACATAAGGACTGAAAGCAAAAAACGCATCAAAATCCGAATGTCATACACTATTCAGCAATTCGGCCTAAAGGCCGAATAAAATAAAGTACTTTTTGTCTAAAAACTCGAATTCATTAATTCCCAAGAGGACACCGGTGTCCGCACACCTATTGTCTTTCTATTGTGTCTCTAATTACGGTATTCAAAAGGTTTCGAATTTTAGAAAAAAAGTATTTTATTTTTTAAGTTTTATCTTTACAAATCGATTATGTTTCATGTACCGGATCGACCCTCCACGGGATTAAAACGATCAAAATTAACAGTATATGTATAGTATACAAATTATAATAATCAGGACGGTAAAAAATTGCTATGAAATGTGATCGGTTTGAAAGATTAATTTTTTTGAATACTTCAAAAATGTGGTTAAATATTAACAAAAAAAGTAGTGAAAAGTTTAAAAATAACTAAGTTTGTAAGAAGTACCATTGAGAGTAAATTTAGTTTGACACAAGTTGGTTCGGATCCACATATGAGAACAAGTAAGTAGAGGTGTGCCACGCTTGGGAAGAGCATTGCCGTGTCCTCGTGGGGGCGATTGGTTGCGGCGATCTCTCGCGCCGGACCTTGGTACAGGACATGGTCCGGAGCGAGGAAGAGTGGCAGGCGGTCGTCTCCTACTGCGAAGCAGTAATGCTAGCAAAGGAGGAAGCCGGCGCCGTAATTCCGATCCAAATTTCCGGCCATCGCAGGCGCGGGCTTGCGGACGGCGGGTAATGGGTAGCTCGTTGTCCGTTTGTCCCGTAACAGACCGGACCGAGCCCAAGTCGTTTACGGCACGCACTGTTCCCGTGTACCTCAAGGAGTTGTCAGCAAACTGTAGGGGCCCAGTAGGGTTTAGGCCTAGTCTGGGGCTCTGGGGAGGTATGAAAATGCATACCAGCACCGTGGAACCAAGGCCTTCTTCTTCCTTCCCTAGGAACAGGGTAGGTTTTTAGTCAGTAAGAGTCTGACACTATTTCTCGCTCCGCCCAAGGGCGGGATTTGTCATTGGATGATTTTACCTACCATAAAAAAAAAACACAAATTTGGGCGTTCTCTTTTGCCCATGGTTCTTTGGCACCAAAATCCATCAACAAGCCGTTTAGGCTCTAGGGCGTGCCAAATAAATACACATACATAAATACTCTTCAAAAATATAACCAGGGCCTCAAGTCTGCTATTACAATAGTGTCAGAATCGTCTATCATTGATTTCATCATTGTTGATTTTGACAAGTTTGGTAATCTACTAATACAATGACGTCACTATGACTTTCCAACAGTCAATCACTAACACACCATTGAAAGAAATGCTAATCTCGTACATTATGACAAATGAATTTCTGACTTACGGGGTAATCTGCTAAAATTTTATCAGTTCCTTTGATTAGTGACTTAACATTATATTTGTCTGAATACGACAAAGTCATTCTACCACCATTCGTTTACGAGACCAATAACCGACCAATGATTGACCATTATGATTTAGCGGATTAAGAAATTTTACCAAAATGACAATGGGATTGTGTTGGAATGTCGAATTTACAAAAATAGCAGACTTGGGCCCCTGGTGTACAATAAAGTTTCATTCTATTCTTCTATTCTATAACCCTTCTTCTGACGCAGTCGAGTTAAAAAACCGGGCAAGTGCGGGTTCCATAGAAACTTACCTTTTAAAACCAGTTCAATTCTCGAATCGAAAATAATATTTTTTGTGATGTAACTACAAATTTAGAGTTTTCAGGATTTTCCTATTCCTTGTGCTTTAAGAGCTTGCATGGGCGTCGCCAACGAGGGGCAGGGAGGCTACGGCCTCCTCCTCCTAGAGGCTTGCTTTACAGCTTCAGAGCCTAGTTTAGGCACCAGTCTCCCACAATATAATGCCCATTCTATATTACCGTAGATATAAGGCTAGCAATTAGGAGTTATATTGTGGAGAAAATAAACTTTTATTATTATTAAAAAAAACTTTTTTATTATTCTCTATGCCCCCCCCCCCCTTGATCATTGGTTGGCGACGCCCTTGAGAGCTTGCTTCATGCCAAATTTCAGAACTCTAAGTCAACAGAAATTACCCTATGAATTTTGATTCCTTTGTTAGTGTCGAAATATACGTCTTTTTTGGGACATTTATGTCGGCCGTATCTTTTTTTTTTGTTACCTTAGAAGTTTGATTTTTTCACATCTTCAAGGGACTAAGGAGAAGAGAGTATATGGTTCTTCAACTTAATACCTCCACGCGTTCTTGAAATAAAGTGGGACAGACAAACAGACAACAGAGTGATCCTATAAGGGTTCCGTTGTTCCTTTTGAGGCACAGAGTGCCTAGTGTGAGTTTGTTTTACGCTAACGCGATCGACACGTTTATGACGTTCGAGCCTCCGATTGGCCCGCTCCAAGCTCTTAACCAATCAGAGAGCCAAACGCGGTAAACTTTTCGATCGCGTTAGCGTAAAAACAACTCATACTCAACGCACAGAGCCCTAATTAAAAATCAACTTACTTGTACCGTTTGTCAGTAAATATCCTTCTATATTCTTTTTTGTTGTCTTCTACTTTAGAAGCAGTCGTAGACGAAACTAATGCTGGCTTCGTCGTGGACTCAGCTTTCTCTATCTCTTTTAACCGTTCTTCCTTCATCAATTTCACTTTATCTTTCCAAAGCTTATCTTTTTTAGCCTCACTTTTAATTGCCTTATCATTTTCTATTCTATCGTCTTCTGTTTTTGTATTTGTAGCTTCCCTCTTACTTCTCTGATTTGGTGTTGAAGTTGTAATAGTAACGCCTTTGTTAGATATATCTTTGACATTCTCACTTTCTTTATATTTATCAACAAGTTTAATAACAAAATCAGAAGTTAGACATTCGGATCTAAAAGCTTTGGGACATCGACTATCAAGATGTGATTTACATTGTCTCTGATAATCTTCTATAGTTTCAGAACTTTGACAGAACTCTTTTGTATTCCCTGCAGCGGTATCGACTATGGTTTTGGCAAAATCTGCTATGATTTGAAGTACTCCTAGTACATCGGAATTTTCTGTTGAATGTATATTTTTAGCTTTGTCGTTCGAAGTAGTGTTGCAATATTTTTCATTAGCGTTTTTTAGTGCTAAAGCAGAGAGTTGATAAACTAGTTTGATAATTTTCTCAGCTTCATTTTCTATGCCTAGGATTTTTAGACTATCTTCCGCATGTTTGGTATCGTTTACTTCTTTAGTTTTCTCAGTGATTCCAGCTAGCGCATGTTTGGTGTCGATTACTTCTTTAGTTTTCTCAGTGATTCCAGCTAGCGCATGTTTGGTGTCGATTACTTCTTTAGTTTTCTCAGTGATTCCAGCTAGCGCATGTTTGGTGTCGATTACTTCTTTAGTTTTCTCAGTGATTCCAGCTAGCGCATGTTTGGTGTCGTTTACTTCTTTAGTTTTCTCAGTGATTCCAGCTAGCGCATGTTTGGTGTCGATTACTTCTTTAGTTTTCTCAGTGATTCCAGCTAGCGCATGTTTGGTGTCGTTTACTTCTTTAGTTTTCTCAGTGATTCCAGCTAGTATATGTGGTGGTGGAGTGATATTAGGATTGACTCTCCAGCTTTTGTTAATAGGAGGATAAATGACTTCTCTTTTGCGTCTGCCTACTCCAGGAAAAGACTGGCATATGGCTACTTTTTCAGCACGATCCCTCTTCCGACATTCTGGTCCATAAATTAGATCAAGTTTCATTATGTCTTTCTTTGTTAGACCGTGTCTATTTTGAGACTTAATTCCCTGTAAAATATTGTTTAAAGTTAGTTTTTTAGTTAATCATTATGCGTATTTAAATTAACTTATGGGGCTATTCAAGTATTACGTATTCAAGCACTATAGGGGGCGGGGGTTTTTACTTTGCTTATTTTTGATGACATGGAGGATGGGGGAGTCTGGATGGTGATAACATCAGCAGTACATACACTTTTTAGTTCGTTAAAGAACGACGTCGATTTTATACAAAGCATGACACAGATTGACACACATCGCTACGCAGCTAACGTCCAATGTCATTGAAAACTATCAGTCATGGATTCGTGTGTCATGGACTGATGACTGATAATTTGAATTCATATGCCAAAAAAAGTTGTTTGTTTATTTCCTTTAGGTAAAGCAAATTCCTTCTTTTTAGACTTATAAGTTTTGCTCATTAAATTAACTAATAACGAAACTAGAATACATTGAAAATGCATGTAGATATCAATGTTTTCGTAAGCATCCGGGGATGAAGAGGGTGGTGGCCGGTTAATATTTGCCAAAAATCTGCTTACGTAATACTTGAACGGCCCCTAGTAATATTTCACAACTTCACACAACGCCGCCTAGTCAAAAGCTAAGTAGAGCTTGTGTTATGAGTACTAGACAACTGATAAACATACATATATATTTCTAAATACATACGTATTGTAGATGCGTCTGGGTGTAGACGCAAAACAAATGACCGTGCTCATCACACAAACATCTAATGTCTATAAATCTAGTTGCCGATGCGACCAGGGCCTCAAGTCTGATATTAGAATAGTATCATAATGGTATATCATTGATTTCATAATTGTTGATTTTGACAAGTTTCGTAGTCTACTTATATAATAGCGGTATTATGACTTTCCAATGATCAACTGCCACTCCATTGAAAGAAAGTGCATAGAAAGGTAATCTCGTGCATAATGACAAATTAATGTGTGACGTATGCGGCAATCTTCTAAAATTTTGACAGTTACCTACAATTAGAACGTATATTTTGAGCGGCCGCCGGCCGGTGTTTTCAGTGTTTCGTTGTTGCTATTGTATCAGTATTTGGTTTTTGTTATGTTTTTTTTTTATGATATAAGGCAGACATTCATTTGTCATTATATAGGTAAGTACAAGATTACCGTTCTATGCTATTTCTCTCAATGGAGTGTCGGTGGTTGATCATTGGAGTCGCCATTATATTAGTAGTTTACCAAACTTGTCAAAATTAACAATTATGAAATCAATGATAGACCATTCTGACACTATTGTAATAGCAGACTTGAGGCTCAGATCAGCGTGTGTTAGGGTTGCCAACCGTACTATAATATATAGTATTGTACTATGTTTTGACTCTGTGTACTATGTACTGTTGAAGAAATATTTATAGTACGCAAAAATACTATACTTTGATGCGGTAGCGTATATTCGAACGTATTATCTTGCTGCGTTTGGTCTTACTTTTTAATATCAAACCAATGTTTGATCATTAGTCTGCTGTTTCCGTCCTTTGATTTTGGTAAATATTTTCAATTGAATATTGCTCTTTTCTTTATGTTAAAGTCTATAGAAGTAGAAAATAGTAGCGAAACCGACAGTGTGTCGCTAATGCAGACAAATATAGTTTTTATAAAAATAAATAAGTAGATACCAAAAATATATCTGGTCATTTTTTGCATTTTCTGTAAAATACTACATTTTATTGAAGCGAACTTTTTTATAGCTTAGTTTGAAAAATACTATATTTCGTCGAAGAAATGTTGGCAACCCTAGCGTGTGTAGCACACGTGTGCGCAGTAGAGTTCTAGTATTCGAGGCTTACTTTATAACAATTACCTTAAATATAATAGTTTTATGACCGTTCTTGCTGTAGTCTCTTTCACCGAAGTGCATCACACTGTTATAGTCATATGAAATGTGTTCTAGGTTCGAAAGCAAGAGACTGTCCTTCGTGAAGAGGGGCATGTAATCTGTGGAAAAGAAACAAGAAATATTCAATAACTAGCTACAGTACGGCCGACGGATCTTGGCACGTCTCAAGTTAGGCTCTGCGAACTTTAGAGCTCAAAATAAACGCGCCAAATAAATGATTTCTAAAAGTAAATGTCAATAACAGTTATTTTTTCAAACTATTTATTTTTTTACGAGTGAGAGAGAGACTTTACTTAAATAATAACAAGACCTTTTTTAATAAGCCCTTTAAGTATTTGCCATAATTAAAAAATAGTGGTGTATGTACAATACATGTTAAGTTGTAATATTTCTTAGATTAGATGTATGTATAGTTATTTATAATGAACATATTAATGCAGACAATAAACTAAACTTTAAAACGTGTGACTACGACTTTTCAATCATTCAACGACATCTCCCACCTTTGGCCGGAGCAGGAGATAGTGTCAGAATTTTACTGACTAAAAATCCCACCTTTCGTTGCCTCTCATACCAGTGCCGAGCCTTCCTTTCAGAAACAGAACCTTGGCCCCAATAGGCTTCGACCCTGCTGGACCCCTACGGTTTGTGGACAACTCCTTGAGGCGCGCGTGGTAACAGTACGCGCCGTCGACGACTTGAGCTCGGACCGGTCTGTTACCGGACGGACGGACAGCGAGCTACCCATTGCCCGCCGTCCGCGAGCCCGCGCCTACGGTGGCCGGAAATCGGGATCGGAATCCCGGCGGCGGTGGCGGCGTGTGCGCCGTTGCCTGATGCGGTCAGCCTCCTCCTTTGCTAGCATTACTGCTTCGCAGAAGGAGGCAACCGCCTGCCACTCCTCCTCGCTCCGGAGCAAGGCTTGAAGCAAGCCCCGGCGCGAGAGATCGCCGCCGCCGATGGCCCCCACTAGGACACGGCGATGCTCTTCCCAAGCGGGGCACACCTCGACTGTGTGCTCCACCGTGTCGTGACCGGAAATCGGCGGTGGCTGAGGCGTAAGCGCCGTTGCCTTACGCGGTCGGCCTCCTCCTTTGCTAGCATTACTTCTTGCTCCATGTGGCTTGTTCGACCTCATAACGCAGTGAGCGTGTTAATCTTAAAGATCAGCAACAAGATCCTAATTTTTATCAAGTATTAGACATTAATAAATTTGTTGCTAAGGGATAAGCAGTGAACGTCAATGGACGGTATAGATTATACAGTGACACTCATATCAGATCATCGACTTTTAAATACCTATTGATAACACTGCTATTGTGCAAACATTGAGCATTTTTTTTTAACAACACTTGCTCGGTCAGCCAGTTAGTGCGTATAATAATTTTTTAGGGTTCTGTAGGTACCTCAAAAGAATAAAACGAAACCCTTATTATACCACTTTTTTGTCTGTCTTGTCTGTCAAGACCTTTTAACTTGGGAACGCGTGGAGGTATCGAGTTGAAATTAAAGCCATATACTCATGTCTTCGGTCCCTTGAATCTGTGAAAAAAATCTAACTTATAAGTAAACGAAAAAAAAAGCTATGCCCATGGGCGTCGCCAAGAGGGGGCAGGGGTGGCTACGGCCCCCCCTAGAGGCCTGCTTTACAGCTTCAGAGCCTAGTTTAGGCAAAAGTCTCCCACAATATAATGCCCATCCTATATGTTACCGTAGATATAAGGCTAGCAATTAGAAGTTATATTGTGGAGAAAAAAAACTTTTATTATTATTATTATTAAAAAAAACTTTTTTATTTTTCTCTATACTTTCAATAGCCACTCCCCCCCCCTTGATCATCGGCTGGCGACGTCACTGGCAATGGCCATTTATGTCGCAAAAAACGTATATTTTGACACTCTCAAGGAAATCAAAAGAAGGATTCATAGAGTACCTCCCGTTGGTCTAGAATCCTGAAATTTGGCATGAAGCAAGGTCTCTGAAAACTGAAAATTTTAAGTTACATCAAAAAAAAATACGATTCGGAAAAGTCTTCGAGACTCGATTAGGGGATTGAACTGTTTTCATAGGTCAGGTACTGGTTGGTACTGTGGCGACCAAACAGCGGGGCTATTGCGTAACTCTATTGACAGCTCAAGTGATGATCACTTGCTAGATTTTTTTTTTTTTTATTAGTAATAGTTTCGCGCTTGACCGCTATCTCACCTGATGGAAAGCGACGATACGGTCGACGATGGATCGCGCTTACCTAGAAGAAACCTATTCACTCTTGACTTAAAGATTCGCGAGTTGCAGCCATCAGGAAACACAGACTCCGGCAGGGAATTCCACTCCTTAGCTGTACGCATAATAAAAGTGTTCCCAAAACGCTTTGTGCGTATAGGTGGGATGTCCACCATGTACCCGTGGCGCAACGCCGTACGTCTGGTAGTCCGATGATGGAATGGGCTAGGCGGAATTAGGCTATGCAATTCCGACGCACACTCCCCGAAATGTAACCCGTAGAAAACCGACAGGCTAGCAACTCGGCGTCGATGCTCAAGACTTTGAAGCCTCGACTCGACGAGTGCATCATTGCCAATGATCCTCTTGGCTCGCCTCTCAATAGTCTCAAGCGCATCAAGCTGGTATCGGGCATGTACATCATAAAACTGTCAAACAGCTAATTTCGTATTGCCTATCTATAGTAACCAACTGATATGACGTCATTATCCACCGGTGCCTTTGATATCCACCGTGACACGATTTGACAGATATTATTGTATCGATACTTTTAAAATTGTGATTGTTAGCTTTAAGCTGAAGATGCGATATTTATCTTAACTGTATAATATTCGATAAAAACTAGAGCCGGGACAATATGCACCGTTAATTTTTGTTAGCCACCACTTATCCACCGTAGTTTGTTAGCCACTTGATGTCATATACGTAATACTAAAGTTATGAATTTTTTTTTTTTCTCCAATCCATCGACAGGAGATTATGGCTGGCACTCTTGTGCATCCGCCAGTGTCAAGTTGTTTAGATGTTTATTTTGGACGGGGTTTGAAGAGGAAACATAATTATAATGCGAAAAGTAACGGAATTTGGAATAACATGGATATAGGATCAAGAATGTGTAAAAAACCTAATATATATTTAGTTATTAAAAATATTACGTAAATAAAAGGGACAAAAATCTATTAAAATACTAATAAATATTTATACATTTTACAGACGGATATTGTTGTCATAAATATAATCAGAAAGAACACTATATATGGAGGGGTTGAAAGAAAAAAGAAGAGTTTTCACTGATGTAGGGAAAGGGACACGGAGGGATATCAAACAATTTAAAAAGGAAGTACGGTCATGAAACGGGCAGGAAAAGAATATATGGGTCAGATCCCCAAAGTCATGTCCACATTCACATTGAGGAGTTATGAAATTGTTAGTTGACAACAAAGTTTAGTGTATATCAAATGCCAGTTGTCAACTGTTTTGAAAAAGTTAGCCAATAGCCCTGCAGGTCATATACAGGTAAAGTGCAAACTGGCACGTTATAATAACTTTAAAGGTTTAACTTAAAAAGAAGTTACAATAAAATAGTTTGTTTTCGGATTAGATTGTCATAGATTGTCAACGAGAAAAAATAATAAATAGCATAAAAGCTCTTTGATTTACGCCTACACCCACCACAGTACGGAACTCTCACACCCTTATTTATAAACAAGTAAAACTAAATACTTGAGCAAAAGTAACTGCTTAAGTAATAATTTCTATTCTATAGTTAAGAAAAATTTAAATTTTGAATGAAGATTTCAAACGTCAAGTAATGACTTAGTAAGATTTTACTTAGTAACAAGTAATTACTTCTTTAAAAATACGGGTATCAGTGCGCGAGTCTGGCACTTGCCTTTTACTTATCTGTCGATTGGATTTTGAAATAGAAGATTCACTAAGTCAAATAATTGACTCACTTTTTTTTATTGCTTTTGTAGCGACCTGCCTCAGCTTCGCACGGGTGTAATGATGATATTAAATATATTTTGCATGTATTATACATATAAACCTTCCTCTTGAATCACTTTTTCTATTAAAAAAAAACCGCATCAAAATGTTATATATATAAAATGTTATATATCGCATAACCGTTGCGTAGTTTTAAAGACCTAAGCATACATAGGGACAGACAGCGGGAAGCGACTTTGTTTTATACTGTGTAGTGATGTAGTGACAAGAAAACAATACAAAATAATAGTACGTTTGCTTCGATACCTAATCAAATGTATTTGTTTTCGTAGGTACGGTCAGGGGTCAAAAGTGCAGTTGCACTCTACTAATGCTAAAGTGTATAAAATTTCTTTGTAAAAGAGGGCCACTGGGCCACATCTGGTTTATTTAATTCTTTAGGTTCTACGGTATAAACGAACTGAGTGATGATCCATTGATCCTCTTCTATAAAAAAATTCTAGATTCTTTATTATCGGTAGAGTGCAACTGCACTTTTGACCCCTGACTGTACAATGCTAGGGTCGATTAACACCTAATGATATGGATCGTTCGAATAAGTCAATGTGGCTCTTGAATTGAATGGGCAACTGTGGAAATACAGGTGGGTTTTAGTCCACCAAAGACTACCTTACACTCCCTCTTTCTCCACCCAGAGAAGTAAGTACACCACAAGAGTGTCACTCTGTATTTCGACACAGTCTCAATTTCAAAAAGTAGTTCGGTTTAGTAGTTCGACTACTAATTGCTTCGACAGAAGTTAAACTCGACTAGCATTAGTTCGAGAGAACAAACTTCGACAACACACACCTTAAACCCTACTTCGACAGAACCATCCTTCGATATGCACTTGTTCGACGGATGATTTCGACGGACGGATGTGACGATAAATAATTGAATCATGTGTTATGGTCTTCTAGAGATACAGAATAAAAACAAAAATAATAAACAATTGAGTTTTTCATACTTTTTTATTATCAGAATGACACTTGCCAGAAGTGAGTTAAAAAAAGTCGCCACCTAAAAAAAAAGATGGCGACCTCGAAAAAAATGCCAGTTTCAGATTTTGCAACAAAATAATTAGAACAAGCTTATATAAGATTACAATGTAGCAACAAACGAAACAGCTAATCAAATACATACAATAATACGAGTACTAAAGATATCAAATGATATATCCGAAACCTTATCTTCGCCCATCAAACTAAAACTTTATGTACATGACACAAGGTCAATATTGGCGTAGCCGTGGGCTCACAGGGTGGGGACCCTGCACCCCCAGCAATATCCAAATGCGTGTACTTCACATTCTTTTCTTCAAGACCTCCAACTTTGATCAGGAATCCTCCTGCAAGTTGATGGTGACGGAATTTGGCGTCCATATCAACCTGGATTAAGTCATCTCCTTTGCATTTTCCGTTATTAACTGATAAATCTTCAGGGCGAATGTATGATACCTCGAAACCTTCTCCCAGTCTTCCTCCGCTGAACTGTAAGGCACTTGCATGATTGGTACTTCTAGCACTAAAATTGTCAATCGCGGCTGAATGGTTTCCATAACACAATCTAGTATGACCGGTCAATGTAGCAATAGTGTATATATGAGGATTAAGCTCCTTATCAGCAAGTTCTCCCATCTTGAATAGAGCATCAGCCATTGCGAATCGTCCTTCTGCATCAGTATTCGTCACTCTTACTGTTTTCCCGCTTTTGGAGACTAACAACTCATCTGGAACGTACGAATCTTCGCCGATGGAGTTTCTGCAGAGGCATAAGACTCCAATAACTTTAAGATGAGAAGGTTTCATTAAGGAACATGCTTTTAAGAAGCCAGCGACAGCTGCAGCTCCGCTTTTATCACGGCACATGCCCGCCATTTTACCTGAGATCTTTAAATCCGCGCCACCAGTATCATAAGTCACACCTTTACCAACGAGCATTAGCGTTTGAGTAACTCTAGCCATGTCTGACGGTCTGTATTCAATTTCGACAACTCTGGCTTTGTGTCTGTCAATTCTATTGGCAGCTCTTGAGACTGCTGCTAACAACGGATAGTCTTCTGAAATAATATCCTGATCATCGATTATTTTGATAGAGATGTTACTATCGTTAGCAAACTCTGATTGTACGAAGTTAACGATATTAGACGGAGTCATTCTCTCAGGATCTGAGCCAGCTATGTCTCTAGCAAAGACTCGAGATTTTTCCAAAGCGATAGCATTGCGGACTGTCTTCTCAAACTTGTCACTTAATTTTTCTTCAGAATGGAATCCGATTTTCAAGAAATTCTTCGTGTTATCCCTTTCTCTGATCTGTAGCGGTATGTAAAGCGCTTCCAAGGCACCAAGGATACATACCAGCTGGCCATCAGGGAAGTTAACCACATTCTGAACGACAAGAAGTGGTTTCTTCGCTCCAGCTTCTAAAGCTCTGAGCATGCCCTTATAAGCTGCATCCTTGATAACTCTGGCATCGTGATATGGAGAAATCTTGCCAGTCGGCGATAGCACAAGTCGTCCCCCAGATACGTAATCACAATTCCATACAGTTGCAACCTTATTAAGATGTTTATCTACCTTTGAAATTTTGTCGATGAAACTGCCAATATGTCTTGGTAATGGCACTTTTTGGTCTTCAGGGTACAAAATGAGGATGACAGCATCATAGTCTATAGACTGTATATTCGTTTCAATAAATACATTTTCGTATAATTTTAGATCGGTGGCAGACATCTTGGTTCTGCTGGACTTGACACAATACTGATTATATTGTTGTACTAACTTATCGAAGAATTAAATATGTTATTTATCTTGTTATGTGGAGTCTGATAATAGAATTATTTATAACGATATTGTAGTCTTATCAGACGTAATAATGTATGTACTTATTGTTAATTATTTTTATTAACTGCTTTTTTTATCGGAGCTTGTTGTTTTGTCTTTATTGCCAGCGACCTAAGGCCCTATCATGAGGTCTTAAGCCGAGACGCGACTGCTGGGGCTATTAGGGAATTGCTCAGAGTCTGTGAAACTTACGCTGCCTTGCATGGACTTGTTTATAATGTCACCAAGAGTGCATCGGTGGGCAATGGGTAGCTCGCTGTCCGTCCGTCCGTTAACAGACCGGTCCGAGCTCAAGTCGTCTACGGCGCGCACTGTTCCCGCGCGCCTCAAGGAGTTGTCAGCAAACTGTAGGGGCCCAGCAGGGCCGAAGCCTACTGGGCCGACGGTTGGGTGAAAATGAACCCCGGGGCCCTGAATCGAAGGCAATGAATGGAACAGGGTAGATTTTTAGTCAGTAAGAGTCTGACACTATTTTCCGCCCCACCCAAGGGCGGGATTTGTCATTGGATGATTTTACCTACCATAAAAAAAACCAAGAGTAACCAAACCAAAATACACCGTTAAATTTTTACCGTTTTAATCCCGTGGAGGGTCGATTCGGCACGTGACACTATCGATTTGTAAAGAAAAATTTAAAAAATAAAGTACTTTTTTTAAACACAAATTAATTTACGCATGTTCGAAATTAATTTCTTTAAGTAAACGTCAACTGAGCGAGGCCAATGAACTGTAGGTAGTTAGTACGCAACGATTGATAACTACTTACAAGGTCATCGACTCGTTCACTAGAAATTAATTTCGTACATGCGTAAATTAATTCGAGTCTGGAATTAATTTACGCATGTAAGAAATTAATTTCTTTAAGTAAATTAGTCAATGACCTTATAGGGAGTTGTCGGTCGTTGCGTACTAACTACCTACAGTTCATTGGCCTCGATCAGCTGACGTTTACTTAAAGAAATAAATTTCGAACATGCGTAAATGAATTCGAGTATAGAAAAAAATACCTACCTACTTACTTTATTTTTCATTTTTATCTTTACAAATCGATAGTGTTTCATGTACCGAATCGACCCCCCGCGGGATTAAAACGACCAAAATTTAACGGTGTATATCTTGAGGGCGGTGTGTGATTCGGTAGGAGACATGTTTTCCTGCCAGGTACATTTTCCTTGTTTTTAAAATGCTATCCCATTTAAGACCTTTACTAACACTAGAATAAGTTATTTGTAATACTAACATAATATGGATCATTGTTGTCCGAAATAAATGAATTTTAAATTCAATTTTTAAGGCCCTAACCTCCGAGCAGTGCCATGAAACATTAACTTCATAAAAATCACTGGCTACATGTGCGTTGAGTGTGAGTTGGTTTTACGTCAACACGATCGAAAAGTTTGCCGCGTTTGGCTCTCTGATTGGTTAAGAGCTTGGAGCGGCCCAATCGGAGGCTTGAACGTCATAAACGTGTCGATCGCGTTAGCGTAAAACAAACTCACACTAGGCACTCTGTCCTCGATATCGGCTAGATTTTGCGGCAGCATTTGGTTACGGAACCGTGGTTCGTTAGTCTCGCTAAAACTCGAGAACGGCTTAACCGATTTGGACAATTTTGGACTTGAAATATTCATGATACTCCAGGGAAAGTTTAAACGATGAGAAAATATGGAAAAAATCACGGAACCGGTACGAAGTTTGCCGCGTTAATTAGTCTTAAACAAATAATTTAACTTACGCGGTTCTATATTCTGCGCCATCACCTCGATGTGCTCGTCTCTTCTCATTCTATTATGCTCAAAGGGTAATCCAAGACCCCTTATAATCATCATAAAAATTTCCGGTGGATGCAGACATTCGTAGCCTAGGACAATTTCCTGGAAGAACACAAAACCCTCATTCAAATGAAGTCACGATAAGCGGTACGTAGGTAATGCTAGAACTACACTGCGCACACGTGTGCCACACACGCCGATGTGGGCGCGTCGCGCGTCGGTCTCCATACATTTCATTTCATAATTTCGTCAAGTCGTTGAGCTCCTTAGTGTCCTGAGTTGAGCTTTGTGAATACTGACAAATGCTTGCACTGACTGGACAGGTCCACAAATCTGTATGGTTCTTTCTTCAAAAGAACATTTCAGACAAATCTGCATGGTCATGTGATTTGACCAATACATATTTACTGTATGGACTTTAAGGCCCGGTTCTACTCATTTTAACCTTTTTTAAGCCTATGGAAATCCACAAATATAAAAAAAGAAAACCATGAAAATTTTATTTTAATAAAATTGACTATATGGCCAAGGGCTTGGCAAAAATGAAAACACCATATAAATTAGTTGGCTCGATAAAAAAAATCGCGAATCTGACCCTAATTTACGATTTCAAACGTATTTATCTACGAGATTACGTTACGGAACTATTTCAAAGTTACAAAAAAAAAATAAAGCTTGTTATTTAAAAGCGCTTCGCAAGAACAAAAATCTTGAATAGTTGTTGTATTTTTTTATATAAAAATAAAACCGCTGTTTTTGGACCGCGAAGACGACATAATCCCGAGCGAAGTTCATACAAAAAAAACAATGACTAGAACCGGCCCTTAAAAGAGACTTTGACCCCTGAGTTTGTTTCGGTGTTTCAGTCAGCTAGGAAACACCAAGTTTAAAATGACGGAAAAAAAATACGAGTAAAAGTGTTTTTAAAACCTATTTGCAAAATAAATATAAAAAAAAAAATTATGATAAATATATATTTATCATAATGGCAACTAGACTTGTACAGCTACACTAAACTTGATCTACGCCACGCGACGTCGTTCTACGTACAAATTAGGCGTGGGCCATGGTACGTACAAATTGGGCGTCGTTCTACGTACAAATTAGGCGTGTGCGTCGATCTAATGTAGTTCTAGCTTAATTCAGACGACATTATAAGCCAGCTTGGAAACGTTTAGTCTGTCCAACTGGGTCTAAAAAGGCCACTTTTGTAGAATTATAATATGAATCATATTTTTTTATACGGCAATATTTACAAGGAATATGATTCTGATATGCAGTGAATTGAGTATGATTCGACTAATTTGTGTAACCATTTTACGAACATTAGAAGAATTGCTTATGATCTGCTAGGAATTCGGAATATGATTTGCTCTAGATAAATTTCTAAAGTGGCCTTTTTAGCCCCCCAGTTCATTGTGGGAGCTTCAGTGGCGTAGCTAGTCCCACAGGGGCTCCGTTTAAAAAGTAATGGTGCCTTATTAGAAATGCTTGGTTTACATTTTACACACTACGAGACGGTCGTGAATAGCATGTTGCAAATTTTTGCCTACATTGGTCCCTGTAGCGCGGGGGCCCCGTATCATTGATACGGCAGGCACGGCGGTAGCTACGCCCCTGAGACAAGAATTCTTACTCCTTACTAAGAAGGCTATTTTGTTTTAGAACAAGAAAATATTCTAGTTTTGGGTTTCACTCCAAAAAAATCAAAATAAAAAAACTAAAAAAAACCGGCCAAGTGCGACTCGGACTCGCGCACGAAGGATTCCGTACCCATTGACTAGGTAAACAACAGAAAAACAACAAAATAGGCAAAAAAATTGCGTTGTTTGTATGGGAGTAAGCGTTTTTTGTAGTATTTATTTTAATTTTATTATTAAAGTAAAAATACAACTGAGTATTTTGCGAATATTTCAAGTGCTTACCGGTTGCCTTTATTGATATCGAGCAAAAAAGGGCGCGCCCCTTAAATATTTGTTTTACTTTTTGTATTTGTTATTACAGCGGCAACAGAAATACAGCATTTGTGAAAATTTCAACTGTCTAGCTATCGCGGTTCTTGAGATACAGCCTGGTGACAGACAGACGGACAGACAGCGAAGACTTAGTAATAGGGTCCTGTAATTTACGTTTTGGGTACGAACCCTAAAAACTGAAAAATAAATTACTCACATGAGGTTTGTCGCTAGAATGTCCATCAATCTGGATCTTGCATCGCTTAATACCATCAGGGTTCATGAACGTCATAACATGCTGGTCGGCAGTGGGGGCTGCCAGTACTGGTGCGAATTTGATGCAGGACTTGAAAGCGATCTGGGCCAAAGCTTTTATGATCTCTAGTCTTTGATCGTGATCTGTGAATAACAAACTCTATGACTGATGCGCCATCTGTCTTGCCACTTACGAACTAAAGACACAAATCCTCCGGTGGCGTAGCGAGTCCCACAGGGGCCCAAACAGTATCAAAAAAATATTGTATGTTTTTTACAAATGCTTGGTTTAACCTACAAGAGGGTTGTAAATAACATGTTGAGAATTTTTGCCTACGTCGGGGCCCCTATAGCGCGGGGGCCCCGTGTCATTGATACGGCTTTAGCTACGCCCCTGCCTGCAGGATCAGTTTTCTTTGAGGAGTGAAGAAAGACGTCACGGCATCCTCACCTTCCACATGACGCAGATCTCACCGGCCATGTTTTTTTTTTAATAGGAAAATCATCCAATGACATCTCCGCGCCCTTGAGCGGGGCAAGAGATAGTGTCAGACTTTTATTGACTAAAAACCCACTCCTGTTCCTTCTTTGCCTTCGTTCCAGGGCCCCAGGGTACACTTTCACATTACCCATAGACCCAGTAGGCTTGGACCCTTCTGGGCTCCTATGATTTGCTGACATCTCCTTGAAGACCGCGTGGAACGATACGCGCCGTCGACGACTTCGGCTCGGTCCGGACAGTTACCGGACGGTCGGACGGCGAGCTACCTGTTCCTCGCCGTAGGGCATGGAAAGTTCGGGAGGTTCCTGTACCGGATTCCTGAGGTAGAAACGCCCGTATGAGGACTCGGTATGCCCCGTTTGAGCGTAGCTCTGCCGTGTCCTCGTGGGGGCGAACAGCGGCAACGATTTATAGCGCCGGGCTCTGGTACAGGCCATGGTCCGGAGCGAGGTGGAATAGCAGGCGGTTGCCACCTTCTGCGAAGCAGTAATGCATGCCAAGTGTTCCACGTGCGCCTCAACCGCCCCCAAACCCTAGGGTCCCAGCAAGGCTGAGCCTATTGAGGCCAAGGGTACGCTTCTGAAAGGAAAACTGGCCGCCTTGGAACGCAAAGCGAAGAAGGAACAATGTCCAGAGTGGGTTATAGTCAGTAAAAGTCTGGCACATCCTCTGGCTCCGCCCAAGAGCGGGAAAAACCTTTGAATGATTTCCCACCTATACAGAAATACATCTTAAGGATGTAAGACATTGTGGAATACGTGCGCCATAAAGGTCATTAGAGCTACCCGGAACTCACTCTGCACCGTATCGCCTCCTGCTCATAGTATTCTTTATATGAACTTGTATAGGCATTCGGGCCGGGTGGCTCTAATAAGCTGGGACCTTAAGACCAGGGACTGCATACCGAAAAAATATCGGTTATAAGGGTTAACGGTATGACGTCATACCTTTTTATTTCAATACCTCAAAATAACGGTACCGTTATTTTTTACGGTACCTAAACCTCTAACATTAAGGTATCCTTTGAAACTCCTACTCCCGCGCTTTTTCTACGTGCCAATCACAATACGCTTGTCGCGATAGCTGGCAACGTCGCACAAAGGTACTCGCACGAGAAATAATTTCGGTACCGGAATTATTTCGGTTGAGTAAAGGTTAAATAAAGGTATATACCTTTTTGTATATACCTTTTTGCTATTTTTTTTAGGTTCCGCTATATAGCGGAACCTAAAAAAAATAGCGCTACCTTATTTTATACCGGTAGCGAAACTGTATACCTTAACCGAAAACGGACGAAGACGAAGTTCGCACTGAGGGTGCAACGGCTGGAGTCACAAACACAAACAAACAAACATGTTAACTCACATACTGCCCACCAGAGACTAAAGAGCAGTAACAGCCCTTTTGTGATTTTTCGTTTTATTAGTGATTCTGAAAGCGGGTTTCTTAAGCTTTCTATTGAATTAACTTACTTATTTCTAAGACTATTAGAATGGTTTTTATTTAACAGTTTTAACTTACTGCAAACGAAAAAAATTAACAATTTGGCGTGATTTCCCAACTAAAATACAGTATAAATTATACTGCAGATTAAATTTTAAGGTTTCATAACTAAAATGCAGTAAGCAATATAATTTTACAGTTCTTTAGATAGTTTTATATTTCTGGAAAAAAATTAAAAAAAAAATTAATACGCAGTAAAATTTACCGCCATACAAGCTATTTTTACTGCAAATTAAGAAAATACAATTTATTGTCACGAACTCCCAACTAAAATGCAGTAAAATCAAAGCTTGTCGCATTTTAGTTGTGAATACTTAACATTCTTTTATCATTATAAACTGACTAACACGCGGTAAAATACAGCATTACTGCAGATTAGTTTGGATAGCATAATGACACAGATATGATTATTCCTAGCTAAAGTGCAGTTAATGTTTTAAATAATAAAATGTGAACTAGCTATTTTTCTTACTGCACTAGTAAATTGAACACTTTTTTCTTAAAAAACTAACTAAAATGCAGTATTTTTTTGACCTTACTGCATGTTAGTTGGGTTTCTTGACAAAATAACTGATCCAAACGCAGTAATAGGGCTTTTTGCTGCATTTTACTAAGTTTAAAATGGTATTTTTTACAAAAAAGGCTATGCAGTAATAGGCACCAAAAAGAATAAATGGCCATAATAAATTCAGTTATTAAGATATATTTTTTTTTATTGCTTTAACGTGTGAACCTATGCCTTTACAACCTTTCTGCATTCAAATTTTTTTGCTTATACATTCTGTTGATTTTTTAAAATCAATTCTTAACTTTAAATGCGTTTTACTCGAAATCGTGATTTTGCTGTTACTGCACTTTAGTGTATGGTGGGCAGCATACACAAGGCACACAGGCCGAAAAATCTAAATACACCGTTAATCCCGCGGAGGGTCGATTCGGTACATGAAATACTATCGATTTGTAAAGTTAAAATTAAAAAATAAAGTGCTTTTTTTAAACTCGAATTAATTTACGCTTGTACGAAATTAATTTCTTTGAGTAAACGTCAGCTGAACGAGACCAATGAACTGTAGGTAGTTAGTACACAACTATCGACAGCTACCTACAAGGTCACTGACTCTTAAAGAAATTATTTTCGTACATGCGTATATTAACTGGAGTTTTAGAAAATGAGTGCTTTATTTTTTCATTTTATCTTCAGAAATCAATAGTGTTTCATGTAACGAATCAACCCTCCACGGGATTAAAACGACCAAAATTTAACGGTGTATATATAGGCCATACAAATATTTGATCCGTGCGGGAATCGAACCCTCGACCCGCTGCGCAGAAGTCAATCGCTCAACCACTTCGCTAACCGTGCCGTCAAACACTATAATCACTATTTTCTTAACGTGCATACACGTCTAGACGATAAAAATCAAAAAGCACTTACCAAAATGGTCAGGATCAATATAAAATGGAACAGAAGCATTTGGCCAAAATATAAAAGTTTTCATAGCGATATCTGAAAAAAATCAATGACAAGGAAATTTATCATCATTCATCTTCACCAGGGTATCTAAAACTTATGGCCAGAAAGGAATTGATAAAATATAGGCATCAAAATGTAAAGATCTTATAGATTGTGCAAAAAGTAGGGAATCCAACACGGGGATAAAGCTGTGTTTGTCTTGGGTGGCTTGAACCCCTCACTTCACTCAATGCTCGGGAGTTAATTATATAAAACCCTCACTTGCGTTCGGGATTAAAACATAGAAACCTTCGTTTCTAAGTTTTAATTCACGCATCTTAAAGAAACCTCTTTATCCCCGAGTCACATGATCACGTAATCTACTAGATTATTATCACTACATAGTATAAAACAAAGTCGCTTCCCGCTGTCTGTTCCTATGTATGCTTAGATCTTTAAAACTACGCAACGGATTTTGATGCGGTTTTTTTTTTAATTGATAGAGTGATTCAAGAGGAAGGTTTGTATGTATAATAATAATAATAATAGTTTCCTTTCTCTGGAGCCCTGACCGCCGGTAACTTGGACCCTGTTCCCGATACCGGTGGGACACTATTTTTTATATTTTTAAATATTTTTTTTTTTTATGTGTTTGTTTTAAAGAAATATTTAAAAATATAATTTATATGTACATAAATGAATAAAGAGAATAATAATAGTCTATATATATATAAAGGGAAATTGACTGACTGACTGACATATCAACGCACTGCCGAAACTTCGGGGACTAGGAGCATGAAATTTTACACAAGGCTTTTATGATGTAGGCGAGCACTAAGGCCTGAAACCAGTGACGGATTAGCTATATAGCATAAGTAGCAAATGCTACGGGCCTCGCACATTCGGGGGCCCCGCGCCTTCGGAGCCCCGCGCCACCTGATCGTTACATAAATTAGTTCATGTATCTCCTGCACATTCGGGGGCCCCGCGCCTTCGGAGCCCCGCGCCATCTGATCGTTACATAAATTAGTTCATGTATCTCCTGCACATTCGGGGGCCCCGCGCCTTCGGGGCCCCGTGCCACCTGATCGTTACATAAATTAGTTAATGTATCTACACTGCATGAAACCTAAATACAGCTAAATACACATAAAATAAACAGGTCTGCAAAAAAAAAAAATTTTGTCATCTGCATGAGATTTATTTATTTATTTCTATCAGAACGACAAAAATGCCAATTACACTGATTACACTTACATATATCAGATACAAAATGTAATAACACATATAATAAAATATAACACAAATGTATAAACTAAGCCTCTTATTCAATCTTCTCGCAAATCACCAGACATTCAGTCAGTATCTCCTTCCGATCATCAGCGAACAGGTCTAGTCCAGGACTGGATGAGATATGTTTGCTAAATTATATGTTTTAGAATGCGCTGATTTCAGAAGTGATAGCCATTTTTTTCTATCACGCAAAGGTTTTTTGCAAATTCAAACACAAGAAATTGGTAAAAGCACTCGTTTATTAAAATATAATTTTGTATAATATTTTTTCATCATCATCGTCATCAGCCTTTTAATGTTCCCACTGCTGGGACACAGGCCTCCTCTCTAAGAGAGGGAATGGGCCGTAATCCGCCACGCGGGCCCAGTGCGGGTTGGTGGATCTCACATGTCTTCGAATTTTTAGTTCTAGGACATGCCGGTTTCCTCACGATGTTTTCCTTCACCGTTTTGAGAGCAGTGGTGATGAAATAAATTACACAAAGTAATGCGCCTGGCCGGGCTTGAACCCGCGGCCTACTAATCGTAAGTCGGGGCCACTCGTACCACTCGGCCAACACTGCTCTATAATATTTTTTACAACCCATAAATAATATAAATACTCGTATACTTATTCATCTTTTTTATGAAACCCTTTCTTCTTTTCCTTGATACTTCGCCGAGTCTTTTTCCGATTTCCTTCGTTAGTTTCCCACAGCATCCAACAGTAGTCTGCATGGATAGTGACATCCCATCTTCCTTGGTACCGTCTCTCGATATCGCAGACATCCTTGTGAAACCGCTCCCCCTGTTCTTCACTGTAAGCTCCCAGGTTTTCAGGAAAATAGTATATGTGGGAGTGTAAAAAATGGACCTTCAAGCTCATCTTGCAGCCTTGAGCTTCGTTTGCTGCTAGCATCCGTTCTTCTTCTTCTTATCGTATCGATGGTTTTCTTTTCTCTCAAAGTTTTAGGGCCCAGTAGGTTGCCACGTTTACAGTGGCATTTTTGAGGTCCTCCAAAGTGCAGGTTTAGGGACACTTTGGGCGCTCTAATAAGCATCCGTTGAACTATGGTTTTGTAGTCAGGATCCATAGTATTTTCCAAAAACGATGATGATGATTCCAAAATGGGTCCCGACTGCCAGTATTTAAAATATTATATAGATAAGTGCAATCGGGTACAACGACTTTCTGGATTTAGGGCTTTTTCATGAATGCTCAGAAAAGCAGTCGGGTTTTTTAGTTTTTTAAATTACCGTTTTTTTAATTATCGATATAAATGTACTACACACAACAATTTTATTATTAGGCGTGACGTACAAGTACAATCACTTTGCTTGACACCTCTTTACATTGACGACTTGATGACAATTAGTATATGTTTGATCGAATTTCAGTAAGTTTTAAAAGTGTTCTTAGACGTCATAATGCCTATTTAGTGCTGCAACAAAATTTTGTTTTAACGTTTCAGTATTTTGACAAAAAGTTTCCATGAACGAGCTTGTCTATCACATCTATATCTATATATAAAGTCGTGTTAGTTACACTATTTATAACTCGAGAACGGCTAAACCGATTTGGCTGAAAATTGGTGGGAAGGTAGCTTAGAAACTTTATTCCGTTAAATGAGAAAAATAAAACAATACCTGCTCATTTATTGGTACATGGTAGAGTAGTGTAGAGTAGGGTAGAGTAGGGTAGAGTAGTGTAGAGTAGTGTAGAGTAGGGTAGAGTAGTGTAGAATAGGGTAGAGTAGGGTAGAGTAGGGTAGAGTAGGGTAGAGTAGGGTAGAGTCGGGTAGAGTAGGGTAGAGTAGTGTAGAATAGGGTAGAGTAGGGTAAAGTAGGGTAGAGTAAGGTAGAGTAGTCAGTTGACGGGAGCGAAGCCGCGGGCAAAAGCTAGTAAAATATAAGTCGATGGTTTTAATATAAAGCGCAGAAGTTCTATTAAAAAAACTACAAATCATTGCATTCCATGTAGTTTCTAAATAAAACAAGACATCAGTGATCAAACTTACTTCGATTGTCCCTCTTAGTTTTGAAGTCTGATTTTTCATCTGATTTTGCGTCTGGTTTTTCATCTGATTTTTTATCTGGTTTTTCATCTGATTTTGCGTCTGGTTTTTCATCTGATTTTTTATCTGGTTTTTCATCTGGTTTTGCGTCTGGTTTTTCGTCTGGTTTTTTGTCTGGTTTTGCGTCTGGTTTTTCGTCTGGTTTTTTGTCTGGTTTTGCGTCTGATTTTTCGTCTGGTTTTTCATCTGATTTTTTATCTGGTTTTTCATCTGGTTTTGCGTCTGGTTTTTCGTCTGGTTTTGCTTCTGGTTTTTTGTCTGGTTTTTTGTCTGGTTTAGCGTCTGGTTTTTTGTCTGGTTTTGTGGCTGGTTTTGTGGCTGGTTTTGTGGCTGGTTTTGTGGCTGGTTTTGTGGCTGGTTTTGTGGCTGGTTTTGTGGCTGGTTTTGTGGCTGGTTTTGTGGCTGGTTTTGTGGCTGGTTTTGTGGCTGGTTTTGTGGCTGGTTTTGTGGCTGGTTTTGTGGCTGGTTTTGTGGCTGGTTTTGTGGCTGGTTTTGTGGCTGGTTTTGTGGCTGGTTTTGTGGCTGGTTTTGTGGCTGGTTTTGTGGCTGGTTTTGTGGCTGGTTTTGTGGCTGGTTTTGTGGCTGGTTTTGTGGCTGGTTTTGTGGCTGGTTTTGTGGCTGGTTTTTTGTCTGGTTTCTTTGTTTTGATTTTGCAAATAAAACTGTATCTTGTTCTACAATCTACGTCATTAAGCTCGCCGCGTTTATTCATATGTACACAATCTTCATTGTTTTGATTGTCTGGTTGGTGCCGTGCCCAATTGCCATACACCTCAGAGATTAATTTACCTAGAATATGAAACATACAAATATTATTATTAGAAAGAAAGAAAAAAAGAAAGAAAATCGTTTATTCGACCTCTCACATACAGTAAAAAAAATAGTAAGAGAAAAAAAAAAAGAAAAAAAAACAACATTAAAATCTGTGCAAGGCCAAAAAGGCGCCTAACTCAGCATATGCTGCGATATTTAAGAACGTTAAATAACGCAGCGCTGGTATTCTGTTAGGGCCCGCGGTGATGTCACGATAACACTCCCGGATGTTAAAATAAACTAGATCAGCATCTATAGCTGCCATATTAACTGCGTTACCTAGTATATTTTTGATAGCTTTGTGCCGATTTTTTTCAATGATATATATATCCGTGCTTGACTGCGATCCCACCTGGGGCCCAAGTCTGCATTTTTTTATAAATTCGTCATTCCAACACGATTCCATTCTAATTTTGCTAAAAGTTCGATCTGATCGATCATTGGTCGGTCAGTGGTCTCTTAGCTGTCAATGTCAAATGTAACATTACTGCTTACTGTTTATTTAGAGCCGCCGCCGCCGGCGTTTTCAGTGTTTTGTTTTTATTATGTGTCAGTGTTAGGTTATTGTTATATATTTTTCATGATATAAATCAGACATTCATTTGTCACTATGTAGGTAAGTACGAGATTACCTTTCTATGCCATTTCTTTCAATGGAGTGTTTGTGGTTGATCATTGGAAAGTCAAAATCAACAATTATGAAATCAATGACAGACCATTCTGAAACTATTGTAGTAGCAGACTTGAGGCCCTGATGGTAAGCAGTGATGCAATCATTGTTGGTGAGGCGCAGTAGTTTATTAAGTAACCTAATTTAATAAATAATAGGTTTAATAAGGTTACACACTTACCGTCAACGGTCACAAAAACTCCTTCGGTAACTATGTCTGTTAGGCCGACAAAGATCCAATGACTTTGATCGTTGGGGTCGTGTATTTCCATAACGATATCACTTCGTTTGCTTCAGCTTTGTTTTCTGGATAGAATAATATGGCTCCACTGTTAGAACACTCTCGCTTGGCATCATGCCAATTCATTGGTGTTCTGTGGTACCAGTAAGAGACCTTCACTGCTCCTTTATAGCCCTGTCGCAAATGTCTATTTGTTTGTCCATCTATGAAAACAAAATATTCAATATTTTTTCAATACACTTCCTCGAAAACTTACTTTTATCGCGCTATAATTAAGTTCAATGTATAGCCATGTATAGGTATCAACCTCTTTTTTTTTCTTCCCCATTTCGTCACGGTCAACGGTGATTAATCTTTATGTTTTCAAACCACTTTCTCGAAAACTGACATTTATCGATTCGCATTACAGCCATCTAAATCACCCTCGTGTTTTTTTTTTAATTTATCACAACAAGAGCTTTTTTCTTTTATTTCTTTTTTTTTTAAGGCAAAAGGTATAAATTAGTTAGTTAAATAAATGTAAAAACCCCAAGATTGAATTTTAGGTCCTTTTTTATTTTTAGTTTATATTAATGTAAGACTTCATTTATTGCAAAACAAACCTAATGTGATATAGTTTGCCGATGACATTTATTTGATATTTAAGATAAATAGAAAGACTAATAACCATAACGACGAAAATAATGCCCTACTGCAAGTATAAAACTGGTTAACTGCTAATAATCTAGCTTTCTATGGGCAAAAAATCTAAATGCGTAAGATTTTCCTTACCGAATGTCTAAACTAGAGACTGTGACATAGTATTGAACAATGACAAACTAGAATTAGTAAATAAAACGGTTTTCCTGGGGATTACGCTTGACTCAAGACTACAGTGGGGTCCTTATTTCAAATCTCTTGCAAGACGGCTTAGCACAGCTGCATATGCTGTTAGAAAAATCAGCCAATTTACAGATATTGATACCGCAAGCCTAGTCTATTTTAGTTATTTTCATACTATCATGTCGTACGGTATCTTACTATGGGGACGGGCTGCAGACATCGACTCAATTTTTATACTACAGAAAAGAGCCATCAGAGTTATTTACAATCTCCGCTATTTAAGGATATTAACATCATGACGGTGTCTTGTCATATCTATGAAAACATCATGTACGTTAGAAAAAATCTTCATCTTTTTAGCAAAATAGGCGATAGACATAATTATGTTACAATAAATAGGGACCAAATAGTTCAACCAGGTTTCAGACTGGCTGAAGGGGCCTCTTCTTTCATAGGGTACTGGCATATTATAAGTTAGAGAATTGTATTCAAGATAAAAATGCTTGGCCCCTAGAACGTAAAAATTAATTAGTTTGGAAAATACTTTCTTTTTTTTAATTTGATAATATTATATAATTGTGATAATTTGTTACTTTTTTTGTATTTGGAAACAACAACATTGTATAATGTGGAAGCAATTTCTTTTTCCAAAATTGTGAAAGAGCATTTTTATTAGGTTACAACATTTTTTGACATTACAAGCAACTGCCATATAGTTGAGAGTTTGTCATGCTCACTCAAATGTCTCGCTGATAGTAAAAGCACGTCTTATTGGGTAATTCAGTTCCCTTCAAAACGATTGAGCTGAGTGGAGCTGATGCACGCGTCACGCCATAGATTGGTGAAATGTCTGATTAGTGACTAATGGAAAAAGGCGAATTGTTCCTAACAATGAAAATAAGAAAACAATAATGTTCCTTTTTTTAAATTAATTATGAATTAAAAAAATATATATTTAGCTAATTTATATTAAACAATAACGTTTTTACTTCACCTAGACTTAACTAACACTTGTAATACAAAGCAAAAAAATACCCCTTTTTTGATACGCAAATAAGGTTTTTTTGCGAACCGTACCTACTTTTCACTCGACATTTGATAGATCGAGGTTATTGGCTTTCCTATTCTTAATTGTAACGCTTAGTATATCGGTTTGATACCTTTGCTTCTCCTTCAATCTGCAAAGGCTAAGCGCGGGAAAAAAGTCTAATAACTGACTTAAATTGTGATAATTGTGAAAAAAAATGTGGAATTAAAGATTTGAAGAGAATTCTTTGGATGGTACGCTGCCGCAAGATATTGTAATTAAGATAATAAAATAAAAAAGATATAAAAACACGACTGACTGCGTAAAAAATAAGTTTAAATAAAAACTGAAACGAAAAAGCAAGTCCAGTCCAGAGGGCTTATTCTCGAGTTTAATTCCGATCAGTCGACATTGGGATTGTGACGTTTCGTACTCTTGAATTCGATGCTAGCGCCAAATTGGTTTAAAATTGCGTGACCACACGCCAAGCCCAACCCCGATTTTACTTAGTTTCCCAAAAAGGTCACGCAACTTGGCGCTAGCATCGAATTCAAGAGTACCTAACGTCGTCGATGTCGACCAATCGGAATTAAACTCGAGAATAAGGCCCCCAGTAGTGTGGAAACCAATTCAATTGCACATAAAATAAAACAAATAATAAATTCTAATACACGGAACATATAAACTACAACAATCGGCGGGCTTAAAAACGTCACATGAGCATTTCATCTAGAGCAAATTATATTCCGAATTCCTAGCAGATCATAAGCAATTCTTCTAATGTTCGTAAAATGGTTGCACAAATTAGTCGAATCATACTTAATTCACTGCATATCAGAATCATATTCCTTGTAAATATTGCCGTATAAAAAAAATATGATTCGTATTATGATTTTACAAAAGAGGCCTTTTTAGGCCTTTGGATGAATGATTTTAGTCTAGCTAGATTATTTTTTATGGGTAAACTGTCACCTCCATATTTCAGGTCTTAACGATCAGCTGTTTAGGCTGTGCGTTGATCAGTCAGTCCTAGATAGATGATAAATTTTATTTTTTACTTTATTTTAATTTTATTTATTATAAAAAAAGTTTTTAATATAAAATATATACTAAAAAGTACCTATTTTATATTATTTATATATTTTTTCATTCATCAATCAACTCTATCAATTAATCATTATCATATAATGATAATAATATTTTTCAATACACTTGCTCAGAAAGTGGCTCTTATTGCATTACACTTAAGTATATAATGGCACCTGTTACCAAACTGTGACATTTTGATTATAGCGATAACCTTTTTGTTCAACCGCTTTGTTTGCGATTCAAATTTTGAATACGAAAAAATAAAAATAAATTGTTGTCTATAGCCGTCACTTTAAGATGCGCGCGGTTTTTGGCGTGATTTGTTTCAAGTTGCTGTATTAATTTTATTAATTAAATAAAATTAAAAACTACAAATACTTACATCATAAAATTTTACATTCATATTCTATTGTCACCACGAATGACATTAACGTAAAAACTTTTTACACAAGAACACAAAAGACGACTAGGCAATATGATCAAAAGACCATGTAGCCATAGCCTACCGCGTGTATATGAAAATAGATTTAATTTTTTACCGCCATGTTATGAAAAATTTTAATAGTTTTATCGTTGTAATATTAGTTAGGTAGTTAAAGTATTTTTCTTCGCAAGTGCATTGAAAAACGTCGTATGATACACGTGAGTAATGAGTGGTCCTAGGTATATTACACACTTATATCATAATGTACTATTTTTCAATACACTTACTCGAAAACTGCCTCTTAACGCACTACGATTAGGTTCGATATGGCATGTTTATCACACGCGTGTTTTTTTTTTTAATTTATCAAAACAAGGTCTTTTTCCATTCCTATCTCGTCAAGGTCAAGGGTGATTATTATTTTTTTTTTAATGAAAGAGGCGGATATTTTTAAAGTTTTAATATTTAAAGAAAACTTAAAAATTGAGTTTTTTAACATAATATAATAAATAGACATGATTACGTAAGCAATCATTTGTTAATACCAACAATTTAACAATTATTTATGTTCTAAATTCAAAAATATTTGAAATTACATTTTGATATCTTTGCTTCTCCTTCAACCTGCAAAAGTTATGCGCGGGAAAAAATACACCTAATATTAACTAACTTATTCATTTGTGATAGTTATGAAAAAGATTTGAAGAGAATCCTTGTGATTGAGGTAAAAAATATTTGCGATGGCCTGCTGCCATCAAATCAAAACTAAATTGTAAGGTAACTTTGGAAAATTTAATTCAGTACAAAATGAAAAAAAATGCGTCGTAATTTTCCGATAGAAAATAGATTATTGGTGGACTTTTCATCGTATTTCTTCGTAAGTGTATTGAACAACGTCGTTTGATACACGGCGAGATTTGTCACTGCAGCACTCGGCTCCATAACACCCTCGCCTATACGGCTCGGGTGAATTTCGCCTCGGCTGCAATGACAATCTTTCCTCACTTGTATCAAAATGTACTATTTTAATTAGCTATAAACTAGTGCTTGACTGCGATCCCACCTGATGGTAAGCAGTGATGCAATCGTTGATGGTGAGGCGCACTAGTTTATTAAGAGCCTAATTCACTCTAGCCTTGTAGACACCTAAATTATAATCGGACGAGAAGACCGCAGCGAGCAAACAAAATAACTGTTCCAGTCCTTCGATGTACGCGGTATAAACAACGAAGCAAAACGCTTAGTCTGGACCGTAGAAGTTTCAACAACGTAAGGGTGGATATTCGCCGTATGCGATCTACACTGCTAAATTTTGGTCGTTTTAATCCCGCCGAGGGTCGATTCGGTACATGAAACCCTATCGATTTGTAAAGATAAAAATGAAAAATAAAGTACTACTAGCTGAGTGAGGCAAATGAACTGTATGTAGTTAGTACGCAACGACCGACTACCTACAAGGTCATTGACTCGTTTACTTAAAGAAATCAATTTCGTACATGAGTATATTAATTCGAGTTTTAGAAAAAAAAGTACTTTATTTTTTAATTTTATCTTCACAAATCGATAGTGTTTCATGTACCGAATCGACCCTCCGCGGGATTAAAACGACCAAAATTTAACGGTGTATAATGTATGTGCCATATTATGTAAAAATATATTATTAGCATATCACATATAAATACTTACCCGCCCCCAATTTCTCCCACTTATTTGAGGACTCTTCGCTTAAGCATTTTGATATAAAACAACCAAATATTAAAAAGAAAATATAATACTTGAGCATCGCTCCTTCCTACATAAAATCCAAGCGGTAAATATTGCGATTCAATTTTAGTTTTATGATTTTTTTCATGGTGAAATATTTATTGGAGTAAATAAAATTATTTTAGGTAAAACATTATTACCCATATCCGCTTGCCAAAGGCGTCGCCAGCCGGTGATCAAAGGGGGGAGCTATTGGAAGTATAGAAAATATGAAAAAAGTTTTTTTTTGAATAGAATAGATGATTATTTTGCAAATATGGGTACAAAAACGGTGACATAAAAAATACAATAAGCATCAGCCATATTTAGCCAGAAGGCATGCAAAAGTACAAAACTACACTGGACTTAAAAACTACACTGGACAAAACTACACTACTAACTAAACTACACTGGACAAAACTACACTAGACTTAATAATAATAAAAGTTTTCTAAACAATATAACTCCTAATTGCTAGCCTTATATCTGCGGTAACATATAGGATGGGCATCATATTGGGAGACTGGTGCCTAAACTAGGCTCTGAAGCTTTAAAGCAAGCTTGCCCCCCCTTAGCGCTTGCATTGTTTTCGCGTCCAATTCGCCAAGGTCGTGAGTTAGCGACTGGGTACTCCATCTCGTTTGGCTCTTCAATCTCCATAGGTGACAGAAGAGCTGATGAGATGCGAGTATGTGGTCGTGGATGTGCGACCCTGGCGGAATAAATGCGAGTGTTTGTCGAATATATCCGATGTAGGCGATCAAAAAGTATACTTCACTAGCGTCTGCCAGCGACTACGCCTGCGAGATTTTTTTTTTATGGTAGGTAAAATCATTCAATGACAAATCCCGCCCTTGGGCGGAGCGGGAAATCATCATCAATCCTTCGTTGCCTATCGTGCCCGGGCCCGGGCCTTCCTTTCGATGACCCAAGCAGGCTTCGACCCTGCCTGCCTGCAGCTAGCAGGCTGGGCCTCTACGGTTCGCTGACAGCTCCTTGAGGCGCGCGGAAACAGGACGCGCCGTCGACGACTCGGTCTCAGTCCGGTCGGTTACCGGACGATCGGACAGCGTGCTACCCATTGCACGCCGTCCACAAGCCTACGGTGGCTGGAAATTAGGATCGGAATCCCGGCGGCGGCTGGGGCGAGCGCCCCGTTGCCTTTGCCTGATGCGGTCGGCCTCCTCCTTTGCTAGCATTACTGCTTCGCAGAAGGAGGCGACCGCCTGCCATCCCTCACCCCCTTAGGGGTGGAGTTTCGTTAAACTAAAGACCTACCTGCCAAATTTTAAGTTTGTAGGTGTTATAGTTTCTGAGATTTCGTGATTAATCAGTGAGTGGTATTTCACTTACTTTGTGTGTTAAGGTTTATATTAAATTGTCTTCAATTGCGCTCCGCCGCGCCTCCAGCGGTGTGCACTGGGCCTAAGCGCGGCGTCGCCAAGCTGTAGCCAAGTCGACGTGCCGGAGCTTCTGATCCGCTGACGTTGCGTGGACGCCTGTTTGACGCCAATGGCAAAGGCGAGGCGCGGACGACTTGCTCAGAGTTGATATGTGTGCTGTGACCCTCAATCAGATGTGTTGACAGACATGCGTCGCCTGTTATTACATGTCTAGTGGCTGTAAGGTCGTTGGTGTGCTACAACCTTTAGGCTCAAGTTTTAATAATTTCTTATCTTGGTACAACAAAGTATGTAGAGAAAAAAAAATGTAAGGTACAAATTACATTAAAATAAAACTCGAATAGTTGTGTCAATATATAAATTTATTAACTCCTTCACTTAGCTACAGGTTTAGCTAGCTTCTTGACTTTCTTCACACCACCAGCCTTCTTGTCACCTTTCGCCTTCTTAGGTGGAGGGGGGGCGGTTTTCTTGGCTACAGGTTTCTTCGGTTTCTTAGCTGCTGCAGCCTTAGCGGACTTCACTCTGCGTGCGCGCAGCTTCTCAGCTTTCACCGCGGGATCGGATTCAGGCAACTTAATCTGTGAATGTTAAGGTCACTTTTAGCGGTAGAATGTCTGTGGGTAGTTGAAGAATTTCGGTGGTGTATAATCAGTATGTGTCAACGTGTAGGTAATCATGGTACTCATAACCCAATGCTCTGAAAAGAGGATATCATCATTTTGAACTATTAAAAGGTTGCGTGTTCAAATCAGGGACCGTTTTCGGTTAAGGTATACAGTTACGCTACCGGTATAAAATAAAAGATAGCGCTATTTTTTTAGATACCGCTATAGCTTTTATTTAACCTTTACTCAACCGAAATAATTCCGGTACCGAAATTATTTCTCGTGCGAGTACCTAAGATAAATGCGACGTTGCCAGCTATCGCGATTGGCACGACGAAAAAGCGCGGGAGTAGGGGTTTCAAAGGATACCCTAATGTTAGAGGTTTAAGTACCGTAAAAAATAATGATACTGTAATTTTTCGGTAGTGAAAAATTTAGGTATCGTAATTTTTCGGTAGTGAAAAATAACGGTACCGTTATTTTGAGGTATTGAAATAAAAAGGTATGACGTCATATCGTTAACCCTTATAACCGATATTTTTTCGGTATGCAATTCCTGGTTCAAATCACGTCGGGGTCACCACTGAAGAGGTATATAAGCGTAGCTGAAGCAGAATTTCACCAGGGACTCTAGCGTAAAGTGTTTGTGCTATGCAGGCGAGTAAGCGTTAGGAATAACCAGCAGGAAGGTGATTAGCCCTCCCTTTTCAACGGAGGTATGTGGGACTTAACTCTCTGTTCCACATACCTCCAAAATATTCGTCTGATTGCTCCAACGAGTATTGACGTGTCCTATTCGCCAGTCTTGTGCGTTAGCGACTGGGTACTCCATCTCGTTTAGCTCTTCATTCATAGATATACAACATTATTTTTAGTACATTCTAAAACTGAATATAGTTTATTCAGAATCAGTAACTGAATCGATTCAAATAATTTTTACACCATGTTATATTTAAAAAAGGTCACAAGTTGGACACCACCTGCATTAAGTATAAGGTCACGGTAGGTTATAGCTGGGTGCAGCAGCAAAACAACCCCTCAGTGGCCCGGTGACCATGTATTTGTGTGGACGGCCAGGTAAACATAACAAGCTTATAACTTCGTAATTTTTCATGATACAGTTATGAAATTTTTTACATAGATTCTTTGCATAAAAATACTAGACACGTGTTTCGGGTTTCGAATATAAAAAAAAATAAGGTTGTATAATCCCCGTAGGTGACAACAGAGCTGACGAAATGCGAGTATTTGATGAGCGACCTTAGCGGATTAACTTTATTTTAACACTAGCTGTGCCCGCAACTTCGTTCACGTGAACGACGAAACTTATCAATGAGTTTTTTGTGTAAAGTGCTATTTGTTTAGAACGTTATCTATCGAGCATACCGGTATTAATACTTCTGTCCCTTTGTGACTAATTTCAATAGAAATGGGTGACGTAACCTACGACAAACTTATTATTTGCGGTTGGTACAGTAATCGGGTCTAGGGATCGAACCGCAAAATTAAGTTTGTTTTTTGTTGTATATACTTTTCAGGAATAAAAAGTACCCGGTGTGGTGCCCAGGATATTAAAGAATAATTATACCAAGTTTCATCGTAATCGAACCGGTAGTTTTTGCGTGATGCCTGAACAAACTGACAGACAGACAAAAATTTTTTAAATCACATTTTTGGGTTCAGTTTCGGTCTAGTAACACCCCCTGTCATTTTTTTTTTAAATATTTTTAATGTACAGAATTTTTACTTCTACAGATTTATTATAAGTATAGATTTGTTCCTAATCTTCACTGGCAAAGCCACGGGATCTAATTCTTGTACAAGCATTTTATACTCACTCCACGCTTCTCAGCAAGAGTCAAAGCCCTGACGTTGTTCCTTCTATTCTGGTCAAGAATGGCCTTCCTCCTCAGCACAGCCGAGTATGGGTTCAACCTCAGCATAGCTTTAGTATTCGTCAAGGGGTTGAGTTTCCTGGTGGCACGGACTACACGCTTGCTGCAAGAGAATGGGGGTAATGGTTAGATTGGGTGGTTAAAGGTGAAATTGTTGGAGGAGGGAGAGGTAGGTTCAGTATGTGTCAACGTTTGAGTAATCATGGTACTCATAACCCAATGCTCTGAAAGAGAGTATCATCATTTTTGTTGGGTAAATAAGTTGAACTAAAATGGCCGTCGATGCTATGGTTAGAGCTGTATAGTAAGTAGCATTTCGATTGAGACCCGAAAATACGTTACTGCGCATTATGGTCGATCGCCAATTTAGTTCAACTTGTGTGACTAGGATTATAACCGATTTTTACTCGGGTCTCAATGGAAGTGGGAGGCTGCGCGAGCAATTGGTTCAACTTTTTTGCCGCGTACTATACGGTAGTGGTAAATAGGCGGACTTAGGCCCTAATTACGACTTCGGTCTTAGCGGCGAGCGAGGGGGGGGTATCGGTACGCGATTGGTCGACGCCACTCATGGCGGCCATAGCGGTGCGCGCTCGACCAATCGCGTACCGATACAAACCATACCAGTCAACCTTTGGTTTGGTTTGGGTTTTTTCATGTATTTTCCCATTTAAGGTCAGGCTCAATACATTTTGAACTTTTTTAAACGTTTGGAAATCCACAAATATAGAAGAGAACGCCATTAATTTTTTTTTTTTATTAAAATCGACTATATGACAAAGCGCTTGGCAAAAATGACAACATGATATAAATTAGTTGGCTCTATAAAAAAAAAATCGCGAATCTGACCCTAATTTACGATTTCAAACGTATTTATCTACGAGATTACGTCACGGAAATATTCAAAAGTAAAAAAAAAATACAGCTTTTTATATAAAAGCGCTTCGCAAAACCAAAAACCTTGAATATTTAGTTATTCTTTTTATCAAAATAAAACCGCTGTTTTCGGGCCGCGAAGTCCACATAGTCCCGAGCGGAGTTCATAAAAAAGAACAGTGACTACAACCGGCAATTAATAAATCAGGTATACGTACTTGGGCGCGCGCAGGACCTTCCTGATCTCGTCAGACTTGAGCAGACGGCTCAGGTCGGTGTTGGCCATCTTGGGCTGGGGCAGGTTGAAGTTCTTCTTCTCCTTTGAGGGTGTCTTCCATGAGCCGAACAGGGAATCTGTTTGAAAAAGATTATGTTCAAATTCAATCTGACTGCCAGTGCTCTAGATCTGTTCGGAAGTAACTTAAGTGAACGTCAGCTGGGTCGAGTTCAATGACCTGTAGACAGTTAGTACGCAAAGACCCACAACTACACGAACAAACGTTGGTCGTTTTAATCCCACGGAGGGTCGATTCGGTACATGAAACCGTATCGATTTGTAAAGATAATAATGAAAAATAAAGTACTTTTTTTAAACTCAAATTAATTTACGCATGTACGGAATTCATTTCTTTAAGTAAACGTCTGCTGATCGAGGTTAATGAACTGTAGGTAGTTAGTACGCAACGACCGATATCTCCCTACAAGGTCATAGTCTCGTTTACTTATTAAAGAAATTAATTTCGTACATGCGTAAATTATGTATGTGTTAGTGTATTCCACAGGTCGACACACTGACTGACTGATCGTCCGTGTCAATGTTTCCTAAGGGAACTCTGATATACCCCTCGATATTCGTAACTCCGTTTCGTATGTCACAAAACGAGTAAGGCTTATAGGGGAAAACATAGACTAGTTTCTGTTTCTGTTACATAAAAGTAGTAGAAAAAAAACAAAATTTTATCTTTACAAATCGATAGTGTTTTATATACCGAATTGACCCTCCACGAGATGAAAACGATCAAAATTTAACGGTGTATATCAAAAGAAACTGACTGACATATAAACACACAGGATCACAAAGACGAAACCTTTTTTCTATATTTTTATTCACTTAGTGCTCAATTACGGAGACGCGGCGCGTTGCGCATCGCGTATGGAGGTCCCTCGTACATTGCCATATGTTTGTGTTCACGCGTGCGATGACGCAGCCCGCCGCTGCAATGTACGACGAAACGCCCAACGTGCCGCGTCCCCGTAAACACGGCCTTAGGCTTAGTTTACGGAGACGCGGCGCGTTGGGCGGTCCCTCGTATATTGCCATATGTTTGTGTTTTGTGAACGGCCAACGCGCCGCGACTCCGTGAATGAAGCCTTAGTTTTAGACGTATACTCACCGAGCCTGTCGAAAGCGGACTGGGTCCAGATACAGAAGCGGCCGAGATGGCCACCTGGCGCCAGCTTCAGCAGGTTGAGCTTGTCCACGTTCAACATCTCAACGCCAGGAATGTTGCGGAAGGCACGGGTGAGACCCTGGGGAAGGAAACAGCTGTTCAGTCGAGTTCTGCCTGCGTTTACTGGCTTGTTGGTCTAGTGGTTAGTGGCCCTGACTGCTATGCTGGACGTCGTGGGTTCTATGCCCACCCAAAACAAATGTTTTTGTGATGAGTACGATTATTTGTTGTGGTCCAAGTAATTTATATAAGGTGACTGGTAATTAGTGACCGATACTTAAACACGTGATTGTAGTCATTTATTTTATTTTATTTAGGTAACCAACAGCGATGAAAAAAATATGTTACAGAGTAAGTGGTTTACAGTAAACCATGGCCAATAACAGGTTTCCCTTTCTAACTAGTATAATTATACAATGCATGCGAACGGACAAAAAAAGAAAGAAAAATCAAAATAAATGTACAGTTAGAATATTTGATGTTGATTTTAGAAACATTTGCTTGATGTGAAAAATTTGAAAATTACGTTTACAAAACAGATTACATTATGGGATATAATATATAATTGCTAGTCACTTGCCATCGCTTATCGTATTAACAATTAGTTTTTTGAAAGTTGGTTTATTGCAGTTGAATATATCTACTTGAAAGAAATCTGTGTTATAAGTTCGAGCAATTGTAGTCATGATAACAAACAACTTTTGCTATGGGACCAAACCTGAAATCGAGAAAAAAGTCTGACAAGTTCAGTACATTTTGACCAGTTAGCGATGGCGAACACAAATTTTGTGTTCGCCATATACATTTGATGTAACCTGCAGATTTTTTTTCGCGATTTCAAGTTTGGTCCCATAGTAAAAGTCGTTTGTTATCATGACTAAAATCACATGTTTAAGTATCTTTCACTAATTACCAGTCACCCTATTTATAATAAATATCTATTTAGAAATATATAAGTATGTTTATCAGTTGTCTAGTACTCATAACACAAGCTCTGCTTAGCTTGACACTAGACGGCGTTGTGATATTTGTGGAATACTATACATTTTCTGATTGTATTTATCTTGACCGAAATGTAAAATACTGGTATGTAATATCTTGTGAGTGATAGCATATGTATATAAGGCTAAATTTTGATCGTTTTAATCCCGTGGAGGATCGATACGGTACATGAAATACTATCTATTTGTAAAAATAAAATTAATTAATAAAGTACATTGTTTCTTAAACTCGAATTAATATACACATGTCACCTGTAGATAGTTGTCGGTCGTTGCGTACTAACTAAAAACAAAATTTGACTGTGTATTATGTGTATACTCCTTAGCTCCTGTAACCCAAACACGAATATTGACAAATGCTTGCACTGACTGGACAGGTCTACTCAAATCCGTGTGGCTTGTTCCTCAAAAGACCTTCAGATTGGTGTCTGAGATGGTCTTGGTAATTGGTGATGGGTGATCAGCCAGTAAAAAGGTTTGTATGACTAATCTTATTAAAAAATGTGAAATTATTTGGAATTTATTCAACATGACATAATATTCATTCAATACAATTTCAATGTTTAATAATATAACAATGTTTAACGTATAATAAATAATATTATATTTCATCATTTATACACCGTTAATTTTCGGTCGTTTTAATCCCGCGGAGGGTCGATTTGGCACACGTTTACTTAATTAAAGAAATTACATTTCGTAAATGCGTGAATTAATTCAGAGTTTGAAAAAAAAATTACTTTATTTTTAATTTTATCTCCACAAATCGATGTTTCATGTACCGAATCGACCCTCCACGGGATTAAAACGACCAAAATTTTACAGAATATATAAAAATGAATCCCTATTTCCCTTAGTCACGCCATCACGCGTGAACAGTTGGACCGATTTCACTAATTCTTTTTTGCTGTTTGTTATTGTCAGGAGAAAAAATCAGGATATAGTAGGATAGAGCAGAGTAGAGAAGGGTAGAGTAGTCAGTTGACAGAAGCGAAACCGCGGGCAAAAACTAGTTTTATTATAAATATTTGTACGGTCAGGGGTCAAAAGTGCAGTTGCACTCTACTAATGCTAAATTGTATAAATTTTCTTTGTAAAAGAGGGCCACTGGGCCACAACTGGTTTATTTAATTCTTTAGGTTCTACGATACAAACGAACTGAGTGATGATCCATTGATCCTCTTCTATAAATAAAAATCTAGATACTTTATTATCGGTAGAGTGCAACTGCACTTTTTACCCCTGACTGTACATATGACAGGATATATTAGAAACAAAAATGTTTACCATCTATTGTACCATAGTCTTACAAATAAACCTTGTTGATTTGAATGGATTTTAGTAAAACTGTAGCGACACTTATGATCCGCTATGCGTACAAACGCGCGCAGTTCGGTTGTGCCGCGTCGATATTACCCCTAGGCGTGGCTGAAGCTTGAACACGCTTTAGCCGTACGCTGCCAGGGTGAGAAATACACGGCTAAATGGAGCAACGAAAAAGTAGTTCTTATTGAACTAACTTATTTGACTGAGCTGTTGGTCTAGTGGTTAGTGGCCCTGACTGCTATGCCGGAGGTCGTGGGTTCCATTCCCACCCAGGACAAATGTTTGTGTGATGAGCACGATCATTTGTTCTGTGTCTGGGTGTAATTTATCTATAATATGTATGTATTTGAAAATACATAAGTATGTTTATCAGTTGTCTAGTACCCATAACACAAGCTCTGCTTTGCTTGGGACAAGACGATGTTGTGTAATAGTGTGTGATATTATTATATTATTATTACTGTTCAGTAGACGGTTGTTTAGATTCAACATTAATTAATGGTAAATTATCGTTTTTTAAGCTACCAGTTGTTTCAAAAAGGTAAGTGGGTATTTGCTTGAATTTTGATGGTTGGTTTTAACGTAATGCGGAACAGTTAGGTCTGTCTGTAAGTGATTGAAAGAAAGCTAACATTACTTTGTGGCCATGTAATATTTTTACAATTTTCATTAGGTGTATTATCTTGTCTTACGGGCCCGCTCGGACAGAGCGGCGCTAGTGGCGATCCTAGCGCGACCGCCGCGCGTAGGTATGAAAAGTAAAGTACATACTTAAGATTAACTTCTGTACTGTTCTGTAAACGTCAGCTGGGCGAGTTCAATGACCTGTAGGTATTTAGTACGCAACGACCGAAAACTACCCACAAGGTCATTGACTCATTTACTCAAAGAAATTAATTTCGTACATAGAGATGGGACGTGGGTAAAAACCCATCGGGTATTTACCCGGTAAATACCCAATTTGGGTATAAACAGGGTTTTTACCCGGTAAATACCCAAAAGCATGGGTAAAAACAATAAACAGTAATTGATTTATTTCTAAAACATTGAGTAACATTAAATTTACTCAATGTTTAGAAATAGATCAATAGAAGAATAAGATTTAGTCGAATTTTAGTTTGCATAGATTTAAAACTATCTAAGCGAACTAAAGTTCGATAGAAAACTTAGACGCTTAGATAGAGAACTATCTAAGGGAGCTAAAATTCGACTAAATAGACCCATATTTTATGTTTGACTAGATTCATATTTTTTTTCGAACATACCTACTCAAAGACACCGCCCCGCAATCTACTGTTTGTCGTACTAGAACGGAAAAGTGTTGGTGCTCACCTCCACTCACCGCCACAAATCATTTGTCACTTGACACACCTCGTCATTTTGCACTTTATTTTTTTCACTTTGCAGTGACTTGGCATAGTCAGGCACTTGGCACTTTGTAGAGAACAGTGGTGGCCAAGTGGTAACAGCCCCGACTTACAACCCCTACTCTCACAATGGTGAAAAAAACACTTTGTGAGGAAACCGGCATATCTTAAAACCAAACATTCGAACTCGAAGACATGTGACATCCACCAACCCGCATTGGGCCCTCATGATGGATTACAGTCCATTCCCTCTTCTGGAGAGGAGGCCTGAGTGGGACTCGGACGGTGAGAACAGTATACGGCTGATGCTATCCTATGCTACTTGGCACATTTAGCATTTGGTATTTTCCTTTAGGCATTAGGTCCGCCTTTGTACAATGTTTCATTAGTGTGTACTTGTCGTTTTCATATATCATATAATTATTTATCATTTGTCGTATAATCGTATGAAGTCAACCGTCGAATCCGACTCGGCTGGGCGGCGTTTGAAAAGCTGTGCGGTATCTTCTAATCTAACATAAGAGTGTCTCAAGACAAAATTCTAAGACCAGTGCGTTTTCCTAGTGATGATTCATATGGATTCATATGGCTCTGAAACGTGGTCGCTTATAATGGGCCTCATCAGAAAGTTTATAGTCACCCAAAGGGCAATGGAAAGAGCTATGCTCGGGGTTCGTTTTCCTTGCGTGATCGAATCAGAAATGAAGATATCCGCAGGAGAACCAAGGTTGCCGACATAGCACAAAGAATCGCCGACTTAATGTGGGAATGGGCAGGGCACATTGCTTGCGTACCGGAAGACGCAGCGTTGGAAGGCCTTAAGACAAGGTAGACTTATGACCTAAGAAAGATTGCGGAAATCCAATAGATGCGAGACGCACAGGGCCGTTCATTGCGGTGACATTTGGGGGAGGCCTATGTCTAACAGTGGACGTCTTTGGGCTGAAATGATGATGATGATGTCGTATAATCGTAATTTGTGTGTATGATTGTAAAAATCTTGAATTGATATTGAATTCTGTACAAAATGTTTTATTTTTTTTAAGCTATTTGGCAACTTGCGTAAGCGGTCTTGCTATTGTTCGTACTATAATACTGTAAGACCTGGGGCCTTACTGTAAACCCTTGATAGCGATGACGTTTTCGTTGCGAGAGTGTCTATAAAGTGTAAAAAGTAAATACCCACCATTTGGGTATTTACCCGGGTGAAAGCCCTGCATTTGGGTAGATTGGGTATTTACCCGGTATTTACCGGGTAGAAACCCATCTCTATTCGTACATGCGTATATTAATTCGAGTTTTAGAAAAATAAAAAATATACTATATTTTTTATTGTTTCATGTACCGAATCGACCCTCCACGGGATTAAAACGAGCAAAATTCAACGGTGTATATTTTGTCCCTTAGCTGTAGCTAAAAAATTAGTCTGCTGGAAGTGATAATAGATTATATACCCTATATAGATACCTTACCTGGTCCTTGTGGTAGATGATGAGGGGTCCCTTGCGCTGCACGCGGCGGCGGTTGCGCATCTTACCCTTACCGGCGCGCAGGCGCTGGGATTTGTACACCTAGGAGAAAGACATTACGGTTTAGATTCCAGTGTCTATGATACAAGCACATATTGGATATGTTAGTGTGTCTTATTCCAAAAAGTGTCTTCACATCAGTGTTGGCAAAAAATTTAATCAGTTTAACGATTAAAGAGTTAATCAGTTTAACGATTAAAGAGTTAATCAGTTTAACGATTAAAAAGTTAATCAGATTAACGATTTAAAAGTTAGTCATTAATGTTTTGAAGGAAGTATAATATTGTGTAAAATCTGAGTTATAATGAAGGGAATGTATTCCACAGTTTACGTCCGCGTTGAACAATGATATTCAGCCGGATGGTTGGCTTGGAAGTTTAATGTTTCTCCATAGACATAACGACAGATATATAGATCTGTAATTAGCTTTTAAGGAGAAATGAATGATGATGGAGGCCCAAGTAGACCGCTGCAAACACAACTTGGCGAAATGGAGTTTTTAGTGCACTGCCCCTGTCCACAATATGAGCCACATAGAAGGCCCTAAGTACCCATACACCAGCACTATAGAGGATTTAATGAGTGCCACCGATGCTGCAGTTAACGTAGCCACCTACTGGACTCCAACAGTTTAAAGAGTTTACCATAAATAACTAATATGTGTTTGTTGTAAAGTCATTTATTCCTTATACTTTTAAGCCAATAGACTCCTTCATGAATAGAATTAGCGATAAACAAGGAAGGTTTTTGTATACAGTGTTACAAAGATATGATTCTGAATCTCCCCTCCCATGGTGCCTCTACAGAGAAGTCCCGTGATAAGTGGCGTGACAGGATGGTTTGGCAGAAACGCTAAGGCTGCCATCAGACGGACTGCATCGCAGGAACCGCGCGCATATTCAACTGCATGCAATGGTACTGTTCGCTTCGTTCAGTCATGATATCAACTTCTTCGGTAGCAGTCGTGTGATGTTAATATTAACTGCATACAGTCGTGACTTCAACTTGACCAATCGGCTACAGTCGTGTAGTGTCGACGCACTCTGTCCATCGCTAACCGCATACAGTTAGTGCGCAGTTATTCAAAAAGCATAACTGACATTATGCGAGCAATATGGTATTTATTACTTAAAGATCAAATCTTACACTGAGTTACTGGGTTAGATGCGTGGCGATGTCGAAGTCAGTTCCGACTGCAGGTGAACACGCAGTTGAATATATCGACTGCGCGCGGTTGCTGCGATGTAGTCCGTTTGATGGCAGCTTAACAGAAATCCTAGTCAAATAAAAAAGAGATTATGATTCTTCAACAAACCTTGAGGACATCAGACCAGGCCTTGATGCGTCTCAGGAAGATGACGGCCTGTTTGGTCTTGTTGATCTCCTGGACCTTGTCGGAGACCACCAGCGGCAGCTCTGGTACTTTCTCAATGATGTGACCTAAACAAACAGAGAATAATCGTTTTTAATCCCCGAACAGCCAAGTCGTGCCAAGAACCGTGTCAGGCCGGAAGGTGCGCGTACGACCGTTGTTCGCAGTGGATTCATGTCGAACTAATGCTGGAGTCCGCGCGCCTCTTCGTCGCTTAAGCAAAGATTACAATGACTTTTTTTACTAAAATTGATTTGTTTTCTATGTCGAATATTAAATTCCGTACCGCTTTGTTAAAAAAAATATTTGACATTGATAAACAGACTTAAACGCTTCTTTTAATAACTTTATTATCTCTAGCATGTCTGCATGTAGTTCTCAATAATTGTATTCAAACTAAAATGTATTCTGTGGATAACGGTGTGAGTTTCACATTTGAATAACTGTTATGTAATTCTTTAGATAAGACACAATGTGTTACTGTTTATCCCAAATAAGTAGAATAAAAATAAAATAAAACAGGTCGAGTGGGGCATTGTTTTAGGGTGGAGCCTTGGTCTGATTTGTTTGAAAAAGTTACATGGGGTGGGTTTGAATCAGAAAAAGTCTGGACACTCATCGCTCGACCCAGAGGCATTGTCTTCTTAGTTCTTCATAATAACTCTCAAGCTTAAAGAAAGGCATTAAGTTTGAGAAGGTAAAACATCAAGTTTTTACTAAAGAGGCACATATCAGTTTTTTCTCAGTTTAAAAGACTTTATAAGCATTATAATTGCCTAAATAATTATAATAACATACATTTTTACATCTTACTATCCGAAACTGAACATTGCAAAAAACGTACGAAAATTTGAATCTCGCGAGCTACCCAACTTAAAAGTTTCTCTTATTTATTTCCTAATGCTTGGCTTTAAGTCCTTAACGATTAAAAAGTTAATCAGTTTAACTATTAATAAGTTAATCAGGTTAACGATTAAAAAGTTTAAAAGTTTAAAGATTAAAAAATTAATAATAAACTGATTAACCTTTTATTGTTAAAGTACTCGAGAGTACCACCTCGCTTTCGTTTCTCTTAACGGTTAAAAGTTAATCAAATTAACTATTAAAAAAGTTAATCAGTTTAACGATTAAAAAGTTAATCATGATTGATAATCTGCGTTATAGAGCGAATGTATTCCACAGTTTACGTCCGCGTTGAACAATGATATTCAGCCGGATGGTTGGCTTGGAAGTTTTATGTTTCTCCATAGACATAACGACAGATATATAGATCTGTAATTAGCTTTTAAGGAGAATCAATGAAAGGTTTCAAGACCTACTGTCAGCTTGTTCAGAATAAAATACCTAATGTTAAACTGATTATTTTTCTTATAGAATTGTAGAAGACAAGACCGTCTCATGCAAACCTTCTTTCTTTAAAACAATGAAACTGTTGTTTTGTAAGCTTTTATTTTTATAGCGGCAACAGAAATACATCATCTGTGAAAATTTCAACTGTCTATAGCTATCGCGGTTCTCCAGATACAGCCTGGTGACAGACAGACAGATTTATACCCTTTTGGTACCAAAACCCTAATAAAGAAACTATTCTAGAACGCCCAATTTATTTATTATGATCAGAGGTCGGAGTAGGTAGATTGATTTTATATACTTGCGTCAAGAAATTATAATATGGACATGCCATTTTATCCATGTGTGGGAAGTACCGGCAAAAGTTTCGGGATTGGAATTATGGACTAAAATAAAATAAAGCGTCATACTGTCAAGCGTCATTTCTAATTACAGTAAGGGACAAAATACGGTGTAACAATTCCAAGGTATTTTTGTATAAAATAAAATACTGATTTCTTTCACCATTAGCTAACACTGGCAGCGTAGATTGATATTATTAATACGTTTTTCACCTTAATCACAAATTCGTGCTAATTTCAAAATTCCGGAACAAATATCACAATAAATATGAAGTTCCGGTATTTTGGAGGCATTGATTATCCTCTACGTTTGACGTCAACGACCTTAAATCAATCTACCTACTCCGACCTCTGGTTATGATGTAGGCTTCAGGCTTTCACTTCACAACGAGCCGTGAGACAGTTCCAAGACTACTTGTTGTTCACACAGCTGCCGACAAAGAAAAAAGAACCACGTCCGTGCTCGGCTGCGCTCCATCGTCGATCACGTCGCCGTCAGGTGAGATAGCGGTCAAGCGCGAACAAAATTAAGGATCCTGCTGCTTGTGAGAAAAATAAGTTGAGCCCTTGGTAGAATTTGCTACAAGCCCCGCGCTGGCTTAAGGGCCGGTTCTAGTAACCGATTTTTTTGTATGAACTTCGCTCGAGATTATGTCTGTGTTTTATTTAAAAAAAAAAAAAAAAACAACTACTATTCAAGATTTTTGTTCTTGCGAAGCGCTTTTAAATAACAAGCTTTATTTTATTTTTTTGTAACTTTCAAATAGTTCCGTAACGTAATCTCGTAGATAAATACGTTTGAAATCGTAAATTAGGGTCAGATTCGCGATTTTTTTTTTATCGCGCCACCTAATTTATATCGTGTTTTCATTTTTGCCAAGCCCTTGGCCATATAGTCAATTTTAATAAAATAAATTTTCATGGTGTTCTCTTTTATATTTGTGGATTTCCATAAGTTTAAAAAAGGTCCAAATGAGTAGAACCGGGCCTTAATCCGACACTGTCCATGTGACAATGAGTTATGTCAGATAGCTTCTAGATCTTGGACTATAGTGACACATACCTCTAGCCTGGACCAAAGCGGGCACTCCGCTAGCGGCTACGGCAGCGGCGACGGCAGCACGCCTCTGACGTAGATTGACACGACGATGCCAACGGCGCCACGGCTTGGTGGGGGCGAACATACGACCTCCGCGACACATGTTGCCGAACGCACCCTGACCGGACCTGAGTAACAGTTATGAATTGAAATGGTGTACTTTCCTGTGTAATGTTTTATACTAAACAATGAAGGTAGAACTACATTGAGCACACGTGGGCCACGTACGCCGATCTGGGCGCGTCGGTCTCCACACATTTTATATGGCAACTACACTTGTAGAGCTATATTAGATCCACTCCACGTGCACGGCTCCCACGTGTGCGTCGGATTAATTTAGTTCCCGCTTAACATTTTGAATACTGTAATTAGAGACACAATAGAAAGACAATAGGTGTGCGGACACGGTGTCCTCTTGGTTATTTACAGTTTAAATAACAATAAAAGAATAAATTTTCCGAAAACAGCATCAAAATTTATTACTATAAATATATTATTATTTAAAGAGGTAAGGGGGGGGTCCTAATATTTACAAAAAATTTGCATACGCAATAATTGAAGGGCCCCAAAAATGTTAACTACTAAAGGGGTGACCAGATGGTTGCAAACTAGGCAAGGTCACCTTTTTTTTGAGCGGGAAATAGTGTCTGACTCTTACTGACTAAAAACCCTACCCCGTTCCTTCGTTGCCTATCATACCGAAGCGGAGCCTTCCTCTCAGAAAGCGGCCCTTGACTACAGTAGGCTTCGACCCTGTCTGTCGGCAGCTAGAAGGCTGGGCCTCTACGGACACTTTCGATGGTTGAAAAAACGCGCCTCCCTACCAAGAGCGTTGAAGGTCATGGTTTACAACTGCTGTCTACACGGATTAAAATTAGCAAGGTCACCTTGGTGTTAACTCTAGTTTGCAACTGTCTGGTCACCCCTTTAGTAGTTAAAATTTTGGGGCCGTTCAAGACTTACGTAAGCAGTTTTTATTAGTCCCCCCATTCTCCTCGTCAGCAAAAGTAAGCAAGGTCATTCCAGACCAGTGATCATTGCTGATGAAATCACTTATTCACGGCATACATAGTGATGATATTTTATAGATGTATTCTAACATATCGAATGCGTCTACCCACAGAGGGTAGACGTCCGCGCTATTAGAAAACGTTCATGTAACCCGCCATTGTCACTCATCACAGTAACTGTACTGCAACAGTTTTAAACGGGGATCATGTAAACGACTTTATCGAAATAGTCATTTAATATAGGTAGACCAACGCTTAATTACGGAGAAGCGGCGCGTCGGGCGGTCCGTCGTACATTGCCGTATGTTTGTGTTTGCGCGAGCGATGACGCGGCCCGCTGCTGAACGTACGACGAACGCCCAACGCGCCGCGTCTCCGTAAATAAGCCATAAGACCTAAGTCACTGGTGGGTCAAAAGTATAAAGGTAGACTAAGTGGGCTGCAAAACTTATCTTCGCAAGGATTTTCTAAAAAGGAAACGTGGTCTTAGAAAGCAAAAGGTAACTAAGGAAAAAAGGAAAGGAAGAAAGAATTTATTCGAGACTCGCGCAGGGTAAATATACACCGTTAAATTTTAGTCGTTTTAATTCCGCGGAGGGTCGATTCGGTACATGAAATATTATGTATATAATATTGTAAAGAAGAAATTTTTTTTTTTTTTTTTTTCAGAAACTCGAATTAATATACGCATGTACGAAAGTAATTTCTTTAAGTAAACGAGTCAATGAGCTTGTAGGTAGTTGTCGGTCGTTGCGTACTAACTACCTACAGTTCATTGGCCTCGCTCAGCTGACGTTTACTTAAAGAAATTAATTTCGTACATGCGTATATTAATTCGAGTTTTTGAAAAAAAGTACTTCATTTTTTAATTTTATATTTACAATATTATATAGATAGTATTTCATGAACCGAATCGTCCCTCCGCGGGATTAAAACGACTAAAATTTAACGGTGTTTACAAAAATCACAAAAAATAGAAGAGAACAAAAAGAGATTGAAAATAAAAGACCTGTGCGAGGTCAAAAAGGCCCCTATCTTAGCATATAAGGGACAAGTGTCGACATAGTCAAGTCCGGTGACCCGGACGAATGAGGCACGTCAAACTAAGTCACTGGATGGCCAAAACCATAAAGATTACTAGGAATAGGTTTTTTTTTAGGTAGCTAATCATCCAATGACTCTCTCGCTCTAGGGTGGAGCCGGAGGGCGATGCTACTATGCGCCGTCCACGGCTCAAGCTCGGTCCGGACGTTTACTTGACGCCTGGGGACTTACTCTCGAGTATAATTCCGATCGGTAGACATTGGAATTGTGACATTAGGTACTCTTGAATTCGATGCTAGGGCCAAATTGCGTGACCTTTTTGGGAAACTAAGTAAAATGGGGATAGGGCTTGGCGTGTGGTCATGCAATTTTAAACCAATTTGGCGCTAGCATCGAATTCAAGAGTACCTAACGTCACAATTTCAATGTCGACCGATCGGAATTAAACTTGAGAGTAAGCCCCCTGGACGTCAAGCTACCCATTGCTGGTTCACAGTGGTTGGAAATAGGAGTCGGTGAGCGTTGGCCGTGGTGGCCGAGTGGTAACGGCCCCGACTTACGAGTTGTAAGGTCGCGGGTTCAAACCCAACCAGGCACATTACTTTGTGTAATTTATTTCATCACCACTGCTCTCAAAACGGTGAAGGAAAACATCGTGAGAAAACCGGCATGTCCTAGAACCAAAAATTCGAAGACATGTGACATTCACCAACCCGCACTGGGCCAGCGTTGTGGATTACGGCCCATTCCCTCTCCTAGAGAGGAGGCCTGTGTCCCAGTAGTGGGAACATTGAAAGGCTGATGATGATGATGATGAGCGTTGGCGCTATTGCTTTAAAAAACAAGGTTAAGCAATCTTACCTGTGGGTACCACCACCACGGACACGGGGGATACGAGCTACAGCACGGCCGGTACCCCATGATTCAGCACTGGTCTGGTGTCCTAGCAGAGAGAAAAAGACCGATTAAGTTTTGTGACCTTGAACTTGGTAACGTAAGGTGTAAGGGGCAGGTAAGGGGCCATTTAAATATTACGTAATCACTACAGGGGGGTGAGAGTGTCTTTGCTTTGCTTATTTTTTAAGAGAACGATGTCGATTTTTTAACCGACTTCGAAAAGGAGGAGGTTATATGTTCGGCTGTTTTTTTTTTTTTTTTATGTATGTTCACCGATATCTCGGTCAATTGTGGACCGATTCTGAAAATTTTTGTTTTGATTGAAAGATTATGCTTCCGAATTGGTCCCATAAAAATATCTTTTTGATCTGATGATGAACTTCGAAGATATAGAACGGAACTCTTCAAAAAATAATAGCAGAACTGTCGTAACAAGTAGAATTGCTTTGTTTAATACATTTAGTTGGTGAGTGAGAGTGAGTGAAATAACTTTAATTTCGGTGTTGTTTAACAACGAAGAGACTAAACTATTATAAAAACACTGACTCCTGAAGTTATTTTGCACTTTTTTGTGTTTTTTTCATTGAAGTCGGTTCTATTTTTTTTTGTAAAAAGTTTTTTTTTAAATTACACGAAAGTGAGCATACTCACATCACTGAGCAGCAAACGTCCAATGTCATTGAAAACTTAAAGTCATGGATTTGTGTGTCGTGGACTGATGATGACTGATAATTTAAATTAATATGCCAAAATTAAAGTTATTATTTATTTTTAGACTTGTAACTTTTGCTCATTAATTTAACTAATAACGAAACCAGAGTGAGAGTGGTGAGTACTTTGCTTACTTTTCCTGACAAGGGGGAGGGGGGTTAATATTTGCCAAAAATGTGCTTACGTAATACTTGAATGGCCCCTAAGGTGTAATATTGGTAAGTACGTTAAATAGGTTTGTAGTAGAAACTCTGCACCCATCCCCACTACTGAGTAGGTCCAGAACGCCATGTTTCTACGTTAATATTGCACTAATCCGCAGTAACGCTCCACGGCAATGTCATCCGAGAGTGTGGACATTTAGTGCAAGATATTTACTAAAGGCCACCAAATCTAAGAAGTACCATTTGACGTTTCACAATTTTCTACAAAAATTAACTTTGTATAGGCGTAACTCACACTATTTCTATTATCTTTTCTGTAAAATTATGAAGCTTTTTTAAAAATTATAATGTACTACGTCTAGAACTGTCAAACGGTACTTCTTACATTTGCTGGGTTTTAAATTTGATCAAGTTTACGTTGCAAAAAGTTATATCTCTCCGATCTGTAACGAAGAATGACAATAATGAATTTTCAATATGAATAATATTTTTATTAAAAACCAATTCGAAAGTCCAAACTACCCCAAAACTGTTTTCGCAATGATTTTCTTTATTTCTTTGTTTTTTTACATCAGTTATTATTTAATTTTAATAAATTCATTTACAGTAACTTCTTGTAGTACTAATATATTCTCCCTCTTTCTGTGCACTTCATGTGATTCCTGTTTTGTTTTTTATTGATGGTTTAGACAACTCACCACTGTAGACAGCACATAAATTGAAATAAAATGTCAATCATTGCTTTGGTTACGTGCAGACCCTGCGGTACTACACTTCGATTGAGATCCAAAAATCTGTTATGGTACATCATATTTCATTTTATAGCCAGCTAGTAATAATACTTGATAGTGAAACACGCTATCCTAAAAGTAACCTGGTAACTTAACCGTAAAAAAAAATTAAAAAGTAACTCACCAGCCTCCTTGCTGACAGAGTAGGGCTGTCTAGCATTCTTGGACATGGAAACATGCACTTGGTTGACGAGGTCAGGCCTGATGGGGGCCTTGAATACGAACGGGAGAGGGAGGGAGGCATCAGCGACAGCCTCACTCTTCTCCGTGTAGACCGACACGAGCGGTCGGGCGATTGATAGACTCTGGAATGAAAGAGACCATTTGTATTTGCTGTTCTTAAAATGTATGTATTGTACGTTTGTATTAAGTGACGGTAATAATTGCTAATACTATAAAGGTGAAATCTTATATGTCTGGGTTTATTACTCCTACACTAGAAACAGCTAATTGGATTTGGATAGAACAAGGCAAATGGGTAGACCACATCCTGGAATAGAATTTGTGCAAAAAACATAGCAGAAATCAGCTAATCACTTCATGTTTTCTTTAATGATTTATGAGACAATAAACTTTGACTTGAATAAAAACTTGAATAAAAAATTATTCCACCTTGATCTGTTCAGGATGATCTAAGCCATGCAATTTCACCCATATCTGTAGAGCCATTCAGGCATAGGTGTTTAGGTAAGATGAACTCTGAGATATTACTAGGAAGTACATTTGTGTTCCACCAGTCGACACACAGCAAGTATGGACCAGCCATGTTTCCTACGGGAATTATTTACTATACCCCTTAAAATTGTACCTAGAAGACTATATTAGTTCAACTAGGAAGAGTATAGGGGAATTCAACCTGACCAAAAATTATTACAAAAAAATATGGCAAGGTTACCACCTTTTCAGGTTTTCACCTACGTAAATTGTGTTGGGAGGTAATATTGATACATTGTAAAGCCACATTGAGGTGTTTTGAGGTTGTTTTCAATATGCAAGTCAAGGATTCCGGCTGTCAAAATGGTGAATGGCCCATTATAACCTCAAAATGTTCACACATTTTCATAACAAAAAATGTTTGTAAAACAGTACTTTCATGGAGTATTTTTCAGTAGATGATTGTTAATTAGACTTAGGACTCTGAATCTAACTAAAAGCACAATAATTTACAAATAATAAACAAGCGATGCATCAATAGCGTGATGTAGTCATCGATCGAGAATACAAGTTTAAACACATCACAATACGATGAAGAGAGCTATGAATTTATAGCTTAACCCATGGAAATGTTAACTTAAACATACAACTTACGATACACCATCATATTCTTGATAATTTGCGAAATGTAAAAGCAAACACGTGTTGCGAGCACGGCAACCCATTACTATGAACTACACACTTTCACTTCATAAGATTGATTCACGTAACAATATTTAACGTTAGAAAATCACATCAGTTTCTATTGAACTTACCATTTCGCTGTTTAAGCGAAGTTATTCCTCCAATAAACACTATATGCGGCGGTAAAGACCATCCGCCATGCCACGGAGGAGTAAAAAGACCGGAAATTAGAATCGTTTTTTGACAGTACGAAAAGGCAGTGACCAGCCTAAAAAAACTTACTTTGTGTTTGGTGCTCTCTGATAATATATAAAAAAATTTTACACAATTTTAAAAACATTCATGGTGTGAAATATACTATTTATTCTACTTAGTTTGAATGTAAAACAAAACAAGGAATCCGACAAAAACAAGTTGGACAAACCTATGCCAGTAATCTGAGGATATCGCTATGTAAAGCTTTGTATCCATGGTATATTATAAAACACAAACATTTTTAGTCGATTTAAAGCCACCTTGTGTATATGTCTAATATATTTTTTATCGAATTCAAGTCTACGTGATGGTGATGTGGTGAAGTAACATTTCAATAATTATATTGTAAATCGCTTATAATTATTGGGTCACTGATCTCTTTAACTCTCTGAATGAGAAACAGAAAATAACTAAGTAAGTACAACCTACTTAAGTCACTTAGACTTAAGACTAATTAACAATGATTAACATTAAATTAGATTTTTTCTTTAACAGCTTTGTGATAATAATTTTTATATGAGATTAATAAATTAAATATAGCAAGGTCTAAAGTTGATAGATGTGGTCCTAGCTTTATTGTCTATGGATCATATATTGTAGTTATTTTTCGCACTACTAGTGCACAGTGCTTATATTCTCTTTGGTGCACACAATAAATACGAAAAACAGCTAAACCAAGTAGTTTGAGGACGGTTAAAGCATGGAAATAAAATTTGTATTAACATAGAAATAAAGTTTATTTTTCATTGCAATAACTGGTTTTGAAACGTCGACGCGACGAGTGATGAATTAATGCATTCTTAACGTTATGTTTTACGATAAGATAACAATTCGCATAAAATAATGGATGGTATTTAAAAGTACTTCAATTTATTCCCATTTCATTTACCTAATTTTGCCTGTGTTCCACCAAATATACTGAATGTGCACCAAAATATGTTCATTAAAATATGTCATAACGAGCATCTATTTAACAACTGTTGCAAATTTGTAAAAATAGTAATACACCTAATTTTAAAAACAAGCATTTATTTTTTTAGTTTTACTTCAGATAATGCACTGCAAAATGTATTTGAATCAAACACCAATTAATGTCCAATGTAGCTTTATTAATAAAAAATGAACACATTATAAAATGTAATGCTTACTAAAAATGTTTTTTTAATACTAATCAGTACGAACCATAATAATTCAAAATGTTTAACAAAGTCTTTACTCCTACAATGTTCACATTATCAGTCCACTCAATCTCTGCAGTACTACTTTAAATTATTGCACCAATAAAGCGCACTTTGCCTTTGTAGGACGCCCACGTTTTCGTTTTTGCCCGATGGCTATGTTTTTGGCTTCTACTGGAGGTGTTATGTATTTCAGCCTGATCGCAAGTCCAGTAACATGTTTACATTTATAATTTTTAAAAAACTCGGGGCAGTTACATTGACCCTTTACCCAGTCACTATTTTGGGAAGGCAAGACTACTGTCCAGTGAGTAAAGGCAAATTTCTGGAATTCATCGAATGTCTCCCAACTTTGCCCGTTTGGAACATTATTGGTTGCTGAACCTTCGACTAGATACGATTTTTGTATCGCTGTTGTTGATATGGTTTCACTTTTTTGTTCAATTTCGCCCATTGGTATGCTGATGTCCAATCAGATAGTTCTATCAAAGGTGTGCTTGAAAACGAGTCCACTTTATAATTTTCGGACCACTGCTTGACCATGTCAAGAGTAACAGCACGAAACCCAGACAGTGGAATTCGTTCTCTAAGGGTGTGGCTATCTTTTATGCTCCTATTGAAAGCCTCGAGTGCATTATTCGTAGATGGAGATCCGTCCGAAGTGCCTAGGTACCAATTCGGGTTTTGTATTACCCATTCTTCCTTGAAGTATGTAATAAAAGCCTTTTGACTTTTATATTTGTTCTGCTAAAGCGGTGTTGAACACGCCCGGTGCTGTGACAGAATGTAAATTGTCGATGCCTTGTAGAAGATCTTTCTGCAGTCGTTTGTCTACTAGTTTAACTACTTGTTTCTGAATATTTTTTTTAGCGTGAGCCCAGCACATTCTGACTGTAGTCTCAACTCCAAATACTTCCGTAAACGTATTTTGAATACTCTTGGCTACATCACAAATTAAAACCTTCGGCTGCATTACATGCGAATACAGAGTGTAAGCGCTATGTTTAAGCTGTTCAGATAACATTTTAAAATCTTCTTTGCGTTCTGAGCTAGAAATGGCCAAACAAAAAGGATATTTTTTTTTGGTTTTATCAGTAGTTCCCACCACTAACACGGGGAATCCTTGCCACACAATCTTATACGTAGCGTCTGCGTGTATGTTGGTTGCCACTGTTGTCAATTTTAGCAAAGACTTTGTACTGACACCAAAACGAAAAACGGGAGACTCACACTCATATACGTAGTAGAACGCGGTAATAGTAGACTCATATGCGCGTCGCAAGCGCGCCAAAACCATTTTCAGTAAAATAAATATAAGTCTTAGAAGTAATGTTTTACGAAATGCATTATTTGTTCTTCAATTATAATTATTTCAGTAACATAAAAGTTGTACAAAACCGTTTTAAATGGGTATACGGTACTAGGATGCATACTAAATATTTTGTGTAACATTCAGGAATATTTGGTGCACGATCAGTATTTTTCGGGGAAGAATAAAATAGTTATTGTTACAATAGAATATTTGCAGCGCACTACAATAAAAAAGTGTTATATCTTGGTGTTAATTTGGAATTTGTTTGATGTAACATATTTTGTTGGCCGAGTAGTTTAATTATAGTAAAACAATTAAACGGGTTTAAGATCAATATTTTAGAAATGCATACATAGATGTACCTTTAGATTTTTGGTGAACACAAAAATATTATCCAAATTAAAACCTTCGGCTGCATTACATGCGAATACAGAGTGTAAGCGCTATGTTTAAGCTGTTCAGATAACATTTTAAAATCTTCTTTGCGTTCTGAGCTAGAAATGGCCAAACAAAAAGGATATTTTTTTTTGGTTTTATCAGTAGTTCCCACCACTAACACGGGGAATCCTTGCCACACAATCTTATACGTAGCGTCTGCGTGTATGTTGGTTGCCACTGTTGTCAATTTTAGCAAAGACTTTGTACTGACACCAAAACGAAAAACGGGAGACTCACACTCATATACGTAGTAGAACGCGGTAATAGTAGACTCATATGCGCGTCGCAAGCGCGCCAAAACCATTTTCAGTAAAATAAATATAAGTCTTAGAAGTAATGTTTTACGAAATGCATTATTTGTTCTTCAATTATAATTATTTCAGTAACATAAAAGTTGTACAAAACCGTTTTAAATGGGTATACGGTACTAGGATGCATACTAAATATTTTGTGTAACATTCAGGAATATTTGGTGCACGATCAGTATTTTTCGGGGAAGAATAAAATAGTTATTGTTACAATAGAATATTTGCAGCGCACTACAATAAAAAAGTGTTATATCTTGGTGTTAATTTGGAATTTGTTTGATGTAACATATTTTGTTGGCCGAGTAGTTTAATTATAGTAAAACAATTAAACGGGTTTAAGATCAATATTTTAGAAATGCATACATAGATGTACCTTTAGATTTTTGGTGAACACAAAAATATTATCCTATTCAAAATACGTTTACGGAAGTATTTGGAGTTGAGACTACAGTCAGAATGTGCTGGGCTCACGCTAAAAAAAATATTCAGAAACAAGTAGTTAAACTAGTAGACAAACGACTGCAGAAAGATCTTCTACAAGGCATCGACAATTTACATTCTGTCACAGCACCGGGCGTGTTCAACACCGCTTTAGCAGAACAAATATAAAAGTCAAAAGGCTTTTATTACATACTTCAAGGAAGAATGGGTAATACAAAACCCGAATTGGTACCTAGGCACTTCGGACGGATCTCCATCTACGAATAATGCACTCGAGGCTTTCAATAGGAGCATAAAAGATAGCCACACCCTTAGAGAACGAATTCCACTGTCTGGGTTTCGTGCTGTTACTCTTGACATGGTCAAGCAGTGGTCCGAAAATTATAAAGTGGACTCGTTTTCAAGCACACCTTTGATAGAACTATCTGATTGGACATCAGCATACCAATGGGCGAAATTGAACAAAAAAGTGAAACCATATCAACAACAGCGATACAAAAATCGTATCTAGTCGAAGGTTCAGCAACCAATAATGTTCCAAACGGGCAAAGTTGGGAGACATTCGATGAATTCCAGAAATTTGCCTTTACTCACTGGACAGTAGTCTTGCCTTCCCAAAATAGTGACTGGGTAAAGGGTCAATGTAACTGCCCCGAGTTTTTTAAAAATTATAAATGTAAACATGTTACTGGACTTGCGATCAGGCTGAAATACATAACACCTCCAGTAGAAGCCAAAAACATAGCCATCGGGCAAAAACGAAAACGTGGGCGTCCTACAAAGGCAAAGTGCGCTTTATTGGTGCAATAATTTAAAGTAGTACTGCAGAGATTGAGTGGACTGATAATGTGAACATTGTAGGAGTAAAGACTTTGTTAAACATTTTGAATTATTATGGTTCGTACTGATTAGTATTAAAAAAACATTTTTAGTAAGCATTACATTTTATAATGTGTTCATTTTTTATTAATAAAGCTACATTGGACATTAATTGGTGTTTGATTCAAATACATTTTGCAGTGCATTATCTGAAGTAAAACTAAAAAAATAAATGCTTGTTTTTAAAATTAGGTGTATTACTATTTTTACAAATTTGCAACAGTTGTTAAATAGATGCTCGTTATGACATATTTTAATGAACATATTTTGGTGCACATTCAGTATATTTGGTGGAACACAGGCAAAATTAGGTAAATGAAATGGGAATAAATTGAAGTACTTTTAAATACCATCCTTTTAATTTGTGATGTAGCCAAGAGTATTCAAAAGGATGGTATTTAAAAGTACTTCAATTTATTCCCATTTCATTTACCTAATTTTGCCTGTGTTCCACCAAATATACTGAATGTGCACCAAAATATGTTCATTAAAATATGTCATAACGAGCATCTATTTAACAACTGTTGCAAATTTGTAAAAATAGTAATACACCTAATTTTAAAAACAAGCATTTATTTTTTTAGTTTTACTTCAGATAATGCACTGCAAAATGTATTTGAATCAAACACCAATTAATGTCCAATGTAGCTTTATTAATAAAAAATGAACACATTATAAAATGTAATGCTTACTAAAAATGTTTTTTTAATACTAATCAGTACGAACCATAATAATTCAAAATGTTTAACAAAGTCTTTACTCCTACAATGTTCACATTATCAGTCCACTCAATCTCTGCAGTACTACTTTAAATTATTGCACCAATAAAGCGCACTTTGCCTTTGTAGGACGCCCACGTTTTCGTTTTTGCCCGATGGCTATGTTTTTGGCTTCTACTGGAGGTGTTATGTATTTCAGCCTGATCGCAAGTCCAGTAACATGTTTACATTTATAATTTTTAAAAAACTCGGGGCAGTTACATTGACCCTTTACCCAGTCACTATTTTGGGAAGGCAAGACTACTGTCCAGTGAGTAAAGGCAAATTTCTGGAATTCATCGAATGTCTCCCAACTTTGCCCGTTTGGAACATTATTGGTTGCTGAACCTTCGACTAGATACGATTTTTGTATCGCTGTTGTTGATATGGTTTCACTTTTTTGTTCAATTTCGCCCATTGGTATGCTGATGTCCAATCAGATAGTTCTATCAAAGGTGTGCTTGAAAACGAGTCCACTTTATAATTTTCGGACCACTGCTTGACCATGTCAAGAGTAACAGCACGAAACCCAGACAGTGGAATTCGTTCTCTAAGGGTGTGGCTATCTTTTATGCTCCTATTGAAAGCCTCGAGTGCATTATTCGTAGATGGAGATCCGTCCGAAGTGCCTAGGTACCAATTCGGGTTTTGTATTACCCATTCTTCCTTGAAGTATGTAATAAAAGCCTTTTGACTTTTATATTTGTTCTGCTAAAGCGGTGTTGAACACGCCCGGTGCTGTGACAGAATGTAAATTGTCGATGCCTTGTAGAAGATCTTTCTGCAGTCGTTTGTCTACTAGTTTAACTACTTGTTTCTGAATATTTTTTTTAGCGTGAGCCCAGCACATTCTGACTGTAGTCTCAACTCCAAATACTTCCGTAAACGTATTTTGAATACTCTTGGCTACATCACAAATTAAAACCTTCGGCTGCATTACATGCGAATACAGAGTGTAAGCGCTATGTTTAAGCTGTTCAGATAACATTTTAAAATCTTCTTTGCGTTCTGAGCTAGAAATGGCCAAACAAAAAGGATATTTTTTTTTGGTTTTATCAGTAGTTCCCACCACTAACACGGGGAATCCTTGCCACACAATCTTATACGTAGCGTCTGCGTGTATGTTGGTTGCCACTGTTGTCAATTTTAGCAAAGACTTTGTACTGACACCAAAACGAAAAACGGGAGACTCACACTCATATACGTAGTAGAACGCGGTAATAGTAGACTCATATGCGCGTCGCAAGCGCGCCAAAACCATTTTCAGTAAAATAAATATAAGTCTTAGAAGTAATGTTTTACGAAATGCATTATTTGTTCTTCAATTATAATTATTTCAGTAACATAAAAGTTGTACAAAACCGTTTTAAATGGGTATACGGTACTAGGATGCATACTAAATATTTTGTGTAACATTCAGGAATATTTGGTGCACGATCAGTATTTTTCGGGGAAGAATAAAATAGTTATTGTTACAATAGAATATTTGCAGCGCACTACAATAAAAAAGTGTTATATCTTGGTGTTAATTTGGAATTTGTTTGATGTAACATATTTTGTTGGCCGAGTAGTTTAATTATAGTAAAACAATTAAACGGGTTTAAGATCAATATTTTAGAAATGCATACATAGATGTACCTTTAGATTTTTGGTGAACACAAAAATATTATCCTTTAAAATCTTCTTTGCGTTCTGAGCTAGAAATGGCCAAACAAAAAGGATATTTTTTTTTGGTTTTATCAGTAGTTCCCACCACTAACACGGGGAATCCTTGCCACACAATCTTATACGTAGCGTCTGCGTGTATGTTGGTTGCCACTGTTGTCAATTTTAGCAAAGACTTTGTACTGACACCAAAACGAAAAACGGGAGACTCACACTCATATACGTAGTAGAACGCGGTAATAGTAGACTCATATGCGCGTCGCAAGCGCGCCAAAACCATTTTCAGTAAAATAAATATAAGTCTTAGAAGTAATGTTTTACGAAATGCATTATTTGTTCTTCAATTATAATTATTTCAGTAACATAAAAGTTGTACAAAACCGTTTTAAATGGGTATACGGTACTAGGATGCATACTAAATATTTTGTGTAACATTCAGGAATATTTGGTGCACGATCAGTATTTTTCGGGGAAGAATAAAATAGTTATTGTTACAATAGAATATTTGCAGCGCACTACAATAAAAAAGTGTTATATCTTGGTGTTAATTTGGAATTTGTTTGATGTAACATATTTTGTTGGCCGAGTAGTTTAATTATAGTAAAACAATTAAACGGGTTTAAGATCAATATTTTAGAAATGCATACATAGATGTACCTTTAGATTTTTGGTGAACACAAAAATATTATCCTAAAATAATTCGAAGACTGGTTTGTGGAACGAACACTGTTTGGTTGCAGGACGGAATGACGTTTTTACCGTCGTATCGCAGAATGTTTATGAAAAGATAACGACGACGTGACGGATGTGATAGTTTAATCAATGGATTCTCGAAATTATTTTCTCAGTAGTAAGATAACAATTCACATTCAGTAATTCGAAGACTAGTTTGTGTAACGAAGACGTTTTGGTCGCAGGATAGAAAACGGTCGTTCCGTTGCAGAACATAAAACGGTCATTGAAAGCTATTCGTTATTGAAACGCCCACCGCTAGAATTTTATCCAAAGCGTATACAAGATCGTTGATGTCTGCTGAATATTCGTGTCACATGGTCGCGATAACAATATCTTATGAAAGTAGATACACGCGCTGTTGTTATTTACAGTAATATAAAAGTCAATCGCTAAACCACAGAATTCGTTTTTGCCACATTCGCCGCGATAACGCGCCTATTCGCTAATGTAGCTCCACCATATGAGAAAGTTTCATAATAAAAAGGTCGAATCTGACAAATAATAATGACATTTCAGATTACACGAATTGATTTATTATTATTTACAAACATTTACAAAATAGAGGTTTATATGAAGTTATTATAAATTCCAAGATAAGAAATATTGAAGTAGTGAGTACTAACCCTGTTTCTTTGTTAAAATGTGCACAAAAAAACATATTTAAAAGAGTACGAGTTTAGCCCTGCAGCGCTTGTTCTGAACATGCAAGGGCGCATGAATTAAACCACTGGAAGTATTTTGAACAGTTTTGTATACACACTATCCAAACTACCAGAGGCGGAGCGTGGATTAATTTAGACGTGGGCGAAGACGCATCAGCGAGGCCTATTTCGCGATATAAACTAATTTATAAAAACTTGTGATTTTTAGCAACAGTTAGGTACTTAAAATTTAACAATCAGTCTTATAGGGTCCTCTCGCGCAAAGTCTTATCGCGAGGTCGTAGGCGAGAGCCCGATTCGCCCACAGTAAATTACGGCACTGAATGCTTACCCTTAGCAAGCGAGGCGAAATGACTCCATTGGCAGCACAGTATTTTAGATACGCTCAATTGAGCCTTGCGCTATTACAAATCCCCTAGTAGCCTCGACTGCTAGTAAACACGACCGCAACGTAGACTACAAATACAGGGCTAAACGGAACTTCACTTTTTGACCGGAACGGGGTCGTGAGGGTCATATAGTTATGCCTTTTAGGACTGCGGGAACATTTCAAAATGTTAACGTGGTACTAAAACGAAAAGGTCAATTGAAGGACATTGGTAAGTTTTAGTAAATAAAAGTCAGACAGTTTCTCGACTCTGAGCGGAAGAATCCACTTGATGATGGCAGAGATGGAAAACAGAGCTCTTGTCCCCAATGTTAATTGCTATATTTTTGCAGTAGATCTAAGTATTTATATAAAAGCGAAATACCACTCACTGATTAATCACGAAATCTCAGAAACTATAACACCAACACACTTAAAATTTGGCAGGTAGGTTCCTTATAGGGTGTAGACATCCGCTATGAACAGATTTTACGAAACTCCATGCCTAAGGGGGTAAAATGGGGTTTGGAAGTTTGCATGGTGAATCCGACTTTCACGCGAGCGATACCGCTGGCAGAAGCTACCGTTATTAATTATCTATTGTTGCTAATTAATACTGTTTTAGAACCCTGTTGGATCTCTAATTTTTCGTTCCATCCAAACCAAATTCTGGATTAAACTCTTGCTATTTAGTCTTGTTCATGCATATGTTAATTCAACAGCTTAAATGGATGAAAAGCCAAAATGTAGTCAAGATCTCGAGCCAGTAACACAACAATCAACAAAAAAGAAAGAAGACATAGAATCAGAATATCCAAAAAATCAGCTGGTTCTCTCAAAAGAGCAGTCTCCTGCAACACAAACTGTTTTGACAAAAGAACAACCGGCTTATGCGGAAGACCATTCAGATGCAGCAAAAACCCTTCCAACTTTGACGACGGACCAGCGAATTTATTCCACGAATCAACCCATTTTATCGCCAGTTCAACCTATTAATGCTCCAGAACAACACGTTTGTTCGTCAGATCCACTTAGTCATTCATCAGAGAGACCCGTATTTTCAACAGACCTACAAATTTTTATAACAGAGAAACCTAAAATTTCAACGGATCAACCAGATCAGTCCAGTCAACCACCCATCGTTTCGAAAGAGCAACCAACCTATTCAAATGACCAATCGCCTCATTTAAAATCTCAACCTATTTCAACGATAAGCCAGCAACCCATTTTGTTGGTAGAACAGCCTATTCATTTAAATGAGATACCTGAATTTTCGAAAGGCCAACCAGTTTATTCAGAAGATCACTCAGTTATACCAAAAACCCAAACAGCGTTAACGAAAAATGAATCCATATATTCTACAGAAGTATGCATATTTTCGAAAGAAAAGCCTAGTTATTCAAAAGATCAATCGAATTATTCGCAAATTCAAACTGTTTCAACGGCAGATCACCACGTTTATTTGAAAGAAAAAACTGTGGATTCGAAAGAGCAGCTTCTCAATTTGATAGATCAACTCGATTTAACGCAAGAAAAACCAACTTATTCGAAACACCAACCGGCATTATGTTCAATAGATCAATCGAAATTTTCAAGCAAACATGAATCGTTTTCACCAGAAGAACAAATAGGTTTAACAACAATTCACATTGATTCCTCTGTTCCTGAACCATCTTCTTCAAGGGAGCTTTTGAATACTCCAAGAATTGTTGAAACAGCATCAACAAAATATGTATCGGTTTTCCCAAAGAACGATGCCTCTAAACTGATAGGAAATTCGATAAATATCGAATATGGAATCTCTTTGTGTGCTGCAAGGGAGGCTGCAGCATCGTCTTCTTATAATTTAATGAATAACGGTTATTTTTTAAGTGCTAACGCACCTTTTAAGATCAATACGTCTACTCAAAGCCCTAATTTACCTGCACCTAGGTCACTGTTGTCGGCGCCACCTTCAGTAACAGCCGCCGTTAGAACCCAACCTGCAAGTTTATTTCTACAGGCATTATCAAAATTAAATGAGAGTTCTTTAACCCTTGCAGTTATCAGCCCTTTCAGACTACGATCACCTTCTAATTTGAGTCGAAGCTATACATTTTTATCGGGAGATATTACTCCTCCTGATTCCTTGACAAGTGCCCCGCCTACGTATTCGTTCGTATTACGTCAAATCGCAGGGAGGAGAAGACCTAGATTTATGGGGTCATTCTTTCCGTCACCTTCGTTCGTGCAACATACTCCACCACCTACATATACTGGCGCTTTTGACGTTTATGTCGAACCTCCTCTTCCTCCGCCTCCCATAAGAACCTACTCTTTAGGATACAGTTCTATGCCTGTAATTTGCCCCGAATGTGGATACACAGGCATGACAGTTATAAAAGCTCATGTAACCATTTGTACACATTGCTGTGCGTTTATATTATGTTTACTCTGCTGTTGGATATGTGCGCCATTGCCTTATTTATTGACGTCATGTAAAGACGTTTATCACTATTGTAGAAATTGTAGGACTTTCTTAGGTATGTATTGTCCAAGTAATCCTGATGCTACCTCTATGTATCCCACAGATTTAAATCGATAAATCCTCAGTTGATTTGGTTGTTTATGAGAAATATTTTTAATGTAATGAATAAAATAATTGGTCTTAATATTTTTAATTTTAAAATATTTTTAACTTGTTTTTTTCTGATAAGTGTAACTTTAATAAAGCTTTTAGTTTTATTTGTGGTTTTCTTACAAGTATTTAGTGATTCCTAATCGATTTCAAAACGAAATCAAATGATGTGCCATAGACAATAAATATTTTAGAAATGTTTTCATCTTTCTGAATTTATTTTAATTTATCGTTAAAAATTATAATGAATATTTATTTTTTATCACTTTTTGATTATTATTAATTATAAAATATATTTTGCAGGTAACAATAATGATTTGAAAACACATTGCAAAGATACACAATGTGATTTTTTAAGGATGCGTTCATATTTATAAGTCAACCGGCTCTGAAAACTATTAATCAATTGATTTAAAAACATGACTAATTATATATGTTAAAACGAATAATTAAATTTAATAAGAGATGCATGTGTTTATAAAGCTTAAACTTCAAAATTAGCTTTTAAAATCGCGTTTATTTATTGTTAATTGTGAACGCTTTCACTGTCAGTGATGTTTCAGCGCCCTCTATCGTCAAAATGTCCTGTGTAAATTTAGAAGTCACAGCCTTCCGTAAGTTCCGTGTGTGTTGCGGAAAAATCCCTTTTTGGGCGTCCGACCACATGTGTGAATTGTGAACAAAATATGGTTCTATTATGATTTTATGTTAATAGAAGCGTATTTCATAGTGATCGGTACACGACTTTGATAGATAAAGTGCGTACGGATCTTTCAGTGTGCCAGAAAAGTTGGAACAAGACGACGGAAGTGCATTTTTTTCGATGTAAATACGGTCCAACCAGGGTCAGTCCGGTGTGGTACGAGAGGTTCGCGCATATTTCCCAGCGACCGGCCGTGTGTGCGCGCCACTGGGACGTGTGAGTTACTCGTGAATAATTCGACCTTCGCACTGTTCGATCGGCCCGTTTTCATCGGGAAAGTTCGTTCGCGATTAGTGGGTTAACCCCATCATGCCGTCGTGTTGAGGGGCATGGAGGCGCGCTCGTGATCGTCTGTCGGCGCGGAGCGCGCGCCCGGGCTTACATAACGAGGGCAGCGGCGGCATGGCCGCCCGCGTGTCCGCCGAGGGCGCAGGGCCCTCTTACGCGTCAGTGTTGAACTTTAGAGGGGGTGACAGCAACAAGGAGAACATTGAGGCCGCGCCAGGCGAAGTGTCTGACGTGCCGCCGACGAAGCAGGATGGTGGAGACGAGGAGGAGGAAGGGTTCGTGCCTGTCATATCGCACGGACGTCGTCCTGGGAAAGGGCGAAGGCATCCTGAGCGTAGGGCTCCACCTCGCCCTCATAAGACCCCCGCACCGCACACAGAGCCCCAGCCAACACCAGAACAGCAGCAGCAGTCATCAGAGAGCCAGCCCAAGAAATTTGTAGAAGCACCGATACCCAAAGTGAACCCTTGGCAGGTGAGTGGTATTATGTAAACAAAACAATGTCATAACATTAATGATGCAATTCGGTTCTACGATTAGTTGAATCATGAAGGAAAGAAATTGTTTATGCATTGTGGAGACTTATTCCAATGATGACTTACGTGCATTGGTCATAGCTTTAGATTACTATTTTTTTCAGGTAAGACTGCAGCAATTGCATGTTATGCCCATTGATGTTCATGTGTTTCTATATTCTTAATAGTGTTTGCGAGTATGGTGTAATTTATACTATCAGTTACTAACGGTTTAACGCAATCACTGTGACGCATTCAATTTAGAAACTACGCTTATCATTTTATTAACATCTCATGATCCAAAACTAAACTGAATTGATTCTTATAAATAAAATTGACAATCTCCTGGGTTGTAAAATCTAATTGTTATTCTGTTATTTCTTTAAATTTTATAAGTAAACAGTACGGCATAATTTACAGTTCTAGTTTATAAATATCGTAGGTACTCCGGGCCGTAAGATGCTAACCAAATCTAAGCTAACCTTGCAGTTTTAAGCTTATAGATAATATTTTTAATCAACTTACATTATCTCAACTTCCATTGAGTGGTCTTTTCTGAACACATGTTACCTTGAAAGAATTGACTTTTGAGCTTGAAGTGAATTAAAAAAAAAATATTGACAGCTTGTTGCAAATTCACTTCACGTTACCGTTCAAAAGTGACCATAGTAAAAATGTTTTCAACTATGCAAATATGATTTCAGAGAATATTATGTTTCATCCCTTACACCAGTATTTATAAAGAAGTTATCACTTGGTGCTAAGTAATATCTTATTAAGTCATAACTTGACATTAGAAATCTTCATTCAAAATTTACATTTTTCTTAAATAAACAATACAAATCGTTACAAAAGCAGTTTTATTCAAGTAATTAGTTTTACTTGTTTATAAATACCGGTGTTAGTATTTAAAATGTTATCAATCAGAAAAGCACTACAAAATATTAGATCATTTCTATTGAGGGTAGCTAGAATAAGATAAAGCAATGTTACTTTTTATTTTTATCAGTACTTATTTGGTATTGTATGTATGTATTCGGATTATTATGTCTTATTAGTATTATTTCTGATGTTTGTACACTGACAACCCTAAATCTATTTCCTTTCACTCAGTCCATCCAAAGGTTGTCTGTAAGAAATTGCCCTGTGCGATAAGACCGCCCATTGTACCCTTATTTATAATAACATGTCCTATATTTGTTGTTTATGCGGTGTACAATAAAGAATATATAAATAAATAAATAAATATTTGCAACATTCAAGATTTTATGTTGCAATAGATTTCACCATCTTGCACCCTGCAGGTGAGAGCTAGCTAGACTTTTGAAACAAAAAAGAAATTGTTTTTGTACCTACATCTTGCCCAGGTCATTGATTGTTGACTTGTATTCATGCTGCGATGCAATTAAATGACTGGGTTCTTAACTCTGAAAATATTAATAATAATAATATTCTACAACTATCACAGAACGCCGTCTTGTCCCAAGCTAAGTAGAGCTTATGTTATGGGTACTAAACAATTGATAAACATACTTATATATTTCTAAATACATACATATTATAGATAGATTACACCCAAACACAGAACAAATGATTGTGCTCATCACACAAACATTTGTCCTGGGCGGAAATCGAACCCATGACCTCTTGCATAGCAGTCAGGGCTACTGACCACTAGACCAACAGGCCAGTTATTACTGTCTGTTTGTCTGTGACCTGCTTCTAAAAGGAAGGCTCCGCCCTGGTATGAAAGGTGACGAAGAAAGGGATGGGTTTTTTAGTCAGTAAAAGTCTGACACTATCTAACCAAGGGTCCCAAGGGTAGGACCCTTGGGTGGAGCGGGAGATAGTGACGTCATTGGAGGTTTTTACCCAACACAAAAAGTAATGGTGTTATGTTGTGATCAATTTCAATTTCTTGCTCCTTATTGCACAATATTTTCTATGATAGTTTTGATAACCTTGAAATGACTTTTGTAAATGAGTATTAAATAATTAATAGAGTTAATTGAATAATCAAATGTTTACTTTAATTTTGACTTTTGTTATATTTAATCTATTTTTTTTTTTATTTATACTTAGGCTCATGTTTGACCACTATCTCACCTGATGGTAAGCGATGATGTGGTCGACGATGGAGCATGCTTGCCTAGAAGTAACTTATTCACTCTTGAATCAAATACCCAGGAAACACAGACTCCAGCAGGGAATCCCAATCCTTAGCTGTGCGCACAATAAATGTGTTCCCGAAAAGCTTTATATGTAGGGGTAGGAAACTATAATTAAATTTGTTAGCATATCCACTGATGTGTCATTTCAGAAAGTATATGATAATAATATACAACTATCACACAACGCCATCTAGTCCCAAACTAAGCAGAACTTGTGCTATGAGTACTAGACAACTGATAAACATACTTATACCCTAAATATATACATATTATAGATAAATTACACCTAGACACCAAACAAATGATTGTGTTCATCACACAGACATTTGTCCTGGGTGGGAATTGAAACCACAACCTCCAGCATAGCTGTCAGGGACACTAACCAATAGACCAACAGGCCAGTCTCTTAAGATTATAGTTGGCCTGTTCTTTCTTAATCAGAATATACATGAAGTCTTGCCTCAATAGATCTCTAACCAGAGAGTGGAAGAAAACAGGATGACTTATCACTGCAAAAAAAAAAAATGTCTGTTAAATATCTCTGTCAGCAATAAGACCACCATTGTACCTATCCATAGATTTAAAATTTGTATAAAATGATGTACAGTAAAATTGTTTCTATTCCAAAGTTGGTCCATGGTTTGTTTGGTGACCTGCATGACCCTTCATTCGGTTTGGTATAGTAGTGAAAAACACTCATACAGTTGCCTCAATAGTGATCTATTCACCATTTTCAGAACTTTATTTTAATCATACTATAAGAAAAGCCCTTTGTACAATGACTTAGTTACTTTGTATCTACATGTTCATAATAGTACATTATGATATAAGTGTGTAATATAGGAGCTTACCGTCGAGGCGGTATTTAGACCCGAGCCGTGGCGAGGGTCTTAAGAGAGCCAAGAACAGTAACCATTAATTACTCACTTGTATCATACGACGTTTTTCAATACACTTGTGAAGAAAAATAATTTAGTTAACTAATATTACAACGGTAAAACTAGTAAAATTTTTCATAACATAGCGGTAAAAAAATTAATCTATGAACATTATGTTGCCTATGAACACACGCTAGGCTATGGCTATATGGTCTTTTGATCATATTGCCTAGTCGTTTGTTTTCTCGTGTAAAAAGTTTTTACGTTAATATCATTCGTAGTGACAATAAAATATGGATGTAACAATTTATAATATAGTATTTGATTCAATTTAACTTAATTTAAAAAAAAAAAAATATATATATATTTAATAAGAAACACGACCCGCCCCAGCTTCGCACGGGTGCAATGGTGATATTAAATATATTATGCATGTATTATACATATTAACCTTCCTCTTGAATCACTCTATCTATTAAAAAAACCGCATCAAAATCCGTTGCGTAGTTTTAAAGATCTAAGCATACATAGGGACAGACAGCAGGAAGCGACTTTGTTTTATACTATGTAAACACGAATCCTGGCTAGACTTTTATTTCATCATCATCATCATCAGCCTTTTTAATGTTCTCACTGCTGGGACACAGGCCTCCTCTCTAAGAGAGGGAATGGGCCGTAATCCGCCACGCTGGCCCAGTGCCGCTTGGTGAATGTCACATGTCTTCGAATTTTTCGTTCTAGGACATGCCGGTTTCCTCACGATGTTTTCCTTCACCGTTTTTGAGAGCAGTGGTGATGAAATAAATTACACAGAGTATTGCGCCTGGCTGGGTTTGAACCCGCGACCTACAACTCGGTAAGTCGGGGCCGTTACCACTCGGCCACCACTGCTCTCACTGACTTATTTATTCTGGTTTATTACTAACATTACACAAAACTGTCAGGCCCGAAACCATTTGAAAATGCAAATATTTGTTTTGTATGGGAATCGAACCGGCGATACGCAGCTCGGGCGCCAATCACTCGGCCACTGCGCTAACCCTGCTATTATCGGCAGATTAATTGATAAATTTTAAAACTTGCTAGCAGAAAAGATTATAAACAGTAATCTAATTAGAATGAATATAGATAAGTTTATCTATAAACTGCTAACTACTGCCGGCGTCTTCGCCCCCGAGGAAGTTGGTTTCCCCATACAAACCCCGTTTTACCCCCTCATGGATTTTTTTTTATGGTAGGTAAAATCATCCAATGACAAATCCCGCCCTTGTGTGGTCGGGAAGTAGTGTCAGACTCTTACTGACTAAAAGCCTACCCCGTTCCTTCGTTGCCTATAGTGCCGGGGCTGAGCCTTCTTCTCAGAAAACGGCCCTAAGGGGGTGGAGTTTCGTAAAATCCGTTCTTAGTGGACGTCCGCACCTGACGTTCTTCGCACAACTGGCATGTCTTTATGTTTTTCTGCTGGCGAATTTGCGTGCCCAGTGTGGCACCGATCAGTGCATGCAAAGCAGGTGGACATTGCCCTGAATGAGACGTATCGAATTATATCAGGATGCCTTAAACCGACCCCACTTAATAGGCTCTATCCGTTGGCTGGTATTGCTCCACCAGCCGTTCGCAGGCATGTCGCATGCGCGATCGAAAAGAAAAACCAAGAATCCGATTCCCGACATCCCCTTTTCGAACACAAAGCAGCCCCAACTAGGCTTAAGAGCCGAAAGAGCTTTCTTCGAAGCACACAGGCCATTTTTGACCCACCACCTAAAGAAAGAATCAAGCTTTGGGAAGAACATAACCTGCCACCATCCGACTTCTTGAAACCGCAGGAACGTTTCCCACCTGGACGTGAATTGCAGTAGTCTGTGTGGAAAGCACTAAATCGGCTGCGCACCCAGGTAGGCCGCTGCAAACACAACTTGGCGAAATGGGAGTTTATAGACCCGTCAGATACTCAATGCGAGTGCGGTGCTGTTCAAAACATGACCCACATGTTGGAATGTCCCAGGTGCCCTTACACCTGCACTTTGGAGGACTTAATGGGTGCCACAGATGCTGCAGTTAACGTGGCAACTTACTGGGCCCAAATAATTTAACGAGTTTACCATCGATTCGAAAAGAAGAAGAAGCGGACGTCTACATCTGATAAGGAACCTACCTGCCAAATTTTAAGTTTGTAGGTGTTATAGTTTCTGAGATTTCGTGATGAATCAGTGAGTGGTATTTCGCTTTTGTACATATAGGGTGACTGGTAATTAGTGACCGATACTTAAACACGTGATTGTAGTCATGATAACAAACAACTTTTACTGTGGCACCAAACCTGAAATCGCGAAAAAAATCGGAAAGAGAGGGCATGATGAATATCTCGCTTTCTCGCTACTACGCGCTTATCCTTACGGCGATGACGTCAAATTGACGACTGTACATATTTTTTTTGTCAATTGAAAATCTTCCCCTCCACCAGTTTTCAATGATTTCTATTTTATTTGGTTTTGAACAGATTTCAAAAATTCTTTCTCTTAGTAATTTTGAACAAGTTTTCAATGAAGATCATTTTTTCATAGCAAGGTTTTTTAGCTCAGTATCACTACATGCTATAAAACAAAATCGCTTCCCGCTGTCTGTCTCTATGTATGCTTAGATCTTTAAAACTACGCAACGTTTTTAAATGCGGATTAAGAAGGTTTATATGTATAATACATGCATAATACACCCCTATTTTTTTATTAGTGCACAAAAAAATGGGGCTCAATCAGTACCCGTTACTGATCATATTTGTGTAGTCAAAAGTACAAAAAACGAAATCAGAAAATGGTCCACGAAAATTTGTCATTATTGGTAAATTCATAATTGAATCATCATTCATAACAACTACTACTAGGAAATACTAAGCGCAGTGTTTTTCCATTTTTATTGACATTATTTCATTCATAAACAATAACCTGTACAATGTTTACATAAATTGAGAGAGATTTTGGGATATAAACAAACACTCATAACTTGGTTGTTTATGGATATTTTTATTGAGAATTTACTTAAATAATAACAAGACCTTTTCTAATAAACCCTTTAAGTATTAGCACTAATTAAAAAATAGTGATGTATACACCGTTAAATTTTGGTCGTTTTAATCCCGCTGAGGGTCGATTCGGTACATGAAACCCTATCGATTTGTAATGGTAAAAATGAAAAATAAAGTACTTTTTTTTTATTCGAATTAATTTACGCATGCACGAAATTAATTCCTTCAAGTAAATGTCAGCTGAGCGAGGCCATTGAACTGTAGATAGTTAGTACCTACGCAATGACCGACAACTGCCTACAAGGTCATTGACTCATTTACTTAAAGAAATAAATTTCGTAAAACTGTCAAGCCCCAAGAAGACACAGGTGTCCGCACGCCTATTGTCTTTCTATTGTATCTCTAATTATTATAGCTTTATTATCAAATGATTAATAAAGCTATGGTATTCGCGCCGCGGTGCACACCGCAAAATTCTGCGTTGCGGCGGGCGTCACTGCCGATTTTAGCGACCCGGCGCCGCAACGCAGTTGTGTTTCGGCCCGAAAAGCAGTGAAATAATATTCAACTAATGTTATTAACAGTTTTACCTTTGTTATGTATTTGGTTAAGCTTATTGACATTCTTCACTCGGTTTTGATGAGGTATTATTGCATTTTTAAATATGAAACTGTTGAACTGATTTTAGTTTAATATTACAAGTACATTTGCTTTTGGATAGTGCAGATTAGCTACCTATCCTTTTAGGCACGCCATAATTATTGCCTGTACAAACCACGTTTTTTAAAAGTCTCTAAAACGCGCGTCGACGGCGCGCTCAGGTTGCGTCTGATTCGCAGCCTTATCGCGTCTGTATCTCTACAAGCCTCAAGTGTATAAGCCTCAAGGAAAGGAGCCTCCCCGTGTGGCGTTAAATATATCGTCTATCACAATATACTCGTATTTAAACTTATTCACATCCGTGATTGCACCCAAGGTTCAGTTGAAAACCAGCGTGAGGCAACTGCTACGAAGTTGTCTGGCATCATGCTGAACTGAACCTATTTGGCGCAGCCGTGAGGCATATTCTTGTTGCTGTTGAATTTTTATTTTTTTATTTTTATTATTTTATTTTATTTATGTTTAGGTTTTAAAACTTGTATTGTGCTTCATTGCAAGCCAAATAAACGTGTTTCTTTCTTTCTTTCTTTCTTTCTTTCTTTCTTGCGATTCCAAACGCCCGGCGCACCCTGGACAGCTAGCACTCGGTAACGCAGAGTCTAGAAAGAAAAGAAAGAAAGAAAGATAAAAGTTTATTTGTATCAAAACATGGCGCATATCTTAAAATAACAGCTACACACACTGACTCTATATAATAAAATAAAAAAATAAAAAAGTACATAAAAAGATATGCGTCACATCCGCACAAAACGGCCAGCTGACTAATCCTTTCACCACGATGGTAAACTCAAATGGCTCTCTTCTGGGCCATGTGCGACGGCCCTTCTTGAGGCCACCTAACCAGTACAACAACCTCTTTGAGGAGTGGCTGGAAAGACCTCACGGCGTTGTCACCTTCCTCATGAAGTAGTTCCTCACCGAACATGGCATTTATAGATATCTAGTAAGGTGTCTTATTCCTTACATGGATTAAGGTCTTTTTTACATAGCATGGGTAGAATGACAGCAAGACATAAATATGCATCTATAAGATGAAAGAAAAGGATACACAAGGTGTATCTGACATCGTACCACAAACGAATACCATGGATTCAGTACATGATTCTGGACCCCCCTGTGATGGAATTTTTCATAGATTTTTTCTTAATTTTTTTTTAAATCTTTTTGTTTTTTAATTTTTTTTTGGTAAAAAAATCGTTATTTTAATATTTCTCTCTCTCGCTCTAGGGCAGAGCACGAGGGCGGGTCAGACTTTTACTGACTACAACCTACTACTAAGGAACATATCCTTCGTTCCAGGGTCCCGAGCCTTAAATATATATTTTTTTATAATAGCGATGATTAAAAAATCAAACTGTTAAAATTTAGACTGTCCGAAAATAGTGGTCGCATTGTGGCGACTGCCTCTAAAAGTAAATTTATAGTTACCACAACATGGACATAAAATTAAATTAATAATATAATGATTAATAATAAAACTAAATTCATTAATCAATCATCGATACATTGATGAAAATAGTAACTACATTGCTTTTAATTCACATTGTATTAAAATATAGTTTTATCCTTCCTTATTCAAAGTGGTACTGAGTGAGGCCTTTCCATTAGCTCATATAATAGGTATAACAGCTATGCGGCAAATAAGTAACAGTACCGAATACTCGGTACAGTACGGCCGACGGATCTTGGCGCGTCTGAAGTTAGGTTCTGCGAACTTTAGCGCTGGTGCACTCGTAAAAAAATAAATGGTTTGAAAAAATAAATGCCCATAGCATTGTTATTGCTGTTAACAATAGTTATTGGCATTTATTTTTATAAAACATTTATTTGACGCGCTTATTTTCAGCGCTAAAGTTCGCTGAGCCTAACTTCAGGCGCGCCAAGATCCGTCGGCCGTACTGTACGTATAAACATAACCCCGAGTGCTTATCTCCTCAACTCGCTGACATCACTGTCTCGCCCTTTTAGTCGGTACGTGTGATCAAGGCATCACCATCTGGTGAGATGTGGTCAAAGGCGAGCCTATCAATATTATAAAGAGGAAAACTTTGTTTGTTTGTTTGTAATGAATAGCCTCAAAAACTACTGGACCGATTTTAAAAATTCTTTCACCATTCGAAAGCTACATTATCCACGAGTAACATAGGCTAAATTTTATTATGGAAAAAATAGGGTTCCGTAAGATATTTGGGTTTTTCGGACACAAGGTGTAAAAAATCAACCAGAGAAGTTACTTGTTTTGCGTACGTTGCCTAAACTATAAAAGATAGAACCATAAAATGTTCTAATTAATTGTAATATATAATAATAATAAAAAAAACATGGGCACGAATTGACGGCAGAAAATTAACCCTGCATAGATTTTTGGCATTCATTGTCACTGAGATGCAATTGCTACTTGGTTTGGGTCTTGGTCTTGGCTTGGCTTGGTTTGGGCCTTTTGACCTTAATTTTGTTTTTATTGAGTTTTTTTTTCGTTTTCATCATTTGTCCTGTGTCTGGGTGTTATTTATCTATAATATGTATGTTTTTAGAAATATATAAGTATGTTTATCAGCTGTCTGGTACCCATAACACAAGCTCTGCTTAGCTTGGGACTAGACGGTGTTGTGTGATAGTAGTGGAAATATATATTATATTATAATTGTGACAATAAATAATTTTATTATTATTTTATTAATTTTCTGTCATCATCTGCATTGTCACCAATTAAATTCTCTTTTTCTTGTTTTTCTGAAAAAAAAAAAAACTAGTAAAAATAATAGAATGACAAAAGCATTACGTGGCCACACTTCTCCAGAAATTCAATTTCGTACAAAAAAACGTAATAAAATAAAAATTATAATGGACATGCAAATTAAAAATTGACGCACCTCAATGACATATAAACACTACTGTTATAATATATTAAGTCTATATATTTGCGTCACAAAGCATGACATAACATGTGATCATTTTGAGGTTATGTCTAGAGCGATAACAGAAACATTTCCTACTTATCGCTATTTTGCGTTCCGTAATCGTGATGTAGTAGGTACATAGACAACGGTAGCACTTTTTAATTCCTTTTTTTAAATTGCGCGCGGGAATTATGACGTTTCAGTATTCAAAATGGCGCGGGAATTGAAGTTCGATGTTTTGTCGTAGTAAATTACAATTAATAACTAATTTTCCTCTTGATAATTAGTCTGAATAATGTGGTTTTTTTGTTTACTGTAGATGATTCGAAACGATAAATAGTTGTAAGTAGGTATATGTCCGATATTAATGAAGGTATGTAGGTAGCGATTATAAGAAATGTTTTCCTTTGAGATTCCAATATGCAGCTTGATCTTCACTTCCCAATTACTGGGTATCACAGTAAACCTTGAGATTTTGAGTTCCGTATACTTGTCATGGTTCACGACTCAAATGAAGCTTTCATTTCCCAACTCCCAAGCGAAACAGTAAACTTTAGTATCGATTCGTGGATCCACGTGTGTTAAAAGGATTTTAGTTCGCGTTACTTCTGATAGATGGCGTTAGTAGTTACGTCAAATGAATTATCATTAATTTGCATATCTTTTATCGTCATAACACAATCTGCATTCATAAAACGTACTTAGCATACCGCAGACACGTAATAATTCATGTTTATTGGTAGCTTTAGACTGCTATAGATAATTTTGACACGGACTGGCCATGTATGGTCTACGAGAAAAAAAAAACCGTTTTTTTTTTTTAATTTGGGATATCATCCAAAGGCTATTAAAGACTTGAATTCTGGTTCTTTCAGAAGGCCTTTGCGTTCCAGCGGTAGCTAAGCCCACAGCTCACGTGTAGATTTTTATGATACGCTATCTAGTAGCAAGTTGATAAATTGAAATGAAAGATTGCAACAATGAATCGAGCTGGCAGGTTGTTCACCTATCACTATAGTTTGTCCTAATCGGATAACGCTATTTCGCTCGCACGACAGCGCCGGCTCTTATCTCTGTCCTTGTTTATCAGTGGCTATAGGTAGTGTAGACGTGTGAGTTTCGAGTCCAGGTTTTCTGATTGCGATGTTAGCGCTTAACGTATCTTCCGCTGGTTTGATTATGTCAATGGTTTAAATACTAGGAGGAAAGGTTCACAAAGGCGGACTTAAAGATGAAAGACCCTAGTTCTTTCAGCCACTTCCACTTCCAACTCTCGCTCTAACCACCAATTATCATCATCATCATCAGCCTTTTAATGTTCCCACTGCTGGGACACAGGCCTCCTCTCTAAGAGAGGGAATGTAATCCACCACGCGGACCCAGTGCGGGTTGGTGGATGTCACATGTCTTCGAATTTTTGGTTCTAGGACATGCCGGTTTCCTCACGATGTTTTCCTTCACCGTTTTGAGAGCAGTGGTGATGAAATAAATTACACAAAGTAATGCGCCTTGCCGGGCTTGAACCCGCAACCTACTAATCGTAAGTCGGGGCCGTTACCACTTGGCCACCACTGTTCTCAACCACCAATTATACAACATTATTTTTAGTATATGCGACACCTGAATACAGTTTGTTCAGAATCAGCAACTGAATCGATTCCAATAATTTTTTCATTATGTTATATTTTTTTTCTAAAAATGTTTAAAAAAAGGTCATAAGTTGGACACCGCCGGCACTAAGTACAACACAGGTCACGACAGGTCATAGCAGGCATTAGAAGCCAGGCATAGATGGGTGCGGGAGCAAAACAACCCTTCTGACGCCCGGATGGTCCGGTGACCATGTGTTTGTGTGGAAATATGGAGTCTTATACAATTGCGGAATATAAATACAGTTTGTTCAGAGTCAGCAACTGAATCGATTCCAATATTTTTTTCACTATGATATATTTTTTTTTTTTTTTTCAAAATTGTTTAAAAAAAGGTCACAAGTTAGACAGCACCGACACTAAATACAACACAGGCCATGGTAGGTCACAGCGGGTCCCATAGAGGGAGGCTTTATTCGATGATTTCCCACCCAAAATTTATATCGAGGGTAGTTTTGAAAAACGAATGTGTCTCTATGTATGCTTAGATCTTTAAAACTACGCAACTGATTTTGATGCGGTTTTTTTTAATAGATAGAGTGATACAAGGTAAAAATTTATATGTATAATACATGCATAATTTAACCATTGCGCCCGTGCGAAGCTGGGGCGGGTCGCTAGTTAATAATAAATAATAAAAATAAAATAAATGTTTAAGGGAGGCTCCCATACGAAAAAAACCTATTTTGCCTATTTGTTGTTGTTCTTTTGTTTACCTAGTCAATGGTACGAAACCCTTCGTGAGCAAGTCCGACTCCCACTTGGCCGGTTTTTATTCGTATTATATAGATAAAATACGATAAAAAAATTACAATATTAACTAAGTAGCTTCCTGTGTTGAAAGTGAAATACTGTATTGATTAGATAATTAATATTTATTACGATATTTTAAAATCCTACTTAACCGAAAAAGCCTTGATGAAAGATTATTGAGACACACGTATTTGATTATTATCGATGTCACATTAATATTGTAAAAGCTAAAGTTTGTGTGTGTCTGTGTGTTTGAAAGAAAGAAAGAAAAGAAAAAAAAATATATACTATTCACACAAAAAAAAAACAATATTAAATGATTAAAAAGACCTGTGCGAGGCCAAAAAGGCTCCTATTTTCAAAATTTTGCCTAAAAGGCCTTTCATTGTTTGTGATAGCCAATTAGATGTACCCACCTTTCATTCAAATTGATTTTAAAACTGTAATCAAAAGCGGGACAAAAATAAATGTCTAGTTACTAAATAATTTGTTACTCAAGCACCGGAAATGTAAGTAGTAAGTAGTTCAGAAAATAAAACAATCGATATATATGATTGTCTGTTATGCAATTTTGTTCCCATTCCGTCTAATTCTTTACTTGGTATTTGGAGTTCAACTTTCACAATTTGTTCATCGTCTAGTTAAGATTTTAAACCATGGCTGCTTTTAGCGCAATGTTACCTAACCTTTTTGTTCTTGTCAACCCCTATGATTTGGCTACAGATACTGATTTACCCCCCCCCCAAAAAGGTCACGCAATTTGGCAATGTCGACCGATCGGAATTTAACTTGAGAGTAAGCCCCCTGGTCCTTATAGGACGCCTTTTGCTCGTCCGCTTTGCGACGGTGACGCTCTAAGGTTAAGTAATTTAGCTACGCTTCTGGTCTGGAATGCTGAAGTCTGAGATTTCGGCCATAATCCAAGGAAGAATGAAGCAGGAACTATATTAGATCGACGCACAAGTGGACGACGCCTGAGTTGTACGTGTAGAGTTGCATCGCGTGGCGTGGATCTAATGTAGCTCTACAAGCAGCCCCGGATCTTCAATTTTTTTTAGGCGGGGCAAAAACTGAAAAATGCCGCCCCCGCCCACTTATATTTATTTTTACCTTTATCATCCATATAATTTTAGCTATCAGATGTCCACTAATTGATTGAAATTTGGACATAGCCTACATAGGCCTTCCGGAAATAATGCATCCATCGCTGTTTTTTTTTGTGTTAAGCCTATTTAGCCTGGTAGCCTAACTTTATTATTGTTTTAAATATATATAAAAATGTAAGTCATATTCGATTGTTTCGGATAGCCGAGCGGGCTAAAGCGTCGGTTTAGTTGCGTGCGTTAAGCGATCATACGTTCGAATCTCCCCAATAGAAGAATATTCTTTAGGTCTAAATCAGCGTTTCCCGCAATCTTTAAACTGCTTACACGTAAAATTGGTGTTTAACATGTAGATCCACAACTACCAAACTTGTTCATACAAAAGTAGACTCTAAACATCGGAATTAAGGCCTATAGTGGCGTGGATGTGAGAGGACACCGGCGTCCTCTCGAGCTAGGACAGATACATATATAAAATCTAATAATTTTTTTTTTTTAATTATTCAAATTATTTTTATTAATTAGTTTTTAGCCATTACTGTTTTTTCTGTCTACCCATCGAAAGACCCGCTAAACCCTACACATCTTATCTATGGAGTTAATGCTATTATATGTATATATATATATATATGTATATAATAATTAAATAATTAATTTGGAGTGAATTCTACTTGCTCTATAAGTAAAATTAGTTAAAATTTGGAGTAAATACTACTTCTTGAGAAGTAAAAATTACTCCATACTCTAGTATGGTTTACCTCCCAGACTAGTATTATTGTTACCACGGAACAGTAGTAGCTTTTACTCCTAAGAATAGTCATCCATATATTGACCAGGCACTGGAGTAGAAGCTACCACGCTAGAAGTAGAATTTACTCCTCATTTTTCTCTGTGCAAGCGGGCGTGTATTTTGAACTATGCCTATGCGCCTGGCGAGTAATAAATGTTCGTGCAGCACGTCTCACTCCGCGCTCTGAGTATCGGTCTGAAATTTCATGGCCATATCAACTATGGCCATGAAATTTCTGTACTTGTACTATTATTTATTCCGTGGTCAAAGTTAAGTAAATGATGAGTTGTCCATTCGTCTGTAAAGTGTGAATTTGGCCGCCCTCTGAACTTGCCGCCCGGGGCATAGGCCCCGGCTTGCCCCCCCCTAGATCCGGGGCTGTCTACAAGTCTTGCTGCCATATAAAATGTATGGAGACCGACGCGCCCAGATCGGCGTTCGTTGCCCACGTGTGCCCAATCTAGTTCTACGTTATTACGCAATACTAATTTCGCTTTCGTTTGACCTCATTAGGTACCTTTCCGCTTAGAAACTAATTTATTAAAATATAATCTACTTAATACACCAACAAGTGTTTACCGTCAGTTAAATGCGAAATTACAATATTAAACGTCAGAATCTTGATAGGAAGTGACAGTTACTTACAGAATGTTTGAATGGGCGGAATAATATGACGTCAGAATGTTTAGGTAATGTAGAACCGACCTGGATTTTACATCAGCTTAGGGATCGTGACGGCATTGTAGACAAGACCTGATCTAATCACGGGTTTTATGGATATTAGAAATAATATTATAATGGTTTCAGATGTGTCTACTTTTTGCAGCAGGTCTCTTTATGCCATAATATTAATTTCCATAACAGGGGACTAGCATAAACTCATCATAAAGATTCAAAGATTCAAAATTTCATTTCATAAATCTTTAATAAGTTAAAAACAGATCTATCATATCGCTGAGGTCTTGCGGGCAATGGGTAGCTCGCTGTCCGTCCGGTAACAGACCGGTTCGAGCTCAAGTCGTTTACGGCGCGCACTGTTCCCCCGCGCCTCAAAGAGTTGTCAGCAAACTGCAGGGGCCCAGTTGGGCCGAAGCCTAGAGTTAGGCGATTTAAACCATGGGGCCCTGGAACAAAGGCAATGAAGGAACAAGGTAGGTTTTTAGTCAGTAAGAGTCTAACACTATCTCCCGCCCCGCCCAAGGGTGGGATTTGTCTTTGGAGGATTACCTACCATAAAAAAATCCTACCTTACCATTTTAACCTAGCCTGTCCGTGTCGGGGTGGCCACTAATTCCGAGCTCGCTCATAGACCATGCACCATTACCTACAGACAATAATATTTTTTATTACTGTTAACAATTGTTATTGGCCTTTATTTTTTTACGAGTGCACAAGCACACAAGAATTTTGGAATATCTACACGCCAGGGACTTGTAGTCGAGTCCATTCTTATACACTGTTAAATTATGGTCGTTTTAATCCCGCGGAGATTTCGCGCGATTCGGTATGTGAAACACTATCGATTTGTAAAGATACAATTAAAAAATAAAGTACCTTTTTTCTAAAACTCGAGTTAATATACGCATGTACGAAATTAAATTCTTTAAGTAAACGAGTCAATGACCTTGTAAGTTGTTGTCGGTCGTTGCGTACTAACTACCTACAGTTCATTGGTCTCGCTAAGCTGACGTTTACTTGAAGAAATTAATTTCGTACATGCGTAAATTAATTCGAATTAAAAAAAAAGTACTTTATTTTTCAATTTTCTTTTTACAAATCGATAGTGTTTCATATACCGAATCGACCCTCAGCGGGATTAAAACGACTAAAATTTAACGGTGTATACCTACTTACTCTGTTGTTCTTATTATTATTATTATTTTTCCCTTGTAATCAAACCGTTATCTTAATGGTCCTCTATTCTTCGATTGTATTACAATTTGTATAAGTAATCTAAATTAGTAACCAAGCGGTAATCAGGCATCTGTGTTGTAAATGTTGTGTTTATCCGTAATAGGCATATGTAATAGAACAATGCTTAAGACTTTGTTTAATCTATGTGTGAAATTTTGGTCGTTTTAATCCCGCGGAGGGTCGATTCGGTACATGAAACACTATCGATTTGTAAAGAGAAAAATAAAATAATAAAATACTTTTTTTAAACTCGAATTAATTTACGCATGTACGAAATTAATTTCTTCAAGTAAACGTCAGCAGAGCAAGGCCAATGCACTATAGGTAGTTAGTACGCAATGACCGACAACTCCCTGCAAGGTCATTGACTCGTGTACTTAAAGAAATTAATTTCGTAAATGCGTATATTAAATCGGGTTTTTGAAAAAAAGTACTTTATTTTTTAATTTTTTCTTTACAAAGCGATAGTATTTCATTTACCGAATCGACCCTCCGCGGGATTAAAACGACTAAAATTTAACGTTGTCTATGTGCTGTGGGATGAACCTAAGTAAATAAATAAATAAGCACTGAAGTTCGTAGATATATGTTCAGACCCGCCAAGTTACGTCGGCCGTACTGTACATGACTTCTATAATAAAATTATAATAAATATTTAAATGACGACATTAGACTTTGGCACGTAGGTTATTCAACCATTCGACATTATAAACTTTCATTACGTCATTCGATATAATTATATGTCACCGTAAAATTGTAAAATCCATTAGATTATAAATCTGTCTCGCGAGATTATTAACTGTCGAAACATTGTGAATCGTGACATACTGCTTACAGTTTAACGCATCATTTTTCGTTAGATTATGATCTATCGAATTTAAACTGTGGAATTGTAAAATGGCATAGAACGGAACGAATCTGCATAGTACTTGAGACTAATATTTGTAAGATGAATGCAACATTTTAATGCGGATATGACCTTAAATAAGAAGGCCACTGCGACATTCAGTGCTAATACATTAGTATGATATACAGTGTAATTAACTGTACACAGTATTTACTGAAACTGAAGTTAATCTTCGTCTTCGTCTCCAGGGAATAGTTAGTTCTGGGATTACTTGTACCGTTTTTCTCAACATTAACCATGGACTAGCTGCAGGCAGGCAGGCTCGAAGCCTGCTGGGATCAAGGGCCGTTTTCTGAGAGGAAGGCTCAGCCCCGGTATGATAGGCAACGAAGGGACTGGGTAGGTTTTTAGTCAGTAAGAGACTGACACCATTTCCCGCTCCGCCCAAGGGCGGGATCTGTCATTGGATCATCATCAATAATCTTTTAATGTTCCCACTGCTGGGACACAGGCCTCATCTCTAGGAGAGGGAATGGGCCGTAATCCACCACGCGGGCCCAGTGCGGGTTGGTGGATGTCATATATCTTCGAATTTTTAGTTCATAGATAGGGTTTCATGTACCAAATCGACCCTCCACGGGATTAAAACGAGCGAAATTTGACGGTGTATAGAGCAGTTAATAGACACATTTACACAATATTAATGAGTTCGACTTTGAATGCCCAGCAACCGAGTTTTCGGTAACCAGAGCAAATGGTTCAACTTATTTGCCGCTTACAATCCGAAACACGCGAAGCATTACTAAGCAGAAATATCCAGTCCCGACTACCCACCTTCTCAAACGTCAGTTCGACTACCTCAGCCCACATTTTGACCTCTGGCATCCTCAAATATTAGTCAACATTTAGCCGTTAGTCATATTTGTACTCTTGTTTACTAAAAGGCCAATTATTTTTGATAGCACCCCAATTGACCACTATCTCTCCTGATGGTAAGCGATGATGTGGCCGACGATGGAGCACGCTTGCCTAGAAGTAACCTATTCACTCTTGACTTAAAGATCTCCAGGTTATGCGGCATTTGAACTAAAATGACGAGCGGTGCTATGGCTATGCGCAGCCCCCCGCTATGCCGCTCTTCGATTGAGACCCGAAGCCCCCGGCTGCGTGTAATCATAGCAATGGGTTCAACTTATTTACCGCGCTCTATATCAGCGGTTTCACCTGCTTGAGAGAAGAAAATACGCTGTTTCACTCAGTCATAAAGTAGCATTTGACTGGTGAAAGTAATTTCAGAATTGCATCACTGCTTACCATCAGGTGGGATCGCAGTCAAGCACTATTTTATATCAAACTAGCGACCCGCCCCAGCTTAGCTCGGGTGCAATGGTGATATTAAATATATTATGCATGTATTATACATATAAACCTTTCACTTGAATCACTCTATCTATTTAAAAACGCATCAAAATCCTTTGTGTAGTTTTAAAGATCTAAGCATACATAGGGACAGACAGCGGGAAGCGACTTTGTTTTATACTATCTAGTGATAAAAAAAAATTGATTCTGTACTTTCAGAGATTTCCCGTACACATACATACTTTTTTTTTTATGGTAGATAACCTGTGTCCCAGCAGTGGGAACATTAAAAGGCTGATGATGACGATGATCCAATGACAAATCCCGCCCTTGGGCGGAGCAAGAAGTAGTGTCAGACTCGGAATCCCGGCGGCGGCTGGGGCGAGCGCCCCGTTGCCTCTGCCTGATGCGGTCGGGCTCCTCCTTTGCTAGCATTACTGCTTCGCAGACGGAGGCGATCGCCTACATATACTCGTACATACTTACAAATTTCACCTCTTCATAATAAAACTATAGATTAAAATAAGTATTGTTGAAATGTTTAAATGATTGCTATGTGCCTATGTAGTAACAGCAAACAGGAAACTATTTGTTTCTAATTTGTAAATACTCATGTACTTATTATGTACTGTACAACTTAAGAATTAAGTACGATCATCGTAAACAAAACGCGGTAAATATTTTTTTTTCTTATTTATTATTTTTGGTTTGGACACTTAGTCCTTTGATGGATGTGTGGTGTGACGAAAATGGATAAAGTGAGAAATGAGTATATTAGAGGAAGTTTGAAAGTGGCGCTAGTGACTGAAAAGTTGAAAGGAAATCGTTTGTCTTGGTATGGTCATGTGAAGAGGAGGGATGAAACACATGTTACTAGAAGAGTTCTGAGTTTACAAGGATGGAGAGGAAGAGGCAGGCCGAGGAAGAGAAGGATGGATTGTGTGAGGAGTGATATAAAAGAAAAGGAAGTTAGTGATAGTGTGACGGGTGACAGGATAGAGTGGAAAGAAAAAACGTGTTGCGCCGACCCCAAGTAATATGGGATAAGGGCAGGAAAAAGAAAAAGACACTTAGTCCTTTGAGCCATGTCTTGGTATGAATACAATTAGTTTATTTACAACTAGCGACCCGCCCCACCTTCGCTCGGGTGCAATGGTGATATTAAATATATTATGCCTGTATTATACAGTTAAACCTTCCTCTTGAATCAGTCTTTTTTTTAAGATCTAAGCATGCATAAGGACAGACACCATAAAGCGTACTATGTAACAAAACGACTGTAACACATTGTAAGATAATGATTTTTTTATAGTTTTTGGCAGCAAATGTATCGAGTCGGCCTTTTTGGCAAACTTTACCTCGGCGAAGTCAGCATTACAGTAAAATTCTCAGCTCCATTTTACCTAATTAGCGTACTTGTCAATGATTTCACATATTGCCCTCTTGTGCAAACACATAAGACACAACTACATCGATTTTACATTTCAAAATCCACTAGGAATCCATTTGTGAATAATAAATCTGAACTTTTTTTATGATCGTTTTCATGACCGCTATATCACCTAATGAAAAGCGACGGTGTGGTCGACGATTTTTTTTTTTTTTTTTTCGGTAGGTAAAGTCTTCCAATGACAAATCCCGCCCTTGGGTGGAGCGGGAAGTAGTGTCAGACTCTTACTGACTAAAAACCTACCCCGTTCCATTCTCCGCCTTGGTCCCAGGGCCCCGGGTGCCATATTCACATACCCTTTGACCTCATTAGGCTTCGGCCCTGTTGGGCCCCTACAGTTTGATGACAACTCCTTGAGGCGCGCGGGAACAATGCGCGCCGTGTGGTCGACGATGGACCACGTTTGCCTAGAAGTAACCTATTCACTCTTGACTTAAAGATCCCCAGGTTTTAGCTAAATTCAGTTAAGCATCTATTACACCACTCGATATTCCGCACAAGTTACACAGACTGTCTTAAAGTTTACTTCCGAGTAAGACAGCCCTTAAAACAGCCCTTATTACACTACGCAACGTCGACAAAACAGTTCTGAATATCGAGTGGTGTAATAGATCCTTTAAGATAGATAGGGAAAGCTTTTATTAGCTATACAAAACAAAACATACACCAAAACACAAAACTGTGAAGCCCAAAGAGGACACCGGTGTCCGCACACCTATTGTCTTTCTATTGTGTCTATTGTGTCTCTAATTACGGTATTCAAAAGGTTCAATTATAAAAACTAAACACATAACAACAAAGAAAAAAAAATAACATGTGGGTACATAGACAAAAAAATAAATAAGAAAGAATTTATACAGAGATATTGGCTATAGTGCAGTGTGTATCTCCGTGCTGCATCAAATGGTAGTCCAGCTCAGCACGTGTTAGGCAAATATACCTGACGCTGATATTCGGCTATCCTTGCGGTGACATTCGATCGCTCAGCTGACTTTGAGAAGGAAGTTTTATGTGTTGTGTGAATTTAGTACGTGGTGGATATATAAACATTAAAAATAATAAAGTTGTCGAAATGAATAATGCACAAAATAATGTAATAAGTTTGAGTATATTTCGAATAAAAAATAAAGAAAAAGCTCTGGCGAAAACACCACAAAACTTTGATCCACGCTCAATTAACAAATCCCAGATATTCATTCAAACAAATGCACAAAGTTTATGTAATAAAATCCAACTACCTTCATATAAAGTTTACTGCTAAATCATTTCGAAGTTCGAATTGATAATATCACCTGTACGTTGGCATCAGTCCAGAAATACGTCACTTAGTGTCAACGCCTCCGTGACGTTGGTACCCCTGATTGTCATTGGTGTGGCGTTATTTTCGTTCAATTTCTGTGACCACACCAGGCGTCCCTTTGCCAAAAATAGTCGTTTCACCTTCGCGTTCTTTTTACCTTACGGTAGCTGAAGTTTGTGCTGGTAATTGTGTGTTTTCTGAACAAATGGACATAGAATTAGGCTTTTTTTTTTCTTATGGACGAGTTTAACGTTTGAGTACTTTATGCGGCTTACCCAAATGTCCTTTCTTTTGGTATTGTTCGTCAAGTCGTTGAGCTCCTTAGAATACTAAGAACTAAGGCAAGTCGAGTCGAGAATGTACATAGCTCCACTCGCTGCTCCTCACCTTGGAAAGGTCTCGCCGAGACATTTGTTGACTAATCTCACCGAGAGTAAGTATACTCTCGGTGAGATTAGTCAACAAATGTCTGACGAGGATTAAAGAAAGCAATATATTAAAATAAAATTTTCTTAAAAATTCATTCATAAGGCATTCAATGCTCCTCTTTAATTTTGTTGCAAAAAAAAAACCAGAGGTGTTCGAAAAAAAAACTATATTTCTACCAAATGTCCGGGATATTTGCCGTGTTTATCTGATGCCGGCAATTTAGGTGATGGCAGCCCTACTTAGCAGCTCCTTAGTAGTCCTGATGTTGGATTTACCACTCTGGAGGACCATAAAATCGACCGCTATCAACGTGGCAACCTACTTGGCCCAAAAACTCTGAGGGAAACGGAAACCATCGATTCAAGAATAAGAGAAGTAGTCCTGAGTTGAGCTGATACAGACAAATGCTTGAACAGGTCCACTCAAATCTGTGTGGTTCTTCATTGAAAGACCATCTCGGACCCTAATCTGCATGGTGGTTTGAATGATTTGACTTAATCATGTTTTCTGAATGAATTTGGACCTCTGAGTTTGTTTCGGCGTTTCTTCTGAGGGTAGTCAAATAGAAAACACCGGCTTAATCTAGTTTAAATTGATAATGGTAAACAAACAAACCAAATAGAAAACTAATACAATACCTAATAAATATGAATACATACTTATATAAATACATACAAATAGCCAAAATTATTTTGAGAAACGGATCTACCAAATCAACGCTGCGATGAATCTAGCAGCTTCTTGCGAATATGTTCACGTGCCATTACCTTAAAGGAGAACGGATTGGATGCCATCCTGATGTTCAACGGGAGCGCATTCCAAAGAGAGATCGCCTGTACAAAAAAGGAAGAATGGATAAACCCAGAGCGATGTGAGGGACAGCGTAGTAAACCTCGTGCGTAGTAGTTATCCTCCCATATCAATGCTGATTCAATTCTGTTTTCAATTGACATGCAAGAACCATCAACCCACGTCTAATTCCCGTCGTTCAGGGCTGTTTTGCCGAATTTTAACGGCAACTATACGATTCATAATCACATTGGATACGGTCCAAACTGCCAACCGACCACTGCGTTGTATTCAATCATAGTGCTTACTTAAGAGGGAAAAGCTAGCAAAATGCTGCAGAGACTGGGATTGGTAACACTGCAATGCTACAGAAATGAACGATTATTCATTCTTATTTCGTATTAGCGATTTCGGACTGTCAAATTATCAACGCGTCATGATCTTCTCGCCTCTCAAAGATACCTGCCTTTACTGTTATTATTCGATTGTTATGAGATAGCCGCATGTCAAATGAGCTGTGGGCTAAAAGAGCCACTTATTGGGTCCCGATAAACGCAAGGCGACATCGCGGCAAACCAAGGCGAAGGTGGAGAGATGAGCTGGACAATTACCGGAGGGACTGGCCCACAATGGCCGAGGACAGACGTGTATGGAAAAGGAAGAGGGAGACCTTCGCCCAGCAGTGGGACATAATAGGCTAAACTATCTATCTATGAGATAGTTCAGAAGACAATCTGCATACAAAGCGCGCTCGAGCAACGCACACATAGACACGTTTATGGTACCGTAGCTTTTGAACAGGTGAACCGATTTTGATGCGATTTTTTTTATTTGAAAACATGTTTTTTAGAGCAGGTATGGTCCAGTGGTGATAGTTTCCAATTATGAATTTTTTTGTGAAACTTAGGGCTTGTTTACGGAGGCGCGACGCGTTGCGCGGCGCGTTGGGCGTTCGTCGTACATTGCAGCAGCGGGCCGCGTCATCGCTCGCGCAAACACAAACATATGACAATGTACGTCGGACCGCTCAACGCGCCGCGTCTCCGTACAACACACACTAAGGCCGTTTTTACGAAGACGCAGCACGTTGGGCGCTCGTTGTACATTGCAGCAGCGGGCCGCGTTATCGCTCGCGCAAACACAAACATATGACAATGTACGTCGGACGCGTCTCCGTAAACACACTTGGACTAACCATTAGCTTGATTTGATAAAACTTAGTAAATTATTTCGGTGCTACATTTCATGTAGACACTTACGAATTTCATCAACAATTTGCTCGCCGTTGTTCTTTTATGTTACGAACCAAAGCATCGATCCGTGTCCAAGACTCTTTTAGCTATGTACGGGTTCTATAGAAAAGGAGAAAGGTTTCAGAGGTGCTATACCTGTATCAAAGTTGATACGCCCGGTCGCCTTATGTAAGTTAGTGATGACGGTCACGCCTTTGAACTAAAGGTTTTCTGAATATTGTTGCGGCTACCTATTTTCAGTCGGTAATGATATCCGGCTATCGATAGATTTTACCTGCCTTCTTGCGAAAGTTGTTGCGAGTTATCATGCTGAACACAACGACTGCAAAGGGGCCGTTCAAGTATTACGTAAGCAGATTTTTTTGAGTATTTTTAAGCCCGGGACCTCGTCAGCAAAAGTAAGCAAAGATCTAACCCTCCCCCACATGCTTAAGTAAACATAGCTCAGTGTTATGTGTCTGTCTACTCATTTTCATGTGATTTTGTAACATCGAGATTGTTCTCTTAAAAAAAAAAAAAACTGTTGACGAAATCACCATCCAGACCCCCCATGTCATCAAAAATAAGCAAAGCAAACACCGGTCATGGTCACCGGTGGTCACCGGGCCATCCAGACCATTGAGGGGTAGTTTTGCTCCCGCACCCAGCTGTGCGCTAGCTCCTAATGCCCGCTATGAAGCGTGACCTTTATTGTACTTAGTCTTGGTATCCTTTTTGTGACCTGTGATTGGAATCGATTCAGTTACTGATTCTGAACAAACTTTATTCAGGTTTCGCATATTGTAAAAATATAGCTTATTATTATCAATGTTATTTCTCTAAAAACGGTTTGGTTAATCGCCGAAATAATATGTAAAGTAAAAAAAAGATTGTCCACTTCTCACTATGTCAACTTCTCAGAATGTCAACTTCTCATAATGTCAACTTCTCAGAATGTCAACTTCTCAATATGTCCATTTCGCACAGTGACAACTTCGCTTATTGTCCACTTCTTACAATGTCAACTTCTTAAGGGTATTACATCGCTCAATGACCTTCAAGAATTTACCTCTACACTAGTATAGAAGAATTGACCTCTAAACAGGCATTGCAGGGGGTGCTGCGCGCGGGGTGTTAGTACTGATTCGAGTTTTTTCTTGATTACTTATCGATATTCAATGAAATTCGAAAAAAAATCAATACAAGTTATTCAATTTATCGTAACATATATTTTGGTATAAATTCAATGTATAACTATAGAGCCGTTTTCGAGAAAATATGGAATTAATGTTCAAAAAAGGCCTATTTACCAGATTTTTTTTCTAGAGTTAGGGTATTTTTTTGAGAAACGTAATCAATACAATTTATTGGTAATGTCCTTGAGTATCCCCTTCATTTTTTATATGGTAATCGTACATAAGGAATAATCTATAAACTTCAATCAACCTAGGTGTTTTTTTGGATTTGGGCGATGTAATCCCCTTAAAATGACGAATTCGCAAAATGACAACTCCATATAGGTTTCTACTTTACAACCTAATGAAAAAAAATATATAAGGGTACTTATGTTAGTTTAGCTAATTCTTATGAAAATGAAAGTAATCTAAATCAACCGAACTACACAAACAAATGCTATTCGTTAGTTTAGTTTTAGCCTTGACTACCAACTACGCATACGCATGATTAGAAGTATATTCTGGCTCTGCCTAAGCTATCTGGTGGCGATATTACTTCGAAATTAATTTCTTTATCACTCTCGTTTAATATTACGATTTCGATTCGATGTAAATTACATTTATAACTAGGTTCTGTACCTCTACCATGAGTTTTAAGCAATAGTATTCGTCGCTACTCGATATCGACGCCGTAAATATTTTGTATGGCAAATTTTGCAGCGCCTCTAGTGGTCACTTGCAGAACCAAAATTTGCCATACAAAATATTTACGGCGTCGATATCGAGTAGCGACGAATACTATTGCTTAAAACTCATGGTAGAGGTACTGCTAGCGGCTACGCCTACGTGAAAGTCGGTTTCTACATACAATATTGCACCCCCATTTTACCCCCTTAGGGGTGGAGTTTCGTAAATTCCATTCTTAGCGGATGTCGACACCCTATAAGGAACCTACCTGCCAAATTTTAAGTTTGTAGGTGTTATAGTTTCTGAGATATCGTGATTAATCAGTGAGTGGTATTTCACTTTTATACACCAAATTTTAGTCGTTTTAATCCCGCGGAGGGTCGATTCGGTACATGAAATACTATCGATTTGTAAAGAAAAAATTAAAAAGTAAAATATATTTTTACAAAAACTCGGAATAAATGTACGCCTATAGGAAATTAATTTCTTCAAGTAAACGGGTCAATGAACTTGTAGATAGTTGTCGGTCTTTGCATACTAACTACCTACAGTTCATTGACCTCGCTCAGCTGATGTTTACTTATAAAAAAATTAATTTCGTACATGTGTAAATAAATTCGAGTTTAAAAAAAAGTACTTTATTTTTTAATTTTCCCATTACAAAATTTAATGGTGTATAATATAGATACATTTTTTTGGGTGTCGTTTCCTGACTGAAAACGGAGCTCTGTTGCTAAAAGGCTGCTGTCCGTATATCTGTCACCAGACTGTATCTTCTGAACCGTGATAGCTTGACAGTTGAAAAGCAATCAGCTTGGTAGTGCTATGAGTACTAGACAACTGACAAACATACTCATATATTTCTAAATACATACATATTATTGATAAATTACACCCAGAACCAGAACAAATGATCGTGCTCATCACACAAACATTTGTTTTGGGTGGGAGTTGAACTTACGATCTCCGGCATAGCAGTCAGGGCCACTAACCACTATACTAACAGTCTAGTCACAACAGGAATATTATTTTAACCCTTTAACCGCCTACGTCGGATTAATCCGACAAACTCTCGCGTCAATTCCGCCAGGGTCGCACAACCATGACCAAATACTCTAATCACGTCAGTTTCTTCTGTCACCTATGGGGATTGAAGAGCTAAACGAGATGGAGTACCCAGTCGCTAACACACGACCCTAAAGAAATAGACACGACAAGAGTTTCATCGGACCAATCCGACTAATTCGGTTTTATGGGTAAGGCTCACAGATATAGATATACCTAGATAACGCAAGAGCAACTACTTCGCGTGCCTAGCTTACGTACAAAAATCGTAAGTGGTCACTTTCGCGCTCAGTCTGCATCGGAGTACAACTAAAAATGTACACAGTTAAAAATATAAAAATGGTTAATTGTGCTGTTGGTGTGGGGGTGGAGCGAGGGGGACGCCGTACGCGGCGGCGTCTTCACTAGTGCTTGTGACGTCATAATAGGTAGTCAAAAAATGGCACGCTTGGTTTTCATACAGATCGTGATGCTTGCGTTATCTATGTCTATCTATATCTGTGGTAAGGCTCAATTTACACCGCCGCGAAATGGAATGGAAGCGACTGTTTGCAACGAAATCGTACATAGCATACTCAACTTTATGTCAATTGTATAATATATAAACTAGATACGAGCCAAAAAAATGGTCACGCGTCTTTAGGGGAATCCTGGCGCATTGTCGAGAATCTCTAGTTATATATATATAACTAGATATACTATATAGTCTTCTATACTATGATTGTTTATTAGATGAAGTAAAGTGACAACTATAACAATGGTTGTTTGACAGTTGGGCATTGTTATTTGACTGTTGGGCATTGTCCACTGCTGTCACTTTACTTCATCTAATAAAAAATCATAGTATAGCTGCTAACGGCGCCGTCTGTGGGATCTGTGGAAATGGCTTGGGGAACACTAGTACGTAGTTTTTGGCGGGATTTCTTTAAGTGAAGTTCAGTGGCTGTTTTAATTATTCGCGAATTGATTCCTAGTGGATATTGTGATGTAAAATTCGTGTAATTTTGTACCTCAAGTGTCTGCGCAACTGGACAATATGTGGAATCATTGAAACAGGCGCGATCTCGGTATAATGGACCTGCGAATTTTATTGTAGTGTTGATTATCTACCTCAGCGAAGTTTACCGAAAAGGTTAACTTGATACATTTGCTGCCAAACACAACAAAACAAAAAAAACATTAGAATGTGTACATCCATATTCTAATGGTAAACCAAAGTTTTTACACGAAGACATGGCTTAAAGGACTTAGTATCCAAGCCAAAAATATTAGCAAAAAAAAAGAACAGTTGTACGGTGACAAGCCCTACGAAATCTCAAGACGCAGTCGCGCGAATTCGCTGGAATGCGCGAAAATTCCAGCGAATTCACGCGTCATGAGGCGAAATTGACGCTTCCATTTTGTAACGGTATAAATTGAGCCTCAAAGTGAATAGATCCTTTTAACAAAGCATGCCCGTTTGTCCTCATCATCGCTTACCTTCAGACCAAAATGATGGTCAGACACAAGCAAAATCTTTCCACCTTCCGCAAAAAATAGTTAGCTTGAATCTAAACCAAATAATTCATTTGTTTCAGACCTCAGAGCCTCCATTACAGGTATGTTTTATTTCTACCCTAATTTTGGTGGTTTTTTTTTTTTATTAACTGACATACTACTAAAAGTACTTTTCATATTGCCATGGATTTAACAAGAGTAGCCTGTGTGGTAGAGGCAGTCGGTCAGGTATTTGGTAGGAAGTAGGTCTGACGGCCTACAAACCAGAAAAAGGTGGCCATGCATGCCGTTGAATGCAAATAAAATTCAAAGTTGTATTTATCAGCTCAGGAAAGAAGTATTGAAATATCTCGACTGGCCTGTTGGTCTTGTGTTTAGATCTGTGGGTTCGATTCCCACCTAGGACAAATGTTTGTGTGATGAGCACGATCATTTGTTCTGTGTGTCATGATATGCATATATTTAGAAATATATAAGTATGTTTATCAGTTGTCTAGTAATCATAACACAAGCTCTGCTTAGCTTGGGACTAGACGACGTGTGATAGTTAGAAAAAAAAAGAATATCTATTGTATTTTTATAAATAGCGACATCTATAACGCCACATGGGAACTAAAATTCAAAATCCTCATTCATAAAACAGTCATGTAGCAACTATCGACGAGAAACCCGTCTACTCTGATCTTCCCTTTTCAAAGGAAGTTTATGGCATCCTATTCCGCCGCTTACCTCTAATAAACTAGAATTTCAAAGTTTAGCAACACCTCGTACGAGGCTGGTGTTGCATCAGACTAACTAAGGCCAGGTACTTCATTTTGAACTTTTTTAAACCTCTGGAAATCTACAAATGTAGAAGAGAACACCATGAAAATTTATTTTATTACAATTTACTATATGCCCAAGCGCTGGGCAAAAATGAAAATTTACGATTTCAAACGTGTTTACCTACGAGATTACGTTACGGAAATATTTGAAAGTTACAAAAAAAAAGCTTGTTATTTAAAAGCGCCTCGCAAAAACAAAAATCTTAAATAATAATTGCTTCTTTTTTTTTTTTAATAAAAATAAAACCGCTGTTTTGGGGCCGCGAAGTCGACATAGTCCCGCTCCCGAGCGGAGTTCATACAAAATACTCAGTGACTACAACCGGCTCTTAAAGTAACATCAAAAGATCGAACCATATGTCACTCTCATTCTCGTAATTAAGACGAATTTAACACCTCTCAAGACGAAATGTAACAAGCCGTTTATCCTTAAAGGCCTGGCAAAGAAATATACATAAAAACAACCTTCCTTCTGGCTCAGTTGGGTAAAAATATTATCAATGATCTATACTCCATTCGCAGTAACATTAGACATATAAACAAAACTTTTTTTACAGTTCGTTCAACCGAATTTGGCTTTTATTGCGTTGGTAGTATGACAAATGTCGGCTGCAGTAAATAGTTGGTTTTGTAACAACTTTTTGCTTTTAATGCCATCCTTATGTCCACGGAATAGACGTCAAAATCGGTTAAACGGACAGAAAAAAAAAGATTGTATAAATGTCTCATCTTATTGCGAATGGAGTACAAGCTTGTTCTGTCAATCAACACGAACATGGTTTTCCAAAAATACGTGCTTTCTGTGACATAAGATCGGATCTGCCACAATCTCGTCCCTTAATATGTTGCCAGAATACGGCTGGTCTATGAAAATAGATCGGCCAGCTAAATATATGACTGTAGTAATATTAGTATGTGGCCATGACAGTTTACGGCGTTCTGCTTCGATGCCCGGCCAAGAGTAAGGTCTTTTTCATGTTATGCTTTTTTTTTTAAATATAAACTAGTGCTTGATTGCGATCCCACCTGATGGTAAGCAGTGATGCAATCGTTGATGGTGAGGCGCAGTAGTTTATGAAGTGCCTTCTCACTCTAGCCTTGTAGACACCTAAATTATAATCGGACGGGAATACCGCAGCAGACAAACTGTTCCAGTCCTTCAATGTACGCGGTATAAACGACGAGGCAAAACACTTAGTCTGAACTGTAGAAGTTTCAACAACGTAAGGGTTTTTTTTTTATGGTAGGTAAAATCATCCAATGGCCCAACAACGTAAGGGTGGATATTCGCCGTACGCGGTTGTCCGATGGTAGAAATGAGATGGCGGTCAATCAAGTCATGCAATTCCTGCGCACACTCTCCAAAATGCATCCTGTACAATACCGAAAGGCTGGCTACTCTACGCCTGTGCTCAAGGCTTTGTAGATTGGACTTAACCAAATCTAGATCACCAATTAGTTTTTTTTTTTTCATACAGAATAAAATACCCTATTCTCCATTACAACACAGTAAAGTCTATTTGCTAAAACGACAAACTCCAAGCCAGCGAAAGCATCCTTGACATTAGAGTAATACCATATTATGTAACGATACAAATTCATGCTAAATATAGACGTGTCTGTCTGTACAGACACAAAATAGATAGTGTACAGAAGGCGCGCTCGAGTAAAATACTCATAGTGCTTGTTTACGGCGACATTGCAGCAGCGGGCCGCTTCAACGCACGCGCAAACACAAACATATGGCAATGTACGACGACCGCCCAACGCGCCGCGTCTCCGTAAACAAGCCCTTAGACACCGCTAACGGACACGATATCTCAACGTGCTCGAACCAGTGCGAGCTCGAGTGCTACCCGTTTGTGCCACGCATCTAAGATCTTTTATGTGCAATAATTTTGCAATAAAAAGTAGTTATTATAACAGTTCAGTAGACGGTTGTTTGTATTCAACATTAAATGGTAAATTATCGTTTTTTAAGCTACTTACTAGTCGTTTCAGAGTACTATAGTACATAGATGAACCATTTACTAAGGTTATTGTGTCGGTTACTTCGCATTCAAGGTCGACCGTAACGATGATTTTCGGGTCTCAATCGACGTGGGTTATACGTAATCATAGCAAAGGTTCAACTCATTTGCCGCGTACTATAAGTAGGTATTGATATTGGTAGGACTATAGCGCGACCGTAAAAAGTGGAGTACTTAAGGTAGAACTACACTGCGCGCACGTGGGCCAGATACGCCGATCTGGGCGCGTCGGTCTCCACACATTTTATATGGAAACTAAAATTGTAGAGCTACACTTGACCCACACGCTACGCGACGTCGTTCTACGTACAAGCGTATCAGGCGTGTTACACGTGTGCGTCGGTCTCAGGCTTAGCACGCACTGCGAATGCGATTAAACGCAAGCGGTTTAGGAATAGCTTAAAACGCAAAACCGCGTGTCACTTCGTAAAATTAATCACTGAAAAAATCGTTAATGCGTGCGCTTGTATAGAAAGCCATGTGTTACATTTTCTTTTGCGGTTTCAGACATGCGGCAAAACGCGGGCGTTTAATCTCAGTGCGCGCTAAGCCTAATGTAATTCTAGCTTTATAGGAACTAGCGACCCGCCCCAGCTTCGCACGGGTGCAATAGTGATATTTATATTCATGTATCTAAATATATAAAACTTAAAGGTGACTGACTGACTGACATAGTGATCTATCAACGCACAGCCCAAACTACTGGAGGGATCGGGCTGAAATTTGGCATGCAGGTAGACGTTATGACGTAGGCATCCGCTAAGAAAGGATTTTGATAAATTCTACCCCCGAGGGGATAAAATAGGGGATGAAAGTTTGTATGAAACTTTGTCAATTTTAAACCGATTGGGCTGAGACTTTGCATTCATATAGCTACTATGACAAAGGCATCCCCTAAGAACGCCGGGGCTTGGTTCAAGCCATGCTCCGGAGCGAGGAGGAGTGGCAGACGGTCGCCTCCTTTTGCGAAGCAGTAATGCTAGCAAAGGAGGAGGCCGACCGCATTAGGCAAAGGCGCACACGCCGCCGCCGCCGCCGGGTTTCCGTTCCCGATTTCCGGCCACCGTAGGCGCGGGCTCGCGGACGGTGGGCAATGGGTAGCTCGCTGTCCGTCCGTCCGGTAACAGTCCGGTCCGAGCTCAGGTCGTCTACGGCGCGCACCGTTCCCGCGCGCCTCAAGGAGTTGTCAGCAAACTGTAGGGGTCCAGCAGGGCCGAAGCCTACTGGGGCCAAAGGTTATGTGAGACTGTCACCACGGGCCCCGGGATAAAGGCAAGGAATGGAAAGGTAGGTTAGTCAGTAAAAGTCTGACACTATTTCCCGCCCCACCCAAGAGCGGGATTTGTCATTGGATGATTTTACCTACCCAAAAAAAAAAAAATCCCCTAAGAAAGGATTTTGATACATTCCACCCCTAAGGGGATAATTTAGTTAAGAATAGTGTGTACAAAGAAGTTTTGTAGGCCCTAATTTGTTACACACGTTAAACAAAAGTAAAGCCGCATAAAATAAACCTAATTAATAAAATACTTAACACGAGCGAAGCCGCGGGCAAAAGCTAGTTATACATATAAACCTTCCTCTTGAATCACTCTATCTACTCGTATTAAAAAAAAACCGCATCAAAATCCGTTGTCTAGTTTTAAAGATCTAAGCATACATAGGGACAGACAGCGGGAAGCGACTTTGTTTTATACTATGTAATTATTGACTTCTGTGCCTATCTATTTTGTGGCACAGATGACTCATACGGACGATTTCGGTAGCGCCAAGTATGAAGTAATCAAATATGAGTATCTGCAATGTGGATGATTTGACTAATGGCATTCGATGGATTTTTTTTTGGTAGGTAAAATCATCCACTGACTTCCTCCGCCATTGGGCGGAGCGAGAAATAGTGTCAGACTCTTAGTGACTAAAAACCTACCCTGTACCTTCATTGCCTTGGTCCCAGGGCCTTGGTATGCATTTTTATACATGCCTAAAGCCCTAAAGTAGGTTTCGGCCCTGCTCGGCTTGAGTTTGCTAACAACTCCTTGAGGCGTGTCGGAACAGTGTGTGCCGTCGATGCCTTGGGCTCGGTCCGGACTGTTACCGGAAGGACGGACAGCAAGCTACCCATTGCTCGTCGTCCGCAAGCCGGCGCCTATGGTGGCCGGAAATCGAGATCGGAAATTACGGCGGCGGCTGCAGCGTCAGCGCCGTAATTTAAATGGGTAGTATATTTTTTTTGGTCAACTTTAGAAGAAGTTTTTCGGGAATTACATGACTTGATTTCTTTATTACCTTTCTACCGACGTACGGCGAGTATCCAATCCAGATATTCTTTCCTTGAGCCACCTTGAACGACGATATTTTCTCCATTATTTTTTAAGAGTTTTCATAAATGCCAACAGAATTTTCAAGCGTTATCTCAATTTCAATTATTTATTTGCATTCCACAATGTACATGCAATAGGTGATAAATAAAAATTTGAATAGACGCAATTGTGGACCCTGATGGGCACAGCAAAAGATAATATGACAAAGACTTATAGACTAATTGTTTTTTGTACAATTTCATTAAACATTAATTACATTATATTAATATTCATTACATTATATTAGTATTCATTACATTATTAAAATTAATTACATAATATTAAACATTAATTATGATATATTAAAAATTAAAAACCTTATGTCAAACATTAATTAAATTATAACATTCATTTCATTTTATTAAAGAAAAAACTCTCTTGTTTCGCGTTGCCGCTCCATCTAACATCGCGTTGGATTCCTTTAGATGTAGTAACAAGCTTTTCAATCATGCTCACGTTAATGGTGGAATTGGAAGGAACCCTTTTAAGAATGTCCTACTAACAGCAATCACGGCTGTATGACATAATGATGTCGATGAGAAATTTTATGGAAAAAACTTTACAATGCTGACTCTCACGGCTTGGATTTGTTTCGTTATGATTTTTAAAGCAACTTATGGATTCTACATGAATAAGGAAGCGCCATTGCAGTACCCTTTATTAGAAAATAGAAATGCCGTAAGATACCTGGTGACGATGTTACATCGAAGTGCGCGTGAAAGCAGTTTTCTCCATACAAACTTCCAACCCCCGTTTTACACCCTCAGGGGTGGAGTTTCCTAAAATTCGTTCTTAGCGGATGTCTACACCCTATAAGAAACCTACCTGCCAAATTTTAAGCTTGTAGGTGTTATAGTTTCTGAGATTTCGTGATTAATTCGGTACATGAAACACTCGATTTGTAAGTATAAAATTAAAAAATAAAGAACTTTTTTTAACACGAATTAATTTTAAACGTCAGATGGGAGAGTTCAATGACCTGTAAGGAGTTATTACGCAACTACCTACAAGGTCATTGACTCGTTTACTTAAAGAAATTAATTTCGTACATGCGTGTATTAATTCGAGTTTTAGAAAAGAAAGTTATAGAAAAGAAAGTTAGATTTTTTTAATTTACCTTTACAAATCGATACTATTTCATGTATCGGATCGACCCTCCACGGGATTAAAACCATCAAAATTTTACTGTGTATACATAATAAATTCCCATCTAAAAAACCTGGATGAAGACACGGCATCAGAATTCAAAACAAAGTACGTAGATGAAATCGAAAAAAAAAAAAAAAAACATTCAGGATGTTTATTTTACGTCAAAATCGTTAATATTACATCACTTACGCTTCACAGTTTTACAACGGGCTCAAATTGGCTTGAAGCCAGCGTGAGCAAAGAAACATTGGAACTGAACGCGCGCTCATCTGTAGTTTTTATTTTGTATTTGTTTGAGACTTTACTGAGTTGCGGCATTTGTATCGAAATATACGTTTTTGGGATGCTATACCCGAAAGGTAAAAATAAGATTATTGCTAAGAGAGAGAAATATAAAAAGGTCAAATGTTTAAAAAAATATTAGGAACTTTTTTTTTATCAATGTGTGATGGGCAAATATCTGGGAATGCAATTAGACCGTAGACTCACATGGAGGAATCAAATGGAGAAAAAAAGGGATGAAATTAACCTATATAAGACAATTCTCAAACCTATCTGGACATACGGGATCGAACTATGGGGTTCAGCATGTGACTCCAGCATAACATAATATAGAGGGTTCAAAATTATATACTAAAACAAATCTCTAACTCCCCGTGGTTTCTGAGGATCTCTGAAATACATGACTAAGATAAAAACAGTCAAGGAAGAGATCAGATCATCCTGCTTCAAATTCACGTCTTGCAATTCATCCAAACCAACTAGCAGTGCAGTTGACCATTCCAGAATCATTGCGAAGACTGAAAAGGCGGCATACATTTGGAAACAGACAGCTGCACATAAATGAATATAGAGATTTTCCCAGAGAATGTCCCCTATATTGCTCTGAAAGCCATATATTATTACATCACATCTGCTCTTAGTCAGACGACTGATTGCAAGATACAGAAAAAAGAAAAAAAAACAAGTTGTGTGATGGGCGAAAAAATGCCTCGTATCAACTAAACAAATCCACGAGTATCATTGGCTGAATGTATCACTACAGCAGTAACATACGACAGCCGTGTTGCCAGCCTAAAGGTAGAACTACACTGCGCACACGTGGGCCACGTACGCCGATCTGAGCGCGTCGGTCTCCATACATTTTATATAGCAACTAGACTTGTAGAGCTACACTTGATCCATGCCACGCGACGTCGTTCTACGTACAAATCGGGCGTGGTACACGTTTGCGTCGGTCTAATGTAGTTCTAGTTTAAGGCCAGGTTCTACTCATTTTGAACATTTTTAAACCTTTGCAAATTCACAAATATAGAAGAGAACGACATGAAAAAATATTTAATTAAAATTGAGTTTATGACCAAGCGCTTGGTAAAAATGAAAACAAGATAGAAATTAGTTAGCTCGATAGAAAATATCGCGAATCTGACCCTTATTTACGATTACAAACGTGTTTATCTACGAGATTACGTTACGGAAATATTGGAAAGTCCAAAAAAAAGCTTGTTATTTAAAAGCGCTTCTCAAAAAAAAAAAAATACTTGAATAGTTATAGTTTTTTTTTTTTTTTTTTCTAAAAATACAACCGCTGTTTTGGGGCCGCCATACAAGTCGACATAGTCCCGAGCGGAGGTCGTAAAAAATAAACAGTGACTACAACCGGCCCTTAACTCCTTTGAGTGTGTACTATTTCCTTGCCATCGATTAACAATCGTACGCTGTGATAAGCGTTGATAAGCCTCACACTTCCGGCATACCGTATGCTGTATGGTACTACGTTTGTAACTGTTTTGTGCAGTTTTTTGATGATTGTTTTTCGTAGAAACTGTACTAAGCTTTATGAGAAGGGTAAATAGATCGCTAAGGCTGAAGATGACAGGAAAACTTCATTAGATGCGATTCTTAACTCAACAAAACCATCCCAGTGAAGAGTTTTTTTTCCCGTTGGATAAAAATCATCCAATCATATCTCCCGGCCTTGGGCGGAGCGGGAGATAGTATGAGACTTTTACTGAATAAAAAATCCACCCCGATCCTTCGTTGCTTCCTTACCAAGGCTATGGTGTTCACTTTCACAACTCCTTGAAGCGCGTGGGAACAGTATGTGCCGTCGACGACTTGGGCTGGATCCGGACGGTTAAGCCCGCACTTACGGTGGCCGGAAATCGCGATCGGAATCCCGGCGTTGGCTGTGGCGTGAGCGCCGTTGCCTCACGCAGTCGGCTTCCTTCTTTGCTAGCATTACTGCTTCGCAGAAGGAGGCGACCGCCTGCCACTTCTCCTCGCTCCGGACTATAGCAAAGGCTCGGCGCGAGAGATCGCCCTCACCCCGGTGAGGAGTGCAATTCCCTGCCGGAGTCTGTTTCCTAATAAATTGTAAGAGCCTTTAAGTCAAATGAATAGGTTACTTCTAGGCAAGCGTGCTCCATCGTCGACCACATCATCGCTTACCATCAGTGTAGTGGTCAAACGCGAGCCGATCAATATTTTTTTTCTTAAATCTTAGTAATGCGTTTTGCATATTAACATGTTTCCTAACTCATTAAGCATGTCACGCTCCGTCGCACTCAAGTTATTAAAATGAACGTTGTTTTTTAATTATAATTTATTTAATTAACGTAAGTTCATTTGACTGGCCTGTTGGTCTAGTAGTTAGTGGCCCTGACTGCTATGCCGGAGGTCGTGGGTTCGATTCCCACCCAGGACAAATGTTTGTGTGATGAGCACGTCATTTGTTCTGTGTCTGGGTGTAATTTATCTATAATATGTATGTATTTAGAAATATATAAGTATGTTTATCAGTTGTCTAGTACCCATAACACAAGCTCTGCTTAGCTTGGGACTAGATAACGTTGTGTGATAGTTGTGGAATATTATATTATATATTATATATTATATTATATTATATAGCACATAACGCACGTTGTCCTATACAAATTCTGCCCTCCTTTTTCCACCTTTTTTTTAGGTGGGAAATCATTCAATGTCTTCTCCCGCTCTGGGTGGAGCGCGAGGGCAATATCTCATAACCTATGGCCCCTTTTTTTTAGAATTTCGAAAATCCTTTTTAGAACATACTCTCCAAGTTCCAGGACTTTATGATCAGCGGTTTAGGCTGTGCGTTGATCCGCCTGTCATTCAGGACGAAGCATATTTTATAAGTTTTTAACCTCCGACGGAAGAGAGGTGTGTTATAAGTTTGACGTGTGTCTGTCTGTGTGTCTGTCAGTGGCACCATAGCGCCTACACGAATGGACCGATTTTGATGCGGTTTCTTTTGAAAGCTGACGTAATCGAGATGGTTTTTAACTACAATTTATGAAGATCTGTGCAGATGTTCAAGGTCATCAGCTCGTTTTTTAACTGCGGTAGGGCTTTTAAACACTTAAGGGGTATTTACTTTATTTTAATCATATGTGTGACCTAATATTTGAAATACTCGTGTATAATCTGGTACTATTGAGCTGGTTTGATGATGGAGCTCGAAGGTAAGAACCCTGGATTGCTTATTAACATAATAAACTCATCAAGTTTGGGCTCATTAGATTCGTCTTGACCCGTTCGTCATTTCTCATGATGCCAAGGGCCTGATGCTAGAACTGGGAGGTGACTGATGGAACTTTGGAATGCCTAATAGTAAACCTATCGAGTTTGGGCTCATTAGATTCGTCTTGATCAGTTCTATACATTTCTCATGATGACAAGGACCTGATGCTAGAACTGGCAGGTGGCTGATGGAACTTTGGAATGCCTAATAGTAAACCCATCGAGTTTGGGCTCATTAGATTCGTCTTGATCAGTTCTATACATTTCATATTGATGACAAAGACTGTCGAGTGTCGGGCGTTTTAATTTTTAATTGTATATTATATTATTGTAAGTATATATATATATTGAATGTCGTTTTGGAAACACGCGATTGAGATGCTGATGTAGCCGACGTTTTTGTAACTGCTTAAATTAGGACATCAGATCGAATATTATCTGATCTATAAAACTTTTGTGATTGGTCGAGATACGTAACAATAGATTGCACGAGTAACCTAGACTACAAATGACCGGTTTTATTTAGTCTGTTCCTTTCTACGCCTTTCCTTTTTAAGTTGTAACTAGGGATGTGACGTTGATGGGAAAAAGTCGATGAATTCAAATATTTGATGATTTTTCTGGTTATTTAAAAGGAATTTTGATTTTTATTCTTCTGTTTAGTTATGTTAGGTTGGGGGTGAAGAATTTTTTTTTTCTTTATTGACATAAACTAGTGCTTAACTGCGATCAAGGGTTAGGTGAAAATGAACCCCGGGGTCCTGGATCGTAGGTAATGAGTGTACAGGGTACGTTTTTAGTCAGTAAGAGTCTGATACTATCTCCCGCCCCACCCAAGGGTGGGATTAATCATTTGATGATTTTACCTACCATAAAAAAAACCTGATGGTAAGCAGTGATGCATCCGTTGATGATGAGGCGCACTAGTTTATCTAGAACTCTGAGCCTAAATTAGGGGAAGACCGCAGCAGGCGAATTGTTGTAGTCTTAGATGCACGCGGTATAAACGACAAGGCGAAACGCTTAGTCCAGATTGTAGAAATGTCAACAATTTAAGGGTGGATACTCGCCGTACATGGGGTTACCCTATTGTAGAATGAGAGTTATATAAGACTACGAAAGGAACCGCTTTTAGCGGTACCATACAAAACATTTTCAAGTCCATAAACAAGTTAGAAACCTTAAAAATAAAACTCTAGCTGTGCAAAACGTTACGTGCGTGTGGGTTTTTTTTTTTATGGTAGGTAAAATCATCAAATGACAAATTCCGCCCTTACTGACTAAAAACCTACGCTGCTCCTTTCATTGCCTTCATTCCAGGGACCCGGGATTTATTTTCATACAACCCTTGGCTCCAGTAAGCTTCGGCCCTGCTGGGCCCCTACAGTTTGCTGACAACTTCTTGAGGCGCGCGGGAACAGTGCGCACCGTAAACGACTTGGGCTCCTCGCTCCGGAGCATGGCCTGTACCAAAGCCCGGTGCGATAGATCGCCGTCGTCGATCGCCCCCCCCAAGGACACGGCGATGCCCATGATTTCCCGAGGGGGGCACATCTCGACTGTGTGCTCCACCGTGTCCTCCGGGTGGTTCGCACAGTGGCGACACCCGGGCGTCGTCTCCGCACGAATCTTGTACAGGTACTTTGCGTACTTGCCGTGTTCGGTTAGCACCTGCGTCAAGCGGAAGGTGACGACGCCGTGAGGCCTTTCCAGCCACGCCTCAAAGAGGGGCCTTACCGCCTCGATCACGTGCGTGTGGGTGGGATGTCCAACATGTACCGATAGCACAACTCCGTACGTCTTTTCTTTTTGGTGATATTTGTTGTTTAATATAAAATATTGTACTAAAATAAACACAGGTACCCAATGAAAAACTGATATTAATATACCACAGAATCTAAGCGCAATACCACTCACTGATTAATCACGAAATCTCAGAAACTGTACCACCTACAAACTTAAAATTTGGCAGTTAGGTTTTTTTTTTTTTATGGTAGGTAAAATCATCCAATGACAAATCCCGCCCTTGGGCGGAGCGGGAAGTAGTGTCAGACTCTTACTGACTAAAAACCTACCCCGTTCCTTCGTAGCCTATCGTGCCGGGGCCGAGCATTCCTTTCGGAACTAACCCATGACCCCAGTAGGCTTCGACCCTGCCTGCCTGCAGTTAGCAGGCTAGGCCTCTTCGGTGTGCTGACAGCTCCTTGAGGCGCGCGGGAACAGAACGCGCCGTCGACGACTTGGGCTCGGTCCGGTCGGTTACCGGACGATCGGACAGCGTGCTACACATTGCACGCCGTCCGCAAGCCCGCGCCTACGGTGGCCGGAAATCGGGATCGGAATCCCGGCGGCGGCTGGGGCGAGCGCCCCGTTGCCTCTGCCTGATGCGGTCGGCCTCCTCCTTTGCTAGCATTACTGCTTCGCAGAAGGAGGCGACCGCCTGCCATCCCTCCTCACTACGGACCATGGCCTGAACCAAGGCCCGGCGAGAGAGATCGCTGCCGCCGATCGCCCCCACGAGGACACGGCGATGCTCCGCCCAGGCGGGGCACACCTCTACAGTGTGCTCCACCGTGTCCTCCGGATGTTCCGCACAGTGGCGACACCCGGGCGAATCCTCCGCACGAATCCGGAACAGGTACTTAGCGAACTTTCCGTGTTCGGTAAGCACCTGCGTCGTGCAGAAGTTGAGAACGCCGTGAGGTCTTTCCAGCCACGCCTCAAGGATGGGCCTTATCACCCCAATTGTGGCGCGCCCCGAACGAGGTTGCGATAGTCGTTGACGCCATTTCGCCATGATGGCAGTTAGGTTCCTTATGGAGTGTAGACATCCGCTAAGAACGGATTTTACGAAACTCTACCCCTAAGGTGGTAAAACGGGGGGAGGAAGACTGTTTCTGACTTACACGCGGGCGAAGTCGTTTGCAGCAACTAGTAACCAATAAAACCATACCAAGAAACAAACTAATAGCGAAACATCGTCGCCCATTAAAAAATATATAAGTGTTTCTTATAGCAATAAATTGCTCGTTCATAACTTACTGATTAGAAAGTCCTTGGCTGACATAAAACGGTGATAAGTAGAGACAGACCGAAGATCGGTTTCGACGAACTGGTTTCGGCTGGTATTTCAGTTTCGGTTAACAAGTAGCTCAACATTCGACTCGACCATAATCTAGCTGACGGTAGCGATAGATACCTTAAGGGTGTTTGAAATATCGTGCGGATATCATCACGCTTGCGGGAATGCACGCGTAGCCCCCGCAAATGATTTTTTCATACAAGTATATGCGGGATGCGGGGCGTGATGATATCGGGAAGCAACCAGGCATGCGAAGCAATTCCTTTATTTAATTATTTAGTATTTTATGAAAGTTTTACTTTTACATAAAGTATATCAATATTGAAATATAGTTAGGAATAACATTGTCATTTTTTCTGTTACCGGGTCTGTCTCAGTTTCGGTTAAGGCCGAAACTGGAAGAGAAGCCGAACGTTCGGTTACGGTTTCGGCTGCAAATCGTGTTGCGGGCGGTCACTAGTGATAAGTGCGACTCGTCGATCATAGACCATAGATGTTAGAAAATTTTAGATTGTGGTGTTAGACCTCGTTTACATTACAGCAGTGTTTTTTTTTTTTAATTTATATTAACTAGTACTTGACTGCGATCCCACCTGATGGTAAGCAGTGATGCAATCGTTGATGATGAGGCGCACTAGTTTATTAAGAGCTTATTCACTATAGTTGCAAATTATAGTCGGATGGGTAGACCGCAACAGGCAAACTGTTCCAGTCCTCCGGTATAAATGACGAGGCAAAACGCTTAGTCCGAATCGTAGAAGTTTCAACTACGTAAGGGTGAATATTCGCCGTACGTCGGTTTAGTCGTGAAGATGTGCCACGCCCTTTCCTTGTGGAAGCGATCTGCGGTGACGACCTCTCGCGCCGAGCCCTGATTCAGGCCATGGTCTGAATCATGGAACGAGAGGTAATGGGATGCGGTCGCTTCCTGCGAAGCAGTCATCATCATGATTTCAGCCAAAAGACGTCCACTGTTGGACATAGGCCTCCTCTAAGTTTCGCTATAAAGAATGGTCCTGTGCATCTCGCATCCGTCGGATTGCCGCAACCCTTGCCAGGTCATCAGCCCACCTTGTAGGAGGCCTCCCAACACTGCGTCTTTCGGTACGCGTTAGCCACTCCAGATTTTTTTGGCCGCGACTGCCATCTGTTCGGCGAGCAATATGCCCTGCCATCACTCCAACTGGCGAGTCCAAAGACCTGTAGGTAGTTAGTACGTAACGACCGACTCGTTTACTTATAAAATTTGATTTCGTTTAGGCATGAATTAATTTGAGTTAAAAAATAGTACTTTATTTTTTAATTTTATCTTAACCAAATCGATTGTGTAAGGAATCGATCCTCCACGGGATTAAAACGACTAAAATTTAATGGTGTATGTATACTTATTTTTGAAACGAAGTCAGTAATGCGTTGTTTAGCTTAGATATAAGTATGTCAGAGTACTTCCCACTCGGTTATCTGGTCACTGACAGGTCAAAGTCACTGTTCTGTTTGTTATATTATCTTAGTTTTTTGATTTATTACGGTGACGTTTGACGTTCATTATCTTTAGAATTTCTGAGGCAAAAGTGAAGAGGTTATGTACGTCTGCGCGAGCATGCTCCATCGCCGACTACTATATCGCTTGCCACGTGGGTAGTGATAGTTATCATTTGAAAAGCCTGTTGGTCTAGTAGTTAGTGGCTCTGACTGCTATGCCGGAGGCCGTAGGTTCGATTCCCACTCAGGACAAATGTTTGTGTGATGAGCACGATCATTTGTACTGTGTCTGGGTGTAATTTATCTGTAATATGTATGTATTTAGAAATATATAACTACTAGCTTTTGCCCGCGGCTTCGCTCCCGCTCTACCCTACTCTACCTTGCTCTACTCTACTCTACTGAGCAGATTTTGTTTTTTTTTTATTTAACGGAATAAATATGTCCTTCTCCTGGTTCCAAGCTACCTTCCCACCAATTTTCAGCCAAATCAGTTCTGGCGTTCTTGATTTATAAATAGTGTAACTAACACGACTTTCTTTTATATATATAAGTATGTTTATCAGTTGTCTAGTACGCATAACACAAGCTCTGCTTAGCTTGGGACTAGACAGCGTTGTGTGATAGTTGTGCAATTACTATCAATAGCATAAAACAAAGTCGCTTTCCGCTGTCTGTCCGAATGCTTAGATCTTTAAAACTACACAACGGATTTTGATGCGGTTTTTTTTTAATAGATAAAGTGATTCAAGAGGAAGGTTTATATGTATAATACATGCGTAATATATTTAATATCACCATTGCACCCGTGCGAAGCTGGGGCGGGTCGCTTAGTATATTTTATCTGCAAGAAGCTACAGACACTATTCAATTGAACTACTTTATGTCGCTGCGATGTGGTGTGGATGTAGTGCGTCTGTATAGAGCCTTATTTTTCAAAGTCAACGACCTCTTGTGATATTTGGCGGCAAAAAATTGTCCGCCATTTTGATTTGACAGTTTAGTTTATCTTGCTGGGCCTTAGAAAATGCGATAAGAAACAAGGTACCAAGGTACTTTTTTAATGTGAATCATCATTGGTAGCCTTGCTCCACCCAGTACTGAGTATAAACCTTTTTCTGTCATGTTTTTCTTGTCTATGGAATTTTTCTTTGATTCTTTGATTTTACGAGATTTGCTTCAATGGCCAAGTCGTCGTAGAGTTTTGGCGGGAATTCTTCGAGTGAAGTTCAGTGTTTCAATTATTCGCAAATTGATGGGTTATTTTTTTTTTATAAGTTTCTTGAAATAGCCCGCGTAGGGAAAACTGGTTTGGTCTAGATGGAACTAGTTCATCCTTAAATCGAATTTGGCTGGTATACATACACAAAGAAAAAATAAAGAATTTTCAAAAATCACCCCACCAAAAGTAACGCAAAAGTCGCTAAGTGTGCCAAGATGATCGTATTAGGCGGGAACTGCATTAGACCGATGCACACGTGTGCCACGCCCGATTTGTACGTCGACTCGAGGCGCGTGTTGTGAATCTAATGTAGCTCTACAAGTCTAGATGCCACATAAAGTGTATGGAGACCGACGCGTCCAGATCGGCGTGCGTGGGCCCAATGTAGTTATACCTTTAATAATATTTAACCCTTAAGTACTCGCTGTAATTAATCATCAGAAATGTGCCAAGCAGGATCTTGACACTATCACTACATACGAGTAGTATAAAACAAAGTCGCTTCCCGCTGTCTGTCTCTATGTATGCTTAGATCTTTAAAACTACGCAACGGATTTTAATGCGGTTTTTTTAATAGATAGAGTGATTCAAGAGGAAGGTTTACATGTATAATACATGCACAATATATTTAATATCAACATTGCACCCGTGTGAAGTTGGGGCGGGTCGCTAGTACTGAATATAATCCAATCTTCGCTACCCTTTTCCAAACCAGTCGGTTTCTAGCCTTATATAGTAGCCTTACATTTGACGTTCCTGAAGGACAAATGAACGACTGGGGGTCAACGTCCGAATTCGAGGATGTCCTTCAGAAAATCAAGTGCGTCTCCACTCGCAGTCGCGTGTGAAAAATATTCATGAACTTGAACGAAATACATGTTATTGTGACGATAGAATTTTAGAATGGAGTTGGTTTTTAGATTCTAAGTAATTTTATTCTATTTACAAAAACTTGTCAAGATAATGTTAAAAAAAAAAACCGGCGAATTGCGTTTCGGACTCGCGCACGAATGGTTCCGTACCATTGACTACGTAAACAACAGAACAACAACAAAATAGGCAAAAAATAGCGTTTTTCGATGGAAATAAATATTTATTTTATTTTTATTGTTTATTATTAAATTTAAAATATAACTGAGATTTTTGTGAATATTTCAAGTGCCTACCTGTTGCCATTATTGATAATGAGCAAAAAAGGGCAAAAAATCGCGTTTGTTGTATGGGCGCATCCCATAAATATTTAATTTATTTTGGTTTTAGTATTTGTTGTTATAGCGGCAATAGAAATACATAATTTGTGAAGATTTCAACTGTCTATCTATCGCGGTTCTTGAGATATAGGCTGGTGACAGACAGATGGACAGACAGCGAAGTCTTAGTAATAGGGTCTCGTTTTTTACCCTTTTGGTTTTTTAACCCTGAAAAAACATTTCTTCACCACTCGGCCACAACTGCTCATTAAAAAAAAAAAGTTATTGAAAGCTTGTCCGCCATATTAGATTTTATTTCGCGCGTGACCGCTATCTCACCTGATAGTAAGCGACGATGAGCACGCTTGCCTAGAATTAACCTATTCACTCTTGACTTAAAGTCCCCCAGGTTGTAGCTACCAGCAAACACAGACTCCGACAAGGAATTTCACTCTTCAGGTATTCTCTTTATTATAAATCTAAAATATTATCTAGGCGTTTATCCGCGATTGTTTTTCGGATATATCCGAGTTTCAACAACACGGTTGATATTCGCCGTAAGTCGGGTTGTCCGATGGTAGAACTGAGATGGCGGAATCGAGTCATGCAAAACCCGCGCACGCTCACCAAAATGCATCCTGTAAAAAACCGAAAGGCTGGCTACTCTACGCCTGTACTCAAGGCTTTTAAGATTGCTAATTACTATCTATTTAATAAGCCTAAAGGTAGAACTACATTAGACTGACACACACCTGATTTGTACGTAGAACGAAGTCGCGTGGCGTGAATCAAGTGTAGCTCTACAAGTCTAGTTGCCATATAAAATGTATGAAGACCGACGCGCCCAGATCAGCGTGTGTGGCACACGTGTGCGCAGTGTAGTTCTAGCTTTAATCTTAATAAACACTCAAGCATTCTACAAACAAATTCTATTTAACTTATAAAATTAACCCTAAACGGAATTTCGGGTCCCCCATTTTCATACATACGCAGTAAAATAATCGAATTGCATGGGGTAGGTCACATTGGCTGCTGTGCTTCGGCTAGGGTCGCTACCCCCTCCTCTTTGTTCAAGGGGGATTATTATTAGCGAAGGAACTGCGGCAATTACGTATTGCAGAATGTTTGGTACCGTGTTCTGTTCGGTTCGATTTAACTTTAGATTTTAAGTGTATTTAGGACTGGCCTGTTGGTCTAGTGGTTAGTGGCCCTGACTGCTATGCTAGAGGGTTCGATTCCCAGTCAGCATAAATGTTTGTGTGATGAGCACGGTCAATTTGGTCTGTGTCTGGGTGTAATTTATCAATAATATGTATGTATTTTTTTTTATTTTTAATTTAAGTCAGGAGTGAATAGATTGCTTCTAGATAAGCGCGCTCCATCTCCGACCGCATCTTCGCTCTCCATCAGGTGGTCTGTTAAAGATCCCTGGATGTTAATACATGAAAGGAGAGTTACATTGGTACCTACAACTTAGGCTGCCATCAGACGGACTGCATCGCAGCAACCGCGGATCTAACTTTGCCGTCTGCGTAGTTGACGCCACGCATCTTGCCGAGGAGCTCAGTAGGATTTGATTTTTATGTGCCTCGTAATAAAGATGACGTTGATCGCATAATGTCAATGCGTTCGACGCGACTGACGTGCGTTAAACTCCTTGATTAATATCACACTAAGAGCCAAATTCACCAATAAACTAATCGCGATTATATAAAACAAAACTCTGTTTGAGCACCTAATCGAGATTATAGCTTCATTTTGCGTTTCACCGCGATGAATTGAACCTAGTTTAGGCTAAACTCAGTTTCAATTCTTTTCTTGTCGCCCATGTTTACGACACGGGTCTTTAAACTAGATTACGCTGAGCTCAGTTTAGTTGAACTAAGTTTTTATATTGAATGATGAAATCAGCCCTTACTGTATGTTAGCGACACTAAACGACTGTAGCAGACTGCGTATAGTTGACGTCACGACTGTTTGTATGGCTGACTGTATTCACACGACTGCGTGAAGTTGATATCATGACATAAAGAAATCGAATGTACAACTGCATGCAGTTCAATATAAGGACTACGCGCGGTTTCTGCGTTTCAGTCCGTCTGGCGCAGCCTTACGATCAGTAATACTCGTATGACCGAGGGCTTAATCGTAATTTATATTTAAATAGTTGAGGTACAGGGGTAAAAAGTGCAGTTGCACTCTACCGATAATAAAGTATCTAGATTTTTTTTTATAGAAGAGATCAATGGATCATCATTCAGTTCGTTTGTACGATAGAACCTAAAGAATTGAATAAACCAGTTGTGGCCCAGCGGCCCTCTTTTACAAAGAAATTTTATACACCTTAGCATTAGTAGAATGCAAATGCACTTTTGACCCCTGACCGTACATTGGATTTTGTCAATAAATTCGTGAGGTACATTGAACAACCAAAGCAATGCTACTAGTTTTTTCGCTTTAACTCGAGGGCCCCCGCTGGATCACAAACACATCAAAAGCTCTTAGTAGAGTATTGGATATTGAAAACATCGACCTTCATTTAATAATTTGAAGGGCAAGTGCTGTGTAGGGCAGGTCAAGGTGACAATTGAAGTCAAACGCACATCGTTTCAAATTGCATGACGCTAATGTACCTACTGTCCTGAGAGCGCCCAACAGATGCATTTCCATACTGTTGTTATGTATGAAGAGGCAACGCAAAAAAAAACCGGGCAAGTGCGAGTTGGGCTCGCTCACTGAGGATTCCGCACAAACTTACCTATGAAGAAAACAGTTCAATTCACGAATCGTGTCTCGAATTTTTTGGAATTGCAAAAAAGTGGGCTTCAGGTTATACGTGTTTTTTTTTTAAAGGTCTTAAATGATTTTGGAAATATATATTCAGAATCTCCATATTTTTTAAATATTTTACATTAAGGGTTCTCGCGAAATGGCAGATTTTCAGATGTCTTACACAAATATTATGTTCTGATTTTTAAAAAAACACTTTCACACGCGTATATTTTTTTTTTTTCGTCAGTTTAAACTAGATGAGGCCGGTGTTTCCTAGCTGACTACCCTGAGAAGAAACGCCGAAACAAACTCAGCGGTCACAGTCTCTTTTAAAAGTCCATACACTAAATTTTTAATGGTCAAATCACATGAGAACTATGGAGATTTGTCTGAGATGGTCTTTTGAAGAAAGAACCATACAGATTTGAGTGGACCTGTCCAGTCAGTGCAAGCATTTGTCAGTATTCGTGAAGCTCAACTCAGGACTACTAAGGAGCTCAACCATTGATCCAGAAGACATCAGTTTCCAAAATATCTACGTTATATTCACGTAATGTCGGCTGTACAAAAATGTACAATGTAGTCTCTTTGTAGTCTATAGTCTAAACCGATGCATAAACCGTTATTTTTTAATTTCTGGAAACCAGTAAAAATTAATACAGTTTTTTTTCTTAATGAACCTCCAACCGACGCAGGCGCAGGTGATGACTCCCACCTCGTGGCCTCCGACGAGAGCCGACAAAAACCGAAGTGCGCATCGCTTTTTATTTCGAACGTCGAACGTTGTCCTGTGAAAAAAATAACTGGTCGAGTGCTAGTCGGATATTCTTGTGTATGGTTCTGTACCGCAAATGTTGGTTTTGAAGTACCTTTTTTTATTATTTATTTTAAGACTAGCCGATCCGGCAAACTTCGTACCGCTTAATATTTATACCGTTTAAACCTTCCCTGTAATATCACGAATATTTCAAGACCAAAATTGGCCTAATCGGTCCAGCCGTTCTCGATTTTAGCGAGACTAACGAACAGCTATTCATTTTTATATATAAGACTAGCTGACCCGGAAAACGTTGTTTTGCCTTATAAATTATTTCTAGAAAAAAAAATAAAAATAAGGGTTAACAACCCTTATCACTTAGGGGTATGGAAAATAGATAGTAGCCGATTCTCAGACCTACTGAATACGCATATAAAATTTGGTAAAAATCGGTAAAGCCGTTTCGGAGGAGTACGGTAATTAACATTATGACATGGAAATTTTATATACCTATTAGATTTTAACAAATCTGCATGATTCGCTTATGATTTGACTATTACATATTTACTATAATACTATTAAGAGTCTTTAACCCCTAAGTTTGTTTCGGTGTTTCTTCTCAGGGTAGTCAGCTAGGAAACACCGGGCTCATCTAGTTTAAATTGACGTGTAAAGTGTTTTATAAAAAACTATTTGTTTTATAAACAACATAAATATCATTTAAATAAACTAGTGTGCCTCGCTATCAACGATTGCATCACTGCTTACCATCAGGTGGGATCGTAATCAAGCACTAGTTTGTAAAAAAAAATATATCTTTTTTTTTGTAAATTTCTTTCTAGATTAAAATTTGTATATTTTATGTAAGTAGAGAAAAGATTCGATCACGCAAGTAATCTCCGTGCATAGCCCTTTCCTCTCTTTGGGTGACTTTCAAGTCTTCTAATGAGGCCTATTTTCCAAGGTGGACCGATGACCTGGTAAGGGTTACAGGTAGTCGATGGATGCGAGACGCAGAGAACCGTTCATTGCGGCGACACTTGGGGGAGCCCTATGTCTAGCAGTGGATGTCTTTCGGCTGTAATGATTGATTTGTATGACTGCTTTTTTGTGGGGAAATCTTAAAATAACTTGTGTGTTTTTTTTTACGTGCAAAGTTCATCCAATGACATCTCCCGCCCTTGGGCGGAGCGGGGGATAGTATCAGACTTTTACTGATTAAAAACCCACTCCTGTGTCCTTTTTGCCTTCACATATGGCCCCGGCTTCGACCCTGCTGGGCCTCTACGGTTTACTAACATATTTTGGTCGTCGACGCATAATTTCGACTTTCACAAGGGCTATGAAACATTAACTAGGTTTTATTGTTCTAAATGCTGCAGCATAATGTTCAAATACAGGTACTTTAAGATACCGTTAACTAAAGAACCCTAAAAATATTCTTTTATTCATCAGAACCGCTATCTCGCTCGCTTGTAAACAAATTACTAGTGCCGTCTCTCTCACGCGATTGTTCAGGGATTCCTTGATGCGTGAAGTTGATTATTTCAGTTTTTACACGCGAATAGACAAGAACGTTTAGTATTGTAAATTGGTTATGGAAATTTTGTATTTCAGTTATTAATTGAACTGTATTTTTGCGCCAATTTGGAGAAGAATGTCTAAGAATCTCTCATTACATGGACTTGCCAAATTTAAGTGGCAATGGGCTGGGCACATTGCATGCGGAACAGATGTCCGTTGCGGCCGAAAGGTTCTGGAGTGGCGGCCGCGTACCGGAAGACGCAGCGTTGGAAGGCCTCCCACAAGGTGGACCGATGACCGCTGGAGTCCGATGGATGCGAGACGCACAGGACCGGCCATTGTGGCGACGCTTGTGGAAGGCCTATGTCCATCAGTGGACGTCTTTTTGCTGAAATGATGATGGTGATGATGATGATGCATGCTATATTTAATATCACCATTGCACCCGTGCGAAGCTGGGGCAGGTCGCTAGTAGAATTAAGTCGATGATCAGATATGACTGAAAAACATAGGTTCACTTACTAATGAGAATTTGACAGGCGGCTTGCAGCATTGCGTAGATTTTTGCCCAGCAATAACGGAATGTTTACAAGTAATCTGCAGTTTGGTAAACAGTTTATTTCTTAAAGACGTCGCGAGTTCTATTGACTGCGTTTTGTTGAAATCTTTTTTGATTCGGCCATCTTGTTTTTAGCCGACTGCGACAGAAGGAGGGTTCTTTTTTGTCGGTGGGTAAATCATCCAATGACATCTCTGCGCCATTGGGCGGGGCGGGAGATAGTACCAGACTTTTACTGACTAAAAACCCACTCCTGTTCTTTCGTTGCCTTTCATACCGGGGTCAAACCTTCCTCTCAGAAATCGATCCTTGGCCCCAGTAGGCTTTGACCCTGTTGGGCTCCTACGGTTTGCTGGCAACTCCTTGAGGCGCACGTGGGTCACTACGCGCCGTCGACGACTTGGGCTTTAGATGGTTACTGGACGGTTTGACGGCCAGCTACCCATTGGTCGCTCTCTGCAAACCCTCGATCGGAATCTCAGCGGTGGATGGGGCGTGAGGGCTCTTGGCTCACGCATGCGGCCTCCTACTTTATGCACGCGTACGCTCTACTGCCTAAACAGCTAGTTGCATTTTTGCTTGAAAGGTATCGATAGTTTCATCTCAGTTATATTTGAGTGAGCTGGAACATCAAAATTATTAAGAGAAACACTAGAAGAAAGCGCCGTCGAGCCCGGCCAGAAAGAGGTGGCGGGATGATCTGGTCGCGTACCGCGAGGACTGGCTCGAGACGGTGCGGCAGAAGGTTTGGGAGGACTTAGGGGACGCCTTTCCCCAGCAGTGGGACAGTAAGGGCTAACTTCTTTCTTCTTTTCATTGTTAGCAACAATTCGCCTCCTTCTTCCAATACTTTAAGCAGTTTCTTTTTTGTGCCCTTAAGGGGATTACATCGCCCAAATCCAAAAAACACCTAGGTTGATTGAAGTTTATAGATTATTCCTTATGTACGATTACCATATAAAAAATTAAGGGGATACATAAGGACATTACTAATAAATTGTATTGATTACGTTTCTCAAAAATAATAGGCCTTTTTTGAACATTAATTCCATATTTTCTCGAAAACGGCTCTATATTTATACATTGAATTTATACCAAAATATATGTTACGATAAATTGAATAACTTGTATTGATATTTTTTTCTAATTTCATTTAATATCGATAAGTAATCAAGAAAAAATCGAATCAGTACTAACACCCCGCGCGCAGCACCCCCTGCAATGCCTGTGTAGAGGTCAATTCTTCTCTACTAGTGTAGAAGTAAATTCTTCAAGGTCATTGAGCAATGTAAACCAAAATAGCTGTACCAAGCAATAAAATAACACAGTGGTGGCCGAGTGGTAACCCAGCCAGGCGCATTACTTCGTGTAATTTATTTCATCACCACTGCTCTCAAAACGGTGAAGGTACATCGTAGGAAACCGGCATGTCCTAGAACCAAAACTTCGAAGACATGTGACATCCACCAACCCGCACTGGGCCCGCGTGGTGGATTACGGCCCATTCCCTCTCCTAGAGAGGAGGCTTGAGTCCCAGCAGTGGCAACATTATAAGGCTGATGATATGCTCTGCTAAGCAATAAATAATCATGATCGATGAAAAGGCAATACAACACGAAATTGCTTAATATTACTCCCGTTGACATTTCCAGTCGTATGCTAAACACCGCTTGATTATATTTTCAATTGACAGTTGCTGTCCGATTTTCAACTTTATTGCTTTAGCTTTAGAGTAAGTTTGAGTGTAGTACTGCGGTTAAGTGTTGACATATTAGTTCGTTGCGTGTGGTACAAATTGTGAAGCGGAGCGATTTGATGTTATGGATTTTTTTTATCTTTTCTTAGTTTTTAGCGTATTCTGCAGGTGTTTTTTGCCATGATATAAAAAACTAGGCAAGTGCGAGTCGGGCTCGCACGCTGAAGGTTCCGTACAAACTAAATTATTTAAAGAGTTCAATTCCCGAATTGAGTTTCGACGATTTGTCCGAATCTAAAAAGGTATTTTTTTGTGACGGTCAGACGGCAGAAATAAATATGAAAACTGTAAAGTAGTTAACTTTACAGTTTTCATATTTTTTTCTGCGTTTCTGCTATAAGACCTTGCTTCATGCCAAATTTCAGAGTTCTAGGACAACTTGAAGTACGTTTTTTGTGACATAAACGACCGTATCTTTTCTTTTCCATTAACTTAGAAGTTTGATTTTTTCACAGCTTCAAGGGATCGATATCTTTACGCATTCCCGAGATAAAGTGTCTTGATAGACAGACAGACGGACAACAAAGTGATCCTATAAGGGTTCGGTATTTTTCCTTTTGAGGTACTGAACCCTAAAAAGGCGTCATAAGTTGTATCTCCAGGTCAACAACTACATAAGTTCCAAATCCATACATCCCTTGAGCGTAGTATTTTTTTTTTTTAGAGGGGAGGAATCCTTAACACTGACCAAGGACTCAGGCTTCCTCTCTAGGAGACGGATTGGGCCGTAATACACCACGCGGGCCTAGTACGGATTGGTGGATATCACATGTCTTAGAATTTTTGATTCTAGGACATGCCGGTTTCCTTGTGATGTTTTCCTTCACCGTTTTGAGAGCTGTGGTGATGAAATAAATTACACAAAGTAATGCGCCTTGTCTGGGTTTGAATCCGTGACCTACAGCTTGTAAGTCGGGGCTGTTACCACTGGGCTCTAACTATTAAAAATTTCTTAATTACAAAAAATATATCTAAACTGATATTATCAGATATTTTTGAACTTTGCCCCAAACTAGACCAATTACCCCCTATCTTGGGCGGGTTCACAAAAATGTTAATACGCTTATAATATACAAGACTCCCAGACCTAGAACAACTATGTGAAGGCAATACGAACTGTCCGGTAACCGTCCGGTCCGAGCTCGAGTCGCCATCAAAATAAAATTATAAACACTCGCGAACTCCTACCACATGCGCCAATCAAACACGTTTTGTGATACAGTAAACTAGTTTCGATATCAGAACTCGATTTGGTAGCGGTATTTAAAAATATATATGTTTTAATTGTTATAGACCTGTATAATGGTGGTAGGAGTATTTACCAGGGCAACAGGGGGCTTACTCTCAAGTTTAATTCCGATCGGTAGACATTGGAATTGTGACATTAGGTACTCTTGAATTCGATGCTAGGGCCAAATTGCGTGACCTTTTTTGGGAAACTAAGTAAAATGGGGTTTTTTTCATGGTATGTAAAATCATCCAATGACAAATCCCGCTCTTGGGCAGAACGGGAAGTAGTGTCAGACTTACTGACTAAAAACCTACGCCGTTCCTTCGTTGCCTATAGTGCCGGGGCTGAGCCTTCCTCTCAGAAAACGGCCCTTGACCCCAGCAGGCTTCGACCCTGCCTGCCTGCAGTTAGCAGGCTGGGCCTCTACGGTTTGCTGACAGCTCCTTGAGGCGCGCGGGAACAGTACGCGCTGTTGACGACTTGGGCTCGGTCCGGCCGGTTACCGGACGATCGGACAGCGTGCTACCCATTGCACGCCGTCCGCAAGCTCGCGTCTACGGTGGAAGTAAAATGGGGATTGGGCTTGGCGTGTGGTCACGCAATTTTAAACCAATTTGACGCTAGAATCGAATTCAAGAGTACCTAACGTCACAATTTCAATGTCTACCGATCGGAATTAAACTCGAGAGTAAGCCCTCTGGATTTTTCAGAAGAATTACCGAGGCCCTGGAAAACTAAGTACAGTAAAAGTCGGTGGAGCGACTCCACCGAGGAATTATTTGATGATGTGAAATCTTAAAAAAAAAATTTGACTTCAAAAAAAGCATGAAAATGTGCAAAATAATTTTAATATCGGGAGTCAGTGTTTCTATAAATGGTATATCCCTTTATTTATTTTGTTTAGTTTTTTTTTTTTTAATTGTAGCTAATTATAAAATAGGTACTAGTTTCTGCTAGCGTCTTTGCCCGCGTGAAATTCGGTTTCTGCATACAAACTCTAAGTAGGTCTCCATTAGCGTTTGAATTTTAAAAATTATATCTTTGTACTAACCTACATCATATAAGGAAGCCTTCCGAAAGGAATACCCGGCCCCAGCACGATAGGCTACGAAGGAACGGGGTAGGTTTTTAGTCAGTAAGAGTCTGACACTACTTCCCGCTCCGCCCAAGGGCGGGATTTGTTATTGGATGATTTTACCTACCATAAAAAAGCCTTATGCAAAATTTCACACTCTTATACCTTGATCACACGTACCGAGCAAAATGGTGAGACAGTAAAACGTTGCTCGGCCGAGATAGTGATGTAAGCGAGTTGTAGAGATAAGCGCTCGGCCGAGCACTCGGCGCTATGTTTATACGTACCGAGTATACAGTCGAGAGCACTGCCTCGCCCGTTTGCTTGGTACATGTGATCAAGGCAAGGCACTTTCGTCTTTAAACTGTTATTTTTAATTTAAACATTTAAAAAACAAACAACTTACTTCTCAGAAATTCTAAGATATTCCCCTATCACATGATAATAAAACAAATAAGAAAATAATCAATGTTTACGGTCATTATGTAGTAGCTTCAAGGAAAAAATATTTAAAACTAAGTAACTTCTTATTGGGAATTACTACATTTGCTTATTGGGAATTTCCGATACTAATGTATGCACAGTACCTCTACCATGAGTTTTAAGCAATAGTATTCGTCGCTACTCGATATCGACGCCGTAAATATTTTGTATGGCAAATTTTGCAGCGCCTCTAGCGGTCACTTGCAGAACCAAAATTTGCCATACAAAATATTTACGGCGTCGATATCGAGTAGCGACGAATACTATTGCTTAAAACTCATGGTAGAGGTAAAGTTCATGCAATGTGCAATACAGGGCTGCCAGGTCCAAAAAATTTGTAATCTTACACTAACTTCAAAAAAATCGTATAGCAAGGAAAACTTGAAATTAAAAGATCGTACAACTAAGAGCCAAATTCACCAATAAACTAATCGCGATTCGTTCAAACAAAACGCAGTTTGAGCGACTAAACGAGATTATAGCTTCATTTTGCGTTTCACCGGGATGAATTGAACCTAGTTTACGCTAAACTCAGTTTGAATTCTTTTGTTGTCGCCCATGTTTACGACACGGGTTTTTAAACTAGATTACGCTGAGCTCAGTTTAGTAGAACTAAGTTTTTATATTGAATGATGAAATCAGCCACAAGAAGTACAAAGTTTTTATTAAAAATAACTAAAATTCGTTTAACTTTGTGCAATTTTCGTTTTTTCTATTCATCATCATCATCGTCTTCCTGTCCTTGTCCCGTTTTATTTGGGGTCAGCACAACACGTTTTTTTCTTCCATGCTGTTCTGTCACTCCTATCAATTCGTTTTTTCTATTGTTTGTCTAATAAGTCGACGCCGAGTTGCTAGCCTGTCGGTTTTCTACAGGTTACATTTCGGGGAGTGTGCGTCGGAATTGCATAGCCTATTTCCGCCTAGCCCGTTCCATCATCGGACTACCAGACGTACGGCGTTGCGCCACCGGTACATGGTGGACATCCCACCAAAAAAAAAAAAAAAAAACCTATACGCACAAAGCGTTTTGGGAACACTTTTATTATGCGTCCAGCTAAGGAGTGGAATTCCCTGCCGGAGTCTGTGTTTCCTGATGGCTACAACCCGGGAATCAAGTCAAGAGTGAATAGGTTTCTTCTAGGTAAGCGCGAACCATCGTCGACCGTATAGTCGCTTTCCATCAGGTGAGATAGCGGTCAAGCGCGAACCTATCAATAATAAAAAAAAAAAGTTCACTTCAGTGTTTCATTTGATAAACTGTTTCTAAGTTTTCTTTTGATAAAATTTATTAAAAGATAAGAGACGAGGCTGACGAGAAAAACAGGTTTTTGACAAGTCACAAGTTACCGAAAGAAAAAAAAATAGTTTCGTACAAATGCAGGTAAATACAGCCTTTGTAAATGACTATTAGAAGAGTCTTCATACAAATAAAAGTTCTAGGTATGCTTTAGATTGTTGGGGATTTCGTAAAACTCATACTTGCCAGTAGAGCACATTCGTTTGTTATAAAATGTTGCCAGACTTGTTAGGTATATAAAAATCGAATTTTTCCGTACGATCTTTGTCTAGCGATCGTACGTGAGTAAAAATGCCAATAAATCGTACGAGTACGATTTAAATCGTACATCTGGCAGCCCTAGTGCAATACCACAAAAAAAAGAGGGTTAGGACAGAAGACAATCTACATACGTGTCGCGCTCGAGCAACGCACACATAGACAGCGCTCACGGACACGATATCTAGTACGAGACTAAACCAGTGCTAAACCAGTGCTAAATCACAGTACTTTTTCTAGCGACCGCCGAGCGTAGGTATAAAAAGTGAAGTACATAAGATTGACTTCCATATTTATCTATTTTGTGGCATTACGGCCTAGTTTTGAGTAGATGATCATAATCGACATAAATGGGCTTTATTTAATCTGTATTTATTTATTTTAACTACATGTATAATAGTGGTACATAGGCGGTCTTAAGAGGCGTATTACAAAAAAACACGAAATTGCAAGTTTTCTACGTTGAAATTTTAGGTTTTATGTTCGTTGTATGAAATAACAATTTCTTGGTTAATATAGTTCGTTTTCTCTACTACAATTACCTCAAAACTGATTTTAGATTAATTATTTAATTATTTAGTAATAAGCTTTCTCCCGATACATGTTTCGGCAAAAATTCACGGAGACATCATTTCTGAGCTCTAATTTTGAGATTCTACTAAATATCAGTCAAAAACAAAAATATTATTAGCTCTCAAATATCCTATACTTCAATCATAACAGGTAATATTTTCGTTATATGCCTTTTATGTAAAGAAAAAAAAAACTACGTAATTCAATTATCTACCGAAAAGGCTTCAAAACAAGCCCCAATATCTCCAAAGTTCTACATTATTTAGACTTCAAATTTATACCAAAATAATCATCAACATTTGCTAAAACTATAGTATTATTTTTATTTTTTAAATCGCTACTATTATTTTTTAATAAAATAAATAAAAACACTTTATATTTCACTGCGCCGGTCATCTGCGATTAGTATCGCGCGAGCGCTTGTCGAGGTCGGACCTATGTCAGTTTCTTTCCCGCGCGCTTTCGTTCCGATACTACCGTGACTACCGTCGTGTGCGCCGACAGTCGCGTAGACGCTGCCGCATTGCTATTGTGTGTGTGTGAACTACGAACGCAGTTTTTGATCTTTGTAAATATTTATTTTCGAACGGTATAATATACCGTTATATTGAAGTTATAATAAAGTGTGAACTTTATACTAATTGAAATAATATTTCAATTAGTATAAAGTTCACACTTTACTAGTATACCAGATAGTGAACTTATTAAAGTTAGACTAGTTAAAGTCATGACTGGTTCTACCAAATTCAAGGACAGCTTTATATATCCAATAAAAATGTCTGCATACTTGCCATATGGACTGGACCAGACTTTCCTGTAAAAACTATAACAATCTACAAAGACGACGAATTTTGGTCGTTAAAAATGTTACCCAAATTAAAAGCTTTTTATGAAAAATGTGTACTGCAAGAAGTTATCGACTCAAGAAAAGCTCGATCAATGCCTTTGCGGGAAATATTTTTCTGATGTAAAAATATGATGTCTGACTGTACCAAATAATAAAATAAATAATACATTTTGTTGTTTCATTTATTCGATAAGATTTCAACCATACTACCATAAAATTAAGGCTAGACTGAATATACACTTAATAAACTAGTTATCAACGATTGCATCACTGCTTACCATCAGGTTGGATCACAGTCGAGCACTAATTTATATGAATTAAAAAGAAATATATACAACTTTAAAAATCTATTTTTGCTATGAATAGTATATATTACAATCGATTGTTTATCGAATACTGCAGAATATTAAAAATATTTGTTTGAACATATTTAAATTAAAACGACATTTAAAAAAAATATCCATCTTCTAACCTCTTTCTGAATACTTCAATTACGAAAGATCAAGATCGTTTAGCCGCCGTATACACAATATCATAGTGCGAGCGAGACTGCTAGAAGCATGAATGAAAATATCGCTCACGTAGTTCGCCGCCCGCTCGATGCATAAAATACCTAAATTTGCGTAATGCCGAAATGTGAAAGGGCTCTTAAACGCAAGCGGGTTTAGGAATAGCTTAAAACGCAAAACCACGTGTCACTTCGTAAAATTAGTCACTGAAAAAATCGCTAATGCGTGCGCTTGTATAGAAAGCCATGTTTTACATTTTTTTTGCGGTTTCAGACATGCGGCAAAACGCGGGCGTTTAATCGCAGTGCGTGCTAAGCCTAATGTAATTCTAGCTTCGGAACTAGCGACCCGCTCCAGCTTCGCATGGGTGCAATAGTGATATTTATATTATGCATGTATCTAAATATATAAAACTCAAAGGTGAATGACTGACTGACATAGTGATCTATCAACGCACAGCCCAAACTACTGGAGGGATCGGGCTGAAATTTGGCATGCCGGTAGACGTTATGACGTAGACATTCGCTAAGAAAGGATTTTGATAAATTCTACCCCCAAGAGGATAAAATAAGGGATGAAAATTTGTATGAAACTTTGTCAATTTTAAAAAGATTGGGCTGAGACTTTGCATTCATATAGCTACTATGACAAAGGCATCCCCTAAGAAAGAGGATTTTGATACATTCCATCCCTAAGGGGATAATTTAGTTAAGAATAGTGTGTACAAAGAAGTTTTGTAGGCCCTAATTTGTTACACACGTTAAACAAAAGTGAAAAAATATACCTAATTAATAATAATACTTAACACGAGTGAAGCCGCGGGCAAAAGCTAGTTATACATATAAACCTTCCTCTTGAATCACTCTATCTACTCTTATTAAAAAAACCGGATCAAAATCCGTTGCGTAGTTTTAAAGATCTAAGCATACATAGTGACAGACAGCGGGAAGCGACTTTGTTTTATAATATGTAATGATTGACTTCTGTGCCTATCTATTTTGTGGCACAGATGACTCATACGGACGATTTCGGTAGCGCCAAGTATGAAGTAATCAAATATGAGTATCAGCTATGTGGATGATTTGACTAATGGCATTCGATGGATTTTTTTTATGGTAGGTAAAATCATCCAATGACATCCCCCGCCATTGGGCGGAGCGAGAAATAGTGTCAGACTCTTACTGACTACAAACCTACCCCGTACCTTCATTGCCTTGGTCCCAGGGCCTTGGAATGCATTTTTATACTTGCCTAAAGCCCCAGAGTAGGTTTCGGCCCTGCTCGGCCTGAGTTTGCTAACAAATCCTTGAGCGTGCGGGAACAGTGTGTGCCGTCGATGCCTTGGTCTCGGTCCGGACTGTTACCGGACGGACGGACAGCAAGCTACCCATTGCTCGCCGTCCGCTAGCCCGCGCCTGTGGTGGCCGGAAATCGAGATCGGAAATTACGGTGGCTGCTGCAGCGTGAGCGCCGTAATCGCATTCGATGGTAGGAAATAAAATTTAAGTGGGTAGTATATTTTTTTTGGTCAACTTTAGAAGTTTTTCGGTATTTTATTGAATACATTTCGGGGAGTATGCGCGGTAATTACATGACTTGATTTCGCCATCACTTTTCTACCGACGTACGGCGAATATCTAATCTAGATATACTTTCCTCGAGCCATCTTGAACAACAATATTTTCTCAAAAAAAATTAACGGTTTAAAAAAATACCAACAGAATTTTCAAGCGTTATCTTTCTTGTTTCGCGTTGCCTATGCCTCAGACATCGCGTTGGATTCCTTTAGATGTAGTAACAAGCTTTTCAATCATGCTCACGTTAATGGTGGAATTGGAAGGAACCCTTTTAAGAATGTCCTACTAACAGCAAACACGGATATATGACATCATGATGTCGATGAGAAATTTTATGGAAAAAACTTTACAATGCTGACTCTCACGGCTTGGATTGGTTTCGTTATGATTTTTAAAGCAACTTATGGATCCTATATTGAAGAAGGAAGCGCCATTGTAGTACCTTTTTCTCTTATTCGGATTAGAAAATAGAAATGCCCTAAAATATCTGGTGACGATGTTACATCGAAGTGCGCGTGAAAGTAGTTTTCTCCATACAAACTTCCAACCCCCGTTTTACATCCTCAGGGGTAGAGTTTCCTAAAATTCGTTCTTAGCGGATGTCTACACCCTATAAAGAACCAGTCTACCAAATTTTAAGTTTGTAGGTGTTATAGTTACTGAGATTTCGTGATTAATCAGTGAGTGGTATTTCGCTTTTATACACCGCTAATTTTGATCGTTTTAATCCCGCGGAGGGTCAATCTGGTACATTATTATCGATTTGTAAAGATAAAATTAAAAAGTAAAGAACTTTTTTAACACGAATTAATTTTAAACGTCAGCTGGGAGAGTTCAATGACCTGTAGGTAGTTAGTACGCAACTACCTAAAAGGTCATTGACTCGTTTACCTAAAGAAATTAATTTCGTACATGCGTAAATGAATTGAATTTAAAAAAAAAAGTTCTTTATTTTTTAATTTTATATTTACAAATCGATAGTGTTTCATGTACCGAATTGACCCTCCACGGGATTAAAACCATCAAAATTTAACCGTGTATACATGATAGATTCTCATCTAAAAAACCTGGATGAAGACACGGCATCAGAATTCAAAACAAAGTACGTAGATGAAATCGAAAAAAAATAAACATTCAGGATGTTTATTTTACGTCAGAATCGTTAATATTACATCACTTACGCTTCACAGTTTTACAACGGGCTCAAATTGGCTTGAAGCCAGCGTGAGCAAAGAAACATTGGAACCGAACGCGCGCTCATCTGTAGTTTTTATTTTGTATTTGTTTGAGACTTTACTGAGTTGCGGCATTTGTATCGAAATGTACGTGTTTAGGATGCCGTATCCGAAAGGTAAAAATAAGACTATTGCTAAGGGAGAGAACTAGACATGCGCAAAACAGTGCGTTTTAAAGTGATGTAACATGACATTACATTTAGTACCAAGTAATGTTGCATTACACGATGACTCCAAACATGACGCGTAATGAAGCGCCACACGAGATATTTACTGTAATGAAATGCTCGCGTTATGAAATATATACATCATTACATGATTGATGATATGATATAGCGCGTTATGGTTTATGGTATGATGAGATACTGTATTGTGACGAACGTTAGTACGACGAAGTTTAGTTATATTTCGGAAATGCTCCTCCTCTCGCACACAAGGCGAACTCGGACTAGCTTGCTACATAATTATCAGTAATCTGTAACTCGGACTAGTTTCCGCGCGTCATGTTTGAGTGTCATGTGTCATGCTTAGTTTGGTCGAGTCATGTGTAATCATAGATATCCGGAGATATGCCTTCATTGCAAAGTAATAAGAAATCCTTGCGCAACCGCTTATCTCCCACCAAAATAATTACAACATTCACAAATAGTGTATTTACGACACACACTCAAAATTTGTACACGCACACTAAGAAGAAAGCAGCTACACTAAATCAATTTCTAATAGCACACATAAATAGAATGGGCGGGGCATTCGCTTGTATGCACGGAAACATTCAATGCACACGCATAAAATTAGAGCATCGAACCGATTGTCGATAATTGTTATCGATATTTAATTTCAGCATATTCTTGTAATATAATTACTTCGTCTAATTTTCTTTAAATAATTTCTTTTTTATATACTTATCCGAAAAGTGAGTGATGATTATAAAATAAAATAGGAATAAGTTTTTTTTATCGTATTGCCGGTTAAAGGGAACGTTCTCTGTTAAATATCATGCTGTATTATTATACAATATATTACTTAGTCTTAAATAAATGATTTTAATCATAAGTGACTACCTACATTCAGGGTTGATTTAAACATTTTGGTAAATTTTATACACGTATTCAAACTCGCTAGCGTTAACATAAATTTCTATAGAATTAAAATAGCGTCATATAGCAAACTCGTTTTAATTTTAGACAAATTGTAGGTAGTTGATGCTGACAGGATCGAATTCGTTATGATGAAATAACTCACACTAACTACTCAAAATAATAGAAGTATTTATTTTGAGTAGTTAGTGTGAGACAAAAAAATACTGGTCAAGTGTGAATCCGACTCGCGCACCAAGGATTCCGTATAAATTTACCTATGTAAATGGTTCAATTCCAAAATTTCTCAAAGACTTTTCCGAATCGCAAAAAAAGATATTTTTTCATCACAAATCTTTGCTGGAAGTGAGTTACACAGTCGTACTGCATGAAAACAGAAGGAGTTGGAATAGAAATTATATTATTATAAGTTGGAGAATTATATCAAGATAAAAATGCTTGGATCAATGTTGGTCCAGCTCCACTACAACTAGGGCGTACGAAAACACCAAATACCCAGATTTTAAAAAATAATGATTTAATAGTTTTGCATAGCGAACATAAAATATTGTAACTTTTGACCAAAAATAAATAACTGTATAAAATTATACTTGTTTATCGTGCTTATCATATTGTACTATAATTTTTGATCATCTCAATCTTTAGATATAATGTCAATTTAAGTTCACGGGTATTGAAATAACAATACCTTAATTTCGTTCAAACAACATTCATTCAATAACTAATTTAACTCTTACTATACATGTAATACGACAATATTCATAGAAATGTAAAAAAATATATTGAACTGCGAATAATACGCATATCGATAAAATCAGCGTCACGCACTCGATTGCACCTCTCTAAATCTTGAACGGTCATTGCGGTCATTGCGTTCGGGAAGATTCGGGCTAGTTCGGTCTAGTTCGTGTTGTTCCGAACTTGAGTTCGTGAAATATTTAAAAATTGATTAAAAATATAAAACAGTGACTTAATTGTTTAATTACCGGTGGCAGGAGACGCCATTTGTCTTCAGGTTGATGATATGTGACCTATTTTTGCATATAATTACTGCACAACTCGGCATTTTGGTTTTTTACGCATCAGTAGTACCCTGTACGCAATTGCAAAGCGAATGAATGAAGCGTACAGCCGTTTTTCGATTATAAGGGTCGTTTGCCCAGATCGAGGCGCCACGTGCCACGCCCCCAAGGCATATCCCTCGATATCCGTGTGTGTAATGCTACATGACGCGGTCGGGTTATATGACGCGCAATGCAAAAATCGGATTTCTTACACATGTCTAGAGAGAACTTACGAAGCGGTATTCTGCCGCGGCCGCCGCGGCAGAGGAAACGGCAATTTCTAACCGACTTCTTCTAAAACAGAAGGAGGATGCCGCGCTACAGCCGCGCTGCTGTCGCGCAGCATTTTGTGGCTAATTTGAAGGCGCCCTTAGTTGTGAGAGTAACACGGGATACATCAAATCTATAAAAAGGTCAAATGCATTTAAAAATATTAGGAACTTTTTTTCTTTTTCTATCTGTGATGGGCAAATATCTGGGAATGCACTTAGACCTCACTCACATGGAGGAAACACATGGAGAAAAAAAGGGATGAAATTAACCTAAAATATAGAGAACTACACTGGTTACTTGCAAGGAACTCCAAGTTATCCCTGGACAACAAACTTCTTATTTATAAGACAATTCTCAAACCTATCTGGGATATCTCTCTCTATCTCTATAAACATACGGGATCGAACTATGGGGTTCAGCCTGTGACTCCAGCATAAACATAATACAGAGGGTTCAAAATTATATACTAAAACAAATCTCTAACTCCCCGTGGTTTCTGAGGATCTCTGAAATACATGACTAAGATAAAAACAGTCAAGGAAGAGATCAGATCATCCTGCTTCAAATACAAAGCACGTCTTGCAATTCATCCAAACCAACTAGCAGTGCAGTTGACCATTCCAGAATCATTGTGAAGACTGAAAAGGCGGCATATTTTGGAAACAGACAGCTGCACATAAATGAATATAGAGATTGTCCCAGGGAGGGGATATTGCTCTGAAAGCCATATATTATTACATCACATCTGCTCTTAGTCAGACGACTGATTGACAGATACAGAAAAAAGAAAAAAAATGTGTGATGGGCGAAAACATGCCTCTTATCAACTAAATAAATCTACGAGGATCATTGGTTGAATGTGTCGCTACAGCAGTAACATACGACAGCCGTGTTGCCATCCTAAAGGTAGAAACTACACTGTGCACACGTGGGCCACGTACGCCGATCTGAGCGCGTCGGTCTCCATACATTTTATATAGCAACTAGACTTGTAGAGCTACACTTGATCCATGCCACGCGACGTCGTTCTACGTACAAATCAGGCGTGGGCCACGTGTGCGTCGGTCTAATGTAGTTCTAGTTTAAGGCCAGGTTCTACTCATTTTGAACTTTTTTAAACCTTTGCAAATTCACAAATATAGAAGAGAACGACATGAAAAAATATTTAATTAAAATTGAGTTTATGACCAAGCGCTTGGTAAAAATGAAAACAAGATAGAAATTAGTTAGCTCGATAGAAAAATATCGCGAATCTGACCCTTATTTACGATTACAAACGTGTTTATCTACGAGATTACGTTACGGAAATATTTCGAAAATAAAGCTTGTCATATAAAAGCGCTTCGCAAAAACAAAAATCTTGAATAGTTATTGTTTTTTTTTTTTTCTAAAAATATAACCGCTGTTTTGGGGCCGCCAAACAAGTCGACATAGTCCCGAGCGGAGGTCGTAAAAAAAACAGTGACAACAACCGGCCCTTAACTCCTTAGAGTGTGTACTATTTCCTTGCCATCGATTAACAATCGTACGCTGTGATAAGCGTTGATAAGCCTCACACTTCCGGCATACCGTATGCTGTATGGTACTACATTTGTAGCTGTTTTGTGCAGTTTTTTGATGATTGTTTTTCGTAGAAACTGTACTAAGCTTTACGAGAAGGGTAAATAAATCACTAAGGCTGTAGATGACAGGAAAACTTCATTAGATGCGATTCTTAACTCAACAAAACCATCTCAGTGAAGAGTTTTTTTTTCCGTTGGATAAAAATCATCCAGTCATATCTCCCGGCCTTGGGCGGAGCGGGAGATAGTATGAGACTTTTACTGAATAAAAAATCCAACCCGATCCTTATTTGCCTTCTTACCAAGGCTATGGTGTTCACTTTCACAACCCCTTGAAGCGCGTGGGAACAGTATGCGCCGTCGACGACTTGGGCTGGATCCGGACGGTTAAGCCCGCACTTACGGTGGCCGGAAATCGCGATCGGAATCCCGGCGTTGGCTGTGGCGTGAGCGCCGTTGCCTCACGCAGTCGGCTTCCTTCTTTGCTAGCATTACTGCTTCGCAGAAGGAGGCGACCGCCTGCCACTTCTCCTCGCTCCGGACTGTAGCAAAGGCTCGGCGCGAGAGATCGCCCCCACCCCGGTGAGGAGTGCAATTCCCTGCCGGAGTCTGTTTCCTAATAATTTGTAAGAGCCTTTCAAGTCAAATGAATAGGTTACTTCTAGGCAAGCGCGCTCCATCGTCGACCACATCATCGCTTACCATCAGTGGTAGTGGTCAAACGCGAGCCGATCAATATTTTTTTCTTAAATCTTAGTAATGCGTTTTGCATATTAACATGTTTCCTAACTCATTAAGCATGCCACGCTCCGTCGCACTCAAGTTATTAAAATGAACGTTGTTTTTTAATTATAATTTATTTAATTAACTTAAGTTCATTTGACTGGCCGGTTGGTCTAGTAGTCAGTGGCCCTGACTGCTATGCCGGAGGTCTTAAGTTCGATCCCAAGACACAATCATTGGTTGTGAATTGTTTGTTGTGATGAGCACAATCATTTGTTCTGTGTCGGGGTGTAATCAACTATTATAATTATGTGTTTAGAAATATGTACTTAAGTATGTTTATCACTTTTCTAGTACTCATAGCACATAACGCACGTTGTCCTATACAAACTTTGACCCTCCTTTTTCCACCTTTTTTTTAGGTGGGAAATCATTCAATGTCTTCTCCCGCTCTGGGTGGAGCGGGAGGGCACTATCTCATAACCTATGGCCCTTTTTTTTTAGAATTTCTAAAAGTCCTTTTTAGAGCATACTCTCCAAGTTCCAGGACTTTATGATCAGCGGTTTAGGCTGTGCGTTGATCAGTCTGTCATTCAGGACGAAGCATTTTTTATAAGTTTTGAACCTCCGACGGAAGAGAGGTGTGTTATAAGTTTGACGTGTGTCTGTCTGTGTGTCTGTCCGTGGCACCATAGCGCCTACACGAATGGATCGATTTTGATGCAGTTTCTTTTGAAAGCTGAAGTAATCGAGATGGGTCTTAGCTACAATTTATGAAGATCTGTGCAGATTTTCAAGGTCATCAGCTCGTTTTTTAACTGCGGTAGGGCTTTTAAACACTTAATTGGTATTTACTTTATTTTAATCATATGTGTGACCTAATATTTGAAATACTCGTGTATAATCTGGTACTATTGAGCTGGTCTGATGATGGAGCTCGAAGGTAAGAACCCTGGATTGCTTATTAACATAATAAACTCATCAAGTTTGGGCTCATTAGATTTGTCTTGACCCGTTCGTCATTTCTCGTGATGCCAAGGACCTGATGCTAGAACTGGGAGGTGACTGATGGAACTTTGGAATGCCTAATAGTAAACCTATCGAGTTTGGGCTCATTAGATTCGTCTTGATCAGTTCTATACATTTCTCATGATGACAAGGACCTGATGCTAGAACTGGCAGGTGGCTGATGGAACTTTGGAATGCCTAATAGTAAACCCATCGAGTTTGGGCTCATTAGATTCGTCTTGATCAGTTCTATACATTTCATATTGATGACAAGGACTGTCGGGGGTTTTAATTTTTAATTGTATATTATATTATTGTAAGTATAGATATATATTGAATGTCGTTTTGGTAACACGCGATTGAGATGCTGATGTAGCCGACGTTTTTGTAACTGCTTAAATTAGGACATCAGATCGAATATTATCTGATCTATAAAACTTTTGTGATTGGTCGCGATACGTAACAATAGATTGCACGAATAACCTAGACTACAAATGACCGGTTTTATTTAGTCTGTTCCTTTCTACGCCTTTCCTTTTTAGGTATGTGACGTTGATGGGAAAAAGTCGATGAATTCAAATATTTGATGATTTTTCTGGTTATTTAAAAGGATGTTTGATTTTTATTCTTCCGTTTAGTTATGTTACAGTGGGGGTAAAGACTTGAATTATTTTTCTTTTATTGACATAAACTAGTGCTTGACTGCGATCAAGGGTTAGGTGAAAATGAACCCCGGGGTCCTGGATCGTAGGCAATGAATGGAACAGGGTAGGTTTTTATTCAGTAAGAGTCTGACACTATCTCCCGCCCCACCCAAGGGCGGGATTTGTCATTTGATGATTTTACCTACCATAAAAACAAAACCTGGTGGTAAGCAGTGATGCAATCGTTGATGGTGAGGCGCACTAGTTTATTAAGAGCCTATTCACTCTAGCCTTGAAGACACCTAAATTATAATCGGACGGGAAGACCGCAGCAGGCGAATTGTTGTAGTCTTAGATGCACGCGGTATAAACGACAAGGGGAAACGCTTAGTCCGGATTGTAGAAATGTCAACAATTTAAGGGTGGATACTCGCCGTACATGGGGTTACGCTATTGTAGAATGAGAGTTATATAAGACTAAGAAAAGAACCGCTTTTAGCGGTACCATACAAAACATTTTCAAGTCCATAAACAAGTTAGAAACCATAAAAAAAACTCTTTACCTGTACAAAACGTTATGTGTGTGTGGGTTTTTTTTATGGTAGGTAAAATCATCAAATGACAAATTCCGCCCTTGGGTGGGGCGGCAGATAGCGTCACTCTTACTGACTAAAAACCTACCCTGCTCCTTTCATTGCCTTCATTCCCTTGGCTCCAGTAAGCTTCGGCCCTGCTGGGCCTCTACAGTTTGCTGACAACTTCTTGAGGCGCGAGGGAACAGTGCGCACCGTAAACGACTTGGGCTCCTCGCTCCGGAGCATGGCCTGTACCAAAGCCTGGCGCGAAAGATCGCCGCCATCGATCGCTCCCACAAGGACACGGCGATGCTTTTCCCAAGCGGGGCATATCTCGACTGTGTGCTCCACCGTGTCCTCCGGGTGGTCCTAACAGTGGCGACACCCGGGCGTCGTCTCCGCACGAATCTTGTACAGGTACTTCGCGAACTTGCCGTGTTCGGTTAGCACCTGCGCCAAGCGGAAGGTGACGACGCCGTGAAGCCTTTCCAGCCACGCTTCAAAGGGGCCTTACCGCCTCGATCACGTGCGTGTGGGTGGGATGTCCAACATGTACCGATAGCACAACTCCGTACGTCTTTTCTTTTTGGTGATATTTGTTGTTTAATATAAAATATTGTACTAAAATAAACACATGTACTCAATTAAAAACTGATATTATTATACCACAGAACCTAAGCGTAATACCACTCACTGATTAATCACGAAATCTCAGAAACTATAACACCTACAAACTTAAAATTTGGCAGCTAGGTTCCTTATAGGGTGTAGACATCCGCTAAGAACGGATTTTACGAAACTCTACCCCTAAGGTGGTAAAACGGGGGGAGGAAGACTGCATGGAGAAACCGACTTACACGCGGGCGAAGTCGTTTGCAGCAACTAGTAACCAATAAAACCATACCAAGAAACAAGCTAATAGCGAAACATCGTCGGCCATTAAAAAATATATAAGTGTTTCTTATAGCAATAAATTGCTCGTTCATAACTTACTGATTAGAAAGTCCTTGGCTGACATAAAACGGTGATAAGTAGAGACAGACCGAAGATACGGTTTCGACGAACTGGTTTCGGCTGGTATTTCAGTTTCGGTTAACAAGTAGCTCAACATTCGGCTCGACCATAAGCGAGCAGACGGTAGCGATAGATACCTTAAAGGTGTTTGAAATATCGTGCGGATATCAATACTCAATACTTTATTATCATCATGCTTACGGGATTGCACGCGTAGCTCCCGCAAATGATTTTTTCATACAAGTATATGCGGGATGCGGGGCGTGATGATATCGGGAAGCAACCAGGCATGCGAAGCAATTCCTTTATTTAATTATTTAGTATTTTATGAAAGTTTTACTTTTACATAAAGTATATCAATATTGAAATATAGTTAGGAATAACATTGTCATTTTTTCTGTTACCGGGTCTGTCTCAGTTTCGGTTAAGGCCGAAACTGGAATAGAAGCCGAACGTTCGATTACGGTTTCGGCTGCAAATCGTGTTGCGGGCGGTCACTAGTGATAAGTGCGACTCGTCGATCATAGACCGTAGACATTACAAAACTTTAGACTGTGGTGTTAGACCTCGTTTACATTACAGCAGTGTTTTTTTTTTACTTATATAAATTAGTACTTTACTGCGCTCCCACCTGATGGTAAGCAGTGATGCAATCGTTGATGATGAGGCGCACTAGTTTATTAAGAGCCTATTCACTATAGTTGCAAATTATAGTCGGATGGGAATTTTTCCGCAACCTTTGCCAAGTCATCAGTCCACCTTGTAGGAGGCTTCACAACACTGCGTCTTCCGGTACGCGGCCGCCACTTCAGAACGTTTCGACTCCAACAGCCATCTGTTCTGCGAGCAATGTGCCCTGCCCATTGCCACCTTAGTTTGGCGATTCTTCGTGCTAAGTCGGCAACCTTGGTTCTGCTGCGGATATCTTCATTTCTGATACAATCACGCAAGGAAACTCCGAGCATAGCCCTTTCCATTGCTCCGGGTGACTTTAAGCTTTCTGATGAGAAGCATTAACGCTAGTAAATGAGGGAACGGTCATCTTCACGCTCCAGCTGTCGCGACAAGAGATACCCTGGGGGTCAGGAGATGCAGAGCGATCCTTTGCCACTGTTGGTGAAGAATAGAATAGAATAAAACTTTATTGTAAACCAAAGAAGTAATACAATCTATAGGTACTTAAATCCATGGGTACAATGGCGGTCTTATCGCTGTTAGCGATATCTACCAGACAACCTTTGACAAATGTTTGTGTGAAGGGTTGCAATGGGGATCTTGCTGTCCAGTAAAGACCGAGCTCGGGTCTTAGACGTCACGTAATATAGGTACCAAGGGCACCTCGAAGTCAGCAAAACCGTATGGTTCTAGCAGGGCCTATGCCCGCTAAGGTCACAGGGTTTTCGGAAAAGGAAACTTTGGTCCTACAAAGTAAAAGGCAAACGAAGGATACAGGTGACGTCACCTGAGCGAATCCAATTACTTATGGAATTTGATTTCATTTAGGCATTAATTAATTTGAGTTTAAAGAAAAAGACTTTATTTATTAATTATATCCTAACAAAGCAATATCTCGAGAGCAGTGGTGGCCGAGTGGTAACGGCCCCGACTTACGAATTGTAGGTCGCGGGTTCAAACCCAGCCAGGCGCATTACTTTGTGTAATTTATTTCATATCCACTGCTCTCAAAACGGTGAAGGAAAACATCGTGAGGAAACCGGCATGTCCTAGAACCAAAAATTCGAAGATATGTGACATCCACAAACCCGCACTGGGCCCGAGTGGTGGATTACGGCCCATTCCCTCTCCTAGACAGGAGGCCTGTGTCCCAGCAGTGGGAACATTAAAAGGCTGATGATGAAAGCAATAGTGTTTCATGTACGGAATCGACCCTCTGCGGGATTAAAACGATCAAAATTTAACGGTGTATATTCTTTGATGTTGTTAACGTGAAACGAAGTCAGTAATGCGTTGTTTAGCTTAGATATAAGTATGTCAGAGTACTTCCCACTCGGTTATCTGGTCACTGACAGGTCAAAGTCACTGTTCTGTTTGTTATATTATCTTAGCTTTTTGATTTATTACGGTGACGTTTGACGTTCATTATCTTTAGAATTTCTGAGTCTAAAGTGAATAGGTTATGTACGTCTGCACGAGCATGCTCCATCGCCGACTACTATATCGCTTTCCACGTGGGTAGTGATAGTTATCATTTGAAAAGCCTGTTGGTCTAGTAGTTAGTGGCCCTGACTGCTATGCCGGAAGTCGTGGTTTCGATTCCAACCCAGGACAAATGTTTTTGTGATGAGCACGATGTTTGTTCTGTGTCTGGGTGTAATTTATCTGTAATATGTATGTATTTAGAAATATATAAGTATGTTTATCAGTTGTCTAGTACCCATAACTCAAGCTCTTCTTAGCTTGGGACTAGACAGCGTTGTGTGATAGTGGTGGAATCACTATCACTACATAGTATAAAACAAAGTCGCTTTCCGCTGTCTGTCCGAATGCTTATATCTTTAAAACTAGACAACGGATTGTGATGCGGTTTTTTGTTATAGATAAAGATTCAAGAGGTAGGTTTATATGTATAATACATTCGTAATATATTTCGTCGCTTAGTATATTTTATCTGCAAGAAGCTACAGACACTATTCACTTGAACTACTTTATGTCGCTGGGATGTGGTGTGGTTGTGGTGCGTCTGTATAGAGCCTTAAAATCTCAAAGTCAACGACCTCTTGTGATATTTGGCGGCAAAAAATTGTCCGCCATTTTGATTTGACATTTTAGTTTATCTTTGCTGGGCCTTAGAAAATGCGATAAGAAGCAAGGTACCAAGGTTTTTTTTTAATGTGAATCATCATTGGTAGCCTTGCTCCACCCAATACTGAGTATAAACCTTTTTCTGTCATGTTTTTCTTGTCTATGGAATTTTTATCCAGTTCTTTGATTTTAAGAGATTTGCTTCAATGGCCAAGTCGTCGTAGAGTTTTTGGCGGGAATTCTTCGAGTGAAGTTCGGTAGCTGTTTCAATTATTCGCAAATTGATGGGTTATTTTTTTTTATAAGTTTCTTGAAATAGCCCGCGAAGGGAAAACTGGTTTGGTCTGGACGGAACTAGTTCATCCTTAAATCGAATTTGGCTGGTATACATACACAAAGAAAAAATAAAGAATTTTCAAAAATCACTCCACTGAAAAGTAACGCAAAAGTCGCTGAGTGTGCCAAGATGATCGTATTAGGCGGGAACTGCATTAATAATATTCCACAACTATCACACAACACCGTCTAGTCCCAAGCTAAGCAGAGCTTGTGTTATGGGTACTAGACAGCTGATAAACATACTTATTATATTTCTAAATACATACATATTATAGATAAATAACACCTAGACACAGAACAAATGATCGTGCTCATCACACAAACATTTGTCCTGGGTGGGAATCGAACCCACGACCTCCGGCATAGCAGTCAGGGCCACTAACCACTAGACCAACAGGCCAGTCAAAACTAGACCGTCGCACACGTGGTCCACGCCTAATTTGTACGTTAAGTCGCATCGCGTGGCGTGGATCAAGTGTAGCTCTACGAGTAGTTGCCATATAAAATGTATGGAAACCGACGCGCCCAGATTGACGTGCGTGGGCCCAATGTAGTTATACCTTTAATAATATTTAACCCTTAAGTACTCGCTGTAATTAATCATCAGAAATGTGCCAAGCAGGATCTTGTCACTATCACTACTATACGAGTAGTATAAAACAAAGTCGCTTCCCGCTGTCTGTCCCTATGTTTGCTTAGATCTTTAAAACTACGCAACGGATTTTAATGCGGTTTTTTTAATAGATAGAGTGATTCAAGAGGGAGGTTTACATGTATAATACATGCACAATATATTTAATATCAACATTGCACCCGTGTGAAGTTGGGGCGGGTCGCTAGTACTGAATATAATCCAATCTTCGCTACCCTTTTTCAAACCAGTCGTTTTCTAGCCTTACATTTGACTTTTCTGAAGGACAAATGAACGACTGGGGTCAACGTCCGAATTCGAGGATGTCCTTCAGAAAATCAAGTGCGTCTCCACTCGCAGTCGCGTGTGAAAAATATTCATGAATTTGGACGAAATACATGTTATGGTGACGATAGAATTTTAGAATGGAGTTGGTTTTTAGATTCTAAGTAATTTTATTCTATTTACAAAAACTTGTCAAGATAATGTTAAAAAAAAAAACCGGCGAATTGCGTTTCGGACTCGCGCACGAATGGTTCCGTACCATTGACTACGTAAACAACAGAACAACAACAAAATAGGCAAAAAATAGCGTTTTTCGATGGAAATAAATATTTATTTTATTTTTATTGTTTATTATTAAATTTAAAATATAACTGAGATTTTTGTGAATATTTCAAGTGCCTACCTGTTGCCATTATTGATAATGAGCAAAAAAGGGCAAAAAATCGCGTTTGTTGTATGGGCGCATCCCATAAATATTTAATTTATTTTGGTTTTAGTATTTGTTGTTATAGCGGCAATAGAAATACATAATTTGTGAAGATTTCAACTGTCTATCTATCGCGGTTCTTGAGATATAGGCTGGTGACAGACAGATGGACAGACAGCGAAGTCTTAGTAATAGGGTCTCGTTTTTTACCCTTTTGGTTTTTTAACCCTGAAAAAACATTTCTTCACCACTCGGCCACAACTGCTCATTAAAAAAAAAAAGTTATTGAAAGCTTGTCCGCCATATTAGATTTTATTTCGCGCGTGACCGCTATCTCACCTGATAGTAAGCGACGATGAGCACGCTTGCCTAGAATTAACCTATTCACTCTTGACTTAAAGTCCCCCAGGTTGTAGCTACCAGCAAACACAGACTCCGACAAGGAATTTCACTCTTCAGGTATTCTCTTTATTATAAATCTAAAATATTATCTAGGCGTTTATCCGCGATTGTTTTTCGGATATATCCGAGTTTCAACAACACGGTTGATATTCGCCGTAAGTCGGGTTGTCCGATGGTAGAACTGAGATGGCGGAATCGAGTCATGCAAAACCCGCGCACGCTCACCAAAATGCATCCTGTAAAAAACCGAAAGGCTGGCTACTCTACGCCTGTACTCAAGGCTTTTAAGATTGCTAATTACTATCTATTTAATAAGCCTAAAGGTAGAACTACATTAGACTGACACACACCTGATTTGTACGTAGAACGAAGTCGCGTGGCGTGAATCAAGTGTAGCTCTACAAGTCTAGTTGCCATATAAAATGTATGAAGACCGACGCGCCCAGATCAGCGTGTGTGGCACACGTGTGCGCAGTGTAGTTCTAGCTTTAATCTTAATAAACACTCAAGCATTCTACAAACAAATTCTATTTAACTTATAAAATTAACCCTAAACGGAATTTCGGGTCCCCCATTTTCATACATACGCAGTAAAATAATCGAATTGCATGGGGTAGGTCACATTGGCTGCTGTGCTTCGGCTAGGGTCGCTACCCCCTCCTCTTTGTTCAAGGGGGATTATTATTAGCGAAGGAACTGCGGCAATTACGTATTGCAGAATGTTTGGTACCGTGTTCTGTTCGGTTCGATTTAACTTTAGATTTTAAGTGTATTTAGGACTGGCCTGTTGGTCTAGTGGTTAGTGGCCCTGACTGCTATGCTAGAGGGTTCGATTCCCAGTCAGCATAAATGTTTGTGTGATGAGCACGGTCAATTTGGTCTGTGTCTGGGTGTAATTTATCAATAATATGTATGTATTTTTTTTTATTTTTAATTTAAGTCAGGAGTGAATAGATTGCTTCTAGATAAGCGCGCTCCATCTCCGACCGCATCTTCGCTCTCCATCAGGTGGTCTGTTAAAGATCCCTGGATGTTAATACATGAAAGGAGAGTTACATTGGTACCTACAACTTAGGCTGCCATCAGACGGACTGCATCGCAGCAACCGCGGATCTAACTTTGCCGTCTGCGTAGTTGACGCCACGCATCTTGCCGAGGAGCTCAGTAGGATTTGATTTTTATGTGCCTCGTAATAAAGATGACGTTGATCGCATAATGTCAATGCGTTCGACGCGACTGACGTGCGTTAAACTCCTTGATTAATATCACACTAAGAGCCAAATTCACCAATAAACTAATCGCGATTATATAAAACAAAACTCTGTTTGAGCACCTAATCGAGATTATAGCTTCATTTTGCGTTTCACCGCGATGAATTGAACCTAGTTTAGGCTAAACTCAGTTTCAATTCTTTTCTTGTCGCCCATGTTTACGACACGGGTCTTTAAACTAGATTACGCTGAGCTCAGTTTAGTTGAACTAAGTTTTTATATTGAATGATGAAATCAGCCCTTACTGTATGTTAGCGACACTAAACGACTGTAGCAGACTGCGTATAGTTGACGTCACGACTGTTTGTATGGCTGACTGTATTCACACGACTGCGTGAAGTTGATATCATGACATAAAGAAATCGAATGTACAACTGCATGCAGTTCAATATAAGGACTACGCGCGGTTTCTGCGTTTCAGTCCGTCTGGCGCAGCCTTACGATCAGTAATACTCGTATGACCGAGGGCTTAATCGTAATTTATATTTAAATAGTTGAGGTACAGGGGTAAAAAGTGCAGTTGCACTCTACCGATAATAAAGTATCTAGATTTTTTTTTATAGAAGAGATCAATGGATCATCATTCAGTTCGTTTGTACGATAGAACCTAAAGAATTGAATAAACCAGTTGTGGCCCAGCGGCCCTCTTTTACAAAGAAATTTTATACACCTTAGCATTAGTAGAATGCAAATGCACTTTTGACCCCTGACCGTACATTGGATTTTGTCAATAAATTCGTGAGGTACATTGAACAACCAAAGCAATGCTACTAGTTTTTTCGCTTTAACTCGAGGGCCCCCGCTGGATCACAAACACATCAAAAGCTCTTAGTAGAGTATTGGATATTGAAAACATCGACCTTCATTTAATAATTTGAAGGGCAAGTGCTGTGTAGGGCAGGTCAAGGTGACAATTGAAGTCAAACGCACATCGTTTCAAATTGCATGACGCTAATGTACCTACTGTCCTGAGAGCGCCCAACAGATGCATTTCCATACTGTTGTTATGTATGAAGAGGCAACGCAAAAAAAAACCGGGCAAGTGCGAGTTGGGCTCGCTCACTGAGGATTCCGCACAAACTTACCTATGAAGAAAACAGTTCAATTCACGAATCGTGTCTCGAATTTTTTGGAATTGCAAAAAAGTGGGCTTCAGGTTATACGTGTTTTTTTTTTAAAGGTCTTAAATGATTTTGGAAATATATATTCAGAATCTCCATATTTTTTAAATATTTTACATTAAGGGTTCTCGCGAAATGGCAGATTTTCAGATGTCTTACACAAATATTATGTTCTGATTTTTAAAAAAACACTTTCACACGCGTATATTTTTTTTTTTTCGTCAGTTTAAACTAGATGAGGCCGGTGTTTCCTAGCTGACTACCCTGAGAAGAAACGCCGAAACAAACTCAGCGGTCACAGTCTCTTTTAAAAGTCCATACACTAAATTTTTAATGGTCAAATCACATGAGAACTATGGAGATTTGTCTGAGATGGTCTTTTGAAGAAAGAACCATACAGATTTGAGTGGACCTGTCCAGTCAGTGCAAGCATTTGTCAGTATTCGTGAAGCTCAACTCAGGACTACTAAGGAGCTCAACCATTGATCCAGAAGACATCAGTTTCCAAAATATCTACGTTATATTCACGTAATGTCGGCTGTACAAAAATGTACAATGTAGTCTCTTTGTAGTCTATAGTCTAAACCGATGCATAAACCGTTATTTTTTAATTTCTGGAAACCAGTAAAAATTAATACAGTTTTTTTTCTTAATGAACCTCCAACCGACGCAGGCGCAGGTGATGACTCCCACCTCGTGGCCTCCGACGAGAGCCGACAAAAACCGAAGTGCGCATCGCTTTTTATTTCGAACGTCGAACGTTGTCCTGTGAAAAAAATAACTGGTCGAGTGCTAGTCGGATATTCTTGTGTATGGTTCTGTACCGCAAATGTTGGTTTTGAAGTACCTTTTTTTATTATTTATTTTAAGACTAGCCGATCCGGCAAACTTCGTACCGCTTAATATTTATACCGTTTAAACCTTCCCTGTAATATCACGAATATTTCAAGACCAAAATTGGCCTAATCGGTCCAGCCGTTCTCGATTTTAGCGAGACTAACGAACAGCTATTCATTTTTATATATAAGACTAGCTGACCCGGAAAACGTTGTTTTGCCTTATAAATTATTTCTAGAAAAAAAAATAAAAATAAGGGTTAACAACCCTTATCACTTAGGGGTATGGAAAATAGATAGTAGCCGATTCTCAGACCTACTGAATACGCATATAAAATTTGGTAAAAATCGGTAAAGCCGTTTCGGAGGAGTACGGTAATTAACATTATGACATGGAAATTTTATATACCTATTAGATTTTAACAAATCTGCATGATTCGCTTATGATTTGACTATTACATATTTACTATAATACTATTAAGAGTCTTTAACCCCTAAGTTTGTTTCGGTGTTTCTTCTCAGGGTAGTCAGCTAGGAAACACCGGGCTCATCTAGTTTAAATTGACGTGTAAAGTGTTTTATAAAAAACTATTTGTTTTATAAACAACATAAATATCATTTAAATAAACTAGTGTGCCTCGCTATCAACGATTGCATCACTGCTTACCATCAGGTGGGATCGTAATCAAGCACTAGTTTGTAAAAAAAAATATATCTTTTTTTTTGTAAATTTCTTTCTAGATTAAAATTTGTATATTTTATGTAAGTAGAGAAAAGATTCGATCACGCAAGTAATCTCCGTGCATAGCCCTTTCCTCTCTTTGGGTGACTTTCAAGTCTTCTAATGAGGCCTATTTTCCAAGGTGGACCGATGACCTGGTAAGGGTTACAGGTAGTCGATGGATGCGAGACGCAGAGAACCGTTCATTGCGGCGACACTTGGGGGAGCCCTATGTCTAGCAGTGGATGTCTTTCGGCTGTAATGATTGATTTGTATGACTGCTTTTTTGTGGGGAAATCTTAAAATAACTTGTGTGTTTTTTTTTACGTGCAAAGTTCATCCAATGACATCTCCCGCCCTTGGGCGGAGCGGGGGATAGTATCAGACTTTTACTGATTAAAAACCCACTCCTGTGTCCTTTTTGCCTTCACATATGGCCCCGGCTTCGACCCTGCTGGGCCTCTACGGTTTACTAACATATTTTGGTCGTCGACGCATAATTTCGACTTTCACAAGGGCTATGAAACATTAACTAGGTTTTATTGTTCTAAATGCTGCAGCATAATGTTCAAATACAGGTACTTTAAGATACCGTTAACTAAAGAACCCTAAAAATATTCTTTTATTCATCAGAACCGCTATCTCGCTCGCTTGTAAACAAATTACTAGTGCCGTCTCTCTCACGCGATTGTTCAGGGATTCCTTGATGCGTGAAGTTGATTATTTCAGTTTTTACACGCGAATAGACAAGAACGTTTAGTATTGTAAATTGGTTATGGAAATTTTGTATTTCAGTTATTAATTGAACTGTATTTTTGCGCCAATTTGGAGAAGAATGTCTAAGAATCTCTCATTACATGGACTTGCCAAATTTAAGTGGCAATGGGCTGGGCACATTGCATGCGGAACAGATGTCCGTTGCGGCCGAAAGGTTCTGGAGTGGCGGCCGCGTACCGGAAGACGCAGCGTTGGAAGGCCTCCCACAAGGTGGACCGATGACCGCTGGAGTCCGATGGATGCGAGACGCACAGGACCGGCCATTGTGGCGACGCTTGTGGAAGGCCTATGTCCATCAGTGGACGTCTTTTTGCTGAAATGATGATGGTGATGATGATGATGCATGCTATATTTAATATCACCATTGCACCCGTGCGAAGCTGGGGCAGGTCGCTAGTAGAATTAAGTCGATGATCAGATATGACTGAAAAACATAGGTTCACTTACTAATGAGAATTTGACAGGCGGCTTGCAGCATTGCGTAGATTTTTGCCCAGCAATAACGGAATGTTTACAAGTAATCTGCAGTTTGGTAAACAGTTTATTTCTTAAAGACGTCGCGAGTTCTATTGACTGCGTTTTGTTGAAATCTTTTTTGATTCGGCCATCTTGTTTTTAGCCGACTGCGACAGAAGGAGGGTTCTTTTTTGTCGGTGGGTAAATCATCCAATGACATCTCTGCGCCATTGGGCGGGGCGGGAGATAGTACCAGACTTTTACTGACTAAAAACCCACTCCTGTTCTTTCGTTGCCTTTCATACCGGGGTCAAACCTTCCTCTCAGAAATCGATCCTTGGCCCCAGTAGGCTTTGACCCTGTTGGGCTCCTACGGTTTGCTGGCAACTCCTTGAGGCGCACGTGGGTCACTACGCGCCGTCGACGACTTGGGCTTTAGATGGTTACTGGACGGTTTGACGGCCAGCTACCCATTGGTCGCTCTCTGCAAACCCTCGATCGGAATCTCAGCGGTGGATGGGGCGTGAGGGCTCTTGGCTCACGCATGCGGCCTCCTACTTTATGCACGCGTACGCTCTACTGCCTAAACAGCTAGTTGCATTTTTGCTTGAAAGGTATCGATAGTTTCATCTCAGTTATATTTGAGTGAGCTGCAACATCAAAATTTTTAAGAGAAACACTAGAAGAAAGCGCCGTCGAGCCCGGCCTAGAAAGAGGTGGCGGGATGATCTGGTCGCGTACCGCGAGGACTGGTTCGAGGCGGTGCGGCAGAAGGTTTGGGAGGACTTAGGGGACGCCTTTCCCCAGCAGTGGGACAGTAAGGGCTAACTTCTTTCTTCTTTTCATTGTTAGCAACAATTCGCCTTCTTTTTCCAACACTATAAGCAGTTTCTTTTCCATAAACCAAACTGGCTGTACCAAGCAATAAAATCGAGCAGTGATTAGCCGAGTGGTAACCCAGGCGTATTACTTTGTGTAATTTATTTCATCACCACTGCTCTCAAAACGGTGAAGGAAAACATCGTAGGAAACCGGCATGTCCTAGAACAAAAAATACGAAGACATGTGACATCCACCAACCCGCACTGGGCCCGCGGTGGTGTATTACGGCCCATTCCCTCTCCTAGAGAGGAGGCCTGAGTCCCAGCAGTGGCAACATTATAAGGCTGATGCTATGCTATGTAAGCAATAAATAATCATGATCGATGAAAAGGCAATACAACACGAAATTGCTTAATATTACTCCCGTTGACATTTCCAGTCGTATGCTAAACACCGCTTGATTATATTTTCAAATGACAGTTGCTGTCCGATTTTCAACTTTATTGCTTTAGCTTTAGAGTAAGTTTGAGTGTAGTACTGCGGTTAAGTGTTGACATATTGGTTCTTTGCGTGTGTTACAAATTGTGAAGCGGAGCGATTTGGTGTTATGGATTTTATTTTAGCTTTTCGCAGTTTTTTAAGTAAGTTGTGGTTTCTAGCGGCTTCACCAGCATGATAGTCGACAGTTATTCTATAGGAATATTTTGCTATTGTTTAAAAAAAATCCGTACAAACTCACCCGAATCGGGTCTCGAAGATTTTTCCAAATCCAAAAAGTTTACAGTTTTTAGAGTACAAATTTACAGTTTTCAGATAAATTTCTACTATAAGACCTTGCTTCATGGCAAATGTCAAGGCTCTAGATCAACGGGAAGTACCCTATGGATATTGATTCCCTTGATAGTGTCGAAACATAAGTTTTTTGCGACATAAACGGCTCTATCTTTTTTTTTCTGTTAACTTTGAAGTTCAGTTTTCACAGCTTCAAGGGTCTGCAGGCTTGATTATATATATGGTTTTAATTTCAACTTGATACCTTTACGTGTTTCCGAGATAAAGGGTCTTGACAGACAGACAGACGGACAACAAAGTGATCCTATAAGGGATCGGTATTTTTCCTTTTGAGATACTGAACCCTAAAAAGGCGTCATAAGTTGTAATCCAGGTCAACATCTACATGAGTTCCAAATCCATACATCAATTGAGCGTTGGGTTTTTTTTTTTTCAGAGGTAAGGAATCCTCTAATCACTGACCAAGGACTCAGGCTTCCTCTCTAGGAGACGGATTGGGCCGTAATCCACCACGCGGGCCCAGTACGGATTGGTGGATATCACATGTCTTCGAATTTTTGGTTGTAGGACATGCCGGTTTTCTTACGATGTTTTCCTTCACCGTTTTGAGAGCAGAGGTGATGAAATAAATTACACAAAGTAATGCGCCTTGTCTGGTTTTGAATCCGTGACCTACAGCTTGTAAGTCGGGGCTGTTACCACTGGGCTCTAACTATTAAAAATTTCTTAATAAAAAAAAATATCTAAACTGATATTATCAGATATTTTTAAACTTTGCCCCAAACTAGACCAATTACCCCCGTATCTTGGGCGTGTTCACAAAAATGTTAAGTCCCTTATAATATACAAGACTCCCAGACCTAGAACAACTACGTGAAGGCAATACGAACTGTCCGGTATCGGTAACCGTCCGGTCCGAGCTCGAGTCGCCATTAAAATAAAACCATTAAAGACTCGCGAAGTCCTACCACTTGCGCCAATCAAACACGTTTTGTGATACAGTAAACTAGTTTCGATATCAGAACTCGATTTGGTAGCGGTATTTAAAAATATATATGTTTTAATTGTTATAGACCCGTATAATGCTGGTAGGAGTATTTACCAGGGCAACAGGGGGCTTACTCTCGAGTTTAATTCCGATCGGTAGACATTGGAATTGTGACATTAGGTACTCTTGAATTCGATGCTAGGGCCAAATTGCGTGACCTTTTTTGGGAAACTAAGTAAAATGGGGTTTTTTTCATGGTATGTAAAATCATCCAATGACAAATCCCGCTCTTGGGCGGAGCGGGAAGTAGTGTCAGACTCTTACTGACTAAAAACCTACCCCGTTCCTTCGTTGCCTATAGTGCCGGGGCTGAGCCTTCCTCTCAGAAAACGGCCCTTGACCCCAGCAGGCTTCGACCCTGCCTGCCTGCAGTTAGCAGGCTTGGCCTCTACGGTTTGCTGACAGCTCCTTGAGGCGCGCGGGAACAGAACGCGCCGTCGACGACTTGGGCTCGGTCCGGCCGGTTACCGGACGATCGGACAGCGTGCTACCCATTGCACGCCTTCCGCAAGCCCGCGTCTACGGTGGAAGTAAAATGGGGATTGGGCTTGGCGTGTGGCCACGCAATTTTAAACCAATTTGGCGCTAGCATCGAATTCAAGAGAACCTAACGTCACAATTTCAATGTCTACCGATCGGAATTAACCTCGAGAGTAAGCCCTCTGGATTGTTCAGAAGAATTACCGAGGCCCTGGAAAACTAAGTACAGTAAAATTCGGACACCGTCGCTCCACCGAGGAGTTATTTGATGATGTGAAATCTTAAAAAAAAAAATTGACTTCAAAAAAAGCATGAAAATGTGCAAAATAAATAACTTAAGTTCGGAAGTCAGTGTTTCTGGTTATAAATGGTTTGGTCTCTTTATATTTTTTTTTAAATTTTTTTTTTTTTTTAATTGTTGCTAATTATAAAATAGGTACTAGTTTCTGCTAGCGTCTTTGCCCGCGTGAAATTCGGTTTCTGCATACAAACTCTAAGGAGATCTCCCTTAGCGTTTGAATTTTAAAAATTCTCTCTTTGTACTAACCTACATCATAAAAAGAAGCCCTGTGAAAAATTTCACAATCTTATGTCTTGATTTCTTGTATATTTATATGTATAAATTTAGTTTAAATTGTGTATATATATAATTAGATTTTATCTACAATTCATTTGTGTATCTTTTTAAATTCATTTTTTCTTCTCCTCTCTTTTATTACACCTGCCACCATTTTTTCTCTGCATCACCCAAAGGTTTACTGGTAGAAAATGCCTAAGGCATTATGTCCGCCTCTGTACCTTTATGTGCATGAAGTGTAAAATGTTGAAAAAAAAAAGTCAGTAAAATGTTTCTCGGCCGAGACAGTTTTTTTTTTTTTTTTTTATGGTAGGTAAAATCATCCAATGACAAGTCCCGCCCTTGGGTGGAGCGGGAAGTAGTGTCAGACTCTTACTGACTAAAAACCTACCCCGTTCCTTCATGCCTATCATGCCGGGGCTGAGCCTTCCTCTCAGAAAACGGCCCTTAACCCCAGCAGGCTTCGACCCTGCCTGCCTGCAGCTAGCAGGCTGGGCCTCTACGGTTTGCTGACAGCTCCTTGAGGCGCGCGGGAACAGAACGCGCCGTCGACGACTTGGGCTCGATCCGGTATGTTACCGGACGATCGGACAGCGTGCTACCCATTGCACGCCGTCCGCAAGCCCGCGCCTACGGTGGCCGGAAATCGGGATCGGAATCCCGGCGGCGGCTGGGGCGAGCGCCCCGTTGCCTCTGCCTGATGCGGTCAGCCTCCTCCTTTGCTAGCATTACTGCTTCGCAGAAGGAGGCGACCGCCTGCCATCCCTCCTCACTCCGGACCATGGCCTGAACCAAGGCCCGGCGAGAGAGATCGCTGCCGCCGATCGCCCCCACGAGGACACGGCGATGCTCCGCCCAGGCGGGGCACACCTCTACAGTATGCTCCACCGTGTCCTCCGGGTGTTCCGCACAGTGGCGACACCCGGGCGAATCCTCCGCACGAATCCGGAACAGGAACTTGGCAAACTTTCCGTGTTCCGTTAGGACCTGCGTCGTGCGGAAGTTAAGAGTGCCGTGAGGTCTTTCCAGCCACGCCTCAAGGATGGGCCTTATCGCCTCGATTGTGGCGCGCCCCGAACGTGGTTGCGATAGTCGCTGACGCCATTTCGCCATGAGATCTCGCCGGAGCTCTGTCCGCCATGCCTCGACTTGTCGTGGCAGTGCTCGGCCGAGACAGTGATGTAAGCGAGTTGTAGAGATAAGCGCTCGGCCGAGCACTCGGCGCTATGTTTATACGTACCGAGTAATCGGTCGAGAGCACTGCCTCGCCCGTTTGCTTGGTATGTCTGATCAAGGCAAGGCAGTTTCGTCTTTAAACTTTTATTTCTAATTTAAACATTTAAAAAACAAACAACTTACTTCTCAGAAATTCTAAGATATTCCCCTAGTACATGATAATAAAACAAATAAGAAAATAATCAATGTTTACGGTCATTATGTAGTAGTTTCAAGGAAAAAATATTTAAAACTAAGTAACTACTTATTGGGAATTACTACATTTGCTTATTGGGAATTACCGATACTAATGTATGCACAGTTCATGCAATGTGCAATACAGGGCTGCCAGGTCCAAAAAATTTTTAATCTTACACCAACTTCAAAAAAATCGTATAGCAAGGAAAACTTGAAATTAAAAGATCGTACTAAGAAGTACAAAGTTTTTATTAAAAATAACTAAAATTCGTTTATTTTTGTGCATTTTTCGTATTTTTCTATTAATCATCATCATCATCTTCCTGCCCTTCTCCCATGTTATTTGGGATCGGCGCAACACGTTTTCTTCTTCCATTCTGCCCTGTCACCCGTCATGCTATCACTAACTTCCTGGAGGGCTGGATGTAACCATAGCAACTTATTTATCGCGTACTATAATCTTTATTCTATTGTCACCAGGTTCGAGGTGGTAGCACAGGTGCCCCGCCTCCAGCTGCTCCAGCCATGATCGAACAGGAGAAGAGGTCACCTCTACAGCCGCAGCAGCAGGGAAGGGTGCAACCAGGTATAAAACTTTTTCTTTGCTCTGAATACACCCGCAGAACACATGGTCGATGGGTACCTGTACAATATTCGTGCGGAGACAACGCCCGGGTGTCGCCACTGTGCGGAGCGCCCTGAAGATACGGTGGAGCACACAGTCGAGCTGTGCCCCGCTTGGGAAGAGCATCGCCGTGTCCTTGTGGGAGCGATCGGCGGCGGCGATCTCTCGCCCTGGGAACTGGTTCAAGGCATGCTCCGGAGCGAGGAGGTGTGGCAGGCGGTCGCCTCCTTCTGCGATGCAGTAATGCTAGCAAAGGAGGAGGCCGACCGCATCAGGCAACGGCGCACACGCCGCCGCCGCCACCGAGATCGGCGGGCAATGAGTAGCTCGCTGTCAGTCCGTCCGGTAACAGACCGGTCCGAGCTCAAGTCGTTTACGGCGCGCACTGTTCCCACGCGCCTCTAAAGTTCAACTTATTTGCAGCGTACTGTACCCACCTTAAAAAATATGGTTTGTTGAAAACACAATGGCAGGTGTTTATATATCTAACAAAACCCTGCGTAGTTATGCATCGTAGAGGAAAATTGCACTATATATCAGTAGATAATATGTATAATATATATATATGCAGTAACATACTCGTACAATAACAATATTGTACTCAGTCGCTGCGAATTAAGTGCTTTATAATAGAAGTTTGCTAGCCAAGCCGCTTTGTCTACATTTGTGATAAAAACGAACGCAGTAAAGAGAGGGGCTGACTCTAAGTCTTCAAGGACACTGGATGTTTTTTGCTTTCCTGTGATTTTGGAACATTGATATCGTTCTCTTAAAAAACTAACAAAATAAGGCTGACGTAATCACCATCTAAACCCTACATGTCATCAAAAATAAGCAAAGCAAAGACCCTCCCACCCCCTTTAGTGCTTACGTAATACTTGAATGGCCCCACTGCTGTCACCTTTTTTATGCTTGATAAAATCATCCAATCACAAATCCCGTCCTTGAGCGGGAAATAGTGTCAGACTCTTACTGACTAAAAACCTACCCCGTTCCATCGTTGCCTATCGTGCCGGGGCCGGGTCTTTCTTTCAGAAATTGACCCATGACCCAAGCAAGCTTTGACCAAGCCTGATACTTACTTACTAACCAGATACTTTTTTTATAATGGATAGGCTCATTTGACCACTATCTCACCTGATGGTAAGCCACAAAGCTATATTCTATTGAATATGCGCTGATCTGATCGCCAACGCAGTGTTGTGTGGGAGCCCTTACTTACTGCAGAGTAAGGGCTCTCATTTAAGGGACCATTCAAGTATTACGTAAGCACTAAAGGGGGTGGGAGGGTATTTTCTTTGCTTATTTTTAATGACATGGGGGATGACGGGGTCTGGATGATGATTACGTCAGCAGTTTTTTTTTTTTTTTAAGAGAATTTCGATGTTCCAATATCATATGAAAGTGAGTAGATACACATCACTGAACAATGTTTACGTAAGCATGGGGGGAGGGGTTAGATCTTTGCTTACTTTTGTTGACGAGAGGGGTTAATATTTGCAAAAAATCTGCTTACGTAATACTTGAACGGCCCCTAAGACCTTGGTCCCTTCAACGTCATTAAATTGGTTATTTTTGTCCGTAGAACCTCCGGTGGTGCAAGTGCCTCCACCTCCGAAGCCGGCGATAGTGAAGGCTCCGAAAAACGCGAAAATTAATCAAAAGGTAAGTAAGTTTATATAGAACCCTAGATCTGTTTCTATGAACATGTTCGACCGGGGAAGTAATAACCACTTCTTGGATCGGTTGGGTCCTATTTTCCGCTAACTGGTAGCCAGTGTGTGATAATTATTTTAAATGCATCGTTTTAATTATCTAAAAGACCCCTGTAGTCGTCTATAAGAAAAAAATGAAAGAAAGAAAGAAAAAGAAAGAAAATCGTTTATTCGACCTCACAGTAAAATAAAATAAAAATAGTAAGAGAAAAAAATAAACAACATTAAAACCTGTGGAAGGCCAAAAAGGCGCCTAACTAAGCTTTGCTTTGCAGCTGTGCTTTTTACAAATGATTGGTTTACCCTAAGAGACGGTTGTAGATAACATGTTGCGAATTTTGGCCTACGTCGGGGCCCCTATAGCGGGGGCCCCCGTATAATTGATACGGCAGATACGACGGTAGCTGCGTAGCTACCGCCGCGATTATTGCGTTACACCACATCTCTAATTTAGACCTAGTAACAGAAGCAAACAATAATTTATTTTCTTTCCATTATAATAAACAAATTCGACGCGGTTTCGATTTTATTTTCAAGTAACAACACTGCCTAGCTTCTAATAATCTGGTTACCATGCAATCAGACCAATTTATGTATAACTAGCTTCAGTATAATGTCGGTTTCTCCATACAAACCCTTAGGGGTGGGGTGGAGATTCGTAAAATCCGTTCTTAGCGGATGTCTACACCCTATAAGGAAGCTACCTGCCAAATTTTTAAGTTTGTAGGTGTTATAGTTTTTGAGATTTCGTGATTAATCAGTGAGTAGTTTTTCGCTTTTATATATACGCCGTTAAATTTTGATCGTTTTGATCCCGTGGAGGGACGATTCGGTTCATGAAGCACTATCGATTTGTAAAGATAAAATTAAAAAATTAAAAGATTTTTTTAAACTTGGTTTAATTTACGCATGTACGAAATTAATTTCTTTGAGTAAACGTCAGCTGAGCGAGTACAATAAACTGTAGGTAGTTACTACGCAACGACCGACAACTACCTGACAAGGTCATCGACTCGTTTACCTTAAAAAAAACCCCTAGAACAAGAAAAAAACCCCAGATTTTGGTGCTTACCTGGACATATCATCACTTTTTTTGGGGGGGGCTAAACCGGGACCCTATTATTAAGACTCCGCTGTCCGTTCGTCAGTCACCAGGTTATATCTCATGAACCGTGATAGCTAGATAGTTAAAATTTTCACAGATGATGTAGTTCTGTTGCCACTATAAGCACAAACAGTAAAAAACAGAATAAAATAAATATATACGGAGGCTACACGACAATCTTTTTTTTTCTGATTTTTTGCTACTGAATCCTTCGTGCGCGTGTCCGACTCGTTCTTGGCCAGATTTTTCTTCCGTATTGTCCGGTCACCCGACAAGCTATCACTGAGGCTTAGACGGCACTGCGATTAAACGCCCGCGTTTTCCCGCATGTCTGAAACCGCATGGTAAAAATGTAACACATGGCTTTCTATACAAGCGCACGCATTAGCGATTTTTTTCAGTGACTGATTTTACGAAGTGACACGCGGTTTTGCGTTTTCAGCTATTCCTAAACCGCTTGCGTTTAATCGCAGTTCGTGCTAAGCCTTAGGCCTAAGAAGGGAGTAGCACGCACTGCCTACTTATAGAAAGCCATGTGCTACATTTTTTTGCGGTTTCAGACCTGCGGGAAAACGCGTGCGTTTAATCGTAATGTGTGCTAAGCCTTACTCTCTTCTTTTTCACACCACTTCTCACGATATAATTTTTTTTTTGGCCTCCCTCTCCATTTATCCTCTTGTATTCTCAAAACTGTTTTAGAAAAAAAATGATGTGACTTGAAAAATTCACATTGGTACTTTTTGCCCGGTCTCGAAACCACATTTAAACAATAATTAAAAACAACACGTTACTAAGCAAAAATAAAGCATTCAATAATACATTTTCAAGTTACATTCAGTACTTAATCATCAAAGATTGATAAACAGACTTTAACACTATAAAAATAAAGCACATTTTAGTGTGTCGAGTGTTCGGTTCGATTTACAAGCACATTATTCAAGTGTAGGGCGACATTCATTTTTCTATTAATGATAATGTTCATGCAATCGGAATTGTGATAGACAGCAATAAATTCACGGTCGGTTTCCGTCCCATCATAATTTACCGTCAAGGCTTCGAAGAATTAAGGCGCATAGTCCCTTGAACATCAGTACCTCTACCATGAGTTTTAAGCAGTAGTATTCGTCGCTACTCGATATCGACGCCGTAAATATTTTGTATGGCAAATTTTGCAGCGCCTCTAGCGGTCACTTGCAGAACCAAAATTTGCCATACAAAATATTTACGGCGTCGATATCGAGTAGCGACGAATACTATTGCTTAAAACTCATGGTAGAGGTACTGACCGGAGTTAATTGCACTCAAACTCGGACTGCCGCTTGCGCCCGCCCGCATAGCGTCCAGCTGACCTTTAAAAACAGTTTTTTGGGCGAAATATTGATTGATTTACATATGCTATGCACATTCTGAAAAACACTTTACCAGCTATTCTTTTGTGTTAACATATTTCTAAAGAACAGTAAAGGAGCAGTGGTGGCCGAGTGGTAACGGCCCCGACTTACGAGTTGTAGGTCGCTGGTTCTTTCCCAGCATGCGTATTAGTTTGTGTAGTTTATTTCATCACCACTGCTCTTAAAACGGTGAAGGAAAACATCGTCAGGAAACCGCATGTCCTAGAAGAAAAAATTCGAAGACATGTGACATCCACCAATCCGCATTGGGCCCGCGTGGTTGATTACGGCCCATTCCCTCTCCTAAAGAAGAGGCGTCGAGAGTCCCAGCAGTGGGAACATTATAAGGCTGATCATTGCTTATGCGTACTCCTTAATGCCCTGAAGAATGAAACAGAGATATACCCTAGATAGTAACCTATTCAATCTTGACTTAAAGACCCTCAGATTCTACCTATTAAGCAACAGACGCCGCAAGGAATTCCATTCTTTAGCTGTATGCACAATGAATCTGTTCCCAAAATGTGGAATGCCTGGAGGACACGGTAGAGCACACAGAAGAGGTGTGCCCTGCGTGGGCAGAGCATCGCCGTGTCCTCGTAGGGGCAATCGGCGGCAACGATCTCTCGCGTCGGGCCTTCGTGCAGGCCATGGTCCGGAGCGAGAAGGAGTGGCAGGCGGTCGCCTCCGACTGCATGAGCCAATGGCGCTTAAACCCCAGCCGCCGCCGGGATTCCGATGGCGCGGACTTGCGGACGGCGAGCAATAGGTAGCTCGCTGTCCGACCGTCCGGTAACCGTCCGGACCGAGCCCAAGCCATCGACGGCACGTACTGTTTCCGCGCGTCTCAAGGAGTTGTCAGCAAATCGTAGGGGCCCAAACTGCCAGCTGGCAGGGTTGAAGCCAACTGGGGCCACGGGTATGAAAAGCAACTCAGGAACAGGGTGGATTATTAGTCAGTAAAAGTCTGACACTATCTCCCCCTTCACTCAGAGAGCAGGAGATGTCATTGGATGATTTTCCCCGCCATAAAAAATAGAAAAAAAAACATCTTCAACAGATTATTAATCTAGCTTCTGGGTGGCTTTCCAGTTCAATTGCTTGGTTACTAAAGGCATGATAAGGTGTGAATGTTATAAATTCTTGACGATAAAGCATTTGAAGACTGTCTCTCAATTACCGAGAATCAAGGCCATAGCGCGGTTTGCTGCGCAAAAACAGGTTTCAATTTAGCTACGTGTCTGACATGTTGTTAAGTAGTGATGTGATTTTTCGGTATCGATTTTAGACTCATTCGATAGATGTGTCGTTGAATCGGTTTGTGTTTGTGGGATAGATTGATTCTGAATTTTGTGATATTTTTTACTCAGTGTGACGTTTAAAAATGCTGGGTATAATCAAAAAGTTGGTTTTCTTATAATTTTTTTCAAAATTTCAATTTGCCTGCTGCGGTCTTCCAATCCGATTTTAATTTGGGTGTCTTTAAAGCTAGAGTGAATAGGCGATTAATAAACTAGTGCGCCTTACCATCAACGATTGCATCACTGCTTACCATCAGGTGGGATTGCAGTCAAGCACTAGACAAATAACTTGTTACTTTATCCATCCTTTTTTTTTTCATTACTCAACTAAAGTATCAGGTAAAGGAAGGGTAGGCAATGATATGTTTTTGTATGCTCTTTACCTATATGTATATAATGATCAAGATACATGCATGTATGGTTCATTATAGCTCCATCAATTAATCAATTCATTTATTGAATCATTGTAGCTTCAATAAAATTTCTAAAAATGAAAGTAAAATTCCGCATTTTTTTTTTCTGATATATTGAAGTTGCACGAAAAGATTAAAAATTTTATTTTTAATTTCACAATAGTTGACTCGGTCAACGTGGTTCAATAGGGAATGTGGGGGTAGGAGGGTAAAAACTAGCTTACGATCTATGACCTCACACCTAGCAAATAAACACAAGACATTGCGTAAAAATCGGTCCAACCGTTTCGGAGAAGTTAACAAACAGTGTAATACGAAATTTTAATATATAGATGGACTACTACACAAAAAACAGTGAAAGTCTTCTCTCACAACGATAAGACAATGCCCTTTAATTGATATACGACTTATGTAACGTAAAATTTGAATATGAAACGCTCAAGATCCAGTTCATGAGGCCAGACTATAATTAGTAACAATGCAATCGTATGCAAATTCCTGCCTTGAAGACGTATGCAGAACGGATGACTGTGTATTTGTACGTTATTTGAATAGAGTATTAATCTTTTTTTACATCTAGTGTTTTGTATCTTTAAGTTTTATCGATTAGTAATTTTTGTTTTATTTTTTAGTTGAATCGCCTTTGATTTTTGTCGAATTACTAGCGAAGCTATCATTTTACTTGATTTTAAGACCTCTAGGTTATAGCTGTTAGGAAACATATTAAATAAAATAAAAATATTGACATAGCTAAATTGATATAGCTAACAAAAGGATAGTTTTAGTATATCAATCAATTTATAGTTGTCTGGGCAGGAAGCGATATCATAGCGCGATCCCTTAAATTAATGCATTTGTGTAATTTAGTACCGCTTGTCTCCCTAGATGGCGTTGGGATCGAGTTAGATCGCGCTATGGTTTCGTTACCGCTGTTTTCCTAGGTCTCTGGTTATTTTTTTGTGGAATTGAGCAGCGCACCTATCGGGAAACATTGTAACTATATACTATAAAGTGAATATACGGAAAGTTACGTAATCCGGTACTCGGTACTTCGGTAGTTAGTGTGTTATTTCATATCCCTCTAAGACGATCCTCAGCTAGTCAGCTCTTTCATGCTCCTGAGCTAAAAATTACCCTATGTGCTCCAGTACAAGTTTCATTGAAATCCATTAACCCATTCGAGCAAAAAGAAGTAATAAATATATACACATACTAGCAAACTATCGTCTTTATAATATATTACTGTGTTACAATATAAACAAGAAAAAGAAAACAGAAAAATGTTGGTACAAAGGTAATGCATATTCCTAAAGATATTTCTTCCAGCATACCTTCGAAAGGATAGACAGAAATAAAGATTTGTAGATAAAGTTTAGAGTTGACGGAAAGCACATTAACAATCAAACTAAATAAAGTATCACCATAAAATCGCTCCAATGCGAACAAGTTAGTGCCGATCAGTCAACCAAGAATAATCGATATGATTCGATTCGCGTCCCATAACAACGTGTCGCCTCACTACGGTACTAGTTGTTCGGCTCTCGTCGGCTCGGGCGGTCGCGCGCTCGGCGCGAATTCTTAATTTAAAAACATTTCTATAAAATTCGAATAAAACGCACTGTCTATTTTTAATTTGCTACACAAATTCTATAACGAACTTTTTGAAGACATCAAAGTGATATTTTCTGTGGATTAAAGTTTGTGTTATTGGTTTTTTAAAAAACAAACTAAGTTTTATGAGGTTTTTATTGCTTAAATTCGTTCTGGTGACACATATTGTTGATAACTTCAGTTTCGCCAATATTTGTATTATACAATGCTGCGTTGTCCGGCCGGTTAGAACTGTGATTAATTTTATTTGTACAACGATAAGAGTGGTGTTAAACTTCATTATTTCATATTGCGCATTGGATGTTTGTGGTTTCACGGCGTATCATCACGCATGCGCGCTTGTGGTGTGAGCAGTAAAACTAAGCCACTTTGTGTTTATTTTACACACATTTTGGGAGTTATATTATCTACAGTGTGCGTACGACTGAGAAGTGAAATTACCAGATCTTAGTTTTTTTTTACCTTTTTCCTTTTTTGGTCTTAGCTTTTCTTATATGTATAGGATACTTACTTCTTAGGTGCAATCGTTTATCATCAGATGAGATAATGGTTCTTAACAGCTTCAAATTTCAGAGAGAATCAATCAATCAATCTGTCTTGATTTCTTTTGCGGTGAATTTACTTTTAATGACAAATGATTTCAATTAGGTATTCTGTGGACTTTACAGTATGTCACTCCTGGAATAAGCTCTCCAGAACAAGGTCGATTGGACCGAAAGGATCTGAAGTGACCACCAAGGAATGTCCTCTTACAAGGTGAACCGATGATCTGGTGCGGGTCTCGGCTTTCTGAAGGACAGGTCGCTTTGGTGACGCTTGGGGGAGGCCTATGTACAACAGACGTCTTTGGCTGAAATGACGATAGGCTACTGCCTGACCACTATCTCACCTGATGGAAAGCGACGATGTGAACGATGATGGATAGTTGATAGGGCTCGTTATAAGATTGTCGGGACATCAACAGTATGCTCTCATAACATCTTTATCGCGTTCATTGTTAATCCTATTTCGATCCTGGTGTCTTTATCAAAATAATTATTACTAGCGACCCGCCTCAGCTTCGCACGGGTGCAATGGTGATATAAAATATATTATGCATGTATTATACATATATAAACCTTCCTCTTGAATCACTCTATCTATAAAAAAGCCGCATCAAAATCCGTTGCGTAGTTTTAAAGATCTAAGCATACATAGTGACAGACAGCGGGAAGCGACTTTGTTTTATACTATGTAGTGATATCAAAGATTAGGTTCTGCCAGAGGCAATGCGTTTCTAATAACAATAAGTATAATTGCCATATTATGACGTCACGTCGTACTGTCGAATTGAAGAAATTGGGCAAAATTGTAGAACTCGGATATGAGTAAAATTGAAGAACTTGATTCTGATAAAAACTTTTTTCGTTCCAACTTTAAAAAATAAATTAAAAACTTATTTTGTTCACCCTATCAATTTTTCGATTTGACAGTTTGTCGTGACGTCACAATATGGCAATCGATCCTATCCTTATTTGGAATGCATTGTATAACGATTCTGCAGTAGACTTTTGTTTTTTTTGTCTAAAGTACTTATTGTTTTCAAAAATCTCATGAAGTTACAAGTTAAAGAAATAAATACTGAAATTACTGAAAAGTTTATCTCTAAATTAGTACTGTTAGTTTTTGACATGATTTTGACAGGTGTTACTATTTTATAAAGTTTCAATTATGCATTTTGGTGTTAGCAATTAAAATGTTTAGGTACATGTTTTTTTTCTTTTTCATGTTACTCGGTTGTTGTTTTAGTAGGGCTGGCCAAATTAATCAGTGATTTCAGGTTTTATTTTGTGCAAATCACTCTTTGAAGTCGCTACATAGTATAAAACAAAGTCGCTTCCCGCTGTCTGTCCCTATGTATGCTTAGATCTTTGAAACTACGCAACGGATTTTGATCTGGTTTTCTTTAATAGACAGTGATTCAAGAGGAAGGTTTATATGTATAATACATGCATAATATATTTAATATCACCATTGCACCCGTGCGAAGCTGAGGCGGGTCGCTAGACGTAATAAAAAAATATTTTGTGCATGATTGGAAGCCTACCCCAAGCTAGTTTGCAATATGTTAGGGAGATGATTTCAATGTCAAGGTTGTTTCTCTAGGCTCGACAAGAAATGAGATAAATATTATCACTTCAGTCAGTTACAATGTTGCAAAGATAAGTATGGAATCTTTCCAGGTAGGGAATGTAATATTTATGTTGTAATATTGTAATTATTGTCTACTATTCAATGTTTAGCGTCATTAAGGCCAGTTTCTAATCATTTTGAACTTTTTTAAACCTCTGGAAATTCACAAATAAATGTTAAAAAAAACTAATATCGTATAAGCGTATTCGTATTCGAGTTTTAGAAAAAAGGTACTATAATTTTTAATTTTATCTTTATAAATCGATAGTGTTTCATATACCAAATCGACCCTCCGCGGGATTAAAACGACTTAAATTTAACGGTGTATATAGGTATATATAAGCAAGTACAAGGAAGCCTTGTGCAAGATTTCATACTTCTAGTCCTAGTAATTTCGACTGTGGGTTGATCAGTCAGTCAGTCAGTTTATAGATTGATCACTTTTTGTGATAAAAAATCTGGTTTAATTTTATAATATGTGGGCATTGAATAACACCTTGAACTTCAATTTTTTTGGATCAATGTATAACAAAAAGTTGGCGCCAAATTATTATGGTAGTTAGCAGACGAAATTCTAATTTTTTTTTTTTAATAAGTACATACATTAATATATTATTAACTCCTTTTAAATTCTTTAATCGTTTCACACTGGTCTTGCAAAACATTTTGCAATACATTTACTCGGAAATCCGCTCTTATCCCTACCATTTTTAGGCACGCAATTTTCTGTTTTCTGCACTAGTGCTGTAAAAATTTCGAGCTCGCACCTGTCGCTATTTATTGTGTTTGTCGTATCAGGTTGGGCTCTAAGCAAACCCCACGAGTCGACGGTGGATCTATATATTTTTATTTCTTCGTTATTGTATTAAAAAAGTCGTTTTTAATATACATGGAAAGTCTCAGCAAGACTCGGCTCGGCTCCATGACAATGTCCTCTAAGTACAGTACGATCGCCGGTTCTTGGCGCGCCTGAAGTTAGTCTCTGCGAACTTTAGCGCTTGTGCACTCGTAAAAAAATAAATAGTTTGAAAAAATAAATGCCAATAGCAGTTGTTATTGCTGTTAACAACTGTTATTGGCATTTATTTTTATAAATCATTTATTTGACGCGCTTATTTTGAGCGCTAAAGTTCGCAGAGCCTAACTTCAGGCGCGCCAAGAACCGGCGAACGTACTGTACCTGTGGTGATTCGCCGTACGTTTGAAATCAGAATAGTTTATTTCAAATAGACCATTTACAGGCACTTTTTAATTTTCAAAATGTCGTGCAAAAAAAAAATTAAGTTAATTTGCATGTTCCAAAGAGTAGATTTCTTAAGTTGGTGATCGACGTACAAGCTAATACGGAGGTTTTAAAGAAAATGGCGCCCCAACGCGGTTGTGTTCGGCGGCGCCCGTTCACGAGCATGACGTTTGCATCAGCCCCGCTCAGCTCGACCATTTCTGGTGGTTCGATGATGGATTTAAATCGTCTATTAATGACGTATTGCCTTTCATTGTTATATCTTCTCGCCAAAGTAAGTCAGTCTGTCAACAGAACATAAATCGTGTAATCTCGTGATAATATATGATAAACGAAAAGCATACATTACAAAATAACATTACGTAAGTTAGTTGCGAACAGTGAGTTGGCCGAATGATAAAAATAATTTCCAAGTCACGTGTTTAGAGCTGTGTTTGGTTTGTGATGTTTGATGCAAGTGGAGAGAATTTGTTATTTCGATCGAGGCGTATTTCGCCCGAGCCGCAGGTGAAACGTCAAAAACACAATTTTGACAATTTTTAACATAATACGAGTACACAAAGTTTGATAATAATTCGACCAAATTTTAGTACACTTTGATGCAAGTGGAGAAATTTTGTTATTTCGACCGAGGCGTATTTCACCCGATCCGCAGGTGAGGGCGTTAACATTATTGAGCCGTGTGCTGCAGTGCCAAAATTCCATACGTTTAACAACAAGGTTTTTCAATACACATAGACTTATTAATAAATAAACGGTCGCTTAGCTCCCAACCTGATGCGATAAATACAGTACAGCGTGGCTGTGGCGAACTTTTCCGCACTAGTGCGGAAAACAGTAAAAAAAGAGCGGGTTTTCGAGTAACTACTTAAACTAAGACTTATTTTTTAATACACTTGTATTGAAAGACAAATAAAGGTCTCTAATACAATTGTTTATTATTTTACAGTTGTCACATGTTCTTACACCCGACAGTGTATCCTATGTCAGTTATTTTGTTCAGCCGTATCAGCAGTATCGCTTGCATGTTTATAATTTTTTTTTAATTAAATGTAGTTATAACCTTGACGAATAGAAATAGGTGAGGTGACTGACAATTTGCATTGATGCATAGATAAATATTCCTTTTTTTATTTAACAATATATTTATAATTGTACACGCTAAATAATAAAAGAAATAAAGAAACAGAAAGATAAGTACATAGGTGAATAATGTTTGTTTTGTATTACAATGTATTGCGGAGTACATTTTAAACCCTTTGCTTATGTCAGGAAGAAACACATTGCGCACACGTGGGCCACGTACCCCGATTTGGACGCGTCGGTCTCCATACATTTTATATGGCAACTAGACTTGTAGAGCTACGTTAGATCCACGCTACACTTAGGCAACGTGTGAATTGGTCTAATGTAGTTCCCGCTTCATGAAGTACAAATTTTTTATAATAAGGGTGGGTGTTCGAAGTACGAACCTATATCGCGGTTTAAAGAACGTCGGTTTTACTCGCGGCTCGTCGGTGCTGATCGACTAGAGAGTAAAACAGTTTTGAACGACGAGTCGAGTAGAAAATGAAGCAAACACGACGAGTCGCGAGCCAGGCTCGTCGTTCGTATTGCAATGATACACCGGCGAGCTTTATCGGCGAGCCATAAGACCGCGGTTTTACTCGCTCGTCGATCATGGCCTTTACACAGTTCTCACATGTTTTTAGACGTGACTGTGTATATCGTATGTCAGTTGTTTATTTAGCTGTATCAGCGGCATTGCTTGCATTTTTCAAATTTTCATTAAAATTTACTTATGTCCTTGACAAATTAGGTGATGTGACTGACAATTAGCATTGATGCATCAATGAATAATGTTTGTTATGTATTAAAAAGAATTTTTTAACCCTTCGCTTAGGTCGTATTAAAGGTAGAAATACATTGGGCACACGTGGGCCACGTACGTCGATTTGGACGCGTCGGTCTCTATACATTTTATATGGCAACTAGACTTGTAGAGCTACACAACCCACACCACGCCACGCGACTCGACTCTTACAACTCAGGCGTGGACCACGTGTGCATCGGTCTATATTACAATTCTCACATGTTTTTACACGCGAATGTATATCGTATGTTAGTTTTTATCTATATCAACGGCGTCGCTTGCATTTTTCTAATTGTCATTAAAATGTACTTACGTCCTTGACAAATTAGATGATGTGACTGACAGCTGATGCATCAATGAATAATATTTGTTTTGTATTGCAATGTATTTTACCCTTTCGCAAGTCGTATTAAAGGTAGATTGAGCTCACGTGGGCCAGTTACGCCGATCTGGGCGCATCGGTCTCCATACATTTTATATGGCAACTAGACTTGTAGAGCTACATTAGATCCACAACACGCCACGCCACGCGACTCGACTCAACTTGGCGTGGCCGACGTGTGCGTCGGTCTAATGTACTTTCCGTTAAATAATTACGCGTCTGAGGTCATGGACAGACTTAATAATCGCTAGCAGAAGTTAGTCATCGAATAACACCTTACTTTATTGACTAGAATATAAAATAGGCGCCTAAAACCATATACACCGTTAAATTTTGGTCGTTTTAATCCCGCGGAGGTTCGATTCGGAACATGAAATACCATCGATTTGTAAAGAAAAAATTAAAAAATAAAGTACTATTTTTTTAAAAATTGTATTAATATACGCATGAACGAAATTAATTTCTTTAAGTAAACGTCAGCGAGCCAATGAATTGTAGGTAGTTAGTACGCAACGACCGACAACTCCCTACAAGGTACTTAAAGAAATTAATTTCGTACATGCGTATATTAACTCGAGTTTTAGAAAAAAAAGTACTTTTTTTTTTAAATTTCTGTTCAAATCGATAGTTTCATGTACCGAATCGACCCACGCGGGATTGAAATGACTAAAATTTAACGTGTATAATTATCGTAATAAGGTGATTATGCGCTAAAGACACAGATAGTGTTATCTTTGGTTGATATGTGTTTCTGTGCTAATGTTAGATACGGCCTTGAGTTGCGCACACGTCATAATTACGTATGTAGTGTAGGAATATTGTTGTTTGAATAATAAATTGTAAGTGTGGGTGCTTCACTACACGATTTTCCGAACATCTATCATCTATACTAACTAATAAGAATGTGACTCGATTGCATCATTGCTTACCATCAGGTGGGATTGCAGTCGAGCACTAGTTTATATCAATTAAAAAGAAAACCTGTTTGTTAGGGCGCCTTCAAATTAGTCGCTAAGTGCCAAGACGCTGTTATAGCGCTGCTGCCGCGCTGCGTTGTTATCTATATACACCATTAAATTTTGGTCGTTTTAATCCCGTGGAGGATCGATTCGGTACATGAAACACTATCGATTTATAAAGATAAAATAAAAAAATAAAGATTTTCTAAAATTCGAATGAATGTACGAAATTAATTTCTAAGTAAACGAGTCAATGACCTTGTTGGTAGTTGTCGGTCGTTGCGTACTAACCGACAGGTCATTGAATTCGCCCAGCTAACGTTTACTTCAAGAAATTATTTCGTACATGCGTAAATTAATTCGAGTGTTAAAAAAGTACTTCATTTATTAATTTTCTCTCTACAAATCGATAGTGTTTCATGTACCGAATCGACCCTCCACGGGATTAAAACGATCAAAATTTAACGGTTTATGGACGTGGCGGTCGATGGATAAATTCCCTTGCTGAGGCAGCGTTAGTTAGAGTCTATTACATCTATAAATATTAAAACATAATAAATTTGAAGACGGACCGCGTTAGAACGTTCGATTTTCGTGTTTCTTATACACTATTTTCTGCTAACAGCTTTGCTGGCGTGTTTTCCTTTTTTTTTTTAATTGAAATCGTTTGAGAGCAGTGGTGGCCGAGTGGTAACTGGGTTCAAACCCAGCCAGGCGCATTACTTTATGTAATTTATTTCAAAAACGGCGAAGGAAAACATCATGTCATAGAACCAAAAATTCCAAGACATGTGACATCCACCAACATGCACTGGGCTCGCGTGGTGGATTACGGCCCATTCCCTCTCCTAGAGAGGAGGCCTGAGTCCCAGCAGTGGGAACATTATAAGGCTGATGTAATGCAATGCAATGGGGGTATAACCCTTTGGCCACGGAACCCTAACAAAATATCTTGTCTATGACAATGGTTGTCTAGACGATAAACTAATTTAGAACTGGCGAGCCACCAAACTTGCTATAATGTTATTGTCACATATACCTAGAGGATAGTAAATACATTTATGTGTTTGTTTATATACAAGGGTATTTACTATTTATATTGCTAGCTGCTGTTGTAGTATTTATTTTTATATCAGCCGTTTTAGTTGCTTGTTTAAGTGGGTTAGTTTTTGAGAGGCCTGGTTTGTGTGGTTGAAAGTGTAATTTTTATGTCATTTTTTATGTTATTTCCCTAAGGCTCTGATATCCCATGCCATGATGGACTTGGTTTTCGAATTATATTACAATTATGAACGAAAACAATAGTGATATTTGAGATACAAAATGTATCCACTTGGACTCAATTTGAAGAAATCCCGCCAAAAAATTTGTAATATAACATACATAATTTTGATGATTTTTGACACTTCTTGTCACGGAGTAGAAACCTGGCGTTCGAAATTTTATTTTAAATACTCGTCAAGACGAACCATACGATTAATTACCGAGTTCTTATGGCCACTTTCTAGTTCCATCATCAGATCAGCTCCACGTCATAATAATTTTCCATTGTCATCTGATTTACACATGCAAACAAAATTCCGGCTCAATCGGTAACCAAACCAAATAAAAATCAGGACAGGTGAAACTTAAATAAAAGCCTGGAAAAGGAAGACTCAATTGATCAAGTTAATTTTTTTTTAATTGGAGATTTGGTAATTTAGACTACTTTTACTCACAAGCGTCCTTCTATATCCACACATTAAGAAAACCAGATGACTTTACACGACTTTCATAACTTTAAAGTTCAATAAAACCAAGTTCAACGGGTTTTTAAAAACACTTTTTCGCAACTCCCTCATTGTGTAAACCTCGTATCGGGTTGATTTTGTTTTATATCATTTTTATAGCTAACGTGGCTGTCGTAATAAGTTTTAAATGGCGATTGACCTTAACTGGGTGTCTAAAGTATGAGAATTGAGATGTAAGGCTTGCCGCCAACTGTATCGCAACGAACGCGCGATTGCGCGAACAGAATTACGATTGCGTAATTTAATTCCGTCAAGTTTGTACCATCGTCGCGTTATACCATTAGGCCGTGTTTACGGAGACGCGGCGCGTTGGGCGTTTCGTTCGTACATTGCAGCAGCGGGTCGCATTATCGCTCGCGCAATCACAAACATTATGGCAATGTACGGCGGACCGCCGCGTTTCCGTAATCGAACACTCAGACGTACGTCGATGCGCTCCTGGTACAGTCAGGGCTCAAAAGTGCAGTTGCACTCTACCGAAACTTAAGTATGTAAAATTTCTTTGTAAAAGAGGGTCAATGGATCATTACCCATTTAGTTTGTAGCATAGAATCTAAAATATTGAATAAGTTGCAGAACACTGGAATTCTACTACAAAGAAATTTTAGACAGTTTAGCATTGTTAGAGTGCCACTGCACTTTTGACCCCGGACTATACATCCCATCTATGTATATGCACAAAATGTTTTGGCAACACATTCATTGTGCATACAGTTTTTAGGTGTCCAATTCCCCGCTGGATTATCAATTACCTGATGGCTACAATTTGAGTGATTGTTTCTTGGTAGGCTTGCTCCATCGTCGACCATATCATCGTTTACCATCAGATGAGATTGTGGTCATGCGTAAACCTGTCAACAATAAAAAAATAACATTTGAGATTTATAATGGTGCCAGAATCAATTGTAATCATTATGTAGTTCAATCGTGTCAATTTAAGTACAGGTACGAATATTGTAGGGATTTGCGCAATAAACTTACAGTACGGCCGACGTATCTTGGCGTGTCTGAAGTTAGGCTCTGTGAACTTTAGCGCTTGTGCACTCGGAAAAAATAAATGCCAATAGCAGTTGTTATTGATGTTAACAATTACTGTTATTGGCATTTATTTTTATAAATCATTTATTTGGCGTTCTCATTTTGAACGCTAAAGTTCTCAGATCCTAACTTCAACTTCGCCAAGATCCGTCGTCTGTACTTTATGCTGTGTGAATACAGAGTCAATTTGGTCTTCTAAAACCTCCAAATATTAGACATTCCATCGTTATCGTAATAACGTTTTAATTAAGCTTTTTTTTTTAATTTAGATCCTTGTAATGGATCACTAAACCTCCAACCAGATACTTCAGCAAATATGTTTGGTTTTTGATAAAAGAAAATATAGAATAATATTTAGGCAATAAAGTAATCGCACGCAGTTACTTCAAAAAGATATTATCATAAAAAAGGTCAATATTTATTTATTTATTCAAGTTAACGCGTCTATAAAAATAAAATGACATTGCATGCAAACGTTTAAGTATACGTTAACCCTCCACGAAACGTTACTACTAACGTAATTTAATATAGAATTACCATACAAACTATTGAATACATAATTACTATTTCAAGTTTTAAGAGATAAGTAATATAGTAGTAAATGTAAATGACCTACAGGTAGAACTACACTGCGCATACGTGTGCCACACACGCCGATCTGGGCGCGTCGGTCTCTATACATTTTATATGGCAAATAGACTTGTAGAGCTACACTTGATCCACGCCACGCGACGTCGTTCTACGTACAAATCAGACGTATTACACGTATGTGCGTGAGCCTCATGTAGTTCTAGCTTAATACTTGCAAATTGACTGGCCTGTTGGTCTAGTAGTTAGTGGCCCTGACTGCTATGCTGGAAGTCGTGGGTTCTATTTCCACCTAGGGCAAATGTTTGTGTGATGAGCACAATCATTTGTTCTGTGTCTGGGTGTAATTTTTCTATAATATGTGTGTATTTAGAAATAGATATAAGTATGTTTATCAGTTGTCTAGTACACATAACACAAGCTCTGCTTAGCTTGGGACTAGACGGCGTTTTGTGATACTAGTGGCATTTATATTATAGTAGAGAAAAGCCGAGAATTTCAAAGACCTGTAACACCTAGGTTAGGTCGCTTGTATGTAGAGTCTATTTCAAGAGTCTGATGATAAAGTGATGAGGGTTATCAACCTTCTACTAGTATTATCAAGGTTTCAATTGATTAAATGCACTTGTAGTGATCGTATCGCATTTCTTTTGAGGAAAATATTGTCGGATAACGGTTCTTGTTTCTAGTTTAAGTACAATTGACTTATCTGATTGTTTGAAGACTCGACGTTTACTTATAGAGCGATTAATGTTAACTACTCGATTCTGTTTATGATAATACTTTCGGCTACCGATTACCTTTGGTGTTTGTTCCCATCTGTAGATCTTCGACAGTATCAGAAACTTCAAAATCTTAAATTTTGCAAATTTTGGTTCTGCAAGTGACCGCTAGAGGCGCTGTAAAATTTGCCATACAAACTATTTACGGCGTCGATATCGAGTAGCAACGAATACTATTGCTTAAAACTCATGGTAGAGGTACTGATAGTCAATCGCTTCAAGTAGTATTATACTATTATTCAGTTGCATCCAACTAAATTGGAATCAGAAATCATAGGTAGCTTAAGGGTAGGGTTAAGGGCCCCCGAATGAAACCTAAGGCCGTGTTTACGGAGACGCGGCGCGTTGGGGTTTCGTCGTACATTGCAGCAGCGAGCCGCGTCATTGCTCGCGCAAACACAAACATATAGCAATGTACGACGGACCGCCCGACGCGCCGCGTCTCCGTGTAATCGATCACTAAGAGCTAACGCTGCGTTAAGCGGGCGCACGCGGTCCCGTACAAAAGTAGCCCCTCGCGGCAACCGCGCCCCCCTCTCTTTTGCTACGTAATCCTACTTCCTACTTCCTACTTCCTACTAATATTATAAATGCGAAAGTTTGTGAGGATGGATGTATGTTTGTTACTCTTTCACGAAAAAACTACTGAACGGATTTGGATGAAACTTTACAGTAATATAGGTTATTCATCAGAATAACACATAGGCTACAATTTATAATGATTTTATGTAGTTTTGGTCATAATATAACGATACGTGTCAATTAAGTCGGAAAAAAATCTTCCATCTGAGAGCTATCTTGGCGTGCGCTGCCTAAACCAATGGAGTTACATAAAGATGATGTACCGCAGGATTGTTTGTCTTAAGTAGATCTAAATAAAAGTCCGCGACAGCATATATCTACCTCTTATTTGCAAGCCAGTACAACCAAAATTGTGAACCATAAATCTAATTAAATTTGGTACTATTTTACAATGCACATTTAGTATATAATTATCAAACTCTTATCAAAATGAATACATTTCTCGCATTAAGTATTTAATGTAGATAAACTTTGTCTTTCACACTAAGTAATTTGGCCGAATAGTTTAAAAGTTATCACGATATGATTGACTTGAACGGAGTGCCTAACGCCGCGGCGGCGGCCGCAGCACGGGCGGAGCGCGATGCGGCGTCGCAGTCGCGGGGGAGGGGCGAACAATGCAATCCAAGCAATGACGAGGCATGGCCGAACTGGACTTAGCATTTTGAAATTTGCAGAGTTCTATTATAGCTTAAAACAATGAGCACTTAGAAAGGAATTCAGATAATTCCACCCTCAAGAGATACCCTCTAAATATTAGGTATAGGAGTTCAAAGATTGTATGGAAACTAATTTTGAAGTTAGAAATCTGGGATGTACGATGTGAAGGTACATTAAAAAAAAAATCAGTATTTTAAAAAAAATGTCACGTAACTTAATGTGGCAGACCAAATTCTACGCGAGCGAAGCCGCGGGCAAAAGCTAGTACGTTATAAGTCTTCTATCGACACGACTAAATGCACACCGTTTTAGTTGAAATAGCGACACTGCAGGTAATAATAAGCGATGAAATCCGCGCGACACGAAAAAGACCTTAAGCTGTCACATCGCGCGATCGTTACCGAACACCTCAGTGACAGCGTACCTTATATTAATTTGAAATTATGGAATTTTAATATTGAGAATAATTTTTAAAGGTCGACACAACTGGTCAGTGAACTACCTTGATCTTTTGACGTTTTGACACTGAAATTATATTCATGAAAGTTTTCACAATGAAAATTATTCTTTTGTGAAATAGTCGAGTAACTTGAGGAATTACCAAAATAATGCCAATGGTTTTCCGGTGTTCTCTTATTTCGCGTTGCCTCTTCATCAAACATCGCGTCGGATTGCGTTAGATGAAGCAACACGCTTTTAAATCATGCTCGACGTTGACGATAGGGGGAGCGGGGAAAGGCCCTCTTAACATCTTGATACCTTGCTCAAACAGAGAGCTTTTCGCCAGTTTTTTTGGACATTTTAAGCCGTTTTTTTTTTTAATTTCTATGTTATTATTTCTTAAACAAGCGCTTCTTATTTTGTGTGTAATGGGTAAAAAATGCTTTTTAGGCCGCTATCCCACTGGCGTTTTACGAGCGTTGGCGTTTCTCCAACGTTGCGCAGACGTGACGTTAACATCGCGAGTTTCTTGTGGCAAGCGTTTACATCCGCTGAGCGCAACGTCGGACACGCTACAGTTTAGGGGGATTACATCGCCCAAATACAAAAAAAACACCTAGGTAGGTTGATTGAAGTTTATAGATTATTCCTTATGTACGATTACCGTATAAAAAAAATGAAAGGGATACTTAAGGACATTACTACTAAATTGTATTGATTACGTTTCTCAAAAAAATACCCTAACTCTAGAAAAAAAATCTGGTAAATAGGCCTTTTTTGAACATTAATTCCATATTTTCTCGAAAACGGCTCTATATTTATACATTGAATTTATACCAAAATATATGTTACAATAAATTGAATAACTTGTATTGATTTTTTTTCTAATTTCATTGAATATCGATAAGTAATCAAGAAAAAATCGAATCAGTACTAACACCCCGCGCGCAGCTCCCCCTGCAATGCCTGTGTAGAGGTCAATTCTTCTCTACTAATGTAGAGGTAAATTTTTCAAGATCATTGAGCAATGTAATACCCTTAAGGTGTACGCAAGAAACTTGCGACGTTGCGCCTGCTCAACGTTGTCCCTGTGCAGACGTTGGAGAAGCGCCAAGGCTCGTAAAACGCTAGTGGGATAGCAGCCTTAGAAATCCTAATCCTTTCGTCGAAATCCATTTTGTCTTTCGAGTGTGAAGAAGTAAGAAATACACAAACATTCGTACTCAGAAACTTTTGCCTTGATAATGTTGAAGTGATATAGATTCTTGGTTGTGTAAGATACTGTCTGGACGAAGATCTTAGCCTTGACCTAATTTAGCTTCTACTTAGACTCTTAGACCCATATTTATAAACAAGTAATTACTTGTTACTAAGTAAAATCTTATTAAGTCTTACTTGACGTTTAAAATCTTCATTCAAATTTTTTTTCTTAATTATAGAATAGAAATTATTACTTAAGCAGTTACTTTTACTCAAGTATTTAGTTTTACTTGTTTATAAATACGGGTGTTAGTACTGATTCGAGTTTTTTCTGGATTACTTATCGATATTCAATGAAATTAGAAAAAAAATCAATACAAGTTATTCAATTTATCGTAACATATATTATGGTATAAAATCAATGTATAAATATAGAGCCGTTTTAGAGAAAATATGGAATTAATGTTCAAAATGTGGTATTTTTTTGAGAAACGTAATCAATATAATTTATTAGTAATGTCCTTAAGTATCCCCTTCATTTTTTATATGGTAATCGTACATAAGGAATAATCTATAAATTTCAATCAACCTAGGTGTTTTTTTTTGATTTGGGCGATGTAATCCCCTTAATCGATAGTGTCCCATGTACCGAATCGACCCTCCGCGGGATTAAAACGACCAAAATTTAACGGTGTATAAAGTTTATAAGTAAACATTCTCAAACGAAGTAGCACAGGGGTAGTAAGTGCCATATTATTCGGATAATTTGTCTGTCTAAGGGCCAAATTCACCAAGAAACCAATCGCGATTATATAAACAAAACGCAGTTTGAGCTCCTAATCGAGATTATAGCTTCATTTTGCGTTTCACCGCTATGAATTAAACCTAGTTTAACCTAAACTCAGTTTCAATACTTTTGTTGTCGCCCGATGTTTACGACACGGGTCTTTAAACTAGATTACGCTGAGCTCAGTTTAGCTGAACTCAGTTTTTATATTGAATGGTGAAATCAGCCCTTAAAGTCTCCTAGCTACACAAGTATCATTCAAGTTTTTTACTTGCCTAATAATTTTAATCCTTATGTAATTTTGAAGGTCAAAAGTTTACTAAGAAAACCTGATTCAGTGAATTGCGAATCTCCACACAACTCACTTTGCCAAACATTATTACTTTGATCAAAAAACGAGTATTTTTCATCGCTTCGTAAAAATAACTAAATAAAATGTTGATTGCGCACGATTTTAATGCAACGTTCTCGTGGCTAGTGCGACAGAGACAACAATACATGTAAGCTCGAAGTGTGAGCGAGACGTCTATACTGCAGTTGTTGCTACGCCACACGCGATATAAATATACCTTTATCTGAACTGTAATAGTGTAACGGTGTTGAGATATTTTTTAAAAAGAAAAAAATACTTATCGTCCGAAGTGATGGCTTCGGAAACGATAATTTTTCTGTTTTATGACAAGTTTTTTATTTAAATATCAAATAAATTGGCTGGTTAATGCCGCTGGTTTGCTTCACTGCCGTCCTCAAGCTATAATGTCTTTATCTGACAAAGTCATATTTTGGGTTACGCACAAAAAACAGCATACAATTACATATAATTCAGGCGAACTTAGGCCGTGTTTACGGAGAAGCGGCGCGTTGGGTGTTTCGTCGTACATTGCAGCAGCGGGCCGCGTCATCGCTCGCGCAAACACAAACCTAAGGCAATGTACGACGGACCGTCCGACGCGCCTCACAACGCACCGCGTCTCAGTAATCGAGCACTAATAGTCTACCTATTAGGATTTCGTCGCTGGGCCAGCGCTGCGCTTAAGGCCGTTTTCTTCTTCCTTTCCTTTCTAGAAAATAGCACCTCTGAACCTAAAATATTTGATGACAAAATTTTCTGAGTATTAATTTCATTACACGTTCTGTTACAAAAACTTTCTCCTTGACTTTTTCCGCACTGGTCTATATCTAGAAATACGAATAAAACCAAAACGCATTCACGTCCTACCCTTTCACTTTGAAACTATTTTGTAATATCGAAAAGTTTTTCTATAAATTCTTTATCCACTTATCACATTCGGCCTTCAGCATTCAGTCTAGTGACATTTGTATGTCCGGACCATTTAAGAACTCACCAGACGTGAAATATTTGATCACGTGATGTCGATACCTACTTTGTATGTTTTTTTATACCTGTGTCAATATGTAGCTAGATATTACGTAGTAATTTTTTTGACTACTAATTTGGTAAGAATAGGATATGGCTGGTGAATGTCAAATGAAAGTCGATTTGGAGTTAGCAACCCACGAAAAAAGTTCCACGAGGTGGACCAATGACCTGGGCCTCAAATCTGCTATTACAATAGTGTCAGAATCGTCTATCATTGATTTCATCATGGTTGATTTTGACAAGTTTGGTAATCTACTAATATAATGGCGTCACTATGACTTTCCAACAGTCAATCACTGACACAAATGAATTTCTGACTTAAGTAATCTGCTAAAATTTTGTCTGTTCCTTTGATTAGTGACTTACCTTTAGATTTGTCTGGATACGACAAAGTCATTCTACCACCATTCGTTTAAGAGACCAATAACCGACCATTGATCGTCTATTATGATTAAGCAGATTAAGTTTTTTTACCAAAATAACAATGGGATTGTGTTGGAATGTCGAATTTACAAAAATAGCAGACCTGGGTCCCTGGTGATGGATGCTAAACTCACAGGCCTGGTCATTATGGTGACACTTGGGGGAGACTAAAGTCCAACAGTGTACATGTTTCGAATGAAATGATGATGGTAAACCCAGGGAAATAACTAGACTGTCAGGCTGCGGGATTGTCGTAACCGTAAGGGAACAGACGTCCTCACGGCTCAACCACCGCCACAGGAGATACCCCGGGCATCGGGAGGTATACCCTATAGGTCCTTTACCCTTTATCCGGCTACGTCGAATTAATCAGATAAACACTCTTGCTATTCCACCAGGGTCGTACATGCACGACCAAATACTTTATCTCGTCATTTCTTCTGTCACCTATGGGGATTGAAGAGCTAAACGTGATGGAATACTCGGTTGCAAACACTGGACTCTGGCGAGATGGGCTCGATAGCAATCATCGGACCAATCTGAGGTACAACTATCACACAACGCCGTCTAGTCTCAAGCTAAGTAGAGCTTGTGTTATGAGTACTAGACAACTGATAAACGTACTTATATATTTCTAAATACATACATATTATAGATAAATTACACCCAGACACAGAACAAATGATCGTGCTCATCACACAAAGATTTGTTCTGGGTGGGAATCGAGCCCATGACCTCCGGCATAGCAGTCAGGTCCACTAATCACTAGACCAGCAGGAGGATAGCCCTTTCATTGATAAAGGCATACACTACAACTCACAGAAGCGGAGTTGTAAGGTTGTAACCAAAAAAATTGATAAAACCACGGGGGACAGCAAGTAGCTTAGACATCATCAAAACAGAACAAAAAAACACGAGTTTCCTACAACATTCACGTCTTTCCAAAGCATCCGAGCTTCACGAATACGTTGGCTTCGAACAGTATTTCAACATGACGATACATTGTTTATGTTATATAGAAGCGCAGACGGCATTGTTCAAGAAACAATGGTAAATATTTTAATAACTTTGTCTTACTAGTGCAAACTGTGGCTCGAATGGTTTTATCATTCTTTAGTGGAGCAGATTTCATGGAAGAAGTACGCGCATGTGACCTGTGGCTGGTCCTTCGAGCCTTATCCTTCTTTCTTATTCTCTCTGACTAAAACCACTCCTATTCCTTCTTTGTCTTCGTTCCAGGGCCTCGAATTTCCCTTCCAGAAGCCAACCCATTGTTCCAGTAGACTTTGGCCCTGCTTGGGTTCCTACGATTTTGCTTATATGTCTTTGAGGCGAGCGTGGGACACTACGCGCTGTCAACGACTCGGGCTCGGTCCCGACGGCTATCGTCACTCTTCGCAAGCCCACGCCTTCATTGGACACACATGACATGTGGAGGGTTCTTCGAGCCGTATTCTTCCTCCCTACTTTTTCTCTTTGTCTGTAAGAACGCGATAAACTAAAAACTACCAAGCCAATTTTTATGCGGATAGCATAAAGAGAAAGTGATTCATTAAAATTTTTACACTGTATTATATTTTTCCAAAAAATATTTAAAAACGGGCCCAAGTTGGATACCATCAACACTAAGTAGAGGTCACGGCAAGTAATAGCGGGCAGTAAACGCTAGCACACATTTGGGTGCGGGAGCAAAACAGCCCCTCAGTCACCCGGATCGCCCGGTGACCACGTATTTTTGCGGACAACCCGATAATTTAACAAAAAAAAATAATTAAAACATGCTTATTACTTTGTGATCTTTCATGGTGTCGTTATATTTATACATAGACACGTTTCGCATATACTAAAAATAAGGCTGTATATACATATGAAGGCCTAAAATTAACCAGTTCACTGAAGGTTACCTACAAGTTATGCCCCAGAAGCACACTATAGTCAAGCCTTTAAAAACGGTAAACTCAAGCAACAAATGTATTATGGAAATACGGAACGGGATCTAGCCCTAACACTACAGTACCTCTACCATGAGTTTTAAGCAATAGTATTCGTCGCTACTCGATATCGACGCCGTAAATATTTTGTATGGCAAATTTTGGTTCTGCAAGTGACCGCTAGAGGCGCTGCAAAATTTGCCATACAAAATATTTACGGCGTCGATATCGAGTAGCGACGAATACTATTGCTTAAAACTCATGGTAGAGGTACAGTACGCATTTTGATGTAACATAATATGCGGAAAATAAACTTTCCAACAGCATACTATGTTCATTCGCTTCCTAGCTTTATTGTGTAGGAATTAATCAATAGGTGTAGCAAGGTTGGCTTATGACCTGATGACCTTTATGGCTTTTAGACACGAGAGTTTTTCGCAGACGGCTTTTCGCAACGCGGCTTAGCAACGCCCAAGGCGATACGATGCGGTTTTACATGTCTGACTTATCTGTGTCTCGCTCTTATCCTGTCACCTTGTAGCCTTTACATGCTGCTTCTTCTGGTAAATAGTCGCCACTCCAGAACCTTTCGGCCTCTTTTACCATGTTTCGCGAGCAATGTACCCTGCCCACTACTACTTATGTTGGACGTGACTTTTATAGCTTTGAGACACGACAGTTTTTCGCAGACGGTTTATAGAACTCAACTTGTCAAAGCCCAAGGCGATAGGATGCGGTATTATATGGCTGACATCGACTTTTCATCCAATGCTGGACATAGTACTTCTTAGTGTCTCCCTCCTATCAGATTCCCTTGACCCTTACCTGGTCACACTTCACTTTGTAGCCTATACATTCTGCTTCTTCTGGTAAACGGTTGCTACTCCAGAACCTTTCGGTATCTTCTACCATGTTTCGCGAGCAATGTGCCCTGCCCACTGCTACTTATGTTGGAGGTGACCTTTGTAGCTTTGAGACACGACAGTTTTTCGCAGACGGCTTTTCGCAACTCAGCTTAACAACGCCCATGGCGATACGATGCGGTATTATATGTCTGATATCGACTTTTCATCCACTACTGGACATAGTACTTCTTTGTGTATCGATCCTATCAGATTCCCTTGACCCTTACCAGATCACACTCCACTTGTAGCCTATACATGCTGCGTCTTCCAGTAAACGGTCGCCACTCCGTTTCGAAAGTTTCAGCTCCATGGACCGTCTGTTTCGCGAGCAATGTGCCCTGCCCACTGCCACTTAAATTTGGCGATTGTTTGGTTGATCGATCCGCTGCGTTATGCTTCGTTTGAATTCGCGCGACCTCCACCATCGGTCTACTTTGTAGCCTTACAAAGCTGCGTCTTCCGACACGCGACGCCTCTCCAGAATCTTTCGGCCTCTTCTACCATGTTTCGCGAGCAAAATACCCTGCCCACTGCTACTTAAGTTGAACGTGACCTTTACAGATTTTAGACACGACAGTTTTTCGCATGACAGCATTTCGTTTTCCTTTTTGAAATATACATAATAACCCTCCTTTAGCTTTACCGTAGTCGGCTCAAATGGGGATACTGACTGACTGACATATCAAACCACAGCCGAAACAACTAGAATTAGAAGCGCGAAATTTTGCACAAGGTTTCCTTTACGACGTAAGCGAGCATTGAGAGAGAATTTTCCAAAATTGCATTGCATAGCATCAGCCTTATAATGTTCCCACTGCTGGGACTCAGGCATCCTCTTTAGGAGGGGGATGGGCCGTAATCCACCACGCGGGCCCAGTGAGGGTTGGTTTACCAAAATTAAGCTCCTTAAAAGATGAAACGGCGATCGCGGTCGAAGCCGCTGTCAGAAGCTAGTCCACAATATATTCAAATCTGCTGTAATCACTATCGCTGAACCCACGGGTCAAGGTCTGCTATCGCCAACCACCTAACTACCTAAATCTATTGACACATTAACATTTACACACACATATATACCTTATATATAAATGTTAATATGCCAGTTGATAAGCGGAGACCGGTTTGGACGGTCATTTAGATATCTATATGTATATATAAAAGCGAAATACCACTCACTGATTAATGAAGAAATCTAAGAAACTATAACACTTACAAACTTAAAATTTGGCCGGTAGCTTCCTTATAGGGTGTTGACGTCCGCTAAGAACGGATTTTTACGAAACTCCACCCCTAAGGGGCTAAAACGGGACTTGGGAATTCGTTTCTATACAAAATCTCATTCGGTGCCAATATGCGACCTTATTTTGAGTATTTGCAACCTGAAACACGGTGCAAAGAGTCTATGAACAAAATTTAATAACTGTATCATGAAAAATCATAAAGTTATAAGCTTGTTATGTTACCTGGTTGTCCACACAAACACATGGTCACCGGGCCATCTGGGCGACTGAGGTGGTGTTTTGCTTCCGTACCCAGCTGTGCGCTATCGCCTAATGCCCATTATGATCTGCTGTGACCTGTATTGAAGTTATTCTTGGTGCTATCCAACTTGTGATAGTTTTTAATCTGTCCTAGCTCAGAGGACACCGGTGTCCTCTCACATCCACGCCACTATAGGCCTTAATTCCGATGTTTAGAGTCTACTTTTGTATGAACAAGTTGGGTAGTTGTGGATCGACGTGTTAAATATGTTTGGGAAAAAAATATATAACATGGATAAATAAATATTGGGATCGATTCAGTTACTGATTCTAAACAAACTATATTCTGGTTTCGCATAATTATATACTAAAAATAATGTGTTATAATTGAAGCTAGCACAAATAACTTACAAAGTAAATGATAGAGGAAAGAAAGAAAGTTTTATCATTATTCGTTTTTAGAACTCTACCCCCAATAAAACAATTTAGGGGGTGTAAAAAAACCTTCAAGTTTCTTAAGCCAAATTATAGTACTTTAAAGAAATCATGAGTTCTTCCAATTTCTTGGTAAATGGCGATGGGCCATCGGTACCGGTACGTGCTGGACATCCCACTTATACGCACAAAACGTGTTCGAAACACATTAATTATACCTACAGCTAAGGAGTGAATTTCCTGCCGGGGTCTGTGTTTCCTGATAGCTAGAACCTAGGGATCTTAAGACCTTGCTGCATGCCAAATTTTAGGATTCTAGGTCAACGGGAAGTACCTACCCTATGAATTTTGATTCCATTGAGAGTGATATATATATATATCGGAATATACTTTTTTTGCGACATAAACTGCCGTATCTTCTTTTTTCGTTAACTTAGAAGTTTTATATGGTTTTAATTTCAACTCGATACCTCCACGCGTTCCCGAGATAAAGTGTCTTAACAGACAGACAAACAACAAAGTGATTCGATAAGGGTTTGGAGGTATTTGGGACAGAGAGTAAAGTCTCGCGCATTTCCATTGAAAAGGTAGGATCCTCCGACCAGACAGGTGTTATATCTGGTGGGCTACTGCCCGATACATGATTTTGGGCTGTTCTATATGTTCGAATCGCGCCGAGAATGTTACTTGCGCGATCCAGGATTAGTTCATTTGCGACGACATAGATGTCGCTACAAGGGTTCCGTTTTTTCCTTTTCAGGTACAGATCCCTAAAAGAAAGCTTAACCATCGTCTCACATTTGTATTTAGACTAATTCATATGTCGACCCCACTTTGTGGCATAAATAGCGAGACAGCCGTTCTATTTTCTATAAATACAGCAAAAAACACATTCTTAAACTAAATTCATTGTTTGCTAGTGTTCGCCAAAACAATATTGTTTGTTTTTAATCTTCATGTTCGGTCCATGGGTAAAGTTTTTGTTTTTTTTCAATAATAGATCGAACCACATTACTTCTCTAAAAACGGTGAAGGAAAACATCGTGAGGAAACAGGCATGTCCTAGAACCAAAACATTCGAAGACATTTGACATCCGCGTGGTGGATTACGGCCCATTCCCTCACCTAGAGATGAGGCTTGAGTCCCAGCAGTGGGAACATTATAAGTCTGAACTCGTTGTCAAAGGGATTCGGAAGATTGCTACCACTGTAAACACACCGCTGCTCTCAAAACGGTGAAGGAAAACATCGTGAGGAAACCGGCATGTCCTAGAACCAAAAATTCGAAGACATGTGACATCCAACTATACGCATTGAGTCCGCGTCAAGGGTGTCGCCAAGGGGGGGGGGGGCTGCGGCCCCCTCTAGAGGCTTGCTTTACAGCTTCAGAGCCTAGTTCTAGCTCTAGTCTCCCAAAATATAATGCCCATCCTATATGTTACTGTAGATATAAGGCTAGCAATTAGGAGATATAGTGTGGAGAATTTTTTTATTATTATTAAAAAAATCTTTTATTATTATTCCCTATACTTCTAATAGCTACCCCCTTGATTATCGGCTGGCGACGCCCTTGGTCTGCGTGGTGGATTATGGCCCATTCCAACATAATAAGGCAGTACTGGTTGTCAAAGAAATTCGAAAGATTGCTACCACTAATATATAGAAACACATCACGGCTCTTAAAACGGTGAAGGAAAACATCGCGAGAAAACCGACATGTCCTAGAACCAAAAATTTGAAGACATGTGACATCCACCAACCCGCACTGGGCCCGCGTGGTGGATTACGGCCCATTCCCTCTCCTAGAGACGAGGTCCCAGCAGCGAGAACATTATAAGGCTGATTATGCTATGCTAACCAACCTTTAGGCTGAAATGATGATGATGATTGAGAGTATGAAGACTTGAATCCTTCATATATCAGCGAATTCCAAAGCACTAGATATAAGAATTTAAACTTGTCAACTATAACAATTCAATTTGGCATTTTATTGAGTTGCATCGACCTGGCGTGCCGTCTGGCATTCTGCCAGCCGCGGAGTTGTCGAGCAAAAAAATAATATTGTCAAGCGCGAGCCGGATTTGTCGGTACGGGTCTTGTTTAACCTGTTTCTCGAATGATAACGTGTCTTTGGATCAGGTCTTTTGGTTGTTTGTGGTTTTGATATCCTGGGGCCTTATCATGACTTGGTCTACTCTTCACCTTGTATATTTTAGTATATGTGAACCCCGAATAACTTGTCAAGTATTTTTATGTAAAGAACTTATGTACAAAATTTCATAACTGTATCGTGAAAAATCACTAAGTTATAAAGCTTGTAATGTTACCTAGTTATCCACATAAATACATGGTCACCAGACCATCCGGGTGACCGATGGGTAGTTTTGCTCCCGCACCCAGCTGTACGCTGGTTCCTAATGCCCGCAATCACCTGTGTTGTACTTAGTGTTGGTAGTGTCCAACTTGAGAACTTTTTTGGGGAAAAATATAACATGGTGTAAAAATTATTGGAATCGATTCAGTTACTGATTCTGAACAAACTATATTTAGGTTTCGCATATATTAAAAATAATGTTGTATAGTTGACACTAACAGTGCAGTTTAGGTCCTAAAATGGTTTGATTTGCGTTAAGATCTCGTGGTAGGGATTATAGACTTTATTAGAGCCTGTTATTTACCGTTTAGTGGACAGGGCAGCACCCTGAACAAATGGTCGTTGAGGCTGAAAGGTTCTGGAGAAGCGACCACGTAGTAGTTACCTGACGCTGGTTTTCTACTAAACCTTACAGCCCTGCGCCCAAATTTGAGGCTACATTTAAATCTAATGACGTCATCAGAGTAAATACTCTACACTCGCATTTTTGAACGGGAACGTAGAGTTCGACTGTCAATGTCAAGCAAGTGTCATTTATGGCCGTTTAAATGGGTGATCGACGGTACGAGCCAATGCCGCGGTTATAGAACGTCGGTTTTACTCGCGGCTCGTCGGTGCTTATCGACTAGAGAGTAAAACAGTTTTGAACGACGAGTCGAGTAGAAAATGAAGCGAACACGACGAGCCGCGAGCCAGGCAGCAATGATACACCGCCAAGCTTTACCGACCAGCCATAAGACTGCGGTTTTACTCGCTCATCGATCAGGGCCTTTACACTTACCTACCCTGCTCGGAATTAAAGTTAGTTTGGTTAAGTCTAGAGTAGCTATTCGAGTTATAAAAGAACGACCCTGCGTAGCAAATTGAAGCATTTTTGAATGGTTGGAGTAGCGATTCTACTCTACTCTGGTTATTTTTGAACGCCGTCAATCGATTCGGGCATTTCCTTGGTCATTGTAATCACTCAATTCATTTTCTATCAATGGCCGAATCCATTAGAATACAATAAATAGTTGATGTTTTATTGCGATTTAATTACTTTTACTATATTGACGTCAAAAAGATTTGATAAGCAGTCGTTATATATAAAACACAGGTATTAAGCCGCATTCGGCTTGACTCAGACGCCTCCTTCTGCGAAGCAGTAATGCTAGCGAAGGAGACGGTCGCACGCGTGAGAGAACTGACATCCTCATGCTCCAGCCGCTGTGACCCTGTAGGCACAAGCTTGTGGATGATGAAAAATGGGTAACTCGCTGTCTGGCCGTTCGGAACGAACTGGAGCACTCAAAGAGATGTTACCAATCCGTAGGTCAAAGCAGGGTCGATGTCCGCTAAGCATAGCATAGCATCAGCGACTCAGGCCTCCTCTCTAGCAGAGAGAATGATCTATAATCCATCAGGCGGGCCCAGTGCGGGTTGGTGGATGTCAGATGTTTTCGAAGTTTTGGTTCTAGGACGTGCCGGTTTCCTCACGACGGTTCCCTTCACCGTATTGAGAGCTGTGATGATGAAATAAATTACAGAAACGCCCGGCTGGGTTTGACCCGCGACCTACAACTCGTAAGTCGGAGCCTTTACCACTCCGTCACCACTGCTCACGCCATGCCCGCTAACCCGCGGGGGTTTTCTGAAAAGGAAACCCGTGATTCCGAAACGAAAAGGACAACAATAGGACACAGATGTGGCATTAGTCAGCAAAAGCCTGAGACGCCCTCCCTATCCACCCTAGAGTAAATGCCTTTGGATGATTTCCGATACCTTAAAAAATTTCGGTCGAGAAGTTGATCCAAAGCCAGTTAGAAAGAGGTATGGAATTTGATGACTATGCAGGATAGTTATTTTGCTAAAAACGTGCTATTACATCGGAGCGCTAGGCCAGAAACTTGACGTCATTGACGGGACCTCGTGAAGATTCCCGAGGCTGCACGAACAGGCTTTCGGGAGTTTCGACGACTAGCGGCGCACAGCGTTCGGCTACGTTCGCTATTTATCCCGATCGCTGCAACTATACTGACGTCAATTTGCATTGAATTAATACGATTAGCTTGGTCGTGTTTGTTTCATAAAAACGCTCTTAGTCATCAGTAGGTACCTGTGCTACAGGTTTTTCCTAAGTACCTCATATTGTATTGTCGTAATGGGCTCAAATACCTCTCACCGACAATATCACCTTTACCCTATTAGAGGTGATTTTCAATTTATACGAAGAACAAACTGATCGATTACTAGCCCTGTTTCATTATTTGATGATGATTTGTGATCAATATCGACATACAGTCGGGACCCATTCTGGAAATGGACGCTTAGTAAATTGAGCACATACCTATTAATTACATTGCAGATAACTTCAATCTACTGACTAGACGTCTGACTTTCTAGAATGGGTCCCGACTGCTACAATTTATCTTGTATTTAAAATATTATATAGTTAAGTGTAATTGAGTACAAGGACTTTCTTGTTTTAGGGCTTTTTCAGGAATACTCAGAAAAGCAGTCGGGTTTTTCAAATTACCGTTTTATTGATGAAAAACTGCAAGTGTAAAATAATCATACAGGACGAACCAACTTAATCTATTTTAATCAATAGAAACTTCAGAATATTACGTATCACATTAGCAACGCTTTTAAACGTATCTTCATTCGGTTACGGTTTAAGAACCTGTTTTTTTTTGCTATTGATTTCTCGTATTGTCCTGTAACATATAAGTAACCTAGGTTTTTTTTTATGGTAGGTAAAATCATCCAATGACAAGTCCCGCCCTTGGGCGGAGCGGGAAGTAGTGACAGACTCTTACTGACTAAAAACCTACCCCGTTACTTCGTTGCCTATCATGCCGGGGCTGAGCCTTCCTCTCAGAAAACGGCCCTTGACCCCAGCAGAGTAACCTAGGTTTCATTTCTGGTGAAAAAAAAAAAAAGTTATCATGCCAGAAGTTTTTATTGGCATTTGCGGAACCCTAAAGCCCGCAGTACTTACGTCTTAATACTGCATTCTGTAGAACTGCAACTTCTATTATTAAAACTATGCTGACATTTAAACTTAGTTAACTAATTCCTTGTAAATTCGTTTGTATATTGTTGAAAAAAAGAATATCTATTAATATTCCCCGCTTCATGTTATTTGTGTCTACACCGTAAAATTTTAGTCTTTTAATCCCGCGGAGGGTCGATTCGGTACATGAAACACTATCGATTTGTAAATAAAAAATTAAAAAGTATTTTTTTTTTCAAAAACTCGAATTAATATACGCATATAATACGAAATCAGTTAAGTAAACGAGTCAATGAACTTGTAGGTAGTTGTCGGTCGTTGCGTACTAACTACCTACAGTTCATTGACCTCGCTCAACTGACGTTTACTTAAAGAAATTAATTACCGGTAACATAATTATATACAACATTATTTTTAGTTTATGCGAAACCTGAATATAGTTTGTTCAGAATCAGTAACTGAATCGATTCCAATAATTTTTGCACCAACTGCGGCGGCTGCGTAACCGCTCATCCAATCCCATCAATAATACAATAAAATCATCCAATGACAAATCCCGCCCTTATGCGGAGCCGGAGAAACCTAGTGTCAGACTCTTACTTACTAAAAACCTACCCCGTTCCTTCATTGCCTATCATACTAGGGCCGAGCCTTCCTTTCAGAAGCCGACCCTTGGCCCCAGTAGGCTTCGACTCTGCCTGCCTGCAGCTAGCAGGCTGGACCTTTACGGTTTGCAGACATCTCCTTGAGGCGCGCGGGAAAAGTACGCGCCGTCGACGACTTGGGCTCGGTCCGGTCGGTTACCGGACGATCGGACAGCGAGCTACCCATTGCTCGTTTCCTCTACCGCGGCGGGCGTTGCTGAAAACCGCTTCGTGATTTCTTAGCCTCAAACAGACTCATGTTTTTACGATTAAACTTTTCATTTCGGGACACTCTTTGATCATTCCTTTCAGTAAATCAGCCTGATATAAAAAACAACAATGAACTACGTCTAAAGCCTTTCTTTTACCGTTATCTTTGGAAACATCAGAGCAACTGCATTATTGCAATCGTATTTACAACGTGCTAGCCTCAAGCATTATCTTTCACAATTATAAATTAAAAAGAAATAAGTATGCGATACGTCTAAAGCCAGGTGTAGACTACTGTAATACGTTATATGCAACAAGGTAACATGAAAGGATCATTCCTTATGTGTATACGCAGCGCGCGCACATAGTCTGGGCAATGTATAGAATACGGTTTTAAAAAGTCTTTTATTTTCAGATGGTAATAAAAAAAATTACCCTAACCTTATCTATCCATGTCAGGGTGCTCTAAAATTACATCACCTCTTTCCCTGCTCTCGTCTTTTACACATTTCTGGCTGCGCATTCGGTATTGTAGAGAAGACCTGAATTATGCAGATTGCCGGTAACTTAGATAAAAGCGAAGTACCACTCACTGATTAATCACGAAATCTCAGATACTATAACACCTACAAACTTAAAATTTGGCTAGTAGGTTCCTTATAGAGAGAGTGTAGACATCCGCTAAGAACGGATTTTACGAAACTATTACTTTAAAACGGGGGTTGGAAGTTGGTATGGAGAAATCTACATTCACACACGAGCGAAGCCGCTGATAAAAGCTAGTGTACCTATACTATGCGGCAAATAAGTTGTATCATTTGCTAAAATCGGTTACTGTGCATTCAAGGTCGACTGCCATGATGGTTCGACTTGTATGACGAGGATCATAACCGATTTTCGGATCTCAATCGAAATAGGGGTTGTGCGGTAACCACGGCAGATGGTTCAATTTATTTGCCGCGTACTATACTCACATAGTTGAAATGCTTTGTGTAGTGTGCGCGGTTCGCGCGTGTACATCCTCACTATCAGAATTCTGTTACACTGCATGATACGTAGCGACAATTTGGACGGCAAATTCTTTCATTGCGTGTTACATTGCATGTTACGTTTATAGCAGTCTGTACCCGGCTTAAGTTTACTTCGCCTCGGGCGTTGTTTGACCTTTTTATTGAGTAATGTAGTTAACAGTTTCTGTAATAGTTTTATAACATGGGTCGACTTTTGACAGTGACTTTTTTGACGTACAAAATTTTTAGCTGATGAATTTAGGTAGATGTTTCAGGGTGGGGTATCATCCAATGATTTCTCCCGCTTAGGGCGGAGCGGGAGGGCTTGTCAGACTTTTATTGACAAAATCCACAACTAAGTTCATTATTTGCCTTGCGCTACAGGACGGAGATCCCTTTCGGACTACTCACGTTCCCATTGGCCTTACCATGACATGTTCAAATGTCAGGCGAGCGGGTGGGAAAAAGGGATGGAGCTATACCACCTATATAGGATCTCTTTAACAGTTCAGTTTAGGTTCTGAAATGGATCGCATCAAGCGCTCGTGGTAGGACCTCTGATCCCAGTGTTCAGGGGTCCAACATCTTAGGACAAGTTTCGGTAAATTTCTATGCTTTTTGGCGAATTCGGTAGGATAGCGGCTACGGTTCCTTTTTCACTATGAACTGTGACACATTGCTTGTGCATTGTAGGTGTGGAATTCCCTGCCGGAGTCTGTGTTTCCTGATAGCTACGACCTAGGGGTCTTTCAGATAAAAGTTAATCGGTTACTTCTGTGCAATCGTGCTCCATCGTTGGCCATATCATCGCTTACCATCAGGTGCGTTGGTGGTCAAGTGTGAGTCTATCAATAAAACGAAAAAAATATTGATAAGTTTAAGGAAAATTTCGTAAAAATACGGAAAAAGACAGAAGAATGGCTACAAGGAAAATTGACAACGCTATACACGCACTAATTCCAAGAATTTCGTTAGTTAATCAGTGTTAAATTAAATCCAAAGGTATAGTGGTCGACCCCGATTGCGCTTACGGCCAGCATAATACCGAAACTTTCTATCAGTTCTCAGAATTTGGACTAATATCTCTAAAGCTAATTTCTTAGCTGGTCAAAGGCATAAAATCTGATCATCAGTCGATCCAAGGGGTGTTGTGTTGCCCAGTCGTTCCATGTTGAATTCAGTTATTCAGCCACATCTGGCTAGACTTTAAGCCGATTAGTGCTTGACTGCAATCCCACCTGATGGTAAGCAGTGATGCAATCGTTGATGGTGAGCCGCACTAGTTTATTAAGAGCCTATTCACTTTAACCTAGAAGGCACCTAAATTATAATCAGACGGAAAGACCGCAAAAGGCAAACTGTTGCAGCCCTTCGAGTTAGGAGAAAGGCTAAGGAGATGATTATAATTCTTGATTACGTTACTTCACCCCGCCCGCGCCTACGGTGTACCCCCTTAGGGGTGGAGTTTCGTAAAATCCTTTCTTAGCGGATGTCTACACCCTATAAGGAACTTACCTGCCTAATTTTAAGTTTGTATGTTTCTGAGATTTCGTGATTAATCAGTGAGTGTTATACGTAAATCTACAATTAACTTCAACTAATTTCTTTAAAAAATACTTATAATTAATAAAATTTTAGTGTCAAATTGTTAATGTAACTTAATGTTGTAATTGGAGCGTTTTTGGGTGAACATTATTCCGGACACAATATGTAGTTTATAATTTTCAACCGTTCAAAGCTGGGCTGGTTGTTTGGGACACATATTAAAAAGTTGTATGTTTATCTTTCACTCCAAACGAAGCATAATATAATTAACGAAATAATGACGACAATCTATAAAAACAAAAAAGAAACGCCCCCGCCTATTGCGCGATAATATTCTTATAACATAACACATACACATTAAATAAACTAGAATTACGTAGAGCTGTCGTGCCGTTTCGGTAACCTTGGCTAACGTAATCGGCGAGCGGACCCCTGCAGCGAGTGAATGAGACAGCAACATGTCCTCCTCAAGTTAGAGAGAGACAGCTATACCGGCGCACGAGGCGTGCTGGCCACGCGGTTAACTTAGGTTATCCATTTCTAGGTTATGTCATGTGCTTCGAACAGTTTTCAAAAACCAGAGTGTTCCACAATAATGACAGTTGCTTCTTTTTTCTCTATTCCGTTGTGTCTATGGTACAAACATTTTCGAGGCCATTTTTATTTATAACCTTATTTCGTAACACGTGATTCTATTTTTTGTTTATGGTGTTCGAGATAGTCGTGTTATGGGACAACGCCATTTGACGGGTTACGGTGAACGAAACACGTTGTATTTAATGTTTCGTCCAGTTTTCTAAGTTGTTTGTTTGTTATTAAGTTATCTTGTGTGTTGACTTGTGATGTTTTTGTTCTAAGTTGTGTTTTAATAGTGTGTATGGATGGATGTTTGGATGAAAAATGTCCGGAGAGGGGTAAGCATGATGCTTTGTTGTTAATTTTTGTTGAGCTAATGTTTTGTATAAGTTAGGTACCGCTGTGTCATTGATACCCAGTGTTTTCTAGTTAACCCAACAGACGTCATTATGACACAGTTTCACAAACGTTATGCCGTCAAAATTATTATTTTATTATAGTGAAGTTTGACAGTTAACCCTAATATTATAATAGAGAGTTAATATTTTTGTATGAATATAATCAAGTCAAAAACTTCTGGAACAATTTTAAAAAGTTCTTGCACCTATATAATGCCGCTTTGTATATTTACACAAGCGAAGCCGCTGGTAGTCGCTAATCTATAGTCATATTGTAGAGTTTTTGTAAGTTTCTAATTTTGTTTTTAATGTAATAAACTCTAAAACTACTAGATATATTTTAAAAATTGTTTCACCTGTAACATGCTACTTGTCTATATTCTCTTCTTTTACGCGCGTGAATTCAAAATTTTGTTCAGTGCATTGTTTTTCTCTTCATAATAACTTTCCTAAGTTAAAAAGAAGTTTGCTCATATTGCTTGAGTTTTGGCTTTAGCAACACGTTATGGTAATTTATTTTTATTTATTATAGATTTAGATTCACACTTTTTCAATTTAACTAATTTATCTACATTTCCTGGTTATTGGCCATAGCCATTGTTGAGCGATTCCGTCATTTTGTTCAGCGTCGAAATACAGCTGTGTAGCTTTAGGGTGAAAAAAAAAATCATTGTCCACACCCTCCCTTTGTCAATGCTCTATCAACTACGTTCAAAGTTTTGTAGTCTCTATCTATTATATAAAAGAAAGTCGTGTTGGTTACACTATTTATAACTCAAGATCGGCTGAACCGATTTGGCTGAAAATTTGTGAGAAGGTTAGAACTACGAGACGGACATAACATTTTATTCCGTTAAATAAAAAAAAAAATTGGTATAGAGTAGCGTAAAGAAGACTAGGGAAGAATAGGGTTGAGCGGGAGTGAAGAAGAATTGTCAACTTAAATCGCAGTTGGCAGGGTATATTGCTCGCAGAACAGATGGCCGGTGGAGCCGATATGACTGCAGTGACGACGTACTAGAAGATTTAGCGTTGGGTAACCTCCCACAAGATGGATGGTGATCTGGCAAAGGTGGCGGGACTCTGATAGAAGCGTGTCACACAGGACCGTTCGATAAGATAGATAGATGTATTCTTTATTGTACACCAAAAATAAAATTACATAAAGAACTTAAAATTAATAGGGAGTCACAATGGGCGGTCTTATCGCTAAAAGCGATCTCTTACAGACAACCTTTGGATGGATTACACAGAGAAGGAGAAAAAGATACTCAGGTAGTTTATGGTGTACCTACTATTTACAATATACAATACATAACTAATAAAATACGTATAATACAAGCAATATAATATATATACATTTAGATATAGATAATATATATGAAAGCAGAGAAATAGCGTACTTAATGACGTTCAAGAGGAGAGGTAGTGATCCTTGACCATATTTTTAAAAATCATGGTTGTGTTTGAGCTTGCCTTACCGACACGGGCAAATCATTCCATAGCCGCACTGCTTGAACTGCAAACGACTTGCCATAAAAATTATTCGAGTGGCTTGGCATCTGCAGTCCTAAATTTTCCGATCACCTAAGATATCTAGAATGTGTGTCATGAAGGAAGAATGTGTGTCATGAAGGAAGAATGTGTGTCATGAAGGATAAGACACTTTAGGGATGCCTATGTCCAGCTTTGGATGTCTTTCGACTGTAATGATGGCTGAGTGACATTTGAAACACTTTATGTTCGGACACAGTATTCGAATTGGCACATTTGAAACTTTTTTTGTCTAAATTTTGTGTGGTGCTGTCTATTCGGACACAGGTAAATTCGGATAAAAAAACTACGGTCTGGACTAAGCGTTTTGCCTCGTCATTTATGCCGCGTACATCGAAGGACTGGAACGGTTTGCCTGCTGCTGTCTTCCTGTCCGATTATAATTTAGGTGTCTTCAACGCTAGAGTGAATAGGCTCTTAATAAACTAGTGCGCCTCTCTCAGTACTTACCATTAGATAGGATTGCAGTCAAGCACTAGCTGGGCACTGTATCCGAACATAAAGTGACCCAAACATCACTGATTCGTAATGATGACAAGCCAAGATGTGTTTAGGTATTGATAGAGTTGAGTTAGCATAAATATGTTAAACAATACTTATTTAGTCAGTGCCGACATTGACTGAAACATGAAACCATGAATTGCTAGTGGCAGTTAGCCAATAACGAGTGTATTTCATTGATACCTATACACATGTTAATAAAATTGAAGTGTCTGTTTGTAATATCAAAATAACTGTCGTCACAAATGAACTAATCCTGTAACATTCTCCGCGCGATTTGAACATATAGATCAGCCCAAAATCATGCATCGGGCAGTAGCCCACCAGATATAACACCCGTCTGGTCGGAGGATCCTCCCTTTTCAACTGAGGTATGTGGGAGTTTACTCACTGTTCCGCATACCTCTAAGCTGGTGTATGAAAGAATATTCGTGTACATGTATTGATAAATACATCACAATACTATCCACAATTATAATTTTATGCAACAAAAATTCATGAAAAACTAATCGAAACAAGAGTGGGCTCAAAATGCTACCCTGATAAACTACTCATTAACTTAACGAAACTTTTTTATAATAGGGAGACCAATAAAGATGCAGAATGTTGGAGTATAATAAAAATAAAAGTATCCTACTTCAACAGTATAGCTTTCTCTTTCTAACTAATAAACACAGTTAAGTTTTGGTCGTTTTAATCCCGCGGAGGGTCGTACCGGTACATGAAATACTATCGATTTGTAAAGAGAAAATTTAAAAATAAAGTACGTTTTTTTAAACTCGAATTTATTTACGCATGTACGAAATTAATTTCTCTAAGTAAACGTCAGCTGAGCGAGGTCAATTAACTGTAGGTATATGAAGTGCCTACCTGTTGCCATTATTGATATCGAGCAAAAAGGGGCAAAAAAAATCGCGTTTGTTGTACGAGAGCCCCTCTGGCTCCCGTACAACAAACGCGATTTTTAAATATTTATTTTATTTTGTTTTTAGTATTTTTTGTTATAGCGGCAACAGAAATACATAAATTGTAAAAATTTCAACTGTCTAGCTATCGCGGTTCTTGAGATACAGCCTGATGACAGACAGCGAAGTCTTAGAACCCTAAAAAAGGATTATAAACAGTTATTATGGATATGGGTATCCATAAAACTGTGTTTTTTTGGTATCCACTTACTAACCCTAACACAGAATATAAAATAAGTGTATTGTAGGTGTATACTGAATGTGCCATTGTATACCCTTGCATATCCTTGAGGAAAAACAGGTCGGATATTGTATGTTCAAGATGAATCGAAACAGGAAATAAACTAACATAAAACCCTGTGGCACTCCATCTTTCTGCGTAGTAATTCCTATAACTAAAAATGGCCTCGACATGCTATCTTGATGAACTACTCATTTATTCATAGAAAGTTGACATTATAATTTTTCTCTTTTTGTAATAGGCAAACCAATAAAGAAGCGGATTATTAAATAAGTGTATTGTATTTACTGTATGTGCTATTATATAATCTGGAATATCCTTCAAAAACAGGCATGATATTGTAATAATATGTTCATTGTTCAAAATTAATCAAAACAGGAGATAACCTAAAATAATACCCTGTGGCACTCCACCCTTCTGCGTAGTAATAACATCAACTACATACTTGATCTTCTAGTCAGATGGCTATAATAAATATTTCGCAGTTCTCATAAATGGTGTTAGTTAACGCAACGGACTACACAGGAGTGTAAGAGGTAGTATAGACGAGCAACTTTAGTCTCCGCCACTAATTTGTTTCTCACATAAAGTCTATATGGGACTTACCATGACGTGTTGAAATGTCAGTCGTTCGAGCAATTCAGTTTAGGTCGTCAAAATGGATAGCTTTAACCTCGTGATATCACTACAGGATTGAAGAAAAGTGCTTGTTTTTGATCTATTCTACCGTCGTCATTAAAAAAGGCACAACTAACATTTTTTCTAAATTGAGAGAAAAACATATTTGGAATCTGAATTTTTAATAACGACGGTAGTATTGATAGCAATCTTTTACGAAGAAATCGGGTCGCTGTCGCACCCGTGTGGCAACATCCAAATGTAGAGGTAGGAGATGATCGAAGATTTGGTTTCGGTAAAATAGCTTTCGGCTTGAGTTTCCGTGTCGGTCAAAATGTGACTGAATATTCGGAGACCGAAACAAGCGTCCTTGCTAAATACTGACTGACTTATTCATCTTTTTTTTTTTGCGTGCTGCGATCCCACCTAATGGTAAGCAGTGATGGTATCGTTGATGGCGAGAGGTGCTATATTTTTACGTTATCGTCAATTTATTCGAGTATTTAGTATTTTTATTAAAGTTTTATTAGTGACTGATACTTAAACACAAGATTGTAGTCATGATAAAAAACAATTCTTGCTATGTGATCGCGAAAAAAAATCTGCTGGTCAGTACATTTTTGTTCGCCTAACAGGTCAAAATGTGCTGAACTTGGCTGATTTCTTTCGCGATTTCAGGTGGCCCCATAGTAAAAGTTGTTTGTTATCATGATCACAATCACGTCTTTAAGTATCGGTCACTAATTGCCAGTCCACCCTATATAAATAAGTTTAACTGTCGAAATATAGTTAAGAATAACTGTATAGAAATATTATTTTTTGTCAGATTTTTCTTACCGCGTCAATTTCGGTTTCAGTTACGGTCGAAATTGGAAAAGGAACCAAACATTCGATTTCATTTTCTGCTGCAAATCGTGTTTCGATCGCTCACTATCCAAATCTCGGCAAGGAGAAAGTTGCCAGCTAAGTTGCTCGTGGGCGCCCTCCCTTATAATAACTCTTGAGCCACACATAATTATTATATTGGTATTCAAACATTGCATTACCACTGACAGTCCAGTTATTAAAATAAGCTTATATTAACCGGTTTATACCACTTGCAACACGCAAGATAAGTGTGAAGAAACCTCTCTGTATCAATTTAGATATGCGTTTGATAACAGAAGTGACATAGTAATATGTTTTGATTAATTGGGCTTGTAATTATGAACTGACTCCGATAGATCACGAAGACATATTAGAATTGCTGATTTCGTTTCTCTTGTTTGGGTACTATGTATCGCGACGTAAAGTACGGCCGACGGATCTTGGCGTCCCTGAAGTTAGGCTCTGCGAACTTTAGCGCTCAAAATAAGCGCGCCAAATAAATAATTTATAAAAACAAATGATGCCAATAACTGTTGTTAACACAATAACAACTGCTATTGGCATTTATTTTTTCAAACCATTTATTTTTTTACGATTGCACAAGCGCTAAAGTTCGCAGGGCCTAACTTCAGACGCGCCAAGATCCGTCGGCCGTACTGTAATCCACCTTTACATTGTGAATACCTCTACGGTCCGAACTAAGTTTTCGCCTCGTTGTTTGTAACGCGTACATCGAATAATACACTGTTAAATTTTAATCGTTTTAATCCCGTGGAGGGTCGATCATGAAACTATCGATTGTAAAGATAAATTTAAAAGTGAAGTACTTTTTTTTCTAAAACTCGAATTAATATACACATATACGAAATTAATTTCTTTAAGTAAACGAGTCAATGACGTTGTAGGTCATTGCGTACTAACTACAAGTAATTGAACTCGCCCAGCTTAAGTTTACTTAAAGAAATTAAAAAAAAAGTACTTATATTTTTTAATTTCATCTTTGCAAATTGATAGTGTTTCATGTACCGAATTGACCCTTCGCGGGATAAAAACGATCAAAATTTAACGGTGTATATTATAGTGGCCTGGCATTTTGCTGTACTGGACCTATTCTGCTCAGCCAGGACATACACAATGTTTCGTAGCAGTGTACCAAATAAACTTCTATTTTTTACTAGGAATTAACCTGTCTCAAAAATCCACCCTCTACATTGATTAATCATAGCTAAATTCAACTGACCTCAAAATAATATTCAACTTTTAACTGTCATAACATTAAAATGTCACAAAACTGGTTTTACATTTTAATTCGTTTCCTTGATTGAGAAATGTCAGATTGGTCTCGTGTTTACCATTTTAATGGTTTGGTCTATTTATATGAATATTTTATCGTGATGAAACATGATTATTTGGTTTCCTTCAAAAGAGTTTTATAGACGACTAGTGACCCACCTCAGCTTCGCACGGATGCAATGATGATATTAAATATATTATGCATGTATTATACATATAAACCTTCCTCTTGAATCACTCTATTAAAAAACCGCATCAAAATCCGTTGCGTAGTTATAAAGATCTAAGCATACATAGAGACAGACAGCGGGAAGCGACTTTGTTTTATTATACTATGTAGTGATTCTTAAATTATTGAGGCAATCTTTTGTAAGGCACAGAGTAATATACCAACAGAAATTATAGGCAATACTACACACATATTTTGTACAGGCAAGTCAATTAGCACCCGTATAAGATCTAAAATTGTAAAACGAACAACTGAAATATTGACCGTCGATTTAACTATTCTGTAACTACTAGCTATCTTTGTTTATTTGGCAACGCAGCATCTCCGAATGAACATCTATGTCACCAGAACATTAAGCAAAAATTAAATTTCAAAAACAAAACTAAATAAGTGTTACCATAACAGATAAAACAAGAAGCAAAACATAGTGAAACACATTAAACAAAAGACGTTAAGGAACATTCTAATTGTAACCAAACCAAACTGAGTCAAAAACACTTGAATAAGTAAAAAGTGAAAAACTTGAATAATACCAAGTGACAGTGGAACTGCCCGCTACAGAGAAAGTGACGTTACCACACGTAACTCGATCTGAACTAGACGAAGTGCAAAGAACAGTACCTAATAACCAAAAATCTACCAAACTGTTGTCTGTCCAAAATGATACAATAAGTACAGGCATTGTGTCGGAAGCAATGACAGCCGGTGTGGCAGCCAGGCGGAAATCCAGGCCTAGGAGAAGCTGGGCCAAAGTGGAGCAGGATGGACAGGTATTAATGAAGACATAAGGAAAATATGGTGATTGGGTGTTGATATAGTTTGTAATAATAATTAAGCATCATCGTTTTCTTCCTTATTATTCCTTGCTTTCAAGCCAGATCACTTTTGCACTGTTCATTCTCTGTTTTTGTATTATCATCATTACTTTACTATTACACATAGGCCTCTTCCAAGTGTCCCTACAATGACTGGTCCTGTGCGAGCCATCCATCGGATTTGCAGGACCATCATCAGGTCATCGGTCCACATTTTGGGATGCCTTCCAACGCTGTGTTTTCTGGTACACGGTTGCTTCAGAACCTTTCGACCCTATCGATGATCGTTCTGCTAGCAAAGTACCCGGTCCTGTGCATCTCCCATCCATCGTATTCGTCACCAGGCCATCGGTCTACATTGTGGAAGGCCTTCCAACGCTGCGTCTTCCGGATCTATTTTGCAAACTATGTGCCCACTTATAATTCAATTTAGCGATTCTTCTGGCTAAGTCTGTTGTTAACACAATCAAGGAACCTTACCATTACCTTTTAGAACCTCAAACCAATGAATGTATCCACCGGTGATTGGAAGGTTTGGACTATCTTTAACGCAGCACGAATTTGCAAATACCGACGTTGTTTTTAACTCTATAGAGCCTTTTTTTAAGATGGGAAGTCATCCAATGACTTCTCACGATCTAGGGCGGAGCAGGAGGATGTGTCAGACTTTAAATCATTACATCCACACCTATGTTTCTTCTTTGCCTAGCGTTCCAGGACCCAGGGTATCTTTATCCCTCTCAGTAGCCAACACAACCCCTGGCCTCAGTAGGCTCCGGTCCTTCTGGGCCTCTACGGTTTTGCTGGCATCTCTTTGAAGTGCGCCTGGAACACTATGCGCCGTTGACGAATTGGGCTCAGTGTGGACGGTTATCGGACGGCCGGATAGCGAGGAACTCTATAGAGCTGGGAATCAATGAGCCGGTCTCCCAGCTGTGTCATACTTGTGACTTAATTGCATCCAGCTTTATAATGTTCCCACTGCTGGGACTCAGGCCTCCTCACTAGGAGGGGGAATGAGCCGAAAGCGGGCCCAGTGCGGGTTGGTGGATGTCACATGTCTACAAATTTTTGGTTCTAGGACATGCCGGTTTCCTCACGATGTTTTCCTTCACCGTTTTGAGAGCAGTGGTGATAAAAATAAATTACACCTTAATAGTACCTTGACTTAACAAATAATTCTCTTTGTCAACAGGCATCAGACTTCACGGACATAGGCGACTGGCCGACCCTCGGCGCCGCCGTCTCCGGTGGAGCCAGGTGTCACTCCACGCCGCCTCCTCATGACGCTGATCCGGCGCATCACAATGGGACTGCGGTAAGATTTGATTGTTCTGTTACAATACTAGTATCTTTTTATGGCCTTGGGATAACAGCAAATGACTTCTCTCGCTCTTGGCTAGAATGAGAGGGTGTGTGAGACTTTTACTGACGAAAACCTACGCGCGGCCTACCACTTCGATTGAGACCCGAAAATCGGTTACTGCGCATTCAAGGTCGACCGTCATGATGGTTCAACTTGTGTGACGAGGATTATAACGGATTTCTCGGGTCTCAATCGAAGTGGGGAACTGCGCGTAACCATAGAAAATAGTTCAACTTATTGGACCTGCAACAAAAATTCAAATAAACACACCCGCTGTGTTCACACTCGTGCGCAAGCGCATAACCTTGTCAAGGTCATCGCTATGCCGATTCGAGAGGTAACATAAACAATGAAACAGCCTCTTATCTCGCTTTCTGATTACAATTTCTTGGTCATGTTTTTCGATTTTGTTACTTCGATTGATTATAGAATTCTTGTAGGTGAGTGTTTTGTTTTGGTACCTATTTTACTATTCTTCATCATGGACTGGCCTGTTGGTCTAGTGGTTAGTGGCCTTGAAGGCTAAGCCGGAGATCGTGGTTTCGATTCCCACCCGAGACAAATGTTTTTGTGATGAGCATTTTAATTTTTGTGTCTGGGTGTAATTTATTTATAATATGTACAAGGGACCCGTGCCAGCTTCGCACGGATGCAATGGTGATATTAAATATATTATGCATTCATATAAACCTTCCTCTTGAATCACTCTGTCAATTAAAAAAACAGCATCAAAATCCGTTGCGTAATTTTAAAGATATAAGCATACATAGGGACAGACAGCGGGAAGCGGCTTTGTTTTATACTAGGTAGTGATGTATTTAAAAATATATAAGTATGTTTATCAGTTGTCTAGTACTCATAGCACAAATTCTGCTAAGTTTGGGACTAGATGGTGTTGTGTGAAAGTTGTAGAATATTATTATGTTGCTGCTTATCTTGTTTCGCTTACCAGTATGGCTATTATCCGACTCCATCATGAGACCAGGTCCATGGTACCATATTAATGCATTGTCATCCAAGTTACATAGTTATACCAAAATTCAGCTCAATAGGTTTGGGTTAACTGTTTCAAATTCCATTTGCAAGATTCGACCCAAAAAAATGTACATACAAATATTGCCAGTTTAATAAAATCTTGTAAAAATCTACTTTTAATGTGTCCCGTAATTTAGGCCTGATATCTCTTCACAATAGAGACGCTGGGTTACGCAATACGGGTACAGTAAATATTTGACAGTAAGTAGGTTTTATTGAGAACGTTATTTCGATGTTCTTGATTACTTATTGAGAATAACATGTGTTTTATTATACACTAGCTTCTTCCAACGGCTTTGCTCGCGTGAAGTGAAAATAAGTTTCTTCATACAAAAATTGGGCCCAGTTTTTTTTTTTTTTTTGGCCCCGTTAAACTCATAGTGCTCGCCTGCAACATAAAAGGAAACCTGCAAAATTAGTCAGTTGGTTTTTTCTTTTATATATGTATACAACCTTATTTTTAGTATATGCGAAACCTGAAACACGTGTCTAATCTTTTTATGTAAAGAATTCGTGTACAAAATATCTAAACCGTATCATGAAAAATCACAAAGTTATAAGCTTGTTATGTTACCTGGTTGGTCACTGGGTCATCCAGGCGACTAAGAAGTGGTTTTACTCATGTTATGCCGGCTATAACCTGCCATAACTTGTGTCGGTAGTGTCCAATTTGTGACAATTTTTTAAATATTTTTGGGAAAAATATAACATGTTGTAAAAACTATTGGAATCGATTCAGTTACTGATTCTAAACAAACTATATTCAGGCATAATTATACTGAAAATAAAGTTGGAAAACGAAAAAAAAAAAATTGCAATAAAAATATACATTGACCATAACTAACAACGAAATTCGTCACATTACAGGACCAAGACCGCAAGCCCCCGGAGGAACCACACCATCACCAGCCCTCGAGGCCGGAGAAGGTGGAACCCACGCACAACCACCAGCACAATGACAGGCATCACGACAAACATGTTGACAAGGCTCGGAGTTCAGGTTGGTACCTTCGAAATCCATTATCATCATCGTTTCAGGTGAAAGACGTCCACTGTTGGGTATTGTCCTCCCCGAAGTGGGGCCGTAACCATCAGTCCTGAGCACCTCGCATCCATCGGATTCCCACGAATCTCACCAGGTCGTCGGTCCACCTTATGGGGAGGCCTTCCAACAATCTTTACACCGTTAAATTTTGCCTCTCTTAGAGAGGAGGCCTGAGTCATCATCATCAGCCTTTTAATGATCCCATGAAAAGGCTGATGATGATGACTCCAACTGTAAGGCTAAGAACTGACGAAGCAGTTTCCAAGAGCGCCCGCCGCGGTAGAGGAAACCGCTACTATATTTCTAAACTCACGAGACCACAGTCCTGTGCGGTTAAGCAGCCGTCCTGGTTGCGATTTTCGCCTGGTTTTCTGGCGGGTGATTGTCGCAAGACAAGCGGTTGACAGAGAGCCCGCCGGTGCTACGGGAGCCACGAACAAATATGACGTGAAATGTGCTTTAATGTTTTATATATGACCGCTTTGTGAGTTCTTAGCCTGAGCGGAGCGAGAGGGCGTGTCAGACTTATACTGGCTTTGACTCATCCGTTTTTCTTCACTTGGCCTTTGCGCTTCAAAGTAATTGTGACTCGTTACTGATCAATCACTATAACTATGTAACCTCTCATCTTCAGGTGCAGGCAAAGGCGGCAGTAAGTCGGGCAAGCACAAATGGGTGCCTCTGGACATCGACGTGAAGGCCGCGCGACCCGGCAAGCATGGACCACAGCATTCGACAAGACCAGAAAACGGTATGAAGCTATCAACTTTCTTCTCATATACAACCTTCTTTTTACTGTATGTGAAACCCGAAACACGTGTCTAGTATTTTTTTTATGTAAAGAATCTATGTACAAAATTTCATAACTGTATCATGAAAAATATCACAAAAGTTTTAAGCTTGTTGTGGTACCTTGTTGTTCACACAAACTCATGGTCACCGGGCCATCCGGGTGACTGAGGGTTTGTTTTACACCTGCACCAAGCTTTGCGCTGGCGCCTAATGCCCGCAATGGTCTTACGTGACCAGTTTTGTACTCAGTATCGCTGGTGTCTACTGGGGCCAAAGGTTATGTGAGACTGTCACCACGGGCCCCGGGATAAAGGCAAGGAACGGAAAGGTAGGTTTTTAGTCAGTAAAAGTCTGACACTATTTCCCGCCCCACCCAACGGCGGGATTTGTCATTGGATGATTTTACCTAACCAAAAAAAAAAAAAAAAGTATCGCTGGTGTCCAAATTGTGACTTTTTTTAAATAGTTTTTTGGAAAAAATATAATGTGGTGTAGAAATTATTGGAATCGATTCAGTTACTGATTCTGAACAAACCATATTCAGGTTTCGCATATACAAAAATAATGTTGTATTTCTTGAGTATTATTGATCGAGTCTCTGATGATAATCGCTTTGAAGTTCTTCTCGTATCAGTTTGATACCTACTCTCCATGGTCGCGTAGCTTCATAGACGCGTATTCGTCACTACACGCTTGGTGTACGCCTGCGTGAAGCGACCATACTAAACTATGGTCTACTGTCCAAGGACGCGTATTTGTTATTATCAGAGGTCGGAGTAGGTAGATTGATTTTATATACTTGCGTCAAGATATTATAATATGGACATGCCATTTTATCCATAATGTGCGGGAAGTACCGGAAAAAGTTCCGGGATTGGAATTATGGACTAAAATAAAATAAAGCGTCATACTGTCAAGCGTCATTTCTAATTCAACAATAAGGGACAAAATACGGTGTAAATATTCCGAGGTATTTTTGTATAAAATAAAATACTGATTTCTTTCACCATTAGCTAACACTGGCAGCGTAGATTGATATTATTAATACGTTTTTCACCTTAAACACAAATTCGTGCTAATTTAAAAAATCCGGAACAAATATCACAATAAATATGAAGCGGTATTTTGGAGGCATATCCATATTATCCTCTACGTTTGACGTCAAGGACCTTAAATCAATCTATTTACTCCGACCTCTGGTTATTATACGCAATTAATTTCGAATTTGCGTATATTGATTAGAGTTTTAGAATAAAAGTTCTTTCTTTTTTTTATTTTATATTTACAAATCGATAGCGTTACATGTACCGGATTGACCCTCCACGGGATTAAAACGATCAAAATTTAACGGTGTATAAGGGATGCCAACTCGCTACTAACGCGCTACTGCATCGCTAAAAAAAGTCGCCGTGGGTAATGGGCCTAAACTTCTTTTACTATTTATCGGTTGTCCCGTAATTTAGGCCTCATATCTCTTCACAATAGAGACGCTGGGTTACGCAATACGGGTACAGTAAATATTTGACAGTAAGTAGGTTTTATTGAGAACGTTATTTCGATGTTCTTGATTACTTATTGAGAAAAACATGTGTTTCATAATTTAGTTTATTAACTAAATTGCGTGACCTTTTTGGGAAACTAGCACCCGTATTTTTTAAGAAGTAATTACTTGTTACTAAGTAAAATCTTATTAAGTCATTACTTGACGTTTGAAATCTTCATTCAAAATTTTTTTTTTTTTTAACTATAGAAATTATTACTTAAGTAGTTACTTTTACTCAAATATTTAGTTTTACTTGTCTATAAATTCGGGTGTTAGTAAAATCGGGATTTGGCTTGGTGTGTGGTCACGCAATTTTAACCTTTTGAATACCGTAATTAGAGACACGGTGTGCGGACACCAGTGTCCTCTTGCGGCTTGAGTAATTGAATGTATTTTAGGGGCTTTTTTACTTTCATTACTTATACACTTCACTTTCTTTACTTACTTTTATCCTAAGGTTGTAAGACCGCCATTTTGCCCACAGATTTCAGTTCCTGTGAATTGTTACTACAAGTTTTGGTGTACAATAAAGTTTATTTTATTCTATGAATTTGTGACCAAACTCTATTCAATGTTCTGATGAGAAAAAATTACATTATTGTGTATCTGGTGCTTGCGACTTGTGACAACGTCGTGCCGCTATGTCGTTGTCAGTGTAAATCTCGTCAAAATCGGTGTAGCTGTTTAGGGGTATGCTGAACAGAGAGTTAAGTCCCGTAAGACTCCGTTTAAGGGAGAGAACTCATGTAGGGGTCTTCTCTTGCCGCCGCCACGGTAGCAGGCCCGCAGCTTCTGTAGAATGCAAATATATATCTAAAAAATAAAAAGCAATTTTCACGACGCGGCTTACGGCCGCGGTGTGCGCGGTTTTTCGCGGCTGCCGCTCAACGACGTACCTAGATAAAAATCGGATAGCACAGTCAGTGCGTCTGAGCGTGCTCCGGGACACTGACGATCCGGATGACCCTGACACTAAGCTATGTGAACAAGTTCGTACAAATTGTACGTAACCGATTTTTTCCCGTACCTGACGGAACATGGCAGGGCCGGGTACCGCTTTATAATTGTGTTTGTACTTATTAAAAATCTAATCTATATGATCTCCTCAACAGACACAGTCTCCCTAAACGGTGAGGACTCCCGTTCCCGCGGGGGTCCACGCTCCAGGGGCGGGCGGGGAGGCGCCCGGGGCGGCCGCCGCACCGCCCCCCGGCCCGCCTCCGCGCTGCCGTCGCTCCCGGCGCCGCACCACCACACGCTCTACCATCACGCGCACGACTTCCCTCACCACCCGGACCTCGCACAGGTAACTTATTCAAATAAGGAAGAAGAGATGGCTCAGTGGTGCTATTCTCTAAGAAAACGCAGCGCTGCCTCAACGATGAACACCCAAATAGGATACATTGGATTGTCAACCTAATGTACCTATACATTGGATTGTTAATTCAATGTATCCTATTTGGGTGTTCGTCTTTGCGGCAGCGCTGCGTTTTTTAGAGAATAGCACTGCAGTAATCTTTGACATTATTCGGCTATCAAAAGAGCCTTGAACAGGAACACCGCCATATGAAACGGTGAACGAAAAATAAAATAAAAATAGTCTGATGTATATTAAGACATCTTTTTGGCCAAGCAAGGACAAAGCTTACTAAGGCTAAGGGTTAGCTTCTAAAAGGAAAGCTCGGTCCTAGTATGAAAGTCAACGAAGGAACAGGAGTGGGTTTTTAGTCAGTAAAAGTCTGACACTATCTCCCGCCTCGCAAAGAGCGGGAGATGTCATTGGATGATTTTTCCCACCTAACCAAGACCCTTTTTTAGGAAGAATATCGTAAGCGACAGTTTGCATGTTGTGCTCTAATGGATTTTTTTCTTCTATATCAAAAAGTATTTATCTTTATGTACATAACCAGTATCTGTCAGCGGCTCTGCCCGCGTGAAACTCGTTTTTCCCCCTTAGGGGTGGAGTTTCGTTAAATCCGTTCTTAGCTGATGTCTACACCCTATAAGGAACCTACCTGCCAAATTTTAAGTTTGTAGGTGTTATAGTTTCTGAGATTTTGTGATTGATCAGTGAGTGGTATTTCGCGTTTATATATATTTTAGATCGTTCATGTAATTACACATAGTTCACATACAGATATAATAGTTCCGTACCCTGTCCTAGCTCGAGCGGACACCGGTGTCCTCTCACATCCACTCCACTATAGGCCATAATTCCTATGTTTAGAGTCTACTTTTGTATAAACAAGTTTGGTAGTAGTGGTACTCAAATGGGGTTAAAAACGGGACCATATTTACTACGACTTTGCTATCTGTCTGTCACCAGGCTGTATGTCAAGAACCGCGATAGCTAGACAGTAGAAATCTTTACAAATTATGTATTTCTGTTGCCGCTATAACAACAAATACTAAAAATAAAATAAAATAAATATTTAAGGGGGGGGCTCCTATACAACGAACGCGATTTTTTTTGTCCCTTTTCGCTCGATATCAATAATTGCAACAGGTAGGCACTTGAAATATTCACAAAATACTCAATTGTATTTTTGCTTTAATAATAAATAATTAAAACTAAAATAAATATTTAAGGGGGAGTTCCCGTACTAAAAACACCATTGTTTTGCCTATTTTGTTGTTGTTCTGTTGTTTAGCTAGTCAATGGTACGGAACCCTTCGTGAGCGAGTCCGGCTCGCACTTGGCCGGTTTTTATGGAAGAAAAAACCTGTTTCTGCAAAATAGTTTGTCGCTTACAATATTCTTCCTAAAAAATTTGGTTGCTTCACCACAATGGGTCGACAACTACGACAATCTTTCAAATCGTGGGTTCGATTCCCACACTGTACAAAATGATATTTGTATAACCGCATAGCTTTTTAATGATGTCTGTGTGAATAATCTTTTGTATAATACTTATAACAATCGACTGATTCACTTAATACCTAAATAAGGAATATGCATACAAAAATTTTTATTTGCTTATATAGCTATTACTAACTTGGATTAGTCCGTCGAGTGTTTTCGTGTCCTATGCGCCAGGGTCGTGTGTTAGCGACTGGGTACTCCGTCTCGTTTAGCTCTTCAATCCCCATAGGTGACAGAAGAGCTGACGAGATGCGAGTATTTGGTCGTGGATGTGCGACCCTGGCGGAATAAACGCGAGGATGTTTGTCGGATATATCCGACGTATATTACGCGGCAAATAAGTTGAACACTATGGTTACGCGCAAATCGGTTACTGCACAGTCAAGGTCGACTGTCATGATGGTTCAACTTGTGTAACGAGGATTATGACCGATTTTCGTCACGATCGAAGTAGAGAGCTGCGCGTAACCATAGGTTTCAAATTATTTGCCGCATACTATAATTAGACAGAGAAGTCCGACACGGTTTTTCACGCCTAAGAAACCAACAAAAGTGATATAATAAATATCACTTTTGTTGGTTTTTTTTATTGGGATAAACTTATACTTAACTGCGATCCCACCTGATCGTACGCAGTGATGCAATCGTTGAAGGTGAGAAAAAGAAAAGAAAAGAAAAAAAGAAAAACAGTTTATTTACACGGAATGACGAAACTAAAAGCTAGACAAACATAATTATTTTAAAGAAAAGATAATTATGCGTCACATCTGTGCAAAACGGCCGAACGCTCATCATAAAGCTGTGTCCTCGTGCACAATGCGATGAGCACACAGCGCTGGTTTATTAAGAGCCTATTCACTCTAGCCTTGAAGACACCTAAACTATAATCGGACGGGAAGACCGCAGCAGGCAAATTGTTCCAGTCCTTCAATGTACGCGGTATAAACGACAAGGCCAAACGCTTAGTCCGCGTCCGTCATAGTCTTTCTATCATTTCCGATATTGCTTTCACAGTTAAACATTGATATACTGTTTAGTTAACAAATATTGTTTTTATGCATATTCCTTATTTTTACCAGTTTTGTATGTTATCATAATTTCTGTGTGTATAACCATCGACAAAATATGTATTTTTTTATTCGTGTAAGGGCAAGACGTGTTGGCTGCGCTCGTCTTGTCCTTGGTATACATATTATACATATCGACACTTGAAAGGCAAAAATTACTAAGCGACATTCAGGAAGAAAATAATTTATTATTAAAAATTACAAAATAGTCTGAGCGTTTAGTAATTTTTACTAAATATTTTAATTTTAAATCTATCTCCTTTAAAGTTTACTCAATGTTATGTCGCTTAGTATTTTTTGCCTTTCAAGCGACGATATACATGTATAGATATGTATACCAGAACAAAAGTCCCTATCCTAGAACCTAAATTTATATCATTTTGTTATCATTTGAGTACCATTTTCACATTTATTCAGTGGCTGCTTAACGTTTAAAACTCGGCAAATAAGTCGAACTAAAATGGCGACCGTTGCCGGTGCCGCACTTCGATTGTGACACCAAAATTTGTTTATGTGCATTCAAGATCATAGTTCAACTTACATGTCGTGGATAATACCTAACTTGCTTTACTTGGTAGAATTAAGTCATTGTAGTTTACCCTAGTGATTCATTTAATTTTATTTACTAATTCATCCTTTTCACCACTTACGTCGGATATATTCGACGAACACTCTCACGTTTATTCCGCCAGGGTTGCACATCCACGACCAAATGCTCCATCTCGTCAGCTCTTCTGTCACCTATGGGGATTGAAGAGCTAAACAAGATGGAGTACCCAGTCGCTAACACACGACCCTGGCGAATAGGACACGAAAACCAATCCGACGCGGGTGGTTAAAGGGTTAAGGGTGTTTTAAATATCGTGCGGATTTCATGACGCATGCAGTATTGCCTCGCATACGGGACAATACCGCAGGCGTCGCGGGGCGTATTCGACGCATTACAGTAAATACTTGTATGAAAAGGACATTTGCGGAGGCTACGCGTGCGGGACAATCCCGCATGCGTGATGAAAACTGCACGATATTAAGAACTCCTTAAGGGCACAAAATTGTGGTGAATGGCTTATTTTCGCCTGAATTGTCATTTCCACGTAAATGTTAGTTGGCCTACTAGTGTTACGGTAATGTTCGATAGAAACATCGCGCCCGTGGTACAGATTACAATTGCCCTTAACTGAAGAAACAAGGGTGGGTTTCAGTCAGCAAAAGCCTGACAATCAAAGGGACTGTTGCACCCTAGAGAAGGCATTTAAAAATGAACACGGCATGTCCTAAAACAAAAAATCCGAAGACATGTGACATCCACCAACCTGCACTGGGCCTGCGTGGTGGATTACGGCCCATTCATTCTCCTAGAGAGGAGGCCTGAGTGCCAGTAGTGGGAACATTATAAGGCTGATGCTATGCTATGCTAAATGACAAGTATAAGGCTTACTTCAGACACACAAAACGAAAAGCTTGTACAAATCATAACTGTAATATAAAAATAAAATCTTATTTCAATAACAATTTGGCTGTAACACAGCGTTGCCAGATTTTTTTCTATCCCTTCTCAAGTCGTAAAAAAAGGCGGGATTCTTACGTCGAAAGCAGGGCTTAATAAAAAACGTATGTATGGTGACTGGTAAATAGTGGACGATACTTAAGGGCCGGTTCTAGTCACTGTTTTTCTGTATGAACTTCGCTCGGGATTATGTCATCTTCGCGGCCCCAAAACAGCGGTTTTATTTCTGTATAAAAAAAAAAACAACAATTGTTCAAGATTTTTGTTCTTGCGAAGCGCTTTTAAATAACAAGCTTTATTTCTTTTTTGTAACTTTCAAATAGTTCCGTAACGTAATTTTGTAGATAATAAATAATACGTTTGAAATCGTAAATTACCCTAATTTCGCGTTTTTTTGTTATCGAGCCAGCTAATTTATATCCTGTTTTCATTTTTGCCAAGCGCTTGGTCATATAGTCAATTTTAATAAAATAAATTTTCATGGTGTTCTCTGTTACATTTGTGGATTTCCACAGGTTTAAAAAAGGTCAAAATGAGTAGAACCGGGCCTTAAACACGTCGTTGTAGTCATGATAACAACTTCTACTATGGGATCAAACCTGAAATCGCGAAAAAATCTGCCAAGTTCTATCGGCGAACGGCTAGTTCACATTGACTGTGCCACTCAGCCGTGCTGCCTTAGCACGCTACACGCACGGTCGATTTATCTCCGATAAGCGGGACTGAGGCTGTCCCGCGCGGGACATTTATTTTTGATTAAAAAATCGGGACATCTGGCAATGCTGCTGTAATGCCATGCTAGGTAAACATAACCTCAAAATGGTCACGTGGTACTCAAAATAACATTTCATTCATATGTCTTGGTGTTCGACGTTCATGGGACAATATATTTATATATTTTTACTTACTAACCATTTATATACATTAAGTTACAAAGTAAATACATCCCGATTATAGTAATGGTGTCTTTAATATCGTGCGGATTTCATCACGCATGCGTAACTCCCACTTATTGTAATCGGAACGCGTTGTTTTGCCATTTCAATTTTTCTGTATGCGGATCAAATCCGCATGCGTGATGAAATAAGCATGATATTAAAAAAATACTCTAAGTTCAGAGGCCCTACCACGAGCTTTTGACGCGATTGGTTTTATCACCTAAACTGAATTGTAAAAGGGAACTATATAGAGTGTATAGCCATCCCTCTTTTTCAATCGCACGCCTGACGTTTTAATACGTCTTGGTAGGGCCCTTGAATCGATTTCAGCTGTGTTTAAAATACTAATATATAAAAAAAATATACCTGCTGTAGGTTTCCTACGCTAGTTTTCTTTAACACTTGTTTTCGTGATTCCTTTAGTTTTGAGAAAGAAGTATTCCTGTTTCGGCACCGATTTTTTCGTCATCAAAACTTTCGGCACCGATTTTTTCGGCATCAAAACTTTCGGCTCCGATTTTTTCGGCATCAAAAGTTTCGGCACCGATTTTTTCGGCATCAAAAGTTTCGGCACCGACTTTTTCGTCATCCAAAGTTTCGGCACCGATTTTTTCGTCATCCATAGTTTCGGCACCGATTTTTTCGTCAACCAAAGTTTCGGCACCGATTTTTTCGGCATCAAAACTTTCGGCACCAATTTTTTCGGCACCAAAATTTTTGCCACCCAAGCTATTCCTCTTTCGGCACCAATAGGTATTTTTGTTATGTTGTTTCCTGATTCGGTACCAAGCTAACATACCTATTGGTGCGGAAAGAGCTTGGGTGTCGAAACTATTGGTGCCAAAACACGAATACTTCTTTAGAGATCTCTTTATGTCTTTTGGTGATAAGAAATATTAGATTTCTTTACAATATTATCTTTGGTTTCTTACTACTATAGCATGTTTTAATGTTATTATTAAAAGGTATACTTAGTTAAGTAATTTAATAAAATAAAGGGTATTATTTAACTGTTCCTCAATTTATTTCTAATATGTCTATTTTTCACCAAAATATTAATTGTGTACTAAAGGATTCTCTTTTGGGTGGTTAAAAATATAACCACGAAGAGGATGACGGTGTCTGTGTTTACTCTCTTCACCTCGCTGACTAGGCCATATGTTGTTCCACCAAAATTACTTATTGTACAGGTACACATTATGTTCCATTGGGTGGTTAATAAAATCATGAAGGGAATGACGGGGGTCTGTGTTTAATCATCTTCTTCTCAAGTTCCATTTTTGGCGGAGAATAAGATTTTTGATGTACAGTTAAAATATCCCCTTTTTAAATGAATGGTATTTATTTTATATTAATATTGATGAATGCGTATTATTTATATTTACTAATAGTGGTGTTATTGGTGTTCATTTTCATTTGGTTTTCATTTTATTATTATTTTATTATTGTGAGTTTGGTTGTGAAAAAATATCCTTTAAAATAATTTTCGAAGGTGTTGTTAATAAATCAAGCAGAATATAATTTAGTCTATAGGGAAAGATTTTTTTAGCTGAAAGTGTGTATTTTAAAGTTAAATATGATTGTGGTGCAGTGGTCGAGCAATTTTCTGCTGTTCTACGTGTCACGGGTTCTTTGTACATGCACTATGAACTATTCAGGATTAATTTTTAGAATGGGATAAAATAAAAATAAAAAGAAACATTTTGCCCCTCACCCGACTGCTCCAGAAAAAGGCAAATGTTTTTGTTATAGTAAGAAAGGCTTGCATTTATAAACAAAACATGATTTGACTGAATAAACTTAAATTACCTTTGGAAAACCAATTTGACTTGACTACGGTTGGTGCCATATAAATTTATTATGAAGTCAATAAAAATATATACATCGACGCTTAAAAGGCAAAGTTGCTAAGCGACATTGAGTAAATTTTACAGTAGAGTGATTTAAAGTTAAAATTTTTTAGAGAAAAATAGTTAAAAATGACGAGATAGTCGGATTTGGATATAATTATCATTAATATCAGGATCTAAATCCGACATTTTTCATAAAGTACTTTTTTTTTTCTAAAAAAAATATTTTATATCCATCTCCTATAAAGTATACTTAATGTCGCTTAGTCATTTTTGCTTTTCAAGCGTCGATATATTATTTTTTTTATTGCTGAAGTTAAAATGTTATAGTTAGCCATAAGTATTACCAACACCTTCGAAAAAAAAAAAGAACGTAAAATGTCAATTTTCACAACCTCCCCCCAAACTCACTCCCCCCAACCCCGTCCCACGCAGCTTCGTGTATCAGCGGCTGGCGTGGCACAGGTGGTGGTCCCCTTCGGAGGCCTCACCGCTATCGGGGCTCCGCTGGCGCCGCAGATGGCCCAGGCGTTCTACTATGGGGCTGCGGCCGCTACCGCCGCGCCCTATGGCATGGGCCTGGACCATGCTACGCTGAAGGATTTGATCAAGAAACAGATGTGAGTATTGTAGGAAGCTCTTTTTTTTTTCATTATACAGAGTGTATCTGATATCGTACCACAAACGAATACCATGGATCCAGTACATTATTCTGGATACCCCAGTGGTGGAATTTTTCCTCGTCAAAAAGTCTGTACTTTATCTGTCCTAGCTCGAGAGGACACCGGTGTCCTCTCACATCCACGCCACTATAGGCCATAATTCCGATGTTTAGAGTCTACTTTTGTATGAACAAGTTTGATGTAGTGGATCTACATATTAAAATTTAAACTGTACTAAATCGTTGTCTAACAGTTTTAGTGATAAAAATTAATGAATTTCTTTTAAAATTAAAGATGTCATCGGGGTTGATTAAAATAAAGATTTTATAAACCCCGATGACATTTTATTTAATTAATTTTAAATTCAAATATATTTTTTTTAATTTTTTACTAAAAATGTTAGAGTATTAGTTAGAATAACGGTTTTATAGAGTTAAAAAAACGTTTGTTTTATATTTTTATTAAATTAGGAAAAACTGTCGAAAAACCCTACCACTGGGGTGTCCAGAATACTGGGTCCATGGTATTCGATTGAGCGTCGGCACTCTGTATAGGCTTGTGTTTGATTACTATCCCACCTGATGGTAGGCGATGATGTGGCCGACGATAGATCACGCTTGCCTAGAAGCAACCTATTCACTCTTGACTGACTTCTATTATGAAACAATTTATTTAATCTTTTAACCGCATACGTCGGATATATCGGACAAACACACTCGCGTTTATTCCGCCAGGGTCGCACATCCACGACCAAATACTCGCATCTCGTCAGCTCTTCTGTCACCTATGGGGATTGAAGAGCTAAACGAGATGGAGTACCCAGTCGCTAACGCACGACCCTGCCGAATAGAACATGAAAACACTCGTAGGACCAATCCGATGTAAAAAGTTAAAACATCCATTGAACTTTACTTGAAGAAATCTTGCAAAAAATCCGTATTAATATAGATGTTTTGTTGATTGGACAGCGAATACTACTTCAGCCCCGACAACCTGGCGCGCGACTTCTTCCTGCGGCGCAAGATGGCGGCGGACGGCACCATCCCCGTCACGCTCATCGCGTCCTTCCACCGCGTGCGCGCGCTCACCGCCGACGTGCAGCTCGTGCTCGACGCCATCCGCGACTCCGACAAGCTGCAGCTCATCCAAGGGTTCAAGGTATTACCTTCTAATCTCCATCACTCACTCACTGCTCGAACACCACTCACTCACTAGGTAAACATAACTCACTCACTAGGTAAATATCACTCAGTCACTAGGTAAACATAACTCAGTCACTAGATTAACATAACTCAGTCACTAGGTAAACATAACTCAGTCACTAGGTAAATATCACTCAGTAAGTAGGTAAACATCACTCGGTCGCTGGGTAAACATCATTCAGCCACTGTATAAACAAGACTTATTCAATGGGTATATATTACTCTGACAAACATCACTCAGTCACTTTTTATTAATCACTCGATCACTAAAATAAATATCATTCAGTTACTGGGCAATCCTCACCCTGTCACTAAGTAAATAACACTCAAATACTAGGTAAACGTCACTCAGTCAATGGTTAAACATCACTCAGTCAGTAAATAAACAACATTCACTAACTAGGTAAACATCATACAGTTTTTGGGTACACGTCATTCAGTCACTAGGTAAAAATCACTCAGTAGATAAACATCACTCAGAAACCAGTGGTGCTATTCTCTAAGAAAACGTTGCGCTGCCTCAACGACGAACACCCAACTAGGATGTAATGGATTGTCAACCTAATGTACCTATACACCGTTACATTTTGGTCGTATTGATCCAGTGGAGGGTCGATTCAGTACATGAAACACTATCGATTTATAAAGATAAAAATGAAAAATAAATTACTTTCTTTTTTCAAACTCGAATCAATTCAAGCATGTACGAAATTAATTTCTTTTAAATTAAATTCGAGTTTTAGAAAAAAAAATAGTTTATTTTTGAATTTTAATCTTTACAAATCGATAGTGTTTCATCTACCGAATCGACCCTCCACGGGATTAAAACGACCAAAATTTGACGGTTCATATTGGATTGTTAATCCAATGTATTCTATTTGGATGTTCGTCGTTTCCGCAGCGCTGCGTTTTCTTAGAGAATATCACCACAGGTAATCATCATAAATGTTGTCCTACATGACATTTATTATTATTACTTATAGTATCATAAACATCTTCCCAATCGCTGTCGGTGAATACCAGTATGAAGCGACTGCTAATCTGAACTCTACGTCCTATAAACTAGGTACTTTTTGCTAAAATTTGTTCTAGAAATGTAAATTATGCACTGTATGTCCACTGTCCACAATATCAGTATTGTAGTCAGTCACTGCGAATGTAAGTGCGACAGCAACAGAGTCGACGCGGCGTTCCGTGATGTCGGCTTAGGCAGAACGGGTGCATTGTTGACGCGACAAGATACTAAAAACTGTCTTAATCTTTGAGGTCGTAAAACCACTAGTCTGTCAACAAATTTTATTTGCATCTTCATCATCATCATAATATAAAATATGGTGTACTAAGATGTTATTTGATAAAAAATATTAGAGCATACACGTTTTGATAGTATCACAGCAGGCAAATACATATTATATAAAGTTTAAGTTTGCATTACCAATTTATTATAAGTTAAAAAAATATTACATGTCTAAAAATACGTCCTGGATCCATGGCGCACGTTTGTGCGTCATGTTATAAAAACTATACAACATTAAGTATATGTGAAACCTGAATATAGTTTGTTCAGAATCAGTAATTGAATCGCTTGCTATAATTTTTACACCATGTTATATTCTTTCCCAAAAATATTAAAAAAAAAGGTCACAAGTTGGACACCACCGAGACTAAGTACAACACAGGTCACGGCAGGTCGTAGCCGGCATTAGACACCAGCACACAGCTGGGTGCAGGAGCAAAACAACCCCTCAGTAGCCCAGATGGCCTGGTGACCATGTGTTTGTGTGGACAACCAGGTTATGTAACAAGCTTATAACTTTGTGATTTTTAGTGATACATTTATGAAATTTTGTACACATAGATTCTTTACATAAAAATACTAGACACGTGTTTCGAGTTTCGCATATACTAAAAATATGGTTGTATATTTTTGTTCAATAACTAATTCAATAAACTAATTCTATTTAAATTCACTCTTATAATCATTTCTCAAATAGGTCCGAACAGCCTTCGAACCGACAAAATGGCCGATCCTCGACATCACATCAGGCACGAATACCGAAGAAGAGAAATCCGACAAACCGCCAGCCCCCGAAGAGAAGCCGAAGTCTCCCGAGGACAAGCCGAAGACTCCCGAAGACGACGTCAAAGAGAAAGAGACTGCAATAGTCAAGGAAGAGGCACCGAGTATAGAATCGGCGAAGAGCGAGGGAAAGGGTGATGAGAAAAGTGTAGAAGTGGTTGAGAAAAGTGTAGAAGTGGAGAAAAAGGAGGAGAGTGTCAAAGAAAATGATGGTGCTAAAACTAGTGCTACTGTGGAAAAGGCTGAGGTATGTAGATATTAATTTTTTTTTTATTTGTTATAAACTAGTGCTTGACTCCAATCCCACTAGATGGTAAGCAGTGATGCAATCGTTGATGGTGAGGCGCACTAGTTTATTAAGAGCCTATTCACTCTAGCCTTGAAGACATGCAAATTATAATTGTATGGGAAGACCGCAGCAGGTAAATTGTTCCTGTCCTTCGACGTACGCGGTATGAACGACGAGGCGAAACGCCTAGTCCGGACCGTGGAAGTTTCAACAACGTAAGGGTGGATACTCGCCGTTCGTCGGGTTGTCCGATGGTGGAATTGAGATGTTGGAATCAAGTCATGCAATTCCCGTGGTAACAACCCCGACTTACGAGTTGTAGGTCATGGGTTCAAACCCAGGCAGGCGCATTACTTTGTGTAATTTATTTCATCACCACTGCTCTCAAAACGGTGAAGAAAAACATCTTGAGGAAACTGGCATGTCCTAGAACAAAAAATTCGAAGACATGTGACATCCACCAGCCTGCACTGGGCCCGCGTGGTGGATTACGGCCCATTCCGTCTCTTAGTGAGGAGGCCTGAGTCCCAGCAGTGGGAACATTAAAAGGCTGATGATGATGATTCCTAGAGACAACGTTCGGTTTGCGTTCGGAAACTTCCGTCTCTCTTCCGAATACATTTATTTTTATTTTTGATAGGCTCGCGTTTGACCACTATCTCACCTGATGGTAAGCGATGATGTAGTCGACGATGGAGCACGGTCTTTAAGTCAAGAGTGAATAGGTTACTTCTAGGCAGTAACCTATTCACTCCTGACTTAAAGACCCCTAGGTTGTAGCTGTCAGGAAACATAGACTCCGACGGAGATTTTCACTCCTAAGCTGTACGCATAATGAATGTGTTCCCAAAACGCTTTGTGCGTATAGATGGGATGTCCACATGTAGCGATGGCGCAACGCCGTACGTGTAGTAGTCCGATGTTGGAACGGTCTTGGTGGAATTAAATTGTGCTATTCCAACGCACACTCCCCGAAATTTAAATATAGCCTAAACAGCCCCTGTTTTCTTACCTCCTTAGTACACAATACTGAGGCGGTCACTACGGCAGGGTACATCATCTTTCTTACCGTCGCAGGCGTCTATTTGCCTAGATAGACGTTTCGATACTATAGAATACATACACCGTTAAATTTTGATCGTTTTACTCCCGTGGAGAGTCGATCCGGTACATGAGACACTATTGATTTCAACGAGTGAATGACCTTGTAGTTGGCGGTCGTTTCGTACTACCTACAGGTCATTGAACTCGCCCAGCTGATGTTTACTTAAAGAAATTATTTTTTTCGTATATGCATAAATCGCAACAGCATCCTGAGAACTGTAGCGGAGAGCTTTAGCTCACCGATTGTAAAATTTCTTGTGTTCTAAATAATAAGTTATTTATTAAGCTACTAACACTATATGGATCTTTGTGTCCGAAATAAAATAAATTCTATTCCATTCTATAAATTAATTCGAGTTTAAAAAAAAAAACTTTATTTTTTAATTTTAATCTTACAAATCGATAGTGTTTCATGTACCGGATTGATCCTCCACGGAATTAAAACAATCAAAATTTAACGATTTATGTTTGCATTCTACTGAATGAAAACTGCTTCATGAGTGTTCTATTTTAACGAGATTTCGTCACCAAAATGGCGGCCAGCAATTTGCGAGAATAGTACACCCCAATTCGCTGATTGGCAGGCGGTCGCCTCCTTCTGCGAAGCAGTAATGCTAGCAAAGGAGGAGGCCGACCGCATCAGGCAACGGCGCACACGCCTACGCCGCCGCCGGGATTCCGATCCCAATTTCCATCCACCGCAATGCCGCGGGGGGCAATGGGTAGCTCGCTGTCCGTCCGTCTGGTAATAGACTGGACTGAGCCCAAACCGTTTCGGGCGCGCTCTGTTCCCGCGCGCCTCAAGGAATTGTCAGCAAACTATAGGGGCTCAGCAGGGACGAAGCCTAGGGTTAGATGAAAGTGAACCCCGGGGCCCTGGAACAAAGGCAATGAAGGAACAGGGTAGGTTTTTAGTTTTAGAGTCTGGCACTATCTCCCGCCCTGCCCAAGGGTGGGATTTGTTATTGCATGATTTTACCTACCATAAAAAAAACCCCAATTTGCTAGAACTTGCACTAATTCCCGATCACATTCACAGTCGATACCGAGCACAGAAGATGAAAAGAAACAGACTGAAACGAAAGATGTCAAAGAAGAGAAGGCTGCGGGCGAGGCTGACAACGATAAGGTTGCAGACCCCGCTGACGATCCCCCTCTACAGTCCGAAGGGGGTGAAGACAAACCTGGAGAGAAACGGTAAGAATTCATGACATTTTTACGAACGAGGTACGTTTTCAAGATATGTTACACGGTACCCAGAACTGTAATAAGACGTGGGGCTCGCGTGCCCCGCCTGTTCCACGTCGACTTATGTAAGACCAACGCCGGGGCACGAGTTCCTCTTCGTCGCCTTGTGGAAACTTATAACACACACTTCATGGACATAGACATTTTCACTCATTCTAATAAAAAATTTAAATCTCTCGTTGTCACTTCATTGGCATCTAAATTCCAAATTGATAATAATTAATAAACTAAATAACTTAAATATAAAATAATTCTTAAAATCAGTTTCCGCTTATCATGTAATTGATTAATCTGTGGACAATGGTGTGAGTTATATGTTTACCTACTTATCTGATAAATCTATATTTCACCTTAATATGTAACTGTTTTTTGTCCCTATGTTAAAAATAAAATAAAAATAAAATAAAAAAATTTCATACACCCGCTCTTACTTGATCATGATGTTGTTACACATCTTTCTTCAGAAATTTTGGATATCTTCTATCTTGTTGATATTATCTAGGCTTCAATGTTTGTGTGATAAGCGCGATCATTTGTTCTGTGTCTGGGTGTAATTTATAATATGTATGTACTCGTATTTAGAAATATACAAGTATGTTTATCAGTTGTCTAGTACCCATAACAAAAGCTCTGCTTAGCTAGGGACTAGACGGCGTTGTGTGATAGTTGTGGAATATATTATATTATTATTAATATAAATAAAAAAGTACTTCTATAGAAGCCTTGCACTTTTAATTGAGATTCCAAATGATGACGAGTTTAAAAATAAAAAACACGTATTTCCTGGAACAAGTTTAGTGAAATATTCGAGTAAATCACGGAATTACTGAATGCTAACAGAATTTTCAGGGTTTATCTTACTTATTTCGCGTTGCCTATCCACCAAACAACGTACTGGAATGCGTTGGATGAAGCAACAGGCTTTTAAATCATGCTTGGCGTTGACGATAGCGAGTGGGGAGATTTAGCCTCTTAAGGACGGCAGAATTAGGGCTTATTTATGGAGACGCGGCGCGTTGCGCGGTCCGTCGTACATGGCATATGTTTGTGTTCGCGCGAGCGATGACGCGGCCCGCTGCTACAATGTACGACGAATGCCCAACGCGCCGCGTCTGCGTAAACACGGGCTTATCCTCTCCGCTCGCCTTTTAACCAAAGCCGCTAGATGAAATTGTTATTTGTTCCAGGCGCAAGAAGCAGATGGTGGGTATCTTCCCGCTGCCGACGATGGGGGGTCCCCTCGTGGCTCCGGTCTCGTCCCTGCTCAGAGCTGTCCCTCCGCCGCCGCTACCCAGGTACGATACACCTTCCACTCATAGGAATACTTCCTTAGCATAGCATAGCATCAGCCTTATAATGTTCCCACTGCTGGGACTCAGGCCTCCTCGCTAGTAGAGGGAATGGGCCGTAATCCACAACGCTGGCCCAGTGCGGGTTGATGGATGTCACATGTCTTCGAATTTTTGGTTCTAGGACATGCCGGTTTCCTCACGATGTTTTCCTTCACCGTTTTGAGAGCAGTGTTTATGGAATAAATTACACTAAGTAATGCGCTTGCTGGGTTTGAACCTGCGACCTACTACTTGTAAGTCGGGGCCGTTACCACTCGGCCACCACTGCTCTCGATCCAATACTTCCTTGTACAATGCGGTCCAAATGAGAATAGGATCGATTGCCATGTTGTGACGTCACGTCGAACTGTCAAATTGAAGAAATTGAGTACGGTGAGCACAAAAAGAAATGTTGAAAATTATTTTTTTACGAATCGTGATCGAAAAGTTTTATCAGAATCCAGATCTTTAATTATGCTCATCTCTGCGTAACTGTGTGAAGTGTCTGATTAATGGCAAATGGAAGAACAAGGCGCATTATTCCTAACAATGAAAATAAGAAAGAAAATAGGTTTTTTTTAAAGGAATTATAACATAAAACAATATATTTAGCTAATTTATATTAAACAATAACGTTTTTACTTCACATAGATTTAAATAAGACTTCGTGATACAAAGCAAAAAAGTCCTTTATTGATACGCAAATAAGCTTTTTTTTGCAAACCGTACTTTTCACTCAACATTTGACAGATCGAGGTTATTGGCTTTCCTATTCTTATTTGGAACGCATAGTATGAGGCAATTTGAACCAGCTTTACTGCGGGTTTCCAACTGAAAATGGGTGTGTGACGCCCAGCTAATGATGAGGTGCTCATTTCTTTCTTCTTTTGTTTTGTAACCGTTGTGCAGTGTCTGTCCCGAATACCCGTATTTATAAAGAAGTACTTACTTGTTACTAAGTAAAATCTTATTGAGTCATTACTTGACGTTTGAAATCTGCATTCAAAATTCAAATTTTTCTTAACTATAGAATACAAATAGTAGTTACTTTTACTCAAGTATTTAGTTTTACTTGTTTATAAATACGGGTGTAAGACTTTGGGACCCTATTACTAAGACTTCGCTGTCTGTCCGTCTGTCTGTCACCAGGCTGTATGTCAAGAACCGCGATAGCTAGACAGTTGAAGTTTTCACAAATTACGTATTTCTTTTGTCGCTATAACACCAACAAAATAAAATAAATAGTTAAGGCGGCTCTGTTGTTTACCTAGTCAAATGGTACGAAACCCTTCTTGTACTAATCCGATTCGCACATGGCTGTTTTTATTATTTTAATTCAAAGCTTTTTAAATTTTAAACAAAAAAATAACATTAGTGTAGCGACATCAATGTCGTCACATAAGAACTAATCCTGCATCGCGCAAGTAAGATTCTCCGTGCAATTGGAACATATAGAACAAACCCGAAATCATCTATCGGGCAGTAGCCCACCAGATATAACACTTGTCTGGTCGGAGGATCCTCCCTTTTCAATGGAGGTATGTGGGATTCTACTCTCTGTTCCCCATTCCCCCAAACTGGTGACCCCGACGTGATCTGAACATGCAACCTTCTGATATGGAGTCAGAAACGAAAATTACCTTTTTCACCTCTTTGAAGGTTGATTTAAGTGTTCGCTTACATTATAAATGAATGTTTCGTGACCTTTACACTCTATTCGGCCTACCACTCAACTAAATGGTGGTGTTTATTAGTTTGTTTGAGTGATATAGTTGTGTGTGTGTTGCAGAATGTTCCGCACGGGGCGCGGCGGGCTGGCGGGCGGCGCCACGCCTCACGACCCTCTCAACCCCGACGTACCCGAGTTCGTACCCCTCGCCAGGAGGCACGGTGAGTCCGCTACCTTGTGTTGGAATCTAGGGTGTTCTAAAACGAGGCGGCACTGTGGCCTGAGGTCCAGGCACCTGTCAAAACGCGTATGATAATGACATTAGTTAGACATTAACGTCAACGTCAAACTTTAGACGTCAATTAAGGTTAGAAATAACTGTCGCCTAGATGGCGTTAGTTTTGGTATGCTTACAATCTATTTCTTTTGTCAAATAACGATTTAAAAAGTGGTGCATTAAATAATTCTTGAACTTTATGTGAAAATAATTCAAATTTCAGATATTTATATTTTTGTAAGGATTGTTCTGGTTGTCTTTATTCATACACTGACTTGAATAAATAGTTAACAGTTTCTGCCGAAGCGGCGCTATATCTGGTTTCTACGATATTGCACGCCAAATTGCGTGACTTTTTGGGAAACTAAGGTGCGTTGGGGTAAGATCGATGCTGGGGTAATAACGTATAAATTAAATATCTTACATATTTAGCTATATTTTTAATGCTATCCACATTGCGTGCCACGTTATAATAATGTGCCGCCGTACAATGTAGCTAGTATTAAAATTTGTAGCCAAATAAGTGAGATATTTGATTTATATGTTCTTACCCCAGCGTCGGTCTTACCCCAACACACTATAAGTGAAATGGGGATTGGGCTTGGCGTGTGGTTACGCAATTTAATTTGGCGCTAGCATCGAATTCAAGAGTACCTAATGTCACAATTCCAATGTCGACTGATCGAAATTAAACTCGAGAGTAAACCCCCAGGTCGGAGGATCCTTCATTTTCAACGGAGGTGTACGGGACTTTACTCTCTAGTCCGCATACCTCCAAAAATATTTCACAATCTGTATTGAGTTTAAAATATGTTACTTTATTGTGTTCCACAGAAGAATTCAATGATAAATCGGAGAGTCCAGACGACAGACCAGGCTCAGGCAACGCTAGTCCCAACTCGGAACAAGTTTGGACTGAAGTAAGTATACACCATTAATTTTATTGAAACATGAGTAAGAGTAGGTTAGGAATGGCTGTGGAGTGGTGAGCACGTGCCGGCGGGGGCGCGCGGGGAGCGCTGACTGAAATTACTAACACTACCTTAACTTACACCCGGATTTACTTATGCAAACAGGAACCATAACACACTAATGCCAAAATTGAGATAAATACCTTCCAAAAAAGTCTTATTAGTTACACTATTTATAACTCAAAAACATTGGCTGGAAATTGGTGGGAAGATAGCTTAGAACCAGAAGACGGATATAGGATAATTTTTATCCCGTTAAATAATAAAATTTAAATAAAAAAAATCGGACGGTCGGACGGCGGGCGGACCCATTACTCGCCGCCCGCAAGCCCGCGCCTATGCTGGCCAGAAATCGGGATCGGAATCCCTGCGGCGGCTGAAGCATGAGAGCCGTTGCCTCACACGTGCGGCCTCCTTCTTTGCTAGCTTTACTGCTTCACAGAAGGAGGCGACCGCCTGCCACTCCTCTTCGCTTCGGACCATAGCCTGCACCAATGCCTGGACATGCCTGGTTGCGAAAACGCAACCTTATGCATGAGAGAAGCATGCCTGAAGCATTAGGCCATTATGACCAGAGGTCGGAGTAGATAGATTGATTTAAGGTCGTTGCCGTCAAACGTAGAGGATAATATGGACATGCCTCCAAAATACCGGAACTTCATATTTATTGTGATATTTGTTCCGGAATTTTGGAATTAGCACGAATTTGTGTTTAAGGTGAAAAACGTATTAATAATATCAATCTACGCTGCCAGTGTTTGCTAATAATAAAAGAAATCAGTATTTTATTTTATACAAAAATACCTTGGAATAGTTACACCGTATTTTGTTCCTTACTGTTGAATTAGAAATGACGCTTGACAGTATGACGCTTTATTTTATTTTAGTCCATAATTCCAATCCCGGAACTTTTTCCGGTACTTCCCGCACATTATGGATAAAATGGCATGTCCATATTATAATATCTTGACGCAAGTATATAAAATCAATCTACCTACTCCGACCTCTGATTATGACACATTGCTACATAAAAAATATTGAATCCTCGAAACTTAACTATCATTTCTATCGTCAGGTCAAGCGGCGTACTAAAGCGGGGTCCCGCGAGCGAGCGGCCGCCGTGACGGACGAGGAGCAGCGCGAGGAGCTGCACTTCCAGCTCGACGAGGAGCTCGACCTGCCGCCCCCACGACACAACACCTTCACTGATGCGTGGTGAGTCTTCTACGATTACACTGACTCTTTTATACCTGCGATCCCGCCTGATGGTAAGCAATGATGCAATCGTTGGCGGTTCGTTGGTGGTGGCTCTTGAAGACACCTAAATTATAATCGGACGGAAAGACCGCAGCAGGCAAACTGTTCCAGTCCTTCAATGTACGCGGTATAAACGACGAGGCGAAACACTTAGTGCTCGAATACGGAGACGCGGCGCGTTGCGCATTGCCATATGTTTGTGTTTACGCGAGCGATGACGCGTCCCGCTGCCGCAATGTACGATGAAACGCGCAACGCGCTGCGTCTCCGTAAACACGGCCTTATCCGGACCGTAGAGGCCTGGAGAACATCTGGAGAAGTTGTTTCAGCTTCAGATAGATGGCCCATAAAGGGCTGCGGAGTTATTCAGTACCTCTACCATGAGTTTTAAGCAATAGTATTCGTCGCTACTCGATATCGACGCCGTAAATATTTTGTATGGCAAATTTTGGTTCTGCAAGTGACCGCTAGAGGCGCTGCAAAATTGGACTTGGACGCTGCCAAATTAAACTTAGTAAGAATGGTAAAAAACTTAGTGATGTAAGGTGAAAAATTTAAATTTACTGTATATTGTGTATTTATATTATATAGTTAGTGACCGATACTTAAACACGTGATTGTAGTCATGATAACAAACAACTTTTACTATGGAACAAACCTGAAATTGCGAAAAAATCTGCTGGTCAGTACATTTATGTTCGCCTACCTGGACAAAATCTACTGAACTTGGCTGATTGTTTTCGTGGCTTCAGGTTTGGTCTCATAGTAAAAGTTGTTTGTTATCATGACTACAATCACGTGTTTAAGTATTGTTTACTAATTACGAGTACCAGTCACCGTATATTAAAACACAGTCAATTTAAATTTTTAATATCAGTGCCATGTAAAAATATTTTTGTTATTTCGAGAAAATTTTCTAAGGTGAAAGAAAGAAAGAAAGAAAATCCATTTATTTGTACGGAATGACGCAACTAAAAACTAGACAAAACATAAAATTATAAATGAAAAATATGCGCCACATCCGTGCAAAACGGCCGAACGCTCAGCATAAAGCTGTGCCCTCATGCACAATGTGATGAGCACACAGCGCTGGTTTTCAGCGTTGGCCAGTGCTGACAAAAAGACGCCGGAACGGTGCAACTAAAAATCTAGAGATAGTGGAATTTTTGTACTAAAGCACTGTATGTCCACTGTCTACTCTATCAGTATTGTAGTCAGTCACTGCGAATGTAAGTGCTATACTAAAAGAGTCATATATGCGTTCCGTTATGTCGGTTTAGGCAGAACGGGTGTTATTGACGCGACAAAATTAGGTAGTTAACTCATTTTAGGGTTTCGTACAGTACGGCCGACGGATCTTGGCGCGTCTTAAGTTAGGCTCTGCGAAATTTAGCGCTTGTGCAATCGTAAAAAAATAAATGGTTTGAAAAAATAAATGCCAATAGCAGTTGTTATTGCTGTTAACAACTGTTATTGGAATTTATTTTTATAAATCATTTATTTGGCGTGTTTATTTTGAGCGCTAAAGTTCGCAGAGCCTAACTTCAGACGCGCCAAGATCCGTCGGCCGTACTGTATTTTAGGTCCGATTTCCACCAAAGCGGAGAGGAGAGGAGACGAAAGGAAATGTGTTGCGAAGCTGGCAGGTTATTTCCACCAAAGCGGAGAGAAGTGTAGCAGAGAGATGTGAGCTTTGTGTAGCAGAGATGTGAGCTATGAAAGTAGATGCGCGGGGAGAAGGTGCGCGAGTGTGTGTGCCGCCCGACTAAACACTTCTCCGCTCTGCCGCACCGCTTGCTTGCTCGCCGCACTAAATTCCAAAGAAAAATGAGACATCTCCTCTCCTCACCGTTTGATCCAATTCCATTATAGCTAAGCGGAGAAAAGATGTGGAAATAACGAAATCTGATATCTCCTCTCGTCTCCTCTCCTTTCCGCTTTGGTGGCTACCGAGCCTTAGGCCGTATACAGAAAGAAAGCTGGCAGCCTTTGCCGAACTAACAGCGCTTATCGGAACCGGCCGGCGCGGGTAATCTGCGCAGGTAATAGGCGCCGAGTTTCTATACAAATTTTCAGCGCTGGTACTTCGGCACAGGCAACTTTCTTTCTGTATACGGCCTAAGTCGGTAAAACCTGGACCCTTATAAGACCACTCTATATGTCTGTCCATCAGTCCCATTGTCCGTCTTTCCCCCTGTCATGTAGCGCGTGTACAAGCAGATAGCTTGTTCCTTCAACTTAAAGACCCCTAGGTTGTAGCTATCAGGAAATACCGGCACCGGCAGCGAATTCCACTCCTTAGCTGTACGCATTATGAATGTATTGTCAAAACGCTTAGGGGCCATTCAAGTATTACGTAATTGCTACAGGGGGGTGAGGGGCTTTTTCTTTGCTTAATTTTGATGAAGGGCCGCTCCTTCCCTCCCCGCTCCTTCATCAATTAATATTTGCCAAAAAATTGCTCACGTAATACTTGAACGGCCTCTTATGCAATATCATTATTATTTTTCATAAGTTTTTATCAAATAATGATTTCTCCATCATGACCAGGTCTGACGAGGAATCCGATGCGGAATTCACGGACAAGGACGTCGGGCGGCTGCTGATCGTGACGCAGACGCCGGCGCGCCAGCCCAAGCACGACGGGCACGACCGCCAGGGCGACTGGAACACGCGCACCAAGATCACGCAGGACCTGGAACAGGTACACGATAATCCACACTTACTGAAGATCCTTCAGAAGTGCATCTCCGTTGAATGACAAATCCCGCCCTTAAGCCCGCAACGTGCGGCCGGAGGCTCTGAACGCAGGGACTGCATACCGAAAAAATATCGGTTATAAGGGTTAACGGTATGACGTCATACCTTTTTATTTCAATACCTCAAAATAACGGTATCGTTATATTTTACGGTACCTAAACCTCTAACATAAAGGTATCCTTTGAAACCCCTACTCCCGCGCTTTTTCGTCGTGCCAATCGCAATACACTTGTCGCGATAGCTGGCAACGTCGCATTTATCGTAGGTACTCGCACGAGAAATAATTTTGGTACCGGAATTATATCGGTTGAGTCAAGGTTAAATAAAGGTATAGCGGTACCTAAAAAATAGCGCTATCGTTATTTTATACCGGTAGCGTAACCGCAAATCTTAACCGGTTTCGGTTTACCTTTAAAATAAAGCGGTACCGAATTTTAATACCGGTAGCGTAACCGTATGTAACCGTATACCTTAACCGAAAACGGTCCCTGCGGATATCTTCATTCCTGATTCGATCACGCAAGGAAACTGCGAGCGTAAAAGCGTAGAAAATTTTAATTTCCCAGGCCTACTTTTTTTTGGAAGGTAAAATCATCCAATGACAAATCCCGCCCTTGGGTGGGGCGGGAAATAGTGTCAGACTCTTACTGACTAAAAACCTACCCTTCCATTCCTTGCCTTTGTCCCGGGGCCCGTGGTGACATTCGAGCATTCACGTTTCATTACATTAAAATGAAAAATCTTCTTGGAGGAAAATATGTGTAAAATAAACTGATTTTAACTGTGATTTGTAATTATTTCTAGGTTATCACAGATGGCCTGAGACGATATGAAGAAGACTTATGGAACGACACGGATTACCCAGCGGTGAGTTATATTTTCATACTCTTTTGTAATTTCTTCATCGACATAGACTCGACGAAGCTGCAACGATGTCAAAGATATGACGGCACGACGTCACGTTGCGGTGTAAGGACAAGCCTTGCTTATCCCTATTGAGGGCTGATTTCATCATTCAATACAAAAACTTAGTGCAACTAAACTGAGCTCAGCGTAATCTAGTTTAAAGACCCGTGTCGTAAACATGGGCGACAACAAAAGAATTGAAACTGAGTTTAGCGTAAACTAGGTTCAATTCATCGCGATGAAACGCAATATGAAGCTATAATCTCGATTAGGCGCTCAAACTGCGTTTTGTCTTGTATAATCGCGATTAGTTTATTGGTGAATTTGACCCTAAGAGCTGATTTCATCATTCAATGTAAAAACTTAGTTCAACTAAACTGAGCTCAGCATAATCTAGTTTAAAGAACCGTGCCAACAAAAGAATTTAAACTGAGTTTAGCGTAAACTAAGTTCAATTCATCGCGATGAAACGCAATATGAAGCTATAATTTCGATTAGGCGCTCAAACTGCGTTTTGTCTTGTATAATCGCGATTAGTTTATTGGTGAATTTGACCCTAAGAGCTGATTTCATCATTCAATGTAAAAACTTAGTTCAACTAAACTGAGCTCAGCATAATCTAGTTTAAAGAACCGTGCCAACAAAAGAATTTAAACTGAGTTTAGCGTAAACTAAGTTCAATTCATCGCGATGAAACGCAATATGAAGCTATAATTTCGATTAGGCGCTCAAACTGCGTTTTGTCTTGTATAATCGCGATTAGTTTATTGGTGAATTTGACCCTAAGAGCTGATTTCATCATTCAATGTAAAAACTTAGTTCAACTAAACTGAGCTCAGCATAATCTAGTTTAAAGAACCGTGCCAACAAAAGAATTTAAACTGAGTTTAGCGTAAACTAAGTTCAATTCATCGCGATGAAACGCAATATGAAGCTATAATTTCGATTAGGCGCTCAAACTGCGTTTTGTCTTGTATAATCGCGATTAGTTTATTGGTGAATTTGACCCTAAGACAGTCATCAGTGTATCAGTGTCAGTTTGGTGTACAATAAAGTTTATTGTATTGTATTGTATTGTTTAGCAAGCAAAGCATTAATATTCTAGTAATTAGGTATTAATACAACGTGTAACATTAAATACGCAAAACCTAAGACACCCCAAATGATTTTTAATTCAGTTGACCTAACTATGAAAAAAAAAAGTCATGAAAAAAAAATTTATATGTGCTGTTTTAGTTTTACTGGCAATTCTGATCATTTCTTGCGCCTGCGACGACCGATTGATTTGTTTATTTCAAATTGGCTTATTCATGGTACTTGATGCAAGATTCGTATGCGCAATGAAATAAGAACTATTTGTTATCCCGCGTATGAGAAAAAATTAAATTGGACGACAACCTTTTGAGTTCGTTTACCTATTTTGGCAGGTATGCGCTCATGATAGCTTGACTTATTAATAAATAGACACGGCAATATTTTTTAAGAAGAATCTTGGAAAAATGTGACCTATATTAAAAAGTGGTTCAATTGATTCTGCTTGTTATTCTGAGCAAACTATTTTCAGGGTTTGCGCGTTTAACGTTACACGTTGTATAAGTTAGCATTATAACTGTGAACTAATAAAATGGACGTTACAACGCGCAGTTGTTTCCATGTGCCACCTAACATCATGCTTACATTTCAGCGGTTTATCGACAGAGTTTAGTACGGTCGCTTGAAGCTAGCGTACACCAAGCGTATAATGACGATACGCGTCTATGAAGCTGTAGCGACAATAGGCCTAACGTTAGTTTGAATTTTTGTTGCAGTCGTACGGCAGCCAGACACACACGCAGTACCGCACGGTGTCCCTGATCAGCCGCGAGCAGTTCGAGGCCGCCGTCCCCGCGGAGAAGCACAGCAACCCCGCCGAGCCGCCGCCGCCGCCTCCCCGCCCGGCTGTGAGTACACCACGAACAACAAATACTGCCTAAAGAGGCTCCCGTACTGTCCCTAGCAAAAAACCGACAAAACAATCACGTTTGTTGTATGGGAACCCCATTTTGACTGGCCTGTTGGTCTAGTGACAGTCTAACATCGTGAGGAAACCGGCATGTCCTAGCACCATAAATTCGAAGACATGTGACATCCACCAACCCGCACTGGGCCCGCGTGGTGGATTACGGCCCATTCCCTCTCTTAGAGAGGAGGCCCGAGTCCTAGCAGTGGGAACATTATAAGGCTGATGATGATGATGATGATGAGAATGCACTGTATGTCCACTGTCCACAGTATCAGTATTGTAGTCAGTCACTGCGAATTTAAGTGCGACAGCAACAGAGTCGACGCGGCGTTCCGTGATGTCGGCTTAGACAGAACGGGTGCATTGTTGACGCGACAAGATATTTACTTTACTTATTTCAATAACTACTTGTTTACGGAGACGCGGCGCGTTGGGCGGTCGTCGTACATTGCTATATGTTTGTGTTTGCGCGAGCGATGACGCGGCCCGCTGCTGCAATGTACGACGAACGCCCAACGCGCCGCGTCTCTGTAAACAAGCCCTAAGGTTTCATCTATAGCAGTGAGCTTTGATCAGGGTATTGAAGAGTGTTTTTAATATCGTGCGGGCTTCATCACGCATGCGGGATTCCTCCGCATGCGTAGCCCCCGCAAATGTTCTTTTTCATACAAGTATTTATTGTAATGCGTGGAATGTGTAGTTTTATTGTTTTGTAAAGTGTTGATAATAATAGTGTGTTTGTGTGTGCAGATGGACCAGCAGGCGGAGCCGGGCAGCAAGGCCAAGCGGCCGCGCCGCACGGCACGCTTCTACGCCGCCAACAAGGACCCGCACGCCACTGATGTCATGTCAGTACTGATACACTAGCCTTACATATCTATATACATATATAAAAGAAAGTCGTGTTATTTCATCGTGACAACCGCCCGAAATCATCTATCGGGCAGTAGCCCACCAGACATAACACCCGTCTGGTCGGAGGATCTTCTCTTTCAACGGAGGTTTGCGGGACTATCAGTTCCGCTTACTTTTAAACTGGTGACCCTCGACAAAAGAACGTCAGCGCAGCCTTCGTGCAGCAAGCTCTCGACAGCGAGCCGTACAGCCAGCACCCACGGGTATAAAGGGTATCCTGACCACCAGCATGTCTACCTGGTCATACCTAGGCATCACCCTCAGCCTCACCAGTGACCTTGGCTAAGCACCATATTTCCACGTGGGCGAAGCCACTGGCAGAGGCATTACTATAAGGCAGAGGCTAATATAGTAAAGCCGAGAATTTCAAAGATTTCTAACTTCCGTATGAAGCTTGGGCAGTCGTAAGTTATTTTTAAGGGAGCTCTTCCCGAATCATCTATTTTTAAAGATTATAATTTGGGTGTCTTCAAGACTCGAGCGAATAGGCTCTTAATAAACTAGTGCGCCTCACCATCAACGATTGCATCACTGCTTAACATCAGGTGGGATCGCAGTCAAGCACTAGTTTAAATAATTTAAAAAGGATTCTTGTTTTAATTGTCGATGTTATATTCCATTTGTAAATTCCAGAAGCAGCCGCAAGCACAAGACTCGGCACAGCCTCAACCCGCCCGTGGAGCACCACGTCGGCTGGATCATGGACATCCGCGAGCACCGGGCTCGCACGCACAGCACCGGGTACGTCACTATAACCTATTTGTCTTTAGTCGTAAGTGATTCTACGTGTACGCGATTGCGAAGCGCAGCGGCCTAAATTGAACACAATCGATTGCTACTCTATGGTGGTCAGCGTTTCCAGATTTTTTTCTACGCCAAGTTGGGATTTTGAAACTTTTTCTTGTAACAAAAAGCGTGATTCTTTTTAAGAAAGCAGGACATAGAAAAAACACGTATAAAATCAGAAGTTTTTAATGTTTTTTTTTTTGGCCTAATTTTAAATTACGTATACGTTATGATAATATATAGCAAAAACAGCCTTAGAAAAATAATTTTAATAATAATATAATTATTATTTAAAGGGAATAATAATTATATTATTATTAAAATTATTTTTCCTTCCTTCCTTATAATACATATTTTTTTTACATTTTTAAATAATTTTTAACAAACATATATAAAAAAAAAAACATTTAAAAATATAAAAAATAGTGTCCCACTGGTATCGGGAATTATTATTATTATTATTATATAAGTATTTTAAATCAGATTTACCCTGCGCGCGGCCAGTTCACATTAACTGTGCCACCCGGCCGAGCTTTCTCAGCACGCAGCACGCACAGTCGAGTTACCCATCGCTCGCCGTTCGTGATGTTCTAAGTAAAGTGTCTCCCGCAGCTCATCGCTGGGCACGTCGCCGACGCTGGGCTCGTCGTGCGGCTCGCAGCCAGGGTCGCTGCCCACCTTCCACCACCCGAGCCACGGTCTACTGCGGGAGAACCATTTCACGCAGCAAGCTTACCACAAGTACTACTCGCGCTGTCTCAAAGGTACCCAAATAATATATTTTTTTTATTCTTTATTGACTAAGGAACTTATGAACATTTGTTCATGCCAGTCCCATTATTACTTACACTACGGCCGACGGATCTTGGCGCTTCTGAAGTTAGACTCTGCGAACTTTAGCGCTTGTGCAGTCGTAAAAAAATAAATGGTTTGAAAAAAATAAATTATTTGGCGCGCTTATTTTGAGCGCTAAAGTTCGCAGAGCCTAACTTCAGACGCGCCAAGATCCGTCAGCCGTACTGTACGGTAAGTTATATTTCACATCAAATTTTAAGTTCATACTTAGGTACACAAGTAAACAATATTATGATTACTTAATTAAAACTAGGTTATAAATCATCTTGGCTTCATTTGACAAAGGCTTTGCTAGCAGACTTTGAGATACCTACATCTAATTTGTTTAGTTTAAGTATATCTATAATTTTACTTCTTTCAGCTTTATTCCTAACACATTCAGCTACAATATGTTGTACATCTTCTACCTTGTTACAAAAATCACATTTAGGGCAATTAACCTTCTTCATGAGGTAGGCAAGTACTCTTAGAGGCATGTGTCCAGAACTTAATGTGATAATATAATAGTACATTATGATACAAGTGTGTAATGTTGGTGATTACCGCTGATTTTTTAACCGCCTACGTCAGATATGTTCGACAAACACTATCGCGTTTATTCCGCCAGGATCGCACATCCACGACCAAATACTCCATCTCGTCAGCTCTTCTGTCACCTATGGGGATTGAAGCTAAACGAGATGGAGTACCCAGTCGCTAACACACGACCCTGGCGAATAGGACACGAAAACACACGTCGGATCATTCCGACACGCGAAAAAAATCTGCTTCATGTGTTTTGGATTTATGTTCGCCTAAGTGGTCAATTTGTTTTTTTTTGCGATTCCAGGATCGGTCCCATAGTAAAAGTTGTTGTTTATCATGACTACAATCACGTGTTTAAGTATCGGTCACTAATTACCAGCCACCCTATATACAGATAATTTATTCTAACATCGAATTTTTCATTTCAGAGCGCAAGAAGCTGGGTATCGGCCAGTCACAAGAGATGAACACCCTGTTCAGATTCTGGTCATTCTTCCTACGTGATCATTTCAACCGCACCATGTATAATGAATTTAGGTAAGTTTTCATTGGGTACTATAAATTAGCTGGCCCGGGAAACTTCGTATCGCTTATTAGTCTATGAATATTGTATAAAGAGTTTTTTCCATATTTTATCACCTTCCCTGGAGTATCACGAATATTTCGAAACTAAAATTGGCCAAATCTGTCCAGTTGTTCTCTAGTTTTGGCGAGACTAACGAACAGCAACTATAAATAAATATACAAGAATAATATATATATTTATGAAGACTATCGAATCCCCACGGCTTCGCTTCAGTACTATAATATATGAGTACATTATGAAGGGCAAAGTTCACGGAAAATAGCAGATATTTCGGTCTTTAAAAATAGTTTATTTGAGCTTTACAACCACATGTGTCCTTGCTATTTATACTTATAACAGAATATTGAATAATATTATAGTCGCTTGAATCGTCCATAAACTATTTTTATTTGTTATAATCAGAGGTCGGAGTAGGTAGATTGATTTAAGGTCGATGACGTCAAACGTAGAGGATAATATGGATATGCCTCCAAAATACCGGAACTTCATATTTATTGTGATATTCGTTCCGGATTTTTGAAATTTACACGAATTTGTTTTTAAGGTGAAAAACGTATTAATAATATCAATCTACGCTGCCAGTGTTAGCTAATGGTGAAAGAAATCAGTATTTTATTCTATACAAAAATACCTTGGAATGGTTACACCGTATTTTGTCCCTTACTGTTGAATTAGAAATGACGCTTGACAGTATGACGCTTTATTTTATTTTAGTCCATAATTCCAATCCCGGAACTTTTTCCAGTACTTCCCGCACATTATGGATAAAATGGCATGTCCATATTATAATATCTTGACGCAAGTATATAAAATCAATCTACCTACTCCGACCTCTGGTTATAATACGTGCAGTACTTGTTTGCGTGGCTAACAGCACCATCTATATTATTGTATTTTCTTTCACAAATTAAGTACTCCATCTAGTGATTGAAGTAACCTTTTAGACAAAAATTGTCTATGTTAGGACACTTCGCTCTTACGAAACTTAAAATTACGTAATGCAAAAAAAAAAGAAAAATGAAAAAAGATATGCGAAATTAAATATGATGAAGACTAACAAAAGCTAAAACTTTAACTTTAGTTAATAAAAATCTTCTGTTATAATATAATAATTTACAATAGTAATGGCGTACGTGTTTGGGGTTAATAAGGTAGAGATTAGGGTGTATACGTGATGTATGTGTGTAGGGTATATGTGTGTTGTATGTCTTTACTGAATTAGTTTTACACAAATTTTGACTGGCATCGATCTAGTGGTTAGTGGTCCTGACTGCTATGCCGGAGGTCGTGGGTTCGATTCCCACCCAGACACGACAAATGTTTGTGTGATGAGCACGATCATTTGTTCTGTGTCTGGGTGTAATTTATCTATACTGTGTATGTATTTAGAAATACATAAGTATGTTTACCAGTTGTCTAGTACTCAATAACACAAGCTCTGCTTAGCTTGGGACTAGACGGCGTTGTGTGATAGTTGTGGAATATTAGTATTATATACGTTTTGATTTATATGACTAACAAATAGTTGTGCCTCCCAGGACACTAGCCAACGAGGACGCGGCGGCCGGGTTCCGCTACGGGCTGGAGTGCCTGTTCCGTTTCTACTCGTACGGGCTCGAGCGCAAGTTCCGGCCCGAGCTCTACCAGCATTTCCAAGTCGAAACCATGGCTGACTACGAGAAAGGTGAGGGAACCATCCTTTTTTCATATCGATGAACTCAAATACATTTTTTTTTTACCAGTATTTGAGAGCAATGGTAGCAGAGTGGTGACGACCCCGACTTAAGAGTTGTAGGTCGCCAGGCGCATTACTTTGTGTAATTTATTTCATCACCACTGCTCTCAAAACGGTGAAGGAAAACATTGTGAGGAAACCGGAATCTTAGAACCATGCATTCGAAGACATGTGACATCTATCAGCACTGGGCCCGCGTGGTGGATTACGGCCCATTCACTCTCCTAGAGAGGAGATAGCTTATGTAAAGCAATCGGTAAATGTTAATTTTAGTTCTTTTTTTCTTAAACTAGTGCTTGACTGCGATCCCACCTTATGGTAAGCAGTGATGCAATCGTCGATGGTGAGGCGCACTAGTTTATTAAGAGCCTATTCACTCTAGCATTGATTACACCTAAATTATAACCGGATGGGAAGACCGCAGCAAAAAATTCTTCATTATTTCAACTTTCAAGTCTTTGTGGAGTATGAACCAGGGTGCTCCAGTTATCATTCTTCTAATAAAGTGTCTTATATTTGTGTTGCAGGCCAATTATATGGTCTGGAGAAATTCTGGGCATTCCTGAAGTACTACAAGCACGCGACGTCACTACAAGTGGAGCCCAAACTCGAGGGCTACCTACAAAATTTCCAGAGCATCGAAGACTTCAGAGTTTTGGAGGTAAGTGTGTCTATATATAAAGTAGGTAAGGTAGAACCACGCTGCGCACACGTGTGCCACACACGCGATGTGCGCGCGTGGGTCTCCATACATTTTATATGGCAACTAGACTTGTAGAGCTACATTTGATCCACGCCACGCGACGTCGTTCTACGTACAAATCAGGCGTGTTACACACGCGTCGGTCTAATGTAGTTCTAGCTTTTAACAGCTTCATCATTTTTTTTTTATAATATACTCGTATTCTTTGATTTATTTAGTTTCACCCACAGCACATATATACACAGTCTTAAGTATTGTTCTAATACACATGCCAATTACGGGTAAACACAACATTTTCAACACAGATGCCTGATTACCGCTTGGTTATTTATTTATTTATTTACACTTTATTGTACAACAAGATTACAATTATTATAAAGGGAAACCATAGAAAAAAGAAAAACATACAATCGGCGGCCTTATCGCACTCGGCGATTTCTACCAGACAACCTAGTATGGACAGAAATTGCCAGGACACAAAATGGGGTTGCACTTGGTGCAAATATAAACGCAAACTAAAAATTATAAATTATTAATACTAAAATAGATACATATATACATAAATACAAAAAAATATACAGGCAAGAGAATAAGTGATACATCGAAAGCAATGTTACAGTGTCAAGTAATGCTCCTTCACAAGCTTTTTGAACACAGGTAGTGTTTGCGCACGTTTTATTGTCACAGGCAATGCATTCCATAAACGAGCGGCCTGGACAGTGAATGCCTTATCCAGGAAGATACTTGAATGCATTGGTATTTTAAGTTTCAAATTATCTGATGATCTAAGAGTCTTCATGTGGTTACTAATTTAGATTACCCATACAAATTGTAATACAATCGGAGAAAAGAGGACAATAAAAATAACGGTTTGGTTACACAGAAAATAATAATAATAAACAACAGAGTAAGTAGGTATATAAGAATGGACTTGACTACATGTCCCTGGCGTGTAGATAAGCCAAAATTCTTGTTGTGAATTTCGCGTTGGAATCATTTTTTGTTGTTTACGTTTTTTTTTATATTTTAAGTTTTGATACATTGCTTTTGCAATAGTTTTTTAGATCTCGACCAGTTTAACTTCATCAGTAATTTATTTTTATTAATATTTCAGTTATTTATAGGTTTTCTATTTTATACAACATTAGTTTTAGTATATGCAAAACCTGAAACACGGGTCTAAACAGACCTAAATAGATGGAGTATACTCATCCTAAACTAACCTAACCTAGGCCGTTTTCTGAGAGGAAGGCACAGCCCCGGCATGATCTATTAAGTTAGGTTAAAGTATAATTTATTAATATTTTTAGTGAAAAAAGTAATGAATTACTTCTAAATTTATAAATGCTGTCCAGATTAATTAGAATAACGATTTAATCAACCCTTATTTATTTATTAAACTTCTTGCACAAGTTAAAACTGTACAAAGGCGGACTTAATGCCATAGGCATTATTACCAGTCTACCTTAGGGTTTTTATTTACACCCGTGTGTACAGTATGACAATGAAGGCCAATTTAGACGGTACGAGTTTCTCGTCTCGAACGAACGATAATCGTAAGAATATAGAAAAAGTTTCTTCGTCTAAACATTCATACCTAGACGGCGTGAGTTTCTCATCTCGAACATAAGATTCTCGCCAGAGTGGACGAGCGAGAGGAATGACTTACCTCTAGCTCGTCCACTCTGGCGAGTATGTTTTGGTTCGAGAAAATCGTAGGCAATACGCGTATGGTTTTCTCGAACCAGACTATATAATAATAATAATACATGATATTCCACAACTATCACACAACGCCGTCTAGTCCCAAGCTAAGTAGAGCTTGTGTTATGAGTACTAGACAACTGATAAACATCTTATATATTGCCTTCTGTATAAAAGAAAGTCGTGTTAGTTACACTATTTATAACTCAAGAATGGCGGAACCGATTTGGCTGAAAATTGGTGGGAAGGTAGCTTAGAACCAGGAGACGGAATTAGGAATTTTTATCCCATTCAATAAAAATAAAATGATCCAAAACCTGCTCATTTATCGGGTAGAGTAGGGTAGAACGGGAGTGAAGCCGTGGGTAAAAGCTAGTTATAGATAAATTATACCCAGACACAGAACAAATGATCGTGCTCATCACACAAACATTTGTCCTGGGTGGGAATCGAACCCACGAGCTCCGGCATAGCAGTCAGGGGTACTGACCACTAGACCAACAGGTCAGTCAAACTATTCGAGAAATTCGCACCGTCTAGATGGGCCGCTTTTAGACATTTTGAAAGTCGTTCAATTTGTACAAACGTATGTGCGTACACTCTCTCGGCTCTCGAGGGGGTATGTTTGGTCCTGCACTGATTATGAGAACAGTGGTGCTATTCTCTAAGAAAACGCAGCGCTGCCGCAACGACGAACACCCAAATAGGATACATTGAATTAACAATCCAATGTATAGGTACATTAGGTTGACAATCCAATGTTTATTTGGGTGTTTGTCGTTGAGGTAGCGCTGCGTTTTCTTAGAGAATAGCACCACAGGGCTTTTATCCTCGCTTGAGAAGTGGATGTATAACTGATATCCCCCCTGCAGCCGCAGCTGAACGAGCTGCTAGCGGCGCAGGGCGCGGCGGCGCCCGGGCGCGGGCCGCACGCGCGCCCGTACGACCGCACGCGGTCCGTGTCCGAGAGCGACCGTGCCGTCGCAGCTAGCAGGAACAACAGGTATGTATGGACAGATGGACACACTTCTAAAACAAAACAACATACCACAAACACAAGGCCACAGCTCTAGTGTATTCACGTTAAAAAAATAGTGACTCATCGTTGTCAAATAGTTTAACTCCTTGAGGCCGTTAAAGTATTACGTAAACACATTTCTTTCAAATATTAACCCCCCTCCCCTCTCATCGGTTAAAGTAAGCAAAGCGCTCACCCCCCCCCCCCCCCGCTTCATGCTTACTTAGACAATGCATGCATTATTCAATGTACTCTGGTTTCGTTATTAGTTAATTTAATGAGAAAAAGTTACATGTCTAAAAATAAGGAATAGGCTTAAAATACTAAAAATAACTACTTTTATTTTGGCGTATTAAATCAAATTACCAGTCCATTGCACACGAATCCATGACTAAGTTTTCAATGACATTGGATGTTTGTTGCTCAGTGATGTGTTCGTGCTCACTTTCGTGTGATTTTGAAAAATCGTCATCGTTCTCTTAAAAAACTAAAGATATATTTTATATTCTTCAATATAATTGATACTGCTGGCGTAATCTCCATCCAGACCCCCCCGTCCCCCTGGTCATCAAAAATAGGCAAAGCAAAGGCCCCCGTAGTGCTTACGTAATACTTGGATGGCTCCCTTGACCAATTGGTCAAGTGGCAACACAGATTGTAAAAACTAAATATTATCTAACCTTAACACTGGTGAAATTTACTACGCAGCTTTGCATTAATTAAACTGACCCCACATTAACGCTCCATTTGTCCAACAGTCAGAAGTACGTGGGGGGCAACCGTCCCCCTAACAACAACAACAACAACCGCGGTCGCGCCGGCTCCTGCGGCGCGCAGAGCGTCGTCGCCAACGCCAGGCCTAGACGTGAGTATACCACAAGTAATAATAATAATAAACCTTTATTGCCAGGCAACTAAGGCCCATAGGTAAAATACACAAATAACCATACAAAATTAAACTAATACATACAAAGAAACTATCAAATTATTAAAACTATTGCACACGAAGTGACGGCGTCGTGTTCCGCTGCGAAGTCGGTATCTTTCCACGAAATCGTCGATACACGACACCCTTCGGCTAAAACTCTCCTTTGAGGCAGGTCTCTAAATGGTTAGTCGGCACCCGCACCGCAAACGACTTGAGTGTTATGGCGCGGCTCTAACTGCACCACTCTCAAAGTCCAGTTAAGCAAGAGTAAGTGGACCAGGCCCACCATTGACTATCGGGCAGTGGCCAAGTTAACTGCAGCATCGGTGGCATTCATTAAATCCTCCATAGTGCACGTGTATGGGCACTTGGGGCACTCTAACATGTGGCTCATGTTTTGAACAGGGACTCACATTGAATATCCGACTGGTCAATAAACCGCCATTTCGCCAGGTTGTGATTACAGCGGCCTACCTGGGTACGCAACCGATTCAGTGCTCTCTATACACGGCTTAATTTTGATTATTTTAATCCCGTGGAGGTTCAATCCGGTACATGAAACACTATTGATTTGTAAAGAGAAAATTAAAAAAATAAAATACTTTTTTTCTAATACTCCCAACTAATATTTGCATATACGAAATTTATTTCTTTAAGTAAACATCAGCTGAGTGAGTTCAATGATCTGTAGGTAGTTAGTACGCAACGACCGATAGCAACAAGGTCAATATCCTATATATCTTATTCTTTATTAAAACAACTACACTACAATTAGTGTAGCTGTTTTAGTAAAGAATAAAGATACTTGATATAAAGTAAAAAAAAATAGTTGAACTAAAATGGCCATCATTGCTATGCTTACGCGCAGCCCCTCGCTGTTCCGCACTCCGATTGAGACCCCAAAGCCTCTTACTGCGTATTGAAGGTCGATCACCATTTTAGTTCAACTTATATGCCGCGAAATTTTTCAGTTTTTTTTTTTTATATGTACTAAAACCCTATTATTTTCCACAGCAACGCCAAAAACGAAGCCCGATGCAGAATTGAAGCAGCTTTCGGCGAAGCAGTGATTATTGTATATATATTAAAACATAAAAAAAAAAACAAAAGACTACAGTGCATTGTGCTTAATCAACCGAGTGTAGAGAGAGTTACAAAGTTTCATTGAAATGCATTTCCTTTTTCTATTATGTACTTTTAATAATGATAGTGAGTGCTATGACACTATGTGGTTCGTTATGGCGTTACTTGATGGTTATTTACGGAGCCTAGGTGAGTTCACGTGTGTATTTTTTATTTATTTCTAGCCAGTATGATCCCTCAAAAATATATCTAAAAAGTTCAAATCCCTGTCTTTATTTGGTTTCTTGTTTCAATGTTCAAATTCCTGTCTTCATGCGGTTTCCTGTTTCAATGTTCAAATTCCTGTCTTCATATGGTTTCCTGTTTCAATGTTCAAATTCCTGTCTTCATGTGGCTTCCTGTTTCCATGTCCAAATTCCTGTCTTCATATGGTTTCCTGTTTCAATGTTCAAATTCATGATTTTGGACACCTCAGTGGTGGAAGTTTTCGTCGGCCTTTCTTTCATTGTAACTAGCGTCGATAGTAAAAAAATAAATAAAAAATGTTATAGGGATTGATAAAATCGTTATTGTAATCCACCCCGACAGCATTTTTAACTTTAGTAGTAATGCATTCCTTTTTCACAAAAAATCTAATAATGTTTAAATTAAAAAACGTAAAGATTAAAAAAAAATTAAATAAAAAAATCCGATGAAACATTCCACCACTGAGGAATAATGTATTGGATCCATTTTATTCTTTTCTGGTACGATGTTAGTTACACCCTGTATTTTCTATCAAGCTAATTAGTTTTTATTAGGCTTGAAACCAAAAAAAAAAATACAAATTTTCAGATTCGATAGTTTAGCAAGAGAAAATTGATTTGCGTATTTGGCTTATCTCTGTTGCCACCGTGATCGAAATACGGTCAGGTGGACTATTTTTATTAGTTAATCTGCCATTTCCTACTAAACCACGCAACAGATTTTGATTAAGTATGAACAAGTTACTAATTTTTATTTTCTTTTGTCCCCAGCTTATATGCATCGACAATAAGCAACGCTACGCTCTATGTTCACGCGTTATCAATTTGACATCTATATAGCTAGAGTAAGTATGTACTACCATATAACAATTATATATTTATATATTTTTGACATTGTATAAAAATAACGACATTCATCTTGAGAAAATTCAAAATGACATAAAAAAAAAATATTCTGTCGTAGGGTGACGGCACCAATTATGGACATGATAAGCAGATTTATTTTAATTTCTTTGAATAACAGCTGATTTTTTTAGTAGACGTGGATGACAGTTACAAGGTAAATACATCAATAAACAAAGAATACAATAAATATACAACTGTTTACTACAAACAGAGAGGCTTTGAGAAAAAAAATTAAAACTTAGGAGGTCACAAATCACCAGTGATGTACATCTGAAATCGAGTAATGGACACCTAATTATTGACTATCCCCAATTAAGAAAATCCAATTATGGACATAGAATGTCTACCAGCAATAATATCGACAGGAAATTAAATAAAAGTTTGTCAAAGAGAAGATGGATTATATTATTATGTAAATAATAAAAATAGTTACTTTCAGCCTTTATTTTTTATTATAATAAACTTTACTACAAAAATCAAGCTTATCCAAGATTAATTTTTACTTTTAAAAACATTTGCAATCTTAAATTATTAGATTCTGCGAAGAGTTCGAACTAGGCATATCAGTATTTAAATGTAATTTCCCAATATCAGTTATATTAATCTGAAGTCTAATAAACCATATTAAAAAAAAACAATTCAGCTTCAAAATTTAACTTTCATCTATAAGAGTTCTTACTCATAATCTTAAAACTAATAAATAATTTAATAGAAAACCTTTTACTTGTATCTTTATGAGTTATCGTTTTGTTGTTATCGTTTTGAGTATCCGTTTTGTTGTTCTTCCTATTTGGGTCGATCCACAACTTTTACGTCGACTAACCTGAACAGGGTTAGATCTTTCTTCATTTTCTTCTGCACTGTCATTATCTTGTAGTTCGTTGTAACTATTATCACTTTCAGCATAGGGTATTTCTAAATCTGTATCATCCGAAGTATCATCTTTTTCCTTATATTTTTTCTTCTTGTTTACTTTATTTTTCTCTTTTATATTTATTTCCTTTAAAATCTTCTTTGCTTGTCTTTCCCTAGCTCTCTTTTCTTTTTCCTCTATTTGTTTCTGTTTTTCTGCACTTTTTTTTATATGATAAGCTTGCCAAACATTGCTTGTTACCGCATAAGGTACCTTCTCTCTTTTACGTTTTTTCTTTTCCTTTATATCTTCTTCAGGCCAAAAAAGATTATTTTTAAATGGTGATGGTATAACTACACCTAATACAGTCTCCAACGGGTGCTTTTGTGGCGTTGATCTTGTACGGTCGTCAGTGGAATTTTCAGTTATTTGGCTAGAAGCTATAACATTGCCAGTAACCGATGTCGAAGGCTGCACTTCATTGAAAGCTACAGCACTATTAGTCTGTGATGTCGGCGCCACTTGGGCGACGCTCTGACTATATTGAATACCTTCACCTGATACAGTTTCCAAAGGGAGCTCTTGTGATGTTGAACATATACGGTCGTCAGTGGACTTTTCATTTATTTGGCTAGAAGCTTTAATATTGCCAGTGTCCGATGTTGAAGGCTGCACTTCATTGGAAGCTGCAACACTATCAGTCTGAGATGTTGGATCCACTTGGATGGCGCTCTGGCTCAAATGTTTATTTTTGGCCCAAATCACGTACAATGACTCGTCTTCTGGATGTAAAATCTGTTGTAAAGTGTCTCTGTCCTTGTAATACATTTTATTGAATAATTCTAACTTTTGTGGCGAAAAAACCTTGACTATTTCTAAATCTAAATATTTCATAAACTCTGTTTGTTTCGGGTTATGCTCTTTCTGGGTTAAATTTTTATTTTTTATTTTGCTCATATCAATATAATCCGGTCCGAACGGGTATAAACCTCCAGCTCTAAATCCGTTTTGAATGCAGTCTTTTGAAATTGTAGCTAGTGACTTTTGCAATACTGGGGCAAAATTTTCCTTTTTTAAAGTGTGTCCAAGGTGATCTAGTTGCCATCTTGAAACTTCTTTACGCCAAGCTACCTTCAAGGGACGAAACACTGACACATCCATAGGTTGCAGTATATGTGTCGAATTTGGGTACAACGCTATTATCTCTATTCCATTCTCAGAACAGTAATTCGACAAATGCAACGTTAGGTGTGATTTATGGCCGTCTAAGAAAAACAGTACAGGCTTTTGAATATTTTCTTGTTGTAGCCAAGGATCAAAAATATTTGTGATGAATTCATAAAAAGTGCTTCCGCACATCCAGCCTGATTCCGATTTTCCTATCCCCCAATCACCGGGGACGCTGGCTGATATGTGCGCTGGTATTCTTTCATATTTAAAGACAATCATAGGAGGAGCGAGTTGCCCCGCAGCATTAGCTGTTACAAGAACAGTAAGGTTTTCTTTTTCATCTCCACAAAAGTTATAAAGGTGTTTTTCTCCCCGTTTGCAAAGCACCCGGCCTGCCTTTGGTGACAAAAAGAAGGCACTTTCATCTGTGTTGAAAACCCGACTTGGATTTTGCAAAATATCTTTGAGGCCTTTTTGTTCTAAATATAAGTCGATTTCAGAAAACCACTTACGCAGATCTTCTTCACAGACATCATCTCTTGATTTAGTAAGATTTTGTGCAGTCTTTTCAATGATATCCGGGTGCCTTTTCAAAAACGACTGAAACCATTTTTTCCCTGGCTTATTATTAGTAAAGGGATTTGGCCTACCTTGATCGACAATAATTTTTTGAACGCTTTCCATGAGTAACTCTCGATTTACTGGAAAATGTTTTTCACTCATTGCGATTAACCATTTTACTAAAATGTCTTCTTCTGATTTCAAAAGAACCGTTTGTGGCCCCATCGCACACTCCAAAGGACTTTTTCCCGATATTTTATTATATAGTGTAATCCGCGGCACCCCAAACCTCTTTGCAGCCGTAGCAATCTTCTCTCCCTGCCTGACTGCTTCAATAGCTTGCCCCATCTGCTCAGGTGTGTAATCTTTTTTCGGCGCCATCTACGAAAACAAGTGTTACCAATTATGGACACACAAAAATTATCCAATCTTGGACACATGTTCATTACTGGTAGGAGTTGACCAAAATCAAAATTATGACAAAATAAATAATTGTTATGATATGAAGAATTATTTAAAGCGTCATACTCACAAAACACCTAAAATGTTAACTTTCGACACTTGTCCATTACTAGATTTTTAGATACTCTTGAAACTAGTAATGAACATATCGTAAAAATATTAAATTATTGAATCTACTGGTTTAGGTTACCTTTTATTATGTTTTTATATCCCTTAACTTTAAGTAAAATAATAACATTTAACAGAAAACAACAAGACAATGAAGTGATTTACAAAAAACAATACTCACTCTCTTAACGATTTTCACAATAAAAGCGGATTTTTGTTCGAGACAACCACACGACAATTTTAACAGTCAGCCATTTTGAAGGAAAATGGCCGACTTCAATGACGTTTGATATTATGACAGCTGACAGGTAGATGATTGAGTTGAGGTATTGCTAGTGCAGAAATAAATGTATACTTGGTTAATATATCAATTTAAAAAAAAAGTGTCCATAACAGGGTTTTGTTCATTATTGGTGCCATCACCCTAGTCTTTGGTAGGTTAAGTATTTTTTATCTGTGGCGACTATGGTGCTGCGACATCGACAATCCTCGCATTTTTTTTTCATCCGCCATCTTGGTGACTCGAGTGTTGTGTCTCGAGGTTTTTTAGCAATAATTTCTATCAAATAAAACTTGAGTGAGTGATCCTATGAGTGTATTTGGATGTTTATAAGGTTTTGTATGTATAAGTCGAGTAAAATTAAATATATTATGAACTCTATGAGACTCACACAAGTTTTTATTCAAAGAGTATTTTAAATGTTTTCACTCTGGACTCGAGAAATTTCGTAATTATCCTTTTGACCATTTTCGTCGGATTATTTCGACGAGCGTTGTCAGTATTTGCGACTGCGTACTTTACCTCGTTTAGCTATTCAATCCCCTTAGGTGACAGAAGAGTTGACGAGATTCGTATATTTGGTGATATATACGCGAGAATGCTTGTCGGATATCTCCGACGTATGCGGTCAAAGGGTTAACCCTGACACTCGATTCAAATTGAGTAATACTCATTCTTGATTCACACTCACTCGAGTTCACCGAATTCAATTGTTTGGATCTCTAGAAAAATTAAATATTACACTAGGACTGTATGTTGCAATCATAAAAAAAAAAAAAAAATGTTTTGTATAATTGTACAGCCGAGTAGTGTCATGTAATAAAATAGTTTTAAAAAAAATGTATAAATGACAGAAGACTGGAATTTAATTCTGAATTCGCGAGAAAAAAATACAAAAATGTTGGGAAAAATAAGAGATTGGGTAATGCTAACTCGATGTTAAAAATACTTACATGAATTTCTTAGTATACTCTTCTTTTTTAATTTTTATGTGAACCGTACCATATTGGCGAGGTGTGTTGGAGATTTTTTTTTATCATGTTTTTGGTAGATAGCGTTTTTGGACTAAGTTAAATTATACGCAAGGACCTAAAACTTTCATAAGAAATAAAGTTACTATCGTATTTACGGTTTCATCCATTAATCTGTCACGTAATCGTGACTGTGGCGTACAGAACACATTTTACGATGTCAAGAGGTTGAAAGGTTGGTTTGTAGCTTTCATAAAAATCAGTGGTTTCTAGTCTACTGTTGAACATGTATTTTGCCGAAACATGACGTAATTTTCGGTAATTTTGAATTGGTAACCAGTCAAACCAATGCCAATATCCTTCCTCCCCCAACCCACAGATTTCTAAAAGAAAAAGGAAAGTTTCAAATTCTATGTTACCAAAAACATGTAAAAAAATAATCTCAAACAAGAAAATCGCCATTATTAATAAGTAATTTCTGTAAACGGTTTGCAAAATACTGCCACTTGTATTTATAAATATTTAAACTGAGCACACAGATAATTTAGAACATAAAATTATCGATACCACATTGGGTTGTAACTAAAACGTATGTTAATACAATAGATTAATTTTAGGATGAACAATATGACACTTGATTGACGGTAAGGCGAAAGTGGCGATAAAGTGAATAGGTTACTTCTAGGCAAGCGTGCTCCATCGTCGGCCACATCGTCGCTTACCATCAGGTGAGATAGTGATCAAACGCGAGCCTATCAATAATAAAAAAAACGCTCCACAGCTTAGGTAAGCACGCGACTTTGTATTTTGTATTTCCGTTTGGAAATAACGCTAACAGTGATAAGTCATTTGTCTAATTCATTATTTCCCAAGAGGACGCCGGCGTCCGCACACCTATTGTCTTTCTATTGTGTCTCTAATTACGCTATTCAACAGGTTAAACCCCCAATGAAATTATAGTCAAATGCGAGCCAAATTCTCGACTTACGCTATGTCAAAAGCATTTAGCATATATGTCATGTATCATTTATAAAAATGTATTGAATATTTACAGTGTCATAAAAACCATTTTGGCGATTGAGAAGAATAAATGGGTTGTAGTGGTTGTGTTTCGCTCTCATTTGTCATATAAATAACATACTAGTTATTAGTATTATAATTATAAGCGCTTACTGCCTTGTGCAAAGACCTACATGGGACCTATATGCGTGGTGTTATGACTTTTGAATGAATAGCAATAATGTCAGAAAGTAAAACAAACATAATTTTGGTGCTATTTTTAATGAAATTGTTTCAGGCAACAGTTTTATTTCCAACCCAATGTTTTTGGAACGATTTTCAATTGATTTGTGTCTTTATAACTTGAGGATCAAGTGTCATATTTCTGTAGTAAAATTTTCTTGTACCTAATTGGCATAGATACCCATCGCCATTTTGATTTTTCTTCAAAGTTGCGATCCACGCTGAAAATGTTTATGTTGAGGACGCTTTAAGAAAATCTCGACAACGCGATATTTTACAGCTCACTCCATATTATACCAGTTTCACTGAGCTTTGTAACTTTAAAATAAAAATGGCGATGATATCAGCTTTCATAGAAGAAAAACATCAAGCCGTTTGAAGGTACTGTGAGAATTATTGCAAAAACGCGTGATAAGAAATAGCTAGTCGTGCATTTCGCCATAGATAATAATAAAAAAAATTAGTGATATGCGAGTTGTATTAAACACTGCCTTAGGCGACCGGGCCGTGCCCAGCACACTCAGCCTATGAATGTTGCGCTACCGATTCGAAATTCTGTGATTTACGCCAAAATACTAATGAATTCATACAATAATCAGGGTAATCAGGGCCCAAGCTCTCCCTGAATTATAGCTTACGCCAATGTACTTACGCCTTCTGGTTACACAGGCGTGATTTAAATGTATACCATAGATAGTAAATTTGTCAGATCCCAATAATAATTTTGTACAGAATTAACCTTCTCTACCCGGATGAAGATAAATCGATTGAAAATCGTTCCGTTACAAACAAATCGATGATTATACACTAACTTGCTCAAGTTTTTCTTTATGTATGAGTGTGTATTTTTGTGGTATGTTCAATGTTGTTAGTCCGAATTGAAATGTACAGGCAGCGCACCTAGCGGTGATATACTGAACTAATAGTGCCGACAGCGCCTCTCTCGGTGGAAAACCGAACTAAACTGACAAGTTTTAATAATAAAATGCTTTACACTTCTTGCCAGGTTATCCGTATTGAATCTAGCATGAAAATTAACAATCGAAATACTTGACGATAGATTCTTGCAAGCCCATTATAGACAAGTTACTCTTGGCTTGTCAATACCAAATTCTAGAAAATCGTATTGTTCCTAGCCTAGCCGTATCTTATGTTAGAGTCGGCGGCTGGAGCGTGGAGAGGAGGATGTACGTGTTGTACGGATCACTCTTGCGGCCATCTCCTTCGTGAGCATTACTACTTCGTAGAAGCTTCGTAGCTTGGGGATGTCTTCCAATCCAACCATGTGCAGCTAAATACCAGTATTTTACATATAACGACTGACTATCACATTTTTACGACAGGCTACCATAATACTTAATAGGCTACCATAATACTAATAATCACACCTTTCACATTTAAAAATCAAATTTGCGATATTTACTGTACAGATGTTCTGCCTGTACGTTCAATTCGGATACAATACCTAGCCAATAAATTTAAAAATATATATATTTAAAATACTGTATAGGATTCATATAAAGAATGCAGGTGTGCGAAATGGCTCTTTTAATTTTTTTTCTAGTGATTAAGTGTGCTTTTTCTTTCATTTTCTTTTTGTTGTGCAACGCGTTCGCGGTATGTCTATACAAAGAAAAAACTAAAAAAAAAAAATGGCTGCTTCTTATCGATGACGTCGATAGTACTTCAGCTTTTGACTGTTCAAATGATACTAAAATTTGTAAACTACCCACAAACCTGCTTTTTTTTGAAATTTTCGACTGAAATGCTTGTGTTATATATAATTAATATTTTTATAAGGCATACCGCTCGCTCTGTTGCAATTTCTGTTTAATATTATATATTATTATTACTACTACATTAGGATTACGAATAAAATAAAAAAAAAATACTAGTAGTTTGCTTAGATCGCTTCGAACCCGACGAAATAGTTCCTATACGATTATTGATTAATGTTTTTTAAGGTTTTACTAAAATATGTTGACACGAGAACCTTGATTGCGACTCTGACTAGAGTTGAGACAAAAATGCATGAAATGGCAGCAAGAATAAAAAAAAAACGACGTACATTTTTTACGTTTTTTTTTTTTTTGATGATTATATTGGTTAACGACATTAGACAGAAACATACCTGGGCTACGCCTGATTTGTACGGAAAGTCGTGTTGCGTGGCGCGGATCTAATGTAGCTCTACAAGTCTGTTTGTCATATAAAATGTATGGAGATCGGCGCGCCCAAATCGGCGTACGTGGCCCACGTGTGCCCAATGTAGTTCTACCTTAATACTTTCAAATTAAATAAAGAAAAATGTGTCAAAATTTGCGCCAAATATTACTTGATATTCAAAATGGTGGTAATAGATGTAAATTTGTCCTTTTGGGTTGTGCTATTTATTATGGAATTGTTGGATTTAATAAGATGAAAGCAGGACGATTATATGCATCTTTATGATGAGAGAAAAGGATAGATAGTGACGTTGTATGAATGCGATAGCGTTCAGCAGCACCATCTTATAGCAATTATAGTTTAAGGGTACAAAGATAAATAGTTTTCAAGGTTTTTGTGTCAATACGGATCCATTTATTTTCTCCCGTCCTTTAATATAAAAGCATTATGATTAATGATTTACCGTAAAGAAATTTGTATTTCATTGTATCGAAACAAATTTAGCATTGAAGCGATCATGAGCTGTTAAGTTATATTTGTATACGCGGCGAAAAAAATTTTGATCCTTTTTGGCGCTAAAAACATATTTGTATTGAAATCTTAATTTAAAATAATAAAATTCTTTTGAAATCGTATTTTTAATTTGTGAAATTTTAATATGATTTAATTTTGAACGAGTATTTCAGATTCACATATGGCATTTTTTTTGTGATTTATCTTGCCAAAGCATGTTTTTGTTTCTAAATGCGTTTATTATGTTCAAGCAGATCAAACTGATACATTCTTGTGAATAATTCTGAATTACATTTACTATTTTAACCGACGAGTTAGAAAGATGATTTGTCCGACGAGTGTTTTCGTGTCCTATTCGCCAGGGTCGTGTGTTAGCGACCAGGTACTCCATCTCATTTAGCTCTTCAATCCCAATTGGTGACAAGAGCTGACGAGTTGGATATTTGGTCGTGGATGTGCGACCCTGGCAGAATAAACGCGAAAGTGCGTGTCGGAAATATCCGACTTAGGTGGTAAAATGGTTAAGAATATTATCAGCTTTCCTAAGAGCAAATACAGCACCATTTTTATCAATACTAAGCGATGGTTTAAGTGATCTGCTTTCATTATTCACAAAAATAACGATTCGTTTACTTCAGCCAATCAACGTTCAGTATTTATTCAAAATGGCGCCGTCAACTGTCAAAATTCAAATTAGAGTTAAATGAAATGGGTGATAAGTGTAGCATATATAGTTTTATAGTGATAACCTATAGCTAGTATGATGTACTAACTTAGCGTAGCTAGCGAAATAGCCTTCAAGAGTATTACTTAAAAGAATGTGGGCTGTAAATTAGACAGCATTGAAGTAGCTCTTATGAAGTTTGTACTGTAAGTTAGTGAAAGAGTTGATTAAATAATTCAAAATAAAGTCGTTAATTATGCGTTTAGTGGACTCTGTATCGGGGGAAACATAATAGGGGCTTTGCCATGACCATTAGGGAAGATTTCGTGCACACGACATTTCGCGCGAACATCGCAATCAGTAAACCTGGACTTGAACTCACACATCTATGATCAATGTCAGAGCCAGCGCTGTTGTGCGGGGGTCAACTGACTCTCATGCGGTCGAAGCCGCTGTCAGAAACTACTGTTATCTATACTAATAACATGGGTTCTTTATACGATTTTAAGTTTGTTGAGCGACAAAATAGTCGACTGCTAGTCGCGTCTTCTTCGGCGGTGGGTCAGTTTTTAACGTGTTAAAATGTCAAGTGTGAGTGCGAGAAAGAGGAATGAAACTATACATCGTATGTATAGGTCCATCCCTTAAATGATTCAGTTTAGGTCGTCAAATGAATCGCGCGGTAAAACTAGTGAAATTGAAGAAAAATATGATTCTGAGTTATTCACAAGAATTTTCCTAAAATTTTCTTCGCGTATAAATATAACTTCATGAAATTCTTATGGCGGGATTATTGTTAAGTTTTTTTAAGTTCGTTGCAATTTTTTTTCTTATTATAAGCGCGCCAAAGGTGTTGAAGACAAGTGTTGATAAACACTTAGGTTTACTGTATAAATGAAAAATATAAAAAAAATATCTTGCTAATAAACTAAGGCTTGGTAATTCTAATTATTATTGAAACTATGCAAAATGGCGGGTAGACGAACAATTTTGATACTTGAAAATGGTGAAAACTCTATTTGTCTATGCGCCATAGTGCAGAGTTAACCATAAAGTAGGTTCAATATCTCCAGTGCATTCAATTTTTTTGTTGTCAATTTTTTTTTCGGTAATACTTTGGTTGTAAAATAATATAAAAAAAAATTACTTGCGTAGATGTTTCAAAAATTAGTCAATGTAGTTAGGGTTAGTGCAGAAATTAAGTAAAAATTGTTTTTTTTAAGAATTGCTTCGTCGAGTGACGTAGACAGTTGTATGTATTGATTCACGATTTTTAAAAGAAATTTGCATTTTAGCTGACACTGTCTTGTCGCAAGGCGCGGTAAGTAAGGCTGTAAGTTAAATATACATATTATATTTGAAGTAAATAAATTAATAATAAAAACACACTTTGGACTTTTATTTTTGTGCCCTGAATTCTCTCCACATACTTACGCATGCGACGCAATTCCGTATGCGTGGTGAAATCCGCACGATAATAAAAGCAAGGACTTCGAGCCTCCTAGCAGAGTCTTCATTATAAACAAAACATATCGACCCTCTTTGATCCTGTAACCTCTTTCATCGAATTGGTCCGACGGAGTGTTTTCGTGTCCTATTCGCCAGGGTCGTGTGTTAGCGACTGGGTACTCCATCTCGTTTAGCTCTTCAATCCCCATAGGTGACAGAAGAGCTGACGACATGGAGTCGTGGTCGTGGATGTGACACTGGCTGAATAAACGCGTGAGTGTTAGTCGTTACTCTCAGACTGCATATTAAAAAAAACTGTAATTTAAAAAACTAAAAAACCCGACTGCTTTTCTGAGTATTCATAAAAAGCCCTAAAACAAGAAAGTCGTTGTACCCGATTTGCACTTAACTATATAATATTTTAAAAACTTACAAGATAAATTGTTGCAGTCGGGACCCATTCTATAAATGGAGGCTTAGTGAATTGAGAGCACATACCTATATTACATTGCAGATTACTCCAATCTACTGATTAGACGGCTGACTTTCAGTACTCAGAAAAGCAGTCGGGTTTTTTAGTTTTTTTTTTTGTTTTTTTTTTTTTACAATATGACTTTTACAGTAATTACGAATCTAACGACACCTCGCAAACTAAAATCCATCGAGCCGTTCAGCCCGCAGAGCGTGCCAAACATTTGAATTTGGCGCCAAAACTTCGCCATTTTGTTTTTTTTATTTTGATATACCCAGTGTCACTCTCACAGTGAATACAAATCTGACGACACCTCTCAAGCTAAAATCCATCGAGCTGTTCAGGCTGCAGAGCGTGTCAAACAATTATACATACATACATACATACTCTCGAAAAACACAACCCTCCTGGCGCAGTCGGGTAAAAAGAAAGAGATGCGTAAAAATGCTATAATTTACTTTCAACTATTTCTTAAACGATTCGAGAGTACATTTTGATGCTAGTGCAAAAAGTTTATCATTGCAACCGAAGCGGAAAGCGGTGTGTTATAGAGCCGAGGCATGGACACTCAAATGAAGTTCTTGTGTTTGAGATTGCCACATAAGTTTCCACAACGTAAGGGTTTTTTTTTAAGCTGGGGTCTAGTCGTTCGTCGGATTGTCTGATGGTAGAAATGAGATGGCGGAATAAAATCATGCGATTCCCGCGCACAATCTCCAAAATGCATCCTATAATAATATATAAGACCGAAAGGCTGGCTACCCTACGCCATTCTTCGATACTGCTGTAAAACATCGCAACCCCCTTATCGCATCGGCCGCCCGATACGAACCCTCCCGTATCTCCAAGATTCGCCGCCCTAGGCATACTCTAGTCACCCCCGACGACCCCATTACCCTGCTCCAAGAGAGCCGTAGGGAAACCAGTACAGTACGCAAACACATATACAGACCGCCGTTCTTCAGGCCTCGCCGCTGAGGCCCGTCGCGAAATCCCCGTCAATGTCCGCTCCGTCCCTTGCTAGAGCCAGCCCGCGCCGCTGAGCCAGTAGTGTAAAAAAATCCCTATAATAATAATAATTTATCTTTTGTTCGATCCAGCTTGTCCCTTTGCTGCCCCCCCCAGCGACGCCCTAAGCCGAGGTCCGTACCCCACAGGGGGTGCCCTTAGCGTGGTCGCTTAGTATGTAAGTTAGTATGTAAGTAAGCCCTGGCTGGAGGCTTTGATTCTGTATCGAGGCCGCCACAGGCAAGTCCGGTTAAGCAGCCGACAACCTCATAGGTTGACCTGCGAGAGGCCACACAAAAAAAAAAAAACTACCCTACGCCAGTGCTCAAGGCTTTGTAGATTGGACTTAACCAAAACTGGATCACCAATTAGCCTCTTCGTACGCCTTTCCACCGAATCCAAAGCTGCTGGGTTTTGCTATCGATTGCTGCTTATTCTAAATCAGCAGCAGTCGATAAGGTTGAGTCAATAATTCAGTTGGTTTTCATTGGGCTTAACAGAATTAGGTCTATAAAAAATTAGTGTGCTAGAATAAAATGACATTGACTATGCTGAACAAGATGGAAAACTTCATCTATGTGGGGTGAAAAAATCTGCTGGCCAGTTCATTTATGTTCACCGGACTGGTGAAAATGTTAATGTTCTGAACTCGCTGATTTTATCGCGATATAAGGTTTGGTCCCATAGTTAAAATTGTTTGTAATAATGATTACAATTACCTACATATCGGTCACTAATTATTATCTACCAATCACCCTTTATATCAAAAACAAGCAATTGACTAAAAAAAAGTCATTGAAATCTGTTTAATTAAAAGCGAAATGCCTAGGTACCACTCACTGCTCAAAGACTCACTGATTTATCACGAAATCTCAGAAACTCAAGGATCTTACATATCTGATAGTACAATAAAATCTTTGCAGAATTTATAACACCTTCAAACATAAAATTTTGCAGGTAGGTTCCTTGTAGGGTATAGATATCATCCGCAAAAAACTATTTACAAAAAAGTTTTTTATTTCACACTTTTTAGTTGCGGTCCACTTATAATCAGAGTGCCTATTTCTCACGATAATTCCAATAAAGCCAAACACTGCTAGGATACATTGTTTTATTATGAAGTTCTCGTAGTGCATCTCATGACAATTCTAACAAGTCCAAATACGGCTAGGATACATGGATTCATTACGGAGTTCCGGTGCCTATCTTCCGGCTCCAACATCATCATCAAGTCACTTTGATGATACCATTTTCAACATAACTGTTCAGAACCATTTATTTATTTCTATGCACTTCATCAAATGTTACTTTTTGACTGTAAATGGTTATGTTTTCGATCAAAATACCAAAATTACTATATAGTTTCCTATAATATTTGAGGAGTTCCCTCGATTCCTCATGGATCCCATCATCAGAACTGGATTTTGAAAAAAAACGGGACCAATCTGGAAAATATACCCTTTATGAGGAAAAAAAATTTGCAAATCGGTCCATAAACGACGGAGATATGCGCGAACAAACATAAAAAAAGCATATATACGGTCAAATTGAGAAACCTCCTTTTTTTTTTGAAGTCGGTTAAAAAACGTAAAAAAAACCGGATTTTACGAAACTCCACCATTGAGAGGGTCAAAAAAAAAAAAAAAAACCATTGAGAGGGTAAAACGGGGGTTGGGAGTTTGTATGGAGAAACCTAATTTCACGCGGGCGAGGCCATCACTGGCTGAAACTAATAACTAGGTAATATACACCCCTATTTTTTAATTAGTGCACAAAAAATGGGGCTCAATCAGTACCCGTTACTGATCATATTTGTGTAGTCAAAAGTAAAAAAAACGAAATCCCAAATTTGTCCACGAAAATTTGTCATTATTGGTAAATTCATAATGGAATCATTATTCATAACAACTACTACTAGAAAATACTAAGCGCAGTGTTTTTACATTTTTATTGACATTCTTTCATTCATAAACAATAACCTGTACAATGTTTCCATAAATTGAGTGAGATTTTGGGATACAAACAAACGCTCATACTCGTAACTTTGCTGTTTATGAATATTATGTACATATTGAGATTTTACTTAAAAAATAACAAGACCTTTTCTAATAAGCCCTTTAAGTATTTGCCATAATTAAAAAATAGTGGTGTATAAAAGGAGAAACTGATTCACTGCCATATTTATTTATTTATTCGTTTATTTATTTATTACAAACGGTCTTACAACCAATTACAGTAACTAAAGAGAAAGAAAGAAAAAAAGAAAAATATAACAAAATACAAAAATGTAACGAGATGTCTTGTTATACTCATAGGTACAGCAATCCCTCTAACAGTATTTCTGACATGCCAATAAAATCGTCTTCCATTCATCTGCAAACATACCTATTTTCAACGTATAGACCACTAGGAGAGGAATTCGCCCCCGAGGGGATGAAAAAGGGGTTCAAAATTTGTATGGCGAAACCTTTGGCGAAACCTACATTCAAGTTTGTATGGAGAAAGCTAGTAGGTACTTTTATAAGTCAGTACCTAATATACCTACATAGGTAATTAAACCTACAAAACTGATATTTAACTTCTACAAAATAAAATATAGTCCATGCTATTCAATTAGCTTTATGTAAATCCTATATTTAGAACAGAAGAATTGCGCAACATATAAAATCAAAGTTGGCTTTGTTCTAAGTTCATGATGTTTGCAATCAATGACGTACAAAGTCAAGTAATGTGACAAAATAATGTCACGGATGACGGGATTATTGACATGTGACATGCGTAATCAGTGTCATTTTGACAAAATAATGTGAAAAATGATCTGCCCACATTTTAGTTTCATTTATCAATAGTGTAACTGAAAATCCTGAAAAAAGATACAATCAATATACGGACGATCAATGAACTAGGTGATACGTAACATCCGGATGCTAGCAATGATTGTCGATGGTAACCTTAATTTCATTCGAACTGACTAAATTAATATTTGTTTACTCTAAATATTTTCAAATATAAAACTTGTGTCTCCTGGCATGCCTTTTTTAAAAATAAAAAATGCCCATTTTTAATCATTTTCTTTTTTTCCTCTTCCAACATGGCGTTCCATAAACTAGATTTGAACAAAGAGTAAATCACGTTGTTTATGGGGAATAATCGTAACGGGTAACATTAAACACCAAAAATCGATTAAAAATATTTGAATCGATTTATAATTAAATAAAAATGTAATTATTTCATTTTTATACACATTAAAATCGCTTTATAAGGCCGTTGCATTGTTTACAAAGTATTTCTAAAGACTGTGGTCTATTTTAAATAATTGTGTTACTGAATGAAAAACATAGCCTACAATCGTGGTTTTAGCTATTGCATCATTATTTTCTTAAATTTTAGTCTCAGCTTGTATTATAATGATAAAGGCTTAATACAGTACCAAAATTTCTACTTTAGACGGGTTTTACGCTTTACATTTGGTCCTCTTAATGCAACTTTATAAAATCTACTTTGGGAAACTGCAACAAAAGCTGTTTCACTCCCATTTTAGGAACATTAACACAATTTTTTTTGTATGAGTTTCTCTAAATACATTTACATAAAATTCGATTCTTTGTCATAAATAAAAAATTAAAATAATTTTCTTTTTGAATCGATTTATTGATGCTCAAACGAGTGTTGCCATTACATTTTGCCGCGCAATTACATCACCATTTCATGGCACGCGTTTGACGCATTTGTTAAAATTTTCGACTTTTCGTGACAGCACGTCAATTTCGACATTTGATTGATAATTTTCTAAAGATCCATCAAATTAGTTTGTTTGAAAGTTGGTTTGGGCGCTAAATGTTATTATTTCGCTGTTTTAACTTTATTACTATGATGTGATCGTGAGGTGTCCATTTTTGGTTGTGCGCTTCCATTCCACAATGAGTGCTCTAAAGTGTGTTGTTGAAGGCTGCGATTTAGAGTACGATGTTGTCTGCAGCTTCTCTTTCTACAAGTGAGTTTGTTATGATGTTAATATTTCTCTAATATAATATTTATTTTTATCTTTTATACCACCAAGATAGTGTCTATGGTCATACGTGTGACCTCGAAAAAAATTCAACTGGTAAAATGATTGTAAACATAATTAGCTTCATATAGTTTTGGCCCAGTATTTTTCCATTATAATTCTTATTTGGCCCTTAAAAATCTCACATATTACTAATTTCATCATTTCCATGCTCTAAACATTAATATTAATGATAATAAACTTAAATATTAGTACCCATCTGTATCAGATTTTCAGTCATTATTCGTAATTTATTTCCATTTGGTGGGGATAAGTCATACAAGAAAGAAATCATGCATAACACACTAGTTGTTCAAAGTCTTGTCTATACATAATCACCGTTTCAGATACACTTCATCTAACAGACTAATTTACCCTTAAAAATTGAGCTAACATAAGGAATATTTGGTCTATAGTAAACCAGGTTTGCCTCTCTATTCACTAAACCAATATCTGGCAGTTGGCAAAATGCCTATCAGCTACATTTCATTCCTCTTATCAGTAAACCCGGAATGATTAAAACATTAATATTTTAATATATGAATGTGTGATGAAATTACTCTGCATAGAGGTTAAATTACCCCTAATCATAATGGGAAACTGAATAAAATATAACATCACTTTTTTTGATGGCATAAAGAGAATAACGTGGCAAATACCACATTCTTTTTGGTTTTTCAAATATTTAAAACTTGTAACAATGCTCTAAACATTTTAAGCAGTGCTGTATTAGGCCTTTATGGGATCCGTACTAATTTCTACCAAGTGGCCCCTTGGATCTTTAAAACTCCTTTATTTCTAAAACAATTAGGTTGTGTGGGGCCAGTAGCATTTGCTATTTTTGCTATGTAGCTGATCTGGTACTTATTGTAAGAGACAGGACAGGCTGTATTTAAATTGCACAATCTATGCACGCCAAATACAATAGGGCTACATAACTGGTTGGCAGTTCTATTGCAATTATATTATCTTTTTTTTTTTTTTTTTTTTTTTTTTTTTTTTTTTTTTTTTTATCCTCCTTCCATTTGCAATCGGTCGTCAGACCATAAGCGAATTAGTTTTTAGAGATAAGTGGCGTTGTGGTGGAGCTGCCTGTGCTGCTCCTCCCACTTATAGAAGGTGGTTTCTCTTCAGCCTTTTCACCACCGCAGTCGGGTCTAACAGTTCAGCAACCAGTGGATTCGGATGCAAGGTTAGACGTTCCTTGTGTTGCGTTTTGTATCGCTCAATTTCAGAGGTAACTGATGGCATATTTAAATAGTCCTGAATTTCGTCGTTCCTAGCAAACCAAGGCGCATTTACTATTGCTCTTAAGATGCTATTTTGAACTCTTTGCAAGCAGAGTATGTTGGATTTACTTGCTACACCCCACAGCTGGATCCCGTATGTCCATATTGGCTTCAGAACTGAGTTGTAGATAAGTAGTTTATTGTCCACAGAAAGTACAGAGTTTCTTCCCATTAGCCAATATAGGTTACGAAACTTGTGGTTTATCTCATCTCTTTTATTTTTAATGTGCTGCTTCCATGTTAGCCGCCTATCTAAATGGAAGCCAAGATATTTCACACAATCTGTGTGTGGAAGGGTTTCTGATCCCAGTCTCACAGGAGGGGTGTTTCCTTGTCTAAGCGTAAACGTGATGTGTTTAGACTTTGTGGCACTGGCGCGTATCCGCCACTTACATAGCCATTTGTGCGTCTCATCAAGCTGTATCTGTAGTCTTTTACTAGCTACTTCAGGGTTGTGGTCAACAGATAAGTATGCTATATCGTCAGCGTAAGTTGCTACAGTTATACCATCGATTGTGGGCAGATCCGATGTAAATATATTATACAAAACTGGGCCAAGAACTGATCCCTGTGGTACTCCAGCTTCCACTTCAAACAATCTTGATCGTGCTTCGCCCTGTTTCACTTGAAAGAAACGATCAGCTAAGTATGACTGGATGAGTAAAAACATAGAGTGGGGAAGTTTTTCCTTTACTTAGTAATCCTTTGTGCCAGACACGGTCAAAAGCTTGCTGTACATCAAGGAATGCCCCTGAGCAATACTTTTTGCATTCAAGAGCTTGTCTGCCTGTTTGGTATACGCGATGAACCTGTTCCGTTGTTGAGTGTGATTTCCGAAAGCCAAATTGGTGAGCTGGGACAACATCATTATTGTCTATGCACGGTTTCAGCCGATGTAGAAATATCCTTTCCCACAGTTTGGAGAGTACAGGCGTTAAGCTTATAGGGCGATAGGACGACGCTTCATGTTCGGGTTTACCTAATTTGTGGATCATGACAATTTGAGATATTTTCCAAAGATCAGGAAAGTGAGATGATCGGAAGATTGCGTTAAACAAACATGCTAAGAAAGCAACGCATTTTCTAGGAAGATTCTTAAGTACAGTCGGTGTTATCAGGTCAAATCCTGGGGCTTTTCTACAATCCAGAAGTCTGATTTCTCTTGCTATCTCTTTTGGTGATGTTGGTTTAATGGGTAAACACATCTGCAGGTCTTGTTTTAGTATCATGTCAATATCATGCTCGTCATCGATGCTTTCATTGGGTTTAAAGACAGCATAAAGGTGCTTTGCAAATGTTTCAGCTTTTTCCAAGTCTGTTCTTGCCCAGGAGTCTTGTGATCTAATTGGAGGGTATGATTGTTGAGGCTTATCCAAGTTTTTTGTTGCCTTCCAGAGCGAGTTTACCCCGGCTTCTTTAGGTGACAACATCTGTAGGTGTGCTGTCAAGGTTGAGTTGGTAGACTCACGGACTATGGTCTTTAGTTCCTTAGCTGCCTTGTTATAAACGAGTTTATCAAATGGGTGACGGGATTGATGCCAGATTCTTCTAAGTCGCCGTTTTTCTAGGATCTTCTGCCTAATGTTTGGTGGATGCAACTCGATGGTTTGACTTCTGGGTCGAGAAGGTGTGTTGATCCAAGCAGCTACTTGAATGGCATTAGTAACGTATCTGCAGGCGTCATCCACGTCACTTTGATTTTTTAGCGGCATATTAGAAGTGAGATTTTTATTTAGGTAGGCCTTGAAACCGTCCCAGTCTGTCCGAGTGTTTGTCAGAGATTCAGTTGATTCACAAGTAAGCTGGCTAGTGCTAACAGTCAGAATTGCTGGTGTATGATCCGACGATCCATCTAGACTGGATGCAATAGTGGTATGTAAGCCATCTATACCTTTATTTACAAAGAAATCCAGAAGATCCGGCAGTTTCTTTGGGTCACTGGGCCAATAGGTAGGTTCACCTGTGGATATTGGCTTTAAACGAATGTCGTCAACACAGCGTTTCAAATCACGTCCTCGAGTGGTGATGCAGCGCGATCCCCAAAACGTGTGTTTTGCATTCCAGTCGCCACCCGCAATGAATCTGGGTCCCAGAGTACTGAAATAGTCTTTGAACATCTCTGTAGTTATTTTATGCTTTGGTGGACAGTAAATGGAGGAGAGAACTATTGGACCGGCTCGGTCTTCTAGTCTAACAGAAGTTGCTTGTAAATGCGCCGTCGAATACGGTTCTATCAATGAGTGGCGTAGGTTCGCTCGAATTGCTAGGGCTGTACCAGCATGAGCTCCACCATCAGGATGGGGGGTGTGGTAGATATTGTAGCCTTTAATACGGAATGAACTTCTAGACGTAGCGTGCGATTCAGAGATTAATATTGCGTCCAGATTGTTGGTTTTCATTAAAGTTTCTAACTCTTGGATATTCGGACCCAATCCATTGATGTTCCAGATTGCAATACGCAGCGAAGTCATTTATGGTGCAAGTTTGGCAATGACTGTAGTCAGCAATCCCAACAGGGTACTGATTTGTTGCAGGAGTAAATCGATTTTTTCATTTTGTTTATTAAAAAGTTGTTCTATAATGTTTACATTCTGTTGGGTGCTTTCTTTACTATGACTTGAGGGATCGGCTCGTACTGGGTTTCTGGAACGTCCAGAGGCGATGTCTGAGTATGTGTGTTCTGATCTGCGGTAAGAGTTTCCTCGTGTTTGCGTGAGTCCTTCTAAACTGGTTTTAGTAGAGGCTAACTCTGTAGGAATATTAGAATTATTGGGTGTAATCTTTCTTGCATTCATTTTTCTGGATAGTATTTCTTGATATACTTGACAACCTTTGTAGTTGGCCGGGTGATCACAGGAGCAAAGGGCACATTTAGCAGGTGAATTCCTATCTTTTTTGGGACACTCAGACGTTTTATGGCCATCCCCACATTTGACGCACCTGTACGGCCGCATGCAGTTGTTTTTGCTGTGACCATATTGTTGGCATCTTTGGCATTGTACGATAGTCTTGGTTCTGCGTGGTTCTTCAATTTTGATGCGTTGATGATGGATATACTCAATGTTTTTAACTAATTTGTTATTTGGACCAGGTTCCAAGTTAACAAAAAATGTTGAAGTAGGTCTCTTGTCTGGTCCATAGCGATGGTTAATTATTTCTCCTCTAACCTTGTTACCAGATTTCTCCAGTTCCTGTGTTATGGCAATGTGTGGAGTAGTATGATGGAGGTCTTTAATTACTATTCTATAGCATTTTGTATCTTTACGGGAAAAAGTATGTCCGATTAACCCTTTCTTCCGTATCAGGTCTATGACTTGCTTATAATTGTCAGTATTATTAACCATTAAGCGAAGGAGGTTTTTATTTATTATTTTGTATCTAAACTCTTCAGGACTAATGACAGACTCAATTAGTTTGGTTAGTTCATTAAGGTCCTCAATTCCATACAGAACAATTGGAGGAGGCTTGTTTGGTGGTTTTGGTCCAGTGTCTATATCTTCTGTCTGGTCAACAGGCAGGCTTGAGAACTGATTTTCGGACTGAATTGGTGGAGGCGACTGATCACATATTTTTCTTTTCTTTGATGTAGGAACTCTTTGCCATGGTGGAGGTTGTGTTTTATCTTGTAATTGCTGCGTTGCTACTGGTTCTGGAGCCTCATCAGAGTCTATTTCATAGGTATATAAGGTCGTATTGTTAGAAGGACCCTGTTGATTAGGTGTCAATTCACTTAATGAATTAGATCTTTGTTTATTGAAGAGAGCTGGGTGAAAGATTTGCTGAACGAGTTTCTTAGGGGAGGATTTGTTCTTTTGATATTCATCAGTATCGTTTATAAGACTGTGGGCCTGGTTTCCCACTCTAGTTGGGTTATTCACATTTTTGCAACTTATGGTGGTAGTAACTAATTTATTATCTGCATTCAAACCGCACATTTCCCAATGGAGTATAGTTGAAATGCAGTTTGTCTTGAGCCTTAACAGTGTTATCAGCATATGTTTGCACCAGCCTTCTCATTATAAGAGGAAGCAAATTATTCGAAATAATGCAATTGTCTCAAAATAAGTCATTGAAATCGTTAAAAGCAAAATACCACTCACTGATTAACTTTTTGAATACCGTAATTAGAGACACAATAGAAAGACAATAGGTGGCAGACACCGGTGTCCTCTTGGGGCTTCACAGTTTAAACTGTGAAACCTCAGAAACCATAACACCTACAAACTTAAAATTTGGCCGGTAGGTTCCTTATAGAGTGTAGACATTAGCTAAGAACGAAATTTACGAACCCCACCCTAACATAAACCCTAAGGGGTAAAACGGGGGTTAGAAGTCAGTATGGAGAAACCGACTTTCACATGAGTGAAGCCGCTGGCAGCAGCTAGTGCTTTATACAACTATCTAATAATTAGGAAGTAAGTAAGTATAAATAGTAAAAGCATTTTCTTACTGCTATAATTAGTAGCATGTCCTAGAACCATAAAATCTAAGACATGTGACATTTATCCCCCTACCCACACTTGGCCCGCATAATGGATTATGCCCCAATCTCCCTCCTAGAGGGGAGCCCTGAGGCACAGCAGTGAGAACACTATAAGGCTGCCACATACTACGGTCCGCATAGAACTAAGTGCGGAAAAACTACTCGGAATATAGATAGAAGAAGACGATAAGGCTGATGAATAAACATACTTATTATGCTTATTTGCTATGTTTATCAATTCTCTAGTACTTATAGCACAAGCTCTGCTTAGTTTCGGATGAGATGGCGTTGTGTGAAAGTTGTGGAATATTATTATCATATTAGTTTTTTTTTTAAAAGCCTGGCAGCCATTTTGTTGTTCCTAAAAGCTGCTAAGTCATTCTACTTTGTAAAAAGCTGTTTGGCAGCTATGCCATTTTTAAATGCCACAGTATTGGCACATCATCTTGGAATCCACCTGAGGTAATGATTGAAAGGTAGGATTGTTTGAAACAGAACACAGGGGGTTTATTTTATCTTATCTAGACGCATGGCGAGTATCCACCCTTACTTTGTTAAAACATCTATGAATTTCGCGTCGTTGTTTATATGAGATTCATTGAAGGACTGGAACAATATTTATCTGCTGCAGTCTTCCCATCCGATTATAGTTTTGAAGACTTCAAGGCTAGAGTGAATAGGCTCTTAATAAACTAGTGCGCCTCTCCATCAACAATTGCATCACTGCTGACCATCAGGTGGGATTGCAGTCGAGCACTAGTTTATATTAATTTAAAAAATCTTTGTAGTCTGGTTTCAAATCAGACTATAAAGATTTTTTCGACTAAAATTAACTTAACTTTAGAATTAGGAAAAAATTATAGTCTTGCTGGGTAACTGGTAACTTGGTAGAATGCAGTTTATGATTTAAGATGTATTAATTCATTAATTCCCAAGAGGACGCCAGCTTCCGCACACCTATTGTCTTTCTATTGTGTCTCTCATTACGGTATTAAAAAAAAAACTACCTACTAAATCTCGTTCAAACCAATTTTCGGTGGCAGTTTGCATGGTAATGTACACCATATTTTTTTTTTAGTTTTATCATTCTCTTATTTTAGAAATTACAGGGGGGGAGATGGGCCACATTTTACCACTTTGGAAGTGTCTCTCGCGCAAACTATTCAGTTTAGAGAAAAATTATATTAGAAACCTCAATATCATTTTAGAAGACCAATCCGTAGATACCTCACATGTATGGGTTTGATGAAAAAAAAAAAAACAATTTTGTGTTTTTAAGTATGGGGAACACCCAAAGAAATATTTTTTCCATTTTTGTGTGAAAATCTTAATGCGGTTCACAGAATACATCTACTGACCAAGTTTCAACAGTATAGTTCTTATAGTTTTGGAAAAAAGTGGCTGTGACATGCGGACGGACATACAGACATGACAAATCCATAAGGGTTCTGTATTTTGCCATTTGGCTACGGAATCCTAAAAAGAAAAAAAAAATGTTGTCATATTTATTGTATTCGGGGTCCTCAGGAAAGTGGCCCTCAGGGATCGGGGCCCTCAAGGAATAATCGATATTTTCGAATTCTGAAATTGACTTACCCTGTGACAGCAAAACTAAAAAACAAAAATGTTATAATTAATTTGCAGTCAATTTTCGACTAGTCATTATTTCAATTCTTTGTTTTAATTTTAATTTATTTTTCTAATCAATTTAATGCAATCGAATAATCTGAACTAGTATTATTTTTAAATCAATTATTGTATTTCTGCAAACAGTTGAAGGTTTAAGTGCAGGAACATAACTCTAATACATAAATAGAACATAATATATACTTAGGTGGCAAGTTTTAATGTTATCACTATCACATAAATTGTTATAAATAATTACCATTATGCTAAGCAATGATTACTATATTTATTGAAAGGGTTCTATTGTTAGTTGACGTGTATTAATGGTTGATAATATATTATATATGTATAAGTAAGTAGTGTTCTATGTACGTATGTAGAGCAGTGGTGGCCGAGTGGTAACGGCCCCGACTTAAGAGTTGTAAGTCGCGGGTTCAAACCCAGCCAGGCGCATTACTTTGTGTAATTTATTTCAACACCACTGCTTTCAAAACGGTGAAGGAAAACATCGTGAGGAAACCGGCATGTCCTAAAACCATGAAATTTGAAGACATGTGATATCCACCAACCCGCACTGGGCCCGCGTGGTGGATTGCGACCCATTCCCTCTCCTAGAGAGGAGGCCTGAGTCCCAGCAGTGGGAACATTATAAGACTGATGCAATGCAGTGCAATGTATGTAGGTATTTGGGGCTGGTGCCCGCAACTCAACGGCTAAAGCGCGGATTTTGCGTATAGGTGAAATAAATGATCCCCCCAGCTCATCAAGGAAGGCCAGCAGCGCCTTGGTGTTACTAAACATTTCGCGGCGGATTGTCCACGTTTCCGAAGTGCACTATATCCAGCAACCCCTGGCCAGCAGCAAATGAAATGCAGAGTCGTCCTCCTCCATGTAGGCTCTGTAGAATAGCCCATTCTTTAGAGTCTACATGGCTTCGTTCGCTCTGTTCACTCACTCCAGCCTTGTTGTCCCCTTCTAACTTAACCTAACCTGTCCGTATCAAGTCAGGGAGCCGACTTCAGTTCGATCGTATGGCATAGGTACTTGACATAAGTTTACTTACTTGTATTTAACTTTGCATTTGTTCCGTGGTTTGTGCGGTTTGTTTAGTCATTCTAACCCCATTATCGCTTTCTAACTTAAGGGCCGATTGTGGTCACTATGTATTTTGTATGAACTCCGCTCGGTACTGTGTCGACTTCGTGGCCTCAAAACAGCGGTTTTATTTTTTATAAAAAAAAAAAAAAAAACAATAACTATTCTAGATATTTTATTTTTTAGAGGCGCTTTTAAATAACAAGCTTTAATTTTTTTTTTTTGTAACTTTCAAATATTTCCGTAACGTAATCTCGTAGATAAACACGTAAATTAGGGTCAGATTCGCGATTTTTTTTTTTCGAGCCAACTAATTTATATCATGTTTTCAATTTTGCCAAGTGCTTGTTCATATACTCAATTTTATTAGAATAAATTTTCATGGTGTTCTCTTCTATATTTGTGGATTTCCAGAGGTATAAAATGAGTAGAACCTGGCCTTAAAGCCCATGTAGGGATGCCCTGATATTCGGAGATATGGTCATAATAAAATGTGATTTTTTGTCCACAGCGCAAATATATCGACCGATAATGAAACCAAACGCCAGGACTGGATCGAGGGTGCCATGCACGATGAGAGCGAGTGCCTATGGAGACATGTCAGCCTTCAACTGTGCGGGTAAGTCAAAGATGATGATGACACGTAAGACGGACAATCGGACTGATGAACAGATGGACAGGCATACAGAGTGGTCCTATAAAGGTCCAGGTTTTACCGACTTAGGCCGTATACAGAAAGAAAGCTAGCAGCCTGTGCCGATGTATCAGCGCTGAATATTTTTATAGAAACTCGGCGCCTATTACCTGCGCAGATTACCCGCGCCGGTCGGTTCCGAGATCGGCAAGGGCTGCCAGCTTTCTTTCTGTTTGCGCCCTAAGGCCCGATTTCCACCAAAGCGGAGAGGAGAGATGTGAGCTTTGTGTAGCAGAGGTGTGAGCTGTGAGAGAAGAGGTGCGGGGAGAAGGCAGCGGGGCTCTCCGCTCTGCCGCACCACTTGCTTACTTGCTGCATAAAATTCTATTGAAAAATGAGATGTCTCCTCTCCTCTCCGCTTGATCCAATTCCACCTAAGCTAAGCGGAGAAAAGATGTGGAAATTACGAAATCGGATTGGTTTATTTCAACACATCTCTCGTCTCCTCTCCGCTTTGGTGGATACCTGGCCTTAATTGATGCAGGGATCGGCTGTTGCGCTGTGTCTCGCGGGTTCGATTCACACACGGAACAAAAATATTTGTGTGGCCTAGTTTCCAAGTTTACGTATGCGGACGCAGCCACGATACAGGCACCATTATATGGACTGCCCAAAGGACGTGGTGGAGCATACGGTAAAAGTGTGTCACGCGACGGGCCCTGGTATAGGTCATGTTCTGGAGCGAGGAGAAATGGCAGGCAGTCCACTAGTAAAGCTAGCGAAGGGGTGAGGGAATGGACATCCTCACGCCCAACCGCCGTGGATCCCGACCCCAAATTCCAGCTGTCGTGGGCGTGGACTTATGGACGGCGAGCAAACGTCTGGACTGAGCTAAGGCGTCGAGAGCGCTTAGTATTCACCTCAACGCGATGTCAGCAAAACCTTGGGCCCAGCAGGGTCGAAGTCTACTGGGGCTGTGGGTACGCTTCTGTTAGGAAAACCTGGGAACCTGAAACGTAAGGCCAAGAAGGAACATAGAAGTGGGTATTAGTCAGAAAAAATCTAACACGCCTTCAACGCCCTAAAGCGGGAGGTCATTAGATGATTTTCCACTTCAAAAAAAAAATCTTAGAATGTAAATATTTAGTAAGTTACTGCAACTTTCAGAAAATTGCAAAATTGCAGTGAGGCGCATTAGTTTATTACGAGCCTATCCACTCCAGGGGGCCGTTCAAGTATTACGTAAGCAGATTTTTGGCAAATATTAACGCCCCTCCCTCCTCTTCAGATAAAGTAAGCAAAGCTCTCACCCCCCATGCTTACGTAAACAATGGTACCTACATGCATTTTTCAATGTACTCTGGTTTCGTTATTAGTTAATTTAATGAGCAAAAGTTAAATGTCTAAAAATAAGGAATAGGCTTGAAATAGAGAAACTAAAAAACAACTTTTGTTTTGGAATATTAATACAAATTATCAATCATCAGTCCATGACCCACGAAACCATCGCTTTAAGTCTTTAATGCCATTGGATGTGAACTAAAAAATATATAGGTACTGCTGACATAATCACCATCCAAACCCCCATGTCATCAAAAATAAGCAAAGCAAAGGCCCCCTCACCCCCTGTAGTGCTTACGTAATACTTGAACAGCCCCTAGCCTTAAAGACACCTAAACTGAACTATTTGATTAAGAAGATTAATGTCTCAAAACATAATTTAAAAAATATTTGTAATAATTTGTGCTCGTTTTTTCGCAGTTACCACTTCGAATTGGACAACCAGGGGTTGTGGATCGACTCTCCCATGCTGCCTGAGCTCCTCACGCATCAGGATAAACCGGCTCCCATTATACAGTCGCCTATTGACAAGAAACGTAAGTCCTATTGTACTGATAGCTGTTTCCACGCTCCCATTATTATTTTATTCTATTATTATTATAAAGACTGGAGGTCTTTATAATAATAATATTCCTGAACCTTCACACAACGCCATGATAAATGATATTTATTTTGCAAATAGGTTTTTTTTAAAACACACGTCAATTTTTTCGTCAATTTAAACTAGATGAGGCCGGTGTTTCCTAGCTGACTACCCTGAGAAGAAACACGGAAACAAACTCAGGGGTTAAATTCTCTATTATAAGTCCACAGCAAACATGTAATGGTCAAATGTTATGAGAACCATGCAGACTTGTGTCTGAGATGGTCTTTTGAAGAAAGAACCACGCAGATATGAGTGGACCTGTCCAGTCAGTGCAAGCATTCGTCAGCATTCGTATAGCTCAACTTAGGACCACTAAGGAGCTCAACGATTTGACGAACAATACCAAGGAAAGGACATTTGGGTAGGCTGCAGAACAATGTACAAAAATTTTAACTGTATCATCACAAAGTTATAAGCTTAGCATGTTACCTGGTTGTCCGCACAAATATATGGTTACCGGGCTACTCGGGTGACTGAGGGGTTGTTTTGGTCTCACACCCAGCTGTGCGTGGCGCGTGATGCGCGCTATGACCTACCATAACTTGTGTCGTACTTAGTGTCGGTGCTAAACAACACAATGACACGAGATTGCCGCTATAGTTTTGTGTGTAAGCTGTGAGCAGACGTACACCAAGCGTATAATGACGAATGCGCGTCTATGAAGCTACGCGTCCGTGTATTGTAAACCATAGTTTAGTATGGTCGCTTCACGCAGGCGTACACCAAGCGTATAGTGACGAATGTGCGTCAATCTCAGAAACTATAACACCTACAAACTTACAATTTGGCAGTTAGGTTCCTTATAGGGTGTAGACGTCTGTTAAGAACGGATTTTATGAAACTCCACTCCCTAGGGGGGGTGCGCTTACATGCCGGCGAAGCCGCTGGCTGAAGATAGTAAATTATAATCACATAAATAACTATTGAATCAAAAAACATCTTTGCATGCGAAATCTTTAATAGAAATAGTAAAAACTTGTTCGCGGAAAAGCAGCGATACTCAACCTTTAGTAGGCCGCATGCGACCCAACGATGTCTGCGTACGGCCTGGTGAACACCTCTTTGGCCCTTGAGTAAGTATTACTAACAAAGTGTAAACGTAATTTGTTAAGAAATATGGCGTCAAAAAATATTATATGTTTATATTTATACTTTTTGTACATTAGTATACCTACCAATCAACCTTTGGGTTACATATTATTTATAGGCTGCTAAAATCACAACTCTTTCTTTTTAATGTGTATATTATAGTACATAGTAGTGTATTGTTATACTTTCGGAGAGAGAGGAGGCCTCAGTCCTTACAGTGCGAACGAGGTAAAGGAAACTATAGGTTAAGCAAAATGGTAATATCTATTTATGTAAATGTCGTGGCCAGATTACAGAAATTGATCACTTCATGATATGGCCAACTATAACTGGCCAGATCGTTTAAACGTTAACATTTGAAAAAATGTATTTTATAATTAAAGGTCTAACGATAGTAGGCCAAACAAAAATAGAAATATCATCAACCTTTAACCAGATGGTTAAAGGTTGATGATATTTCTATTTTTTAACCAACCTTTAAAAATCTATCAACCATTAACCATCGACATATATACTATTATATATATATATATATATAACCAAAACTGAAATCGCGAAGAAAAATCTGCTGGTCAGTATATTTATGTTCGCCTAACTGGTCAAAATGTACTGGTCCGAATTTTTTCGCGATTTCAGGTACCAAACCTGAAATAAAACCCATAGTAAAAGTTGTTTGTTATCACGACTACAATCACGTGTTTAAGTATTGTTCACTAATTACCAGTCACCCTATATATAAATATATATACATATATATGTATTATAAAAAGGAAAAAATTGTGTTGCGGTCCATCATCAGTAGATAGTTTATCACTGAATAGTCTAAGCTATATATTTTTTAATTCCACACAGGCGAAGCCAACGGCAGAAGCTAGTCCAATATTATCATAAGACGAACTTATAAACCTGAATCGTAAAAATAGTACTGTAAAAAATACGCCCTTAATTTTTTTATTAAATCAAAACTAATTCTTGCGGCCCGATCAAAATGTTGAGTATCGCTGCCCAGTTCAATAGTTAGTGTTATGACATTTCTGCCTTATTGCAGGCGCTGTCAGGGGACCATCCTATCAAGGTCTATTCGAAAAATTCATAGGAGGAGTCCCCAAAGGTACTGCAGTTTATTACAGTGAGAAATAAAAATGATTGTCGGCAAAGGTAGTAGAAAATAAAATCTTTTATCTTTTGACGTGTAGTAATGTACCAGCGATGCTCAACATCGGGCGGCTTTAAATTTGTGCGGCCTATCAATATTAAAATACTGCCTTTCAGTATTAAAATGCGGCCTATCAAGATAACAATTCGGCCTATCAATATTAAACTACGGCTTATCAATATTAAAATGGGGCCTATCAAAATTAAAATTGCGGTCTATCAATATTAAAATGCGGCCTACCAATATAACAATTTGGCCTATCTATATTAAAATGCGGCCTATCAATATTAAAATTCGGCCTAGCAATATTAAAATTCGGCTTATCAATATTAAAATGCGGGCTTTCAATATTAAAATGCGGCCTATTAATATTGGAATGCGGCATTTGAGCTATGATATGCGCACTGTCGAAGCCTGGTATATTTTTATTCGACCGAATCTAAAGACTTTTTTCATAAAATGCCACAATTTTTGCTTTTTAAAAATAAAACGCATGCGGCCCACGCAAACAGCTAATATTTGAGTGTCGCTGGACTTTAGATTTTTATAAGTAACTAAATTATTATATTATACAAATAAGATATATAAGACTTTCAAAATTAAACGAATTATTTTAGTAAATCTATTTAAAAATCTATTTCTTTAGTCTAGTAAAATTACGTATTTTCTCGAAATAAAAGTAGGTAAAAATTTCAACGAAATACAGGCACAATATTCGATGTTTCTATAATATTTTAAAATCAATGTTTTCTACAAAAATGCCTATCCTGTTGTCCACAGTGGCTGAAATAATTCGCATGGAGCACAACTACTCTGTGGAGCCAGTGAAAGAGACGCCGGAAAGTGTGTCTAGACTCAACGTCAGACAACTGGTGGACACTCTGGGATATCTGTAAGTATTCTTTAGCGTATTCAGCCCCGGGCGGCAAGTTCAGAGGGCGGCCAAATTCACACTTTACAGACGAATGGACAACTCATCATTTACTTAACTTTGACCACGGAATAAATAATAGTACAAGTACAGAAATTTCATGGCCATATCAACTCGACCGATACTCAGAGCGCGGAGTGAGACGTGCTGCACGAACATTTATTACTCGCCAGGCGCATAGGCATAGTTCAAAATACACGCCCGCTTGCACGGAGAAAAATGAGGAGTAAATTCTACTTCTAGCGTGGTAGCTTCTACTCCAGTGCCTGGTCAAACAATAATAAAGTTAGGCTACCAGGCGGTGGAGTAAAAATTACTCCATCAAGAAGTAAAATATACTCATTGATGGAGTGTATTTTACTTTTGTTCATGTCTATATATTTGTAAATAAATAGGCTTAACACAAAAAAAAAAAAAACAGCAATGGATGCATTATTTCCGGAAGGCCTATGTAGGCTATGTCCAAATTTCAATCAATTAGTGGACATCTGATAGCTAAAATTATATGGATGATAAAGGTAAAAATAAATATAAGTGGGCGGGGGCGGCATTTTTCAGTTTTTGCCCCGCCTAAAAAAAATTGAAGATCCGGGGCTGAGCGTATTGTAAAACAGGAATATGTGTCTAGACTTAACGTGAGGCCACAGGGCCTCAAGTCTGCTATTACAATAGTATCACAAAGGTCTATCATTGATTTCATAATTATTGATTTTGACAAGTTTGGTTATCTACTATACTAATATAATGGCGACTCCAATGATCAACCACCGACACTTCATTGAGAGAAATAGCATAGAATGGTAATCTCGTACTTACCTACATAATGACAAATGAATGAACACTGAAAACGCCGGCCGGCGGCCGCTCTAAATAAACAGTAAGCAGTAATGTCACTTTGACAGCTAAAAAACCACAGACCGACCAATGATCGGATTTGCAGATTATGAAATGATGATAATTGAATCATGTTGGAATGACGAATTTATAAAAATAGCAGACTTGGGGCCCTGGTGGACACTCGGGGGTAAGTATTCTGTAGTGTATTGAAAACAATTACACTCTATTCGCGATAGCATTAGACAGAAGTTAAAAAAAGGTTTTTTAAGGTACAATATATGTATATTCTACTTTATTACAGTCAAGATTGATGCTGAATTTATTATAATGAACTTATATACCAACTTTTATACTTAAATGAATTCATTAGAACTATCCATCTTCTGAATTAATGAGGCTTTTAATTAAATAAATTAATAATTCTTACTTATATTACGAGTGTTCATGTTAAAAACCTAAAAGCAGCAGATGTTGTCAGTACCTGGAACATTTTTCACTATACTATATAAAATTAGTTGTTTCTATTTGTATGAATGTTAAATAATAATCTTGTTGCATTGTATTGTGTACAATTCATGTTTTTTAAGGAGAGCAGTGGTGGCCAAATGGTAACGGCCCCGTCTTACGAGTTGTAGATCGTGGGTTCGAACCCAGCCAGGCGCATTACTTTGTGTAATTTATTTCATCACCACTGCTCTCATAACGGTGAAGAAAAACATCGTGAGGAAACCGGCACAAAAATTCGAAGACATATGACATTCACCAACACGCACTGGGCCCGCGTGGTGGATTACGGCCCATTCCCTCTCTTAGAGAGGAGGCCTGAGTCCCAGCAGTGGGAACATTAAAAGGCTGATGATGATGATGAAGGGGGAAACTTGTCGATACGCCATTTAAAAAAAATAATTAAATAAAGTTATGTTTATTTAAAAAAAAATCATTTCATTTACCTATCTAAGTATTTAGTACTTATCTTACAATAATCAAAGGAGATCATTTATTTTGGTCCAAATTCAAAAGTGCCGGCCAAGAAAAAAAAATATGGCAATCTGTTAGAGTTTGACCCCGTGAGCATTTTTTATTATCGCACCAAAACTGTAGGACCATTGCCCTGGGTTTTATTTAAGTTTTTAAAAATCAGTTTCTGTACATTTTCAGTAACATGAATTGTAAAAACAAAGAGAGTTTGAATAGAAACTTCCAGGTAGCTGCCGTTTACCACCACACGTCCTCCCCTAGCCACTGAACGCTCGCCCCACCTCGAATATCTTATCTGTTACTTTAGTAGGTACCTAAGGCTAGGTGTGTGATATTGTATCACTCCTGTCCCAATTGATCGTGGACGGGAAGACCAAAATCTACGAGTACCATATTGAATCAGTTAGATTCCATCCCCGATTTCTTGAGTCTCAGTCGCTGACACGACAGCAGCGTTCGATTCACTTATGGACCACATACGATCCGTCCTGAATGACTTTTCAGGGGAGATCACAGTGACTGATGACCATCGCTGGAAACTCCTGGGCAATGTATGTGGTCTGAAAACCGAAAAGAATGCAACTCCCGGCAAAGTAAACAAAGCTCAAGCAACAGAGCAGCGTGCCGCGTGCTGGATGAAATGTGAGCAAGAACACATTCACCTCGCCTTCTAGCACCTTCACAGAAAGTAGAGGCTTCTATGTCTGTTCTTATTCGCCCCGATAAGAGTATTGCTTTCAATAACACTGACAAAGCGAAATACAACGAGAAAACAAATAAATGCCCTCAACCAATAGACAAAACTCATCTTGATATGAGAGACGCTAAAGTTGAACGCAGAGATCCTTTGTTCCCCTTTATCTCAGAGGAGGTGGGGAATATCATCAAAAAGCTCCAGCCCCGAAAAGACCTCGGCTCTGACGGTGTCATAAACAAGGTGTTTAAACTCTTCCCATCCCAACTCATAATACTAATGACCGTCATCTTCAATGGTGCATTAAGGAATAACATGTTCCCCCAAGCGTGGAAAAAGGTCACTAATATCGGTATTCCTAAACCATGCAAGTCCAAGTCAAGTTTGACACCTCCAGCTACATTTTCATCAGTCCATTCAATGTCCTCGATAAAACCTAAAGCGGCGCAGAGATTATGCTGAAGTTATGAGTGTTATTCCCAACGGTAGTTTGGTTTCCGAATCGAACAAGTCAAGCGAATCGTCGAACACCCATGCAATGGTTTCCAGCATAACGCGATGATGGACGTCTAGTTTTTTGACTCAACGAAAGCTTTTGACAAAGTGTAACATAATGGTTTATCATTTAAGCTATATCAACTCGGTGTGCCAGATTGTCTAGTACTCATCTTGCGAAACTTTTTGTTTGAATTGTACCTTCCACTATTGACTACCAGATGGTAGCGCTCCCTCTATGCGATAGTGGGGAAATCTCCACCCATACGAGCAGGAGTTCTTCAAGGGTTCTTCATGGGTCTCCCTCTGATCACCACATACCTATACCAATTCGATACCTTGGGAGAAGCAAGCTCGGTGTGATCCTAGATCAGCATTTGACCTTAGCTGAGTACATAAAGCAAACTTGAACGTACGCGTGCCGCTTTCGCACAAAGCAGGCTCCACTAAATTCTGACAACCCGTAGGTATGGTTGCATTTTTAATACGCTTACTCTGTCTTAGAAGATGCAAAGCCCCACCATCTCCATATATGGCAAATACTTCAAAAGCGATTCCTAAAAATCCGCGAAGCCTATCATGTCTGAAATGAGAGTTCTTTTTGATCACAAAAGGGGATTTTCAGGGGAGATCATAAAATCCCTGTCATCCAGCATTTCATGAAACGCTTTCCAAGCGTTTCTTTAACACTGCTATGAGACACCGCAACCCCGCCTTCTGATATTGACCGTCCACTCATTTTCGAAATTCACCGTCATAATTATGCTTTTTATTTTTATTATTTTTTATTATGTTTTTGGGTTTAGAAAATATTACTGTGGTTCTAAAAGATAAATATATGGCTTGTTCTAAACAATTAAAGCATTGAGCATTACATATACCGATATTTTTATTCTTCGAAAATCTCAACAAATACAAAAAAAAAATTAAAAAAAATGACGCAATAAAGACACATCTACAGACTGGCTGTTTTTTTTTTTTGTTGCATTTTTTTTTAAACTATTGTCATGTATGGGATATTTCATTTTTTGAGAAAGTTTTTCTTTGAAAACTAATAATTTTTGAACTTAAATAATACCGAGGCTAATGCTCCCACAGCATTGTTGCCATAATAAAAAATGTTCGTAAGAACGAGTTCTAACAGAATATTGTATTTTTTTTCTTTGGCCGGCACTTTTAAATTTGGACCAAAAATGTATGGACCGTGGGTGATGTCCTTTATCTAAATGGGTAAAGTTAAAATTTTATATTGATACCATTATTGATTAAAATTGTTTGAATATATCTCGAAAAATTGAATTTTGTCTACGCCTGCTTCTGTGAACCTCTTTTGTCTAATGCACAAGTGAATGGAGTATAGTTAAAACACAACTACTTAGTGGATCTAATGAAAGAGACGCAGGAAAGTGTGTCCAAGCGCAATGTGAGACGAGTCCCTCTCTGCCGGAATCTGTGTTACCTGATAGCTACTTTAAGTCAAGAGTGAATAGGTTACTTCTAGGCAAGCGTGCTCCATTGTCGACCACATCATCAGGTAAGATAGTAGTCGAATGCGAGCCTATCAATATTAATATTTAAAAATTGCTGGATACTCGTGAGATATTTGTGAGATATGTTACATCCACCAACCCGCACTAGGCTCGCTTGCTGGATTACGGCTCATTCCCTCTCCTAGAGAGGACGCTTGAGTCCCAGCAGTGGGAACATTGCAAGGCTGATTCTAAGGTTGAAATTGAAGTGTTTGTTAGTTTGTCATATCATAAATCATTTTTCTAAAAAGATTTTTTTTTGTCTTTCTGTCTATATGTTTCTTCCGGCTTATCTCCTAAACGGCTAAATTGATTTCGACGGGACTTTCACTGGTAGATAGCAGATCTTATAAGGAGTAGGCTAATTTTATTTTAGAATAGAAGTAAAAAGTCTTGATAGCCAGCTACTTTTAAACTGAAATTTCAATATTGTCACCAGATCCATGAAGAATCTCCAGCGCAAACAGCTGTGGGTTGTGAAAGTGGAAACGGATAAGGCTGAGGCGTCCATCACGCAGTCTGAACAAGTCATCACGAAGATGCCTGATCCGAGGCAGATTATTGAGGTAAGAGATTTAGATTTATGGCCTTCCTCGATAGATTGACTAATGGCAGAAGCCACCCAGGCCTTGGTTCAGGCCATGGTCCGGAGTGAGGAGGGATGGCAGGCGGTCGCCTCCTGCGAAGCAGTAATGCTAGCAAAGTAGGAGGCCGACCGCATCAGGCAGAGGCAACGGGGCGCTCGCCCCAGCCGCCGCCGGGATTCCGATCCCGATTTCCGGCCACCGTAGGCGCGGGCTAGCGGACGGCGTGCAATGGGTAGCACGCTGTACGATCGTCCGGTAACCGACCGGAACGAGCCCAAGTTGTCGACGCCGCGTACTGTTCCCGCGCGCCTCAAGGAGCTGTCAGCAAACCGTAGAGGCCCAGACTGCTAGCTGCAGGCAGGCAGGGTCGAAGCATGCTGGGGTCATGAGTCAGCTTCCGAAAGGAATAGCCGGCCCCGGCACGATAGGCAACGAAGGAACGGGGTAGGTTTTTAGTCAGTAAGAGTCTGACACTACTTGCCGCTCCGCCCAAGGGCGGGATTTGTCATTGGAAGGTTTTACCAACCATAAAAAAAGGCAACTACACTACGCACACGTGTGCCACACACGCCGATCTGGACGCGTGGGTCTCCACACATATTATATGGCAACTAGACTTGTAGAGCTACACTTGATCCACGCTACGCGACGTCATTCTACGTACAAATTAGGCTTGTTACACGTGTGCGTCGGTTTGACTGGCCTGTTGGTCTAGTGGTTAGTGGCCCTGACTGCTATGCCAGAGGTCGTGGGTTCGATTCCCACCCAGGACAAGTGTTTGTGTGATGAACACGATCATTTGTTCTGTGTCTGGGTGTAATTTATCTATAATATGTATGTATTTAGAAATATATAAGTATGTTTATCAGCTGTCTGGTACCCATAACACAAGCTCTGCTTAGCTTGGGGCTAGACGGTGTTGTGTGATAGTTGTGGAATATATATATATAATGTTATTCTAGCTTAAGCCTTGCGTGCATATACATCGTTAAATTTTGGTCGTTTTAATCCCGCGGAGGGACGATTAGATACATGAACACTATCGATTTGTAAAGAGAAAATTAAAAACAAAGTACTTTTTTTTAAAGATAAAGATAAAGATAAAGATAAAGATAAATTTATTGCGTAACTGTGTACATTATGTTCTTAATAATAAATATTACATTTTTAGTTTCAACAGTCTACCCAAGTCGGATATGCAATAGTATTTTACGAAATTTCGAACATGCAAATATTACTTATATCATAAAAAAAAAGAAGAAAGTCATACACAATTATATTATTTTTTTATCAAAAAACTCTTTCAGATTATAAAATACATTATCAATTAAATATTTTTTCAATTTATTTTTAAACATATTTCCATTTAATTGCTTAATAGCAGGTGGTAACTGATTGTACACACGTATAGCAGTAACATAGGTACTTTTGTAATACATCATATTATTAATAACTGGTAAATTTATGTCATATTTATATTGTTTCCGAATGTTTCTTTTAGAATTTGCTTTGAAATTAAAGTATTGCATATTACTTTTAACAAATAAACATAATTCAAGTATATAAATACCAGTCAGTGTCAAGAAACCCTCCGTTCTGAATACATCTCTTAGTGATTCGGTACTATACATATTATATATTGTTTTACATATTACTACTTCGGTACTATACATATTATATATTTTTAAACTGGAATTAATTTCTTTAAGTAAACGTCAGCTGAGAGAGGCCAATGAACTGTAGGTAGTTAGTACACAACGACCGACAACTACCTACAAGGTCATTAACTCATTTACTTAAAAAAAATAATTTCGTACATGCGTAGATTAATTCGAGTTTTTAGAAAAAAATTACTTTATTTTTTAATTTTATCTTTACAAATTGATAGTGTTTCATGTACCGAATCGACCCTCCACGGGATTAAAACGACCAAAATTTAACGGTGTATATTTGATTTTTTCGTAATTCAATTAATAATTCAAACTACCCATTCCCACAGATAATTCCTCAAACCTCATCAACATCGACAGCTGCAGAGCCTCAGAACTCCGAAGTACTCCAGATTATGGAAGACAGCACGATTTCAGACAACTTCATCTACGAAATAGCCGAAGAACAGGAGATAACCATGGAAGAGGTCAAAGAAATACCCGCTACAACCACTGAAAACCCAGAATGGACCGTGAACATTTTACCCGATGACACAAAACCAAAATATGCTTATATCAAACACTGTGCTACGGGTAAGAAAAAGAGGCATTTCACAGCTGACATGAATGAGATAACTTTACAAGGAGACTTTGAAAATTACTACATATTACCGGACGTAGACCCGTCGGTTGGTGTAGAAATCACAACAAGCTATGAGCCGGAGAACTATATCGTTGAAGAATACCAGCATCTGGTTCTAGATGAGCGACCAAAAAAGAGGTCAAAAGATGATTCTGGTAGGAAAAAGAAGAAACGCTTGTCGAGCAGCACTCCGGTTAAGCAAGAACCGGGAGACTGGGTGATTGAGAATAATATTGTGTACGAGCAAGATGAGGATTATGATGATCCCAAAAAGGTTGCTTCACGGGTTAGAAGAAAAAATAAGAAATATTTAGGCTACGATTTCGTTACTTAAGATGTTTTATTTGTGTCGGCATTTGATTTTGGATCAAGCTTTTTTTTATTGAAGGTAGGTGGGCAATTTAAGTTGGAAAATTTCTTTTATTTCTATAATAGTCTATATTTCAATCGAAAGACGTTAACTGTTGGACATAGGTCTCCCCCAAATGTCGCCATAGCGTCTCGCAAGCCCTCACCAGGTCATTGGTTCTCCTTGTGGGAGGCCTTCCAGCAGTACGTCTTCCGGTACGTGGTCACCACTGAACCTTTCCTTTTCACTTTTCTAACCGTCGGATTTATCCGACAAGTGTTTTTGGGTTGTGTGTTAGCGACTGGGTACTGCACCTCATTTAGCTCTTCAATCCCCATAGGTGACAGAAGAGCTGACGAGATGGAGTATTTGGTCGTGGATGTGCGACCTTAGCGGAATAAATGCGAGTGTTTGTCGGTTCATAGTGTTTTTTTTATCGGTAGGAGAATTTTCTTCAGTGATTTTGCTAGTTATATAATAAAATATAATAATGAATTTTATTAAATGTTCTCATTAGTAAAAATTTCTTGATAATTTAGTAATTTCGCTGTTATAAATTCTCTTATCAGTACAAAAAATAGTAAAAAAAAAAATCGCGTCTTTTGCCCAATTTTGGGCAAAATCTAAATAATGAGAAACGGATTTTTTTTTGGGGTGGAAAATCATTAAAGTCAGACTTTTACTGACTAAATCCCACCTGGTTTCTTCAGTTGCTTTTTGCGCTCCAAGACCACGGTTACCGTTTCAAACTATTTCGCAGTTCTAGCAGATCCTCCCGGAAATGTATATCTCACACTTGCTCACTCACTGCGTGTGCGTTTGACCGATTGCGTCGGATTTTTTCGACGAATATTTTCGCGTCGCCAGGGTTGTGTTAGCTACTAGGTACTCCATCTCGTTTAGCTCTTCAATCCCCATAGGTGACAGAAGAGCTGACGAGATGGAGTATTTGGTCGTGGATGTGCGACCCTGGCAGAATAAACGCGAGTGTTTGTCGGATTTATCCGACGTAAGCGGTCAAAAAATTAAGAACAACTTAAAACCCTACCAGCCCTATTTATTTAAAAAGCTTGATAATACTAAAGGCAAGTTGTTTTTATTAGTCTTTCTAATGTATAAAAATATTATATTATAATTAAATAGTTTTTTTGGCATTAAAACACATTTTAATTTAGTTACTATACAGGGTGTATACGGAGTTGCTTGGTCATATTTTTAAATATTGCTCCTGTTCATATACAACCTTATTTTTAGTATATGCGAAATCCGAAACACTGGTCTAGTATTTTTATACAAAAGTTCAAAACTGAATCATTAAAAATCACAAAGTTATAAGCTTGTTATGTTACCTGATTGTCCACACAAACACATGGTCACCGGGCCACTGAGGGGTTGTTTTGCTCCCGGACCCAGCTGTCCCCTGGCGCCTAATGGCCGCTATAACCTGCTGTGACCTGTGTTGCACTTAGTGTCGGTGTCCAACTTGTGACCTTTTTTAAATATTTTTGGGAAAAAATATAACATGGCGTAAAAATTATTGGAATCGATTCAGTTACTTATTCTGAACAAACTATATTCAGGTTTCGCATGTACTAAAAATAATGTAGAAGCGAAAAATAAATGAACCTCCCATACTATGAAGGATGGAAATATGCACCTTTAAGATGAGTGAAAAGGATAGGTAGCTACATAGTATGAATTCGATAGGTGTCAGCAGCACCATCCATCGGCATCAGCCTTATAATGTTCCCACTGCTGGGACACAGGCCTTCTCTCTAGGAGAGGGAATGGGCCGTAATCCACCATGCGGGCCCAGTGCGAGTTGGTGGATGTCACATGTCTTCGAATTTTTGTTTCTAGGCATGCCGGTTTCCTCACCTTCATTCCTACTTCGATCACGCAAGGAATCTCCGAGCTTTCCATTGCCCTTTGGGTGACTTTAAGCCTTCTAATGAGGCCCATTGTAAGCGACCACGTTTCAGAGCCATATGTCATCACTGGCAACATGCACTGATCATAGTACTTTTGTCTTGACACTGTGGTATCTTGATTGAGAAGATACCGCGTAGCTTCATTTTCGTTACATCCTGTATATTATATATAGAAGTTCATTATTATGCGATCTCGATCGGTTATATCTCAATTTGAAATGACTGGTATCATTACAGATAATTTCATTGCAACACTTATTTTAATTTCTCGGTCTATTGATAGGCCTGTAGCACACGGCGTATTTTAAACGCGCAGATGACGCGCGTATACGCGCTACAAAAGATATTTGAACGTAATCTTGTAACCTAAGCACAAGGCGCGATCGTTAAAAGCGCGTTTACTGCACGTATACGCGCGGATGCAGCGATACAGACGCGCTCCCGTCACTCGTAGAGAGGGCCGCGGCAAGCGCTTCAAAGAAGTTACGAACGCGCTTCACACGCGAGTGTGTATCGCTTTTTACGCGCGTTTGAATCTATAAAAACGCAACTATGTCGTAGAAACACGCGCGTTCCCAGAACGCGTGTTTTCCTACGTGTTAAAATACACCGTGTGCTAAGGGTCATATAGCCTTATCATCATAAATGGCCGTATCATTTTTTTTTTCGCTAGCACACCTTCAAGAGACCACAGACCTGAGTTTACGGTTTTAATTTCAACTTGATACCTCCATTAATTCCCAAGAGAACCCAGAAAAAGGACGGTAGCCTTACTGTTAGAGAATTAATCAACTATTAAAAATATCCATGTAGGTACTAGCCAGTGCCGCTTCACTCGAGTGGTAATAGAAAATATATGCCTGGGGGTTGCAGAATTGAATATTTTGAGGTTATAACGTTTCAATCCCCATGTAAGAGCTGTATTTTGAGTAATACTTCAAATGCTTAAGTCAGAAATGCGGGGTATGACCACAAAAGAGAGAATACAGAAGACAATCTACATACGTGTCGCGCTCGAGCAACGCACACATAGACAGCGCTCACGGACACGATATCTTGTACGTGACTAAACCGTGCTAAACCAGTGCTAGATCACAGAGTACATCTTCTACCGACCGCGGAGCGTAGGTATAAAAAGCCAAGTACATACATGATATTGACTCCTGTAGCTATCTATTTTGTGGTATGACAGTGATAAAGTAACATTCTATTGGTTGGAGGAATTTTAGAATCGGTCCAGTGTATTTTGAGTTTATTCATTACAAACAAAAATATTTTTTTTTCCTAATTATAATATTAGGAAAGATATAACACGTAAGTTAAAAATATTATTATATGTTACACATTTATATACAAGGACGTGAAAAAACGGAATAAGTATCCACTCTTTCCTATATGTTAAAAGAAGATAGCAATATTTTCCAATTCTTTTAATGACTTATAGAATTTGCGGTACGTCATATTTTTGACGTTATTGGTGTAATTTTTGTTTTCACATAAATCGTGATAAATGTTTACAATAAATATTACTCATAAATTTGATCAACTTTTAATACGAGTCAAGTTTGAAATGCTAGAAAAAAAAAATCCTACATTTTTTTTTACATATTTAATTGCAATTTTATGGTTCCTGAGCTAGTTATCAATTGTATTACAGGAGCAAAATTCATATTAAATAAAAAAAAAAAATTAAAATCATATGCTGTGTTTCAAAAATGACTAATATATAAAATCAAAATTAAGACACAAAAATAAAATATAATTATTTGATATTTTCGAGTTAGTTCCACATCAAAAGTTTTTCATTTTCTTGATTAATGTTTACTACCAAGTATTATTGTATTTAAAGAACACCATCATTGCATATAAATTCACTACTATAATTAGTACCTACACCGTTCGCAATAACATTAAGACAATTAAACAAAATTTTTTTTTTTACTAGCCATTCAACCGATTTTGACTCTTATTCCGTTGGTAGCATGGCAAATGGCGGCTGCATTAAAAAGTTGGTATTGTAACCACTCTTTTGCCCATTTTTTTCCCTTTGACCGCATACGTCGGATATATCCGACAAACACTCGTTTATTCCGCCTGGGTCGCACATCTACGACCAAATTGACTGGCCTGTTGGTCTAGTTGTTAATGGCCCTGACTGCTATGCCGGAGGTCGTGGGTTCGATTCTCACCCAGGAAAAATGTTTGTGTGTTGAGCACGATCATCTCTTTGTGTCTGGGTGTAATTTATCTATATGTATGTTTATCAGTTGTCTAGTACTCATAACACAAGCACTGCTTAGCTTGGGACTAGACGATGTTGTGTGATAGTTGTGGAATATAAATACTCGCATCTCGTCAGCTCTTCTGTCACCTATGGGGATTGAAGAGCTAAACGAGATAGAGTACCCAGTCGCTAACACACGACCCTGGCGAATAGGACACGATACCTTGTCGAACATATCCGACGCGAGTGGTTATAAGCTAAATGCCATCCTCATGCCTACGGAATAAAATTCAAAATCGGTTGAACGGTCAGTATAAAAAGGTTTTTCTAAATGACCAATCCTATTTCGAATGGAGTTTAAGCTGTTATCCTAAATAATTTTCTATAGAATATTCAAAATCAAATGTCGACGTCATAATATTATAAGATTTTGTTTAAATTTTACGCATCATTGTGCTTTGTTTTTTTGGTTCAACAGTTTAAAAAGTTATATATTTGACTGTTAGTTTTAACTGTAGGTTAAAAAATAACCGTAATATCACTGATAGTCTCCGTTTTAAGTCATTGGATTCATATTACCGGAGACTGTACCGACATTGAAACATGTCATGGTAAAGCCTAAGAGGTCGGAATAGTTCTAGAGTTAAGGCCACAGGTCATTAGAGCCACCCGGAATCCACTCCGCACCGCCTCGCCTTTATATAAAGAATACTAGCCGACGGAGACGAAGCGGGTTCCGGGTGGCTCTAATGACATGTAACCTAAAAGTTCATGGAAGTAAGAGACTTGATAGTACCTTCTCCAGAATTATAAATATGACGATCTACTCGTATAATATAAAAATAAATAAACGCGAACTTTTAAGCTAATGCAGTTGAAGTCTACTGTCAATGGACGCGTAGCTTCATAGATGCGTATTCGTCATTAAACGCTTGATGTACGACTGCGTGAAGCGACCATACTAAATCGTAATCGTTCGGGTAACTTCGGCTCGAGTCGGCCGAAATCACCCGAACGCTATAAAGTCACAAAAGAGAGATAATACAGAAGACAATCTACATACGTGTCGCGCTCGAGCAATGCACACATAGACAGCGCTCACGGACACGATATCTAGTACGTGACTAAACCAGTGCTAGATCACAGAGTACTTCTTCTAGCGACCGCCGAGCGTAGGTATAAAAAGTGAAGGACATACATGAGATTGACTTCAGTAGCTATCTATTTTGTGGTAAAGCTGAGCGTGCTCACTAGAAAAAATGTGTCTAATGTTTGGTTTTTTATGTAAACTTGCAGTCAAATATCATACGGAGTTGAGTGCCTACATTTTATGGTGTTACTTACCTTCATGAATTTAAAAAAAAAAAAAACATTAGCGAAATAAATCATTAAGTATATATTACTGTCATGTATATTTGTTTGCCATTCATTTTGAGTGTTGGGTTAAAAAAATATTATTATTTTGTTTTAGAAACAATCATATAATTGCAATATTATTATTATATTATAATAATTTTATGTAGTTCTCGATTTTTTTTTTTTACCCAGTTATGAGGCATTGTTTTCCAAAGTGTAAAAAGGGGATTTTTATTTTTTAAATTATGTAAATTACAAATAGGTAAAAATAGGGTGAGTGGTAATTAGTGACCGATACTTAAACACGTGGTTGTAGTCATGATAACAAACAACTTTTACTATGGGACCAAAATTGAAATCGCAAAAAAATTCAGCAAGTTCAGTAAATTTTGACCAGTTAGGTGAACTTAAATGTACTGCCCAGCAGATTTTTTTCGCGATTTCAGGTTTGGTCCCATAGTAAAAGTTGTTTGTTGTAATGACTACAATCACGTGTTTAAGTATCGGTCACTAATTACCAGTCACCCTATATATAATGTTATATAGACGAATAACCACATATAAATATGATTTTTAATATGTATAATGATATAAGCATTAACATTACTAACTTAAATGAATTTTTCAATCGCCCCCATCTTTTAAACATTATCTACAAAACAAATATAGTGCAGATGCCACGGTCAAGACTACACGACAGATGAAAGGTCTTTTTATTGGAGTTGGTAAATCATCTGATAACTTGTCCCGCTCTAAGGCGGAGTGGAAGAGCGTGTCATACTTTTACTGATTAAAACTACACCTATGATCCTTCAGTTGCTGGGTAACCTTCTCAGTAGTTAACTCATGGCCCTAGCAAGCCTTGACCCAAGGCACCTACGGCGTCGTCGACGACTCGGGATCGGACGGCGAGCTACCCGTTGCTCGAGGTCTGCAAGCTCGCACCTACACACTTGCTCTTTTGATGTGGCGTTCAAAAAGTTCATCATGTTGTCACGTTAGGCTTTGAAGATGCGTAATATGTTATTTATTTGAACTGTTAAAGTAGTAAATGGCTAAAAAAATATTTTTTTAACCCAACATATTTTCAATCATAGTTACTATAGTATCATGGTGTATATTGTTGTATAATTTAAGAACCATGAAAAAAACAGTGTTTTAAAAATAAATACTTTTCTTTTTATTATTTGAGTTTTCTTTATTAATTAACTTACCTAATGAAATACTGCATACAGATGTTTTTTTTAGACCTATAAGGCCAACGCTGTGTTAAGCGGGCGCACGCGCAGTCCCATTCAAAAGTACAGCGTCGCAGGCAGCCGCGCCCCGCGCTCGATTCGAAATTCTCCATCGACACGACTACATGCACACTGTTAAAGTTGAACTAGCGTCACTGTGCAGTTTATAATCCGGTTTCTGCTACGAGAACCCGAGCACATGACACGCATAGTCAAGCGACGGGTGGCCGGGCGTGGTCCCGTTTACGCCTGGCCCTTAGTATCAGACTGCCTTAGGGCAATATCACATTAGCGGTTTGCGAGCGTCCTCAAAGCGGAGAGGGTGCGCAACGAACACACCGCGCATGTGCAGCGAATTTGTTGCGGACACGGAAAAGCAGCGTGGACGCCATTTAATAATAAACGTCATAATGACGTAGTATCTCACAACAGTACCTCTACCATGAGTTTTAAGCAATAGTATTCGTCGCTACTCGATATCGACGCCGTAAATATTTTGTATGGCAAATTTTTGTGGCGCTGCAAATTCTTTAATTCTTTATTGTACACAAAAGAAAAAAAAAACATAACATATCATATAGGGATACAAACAGTTCATGTACAAAGGCGAGCGAAAATTTGCCATACAAAATATTTATGGCGTCGATATCGAGTAGCGACGAATACTATTGCTTAAAACTCATGGTAGAGGTACAGGAGTTACCCGCCAGTACCACAAATCTGGTAGCATTGCAGAACCCAAAAATTATAGGAAAATCGACGAATGTGTGATGTATGTTTTTTATTTCTTTACACTCAAACCGCTTGAGAGCAGTGGTGGCCGAGTGGTAACGGTCCCGACTTACGAGTTTTAGGTCGCGGGTTCAAACCCAGCCTGTCGCATTATTTTGTATAATTTATTTCATCACCACTGCTCTCAAAACGGTGAAGGAAAACATCGTAAGGAAACGGGCATGTCCTAGAACCAAAAATTCGAAGCCATGTGACATCCATTAACCCGCACTGGGTCCGCGTGGTGGATTACGGCCTATTCGCTCTCCTAGAGAGGAGGCCTGAGTCCCAGCAGTGGGAACATTATAAGGCTGATGCTAGGTTATGCAAACTGCTGATTGACTTTGAATGAAACTCGTAAATAGAAACACGTAAACTACACGTATACACAAGACACCCAGACACGATACAGTTTCCATACATTTTATGTACAGTTATCGAACTTGCGACAGATGATAGGACATCAACCCATCAACCACTGCTCCAACAAATATACTTAATAAGTTTCCTTGAGATCATTTTCTACTTTCTTAAATAAAAGTCCGTTTTATTAAAAATATATTTTATTTGCGTCTTAAATCAACTACTTATACAAAAATATCCTTATTCGAACATACATTGAAGAGAAACATAGTTCTGTCATTAATCTAATAATAAATACTCTTGTCCAAGAATTTTATTATATATGACGGCGCGTGACATTATTAAATAATGAAAATCGGTTAATTTGGAGAATCGTAATTTGTTTTGTTACTTTTTGGCCCTTTGAATACCGTAATTAGAGACACAATAGAAAGACAACAGGTGTGCGGACACTGGTGTCCGCTTGTGGCTTGACAGTTTAAATCTTTGGCCAAAATTTTGTTATTTTTAGCGATTAGTCGATTTGATTTCGAGATACTGGTAATTTTAATTAAGAGCGGGTAACACCGAATGGAGTTGCGTCTGTCATGACAGGTGAACGTGATGTCAATTTTTCGTAGGGTAGTTGACAACCGTTGCATGAGCAACCGCTAATTATTATTGTAATCGTCTATTGTTTACGTAATTTAGGTGTCTGTATACTTAAAGTAGTGAACAGTCATCGCTACAGTGTATTAATTTCAAAGTTTCCTGAAGTTCAACGCCCAATATGGATTACCGCACTGACGAAGTCACGAATCAGCATTCAAATGCAACAGCCCGGTCTCCCGATTTCCCGTTATCAGAAGTGGGATTACCAGGGACTTCCCAGGAACGTGAAACAGGTCAGAGTATTGATTTTAACTTAAATAGTGAATCTGACCGTTGGAAAATATTGTTTGAAATTCAACAACGTAGGATAATGGAATTAAATCATGCAATAAAGGACACGAAGACAGTTGATACAAAGCTAACGTTCACCAAATTCAATCCTGATTCTCGAGATGTCGATGCCAGGTCATGGTGCAATACTGTAGACTTATGCATGCAAGAAAAACAATTATTTAATGGTATTCTGATTATCGCCATGAGCAAAGCACGTAGTTACTCAAACCCCAAGCGGACACCGGTGTCCACACACCTTTTGTCTTTCTATTGTGTCTCTAATTACGGTATTCAAATGATTAGAGGATCCGTGGCGCGGCAGCTACGTAATTGGCTCAAAATAGTTTCGCTGGTGTAACCTGGCCTCAGATAAGAAAGACTAAGCTAAGAAGAGATTCCAACTGCTACCTTGTGTAGACTCTTTAATGAAAGCCCAAAAGACGGAGAGTGCATGTCAGCTCATACTACTCGATGTCTGAGTACATTAATGAACCAATGGCATTCTTTTTCGATTGAACAAATTGCAATTGCTGTAACTCTGGCTCACGCAGTGAAAATTGAACATCGCCGGCAAAGACTAGGATTAACTGAATAAAATTGATACTAGAATAAAATTGCAACAAGAGCTAATGGCATGCGATGCCAGAAAAGTCTAATACTTGCGATCTCCCGTTATATATATTATTATTCGCCCGCGTAAGAGTATATTTTTCAATACAAAAATTGTCTACCTTTTACGCCCCCTTAAGGGTTGAATTTCGAAATAGTTCATTTTGATACAAGTGCAGAAAGTTTGTCATTAGGACCGAGGTGGAATTCGCACGAGCCGAGGGCTGCAGTGACTTTGCACGTGTATCAAACGACGTTTTTCAATACACGCGCGGTTTGTGGGGTTTGGCGCGCGCCTGACACGATAAACTATTTTATTACAATAAACTTGTGGCGGGGACGAGCAAGCTTTTTCCGCACTAGTGCGGAAACCAGTCCATTGCGTGCCTAAAGGAGGTGGGATAAGAGCAGGTTTCCGAGAAAATGTATTGAAACTTTCTTATCGGATGCCTAAGTATAGAAGATATAAGATCATTGTATCACGATGTTTGAGGTCGCACACCTCCGAAACGGCATGATCTATTTTTATGAAAATTTGGTAAGTATGTCAATAGGTCGTATAGTACGCGGTAAATAAGTTGAACCCGTTGCTATGGTTACGCGTAGCCCCCCACCTCGATTACTGCGCCTTCAAGGTCGACCGCCATGATAATTCAACTTGTTGAGGATTATAGGCTATTTTTTACCCCCTACCCACGCTTTTTTCTTCGATAATTTATAGTAGAACGTTTGCCGGGTCAGATATATTTTTCTAAGGATTATGATGTTACGGCGCCTTCTTACGAGTTCAAACCCAGCCAGGCGCATTACTTTATGTAATTTATTTCATCACCACTGCTCTCAAAACGGTGAAGGAAAACATCGTGAGGAAACCGGCATGTCCTAGAACCAGAAATTCGAGGACATGTGACATCCACCAACACGCACTGTGTCCGCGTGGTGGATTACGGCTCATTCCCTCTCCTAGAGAGGAGGTCTGAGTCCCAGCAGTGGGAACATTATATGCGTGTCGATAAGTTTAATAGTCAGCTGCGGTATTAGCCAAATAGTCTCTTCTTCCAATATTTGAAGCTTGCTTGTTCTGAACGGCCTCCAGTTTCGGACATTCTGTAAAAAAAAAGATATAAGTTTTCTATATAAAGTGACTTCTGATCTATGGGTTCAAAAGCTCAAAAGTTAATAATTAAAACAGAGATGGAGCAGTTAATTAAACGAGTCAATGACCTCGTAGGTAGTTGCGTACTAACTACCTACAGGTCATTGAACTCGCCCAGTCGAAGTTTACTCAAAGAAATTAATTTCGTACATGCGTATATTAATTCGAGTTTTAGAAAAAAAAAGTACTTTATCTTTACAAATCGATAGTGTTTCATGTACCGGATCGAATCGACCCTCCACGGGATTAAAACGATCAGAATTTAACGGTGTATAGAAGATTTTACCTGTGATCCTATGTCCCAATCCACCACAGTACGAACATCCCTGTCCGTCCGGAACCGGCACGTCCGGTTCCCCGATCATATCTAGCAGGAACGAGGGGACCTGAAAAAAGTATTTATTCATGTTAGATTTATTATACTTACCGAAAAGCCTGGCGGTTGCACCTTCATGTATTGGAATTTTCGCAAACATACCTTTTGCTGCGCCTCTCTCAACAGATGCAAGAGATCTCTCAGCACGCTGTCGTCGGCCGCTCGGCCCAGCAACGTGGTCGCGACACCCTCGCCTCCCGCGCGGCCAGTACGACCTATACGATGCACGTAGTTTTCTTTGGAAAGAAAGAAAGATTTATTTTCACTAGGGGCCATTCAAGTATTACGTAAGCACTACGGGGGTTGTGGGGCCTTTGCTTTGCTTATTTTTGATGACATGGGGGTTTGCATGGTGATAACGTCAGCAGTACTTATACACCGTTAAATTTTGGTCGTTTTAATCCTGTGGAGGATCGATTCGGTACATGAAACCCTATCGATTTGTAAAGATAAAAATGAAAAATAAAGTAAATTTTTTTTTAACTCGAAGTAATTTACGTATTGATTTCTTTAAGTAAACGACAGCTGATCGAGGCGAATGAACTGTAGGTAGTTAGTACGCAACGACCGATAACTCTCTGCAAAGTCATTGACTCGTTTACTTAAAGAAAATAATTTCGTATATGCGTATATTAATTCGAATTTTTGAAAAAAGTACTATATTTGTTTTTCTTTACAAATCGATGGTATTTCATGTAGCGAATCGACCCTAAAACTGAATCGACTCGACTTGAAAAGAGTGTCCATGGAGTTTCTTGCACATTCTTCTCCATAGAGATCTACGCTTTGGAATGTGCAATTAGAATAATTTTTTTCTGACAGACCGAGTTCTTGACTTTTCAAAAGTGCTACAGGCACTTTGGTTTGGAATGGTTTATTTGCATAAATGCTTTTGGATCTTGAATCTTTGAACCCTCCGCGGGATTAAAACGACTCAAATTTAACGGTGTATATTTTTTGTTTTTTTTTTTTTAAGAGAACCATGTCGATTTTTTAAAATCACCGACAATTGATCGGCCATTTTGAATAATGAAAAATGACAATGGGATCGTGTTGTAATGACGATATCAAAAAAAAAAGCAGACTAGGGCCTCAGGAGAGATAGTGGTGGAAATGATAGTGAAATTAAACATTGTTTTTTTTTTTTTTGATTTCTCCTGCAGTAAATAAAGTAGACTCACCTATGTCTTCTGGCATGTCGTAATTTATGACGTGCTGTATATTCGCGAAGTCAAGACCTGGAAAAAGCAACATGACATTAGTATAGATATATTGATATACGGTTAGGGGCCCATTCAAGTATTACGAAAGCACTATAGGGGGTGGGGGGGTTTATGCTTTGCTTATTTTTGATGACATGGGGGACGGGGTCTCTGGGGGTTATTAGTAATCTATATATATATAACAGAAAGTCGTGTTAGTTACACTATTTATAACTCAAGAACGGCTGAACCGATTTGGCTGAAAATTGGTGGGAAGTTAGCTTAGGATCAGGAGAAGGACTTAGGATATTTTTTATCCCGTTAAATAATAATAATAAAAAATCAAAAGCCTGCTCCTATAATGGTATAAGGTAGAGAAGTGTAGAGTAGAGTAGGGTAGGGTAGAGTAGGGTAGAATAGGGTAGAGTGGGGTAGAGTAGAATAGAGTAGTCAGTTGACGGGAGCGAAGCCGCGGGCACCCAGTGTAGAGATTGTTATATCTCACTCTTTTCGAAAATTCTAGTCTGTCTTGCATAAGGCATTATCAAAAGATTGAAAAGAGTTTTGAATTGAAATGTTATGTAGTGAAAACTCTTTCTGTTTAATGCATGCCCTGGCAGCCTTTAATTAAGGCTACACTACAAAATGTAACAATGATCTTGTATCCTTAAGGGGATTACATCGCCCAAATCCAAAAAAACACCTAGGTTGTTTGAAGTTTCCTTATGTACGATTACCATATAAAAAATGAAGGGGATACTTAAGGACATTACTAATAAATTGTATTGATTACGTTTCTCAAAAAAATACCCTAACTCTAGAAAAAAAATCTGGTAAATAGGCCTTTTTTGAACATTAATTCAATATTTTCTCGAAAACGGCTCTATATTTATACATTAAATTTATACCAAAATATATGTTACGATAAATTGAATAACTTGTATTGATTTTTTTTCGAATTTCATTGAATATCGATAAGTAATCAAGAAAACTCGAATCAGTACTAACACCCCGCGCGCAGCACCCCCTGCAATGCCTGTGTAGAGGTCAATTCTTCTCTACTAATGTAGGGGTAAATTCTTGAAGGTCATTGAGCGATGTAATACCCTTAACTTACTGGTGTATGCTTTGTTGGTTGTCCTTATACACCGTTAAATTTTGATCGTTTTAATTCCGTGGAGTATCGATTAGGTATATGAAACACTATCGATTTGTAAAGAGAAAATTAAAAACTCTGTGTCTGGGTGTAATTTATCTATAATATGTATGTATTTAGAAATATATAAGTATGTTTATCAGTTGTCTAGTACCCATAACACAAGCTCTGTTTAGTTTGAGACTAGACGGCGACGACGTTGTGTGATAGTTGTGGAATATTATACACCACTTTTTTTTAATTAGTGCAAACACTTAAAGGGCTTATTAGAAAAGGTCTTGTTATTATTTAAGTAAAGTCTCAATGAATAATATTCATAAACAGCAAAGTTATGAGCGTTTGTTTATATCCCAAAATCTCACTCATTCTATGGAAACATTGTACAGGTTATTGAATGTCAATAAAGAGTGGAAAAACACTGCGCTTAGTATTTTCTAGTAGTAGTTGTTATGAATGATGATTCAATTATGAATTTACCAATAATAACAAATTTTCGTGGTCAATTTTGGGATTTCCTTTTTTGTACTTTTGACTACACAAATATGATCAATAACAGCCCCATTATTTGTGCACTAATTAAAAATAAGGGTGTATATTACTGAGACTGCAATCCCACCTGATGGTAAGCAGTGATGCAATAGTTGATGGTGAAGCGCACTAGTCTATTATTCATCTTCTTACCTTTACTGGCCACATCGGTAGCCACTAGCACATCCTTTTCCCCTCTCCTGAACGCCTCCACAGCGCGGGATCTTTCTTCCTGATCCTTACCACCATGGATTGCTACTGCTTCTACACCTGTGTGAACGAAATATTACATTAATTTTATGCTCGCCTCAGATATAACAAACCAAATATGTGTCCAGTACGCCATGGTCGCGAGTACATGACAAAACAAGTTTTCAATTAAAATATTTTTAGCGCTTTATACACCCTTATTTTTTAATTAGTGCACAAAAAAATGGGGCTCAATCAGTACCCGTTACTGATCATATCTGTGTAGTCAAAAGTACAAAAAAACTAAATCCCAAAATTGTCCACGAAAATTTATCATTATTGGTAAATTCATAATTGAATCATCATTCATAACAACTACTACTAGAAAATACTAAGCGCAGTGTTTTTCCATTTTTATTGACATTCTTTCATTCATAAACAATAACCTGTACAATGTTTCCATAAATTGAGTGAGATTTTGGGATATAAACAAACGTTCATAACTTTGCTGTTTATGAATATTATGCATTGAGATTTTACTTACATAATAACAAGACCTTTTTTAATAAGCCCTTTAAGTATTTGTCATAATTAAAAAATAGTGGTGTATAATTAATACTCATCAAGAGCTCTCCAGACAGTTCAAACACGATGTGGTTATCTTATTGCGCTTATTACCGAACGAGGTACTATGGCCATCTTCCAGTTCCATCATCAGACCCTTACCATCTAACACCAAAATACTCATAATATTGCATTGTCACGCGATTTACACATGCATCTTGGACGAAGCATGAGATAGTGTCCGACTTTTACTGACTAAAAACCCACTCCGGTTTCTTTTTTGCCTTTCATACCAGGGCCGGGAGTTCCTTTCAGAAGCGAACCCATGGTCACAGTAAGTTTTGACCCTGCTGGGCCTCTACGGTTTGCTGACAACTCCTTGAGGCACGCGGGAAAAGTGCGCTCTGTCGACGACTTGGGCTCGGTCCGGATGTTTACCGGACGGACAGACGGCGAGCTACCCATTCCTCGCCGTCCGCGAGCCGGCAAGACGGCGGCTGGGCCGTGCGGCCTCCTCCTTTACCAGCAATACTGCTTCGCAGAAGCAGGCGAAAGATATGACAACTTACCCTTAAGCAACAGGTACTCATGAATAGCATCAACATCTTGTTTTCTTTCCGCGAAGACCAGTACAGGAGGAGGCGTCTTCTGGAGACACTGCAGCAGGTGTACAGTCCTGGCTTCAGCCTTCACAGGCTCCAACTCCTGACGAACGTTGAGCGAGGCCGCTCCTGCACGGCCTACGTTGACTGTCACTGGTTTTACTAAAGCTGACCTGGTGAAAATTACAGATATCATTTTTAGTAGATTAAGGACAATGCAGCAACATCTAAAATTTAGTCAAATATTTCGGTCAATTGCCCGGACTAGACACAACACCTGTCTGGTCGGAGCTCCCTTTTCAGCGGTGGTATGTGGGACTTTGAAAGCAGTGTTGGCCCTGATTTACGAGTTGTAGGTCGCGCGTTCAAACCCAGCCAGGCGCATTACTTTGTGTAATTTATTTCATCACCACTGCTCTCAAAACGGTGAAGGGAAACATCGTGAGGAAACCGGCATGTCCTAGAACCAAAAATTCAAAGACATGTGACATCCACCAACATGCACTGGGCCCGCGTGGTGGATTACGGCGTTTATGCGCGTGTAGGATAATGATGTGTGTGTAGGATAATGATATGTGTGTAGGATTATAATGTTGTGAGTGTAGGATAGTGATGTGTGTGTAGAATAATGACGCGTGTGGGTGTAGGATAATGATGTGTGTAGGATTTTGATATGTGTAGGATTTTGATGCGTGTGTAGGATAATGATGTGAATGTAGGATAATGATGTGTGTAGGATAATGATGTGTTTAGTTATTTTATTACCTGGCGAAGTTCTGAATCTTCCTGGGCATGGTGGCACTGAAGAGTAACGTCTGCCTCTGTCCCGCGAAGTAAGAGAATATTGTTCGCACGTCCTCTTCGAAGCCCATGTCTATCATGCGATCTGCCTCGTCCATGCAGAGGTATCGGCATACGTTCAGGCGCACCTGGAGGATACATTAAGTTTTAAATATAAATAACTAGCTGTTGCCAGTGGCATTACTTGCGTTAAAGAAGGAGATTGTTGTTCGGGCGCCCTCGGCCACTCGGCATACTTCGGCTGCTGTCGTGAGACATCGGGTGGGCGGCAAAGACGACGCGCGCGCACTCCATACGTTTGCTAACACAAAAATTGTACCTGTTCGAAATTATAATCAGTTTATTTTACATTCCATTTGCCTTTTAATAATAGTCCATATATAGGTGCGTAACATACATAATGTTGATTAATTCTCGAATAGGTACAATTTTTTATGTTAGAAAACGTATGGAGTGCGCGCGCGTCGTCTTCGGAGACCGGCAGCCAAGTGAGGTCCCGCTCGCCTCCGATGTCTCACGACAGCAGCCGAAGAATGCCGAGTGGCCGAGGGCACCCGCACAATTGTCCTAATGAAACGTAAATCCGGGATAAAAATTACGCTATGGGCTATTCCAGGATATGGTCTAAGCTTATTTTGTTGTCTACAAATCAATGGCGTATACGACACATATTTTCCAATACACTTACTCGAAAACCCGCTCTGATCCCACCGGTTTTAGGCAATGGACTGTTTTCCGCACTAGTGCGGAAAAGCGCGCCTCTATTTTATTGTAATAAAAAAGTTTATCGCATCAGGCGCGCCTCGACCCCCACGAGCTGTAGGTATATTGAAACACATCGTTTGCAACGTCACTGCAGCTCTCGACTCCATTACACACTCGCCTACGGCCCGTGTGTATTCCTACTTCTACGCAGACGAAACCTCTGGCAAAAAACTAGTTTAGAAGTTAAACTCACCATCTTCTTATCCAGCATATCCATCAGTCGACCGGGTGTAGCAACCATAATATGTACACCTCTTTGAACCACCTCCATACATTCTGACACCGCCACACCTGGATGACAAAACAATGACAATTAGAAATTATACTTTCTTTTCCTTTTGACAGACTCACGCTTGACCACTATCACGCCTGGTAGCGATGATGTGGTAGACGATGGAGCACGCTTGCCTAGAAGTAACCCATTCGCTCTTGACTTAAAGATCTCCAAGTTCGCAGTTTGTATGGAGAAACCGACGTACGGTCAGGGGTCAAAAGTGCAGTTGCACTCTACTAATGCTAAAGTGTATAAAATTTCTTTGTAAAAGAGGCCCACTGAGCCTCAACTGGTTTATTCAATTCTTTAGGTTCTATGGTACAAACGAACTGAGTGATGATCCATTGATCCTGTTCTAAAAAAAAAATCTAGACACTTTATTATCGGTAGAGTGCAACTGCACTTTTGACCCCTAACAGTACACGCAGGCGAGGCCGCTGGCAGAATTTGGTAAATAAATAAATAGACGACTTTTCATATAAGTTATAACCTACCTCCAATAGCCAAGCAGCTCCTGATCTCGGGGTTGCCAGTCATCTTGAGGTGCTTCACAAAGTGCTGGATGATGTCATGCGTCTGTTTCGCCAGTTCCCGCGACGGACATATTATAAGGCCATATGGGCCTTCGTTTCTGAAAAATAATAATAATAATAAAAATTCCAGAGCTTTCACAATACGCCATCTAGTCAGTGTTTAAAAAAAAAATTGCTTTACTTTTTTAATTTTATCTTTAAAAATCATATTCGAGTTTAAAAAATTCTTTAATTTTTAATTTTATCTTTACAATTCGATAGTGTTTCGTGTACCAAATCGACCCTCCGCGGGATTAAAACGATCAAAATTTAACGGTTTATAATTCTACATACATACACATCTAAACCAATATTATAAAGAGGATTTGATTTCTTTTTGTTTGTATGTTACGATGTAACTCAAAAACTACTCGACTGATTTCGAAAATTCTTTCAACATTACAGTGCTACATTTTCACTGAGTGTCATCTATAGGCTATTTATTTTCTTTTTTATATCTGTGTATCAAAAATATCTGAGGAAACATGTGTAACAGCATCATAATCTCGTAAGAGCGGTTGAATGAAAATATACCTCGCCCTGGTCTTAACGGACGGCCAGACGGCGAGCTAATGATGGCTCGCCGTCAGTAAATCTCGCAAAAAACACTCACTTGATGAAGGGCATCTTGATCTCTTGCTCCAAACACATCACGATGATTGGCAGCGTGAACACCAGCGTCTTACCTGAATATATCAAACAAGTTTAAAATAACAATTCTCAATCCATTAGTGATGTGCATGCGTATATTATTTGAGTATTAGAAAAAAAAGTACTTTATTTTTTAATTCTATCTTTATAAATCGATAGTTTCATCTACCGAATTGATCCTCCACGGTATTAAAACGACCAAAATTCAACGGTGTATATCCGAAAAACACTCTCACGTTTATTCCGCCAGGGTCGCACATCCACGACCAAATACTCGCGTCTCGTCAGCTGTCACCTATGGGGATTGAAGAGCTAAACGAGATGTAGTATACAGTCCCTAGTTTAAAAAAAAATTCTTTCCTCTTCGCAAGCCTTTCCATTGAGTCCAAAGCTGCTACATGGTATTTTGCAGCCAATAAACAATAAAAAAATAATAAAATTTGGTTACTGACGAGTCTCTAAAAAAAAAGAATGAAAGAGCTTGAGCGTCATAGAAAATTAAAACTATAGAATCTTACAGTACTGAAATTATTGAAGGTCGAGTTTTTGAAGATTAACTTTTAAATATTACTTATATTTTTCTAAAATAGTTCGTTTTTTGTAAATTGTCTTTTAATTATCTCACAGACGGTGTAAAAAGTAGAGTATCCAACACGGGGATAGCGCTGTCTTTGTCTTGAGCGGCTTGATCTCCTCACTTCACTCAGGTTTCTACATTAACTCCCTCTATTGCTCGGGAGTTAATTAACCCTCACTAACGTTCGGGATTAAAACTTAGCAAACTTCGTTTCGTCCGGAAATCAACATATCGCCCGCGTCTTGAAGGCACTGCTTAATCCTCTAGACGCATAATCAAATAAAATTTAGAATGTAACTTACCGGAGCCAGTGAAGGCTATGCCGATCATGTCTCTCCCGCTGAGCACAGCGGGGATGCCTTGCACTTGGATCGGCGTGGGGCTCTTGATTCCTTTGGCCTCCAGGCCGCGGAGGATTCCTGGAAAGACAAAACAAAACTGCTTTTTTGCCATTCGACTGGCCTGTTGGTCTAGTGGTTAGTGGCCCTGACTGCTATGCCGAAGGTCGTGGGTTCGATTCCCACCCAGAACAAATGTTTGTGTGATGAGCACGATCATTTGTTCTGTGTCTGGGTGTTATTTATCTATAATATGTATTTAGAAATATTTAAGTATGTTTGTCAGCTGTCTGGTACTCATAACACAAGCTCCGCTTAGCTTGGGACTAGACGGTGTTGTGTGATAGTTGTGGAAATATTATATTATTGACTCGATTTGGGAATTAAATTATTTTGATAGGCAGGTTTGTACGGATCCCTCAGTACGCGAGTCCGATTCACACTTGCCCGGTTTTTTTTTAACCTTCTACGAAGTATTAGGAAACATAAATATAGATAAAACAAATAAATATACTCTGATGGATGGAACTCTGGATGTCTTCAAGAGAAAACTTAAAGAGCACTTCCTTTCATTTTTGACATAGTATTAGTAGGTATATATAGTATGTATAATATAATTATACCTATATTAGCCACCGGGACACGAACTGCAGTGGCCAATCTGGAAATCTCTGAACCGACTGCGGGCTCAGGTCGGCTGCTGCAGAGATAATCTGACCAAATGGGGTTTCCTTGACCCATCGCAAATACAGTGCCAGTGTGGGGCCCCTTCACAAGATATGCGTCACCTCCTTTCCTGCCCAGCGTACACTACTACCTGCACCTTCAATGACTTGTACGAGGCCAATGACAAAGCTGTCCAGGTGGCTAAATATTGGTCGGACAAGATATGAGTCAGTTCGACACGAAAAGAAGACCTATATTAGACTTAGTTATGTAGAATAATATTGTGCACAGGATCCTGCCCTCGTATATGTTCTCTCTCTATAACTCAAAGGTTTGCTGGGAGAAAACTACTTGCTGAGTTAAGCTCGCCTTTGTAGATGAACTGTCCGTATCTCTATATGTCTACATCAGTACTCTCACTCCAGCACTCACTCTCTCATATATAACACTTACGCACACACCCCACCACAATGCACGTCGTGAATGTGGCACATTCGCTATTTTGTATTTTCGAACGTAATTATATATGGATTCCCTATAAACAGGCATGCCTTACTTGGGAATCCAGTAATACAATAACTTTCTACTGCAGACGTTTAAGGTAATATTATGGCGAGGTGATGGAGCATTCCCTAGTGTCTGTAACACAGGTTAACTCCTAGCACGGAACTGGGTTATGCTTCGTTATCCGCTGTAGAATCTTCTCTCCGTCACTCATGATGTAGTACTTAAGTTAACTTGTACTTTATTTGTAATAAAGATTATTAATTAGTAATAAAAAAAATAAAAAATAATTTTATGTTATATTTTTACAAGCTTTCTATTAGCTTGCACTGTATGTAACTATATATGTTCGGCTCAAATCTTGTAACTCAATTTTGAAGCAGATATCTTCAATCGATTGAGCTGAAATTTTGTATGCATGTGTAAATCGCGTGACAATGCAATTTTATGATGACACGGAGCTGATCTGATGTTTTCTTCTTTTTAGCCCATTTAATTGAAAGCTTGGTTTTAAAAAAGATTTTATAATTTATTGTGTACAATAAAGAATTGAGAATTTAAGAAATTGTCTGGCTTTCAACCCGCAACCTACAACTCGCAAGTCGGGACCGTTATATCTAAGCCACCACTACCTACTCCTTACCCTTAGGAAACTTCATATGCTGGAAGGTCTTGATGGGTGGAGGGACGTCCTCTCCCTCCACTAGTATCCGAAGCTGTCTGCGGACCCTCTCATGACGTTCCTCTGGCAAATCCAGTATACATCGCGGAGGACGCCATGAGGTTTTAATTGGTTCTTCGTATTGGATGCCTAGAAAATAAGGGGTGGTTTTAGAAGGGTCATAAGACCTCATGTATAAAATTTCTTTACATTTCAATTCAATATCTACACCGTTAAATTTTGCTCGTTTTAATCCCGCGGAAGGTCGATTCGGAACATGAAACCCTATCGATTTTTAAAGATAAAAATGAAAATAAATTACTTTTTTTTTAACTCGAATTAATTTACGCATGTACGAAATTGATTTCTTTAAGTAAACGTTAGCTAATCGAGGCCAATGAACTGTAAGTAGTTAGTACGCAACGACCGACAACTACCTACAAAGTCATTGACTCGTTTACTTGGAGAAATTAATTTCGTATATATTTTTTTTTTTTTATGGTGGGTAAAATCATCCAATGACAAATCCCGCCCTTGGGTGGAGCGGGAAGTAGTGTCAGACTCTTACTGACTAAAAACCTACCCCGTTCCTTCGTTGCCTATAGTGCCAGGGCTGAGCCTTCCTCTCAGAAAACGGCCCTTGACCCCAGCAGGCTTCGACCCTGCCTGCCTGCAATTAGCAGGCTGGGCCTCTGGGCTTCGTATATTAATTCGAGTTTTAGAAAAAAAGTACTTTATTTTTTAATTCTATCTTTATAAATCGAAAGTGTTTCATGTGGAACTGACCATGTTTGGTGAGGACTTTCATCATGCAGAAGGTGAGGACGCCGAGGTCTTTCCAGCCACTCCTCAAAGAGGGGACTTAGCGCCATAATTATCGCGTTCCCAGCACTGGGTTGCGACAGTCGCTGTCGTGACCATGAGATCCCGCCGGAACTCTGTCCGCCATGCCGCGACTTGTCGCGAAGCGGGAGATAGTGTCAGACTTTTACGGACTAACCAGGGCTGTTTTCCTTTAAGAAGCAAACCTTGGCCCTAGTAGGTTTCTACTTTGCTGGGCCCCTACGGTTTGCTGACAACTCCTTGAGGCGTGTGTGGAACAGTACGCGCCATTAGCGACTCGGGCTCTGTCCAGCCGGTCACTGGACACCTCTCGCCGTCCGTAAGCCCACGCCTACGGTGGATGGAAACAGGGTTCGGGCTCCAGGCGGCTGGGGCGTGAGGATATCCGTTTCGTGACGTGAGGCCCCGCCTCTTCCACTAGCATTACTGCTTCGCAGAAGCAGGCGTCCGGCGTCATACGCGTTACTATAGTCCGCCGTAAATAAGTTTGACAATTTGCTATGGTTATGCGCAGCCACCCACTTAGATTGAGACCCGAAATGATGGTTCAACTTGCGTGACGAGCATTTTAACCGAGATGCGCGTAACCGTAGCAAATGGTTCAATATATTTGCCGCGTACTAAACCGCGATGCAGGATTTTGAATGTTAATTCCTATATGACGTCAAAGATATCTCTATAGTACGCGGCTAATAAGTTGAACCATAGTGGCCGTCGTTGCTATGGTAGCGCACAGCCAACCGCTGTACTGCACTGCGATTGAGACCCGAAAATCTTTTACTGCGCCTGATCTAATGCCATTTTGGTTCAACTTATTTGCATATTATAACAAGCCTTACCTTTAGCTAACTCAGCAACGCCCATGAGGGCTTTGCTCTGTGCCACACTCTCCAGGATATGCTCCTCCTCTCTTGCTTGTCTCTCTGCGGCAGACAATGCGCGCGCTTCAGCTATCCTCTTGAGCTCGCTATGCTGATCGAGAAGGGAGACATTGTAGCGGCGGCCCCATTCTTCTTGAGATGCTGTAAGAGAGGAAACTTGTTAAAATGTTTAGCATAGCATAGCATAGCATCAGCCTTATAATGTTACCACTGCTAAGACTCGGGCCTCCTCTCTAGGAGAGGGAATGGGCTGTAATCCACCACGTGGGCCCAGTGCGGGTTGGTGAATGTCAACTGTCTTCGAATTCTTGGTTCTAGGTCATCCCGGTTTCCTCAAGATGTATTCCTTCATCATTTTGAGAGCAGTGGCGATGAAATAAAAGAGTAGTGGTGGCTGAGTGGTAAAGGCTCCAACTTACGAGTTGTTGGTTTTGGGTTCAAACCCAGCCAGACGCAATACTTTGTGTAATTTGCGTCACACAAGTAATCAAATAATAGATAAAAATATAAATAATTTTATTGGTGAAACTATATTGGTGTGAGTATATTAACAACATTGTTCAGACAAGGGCAATTGATCTTGGTAACCAGTCCACTTACACATTCCGAAACCATACCCCTTTTTTTATTTGGGTAAATCAACCAATGACATCTCCCACCCTTGGGCGGAGCAGGAGATAGAGTCAGACTGTTATTGACTAAAAACCCACTCTTGTTCCTTCATTGCTTATCATACCAGAGCCGAATCTTCTTTTCAGAAGCAGACCCTTGGCCCCAGTACGCTTCCAGCCTGCTGAGCCCCTACATTTTGCTAACGTCTCCTTGGAAACCATACCCCTTATGTTTTTTTCCATATGTCGTAATAGTTTCTCACTAACAGAGGATATCTTTGGGTGCACTTGCTTAATGCTTATAGGGATAATCATTGGTTGGTACCACCTGCCATTAAAAGCGTCTAAGGGCCACTACGAGGCATACATAATCTCAAGAATATTTACATGCAGGACTAAATGCTTTGAGCAAAACAAAAACAAACATAAAAAATAGTACGAGATATAACCTCAAAAAAATCCGTGTTACTTACTCTCATCGTCTGGGTCATTGTCACTTGAGCTTTTAGGCTCTGCAGCAGCTTCCGCAGCAAGCTGACCTATCCTTCCAAGTTTCACTAATTGCTGTTTTTTACGTTCTTTCACGGGAACGTAAGGCTCATAGTTGTCTAAGTCTTCTTCCGATTCTGACGAGTTTTCTTCACGTCTATAACGTTTAATTGGCGGAGGATCGTCTTTTTTATCCTCCATTGTCACTAAAAATAATTAATTTTGAAGAATTTTATGTTTTTATCGTGAAAAACAATTGGTAAATATTTACTATAGATAACTAATTTATTTGACACTGACAGTCTGTGTTGCCGTATGAAGAAAAAAATATGCACAAAAGTCTTTGTAGAAAAATTGCGCCAAGTGCGCACTATTTTACGAAAATCCCGTTTCTAAAATCCACTAAATTCCATTAAGTTTGTTGTTCTAAATTTTAATGGAATTAAGAAAACAATGCAATAATTTCTCGACTTCTATTTAGATCCGAAAATCGGCTACTTACTGCGTATTCAAGGTCTATGACTTATAGGCCACGTATTGTTAAAAATGAATTAGTGAAGCTAAGTGTTACAGAAATCTACAGAAATCGAATTTTAAAATTGATTTCAAAATCAGAAATCGGATATATATCCATTTGTGTTCAAAACCAAAAACGCCCATGTCTACTGTTCGGAGAGAGCCGTCGCGCTAAATCATGAGAAATCCCGTGCAAAAGTTTGTTACTTGTCGAATGGCTGCCTTTTGTTTTGCAGTACTGAAAATTCATCGCCACATTAGCGTTATTTAGTGCTAGATTAATTGCTCAAGAGTCTATTACACCACTCGATATACCGACCGGTTTTGTCGACGTCGCGTAGTGTAATAAGGGTCAAACTGTCTTACTCGGAAGTAAAATTTAAGACAGTCTGTGTAACTTGTGCGGAATATCGAGTGCTGTAATAGATCCCTATGTGCTGTATGTTAGATTTAAGTGCGTAATTATGAAAATAGTGCTAGATCTAGCGCCGAAAGTGCTTAGTTGGCAGCACCGCCGGTTGGCGTCGTGGGATTTGATTGAGGGGCTGCGGGCGCAAGTTTTCAAATTACCTAACTTTTTGAATAGAATAGAATAGAATAGAATTACTTTTATTCGAGACAGACACAGCACAACGGTTACAAACATGAAATAATAATAATAGTAAAAAAACACACAAATTTACAGAGTACGCTGAGCGTGCCCGCACCGAAAGGGTGACCACCTCAGCATTTGCGGGGCGTCAGACACCCAGCGCTGGTTTTCAGTTGGCACCCCGCAGTGACGCACGGACGAGGGTAAATAAATAAATAAATACACAAATAACTATTTAATAAATAACAACATAAGATTATAAAATAAAATTTGTACCATATTAGATAAAAACTACAAAATTACCAGGTACCCACAATATTCCACTAACAAAAATAACGGCCAACGTTTTACCTACATCAGCCGATGGCGACGCGCGGCGCGCTGATCAACGCGATGACGCATAAGTAAATCTAAACACCGCTACACCGGCCCGGCAATTAGACCAAGTAAATCAAAGAGTGAGAGATATGAAGTGTTTGAGACGTTTGATAGTGATTTTTTATTGCAATTGGAAAGGAGTCGGACGGAAACAAACAAGAGTGAAAGTGCAACCATGAGGTTCCTAGACACAGATGCAACGGGCTCACCGCATCAAGCCCACCTACTGGCCACCTCCGTATAGCCAAGATGAAGAAATAGATACATGACATACAGGTAAGTTATATATTACGCGATAAAATATCGATTAATTTTTTTTTATTAAAATTCATAGAATACGTCAATAGATTGGTGATTGATTAGATAAAATTAGTTGATTAAAATAAATTATTAAAAAACAAAGAAAACGTCATTAGATTGGTGAATTGATTATTATTCTATTCGGTTCTATTTGGTTTAGCGAACAACACAATAGCACATCTGTGCTATTTTGTTGATCCTTTTAACTATTTCTATTAGTTTAACCGGCGCGCCGCCCAACGCGCCGCGTCTCCGTAAACGAGCACTTAGATCTTAGCGGCGAGTGGGGCCTTATCGGTAGGCAATTGGTCGACGCCGTAGCGTCGCGCGCTCGACCAATCGCCTACCGATACCGCGGATGCGCTCTCGAGGACATTATCAGTTTAAAGCTATTGTTAGAACTATTAGAATATGGATGAAACACATTCCCACACATGCTCCCTTTTACCGAGATCGCAGTTGTATCAATTGTCCAGTTCTGCAGACACAGCTATACAAAACTACACCAGTTTTACATCATCATCGCCATATCAAATTGCGAATATTTGAAACAGCGACTGAACTTCACTCGAAAAAATCCCGCCAAATACCCCAAACAACAAACAGTTCGATTGTTTATTTTGTTTATGAAGTTTGTTTGATTCCTAAAACACTTAACATATTTGCTTATTCAAAACACTCATAATCATCTAAAATAAATATAGTTTAAAATAAAAACTTTTTACTGTATTTTACTTTAATGAAAAATTTGTATGCAGCTTTTTTAATGAACGTGTACAAAATCATAATGCTTTTTGGAAGAATTTCAATGTAAACTTGAATGCAAAAATTGCAAATTCTCTGTCAAACAATTACACGATCAACGTGTTGTCATCTGTCAAATTGTCAAAATATGCAAGTGACACGTAACTTTATATAATTAAATTACCTATTTATGACCTCCAAATGTGTGAAAACGTGAAAATTTTCTCATCAACCGGTCAATAATATAGTATACAACATGTCAGATAAAAGTTTCGGCGACTGCCCGAGCAGGAACATTGTCAAAAATCCGCTCTTGTCCACTGCCGTGACTGGGCTCTCGATAGAGGATTTGACGCATAACGCGGTTTTGGTTCCCGTAGCGGCTACCCAGGGACTGATCACGAGATCAGGTGAGTACTATTATTTATTTTTATCCTATTTGTACGCTACAAACACGTTTTTCATGACGTTGGGCGGCGAAAGAAGCCAAAATAATCGACATAGTTCTTCGCGATCTCAATGTCATAATTCACGATTTTCACGCGAATTCTTGGCTATTCATTGTATTTCAGTGCTTGTTATAGTGTTAAATGGCTCGTGAGTGTAAATTATTGTTAATTAAACAGTGATAAGTGTTAAATCTGTGACTAAACAGTGGTTGTCTTCGTTGATATGTCTTTTCTCTACAAATCATACAAAAATGCACCTTTTGAGTATGGTTTTACACCGGAGTTGCGATTTTCGTTCCGTTCCAAATTCAAAAGGATGGAAAAATACTTTTATGATGCTACACTTGTGAGTAAATAATCAAATAATGCCAAATTGTCTTTGGTTGTTTGACCAAGTAGTTTTGATTACAAAGTAGGTTGATACAGTTTTTGCTTATTTATACTGCTTCAAAGTTTTATTTGATTTTATATATTAGCTAATAGACTGTGTTGCAATAGTGTTTCCCAGTTTACATAATTTTTATTATTTAAAACTTCAAATCAAAAGTCCGGAGCAAAGGCCTGATTTCTATTGAAATATCCAGAGGTTTTTACAGTTTGTTAATGTTTGACAACTCACACTGCCTATCTCGCTCATCGCACTCAAAAGGGGGGTAGTGGCACCCACGATAATGTGATTGCGAAATTTTAAATTACATAATTATTATTATAGGAAGATTATTTTTTTTTTTTCTTTTGTTTGGTTAACTTTTGTAGTTTTTTAACTTGGCCGGAGATTGCCCTAGACAGAGAGGTTTGGAAGGAAAAAGGGGAATCCTTTGCCCAGCTGTGGGACATACAATGGACTAAAAACAAAATTTGTTAAAGTTATAACAGTCCTTAAAATGTAGGCTACATTTTATTGAAAATTCTTAAAATCCTGAGGTTTTATGAGGTTTGCAAAAGCCTCAATCCTGTGAAGAGACTAAAAATCCTGAAATCTTGAGACAAATCCTGAGATATGGTAACCATAATCCCAGCTGATGGTAAGCTTGTGATCACCAATGTAGCATTTTTGCCTGGATGGATCCTGTAAACAATAAAAACTTCAGTTTATTTGGGAAATCATTATAATAAAGAGGGTATGTCAGACTTTTACTGACTAAAAGCCACATGGGCTCCATCAGATGCTCTATGCGTTCCAAGGCCATTGTTTTTCTTTCAAACACTCCCACAGCACTGTCACCTCGGTCTTGGTCCTCACCATCAAAATAACTTAAAATTTCATTGTCTCTCTGATCTTGCCCAGGGGTATTTGTATTCAGGTGACTAAGTAGTATGTACTCTTCTCCTTTTCGATGCGATGGCAAACTTCTACCGAATCAAATCTTGAAGATTTTTCCGAACCGAAAACAGTAGTAGATTTTAGGTGACCGAACCACAAATAGTTTTCAGATTTATTCCTATACTTGTGCTATAAGATCTTGCTTCATGCCAAGAGTCAGGGTTCTATGTCAACGGCAAGTACCCTATGAATTTTGATTCCCTTCAGCGTGTCGAAACAGAGTTTTTTGTGACTTAAAAACCGTGTCTTATGGTTTTTGTTAACTTAGAAGTTTGATTTTTTCACAGCTTCAAGGGACTGTAGACTTGAATAAGTGGTTTTAATTTCAACTCGATACCTCTGCTCCTTAGATAAAGGGTTTTGTCAGATAGACAGTCTGACAAGAAAGTGATTGTATAAGGGTTCTTCCCAAAAAAAAATATTTCACATAGCAGTAGGTCAGTCAAAATCGACGTCAAACATTGCAGACGCGCTTGTATCTACATTTTTTTTTTATATGTTGTAATGTTTCTTGAGAGTAGTTATTGCTGAAGAAAACATCATGAGGAAACTCATGTCCTAGAATCAAAAATCGAAGACATAATATCCACCAACTTCCTCCCTCCACCCTCCACCCTTTACAGGCCGACGCGGTTTCGGAATCGGAACGCGTGCTCACGTTATGATGTCGGCCCTGATACTGACGCTCCGTTGCCGGCACGGGCACGGATGTGTGTGATCGTGTTCATAGATAATGTATTCATCGATGTTTTTTTAGACTCCTGACGAAACATGTTCCTGCCCCGTCCCTGACACGGCACTGTTGACCTTTATAAGGCTGAATATGTGTGATCGTCGCGACCGATGTGAAATCGTGTCATATACACCGTTAAACTTTGATCGTTTTAATCCCGTGGAGGGTCGATTCGGTACATGAAACACTATCGATTTATAAAGATAAAATTAAAAATGAAAGATTTTTTTTTTCCAAAACTCGAATTAATATACGCATGTACGAAATTAATTTCTCTAGGGAAACGAGTCAATGAACTTGTAGGGAGTTGTCGGTCGTTGCTTACTAACTACCAAGAGTTCATTGGCCTCGATCAGCTGACGTTTAATTAAAGAAATCAATATCGTACAGTACTTTATTTTTCATTTTTATCTTTACAAATCGATAGAGTTTCATGTACCGAATCAACCCTCCGCGGGATTAAAACGACCAAAATTTAACGGTGTATATATAGGCACAATTTCAGCGGTCCACACGCTAGAGGCCAGTCACCTATCTTTCGCTGTTTTGATTTAATCTAAGGACAAATCATACAAGTGTTGCAACACTTTACGATTAGCAATAAAAAAAACACAATAAAAATATTTCAAATTCAATGTTTATTCCATAAAAATCTTAAATTTTCTTTTTACAAAATATGGCTTTTTTTCTTTCTTTAAAATACTAAATATTTAAATTATTGTACTACCCGTATTAGTAAATAATTAAATGAAAAATACTTATTTTTTAATTGCAAGGCGAAGGTACCGATTATCATTTATGCTGGTGTTTTTAACCCAAAAACAGTAACTTCGTGAAATTGAAAAACGATTGCCGTGACATAGATGCCATTAGCTCTTAAAAATAATCAACCAATCATAGCAACGAACACGCGTTTAACAATTTATCACATCGACCATTTTCGTTTCTGAAAATGGGTCTCAATAATAATTGGAGTTATAATTTTGCTCGCCCCTCACCCTACGTGTTAATCTAACATCTAATTCTAATGCTAATAAATAAAAACACGATATTTGTCAAATATTAAATTAAATAATAAAACAAACATGGCGGATACAGTTATAAAAACTAGTTGTTACTGCTTCAAACTAGTTGTAACGGGTTATAACTAGTTATAACGTGTTATAACTAGTTGTAACTGCTTATAACTAGTTGTAACGGGTTATAACTAGTTGTAACTGGTTCTAACTGTAATTCTAGCTTAACTTTTAAAGTACTATCAGTACTTTGTTGTTTTGTGCTGCAAACCATCTTTACTCTTTTCAAGCTCTGGTTGTTGGTAGTTAATAGTCCTTATAGGTAGGGCTTTCAAAAAGGTGAAGGTAAATACTGTGAGGAAAACGGCATGTCTTTGAACAAAAATTTGAAGACATGTGACATCCACCACTTAGCTTATGTCATTTCTTCTGGAGTCAGACCTTCTCGGTCTGAGTCCCAGCAGTGTCTAATCTTAGAGTATAATATATTTTTCAATACACTTATTTGAAAATCCGCTCTTATCCCACTGCGTTTAGGCACGCAATATAATGTTTTCCGCACTAGTGTGGAAAAGTGTGTGTGCGCCCCCGCCACAATTTTATTGTAGATAATAAAATGGTTTATCGTATCAGGCGAGCGTCGACCCCCACTTGGCGTGGGTCAACCCTACGTTGATACGCGTGCTAGTCACTGCAGCCCTCGGCTCCATAACTCACGTCTACGGCTCGTGCGAATTCCGTGTCGGTCGCAATGACCACCTTTCTGCACTTGTATCAAAATGTACAATTGTTGCAATCCAAGACCACTGGCATTGGGAAAGGTCCTGCTAAGTGCGGATATCCGCAAATTAAAATTAGGACCCGCATCGAACGACTCTATTGTCACATGATTCGGATAAAACTATTAGATTATTAGCTGACCCGGGAAACTTCGTACTGCCTAATAGCTGACATTTTTTCGTGAATTTTTCATATTTTCTCATCGTTTAAACCTTCCCTGAAATATCGCGAATATTTCAAGACCAAAATTGGCCAAATCGGCCCAGCCGTTCTCGAATTTTAGCGAGACTAACGAACAGCTAATCTTTTTTATATAGGGTGACTGGCAATTAGTGAACGATACTTAAACACGTGATTGTGGTCATGATAACAAACAACTTTTACTATGGGACCAAACTTGAAATCGCGAAAAAACGCTGCCAAGTTCGGTATATTTTGACCAGTTAGGTGAACACAAATGTACTGACCAACAATATTTTTTGCGATTGCAGGTTTAGTCCCATAGTGAAAGTTGTTTGTTATCATGACTACAATCACGTGTTTAAGTATCGTTCACTAATTACCAGTCACCCTATATACACCCCTATTTTTTAATTAGTGCACAAAAAAATGGTGCTCAATCAGTACCTGTTACTGATCATATTTATGTAGTCAAAAGTACAAAAAACGAAATTCCAAAATTATCCACGAAAATTTGTCATTAGTGGTAAATTCATAATTGAATCATTATTCATAACAATTACTACTAGAAAATACTAAGCGCAGTGTTCTTCCATTTTTATTGACATTCTTTTATTCATAAACAATAACCTGTACAATGTTTCCAGAAATTGAGTGAGATTTTGGGATATAAACAAACGCTCATAACTTTGCTGTTTATGAATATTATGCATTGAGACTTTACTTAAATAACAAGACCTTTTCTAATAAGCCCTTTACGTATTTGCCATAATTAAAAAATTGTGGTGTATAAGAAGATAAATTCTGACTTTAGCGTCTTCTGCTTTTCTGACGGGTTTTCTCATCATTGCAGTCCAATGACGACCACTGTTGGACATTAAGTATCGCCACAACCAATGGTCCTATGCGGCTCCCATCTATTCCATTCCAGCGACCCTTACCAGGTCATCGGTCCACCTTGTGGGAGGCCTTACATCGCTGCGTCTTCTGGTACGCGGTTACCATTCCAGAACCTCTCGGTCCCATTGCCCATCTGTTCTGCGAGCAATGTGCCCTGTCCACTGCCACTTAAGTTTGGCTAATTAATTAAAATAATTATTTAAGGGCTAAAAAAAATCGCGTTCGTTGTTTGGGAGCCCCCCGCTCCCAAACAACGAACGCGATTTTTTTTTAGCCCTTTTTTGCTCCATATCAATAATGGCAACAGATAGGCATTTGAAATATTCACGAATTACTCAGTTGTATTTTACTTTAATTATAAATAATAAAATAAATATTTAAGGGGGTCTCCCATACAAAAAACGCCATTTTTGCCTATTTTGTTGTTGTTCTATTGTTTACCTTGTCAATGGTACGGAACTCTTCCTCCGGCAGGTTTTCTCTATTATAATATGCATTTTTAATAAACTTAAATCTTCTTTCTGATTCACTCTGTCCATTGGTGAAAACTGCATTAAAATCCGTTGGGTAGTTTTTGAGTTAGGTTCGGTAGACTTTGTTTTAGAATATGTAAGATTTGTTACTTTCTTTTTCTTCTTTTCGAATCGATATTGGGGCCCAGTAAGTGGCTACGTTAACTGCAGCATCGGTGGCACTCATTAAATCCTCTAAAGTGCAGGTGTAAGGGCGCCTGGGACACTCCAGCGTGTGGCTCATGTTTTGAACAGCACCGCACTCACATTGAGTATCCGACGGGTCTTTCACCCCCATTTCGTCAAGTTGTATTTGCAGCGGCCTACCTGGGTGTGCTACACTGCAATTCACGTCCACGGAGACGTTCTTGGGGTTTCAAGAAGTCGTATGGTGGATGGTTATGTCCTTTCCAAAGCTTGATTCTTTCTTTGCCTACATATTTCGATTTGATTAATTGTTTTTTCACACAACACTTACCAGAAATGTATTATTCGTCCTTGTTATTACCCTTTACCACCGTAGCGTTGGATATATGCGACAAACTCTCTCGCATTTATTCCGTTATGGTCGCCCATCCACGACCAAATACTCCCATCTCGTCAGCTCTTCTGTCACCTATGGGGATTGAAAAGCTAAGGGCTGATTTCATCATTCAATATAAAAACTTAGTTCAACTAAAGTGAGCTCTGCGTAATCCAGTTTAAAGACCCGTGTCGTAAACATGGGCGATAACAAAAGAATTGAAACTGAGTTTAGCGTAAACTAGGTTCAATTCATCGCGGTGAAACGCAAAATGAAGCTATAATCTCGATTAGGCGCTCAATTTGCGTTTTGTTTTATATAATGGCGATAAGTTTATTGGTGAATTTGGCCCTAAATGAGATGGAGTACTCAGTCACACATGAGCCTGGCGAATATGATTTGAAACTCTTTTGAAGTTTGCTGAGAGCATTAGTGTTTAAGCCATATCATCAAGTTTAAATTATTATTATATTTTGTTTTCTAACTGTAACGGCATAATGAATAAGTTGTAACTTGTAACTTGCAGCACGGATCTCCTAAACTTTTAACCCATTAAGCGCCAAAATTTTTTTTTCTTATAATCATTTAGTTAATAACAGTAAGAAAAAAAGGGGAAAAAACCAGCGTTGCCAGATTTTTTCTACGCCAATTCGCAATTTTTAAAATTTTTTAGTACAAAAAAAGCGGAATTCTTTAGTCGAAGGCAAAAAAAGGTATATGATTGGAAGTTTTAAAATATTTTTTTTCTGAATTTTAAATTACGTTTACGTGACAATAGATAGCAAAAAAAAAAGTATTTTAAATCAGATTTACACAATCGGCAGACTGCCAGTTCTCATTGACTGTGTCACCCGGCCTTGCTTCCTCAGCACGCTGCACGAACTGTCAAGTTATCCCCGAAAAGCCGGAGAGAGCCTGTCCCGCGCGGGACATTTAAATTTGATTTAAAAACCGGGACGGCTGGCAACGCTGAATAAAACCCCACTCCTCTGAAGGTTGAGCTACATTTGATCGCACCAGAGCGTGTAGCTGACCACCTCGTTGATTCCGCCGCATGCGATCGCATGTTCGCTCTCTTTCTCGCTCTATTAAAGGAAATGGATAAAAGCATAGGCGAGGCAAAATGCGACCAGATGAAGCTTAATCTCAAAAGTGTTGTACTCGTTTGAGTACAGTCATCAGAATGCCTCGTGCGAGTTGATTTTGTGTTAATGCGATCGACTTTTTTATGACGTTCGGTGCTCCAAGCTCTTATGGCCAGGTTCTACTCATTTTCAACTTTTTTTAAACCTCTAGAAATCCACAAATATTAGAGAGAACACCATCAAAAATTATTTTATTGTAATGTATTATATGACCAACCTCCGCGCAAAAAACAAACACGATATAAATTAGAGGGCTATATAAAAAAAAAAAATCGCGAATCTGACTCGATTTCAAACGTGTATGTCTACGAGATTACGTCACGGAAATATTTGAAAGTTATGAAAAATAATCAAGCTTGACTTTTATAAGGGCCTCGCAAAAACAATGATCTTAAATAGTATTTTTTATTTTTATTAATATAAAACTGCTGTTACTGGGCCGCGAAGTTGACATGGACCCGGGCGGAGTTCACGCAAAATAGTCAAGTGACTACAACCGGCTTCGACCAATCAGAGAGACAGACGCTGTAAACGTTTCGATCGCTATAACACAAAAACTATCGCACTTAAGCTTCTGTTACAGCAGTATTTCAGTTGAAATTTAGTATGTAAATATGTATTATAATACTTTGGAATTACTCTTTAACTTATACATAGGAATTCATTCTGTTACAATACGTCATACAATAAATAAATTTCGCACTTAAAAAATTGTACAGGAATGAAATTATACGTCGACGGGTGTATTTTTTATTATAACCTTTTTGATTGGGTTAAATTTTGCAAATTAAATTTAAAACAGTTACCCCTACACAACTGAGCTGAAATTTTGCACACATGTTCAGTTTTGAAGACAATACATGATTAGCTAACGACGTCATTCTAAATCGAAAATTACGAAAAAAAAAAAATACGTCACAAAACTCCAATATGGCGGACATATTTTAAATGTTTTTTTTTTAATTGTTATTGCCTACAATTTTAAATGACATACACTTTGATTGTCATTATTTTAATAAACTGAAAATCGCCTGTAATAGAAGCGTCAATCAACAAACGACGATTTAAAAAAAAGTGCAACTACCCTCAATTGTTTTGCCGTACCCAATTGAGTACGGCGGCGCTAAATGGGTCATATTATTTCTTTTCATCTTCAGCATCTTTAGATGCCCTGCAAAATATCTAAAACTAAATAAAATATAACTAAACTTATTCTAAAGGTAACTTAATTTTTAACTTAATCACTTCAACTTACAATCACATATGTTACTCTTTCACTTAATACGATCGTTTTGACTTTCATATGAAGGTGTACAGCAGTTTAATTTTGTAATAAGTTCTTCTTCTTCCTACCCTTATCCCATATTACTTGGGGTCGGCGCAACACGTTTTTTTCTACCACTCTGTCCTGTTACCCGTCACACTATCACTAACTCCCTTTTTCTTCTTTGTTATAAGTTACGGATGCTACTAAAACTGTTAATTCCCAAGAGGACACCGGTGTCCGCACACCTATTGTCTTTCTATTGTGTCTCTAATTACGGTATTCAAAAGGTTAAACAGACTTTTTTTTAGTAGTGTTATTCGCATCTAAAAATATTCATTGCCTTTTCAATTACTAACAACCGTCTGAATGATACTATCTTAGCCACATCTTCTATGTAAGCCACTTTCTAGGTTGTTAAAATAACCACGATAACCTTTGTTATTGTTTTTCACCTTCTAACCTAAACCGTCCGTGTCGGAGTGCCCGACAATTCCGAGCTCGGTTCACTCGCTCTTGGACTAAGAATATTTAGTAGACGTAAAAAAGACGAATTCGTTTATTTGAGGTTATCTAAATTCCCCGTTGCTTAGTTATAAAATGAGACGTTTGGACATGTGGCCAATAAATAAACGTGTGGCTTGACTTCTCGGTAGTTACTGCTGACCTACCACACAAATCTTCTTCGTTTATCGATCTTTCTACTCGTGAAAATTGCATCAATAACTGTTTGCTCGGTTCAGGAAGAGGTAGCAAGTAGGCAGACAGTGGAAAAAGCCTTTGTTCTGTGCTGTAAGCAGCGACCTGCCTTCGCTTCGCACGAGTGTTTGAATTTTTTTGAAATTCTCGGCTTTTCTCTACTTTATTAAGCATGTATTGGACGCCCTTTAGGCGCAATTAGTCCAATTCGCGGTTGGTCCAATTTGTGATTGGTTCAATTTGTGATTGGTCCAATTTGTGATTGGTCTAATTTGTGATTGGTCCAATTTATGATTGGTTCAATTTATGATTGGTCTAATTTGTGATTGGTCCAATTTGTGATTGGTCCAGTTCGGTAGCGCGGAACAGTTAGCAAATAAACAGAAAGACGCGGTAAGCGATTTTGTTGCCCAAGTCGTTTACGGCGCGCACTGTTCCGGCGCGCCTCAAGGAGTTGTCAGCAAACTGTAGGTGCCCAGCAGGGGCGAAGCCTACTGGGGCCAAGGGTTAGGTGAAAGTGAATCCCGGGGCCCTGGAACGAAGGCAATGAAGGAGTAGGGTAGGTTTTTAGTCAGTAAGAGTCTGACACTATCTCCTGCCCCATCCAAGGGCGGGATTTGTCATTTTTTGATTTTACCTACCATAAAAAAACTCCTAAGGCCGTGTTTACGGAGACGCGGCGCGCTGGGCGTTTCGTCGTACATTCGCTCAAACACAATCATATGGCAATATACGACGGTCCGCCCGACGCGCCGCGCAACGCGCGGCGTCTCCGTAATCGTACACTAAGGGGTTAAAAGGGGGGTTGGAAGTTTGTATAGAGAAACCGACTTTCACGCAAGCGAAGCTGCAGTCAAAAGCTAGTTTAAACATAAATTACATAATTAAATTACTGTACAGCCTTCAGAAAAAAAATCTTATAATATTTTCACCAGCCCTTCGATATACCGACTAAGTTCTTGACGTATTGTACGATGGCAGTTCCCTGGATTCCTTCCGTTTCCTCACGCACCAGACTATCAGGAATATGATGAGGATGATCAGAGCTATGGCGAGGAACACTCCGAGGACTATAGCGGCTATCGCTGCTTCTGTTAAGTAGTCTGGAAGAAGAGAATATTTTAGAATGAAATTTTAGCTTTGAAGGGTTTTTATTGGTGTGAGATTACGGTGTTGGTGATTCTTTTCGTCTTCCTTTGAGGGTTCTGTTGCCAAAGGGTAAAAACGGGACCTTATTACTAAGTGCTCGATTACGGAGACGCGGCGCGTCGGGCGGTCCGTCGTACATTGCCATATGTTTGTGTTGACGCTGCAGCAATGTATGACGTAACGCCCAACGCGCCGCGTCTCCGTAAACACGGCTTAAGAATTCGCTGTCTGTCCGTCTCTCTGTCACCAGGCTGTATCTCAATAACCATGATAGCTAGACAGTTGAAATTTTCATTAATTATTATGTATCTCTGTTGCCGCTATAACAATAAATACTAAAAACAAAATAAAATAAATATTTTAGGGGGGGCTGCTATACAACAAACAAATTTTTTTTGCTCGATATCAATAATGGCAACAGGTACGAACTTGAAATATTCACAAAATACTCAGTTGTATTTTTACTTTAATTTTATATTTGTTAAATAAAAATACGGGTAAGCGAATCCAATGACCTGTCGGTAGTTGTCAGTCGTTGCATACTAACTACCTACAGATCATTGAACTTGCCCAGCTGACCTTTACTTAAAGAAAATAATTACGTAAATTAATTCGAGTTTTAAAAAAAAGTACTTTATTTTTTAATTTTATCTTTACATATCGATAGTGTTTCATGTACCGAAGCGACCCTCTACGGGATTAAAACGGTGTAAAATAAATACTCTACGATATCAGTTCAACTCAAATACCAAATTGCGAGCTATATCCCAGACTACGTTTCAATCAGCCGTGTCAACAGTGTCTATGGCTATATCTCTCTAGGGACCAATAAATCAATACTAGTGCACTCAAAACGCATGCGGCTTGACACTTCGTGACGGGACGGAAAGGAGGTTGCCACTTTTCGGCCCACCTTCCAACGGATGTATGCTATATCGTTAGATAAGTATTTTCAAGCTGAATAAAAGTTTATTTATTTAACACTAGCTGTGCCCGCGACTTCGTTCCCGTGGACGACGAAACTTATCAATGAGTTTTTTGTGTAAGTAAAGTGCTATTTGTGTAGAACGTTGTCTATCGAGCATTATACCGGTATTAATATTTCTGTCCGAGGACAGACGTGTGTGGAAAAGGGAGAGGGAGGCCTTCGCCCAGCAGTGGGACATTATAGGCTAAACTAACTAACTAACTAACTAATATTTCTGTCCCGGCGCTGGCCCTTTGTGGCTAATTACAATAGAAAACAAATTGTGTCTCATTATCATATAAAATTAAGTTTGTTTTTTATTGTATATACTTTTCCGGGATAAAAAGTACCCAGTGTGGTGCCCAGGATATTAAAGAATAATTATACCAAGTTTCATCGTAATCGAACCGGTAGTTTTTGCGTGATGCCTGAACAAACAGACAGACAAAAATTTTTTTAATCACATTTTTGGGTTCGGTGTCGGTCTAGTAACACTGCTATTTATTTTTTTGATATTTTCAATGTACAGAATTTTTACTTCTACAGATTTATTATAAGTATAGATTTCATGTACACGCGTGGTGGATTTACGGCCCATTCCTTCTCCTAGAGAGGAGGCCTGAGTCCCAGCAGTGGGAACATTATAAGGCTGATGCTATGCTATGATAAGTACACACATTTAGATAAAAGAAAAAAAGAAGAAAACAGAAAAATAGGTACATAAGTAATGCTTATTTCTACAGAAATCTCTTCCAGCATACCTGCGAAAGGAGTTGGAAAATAAAAAGATGAAGACACCGTGTGTAAGAGTAATAGAAAAAAAAAACCCGGACAAGTGCAAGTCGGACTTGCTCGAGTGTTGAGTCGGGTTCCGTACAAATTGCGGTTTACGATTTATGACGTATTAATAAAAAACTACTTACTAGATCTCGTTCAAACAAATTTTTGGTGGAAGTTTGCATGGTTAATGTACATCTTATATTTTTTTTAGCTTTATCATTCTCTTATTTTAGAAGTTACAGGGACACACACACACACACACACACATTTTACCACTTTGGAAGTGTCTCGCGCGCAAACTAGTTAGAAACCTCAATATCATTTTTGAAGACCTATCCATAGATACCCCACATGTATTGGTTTGATGAAAAAAAAAAAATTTTGAGTTTCAGTTCGAAGTATTTGGAACCCCAAAACTTATTGTATTTTTTTTCTGTTTTTGTGTGAAAATTTTAATGCGGTTCACAGAATACATTTACTTACCAAGTTTCAACAGTATAGTTCTTATAGTTTCATAATAAAGTGGCTGTGACGTACGGACGGACGGACAGACAGACATGACGAATCTATAAGGGTTCCGTTTTTTGCCATTTGGCTACAGAACCCTAAAAAGTACAAACAAACCAGAAAAATATACAATATTAAGATATAATATCATAAACATATACATACATATAATAGAATAACTATACCAATAATACATACTGATTAACAATATTTAAGGTGACTGGTAATTAGTGAACGATACTTAAACACTTGATTGTAGTCATGATAACAAACAACATTTGCAATATTTACTATGAGACCAAACCTGAAATCGCGAAAAAAATCTGCCAAGTTCAGTACATTTTGACCAGTTAGGTTAGGTTAGGTTAGGTTAGGTTAGGTACATAATATGTACTGAACTTGGCAATTTAATTTCGTGATTTCAGGTTTTGTGCCATAGTAAAAGTTATCTGTTATCATGACTACAATCACGTGTTTAAGTATCGTTCACTAATTACCAATCACTACATGCATATAAAGTAAAGTTATTTGAGTGCATAGGACAAACAATTCACGTCGAATTGTCCATACATAATAATGAAAAATTCAGTATACTCACTAGAAATATCAATAGTATAACTATTCGTGTTCCCATAAGCGTCCACCGCGTTTAACAGCACCCTGGGGGCGCAGCAGGTGGCTCTGTACGTGGCTACCACCTCCTGGCGAGTGCCTGAAGTGAAGTCCCCGCTGTACATCACGCCGATCGGTGACGAGGTTAGCCGAAGTAGACCTGGTGGGGAAAGTAATAATATTAATATTCTAAAACTATCACACAATGCCGTCTAGTCTCAAACTTAGCAGAGTTTGTGTTATGAGTACTAGACTACTGATAAACATACTTATATAATTCTAATCACATCATCATCATCTTCCTGCCCTTATCCCATTTTATTTGGGGTCGGCGCAACACGTTTTTTTCTTCCATTCTAATATACATCCAGATAAATTGCATCCAGACACAGAACAAATGATCGTGCTTATCACACAAACATTTGTCCTGGGTGAGTATCGAACCCAGGTCCTCCAGCAAAGCAGTTAGGGCCTCTTAACTACTAGACCAAAAGCCTAATCTGGGGCTTTGGGGAGGTATGAAAACCCATACCACGAACCACACACATACAATGCAACCAAGGCAACGGAGGAACGGAGTAGATTTTTAGTCAGTAAGAGTCTGACACTATCTCCCGCTCCGCCCAAGGGCGGGGGATGTCATTGGATGATTTTACTCAAAAACCTTTTTAAATATACACCGTTAAATTTTGGTCGTTTTAATTCGACCACAGTGGAAGGTTGATTCGGTACACGAAACCCTATCGAAGATAAAAATGAAAATAAAGTATTTTTTTTTAACTCGAATTAATTTACGCATGTACGAAATTGATTTCCTTAAGTAAACGTCAGCTGATCGAGGACAATGAACTGTAGGTAGTTAGTACGCAACGACCGACAACTCCCTACAAGGTCATTGACACGTTTACTTGAAGAAATTAATTTCGCACATGCGTATATTAATTAGAGTTATAGAAAAAAAATTTTTGTTTTTTATTTATTTATTTATTTTAAATTGACACCAACGACTCATTCACTAATTAATACAAAAAAAGGAATTTACAAATGACAAAAAATATCATGGTGAATTCGTCACTTATAGGCATGCACAGCACTTATACCATAAATTATGTCAAAAGAAATTTGTAGTCACATACAACTTTCTTTTTTTAATTTTTTCTTTACAAATCGATAGTATTTTATGTACCGAATCGACCCTCAGCGGGATTAAAACGATTAAAATTTAACGGTGTATATTTCTAAACACATACATTTTATAGATTACACCCAGACACAGAACAAATGATCGTGCTTATCACACAAACATTTGTCGTGGGTGGGTATCGCACTCACGACCTCCAGCAAAGCAGTCAGGGCCACTAACTACTAGACGAAAAGGCCTTTTAAATATACAAAAGAAGATAACAAATCTCATACCTGACAGCGCATCCCTTGCCACAATAGTGGTAGACCAGGCATGCTGAGCGCAGTCATCGCCAGTCCTGCCAAGACAGGTTCCTTGGAAGGTATGTCGGATCTCAGGAGCCCAGGTGTCTAAGGGCTGCGCTGAGTTAGCCACGTAGACAAAGGCAGACAGGGACACTTGCTCGTTACCTAGGAAAGAAATTATGATATTGATAAATGATATTCCACAACTACCAGCAACAAGAAACATGTAACCGAGATATTTGTAATTCATAACAAGTTTGAAAAGAGTGTCCATGGAGTTTCTTGCACATTCTTCTCCGTAGAGATCTACGCTTTGGAATGTGCAATTAGCATTATTTTTCCTGACAGACCGACTTCTTGACTTTTCAAAAGTGCCTGTAAATGGTTTATTTGAAATAAAATGCTTTGAATCTTTGAATCTTGAACCACAGTACGTCATATAGTCCCAAGTTAAGCAGCTTATGCCATGATTACTAGACAACTGATAAACATACTTATACACCACTATTTTTTAAATATGGCAAATACTTAAAGGGCTTATTAGAAAAGGTCTTGTTATTATTTAAGTAAAGTCTCAATGCATAATATTCATAAACAGCAAAGTTATGAGCGTTTGTTTATCTCCCAAAATCTCACTCAATTTATGGAAACATTGTTGGTTATGGTTATGGTTATTGTTTATGAATGAAAAAATGTCAATAAAAATGAAAAACCCTGCGCTTAGTATTTTCTAGTAGTAGTTGTTATGAATGATGATTCAATTATGAATTTACCAATAATGAAAATTTTCGTGGACAATTTTGTGATTTCGTTTTTTGTACTTTTTACTACACAAAAATTAAAAAATAGGGGTGTATATTTCTAAACTAGCTACCCGCCCCAGCTTCGTACGGGTACAATGGTGATATTAAATATATTATGCACGTATTATACATATAAACCTTCCTCTTGAATCACTCTATCTATTAAAAAAACCGCATCAAAATCCGTTGCGTAGTTTGAAAGATCTAAGCATACATAGGGATAGACAGCGGGAAGCGACTTTGTTTTATACTATGTAGTGATAGTGATACATAAAGACTAGGTTTTGCCAGCGGCTTCGCTCAAGTGAAAGCCGGTTTCTCCATAGAAACTTCCAACCCCCTTTTCACCCCCTTAGGGGTGGAGTTTCGTAAAATCCGTTCTTAGCGGATGTCTACACCTTATAACGAACTTACCTGCTAAATTTTAAGTTTGTAGGTGTTATAGTTTCTGAGATTTCGTGATTAATCAGTGAGTGGTATTTCGCTTTTATATATGTATGTTAGCTTTAACCCGCGTTTTCGCTCCCGTTAACTGACTACTCTATTGTACTCTACCCTACTCTACTCTACCTAAGAAACTTCTCCTGACAGTAACAAACACAACAAAAAAAGAATTTGCGAAATCGGTCAAGCCGTTCACGCGTGATGGAGTGACCAAGGGAAATTTTGGTCGTTTTAATCCCGTGGAGGGTCGATCCGGTACATGAAACACTATCGATTTATAAAGATAAAATTAAAAAATAAAGTACTTTTTTTTAAACTCGAATTAATTTACTCATGTACAAAATTGATTTCTTTAAGTAAACGTCAGCTGATCGAGGCTAATGAACTGTAGGTAGCTGGTACGCAACGACCGACAACTCCCTACAAGGTCATTGACTCGTTTACTTAAAGAAAATTAATTTCGTCTACGCGTGAATTAATTCGAGTTTGAAAAAAGTATAGAAAAGTTATAATTCGATAGTGTTTCATGTACCGAATCGACCATCCGCGGGATTAAGATGACCAAAATTTAACGGTGTAAAAGACTTCCTTTGTTGATTATACCAGGGTGTATTTATAATTTCCTTAACTTACCATAAGCAGTGAATGTGATGGTGTCTCTCAGCCCTGGCTGAGCGTTAGCTGGTATTGTTAGGCTAACTATCACGTTAATCGTCTGCCCCGAAGCTACGTTCAGACTGAAAACGAAAAAATAATGTTAAAGTGTTGTCCTATTTTACATAGCAGCGCTGAGGAGTGGTGGCCACAAACCCAGTCAAGCGCATTACTTAGTGTAATTTATTTCATTACTACTGCTGTCAAAACTGTGAAGGAAAGCATCATGAGTGAACTGGCATAGGGGCCATTCAAGTATTACGTAAACACTTTAGGGTTGTGGGGGTCTTTGCTTTGCTTATTTTTGATGACATGGTGTTCTGGATGGTGAATACGTCAGCAGTATATTTTGTAAGTTTTATAAGAGAACGATATCGATGTTCCAACATCACACGAAAGCAACAAACATCCAATGTCCTTGAAAACTTAGAGTCAGCCTCTATTTCAAGCCTATTCCTTAATTCTAGACTTATAACCACTCCTCAATAACGAAACCAGAACAAATTTAAAAATGCGTGTTCCAAAAAATATGTATGAGGGGGGTGGAGTAGATCCTTTGCTGACAAGGGGAGGAGGGGGGTTGGGTAATATTTGCAAAAAAATCTGCTCACGTAATACTTGAACGGCCCCATGTCCTAGATCAAAAAATTCGAAGACGTGTAACATTTACCAGTCCGCATTGAATGATTACGACCCAATCCCTCTCCCAGAGAGGAGGCCTGAGTCCCAGCAGTTGGAACATTATATAAGGCTCGTTATGTTTATGCTATAAAGGTACCAAATAAAACTTACGATGCAGGGTTGATGCCCGTCAAGAATCTCATTTCTCCTGATGCTCCAAAATTGAACCTTATCGTCTGTTCCCTGTAGTTCGTTACTTCGAAGTGTAGCTGAAAAGAAAAGAATCAAAACTAAAACTTTTACGGTCGCTTTTTAATTGACTAGATTAGTCAGTAAAAAAAAAAAAAAATGAAGCGGTTACACGTTCCAAAGCTTGGATCTCTTAAGGCCCTGAACGACGGGCGAGTAAAACCGCGGTCTTATGGCTCGTCGGTAAAGCTCGCCGGTGTATCATTGCAATACGAACGACGAGCCTGGCTCGCGGCTCGTCGTGTTGGTTCATTTTCTACTCGGCTCGTCGTTCAAAACTGTTTTACTCGCTAGTCGAGCAGCACCGACGAGCCGCGAGGAAAGCCGACGTTTTCTAAAACCGCGGTATTGGTTCGACAGTCGATCACCCACTTTAAGAAGAAGAACGTGCAAGAAACTCTACGGACACACTTTTAATTCTTTAACCGCCAAACGCCAGGGTTAGCTCTTCAATCCCCATAGGTGGCAGAAGAGCTGACGAGATGGAGTATTTGGTCGTGGATGTGCGACCCTGACGAAATAAACGCGAAACTGTATGTCGGATATAATAAATATAGGGTGACTGGTAATTAGTTAACGATAAGTAATCAGTACCAAACTTGAAATCGCAAAAAAAAATTGCCAAGTTCAGTATATTTATGTTCGGCTAACTGGTCAAAATGTACTGATCTTGGCAGATTTTTTGGCGATTTTAGGTTTGGTCCCATAGTAAAAGTGGTTTGTTATCATGACTACAATCACGTGTTTAAGTATCATTCACTAATTACCAGTCACCCTATATACTATATTAATATAACTATAGTATCCGAGTAGTATAGTATTGATAGTGTGACGGTTGACAGGATAGAGTGGAAGAAAAAAACGTGTTGCGCCGACCCCAAATAATATGGGATAAGGGCAGGAAGAAGAAGTAACCTTTAAAATCAGATTCAACTGAGCAGGAACTTGTAACGCGTTTAGCTTTGCGCAGTTCTTTCCGCTTTGAGATGAGATACAGCAAGCAATGTAACCTGAATGACATTTGATATTTACCTGTAAACTTTCGCCTGGAGCACCGTATAACCTGCTGGCTAGACCAATCTGCACAGTTGTAAGCAATGTTCCTTGTTGGCTCACCACCTGCGAAAAATGGAAAATTTTAGAAAGAAATTGTTTAAGTTTTTTAAGGTTTCCGTACCTCAAAAGGAAAACCCCATATAAGATCCTTTTATCTCGGGAACGCGTGGAGGTATCGAGTTGAAACTAAAGCCATATTACTCAGGTCTGCCATCCCTTCAAGCTGTGAAAAAATTACTCTTCTAAGTTAGCGGGAAAAAAAACATACTTCGACACACTCAAGGGATTAAAATTCATAGGGTACTGGCCGTTGACCTAGAGCCCTGAAATTTGACATGAAGCAAGGTCTTATAGCACAAGTGTATGAAAAAATATGAAAACTGTAAATTTGTTTTTGTTCGTCATAAAAAAAAAAAACTTTCGGCGCAGCTCGCCGGTGTAACATTACAATGCGAGGAGCCCGGGTCGTCGTCGTGTTTGCTTCATTTTCTACTCGGCTCTTCGTTCAAAACTGTTTTACTCGCTAGTTGATCAGCACCGACGAGCCGCGAGTAAAACCGACGTTCTATAAAACCGCGGTATTAGCTCGTACGTCGATCACCCACTTAAACGGTTACTGGACAGCCTGATGGCGAGATACCCATTGATGGTCGTCCGAAGCCGGAGTCCTGGCGGCTGTGGCATTAATTCGTACCTGTGAAGCGATTCTGCTGCTGACATACGGCTGAGCACTGTTGTTATACAGCAACTTAGCGTTGTAAGCCCTGATGTTGATGTCTTCCATTCTTTCCAAATCTTTTGAAGTATCAGATGCTTGTATGTTGGCTGATCTGCCCATACGGATCTCTGGCTGGTTGAGCGGTCCTGATAGTCTGATGAATGGTTCTCCTGAAATAGAAATATTACAATTGAGTTTTTTTTTTTTTTTTACTACTGTCACATAACGCCGTCTAGTCTCAAGCTAAGCAGAGCTTTTGCTATGAGTACTAGACAACTATATATATAAAAGAAAGTCAATTAACCCACTCCTGTTCCTTCGTTTTAGCCGGTGCGAATCTTCCTTTCAGAAGCCGACCCTAGCCCCAGTAGGCTTCGAACTTTCTGGGCCACTACGGTTTGCTGACAACTCCTTAAAGCGCGTGTGAAACTTGGCGCCATCGACGACCGGAAATCGGGATCGGAATCCCGGTGGCGGCTAGTGCGTAGCGGCCGTTGCCTCAGGCTCTTCCTTTCCTAGCATTACTGCTTCGCACGCGGAGGCGACCACCCGCCACTCCTTCTCGCTTTGGATCAAGGCCCGGCGCGAGATATTGCTGCCATCGATCGCCCCCACGAGGACACATTGGTGCTATGAATATTCTAGTTGGGATGTTCTTTGAACTAAATAAAGTATTTACCTTTGAAATCTCTTCCAACGATCTTGGCGTAGACCTTGGATCCTTTGACAGGAGGTAACGCGACGTCTGCCACCAGCTCTACTATTGGGTCGATCTGTTCGTTTTGACCATCTCCTGCCAATGGTTGGTAGCTGTGAACAGAAGGATTCATATAAAAAACTACTTCTAAAACGACTTTAGAAACGCGAAACTGAGTGTTAAGAGCGGTCAACCCGAGTGACATTTTCATGCAACCGTTTTTACGTAATTATGATGTTATTACACATCTTTTTACAGATATTTTGGATACACAGATATCTTGTGGATATTGTCTAGGCTTTTATAGAAATCTAAATTAAAATTTGTTTAAAACTAATCCAGTAAAGACTCCTGAAAATCTTTCATTAAAAATATAAAGACAGAAGCTTTGCCTAATCGAGATCCTAAATGATAAAAAAAAATTGTGAGGAAAACGGCATGTCTTAGAATAAAAAATTAGAAGACATGTGACCTTTCCGCTTCACCAATCCGCTTTGGGCCCGTGTGGCTCCCCTTGAGCAGAGGCCTCAGTCCCCGCAGTGGGAACATGCAGGCTGATTGTTAAGCTAGAGAATTTTCTATCTTTGTCCTCTGATTTCCGCACTTAGTCCTTAGCGGACTATTGTGCGTGAGCCATGGTGACCTTTACTCTAACCAACCCACCTCACTCTAGAAGCAGATGAGTCTCTACACTCTGCTCAGGGCGTCTATGAGTGAACTCGGTGCTCCCAAGGTTCATGTTCTTATACGGCTGTGCACTCGCTCATTAGAGCCACCCGGAACCCACTCCGCACCGCCTCCTATACCTACTTTTAAATGGACTTGTCGTCTTGTTGTTGACATCATCTCACTACTGAGGCGATCCGGTGACGCTAAGGAGTGGATGTGGTGAGCGCATGCCTATACAAGTCCATATAAAGAATACTACCCGCAGAAGGCGGGGCGGTGCGGAGTGGTTGCTGGGCTCCAATGAGCTGTGGCCTTAAGCTAAATCGTACGTACCTAAATGGTAGCTTCGCCAGTTCAGTTCCATATTCATCAACGAGTTGTGATTCCCTGACGCTTGCTACAGGACCCGTGACTCTGAATTTGAGGTTATCTGAAAAAGAAAGAACGATATAAGGAAATTTTCTCGTGTTTATTTTTTCGGACTCGTGTAGTGACCTGAGCTTTCGACCCTGGTCAAGGCCATGATACGGAGTGAGAGAGAATGAGAAACAGTAATCTTCCAATAAAATGAATAATACAAAACTTGGCCTTGATTTGATATATAATTTGCGCGCCTCATCAGGGTCGGCTTTGAGGAGTGGCTGCAAAAACGTCACGGCGTCCTCACCTTCCACATGACGCAGGTCCTAACCGGACATTTGTAAGTTCGGGTTGTTACTACACCAGATTCGTGCAGAAGAAACGCCCGGGGACACGGGCTACCTACGCTGAATTAGACGCGTCAGTCTCCATACATTTTATATGGCAACTAGACTTGTAGATCTACATTAGACTCGTACAAATCAGGCGTGCGTCTCTTGTCATCATTCATCTTCATTACAGCCGAGAGACGTCCACTGTTGGACAAAGGCGTCCCCCAAGTATCACCACAATGAACAGTCCTGTGCGTCTCGCGTCCATCGGATTCCCGCAACCTTTACCAGGTCATCGGTCCACCTTGTAGGAGGTCTTCCAACGCTACGTCTTCCAGTACGTGGTCGCCATTCCAGAACCTTTCGGCCTCAACGGCCATCCGTTCTGCGTGCAATGTGGACTGCCCATTGCCATTTAAGTTTGGCGATTCTTCATGCTATGTCGGTAACCTTGGTTCTCCTGCGGATATCCTCATTCTTGATTCGATCACGCAAGGAAGCTCCGAGCATAGCCCTTTCCATTGCCCTTTGGGTGACTTTAAGTCTTGTGATGAGGCCCATTATAAGCGACCACGTTTCGGAGCCATATGTCATCACTGGCAGCACGCACTGGTCATGGACTTTCGGCTTGAGACACTAATGTAGTTTTAACTTAAGGCGCTGGTCCAGATTCCTGGCAAATAAATGCCCGTAAAATATATGAAGGCGTAAATGAAGTAGCCTTGCAAATCTAATGATGTTTATCGAGATATCCATTGACGCCTAGAGTGATGATAACCTTTTGACTTTGGCAACGTCACGTTCCCTAGCGGTCGCATGCGTTAGTTTAGGGTCAGTACTGATGAGGGTAATTTAGATTTCATCCTTTAATCTGTCCTAGCTCGAGAGGACACCGGTGTCCTCTCACATCCACGCCACTATAGGCCATAATTCCGATGTTTAGAGTCTACTTTTGTATGAACAAGTTTGGTAGTAGTGGATCTACATACATCACAAATAAGAAAAAACTGGGAAAGATCGATTCGGACTCGCGTACTGAGGGTTCCGTTGAGCACAGGCGTAGAGTAGCCAGCCTTTCGGTATTTTACAAGATGCATTTGGAGAGTGTGCGCGGGAATTGCATGACTTGATACCGCTATCTCATTTCCACCATCGAACAACCGGCGTACGGCGAATATCCACTCTTACGTTGAAACTTCCACGGTCCGGACAAAGCGTTTTGCCTCGTCGTTTATAACGGGTATATCGAGGGACTGAAACAAATTGCCTGCTGCGGTCTTCCCGTCCGATTATAATTTAGGTGTCTTCAAGGCTAGAATGAATAGGCTCTTAATAAACTAGTGCGCTTCACCATCAACGATTGCATCACTGCTTACCATCAGGTAGGATTGCAGTTAAGTACTAGTTTATAAAAAGTAAAAAAATAAAACTTATCTATGTAAATAGTTTAATACCCGAATCGAATCTCAAAGATTTTTCCGTAACTACAAATTTACAGTTTTCAGATTTATTCCTATACTTGTGCTATATGACCTGTCTTCACATAAAATTTCAGGGTTCTAGGTCAACGGGAAGTACCCTATGAATTTTGATTCCTTTGAGAGTGTCGAAGTACGCGTTTTTTGCGACATAAACGGCTGTATCTTTAGTTTCGATTTTTTCACAGCTCGAATCAGTAGAATCGACCCTCCGCGGGATTAAAACGACCAAAATTTAACAGTGTATAGATTAAAAGCTTTGTGTTTCGTTTTTTGACACTTCAAAGTGTAAATTGAATGAACGGATTGAACAAATCAGTGTCAGAGGGGTCATAGGAGTGCATTTCGTTTATTTATCTGTCAAGGAAATAGGGACCAAAGCGTACAACTAAAGAGTAGAATTCCCTCAGCCTTTTTAGGGTTCTGTATCCCAAAAGGATCACTTTATTGTCCATCTGTCTGTGTGTCTGTCAAGACCCTTTATTTTGAGAACGCGTGGAGGTATTGAGTTGAAATTGAAACCATATACTCAGGTCTGGGGTCCCTTTAAGCTGTCAAAAACGCAAAAGACTTTTCGACACTCTCAACGGAATAAAAATTCTTAGGGTACTTCCCGTTGATCTAGAACTCTGAAATTTTGGTTAAAGCAAGGTCTTATAGCACATGTATAGGAAAAAATCTGAAAATTGTAAATTTGTAGTTACGTCATAAATAAAAAATGCTTTCTTAAGATTCGAAAAAATCTCTCGAGATATTCGATTCGGGAATTGAAGTATTTACGGAACTCTCACTGCGCGAGTCGCTCTTGCCCGGTTTTTTCTTATTTGCGATGTTAAAGGATGAAATCTAAATTACCCTCATAAGTACTGACCCTAAACTAACGCATGCGACCGCTAGGGAACGTGACGCCAAAGTCAATTTTCGAGACTCGATTCGGATATTGAATTATTTACATAAGTTATTTTGTACGAAACCCTCAGTGTGCGAGTTCGACTCACACTTGCCTAGTTTTTTTATTTTATTCTTGATAGGCTTGTGCTTAACTATTTCACTTGATGGTAAGCGATGATGTGGCTGACGATGGAGCACGCTTGCCTAGAAGTAACCTATTCTAGACCAACTACTAGCTCATAAATTAATAACCAAACTAACACATTGACAAATGCACGTACCAATGTCTACGTAAGTATGACAGGCAGGTAGAAAGCTTTGCTTATTTTTGCTGACGAGGGAGATGGGAGGTTAATATTTGCAAAAAATCTGCTTACGTAATACTTGAACGGCCCCAAAATCTAACAAATCCATAAAACTCATAGCAGGTCACGATGATTTTGCTCCTTAAAAAAAAGGGGGCAATAAACTCTCATACTATTTATTTAATAATCATGTCAAGTTTGATAACCGATAACAAATTGAAAGCAAAGACAATGAACGCTAAAGCAAAAAATATATATATCAGAGATTTGGCGTGATTTCTTCGAGTGAAGTTCAGTGGCTGTTTGAATTATTCGCGAATTGATTCCTAGTGGATATTGTGATGTAAAATTGTTGTAGTTTTGTATCTCAAGTGTCTGCGCAACTGGACAATATGTGGAATCATTGAAACAGGCGCGATCTCGGTAAAATGAAGCTGAGAATTTTATTACAGTGTTGACTACTTCAGCGAAGTTTGCCGAGAAGGTTGATTTAATACATTTGCTGCCAAATATTACAAAAACATTAGAATGTGTACATCCATATTCTAATGGTAAACAAATTAAATATTCATACATGGCTTAAAGGACTCGGTATCCAAGCCAAAACGTTAACAGAAAAAAGTATTATCAGCTTGACCTAATTATTGAAAAAACAATAACCGGCCAAGTGCGAGTCGGCCTCCTCAAAAAAAAAACGAACGTTGAATTGATTTTGTTTTTAGTATTTCCAAGCCCAAAACGTTAACAAAAAAGTAATATTATCAGCTTGGCCTAATTATTAAAAAAAAAATCGGCGAAGTGCGAGTCGGACTTGTGCACGATGGGTTCCATAGGTACCGTCCCTAGTAAAAAAAAAACAAAAAGAAATGATTCTATTTTTAGTATCTGTTGTTTCTTTTTTTTATTATTTGTTCTTATAGCGGCAACAGAAATACATCATCTGTGGAAATTCAACTGTCTAGCTATCGCGGTTCATGAGATACAGCCTGGTGACAGACAGACGGACGGACAGTGGAGACTTAGCAATAGGGTTTCGTTTTACCCTTTGGGTATAGTACGCGGCAAATAACTTGAGCCAAAATGACCGTCGTTGCTATGGTCACGTGCAGCCTCCGTTTCGATTGAGATCCGAAAATCTGTTACTGTGCATTGAAAGTTTGGGTCATCTCATACACCAATAAATTTTGGTCGTTTTGATCTCGCGGAGGGTCGATTCGGACCCATAAAACACTATCGATTTGTAAAGATAAAAATGAAAAATAAAGTACTTTTTTTTTCAAACTCGAATTAATTTACGCATGTACGAAATTAATTTCTTTAAGTAAACATCAGCTGAGTGAGGCCAATGAACTGTAGGTAGTTAGTACGCAACGACCGACAGCTTCACGGGATTAAAACGACCAAATTTAACGGTGTATACCGCTTATTGTACGGAACCCTAAAAAGAAAACTAAAAATAATAATAAATAATGAACATGTTCTAATCGGTAGCAACCTTTATATCTCAATTGATACGCTAGCATTTGTTTTATATAATTTAGTTGATAACGAAAACCCGTACAGTGCGCACGTGTCTATTGGAATTGATTAATTGTATTTATTTGTTAATTATTACGCGTCTATTGTGTTCGTATGGTATAGTGAAGTTCTATAGTGTTTTTCAGTAGTTCAGTGTTATTAAAAAGGCTTTTAAATAAAAATAAAAAATAGGATTTACTATAGGTATATCGAAATAAACAAGTGACGGAATAAAAAAGAGTAACCATGGAGTTTCTTGCCGGTTCTTCTCCATAGGAAACGACCAATTGGAACCGTGTACTAGTTTTTGACGTTTTATACGTGCCCATTTAGGCCTAAGTGAAATTAAAAATATAAATATCGCGTTTTAAGCCACAGTGCATTGTGTTTTAGCAGTAAATCAACTATCGATGTTTTTTTGTAATTGACTAGTGAAGCGCCACGGCTTCGCTCTAGTGCAAATTATACACAGACATCTTCGTTGTTTATTGCTATTTCTGTTAGTGAATATCGTATCGAACGCTGTTGTGCAGTTTAAGAGGAATTAGTAGATCTATTCAAGATAGACGCGGAAGTTGAAAAAAATAGTTAAATTTTGATAATGATATTATGACAAATGATGTTTATATTGCAAATCTTCTCTTGTATTCAAAAATGAATAGCTGTTCGTTAGTCTCGCTAAAACTCGAGAACGGCTGGACCGATTTGGCCAATTTTGGTCTTGAAATATTCGGGATAGTCCAGGGAAGGTTTGAAAGGTGAGAAAATATGGAAAAATTTACGAAAAAATAAATCGATTATTAGGCGGATATGTATATATGAAGTTTGCCGAGTCAGCTATCAGCGTCAATAGGTTATAAATAACACTTTTATACGTTTTTTTTTTGTTAATTTAAACTAGACTAGCGACCCGCCCCAGCTTCGCACGGGTGCAACGGTTATATTAAATATATTATGCATGTATTATACATATAAACCTTCCTATTGAATCACTCTATCTATTAAAAAATACCGCATCAACAAGGTCTATAGCATACATAGGGACAGACAGCGGGAAGCGACTTTGTTTTATACAATTTTTAAACTAGATGAGGCCAGTGTTTCTCTGATTACCCTGAGAAGAAACACCGAAATACCCCACGATGTTTCCCTTCACCAATTTGAGAGCAGTGGTGATGAAATAAATTAAACAAAGTAATGCGCCTGGCTGGGTTTGAACTCGCGATCTACAACTTGTAAGTTGGGGTAGTTACAACTAGGCCACCTTTGCTCCTGTGAGTAGTAGACCTTGCTCCCAAAATTATTGAACCGATTTTTGATATGGAGTAAGCTTAAAACCCGAGGAAAGACATGGTATCAAAATTGACTTCCCATGCTATAAGCCAGCGTTGTCAGTATTTGTTTTTTTTTTTTGCTAATATTAGCAAAGCTCTCTGCCTCCCTCATGCTTACGTAACCATTGCTGCATGCATTTTTCAATATGTTCTATTTTGGTTATTAATTTATGAGGATTATAAGTCTAGAAGTAAGGAATAGGCTTGAAATAGAGGCTGGCTCCTAAGTCTTCAAAAATAGTGGTTGTCTGTTGAAACATTTTGAAACATCTATGGCCATAACGGCCCCTCAAATCGTGATTTTAAAACTTTTTTCTTAAAAAATAGCGGGATTATTTCCTCTAAATCGGGACATAGTAAAAAAAACGTATTTATAAACAAAAGTTTTCAAATATTTATCTTTTTATCTGTGTTTTAAATTAACATACGTGAACGTGACATTAGATAGTAAGAATAGTCATGGAAGATGTGATATTTTAAATCAGAGTTACCCTATCGGCGGGCCAGTTCATATTGTCCATGCCACCCGAACGTGCATTTTCAGCACGCTGCACGCACGGTCGTGCTATCCTCTAAAAGCGGGACTGAGGCTGTCCCGCGCGGGACATTTAATTTTGATTTAAAAATCGGGACATCCCGCCGAAATCAGGATGTCTGGCATCACTGGGTATAAGCCTTATAATGTTCCCACTGCTGGGACTTAGGCCTCCTCTCTATGAAAGGGATGAGCCCTAATCCACCACGCATGCCCAGTGCGGGTTGGTGGATGTCATACTGGGTATAACGGAGATTAATGCGAACGAAGTCAAGGGCAAAAGCTAGTGTTATATTACCTACACTCGAACAAAGTCCATTTTGACACAACATTTTTCAATTTAACGCAATTTGTACCATGACTCATTGAAATTAAAGTACACTACTGATATTTACCTGATGACGTAACACAACAAATTAACTAATAATGTCATGCACACAAATATAAACTTTGATCTTCATGATACACGGTCTATAATCCTATCAATAAAATCTTTGACCAGTAACTCTTAAGTCCGAAGTTTAAAAAAAGTAATCGGTGTAATAAGTCAGATAAACAGAACACAAAAACAAACTCTAATATCGTGACACATGGTCTATAATCCTTTAATCTAGAAAACCTTTGGTCAGTACTGTTAAGTCCAAAGCTGTCTTCCTTTTATGACGTAAGCAAATATTAAGGCGGGTTATTTTTTGTTGTTTTTGATGGTATGTGAAAAGGAGGAATCTCGTTTGTGTGCTAAATTTTATTCCGTGTATCTAATTGTTTAATCGAAAAGTAACTTATGAGAATAATAATGATGATATAAGACAACAAATTAGCAAATAATGTCATACATACAAAAATAGACTCTAATAATCATTACACATGGTCTATAATCGTTTATCAACATAGTCTTTAAGACTGTACTTAGTCCAAAGTCTAAAAAAAAATAAACCAGCGACTAAACTACGACAGTTCGACCTTCACAGACCGGATCGATACCATAATAATGTTACTACTTTGATATTCAAAGGTAAAAGTCTATTGATCGAAATTCTACTTAAGTAAGTGAATACGAGCAGTGATGACCCAGTGACGGCCCCGACTTCCGAGTTGTAGGTCGCGGGTTTAAACCTAGCTAGACGCTTTATTATACATACAAAGAATTAACAAGAAAATACCGGCCAAGCGCGAGTCGGATTCGCGCATGAAGATTCCGTAGCTTTGACTAGGTAAACAACAGAACAACAACAAAATAGTCAAGAATTGCCCTTAAATATTTATTTTATTTTTATTATTAATTCATTATTCCCCGAGAGGACGCCGGCGTCCGCACACCTATTGTCTTTCTATTGTGTCTCTAATTACGATAGTCAACAGGTTAAAGTAAAAATACAACTGAGTATTTTGTGAATATTTCAAATGCCTACCTGTTGCCATTATTGATATCGAGCAAAAAAGGGCAAAAAAAATCGCGTTTTTTGTATGGGAGCCCCCTTAAATATTAATTTTATTTTGTTTTGAGTATTTGTTGTTATAGCGGCAATAGAAATACATAATTTGTGAAAATTTCAACTGTCTAGCTATTGTGGTTCTTTAGATACAGCCTGGTGACAGACAGACGGACAGACAGCGAAGTTTTAGTAATACGGTCCCATTTTTACCCTTTGGGTACGGAACCCTAAAAAAAGACAATTAAAATTCCTATTAGAACCATTTTCGACTTCTACGCGGACGAAGTGGCAGGCAAAAGCTAGTTTATGTATAAATTATTATCAAAATAACACTGCAACGGAATGGTAATAACAAACGTTAGTGTGATAAGTAATCCCGGAAAACACAGTCTTATCTCTCGGCCAATAGGGCTAGTTCAGGGGCGTAAACATGCCAGTGTCGAACCTCATCATCATTCGTGATCATCATCATCTTCCTGCCGCTGTCCCGTGTTCCTTTGGATTGGCAAACCAGGAATGGAATTCTCTTCCGGAGTCTGTGTTATCTGATAGCTACAACCTAGGGCTCCGTAACTTAAGGCCCGGTTCTACTCATTTTGACCTTTTTTAAACCTCTGGAAATCCACAAATATAAAAGAGAACACCATGAAAACATTATTTTAATAAAATTGACTATATGACCAAGCGCTGGAAAATCGAAAATGATAAAAATTTGTTGGTTCGATAAAAAAAATCGCGAATCTCACCCTTATTTTGCGAATTTTAGCGTTGCGGCGCTGCGGCACCGCAACGCTAAAATTCGCAATGGTTATGTGTTTCGGCTTATAGACGAAAGTGATTAATGAGAAAGGTTTTTAGTGTATAATACATGCATTGCCTGTTGGTCTAGTGGTTAGTGGCCCTGACTGCTATGCCGGAGGTCGTGGGTTCGATTCCCACCCAGAACAAATGTTTGTGTGATGAGCATGATCATTTGTTCTGTGTCTGGGTGTTATTTATCTATAATATGTATGTATTTAGAATTATATATGTATGTTTATCAGCTGTCTGGTACCCATAACACAAGCTCTGCTTAGCTTGGGACTAGACGGTGTTGTGTGATAGTTGTGAAATATTATATGATATTATTATTATATTTATTATCCTTAAGTAGTTTAGTCCCCTCTTTGAGGAATGGCTGGCAAGGCATCACGGCGTCCTCACCTTCCGCGTGAAGGTCTTCACCGGACCTGGTAAATTAGGGAAGTTCCTGCACCTAATTCAGGTGGAAGAAACGCCTGGGTGTCAAGACACAGTGGTGTACCCCGCTTGGGCTTAGCACCGTCGTCTCCTCTTTGGGGTGATTGATCGCGCTTGCTTTGGCGCTGGGCCGTAGTACAGGCCATGGATCAGAGCGAGGGGGATAGGGTAGGTAGGTAAATATTTGCATCGTGCGGGAATCGAACCTGCTGCATGTAGTGCAGCAGCCAATCGCTCAAACATTGTGCCAATCGTGACATCATTTTAATACGAGTTAAGTTTAAAAAAAAAAGTGATAGCTGATTTTACTGCTAAAGATGCAACTGTGAGAAAAAAAATAACATATGAATAACTAATTTTAACAGTATCTGAAGAGAAAACGGTATATTTATTCGTATTGAAGAAAAAATAACGGTAACTATGTCTTGCTTACGTATCTTTTCCGCTAATTCGACTGCCCCCCTAGCCCAGTTACAATCGATTCATTTAGCGTGAACGCTTGGAGTTGGTCACGCCCCCAATTCCTTTGCTCTAACGTCATCTCAACGCTCAGTCACGTGGTCAGAACAAAGGAATTGGAGGCGTGGCCAACTCCAAGCTTTTTATTTTGCCTCACAAAAAAGAGAGTAATGACATTATACTCCATGTGAACGAAGTCACGGGTAAGAGGTAGTTTGTGACATAAAATAGGTTTTACTTTAATGAAGAATACGAGTGTTTTGGGCTTTTGATTAATTGATTTCTCAATTCATTGACCTCGTAAGCTATTTTTGAATGCCATTGCATAATACGGCAAAAGTGTTGTCTTTACCCTTTTGCGTCGGATTGGTCCGACGAGTGTTTTCGCGTCCTATTCGCCAGGGTCGTGTGTTAGCGACTGGGTACTCCATCTCGTTTAGCTCTTCAATCCCCATAGGTGACAGAAGATCTGACGAGATGGAGTATTTGGTCGTGGATGTGCGATCCTGGAGGTTAAAAACTTAGAGGAAGGTTGAAAAATGTAGTACGACATAACAAAATGAGTAAATCCAGTTTCTTTATTTAGTTAAAAATATATATAAAAATATTGCAAAAATCTCAAGATGAGTGCAAGAAAAAACCAACGACCATAATTAGATACGATGATTTTGGCAGTATAAATCGATTCCTTTCGTAACAAAAAACGTAAAAAAAAAAAAACTGGTTCGACTATGTTTGGCTGTATACGACATTTAAGTTCGGTATCTGGCTGTATGCAAGAATGTCCTTGACTCACTTAAGGTGCGACGCCATATTGGATCTTGAACGCGGGAGCTGTCAACTTGACATTTAGAGGTTATTTTTTTCTTTTCTTTTACTTTGCAAGGGTTTATACAAGCCATCGATTGATTCGAGTTTTAGTGATATTGGTGTATTTAAAAGTAGATTTTAATTGGTTTTCTGTGTATGCCCTTGCATTATTATTATTGCATGATTTCTTTTTATTTGTGTTTTGCATGCTTGTGTTTTTTTTATGTACAGGTTTATATTTACAGATTTGTATATTTTTGTTACATATTCAACATTATTTTTAGTATATGCGAAACCTGAATATAGTTTGTCCAGAATCAGTAACTGAATCGATTTCAATAATTTTGACAATGTTATATTTTTCCCAAGAAATTTAAAAAAGTTCACATGTTTCATACCACCGACACTAAGTACAACGCAGGTCAGGGCAGGTCGTAGGGCATTAGATCGCGGGTTCAAACCTAGCCAGGCGGATTACTTTGTGTAATTTATTTCATCACCACTGCTTTTAAAACGGTGAAGGAAAACATTATGAGAAAACCGGCATGTCCTAGAACTAAAAAAGCGCATCAGACCCGCGTGGTGAATTACGGACCATTATCTTTCCTAGAGAGGAGGCTTGAGTCCCAGCAGTGGGAATATTGTAATGCTAATTAAGCTTACGCATAAGATAACTCTTGGTGTCAGATTTTCTGATTTAGTTTCTGTAATGACTGTCAAAAATGTCATGACGCACCATTCTACGTTGACGATACTATGCCGTGGTAATGTGGGAACGCCCTTAGGTGCAACACTGCGTTAAGCGGGCGCACGCGCGTTCTCATACAAGAGTACCCCGTCTCGGGTCGCAGCGCTGGAATCCGTCGCGGACAGAAGCGCCCCGCGCCTCTTTTGCTGCGTATACATTAAAGTTTTCCATAGATACGACTGCACGGACACTGTTATAGTTCAACTTGCGACACTGAGCAGGTAATAATCCGGTTTCCGCTTGGACCGCCGCAAACGACACACGCGCATAGTCACGCGACGCTCAACGCAGCGTTGGCCCTTATGGTACGATCCGGAAACCACAAAAAAACACCTTTGCCCTATGCCAATAAAACATGATTACTATTCAAAGTTCAATAACTAGTCATAACTACAGTGTACATTTTGGTTGCTACGATAACAACTTGTTTCTTTACTCGTTTTATTATTATTTTGATTGTTTATGGTTGCGCGAATTTTGCTTGATGTTTAATGGACTGTAGGTTTGAAAAGCGATCTTAGGTTTGTTAACAATATGCAGATACTGCGCCTGGCATGGAATAAATGTATTGGGAAGGAGCACTGACCTTTAGACTTCGTTGGTTGCACGTGGCACTTCGAAGATTGCACGTGGCACCGGCCGATCCTCGTCTTCGCACATTTAAATCACTGCCAGGTCCTGTATTGCACTAACACAGCACTATTGTGGAGTCTCTGAATGATTGGATCACGAAAATAGTCAATTTTCTTGTAATTTCGAGCGGGCGTGTTAGCGGTGCGGTCACATTCACAATGCACAAAACGTCAATGTCAAATCCTTTCTCTCGAGGTCGTGCGGGAAGCGGATACGGTAGGGATAGGATTGCTAGGCCAAAAAAATAAATTACAAAAAACAAAGTCGCGGAACATAGCAAATTGGCGCAACCATTCCCCCCGGGTTTGAAGGGTTACCTTCAAAGAAAAGAAAAAAACAAAAGCGAAACTAAACCCTATTACTAATCTAAACTATCAATACTAGGTAGCGAAACAACTTATAACTAACTATGCCACTACTACTGATTAGGCAGAGGGCAGAGGCGAATAACCGGACGCAGGTACGATCCAGTTGCGGTTTTAACTTTTACGACTCGCGTTATTCCGTTCGAACCCGGAAAAACTTCTTCCACTACACCAAGAGGCCAGTGCAGAGGAGGCGCACTCTCAGTCTTCAGTATCACCACAGTACCGACTGTGACTGGATCTGAAGGAGTGTTCCACTTTTGACGCGACTGCAGCGTATGCAGATAATCTGTCCTCCATCGCTTCCAAAAGGACTGAACTAAGCTATCTAGCAGAGCGTGACGCGGGTGAAGCTGCAGTTTGTCAGTCTCGACATCTAAAGCGGGCAAATATTTAAGAGGAGTCGTCGTCAAGAAGTGAGCCGGCGTCAACGCTAGTGGCTCCGATGGATCACTAGACAAAGTCCGACACAACGGACGCGTATTCATCAACGCCTCTACCTGAGCGAGTACGGTGCTCAACTCCTCGTACGAGAGAATCTGTTCGCCTATGACCCGAAACAGGTGCGACTTAAGGCTTTTAATATTCGCCTCCCAATTGCCACCAAAATGACTAGCCGCTGGCGTATTAAAACACCAATCAATGCGATTCTCAGCTAAGACATGGGCGAATTCACTTTGGTAGTACTTGGAGCGTAAGAATGTATGTAATTCCGAAATATTGCGTCGCGCTCCAACATAATTTGTGCCGTTGTCAGAGTATAAGCGCTTAACGGGACCACGGCGAGATAAAAATCGTTTAAATGCAGACATAAAACCCTGCGTACTCAAATCACTGGTTAACTCTATGTGAACCGCACGAGTTGTCATACAAACGAATAGGCAAATGTATGCCTTTGTGGAACGTATACCACGACCACGGGCAATAGTGACTTTAAACGGTCCAGCATAGTCCGTCCCAGTATGTATGAAAGGTTTCACCGTCTGTACAACACGACAAGAACGATGGTCGGCCATTTCCGGCGCGTTGAAACGCGGGCGGAGCTTAAAGCAGGGCACACATCTGTGCACTCTAGCGCGTATCAAATTGCGAGCGGAAAGTATCCAGTACTTCTGTCGAAGAATGGACATTAATAAATCGGGACCAGCGTGACAATTCACCTTATGGTGATAGTCCACCAACAAATCCAAAACGTGATCCCTGCGTGGTAGAACTACTGGATGCATTTGTTCAAACTCTAACTTAGCATTTCGCAGACGGCCACCGACACGAATGAGTCCGTCTTGCAAAAATGGTTTCAAATGTTGAAGTGCGGGACTACAAGGTTTATGTGATTCTAAACTACGAAATTCTTTTGAAAAATAAAATTTCTGCAACTCTCGAAGTACAACTGATTCAGCTCTATCCAAATCAGCTGCGATTATAGAACCACGCGATGGCAATAATCTCAAAAATCTTAGGACGTAAACTACACAGCGTAATAGTCTCGACCAAGACGAGACTCGATTAGACAACAACAAAACAACTGACTCTTCACGCGGAACTGATACTACAAGCGTATGTTGCTTCTCCTCGGGTGGTTCTGAAACAGTAGCGGGGTTAAACGGAGCATTTGGCCACTCGTTAGGAGTGGTATGCAGCCAGGGAGGGCCACAAAACCAAAGCGGATGATTTAAAATTTGCGCGGGAAGCAAACCACGTGAGAGACAGTCAGCTGGGTTTTCTGTTCCAGCGACATGGAACATATTTTCCGGTGACAATTCAGCTTGAATCTTAGCCACCCTATTTGCGACAAACGTGCCCCATCGATGGGGTGAAGAGTGGGCCCAACATAGGGCAACGGTTGAGTCTGAAAACGCTACAATTCTCTCTATATTAATGCGAGGACGACAAGTTTTGACTATAGATGTAATCAATTGAACCAACATAAGAATAGCGCAGAGTTCGAGACGAGCAAGAGAGACAACCTTACTAGGAGATACCTTTGATTTTGCGCTAATGAGGAAAACTGAAATGTTATCGCCATTTTGGACCTGAAAGTAAACCACTCCCCCGTAAGCCCTCTCACTGGCGTCTGCGAAACCTACCACATTAACAACAGTGTCTGGTACTATACCAACATGGCGAGGAATCTGTATCTGATCGAGCATTGGAAGCTCTTTCCTATAGCGAGCCCACAACTTGGCAACACTTTCAGGAGCGGTGTCGTCCCAATCACAGTTGGAAAGCCAAAGCTCTTTTATAAGCAGCTTTGCATATAAAACGACAGGAGCTACAAAACCCATTATATCCCATATCCGAGCTACACATGCTAGGATAACGCGTTTGGTACAAGTTGGCGGAGTCGAGCTAATTTTAAGACTGAACATATCAGTTGCGGGTGACCAACTTAAACCAAGGATCTTATGCGAATCACTATCATCGAATTCCTTTACCGAAGTCAACCGGTGTGACGGTGGAATCGACTCTAATGTAGCTTGCGAGTTGCTTGTCCATTTCACCAGATCAAATTGACCGGACTTCATGAGGCTGATTACTTGAGCAGCGGTCTCTATAGCCTCTGCTTCACTAGGTACACTGTACACAAAATCGTCCATGTACAATCCGGTTTCAATAGTGGCCCTTGCTTTCGGGTATGTATCACCCTCGTCAGCGGCCAACTGCTTGATAGTGCGAAGAGCGTGAAAGGGACTAGACTTAAGCCCAAAACAAACACGATTGAATTCGTAAACCTTCAAAGGTTCCTGCGGAGAAAATCTATACAAGAAGCGTTGGAATCTACGGTCACATTCTCTGATTCCAATACTAAGAAACATTTGCCGAATATCGGCAGAGAGCGCAATAGCAAACAAGCGAAAATTTACTATTATTTCAAATAAGTTACCCTGGAGGTTCTGACCACAATACAAGATATCGTTAAGCGATATGCCAGTACTAGTCTTAGCGCTACCATCCATAACCACACGCAGCTTAGTTGTAAGTTTGTCTTCTCTAACAACTCCATGGTGCGGGATGATGTAAAACGGGTAATCACGTGTCTCCTCAGTCTCGGCAGGCGCTGATGAGATATAACCTTTATCTAAATATTCGATCAGCACATCATCATAGGCTTGCTTCAACTTAGGAGACGCCTGCATCTTACGTTCCAAGCATAGAAAGCGTTTTTCTGCGGAGGCACGGGAGCCACCGAGCGAAAAAATATCACCCTTGAAAGGGAGCGCGACAACATAACGACCATCTTTATCACGAGTAGTCGTGCGGGTATAAATCTCCTCAGTGACCTGATCCTCAGGGCTGAGAATAGGTGGGACATTGACCTCTTCAATCTCCCAGAACTTGCGGATGGTAGACTCAAGCGGCGGCTCGACGGTGCAACAGTGCGACACAGTCGAGTAACTATTTAAATAAGCGGGTGCGGAGCCAACTATAACAAACCCGAGAACTGTTTCCAGTGCGTGCGGAGCGGGGTACATCGGAAGACCTTGAATTTTACGTGATAACTGGAGATGCGGGAGAATCGAAGCACCGATCAATAGATCGATATCTCCAGGGAAAGCGTAATTTCCGTCGGCTAACTGCAAGTTCTTAAACTCCGTCAGCATGGACGTGTCAACCGGTACCGTGGGCAACCGTTCCGTAATCTTATCTGCGACTAGCGAATCCATTTCAAACGAAATATTACGATTAAAACGTGAACTAAATATTATTTTAATGGAACCGTGAATGGTTGCCTTTAAACCTCCAAAACCTTTCACTTCTGAGCGGGATGACCAATTATTAAAACTAAAACCAAGGCGTTGACAACAATCCCGAGTAATAAAATTACTCTGGGAAGCGCCATCTAGTAGCGCTCGAACGGTGTGCGGTTTGCCAAAGGCATCTACAATGACAACTTGCGCGGTCGCAAGTAAAACGGTAGTGACTTGAGTACCAGCGGCGGAAAGCGAACACAATGTTACGTCGTTTGCACTTGCAGCAGGCCGCGCGTCACAAGCGTCGCGCGTCTGCGCAGGCTGCTGCTGCGATGGCAGCTTACTACTCTCAAAATGTAAGAAGGTATGATGTCTAGCTAGACATTTACGACAGCTACCACCACTGTTACATGACGTAACCAGATGTTTGTCACTTAGACAATTAAAACACAAATTATTAGTGCGGACAAACTTGTAACGATCACTAGGCGATAATCTCTGAAATTCCGAACACTTGTACAGCTGTGTATGGCTACCCTTACACAGAGAACAGTCAGGTGTTGAGGCGGTATTAACTAGCGTATGTGCAGTCTTGACTGACTTCGATGACGCGTCTATACGGCGATCGGAACCTGTCCTATTCGTGGCTTCATGACGTGCCGACGTGCGCTGCAACACCTTAATATGGTCGCGAATAAAAGATTCTAAATCTTCGAACTTAGGTATTTCTTTACCGCGCTGAGTCGTTTCAAACAGACGAACAGTTTCAGGATCTAATTTCTTTAAACCGATATACAAAAACAAAAAGTCACAGAGGTCATTGACCTTTAGGTTCTTTACTGCACGAACAGATGATGCGAAAATATTTAAAAACTTCTCTAAATTATGATCGTTACAAACGGAAAAACTTTTCAAATCGAATAATTGATCTAAATATGCGGTGGCTACTAATCGCTTATCTTCGTATTTTGTTTTTAAAGTGTTCAAAACTAAATTGTAATTTTCAGCGCTAAACGTAATTCCAGCACAGACAGCCTTTGCCTTACCGGTCAATTTTTCTACGAGATAATGCAATCTCTCGTGATCTGTCAGCGATGTGTTCCTATGTATTATATTTTCGAAACTATCTATAAATAAATTCCAATTTCGAATGTCACCATCAAATTCAGGTATTTGAATTGGCGGCAATCGTGGGCGTTCGCGAGGAGGGTTGGATAAACCACTCGCGGGGGGGGGAGTCTCTAAACTCCTAGCAATACGTTTGATACGACAATACAAGTCATCAAAGGACGACAATGCCTGATAACTCACACAGTAATCAGGATTTAACTCCAACTCTAAAATGTTTATATTCTTAATTGTAGATTTAAAATCCTCGCGCAAACTATCTAAAGTTTCCAACGAACACAAGAAAGCATCTCTAATCATCAGATCCGAGATTTGCAAAGATTTATCACAAATTGATTGAACACGTGAAAACTGTGAGTCCCTTTCGGCGTATAAAAGCTTTAACTGAACCTTTAAATCAGTACTAACCTTGGTTCCCTTAAGAGACATCTTGTTTTGATATATTCACACTATACACTCAAACAAACACTTAACGAATTATTAAGTAAGCGATAATTATCAGATAACAATATGGTAATATTGTAAACAACAAAGTGAACGGCGAACGAACGGAACAACATATGCGTATATAATCTATGGTTTATCCGTTTCCTACAAATATTCACTCAACAATGAACGGGTATTTTTGAAATGCGTCTACCTACATGCAATTTGTAGGATGGTCGAATGAATTTTGTCAAGAAAAAGAATGCGATCGATTTATATCTACGCTGATATTTACGTAGCTAACTATAATTATGCGGTGCGGTTGACGGCGTAGGTACCGTAATTATCAATGACACTTTAACTATACGAGCGAAATAACGTATAGTTGCCTAAATGCCTAGATGCGGGTTTTCTACTATTATATCTAGGTAAACAGGCGCGTTGCGTTTATTCCCTATGGAACAAATACTATATTGCGAAATTACAAGAAAATGATTCACGATCCGGCTCGTATGGACCAAAAAGTAATGGTTGCGCGAATTTTGCTTGATGTTTAATGGACTGTAGGTTTGAAAAGCGATCTTAGGTTTGTTAACAATATGCAGATACTGCGCCTGGCATGGAATAAATGTATTGGGAAGGAGCACTGACCTTTAGACTTCGTTGGTTGCACGTGGCACTTCGAAGATTGCACGTGGCACCGGCCGATCCTCGTCTTCGCACATTTAAATCACTGCCAGGTCCTGTATTGCACTAACACAGCACTATTGTGGAGTCTCTGAATGATTGGATCACGAAAATAGTCAATTTTCTTGTAATTTCGAGCGGGCGTGTTAGCGGTGCGGTCACATTCACAATGCACAAAACGTCAATGTCAAATCCTTTCTCTCGAGGTCGTGCGGGAAGCGGATACGGTAGGGATAGGATTGCTAGGCCAAAAAAATAAATTACAAAAAACAAAGTCGCGGAACATAGCAAATTGGCGCAACCAGTTTAGATAACAATATTTCATTGACCATGAGATCATTGTTATAATGTTATTACAATACTTAACATGACAGGTATTTTTTATGACATTAGGCTTGCAACACGTTGGTAAAAATTCTATAAACGAATTTAAATTTTTTAATGGTCTAATTTGAAAATTGTTTCCATAGTGATATTGTATAGGTGACCATTTGAAGTGGAAGTTGAAAGTGGCAACAGTGACTGAAAATTTGAAAGGGAATCGTTTATCTTGATGAAGTCATAGGAAGAGGAGGGATTTACTGGGGCCAAAGGTTATGTGAGACTGTCACCAAAGGCCCCAGGATAAAGGCAAGGAATGGAAAGGTAGGTTTTTTAGTCAGTAAAAGTCTGACACTGTTTCCCGCCCCACCCAAGGGCGGGATTCGTCATTGGATGATTTTCACCTACCACTAAAAAAAAAAAAAAAAAAAAAAGGAAGAGGAGGGATGAAACGCATGTTACTAAAGAGTTATGAGTATACATGTGGATGGCTGGAGAGGAAAGTCAAAGAAAACATTGATGGATTGTGTCTAGAGTGATATGAAAGAAAAGGGAGTCAGTGATAACGTAACGGGTGACAGGACAGAATGGAAGAAAAAAACGTGTTGTGCCGACCCAAAGGAACATAGGACTTAGGAAAGAAGAAAGACATAATAAAATACCGTAGCCCAAAGATTTTCAAAACTTGACATATGCCTCCCCAAGTGTCACCATAAAGAACGGTAATATCCTTCTCGCATCAACCGCTTTCCTGCGGCCCTCACAAGGCCAACGGTCGGTGGGAGGCCTTCCAACACCTTGTGGCTGCGTCTTCCTATGCGCAGTCACCACTCCAAAACCTATCTGTTCTACGAGAAAAGCTGCTCATTTCAACTTAAGTTTGTCGTTTTTCCGATCTATATCGGTATCCTAGGTTCTCCCGCGGATATCTTCATTCCTGATGCAATCACGCAAAAAACCCCCTTACCATTGCCCTTTGGGTGACTTTAAGCCTTCTGATGAGGTCAATTGTAAGTGAGCACGTTTCAAAGTCATATGTCATCACTGGCAACACACACATCACCGTAGGCGCGGGTTTACGGACGGCGTGCAATGGGTAACACGCTCTCCGATCGTCCGGTAACCGACCGGACCGAGCCCAAGTCGTCGACGGCGCGTTCTGTTTCCGCGCGCCTCAAGGAGCGGTCAGCACACCGAAGAGGCCCAACCTGCTAACTGCAGACAGGCAGGGTCGAAGCCTGCTGGGGTCAAGGGCCGTTTTCTGAGAGGAAGGCTCAGCCCCGACACTATAGGCTACGAAGGAACGGGGTAGGTTTTTAGTCAGTAAGAGTCTGACACTACTTCCCGCTCCACCCAAGGGCGGGATTTGTCATTGGATGATTTTAGCTACCATAAAAAATAAATAAAAAAAAAACTGGCAACACACACCGATTGTTGATGAGTGTGTAACTTGCCTAATATTTATTTTTGACGATGTTTCTCTCATTTGAAATGTGTTGTAACAATGATTATTATTTACTTTGAAGTCTCTACACGATTGTGTGCCATTAACATATTGTGTAGTGTTATTGTAAATTCAACTTACTGTGGCATTTATTAAATGAAGATGAGAGCTGAGAACACATTAAAGTTTTTAAAAATCATCCTACTGATGGATGGATGTTTGTTACGCATTTACGCAAAAACTACTGAATGAATTTAGGTTAAACTTTGCATACAGGTAGACCATGTCTTAGAATAGCACATAGAATGCGTTTTTATCCCGGGAATAGGTTTCTTTAAGATAATTTTATTTATTCAACCTTATTTTTAGTATATGCGAAACCCGAAACACGGGTCTAGTATTTTTATGCAAAGAATCTATGTACAAAATTTCATAACTGTATCATGAAAAATCGCAAAGTTATAAGCTTGTTATTTTACCTGGTCGTTCGCACAAATACATGGTCACCTGGCCTTCCGGGCGATCTTCTTATATATAAAAATGAATAGCTGTTCGTTAGTCTTGCTAAAACTTGAGAACGGCTGGACCGATTTGGCCAATTTTGGTATTGAAATATTCGTGATACTACAGGGAAGGTTTAAACGGTGAGAAATTAAAAAATAATCGTCTATGAGGCGGTGCGAAGTTTGCTGGGGCAGCTAGTATTAAATAAATCTTAATTTAATTAGCAGCTCGTAAAAGCTTTTTGTAGGTACTCCTATTTTTAAGATACCGTAGAAAAATAAAAAAGATAAACTTCATAGCTTTTAAAGCCGTTTCTAACTGCCAGGGTTGCAGGTGAAAGAATTACCTTGGCTTTGGAATTCAAAGAGCAATTTTTTGCAATTCGCAGGGCCAACGCTGCGTAAGACCTTGTCCAGAAGAAGCGAATTCGTCGCGAAACGTTTCGCGCGAATTCATTCGCGCGCTATTGAGATACTAGGCACGAATACATCGCGTCCACAAGCATCGCGCGAATTCAAAATACGCGCGTAAATCGCGTGCATAACGCCAGACCCTCGACTCACGCGTGATTCGCCCTTTCTGGACAAGCCCTTAGGCGGGCTCACGCGCGGGCGTCCGCGCGGTTACTCGTCGCGTGTTTCAGGGGCGAGATAACTTTCAAACTATCCTGCATATCGTGCTTCCAAAACTTAAGGTTTACATTTTTTAGCATTTTCAGCCTCTTAATGTTGCCACTGTTGGGACTCAGGCCTCCTTCAAGGTTTACATACGTACGTGTATTGTTGCGCGTGTGTCGTGTGCGGCTGTCCCCGTAGCGGTAACCGGATTATTTAATTGCGCGGTACCACTAGTTCAACTTTAACGATGTGCATATAGTCGTGTCGATGGATAACTTTAATGTAATGTTACGTAGCGTCTATTTTTGTATTAGACCGCGCGGGCGACCGCGTAGCGCAGCGTGACCCTAAGAAATGTCGTATGGGTGCACCTCATGAATATTTATTTTTTTGTTTTTAGTATTTGTTGTTATAGCGGCTACAGAAATACATCATCTGTGAAAATTACAACTGTCTAGCTATCACGGTTCATGAGATACAGCCTGGTGACAGACAGGCGGACAGCAGAGAGAGTCATAGCAATAGGTCCAGTTTTCATCCTGTGGGATTTTTTTTTTTATTGTAGTTAAAATCGTCCAATGACATCTCCCGCCCTTGGTCGGAGCGGTAGACAGTGTCAGACTCTTACTGACTAAAAACCTACCCCGTTCCTTCGTTGCGTATCATACCGGGGCTGTGCCTTCCTCTCAGAAAACGGCCCTTGAACCCTGTAGGCTTCGACCTTGCCCACCTGCAGCTAGCAGGCTGGGCCTCTATGGTCGCTGACAGCTCCTTGAGGCGCGCGGGAACAGAACGCGCCGTCGACGACTTGGGCTCGGTCCGGTCGGTTACCGGACGATCGGACAGCGTGAGTTTAGTGCCATTTATGTTTTAAATGTGCGAATTATTGTACGGAACCAAAATAGCTTGACTTAAAACTTTTTGCCCTCCCAAATAACCGTATTGCTAAATGGATTATAAACCTTTTTTTTAAACTCCGCCAAAAGAAATGCAAAAAAGTATAAACTTTTTTGTTTCGTCTCGATAAAAACTTGAAATCCTGAGTTCAATATCCGAACGGTCTGGTGTTAGGCTACATCATTATGTAATGATAATAATAATTATGGTGTTCGTATGTGTGTGTGTGTGCGCTTTGAAAAGGCTGTCTCGGAAATGGCTTGACTCATTTTGAATGTTAAGAGGGCTCTTCCCGATCTGTCAGTCGTCAACGTGGGTATGATTTGACACAATGTTTGATAAAAGGCAATGCGTAAACTACTCTACCCTACTCTATCGTACTCTACCCTGTAAATGAGCGGGTTTTGGATTTTTTTATTTTTATTTAACGGAATAAAAATCCTATGTCCGTCTCTTAGTTCTAAGCTACCTTCCCACCAATAGTCAGCCAAATCTAAAGTTTAGACGTTTTTGAGTTATAAATAGTGTAACTAACACGACTTTCTTATATATACATAGATTTAGGTTCTGATTTCAATAGAAACCTAGATAATATCTACAAGATATCTGCGTTTCCAACATGTCCAGGAAAAGATGTGTATTAACTTCATATTTATGTACTAGCGACACGCCCCAGCTTCGCACGGGTGCAATGGTGATATTAAATATATTATGCATGTATTATACATATAAACCTTCCTCTTGAATCACTCTATTTATTAAAAAACCGCATCAAAAGTTGCGTAGTTTTAAAGATCTGAGCATATACATAGGGACAGACAGCGGGAAGCGACTTTGTTTTTATACAGTGTAATGAAGAGCAGTTGTATTGAAATGTATTTCAGGTTGGGCGCTCTTAAGTTCGGGTTCGCATCATTATGTAATGATAATATTAATTATGGTGTTCGTGTGTGTGTGTGTGCGTTGAAAAGGTTGTGTCGAAAACGGCTTGATTCGTTTGTGATATTCAGTTAGGGTCGTCGACAAAGTATGACTGGACAGTGATCTTGGTTTTTCTTGATAGCTACTACCTGGATGTCCTTAAGTAAGGAATGAATAGGTTAGGTTAGGAACTAGCAGTGGTGACCGAGTTGTAACGGCAAAGTTACAGCCAGGCGTGTAACTTTGTGTTATTTATTTCATCACCACTGCTCTCAAAACGTTGAAGGAAAACATCGTTAGGAAACCTAGAACCAAAAATTCGTAGACATGGGACATTCACCAACCTGCACTGGGCCCCGCGTGCTGGATTATGGTCCATTCCCTCTCCTAGAGAGGAGGCCTGAGTAGAGATTGCAAACAGAGCCCAGCCGGGCCGGACCCGGCCGGGCCCGGTGCCCTTTTAGACATTCATTGGGCCTGGCCATTCATACCGGGCTGGTGACCGGGCCGGGTATGAATGGCTGGGCCGGTCACCGGACCCGATATGAATAGTCGGGCCCGGCCGGGTCCGGTTTGCAATCTCTAGGCCTGAGTCCCAGCAGTGGGAACATTAAAAAGGCTGATGATGATGGTGATGAATATGTTACTTCTAGGCAAGCGTGCTTCATCGTCGACCTCATCATCGCTTTCTATCAGGTGAGATAGGGGTCAAACGCGAGCCTGTCAGTATCAATGATAATGATAAAAAAAATATATCTATTATTTCTTACTGAAAGATTTTAAGTTTAACCACACTTAAACCCATTCCCCCATTACACACAATTTTATTACTATAAACTTGTGGCGGGGGCGAACACGCGCTTTTATCCGCACTAGTGCGGAAAACAGTCCTATGCATGCCTTAAAGCGGTGGGATAAGGTAAGTTTTAAACCACATTCCCCCATTACACACAATTTTATTACAATAAACTTGTGTCGGGGGCGAGCATGCGTTTTTATCCGTACTAGTGCGGAAAACAGTCCTGTATGCTTAAAAGTGGTGGGATAAGGAAAGTTTTAAACCACATTCCCCCATTACACACAATTTTATGACGACAAAAATATGGCGGAGGCGAGCACGCGCTTTTATCAGCACTAGTGCGGAAAACAGTCCTTTGTATGCCTAAAAGTGTATTGAAATATAACAAATGACTTACCAGGAGTAATAGTCTCCACATCAAAATGGATATGAGCTCGTCCAGACACGCATAGACGGTAATCGCAGGTGTCACACCGGACACTCAGGTGCCACATGCCGACGAAACGAGCCTGGGTTTCAGGGTGGTTGGAGCTGGTCGGAAGGTCTGCGGGGCTGTGGAAGAAGAGAGTATTAGAGAAGAGAAGTGACGCGTCTTCCCGTCCAATTATAATTTAGGCTAGAGTGAATAGGCTCTTAATAAAGTAGTGCGTCTCACCATCAACGATTGCATCACTGCTTGCCATCAGGTGGGATTGCAGTCAAGCACTAGTTTATATCAATTAATCAGAGTTCCGTAAATCAAAATGAAAAAATAAAATGTAACTCTTATAAGATCACTTTGTTGTCCGTCTGCCTGTTTGTTTGTTTTTCAAGACCCTCAATATCGGCATCGCGTACAGGTACCGAGTTGAAATTAAAACTATATACTCAAATCTGCCGTCCCTTGAAAACCTGACACTGCGCATTCAAGTTCGATCGCCATTTTGGTTCAACTTATTATTCCGATAATTTTACCTATTCTGACCTCTGTTTATAATACACCGTTAAATTTTAGTCGTTTTAATCCCGCGGAGGGTCGATTCGGACATGAAATACTATCGATTTAAAAAGAAAAAAGTAAAGGACTTTTTTCTATGCGTATATTAATTCGAGTTTTTTCAAAAACTCGATTTAATATACGCATATACGATTTTTTTTTTTTTAAATAAATGAGTCAATGACCTACAGTTCATTGGCCTCGATCAGCTAACGTTTACTTAAATCAATTTCGTACATGCGTAAATTAATTCCAGGTTAAAAAAAGTACTTTATTTTTCATTATGGTTTCAAGTACCGAATCGATCCTCCACGGGATTAAAACGACCAAAATTTAACGGTGTATATCTTTTTGTTTTTATGTGTGTTGGAAACCTTCAAAAGGGGCCTAAACTTTTGGGCAAATTACCAGGTAATGTAAGATTTTGACCTCACTATCACCACGTGCTGATGCAGGATACAAATATTTGTACAATCTGGGAATCGAACCCTTTACACGCAGCGCTGTAGCCAAACAATCAACCACTGTGCCAACCGTACCGTCTACAACTTATATCAAAAGATATGTCAAAAGATTTGTTTCATTACTTACGTATTCAAATCGTACTTGCTACCAGGGAAGATCAGGTAGACGTCTTTCGGAGACAAACCCTCGGTCCTGGATGTGGGCGAGAAGGATGCCACTGATGTCGCGTTGTACAGGTCGATTTGAGGAGCTGGAAAGAAAGAAGGATTAGAAATGATTTCGTTAAGTGAAATTAAAGTTTATATAGAAACTAGCTCTTGCCAGCGACTTCGCTCCCGCTCTATCCTACTCTAGCCTACTCTATCCTACTGTAACCTACTCTACCATACTCTACCCTACTCTATCCTACTGTACCCTACTCTATCCTACTGTACCCTACTCTAGCCTACTCTACCCATTATCCTATATCCTTCTCCTGGTTTCAAGCTACCTTCCCACCAATTTTCAGCCAAATCGGTTCAGCCGTTATTGAGCTATAAATAGTGTAACTAACACGACTTTATTTTATATATATAGATTAATATGTTGGTGGGGTCCTTAGATTAAATCAAAACGGCGGAAGATAGGTGAATCGCTTCGAGTTTCGAGTCCAGGTTTTCTGATTGAGATGTTAGCGCGTAACGTACCTTATAATGTATCGATATTGCGGAAGCTTGAGAAATTTCCTCAAACCTAAACTTTGGGCGATTCGTTGATTCCAAAGCCAAGGTAACTGCTAGAAAACTCTGCGTTCTTCCAAGTCTTGCGGTACTAAACACCGGGACAGCTTCTATTGTTGTACATTCTTTCAAAGGTCCTGCGGTACTAAACACCGGGACAGCTTCTAATGTTGTACAAAGCACAGGTCTTTAGACCTTTTGAATACCGTAATTAGAGACACAATAGAAAAACAATAGGTGTGCGGACGCCGGCGTCCTCTTGGTGAATAATGAACTAAATCAAAACAGCGGAAGATAGGTGAATCGCTTCTAGCGCGTAGACAATTGTTGCCGCCGCATCTGCTGCCTGCTTCCGCAGCCTGCAGACGGCCTTCGAATAGCACTTTTATGTAGTTCTCGCTTTATTCTTTACACCATATTTTTTTTGTTGACGGTGTCCAGTAAATTTAGTTGTTCTTATCTAACTTCTTAAGGCCCTGATCGACGAGCGAGTAAAACCGCAGTCTTATGGCTCGTCGGTAAAGCTCGCCGGTGTATCATTGCAATACGAACGACGAACCTGGCTCCAGGCTCGTCGTGTTTGGTTCATTTCTACTCGGCTCGTTGTTCTAAACTGTTTTACTCGCTTGTCGATCAGCACCGACGAGCCGCGAGTAAAACCGACGTTCTTTAAAACCGCGGTATTGGCTCGTACGTGGATCAGCCACTTTACACACACATTCAGATCAACAATCTGCCTGTCAAAATACATTGTGTTGTGACAGCCGGAACCCGGTGATTACGTAATCATAGTAATCATCATCATTTCATTGAAACATCGTAATTTTTGTTGCAATTTGTATTGTTTTGTAATGACTTCGTATGTGCCATGGATGTCAAGGTGGTAAGGTGGATTTGTTTTGATTTTTTTTATATTGCATAGGCTCGCATTTGACCTCTATCTTACTTGATGGTAAGCGATGATGTGGCTGACGATGGAGCACACTTGCCTAGAAGTAACTTATTCGCTCTTGTCTTAAAGGACCCTAGGTTATAGCTATCAGGAAACACAGATTCCGGCAGAGAATTCCACTCCTTAGCTGTACGCACAATGAATTTGTCCCCATGTGTGTGATCATGATCAGATATTTGTTATACATAAAATGATTGAAAAGAGTGTCCATGGAGTTTCTTGCACATTCTTCTCCATAGAGATCTACGCTTTGGAATGTGCAATTAGCATCATTTTTTTTCTGACAGACTGACACCTTGACCTTTCAAAAGTGCCTGTAAAAGGTTTATTTGAAATAAATGCTTTTGAATCTTTGAATCTTTGAATCATGGAATTGGTTCGTTCTTTTTTTTTTTAGGTTGAGGCCTATCTGACTTTTACTGACTAAATTCACACCTGTCTTCTTCAGTTGTTCTTTGCGTTCTTGATCCACGAGTTTCCTTATTAGAAAAGTCCCATGGTCCTGGCAGCCATTTTTTGTAGTTGGGAAAATCACCCAATGACATCTCCGCGCCCTTGGGCGTAACGGGGGTTAGTGTCAGACTTTAACTGACTAAAAACCTACTCCTGTTCCTTCTTTGCCGTCGTTCTATATTTTCCATGGCTCCAGTAGGCTTCGACCCTGCTGGGCCAATAGCTACGGTTTGCTGACAACACCTTGAGGCGCGCGGGAACTGTACGCGCCGTCGACGACTTGGGCTCGGTCCGGACAGTTACCGGACGGTCGGACGGCGAGCTACCCGTTGCTCGTCGTCTGCAAGCCCGCGAGTATATAGTTTAAAGAAAGAGACAAAAAATACTGACCATCATTAGGTGGGTAAAGGACGGCGTGTTCCACAGCACCTTCGATGAACACCCTCAGTGCTGTCACTCCATTCTCGACGGGAACTCCCAGGGATATGGCTTGCCCTCCTCCCCGACGGACTAGGAGTAACTGTCAAAGAAGACAAATAATTTTATTTAATTTTATACACCGTTTAATTTTGTCCGTTTTAATCCCGTGGAGGGTCGATCCGGTACATGAAACACTAACGATTTGTAAAAATAAAGTACTTTTTTTTCTAAATCTCAAATTAATATACGCATGTACGAAAGTAATTTTTTTAAGTAAACGAGCCGGTGACCTTGTAGGTAGTTGTCGGTCGTTGCGTACTAACTACCTACAGGTCATTGGAATCGCCCAACTGATGTTCACTTAAAGAAATATGCGAAACCTGAATACAGTTTGTTCTAAACAAACTGTATTCAGGTTTCGCTGACAGTAACTGAATCGGTTTCAATATTTTTTACACCAGCGACTCCGATTTATAAAGGAGTGGGTCCTACATGGCTGTTACACACAAGCGGTCTACACACCAAAGCTGTTGGCTGGAACCATTCATACTCACATCAAATTTCTCCATAGACAGGTCACTGTTCAGTCTTCCCCTTCTTCCTTGTTTATCCAGCGGGTTCCAGGGCTCAAGTTCTGTTTCTGCTGTCAGTTTACCGGATTCCTCCGTGCCCTGGAAAAAATATTTAGTTCTTTATATTTGAGTACTAGTGTCCTGTCCCAGCTTCGCACGGGTGCAATGGTGATATTAAATATTGTATTGTGTATGTGTTATACATATAAACCTTCCTCTTGACTTCACTCTATCTATTAAAAAAAACCGCATCAAAATCCGTTGCGTAGCTTTAAAGATCTAAGTATACATAGGGACAGACAGCGGGAAGCGACTTTGTTTTGTACTATGTAGTGATTAGCACACACCTGCGACTTCGTTCGCAATTTTTTTTTAAATAATGATAACAAACCTAAATTGTATTTTTAGGGTAGTTTTGAAAAACTATGACAGTTTTTATCATAAACATGTACATGTGGATATACATGTAGATCCACCACTACCAAACTTGTTCATACAAAAGTAGACTCTAAACATCGGAATTATGGCCTATAGTGGAGTGGATGTGAGAGGACACCGGTGTCCTCTCGAACTAGGACAGGTTAAAAGGGAAGATACATATATTTTTTCGAGTTTGAAACTTGTATTGAGTAACACTATTGATATATTATAAGGGAAGATTCGATAAGCACTAACATCGCAATCAGAAAACCTGGACTCGAAACCCACACATCTATGACCAGTGTCATCACAGTCGCAAACCTACAGTCACTGATAGACAAGGACAGAGATAAGATCCTGTGCTGTCGTGCGAGTGATATCAGGCCACAATGATGAATCTAAGCTTTAAAATCATCAATAACAAGATATTTGTGGGAACTGGGTTTGAATTATTATACCCAATTAAAAGGTACAATAAATATTTATCTGTATAATTTTAGCTGTTTCGAATAGCTAATAAATATTTACTTTCGATCCTAAATTGTTGTATAAATGAGGATAGTAACACTAAAAATATATTGGATTCTTAGCTCTGATTGGAATTCCTTCGTGAGGTATTCGCTTTTTGTATATTTTGTAATATTGAACGGCACACAAAATGGCCGTTCAATGTTAAAAATACCACCGGACAACCCGACGTACGGCGAATATCCACCATTACATTGTTGACTCGGAGGACACGGTGGAACACACGGTAGAGGTGTGCCCCGCTTGTCCTCGTGGGGGCGATCGGTAGCGATGATCTTTCGCGCCGGGCCTTGGTTCAGGAGGAGTGGAGGTGCAGGCAGTCGCCTCCTTCTGAGAAGCAGTAATGCTAGCAAAGGAGGAGGCCGACCGCATCAGGCAAAGGCAACGGGGCGCACGCCCCAGCCGCCGCCGGGATTCCGATCCCGATTTCCGGCCACCGTAGGCGCGGGCTTGCAGACGGCGAGCCATGGGTAGCTCGCTGTCCGATCGTCCGGTAACCGACCGGATCGCTTCCAAATCGTCGCCGGCGCGTACTGTTCCCTCGCGCCTTAAGGAGCTGTAAGCAAACCGTTGATGCCTAGTCTGCTAGCTGCAGGCAGGCAGCATCGAAGCCTACTGGGGTCAAGGGCAGCTTTCTGAAAAGAAGGCTCAACCCCGGTATGGCAATGAAGTAACGGGGTAGGTTTTTAGTCAGTAAGAGTCTGACACTATTTCCCGCTGCGCCCAAGGGCGGGATCTGTCATTGGATTGCGGTCCGGACTAAGCGTTCCGCCTCGTCGTTTAAACTGCATACATCGAAGAAAAATTGCTTGTTGCGGTCTTTCCCTCCGAGTATAATTTAGGTGTCTTCAAGGCTAGAGTGAATAGGCTCTTAATAAACGAATGCGCTTCACCATCTACGATTACATCGCTGCTTACCATCAGGTGGGATCGCAGTCAAGCACTAGTTTATTTGAAACCGCCATCAAATACCCCATAAAAACACAATCTCCTAACAAACTAAGCAATATTCTTGTCTAACGATGATTTCGAAGCACTAAAAAGCTATTTAATGACAGAAAATAATTTGAAAGTTGCAATATATATAGAAAATAAGTACCTACTGTAAGAATTGTTAGAGAAACATGTGAAATGGAAAGTAAAGTATCCATCTATCTGTGTCGGAGTCACCTTTCATTCTATGACGGCGTACAATGGGTAGCACGCTGTCCGATCGTCCGGTAACCGACTGGACCGAGCCCAAGTCGTCGACGGCGCGTTCTGTTCCCGCGCGGCTCAAGGAGCTGTCAGCAAACTGTAGAGGCCCAGTATGCTAGCTGCAGGCAGGTAGGGTCGAAGCCTGCTGGGGTCATGGGTCAGCTTCCGAAAGGAATACCCGGCCCCGGCACGATAGGCAACGAAGGAACGGGGTAGGATTTTAGTCAGTAAGAGTCTGACCAAGGGCGGGATTTGTCATTGGATGATTTTACCTACCATAAAAAAAACCTTTCATTCTATCCGAAAGCAGTTTTACACCTATATTTTACATGGGGCGACTGCCTATCAGACCTCCGCCACCCAGTTACTCCCTGCTTGGGAAGAGCATAGCCGTGTCCTCCTGAGGGCGACCGGTAGGTTCAGGCCAAGGTCCGGAGCGAGGAGGAGTGGCAGGCGGTCGCCTCCTTCTGTGAAGCAGTAATGCTAGCAAAGTAGGAAGCCGACCGCATCAGGCAACGGCGCTCACGCCGCAGCCGCCGCCGTAATTCCGATCCAAATTTCCGGCTACCGTGGGCGCGGGCTTGCGGACGGCGGGCAATGGGTAGCTCGCTGTCCGTTTGTCCGGTAACAGACCGGACCGAGCCCAAGTCGTTTACGGCGCGCACTATTCCCGTGCGCCTCAAGGAGTTGTCAGCAAACCGTAGGGGCCCAGTAGGGTCGAGGCCTAGTCTGGGGCTCTGGAGAGGTATGAAAATGCATACCAGGGCCCTGTATCCAAGGCAGGGAAGGAACGGGGTAAGTTTTTTAGTCAGTAAGAGTCTGACACAATTTCCCGCTCCGCCCAAGGGCGGGATTTGTCATTGGATGATTTTACCTAACATAAAAAAACACAGCGTCAAAAATGCATTATGATATACTAAAAACAACTAATTTTGATTTTTCGTCACTTATTGGGTTTTAACACTAAACCCTCGAAATGCCTCTATATATAAAAGCAGGTCTTACCATAACTTGCAAGGGATAAGGCATCACGTCACCCTCGGTGTGTTTGGAGACGTTCCTCAATTCCTGGAGAGCTTCTTCAGATTCCTCCGAAGGATGGTTCGGGTCCGTCCATATGGTGTAGACCTGGCAAGTAAAATCATCACGCTATAATATTATAAAGACGAAGTTTTGTGGGTATATGTGTATTACTCCTTTAGCTCAAACGTCTTAGTGCTCGATTACGGAGACGCGGCGCGTCGTGCGGTCCGTCGTACATTGCCATATGTTTGTGTTTGCGCGAGCGATGACGCGGCCCGCTGCTGCAATGTACGACGAAACGCCCAACGCGCTGCGTCTCCGTAAACACGGCCTTATCCATAGGATGAGAATTAGAACAAGAGCCTCTAAAGTAGTATCATAGCATACCATATTCAGCCTTATAAAGTTCCTACTGCTGGTACTCAAGTCTCCTCTCTAGGAGAGGGAATGGGCCACATTCCACCACGCGGTCCCTGTGCGAATTGACGGATCTCACATGTCTTCGAATTTTTGGTTCTAGGACATACCGGTTTCCTCACGATATTTTCCTTCATCATTTCGAGAGCAGTGGTGAAGAAATGAAGTACACTAAGCAATGCGCCTGACTGGGTTTGGATCCGGGATCTATAACTCGTAAGTCGAGGCTGCCACTGCTGTCACAACATAGCAGACAGTCACATTATTACCATCTTAAAGCAGGTAGATGGTGGCACAGTGATCACGTGCTACCATGTACAGTGAGGGTCAGGGGAGACCGTTGTAGTCTCCTCAGGGATGTGCCGTAACAGGCATAGCACAGAAGGGTATCCACAGTGATCTTTTAAGAGGTATCAAGGCCTTTTTTATGTGTTGCTAAAGATCTCTGGGTTGGTTTTAGTGAGGTAAAAACCCCACACTCTCAGGACTCCCCTCAAAAACAAAAAATAAGGTAGACTCTCCTGCTGCTTACCTTCAGTCTCTTCTCCACTAAAGCCCTCAAAGCTAACGGCAGTTTCTGAGGATCACCAGGTCCCTTGTCTGTCACCAGGAACAGCGCGCTGTCGTATGGCACTAATTTTGCTGCGGTAGCTAGCGCTCGCATTGTACCATCACTGGTCGTGTCTGTGTTTACTCCCTGTGGAAAGATTTGAAATTTATTAAGGAATTCCTGAATTGAGCATCTTCAGTTGAGAACGTGTCAAATCCTAGCGAAATGCCAAATTTTGGACAGGTCTTCAGGCTAGTCTTTAAACCTTTCGATGCTATTGTCTGGTATATGTGACAAATCAATTACGTGCCCACGCCGCCACGGTCTGATATGTGAGACAAATTTTAATTTTTATGTCAACGTACTTGTACGCGGTTAACGACATAAGGGGGAATTCTTTCCTTTCTTTAAAAGAGTCTGTTTTCTGATAGCTACAACCTGGAGGTCTTTAAGTCAAGAGTGAATAGGTTACTTCTAGGCTAGCGTGCTCCATCGTCGACCACATCATCGCTTACCATCAGGTGAGATATTGGTCAGAGGCGAGTTTTTTCGCTTGCAGATCATTCAATCTTGCTTTGTCCTTGTTGCTATAGGCAAAGAGAACAAAGTCCCGTAATTTTTACCTGATATTTGAGCAAAAGCTTTGATAACGCCTGTGCTACAGTCTTCTCTCCATTTGCTGCGCTGGTGGGCTGTAGATTGTGTCTAGATCTCCAGTTTACACCTGTGGACAAACCATACCAATATTATTAAGTCGATTTTGTGTATTTAATAATAATAATAATATTCCACAACTGTCACACAACGCCGTCTAGTCCCAAGCTAAGCAGAGCTTGTGTTATGAGTACTAGCCAACTAATAAACATACTTATAGCATAGCATTAGCCTTATAATGTTCCCACTGTTGGGACTCAGGCCTCCTCTCTAGGAGAGCGATAAACATACTTATATATTTCTGATTACATACTTAATAAGTATAGATAAATTACACCCAGACACAGAACAAATGATCGTGCTCATCACACAAACATTTGTCCTGGGTGGGAATTGAACCCACGACCTCCGGCATAGGATTCAGGGCCACTAACCACTAGATCAACATAATATAGATAAATTACACCCAGACACAGAACAAATGATCGTGCTCATCACACAAACATTTGTCCTGGGTGGGAATTGAACCCACGACCTCCGGCATAGCACTCAGGGTTACTAACCATTAGACCAACAGGCCAGTCAAAAGTATCATTATTAGTAGTAGTCATTTGTAGGTTTGTTATTCCTTTAAGCTCAAACAGTTGAACCTATTTTCATGACCTTTGGCAACTGGGTAGTCCATTTTCTGGAATGAGATATAGGATACTTTTTATCCTAGAAGTATTTTCTCTTAGGACAATTTTGGACTTCTGAATTTTGGTCAAACTCAGTGGCAGATGCTAGCATAATAATATATTATGTGGCGTCCTACGTGAGCGATACAACGCGATGCGGCGGCAATGTCCTACGCGATCGAAGTCACCGCTTTAGCTACCATTTATATAAAAACAAATCACCACACCACAAGGGTTCAAGCTAAAGACTCAATCAAAATGATCGCGGTCTGGGGTCATTGCGGCCGTTTCGCTTTGGTCATTGCTGCATCACATCCACGTACGGTTGGTCGTTGCATCTGTGCCGCGTTCCCTTTCGCCCCAACGGCGTTCCTTCATTTGTTTTTACGTTAACTATTTCGAAAAGTTACGTTAATTTTGAACGTTTACGTTTGAAGGACCCAATTTTCACAGTTTTGATTGGAATAATAATTAAAACTGTGTAATAATAAAAAGTTAATCATTTTTATTATCTGTTATAAACAAGTTAACAATAATCATAGTTATTTCCGTTTCAACAGATTGCTTCACGTTATTATAAGAGTTAGAGTTCCGTTTTGATTTTATGGTGATATTAAATCGTCTGGAAAACGCGAAAGTTCTTCTATGCGTTGAGTACAAGTTGGTTTTACATACCCGCTGCTGGGACGCAGGCCTCCTCTTTAGGAGAGGGAATGGGCCGTAATCCATCACGCGAATTTTTTGTTCTAGGACATGCCGGTTTCCTCACGATGTTTTCCTTCACTGTTTTGATAGCAGTGATGATGACATAAATTACACAAAGTAATGCGCCAGTGAACCCGCGATCTACAACTCGTAAGTCGGGGCTGTTACTTCTCAGCCACCACTGCTCTAAATCATCATCATCATCAGCCTTTTTAATGTTCCCACTGCTGGGACACAGGCCTCCTCTCTAAGAGAGGGAATGGGCCGTAATCCACCACGCGGGCCCAGTGCGGCTTGGTGAATGTCACATATTGTCTCTGAATTTTTGGTTCTAGGACATCATCATCATCATCAGCCTTTTAATGTTCCCACTGCTGGGACACAGGCCTCCTCTCAAGGAGAGGGAATGGGCCGTAATCCACCACGCGGGCCCAGTGCGGGTTGGTGAATTTCACATGTCTTCAAATTTTTGGTTCTAAGACATGCCGGTTTCCTCACGATGTTTTCCTTCACCGTTTTGAGAGGAGATGAAATAAATTACACAAAGTAATGCGCCTGGCTGGGTTTGAACTCGCGACCTACATCTCGTAAGTCGGGGCCGTTACCACTCGGCCACCACTGCTCTCGCGTTTTAAGTCTGTAGTTAAAGTTTATTCGTTCATAAGCATCGTGACGTGACGCCCAAACAGATGGATTGATTTCAACGCTGCTCATTCCGAATTAAGTTTATCTTTCAATCAACTTACGCTTACCAAGTAGTTGAAGCAAAAAGTTTTTAATCCTTTGTGTGTGTCCGCTTGCAGTGTTCGTATCTCCCAAACGGATGGGCTCTTCTCTTCACGATTTATTCAAATCATTGTTTTTAGGGTTTCGTAGCAGAATGATCCAAACGGTGACGTATGGCAAATTGTAACGTGATGGTCGGAATATAGTGTTTTTGTTTTGTTTGGGAAATCAGTCACTTCTCCCCCACTTTGAGCGGTTTCGCACTACGTCCGATCCGTCAAAAACACGCTCTTATGCAATTGGCAGTTTTCGGCACTAGTGCAGTAAAGTGTACGTGCTCGGCCACGCCACAATTTTATTGTAATGAAGTAGTTCTACAGCTACGAAAGTTTCGCACTAGGTCCGATCCGAATCCGTGAAAGTATGGTTATGGACCATACTTTTGCGGCGGGGGCGAGCACGTGCACTTTTCTGCATTAGTGCGGAAAACTGCAAATTGCGTGCTGAAAAGCGGTGGGACAAGAGCGGGTTTTCGAGTAAGTGTATTGATAAATATTTAAGTAGAGAATATTCTCACTACGAACCGATTCACGCTTACCTATAAGATTTTTTGCTTGGCTATCGGCACGTTTTTGCTGCCAATGCTCGGCTCCCAACTGGGGCGTGACGGATATGTTACATAATTATAATACAAGGTTGTATCGCCTTTCCCAAGATCTATTCGTTTATACTTTAGTTTTCCCGTCAATTTATTCTTTATTGATTCTCGATTGTTAATGATTTTTAAAGTAACGGAATGGTAGAAAGAGAAAATCGTGGCAACATCGATATATACACCACTATTTTTTAATTATGGCAAATACTTAAAGGGCTTATTAGAAAAGGTCTTGTTATTATTTAAGTAAAGTCTCAATGCATAATATTCATAAACAGCAAAATTATGAGCGTTTGTTTATATCCCAAAATCTCACTCAATTTATGGAAACATTGTACAGGTTATTGTTTATGAATGAAAGAATGTCAATAAAAATGGAAAAACACTACGCTTAGTATTTTCTAGTAGTATTTTTTATGAATTATGTATCAATTATGAATTTACCAATAATGACAAATTTTCGTGGACAATTTTGGGATTTCGTTTTTTGTACTTTTGACTACACAAATATGATCAGTAACGGGTACTAATAAAGCCCCATTTTTTTGTGCACTAATTAAAAAATAGGGGTGTATGTACTACGCCTAGATTAGGCATGCCGTACAATCACTTTGCTTGACTCACATGTATAGCATGCCGTACAACTTGACTTGATGACATTAGTGCAGTTTTGCAGTATATAAGCGCTGTTAAAAGTTTTGTTAGACGTCATAATGACAATTTAGCGCTGCAGCGAACTTTTGTTTTAACGTTTCAGTATTGTGACAAATATTTTCCATGAACGAGCTTGTCTATCACTTAGAATGTAAGTCGAAGAGTGGCAACTTGTCGAGACTTGAGTCTGGCAGGTCTCAGTTCTGGGAGTATGAAATAACAACAATTCAGGGTGAGGAGATATCGGTATATTGATCACTTATGGCGAGCAATGGGTAGCTCGCTGCCCGACCGTCCGGTAACCGTCGTCGACGGCGCGTACTGTTCCCGCGCGCCTCAAGGAGTTGTCAGCAAACTGTAGAGACCCAGTAGGGTCGAAGCCTACTGAGGTTAGACCGATTTCTGAAAGCAAGGCCGGCCCCGGTATGTACGGCTAAGAAGGAATGGAGTGTAGTCAGTAAAAGTCTGACCATCAAACTTAAAATTTGGCAGCTAGGTTCCTTATAGGGTGTAGACGACCCCTAAAAACGGATTTTACGAAACTCCACTCCTAAGAAAGCAAAACGGGGGGTTAAAAGCTTGTATAGAGAAACCGACTTTCATGCGGGCGAAACTTATTACAATACTCATCATGTGTTTAATTTTCAACTATACAGACGAAAATAACTGGTTTTATAATACAATAAGTAGTCAAGAAAATATAATTAAATAAACAACGGTATTCATAACTTTAGTTACACCTACCACAGGGTGCAAAAGACTCATTACCATGAAAAATGGCCTGAAGGTTTCTTCAAGCCATGTTTTTTTTATTATAAAGAATTGTTTTTGTTTGTAGTGATTAGCCGAAACACAATTTGCAGTCAATGCCGAAACCGTAACCAAATTTTCGGCTTCTTTTCCGGTTTCGGCCGTAACAGATTTTGATAAAAAATTAAAATAGTATTTTGATGCAGATATTCTTAACTATATTTCGATGTGTTATACTTGATTAAATAGTTCAAACTTTACTTTGTACTGCACCTTTTAGGAGTCAATACATGCAGGGTAACCAATTAGTCGAAAGGTAATATATCTTTTAGAACACAATTTATTACAAATTGATACAAAAATAGTTTTCTTTTAGGAAAAATCGCCATTCAAGGTAACCAACGGACCGATCCCTAGGAAAGCGATTTTATAGATCTTCAATTATTACTGAAACGATTATTAACGCTTCGACCCGAATCGATTCAAAATCGATTAGGAAGAAATACCGTCCCTAATGTGACAGCCACCAAACCCACACTGAACTCGCGTGGTAGATTACGCCCCATTCTTTCTCATATAGAGTAGGTCTGAATATCCTATTATATTACTACTATACGTAAACGAAATATCCTCTCCATGACTGTCCGAGTGTAACAGACCGGTTCAAGCCCAAGTCGTTTATGGCGAGCACTGTTCCTGTGCGCCTCAAGGAGAAGTCGGCAAACTGTAGGGGCCCAGCAGGGCTGAAGCCTACTGGGGCCAAGGGTAATGTGAAAATTAGCCCCGGGGCCCTGGGACAAAGGCAATGAAAGGAGCAGGGTAGGTTTTTAGTCAGTAAGAGTCTGATACTATCTCCCGCCCCATCTAAGGGCAGGATTTGTCATTTGATGATTTTACCCACCATAAAAAAAACCCTAAACGAAATATGACAAGCATAATAACATATACAATTATACATTGTCTGTAAAAATATGTCTCTGTGTGATTTAAATGACAATTCTGCGTAACCAATCGTTTGTGTCACTTTAAATAGCATATAATGCAAAATATACGTAAACACATCACTATGACGTCGAAAACATTTTATTTATCACTCTTAATGTTGTACAACGTTAAATTTTGATTGTTTTAATCTCGTGCAGGGTTGATTCGGTACATGAAACACTATCGATTGGTAAAGATAAAATTAAAAAATACTAAAATACTTTTTTAAACTCGAATTAATTTAAGAATGTACGAACTTAATTTCTTCAAATAAACGTCAGCTGGGCAAGATCAATGACCTGTAGGTAGTTAGTACGCAACGACCGACAACTCACTACAAGGTCATTGACTCTTTTACTTAAAGAAATTAATTTCGGTTGTGTCAACATGAATGAAAATGGGCCTCAACATGAATAAAAATCAATGGAGCTTGGACGCTCTTAAAGCCGGCTTCTACTCATTTTGAAGTTTTTTAAACTTCTGGAAATCCACAAATATAGAAAAGAACACCATGAAAAATTATTTTATTAAAATTGACTACCTATATGACCAAGCGCCGGGCAAAAATGAAAACATTATATAAATTAGTTGGCGCGATAAAAAAAATCGCGAATCTGACCCTAATTTACGATTTCAAACGTGTTCATCTACGAGATTACGTTACGGAAATATTTGAAAGTTACAAAAAAAATAAAGCTTGTTATTTAAAAGTGCCTCGCAAAAACAAAAATCTTGAATAGTTATTTTTTTTTTTTAATAAAAGTAATAACCGCTGTTTTGGGGCGACATAGTCCCGGGCGGAGTTCAAACAAAATACTCAGTGACTGCAACCGGCCCTTAAAATAAAGCTATTCTAAATATGATGGAAAATCTTTTATCTTTTAAACGCTTCTTGAACGATGTGAATAAAAAAAAAATATTACAGTTCAAAAGTTATGTACAACAAGAAGTTGAAAAACAAGTAACAAACAACTAAATATGTATTAATCATTTATAACTTGTTAATTTATGACAACCATGACGCAATTTATTCACATGGAAGCAAGCATGATGTTTTGTCTTTAATGGCGAATTTATCTCTATACATAAAAGGAAAAACTAAGTGACAAATCAACGTATAGCCGAAACTATAGAGCGTGAAACTTTGCACAAGGCTTCTTTCTACAATATAAGCGAACACTAAGGCACTGAACTCACGAAGCGGTTTTCTCCTTCGGCCGGCGCGGCAGAGGAAACGGCTATTTTATTTCAAAACTCACGAGACGATAGATTCGTCGCCGCCGATTTTCGCAGCGTCGGTTAGCGGCAGCCTCGAACTGCCGCGCACACCGCGGCCGAAAACCGCGTTGTGAAAATTGCTTTAATTTTTACATAGATATTTACATTCTACAGAAGCTGCGGCCTCGTAACGGTAGCGGCCGCGGGAAAAAACCGCTTCTTGAAATCTCTCCCTAAGGGCGCCTTCAAATTAGCCGCGAAGTGCTGCCCTACAGTAGGGTGGCCGACGCACTAGAACCGTTATGTTCGAGCATCATAGTGTTGTACATTTAGTTCCTCGATTAGAACGAAACTATTAAAACAAAAAAGATTTTGGAAAAGAAAAGAAGAAACCTAATTCGGTAAAGAAGATTGAAAATGTGCTAGTCTGGCTGAACCCTTAATGATATGTGTACTTATAAATTATAGAAATACTCCTCTTTGGCGAGGCCCAGCAGGGCCGAAGCCTACTGGGGCCATGGACTGATTTCTGAAAGGATTGTCCGGTCCCGGTATAAATGGCTAAGAAGGAACAGGGTGGGTTTTTAGTAGGTTAAGGTTTAACACTATATCCCGCTCCGCCCAAGGGCGGGAGATAAAAAAATATTTAATGAAACCTTGTATATTTAATCAACATTTTGAAAGATGATTTTATTTTTCACACAAAAAACACGTGTTTCCTGAGACAAGTTTCGAGTGTGTGACAGAATTACCGATTGCCAACAGAGAGTTAAGGTGTTATCTCTCTTTTTTCGCGTTGCCTCTTTATCAAAAATTCCCTTGGATTGGAGCCTATAAGGTTTTTAAGCATGCTCAGGTTGACGAAAGACGGGTCAGGAAAGGTCCTCGTAATTTACCATGCTTTGTCATATAAACTGAACTTGTCTGTAAAATTTTAGCTCAATCGTTTAAAGATATCTGATCTAAATTCGGAAATATCCACGGCCAATTAGGTTATCCATCTCGTCAGCTCTTCTGTCACCTATGGGGATTTAAGAGCTAAACGAGATGGAGTACCCAGTCGCAAACTCACGACCCTGGCTAATAGGACACGTATACACTGCGCGCACGTGTGCCACACACGCTGATCTGGGCGCGTCGGTCTCCGTACATTTTATATGGCAACTAGACATGTAGAGCTACACTTGATCCACGCCACGCGACGTCGTTCTACGTACAAATCAGGCGTGTTACACGTGTGCGTCGGTTTATTGTAGTTCTAAACTCTTTTGCAAGATTTAAACACTAACATACAAACATTGCATGTGAAATACTTAACAGCTTGTAAAAATAATTAAACTTAATAAATGACGTTAGTTTAAAAAAAGTTCACATATTTTTTATCACTCACATTGGTTTATGTTTTTAGCAAAAAAAAAAAAATATATATAATACTAACGTTTTGTGTTAGAATTCTTTTAATTAATTATGTATTTATGTTAATATCATGATTGTTCTATTATTTAATTTTCTATCTGTTTTTGTTACAGGTAAGTTAATATATTTTATCTTGCTGTTGCTACACCTAATTTATGTTTGGTAAGTCAATTTAAATTAATTCAAAAATTTCAAGTGTGAAGATTTTTTTATTATTATTTATAGGCTCACGCTTGACCATTATCTCACCTGATGGTAAGCGATGATTTTTTTTATGGTAGGTAAAATCATCAAATGACAAATCCCGCCCTAGAGCGGGGCGGGAGATAGTGTCAGACTCTTACTGACTAAAAATCTACCCTGTTCCTTTCATTGCCTTCGTCCCAGGGCCCTGGGGTTCATTTTCACTTAACCCTTGGCCCAGTAGACTTCGGCCCTGCTGGGCCCCTACAGTTTGCTGACAACTCCTTGAGGCGCGCGGGAACAGTGCGCGCCGTAGGCGACTTGGGCTCGGACCGGTCTGTTACCGGTCGGACGAACAGATGGTTAGTGATGATGTGGTCGACGGTGGATCACGCTTGCCTGGAAGTAACCTATTCACTCTGGACTTAAAGACTCTTCAGGTTTTAGCTATCAGGAAACAAAGACTCCGGCAGGAAATTCCATTCCTTAACTGTACGCTTAGTAAATAAGTAATAGTGAAACAAAATTCAATTGAACCGTGTACAGTCGATATTAGAATTTGATGTGCAAAAAGAATTTATTAGTGACTGACAGAAACATGACTTGCAGCCGATACCGAAACCGCTCGGCTTCTCTCCCAGTTTCGGCCGTAACTGAAACCGAAACTGAAGAAAAAGAATATTTAAGTGCAGTTATTCCTAACTACTATTAGACAACTGATAGACATACTTATATATTTCTAAATACATACATATTATAGATAAATTACGCACTGGGTAAATTTGCAGCGTTAAATAGAGTAACCGTTGCGCATCATATTGAGGGACAGTTTCGCTGATGCGCCTTCACCAGCGTTGCCAGACGTCCCGATTTTGGCGGGACGTCCCGATTTTTGAATCAAAATTAAATGTCCCGCGCGGGACACGCTTAGTCCCCATTTTCGAGGATAGCTTGCCGTACATGCAGCGCGCTGAGGAGGCCTGGTGGCAAAGACAATATGAACTCGTCGCCCGCCAGTAAAGTAAATCTGATTTAAAATACTTATCATATTTTTATTCAAATATATTTTCTATGGTTACTTTTGCTATATAACACGTAAATTAAAATTTAGACAAACAAAAAAATACTTAAAAACTTACGATAATATACGTTTTTTTAATGTTCCGCTTTCGACGAAAAAATACCTATTTTTTCGCTAAAAAGTTTTAAAATCCCGACTTGCCAAAATAAAAAATCTGGCAACGCTGGCCTTCACCCACAACTAAATTGGTCCACGTTACGCCTCTGAATCTAAGGGTGGACAGTCGCCGTTCGTCGGTTTGTCCGGTGATAGAAAGCTGGTGACGGAATCAAGTCATGCAATACCCGCGCACACTCTCCAAAATTCATCCTGTAAAATACTAAAAGGCTGGCTACCCTACGCCTGTATCTATTTTGCTAACTGTACATTCACCGTAATACTTGTCACAAGCTATAATTAAAACGCTAAGAAAAACAGCAAAAACGGTAAATTGTTTGTGTTCTACGTGCGAAGGACATTTCATGTCCTGTTGGTTACTTAGAGTTCCGGGTTTGGTAGCAGACTCGTTACTTTGTAAGTCGGTCATAGTACAAAGTTAGGCGTTATAATAATCATTTATTTACTAACAAGTGTCACGGTTATGTAGTGTAGCTTTTCATCCTGAGGGCCGGTTGTAGTTACTGAGAATTTTGTATGAACTCCGCCCGGGGCTATGACGACTTCGCGGCCCCAAAACAGCGGTTTTATTTTTATAAAAAAAAAGAAAACATAATTACTATTAAAGATTTTTGTTTTTGCCCCAGACCCTTTTAAAAAACATGCTTTATTATTTTATGTAACTGTCAAATATTTCCGTGACGTAATCTCGCAGATAAACACGTTTGAAATCGTAAGTTAGGGTCAGATTCGCGATTTTTTTTTTCGAGGCGACAAATTTATATCATGTTTTTATTTTTGCTCGGTGGTTGGTCATATGGTCAATTTTAATAAAATAATTTTTCATGGTCTTTTCTTTTATATTTATGGTTTTCCAGAAGTAAAAAAAAGGTCAGGAAACATTTCCTATGTCTTCCTTAAAATTACAATATGTTTATATTACACAATCGGAAAGTACAATCAGAAGCTAATCCTCGGTTCCAATTGGTCGTTTTCTATGGAGAAGAACCGGCAAGAAACTCCATGGTTTACTCTTTTAAAAAAATATTAGAAATAAAAATGTTATAAAATATGGAATTTATAAAAAACACAAAAAATACAACAAAAAGAATTATAAACATTAATATATTTTTATTTTTATATATTATTTATATACTTAGTAGATTTTAATAAAAATAGGTAAAACATAGAGATAAAAAATAAATGGTTGCCCGTTCATATTTTATGGTGTGGTGTGTTACGTGTATGATGGTGTCTTTGTAAGTATTCATAGAGAAGTCAATAGATAATTATCCACCTCAAAAGGCATAGCATAGCATCAGCCTTATAATGTTCCTACTGCTGGAACTCAGGGTTCCTCTCTAGGAGAGGGAACAGGCCGTAATCAACCACGCGGGCCCAGTGCGGGTTGGTGGATGTAATGTCTTCGAATTTTTGGTTCTTGGACATGCCGGTTTCCTCACGATGTTTTCCTTCACCGTTTTGAGAGCAGTGGAGATGAAATAAATTACACAAAGCAATTCGCCTGGTTGGGCTTGAACCCGCTAAAATATATTTTTTTTTTATTGCGATCTCTGTTCCTCACTGACAAAAGACGCTAGTTTTAAAGCTTTCATCTTGAAATATCCACTTATGAAGTCAAATCCGGGGTGTCCTTGACTCAAGTACAAATACAGGGTGCCTTAGAAATAATTTTCTTTTGTAAATGTATAAAAAATTAACAAATCTATATGTATATAAAAGCGAAATACCACTTACTGATTAATCACAAAATCTCAGAAACTATAACACAAAAACTTGGCAGGTAGGTTCCTCATAAGGTGTAGCAATCGCTACGAACGGATTTTACGAAACTCCACCCCCTAAGGGGGTCCGGCCACCGAAGGCGCGGGCTTGCGGATGGCGGGCAATGAGTAGCCCGCTGTCCGTTTGTCCGGTAACAGAAGGGACCGAGCCCAAGTCGTTTACGGCACGCACTGTCCCCGCGCACCTCAAGGAGTTGTCAGCAAACTGTAGGGGCCCAGTAGGGTCGAGGCCTAATCTTTGGCTCTGGGGAGGTATGAAATGCATACCAGGGCCCTGGAACCAAGGCAGGGAAGGAACAGGGTAGGTTTTTAGTCAGTAAAAGTCTGACACTATTTCCCGCTCCGCCCAAGGGCGGGATTTGTCATTGGATGACTTTACCTACCATAAAAATAAAAAAGATTATTTATTGCTTACGGAGACACTGGACATGGCGCGGCGCGTTTTTTACGGAGAAGTGTTTTTTATACGCGTGATGATTTGAGGGTTGGCAACACTTGGGGGAGGCCTATGTCCAAAACTGGACGTCATGCGGCTGAAGTGGTAGCTATAACCTAGGTGTCTTTAAGTCAAGAGCGAATAGGTTACTTCTAGGCAAGTGTGCTCCATCGTCAGCCACATCATCGCTTACCATCAGGTGAGATAGTGGTCAAACGCGAGCCTGCCAATAATATAAAAAAAAAAATATGATGATGAAAAGTTTTCTCATTACTATGTTCCCACTGCTGGGACTCAGGCCTCCTCTCTAGGAGAGGGAATGGGCCGTAATCCACCACGCGGGCCCAGTGCGGATTGATGGATGTCACATGTCTTCGAATTTTTGGTTCTAGGACATGCCGATATTTTCCTTCACCGTTTTGAGAGCAGTGGTGATGAAATAAATTACACAAAGTAATGCGCCTGGCCGGTTTTGAACCCGCGATCTACAACTCTTAAGTCCGGGCCATTACCACTCGGCCACCACTGCTCTCATTATTTTCTACAAAAATGAAATTATTTTTGAAACACCCGGTATACTAATATTTTTTTTTTTGATACGAGTAAATCTCCATCATTCTAATTCATTGCTTACACAAATTATATTTGACATTAATAATGTTTATTAACTTAACTAATTGACACTTATGTGAAGGTTGTAAAAACATATATTGTTTGTTTGGTATTTTCCAGGCTTGAGTTTTCTGTATTTTTTAACTCAAGTGGCTGTTCAAATGCAAATTATTATTATATTTTTGTAACCTTGACCAAGACACTTGATCTATCTCTCGTTCTTGGTGATAAATATGGAGTAGGTATAGTATAAAGCTCTTTTTAGGGTTCACTGTCCGTCTGTCGGTCACCAGGTTGTATCTCATGAACATTGATAGATCACAGTTGGTGTATTTCTGTTGCTAAAACAAATACTAAATACACAACAAAATAAATATTCGAGTTGGGCTCCGATACAACAAACGTTATTTTATTGTTGGTTTAGCTCAATATTAATAACGGCAATAGGTAGACGCTTGAAATATTCACAGATTATTTAGTTGTATATTCACTTTATAAATATTGTATTACGTACCCTTATAATAAACGTAGTATTACTGATAAACCCTTCGTGTGCGTGTCCGAATCGCACTTAGCCATTTTGTTTATTATTGTCGAGTTGAGTTATCCGGGCGTCAAGAGCCCAGTTTTTCCAAGGGGTGTATTAACCGAATACTGGGCTGTGGAGGTTAGATAGTCAGAAATTATATTTCCTCCCATATTAAGTTGCACCTGCCACGTTGACTCTGCACCACGCTAAGGTTGACTGGTAGGGAATGCCTAAGGCATTAAGTCCGCCATTGTAGAATGCTTCATTAGTGCATAAAGTTTTAAATAAATAATATAATCAGACGGGAAGACCACAGCAGACAAAGTAGTCCAATCCTTCGATGTACGCGGTATAAAAGACGAGACAAATGCTTAGTCCGGACCGCAGAGGTGTTAGGAACTTAAGGGTGGATATTCGCCGTACGTCGGGTTCTATCAATCTCGCTACGTCGGGGTTCTACTCACCATTAGAATCATATCCCATCACCAGCACATGCGTGTTATTGAGCTCAGGCACAGTGAGGTCGCTCCAGACTGCCAGGGCTCTCGCCAGCGCCTCTGCCCTGAGCGGCACCATGATCCCCGCCGGCGGACGGACCCAGCAGTCTTGTAGCCAGCCCCTGACCACTGAGCGTGTGGTCTGCGGCTTCAGTTGAGGCGGGTGGGCGTCGAATTTTCGTTTGTCTACTGGTGGTTTTGAGTCTGGAAAGAATAGTGGTCGCTTTACAATTAACCTGATTGATTTAATGGTCAGCATCAGAAAATAAGAGCAAAAGAATCATTTCCCTAGTCTTTTCTCAACTAGCTTGGGTTCTGCAATAATGGCGGTGGGTCTTTGAGGCGTGGTTAGACAGACCTCACGGCGTCCTCACCTTCCGCATGACGCAGGTTCTCACCGAACACGGTCAGTTCGAGAAGTTCCTGCATCGGATTCGTGCGGAAGCGACGCCCGGGTGAAACCATTGTATGGACCGCTCAAAGGACACAGTGGAGTACACGGTTGAGGTGTGCCCCGTTAGGGCAGAGCACCGTCGTGTCCTTATGGGGGCCATCGGCGGTAGCGATTTCTGGCGCCGGGCCTTGGTATAAGCCTTGGTCCGAAGCGAGGAGGAGTGGCAGGCGGTCGCCTCCTGCGAAGCAGTAATGCTAGCAAAGGAGCAGGCCGCACGCGTGAGGCAACAGCCCTCACGCCACAGCCGCCGCCGGGATCCCGATCCCGATACCCAGCCACCGCAGGCGCGGGCTTGCGATCAGCGATGGGTAGCTCGCTTTCCGATCGTCCGGTAACCGTCCGGACCGAGCCCAGGTCTTGCCTCAAGGATATGTCAGCAAACAGCAGGGTCGGCGCCCACCGGGGCCATGGGCCGGCTACTGAAAGGAAGGTCCGGCCCCGGTATGAAAGGCAAGGAAGGAACGGGGTGAGTTTTTAGTAGTAGTAAAAGTCTGACATTATCTCTCGCTACACTAAGAGCGGAAGGATTTATTTTTTGATTTCTCCCTTCAAAAAAGCAGCGCTTATCAGCTCTTTTATTAGTAACATCTAAATGATCGAGTGATCATTATACTTATTCATGTTTTAGTTAATTACGCGTAAATAGATGTACACAGTACAAGACATTCTCTTTAACTTTCTATTCAACTTTACATTGGTAATCTAAAACAATGTAGGCAAGGTGTTAACTGCTGAGATAATGAAGACACGAGGAGTAAATTAATTGACAGCACGGCAAACCGGAACCCTTATAGGGCTGGCGATTTCTCGCACCGGGCCTTGGTACAGGCCATGGTCCTGAGTGAAGAGTGGCGGCGGTCGCCTCCTTCTGCGAAGCAGTAATGATAGCATAGGAGGAGGCTGACTGTATCAGGTAAAGGAACGGCGCTCACAGAGTTGTCAGCAAACTGTAGAAGCCCAGCCTGCTAGCAGGCAACGCAGAAACGGGGTGAGTTTTTTTATCAGTAAGAGTCTGACACTATCTCCTGCTCCACCCTAGGGCGGGAGTTGTCATTGGATGATTTTCACCCACCATAAAAAAAACCCTTATAGGATCACTTTTTTTACCATCTGTCTGTCTGTCAAGACCCTTAATCTCGGGAATGCGTGGAGGTATCGAGTTGAAATTAAAACTATACACTCAGGTCTGCAATCCCTTGAAGCTATGAAAATATCAAACTTCTAAGTCAACGGGAAAAAAAGATACGGCCGTTAATGTCGCAAGAAAAAAATGGAATCAAAATTCATAGGGTACTTCTCGTTGACCTAAAATCCTGAAATCTGGCATGAAGTTTCACAGTATATTTATAGGAAAAAAATTGAAAACTATAAATTTGTAGTTACGTTACAAAAAAGAAAACACTTTAAGCGGAAATCAGAAGCGTTTATTTCAAATAGACCGATTACAGGCACTTTTGAATTGTCGGTCAATCCAAAAAAAAGTGAAGCTTAAGGAGAGGTCCGCTTCTCATTTCCTCTCGGTCCAGACCATGGCTTCAACCAAGCCCGGCGCGAGAGGCCGCCAATCTTAACCCTAGTGCTATCTTTCTGTACTCACCAGTTTCAGCCTTAGGATTCCTTTGGCCAGGACCTTCGACGTCCTCTTCCGTCTCTTGCATCTTTGGTGAAGGTTCTTCTTCCATGGCTCTCGTGGTAGATTGCATTGGCACCGTTTCAGTCTGGAATTGTATTGAGTTGGATTATTTATTTGCTGATCCAGAACATACAACATTTACTTGAATAATGCGGTTTTTTATGGTAGGTAAAATCATCCAATGACAAATCCCGCCCTTGGGCGGAGCTGGAAATAGTGTCAGACTCTTACTAAAAACCTGACCTGCTTCTTCCCTGCCTTGGTTCTAGGGCCCTGGTGTGCATTTTCATACCTCCCCAGAGCCCCAGACTAGGCCTCGACCCTACTAGGTCACTGAATAATGCGGTGGCCTCTCAAGCCATGCCCTGGTTTTAGCTAATAGTCCGGAGCACGAGGGAATGGGAAGTGGTCGCGTCCTTATGCTAAGCAGTAATGCTAGTGAAGAAGATAGCTGGAAGGCTAGTGAATAAGATAGCTGTAACCGTGAGGAATCGGATATCCTCACGCACCAGCTGCCGCCACAAGAGAGGCCCCAGGTGTCGGAATTCGTGGATGAAGAAGTCCGGTAAGGACCGAGCGTAAGACGTCAACGACGTATAGTGTTCCACGCGAGCTTCAAAGGGGCCATTCAAGTATTACGTAAGAACTACAGGCGGTGAGGGGGGCCTTCGCTTTGCTTATTTTTGATGACGTGATGGATGGGGGGGTCTGGGTGGTGGTTACGTGAGCAGTACCTACATATTTTTTAGCTTTTTAAGACTTGTACTTTTATTCATTAGATTAACTAATAACGAAACTAGAGTACATTGAAAAATGCATATAGGTACCAATGTTTACGTAAGCATGGGGGGAGAGTGGGTTAACATTCGCCAAAAATCTGCTTACGTAATACTTGAACGGCCCCAAAAAGTAGGATCTATACCCACTAAGGCTACGGATTTTTTTTTTTTTAAAGGGTACCTGGAACACAAATAGCATCGCTCTTTCGCTCCACATTAAACCGGAAGAAGTCTCACACTTGTCTCTTTTGCTCCAAAGAGATAAAATTCATCTAACTATTGAAACACCTCTATGGTTATTAGAAATACGAGGAGACGTGACGCTGAGAGACGCCAATCAATGCAAAGTAACATAACATTTCAACTAGCCTACATAAACTACTCATTATTACTTTACGTGATGGATAAAAGAAGACTAAATATTATTCAATAAAATATAATCATACAACCATATTTGTTTTTAAAAGTCGACCTCACTTCTGAGATTAGAATTTTCAATAGATTTCAACAATACCTCTACCATGAGTTTTAAGCAATAGTATTCGTCGCTACTCGATATCGACGCCGTAAATATTTTGTATGGCAAATTTTGGTTCTGCAAGTGACCGCTAGAGGCGCTGCAAAATTTGCCATACAAAATATTTACGGCGTCGATATCGAGTAGCGACGAATACTATTGCTTAAAACTCATGGTAGAGGTACAGTTCATTGTAAAGTTACAGCGCAACACGTTTTCTTCTTCCATTCTGCCCTCTCACCCGTCATGCTATCACTAACTTCCTTTTCTTTCATATCTCTCTTCACACAATCCATCCATCTTTTCTTTGGCCTACCTCTCCCTCCATCCACATGTATACTTATAACCCATTTAGCAACATGTGTTTCATCCCTCCTCTTTACAAATTATTCCACTTCAAATTTTCTGTCACTGGCGTCACTTTCAAACTTCCCCTAATATACTCATTGCTCATATTATCCTTTTTTGTCACACCACACATCCATCTCAACATTCTCATATCCGCTAATACAGTCTACTCAATTAAAAGGTTTTGGAGTGGCGACCACGTATCGGAAGACGCAGCGTTGGAAGGCCTCCCATAAGGTGGACCAATGACCTGGTTTTTTTTTTTTAAAGTAGGTAAAGTCATCCAAAGACATCCCCCACCCTTGGGCGGAGCGGGAGATAGTGTCAGACTCTTACTGACTAAAAACCTACCCCGTACCTGCTTTGCCTTGCTTCCAGGGCCCTGGTATGCATTTTCATACTTCCCCAGATTAGGCTTCGACCCTACTGGGCCCCAACAGTTTGCTGACGATTCCTTGAGGCCCATTGCTCGCCGTCCGCAAGCCCACGCTTGTGGTGGCCGGAAATTGGGATCGGTATTACGGCGGCGGCTGCAGCGTGAGCGCTGTTGCCTGATGCGGTCGGCCAGTGAGGATTTGACACGCACAGGAGGCCTATGTCCAACTGTGGACGTCTTTCGGCTGAAATGATGATGATGATAATGAAATACACAATTGTTTCTATTTACCTTCGAAACAACATCAATATTGTTGCTCAAATTTGAATGTATGTTCTTCTCTGTCTCTTGGACGACATTGTTGTAGCTGGTTTCAGTGATGTCAACGTTAGGACCTTCCGTCATTGCCTCTTCATCAGTTTCAGGATTTTTCTCATCACCATCTTCATCAGTAACGTTGGCTTCTGTCGTAGTACTGATTTCTTCTTCTATTTGTACCGTTGTGTCTTCAGGTTGAAATTCTTCACTTTCTTTGATAGTTTTTATTTCTTCTGATGATGATGATGGGTCTTGTGTTTGAGCGATTATGAAGTTTGCGATTATTAGGATAAGGATCGTTTTTGATGCTGCCATCTTTGGTTTTTATGGCATTCTTTGGTGGGTTGCTCTGTGGACAAAGAATTGTAAAGTTAGTTGTGTTGTTAGTACAAGCTTTTATTTAACTTGTGTGTAAATCTAGAAGGGGCTAATGCCCGTGATTTTCTGAAAAGAAAATTTGTGGGCAAGTGAGAGTCGGTTGTGTTTAGTTTGGGTACAATTTTGCAAATAAATTTTAAATCCAGTAGGGGTCAATGCTCGCTATGGCCGCGGGGATTTTCTGGAAAGGTAACTAGTAATTTTAGACCGCAAAGAGCAACTGAAGGACACAGGTGTGATTCTAGTCATTCTGAGACACGCTCACCCGCTCCATCCTAGAGCGAGAAAATTCATTAAAAAAAAACTAGGTAAGTGAGAGTCGGACTCGCGTACCAAGGGTTTCGTACAAACTAACTTATTTGTATATTTTTTTTCCGAATCGACTAAAGTATTTTTATTTAAACGGTTTTAATGTTATTGTTATATTTGTATTTTAAGATCTGCTTCATGCCAAATTTTAGGATTCTAGATTAACGGGACATAAACGGCAGCATCTTTTTTATTTATTTACTAAACTTCTTGCACAAGTAAAAAAAAAAACTGTACAAAGGCGGCCTTAATGCCATAGGCATTTTCTACCAGTCGACCTTAGGGTGGTGCAGAAACATAATATAGTAGGTGCAACTTAATGTTAAACAAAACAAACAGAAAACTAATACAGTAATAAATACAATTTTTTCTTCGTTAACTTAGAAGTTTGATTTTTTCACAGCTTCAAGGGACCGCAGACCTGAGTATATGGTTTTAATTTCAACTGGATATCTCCACGCGTTCCCGAGATATAGGGTCTTCATAGACAGGCAACAAAGTCATCCTATAAGGGCTAGTCTGGGGCTCTGGGAAGGTATGAAAATGCATACCAGGGCCCTGGAACCAAGGCAGGGAAGGAACAGGGTAGGATTTTAGTCAGTAAAAGTCTGACACTATTTCCCGCTCCGCCCAAGGGCGGGATTTGTCATTGGATGATTTTACCTACCGTAAAAAAAAAAAAAAAAAAAAAAAAAAAATCCTATAAGGGTTTTTTTTTTGATGAGTGATAAACATCCAATGACCTTACCCGCCCTTGGGTGGAGTGTGAGATAGTGTCAGACTCTTACTGATTAAAAAACCCACCCTGTTCCTTATTTTCCTACCGGGGCCGAGCATTCTTTTCAGAAGCCGACCCTTACACCAGTAGGCTTAGCCCCTTCTGCAGGGTCCCTACGGTTTTCTGACAACTCCTTGTGGGATCCTATAATGGTTCCAATTTTTCCTTTTCGTTACGGAACCCTATAAAAACACTCAAGGGTTAAAATGTTATAGGTTATCTAAAGAAAGAAAGACTCTGTCAGACCTGAAGAGCCTTTTATACTGTATGGGTCAGAATGTTGGGCTTTGAAAAAGACGGAAGAAAAAAGATTGCACGTAGCGGAGATGCGAATGTTGAGATGGATGTGTGGTGTGACGAGAATGGATAAAGTGAGAAATGAGTATATTAGAGGAAGTTTGAAAGTGGCGCCAGTGACTGAAAAGTTGAAAGGAAATCGTTTGTCTTGGTATGGTCCTGTGAAGAGGAGGGATGAAACGCAAGTTACTAAAAGAGTTATGAGTTTACATGTGGATGGATGGAGAGGGAGAGGGAGGCCAAAGAAGAGATGGATGGATTGTGTGAGGAGTGATATGAAAGAAAAGGGAGTTAGTGATAGCGTGACGAGTGACAGGAGAGAATGGAAGAAAAAAACGTGTTGCGCCGACCCCAAATAAAACGGGATAAGGGTAGGAAGATGATGATGATAATGATGATGAGTCACACACAATGTAGATACAACATGTAGACACTTAAGATAAAAAAAGGAAACTAGCATTGTGTGTCTCACGGTTCATGTCATCTAGTTTGATAGTTACAAATGATCTAGCATGAAGGCATGTTATTATAAATTGTGCTATTACTAACTCAAAATAATAGCTTCTAATGCTACCACTAATTATACGATATTGGTTCAATTAAATAATAAAATTGTGTCACTACAGTGCAGTTTGATAAATATTGTAATTGTGATTTTACTTAATACTAGCTGTGCCCCGCGGTTTTACATATCACTGAAATAACTATGAGTGTATTATAATCTTCTTTTATCTTATACTAGCGTTCCGCCCCAGCATCGCACGGGTGCAACGGTGATATTAAACATATTATGCATATAAACCTTCCTCTTGAATCACTCTATAAATAAAAAAAAACTGCATCAAAATCCGTTGCGTAGTTTTAAAGATCTAAGCATACGTAGGGACAGACAGCGGGAAGCGACTCTGTTGTATTAAGTTACTTAAACACGTGATTGTAGTCATGATAACAAATAACTTTTATTATGGCACCGAACCTGAAATTGCGAAAAAAATCTGGCAAGTTGAGAACATTTTGACCAATTAGGTGAACATAATTGGCAGATATTTTTCGCGATTTCAGATTTGGTCCCATAGTAAAAGTTGTTTGTTATGATGACTACAATCACGCGTTTAACTATCGTTCACTAATTACCAGTCACCCTATATAATATTTAATTAGCAGTACCTACACCGCATACTAACCCCTGTAATTTTATAAGTCCTTACGATCCATCCTAAGGCTGTCTGAAAGATATCGCTGTCAGCGATAAGACCGCCATTGTATGTATATAGATTTAGATTTATGTACAATTTGTATAACTTTTTTGGTGTTTATTGTACACAATAAAGTTCTATTCTATTCTATTCTGTGTTGTATGAAAGTTGTGGTATAAAAAGAAAATTGCGTGATTGAATCGACCAGTTATCTTTCTTTTTTTTTTTATTATTGATAGGTTCGCGCTTGACCGCTATCTCACCTGATGGAAAGTGACGATACGGTCGACGATGGATCGCGCTTACCTAGAAGAAACCTATTCACTCTTGACTTAAAGATTCCCGGGTTGTAGCCATCAGGAAACACAGACTCCGGCAGGGAATTCCACTCCTTAGCTGTACGCATAATAAAAGTGTTCCCAAAACGCTTTGTGCGTATAGGTGGGATGTCCACCATGTACCGGTGGACATGGTGGACATTCCATATCTCCAGTGCCCTTTCCTCGATGCCATTGTGTGGTCTCTGCTACGTCAAGCAACTCAAATAATTCATCAAACATTTCCTCAATTTGATCCATAACATCAATTTCATCATGATTACTGTAATTTTTTTCCTCATCATCAAAATTAATGGTTGCGTGTCAAACATATTTGTTAGTGGGGGTTTTTTTTAGCTGATTGTCAGAAAAATTATCTGATCCTCCCTAAAACCAATAAATATTATTATCACTATATATAGTATAAAACAAAGTCGCTTCCCGCTGCTGAAGCGAGTTTGTTTGCTAGAATGGGTCCCGACTGCTACAATTTACCTTGTATTTAAAATATTATATAGCTAAGTGCAATCGGGTACAACGACTTTCTTGTTTTAGAGCTTTTTCATGAATACTCAGTAAAGCAGTCGGGTTTTTTAATTTTTAAATTACCGTTTTTTTTGCTGAGATCTTTAAAACTATGCAGCGGATTTTGGTGCAAATTTTTTAATAGAGTGATTCAAGAGAAAGGTTTATTTGTATATATATTTAGTATCACCATTGCACCCGTGCGAAGTTGAGGCCGGTCGCTAGTATTGTATACAACATTATTTTTAGTTTAAGCTAAACCTGAATATAGTTTGTTCAGAATCGGTAACTGAATCTATTCCAATCATTTTTAGTCATTTACGGCGCGCACTGTTCCTGTGCGCCTCAAGGATTTGTCAGCAAACTGTAGGGGCCCAGTAGGGTCGAGGCAGGGAAGGAACAGGGTAGGTTTTTGTCAGTAAGAGTCTGACACTATTTCCCGCTCAGCCCAAGGGCGGGATTTGTCATTGGATGATTTTAACTACTATAAAATCAAAACACCATGTTATGTTTTATGTCAAAAATATTTTAAAATGTTCACATATTGCACAAATCAAAACTGGGTGCGGATATAAAACCGGCCAAAGTCATCATCCGGGCGACAGACCCGGATGGCCGGGTAATGACAACTTTGTCATTTTTCATGATACCGTTATAAAATTTTGTACATAATTTTACATAAAAATACTAGACACGTGTTTCGGGATTCGCAAAAAAAAATGTTGTAGGTACACCACTATTTTTTAATTATAGCAAATACTTAAAGGGCTCATTAGAAAACCTCTTGTTATTATTTAAGTAAAGTCTCAATGCATAATATTCATAAACAGCAAAGTTATGAGCGTTTGTTTATATCCCAAAATCTCAGTCAATTTATGGAAACATTGTACAGGTTATAGTTTATGAATGAAAGAATGTCAATAAAAATGGGAAACACTGCGCTTAATATTTTCTAGTAGTAGTTGTTATGAATGATGATTCAATTATGAATTTACCAATAATGACTAATTTTCGTGGACAATTTTGGAATTTCGTTTTTTGTACTTTTGACTACACAAATATGATCAGTAACGGGTACTGATTGAGCCCCAATTTTTTGTGCACTAATTAAAAAATAGGGGTGTATATAAATACCTATATTGTGTGTCAAAGCAGAGGACCTTACCTTACCCAATAAGATAGCAACTGGCTACTATAATTAAGAAGCATTAAAACCAAGATTGCGTTACCAAATCTTCGCCACCGACAGATGTATGGCCAACGTAACCAATCAAAATAATTGAGATGCAATTCTGCATCCGAATGATGGGTTAACGAAATTATACTCAAACTCTAAAGTTTGGTTTACAGAGAAATAAATTTATTTTTGCTTCGTTTAGAAAAAACCGGGCAAGTGCGAGTCGGAGTCTCGCACGAAGGGTTTCGTACCATTGAGTAGTCAAACAATAGAATACAAAATAAGTAAAAATGGCATTTTTTTATGGGAGAATTAAAACCCTTAAATATTTATTTTATTTTATTATTTATTAATAAAGTTAACATACAACTGTTTATTTTGTGAATATTTCCAGTGCCTACCTGTTGCTATTATTGATATCGAACAAAAAAGAGCCAATAAATCGAGTTTGTTGTATGGGAGCCCTCCCTTAAATATTTATCTTATTTTGTTTTTAGTATTTGTTGTTATAGCGGCAACAGAAATACATAATTTGTGTAAATTTCAACTGTCTAGCTATCGCGGTTCTTTAGATGCAGCCTGGTGACAGACAGACGGACAGACAGCGAAGTCTTAGTAATAGGGTCCCGGTTTTACTCTTTGGTTACGGAACCCTAAAAAACAGTAGGTTTTTAACGACAGAAGTTTTAATTATTCGAAAGTCACTAGTGGATATTGCGATGTAATTTTTTTATTTATATAAACTAGTGCTTGACTGCAATCGCACCTGATGTTAAGCAGTGAGCAATCGTTGATGGTGAGGCGCACTAGTTTATTAAGAGCCTATTCACTCTAGCCTTGAAGACACCTAAATTATAATCGGACGGGAAGACCGCAGCAGGCAAACTGTTCCAGTCTCTCGATATACGCGGCATAAACGACGAGGCAAGGAATGGAAGGGTAGGTTTTTAGTCAGTGAGAGTCTGACACTATTTCCCGCCCCACCCAAGGGCGGGGTTTGTCATTGGATGATTTTACCTAACAAAAAAAAAAAAACAATACAGCCCTATTTTTTAATTAGTGCAAAAAAAATGGGGCTCAATCAGTACCCGTTACTGATCATATTTATGTAGTCAAAAGTCAAAAAAATGAAATCCCAAAATTGACCACAAAAAATTGTCATTTGATAAATTCATAATTGAATCAATCATTCATAACAACTACTACTAGAAAATATTAAGCGCAGTGTTTTCCCATTTTTATTGACATTCTTTCATTCATAAACTATAACCTGTACAATGTTTCCATAAATTGAGTGAGATTTTGGGATATAACCAAACGCTCATAACTTTGCTGTTTATGAATATTATTTATTGAGACTTTATTTAAATAATAACAAGACCTTTTCTAATACGCCCTCCTTTTGAATCGCGTAATTAGAGACACAATAGAAAGACAATAGGTGTGCGGACGCCGGCGTCCTCTTGGTGAATAATGAATTAAGTATTTGCACTAATTAAATATAATGGTGTATAACTCCTAATTTCTAGCGTTATATCTACGGTAACATATAGGATGAGCATTATATTGTGGGGGATTGGTGCCTAAACTGAGTATATTAGAGGAAGTTTGAAAGTGGCGCCAGTGACTGAAAAGTTGAAAGGAAATCGTTTGTCTTGGTGTGGTCATGTGAAGAGGAGGGATGAAACACATGTTACTAAAAGAGTTCTGAGTTTACACGTAGATGGATGGAGAGGAAGAGGGAGGCCGAAGAAGAGATGGATGGATTGTGTGACGAGTGATATGAAAGAAAAGGGAGTTAGTGATAGTGTGACGGGTGGCAGGACAGAGTGAAAGAAAACAACGTGTTGCGCCCACCCCAAGTAATATGGGATAAGGGCAGGAAGAAGAAGAAGACTGGTGCCTAAGCTAGGCTCTGAAGCTGTAAAGCAAGCCCCGCCTTGGCGACGCCAATGTGTGGAATTATTGAAACAGACGCGATCTCGGTAAAAATGGAGCTCAGAATTAAACTGTGTGACTACCGCAGTATCTTCAGCTTAATACCATTTTATACTACTCGTATTATAATTAATTCAAATCTTAATGTGTTTGCAACCTATCAAATCTAAATAACAGCAACACGTGTTAATTGAAAAATTATCGTTTGAATTAAATCCATTGCAGATCATGGCCAGGAAGTTGCTTTGTAAAATCCTTACATCTATATACACCGTTAAATTTTGATCGTTTTAATCCCGTGGAGGGTCGATTCGGTATATGAAACAATATCGATTTGTAAATATAAAATTAAAAAATAAAGTACTTTTTTTTAACTCGAATTAATTTACGCATTTACGAAATTAGTTCCTTTATGTAAACGTCAGCTGGGCGATTTCAATGACTTTATTACAGCATTATTATAGACATTATCTTTTATCAGCTATCCCTTAATTAGGAGTAAAAATTTTAACTTGAAAATAAGGTGGATTTGTCGTAGATAATGTGACTTTGACTCACATTTCATTTTTTACTACTTTTTATTGTTTCAATAATAACAATAATTCATTTATTATTTTTACATCAAACACGTTCTAATAATGCTTTAGGTTTAAATAGAACTTTAGATAATATCCGTTTCCATCCATTTTTTACATTTAAAGACTTAATTTAGTAGTTATATGGTAGTTAGTACGCAACGACCGACAACTACCTACAAGGTCATTGATTCATTTACTTAAAGAAATTAATTTCGTACATGCGTAAATTAATTCGAGTTAAAAAAAGTACTTTATTTTTTAATTTTACTTTTACAAATCGATAGTGTTTCATGTACCGGATCGACCCTCCACGGGATTAAAACCGATCAAAATTTAACGGTGTACAAATGTGAATTATTTAGTGTGTAATCTTCCTTAACGAAACAATTTGGAACCTCAACACGATGACTCACTACTCATTATGTCAGTATGTGGAACCCTGTTTTTTGGGGACCCAAATATTTAGGGTTCCGCTTTGATGAGAAGTAAACGGTATGTAGAGCAGTGGTAAACCGTTTGGTAACGGCCGCGACTTACGAGTCGTAGGTCGCGGATTCAAACCCAGCCAGGCGCATTACTTTGTGTAATTTATTTCATCACCACTGCTCTCAAAACGGTGAAGGAAAACATCGTGAGGAAACCGGCGTATCCTAGAACTAAAAATTCGTAGACATATGACATCCACCAATCCGCACTGGGCCCGCGTGGTGGATTACGGCCTATTCCCTCTCCTAGAGAGGAGGCCTGAAGCCCAGCAGTGGGAACATAGTAAGGCTGATGCTTCGCTGTACATACATAAATGCATAATGTAAGGTTTCCATGATATTTCATTCAATTAATCTGAGTATTACATTTAGTATTCGCATTATCAGTCTTTTAATATTGTATCATAGTTAAGGAATAGCAGTCAATGACAGACATATTTACAGATTTTTGACTTTTAAATAGATTCAGCAAATAGCCACTGTTTTCAAAAACATGGCGCTAGGTAAAATAAAATAAAGTTTATTTCGTATGTTTTATATAAAAAGTCTATTATTTTTTAGATATATTAGTAAAAATCGCTTTTAAAACCCATAATCTATGCTGATGGCAATAAATATGAATATATTTTATATACTGTCAAATTGCTATTCTAAAATCTGGTCACCAAGATATATATATAGTAATAATATAATATATTTCACAACTATCACTCAACACCATCTAGTCCCAAGCTAAGCAGAACTTGTGTTATGAGTACTACACAACTGATAAACATACTTTTATATTTCTAAACACACACATATTATAGATAAATTACACCCAGACACAGAACAAATGATCGTGCTCATCACTCGAACATTTGTGGAATCGAACCCACGACCTCCGGCATAGTAGTGACAGGCCTGTTGGTCTAGTGGTTAGTGGCCCTGACTGCTATGCCGCAGGTCGTGGGTTCGATTCCCACACAGGACAAATGTTTGTGTAATGAGCACGATCATTTGTTCTGTGTCTGGGTGTTATTTATCTATAATATGTATATATTTAGAAATATATAAGTATGTTTATCAGCTGTCTGGTACCCATAACACAAGCTCTGCTTAGCTTGGGACTAGACGGTGTTGTGTGATAGTTGTGGAAATATTATTATTATTATTATATATAGTCAGGGCCACTAACCACTAGACCAACAAGCCAGTCAATATACTACGGAACCCGTTCCGTCTAACTTAAGATTATTACCTGTCTAAAGTTTTTTGCCATTATCTCCGATCTTAATTAACCACGTGTGCCGGACGGGTTTAGCTTTTTTTCTTTCTTTCTTTCTTTTCAATGTAAACAGTATACCTGCATTTATTTAGTGTTAGTAGGTTTTTTTTTTCTGTGTACGGGCTTGGCAACTATCGTGGCTTAATAATATATTATGCATGTGTTATACATATAAACCTTCCTCTTGAATCACTCTTTCTATGAAAAAAAACCGGGCAAGTGCGAGTTGGAGTCGCACAGTGAGGGTTCCGTACAAATTGCGGTTTACGATTTATGACGTATTAAAAAAATACTACTTACTAGATCTCGTTCAAACCAATTTTCGGTGGAAGTTTGCATGGTAATGTACATCATATATTTTTTTTAGTTTTATTATTCTCTTATTTTAGAAGTTACAGGGGGGGACACATTTTACCACTTTGGAAGTGTCTGTCGCGCAAACTATTCGGTTTAGAAAAAATTATGTTAGAAACCTAAATATCATTTTTGAAAACCTATCCATAGATACCTCAAACGTATGGGTTTGATGGAAAAAAAAAATGAGTTATCAGCAAACTGTAGGGGCCCAGCAGGGGAAAATGAACCCCGGGGCCCTGAATCGAAGGCGATGAATGGAACAGGGAAGGTTTTTAGCCAGTAAGAGTCTGACTTTATCTCTCGCCCCACCCAAGGGCGGGATTTGTCATTTGATGATTTTACCTACCATAAAAAAAAACCTTCAAAGGACGATGTACTGGTTGATCAAGTTTAAAAAAAAAATCGCGAATGAAGTCGCGTGATGTGCTAGTATGATATATTTTTTTATTTTTGTTCCAGGCTCGAATTTTAATGAGACATAAATATTTAATCTTAAACGTACTCCATCACAGTTTTGTCAAAATGAATCGCGAGTAAATTATAAATAGATGTTAATTGGTTGATATAGTTTAGCGAGGTTGAACTGTACCTCTACCATGAGTTTTAAGCAATAGTATTCGTCGCTACTCGATATCGACGCCGTAAATATTTTGTATGGCAAATTTTGCAGCGCCACTAGCGGTCACTTGCAGAACAAAAATTTGCCATACAAAATATTTACGGCGTCGATATCGAGTAGCGACGAATACTATTGCTTAAAACTCATGGTAGAGGTACTGTATCCGCCTTATTCCAAAACGCGATCTAAAATAGTTCCGGGACACGTATTTACAAAGACACGTGTCAGATTCTAGGTAATTGAAGAGCTTTTGTTTATGCATATTACTCGACAATACCTAATCTATCTCAGTAAAAAAAATGACTCAAATGGATTAGCTTTTTGCCTTGATATTTTTAAAGAAAATGCACGGACAAAACCTAGTACGGTATTATTCATATGCACTCAAATAGATAAGTTTTTTCGAGATATTTTCAAACATTACGTACGAACAAAACCTAGTTGAGTAGAGGCTCACCGCCACATTTGTTTAAATTGTAAAAATACTAAGCTAATCGTAAATTTGATAAAAATAACCATCTGCGTTTTGTATTTGACATTAGAGGTACGCAAGAAAAAATATTTTAGTTTTATTATTATTTGTACTCGCAAAAAGTGTGTAGTGTGTGCCTGTTTCTTACCTAATAAAAGTTCGTTTGTTAATTCGTTTTTTATTTTTTGTCCATCAAACACAGAATAGAAACGAGTATTTTTTTTTTTTTTAATTGGTATAAACTAGTGCTTGACTGCAATCCAACCTGATGTTAAGCAGTGATGCAATCGTTGATGGTGAAGCGCACTAGTTTATTAAGAGCCTATTCACTCTAGCCTTGAAGACACCTAAATTATAATCAGACGGGAAGACCGCAGCAGGCAAATTGTTCTAGTCTCTCGAATTTAATTATTTTAATATTAAAATAACACAAACATTTATCCTGGGTGGGAATCGAACCCACGAGTTCCGGCATAGCAGTCAGGGCCACTAACCACCGAGCCACTAGCCGGTGTGTGGTTACTCTAAACTATATCATCAAACTAAATTGTTTTTAATTTACTCGCGATTTATTTTGACAAGTTTTTGATGGAATACATTTAAGATAATATACGTCTCAGTAAACATTCTACCTTGAACTTTTATTTATTATTCTGTTCGACACCTAATTTGTCTTTAACGAAATTGATATAGCAATGATAAGTCGTTTTTTTAGAGTAGTTCTTTTAGGTTAGTCTTCCTCATGTGTGTAGTAAATGGTCACGTGAGGAGGAGGGGTGAATCGCATAATACTAAAAGAGTTGTGAGTTGGGAATCAAGCCCGCAAAGGGGCCATTCAAGTATTACGTAAGCACTAATTTCTTTGCTTTGCTTATTTTTGATGACATGGGCGATGGCGGTGATTTTTCTAAATCGCATCTTTTTTGTGACGTATACTTCAGTTTTTAGATTTTTCCTATACTTATTGCGTGTTCCCGAGGTAAAAGGTCTTCAGACAAACAGACAACAAATTGATCCTATAAGGGTTATTTTATCGGCGGGTAAAAATCATCCAATGACATTCAGAATCTTACCGCGTGATTCCAAAACGCGATCTAAAATAGTTCCGGGACTATTACTATTTTTAATTGGCATTAAACCTAATAATAATCCCAGAAATACATTTAGATCGCTTTTAATTGGTATTAAATTTAGTAATAATCCCGAAAACTAAATTTAGATAGCGTATAATCGGGATTAAACCTTGTAATAGTCCCGGAACTATTTATCGCGTTTTGGAATAAGGCGGTTACTGACTAAAAAACCCACTCCGTTTCTTCGTTGCCTATCATACCGGGGTCGAGCCTTCTTTTCAGAAGCCGACCATTGGCCCCAGTAGGCTTCGACCCTGCCTGCTAGCAGGCTGGACCTCTAGTAGTTTGCTGACAGCTCCTTGAGGCGCGCGGGAACTGTACGCGCCGTCGACGACTTGGGCTCGGTCCGGTTGGTTACCGGACTGTCGGACAATGAGCTATTGTAAATACCTATTGTGAATCCTATAAGGGTTCCAGTATTTTTCCTTTTAAAGTACGTAACTTTAAAATTAAATAAAATGCTTTGGAAGTTTCGAACACCTTCAACTTGTACCCAAAAAATATAGTTCCAGTCACATTTCTATGACATTGTACAACTGACCTTACGTCTGTCACGCAACCTGGTACTTACGTAATGCTTGCAGTCACTACACCTGTTCGCGGATCGTGTGTAATGACTAGACTCGAATCGAGAGTTGGTTTGATCTCGATATCGCGGTGTTAACATGAATGGTCGGTTTAACGCGGGGTTTGAGAGCGGCCAACTCAAAGTACATTTGTGTTCGGCCCTAGCCGCCGCCGGGATTCCGATCCCGATTTTCGGCCACCGTAGGCGCGGGCTTGCGGATGGCATGCAATGGTTAGCACGCTGTCAGATCGTCCGGTAAGTAACCGGACCGAGCCCAAGTCGTCGACGGCGCGTACTGTTCCCGCGCGCCTCAATGAGCTGTCAGCAAACCATATAGTCAATTTTAATAAAAATAAATTTTCATGGTGTTCTCTTTTATATTTGTGGATTTCCATAGGTTTAAAAAAGGTCAAAATGAGTAGAACCGGGCTTTAAACCATGCTCGACGTTGACGATAGGCGAATGGGGAAAGCCCCTCTTAAATCCAAGGCTTATAGAATCCATCATAAATAGCATTAAAACAGGAAATCAATCGTCTGGTAATATCTGTACTTATCATTATTATTTGTTCCTCTAGTTAATTACTATGTGAAATCTAGCACAATAGAATTTTTGCGTAATAAGAGTATTTCTTAGGGTACCGTACGAAAAATATGGAACCCTTATAGGATCCGGCCACAGTAGCCGTGGTCCGATCGTCCGGTAACCGACCGGACCGAGCCCAAGTCGTGGACGGCGCGTACTGTACCCACGCGTCTCAAGGTACTGTCAGCAAACCGTAGAGGCCCAGTCTGCTAGCTGCAGGCAGAGACGAAGCCTGCTTGGGTCATGGGTCGGCTTCTGAAAGGAAGGCTCGACCCTGGTATGACAGGCAACGAAGGAACGGGGTAGGTTTTTAGTCACTATCAGTATCTGTCATTAGATGATTTTACCTACCATAAAAAAACCGTTATAGGATCTCTTTACTGTCTGTGTGTCTATCTGTCTGTCAAGATCATTTACCTCGTGAACGCGTGGGGGTATCGAGTTGAAATTAAAACCTTACACTCAAGTATGCGGTCCCTTGCTGTGAAAAAAATCAAATTTCTAAGTTAACGAAAAAAAAGATACGGAATTTTATGTCACAAAAACAACGTATTTCGACACTGTCAATGGAATCAAAATTCATAGGGTTCTTCCCGTTGACCTAGAATCCTGAAAACTGTAAGTTTCTAGTTACTTTTTTGCGATTAGGAAAAATCTTCGTAACGCAATTCGGGAATTGAACTGTTTTGACAAAGTTATTTATTTATTTATTTTTAATTTATTGAACAACAAGATTACAATTATTATAAAGGAAAACCATATAAAAAAGAAAAACATACAATCGGCGGCCTTATCGCACTCGGCGATAAAAAAGAAAAGAAAGAAAGAAAGAAAAAGAAGAAAGAAAGAAAAAGAAAGTTATTATGTACGGAACCCTTAATAGGCTAGTCCGACTCCCACTTGCCCGGTATTTTCCCTTCCAACGCTACGTCTTAAGGTGTGAGGTCGCCGTTCCAGAACCTTTCGACTTCATCGATTTTAAGTTTTACAAAAATTAGTTTTGGGGGGCTGCTAACCTTCATTGGAAAGGGAAGATCCTCCGACCAGACAGGTGTTATGTCTTGTGGGCTATTGCCCGATAGATGATTTCGGGTTTGTTCTATATGTTCCACGGAGAATCTTACTTTTGCGTGATGCAGGATTAGTTCTTATGTGACGACATAGATGTCGTTACATAGTCATTGCCAATCGATGTAATTATCTATCACTAATTAAATTATTTACCGTGATAATTTGCAGAAGGTTTGTTGTAGCAATCATTTGTGTTTAATTTTATCTACTTTCTCCTATAAATATGTCCTAAAAAGATCGTAGTAATTACTAGCAACGGTTGTTCAATTATTGTAGCCAAAATAAGACGATTATGTTTTTTTTTTTTTTGGGTAGGTAAAATCATCCAATGACAAATCCCGCCCTTGGGTGGGGCGGGAAATAGTGTCAGACTTTTACTGACTAAAACCTACCTTTCCATTCCTTGCCTTTATCCCGGGGCCCGTGGTGACAGTCTCACATAACCTTTGGCCCCAGTAGGCTTCGGCCCTGCTGGACCCCTACAGTTTGCTGACAACTCCTTGAGGCGCGCGGGAACGGTGCGCGCCGTAGACGATCTGAGCTCGGACCGGTCTGTTACCGGACGGACGGACAGCGAGCTACCCATTGCCCACCGTCCGCGAGCCCGCGCCTACGGTGGCCGAAAATCGGGATCGGAAACCCGGCGGCGGCGGCGGCGTGTGCGCCTTTGCCTAATGCGGTCGGCCTCCTCCTTTGCTAAAGACGATTATGTAGTTATATGACCATTGAATATTTTTGTTCTGGACTTAAATCTTTTAGAGGCAATTAAGAATATATTCCAGGGGAAAATATAACCACCGTAAAATTTTGGTCGTTTTAATCCCGTAGAGGGTCGCTTCGGTACATGAAACACTATCGATTTGTAAAGATAAAATAAAAAAATAAAGTACTTACTTTTTTTCTAAAACTCGAGTTAATATACGCATATGTACGAAATTAATTTCTTTAAGTAAACGAGTCAATGACTTTGTAGGTAGTTGCCGGTCGTTGCGTACTCGAATAAAAGTTTTTCTATTCTATACTAACTACCTACAGTTCATTGGCCTCGCTCAGCTGACGTTTACATAAAGAAATTAATTTCGTACATGCGTAAATTAATTCGAGTTAAAAAAAGTACTTTATTTTTTTAATTTTACCTTTATAAACCGATAGTGTTTCATGTACCGAATTGACCCTCCACGGGATTAAAACGACCAAAATTTAACGGTGTATATCAGAAGATAGACTACTATATAACGAGATTATTGGTCTTTAATTGACTTGAAATAAATATTTATTGTATTTTTTATAACGGTTATTCTCACGATGTTAGTCATATTTCAATGAACAGAAATAGAAAGCATTCCGTTCTACCGATTAGTAAAATATCCTTTCTACTGCAAAATCGTTAATAAGGCTAAGTCAATCATTTGTGTCAATGTGTCTGTTGTCTATTCTCAACTATGTCATTGGGACGGCGAGTAATGAGTAGCTCGTCCTTTAGCAAGAATAAAGCCCAAGTCGATGGAGCATTGTTTCACGGTTGCCTCAAAATCGTTCACTAATCACCAGTCACCCTATATACCGTTAAATTTTGGTCGTTTTAATCCCGCGGAGGATCGATTCGGTACATGAAATACTATCGATTTGTAAAGATAAAAATGAAAAATAAAGTACTTACTTTTTTTCTAAAACTCGAATTAATATACGCATGTACGAAATTAATTTCTTTAAGTAAACGAGTCAATGACCTTGTAGGTAGCTGTCAGTCGTTGCGTACTAACTACCTACAGTTCATTGGCCTCAGCTAAAGTTTTTGTATTGTTTCGGTGTATAAACGGCCGTATCTTTTTTTCCCGTTAACTTAGAAATTTGATTTTTTTTCACAGCTTCAAAGAACCGCAAACCTGAGTACATGGTTTTAATTTCAACTCGGTACCTCCACGCGTTCTCGAGACAAAAGGTCTTGACAGACAGACAGACAGACGGACAACAAAGTGATCCTATAAGGGTTTTTTTATGGTGCGTTAAAATCATCCAATGACAACTCCCGCCCTTGGGTGGAGCAGGAGATAGTGTTTTTTTTTTGTGGTGGGTAAAATCATCCTATGACATCTCCCGCCCTTGGGCGGAACGGGAGATAGTGTCAGACTCTTACTGACTAAAAACCCACCCCGTTCCTTCGTGGCCTTAGATACCAGGGCCGGGCTTTCCTTTCGGAAGCAAACACTAGGCCCCAGTAGGCTTCGACCCTGCCTGCCTGCAGCTAGCAGGCTGGGTCTCTACGGTTTGCTGACAACTCCTTGAGGCGCGCGGGAACAGTGCGCGCCATTGACGACCTGGGCTTGGTCCGGATGGTTACCGGACGGTCGGACAGCGAGCTACCCATAGCTCGCCGTCCGCAAGCAGGAGATAGTGTCAGACTCTTACTGACTAAAATACCCACTTCGTTTCTACGTTGCCTTTCATATCAGGGTAGAAGCGAACCTTTGGCCCCAATTGGCTTTGACTAGTGATGGGCGACTCGAGTTATCTAACTCGAGTAACTCGGGTCAGACCGTACGCGAGTCAGCCCGAGTCAAAATATCTGCAAACCGAGTTGACCCGGAGAGCGCGCGCGGCAGGCGGTGTAACCGTCTAGCCCGCGAGTCGCGAGGCCCGAACGACTCCGAGCGAGCCCGAATCAGCCCGACGACCGAACGAACGTCCGAGCCGCGAGTGAAAGAGATAGTTCTTGTTATTGGTTTCTTATCACACGGTTAGTCAGACAGATATTTTGAAATAAGACTTTTGCTTCAAAAAAGAAATATTTAGTATAAATTTAAAGGCTCTTATTATAAGAGCCTTTAGATTTATAGGTACACATAGACTATTAAGTCTATTTCAAAGTTGATTAGTTTGTATTACAGTTATTTTTTTAACATAAGACTGGTAGTCAATCAGAAATAAGTGCCATTACTTAGATGTTGATTAGCTTCTTATATAGGTGTTAGTTCATGTGTTTAATTTAAGGAATAAAGATCCATCTAAATAGTAATATAGTAATATAGTATATAATAAACGTCTGATTTTTGACCAGGCTCAATTTCATTTGATTGACTACCATTTACTCGACGATCCGACGCCACGCCACGCAGCCCGCCGGACCCGACCCGGCGAACCGTGAACGTAGCAAACTAGCAACCCGTGGAACGTTGCACCGAGTTGAGCATTTACTGACTCGGACGGACGACGCGGCGACGCGACGGACCTTAAGGCAGCTGAGTCGAGTCAACTCGAGTTGCAACCCGGGTTGGTAAGCGAGTCAACTCGAGTTACCCGAGTAACCAAAAAGTCGACTCGGCCCATCGCTAGCTTTGACCCTTCTCTTAAATACCTAGCGCCGCTGTGGGAACACTTGGTACTAATAGGGGTTGATCTAGTTTGATCTATCAGATCTATATGTGTATGTAGGTAGGGAAGCAAATCAACTGAACTGAATAGAACTCAAGAATTGATCTCAGACCCAACCAAATCGCGGTAACGAAACCATAGCGACTTCTAATTCGACGCCAACGCCATCTATTGATGAAAATCGAACTAAACACGTGAACACTTCTGCAGGGGGGTCCCTACGATTCCGTTTTTACCTATTAAGGAACCATAAAAAAGTTGATATCTGTCACAATTGACAGCACCAATCGACCAATCACGTGCAATGTTCAACAAATAGACGTTCGTTGCAATGTTTACCAAAATCGTTGGTAATCTATTACGGGAAGTAGGTGTTTTAAGTCGCTGCCCGATGCCGTAATCTTTGAATGTGTTGCTTCACTGTTTCGTCATGGAGTAAACTTACTCGGTGGACCTTAATCTTGAGAGATGTGTATCTTGTTTGAAGTTTTTTGGTGGGATTTTTTCGAATGAAGAACCACACCTTCCGTTCGCAGGCTTGCGGACGGCGTGCAATGGGTAGCACGCTGTCCGATCGTCCGGTAACCGACCGGACTGAGCCTAAGAGCCAAATTCACCAATAAACTAATCGCGATTCGTTCAAACAAAACGCGGTTTGAGCGCCTAATCGAGATTATAGCTTCATTTTGCATTTCACCGGGATGACTTGAACCTAGTTTACGCTAAACTCAGTTTCAATTCCTTTGTTGTCGCCCATGTTTACGACACGGGTCTTTAAACTAGATTACGCTGAGCTCAGTTTAGTTAAACTAAGTTTTTATATTGAATGATGAAATCAGCCCTAAGTCGTAGACAACGCGTTCTGTTCTCGCGCGCCTCAAGGAGCTATTAGCAAAACGTAGAGGCCTGCTAGCTGCAGGCAGGCAGGGTCGAAGCCTGCTGGGGTCATAGGTCAGTTTCTGAAAGGAAGGCTCGGCCCCAGCATGATAGACAACGAGGGAACGGGGTGTGGTTTTTAGTCAATAAGAGTCTGACACTATCTGCCGCTCCGCCCAAGGGTGGGATTTGTCATTGGATGATTTTACCTACCATAAAAAAAAAAACACCTTCCGTTCTGGGAAGTTATTTTATGGGTTTCCAAAAACAACAAAAAAAAAATCGCTCATTGATACCACTTCGAATACGTACGAGTACTATATCATGTGGATATTATCTAGACTTCTATTGAAATCAAATCATAAATTAGTTGAAAATTAACCCTAATAAAGAAATAAAAAAAAAACTATTTTTACTACTAGAAAAATATCCGAATGACGAAATTTAAAAAAAAAATCAAATATTTTACAAAAAACTCAGTATTTCCTGGTTCAAATTTTATAAAATACTAGCTTTTGCTCGCAGCTTCGCTCCCGCTCTACCCTTGCACTACCCTACTTTACTCTACCTTATATCAATAAATGAGCAGGCTTTGGATTTTTTTTTTTGTACTTTATCGGGATAAAAATTCATTAAGACATTAAGATTTTTATCTCAGTATGACAAAAACTTAGAGAGATATGATTTTTTTTGTACTTTCATATGGAAAATTTCATCAAAGAAAACAAAATGGCTGCCACAAAGCAGGTAAGTGATTTGGCCCAAGCTTAGAGTGTAATTGTACTTTAAAATAGCTTATATTTAAGTGTTTAAAATATCGCTACTTAGAACTGATTTCATCATTCAAAGTAAAAACTTAGTTCAACTAAACTGAGCTCAGCATAATCTAGTTTAAAGACCCGTGTCGTAAACATGAGCAACAACAAAAGAATTGAAACTGAGTTTAACGTAAACTAGGTTCCATTCATAGCGGTGAAACGCAAAATGAAGCTGTAATCTCGATTAGGCACACAAACTGCGATTAGTTTATTGGTGAATTTGGCCCTCAAAGGTACATCTTTTCCATCTATCTTCAACAGGTCTTCATGGAAATAAACACCTATTTAAACGGCGATTTGTATGCGTATCTTATAATTGCTTACATCGCATCGGAATCAACATAACCAGTTCATTATCTGCAGTGTCCTACTGACATTATTTTTATATGTGAGAAATGATAAATGATATTTATTTTGCAAATAGGTTTAAAAAAAAACCGGCCAAGTGCGAGACGGACTCGCGTACGAAGGGTTTCGTAGCATTGTCTAGGTAAGCAACAGAACAACAACAAAATAGGCAAAAAAATGGCGTTTTTTGTATGGGAGTCACTTAAATACTTATTTTATTAAAGTAAAAATACAACTGAGTATTTTGTGAATATTTCAAGTGCCATCCTGTCGCCATTATTCATATCGAGCAAAAAATCGCGTTTGTTGTGTGGGAGTCCCCTTAAATATTTATGTGTGGGAGTCCCCTTAAATATTTATTTTATTAAAGTTAAAATACAACTGAGTATTTTGTGAATATTTCAAGTGCCATCCTGTCGCCATTATTCATATCGAGCAAAAAATCGCGTTTGTTGTGTGGGAGTCCCCTTAAATATTTATGTGTGGGAGTCCCCTTAAATATTTATTTTATTAAAGTTAAAATACAACTGAGTATTTTGTGAATATTTCAAGTGCCATCCTGTCGCCATTATTGATATCGAGCAAAAAATCGCGTTTGTTGTGTGGGAGTCCCCTTAAATATTTATGTGTGGGAGTCCCCTTAAATATTTATTTTATTTTCTTTTTGGTAACTGTTGTTATAGCAGCAACAAAAATACATAGTTTGTGATAATTTCAACTGTCTAGCTATCGCGGTTCTTGAGGTACAGTGTGAGGGGATCGACAGACGGATAGACAGCGAAGTCTTATTAATAGGGTCCAGTTTTTACCCTTTGGGTATGGAACCCTAAAAAGTATGGATTTATATGGACTTTAATTGTTCATTCTATTACTTAATTTTCTTTTTATTTTTGTTACAGGTAAGTTCATATATTTTATTTTGGCTGTTTGATGCTCGTTAGCAAAATTTGGTAAGTCAAATTGAATTATTTAAAAGTAATCGACACTGACGGGCCTAGACACTCAATTCTCCTTCATAACCCCTCGGTTCTGCACAATCTTCTGCCAAGTTTGACCCGCGAAAGTGATCAGGCCCCCTAGCCAAGTAACAATCGTTTCGATCATAAATATCGTGAACGCTTGGAGTTGGCCAAGCCCCTAATTCTTTGGTTCTGACGTCATCTCAACGCTCAGACACGTGTTCAGAACAAGCGTGCCAACTCCAAGCGTTCACTTTGGTTGTTAAGCGATTGTAACTTGGCTTGATTGCGATTATTGGCCAGGGAGGGCGATTGGCCGGAGCTGGGCCCACGTGCAAACGCATAAGCTTTCTGATTGGAAGCCCATTGTACCTAAGCGACCTCGTTTGTTTGAATTAGAGTGAATGAGTTACTATACCGCGCTATAACAGCTATTATGAAAAAAAAAATGGTTTTTCATTGAAAATTTATTTGTCGATAAATAATATTATTACTTACAATACGAAATTTTCGATAAAGTATGAAGTTATATAATAAGTTTAAGTCAGTGAGTTTGGTAACCATAGGGCATTATTGGGTAATGCAAACTTTCTCTTACCATAAAAAACTTGTATTTTTTTTAAAATTTATGTTTTTGTTGGTCATTTTGTGTTGTAGTATATGATTTTAAGGTATTGTCAGATATGAAAATGTTCCGTACAAACTTGCCTATAAAAACAACTCGATTCCTGAGTCCAGTTTCGAAGATTTTTCCAAAAAAGGCTTTTTTTGTGACGTAACGATGGATGTGTGGTGTGACGAGAATGGATAAAGTGAGAAATGAGTATATTAGGGGAAGTTTGAAAGTGGCGCCAGTGACTGAAAAGTTGAAAGGAAATCGTTTGTCTTGGTGTGGTCATGTGAAGAGGAGGGATGAAACGCATGTTACTAAAAGAGTTATGAGTTTACATGTGGATGGATGGAGAGGGAGAGGGAGGCCAAAGAAGAGATGGATGGATTGTGTGAGGAGTGATATGAAAGAAAAGAGAGTTAGTGATAGCGTGACGAGTGACTAGAGAGAATGGAAGAAAAAAACGTGTTGCGCCGACCCCAAATAAAACGGGATAAGGGCAGGAAGATGATGAACTACATATTTACAGTTTTCAGATTTTGTCCTATACTTATGTTATGAGACCTTGATTCATGCCAAATGTCAGGGTTCTAGGTCAACGGGAAGTACCTATGAATTTTGATTTCCTTGAGAATGTCGAAATATACGTTTTATGCAACATAAATGGCCGTATCTTTTTTTTTTAGGGCTTCTAGGGTCCGGTAACCACAGTAAATGGTTTTAATTTTAATTCAGTACATCCACGCGTTAGAACCAAAAATTTGAAGACATGTGACATCCACCAATCCGCACTGGGCCCGCGTGGTGGATTACGGCCCATTCCCTCTCCTAGAGAGGAGGCCTGAGTCCCAGCAGTGGGAACATTAAAAGGCTGATGATGATGATGATGATGATGACGCGTTCCCGATATAAAGGATCTTGACAGACAGACAGACGGACAACAAAGTGATCCTATAAGGGTTCGATTTTTCTCCTGTTGAGGTAAAGGTTGATTCTTAAGATATATTATAACTTATTTTCGACCGAAGTGGCGGTTAAGCGTTTTTACCTTTCCACTGATGAAATAATTTCACAACTCAAATCTCCGCTACATGCAATCTTTTTTCATGCGTCTTTTTCTTCATAGCCCTATAATCTGACCCGTACAGTGTATGAACGGCAGACGGTCGCCTCCTGCGAAGCAGTAATGCTAGCAGTGGAGGAGTCAGCACGCGTGAGGCAACGGCCTTCTCGCTCCAGCCGCCGCCGGGATTCCGAGCCCGATTTCCGGCCACCGTAGGCGCGAGCTTACGGATGGCGAGCAATGGGCAGCTCGTTGTCCGACCATCCGGTAACCGGCCGGACCAAGCCCAAGTCATCGATGGCGCGTACTGTTCCAGACGCGCCTCAAGGAGTTTACAGCAAACCGTAGTTGCCTAGCAGGGTGAAAGCCTACTGGGTCCAAGATTCTGCTTCTGAAAGGAAGGCTCGGCCCTAGTATGAAAGGCAACGATGGAACGGGGTGGGTTTTTTAGTCAGCAAAAGTCTAACACTATCCCGCTCTGCTCAAGGGCGGGAGATGTTATTGGATGACTTTCCCCATAAAAAAATAAATAATCCCATACAGTACGACAATTGTAACATAAATATATATACACTAACATAAATATTTATATTATTCTGTCCATGTATTTCTATTACCTAATGACGTACATCAGGTCATAAATTTTAAATGTAGGTAGGTACCTATCGCTCGTTTTGTGGTCTGTATAAAGAATAAATTGAGTAGTATGCTGATGGAATATATTTTTCAATTCATTTAGATACTAGAAAACCCGATTTAATTTCTGCTGGTTTTAGGCACGTTTTATTATTATTATTTTTTATGGTAGGTAAAATCATCCAATGACAAGTCCCGCCCTTGGGTGGAGCGGGAAGTAGTGTCAGACTCTTACTGACTAAAAACCTACCCCGTTCCTTTGTTGCCTATCATGCCGGGGCTGAGCCTTCCTCTCAGAAAACGGCCCTTAACCCCAGCAGGCTTCGACCCTGCCTGCCTGCAGTTAGCAGGCTGGGCCTCTACGGTTTGCTGACAGCTCCTTGAGGCGCGCGGGAACAGAACGCGCCGTCGAGGACTTGGGCTCGGTCCGGTATGATACCGGACAATCGGACAGCGTGCTTTTTTTTTTGCTTTAGTGTGGAAAAGTGCGCGATCTCGCTCCCACCTCAATTTATTACATCTATTGTATCAGGTTGGGTGCTAAACGACCCCAGGTCGCTTAGCACCCAACCTGATGCCTTATATAATTATTTCTTTGCAAGTATATTGAACAGCGAAAAAGGTCCGCCTATGTACCACTATTGTACATGAGTTTGAGTTTGCCCAGCACTTGGCTCCAAAACAGCCTCGCCTACGACTCGGGCGAATTTCGATTTGATTGTAATGACGAACTTTCTTTATCAAAATGTACTTAGTAGACACAAAAAATAGTTTTTTTCATTGTGTAATTTCTTTAAGTAGACATCAGCTGATCGAGTGCAATGACTTGTAGGTAGTTCGCTCGGTAGGTCTCGCTCAGCTGTTGTTTAATTAAAGAAATTAATTTCGTATATGCGTATATTAATTAGAATTTTAGAAAAGTTATTTTATATTTACAAATCGATAGTGTTTCATGTACCGGACAGACCCTCCATGGGATTAAAACGAACAAAATTTAGCTGTGTATTATGTATTATATAAAGATAGGTTTTAAATTAATGATACTCGTGACATGAATCTCTAAGGTTTACCTCTTAAAGTATATTAGAAGGAAAAATTTACTTAAGTAATTATTATTTATGGCAATGCCGACGTTCCATCAATTATTGCAACATTTATCGATTTGAATTTGCATATTTATATAATCGTGTGGCTAAATATAGACTAGTGTATCTTCTCGTATTAGTATTTGTTTTAGAGCCAAATTCATCAATAAACTAATCGCGATTCGATCAAACAAAACGCAGTTTGAGCGACGAATCGAGATTATTGCTTCATTTTGAATTATGAGATTATGGCCAATTTTAGTTGGCCATATAATGAATTGATCAATTCTGTGATCTAGCCATGATATATACAAATAAATGTAGGCATTACTCAAGAGGTAACGCCTGAAAAGTCCCATTCGGTTCTAGGGGGCTTACTCTCGAGTTTAATTCCCATCGGTCGACATTGGAATTATGACGTTTCGTACTCTTGAATTCGATGCTAGCGTCAAATTGGTTCACCAGGTGGTAATGCATTCACAAAAAGCCCTAAAAGTCAACATAACGTAGGCCTTCGCTCAGATTCAGCCGGATCTATGCAGTAGAGTAATTGAAAATTGGACGTCTCGGATCCGTGCCACCGTTCGAAGCCGCGGTGGACATTTAAACGATGTCATATTTCATAAATAATGGCATAAATGGGCCTTTCAAAAACAAAAAAAATGATTTCTTTAATATCTCACATACAGCTTGTTTTATTTAATTTCAACATCGACCCGTCCTTGTTGAAAGACCCTTTATAATAGATAAACCAAAAGCTATTAAAGATCATAGCGGATATATATGTCAAAATAAATTAAAATAACATTTAATTGATCGAAGTAAATATGAAGCTAAGCTTGTTTTACTGTTTATAAAATATTATTTTTAGTATATGCGAAACCAGGGGGCTTACTCTCGAGTTTAATTTCAATCGGTTGACATTGGAATTGTGACGTTAGGTACTCTTAAATTCGATGTTAGCGTCAAATTGGTTTAAAATAGCGTGACCACACGCCAAGCCCAATCCCCATTTTACTTATTTTTCCAAAAAGGTCACGCAATTTGGCCCTAGCATCGAATTCAAGAGTACCTAACGTCACAATTCCAATGTCAACCGATTGAAATTAAACTCGAGAGTAAGCCCCCTGAATACAGTTTGTTCAGAATCAGTAACTGAATCGATTCCAATGGTTTTTACACCATGTTATATTTTTTCCTAAAAGGTCACAAGTTGGACACCACCGCCACTAAGTACAACACAGATCATGGCAGGTTATAGCGGGCATTAGGTACCAGGGTACAGCTGCCCTCCTGAGTCGCCCGGATGGCCCGATGACCATGTGTTTGTGTGGACAACGCTTATCACTTTGTGATTGTTCATAATATAGTTATGAATTTTTGTACATAGATTCTTTGCATAAAAATACTAGACACGGGTTTCGGGTTTCGCATATTATACTGTTAATAAGGTTGTAAAAACGAAATTCGAATTCATAAAAAGATTCAAATCGGACATGTAGTGCTATTCTCTAAGAAAACGCAGCGCTGTCGCAATGACGAACATCCAAATAAGATACATTGACAAACAGTCCAATGTATAGGTACATTAGGTTGACAATCCAATGTATCCTATTTGGGTGTTCGTCGTTGAGGCAGCGCTGCGTTTTCTTAGAGAATTTATTTATTTATTTCACATTTATGCAACACAAAGTTACACAGGCGGACTTAATGCCTTAGGCATTCTCTACCAGTCAACCAAGGGTGGTGAAGAGAAAACATGGCAGGTGCATAAAAAAAAAAAACAAAAGATTATTAAGAAAAACAAGGATTCAAATATATATAAATAAAATATACATACATATATATTTAATGTAATATATACCTACATATACAAATACATATATATTATGAAGTAAAAGAAAGTTGTTTATGAGACGACTTCGCTATCTGTGAAGAAAATAATTCCGCAACTTCTGCTTGAATGCATAATGACTGGTGGCCGTCCTGATGTCAAGCATAGCACCACTGTAGTTTTTGAAAAGACGCGTACATAAAAACTAACGGACCGAATACATACCCTCTTTTTTTAGAATACTGTTAAAAAATATCTTTATATCAACCAAAACAAAAACATGTGTTGTCTTTGTTTTGGTTAGTATAAATATTTTTTTCTCAGTTTCCGAGAAACTCGCAGACAAACATACATACAACTATAAAGATACTCTTAAGTTTATTCATTTAATTTACATGTGCAATCCGGTTTCAAGATAATAATGGAAGTACTGAAATAAAACAAAAGATATACGATAATATTATTCTTGTTTTGCTTAGAGTGTGAGGTAAACAAAGCCAGCATGTCTAAATCTATCTATAATTCTATATAATATGGCTCTTGTTAGGCAGTTGGATCAAGGGCCTGATTGAGAAGGCAGTACTCTTGGAGGTTCTTCTCTCGGGAGCCCTAACCACCGACAGCTTGGACCCTGTTCCCAATGCCGGTGGGCTACTGTTTTTTATATTTTTAAATGTTTTTTTGTGTAATGTTTTTGTAAAGAAATATTTAAAAATGTATGACATATGGATCGAGGGGTCTATTTGGTTTAAGCGACATCTAAAGCAATATTGAGTTATATAGGGTGACTGGTAATTAGTGAATGATTGTTAAACACGTGATTGTAGTCATAATAACAAACAACTTTTACTATGAGACCAAACCTGAAATTGCGAAAACAATCAACCAAGTTCAATACATTTTGACCAGTTAGGCGAACACTAATGTACTGACCAGCAGATTTTTATTCGCGATTTCAGGTTTGGTCCCATAGTAAAAGTTGTTTGTTATCATAACTACAATCACGTGTTTAAGTATCGTTCACTAATTACCTGTCACCCTATATATATATTCAGAATCAGCAAATTTTTCTCCGTCGAATGGTTTTTTTTTTTTTTTTTTTTTCGGTATGTAAAATCATCCAATGACAAATCTCGCCCTTGGGTGGAGCGGGAAGTAGTGTCAGACTCTTACTGACTAAAAACCTACCCCGTTCCATTCTTCGCCTTGGTCCCAGGGTCCGTCGAATGGTGCCAGATTCATTAAAATCTTAAAAAATGTCGCTTAAAGTAAGTAGCCTTTCACCCCTCGGTATGTATAATGTAAATAAATGGAATAATAATAATATTTTTTATTAAACACACACAAGTTTTTAAGGAAACAGAAATATAAAAATTAGAAAACAAATAGATACACCTTAGAAGAGGCAATGGGCCTCAAACAGGCTGTATCTTGGTGGCCTAACAATATATGTAAACTAGCGACCTGCCCCAGCTTCGCAGGGGTGCAATGGTGATATTAAATTTAAAAAAAAAAACCTTCCTCATGAATCAATATCTATTTTTAAAAAACCGCATCAAAATCCGTTGCGTAGTTTTAAAGATCTAAGCATACATAGGGACTGACAGCGGGAAGCGACTTTGTTTTATACTGTGTTTTATTTATATTAATAATGATATTTATTTAAGTTAACATAATATGGTAACTAACATAATATGAATTAATATGTACATCTAATCTAAAAAATGTTACAGCTTAACATGTATACAAACCAAAAATAATAATATGTACAAACGGGTAAAAAAAGAACTTATTGGGCATCAAAAAATTCATCCGCATCGATGTCAATGGAAAAAGTGCCCAGAACGCTGGCAACATTGCCACGTTCGATGGCAAATTAGTATAAACGATCAAAACAACACAGGAATGAGGATATAAGCCCCGTATTTTCCCAGACATGAGTCTTATGTCCAGAATTTTATTAGTGCCTAGATTTATGATACCACTGACAGCATTTGGTTCGCCGCGGACTGCTCTGAGCATACTAATGTCGTACCAAGGACATGCTTGTGTATGCTGCTACCGACTTTTCCGGGAATGAGCTACAGTTTTAATGTAGTAGAATTTGTTTTTATGGTTCCGTAAATCAAAAGGAAAATACGGACCCCCTACTGGGGCCAAGGGCCGGCTTCTGAAAAGAAGGCTCGGCCCCGGTATGAAATGCAAACAAGGAACAGGGTGGGTTTTTTAGTCAGTAACAGTCTGACACTATCTCCCGCTCCGCCCAAGGGCGGGATTTTTCATCTGATGATTTTACCTACCATAAAAAAAACCTTATCACATGTTTTACACCCGTATTTTTAAAGTAGTAATTACTTAAGTGATTAGTTTTTCTTGTTTATAAATACGAGTGTGAAACACAACACGCTGAAAACATAACATTTGATTTCATAACTATTTCTTGTCACTGCAATAAATAGTTTCGTTATAAAAAAGCTGATTTATGTGCTACAATAAAGTTTTTTCAATACACTGTATGCATAATAGACTTTTTTTCCATTGCCAATTATTTTGACAATTAGTTTTTGTGGCAGAACTGTGGGTAGGGTTGCCATGTCTATTTGGCTGCCAGGACAAAAAACGTAAAAATCCCGGATTTTTAAGCTCACAACCATAGTTATTTTGGTTTTTAATGTACTCAGAATAATAAAAAAAAAAATAGTTTAAATTGAATGTTTCCACTGCTGGGACTCAAGCCTTCTCTTGAGGAGAGGAAATTTGCTATATATCCACCAAGCGGGCCCAGTGCGGATTGGTGGATGTCACATGTCTTCGAATTTTTATTTTTAGGACATGACGGTTTGCTCACGATGTTTTCCTTCACCGTTTTGAGAGTAGTGGTAATGAATAATCAGCCTTAGAATGTTCCCTCTGCTGGGAGAAGGAAATTTGCCATATATCCACTACGCGGGCCCAGTGCGGATTGGTGGATGTTACATGCCTTCGAATTTTTAGTTTTAGGACATGAAGGTTTCCTCACGATGTTTTCCTTCATCGTTTTGAGGGCAGTGGTGATAAAAAGGTAATATAGCATCTTTCACATGGCTCCTTCATCTCTGGGTAGGTAGAGCAAGAGAGAATGTGGGAATGTTTTATACCAGGACTACAAATGACATCCGTCTGGACGCTCCCCAGAAGCCCTTCAACCCTTAAAAGGTCTAACCGGATTGGGCCGATATTTTTTTTCACGTCCTATTCGCCAGGGTCGTGTGTACTCTTCATGACTGGGAAATCCATCTCGTTTAGCTCTTCAATCATAGGTGACAGAAGAGCTGGCGAGATGGAGTATTTGGTCGTGGATGTGCGACCCTAGCGGAATAAACTTGAAAGTCTTTGTCGGATATATCCGAGTTAGATGGTTAAACTAGGACAAATCCGGGAAAACCCGGACGTATGGTAACCCTAGTTGTAGGTAGCGTATTTGTGAAATATTTAAATGCAAAAATAGTGTTATGCATTAAAACAAATTCTAGTTCAAATCGAATAGAACTGTGTTTTGAAAGATTCGTTTGCTCAATTTGACAATAGGTATTGGTGTCAGTACTGTTCAATTACGTGATAGATATTTCAACTGCTTACATCTATTTATTTTGTTTATTTGCTAGCGACATTGTTCGCGAAAATATTTTCTAAAAAAGTCAAGTTTTTTTTTAGTACCAACAGGCTTACGCTTGACCACTATCTCACCTGATGGTAAGCGATGATGTAGCCGACGATGGAGCACGCTTGCCTAGAAGTAACCTATTCACTCTTGATTTAAAGACCGTCAGATTGTAGCTTAAAGGAAACACACGACTCCAGCAGAGAATTCCACTCCTTAGCTATATAACAGACTGGTCCGAGCTCAAGTCGTCTACGCCTCAAGGAGTTGTCAGCAAACTGTAGGGGCCCAGCAGGACCGAAGCCTACTGGGGCCAAAGGTTATGTGAGAATGTCACCACGGGCCCTGGGACAAAGGCAATGGAAGGGTAGGTTTTTAGTCAGTAAGAGTCTGACACTATTTCCCGCCCCACCCAAAGGCGGGATTTGTCATTAGATGATATTACCTACCACAAAAAAAAACTTCTTAGCTATATACGCACGATGTCATTTGAAATAAGTTGAACCAACATTGCCATCGTTGCTATAATAATAATAATAATAATCGTCAATTCGTCACATTATCTCCGGTTGTTCTCGTCTGGCTAACGGCGAGTATTTGCATAGGCACAACCTTGTAGCCAAGATTATCCATCAGCAACTTGCTTTGAAATACTCTCTTGTGGGATCGGAAGTGCCGTACTACAGGTATGAGCCCGACCCAGTTCTTGATAATGGTCATATCACGTTGTACTGGGATCGGTCCATCATCACTGACAGGACTATTGTAGCCAATAAGCCTGATATAGTGGTGGTGGACCGAAACGAGAGGCGTGCAATGATTGTTGACATATCCGTTCCGCATGACGAGAACCTCGTGAAAGTCGAGAAAGATAAACAAATCAAGTATATTGACTTGGCTCGCGAGGTTGTCGACATGTGGGAAGTGGATTCGGCGATCATTGTACCGATAGTCGTGTCGGGTAATGGCTTAATAGCCAAGAGCCTCGACCAACACCTTAGGAGGCTCTCGTTAGGCGGCTGGATCAAGGGCTTGATTCAGAAAGCGGTACTCCTGGACACGGCTCGTATTGTTAGGAGGTTCCTTTCTCTGGAGCCCTGACCGCCGGTAGCTTGGACCCTGTTCCCGATACAGGTGGGACACTATTTTTTATATTTTTAAATGTTTTCTTTTTTGTGTTTTTTTTTTTAAAGAAATATTTAAAAATGTAATTTATAAGTTTATTAATGAATAAAGAGAATAATAATAATAATTTATTTAACCCAAAAATACATATTACACAATTTGACATTGCTCTTAATTATGACATTGTTAAAATTACATATAAATATTTGACATATGCTGCCGAACTAGGCGTGGAGCCTGTATTTCGGCATGCAGCTATGGTAACCTTCCGGTTCCATCATAAGATTAGCTCCGTGTCATAATAATGTCGCATTGTCATCCAATTTAGTTATGCATGCAAAATTCCAGCTGAATCGGTAACAGAGAAGTGTATCGAATTCGCAATGTTTGATTACCGATACACATCGCGACAGGTGAAATTAAATAAAAAGCTTGTAAAAGAAGCCTTGTGCAAAATATTATATACTAGCTTTTGCCCGCGGCTTCGCTCCCACTCTTACCCCTACTCTACTGTACTCTATCCTACTCTACCGTACTCTACTCTACTCTACCGTACTCTACTCTACTTTACCCTATTCTATCCTACTCTACCGTACTCTACTCTACTCAACTTTACCGTACTCTATCCTACGCTACCGTACTCTACTCTACTTTATCCTACTCTACCGTACTCTACTCTACTCTACTTTACCCTACTCTAACGTACTCTACTCTACTCTACTTTACTCTACTCTATCCTACTCTAACGTACTCTACTCTACTTTACCCTACTCTATCCTACTCTACCGTACTCTACTCTACTTTACCCTACTCTACCCTACTCTACTTTCTCCCTACTGAGTAGGTTTTGGATTTATTTTTATTTAACGGGATAAACTCCTATGTCCTTCTCCTGGTTTTAAGCTACCTTCCCACCAATTTTCAGCCAAATCGGTTCAAACGTTCTTGAGTTATAAATAGTGTAACTAACACGACTTTCTTTTATATATATAGATGTTGATATGTCATCATCATCATCATCATCATTTCATCCGAAAGACTTCTACTATTGGAAATAGGCCTCTCCCAAGCGTCGCTATAACGCCCGGTCCTGTGCGTCTCGCATCCATCGGACTCCAGCGACCGTCACCAGGTCATCGGTCCACCTTGTGGGAAGCCTTCCAACGCTGCGTCTTCGGGTACGCGATCGCCACTTCGGAACCTTTCGGCCCCAACGGCCAGCAATGCGAGCAATGTACCCAGGCCATTGCTGCTTAAGCTTGGCGATTCTTCGTGCTATGTCGGCAACCCTGGTTCTCTTGCGGATGTCTTCATTCCTGATGATGCCAGCCGAAAGACGTTCACTGTTGGACATAGGCCTCTCCCAAGCGTCGCTACAAGGACCGGTCCTGTGCGTCTCGCATCCATCGGACTCCAGCGATCCTGATCAGGTCATCGGTCCACCGAACGCTGCGTCTTCCGGTACGCGGTCGCCAGTTCAGAACCTTTCGGCCCCAACGGCCATCTGTTCTGCGTGAAATGTGCCCGGCCCATTGCTGCTTAACCTTGGCGATTCTTCGTTCTATGTCGGCAACCTGGGTTCTCTTATTTTATATGTCGGTTGTCAGTGAGTTTCTCCTTTTATTTAATCACCGTTAAATTTTGGTCGTTTTAATCCCGCGGAGGTCGATTAGGTTACTTAACGTCAGCTGAGCGAGGCCAATGAACTGTAGGTAGTTAGTACGCAATGTGCGAGCAATGCGCAATGGCAATGCGCGTTGTGTGTATAGGTGGGGGTGCCATATAAAAAATATTGGGAACCCCTAAACTAAACAATCATTTCAATTGTAAACGAAAATATTTACAAATGATGCAAGATAATATTATAATAACAAGGAAAATACGTGTCAAGGTCTCCAAAGAGTACGTGGTCAATTAGTTTTTTTTTTATTAATGTTTACAAAGGTTTGGATAAGGATATTATAGTGTTTAACCGACTTCGAAAAAAAGGAGGTTCTATGTTCGGCTGTATGTATTTTTTTTATGTACAGTCCGGAGTCAAAAGTGCAGTTGCACTCTAACAATGCTAAACTGTCTAAGATTTCTTTGTAGTAGAATTCTAGTATTCTGCAACTAGTTTATTCAATATTTTAGATTGTATGCTACAAACTATATGGGTAATGATCCATTGACCCTCTTTTAAAATGAAATTTTACATACTTTAGTGTCGGTAGAGTGCAACTGCACTTTTGAGCCCTGACTGTACGTATACGTTCACCGATATCTCGGTCAATTGTAGACCGATTTTGACAATTTTTGTTTTGATTGAAAAATTATACTCCTGAGTTCCATTGAAATCTTGATTTGATCTGATGATGAACTTCGAAGATATAGAACGGAACTCTTCAAAAAGTCATAGCAGAACTGTCGTAACAAGTAAAATTGCTTTTTTTTTTATCGAATTCGAGAGTACCTAACGTCACAAATCCAATGTCGACCGATCGGAATTAAACTCGAGAGTAAGTGTATTGTATTTGGTGTCGGTGGTGTCCAACTTGTGACCTTCTTTAAAATTTTTGGGAAAAAATACAACATGGTGTTTTTTTTTATGGTAGGAAAATCATCCAATGACAAATCCCGCCCTTAGGCGGAGCGGGAAGTAGTGTCAGACTCTTACTGACTAAAAACCTACCCCGTCCCTTCGTTGCCTACCGTGCTGGGGCCGGGTATTCCTTTCGGAAGCTGACCCATGACTCAAGCAGGCTTCGACCCTGCCTGCCTGCAGCTAGCAGGCTGGGCCTCTACGTTTTTCTGACATACAACATGGTGTTAAAATTATTGCAATTGATTCAGTTACTGATTCTGAACAAACTATATATAGGCTTTACATATACTAAAAATAATGTTGTATATAGATTATCATGATTCACTCTGTCTATTGGTAAAAACTGCACATAAATCCGTTCAGGCGTTTTTGAGTTCATTGCGTTCATACAGACAGACGCTGTGAGAGACTTTGTTTTATAATGTGAGATAATAATAATATACTTATTAGTATTCAAATATGTAAATAAGTCATTTGAATTATTTGTAAACGGATGTTCATTTGATACAAATGTCGTGTCCTTCGTAGGAATTTGTCCTTGTACTGCTAAATATTATAAACATAAATGTTTGTTATCAGAAATATATAAAAATGAATAGATGTTCGTTAGTCTCGCTAAAACTCGAGAACGGCTGGACCGATTTGGTTCGTTTTGGTCTTGAAATATTCGTCATGGTCCAGGGAAGATTTAAATAAATGGTGAGAAAAAAAAGTATTCATTGATTATTATTAGGCGGTACGAAGACCGCCGGGACTGTCTGAAATAAAAATAATCCCAGGAGAAACAAGTTTAACGACATAGCCCATAGCCCGAAGAAAGCCGAACTTCGCCGAACTTAAGTGAGGGGCCAACCCCTCTCGCCTTTAGTCAACGTTGAGAATAGTTTTAAAAACTTGTTGCTTCATCTAACGCAATCCAACGCGATGTTTGAAGAAAAGGCAACACGAAAAAAGAGAGATAATGCCTGAAAACTCTGTTTCCATTCGGTAATTCCGTGATTTACTCGAATATTTCACAAAACTTGTTCCAGGATATACGCGTTCTTTAAAACCCTTAAAAGTTTTTGAGACAAATTGTCGTCATTCAGAATCTCGATTAAATGTACAAGGCTTCTATAGAAGTACTGTTTCATATTTTTAATAAATGAGTACATTATGGAGGGCCTAATTTCACGTAAAATACCAGATTTTCAGAGGTCTTTACTGGATTAGTTTCACACAAATTTATGTTTTTATTTCTAAAGAAGCCTATATAATATTCACAGAATATCTGTGTATCCAAAATATCTGGAGAAAGATGTGTAATAACATCATAATCACGTAAGAGCGGTTGTATGAAAACTTTGAATTGGTTTGGCCGTTTGTAAGTGGCAATGTGCAGGGCACATTGCTCGCAAAATAGACGGACAAAAGGAGGTTTAGAAATAGCGTCCTGAAAACTGTTGTCTGTTTTCCTACCAGTACCTCTACCATGAGTTTTAAGCAATAGTATTCGTCGCTACTCGATATCGACGCCGTAAATATTTTGTATGGCAAATTTTGGTTCTGCAAGTGACCGCTAGAGGCGCTGCAAAATTTGCCATACAAAATATTTACGGCGTCGATATCGAGCAGCGACGAATACTATTGCTTAAAACTCATGGTAGAGGTACTGAAGGCCCTAATTGACCAGCGAGTAAAACCGCGGTCTTACCGCTCGTCGGTAAAGCTCGCCGGTGTATCATTGCAATACGAACGACGAGCCTGGCTCGCGGCTCGTCGTGTTTGCTTCATTTCCTACTCGGCTCGTCGTTCAAAACTGTTTTACTCGCTAGTCGATTAGCACCGACGAGCCGCGAGTAAAACCGACGTTCTATGAAACCGCGGTATTGGGTCGTACGTCGATCGCTTAATATTTTTGGCTGACCGCTCAATAAGACTTGCTGCAAAACCTTAGTACCAAATTATACCATAATCTGCCATAAAGTGTGGACTCGACCGCCTCTAAGCCGCCGCCGGGATTCCGATCCCGATTTCCGGCCACCGTAGGAGCGGGCTTGCGGACGGCGTGCAATGGGTAGCACGCTGTCCGATTGTCTGGTAACCGACCGGACCGAGCCCAAGTCGTTGACGGCGCGTTCTGTTCCCGCGCGCCTCAAGGAGCTGTCAGCACACCGAAGAGGCCCAGCCTGCTAACTGCAGGCAGGCAGGGTCGAAGCCTGCTGGGGTCATGGGTCAGCTTCCGAAAGGAATACCTGGCAGTCCGGCACGATAGGCAACGAAGGAACGGGGTAGATTTTTAGTCAGTAAGAGTCTGACACTACTTCCCGCTCCGCCCAAGGGCGGGATTTGTCATTGGATGATTTTGCCTACCATAAAAAAAAAAACCACCTCTAAGAGGTACCAAATTTATATTGCCAATTATTAATTAATACAAAAATTTTCAATGTCAGTATGTCGAAGCAATCAATATGTTACTTAATATTATAATTTATTTAAATAAAACTTAAAATCTTTGATTAATATTGTCGTTTTAAATAAGTTAAGAAATCATTTTGACGTAGATCGATCATATTTTGCTTTTGGCACGTTTTAGGGTTCCGTGCTCCAATTGGCAAAAGGAACCTTTAGGATCACTTTATTTTTCGACTGTCAAGGCCCTTTTTTTGGCGGTGTGTGAAATCATCCAATGACATCTCCCGCTCTTGGGCGGAGCGAGAGATAGTGTCAGACTCTTACTGACTAAAAACCCACCCCGTTCCTTCGTTGCCTTAGATACCAAGCCCGAGCTTTCCTTTCAGAAGCAAACCCTTGGCCTCAGTAGGCTTCGACCCTGCCTGCCTGCAGCTAGCAGGCTGGGTCTCTACGCTTTGCTGACAACTCCTTGAGGCGCGCGGGAACCTGGGCTTGGTCCGGATGGTTACCGGACGGTCGGACAGCGAGCTACCCATAGCTCACCGCGCCTACGTTGGCTGGAAATCCAGTATCGGAATCGGAATCGGAATCCCCGCGGCGGCTGGGCTGTGAGGGCCGTTGCCTCTCGCGTACGGCCTCCTCCTTTGCTAGCAAACGTGTGGAGGTGTCAAGTAGCAAATATTCAGTCCTCTATCCCTTAGAGCGTTTACATTTGTGAGAGAGTGCATTGAAATTGCACTATTTAATTCCGCTCATTTGGCAGGCCTGTTGGTCTAGTGGTTAGAGACCCTGTCTGCTATGCCGGAGGTCGGGGGTTCGATTCCCACCCAGGACAAATGTTTGTGTGATAAGCACGATGATTTGTTCTGTCTGGGTGTAATTTATCTATAATATGTATGTATTTAGAAAAATATAAATATTTTTATCAGTTGTCTAATACTCATAACACAAGCTTTGCTTAACTTGGAACTAGACGGCGTTGTGTGAAAGTTCTAGAAAAAAAATTATGCGTATAGCTTAGGAGTCGAAATCCGTGCTAGAATTTCTGTTTCTTGATAGCTACTACTTTGAGGTCTTTGAGTCATCAAAAGTTAGAAATCTATGGGGGGAGACTTCCCTTTGACCTAGAATTATGAAATTTTTTAGATGCAAAGCCATGTAGCACAACGCGTAGGTAGTTACATCACAATCACAACATAGTGTAAAACAAATTCGCTTCCCGCTGTCTGTCCCTTTGTATGCTTAGATCTTTAAAACTACGTAGGTACCGGATTTTGATGCGGTTTTTTTTAATAGAGTGATTCAAAAGAAAGGTTTATATGTATATTACATGCATAATATATTTAATATCACCATTGCACCCGTGCGAAGCTGAGGCGGGTCGCTAGTACATAATAAATACTTTTTGCAATTTGGAAAAATGTTCGAAACCCGTTTCGGTAAATGAAGTTCGTCAAGTTCGGTAAATTTGTACGGAACTCTCAGTGTCCTTGCCCGACTCCGCACTTGTTCGGTGTTTTTTCTTTCGGTAACTATTTTTATTAGGTATTATAAATTACTTTTGTAAAAAAAGTACCTATATGATTTGTAAATCTTGTATTACGAACATATCTACGTAGTTACAATTCATTGCTATACACCGTTAAATTTTGGTCGTTTAAATCCCGCGGAGGATCGTTTCATGTATGAAACACTATCGATTTATAAAGTTAAAATTAAAAAATAAAGTAATTTTTTTCTAAAACTCGAATTAATATACGGTTATACAAAATTAATTTCTTTAAGTAAACGTCAGCTGAGCGAGGCCAATGAACTGTAGGTAGTTAGTACGCAACGACCAACAACTACCTACAAGGTCATTGACCGATGGATGCGAGACGCACAGGACCGGCCATTGTGGCGACGCCTGGGGGAGGCCTATGCCCAACAGTGGACGTCTTTTAGCTGAAATGATGATGATGATGAAGTACATCATCACCGATGATCTTCTTGGCTCGCTTCTCAATCGACTTCAAGACATCGAGCTGATATTTTAGCAGTATCAATAAAAAAAAGATACTTATCAAAAACACCCAAAAAACTGACCTCTCGAAAAGCCAATCAAAGAAACATGATACTTCACTTCGGTTCCATATTTATTACAATGAGTTAACTACAAAAACTGCAGGTATAAGGTACCGGTCTTTTTCCGAATCAATATCCGGGACTAAAAAGGTTTAACGATACAGAGCGTACAAGAAAAATGTCATCGACAATGGTTAAAATATTTTTTTTTTAACTTTTACAAAAAAATTCAACCGACTTCAATTTAAAAAAAAAGTGCATATTTATTTTAATTTTGGAAGTCGGCGTTTCTATATGTGTGACTGTTTGTTTTTTAAAACAAGGATATTAAATCTATTTTGCACTTTTATGTTTTTTTTTTTACTTTGAAGTACAGTATGTTCGCCGGTTCTTGGCGCGCCTGAAGTTAGGCTCTGCGAACTTTAGCGCTTGTGCACTCGTAAAAAAATAAATGGTTTGAAAAAATAAATGCTAATAGCAGTTGTTATTGCTATTAACAGTTGGTATTGGCATTTATTTTTATAAATCATTTATTTGACGCGCTTATTTTGAGCGCTAAAGTTCGCAGAGCCTAACTTCAGGCGCGCCAAGAACCGTCGAACGTACTGTATGTTGTATTTTTTTTTGTAAAAAGTTTTTTATTTCACACTATTATTAGCATACATAGAGACATACAGCGGGAAGCGCCTTTATTTTATATTATGTAGTGATATGTATGTATTTAGAAATATATAAGTATTTTTATCAGTTGTCTAGTACTCATAACACAAGCTCTGCTTAGCTTGAGACTAGGCGGCGTTGTGTGATAGTTGTGGAATATTATTATTCCGTTCCACTCAATTTGACCTCCAATATTTTTCAAAACAGTTCGACATTTAGCCTAACATTATTGTTTACATGTGACCTTTTTTTTTGAAGGTCTGAAGCCATCAGATATCTTCTCTCGCTCTTGGTGAAGCGAGAGGGCGTGTCAGACTTTTTATTGAGTAAAACACCGGTGTCCTTCCAGTTGCCTCTTGAGTTCTAGATTTTCTATTCAGAAATTTCTTATGGCCTTAATGAGCATCGGCCCTGCTTGGGTCTCTATGGTATTCTAACATTTTTTTCGGACGCGCTTGGAGCTCAACTCTAAGTCGATTTGGGATTGGTCCTAACCGGACAGCGTTACCTATTGCTCGTTGTCCACAACCCCGCGCCTAAGGTGGCTGGTAGCCGTCCAGCAAATCCCGAAACACGTGTCTAGTATTCTATGCACAAATTTTCATAACTGTATCATGGAAAATCGCAAAGTTATAAGCTTGTTATGTTACCTGGTTGTTCACATAAACACATGGTCACGGGACCATCCGGGCGACTGAGAGGTGGTTTTGCTGCCGCACCGCACTAATACACGCTATGACCTGCCGTAACCTGTGTTGCACTTAGTGTTGGTGGTGTCCAACTTGTGACCTTTTTTCAAATGTTTTTGGGAAAAAATATAACATTTAAAAACTATTGGAATCGATTCAGTTACTGATTCTGAATAAACTATTCAGGTTTCGTATATACTAAATATAATGTTGTATATTTTGATGTCCTCAAACATATTTGTTTGTAAACATACTATCTAGGTTTCGTAGCAACAGTTCAAAGTGTTATTGAGACTTTGACAACTAGAACAATAGATTTATTTACTAAACAATATGTTGATATAATGTTTATTTTCTAACCTATATTGTACATCATAATATCCTCATTATATCATTTGCTTACCCCACATTTTTGCATTTCTGCAGGTCTAATAAGGCCACTTTTGTAGAATCATAATATGAATCATATTTTTTGTATACGACAATATTTACAAGGAATATGATTCTGATATGCAGTGAATTGAGTATGATTCGACTAATTTGTGCAACCATTTTACGTTTAAAGAATTGCTTATGATCTGCTAGGAATTCGGAATATGATTTGCTCTAGATGAATTGCTCATGTAACGTTTTTAGGCCTGCTGATCTAAGTGATGATGTGGTCGACGATGGAGCACGCTTGCCTAGAAGTAACCTATTCCCTCTTGGCTTAAAGACACCCCCTTATTGCTTTATTTTCGGTGGGAAAATCATCCAATGACATTCCCCGTCCTTGGGCGGAGCGGGAGATAGTATCTGACTCTTACTGACTAAAATCCTACCCTGTTTTTCCCTGCCTTGGTTCCAGGGCCCTGGTATGCATTTTCATACCTCCTCAGAGTCTCAGACTAGGCCTCGACCCTACTAAGCCCTTACAGTTTGCTGACAACTCCTTGAGGCGCTCGCCTATGGTGACTGGTATCTTGTTTATGATTATATTGGATTATGAAGGCCAGAAATAAGCAGCTTGTGACGAGATTATAGTAGAAGTTGAAGATTATCTCAAGGCAGGAGGAAACATCCTCCCAGGACAATAAGTATCCTAACATTAGCATTGTTTTTTTAGCATTATCAGCCATTTTAATGTTCCCGCTGCTTTGGCTCAGGCCTCCTCTCTAGAAGAGGGAATGAGCCGTAATCCACCACGCGGGCCCAGTGCGGATTGGATAATGTCACGCGTCTTCGAATTTTTGATTCTAGGACATGCCGGTTTCCTCACGATGTTTTCCTTCACCGTTTTGAGAGCAGTGGTGATGAAATAAATTACACAAAGTAATGCGCCTGGCTGGGTTTGTACCTACGGCCTACAACTCGTAAGTCGGGGCCGTTACCACTCGGCCACCACTGCTCTGCCTACGTTAGCACATAGGCCGGAATACCTTCCAGGTAATAGTCTACCCGTGTATCAAGTTTCATCGAAATCCATTCAGTAGTTTTTGCGTGAAAGAGTAACAACATTAGCTTACATACAAACTTTCGCGTTTATTATTATACTAGCGACACGCCCCAGCTTCGCACGGATGCAATTGTGATATTAAAAATGCATAATGCATTTTTAATATACACCGTTAAATTTTGGTCGTTTGAGTCCCGCGGAGGATCGATTCAGCACATAAAACACTATCGATTTGTAAAGATAAAAATGAAAAATAAAGTACTTTTTTCTCAAACTCTGTTTAATTCACGCATGTACGAAATTAATTTCTTTAAGTAAATGTCAGCTGAGCGAGGCCAATGAACTTAAGGTAGTTAGTACGCAACGACTGACAGCTACCTACATTCGCGTTTTAGAAATTTTTTTATCTTTATTAATCGATAGTTTTTCATGTACCGGATCGACCCTCTACGGGATTAAAACTACCAAAATTTAACAGTGTATAAACCTTCCTCTTGAATCACTCTATCTATTAAAAAAACCGCATCAAAATACGTTGCGTAGTTTTAAAGATCTAAGCGTACATAGGGACAGACAGCGGGAAGCGACTTTGTGTTATACTATGTAGTGAAGTAGGATATTGTTACCCATCTGCTGGTGAGCCGGTTTACACGTCATTAGCATATGTTTAAAATAATATTACAATATGATAAAGTTGTTTGTTAGTTTAGAACAGGGCTGTCCAAACTAGATAGGATTCAGGGCCAATAAAAATGACTAAATACATTGGGGGGCCGCAAAATATTTATAAAAATAGAATACAGGTTTGATTAGTATCATGAGTAGGTGGTCAACTAAGCCCGCTCGAAATCAGCCCGCGGGATCACTAGACCCTGTCCCATTTTGAAGGGGTCGAATGGTCCCGCTGCCCAATTTTATTATAAGTACAGTCATGAAATAAAGTTCTGTGTTAGATTTAAGTATATTCTCGTTATATAAAATGTTTGTCTCAATTTTACTTATATAATAATAATAATTGTGGTTTATTAATGGCAAAGGTTTGGTTTATATGTACCATCTAATTTAAAGAGATTTTAGAATTTTATTGAGAATTTTGACTTATCACTATTGCGCTCGACTGTATCCACCAGTAGCTTTAAACAATGGATATTTTTTTAAGTTTGAATGTGGGATCAGTTAACCACTAAAAAAAAAGAAAATGAATTGTATAGTCAAGTGAACCCGCGGGATGAGAAGCAAGCGGGTTGAGTTGACTACAGACTCTCATATTTTTTTTTTATTACTTTTTCATTAAATTATCTTTTAAAATTCTGTCAACATCAACATCATTATTAGTAGTGGTTAGACGCAGTGCATGTTTATGTGAAGTATCTGTCAATCAAGAAGATAAAAAAGATTCGGCAGGCCGTATGCGGCCTTTGGGCTATTGTTTGGACAGCTCTAGTTTAGAAACTTGTTTAAGAGCATCCATACCCGACATACATTTTCACTGTATTTCATACAGCCGCTCTTACGTGATTATGATGTTATTACACATCTTTCTCCACATATTTTGGATACACAGATATCTTGTGGATATTATCTAGGCTTCTATAGAAACCAAAACATGTGTAAAACTTATCCAGTAAAGAGTATCTCTGAAAATCTGCGATTTTGCGTGAATTTTTCAAAAACTTTAACAGTATTTTTTTTTATATTTCCCAAAAGTATTGTGAAATATTTGAGTGAATGATGGTATTACCGAATGCCAGACCGTTCAGGGGGCATACTCTCGAGTTTAATTCCGATAGATCGACACCGGAATTGTGACGGTAGGTACTCTTCTCTCTCGCCGGGCCTTGGTTCAGGCCATGGTCCGTAGTGAGGAGGGATGGCAGGCGGTGGCCTCCTTCTGCGAAGCAGTAATGCTAGCAAAGGAGGAGGCCGACCGCATCAGGCAGAGGCAACGGGGCGCTCGCCCCAGCCGCCGCCGGGATTCCGATCCCGATTTCCGGCCACCGTAGGCGCGGGCTTGCGGACGGCGTGCAATGGGTAGCACGCTGTCCGATCGTCCGGTAACCGACCGGACCGAGCCCAAGTCGTCGACGGCGCGTTCTGTTCCCGCGCGCCTCAAGGAGCTGTCAGCACACCGAAGAGGCCCAGCCTGCTAACTGCAGGCAGGCAGGGTCGAAGCCTACTGGGGTCATGGGTTAGTTCCGAAAGGAATGCTCGACCCCGGCACGATAGGCTACGAAGGAACGGGGTAGGTTTTTAGTCAGTAAGAGTCTGACACTACTTCCCGCTCCGCCCAAGGGCGGGATTTGTCATTGGATGATTTTACCTACCATAAAAAAAAAAAAAAAAAAAAACGGTAGGTACTCTTGAATTCGATGCTAGCGCCAAATTGGTTTAAATTGCGTGACCACAGACCAAGCCTAATCCCCATTTTACTTAGTTTCCCAAAAAGGTCACGCAATTTGGCGCTAGCATCGAATTCAAGAGTACCGTGACAATTTCAATGTCGACCGATCGGAATTAAACTTGGGAGTAAGCCCCCAGTGTTTTCTCTGTGTTCTCGCGTTGCCTTTTTATCAAACATTGCGTTGGATGAATCAACAAGCTTTTAGGGAAGGCACTCTTAATGCAATCTCTGATGGTCCTGATTGGATATTGTATGACCAAAAGCCTGCTGTAACCTGATTATGGTATCCTTTATCATAGTATGTTTTTTTTTTATTTTTTATTATGGATAGACTCGCGTTTGACCACTATCTCGCCTGATACACAAGGCGAGGCAAGGTACTCCTCGATACGGCTCGCATTGCGAGGAGGTTCCTGTCTCTGGAGCCTACACCACCGGTAGCTTGGACCCTGCTCCAGACACCGGTGGCCTAATATGTTTTTAGTTTTAAATTACTTTTTTTTTTTAAGAAATACTCGTATTATAAATAATATGTGAATAAGATAAATAAAGAGATAGTAATGGCATTAACTACCTTCTGCCAGCGACTTTGCTCGTGAAAATATCGGTTTCTCCATACAAACTTCCAACCCCCGTTTTACCCCCTTAGGGGTGGAGTTTCATAAAATCCGTTCTTAGCGGATGTCTACACTTTATAAGGAACCTACCTGCCAAATTTTAAGTTTATAAGTGTTATAGTTTCTGAGATTTCGTGATTAATCAGTGAGTTGTGTTTCGCTTTTATTTATAGACTATTATGTGTAGTCTGTGCGCTCCCACTGCTGGGCAAAGGCTTTTACCTCTTTATTCCAAGAATCCCAGTTTTGAATTCTTACACACTTGCTAAGGGACCCTCAACATATACCAAGGCAACCCCTAGATTGCAATCCTCAAGGAAAGCGTAAACATGGTCGCCCTAAGCAGACCTGGCCACGAACGGTCATAGCAGATGCGAAGAACATAGTGAAGACCTGGAGCGAAATGAAACGCAAAGTTCAAGACCAAACGGGAGCCTTCAGCCCCATCTAGGAGACTCTGGAATCTAATTCATACACTTAGCGTAGCATAGCATCAGCCTTATTATGTTCCCACTGCTGGGACTCAGGCCTCCTCTCTAGGAAAGGGAATGGGCCATAATCCACCACGCGGGCCCAGTGCGGGTTGGTAGATGTCACATGTCTTCGAATTTTTAGCTCTAGGACATGCCGGTTTCCTCACGATGTTTTCCTTCACCGTTTTGAGGGCAGTGGTGATGAAATAAAATAATAAAGTAATCCGCCTGGCTGGGTTTGAAACCGAGCTTACAATTCGTAAGTCTTGGCTTTTATCACTCAGCCACCATTCATACACTTGCTAGCTTAGAAAAACCGAAAAAAAAAACATACTTGTATCCTTATATCACCAACGAATCAACTCATTAAAATCACAAAAACAAAATTTATTGATTCATATATCATTGACCAATAAGTAAATACACTTAATTTAAAAAAAGACAAAAAAACAAACGACTTGCAAAATACCAAACCTTACTAACTTTTTGATTTCGATTCCCGTTCAATTCACAGAAATTCACAGAACTCACTATTCACTTCACAACACTCTGTCAACACGATAATATTATTTTTTTTTTTTTACATAAAATTATTTTGCTGAGACGTCCGTACCTCGCGGGTGTCGTAGACTCACTGGCTGCGCATGCGCAGGTGTCTCGTATAAGATCGGAGGTGGCGAGGGACGGTGTCATGCACTATAGCTGCATTATTTGCTATCGCCATTTTTAAAACAGTTTTCGGGTCAGATTTTTGTTTTTAGTACTTCCTTTGTTATGATCATGATTAGTTTGTTTTTTTTTTTTGTTGTTGATCGGTGAGTTTTTTCTTAGTTGATCGGTGAGTTTGAGTTGTATTTTTTTGTCGTTAGGTGATGAAACTAATGAGTTAAGCTGTGTCCGGTCTGCGAATAGATTTGATAATGTAAATTAGTGACATAATATTATTTTGAAAGCTTGATTTGGAGTAATATTTTCTTGTAAAATTATTATTATGTAAATTAAAATGTTTTATTAGTCCGGACTATAGAGGAAAACGGTACGGTTGGCGCAATGACTAGCCTGTTAAACTAGTGGTTAGTGGCCCTGACAGCTATGCCGGAGGTCGTGGGTTCGATTCCCACCTAGGACAAATGTTTGTTTGATGAGCACGATCATTTGTTCTGTGTCTGGGTGTAATTTATCTATAATATGTATGTATTTAGAAATATAAAGTATGTTTATCAGTTGTCTAGTACCCATAACACATGCTCTGCTTAGCTTGGGACTAGACGGCGTTGTGTGATAGTTGTGGAATATAAATAAAAATAAATGGCTGAGCAGGCGGGTTTGATTCCCGCTCGAAACAAAAATTTTTATGGTCTACAGATACTTGTTCCGTGTCTGGGTGTCTTGTGTATGTGAGTTTATATGTTTGTGAACTCACCCACGATACAGGAGTCATGCCTGGTGTGGGGCAACGTTTTAAATTAAAAAAAAATACAAGCAATTTTCATTTTAAAGTCATTCCAAGTTCAAAGGAAAGTTATCTAGTATCTTCTACAATAAAGTTTTACGGGAGAACCCTGTTTTTTGTTTTGATGTAGGTAATCATCAAATAACTTCCTTCTCCCGCTCTGGGTGAAGCGAGAGGGAGTGTCCAGACTTTTATTGACTACAACCCTCTTGTGTCCCTTGCGATGGCGATCTCTCGCGCCGGGCCTTGGTACAGGCCTACTTCTGCGAAGCAGTAATACTAGCAAAGGAGGAAGCCGACCGCATCAGGCCAAGGCAACGGCGCTGACCCCCCAGCCGCTGCCGAGGTTCCGGTCCCGATTTCCGGCCACCGTAGGCGCGGGCTTGCGTATGGTGAGCAATGTGTAGCTCGCTGTCCAACCGTCCGGTAACCGTCCGAACTGAGCCCAAGTTGTCGACTTCCTGTATAGTAACACGCGCGCTTCAAGGAGTCGTCAGCAAACCGTTGGTACCCAGCAGGGTCGAAACCTACTGTGGCCAAGGATCGATTTCTGAAATGAAGGTACGGCTCTGGTATGAAAGACAACGAAGGAACAGGAGTGGGTTTTTAGTCAGTAAAAGTCTGACACTAACTCCCGTCCCGCCCAAGCGCGGATATGTCATTGTATTTTCCCACCGAAAAAAACAAAACCCTTTGTCTTGCATTAAATTTTAATAAATAAATAAATCATATGCGCATGCGATAAGGACATGCGACAGAAGTTATTTAATGAATAGCTTTTGCCCGTCGCTTCGCCTCCGCTCTACTCTATCCTACTCTACCTTATTCTACCCTAGCCTACTCTATCCTAACCTACCCTTCGCTAACCCTACTCTACCCTACCCATCTCTACTCTGGGGCGCTCGCCCCAGCCGCCGCCGGGATTCCGATCCCGATTTCCGGCCACCGTAGGCGCGGGCTTGCGGACGGCGTGCAGTGGGTAGCACGGTGTCCGATCGTCCGGTAACCGACCGGACCGAGCCCAAGTCGTCGACGGCGCGTTCTGTTCCCACGCGCCTCAAGGAGCTATCAGCACACCGAAGAGGCCCAGCCTGCTGACTGCAGGCAGGCAGGGTCGAAACCTACCGGGGTCATGGGTTAACTTCCGAAAGGAATACCCGGCCCCGGCACGATAGGCTACGAAGGAACGGGGTAGGTTTTTAGTCAGTAAGAGTCTGACACTACTTCCCGCTCAGCCCAAGGGCGGGATTTGTCATTGGATGATTTTCCCTACCATAAAAAAAAACCCATCTCTACTCTACTCTACCCTACTCTGGCAACCCATTCAGTGATTCATTTCTATACTATAGATATATACCTAACCCAAAAAAAAGATATATAATGAGATATATAATGTCCTAATAACCTCAAGAGGGTTTGGAACCACTCCCAAATATGTCTCAATAGTGAAAGTGAATCATTTTCAGTGAAACCGACCGGATGCAGATAACTACGGTGTACCTACACGCTTTAATTGCATAAGTTTCATTTTAAATGGCGTTAATGGTTTTTCCCCAGTAGGCTTCGACCCTGCTTGCCTGCACCTAGCAGGCTGGGTCTCTACGGTTTGCTGACAACTCCTTGAGGCGCGCGGGAACAGTGCGCGCCGTCGACGACCTGGGCTTGGTCCGGATGGTTACTGTACGGTCGGACAGCGAGCTACCCATAGCTCGCCGTCCGCAAGCCCGATGTACTGTAGGTAGTTAGTACGCAAGGACCGACAACTCCCTACAAGGTCATTGACTCGTTTACTTAAATAAATTAATTTCGTATAAGTATGCGTATAGATATTAATTCGAGTTTTTGAAAAAAAGTACTTTATTTTTCATTTTTCTCTTAAAATTTTTAAAATTTCAAAATGAACCTCTTCCTTTTTTAAGTCGGTTAAAGACACAGTACATCGACTCCTACCTTTGTTTACCGTGTTACAACGACAATGACGACGTCTATTGACAAACCGATGACTCCATCAATGATAAGTGTCACACCTAAAAACTGATAACCATATCCGATGGGCTTTGCCGATGATGTACTTACTTTCACTCTTCGGCCATATTTGGAAGCTCAAAGCTTACTTGCTTGACCCTTAGTAAAGTTTTTGGGTCATCGCTTTTATTATGAGGAGTTCACTGAAGTATTTTTTTATTATTGACTATTTAGTTCAAAATAATGTAGTAATATTAATAATCTTCTTCTTTTAAATAAAAATGAATAGCTGTTCGTTAGTCTCGCTAAAACTCGAGAACGGGTGGACCGATTTGACCATTTTGACCAATTTTTGTTTTTAAATATTCGTCATACTCCAGAGAAGGTTTTGTAGGGGCCCAGTAGGGCCGAAGCCTAGTGGGGCCAATGGTTTGGTGAAAATGAACCCCGGGGATCTGCATCGAAGGTAATGAATGGAACAGGGTAGGTTTTTAGTCAGTAAGAGTCTGACACTATCTCCCGCCCCACCCAAGGGCGGGATTTGTCATTTGATGATTTTATCTACCATAAAAAAAAGGGACGGTTTAAAAGGGTTTTTTTTTTCGGTGGGTAAAAATCATCCAATGACATCTTCTGCCTTTGGGTGGAGCGGGAGTGTCAGACTCTTACTGACTAAAAACGCACTCCAGTTCCATTTTTTCCTTTCATACCGGGCCGAACCTTCCTTTCAGTAAACGTTTCTTGGCCCCAGTAGGCTTCGACCCTGCTGGGCTCCTACGGTTTGCTGACAGCTCCTTGAGGCGCACGTGGAACACTACGCGCCATCGATGACTTGGGCTCGGTCCGGACGGTTACCGGACGGTCGGACAGCGAGCTACCCTTTGCTCGCCGTCTGCAAGCCCTCGCCTACGGTGGCCCGATATCGGGATCGGAATCCAGTACTGTACTGTAATACGGTGGCTGGGGAGTGAGTGCCGTTACCTCATGCGTGAGGGCAGGAAGATGATGATGTCTACTGCGGGCGGGCGAACATCACGCAACCCTCATCTACAAGTTGTTACAAAAATAAATTAAGAAACAATTCTCTGGTAGCGTAAAAAATATTTTATTATTAAACACGGATCGTGTCTGATAAATGGTCGGCTATTGATAAAGAATTTAAAAAAGAACACGTTCAAAATGAAAGTATTTTGTAATTGTTTAGAATGTAGCGACATCTATGTAATGAGCACGATCATTTGCTCTGTGTCTGGGTGTAATTTATCTTTTACTAGCGGCCTGCCCCGGCTTCGCACGAGTGCAATACTGATGCAAATATATTATGCATTTATATATATAAACCTTCCTCTTGAATCACTCTTATATAGCATCGAAATCCGTTGCGTAGTTTTAAAGATTTAAGCATACATAGGGACAGACAGCGGGAAACGACTTTGTTTTATATTATGTAGTGATGTATGTATTAAGCAATACACCCCTATTTTTTAATTAGTGCACAAAAAAATGGGGCTCAATCAGTACCCGTTACTGATCATATTTGTGTAGTCAAAAGTACAAAAAACGAAATCCCAAAATTTTCCACGAAAATTTGACATTATTGGTAAATTCATAATTGTATCATCATTCATAACAACTACTTCTAGAAAATACTAAGCGCAGTGTTTTTCCAGTTTTTATTGACATTTTTTCATTCATAAACAATAACCTGTACAATGTTTCCATAAATTGAGTGAGATTTTGGGATATAAACAAACGCTCATAACTTAGCTGTTTATGAATATTATGCATTGAGACTTTACTTATATAATAACAAAACCTTTTCTAATAAGCCTTTTAAGTATTTGCCATAATTAAAAAATAGTGGTGTATACAACATTATTTTTAATAAGTATATGCGAAACATGAATATAGTTTGTTCAGAATCAGTAACTGAATCCATTCCAATAATGTTTACACTGTGTTATATTTTTTCCCAAAAATATTTAAAAAAGGATACAAGTTTGACACAACTGACACTAAGAGCAATATACGTCACGGCAGGTGCATAGTGGGTTTTAGGCGCCAGGGTAAAGCTGGGTGCGGGTACAAAACAACCCCTCAATGGCCCGGATGACCCGGTGACCATGTGTTTATGTGGACAGCCAGGTAACACAACGAGCTTATAACTTTGTGATTTTTCATGATACAATTATGAAATTTTGTACATAGATTATTTGCATAAAAATACTAGACACGTGTTTCGGGTTTCGCATATGCTAAAACTAATGTTGTATTTAAAAGTGTTTCTAGGTAGGAAAAATTCTATAATTTCTAATTTTTAATTATGTTATTTTATTTTTCCTTCATTGTGCTCACATTATAGAAGCGATACGAAATATGCAACCAAGATTTTTGTAACTCATAATATGATTTAAAAAGAGTGTCCATAGAATTTCTTGCGCATTCTTCTCCATAGAGATCTACGCTTTGGAACGTGCAATTTAGCTTTCCTTTTTGGACTGACCGACATTTTGACAATTCTAAAGTGCCTGTAATTGGTCTAATTGAAATGAACTATTCTGATTTCTGATAGGGTAAGGGTAGAGGTAGGTAGGTAAATTAGGTAGTCAGTTGACGGGACCGAAGCCGCAGACAAAAGCCAGTTATTATACACCGTTAAATTTTATATATCCTCCACCACGGGATTAAAACGATCAAAATTTATCGGTGTGTAACTTTCGCTTTACAATATCAATTTGATTTGTGAGATATCCTTCTTGCTTCCCTCTGTCATGATGGCGTCCTTGCGTACTACACCCGTTCTCTCACTTAAGTTATGCCTAAATTGATTTGCCGCACTCGTAGTACACACTTTACGCGTTCAATGCTAATTCTATTATACCAAATTATATAAACACTATATCGACCTACCCCAGCTTCGCTTTAGGTGGTTTTTTTTATGGTAGGTAAAATCGTCCAATGACAAATCCCGCCCTTGGGCGGAGCGGAAAGTAGTGTCAGACTCTTACTGACTAAAAACCTACCCCGTTCCTTCGTAGCCTATCGTGCCGGGGCCGGGTATTCCTTTCGGAAGCTGACCCATGAACCCAGTAGGCTTCGACCCTGCCTGCCTGCAGCTAGCAGGCTGGGCCTCTTCGGTGTGCTGACAGCTCCTTGAGGGCGCGCGGGAACAGTACGCGCCGTCGACGCCTTGGGCTCGGTCCGGTCGGTTACCGGACGATCAGACAGCGTGCTACCCATTGCACGCCATCCGCAAGCCCGCGTTCACTTTAGATGTTACAAATCTTTGAAATTCTCGACTTTTCTTTAAAGACGCACCACGTTTTTTTTTTCATCGATGGGTAAAAATCATCCAATGACATTCCCCGCTTTGCGCGGAGCGGGAGATAGTGTCACACTTTTACTGACTAAAAAATCCCACCCCGTTCCTTTTTAGCCCTTTATACTGAGGCCGAACATTCCTTTCAGAAATCAGTCCAAGGCACCAGCAGGCTTCGGCCCTGCTGGGCCTCTACGCTTTGCTGACAACTCCTTGAGAAGGCGCATCGTGATAAAAAAGTGTTGCGAAAAAATCTGTTTGCAAGCTTTTATTTAGTTTCACCTGTCCTATGTTTGTCTGGGATGAAATCTTGTAAATTCAATTTGATCCACTTCCCGGTTACCGATTGAGCTGAAATTTTGCATGCATGTGTAAATCAGATGACAATGCAAAATTATTATGACATGGAGCTGATCTGATGATGGAACCGGAAGGTGGCCATAGGTACTCGGTAATTAAACGACACAACCCCATCGAGTTTGAGCTCGCGTGATTCGTCTTGACGAGTACTTTGGTGCTAGATAGGAACTAGGGCCTGATGATGGAACTGGAAGATGGTCATAAAAACTCGGTAAAACTAAACGGGCTGTCTCTAAGTCAGTTAGATTTTGAATTTTTCTAACAGTGTTTGCAACAGAGCTGAGTGTTTTTGATAATTTGTTTATATGTGGGTTCCGTTGAAGCTTAGCAAGCTTAGCAAATTCTTAGATTACTCACTTTTTTTTTATGAATAATTTTGTTGTGCTCTTCGGTACAATATTGACTGGTCTACACTGTCCTTACATAATTTTTTCTATTAATATTGTATTATGGAAATATTGCAAGAACGTTATTTTTTTTAAAACAGTAACCATGGAGTTTCTTGCCGGTTCTTCTCCATGGGAAACGACCAATTTGGAACCGTGCACTAGCTTCTGACGTTTTATAAGTGCCCATGTAGGCCTATGTGAAATATGTGATTTTTTAAAGCCTGTTAGCGGAGATGAGAATGTTGAGATGGATGTGTGGTGTGACGAGAATGGATAAAGTGAGAAATGAGTTTGAAAGTGACGCCAGTGACTGAAAAGTTGAAAGGAAATCGTTTGTCTTGGTATGGTCATGTGAAGAGGAGGGATGAAACGCATGTTACTAAAAGAGTTATGAGTTGACATGTGAATGGATGGAGAGGGAGAGGGAGGCCAAAGAAGAGATGGATGGATTGTGTGAGGAGTGATATGAAAGAAAAGGGAGTTAGTGATAGCGTGACGAGTGACAGGAGAGAATGGAAGAAAAAAACGTGTTGCGCCGACCCCAAATAAAACGGGATAAGGGCAGGAAGATGATGATGATAATGCCTGTTAGAGGTTTTTATTTCCAATGCTCTATAGGACATTTCCTTCAGTTTTGCTGACATATCACTCACGGAATAACCGAGAATGGCTTATACCAAACAATACGTGGGACATCCCCAAAATCAACCTCGACCTTATTAAATTGAACTTATAACAGCACAAACCATATGCCAGGTGGGATTTCCCATCTTCAAAAAAGATAATCTTTTATCACCAATAGGTAAACTTCTAGTTCTGTTTTTGCCTGTATTTATTTTTGTACAATAATATAGCATAGCATAGCATCAGCCTTTTAATGTTCCCACTGCTAAGACTCAGGCCTCCTCTCTAGGAGAGGGAATGGGCCGTAATCCACTACGCGGGCCCAGTGCGGGATGTCACATGTCTTCGAATTTTTGGTTCTAGGACATGCCGGTTTCCTCACGGCGTTTTTCTTCACCGTCTTGAGAGCAGTGGTGATGAAATAAATTACACAAAGTAATGCGCCTGGCTAGGTTTGCACCCGCAACCTACAACTCGTAAGTCTGGGTTGTTACCGCTCGGCCACCACTGCTCTCACAATAATATAACAGCATCTAAATCAGTGGTTTTTTTTGGTGGAAAAATCATACAATGACATCTCCCGCCCTTGGGCGGAGCGAGAGATAGTGTAAGACTTTTTGTAAGACTTTTACTGACTAAAAACTCACTCCTGTTCCTTCATTGCCTTTCATACCAGGCCCGAATCTTTCAGAAGCAGACAATTAGCCCCAGTAGGCTTCATGTAACATTCTCAAAAAATCAATTAAAGAAACTGGGCCCTTTTTGGCCCAGGGCCATTGGTCACCTAGCTACGCCACTGACTAACAGTGGCGTAGCTAGGTGACCAATGGCCCTGGGCTAAGGTACGGAACCCTAAAACGCTAAATACAGGTCTTGTTACCTTCCAAGAGGAAAGCTGGGTTATGATCCCTTCAAGACTATAAACGACAATCTTATCTTAGAACTGCATCTCAGCCGGCGTCTGTCAAAGTAAATATACAACACAAGTAACAATAATAAATCTAAAGTTTATACTATGAAACTCAAGCACGCAGGTTTAGGGCGCGGACACATGTCTACGGCGCGGTGCCAAGCGCTGCCGGCCGTCCAGCGGGCCGGCGCCGCGCCGCAGCCGTGACATAGCACGGTGCTAAAACGGAGAGATGGAAATATAATATAATAATATAATATAATATAATATTTCCACAACTATCACACAACACCGTCTAGTCCCAAGCTAAGCAGAGCTTGTGTTATGGGTACCAGACAGCTGATAAACATACTTATATATTTCTAAATACATACATATTATAGATAAATAACACCCAGACACAGGACAAATGATCGTGCTCATCACACAAACATTTGTCCTGGGTGGGAATCGAACCCACGACCTCCGGCATAGCAGTCAGGGCCACTAACCACTAAACCAACAGGCCAGCCGAAATATTTTTTGTTACTGACAATAGAGAATAAACGTAAAAAAATAGACAAGACAAGGAAGTCGAAAGACGAATCGAAAATGCTTGGAAGACCTTCTGGGCTTTTAAAGATCACATGAAGGGTAGTCTTCCGATGTCACTTAAAAGAAAACTTAGCGACATGTGTATCCTGCCCGTCCTAACCTACCGTGCTCAAAGTTGGTCACTTACTGAACAACAAAAGTCCAAACTCAAGATTTGTCAAAGGGCAATGGAGCGTAGCATAATAGGTGTTAAGCGAATACATCGAGTTAAAAACATCACGCTGCGCTCCATAACCCAGATAACAGATGTCGGTGAAAAAACAGCCAGGCTGAAGTGGGAGTGGGCTGGCCACGTTGCACGAATGCACCCGGACAGATGGGCGATGATTGTCACTCACTGGACGCCTGAGGAAGTCGGCCGCGACGAAGGTGGTGTGACGATCTGATCGTGTTCGCGGGGCAAACTTGGCCAGAGATCGCCCTAGACAGAGAAGTTTGGAAGGAGAAAGGGGAGGCCTTTGCCCAGCAGTGGGACACTTAACAGGCTACAAAAAAAAAACTTTTTGTCTGTCTTTTGCGGTCCATATGTAGACAAAAAAGAAAAAAAATATATTGTTATATTGCACCCGCGGTGACGCCGTGCCGTCTCACGGCTGCGGAATCGCCGTGCCGTCTCACGGCAGCGAAGTCGAGCCGCTGCACGGTCGGGCGGCCGGCGCGGTGCCGCTCCATATACATGTGTCCACGCTCTTAGGCACCGTACACACCAAACGTATACTATCTGCCGCCGACTATGCTCACTGACAGCAACAGTATGAACGTGGACTAAAGGCAGAACTATATTAGGCACACGTTGGCCACGTACGCCGTTCTGAGCGCATCGGTCTCCATACATATTATACCATCTGTATAGTACGTGGCAAATAAGTTAAACCAAAATGACCGTCGTTGCTGTTTTTAAGAACTCTATCTTTTTAGAACTCGATTTTTTACTGAATTGATTCTTTAGACTTCAATTCATGGAAATGTCTGCAAAACCGTGGGGTCCCAGTAGGGTCGAAGCCTACTGGGGCCATAAATTTTGTGAAAGAGAAGCTCTGCACCCTGGAACGAAGGCCAAGAAGGGACTTAGGAGTGGATTTTAATCAGTAAAAGTCTGACACGCTTTCCCGCTCCGCCCTAGAGCGAGAGAAGTCATTGGATGACTTCCCACCTTTTCTTTTCGGTGGGAAAATCAACGAAATGACATTTCCGCGCCCTTGTGTGGGGCAGGAGATAGTATCAGACTTTTACTGACTAAAAACCTACTCCAGTACCTTCTTTGCCTTTCATTCCGGGGCCGAACCTTCATTTCAGAAAACAATCCTTAGCTCCAGTAGGCTTCTACCATGCTGGACCCCTACGGTTCGCTGACAACTCCTAAAGGCGCTCGTGGAACGCGCTGTCAAAGACTTGGGCTCGGTCCGGACGGTTGCATTCTCACCTAAAAAAAGAATTCGATTCGAATCGATTCAAAAATCGATCCGAATCGATCGAGGGATGGAGAGTAGAATCTCCATCCCGAGTACTTACCGAGACTACTCGATGACTACGGAATATTTCGCTGAAGTACGACACACCCTATCTATCTATCTTCTGAGTATGGTTTCCGCACTCAGTCCTCTGCGGACCATTGTACGTGGGCCATGGCGGCCATAATCTTAGGTGACACGACACGCCCTTATTTCAACAAGTACTTTAAATTTACCTTGAAATAACATGCCTTGTTTTTAGCGAAACCTTAAACAAGTCATTGCCAAGTTATGCAGGTTTCGAGTAATAACTTTGTAGTATTAACTTAAATGCTATAAATATACTATCTGATTTGGTAAACATTGTAGCATAGCATAGCATAGCATCAGTCTTATAATGTTCCCACTGCTGGGACTCAGGCTTCTAAGAGAGGCAATGGGCTGTAATCCACCACAGGCCCAATGCGGGTTGGTGGATGTCAGATGTCTTTGAATTTTCGGTTCTAGGACATGCCGGTTTCCTCACGATGTTTTCCTTCACCGGTTTTAGAGCAGTGGTGATGAAATATAAACGAAAGTAATGCGCTTGGCTGGGTTTGAACCCGCGACCTACAAGCCATCAACCAGGAAACATTGTGCTGCCATATAATTTTCTTAGTTTCACCTGACCGATTTTTGTCTGTGATCAAATCTTGCAAATTAAATTTGATCCACTTCCCGGTTACCGATTGAGATGAAATTTTGCATGCATGTGTTAATCAGTAATCGACAATGCAAAATTATTATGTAGTGAAGCTGATCTGATCATGGAATTGGAAGGTACCTATAGGAACTCGGTGAGTAGTTAAACGACACAACCTCATCGAGTTTGGATTCGTTTGATCCGTATTGACGAGTACTTTGGTGCGAGGTGGTAACCAGGGTCTGATGATGGAACTGAAAGAGGCCTATAGGACTGAAACAGGACCCTATTGTTATCACTCAGCTCTATCTATCTATCTATCTAAAAATAACCAGGTAATTGCAACTAGGACTCGTGCACTGAGGGTTCCGTTCCGTACAAACTTGGTAAATTGTGGTTTGCGATTTATGACGAATTAAAAAATAAAAACTACCTACTAGATCTTGTTCAAACCAATTATCTAGTACGTCATATATTTTTTTTTAGTTTTATCGTTCTCTTATTTTGGCAGTTACAGGAGGGGGGACATTTTACCACTTTGGAAGTGTCTCTTACGCAAACTATTCAGTTTAGAAAAAAGAAATATTTTAAACCTCAATGTCATTTTTGAAGACCTATCCATTTACACCTCACACGTATGGGTTTGAAGAATTTTTTTTTTGAGTTTCAATTAAATACCCAAAAAATTTTTTTCTTTCTATTTTTGTATGAAAATAGAAAAAAAAATGCAGTTCACAGAATACATCTACTTACCAAGTTTCAACAGTATCGTTCTTATAGTTTTCGAAAAAAGTGGCTGTGAAATACGTACGGACAGATATAACAAATCCATAAGGGTTCCATTTGGCTACGGAACCCTAAAAAAATACATACAACCGAACATAGAAGCTTCTCCTTTTCGAAGTCGGTTGAAAAAGTATCATACAATCAAAATTCTACACTCAATTCAAGTTCTTTGCGGTTTCGTAAAAACCGAAAGAACTAATTCACAATTATGTCCTCAAATGAATACAAGGAGCTTTTCAAAAGTCATATGTTCTAACTCACACGTACCACTCGACCTCGCTCATTCACACGGTCAAGTACACTGGCGCCAGTAACTCGCTCAACTTGACTCGCATCCGTATAACAAAGCTTGCTGACTGGTGATGGTCAGTAAGATTGATTGTGTTCGCTGCACGATCTTTAACTTGGCGAATACCATGGATCCAGTATATGATTCTCCAGTGGTGGAATTTGTCATCGGCTGTTCTTGATTATTTTTTTTAATCTTTACGTTTTTTTTTTTTTTTAAACTATGTAATCGTTATTTTTATTTTGTCACATGAAAATGTGTAGACAGACACATATCACTGAGCAATGTTTACGTAGGCATGTGGAGGAGGGTTAGATCTTTACTTACTGTTGTTGACGAGGGGGCGAGGGTTAATAGATGCGAAAAATCTGCTTACGTGATATTTGAACGGCCCCTAATGCACTGGGATGTCTTTCAAGCCTCCCGAGATATATTTCTTTAGTTCTGTGAACATACATGAAAAAACACAACCGAATATAGAACCTCCTTCTTTTTGAAGTCGGTTAAAAATTATTTTCATTGAAAACTTGTTAGGGGCCATTCAAGTATTACGTAAGCACTATAGGGCGTTGGGGAGTCTTTGATTTACTTATTCTTGATGACATGAGGAATGGGGGGGTCTGGATGGTGATTACGTCAGCATTTTTTTTTTAACACTTCGATCCACAACTACCCAACTTGTTCATACAAAAGTAGACTCTAAACATCGGAATTAAGGCCTATAGTGGCGTGGATGTGAGAGGACACCGGTGTCCTCTGAGCTAGGACAGATTAAGAGAACAATCTCGATGTTCCAAAATCACATGAAAATGAGTAGACAGACACATCCCTGAGCAGTTTTTTTTTTTGTTTTTTTTTTTTTTTATGGTAGGTAAAATCATCCAATGACAAATCCCGCCCTTGGGCGGAGCGGGAAGTAGTGTCAGACTCTTACTGACTAAAAACCTACCCCGTTCCTTCGTAGCCTATCGTGCCGGGGCCGAGCATTCCTTTCGGAACTAACCCATGACCCCAGTAGGCTTCGACCCTGCCTGCCAGGCTGGGCCTCTTCGGTGTGCTGACAGCTCCTTGAGGCGCGCGGGAACAGAACGCGCCGTCGACGACTTGGGCTCGGTCCGGTCCCTGAGCAATGTTTACGTAAGCGTGTGGGTGGAGGGCTAGATCTTTGCTGACGAGGGGGAGGGGGTTAATAGTTGCGAAAAATCAGCTTACGTAATACTTGAACGACCCCTTACGCAATACTTGAACGACCCCTTACGCCCCACTTCCTACCAAACAATACTAAAGCCAAGTCTCTAAACTACACGCTTCTGCCTACCTTAGAGTATTATACGCATGATGTCATGTTATCTTACTTCCGTCAAAGGTTTAAAGTATAAATCATTAGTTGAGAAAGTGAGAGGTCGCTGACCTGTGCGTAATAGACACGTAATTATATACATGTGCTGCGTATGCGCAAGATGTAAGTACCTTACTTGAATGCTGCGACTTATCTTGCTTAGGAAGAAAGACAACACGCAAACAGACACACAATAAAGAAACAAGTATATAGAAACTTAAATAATAAAAAACAAGTTGTCAATGAAAATATTTTTTTCATAGCAAGCTTTTTTGACTGGCCTGTTGGTCTAGTAGTTAGTGGCCCTGACTGTTATGCCGGAGGTCGTGGGTTCGATTCCCACCCAGGACAAATGTTTGTGTGATGAGCATGATCATTTTGTTCTGTGTCTGGGTTTTTTTTTAATGGTAGGTAAAATCATCCAATGACAAATCCCGCCCTTGGGCGGAGCGGGAAATAGTGTCAGACTCTTACTGACTAAAAACCTACCCTGTTCCTTCCCTGCCTTGGTTCCAGGGCCCTGGTATACATGTATTTTCATACCTTCCCAGAGCCCCAGACTAGGCCTCGACCCTACTGGGCCCCTACGGTTTGCTGACAACTCCTTGAGGCGCATGGGAACAGTGCGCGCCGTAAAGGACTTGGGCTCGGTCCGGTCTGTTACCGGACAAACGGACAGCGAGCTACCCATTGCCCCGCGCCTACGGTGGCCGGAAATTTGGATCGGAATTACGGCGGCGGATGCGGCGTGAGCGCCGTTGCCTGATACGGTCGGCCTCCTCCTTTGCTAGCATTACTGCTTCGCAGAAGGTCTGTGTCTGGGTGTAATTTATCTATAATATGTATGTATTTAGAAGTATATAAGTATGTTTATCAGTTGTCCAGTACTCATAACACAAGCTCTGCTTAGCTTGGGATTAGACGCCGTTGTGTGTGATAGTTGTGGAATATTGTGGAATATTTATAGCGCGGTACATATGTATATACCTATATAAAGAACTAGCGACCCGCCCCAGCTTCGCACGGGTGCAATGGTGATATTAAATATATTTATGTATCATGTATTATACATTTAAACCTTCCTCTTGAATCACTCTATCTATTAAAAAAAAACCGCATCAAAATTCGTTGCGTAGTTTTAAAGATCTAAGCATACATAGGGACAGACAGCGGGAAGCGACTTTGTTTTATACTATGTAGTAATACTCATCAGGGCCATTCCATAAAGTTCAAATACGATAGGGTTATTACGGACTTTCTATTGCCATCTTTCAGTTCCATCATCAGACCCTAGTTACCATCTAGCACCAAAATACTCGTCAAGACGAATCATACCAGCCCAAACTCGATTGGAGTTCTGTCGTCTAATTACCGAGTTCATAAGGCCACCTTCCGGCTCCATCATCAGATCAACTCCACGTCATAATAATTTTGCATTGTCATCTGATTTACACATGCATGCAAAATTTCAGCTCAACCAGTAACCGGGAAGTGTATCAAATTTAATTTGCAAGATTTGACCACAGACAAACATCGGGACAGGTGAAACGAAATAATTAAAAACTTGGATAAAAATAAAGGTCAAATGCGAGTCGGACTGCCGCACTGACGATTCCGTATAAACTTAACTATGAAAATAGTTCAATTCCCGGATTGAGTTCAAAGATTTTTCCGAATCGTAAAAAAGGTTTTTTTATTATGAAGTAACTAAAAATTTACAGTTTTCAGATTTTTCCCTATATTTATACTATAAGACCTTGCTTTATGCCAAATTTCAAGGTCCCAGGTCAACGGGAAGTGCCCTATGAATGTTGATTCCCTTGAGAGTGTCAGAATACACGTTTTTTATGACATAAACGGCCGTATCTTTTTTACTTAGTTGTTTGATTTTTTTCACAGCTTCAAGAGACCGTAAACCTGAGTACATGGTTTTAATTTCAACTCGATACCTCCACGCGTTCCCGAGATAAAAGGTCTTGACAAACAGTCAGACAACAAAGTGATCCTATAAGGGTTTCGTGTTTTCCTTTTGAGGTAAAAAAAAACCCATAAAAAACTACAACTTTGTGTGTCTCACGGCTAACCTAAAAATCCTACTTACGAGTACATACGAGTATATAGAGGAGATGCCATAGAAATTACTGTGAGGCATCGACTTTTATTCTAAGCGATAGACAAGCTCGTTCATGGAAACTATTTGTCAAAATACTGAAACGTTAAAACAAAAGTTCGCTGCAGTACTAAATGTGCATAATGATGTCTAACAACACTTTTAAAACCTCCAGCTAAATGCTGCAAAACTGCACTAATGTCATCAAGTCATCAATGTAAAGAGATGTATGGCCTGCAGTACACTTAAGTCAAACAAAGTGATTGTACTGCACGCGTAGTACAATCACTTTGCTTGACTTAAGTGTCTAATCTAGTGCGTAGTGCATATATATCGATGCTGTGACGCAACTGAATAGATGAGTTAGTTTAAAAAATAATCGTCAAAATCGGCAAAGGCTAGATTGAATAAACTAGTGCGCCTCACCATCAACGATTGCATCACTGCTTACCATCAGATGGGCTCGCAGGCAAGCACTAGTTTATATCAATAAAAAAAACCTTGAATTGCTGATTCGTCCAGCTATTATTACTTACTAAACCACGTGTTCTCTCGTATTTTAATAATAACATGTATAATAAATAATAATGAATTTAATTTTTTAAATGTACAAAACTTAACATAAATAGTGATTGGCAAAAAATAGTTTAATTTGATAATAATAAGTCCACGGTCATTTATGTAACAAAAAACAAGTAATCACTATGTACCGGAAACATGCGTTATACATAATTTTGAATTATATCATAGTGTATCCGTTGTTGCTGCTAAAATGGTTTAAAAACTGGGCAAGTGTGAGTCGGACTCGCGCACGAAAGGTTCCGTACCATTGACTAGGTACACCACAGTATCGAGCAAAAATGGCGTTTTTTTGTATGGGAGCCCCATTTAAATAATTAAATAATAATAATTTATATGTTTATTCAATTAATAAAGAAAATAATAATCTATTCCACAACTATCACACAACACCGTCTAACCCCAAGCTAAGCAGAGCTAAAAAAATATTATTAAAGTAAAAATATAACTGAATTTTTTTTTAATATTTCAAGTGCCTACCTGTTGCCATTATTGATATCGAGCAAAAAAGGGCAAAAAAATCGCGTTTGTTGTATGGGAGACCCCCTAAATATTTATTTTGTTTTTAGTATTTGTCGTTACAGCGGCAACAGAAATACATAATAAGTGAAAATTTTAATTGTCTAGCTATCGCGGTTCTTGAGATACAGCCTGGTGACAGACAGACGGACAGACAACGTAGTCTTAGTAATAGGGTCCCGTTTTTACCCTTTGGATACGGAACCCTAAAAAATTTTCTTATATGACTTTCGATGATATTAAATCCAACGTCATGTCTAAACGGCTAGTCCGTATGTTTTGGAAAAAATATATGTTAAACTAGACTATTTGCCTGATAATTCTATACATCTTTAAATTTTAGTCGTTTTAATCCCGCGGAGAGTCGATTCGGTACATGAAATACTATCGATTTGTAAATAAAAATAAAGTACTTTTTTTCAAAAACTCGCCTTAATATTCGCATATTCGAAATTAATTTCTTTAAGTAAACGAGTCAATGAACTTGTAGGTAGTTGTCGGTCGTTGCGTACTTACTACCTACAGTTCATTGCCCTCGCTCAGCTGACGTTTACTTGAAGAAATTAATTTCATACATGCGTAATTTAATACGAGTTTAAAAGAAAGTACTTTATTTTTTAATTTTCTCTTTACAAATCGATAGTGTTTCATGTACCGAATCAACCCTCCGCGGGATTAAAACGACAAATTAAAACGGTGTATTTTTAAGTATATATATTTACTTTATTAAGTGGTGTATATAATAATATAATTTTATTGTATCTACGATTCATATGTATATCTTTTTAAATTCATTTTTTTCTTTGTCCACTCTTTTATTTCACCTGCCACCATTTTTTCTCTGCATCACCCAAAGGTTGACTGGTAGAAAATGCCTAAGGCATTATGTCCGCCCCTGTACCTTTATGTGCATGAAGTGGAAACAAATAAATTTTCTCAAATGATGTATTTCTGTAGCTGCTGTAAAAAGAAATACTAAAAATAGAATAAAATAATCATAAATTTGGTTTTATGATGAATAAGTTAATGTACATGTAACGAAGACGAAGACATATATCATATTTTGATAAGATGTGTTCGGAATCAATCGCTCAGAACACAAATTGGCGTACATAACATTAATTTATCGAACCCTTTTTCAGGCAAAATAGTCCTTATAATTAATATGGTTAAGTTTGCTCTGAAAAACTGTCCCAGGACCTAGTTATTTTTTTTTTTTTTAACTAGTTTTATTTCATAATTATGTTTACCTACAGAGTGTCATATATATTCGCATAAAAAAAATAAAAAATATTTAAGTGGGGCCTCTCATACAACAAACAATTGTCGTACAAAATATATTTTTTTTGTTGTATTTTGTTACGGTCGATATGAAACCTTTTCGTGTGCGAGTTCGACGTGCACTTGGTCGGTTTTTGTTTATAATTAACATCGCTAATTTTAAGGTAAAATTATAAATGCACTAAGGAAAGTCCCCAAATGATTTTTTTTTTAATTCTTTTCCAGGTAAAGTTTTTAAACCATTTTGAGATCATTTGGGATTTTCCACAGGAAATAACCCTACATATATTAAATAATGAAAAAACGGTGAAGGAAAACATCGTGAGGAAACCGGCATGTCCTAGAACCAAAAAAAATTCGAAGACATGTGACATCCACCAACCCGCACTGGGCCCGCGTGGTGGATTACGGCCCATTCCCTCTCTTAGAGAGGAGGCCTGTGTCCCAGCAGTGGGAACATTAAAAGGCTGATGATGATGATGATATTAAATAATAACTTCTGCCAGCGCAGCGGCTTCGCTGCGTTATAGTCGGTTTCTCCATTCAAATTGCCAACCCTCCTTTTACTTCCTTAGGGGTGGAGTTTCGTATAATCCGTTCTTACCGGATGTCTACACCCTATAAGGAACCTACCTGCCAAATTTTATATTTGTAGGTGTTATAGTTTCTGAGATTTCGTGATTAATCGATGAGTGAGTTAGATACTCGCGGCTCGTCGGTGCTGATCGACTAGCGAGTAAAACAGTTTTGAACGACGAGCCGAGTAGAAAATGTAGCAAACACGACGAGCCGCGAGCCAGGCTCGTCGTTCGTATTGCAATGATACACCGGCGAGCTTTACCGACGACCCATAAGATCGCGGTTTTACTCGCCCGTCTAGTGGTCAAGCGTGGGCCTATCACCGTAAAACGAGGATTATAAAATTCCGCTGTTCACATACATTTCATCATCAATGCATCGGAATTTCCCGAAGACCAGTTTTCCAATAAGGCCCACCCTTCAAACAAGGCTTAAGTATTTACTTATAAAATGATAAAATGTTACAAAATACGCTGAAGTGGACCATGCCAGTATGGTATTGTGTAATTAGAACATGGTGTGTAAGTAGAGTGACCAGTTATTTTGAACAAAAATTGGGACAGGGATTTTTATTCATTACTTTGCCAGCGATTTCGTTCGCGAGGTTTGAAAGATGATTAGGGTTTACGGGGAAGGAAAAAATTGAACCCTTATAGAATAACCTTAGAGGCCCAGCCTGCTAGCTGCAGACAGGCAGAGTCGAAGCCTGCTTGGGTCATGAGTCAGTTTCTGAAAGGAAGGCCCGGCCCCTGCACGATAGGCAGCGGTGTAGGTTTTTAGTCAGTATGAATCTGACACTATTTTCCGCTCCGCCCAAGGTCAGGATTTGTCATTGGATGATTTTACCTACCATAAAAAACCCTTATAGGATCAGTTTGTTGGCCGTCTGTCTGTCTGTCAAAACCCTTTATCTCGAGAACGCGTGGAAGTATCGAGTTGAAATTAAAACCATATAATTAGGTCTGAGCTCCTTTGAAGCTGTGAAAAAATCAAACTTTGAAGTTAGCGGGAAAAAAAGATACGGTCGTTCATGTTGCAAAAAATGTATATTATTTCACTCTCAAGGGAATAAAAATTCAAAAGATCTTTGGCACAAGTATAGGAATACATCTGAAACCTGCAAATTTGTAATTATCTACGTCACAAAAAAAAACTTTTTTCGATTCGAAAAAAAAAAAAAAACTTGAAGGTAACACGATTTGGGAATTTAACTATTTACATAAGTCAGTTTGTTTTTGTATTCTCAATGTGGGAATCCGATTCGCACTTGACCAGTTCTTTTTATTTGCCCTACACTAGGAATGACTCCTGTATCGTGTGTGCGTTAACAAACATGTAAACAAACACATACACGAGACATCCAAACCCGGAACACTTGTTTGTAGGCCATTCAAATATTTGTCCCATGCGGGAATCTAATCCGCGACAGGTAGCGCAACAGTCAATCGCTCAATAAAGTGACCGAAAATAAAGACAGTCCCATTCAAAGTGGGCTGTATGGTCACTGTAAGTATTACTTCAATGCGGTCATTTTAAGGTGTGAACAGATAAGAAGCACCGGTTTTCATGGTATACCTGGGGTACGGTGGAAAATGGCCCGTCTATGTCGTGGCTAAATGTAGAAATGGTAGATTTCTGTAAAGGTAATTTTTTTTTAGTCTGAAAGCATCAAAAAATTTCTCGCGTTTTGAACGGAACGAAAGGCGTTTCGGGAGGAAGAGGGAGGCCGAAGAAGACATGGATGGATTGTGTGAGGATATGAAAGAAAAAAGAAAAAAAAACACAATATATACCGCTCGGTCAATCTGACATCATTATTGTAAATTGTTCCGAACGTCGAATTTTCTGTCGATACTTTAATAGATTTGGACATGATCACTCAAAACAATAGACATCTATTAAACTAAAAATTTCACCTCCTATCTGTGACATTTGAATTGAAATTGGACTAAAAACTAAAACTAAGTAAAAAGAAAATATAAATATTAGCAAAAAAATGTGGAACGCTTCACCATTTTGCGTGTCATCCTTGCGCAGGGGCCATGCTAATCTGAAAAGGGAGTTAGTGATAGTGTGACGGGTGACAGGATAAAGTGGACGAAAAAAACGTGTTGCGCCGACCCCAAGTAATATGGGATAAGGGCAGGAAAAAGAAGAAGAGAAGAGGTGTGACTTTTACCACAAGATAGACAAGACAGAAGTCAATCTCATGTATGTACTTCACTTCAAAGCGTTTTGGGAACACATCCTTTGTGCGAACAGCTAAGGAGTGGAGTTCCCTGCCGGAGTCTGTGTTTCCTTATGGCTACAATCCTGGAATCATTAAGTCAAGAGTGAATAGGTTACTTCTAGGCAAGCGTGCTCCATTGTCTCTTCGCCGTCACGTCTAGATAGTGGTCACACACGAGCCTAAAAACAGTTTAAAAAAGAAATTAAAGATTTAGATTTTCTGTCTTTCTAACTGATCCAGTCATTTCGGCAAAAACTCAAATATAAACATATTCGTTGAGCCTATGACCTGTGGGTCTTTAAGTCAAGAGTGAATAGGTTACTTCTGGGCAAGCGTGCTCCATCGTCGACCACATCGTCGCTTACCATCAGGTGAGGTAGCGGTCAAGCGCGAACCTGTCAACAGTAAAAAAAAGATTTAGAATTTCTCTTTTAAGGTACTATTCGCACCTCGGCTGCACGCAGCACACGTGGCGGTAGCAGGAACAGCTGCAGTCGCGCTCGGAATGTTTTCAAAGAAATCTATACTACTACATAGAAAACCTGTCGTGCTGCCGAGCCTCAACTGCGAATGCTGCCGCGACCTGCAGCCGCAGCCGCGTTCGAATAGCTCCTTCACTAACTCTGGCTCGTCGGTGCTGATCGACTAGCGAGTAAAACAGTTTTGAACGACGAGCCGAGTAGAAAATGAAGCAAACATGACGAGCCGCGAGCCGGGTGGGTTGGGTTTCGCCATACAAATTTCCAACCCTCCTTTTACTTCCTTAGGGGTGGATTTTCGTAAAATCCGTTCTTACCGGATGTCTACACCCTATAAGGAACCTACCTGCCAAATTTTATGTTTGTAGGTGTTATAGTTTCTGAGATTTCGTGATTAATCGATGAGTGAGTTAGATACTCGCGGCTCGTCGGTGCTCATCGACTAGCGAGTAAAACAGTTTTGAACGACGAGCCGACTAGAAAATGTAGCAAACACGACGAGCCGCGAGCCAGGCTCGTCGTTCGTATTGCAATAATACACCGGCGAGCTTTACTGACGAGCCGTAAGATCGCGGTTTTACTCGCACGTCAAGTAGTCAAGCGTGGGCCCATCACCGTAAAATGGGGCAGAAATTACACAATTCCGCTGTGTCAATGCATCGGAATTTCCCGAAGACCAGTTATCCCATAAGACCCACCCTTCAAACAATGCTAAAGTATTTACTTACAAAATGATAAAAACTGTTCTAGTCATTTCGTAAAAAAACTCAAATGTCACACTTTATCATAAACACGTGTGATTCAATACGCAACCGTAAGTTCTGAAGGTACCCAATGAATCAACTATTTGTCTTAAGGTAACGCGGTGAGCTCTACATTATCTTTGCTGCGCCTACCTACATCCTGTACACCTCATTGGAATATGATGGCACTATTATCTATGAGTTAACAGTCATCATTGCAGCTGAAAGACGTCAACAGCTGGAAGTATACACCTCCGCCAATCGTCGCCACGTGGGATGGCGGACGTCGAGCGGCCCTGGTACGAAGGCTACAAAGTAACAGGGTGGGTTTTTAGTCAGTAAAAGTGATACACCCTCCCGCTCCGCCCAAGGGCAGGAGCTGTCTTTAGATGATATTATTCCCACTTAAAAAGAAAGATACCTAGACCTTACTGGATCACATCCTTCTCCCGAGCACGTTTGCTCTTGCGAATCTCCACTCAAGCCAGCCAATAAAGTCAAGAGAGTGATGGGAGCTCTGTTCCTCGTCAGTGCTACACTACGGCTGGCCAATAAAGACAAGCCGGAGATGAGGAAAGATTATACACGATTCCGATGAAGGAAAACATCGTGAGGAAACCGGCATGTCCTAGAACCGAAAAATTCGAAGACATGTGACATTCACCAAATCGCACTGGGCCCGTGTGGTGGATTACGGCCCATTCCCTCTCTTTGTGAGGATGCCTGAGTCCCAGCAGTGGGAACATTAAAAGGCTGATGATGATGATTTGTTATTAGGGTGACTTTTCCGAGCAATCTCGCAGTTTAAGCCTACATATCTGCCAACCTCACATGCGACATAATCACGATGTTCCTAGATTAGCGTAGTGAAAAGAAAGACTAACGACTTGATGGAGTAGTTCACTTTCTACCATAACTACTACAAATTCATATTATTAGTACTGTCGCATACATAATTGTTACTTACGGAATTTCTGTTTTAACTGCTTCGTCAGCCTTGTAGTTGCCAGAGCGACTGACTAACATAATAATAATAATAACAGAGATTGTTGTTGACATGTGGAATGTAGATTCGGATATCATTGTGCAGATTGTCGTGACCACCAATGGCCTTATAGCCAAAAGCTTCGACGACCATCTGTCGAAGCTATCGTTGCGCGGTTGGATCAAGGGCCTGATACAGAAGGCAGTACTCCTCGATACGGCTCGCATTGTGAGGAGGTTCCTGTCTCTGGAGCCCTACCCACCGGTAGCTTGGACCCTGCTCCCGACACCGGCGGACTAAAATTTTTTATGTTTTTAATACATATATTTTTTATGTGTTGTAAGAAATATTTAAAAATATCCATCAGGAACTACTAATAAATAAGAAAAATTAAAAAAAAAATCTTATTACTTAAAGAAATTAATTTCGTACATGAAAGAGATGAGACCTGGTCAGGGTCGCTGGAGTCCGATGGATGCGAGACGCACAGGACCGGCCATTGTGGCGACGCTTGGGGGAGGCCTATGTCCAACAGTGGACGTCTTTTGGCTAAAATGATGATGATGATGAAGAGATGAGATGCATGCATGTAAGTATATTAACGAGTTTTAGAAAAAAAAACTTTATTTTTTAATTTTTTGTTTATAAATCGATAGTGCTTCATGTACCGAATCGACCCTCAGCGGGATTAAAACGACCAAAATTTAACGGAGTATAAAAAAAAACGTAATATTTGACAAGTAACAGATTCTCTCTCCGACTGTACCAAACGGACTTGATGTAGTTACCTTACAAGACGGTGTTGATATAAAAACAAGTCGTTACCTACGAAACGCTAAAATTATATTAATTTATTTACCAGCTGATTGATTGTTTACCATAAAGAGTTGTTACCTTCGAAAAACTGAAGTTGTGTTGCCAAAAAACCGCGTACATCGATGATTGGTTTTTTACCTCTTCAATATAACATGGGGCCGTTCAAGTATTACGTAAGTTCATGGGGCCGTTCAAGTATTACGTAAGTTTGTTTCGTTCGATGTTTATAAATCGATAGTGCTTCATGTACCGAATCGACCCTCAGCGGGATTAAAACGACCAAAATTTAACGGAGTATAAAAAAAAACGTAATATTTGACAAGTAACAGATTCTCTCTCCGACTGTACCAAACGGACTTGATGTAGTTACCTTACAAGACGGTGTTGATATAAAAACAAGTCGTTACCTACGAAACGCTAAACTATATTAATTTATTTACCAGCTGATTGATTGTTTACCATAAAGAGTTGTTACCTTCGAAAAACTGAAGTTGTGTTGCCAAAAAACCGCGTACATCGATGATTGGTTTTTTACCTCTTCAATATAACATGGGGCCGTTCAAGTATTACGTAAGTTCATGGGGCCGTTCAAGTATTACGTAAGTTTGTTTCGTTCGTGTTTTTTTTGCAAATATTAACCCCCCTAAGGCTTACGTTAACTTTTTTACGTAAATTGGTACAAGCATTTTTCAATTGGTTCTGGTTTCGTTATTGAGGAGTGGTTATAAGTCTAGAAATAAGGAATAGGCTTGAAATAGAGGCTAATTCTAAGTCTTCAAAGACATTGGATGTTTGTTGCTTTCGTGTGATTTTGGAACATGAATATCGTTCTCTAAAAAAACTAACACTGCTGACGTAATCACCATCCAGAACTCCCACCCCCCTGTAGTGCTTACGTAATACTTGAACGGCCCCATGATATCGCCATAAAGTTCGCCTTATGTTATGTTTGAATATGGTTTCCACACTTACTCCTATGCAGACCATTGTGCGTGGGCCATGGCGGCCAAATCAGGGATCCCAAGGTTCGTTTACATGTATCAGGGACACCTTTACAATCCAGGGGCAGACGAGTAATTGTCTGCTCATCCTCCAACCACAGGACTGCCTGTGATGCCATGTGGAGATGATTGTTCGGTAGAGCAGTATTTTTTTTATGGTAGGTAAAATCATCAAATAACAAATCCCGCCCTTGGGTGGGGAGGGAGTTAGTGTCAGTCTCTTACTGACTAAAAACTGATTAAAAACCTACCCTGCTCCTTTCATTGCCTTCGTCCCAGGGCCCCAGGTTTCATTTTCACATAACCTTTGGCCCCAGTAGGCTTCGGCCCTGCTGGGCCCCTATAGTTTTCTGACAACTCCTTGAGGCGCGCGGGAACAGTGCGCGCCGTAGACGACTTGGGCTCGGACCGGTCTGTTACCGGACGGACGGACAGCGAGCTACCCATTGCATTGCATTGTATTGGTAGAGCAGTATGGAGCGTCCAGTGATGGTCCCCGCTACCAGGCGCAGGCTGACTCTGTCCAGTCGCATAAGATTTTTGGTGAGGATATTTTTGAGGTGTGGCATGGGCTCCTTAGCCTGCCTGCATCCTGAAGTTCGACTTTTATTCAGTAACTTGACAGTTGAAGGGTTACCAGATTTTGACAATAAAAGATAGTGAGGTGGTGTAAGATGGAACGAAATTCAATGAACTTAAATAATGTACTCTTTATTTTAAAGAAGAATGCAACATGGGCTTTTTAAGGTCCCGTAGCCAAATGACAAAAAACGGAACTCTTATGGGTTCGTCATGTCCGTCCGTATGTCACAGTCACGTTTTTCCCAAACAATAAGAACTATACTGTTGAAACTTGGTAAGTAGATGTATGCTATGAATCGCATTAAGATTTTCATATAAAAATAGAAAAAAAAACAATAAATTTTAGGGTTCCCCTTACTTAGAACTGTAACTCATTTTTTTTTTTCATCTAACCCATATGTGGGGGGTATCTATGGATAGGTCTTCAAAAATGATATTGAGGTTTCAAAATTTTTTTTTTTCTAAACTGAATAGTTTGCGCAAGAGACACTTGCCAAAGTGATAAAATGCGTGTGTGCCCCCCCCCCCATGTAACGTTTAGAGAATGATAAAACTAAAAAAAATATATGATGTACATTACTATGCAAACTTCCACCGAAAATTGCTTTGAACGAGATCAAGTAAGTAGTTTTTTTTTTTAATACGTCATAAATCGTAAACCGCAATTTACCAAGTTTGTACGGAACGGAATCCTCGGTGCGCGAGTCCGACTCGCAGTTGGCCGGTTTTTTTTTTTGGTGGCGCGAGGTATCGCCGCCGCCGATCTGGCGATGCTCTGCCCAAGCAGGACAGATCTCGAACGTGTGCTCCATCGTGTCTTCTGGGCGGACACAGTGGTGACACCCGGGCGATAGTGTTTCCATGGCATTAAAACAAATAGATTTAAAGAGATACTATAGAGCAGACATCAGAAGAAATGTCTTAGAAAAAACTGTCATCCTATGTCAGCTAGCTTTCAATAGTAAACATGCGAATTAAATTTGTAATCTAAATGTTTCTACGCTATTTTCTTGAACTATTTGCGAAAATTATTGATTTCTAATTAATTACAGAGTAAATACTAAAGATATTTACGAAAATAAACTGAAGTTAGGTCCAGTCGTCCACACTAGACTGAGCGACTTACTACCCCTAAGTAACAAGTCTCGGATTACGATTTTATTCGCTATGTATGTCCTGTCTATTTGTAGTATATATTTAATTTGCGATGCGGTGTATATCTAATATGGCGGACATTTCATAATCATCATCATCTTCCTGCCCTTATCCCGTTTTATTTGGGGTCGACGCAACACGTTTTTTTCTTCCATTCTCTCCTGTCACTCGTCACGCTATCACTAACTCCCTTTTCTTTCATATCACTCCTCACACAATCCATCCATCTCTTCTTTGGCCTCCCTCTTCCTCTCCATCCATCCACATAACTCTTTTAGTAACATGCGTTTCATCCCTCCTCTTCACATGACCATACCAAGACAAACGATTTCCTTTCAACTTTTCAGACACTGGCGCCACTTTCAAACTTCCCCTAATATACTCATTTCTCACTTTATCCATGGCGGACATTTGTTAAAAACATATTTTTAATAAAAAAAAAAATTACATCACCTTGTTTTACTACAGTCGTTTCGAATGTAATGTCCATCCATTGGAGATAGCCATATCTTTACATTACGTAAAGAGTTAAACAAAATCATACAAAAACCCGTAAAAGGTCACACAATAAATTCTCCTCAGAACTGTGTCACATGCCACGGACTAAGCGTTTTGCCTCGTCGTTTATACCGCATACATCGAGAGACTGGAACAGTTTGCCTGCTGCGGTCTTACCGTCCGATTATAATTTAGATGTCTTCAAGGCTAGAGTGAATAGGCTCTTAATAAACTAGTGTGCCTCACCATCAACGATTGCATCACTGCTTAACATCAGGTGGGATTGCTGTCAAGCACTAGTTTATATAAAAAAAAAAACATGAACTCACTTGCGGTCTTCCATTACAAGCTTTTCATACAATTTGTGGTTCGAAAATAGACCTTATGATTATCGTGATAGTCTATATTGAATGGTGGTAAATACGTCGATGAAACATCGACTTAGTTATGAATGCAGTTGGCAAAGTAATTTTATGAATGAATTATAAAGGCTTATTTTAATTGCAAGTGTAAACAAAAATTGGCAAAATAGCTTTTTTTTATGGTAGGTAAAATCATCCAATGACAAATCCCGCCCTTGGGCGGATCGGGAAGTAGTGTCAGACTCTTACTGACTAAAAACCTACCCCGTTCCTTCGTTGCCTATCGTGCCGGGGCCGAGCATTCCTTTCGGAAGCTGACCCATGACCCCACCCGGCTCGACCCTGCCTGCCTGCAGCTAGCAGGCCGGACCTCTATTAGTTTGCTGACAGCTTCTTGAGGCGCGCGGGAACAGTGCGCGCCGTAAATGACTTGGGCTCGGTCCGGTCTGTTACCGGACAAACGGACAGCGAGCTACCCATTGCTCGCCGTCCGCAAGCCCGCGCCTACGGTGGCCGGAAATTTGAATCGGAATTACGGCGGCGTGTGCGTCGTTGCCTGATGCGGTCAGCCTCATCTTTGCTAGCATAACTGCTTCGCAGAAGCAGGCGACCGCCTGCCACTCCTCCTCGCTCCTGACCATGGCCTGTACCAAAGTCAATGAGACGCCTCGTGGGGGCGATCGGTACCAATGAGATCATCGCTACCGATTGCCCCCACGAGGACATGGCGATGCTCTTCCCAAGCGGGGCACACCTTTACCGTGTGCTCCACTGTGTCCACCGGACGTTCCGCACAGTGGCGACACCCGGGCGTCACCTCCAGTCACTGTGGTTAGGAACACGCGCCTCCCAACCAAGGACGTTGAAGGTCATGGTTTACAACTGCTGTCTACACGGATAGAAACTAGCAGGTCACCTTGGTTGGGACGTTGCTTTACTACCATCTGGTCTACCCTTTAGGCGCTTGGTCACGACAGATTTAGCTCAAGTGCAACCTTTTTTGCTCCAATAGATCAGTACAAACGGAAAAACACGTAATTATTATGTATATCAAAATTAATTGGTCGCAGTATTCGTGCATACCTTGGCAGTTGACTACATATTTTTATTTCCGTTTTAATAAGGACTCCGCGACATTTCATCAAGGTCATTTTATATTTATCTATAGTAAATGTTCCGACTTTATCCTTAATACTTGACAGATGAATAGATTTAAATTTTCATTGAGTAACTAGATTCAAGTCGGGGATTGTGGTTGAATTAAGCATAGATAATAATAGCTTGATCAGGGAGCTTACTCTCGAGTTTAATTCCAATCGATCGCATTGGAATTGTGACTTTAGGTACTCTTGAATTCGATTTTAGGGCCAAATTGCGTGACCTTTTTGGTAAACTAAGTAAAATGGGGATAGGTCTTGGCCTGTGGTCACGCAATTTTAAACCAATTTGGCGCTACCATCAAATTCAAGAGTATCTAAAGTCACAATTCTAATGCGACCGATTGGAATTAAACTCGAGAGTAAGCCCCCAGGCATTTCATAGGTAAAGACTATTAGTAGATATCTACACTTTGCCTAGTTAATCTACATATTAACAGATGCTACATCGCTAAATCGCGGAAGACAGTAAGCACGTTGTCTCTTTTGACAATTTCGTCTTTTTTAACCCACGATGGAAAAGAGGGGTTATAAGTTTGACCTGTCTGTCTGTCTGTCCGTGGCATCGTAGCGCCCAAACGAATGGACTGATTTTGATGCGGTTTTTTTTCTTTGAAAGCTGGCTTAATCGAGATGGTTCTTAGCTACAATTTATGAAGATCTGTTCAGGTGTTCAAAGTCACCAGCTCGTTTGTTTGATGCGGTAGGTATCGATAATGCGTATTTACTTTCAAACATTTGTGTGTCCTAAGAATTGAAATACTCATGTACATGAAGGTGCCATTGAGCTGGTCTCATGATGGAGCTCAGGTAGATGGCGTAAGCCTGGATGGTTTATTAGTAAGCCCATCGGGTTTGGGTTCATTATAAATAGATTCGTCTTAACCAGTGTTATAAATTTCTCATGATGTCAAGAACTGGGATTTGGCTGATGGAACCCTGGAATGCTTACTAGTAAACCCATCGAGTTTGGGCTCGTTACATTTGTCTTTATTAGTTTTGTTCAATGCTCATGATACGTCGGGGGTTATTTAATTTTTTTAAATTTTATCTATTATAAGTTCTTACGATTCATCCTAAGGTTGTCTGGTAGATATCACTGGCAGTGTTAAGACCATCATTGTACCCAAAGATTTAAGTGTTTGTATTTGTTGTTTTACTTTTATTGTGTACCTAGTCCTATAATAAAGTTTTCTGTTCTAACTCTTCTCGCTCTTGGTAGGGCGACAAAGAGGAAGTGTCAGACTTTTATTCGACTAATACACACCTGTGTACAGCCTGCAGCACTGAATATAATCTTTTACTAAGTAATTTAAAAAAAAATGCATTTAGAATGATTCTCAATGCTCAATCGGTTAGGGGTAACTGTTTTAATATTCAATATTTACCCTAGACAAACTTACATAGAAACATTATTCATCATTATCATCATCCTTTTAATGTTCCCACTGCTGGGACACAGACCTCCTCTCTAGGGGAGGGAATGGACCGTAATCCACCACGCGGGCCCAGTGCGGTTTGGTGAATGTCACATGTCTTCGAATTTATAGTTCTGGGACATGCCGTTTTCCTTCACCGTTTTGAGAGCGGTGGTGATGAAATAAATTACACCAAGTAGCGCTTGACTGGGTTTGAACCCGCGACCTACCACTCGTAAGTCGGGGCCGTTACCACTCGGCCACCACCGCTCACACATATAAAACATAGAGACATTAAAAGCTTTTATAAATCAACATACTAATAAAATCCTTTTCCTTGTTACAGATCATCAAATAAGGACTAATGTGCAAGCCTTGCGTCAGTCCGATCATGAAATCACGAATTTCCCGTCCGGCGACTCAAACACCAACGTTTTTTCACCTCTCACCACTCTATCAGCTTACCCCCCTCCACTAGAAAACCCACAGACCCCCCACTTTGACAGAAACCCCGAAATTTCGACGGCTACCGTGTCGAAGGCTTCAATGAAAACCGAAGACGATTTTGACGTGAACGAGTATTTCGCAAGGTTACAAGGAACAAGATATGTATCAGCACCTATAAATAGTAACCCTGATCAGAATGCGAATTTAGCAGCTACAGAAGAGAACCTGGAAGAAATAAACCTTAATGATGATAAGAATCCAGATATCCAGCAGAGTTTGACGGCAGATATAGCTCAGAACTTCTCACAGCTGCCAACAGTCCTACCGCAAGTAGCTAGCGCTGTGTTTAGCTCGTTTTCAAATATGCTCAATTACAAGAGTAGGGAGCAGACTCCTGATGATAGGGCTCCATATCAGACTGCGGAGGTGCCTATTCAAAGCTCAGTGTCGCCACCTGGTTATGCAGGACAGAACCTTGCTATGGATACGCCACTGATGGCAGAAGATGCGGTGAAGGATGTGGCTCCGCCACCAAAGGAGATTCCTAATTCTGGTGAGTTGTCTTTTAGATAGATATATAGATAGAAATATATAGATGTATATATATACACCGTTAAATTTTGAAAACACTATCGATTTGTAAAGATAAAAATTAAAAATGAAGTCCTTTTTTTTAAAACTCGAATTAATTCACGCATGTACGAAATTAATTTCTTTAACTAAACGTCAGCTGAGCGAGGCCAATTAACTGTAGGTAGTTAGTACACAACAACCGACAGCTACCTACAAGGTCATTGACTCGTTTACTTAAAGAAATTAATTTCGTACATGCGTATATTAACCCGAATTTTAGAAAAAAAGTACTTTATTTTTTAATTTTATCTTTACAAATCGATAGTGTTTCATGTACCGGATCGACCCTCCACAGAATTAAAACGATCAAAATTTAACGGTATTTATATAGATATACTCTTTATCATACACCAAAAATAAAATTACAATCGGTACTTAAAATTTATAGAGTATCACAATGGGCGGTTTAGTATTAATATCATGGAAAAGCTCTTACGAATTGGTCGTACGTGCTTCAAGGTTAAGCTGCTATTGTCGAGGCCAGTCCATTGACTTAGGACTTACTTACTTATTAACCATTTACTTAGAACCCCTGTTTCATCCCCTTAGGAGTTTTTTTATGGTAGGTAAAATCATCCAATGACAGATCCTGCCCTTGGGCGGAGCGGGAAATAGTGACAGACTCTTACTGACTGAAAACCTACCCCGTTTCTTCGTTGCCTATCATACCAGGGCTGAGCCATCCTCTCAGAAAACGGCCCTTGACCTCAGCAGGCTTCAACCCTCCCTGCCTATAGCTAGCAGGCTAGGCCTCTAAGGCTCGCTGACAGCTCCTTGAGGCGCGCCGGAACAGAACGCGCCGTCGACAACTTGGGCTCGGTCCGGTCGGTTACCGGACGATCGGACCAAGTTTGTAGGTGTTATACAGAGGCGTAGCTACCGCCGTATCTGCCGTATCAATTATACGGGGCCCCCGCCCTACAGGGGCCCCGAAATAGGTAAAAACTCGCAACATGTTATCCACAACCGTCTCGTAGGGTAAACCAAGCATTTGTAAAAATAACTATTTTTTTATATGGGGCCCCTGTGGGAATTTCGATACGGGGCCCCGGTGGGACTAGCTACGCCACTGGTGTTATAGTTCAGAAACTATAACACCTACAAAATCTCAGAAGATTTGGTGATTAATCAGTGAGTGGTATTTCGCTTTTATATATATAGATTATTAAACTAATCTATTAAGCATAACCACAAATTATTTAGTTAGTAAAATAGAATTGCAATCGAAGAGCAGTGGTGGTCGAGTGGTAACGGCACCGACTTACAATTTGTAGGTAGCGGGACAAACCCAGCCAGGCGGTATTACTTTGTGTTATTTATGTCATCACCAATGCTCTCAAAACGCTGAAGGAAAACATCGTGAGGAAACCAGCTTGTCCTAGAACCAAAAATTCGAGGACATGTGAAATCTATCAACGCGCACTGGGCCCGCGTGGTTGATTACGGCCCATTCCCTCTCCTAGAGATTAGGCCTGAGTTCCAGCGGTGGGAACATTATAAGGCTGATGCTATGCTATAAAATCGAAGTAAAAGGGTACGTACGGTGGGACTAATATATCCTAATAAAAACCCCTAAATAAAAGCAGAATTAAAAAAAAGTTCCGAAGTTTTGGAATCGGTCCCGACCGTCCGGTAAACGACCGAACCGAGCCCAAGTCGTCGACGGCACGCACTGTTCCCGCGCGCCTCAAGGAGCTGTCAGCAAACCGCTAAGCCCCAGCCTGCTAGCAGGCAGGCAGGGCCGAAGCCTACTGGGGCCAAGGGTCGACTTCTGAAAAGAAGGCTCGGTCCCGGTATAAAAAGCAACGGTGGAACGGGGTGGGTTTTTTAGTCAGTAAGAGTCTGACACTATCTCCCGCTCCGCCCAAGGGCGGGGATGTCATTGGATGATTTTCACTCACAATAAAAAAAAGCTGTTAACCATAACATTATTACAAAGTTATTATATAACACACAAACAAACTTTCGCACGTAACATAGTGTTTATCGAGTCCGCGAGCGATGGTTTCCATTGACCTTTGAAAGGTCATGGCGTTTACCGTGAGAACGAAACACCATGGTTAGGAAACTATGGAGTTAATAGTCATAGAGGCTTTGAAGAATGCGTATGGAAATTGTAAAACTAAAGTTTATATAATCACTAGCTTTTGCCCACGGCTTCGCTCCCGTCAACTGACTATTCTACTCTACCCTTCTCTACCCTACTCTACCCTAAATGAGCAGGTTTTGGTATTGTTTTTTCTTTTTTATTTAACGAAATAAAATATCCTATATCCTTCTCCTGGTTTCAAGCTACTTTCCCACCAATTTTCAGCTAAATCGGTTCAGCCGTTCTTGAGTTATAAATAGTGTAACTAACACGACTTTCTTTTATATATATAGATATAGATATTATAATACAATTAAAAGAATAAAAATATACAGTAATAATACCAATGAATCCCCCGCCCTTTGGCGGAGCGAGAGATAGTGTCAGACTCTTACTGACAAAAAAACTCACCCCGTTCCTTCGTTGCATTTCATACCGGGGCCAAGCCTTCTTTTCAGAAGCCGACCCTTGGCCCCAGTAGGCTTCGGCCCTGCCTGCCTGCTAGCTGACCTTGGCGGCGTCGCCCAACGCTCAGTATGTATGCGGCTGTTGTGACCCGCCTAGTCCCATTTTAGCCTGGCAGCCTTTTTTCCTACGTCTATGATCTCCAGATTTAAGTACGGCGTGTTCCTCATTCTGTCAGCTCTTTTGATATCCAGAACGCTGTGCTCCATTGCTCGTTGGCAAAGCCCAAGGCGAAAGTTTTCGGACTCGGTGAGCGACCATGTCTGAGCACCGTAGGTAAGGATGGGCCCTCGCGCCTGGCCTTGGTACAGGCCTTGGTCCGAAGCGGGGAGTAGCAGGGGGTCGCCTCCTGCGAAGCAGTAATTCTAGCAAAGGAGGAGGCCGCACGCGCACACGTCAGTGAGCGGCCTTTACGACCCATCCCATGACTGGCCTGTTGGCCATGAGTGGCCATGAGTGGCCCTGACTGCTATGCCGAAGGTCGTGGGTTCGATTCCCACCCAGAACAAATGTTTGTGTGATGAGCACGATCATTTGTTCTGTGTCTGGGTGTAATTTATCTATAATATGTATGTATTTAGAAATATATAAGTATGTTTATCAGTTGTCTAGTACCCATAACACAAGCTCTGCTCAGCTTGGGACTAGACGGCGTTGTGTGATTAGTTGTGGAAAATTATATTTTATTATATCCACCGGCATCCTGATCCCGAGCACGTCCGGTAACGTCTTGTCTGAGCCCAAGTCGTCGAAAACCCTTACTGTTCCACGGCCGCCTGGAGATGTCAGCAAACCGTAGGGGCCCAGGAGGGTCGAAGCCTACTGGGGCTATGGGTCAGCTGTGGATAGGAAAACCCGGCCCTAATATGAAAGGCAAAGAAGGAACACGTAGTTTTTTTCAGTAAAAGTCTGACACACCCTCCCACTCCACCCTAGAGCGAGAGATACCGAGCGCTCGCCCCAGCCGCCGCCGGGATTCCGATCCCGATTTCCGGCCACCGTAGGCGCGGGCTTGCGGACGGCGTGCAATGGGTAGCACGCTGTCCGATCGTCTGGTAACTGGCCGGACCGAGCCCAAGTCGTCGACGACGCGTTCTGTTCCCGCGCGCCTCAAGGAGCTGTCAGCAAACCGTAGAGGCCCAGCCTGCTAACTGCAGGCAGGCAGGGTCGAAGCCTGCCGGGGTCAAGGGCCGTTTTCTGAGAGGAAGGCTCAGCCCCGGCACTATAGGCAACGAAGGAACGGGGTAGGTTTTTAGTCAGTAAGAGTCTGACACTACTTCCCGCTCCGCCCAAGGGCGGGATTTGTCATTGGATGATTTTACCTACCATAAAAAAAAAAACCCTAGAGCGAGAGATGGCATTGGATGATTTTCCCGCCTAAAAAAATGGTTAGAGTAGTGACCACCATTTTATGTAATTTAAAAAAGAAATCTAATTTTCGAAATCTCCTCGAAGACAAGCCTGCTAATTTCTCAGCGCCAAGTTACCGATGTGCTAAATTATTTACTTGTTAAATCATTGGAGATATTTACCTACACGATGTGTTGGGAGCAGCTTATTATGTGTAATAACTTGACGCGTGAAATTATAGCTCTGAGGTTATAGTGGAGTGTGCGTGTCCAATGTCGGACGGGAAATCGCATCAACATACCTTTTGCCCCGGAGCTGTTGATTTGAGAGTCGCCGTGAATGCCATGATGGGGCAAATACATGACTTTACACTTCTAAACGGCTATTCCGTATATTTTGAAAAAAATATATGTTAAACTAGACTATTTACCTAATAATTCTATATACGAGAATTTACATTTTTGATCATAGAACTTGGTGTAATTTATTTTCAAAGTTATGTCTAACACAGACAAAAAAGCGAAGATCAGGCAAAAACCAATGGGGTTTATTTTTATGAAACTTTCACTAACTTATTAAGGTAATTTAATTACCAATCATATATTATGAGACACGGTTTTTATTTATATTGTGTTTAATAAATGAAGGACATATATTATTATTTGAATAATCTTGATGCGCGGGGATCAGCATGATGGATGGATGCAGTCTTTTACCGACTAAAAACCTACCCTGTTCCTTCGTTGCCTATCATGCCGGGGCCGAACCTTCCTTTCAGAAGCTGATCCATGACCCCAGCAGGCCCTGAATAATAATGGGTAATATTCAGCAAAAGTCTGACCCAGAGCGGGAAAATTTGTTTCACGTCAATTTAAACTAGATGAGGCCGGTGTTTTCTAGCTGACTACCCTGAGAAGAAATACCGAAACAAACTCAGGGGTCTCTTAAGTCCATACACAAACATGTAATAATCAAAACATATGAGAACCATGCAGCTTGGAGTCTGATAGTCTTTTGAGGAAAGAACCACACAGATTTGAGTGGTCCTGTCCAGTCAGTGCAAGCGTTTGTCAGTATTCGTGTAGCTAAACTCAGGACTACTAAGGAATAAATGGAAACACACCACATTGCGCGTACGCAGCCGATTGCTAATATAATTGCCAGACAGCCGGGCGCAGGTTAGAAAACTGACCATACGCATTTACTATGGTTTTTCAATCACTTGCTACTACATCTGGCGTCACTCGTTCTAAATTGAAGGACAACTTTTAAATATTTAGTAGCAATCTTGCGGAAGATGGGTGACTCGCCTCTAGCTTATGGACCGCTGAAATTGTGCCCATATGGCACGATTTCACATCGGTCGGAGGAGGAGGCTTGCTTTACAGCTTCAAAGCCTAGTTTAAGCACCATTCTCTCACAATATAATGCCCATCCTATATGTTACCGTAGATATAAGGCTTGCAATTAGGAGTTATACTGTGGAGAAAATAAACTTTTATTATTATTTAAAAATAAAACTTTTTTATTATTCCCTACACCACTATTTTTAATTATGGCAAATACTTAAAAGGCTTATTAGAAAAGGTCTTGTTATTATTTAAGTAAAGTCTCAATAAATAATATTCATAAACAGCAAAGTTATGAGAGTTTCTTTATATCCCAAAATCTCACTCAATTTATGAAAACATTGTACAGGTTATTGTTTATGAATGAAGTAATGGCAATAAAACTGGAAAAACACTGCGCTTAGTATTTTCTAGTAGTAGTTGTTATGAATGATGATTCAATTATGCAATAATGACAAATTTTCGTGGACAATTTTGGGATTTCGTTTTTTGTACTTTTGACTACACAACTATGATCAGTAACGGGTACTGATTGAGCCCCATTTTTTCGTGCACTAATTAAAAAATAGGGGTGTATATATCCAATAGCCCCCCCGCCCTTGATCATCGGCTGGCGACGTCCTTGCTGTCAAGCCCCAAGAGGACACCGGTGTCCACACACCTATTGTCTTTCTATTGTGTCTCTAATTACGGTATTCAAAAGGTTTAAAGAAAAACATGTTTACATCATCGCCAGTAGTTGCTAATTACCGCTGAACTGATAACTGGATGGAGAAAGTTGTAATTATCACCACCCAACCTTCCTAACTGATGACCACTTAGAACCGTATCTGTACCAACCAGGAAATTAGAAGAATGAACTGTACCTCTACCATGAGTTTTAAGCAATAGTATTCGTCGCTACTCGATATCGACGCCGTAAATATTTTGTATGGCAAATTTTGCAGCGCCTCTAGCGGTCACTTGGAGAACCAAAATTTGCCATACAAAATATTTACGGCGTCGATATCGAGTAGCGACGAATACTATTGCTTAAAACTCATGGTAGAGGTACTGAACGTTCCCAGGATTGTGATGAAAGAAAACTGGGCAATTGAGGGCGAATCGGACTCGCACATTAAAGGCTGATTTCATCATTCAATATAAAAACTTAGTTCAACTAAACTGAGCTCAGCGTAATCTAGTTTAAAGACCCGTGTCGTAAACATGGGCGACAACAAAAGAATTGAAACTGAGTTTAGCGTAAACTAGGTTCAAGTCATCGCGGTGAAACGCAAAATGAAGCTATATTCTCAAACTGCGTTTTGTTTGAATGAATCGCGATTTGTCCAAACAAAACGCAGTTTGAGCGACTAATCAAGATTATAGCTTCATTTTGCGTTTCACCGCGATGAATTGAACCTAGTTTACGCTTAACATAGTTTCAATTCTTTTGTTGTCGCCCATGTTTACGACACGGGTCTTTGAACTAGATTACGCTGAGCTCAGTTTAGTTGAACTAAGTTTTTATATTGAATGATGAAATCAGCACTAAGATAACGGAAAAAAAAGATGAGGCCGTTTATATCGCAAAATAACGTATATTTCGACCTCACAGGAATCAAAATTTATAGGGTATTTTCCGTTGATATAAAACCCTGAAATTTGGCATGAAGCAAGGTCTTATTGGCACAAATATAGGAATAAATCTGTAAATTGAAGTAACGTCAAAAAAAAAAAAAAAAACAAATACAATTCGGAAAATCTTCGTAACTCAATTCTGGAATCCATCTGTTTTCATAAATAAGTTTCTACAGAACCCTCATACCAAGTTTTATTGACAGACTCACGCTTGACCGCTATCTCACCTGATGGTAAGCAATGTAGTCGACAACGCAGCACGCTTGTCTAAAACCGATTCACTATTGACCTAAAAATCCCTACCCTTTTTATAAATTGATTCGTGATCAGTCCATTCTCTATGTTCATAGTACAACTACGGGTGCTTTCAATAATAACCAGTCTAATAGGAACCAATTATAAAGGAATATTATGAATATAAAATAGTTTAAAAACTGGTTTGGCTTGTCGGAAAACTAAAGAAAATGGTCTAACATTAATGGAGACTGGTTCTCTTAATCGAAGTAATCTGTATGGAAGTTGGGTCGGCTTATCCTACCATGTAACGATATTTCTAATGTAAGCTCAGGGGGCTAAAAAGGCGACTTTAGCAGAATCATGATTCATATTTTTTTATACGGCAATATGAAGAGAATATATGCACTACGTCCACAGACTATAAAAACGAGTTGCACTAATTTTGTTTAAGGGCGCGTCGTGGTGTAGCAAATTTTATATAATTATATGATTGCATTATTTACTTTTTTTTTTAATTATGATTTTATTTATAATTCATTTGTACGTTTTATGTCATTTTTTACTTATTTTGTTCACTCTGCACCGTTCGGCGTCTTTATGTCGACACCGCCACCGGCCCTCGCTGAAAACCAGCGCTGTGAGCTCATCGCTTTATGCATGAGGTCACAGCTTTATGCTGAGCGTTCGGCCGTTTTGCGCGGATTTGACGCACATATTCCTTAGATTTTAATGATTATGTTTGTTATTTAGTTTTAAGTTTGCGTCAATTCACGTAAATAAACTGTTTTTCTTTCTTTCTTTTACAATGAATATGATTCTGATATGCAGTGAATTGAGTATGATTCGACTAATTTGTGCAACCATTTTACGAACATTAGAAGAATTGCGTATGATCTGCTAGAAATTCGGAATATGATTTGCTCTAGATGAATTGCTCATGTGACGTTTTTAGGCTCACTGGTCTGTTGAGCGGGTGAATAGAATTCGATAATCAAACAAGGCATTCAGATCAAGACTGGTTTATGAGTCTGTGGTCAACTCAACCCGCTTGCTAATCATCCCGCGGGTTCACTTGACAACACAATTTATTTTCTTTTTTTTTAGTGGTTAACTGATCCCACATTCAAACTGAAAAAAAAATATCCATTGTTCAAAGCTACTGGTGGATACAGTCGAGCGCAATAGTGATAAGTCAAAATATATGTAATAAAACGCAATACAGTTAGTTTTAAACGTTTATTCTCAATAAAATTCTAAAATTTCTTTAAATTAGATGGTACATATAAACCAAACCTTTGCCATTAATAAACCACAATTATTATTATTATTATTATATAAGCAAAATCGAGACAAACATTTTATAATGAGACTATGCTTAAATCTAATACAGAACTTTATTTCGTGACTGTACTTATAATAAAATTGGGCAGCGGGACCATTCGACCCCTTCAAAATGGGACAGGGTTGAGTGATCCCGCGGGCTGAGTTGACCACAGACTCGGTTTATTGGTTCTCTTTTCAACCATTTACATATACCCTCAACATGTACTTATATCCTAATACCAATCTACCGACAAGATTGATATTGAAAATTCAGTAATTGAATAATTATAAAATTAAAAATTTAAAAAAAAATCCGACAGTCCTTATCATCAATATGAAATGTTTAGAATTGGTCAAGACGAATCTAATGAGCCCAAACTCGATGGGTTTACTAGTAGGCGTTCCAAAGTGCCATCAGCCAACTCCCAGTTCTAGCACCAGGTCCCTCGTCATCATGAGAAATGTATAGCACTAGTTAAGGCGAATCTAATGAGCCCAAACTCGATAGGTATACTATGTTAATAAGCAATCCAGGGTTCTTATCTTCGAGCTCTATCATCAGACCAGCTCAATGGCACCAGATGGTACACGAGTATCTCAAATATTAGGTTACACATATGTTTTAAATAAAGTAAACACCCATTAAGTGTTTAAAATCCCTACCGCAGTTAATAAACGAGCTGATGACTTTGAATACCTGCACAGATCTTCATAAATTGTAGCTAAGAACCATCTCGATTAAGCCAACTATAAAACAAAAAAAAACCGCATCAAAATCGGTCCATTCGTGCTACGATACCACGGACAGACACACAGAGACACACAGACAGACAGGTCAAACTTATAACACCCCTATTTTCCGTCGGGGATAAAAAATCCAGCAAGACTACCGCCACTAAAGTGAGATAGTACAGAAAAAAATCTACATACGTGTCGCGCTCGAGCAACGCACACATAGACAGCGCTCACGGACACGATATTTTGTACGAGACTAAACCATTGCTAGATCACAGAGTACTTCGTCTAGCGACAGCCGAGCGTAGGTATGAAAGTGAAGTACATACATGAGGACTTCTGTACCTATCTATTTTGTGCTTTCATACAGTCGCTTGTATATGTGAATCTCATAGCCACACTCTTCAATTGGCTTTACACTATCCCGTATGCCTCCATAGGTATTCTAGAAGACCGAAAGGAATGAATTAAAAAATCATCAACATAATAAGTATTGATTCTGATTTTATCATGTCAATATGTTTTTCATTTGGTCATGTCAGTTTCGCTGCTATAAAATAAAATTATAAGATGGGTTTGACCCTTTTGGAGTGCGGAAGGAGTTCCATATATTTTGGGCACTAGGCGACAAGCTAAAGTATTTTATATACAAAAAAGCGAAATACCACTCACTGATTAATCTCGAAATCTAAAAAACTAACTACTACAAACTTAAAACTTGGCGGTTAGGTCCCTTATAGGGTGTAGACATCTGCTAAGAACGGATTTTACGAAACTTCATCCATAAGGGGGTAAAACGGGGTTTGGAATTTTGTATGGAGAAATCGACTTTAATGCGGATGAAGCCGCTGGCTGGTAAGATTATAAGATTGCTTGGCCTTTGATTAACATAGGTTTAAAAGTGCTACCAGAATGGGGAAGGGTCTCATATACACCCCTATTTTTTAATTAGTGCACAAAAAACATGGGGCTCAATCAGTACCCGTTACTGATCATATTTGTGTAGTCAAAAGTACAAAAAACGAAATCACAATATTGTCCACGAAAATTTGTCATTATTGGTAAATTCATAATTGAATCATCATTCATAACAACTACTACTAGAAAATACTAAGCGCAGTGTTTTTCCATTTTTATTGACATTCTTTCATTCATAAACAATAACCTGTACAATGTTTCCATAAATCGAGTGAGATTTTGGGATATAAACAAACGCTTATTCACTTTGTTGTTTTTTTGTTTTTTATGAATATTATGCATTGAGACTTTACTTAAATAATAACAAGAGCTTTTCTAATAAGCCCTTTAAGTATTTGCCATAATTAAAAAATAGTGGTGTATTTTAGGCACTAGGTGACGAGCTAGAAAAATTATGACTACCTACATGTTTTGATTTGCCATGTTCAAATATAACAGCGAGTATTATACACTTTTTCTAATAATATATTTTCTATTGTTACAGGCTCGTCAAACTTCCGGATAACAACAAAAAAGAAATACGCCCAAATACCAGGACTCAGTTCAGGGACTAATTACGAAACATCACAAAAAATAGAACTTAACCCTCTCACTAAAAACGTTAAAAACTACTTCGTACCGTCTAACGACGAAAATATATTTACTGAAGCAATAGGAACTGTTTCTCAGGAAAATAACAATGTACCGGAAGTAAAGCCTCCAAAAATACAAGAAACTTATAATATATTCAGTTCAATGGGTGATGCTAGTAATAAGGCAAGCGATTTTCAACCTTCAGTGTTTAATATTCCAAAAGAAATGGAACCGAAACCGTTTGAAGAGCGCTTACCTCCTCCTCCACCCACAACATATGATTTACAAGGTTCAAACGCTCCGAATGCTGCAATACCACCACCGCCTATGTTTTCGACTCAAAGACCAGGTAGCCAAAGTGGAAAATCTGTCCTACCTCCATCTGTAGCAAGGCGTATAGGATCGAATCATCCCGTTATCAAACAACAACCAATACAAACTATTAACACAGAAAACATATTTGTTCCAACATTTGATCCAATGAACTACCCAGCTGCAGCTCAAGCTATTGGAACTTCTTTCAGCGATATACATTCCCAATCTGCTTTCGGTACGTTGATTACTGAACAGCCAACGTCTCAGAATCAAGAAACTAATATGCCTAGCATACCACCACCGGCACAGTTTACTCCAGGATTTACACCTCCACCTCCTTCTCAAACGAGTGTCATAGCACCGCCAAGTAAAGCACCACCAAGATTACCACCCCAGAATATGGCTTCACCACCGTCAAGCATGATGACAACAAATATAGCAGCTCCACCAATGTTTGCTCAAACATTACCATCAAAACCTCCAACGATGTTTGTACCATCTACTTTACCGGTAGATGGGATAACAAACTCTGGAAATGAATCATCATTGCCGCCGATGAGTATATTTTCACCGACATCACCAGCTGCTCAAAATATTTCGCCACCAAGGCCGATACAACCACCAGGTTCTACAGCAAATGTTGCGCCAATATCATATTTCACTCCACCGCCTCCAACCAATGATGCGCCTTCATTTTATAACCCAATAGTTCAAGAGCAGCCGAAATCTGACCAGTCTTTTGGATCAGAGCCACCAAAACCAATGATAGAGCCACCGAAAGCTACCGGAGCTGTTAACTATAGAATGAATAAGAAAAGGCCTCAATATTATTCAGGACCTATTGAAGGAGTCGGTTCTATTAGCAACAGTATCAAGCCAGTCATACCGACCGTAGATTCTGGAACATTCCAAGGTGCTTTATTCACACCTGAACAGATACAAGCGGACCAAAACTTGTCATCCTCAGTACCGTTCGATTTGAGTAAGCCAGCAGAAACTGTGCCATTGATTCCTCAATATAATATAGCTAATCCGGTAAATGTGCAACCTCCAGCAGCTTTTGATATCAGCCAACCAGCTTCAGGATATCCCCACTTTGATATAACTCATCGTATACAGAATCCTGAGCCACAATACAACACAGCATTTGATTTGAGTCGATCTTCAACTGACATTTATAATCAGCGCGAGGAGACAAAAGAATCCAAAGGATTTGGGATTATTGGGTCTCTAAAATCTAAGCTGAGCAGCTTAGATATTAATAAGATTCAACATAGCATGACTACATTCTTTGATCCAGCTTACAAAGACGTAACAAAGGAAGAGGCGGCTGCACCGGTTGCACAGCAAAATGCACCTTATTCAAATATACCGTATGATGCACAGGCTCAAACTAATTTAGAAATATTTGTGCCAAATGCCCCACAAAACAATCAGCCGTACAACTACATTTATCAACAACCTCAGAATGCTGATTATTTAAATAACGAATACTACAAATATCCGAATTTCCAAAATCAAGGTCAGCCTTTTGCAGGACATTGTTCTAACAGTCAAGATTACCCAAGACATGCTGTGCTTTCTAAAGCTTATAATAATGATAATGTACAGCAAGGATATCCAGATCAAAATATAAATACGACTATGTTCCAACAAATATCAAGTTATGTCCCTACGCAAGAAGCTACGGAAACATCTAATGATAAACTTGCTACTGAAGGACCAAGGACTTATCAAGATTTTAATGCTGAGAGAAACATGGATGAAAATGTAGCAAGGGCTGGTCCTGAAGTTGCTAAACTGGTACAAAGCACGACATTTATTGAAGAAAAATTTGCTACCAATTTCTTTGATATGACTAATTTGGGTGTACAGAATCCTTTAGGAGTGCCCATTGCTGAAGTACCAGCAATACATGATGCTCACCAAGTTTCGCAGGACAGGACCTTTATAAGCGAATCTTTTGAGCAAATTCATCATGAAGAACCTAAACCGGAACCGATAATTTTCAATCCAGATACTAAAAATCTATTTATAAACAATGAAAAACAAACAAATGTATACGGAAACAAAACTTTTGAAAATACAGAAAACAAAAACATATCGAGTCACGGTGCTGAAAGCAAAGACTTATTTGCCAAAATAAAAACGAATAATGAAATATTAGAAGATATTCAATCAAAATTATTGCCAGCTATGACTGTTGATAAGAAAGAAGACAAAGAAAAGCTAAACGATGATATAAAAACTCATAATTTATTTGCAAGCCCTATAATTTATGAAGGTAAAGACGCTGCCATCCCGAAGAATACTTTGCTAGATTCTTTGACTAAAACCGACGTTCCAATGCTAGGAGTATCATCAGTACCATTGTTTGGTCTAAGCACTATACTTGCTGAGAAATCTAAGGAATATATTCCTTCTGACGTTGTAACAAGTTTGTCAGATAAAAACTCAAGTATGAGTTTCTTCGATCACACACAGAAATTAGAAGACTATGGTTTGAAGCACGCTGATGAATTAAGTCGCCATCCTAGCTTTAGCTTTTTTGAAAACTTGGGTACTCCAACACAAGAAGAAAATACCAATAGCAAAAACATAGATATACCATCTGAAAAAACAAGCGGAAATTTATTTAAAAACTTAAATGATTGTAGACATGAAATTAAAGACAACACTCCTGAAAATCAAGATAAAATGGAAAGAGATCAAAATGAAAATACTACAAAAAATATCAGAACAGAGTCTCAAGATGAGAATGCTTCAGATTTAAGCATATGCGAGACCTGTAGAGAAGTAAACAAACCAGATGACAGAGAAGATGACCAGGATGTTACCAATCAGCTCATTGAAAATATCACATCACCTTTACAACTATCAAATCCAGTTGAAACGACTCTTACTGAAACAGTTATGCGTGAACCGACTAACAATGAACAAGTGAAGATCGATGCTGGACAGTTTGAAGAAATTTCACATATTACTGAAGAGACTATAGAGACGATACAAGTCCAATCAGCTACAGAACTTCTTGAAGAAATTGATAAACTCAAAGCTAGGGGATATGGATGGGCTGAAAACATTCTAAAAGAAAAGAACTGCGGTATGGATGCACCTGTCGACTCGAGGGGGTACTTTGATAAGGGTGCTCTCTTTGACGACGAAGATCCAATAGATACGGATGAAATCAAACACAATGAAGAATTACTAGTAAGACAAATGAGCGTGCCTTCTGCTCCACCGGCAGAAGAGGAAGAAGAAGATGCAAAGTCTGATGAAGCTGGCAAATTGGACGTAAACTCAATAGAGCGAGATGCAAGTAAAGACTTTCCTCTCTTCGAAGAATTTGTTATAGAACCGTCGGGCAAAGATGACGATGATGATCCTAAATCTGAAAACGAACTGGATTCGTTCACAAATCGTGTAGAGAAATACAAGAAAATGGATCCTGCCGATGGGATTGACCACCAATCACTATTCTACGATATCGCACCACAACCTATAAGCATGGTATCTTACTTCGATACTGGAAACTATGCTGTTGAGGCTCATTATAGAAACACTAATACAAGACCCGCCCCAAGTATACCACCAGGCTTTGAAGAAGAATTCAAGAGGAGAGTAGCGTTAGCCCAACAGAGAGAAGAAAAAATAAGGAATGAATTCAAAACTGTACCTGAAACATCAACACAGACGAGAACGACATCAGTTGCTACATATTGCTCAGCGCGTATAGCGCCCAACTATACCAAAATCCAGTCTATAGTACCTGTCGGGTTCAATATAGAGGCAAACATAACCAGCCTAGTTGACGAACAAAGTGAACCACTACCAGACTTCTCGACTCCTCCAATACTTAAAAAAGCTTTCGAGAAAAAGGCTGATGATCAAATAGAAAAGATACACGACCTAAGAAAAGAGAAAAAAATTAAATTACCACCGATTCCGAACGTATTTGATCCAAAACCTGCAGAAAAACAAGATTCTAAGTTGCCAGAATATGCTTTGGCTCCTGGTTTCAAACCTGATGTCCCTGAAGAAACGCCTTTACCAGAATTATTAACCGCATTTAGTTCTAAGTCTGATGACAAAATTGAAACGATTTTACCACCGTGTGCGGCTTTTACAATTACTAAACCTGAAGAAATGATGCCATCGTTTTCAGCTTTTATAGCTTCAAAACCTGAGGAAAATCCTGAAACGATGCCCACGTACGCACCGTTTCCTATATCTGAACCTGATGAAATAACCGAACCGATTCTACCGCCATTTTCAGCTTTTGCAACTTCGAAACCAGATAGCAAATTGGAATCTATGTTACCTCCTTTTGCAGCCTTTGCAGCTTCAAAAGCTGAAGAAAATTCAGCAATGATTGTACCTCCATTTTCAGCTTTCAAAACTCCGAAAACTGAAGATAATCTAACACAGAGTTTACCACCGTTTTCGCAATTTACGACTTCGAAAACTGATAACAAACCGGAAACTATGCTGCCGTCATTTGCTGCTTTTGTAGCCTCAAAAGGCGAAGAAAAGACTGAATCGACTCTGCCACCATTTTCACAATTTACGACGTCAAAATGTGATGACAATCCTGTAACGGTTTTACCTCCGTTTGCAGCATATAATACTTCAAAGGCTGAAGAAAATTCATCATTGAGTCTACCGCCTTTTGAAATATTTAACGCTTCGAAAACAGACGAAAATCCAGCAAAAGTAATTCCGCCATTTGGAGCTTTTACTACACCGAAACCGGAAGCAACACCAGCATCTGTTGTGCCACCATTCGGAGCTCTAACTGCTACACAGCCAGAAGAAAAATCCGTACCAAAACTGCCAGATCCAAAACTGCCCGATCCAATAAACTTCTTCTCTGACGCAACTTCTAGCGATCCTCCTGAAAGTTTCAGTCGACTGGCTAGTTACTTCAGTTCCCCCCCAAAAACGGACCACGCGAAATCTTTTTTTGAATTAAGCCAAAGTCAAAATCACTACAGGCACGCCTCTACCGCGGAACAAACCAAAATCATCGATCTAATGAATGATTTAACTTCAGTTAATAACATTACTATAACTAAAGACCAAACCGTGAAACACGTAAACTATTTCACTGTTGAATACGACTCTGTACTACCAGATTTCAATAAATTAGACAATGCTAATGAGAAAGTTGCCTACCCGGATTTCAATAGAGTAGAAACGAATGAAGCAGTCGAATTTGCGGACGATATAGACGTTGTGGATATAGATAGTATTTTAAAAAATTGTAGGCATTGTGCGAAAATATTTGATACTACTTTTAAAGTTAGGACGGCTGTGAATGAAATTAACGGAGAACAGGGTTCGATGAATAAATCTATAATGGAACCTCATAAGGAAACGGGTAGGGGTTCCGTTACAGTAAACTTCGATGGGATGACGATACAGGAAGAGCCGAACGAAGGAGCTGCGTCTATAGCTGAGGTACTAACTTTTGTTACTGTTATTTTAATTTAAGATACTTTTTCAATACACTTGCTCAGACAGTGGCTTTTATTGCACTACAATTAGGTATATAATGGCACCTGTTACCAAACTGTGACATTTTGATTACCATTACGCACTAGTGCTGTAATGCTATACATATAACCTTTTTGTTCAACCTCTTTATTTGCGAAACAAATTTTGAATACGAAAAAATAAAAATTGTTTGTGGTGTATGGCCATCATTTTAAGATGCGCGCGGTTTTTGGCGTGTTTTGGATTTTTTTCAAGTGAAGTTCATGGGCTGTATTAATTAAATTAAATCAAATATTACAAAAAACATAAAATGTTACTCCATAATCTATTATCACTACGAATGACATTAACGTTAAAACTTTTCACACAAGAAAACAAACGACGATGATATAAGTGTGTAATGTAGTTGGTTACCGTCGAGGCGGTATTAAGACCGGAGCCTTGGCGAAGGTCTTAAGAGAGCCAAGAACGGTAACCACTTTTTACTCACGTGTATCATACGACGTTTTTTAATATACTTGTGAGGAAAAATAATTTAGCTAACTAATATTACATCGGTAAAACTAGTAAAATTTTTCATAACAATGCGGTAAAAAATAAATCTGTTTTCATAGGCACGCGCTAGGCTATGGCTATATGGTCTTTTGATCATATTGCCTAGTCGTTTATTTTCTTGTGTGAAAAGTTTTTACGATAATGTCATTCGTTGTGATAATAGAATATGAATGTAACATTTTATAATGTTTTTGTTGTATTTGATTTTATTGAATTAATATTCATAATTTTCGTATTCAAAATTTGTTTTGCGAGCAAAGAGATTGAACAAAAAGGTTATAGCTACATTATAGCACTAATGCGTAATGGTAATCAAAATATCACAGTTTGGTAACAGGTGCCATTATGTACCTAAGTGTAGTGCAATAAGAGCCACTTTCGGAGCAAGTGTATTGAAAAATATATTAACATATAGTTCGTATTATCGTTACTATCGTAGCTATGCATAGGGTAATAATATTATACCGCAGAGGGTGACATTATTTTTTCTCGTGGGATAATATCACAACAACACAGTGTAATAACATAACATCAGATATCATTGCAGCGCCGAGGGTCATCACTCATCGCGAGAGGTAATATCGTGTAGGGTTATATCGTAACAAAACGTAGGATAATAAAGTTCATCGCGTAGATTAATATCCTAGCAACGCAAGTGGTAAAATCGTTATATCCCACAGGGTAATACCGTAACTTCAAATAGGGTAATACCGTAATTTCGTGCAGGAGAATATAAGTTTACGCATTCTAAGCGATAGTTACTGAAATGTACAAATATAACGAGGTGCATTTTTAAAATTTTACTGATGATTTCAGAATCGTTCAGCAACGGAGTACACCCCAGTAAAACACCACTGGTTCTACCGGGTCGATGTTGAAGACAAGTCAATATGGAGAGGATTTTCTGTCACAGACTCCAGGGCTCTGGAAGCTGCTAATCTTAGTCGTGAGTATATTTCATATTTTTATTTGTGTATTGAAGGCATTAACTTTTATTATTTATCATACGGACTGGCTGCTGTCAAAGTGCTTTTGTACCCGTTTAATATTCGCCATATTGGCGCTGTCGGCCGTAGCGAGTGTTTAAGGTACTAAAAACTAGTAATATCGCGCGGCATACAATATACACAAATTACCTTATTTTTCATTCGTTTTATAGAATTGCTGAAGCAGGAATAAAACGGAATTCGAACGAAATATATACACTTTCTCTGGAGCCATTTACATTATACGTCAAATTAGTTCCCTGGACGCTCGCGAGTGGCGCTGAAAAAATTAGCTGTCAAACATATGTTACAAAGAAGGCAAGAAAGCAGTGATGGCTCTGTGATAACTGCCCCGACTCACAAGTTGTGGGTGTGTCGAAACCCAGGCAGGCGCATTACTTTTTGTAATTTATTTCATCATCACTGCTCTCAAAACGGTGGAAGCAACCGGTCCTTGAAACAAAAAATCTGATAGAACTGACATCCACCAACCGCAACTGGGCCCCCGTGGAGGATTACGGCCCATTCCTTCTTCTGGAGAGGAGGCCTAAGTCCCAGTATTAGGTATACTACAAGGCCGATTTTGCTATTGAAGGGAAACACTGACTGGATAGCGAACAACAGGAATCGGCCGCGGTGGGCGGTGTAGTGTGCAGCGGTTCCACACTGCCATTGTGTCAGGGATGATGGGTCGAAGAAGCCCCATTTGTCCACATTGTTATGCGGCCAACCTGGGTCCGCAGTCGGTTAAGAGGTTTTCATTGGCTACTGTTTAACTTACTCTTTACTTATTTAGTATTTTATCTTTCAGCTGATCTCAACGAACATACACTGGTAGCTACTGACGGAGGGCGTTATGATGTCAACGTGATTGGAAGGCTGAGGATACCTGTGTACTGGGAGGACAAACCTACCAATGTTAGAAGGTACGTACCTATGTAACACTAATGGTTGTAGGGTGTCATTTTACCCCTCCTGATTCAGTTATAGAGGTATGGAGAAAAATTGCACAGTCCAAAAAAATAGAACCGACTTCAATTTAAAATAATCGGTCAAGTGCGAGTCGGAGTCGAGCACTAACAAAAAAGTACTTATTCTTTAAGATGTAACTACGAATTTTTGGTTTTCGGATTCTTGATCAATGGAAAGTATGAGGTTTGAATTCCCTTGCGAATGTCTCAATATGTGCTTTATGCGGAGCAAAAACGGCCTTATTTTTAGATTTTGTTGGTTTGGTCCAACGAGTATTTTCGTGTCTTATTCGCCAGGGTCGTGAGTTAGCGACTGGATACCCCATCTCGTTTAGCTCTTCAATACCCATAAGCGACAGAACAGCAGACGAGATGGAGCGTTTGGTCGTAGACGTACGACCTTGGTGGACCTCGGCGGTATTTTTTTTTTATGCACCTGCCATGTTTTCTCTTCACCACCCTTGGTTGACTGGTAGAGAATGCCTAAGGCATTAAGTCCGCCTGTGTACCTTTGTGTTGCACAAAATTTTAATAAGTAAATAAATAAACGCGAGTATTCTTCGGATATATCCGACATAGGTCGTTAAAAGTTTAAGTTAACTATAGTTTAAGCTATTCAGCCAAATTAGATGACTGGACTCAGATAATAATGTTATCTTACTTAACAATTAACAGATGCAGTTGGTTTTACAAAGGCACCACGGACGCCAGATACGTACCGTACACAGAACCAGTGGCTGAAAAACTCGAGGTAAAACTTATTACAACACCATTATTATCTTTTCGGACAAAAGACCTTGACTGCTGCACATAAGTCACCCCCAAGTGTTTCGGATCCATCGAATTCCCCACGACTCACCAAGTCCTCAGTCCACCATGTGAGAGAGTTTTCAACGCTGCGTCTTCCGTACGCGTTCGCCATTCCAGAACCTTTCGTTCCCATTGACCATCTCTTCTGTTTGCAATGTGCCCTGCCCCCTGCCATTTAAGTTTGGCGACTCTTCGTGCTATGACCTTGGTTTTCCTGCGGGTGTCTTCATTCATGATTCGATCACGCAAGGAAACTCCGAGCATAGCCCTTTCCATTGCTCTTTAGGAACTTTATGCCTTCCCATAAGAGTCATTATGATCGACAACGTTTCGAAGCCCTATGTATGCTGGCAATACGAGACTTTCGTCTTGAGACACTGTGTGCTTGATAAGGTAAGGCCAACAAAACAAGTAGCTATTTTTCCTCAAGGTATGCTTATGATATCATAATTGTTAAAATTCACCAGTTCTTTCTATACACAATAACATGAAAAGTAGTTTCACGGTAAGAAATACATAAATATGGGTGACTATACTTTTGTGATTGCACTGGCAATCACAAAAGTATAGTCACCCATATTGAAAGTGCAATATTCTCAAGCGCCTACTACGTACTGTTGTGTTTTGTATGGAAAATAAAATGTAGAAAACTCGCGAAATCAGAGGTACATTTGGAGTATATAACAATGAAGTGCTTTTTTGTGCGTATGAACTCAAATCACAAAGGGCCCCGCTGGATAGATTTTTATATAACCGCTGGATAGAAAAGGCGCTTAATCGTAATTTCTATCAAAAGGGTTGACAAATAATAAAATGTATACTAAAACCTACCTATGTACATATAATACAAAAACACAGTACACTCAGGCGTCGAAGTACTCCTCCACATCGATGTCATCCGGAAATGTTCCCAGAAGACTGGCAGCATTGGCACGTTGAATGGCAATGCTAATTCTTTGGGCGAAGAACGAGCCAGCCCTCTGGTCACGCGAAGTGTCGATCAGACGGCGTGAAATTTCCTTAAAAAGGAGACGCGCACTCGGACCCCATGACCCAAGCGTTTCAACCCCAAACGGCTCAAAACTGTAATTACCAATGAGGTTACAGTATTTGCGCCGTTTAAGGGTCTCAGCAGCCGCAGCGGCAGCGCCGCAACAACCTGCCGAACTTGGAATATGTGATGGCGCAAGGGTGTCGACACAGATTGCGTCCCACATCAGAGGTCTACCCACCTTCCACGGTACCAACGTCATACCATCTGGTCTCTTTCCATCGTCACGTACCAAGCTATTAGGTTCTAATACGGCAGGTATTAAGAGCTCGACGAATAATATCGTTGATGCTAGCATGCCGTGCTATGCGGCCTGCGCTCCTGCAGCAGGACAAGCGTCCGTGGGTGTCCGAGGCTGTCGACAGCTTAGCCGCAGTGGCACCGATGTGAAGCAACACAGGGTGCGCCTAAGCGCAAGCAAGTTGCTAGCCGAAACGAAGTGTCATCCATCTTAATGCCTATGGTGGATGACGGGAATGCCTGAAGTCATAAACCCGACTCCCATTCTCCCACGCGCACGCTCAGCAGTACTTGAAGACGTATTAATTAGACTATTACGTATATTACTGCAGAGCGGCACGTCCCTCTGTCTTTGCGAGGACAGGTTGTCGGGCAAATCCGTGTTGGGACAAGCCATTTTCCAAGCATTCAACGCATCGGACAAACACGATAGGTACCTCAACATCAACCAGTGAGGTACATTGGATTTTGTCAGTAAATTCGTGGGGTACATTAATCATACAGAGCAATGCCACTATTTTTGTCGCGCTAACTTGGGGGCTCTGCTGGCTAGAAACAAATTGCGGTATGTTGTAGTTAAATTGTACCCTAAATTAAATACTGCTTTCTCTGAGGTTGGTTAAGTTATTTTACGAATATCCATTCTCTCTTTAACAGGAAGAATACCGGCATGGTATGACGACAGCAGAATGGCACAGACGCCTCGTCTTACCCAATGGCGAGGTGGTGGTAATGCATGGACCCAGCGTGATGGTGCATTTCCTGCACAGCGATGCTTTTAGCACGCCCCCGGTAAGTTTGATTTGATTGGTTAGGAGTCTTACCATGTCATGTTAAGATGTCAGATCTGCGAGAAAGAAGGAGGGATGGAGCGATATACCATATATAGCTCCATCCCTTTAACAGTTCAGTTTAGGTCCTCAAATGAATCGCGTTAAGAGCTCTTGGCTCTGTTCTTGATTTTTTTCAGCCATTTTTTTTTACCCAGATGAGAGTTAGAATAATAACGAATGAAGTATAGTAAGCGGCAAATAAGTTGAACCAGAATGGCTGTCGTTGCTGTGGTTATGCGCAGTGATGGAGCGTCAGATTCATCATCATCAGCCTGCGTAAATCTACTGCTGGACCTATCCTAGCACTTCTCATCTTTAAAACGCCTGATGAATATCCCATAGCAGCAAGACGTCCAAATACCTATAATTAGTTTGTAATTTGGCCGGTTATAATGACATGGCACTTGTTCATAAATCATCAAACTGTTAACACCGAATTAAATTTCTTTAACTTTGCATTGAGCATCCAGAGTTTATTTGTGTCCAGAATATCCCTTTATTCTCACACACGCAGCATCCACTTCTATTGAGTCCTAAAAATCGGTTACTGCACATTTTTGTTTAACTTATAAGCCGCGTATTGTACATTAGTTTTATTATCCTAACTCTGAACCATATTACCCCTACCATGTCATCTTCCCCCCTACCTTCCTTATATACGCCTATGATTTAGCTATTCAAGTTATGAGGAAAACGAATCTTTAAAGTTATCATTACTAAATCTCTTTCGAACATCGGAGGACTGGAACAATTTGCCTGTTGCGGTCTTCCCATCCTATTATAATTTAGGTGTCTTCAAGGCTAGAGTGAATAGAAACTTAATAAACTAGTGCGCCTCACCATCAATGTGTAGCGACATCTATGTACCAGCATCGCGCAAGTAAAATTCTCCGCGCGATTTGGACATATAGAACATCCCAAATACATCTATCGGGTAATATCCCATCAGACAACACCCGTCTGGTCGTAGGATCCTCCCTTTTCAACGGAGGTCTGTGGAACTTTACTCTCTGTTCCGCATACATCCAAAAACAATTTCATCACTGCTTACCATCTAATGGGATCGCAGTCAAACACTTGATTTTATCAATAAGAAAATCTCTTTTACCCCGCACATCTTACTGCCTTATTACCCTTATACACCGTATTACCCTTATCCTAAACCCTTCTTATCCTTATCCTAACTATATTATCCTTATCCCTAGCTATTCTCCTTCGGCAAGCGTGTGTACCGGAATCCGCCAAAGATCAGAGTGGCGAGAGACCAACCAGTGAAGATTGACCATCTGCTACTTTTGGTCCATGGAGCTGGTGAATTTAGGTGTCAAAGGGAGAAAAGTGTTAGTTATTATGTTAATATATTATGATGACCAGCAGGTCTAAAAAGGCCACTTTTGTAGAATCATAATATGAATCATGTCCGTTTGTCCGGTAACAGACCGGACCGAGCCAAAGTCGGTCGGCCGGGCGCGCACAGTTCCCGTGCGCCTCAAGGAGTTGTCAGCATACCGTAAGGGCCCAGTAGGGTCGAGGCCTAGTCTGTGGCTCTGGGGAGGTATGAAAATGCATACCAAGGCCCTGGAACCAACATGTTCAATTTTGATACATTAATCGTTGTTTACTTGGTCATAATGAAATTTTAAAACTAATTTAAAACATTTTGCACACCTTATTAGGTTATAGTACAGCGACATATTATAGCTACATGTAACACCTTTTTATACTTACCTGTATTATGCAAATAAACGTATTGATTGATTGATTAATTGATTGATTGATTGATTGATTGATTGATTGACGGCGTGTAGTGTTGCACGGACGCTTCAAAGACATATCAGTAAAATTTTAGGGGCCCAAGAGGGTCGAAGCCTACTCGGGCTTAGTTTTTAGTCATACACCCTCCCGCTCCGCCCTAGACCGAGAGAAACTATAGGATGTTTCCCCCCCCAAAAAAAGCTAAGCAGTTAATTTGAAGATTACACATAAGATTTAGTATTAATTTCTTTTATTCTTATTACAGCAATCAAGTTCTCGACCCCGCGTCGTCAGAAGGGGACATGATGAATCGGAAATTGAAGACATAGAACCTTCCAGCATTGATCATCTATTGTTACTGTGTCATGGCGTCGGTTCCGCTTGTGATATGCGCTTCCGCTCCGTTGAGGAAGTCGGTAAGTTAATATTGAGCTCCTTAGTAGATTTGAGCTATAGGAATACTGACAAATGCTTGCACTGACTGGACAGGTCTTCAAAAAGGTTCTTTCTTCAAAAGACCATCTCAGACACAAGTCTGCATGGTTCTCATATGATTTGACCAATACATGTTTGCTGTATGGACTTTTAATAGAGACTTTGACCCCTGAGTTTGTTTCGGTGTTTCTTCTCAGGGCAGTCAGCTAGGAAACACCGGCCTCATCTAGTTTAAACTGACGAAAAAATTCGACGTGGAAAAGTTTTTCTGAAAAAACTATTTGCAAAATAAATATCATTTGTCATTATCCTTCTTCTTCTTTTTCTTCCTGCCCTTGTCCCATATTACTTGGGGTCGGCGCAACACGTTTTTTTCTTCCACTCTATCCTGCCACCCGTCACACTATCACTAACTTCCTTTTCTTTCATATCACTCCTCACACAATCCATCCATCTCTTCTTCTGCCTCCCTCTTTATCTCCATCCATCTACTTGTAAACTCAGAACTCTTTTAGTAACATGTGTTTCATCCCTCCTCTTCACATGACCATACCAAGACAATCGATTTCCTTTCAACTTTTCAGTCACTGGCGCCACTTTCAAACTTCCTCTAATATACTCATTTCTCACTTTATCCATTTTCGTCACACCACACATCCATCTCAACATTCTCATCTCGGCTACATGCAATCTTTTTTCATCCATCTTTTTCACAGCCCAACATTCTGATCCATACAGTATGACAGGTCTTATCACGGACTTGTAAATTTTACCCTTCAACTTGAGTGGCATCCGTGGGTCACAAGTTATTCCCGTGACCTGTAATCCATCCATCATTTGTCATTATCATTGTCTACTAATTATATTTCTAACTTGCTTCTTCTGCCAGCAGTTTTGCCAAGTAAAAGTCGGTTCCTCCATACAAACTTCCAAACCCCGTTTTACCCCCTTAGGGGTGGGTGGAGTTTCGTAAAATCCCTCTCTGCGAAATTTTAAGTTTGTAGGTGTTATAGTTTCTGAGATTTCGTGATTAATCAGTGAGTGGTATTTCGCTTAAATTATATACACCGTTAAATTTTGATCGTTTTAATCCCTTGGAGGGTTGATCCGGTACATGAAACACTATCGATTTGTAAAGATAAAATTAAAAAAAACTTTTTTCTAAAACTCGAATTAATATACGCATGTACGAAATAAATAATTTATATAAACGAGCCAATGACCTTGTAGGTAGTTGTCGGTAGTTGCGTACTGACTACCTACAGGTCATTGAACTCGCCCAGCTGACGTTTATTTAAAAAGAAAAAAAATCGTACATCCGTAAATTTATTTTTACTTTATTTTTTAATTTTATCTTTACAAATCGATAGTGTTTCATGTACCGAATCGACCCTCCACGGGATTAAAACGATCAAAATTTAACGGTGTAGGTTCAAATTGCGCGGAGAACTTTACTCGCGCGATGCAAGATTAGTTCTTATGTGACGCCATAGATGTCGCTACATCTTCTTAGCTATTTTTGTACGATATTACAAACATAATCGTATTTTGTTCACAGTTGAAGACTTCAGAGCGACCAGCTTACAACTGGTCCAGTCACACTACAGGAATTCCTACGATCAAGGCGTCGTCAGCAGAGTCGAGGTACGCTCATCACTACATAGTATAAAACAAAGTCGCTTCCCGCTGTCTGTCCCTATGTATGCTTAGATCTTTAAAACTACGCAACGGATTTTGATGTGGTTGTTTCAATAGAGAGTGATTCAAGAGGAAGGTTTATATGTTTAATACATGCATAATATATTTAATATCACCATTGCACCCGTGCGAAGCTGGGGCGGGTCGCTAGTATTTTTATAAAACAAGACATGGCCGCGTGAGGCAACGGCACTAACGCCCCAGTAGCTACAGGGATTCCGATCCAGGAATCCCTGCAGCTACTGGGACAGGACGGTGAGCAATTGGTCCGACCGTCTGGCAACCTTCCGGACCGGACCCAAATCGTCGATGACGCGTATTTTCAAGGAGTTGTCAGCAAACCGTAGTGGCCTAGTAGGTTCAAAGCCTACTGGGGCCATGGGTAAATGTGAAAGTGAACATCAGGGCCCTGGTACGAAGGCAATGACGGAACGGGGTGGGTTTTTTAGTCAGTAACAGTCTGACACTATCTCGGGAGATGTCATTGCATGATTTTCCCACTTAAAAAAAAACTAGATTTTTTTAAATATATACTTAGATACATACATACAAATTAACAATGATATTATGAAAAACGAATCCAACAAATCAACGAAAAGAAAAGAAAGAAAAGAAAAGAAAAATATTTTATTTGACACAATATAGACACACACAATGCAGAAACAACATGTAGACACTTAAGATAAAAAAGGATAAAACTAACATTGTGTGTCTCACGGTTGCGCCAAATAGGTCCAGTTCAGCAAAAATGCCAGACAGCTACGTGGTAGTTGCCTGACGCTGGTTTTCAACTGAACCTTATTTAGAGTGTCCGGTGAAAAAAATACTTTATTGCAACGCTGTAATGTTTACACTAATTTCCTGCGAATGTGTTCATGTGCTTTCACCTTAAGGCCTATAGTCCCTTGAACGTCTGGTCGGAATTAAATACACACATACTCGTGGCCAGCTTCGCCCGGATGAACTTTAAATACATTTTCGTAGCGAAATATTTATTGATTTACATTAAACAACACTGTTCGAGAGTAATGGGCTTTAAAAGTGTACCTTCAATACCGTGTCTTCAAATCTCCATATTGCCTCCAGGTACTGCCTGTCTCCTGGCACTCGACCCTCCACTCCGGAGAGACCGGGGTGGACAGGCGTCTCGCCCAGATCACACTGGACAGCATACCCAGGTTGCGGAGCTTCACCAACGAGACCGTACTCGATGTGCTGTTTTACACCAGCCCTGTGTATTGTCAGGTAAGAGGACAAAGACATAGACTTGGCTTTTGGTCTAGTGGTTAGTGGCCCTGACTGCTATGCCGGAGGTCGTGGGTTGAATTCCCATCCAGGACAATTTTTTGTGATGAGTATGATCATTTGTTCTGTGTCTGGGTGCAATTTATCTATAATAAGTATTTAGAAATATATAAGTATGTTTATCAGTTGTCTAGTACTCATAACACAAGCTCTGCTTAGCTTGGGACTAGATGGTGTTGTGTAAGAGTTTTAATTTTTGTGTTATCATAAAAAAAAAAAAAATTATTAACTAATAATAAATAATTGATTAAATGAACTAATTCTAATTGTTCACTATAAAGTAATATTAAAAAAAAAAAAAAATGTTTGTTGGCAAATGTAGCTCCTTTTTCCTAGCACAAACAAACAAACAGTAAACATTTTGACATTATTCAAAGTGCCTGTAATTGGTCTATTTGAAATAAACTATTCTGATTCTGCTTCTAAACACTTTCTAAATATCCTCAACATTGAAGGTTTGAAAAAAACCCGCTGCTGCGTACCCGCTGTTGGTCGTATTACCCCACAAATGTAGTGAGTCATGTTGCCCCACACTAGCTTAAAAAACTACTTAACATTGGGGTCACATTACCCCATTTGATTGGTTTCTTTATCTTAGTTTGTTAATAAAAAATATTAAATAAAATACTTCCCTAGAATCAAAAGGCCCATGTTAAGATAACAAACTGTAAGGGTATCTTCAAATCATCCGCGATTCATCGGTAAAGCCCGGACGCGGAGCAGGAAGAATTTCGTACGTTGGCCTATTATTACCTGTCTCTATCACTCCCGAGTAAATATAATGCGTCTCGCTCGCACAGATGCAATGGCCCCGTCGTCAGGGATTGTAAACCTTTACTGTAAACTTTTTACCGTTATTTTAAGTTTTGTTCTTTTTTGAATTTGGTTTTTTTTGGTTAGCATTTAGTCACTACAAAAAATCCTTGGACAAAATTCATAAATTTAAATAATGAATGACAATGATAATTTTTATTTTATTATCATATTTCTACCAAATTCGTAATTTTAACTCGATTTTTAAATTGTTATGATATAAAATGTAAATAAATAATTTATATACTTAATAACAATAATTTATTTAATAAATTTCTCATTTTTTTTCTCCTTCAAATGTTTAATGTAAAACGCAATTAATATAAAAAGGTTTGTGACCACTGTCAGTAGGCCCAAAGGTCATTAAACGAAATTCTTTCTGCTCCGCGACCGGGCTTTAGTCGAACTGCACTTTTGACTCCTGACTGTACAACACTATCATGCTCGAACATAGTGGTTCTAGTGTGGCGGCCGAGCTGCTGTCGCGAGGCAATTTAAAGGACTCAAAATCCCGGGAATAGCACCTACAATACCTACCACCGTAGGCGCGGGCTTGCGGACGGCGTGCAGTGGGTAGCACGCTGTCCGATCGTCCGGTAACATACCGGACCGAGCCCAAGTCATCGACGGCGCGTTCTGTTCCCGCGCGCCTCAAGGAGCTGTCAGCAAACCGTAGAGGCCCAGCCTGCTAGCTGCAGGCAGGCAGGGTCGAAGCCTGCTGGGGTTAAGGGCCGTTTTCTGAGAGGAAGGCTCAGCCCCGGCATGATAGGCAACGAAGGAACGGGGTAGGTTTTTAGTCAGTAAGAGTCTGACACTACTTCCCGCTCCACCCAAGGGCGGGATTTGTCATTGGATGATTTTACCTACCATAAAAAAAAAAAAAAAAAAAAACCTACAATACCTAGGCCGACCTTCCGGCCACCGTAGGCGCGGGCTTGCGGACGGCGAGTAATGGTTAGCTTATTGTCTGACCGTCTGGTAATTGTCCGGACCGACCCCAAGTCGCTTACGGCGCACACTGTTCCCGCGCGCCTCAAGGAGTTGTCAGCAAACTGTAGGGGCCCAGCAGGGTCGAAGCCTACTCTGGGGCCTTGGGTAAATGTGAAAGTGCACTCCAGGGCTCTGGTACGAAGGCAATGAAGGAATGTGGTAGGTTTTTAGTCAGTAAGAGTCTTGACACTATCTCCCGCTCCATCCAAGGGCGGAAGATGTCATTGGATGATTTTGACCACCAAAGAAAAAACATGCGCCGACCTTATAATACTAAAATCTATTATATTCTTTTCACAGACGATCCTAGACACGGTGTGCAAGGAATTGAACCGCATTTACGAGTTGTTCCTCAAGAGGAACCCCACATTCACGGGAGGAGTGTCGCTGGGAGGACATTCTCTTGGCAGCGTCATATTGTACGACCTGCTTTGTCATCAGGCTGATGTGAGTAACCTTTCAACTTTCGTTATATTGACCTATTTTAGTATACAACCTTATTTGTAGTATATGCGAAACCCGAAACACGTGTCTAGTATTTTTATGCAAATAATCTATGTACAAAATTTCATAACTGTATCATGAAAAATCACAAAGTTATAAGCTTGTTATGTTACCTGGTTGTCTACACCAACACATGGTCAACGAGCCATCCGGGCGACTGATGGGGTTGTTTTGCTCCCGCACCCAGCTGTGATGCCCACTATGACCTGCCGTGACCTGTATTGTACTTAGTCTCGGTGGTGTCCAATTTGTGACCTTTTTTAAAGAATTTTTTGAAAAAATATAACATGGTGTAAAAATGATTGGAATCGATTCAGTTACTGATTCTGAACAAACTATATTCAGATTTCGCATATACTTAAAATAATGCTGTATAGTCTATTCACGTTAAGAAAATAGTAACGTCATCAGTTGAACTGCAAATTGAAGGTAAAAAATAATACTATGTATATTGCAGTAAAAATTAAACCATTAATATTAAAATAAAATGTTTTAGTGCACAATATTTTTAAATATTATTTATTAATTTGTGCGCGGCAGATAAGTTGAACTTATATGCCGCGTATTGTAACAGATTTTCGGGTTTCAATCAATGTGCGGGAGCTGCCCGTAACTATAGCAATGACGGCCATTTTAGTTCAACTTATTTGCCACCTACTATATTTTGATGTTTATTCTATTGTATATTTTACTTCACAGATAGCAACGGATGATACGAAGAGCCTGGCAGACAAGAACTACGTGAAGGGTCCCGCGGGCACCGGCCAGCCATTCGTGCGCTACCCGAGCCTGGTGTTCAAGCCCGATGCTATGTACGCGCTGGGCAGTCCCATAGGTATATACTACTCTATTATATTCACGTTAGAAAATAGTGACTTTTAGGGTTACGTTCCTTAAAAGAAAAAAAACTGATCCCTTATTTTGACTGGCCTGTTGGTCTAGTGGTTAGTGGCCCTAGCTGCTATGCCGGAGGTCGTGGGTTCGATTTCAACCCAGGACAAATGTTTGTGTGATGAGCACGATCATTTGTTCTGAGTCTGGATGTAATTTATCTATAATATGTATGTATTTAGAAATATATAAGTATGTTTATCAGTTGCCTAGTACTCATAACACAAGCTCTGCTTAGCTTGAGACTAGACGGCGTTGTGTGATAGTAGTGTGGAATAATATATTATTATTAAATGTGATATTTATCTTTGTTTTCAGCTATTTTCGAGTGCATACGCGGCGTTGATTCCCTGGGAGCGAATTTCTCTCTACCGACGTGCAAGAATTTCTTCAATATATTCCATCCTTACGATCCTATCGCTTATAGGTAATTTATTTTTATTATACACCAGTTTCCCGCCCCAGCTTCGCACGGGTGCAATGGTGATATTAAATATATTATGCATGTAATAAACATATAAACCTTCCTCTTGAATCAAACTCTCTAATAAAAAAAAAACCGCATCAAAATCCGTTGCGTAGTTTTACAGATCTAAGCATACATAGGGACAGACAGCGGGAAGCGACTTTGTTTTATACTATGTAGTGATACACTTATGACTATCGAATTGGTTAGCCGTTCACGAGTGATGACGTGACTAAGGGAAATAGGGACTCATTTTCAACATTATTTTTAGTATATGCGAAACCTGAATATAGTTTGTTCAGAATCAGTAACTGAATCGATTCCAGTAATTTTTACACCATGTTATATTTATTCCCGAAATTATTTAAAAAAGGTCACAAGCTAGACACCACAGGTCACGGCAGGTCATAGCGGGTATTAGACACCAGCGCACAGCTGGGTGTGGAAGCAAAACAACCCATCAGTGGCCCGGATGGCCAGGTGACTATGTGTTTGTGTGGACGACCAGGTAACATAACAAGCTTATAACTTTGTGATTTTTCATGATTCAGATTTGGATTTTTGTACATATATTTTTTGCATAAAAATACTAGACGGGTTTCGCTTATACTAAAAATAATGTTGAATAGGTCACCGTAAAATTGTAATTACCGACTAGTATTAATACTAGATTACAATCTATCTCGCTAGATTTGTAAACTGTCCAAAGATTTGTGATCCGTAACAATTTAACGCATTATTTTTCGGTAGATTATAAACCGAAGTGAGACTGTTTAATTGTAAAATGGCATCTCGCTGGCTGCCTGATTGGTTGAATGTTATGTGCTCCGCGCCGCCATATTTGTTTGTTAATTCGTTTGTTGTCTAATGTAAACGATCCGTGTTTTAGTGATTGTAAATTGATTTCGTGTTGAAAATAACTTACACCTTTAGAATTAGTTATATGAAATTGTTGTTAAAGTGAAATGAATCTGTGATGAACAGAGGTCGGAGTAGGTAGATTGATTTAAGGTCGTTGACGTCAAACGTAGAGGATTATATGGATATGCCTCCAAAATACCGGAACTTCATATTTATTGTGATATTTGTTCCGGAATTTTGAAATTAGCACGAATTTGTGTTTAAGGTGAAAAACGTATTAATAATATCAATCTACGATGCCAGTGTTAGCTGATGGTGAAAGAAATCAGTATTTTATTTTATACAAAAATACCTTGGAATAGTTACACCGTATTTTGTCCCTTACTGTTGAATTAGAAATGACGCTTGACAGTATGAGACAAAACTGAGACAGGGCCTTTTGTTTCTTTATCTCATGTTCATCTATGTTCACAACGTATTGACCGCACGCAACGACCAATCAGAAGCAAGTATCCTGTATGGCTCATTGGGTGTTTGTTAGAACAATGCGCACGCGCTGTGTTTCAGGTATCTCACTCGCTTACCTCGGTTCGTAGAGTGCGCTCCTAATTTGAGAAATTCCTGTTTTTTATTTTAGTCCATAATTCCATCCCGGAACTTTTTCCGGTACTTCCCGCACATTATGGATAAAATGGCATGTCCATATTAAAATATCTTGACGCAAGTATATAAAATCAATCTACCTACTCCGACCTCTGGTGATGAACCAAAGAAGTAAAGTTTGCATGATAAATAAATTAGCGTTACGGTGAACGGTAACTGTAAGATTGACCAGGTGACCAGGGAGTCAGGGTCAGCATTCGTACAGTTGACCATGAGAAATTGTTATTTACTCGAGCCCCAAGAGGACGCCGGCGTCCGCACACCTATTGCCTTTCTATTGTGTCTCTAATTACGGTATTCACAATCTATCTAAATTATAATTTACAGATAAATAATATGGTTCACAGTCTTTAGACAGTATACAATCTCGCGAGATCGGTTATAATCTAACGTTATTTACAATTTTACGGTGCCATACATCATATCAATTATTGTATTGACATATTGGACTCGTGAGTCCTATGCTGAATTTTATTTTTTCATAAACCATAAATACACAATTATAATACACTTACTAATTAAAACTATATACCGTTAAATTTTGGTCGTTTTAATCCCGCGGAAAGTCTATTCGGTACATGAAACACTATCGATTTGTAAGGATAAAAATGAAAATTACTTTTTTTTTCATACTCGAATTAATTCACGCATGTACGTGTAATTCCTTTAAGTAAACGTCAGCTGAGCGAGGCCAATGAACTGTGGGTAGTTTACTCGCAACGACCAACAGCTACCTACAAGTTCATTGACTCGTTTACTTAAATAAATTAATTTCGTACCTGCGTATTTTAATTCGAGTTTTAGAAAAAAAAAATACTTTTTCATTTTTATCTTTACAAATCGATAGTGTTTCATGTATTTAATCGACCCTCCACGGGATTAAAACGACCGAAATTTAACAGTGTATACACTAAAGGCCTACTCGTAACTAAAATATGGCGTCACAAAACTCCTCCGCATCACTGTCGACTGGAAGTGTGCCCAAAAGGCTGGCGGCATTGCCACGTTGTATGGCAATGCTTAATTATTGACATGTTGTTTTATTTCACAGAATCGAACCCCTGATCAACCCCCAGCTTCGAGACCTGAAGCCGCATCTCATTCCTCATCACAAGGGACGGAAGAGGATGCATCTAGGTAAGCACTGCTTGTTCAGTCAACATTGTATCTGTGGTGTTTCGTATACATTTTACTATCAAGGCTCTAGTTCCATTTCAATTTGAGGTGAAATCCATCAAATCATGAATTCATGCTTATGATTTATCATAGCATAGCATCAGCCTTATAATGTTCCCACTGCTGTCAACCACTCTCTGTTGGTGAATGTCATATGTCTTCGAATTTTTGGTTCTAAGACTTCTTCATGACTTTCGAAACAAGTTCTTCACAAGTTTCGAAATAAGTTAAACCAAAATGGCTATCGTTGCTATGGTTATTCGCAGCCCCCGTCTTCGATTGAGACCCGAAAATCTGTTACTACGCATTGAAATTCGATCATCATTTTGGTTCAACTTATTTGTCGCGTACTATTAATACTTAGTTAATGGCAAAATTTTCATGTTAAACCTAGCATAACTGAACGGACTAAGATTTGGAACTTGATGCCATAGTAACGTCTATTCAGCTTAAAAATACCTATACATACATAGCTATTGGAAGGTGGGCCCAAAAAATGCATCCTATTTTATCTAGTGCCTTTACTAACGATTTCCATAAATCTGCAACTAACAGCATCTAAAATAGAATATAGAGTCTGTCTAAAAAGTCAAAAGTCTTTGAAATTTATGAACGAAATTAAAATGGTGTTGCTGGCAACACGAATTTTAGTTGTCACTTAAATGCATCGATATATATGTACTACGCACTAGATTCGGCGTGCCGTACAATCACTTTGCTTGACTTAAGTGTACTGCAGGCCACACACCTCTTTACATTAATGACTTGATGACATTAGTGCAATTTTGCAGTATTTAAGCGCTGTAAGATTTAAATGTGTTGTTAGACGTCATAATGTACATTAAACGCTGCAGCAAACTTTTGTTTTAACGTTTCAGTATTGTGACAAATAGTTTCCATGAACGAGCTATCACTTGGCATATAAGTCGATGCTCAAATGGCTATGGGCGGTACGAGACAGTTTGATACTTTTAAATTATTTATACTACTTTTTTATTAACGAATCATTAAAGAGACACGAAATGAATTCTGAATGAAAATGAAATGTAAATATTTTATTGTTAAAAAGTTTCCTAATAATATAAAATCATTTAAAAAAAATCTTATATGTTTTACAAGGTTAGATAAGATAAGATAATTTATTATTAGCATATAAAACATGTACAACTAGAGTGAGGCCCTGACTCCCGTGCTAGGTGGAAACACCTGTGTTACAGGAATCAGTGTCTTCTCCCAAATATTTAGTGTATAAATACTAAAATTTCCTAAAAAAAAATAATCCAATTACATTATTTTACAATAAACATTTAAATATTTTTAATATTTTACTACATCGAATTTAAGAAATCAAAATTACATTATTAATATTAGCGTAATTAAAATTATTGAAACTATAAAACTAAAAGGTTCTATCAGTAAACAATGATCAAGACCTTTTAGTCAACCTTGATTATTCAACCAGTGTTGACTACATGAGGTTTCATTATACCCTAATAATTACCCCAGTTGTTTGACTTTTTAGAAAGACTATCAATTTCCATAAATTAACAAATAACAGCATCTAAAATAGAATATACATCATCTAAATATCATTAAGCTAAGTCGGGGAACAGCCTAACATAAGTAAATAGATGACTTGTTGGAATCTGCCGTAGAACTGAAGGACACGATGGCGCGCGTGGGCGCTGACCTGAAGCAGAAGCTGCTGGAGTCGCTCAAGAGCACCTGGAACAAGTGGAAGGCCGCGCCGCCCACTGATGGACAGCTGGAGAAGGTGGGTAACAAGATTTTACTGTTAAAACAATTTAGTAAGCGCCAGGTGTGGGGTAATATGACTACATTTATGGGGTAATATGGCCACCAACGGTGCTTTTAAGGGAGTATTTTTGCTAAGCGTGGTTAATATTACTCTAAACTAAGTAATAAGTAAAACAAGCAGTGCCTTCATCCTCTCTTATACCTAAATTTATCTATGCTGTGCCCGACAGGGTCTATAATTGTGACTATTCTGTTATATATAGACTGTCATCTATTTCCCTACCAACTATGTATACATTATGGTACGCAATAAAGGAATTGAATTGAATGTTATAAATGCCAGGTGTAGGGTAATGTGACTACATTTACTGGGTAATACGGCCACCAACGGAGCTTTAAAGGGAGTGTTTTTGCTGAGTGTGTTCAGTGTTATAAAAGCCAGGATTAGTGTAATATGACTACATTTATGGGGTAATATGACAAACAACGGAGCTGTAAAGGGAGTATTTTTGCTAAATGTGTAAATTTTACAATTATTTCATTGGCTGACGAACAAATCTAATTAAGTTTTGTGTGCGCAGTGTCCTATTAAAATAAATAAAGATATTTTATTCTATGATCCCCGATTTTAATAATTTTTTTAGGGTTTCGTACCTAGGTAGGAACCCTTATAGGATCGCTTTGTTATCTGTCTGTATGTTAAGACCATTTATCTCGGGAACGTGTAGAGACATCGAGTTGAAATTAAAACTATACACTCAGATCTGCGGTCCCTTGAAGCTGTTAAAAAATCAAACTTCTAAGTTAACGCCAAAAAAAGACACAGCAGTTTATGTCGCAAAAAACGTACATTTCGACACCGCTCTACCCTACTCTATCCACGATAAGGCCCATCCTTGAGGCGTAGCTGGAAAGACCTCACGGCAGTCTTAACTTCCGCACGACGCAGGTCCTAACGGAACACGGAAAGTTTGCCAAGTTCCTGTTCCGGATTCGTGCGGAGGATTCGCCCGGGTGTCGCCACTGTGCGGAACACCCGGAGGACACGGTGGAGCATACTGTAGAGGTGTGCCCCGCCTGGGCGGAGCATCGCCGTGTCCTCGTGGGGGCAATCGGCGGCAGCGATCTCTCTCGTCGGGCCTTGGTTCAGGCCATGGTCCGGAGTGAGGAGGGATGGCAGGCGGTCGCCTCCTTCTGCGAAGCAGTAATGCTAGCAAAGGAGGAGGCCGACCGCATCAGGCAGAGGCAACGGGGCGCTCGCCCCAGCCGCCGCCGGGATTCCGATCCCGATTTCCGGCCACAGTAGGCGCGGGCTTGCGGACGGCGTGCAATGGGTAGCACGCTGTCCGATCGTACGGTAACCGGCCGGACCGCGCCCAAGTCGTCGACGGCGCGTTCTGTTCCCGCGCGCCTCAAGGAGCTGTCAGCAAACCGAAGAGGCCCAGCCTGCTAACTGCAGGCAGGCAGGGTTGAAGCCTGCTGGGTTCAAGGGCCGTTTTCTGAGAGGAAGGCTCAGCCCCGGCACTATAGGCAACGAAGGAACGGGGTAGGTTTTTAGTCAGTAAGAGTCTGACACTACTTCCCACTCCGCCCAAGGGCGGGATTTGTCATTGGATGATTTTACCTACCATATAAAAAAAAACCCTACTCTATCCAAAACTACCCCCTTCTGACAATAACAAAAATAGTAAAAAAAGAATTTGCGAAATCGGTCCAGCCGTTCTCGAGATTTGCGCTTAGCAACACATTCAGCAATTCATTTTTATAATATAGATATTTAATTTCTATTAGGGTGCAGTGGTGCTATTCTCTAAGAAAACGCAGCGCTGCCTCAACGATGAACACCCAAATAGGATACATTGGATTGTCAACCTAATGCACCTATACATTGGATTGTTAATTCAATGCATCCTATTTGGGTGTTCGTCGTTGCGGCAGCGTTGCGTTTTCTTAGAGAATAGCACCACTTGTCCATTCAGAAAAGCTTGGTGGGCCCCATGCGGCCCGCGGGACAGCCAATTTGAGTACAGCTGGCGTAGACAATCAAATACACACACACATACTTAATTTTTGCCTTTTTAATATAATTTGATATAGCAAATGATAAAAATAATTACACTATTTAAATCCCAGGTCGTTGAAGAAGAATTGGAGAAGGAGCAGCTAACTGAAGACAAGGAAGAATTAGCTAGGGAAATTGAACTGGTGAGAATTTTTTCATTACATTTAGTCTATTGACTGGAGCGTTAAAATCATTAAAATCCAAGATTGCAGTAACTGTAAATAAATTCTTATATTATTTAATATTTTATGTCCAAAAGGTAAAGATCAAGTAGTTTGGAGGTGAATCCTCTATCCTGCTAAAATCCTAAACTACTAAAGTCCCAATCCCACTACAATTTCCAAACTTGCTAAAACCCTAATCCCACTGTAAACCCCAATTTCAATTAAGTCTGCGAACCCACTAAAAGCTCCCAATCTCACGAAAAACCTCCCCACTAACATCCCAAATCCAATACAATAATAATAATACTACCAAGTACCACTAACATAGATTTTAAGACCTTTGTTACTAAGGGCCAATTTCACCAATAAACTAATCGCGATTATATAAAACAAAACGCAGTTTGAGCGACTAATCGAGATGATAGCTTCATTTTGCGTTTCACCGCGATGACTTGAACCTAGTTTACGCTAAACTCAGTTTCAATTCTTTTGTTGTCGCCCATGTTTACGACACGGGTCTTTTAACTAGATTACGCTGAGCTCAGTTTAGTTGAACTAAGTTTTTATATTGAATGATGAAATCAGCCCTAACATTAGGACATTATTTTAATCTGAAATAAATGTTTTTTTTTTTAGAGTCCCCCAATCCCACTAAAAAATTCCAATACTGTTTTAATCATTCAAATACCAATAAATCCTGCTAAAAATTCCCCACCTTGCTAAAAACCCCCCAATCCCACTAAAATCCCCACTTTTCTCCTTAAGTTAACCATGAATACTTGTGTCTACAGTCGACCCCCGACAACCTGGGCCGTCTGAACGGCGGCCGCCGCGTGGACTACGTGCTGCAGGAGGCGCCGCTGGAGATGATCAACGAGTACCTGTTCGCGATGAGCAGCCACGTCGGATACTGGTAAGCTAAAGCAGCACGGGCTTGCGGACGAAGAGCAGTAGATAGCTCACCGTCCGAGTTGATGGCGCATTGTGTACAAAGATTCAAAGCATTTTATTTCAAATAAACCATTTACAGGCACTATCAGAAAAAAAATGATGCTAATTGCACATTCTAAAGCGTAGATCTCTACGGAGAAGAATGTGCAAGTAACTCCATGGACACTCTTTTCAAACATGTTATGTATTACAAATATCTCGGTTACATGTGTCTTGGCGCTGCTATTATGTGAGAACAATGTCAATAAGATAAAGAGAAGAAAAAAAATGTTCTAATTTTAGATATTAAATTAAACCACTAGCAGCTGAGAGATGACCAGTCTCAACTGACAGCGCCCGTTCACGAACATGACGCATATATCAGCATCACTCAGCTCAACCACGCGCAACTTTAGCAAGATTGATTTCGAAGGAGGTACCGGGCCCTCACAAATTGTGAAGTGGGATCATCCAATTACTTCGCTCACTCTAGGGTGGAGCAGGAGGGCGTGTCAGACTTTTACTGACTAAAACCACACCTGTATCCTACGGTTTCCTTTTCAAAAATTCCTTGTGCGGAAAAGCTCCAGCAAGCTTGGACCCAGCAGAGCCCCAACGGCTTACATCGCTTCGAGGCGCGCGTAAAACACTACGCTTCGTCGATGATTCGAGCTCGGTCCTTACCGGACGGCTGGAAAGCGAGTTACCCGTTGCTCGTCGTCCGCAAATGTATTAACTAATCATTCACTATAAATTTCCAATGCTCAATCTCTATCTCTCTTCTTCAGGGAATCAGAAGATACAATGCTTCTAATGCTACGCGAAATATATTCTGCGCTAGGAGTACAACCCGACTCGACCGTGCCCCAGCAGAATATGAGCGTACAGAGAACTAGGATCACTAAACCGGTGAGCTGTACTTTACATTACATCACATCACATTACATTACATCACATAAAGTTAGGTCAGATTACTAAGTGCTAAGAATACAACACGACTCAACCGTAACCATCACATACATACATAACATAGCATCACATCACGTCATGTTAGGTTAGATTACTAAGTGCTAGAAGTACAATCCGACTCGACCGTACCCCAGCAGAATATGAACGTACAGAGAACTAGGATCACTAAACCGGTGAGCTGTACTTTACATTACATCACATCACGTCAAGTCAAGGTTTTATTGCTAAGCGCTAGGTGTACAACACGACGGTGCCCCAGCAAAGTATGACAGTATAGAGAACTAGGATCACTAAACGGGTGAGCTGTACTTTACATTACATCACATCACATCACGTCATTTTGGGTAAGATTGCTAAGTGCTAGAAGTACAACCCGACTCGACCGTGCCCCAGCAGAATATGACCTTAAAGTGAATCACCAAACATGTGACCAGGGGGAACTAAAAATGCCACTTTAGCAGATCTGAATGATCAAAAATCACAAAATGGTCACGAATTGGCAGTTCATATTGTTATAAGTAAACAATATTCATATTAGGTATGATTCTGCAATGCATATCATCAATTTGACAGTTTTTTTGACAGACGGGTCTAAATGACAGCACATTCATAAAATTTTACGAATATTAGCAGAATTGCTAAAAGATCGTAAGTATGACAGGAATTCAGGAAATGAATTGCAAAATGTGACCTTTTTAGACCCGCTGTATCTTACATAACATTACATCGCATCACATCGAGTTAGATTAGATGAGTATAATGCGACTGGATTGTATCTTAGCAGAACATGACCATACGGAGAACTAGGACCACTAAACGATGGTCTGTACTTTACATCACATCACATCACATCTAGGTAGATTAGTTTACTTAGCGCTAAGGGTAACAACTCGACTGTGTAAATAATGTTTTTTTTTTTTCGTTTCAGGATGAAGCGGCTGCAGTCACTGGTAAGAAAGATTAAACTTTTTATATCTCCATCAAATATTTAGTTTCGGCCAAATAAATTGGTTTCGGCAGAAGTTCGATTCGGTTCGGCCGAATCTAGCGTTTTTAAGCTGAAGTTTGTGATAGAGGCCTAAGGGTGTTTTACTATCGTGCTGATTTCATCACGCATGCGGGATTGTTCCGCATGCGTAGCCCCCGCAAGTTTATTAATTTATAAAGACGTCATGCACATAACAATGTACAAAGGCAGACTTAATGGCTTATTGGTAATGTGTTGTTGATTTAATGTCCTTTTCACACAAGTGTTTATTGTAATGCGTGGAATGCTCACGCGGGATGCGGGACGTGATATCGGGTAGCACTATATTAAAAACACCCTTCTGTCTTGTCTCTCGATCTAATTTTCGATATATATAGAGTACTTGAAAAAGTTTGTTTATTTACGTTCTTGGATAAATACCCTACAAATAAAAAAAAAAAATATAATCTATGCCGAACGCGCCGGTCCGCTTGGTATTTGCCAGAATTGCGCGTCCGCATGGAAATCAACGGGCATGCTAAAATTTTAAATGAATTTTGTTTTGTTCCTCTATTTCAAGCCTGTTCCTTATTTCTAGACTTATAAGCACTGCTCATAAATTAATAACGAAACTAGAACACATTCAAAAATGCATATACTAATGTTTACGTAGGCATGGGGGGTAGAAGCTTTGGTTATTTTTGCTAACGAAGGGGTGGCGGTGGTTATATGCAAAAAGAAAAATCTTTTTTAAATAAGCAGTACCTTTGTACAATTTTTTTATTAATGTATCTTCTGCTTAAGTATATAGTGTGACTGGTAATTAGTGAACGATACTTAAACACGTGATTGTAGTCATGATAACAAACAACTTTTACTATGGGACCAAACCTGAAATCGCGAAATAAATCATCCAAGTTCAGTACATTTTGACCAGTTAGGCGAACACAAATCTACTGACCAGCATTTTTTTGCGATTTCAGGTTTGGTCCCATAGTAAAACCTGTTTGTTATCATGACTACAATCACGTGTTTAATTATCGGTCACTAATTACCAGTCACCCTATATATGTGTACATAAATTATAAAATAAATAAATAAAAATGTGCTAATGTAATGTTTGAAAGGCCCCTAAACTCAAACTTCAAATTACAAATAATTTAATTCTAGGATCAGAAAATACTCAATAACACTACCTCAACTAGGAATCAAACCCAGATCAAAGACAAGATTTGTAACTTTTTTTCTTTTCTTTTTATTACAGATTTCCCATCGACAAGCCGTGGGCCGATATGATGTGTTGCATAGATAAAAAATAGTTTAATTTTATATTATATACTCTTTTAGAAAAAAAAAAAATAATAATGCATTTCTTTCAAATATTCGGTTGTTCTATAAGGGTGTGACTTGCTTTTCCTTCTACGTCGGATGTATTCGACAAACACTTTCGCGTTTATTCTGCCACGGTCGCACATCCACGACCACTCCATCTCGTCAGCTCTTCTGTCACCTATGGGGATTGAAGAGCTAAACGAGATGGAGTACCCAGTCGCTAACACACGACCCTGGCGAATAGGACGCGAAAACACTCGTCGGACCAATTTCGACGCGAGTTAGGTTAAACGAAAGCGATTTTGTAATCCTCCATTGCTTATGGCAAGGTGCAGCCTTATTTGTGAAAAAATTGGGACTTGTCTTTCTACGGAGATAGAAATAAAAAATAAATGGATATTTGAAGATATGGATTGAAATCACAGAAACGAAATGCCACGGCAGCAACAGGTAGAGTCGATATTGTCTAAATATTTTGAGGTTAGTATATCATTTCGTGAACATATTAACCACAAAACATCGATTTTAATGGCACAAACACAATATCTTTGTTTTAAAAACGTATGAAAAAAAAATCACGCCTCTGATACCTTTCAATCTATATTTTATTAAATAGTGACCCGCCCCGGCTTCGCACGGGTACAATAAGTGATATTAAATATATTATGCATGTATTATACATATAAACCTTCCTCTTGAATCACTCTATCTATTAAAAAAAACGCATCAAAATCCGTTGCGTAATTTTAAAGATCTAAGCATACATAGGGACAGACAGCGGGAATACTACTATGTAGTGATGCCTCAAATTATTTTTTTTAATTTTAATTAATAACCAAATAAAAAAGTAGTATTAATACTACTAAATTATAGAGCACAGATACTGCAAACATTTTACGTTAAAATGTGATTTTTTTTCATCGGGCGGGTTATAAACCGCCATCTTTTGTCTCAAGTTAATTAAAGTATATATGCCTCTATACCTCTAGATGCTGCTGCCGCGGTGCCTCGTCCTCTGTGAATAGAATGAATTTTAGGTTTAAACCTGCTCCTAATACTGTGAACCGTTAATTTTGTTGATACGGGTCGGTAGTATACAGGGTGTTCTCCGCAAACTTTGAAGCTAAGAACTCACGCTTTTTACCCGCGGCCGCCGCGGTTGCGGGCCCACAGCTTCTGTAGAATGAAGATATACACGTAAAAAATTAAAGCACATTTCAAGAAGCGTTTTACGCCCGCGTTTTGTTTTGGCGGACCATCTTGTAACCGCATGTCTTGCGATAATCGCCCGCCAGGTTTGCGGGCGAAAATCGCAACTGCGATGGCGGAGTAACCGCACAAAACTGCGGTCTTGGGAGTTTAGAAAAGTAGCGATTTTCTCAACCGCGGCGGGCGTGGTTAGAAACTGCTTCGTAAGTTCTTAGTCTAACAGCTTGCTTAGTATACTTAACTGAACATCCTTCTACAAGACTTTTTTTCTGGAAACAAAAAGAAATTCCGCATTTCCATATACTTAATTGGATAGTTTGTATGGAAGGCCGATTTTTACAAGCTTTTATTTAGTTTCACCTGTCCAGATGTTTGTCTGTGATCAAATCTTGTAAATTCAATTTGATCCACTTCCCGGTTACCGATTGAGCTGAAATTTTGCATGCATGTGTAAATCAGATGACAATGCAAAATTATTATGACGTGGAACTGATCTGATGATGGTACCGGAAGCTGGCTATAGGAACTCAGTAATTAAACGACATAACCAAATCGAGTTTGGGCTCGTATGATTCGTCTCGACGAGTATTTTGGTGCTAGATGGTAACCAGGGTCTGATGATGGAGCTGGTTGGTGGCCATAGAAACTCGGTAATAAGAGCAATAAGGTAACCCTATCGTTTTTGAAATTTTGGGAACTGTCTTGATTAGTATTAATTATATAGGTATATGCCTCGCTATAAAAGCTTGCAATGAAAAAAATATTTTCATTGAATTTTTTTTGTTTCCTGAAAAAAATCTTGTGGAAAGTTGTTCAGCTTCGTTTACTGAGCAATCCCCAAAATTTTGTAGAAACCTTTTTCTTACACCCGTATCTATGAAGAAGTAATTACTTGTTGCTAAGTAATTTCTTATTCAGTCATTACTTGAGGTTAGAAAATCTTCACGAATTTTTTTAATTTTTCTTAACTACACAATACAAATTGTTACTAAGGGCCAAATTCACCAATAAACTAATCGCGATTATGTAAAACCAAACGCAGTTTGAGCGACTAATCGAGATTATAGCTTCATTTTGCGTTTTACCGCGATGAATTGAACCTAGTTTACGTTAAACTCAGTTTCAATTCTTTTGTTGTCGCCCATGTTTACGACACGGGTCTTTAAACTGGATTACGCTGAGCTCAGTTTAGTTGAACTAAGTTTTTATAATGAATGATGAAATCAGCCCTTAAGCAATTACTTTTACTCAAGTAATTTTATAAATACGGGTGTTACACCCTGTATAGGAGTCCAGGTACATATTATCACTATGAGATACATTCGATGTACAGATAAAATTTCTTGTCACATGTCTAATATTTAATTAATAAGTTGTTAGTAATAATTCTCTTTATTAGCCGACCAAGAGAAAATAATCCTGTTATCTATGTATTTCTTCGAAAAAAAAAAAACATGTTTATTCTGCCGGAAAAGATCCTTCCATTTTAGCCGAAAGACGTTCACATGTTGGACATAGGCCTTCCCCAAGTGTCGCCACAATGACCGGTCCTGTGCATTTCACATCCATCGGATACCCGTGACCCTGACTAGGGGCCCTAGTCTGCTATTTTCATAATGTCGTCATTCCAACACGATTCCTTTATTATTTTGCTAAAAGTTCGTAATCTGTAAATTCATAATGGCCGATCATTGGTCGGTCAGTGGTCTCGTAATAGAATTGTGGTACGAGCTGTCTTGTAACGAATTAAAAGCAATGACTGCACAATGACGTTCTAATGGTAGGTCACTGATCAAAGGAACTGTCAAAATTTTAGCACATTACCGCATTGATGGTATATTAACAGTTCGTACGTGTTATTGGCAAAATTGTGGTGTCTCTTCCACAAAGGCCATTAATGAAGAGTTAATTTGAAGTTACTACAGACATTCATTTGTCATTTGTTGGGGTTTAGGGTTGGATCGCGTGGAAACCAAAGTAAAGACCGTATTAAGGATTTCAATAATAACTGTTTATTATCCTTTTCTTTATATACTGGAAGGTGTGTTTCAGTAATATTACGTGAGACGTGTGCTCAGCAATGCTAGTGGGATACAGTAACGGTAACCAAATCAAAGATTTCAGTCAAGTGGTGACAGGGGACTCAGACCAATTAAATACAATATTTATTGGTTAGAAAGAGAAAGACCACAGTGTTGAAGTAGGATAGATTTGTTTTTGTTATGCTCCAACATCATTATGTACCAGATTACCGTTCTGTGCCATTTCTTTTGATGGAGTGTCTGTCGCCTGGTCATCGGTCCACCTTGTGGGAGGCCTATCTTGGAGAGATAGGCATATACCTTGGTCGGTTATAACACTTATAACCTGATATTGTCCGTAGATTGACTCGTATAGTAGATATTGAAAATAATTGACATTAAAATAGTATAGGTTGTAATTATGTTTCGGGTTAATATGATATGATTTTTCTTAGCTTTTGACTGTTGGTATGAAATAAATAAATAATAAAAAAAACAATAAAAAAAAATTGTCTGTTCCGAACTAAGGACCCTGAAGCAGTCTAAGAAACAAGGAGCTCAAAATAAAACAGTTAAAAGTCACCAAAAATCGTATCAAAACACAATAAAAAAATATATAAATAAGTTCAGTATTTCACCAGAAAAGAGAAAAATATATAAAAAATATGCAAAAAAAAAAAAACATTGTAAATTATCCACAAAAGATATTTGTTAAATTAAGAAATATCTTAATAAAACTGTGTTAATATAAATTTAATATAAGATGTGCTACTGTTTAATATAACTTTTAGACTAAATAGAACACACCTTCGACCCCCCAGAAGGGACAGGCCGAAATATACAACAATATTTTTAGTATATACGAAACCTGAATATAGTTTGTTCTGAATCGATTTCAAATTTTTATTTCTCAAAAATATTTAAAAAAAAGTCACAAGTACAACACTGGTCACGGCAGGCCATAGCGGGCATTAGGCTCCAGCGTACAGCTGGGTGCGGGAGCAACAACCCCTCAGTCACCCGGATGGCCCGGTGACCATGTGTTTGTGATTTTCATGATACAGTTATGAAATTTTGCTTATAGATTCTTTGCACAAAAATACTAGACCCGTGTTTCGGGTTTCGCATATACGGGTATTTTGCCAGTTACACTAGAGTCCCTGTAATAGACAACAGAAAAAAAAAATTGGCACTCATAAATACACACAATAATAGTACTGGTACACACATAAAATAGTACTGGTACACACATAAAATAGTACTGGTACACACATAAAATAGTACTGGTACACACATAAAATAGTACTGGTATCGGTATTATACCGGTACTGATATGAGTATCGGTATTATATCATTACTGGTACCGCTCTGGATTTTTTATACAGCAAGTAGGATGACAGCAAGACGAAAATATGCATCGTATGAGAGAAAAGGATAGATAGCTACATTGTATGAATCCGATAGCGATCAACAGCACCATCTTTTAGCAATTGTCGATTAGTATCGATAAAAATATCGGTATGTAACTTAGCATAAAAAAGTCTAAACGCTATATTAAACAGTTATTTAGTTAGTTCACAAAAATTTGGGTCGTTGTCACTTTTAAAAGCAATTATACTAAAACACTGTTTTTAGTTTAATTTCTAAAAAGCTGTAATTGGCTGAAAGTGATAAAAAAAAGTTATTTTTTTGATTAAAAAAAAATTAGCTTTAAAATTGTATGTAGAAGCGGTCTAATTTATTTTATACTATGTATGTTATATGTAGAGATAGTAAAATAGTTGTGTACGGTAACAAACCCTATAGTAGTTTAAATATACATATCTAGAATCTGTCTAAAATGTCAAATGAATTGGGAATTTTTGAACGAAACAAAAATCTGTTGATGGCAACACGAATTTTAGTTGTCACTCACTTATCAAAAGCCGGTACAAAACAGTTTGATACTTTTATGTTATTTATTTTTATCATTAAAAAAGACCGAAATATATTCTAAATGAATTGTTAAAAAGTTCCCTAATAATATTAAATAACTAAAAAAATTAAAAACTTACATTCGATCCGTTTTATAAGGTTCTATCAGTACAAAATGATCAAGACCTATTAATCTACCTTGATTATTCAACCAGTGTTGACTACATCAGATTTTATTGTACCCTAATAATTACCGTTCGTTTGACTTTTTAGACAGACTCTATTCCAAAATGTTTTGGAAACACATTCATTGTGCATACAGCTAAGGAGTGGAATTCCCTCTCTTGTCTGTTTCCTAATAACTACAATCTTTGATTTAAGAGTGAATAGGTTACTTCTAGGCAAGCGTCGACCACACCATCGATTATCATCAGGTGAGATAGTGGTCAAACGCGAGCCTACATTAATAATGCTATTATACATATCTATTTTACTATTCTACTTAAAAAAGATTATTGATAAATTGACAGCATTATTTCTTAAACTATATTGTCTTCAAAATTTAAATCCAAAATGTCACGCGTTTCGAGTAACGATGACTTCGATGTTAGAGCATCCATCAGCGATATGTTGACGCGTTAACAGCGATGTTATCGTAACTCAGAACGCGAGTGTTACGTCATCAATTTAGACATTGACGTAACTAAGAATATTTAGAGTCATTCATAGAACTGGAACGAGCCTTTTTTGATTTCAACAAAATCACTCAAAAAGTCAATTTATTATGAATCTTAAAATGTTTTTTTTTTTCCTTATATTAACAAAAGAATATACCTTATTATCTTTATTGAAGTTGTTTCCGCAGAATTGACATTATCTTTTTTTACTTTTTTCTTTTTTTTTAATTTAAGAGAACTGCTCATATCGCGATAAAAATATGGGTCCGATAGCTGGATTTTCTACTTGGAGTGCGTTTAATTTTTTTTTGTTAAGCCAGGTACCTACTCGCGAACTAACTATACTTCGTACATCTCAGCAACCGCTCTGATGAAGACAGTACATGAATCCCCATAAAAGCACGGGTGCATTTATGGGGATTTTTATTTGACCACTTCAATTATTCGAACGTGGAGAGTGATAGAGTCTGTCTAAAAAGTGAAACGGCTTGAAATTTTTAAACGAAATAAAAAATTTGATGCTGGCAAGACGAATTTTAATTGTCACTTAAATGACTATGGCCGGTACGTATAATATACCCAGCTTAACATTAAAAAAAAACGAATTCCTGAAAACCATTATTCCGCATCTTTCGACGTAAAATCTCTTCTAGTAACGGGTAATTTAACACATACCTAGTCTATTTTGTCTAGGATTCTAGGTATGTCTAAAACTGTCGGAAATGTCTAGGTAGGTATGTATAAAATTGTCGGAAAATTCCGACATTTTTTTCGGGAATGTCTAGGTAAGTACAAAAATGTCGGGCAACTCAGACATTTTTTTAATGAATTTTGGGGAATAAATACATCTAAGTATCTTTTTTTTTTCAAAATGATGGAGTCATTTTTGAGGTTATGTCAATTTTGTGTTACTACTTGCTTGATTAGCTTAAGTTACAAATAAATGGATTCCAAGACAGAGCTATTTATTTTACTAAAAAACCAAGAGTTGTAATAATTATTTGTTTTTAAGTTTTTCTCCATCATTACTTTACTTGTGTAAACAATCATGTAAACAAAATTGTTAACATTACAAATAAAAATTTATATTTTACTAAATTTTGTTTTATTTCAGTAGCATAGCATAGCATCAGCCTTATAATGTTCCCACTCAAGGGGGCCCTTGATCATCGGAATATAAGTATAGAGAATAATAATAAAAGTTCATTTTCTCCACGATATAACTCTCAATTGCTAGCCTTGTGACTATGTATATTTGATGTAGGTACTCACTGGGTAGATGGATGAATAAAAGTCCTTCGTTGTGGGCTCCAAGTATATTCTTCTCCACACACAACACAATTAGACGAGAACTACACTGCGCGGGACGTCCGCCACAGACAACGATCTGGGTGCGTCCGTCTCCACACATATATGGAAACTACACTCTTAAAACTACACTTGACGGACGCGCCAGACGTCCTGTACCTCTACCATGAGTTTTAAGCAATAGTATTCGTCGCTACTCGATATCGACGTCGTAAATATTTTGTATGGCAAATTTTGGTTCTGCAAGTGACCGCTAGAGGCGCTGCAAAATTTGCCATACAAAATATTTACGGCGTCGATATCGAGTAGCCTACCAAAAGCAAGTCTTCAATGTGCATGGCAGGAACAGTGGAATACCTCTGGTAAAAAAAAGGGTAAGTTTTACTATGCAGTACAGCCAACCATAAAAACAAAACCTTGGTTCTACACTCACAAAAAGATGTCTAAATCTGTTATCTCCGTCCTTTGTAGGATCCGTTTAGGATTCTGCTGCACCCCTGTTTTTCTGGAAAAGATCCGTGTTCGTGACTCTTCTTTATGCGAGTGCGGATTGGAGGAAGGTACGCTTGATCACATATTTTTTGAGTGCACAAACAACATTCCACCTTTAGACTTATATAGTCGTCTCCCGAAACTCAAAATTCCTCTCCCAATTAATATCCCTGCCCTCCTAACCTATCCTTCTCCAGAACTGCTTGTGGCGTTGATGATCTTCATCCGTCACAACAATATAAAATTATGAGTCATAAGCTCCAAATATTCTGTCTAAGTAATTGTGGTTTACGTGTGTATTTAATGTTTTAACAATTATAGTATTTATGTATCTTTATTTTATGTTTGTTTCAGTCCAATACTAACACATCAAGTGCAACTGTACCACTCGAAGGATTTTAATCTCCAGTCACAAGTCCTTTTATTACTATTATAATTTTTTTTTCTTTTTTAAACAATTTTTTTAATACATTACTTGCTTCTCCAATTTACTCCCGACATTGGCAGAATAGTCGACATCGGCTCATTTGCCATTAACAAAAAATAGAATAGAATAGAATAGAATACTATTGCTTAAAACTCATGGTAGAGGTACAGGGGACGTATTAAGACGGGCGCGCCTAGATCGGCGTCTGTGGTGGACGTCCGCGCAAAGTATTTCTACCTTTATTATAGAAGGCGTAAATGAGCCAAGTACAAGCAGGTGTAATATAGTCCTATAGGCACAGCTATAAAGTCAGCGCAGGTGGGTACTTGTCGACAACTTGGCTCGAGCGTAGTATGCCTAGCGGACAGCGTAGTTCGTGACTGGTGAGAAACTAATATAACAACGCGGCGGTAGATGGAAATATATCGCCGGCGCGTTATTGTGTGTTTAACGTATGTGGTGTTTAGTGTTAGTGTATGTGTAGTGTGCATGGTTAACTTGTTAATATCCCGCGGAGGGTAGATTCAGTCCATGGAACCCCATAGATTTGTAAAGATAAAAATGAAAAATAAAGTACTTTTTTTTTTCTAAACCTCGAATTAATTAAGTTACGCATGTACGAAATTGATTTCTTTAAGTAAACGTCAGCTGATCGAAGCCAATGAACTGTAGGTAGTTAGTACGCAACAACCGACAACTCCCTACAAGGTCATTGACTCGTTTATTATAGAAATTAATTTCGTACATACTTAAATTAATTCGAGTTATAGAAAAAAGAAATTTATTTTATAAATTAGCTTTACGAATCGATAGTGTTTCGTGTACCGAATCGACCCTCCACGGGATTAAAACTACCAAAGTTTAATGTTGTATTATAAATAAATGTGGGTGATTTATATAATTTAATGCTTAAGTGTAATGTGTAAACTATGTAAATACGAGTATATGTGAGAATTTGCTATAGGCCCCGCGCTAGTTTGATACGGCATACCTCACACAGTGCACGATCTTACAACGCTGCGTCGTTCGGTACGTAGTCGCCGTTCTGAACCTTTCGGCCCCATTGACCACTTATTCTGGTCTTACCAGAAGGCTTAAAATCACCAAAAGGGTAAAGGAGAGGGCTGTGCTCGGAGTTTCCTGGCGTGGCGGATCAGATGTGAAGATATCTACAGGAGAACCAAGGTTATGGACGTAGCCGGAAAAATCGCCAAACGTAAGTACTCTCATCATAATTATATTACATACAAAAATTAGCATCATCATCATTTCAGCCCAAAGACATCCACTGTTATTTTTTTGTTTATGGTAGGTAAAATCATCCAATGACAAATCCCGCCCTTGGGTGGGGCGGGAAATAGTGTCAGACTCTTACTGACTAAAAACCTACCCTGCTCCATTCTTTGCCTTTGTCCCAGGGCCCTGGGTAACATTTTCACATAACCTTTGGCCCCAGTAGGCTTCGGCCCTACTGGGCCCCTGCAGTTTGCTGACAACTCCTTGAGGCGCGCGGGAACAGTGCGCGCCGTAAACGACTTGAGCTCGGACCGGTCTGTTACCGGACGGACGAACAGCGAGCTACCCATTGCCCGCCGTCCGCGAGCAAAGATATCCACTGTTGGATATAGGCCTCCCCTTAATGTCTCCACAATGAACGGTCCTGCGCGTCTCGCATCCATCGGATTCCCAAGCAACCTACACCAAGTCATCGGTCCACCTTGTAGGAGGCCTTCCAACGCTGCGTCTGCCGGTAAGCGACCGCCACTCTGCGAGCAATATGCCCTATCCACTTCCACCTTAGTTTGGCGATTCTCCGTGGTATGTCGGTGACCTCGGTTCTCCTGCGTATATCTTCATTCCTGATGCGATTACCCAAGGAAACTCAAGAGATTAGCCCTTTCCATTGCCTTTTGAGTGAGTTTGTATGATTGTTACTCCATTACGCTCAAATGGCTGAACAGATTCGGATGAAAGACAGAATTTATTTACGTTTTTATTTTTAAGTAAGAGCGGTTGTATGAAAATGTACCTCGGATTGTCTGCTCTTAAATTCCAGTGTTCGAATTGTTCCAAATGATGCATTAAACACATTACTGATTAATTATTTTTCAACTTTCGGAACAGTGAGGGCTTGTTTGCAGAGACGCGGCGCGTTGGGCGGTCCGTCGTACATTGCTATACGTTTGTTTTTACGCGAGCGATGACGCGGCCCACTGCTGCAATGTACGACAAACGCCCAACGCGCCGCGTCTCCGTAAATACGGCTTGTGAGTCGACGCTGCGTTAAGCAGCGCACGCGCGGCCTCTCGTCGCGGGTACCGGATAATTACGCAGTGTCGCTTCTTCAACTCTATCGGTGTGCATGTAGTCGTGTCGATGGAGAACATTATTTATAACACAACGCGCGGGGCCTGGGTCCCCGCGACAGTGGCGATCCCCGCAATGAAGCACTTTTGTAAGCATTCAAGTATTACGTAAGCAGTATCTATTTCCCGCTCCGCCCAAGGGCGGGATTTGTCATTGGATGATTTTACCTACCGTAAAAAAAAAAAAAAAAAAAAAAAAGTATAGGGGGGTGGAAGGGACTTTGCTTTACTTATTTGGAAGACATGGGGGACGGAATGGTCTGGATGGTGATTACGTCAACAGTATCTTTTGTAATTTTTCAAGAGAACGATATCGATGTTCCAACATCACACGAAAGTAACAAATATCCAATATCCTTGAAAACTTTCAGCCTCTATTTCAAGCCTATTCCTTGTTTCTAAACTTATAACCACTCTTCAATAACGAAACCAGAACAAATTGAAAAATGCATGTACCAATGTTTAGAGATAGAGGCCCAGCCTGCTAGCAGGGTCGAAGCCTGCTTGGGTCATGGGTCAGCTTCCGAAAGGAATACCCGGCCCCGGCACGAAAGGCAACGAAGGAACGGGGTAGGATTATTAGTCAGTAAGAGTCTGACACTACTTCCCGCTCCGCCCAAGCACGGGATTTGTCATTGGATGATTTTACCTACCATAAAAAAGGGGTGGGGCAGAGCTTTGCTTACTTTTGCTGACAAGGGGAAGGGCGAGGGGTAATATTTGTAAAAATCTGCTTACGTAATACTTGAACGGCCTCTGAGACCTACACTGTTATGGACAGTGAGTCTGTTCAGTAAAGAATTACATACACTTATTCTATACATGTATAAGTACACAAGAATTAAAATACACATATTGATTCATCTTACTTTTATTGCAAAGGTTTCATAAACATAACATTCACTTTTTATTATATTTTTCCTTAGTTTAAAACACTTTTGACTGAACAATACCAACTAAATAATGTAAATTAGTCATAATTATACGCGACGGTGCTATATAAGAGAAACCGCAGCACGCAGCTAGAGTTATTAAAAGAGAAAGGCATAATGTAAAGCTTGCTCTAAAGATGTATTCGTGTGTTTTACTTAACGATTCTGGCTTTCTTTTATCATTCTTCACATCACATAACTTTTTAGATTTCCGCAAATTGATATGCTGTGAAAATTTCTTTTTGTTATATGTAGATCGATTCGAGTATTCCTTCTTTGGTATTTCAGGTTTACTGGTTTTCGTTATATACTCCCCATCTAGGTCTATTTTATACCAAGATTTATGTTTATCAAAAACCATTATCTTACTTTCTTTTTGATGCGGCGGGATCATGTTTTTTGTACGAAAAGTTCAACTTCAGCTCTTCATTAAGGCCTTTGTGTAAGAGACGCCACAATTTTTCCAATAACACGTACGAACTGTTAATATACCATCAAACGCTGGAGAGTATTTAGCGAGAATTAACAGTAATATATATATAGGTACGAAAAGTTACACTAGAATTTTCACTTAACAAGTGTAATGAAATATGGTCGGTTTGACAGAATTGTCATTTGACAAAGCATTGCGCTGACAGAAGTAGGTTTACTTCAATGAGTTTTTATCTAGATGCTGTCTAGTGGTGGCCAAGTGGTAATGGTCCCGACTTACGAGTTGTAGGTCGCGGGTTCAAACCCAGCCAGGCGCATTACTTTGTGTAATTTATTTCATCACCACTGCTCTCAAAAACGGAGAAGGAAAATATCGTGAGGAAACCGGTATGTCCTAGAACCAAAAATTCAAAAGCATGTGACATCCACCAATTCGCACCGGGCCCGCGTGGTGGATTACGACCCATTCCCTCTCCTAGAGAGGAGGCCTGAGTCCCAACAGTGGGAACATTAAAAGGCTGATGCAATGCAATGCTGTTTACTTCAGGTTCACTAGGAGACAAAATGTCCCCTACGCGCAATGCTCAATCTGTATGATGCTGCAACGTTGCCTATTAATTTCTTTAAGAAAAGTCAGCTGGGCGAGTCCAATAATCTGTAGGTAGTTATGGTCTATTACAACACTCGATATTCAGACCGGTTTTGCCAACGTCGCATAGTGTAATAAGGGTCAGGCTGTCTTACTAGGAAGTAAACTTTAAGACAGTCTGTGTAACTTGTACGGAATATCGAGTGTTGTAATAGACGCTTTAGTACGCAACGACCGACAAGGTCATTGACTCGTTTACTTAAAGAAATTAAGGATATTAATTCGAGTTTTAGAAAAAAAACGTACATTCTTTTTTAATTTTATCTCTACAAATCGATAGTGTTTCATGTGCCGGATCGACCCTCCACGGAATTAAAACGACCAAAATTTAACGGTGTTTAAGTACATTTTATGCCCAATAGTTTCTTTTTTCGGTGGGAAATCATCCAATGACTTCTCCTGCTCTTGCGCGGTGCGCGAGGGTGTGTCAGACTTTTGCTGACTAAAACCCAATCCTGTTCCTTCTTTGCCTTCGTTCTAGGGCCCTGGGGTTCACTTTCGCAGAACCCTTTGTTGGCCAATAGGAATGCAGTAATGAAAGCTACAGAAAACAGAAGACAACTAGTTTAAAAATAAAACGACACAAAATAGCAGCAAATAAAAATTTTATTGAGACAGATTTTTTTACAAAATAAATGCCTTTTGAGACCGAGTGAATACCACATACACTTCAACGATGTATTTTATAATAAAATTACAATAATACTAATATAAGCGGCAAATATTTCGAACAAATCAATATAATTTAAGGTTTAATTCCTACATCTTCTCGAGGGATAGCCAGTCAAATATATAACCATTTTGACCGACGACGGTCGGGTATATCAGACAAACACTCGCGCGTTTATTCCGCCAGGGTCGCAGGGTCGTTCGATTCCCACCCAAGACAAATGTTTGTGTGATGAACACGATCATTTGTTCTGTGTCTGGGTGTTATTTATCTATAATATGTATGTATTTAGAAATATATAAGTATGTTTATCAGCTGTCTGGTACCCATAACACAAGCTCTGCTTAGCTTGGGACTAGACGGTGTTGTGTGATAGTTGTGGAAATATTATTATTATTATTATTCACGACCAAATACTCCATCTCGTCAGCTCTTCTGTCACCTATGAGGATTGAAGAGCTAAACGAGATGGAATACCCAGTCGCTAACACACGACCCTGGCGAATAGGACACGAAAACACTCGTCGGACCATAGTTAAATTGTCTTTTGGACTTGGGGTCCTTTCAAATTCAAATTTTCGAAAGGTTTTTTTTTTCAATTTGCAGCTCAGTATGGGATATTATGGTAACAAAAAATATATTTGTGGTAACGACATTTTATGTATTTACACAACTATACACATTAAAACTATTATAATAATTCTGTAACTTAGAAATAACGTAAAACCAAAAATTTTTTTCAATACACTTACTCGAAAGCCTGCTCATATCCCACAGCTTTAAGACAAGCAAAGGACTGTTATCCGCACTAGTGCATAAAAAAGCAATTGTATTGTAATAAAATAGTTTATCGCATCAAGCATTGAGCCCTCGGCTCCATAACACGCTCGCCTACGGTTCGTGCGAATTCCGCCTCGGTCCCAATGATAAACTTTCTGCACTTGTATCAAAATCTAATATTTTTAATGATACATTTCAACTTTTCTATAGGTTAGAGAGTTATATATTAACGATTCTAATGAGTACCTATATCTGTGTATATACATACATGTTAATACCACAAATATATATATATTTTTTACCTTACTATCCCATATAGAACTGCAGAATTTAAAAAAAAACTTATCAAAATTCGAATTACGCAGTCTATCTTGGAAAATTCACCCTAAGACGTAGGAATCAAATATTTGAGATAATTTTTAAGATTAATTTTCAAAACTCATCAAAGAATTGTTTACTTAGTACATAAAGTTTTTCTAATAACTACAATTTTAGTAACCAAGCGTAAATATGCCACATCAGAGGGCTTACTCTAGAGTTTAATTCTGATCGATCGACATTGGAATTGTGACGTTAGGTACTCTTGAATTCGATCATCATCATCATCATCATCATCAGCCTTTTAATGTTCCCACTGCTGGGACACAGGCCTCCTCTCTAAGAGAGGAAATGGGCCGTAATCCACCACGCGGGCAATGCGGGTTGGTGTTTGTCACATGTCTTCGAATTTTTGGTTCTAGGACATGCCGGTTTCCTCACGATGTTTTCCTTCACCGTTTTGTGAGCAGTGGTGATGAATAAAATTACATTAAGTAATGCGCCTGGCTGGGTTTGAATCCGCGACCTACAACTCGTAAGTCGGGGTCGTTACCACTCGGCCACCTCTGCTCTGAATTCGATGCTAGCGCCAAATTGGTTTAAAATTCTGTGACCACACGCCAAGCTTAATCCCCATTTTACTTAGTTTCCCAAAAAGGTCACGCAATTTGGCCCAAGCATTGAATTCAAGAGTACCTAACGTCACAATTCCAATGCCGACCGGAATTAAACTCGAGAGTAAGCCCCCAGGTCATATCAACAGTCACGATTTTCCATCAGTCTTTCCGAGGAGTACCGTATCGCCTAGTAACTGCGTGGTGGAGGTCTGATAGGCAGTCACTCCAAGTGAAACACGGCATCAGTGGTGCTATTCTCTAAGAAAACGCAGCGCTGCCGCAACGACGAACATCCAAATAGATTACGTTGAATAAACAATCCAATGTATAGGTACATTAGGTTGACAATCCAATGTATCCTATTTGGGTGTTGGTCGTTGAGGCAGCGCTGCGTTTTCTTAGAGAATAGCACCACTGGATACTCTGGAAACCACGCCCAAGATAGTTGGCAAAAGGCTAGAAATGATGACGTCAAGTCATTTCCTGTGGTGCTATTCTCTAAGAAAACGCAGCGCTACCGCAACGACGAACATCCAAATAGGATACATTGAATTAACAATCCAATGTATAGGTACATTAGGTTGACAAACGATTGCCTTTCAACTTTTTAGTCACTGGCGCCACTTTCAAACTTCCTATAATATACTCATTTCTCACTTTAGCCATTCTCGTCACACCACACATCCTTCTCAACATTCTCATCTCCGCTACATGCAGTCTTTTTTTGAACCGTCTTTTTCACAGATCAAAATTCAGAACTATAAAGTATTACATTGTAGATTTTACACTTCGGTTTGAGAGTAACATGCGTTTCATCCCTCCTCTTTACATGACCATACTAAGACAAACGATTCTCCTTCAACTTCAAGTCACTGGCGCCACTTTCAAACTTCAAAAACAAGACGCTTTATAAAAGGAAAACTTTTTCTGCTGCTCAATGCGATATATTTACGCATGGCAACCATTTATTTTGAACACTACGTCGTATTTTTTTATTACAAAAATAACAACCTCGATTATATGTATTTTGTAGACAATTTGTCTACAAAATACACAACTCTAGCAACGATATTCAAAGTCTCTATCAAAATCTACTGTCGGCAAAAAATATACCAGTAAGTGTTTGTTACGATACCTACAGCTATTATATCGATATCGGAGCCAGAAACGATATCGATATTAGATAAATACTGATACTGATATCAATATCGTTACATAAAAATCTCTACCACTGTACTTGCGTTGATACCGAATACCTGTAATTATTATCGGTATTTGAGCAAGAATATATAGGTAAGTAAATCATACCGATACCAGTATCAATATTGGTACCAATTGGATAACAGCACTACTATTATCGGTATCAGAGCAAAAACCGATACTGATATTAGATAAATATAGAAACCGGTATCAATATTACCACTACCAGAATCAGTAGGTATCGATAAGTAATTAATACCGATATCAATATAATATCGGTACGAAATCGATACCAGTGGTAGAAAAATCGGTATCGGAGATAAAATAAATATCGGTACTAAAGCACAAATCGAAATAAGTTTTTCAACCCGATTACAAGTCTTCTACATAGATACTCTACATAATTATTATAATATACATAATATATATTTCCAATTTGTTATATCTACTTATTTAAAAAGTTAAATTCACAGGTTTTTAAGCAAAGCCAGTTTAAATTATATTGTTTAATAAATCTTTAAAATATTTGTAACAAGACGACAAATATTCCGATTCCTCCTACGCTTTAGAATGGAAAGATCAAAAACTGACTTTTTCAGAAGAACCATTTTTGTAATTGTTAATGTTATAAGTAATTGGTGAAACATTTTTAACCGCTCTTTTTGCATTATGTAATCAATAATCTGTTTTCAATACACTTACTCGAAAACCCACTCTTATTCCACCGCTTTTAGGCACGCAATGGACTGTTTTCCGCACTAGTGCAGAAAAGTGGATGTCCTCGCCCCGCCACAATTTTATTGTAATAAAATATTTTAATATATCAGGCGCGCGACGACCAGCACGAGTCGCGCGTGTATTGACAAACGTCTCTGCAGCCCTCGGCTCCATAACACACTCGCTTATTATGGCTCGTGTGAATTCCTCCTCGGTCGCAATGACAAACTTTCTGCACTTGTATCAGAATGTACTATTGAGAGGGCCCTTACGGATCCGTATAGTAGCAACCCGCGCAAAGTTTAAAAGCTTTTTGATTCATCCTACATATTCCAACGCAATATTTTATAAAGAGGCAACGCGCGAAAAAAAGAGAGATAACGCCTGAACGTTCTTTTGGCGTTCGGTAATTCCGTCATTCACTCTAATACTTCACAAGTTAACTAGATTTCAATACTTCAAAGATTTATTATACAGTATAATATTTTAGATGTGAATTAAAAGTGTGCGTTTAAAAGACTTGACATTTTCCATTCGATTTTAACTTAATTCCGTGTCTTTTAATCTCCATTCGCAATAACATTAGACATTGCAGTAAATAGTTCATGCTTGCGGACGGCGAGCAATGGGTAGCTCGCCGTCCGACCGTCCAGAACCAGCCCAAGTCGTCGACGGCGCGTAGTGTTCCACGCGCGCCTCAAGGAATTCAGTCAGCAAACCGTAGGGGCCCAGCAGGGTCGAAGCCTACTGGGGCTTGGATCGGTTTCTGAAAGATTCGACTCCGGTGTGAAAGGTAACAAAGGAACAGGAGTGGATTTTTAGTCAGTAAAAGTCTGATACTATCTCTCGCCCCGCCCAAGGGCCCGGAGATGACATTGGGTGATTTTTCCACCGAAAAAAAAGGATGAAGTAGTTGGTATTATAACCACTTTCTTGCTTTCAATGCCATGCTTATGTCTACGGGATAAAAGTCATAATCGGTTGAACGGGCAGTAAAATAGGTGTGTTTAAATGTCTCATGTTAACACGAATGGAGTGTAAGTATCAGTGAAATATAGATTGTAAAGCAATTTTTTTTATAACATTTACGATTTGGTAAGGCAGGATTTTTAAAGGTGAAGTTAGTAAACTAATAGATACCTACAAATACAACTTGTTTTTTGTCATTCAATATTTTTCAGGCATTAGGTATGTATTAAAGACACGATTCAGAAAAAAAGTAGTTGTTATATCGTCAGTAAAAGTGTTAGTAATCTGCCTCGTTTCGGAGACCAATGCCCAATGCCGGCTAGATCCACCGGGAATTTTTGAAATGAATACTCGTGGTTTTAGAAAGCAAGGAGCAACTGAAGGACTCAGGTGAGGGTTTTAGTCAGTAAATGTCCGACACGCCCTCGCGCTGCACCCTTGAGCAGGGTAAGTCATTGAACGATTTCCCACCTTAAAAAGAGATAAAAATATCGCTTTATTTTTCTGGTGGGCAAATCCTCCAATGACTTCTCCGCGCCCTTGGCGGGGCGGGGGATAGTGTCAGACATTTACTTACTAGAAACCCACTCCTGTTCCTACATTGCCTTCGTTCCAGGGCCCCGATGTTCAGTTTCACATTACTTTACATTACTTTTTCGGTATATATATAAAATATACTTTTTTCAATATGCATTTAGTGAACAAAAAAAAATTTACCTATGTATAGATTATAGATGAATATATAAATTGTGCCTTTGATTGATACGTAATAGCTGAAAAAATTTGGATGGCAATAAAAAATCAGGCATTTTACAACAAATTCATTGAGGACATTTTTTTTTTACATTTTCACATATTTTTACTAATGCTACTTTAAAACTTATAAAAGGTATAAAAATTAGAAGATAGTTATTAACTTAGTAAAAGCACTTAAAGAGAAAAAATAATGATATTTTTAGTGTTCCTAATTCATTCTTATTCAGCGGCAAGAGTCTTAAAAATATGCCATTTCATTTCTTTATTTATATAAACTAGTGCTTGACTGCGATCCCACCTGATGGTAAGCAGTGATGCAAACGTTGATGACGAGATGCACTAGTTTATTAAGAGCCTATTCACTCTAGCTTTGAAGACATCTAAATTATAATCGGACGGAAAGACCGCGGCAGGCAAATTGTTCCAGTCCTTCGACGAAGCGTTACGCTTAGTCCGGACCGGAGAGGAAAAGGTGTAGTAAAATAAAAATAAAAATATTTAAAAGCGAGTGATGTTAAACGATGATGTGATCGACGATGGAGCATGCTTGCCTGGAAGCAACCTATTCATTCGTTGGATATATCTGACAAACACTCTGGCGTTTATTTCGCCAGGGTCACACATCCACAACCAAATACTCCATCTCGTCAGCTCTTCTGTCACCTATGGGGATTGAAGAGCTAAATGAGATGGAGTACCCAGTCGCTAACACACGACCCTGGCGAACGTGAAACTCGTCGGACTAATTCGTCGCGAGCGGTTAAAGCTATTAGGAAACAAGACTCTAGCAGGGAATTCCACTCCTTAGCTGTAATGGCATATTTTTTAGATACTAGCCTTTATAATTATTTGATCTACTCCATAACGAGGGAAGCGCTAGCATAGGAGACGGAGGAGTCGTGCATATTCATACATTGCGACGATTGAGCGTACTTCAGGAATTTCATCGCCATTCGCGGCGAATTCGATTGGCTTCGGAGCTTTGCTATAGCCTGTAAAGAATAGATAATATTATTTATAAACCCATATTACAATTATTTTATTACATAAAATTGTTATGGTATAATAAACAGATTAAATACATTAGATTATATAAATTATAAATTAAATTATTGTAACATTTATAAATTATTGAATAACAATAATAAATTGATAAAATTAAATTAATTAAAAATTTAAATTGACAACGTCTAAGCAGGTACACACCATGGAACACCAAAAAAAAAATTATAAAATTAATAGAGTATATTAAACGGTTTAGTGTCTTTTTATTAAACGGTTTCAAATCTAGCGATTGAAATGTTACCCCCTTCCTGTTGCCAGATCTATCTGATTTTTGGTACACAGGGGCCATTTAAGTATTACGAAAGCACTATAAAAAAAAAAACTACAAGGGGACCTTTGCTTTGCTTGTTTTTGATGACATGGGGGATGGGAAAGTCTGGATGGTGATTACGTCAGCAGTACCTATATATTTTTTAGTTTTTTTTTTAGAAAATGATGTATTTTTTTTATTACACGAAAATTGACACATTACTGAGCAGCAAACATCCAATTTCATTGGAAATTAAAAGTGGATTCGTGTTTCATGGACTGATGATTGATAATTTGAATTAACATGCCAAAATAAAAATTGTTTTTTTAGTTTCTCTATTTCAAGTTAAATTAACTAATAACGAAACCAGAGTACATTAAAAAATGCATGTACTTTATTTGCTTACTTTTGTTGACGAGGAGGGAGCGGATTTAATATTTACCAAAAATCTGCGGAGCGGATTTAATAGTTACCAAAAATCGTAATACAAGTTTTGGTGACAATACAAGGGGCGCGTATCAGTCATCAGTCCATGACACACGAATTCATAACTTTAATTTTTCAATTTCATTGGCTGTTTGCTGCTCAGTGATGCGTGTATGCTCACTTTCTTGTGCTTTTAAAACATCGACATCGTCTAAAAAACTAAAAAAACATGCACTGCTGACATAATCACCATCTAGACCCCCATACAAAAATCAATCATCAAAAATAAGCAAAGTAAAGGCCTCCTCCCTCTGTAGTGCTAAAGTAAAACTTGAATAGCCCTATTCAGCCGCATGAGGTAAAACTGGAGCCTACCATAAGTTAGTAGGGAAAAGGCTAAGGAGAGATGAATGTATATTACCTGAAGCAGAACTCCTATGGGATGTCTGCCACATATCGTGTTGCCGTACTTGTTAAGATAATCCGTGAACATCCGCGGATCCATTTTTTCTATTACATCCATACCCTGCAATATATAATTGTACCAATATTTAAAGACGAAGAATGAAGGGAACACAGCGTTTTGGGAATACATTCATTGTACTTATAGCTAAGTTATGTTGACGACCTAGCACAAACCGCTAAATTTAAGTGGCAATTGGCAAGGCACATTGCTCGCAGAACAGATGTCCGTTGGGGCCGAAAGGTTTTGGAATGGCGACCGCGTACCGGAAGACGCAGTTTTGGGAGGCCTCTTGCAAGGCGCACCTATGACCCGGTAAGGGTTGCGGGAATCCGATGAATGCGAAACGCATAGGACCGTTTATTGTGGCGACAGTTGGGTGTAGCCTATGTCCAACAGTGGACGTCCTTCGACTGAAATGATGATGATGATGACTTATAGCTAAGGAGTGGAATTTCCTGTTAGAGTCTGTAATTCCTGTTAGCTACAACTTATGCGTCTTTAATCATTTGAATACCGTAATGAGACACAATAGAAAGACAATAGGTGTGCGAACGCTGGCGTTCGCTTCGGGCTTGAGTAAATAGGTCAAAAGTGAATAGGTTACTTCTAGACAAGCGTGCTTCATCGTCAGCTAGACCATCACTTACCATCAAGTGAGATAGTGGTTAAATACAATCATACCCTTAAAAAAAAAAACTTATATACTATCAATGAAAAAATAATATATAAAGTTTTAAATGTACCAATTTGGATATTGTATCCGAACATATTGCGTCCTTAGCCGTTTTATCTATTTTATGTACTTAATAATTTAAATAAAAAAAGAAACAAATATATCTCACCTGTTTATCCAACCACTCGATACTCTGATAGATGTCCCCCCTCGAATTATCCTTCCACGTGTACCTAAACCTGGACCCCCAGTGGCAAAAGTCAGAGGATATGACCAGCAAATTCTGGGGGTCAGCCAGGTACGGGGCTAAGATGGCGCCGTATTTTGCCTCTTTCTCGGGCGTTAGGGAGCCTACTAGGATGGGAATAATTGTGAAGCCGGTTTGGTATCTGAAACAATATAAATATTATATGAAAAGGAACGATTACAATTTTTTATAGCCCACTAATGGGAAAATGCCTCCCCTTTTTTCTTCCAAGCCTCTCTGTCTAAGAGGTTCTCTAGGCAAGTTTACAAATAATAATAAAAATAATCCGCCACTTTCATACAACGCCATCTAGTCCCAAATTAAGCAGAGCTTGTGCCATAAGTACTAGACAACTGATAAACATAATAAATACATACATATTATAGATAAATTACACATGCATAAGTACATATGGAACCATTATAAATATTATAAGGTTTAGTGAATCATTGACACAGGCGCGATCTCGGTAAAATGGAGCTGAGAAATTTATTTTAGAGTTGATTATATCAGCGAAGTTTGCCGAGAAGATTGAGTTCATATATTTGCTGAAAAATACTACACAAAACCATTAGAATGTGTACATCTATATTATAATGTAAACAAATGAACTATTGCTGTGCAGAAATGGCTTGAATGGCTTAGTATTCGAGTCAAAAACATTAAGAATTGCGGAGTTCAATGGGTAACATAACATAACAAAAATAAACTTACTCTTCCATAACCTTAGCTATGTAAGGCAGGTGCATCTCGATCGAATGTTCATCCTCATCGGTTTGGACATCCATCCACTCGAATTGACGCGTTGCTTCCAACTCAGCGTAGACTAAACAAAAAATAAAATAGGTACCCAAAATTCATTGTTATATTTAACCGATACCGGTACTAAACCAGTACAGGTAAGATACAGATACCAAATACCGATACAAGATACCGATACCAAATATCGGTATAAAATACTCGTACCAGATACCGGTACCAGACACTAGTATTATATTGTTATCCGATACCAGTATTTCCCTGTCCCAGTATCTTACCTAATAACCGGTTTAATAGGGTGAGAGCCCGTGACTCCCAGACTTTCGTCATTTTATAAAAGCCAATAGTTCGTCACTGCATGGATGTGTATTGTGACGAAAATGGACAAAGTGAGAATGAGTATATTAAAGCAAGTTTGAAAGTGGCGCCAGTGACTAAAAAGTTGAAATGGTATCGTTTGTCTTGGTATGGTCGTGTAAAGAGGAGGGATGAAACGCATGTTACTAAAACAGTTAAGAGTATACATATGGATGAATGGAGAGGGAGAGGGAGGCCAAAGAAAAGATGCATGGATTGTGTGAGGAGTGATATGAAAGAAAAGGGAGTTGGTGATAGAGAGACGGGTTTCGTGATCGAGTAACCTTGTTTTTTTTATTTGTAATTCATTTGTATTTTTTATCTAATTCTATTTGCACACTGCACCGTTCCGGCGTCTTTATGTCGACATCAAAACCAGCGTTGTGTGCTCATCGCATTATGCCCCAGCTTTATGCTGAGCGTTCGGTGGTTTTGCACGGATGTGACGCATATCTTCCGTATATAATGATTGTTTGTTAGCTAGTTTTAAGTTTGCGTAATTTCTCGTAAATAAATCGTTTTTCTTTCTTTTTTTTCTAGGGCCTGTACAGAATGTAATAAAAAAACGTATTGCACCGACCACAAATCAAAAGGGACAAGGGCAGAAAGATATTGATAAAGAGAATGTTGATAGGAAGTTGAGTTGGATGCCAGCATGCTCATACCTAGACGGCTGATTGATAAGACAACTAGAAAAAAAAGTATAAGGTACTCACTTTGTTTATCAATAGTGAGGTCGTAGAGGGGGGTCTGATACTTGTCTAGAGAGGACAGCGCGCACCCTCCAAGCCTCACGTGGTGGGAGGGACCCAGGATGAATATGCGTTTACTGGAATAATAAAGTTTCAGTTACTAACCCTTAATACGCGGCATATAAGTTGAAACAAAATGGCGAACGACCTTCAATGCACAGTGACAGATTTTCGGGTTTCAATATGGGCAGCGACAGACTTTTTTCAAAGTCAAAGTCAAAGCCGTTTATTTGCAATAAATGTGGTATAAGAGATGGTAACATATAATATATTAGCACAATAACACATTTCGCCATGAGTTGGCATACAAATAGTAAAGTATGATATGAGGTGCTCTTAGTAAACAAAACTCAACATCCAATTTTATTACAAAGTTTCCTTATTAGAAAAATATTCTTCTGAACTCCTGTCCTGTCAAAATCGGTGTAGCTATTTCGAAGATTAGCAGGTACAGACGTTTAGAAAATTATATCGTATTTCGAAATCCCGTTCCCGCAAGAAAAAGAAAAATATGATATATTTTCCATCCGTCGGTGAAAATCCCATCAAAATCGGTTCAGCCGTTTCAAAGCTTAGCCGGAACGGGCAGACAGACAAACAAAAATTTTTACGAATTCAAATAAATAATCCTACATTAAAATGCATTTACTAAAAAATGCGGTTATTAAAAAATATTACAATCAGACATTTCAATTTTATTCATATGTATAGATTTATTATTAGGTACTTACACAACGACAGGACTAACTTGTCTGTAGGCGAAGGCTGCGCAAGCGCCGCAGTAAGAGTACCCAGCGTGCCTGCAACATAACATAGATATACAATAGGAATGAGATGGCGGAATCAAGTCATGCAATTCCTGCGCACCAAGGGCGTCGCCAGACGATGATCAAGGGGGATATTGGAAGTATAGAGAATAATATATTTTTTTTTATATATTTATCAAACAAACTATCACACAACAACGTCTAGTCCCAAGCTAAGCAGAGCTTGTGTTATGGGTACTAGACAACTGTTAAACATACTTATATAATTCTAAATACATACATATAATAGATAAATTACACCCAGACATAGAACAAATAGTCGTGCTCATCACACAAACATTTGTGCTGGGTGGGAATCGAAACCACGACCTCCGGCATAGCAGTCAAGGCCACTAACCACTAGACCAACAGTTCAGCCATAATAAAAAAGGTTGTTTTTTTTTTACCCGACTGCGCCAGAAGGAGGGTTATGTTTTTCGAGAGTATGTATGTATGTATGTATGTATGTATGTATGTATGTATGTATGTATGTATGTATGTATAATTATTTGGCACGCTCTGCAGCCTGAACGGCTCGATGGATTTTAGCTTGAGAGGTGTCGTTAGATTCGTATTTACTGTGAGAGTGACACTGGGTATATCAAATTAAAATAAAAACAAAATGGCGAATTTTTGGCGCTAAATTCAAATATTTGGCACGCTCTGTGGCCTGAACGGCTCGATGGATTTTAGTTTGCGAGGTGTCGTTAGATTTGTAATTACTGTGAAAGTGATATCGTAAAAAAATTAAACAAAAAAAGTAAAAAATAAAAAAATGGTAATTTAAAAAACTAAAAAACCCGACTGCTTTTCTGAGTATTCATGAAAAAGCCCTAAAACAAGAAAGTCGTTGTAGCAGTCGGGACCCATTCTAGAAAGTCAGCCGTCTAGTCAGTAGATCTATGATGTAATGGGTCCCGACTGCTATAACGACTTTCTTGTTTTAGGGCTTTTTCATGAATACTCAGAAAAGCAGTCGGGTTTTTTAGTTTTTTAAATTACCATTTTTTTTTAAATAATAATATAAGTTTATTTTTCTCCACAATATAACTCCTAATTGCTAGCCTTATATCTACGGTAACATATAGGATGGGCATTATATTGTGGGAGACTGGTGCCTAAACTGGGCTCTGACGCTGTAAAGCAAGCCTCTAGGGAGGGGGCCGAAGCCCCCCCCCCCTGTCCCCCCTTGGCGACGTCCTTGCCGCGCACACTCTCCAAAACGCTTCCTGTAAAATACCGAAAGGCTGGCTACGGTACGCCTATGCTCAAGGCTTTGTAGATTGGACTTGTACATCAATTAACCTAGTTTACTCACGGTGCAATGATAGCCCTCGCCGGTCCATGGGTGAGATCAGCTTTGGACAGCCAGAGATCAAGTTGACGGGACAGCTCGTTACCTGAACAAACAAATTTTGCTACATAGAATGATGCGCCTAAGTACGGATATGTTTCTTTTTTCAATACAGTAGGTAGTAGTGCGGAAAAGTGATTGAGATACAGAGGCTGGGCGCCGTACATCCTCCACACGCCTTATTTTTTAGTAAGTGTATTGACGTTTGATGCATGTGGTTTGTCATTGCAGCACTCGGCTCCATGACACCCTCACCTGCCGCTCGGGTGTTCGGCCTCGATCGCAATATAATAAATTTACCGTTTTTGTTAGCAAGTTCTGTCCCACTACTAGGCAAAGGACTCCCTCCATCTCCATCTTTCGCGGGCCCTCCCTCCTTCCAGCTCTTTCGAAATCGGTATAATTCGTCCCACCATCTCTTTCATGATCTGCCGCGAACTTGTGTCATGGTCTTAGGGCAACAATTTTGTGCTACTTTGACCCACAGTTTGTCGGATTTGCGCTCCAAAACCAGGATAGCTGATGTGGCTTAAGGGCCCAACGTGACTATGCACATGTTTGTGTCGTGTGCTGGGGTCCCTATAGTGGAAACCAGATTATTACTGCGCAGTATCGATATTTCAACTTTAAGAGCCAACGCTGGGTAAAGCGGGTGCACGCGCGGTCCCATACCAATGTGTTCCGTCCGGGTTCACCGCGCCCCTTTTTCTACGTAATAATACATTTTAGTTCTCCATGGACACGACTACATGCACACTGTTAAAGTAATAATCCGGTTTCCGCTACGAGGACTGCCGCAAACGGCACACGCGCACGCGTGTCGACGCAACAAACGCATGCACGCCACGAGTCGCTGCGCGGCGGCGCTGAGCGATGACACGTGGCGTGCTTCAAACATTTTCATAGATTTGATTTTACCGCTGGCCGCTGCCGCTCACAGCGGCAAGTTCGTGAATGGGCCGTAAGATAGAGGTACGCAAAATACGAAAATACAATACAATAGACACAGGTCATTAGAGCCACCCGGATCCCACCCCGCACCTTTTCAGACGGTGTCCACTCGTTGTCAACCCGCTCGGTCAACGAGTCACATCGCTTGGTCCACGAAATATCCGGGTGGCTCAAATGAGCTGTGATCTTTAATGGTTACAGGATTAGAAATGATTAAAATAAAACCACCCTTGTATAATATTAATACAACATTTAATAATGTAAAAATTAAAATAAGTTATTATGAACATCAAGACATGTATTATCACATTCAAAGGCAAATATTTGTTCCTCATAGACACTCAAATGGTTGAACAGATTTCGGTGATATTTGGCGCCCTAATAGACAATGATTTTTAGAGGTATGTTTCAGGTGTAACATACTGCAACCCTCTCCTAAAATACGAAAGACGCAAGTGTGTAGTGAGGGGCCATTCAAGTATTACGTAAGCACTACAGCGGGGTGGGGGCCCTTGCTTTGCTTATTTTTGATGACATGGTTAAAAGTGAGCATACACATATCACTGAGCAGCAAATATCAAATGTCATTGAAAACTTAAAGTCATGGATTTGTGTGTCATGGATTTGGTGAATGCCAAAGTAAAAGTTGTTTTTTAGTTTCGCTATTTCAAGCCTATTCCATAGTTTATATTTGTAAATTTCCTTATTAAAACAACTAATAATAAAATCAGAGTACTATGAAATGCATGTAGATATAAATTTTTATGTAAGCATGGGAAGAGGTGTTTTTTTTTATGGTAGATAAAATCATCCAATGACAAATCCCGCCCTTGGGCGGAGCGGGAAGTAGTGTCAGACTCTTACTGACTGACTTATCTTCTGAGTATGGTTTCCGCACTCAGTCCTCTGCGGACCATTGTACGTGGGCCATAGCGGCCATAATCTCAGGTGGGCTTATTCCAACCAGCCCACCTCTCTCCAAAAACTGATCAGGCCTCTCAGGTTCTTCAGGGCGTCAATAAGGGGTCCGTGTGCGTGTATTAGTGATCCCCGTGCAGTCCAGGAGCACATGCGAAACTGTCTCCTCCCCCTCCAAACACGCTCTGCACAGGGGACTATCCGTGCTGCCTATTGTGTGAAGGTGCTTATTCAGTGTACAGTGACCAGTGATGGTCCCCGCCACCAGGCGCAGGCTGCCTCTGTCTAGTCGTAAACCTACCCCGTTATTTAGTAGCCTATCGTGCCAGGGCCGGGTATTCCTTTTGGAAGTTAACCCATGACCCCAGCAGGCTTCGACCCTGCCTGCCTGTAGCTAGCAGGCTGGGCCGCAAAAATCTGCTTACGTAATTCTTGAACGGCTCCTACGTATGTATAACTACAGATTAAATTTTACAATAATTGTGTGGAATCTGCTTTTATAATATTATATCGAATTTTTGCATCCTTTACAAAATGATAAGGCATATTAATTGTGTTACTCTTGACTACTATCTTATCTGATAGTGAGCGTTGGTTGACGATGGAGCCTAGACTAAACCTATTTACTCTTTTTTTTTTGTTAATGTTTTTGGTTTGGATACCAAGTCCTTTAATCCATGTCTTCGTATGAATAGTTAATTTTTTTACCATTAGAATATGGATGTACACATTCTAATGTTTTTGTAGTATTTGGCAGCACATGTGTCAAGTCATCCTTCTCGGCAAACTTTGCTGAAATCAACACGGCAATAAAATTCTCAGCTTTTTTTTACCGAGATTGTGCCTGTTTCAATGATTCCACATATTGTCCAGTTGCGCAGACACTTGAGATACAAAACTACACCAATTTTACATCACAATATCCACTAGGAATCAATTTGCGAACAATTAAACCCGCCACTTATTTTCACTCAAAGAAATCCTGCCAAAATTTGCCTATCACTCTTGACTTAAAGACCGATGATAGGTCCAATCCTAAAACCAACATCAATCATCACCTTCATCATTATCATCAGCCTCTATTATCTTAGCAATCTTTTCCGATGCCTCTTTCAGCAATTGCTCGCTGAATTTAGGAAACTTTGCTTCAAATTCAGATTTCAGACTTTCCAAATCAAATTTATCTTTTTCTAATTCTTCTATAGTCGTTTGTGACTTCTCGTACTCTTTGAACTTGTCTAAATCTAAGTCGGACTCCTTTTTGATCTGCTCAAGCCCGTCAATAGCATCGTTGACCGCATCTAAAAGCTGCTTATGTCCGGATGTTTGGTTGTAACCGAAGTCTACATCTTTTAAGTTTATTTTGTCGAGGTATGCTTGTTCCGTAGTCCGAAGATCTTGGACAAGAGTCTCTGCGTTTGATTTTGTTGTAGTTTCGAAGAATTGATCGTTGATGCAGGTTTTGAGGTCAAGCAGTCTGAAATTACAAGTTAGGTTATTAATTAATCTCAAATGATATTGGAGCTGCTATATACAAACAAGAACAAAGAGAAGAAAACAAAATAAAGCAACTATAAAATCAAAAACTTTTTTTTTCTTTTTCTGTGTTTTGCTTGCTACCAGTCTATTGACTACACGCAAGTGGGCAGATGGTTTATGTGATTTGGCTCTAGACTCAAACACAAACAGAAAGAGGACGAAGATGAACGGACTAAGACTCTAGTTGCAGTCTCAATTGGAGCCCCAGAAATAAAATAACAATAGAATAAAAACCAGTCAAGTGCAAGTTGGACTTGCGTACTAAGGGTTCTGTACTGTCCATAGAAAAAACACACCAAAAAAATCTCATTTGTTGTATGGGAGCCCCGTTTAAATATTTATTATATTCTGTTTTTAGTATTTCGTTGTTGCGACTCTAAGACCTCTTATGTGTCACTATTGGCGACACCACTTTTTTACCCCCAAAGCAATTTGAGAGTTTTTAAGCAAAAGCTCTCATGTGAATAGGATGATCACGATTAATTTCATCCTAAACACATGAGAGTTATTGCATTCCATTGCACTTCAAAACGTCTAAAAGGCAGGGTTCTAAAGTGGTTTGGTCAAAAATTACACATGTCTTAAAGTCGCAACGACAATTTGTTGTTATAGCGGCAACAGAAAAACATCTGTAAAAATTTCAACTGTTTAGCTATTACGGTTTTTTCGAATACAGCCTGGTAATAGACTGACTGACAAAAGAAAGAGAGACGAATGGACACTCTTTAAGTCAAGAGTGAATAGGTTACTTCTAGGCAAGCGTGCTTCATCGTCGGCCACATCTTCGCTTTCCATCAGGTGAGATAGTGGCCAAACGCGAGCCTATCAACAATAAAAAAAAGGACACCGGAGTCTTAGCAATAGGGCTCCATTTTACCCTTTGGGTACAGAACCCATAAAAAGCAAGGAATTAATTACCAACCTTTTCTGTTCCACAGCAAAAGATATATTCATCAGTCTTTTATTAGTTTTATCCAGCTGATCCATGGTCTTCTGGAATCTATCGGCTAACTGGGACATTTGAATATCCATAATTGTTTCCTCCCGTTCAACTTTCTCATCAATCAAACATTCCTCTAACATCGTACGTAAAAACTTTCCGTAAGCAACTTGGCGGGTTTCCGCGTCAAAATCTGGAAGTCCTTGAGGCTCTTGTTTCATTATTGTAGTATCCACACTAGCTATAGTCGCGTTAGCATTATTTTTCTTCGCAGTTACACCAGCAGCATTTTTGTCTTTTAATGGCGCGAATTTGGTACGAGATGAAGTGGGTTGCACACTGACTGTCGATTGGCGCTTTGTTTTTATCGACGTTTTCGATGATACAGCCGATATTTTCGGTTTATCGGACATTTTAAAGAAAATATTTACAAGAAATCCTAAGCAATAAAGCGATCGCCAGTTGAAATGACATTTGTTTTAAATGGCTGTCATTGTCATGGCAACCGCTGTTTCCGTTGTCGTTCGGAAACTTAATAAAATCGGATTCGGAGTTTTTTTTAAAAAAAAAACTTTATCGCAAATACAAAATTAAGTTTAAATTTTGCATTAATTATTCACTAATTATATATTGCATAATTTGCTCTTGACCATGAAATTGTTTTAGATTTAAATTGTAGTAACACAAAAAACTGCAATATCATCTAGGTATTTAGTATCACGACGTCGCCAGTGACTTACAAATTATTTATAAACAAACGTAGAAACATTTAGAAATGTTATTGCAATACTGATAATGAATTTAATTTGGTTTGAGGTAGTATAATTTTGCAGAAATAAAACCCATTTCTTAGTTCGATTTCCGAACGAATTCAAAAACCACGACAAAAATAATCAATTGACACTATTATTTTTAGACGTACATAGGTCAATAGGTCAAATTATTACTTTTTAAAATCAATACAGAGGTTATTTCAGGACAATAAGGGCGGGAATAGTAAATATTTTTAAACTTAACCATTTTGTTTTACAATAATCTTTGTTTTGATTGTTAGGTTATAAACAAAGTTCTTTCTCATACCACAGTCATTGTTTCAAGAAAAGTAACATAAAGGCTTGTATCATTGGAAGAGACAAAAGAATTTTAAATATAGGTTCGAAAGCAAGGGTCAATAACCTTTTGACTTTAAAAGATACCTTTTAGACTTTTTTTGTCCCTATTACATCCAAAATCTCATCTGCACTTCAAAAATCCTTTTCATATTTTCACGAGGAAATCAATTTAATTTGTAAGCGATTACGATGAATTATACAACTTTTTAATTTACATACCATTCTCTGTGTACCAGCTGCCCGCGTGCGAAGCGTTGCGACAGGTCATCTTTGTATTTTTCTGAGCAATTGATCAATAATAATGATTAAAAATAAGTAAATAAATAATTAAACGATACCTTTCACAATCACAAAAATAATACTTTGACGTTGATGTAAATACACCACAGACAATTTTTACAATTTGTTTTTTTTTTTAATTCATCTTTAGAAGTGCGTTTGTAAAGCTACTTATATTTTTGTTTTAAGTGATGGTCTCGCTTACTTTTATTACCATATTCACAAAGTATGTACATTCTTGCACATGAGAGTGTTATTATTTGATAGGTATTATAGTAATCTGGATGGGAAATGCATGGGATCGTTCGTTGTAGCGATATTTGGGGCTGGCCAATGTCCAACAGTGATCTTTATTAAGCAGCCTTCAGTGATGATAATGATGATGGTGCCCTTACTGTTTGTAAATAGGTATAAGCTTTAAATAGTAATTTAGCTCTTTATGAATACGGTACAAAACTTGGCCCATATCTAGACTTACGTTCCTTGACAGCCACAACTACAAAAAAGGATCAAATCAGGTGAAAGCGCTGTCAATGTATTATACAATATGATAACAAAAGAATTATTTGAACTTACGGGCTGTTGTTTGAAATGCAAGATTTTGCTTGCCACTGCTGTTGATAAAAGTAATAATGCCAACAATCGAATCATCTTGGTTCTGTAATGTCGTTTCTAGTATATAGTTGCAAAACTTCTCTGTATAGAGTTAGTAGCACAGACTAGGATTAAACTACAAATTAACTGAACGTATAAAATTAATATAGACTAAGAAATTGCTAAGTCGGTTTGATAATGCGGAATATGTTTTCATGGCACATCACTAATTGAACGAATGATACGTCGGCCATTATTTCAATCGCTCATCATTCATCGGCCAGTTGTCAAATTTACGTCAATATCAATATTTCGGCAAGGTGATGATGCGCGAAAAGAAAATTTAAATTCAATTAAAATATAAACGTATTGCATTTATTTTCAAGCATTCGTAACTTCACGGATAAATTATAGCATTCCTGTATTAGTGTCAGTCATTACAATGCTTACCTCAATAAGTAAGTATAAAAATTTACATTATCAATTTTTTTACTTTTCAATTTTTTACGAAAAATTATACTTCAATGTACCGTATGAGTAAACTTGCAATTTAAATATTTATCGCCATTGAACATTGGCCACAACTGTATCAATAATTTATTGTAAAAAACGTGATAAGCTACAATAAACACGACCTACAAAAATTGTAGTTATATAAAAATTTCACTATCTTCAATCATTGTTTTGTATGGAAAGTTTTGAGGTGTCATTGAAAACTATTATATGCGATACACTTATATTACAATGTTTACTCCTAGTACTTGTAATAATGAAAATAAAAATGGTCATTATTAGAATTTTTGTGCTAATAACCCTTGGGGTTAAACAGCTTGGGGTCTGCTTGAATACACGTGTTTTACATGGCGCAACTATATTTTAGACCTCCACAAGCCAGTTACTACAACAAAATACTACTTGGAGGGACTGATGGTCAGAATTATTGGTGTCTGTCTACCAGTAATAACCGTCAATGATTTGCAAATGACAACTGGAACCAATGTCATAATGTGCTTTCTTTTTAGCTTTAATATCCTCGATAAACTTAAAAAAAGGACATAATATATGAGTACCCACCATTATCTAATCATCACTCCTCACACAATCCACACATCTTTTCTTTGGCCTCTCTCTCCCTCTCCATGTATCCACATGTATACATAACTATTTTAATAATAAGCGTTTCATCCCTTCTTCAAATGAGCAAACCGTGATAAACACTTCCCTTTTAACTGTTCTGTCACTACCTTTAATTATATTATCTAAATAAATAAATCCATAATAGTAAATTTAGGAGGAGAGTGACTGTACCCATACTGGCTGATTGATAGTTTGTTTAAATGCTTCTTAGGCGATTATCACACTGCCACGCATCACGCTACATGTTGCGTTTCAATGCACCTACACGCATACTTGTGGGAGTGCAGATCTGCATCATCGTGCGGGATTATTATGCAGTCACGCGCGTAGTTACGCGCGTGAGTGCATAAAAATCCACAGGATTAAAACGAAATTGTACGGTGTATAAGTATGTTTATCAGTTGTCTAGTACTCATGGCACAAGCTCTGCTTAGCTGGGACTAGATGGTGTTGTGTGATAGTTGTGGGATATACATATTATTATAATTTATTTTGGTTTAGTGAGCGTGTCTATTGTATACAGTAAAATATGTGTACAGGTCGAGCGATGAATTAAGATCGCTCGGCAAAAGTAGAGGGGGTATGCGTAATATTTAATTCTAACGTCTATTTGATGACGTGCGGAGTGACAGTGACACGTCATTGGTAGATCCGTAGCTCACGACTCTGTTGCGTACAGCTTGTGTTATCGTATTAATAATATGTAGTGCCAAAAAAATGCATTTTTCAAATTAAATCGTGGGTAAGTTAAAGCAGCTTAAAAATATATAAAATATACTTGTATTTATAAATTTTCTGAATTTACCTACTTGCAAGATAAATTACAAGCGAAAATTAGTGTTCAAACATACGAAATAAAAAAAAAACCTTAAAAACACAAATAATTTTTGCTCGCGATTGTACACATGCGCCGGTTGCCCTTACTACTTTCATCGAGCAATGTCAATTCACCGCTCGACCTGAGGTGTTATTCTCTAAGAAAACGCAGCGCTGCCTCAACGACCAACACCCAAATAGATATATTACAATATATATACATTGGATTGTAAATTCAATGTATCCTATTTGGATGATCGTCGTTGCGGCAGCTCTGCGTTTTCTTAGAGAATAGCACCACTGTACATCATGTTCACTATGGCGATGCATGCGACAATACGCCTGTACAGAGTATATTTTTTTGATAGCAAAGACATAAAGCTACAACTCAAGGAAGCTGGCCAGTAACCAAACCCGCTAGTGTTACCGTGAGAGACATTTTTATATTCATTTGGTTACAGATCGCACAACATTTACCAGACTATCCAGAACGGCGTGTTACTCTTCGAGGAAGGGCAAATATGAAGAGAAACCGAAGACGGCTATTGTTATGCTCAATATGGGAGGGCCTACTGACACTGATCAGGTAAATTTAGATTTAAGGCCAGGTTCGAACACAACACCAACAACATTCTTTCTTCGAAGTTTTATAAACCTAAATTTATAAGAGAGCACCATGAAAAATTATTTTATTAAAATTTACTATATGAGCAAGCATCGGGCAAAAATGAAAACATGATATAAATAAGTAATATAAATATAAAGTAATAGTAAATATAGTATATAATATAGTATAGTAGTAAATATAGTAATATAAATAGATAAAAATAATAAATTTTCCATCTGCAAAATCATTTGAACCAGTAATTATCGAGTTAAATAAAAGTAAAATAATATATTATTGGTTCTCAGGTAGGCGATTACCTGCACCGCATCATGACAGATCGGGATATGATACAGCTCCCAATGCAGAGTAAATTGGGGCCCTGGATAGCCAGCAGAAGGACCGAGGAAGTTCAGAAGAAGTACATGGAGATTGGTGGAGGATCACCTATACTTAAGTGGACTAATAGCCAAGGTAAAGTGGGTGATGGACATACGAGCCAATACCGCGGTTTTATAGAACGTCGGTTTTAGTCGGGGCTCGTCGGTGCTGCTCGACTAGCGAGTAAAACGAGTTTTGAACGACGAACCGAGTAGAAAATGAAGCTAATAAGGCGCGAGCCAGGCTCGTCGTTCGTATTGCAATGATACACCGGCGAGCTTTACCGACGAACTATAAGACCGCGGTTTTACTCGCCCGTCGATCAGGGCCTTAAGGGAATGGCCATTCGCCGGGTTCCCGATCCCCGATTTCCGAAAGGAATGCCCGGCCCCGGCACGATAGGCTACGAAGGAACGGGGTAGGTTTTTAGTCAGTAAGAGTCTGACACTACTTCCCGCTCCGCCCAAGGGCGGGATTTGTCATTGGATGATTTTACCTACCATACCCGATTTCCAGCCGCCATAGGCGAGGGCTTTCGGACGGCGAGCAGTGGGTAACTCGCCGTTGGATCCGGTGTCGGCGCGGGCACGTTGCTGCCCCGTCACAGACCCGGCACGGATGTGTGAGGATAGGCCTTTAAACGTGGAGTTATGGACACCAGCCAACAATAGCAAAAAATAAAATAGGGCCTCTTTAGTAAGACTAATTAATTCAATTTCTATTTTTAATTAGTTTTTTTTTTTAATTACTCTTCTACATTGTGCTCACATAATAGAAGCGACGATAAATATGTAACCAAGATTAATGTAACTCATAATATGATTTTAAAAGAGTGTCCATGGAGTTTCTTGCACGTTCTAAGAGATCTACGCTGAAACATGCAATTTAGCTTCACTTTTTTTTTTACTGACGGACATTTTGACTATTCAAAAGTGCCTGTAAATGGTCTATTTGAAATAAATCCAAACATTTCTTTTAAATAACCACTCGAAAAATATTTATTTATTTAATCTTCAAATTATATCTACATATATACAAAACCTTAAATATTAACTAAACTATTTATACTAAAACCTACCCATGTACATATAATACAAAAACACAGTACACTCAGGCGTCGAAGTACTCCTCCACATCGCTGTCATCCGGAAATGTACTAAGACTGGCAGCATTGCCACGTTGAATGGCAATGCTGATTCTTTGGGCGAAGAACGAGCCAGCCCTCTGGTCACGCGAAGTGTCAATCAGACGGCGTGAAATTTCCTTAAAAAGGAGACGCGCACTCGGACCCCATGACTCAAGCGTTTCAACCCCAAAAGGCTCAAAACTGTAATTACCAATAAGGTTACAGTATTTGCGCCGTTTAAGGGTCGTCTTTGAAATAAATGAGTGAGTTTAAATTTGTTTCTTCTAGGCCAATTGCTAGTAGAGTCACTGGACAAACTGCATCCTTCGACGGCACCCCACAAGCATTACGTCAGCTTCAGATATGTACCGCCATTCACGGAAGATGCTTTTACTGAACTTGAGAGGTTAGTATCCTACCTTCCAATCATACTATGAACTAGCGCGAAAGTCGAAAATTATTGTAAGGAAACATTCCCGGGAAAACAATTTACAAAAAAAAAAAAAATACAACCGACTTCATTGTAAAATAAAAATGTAATTACCCCTCAGCCAAAATAATATTAAATAGATACCTTCCGCCATTCGGTTCCATCATCAAATCATCATGACAATTCTAATAATACCAAACACGGCTAGGATACACTGATTTATTACAGAATTCCGGTTCTTACTTACCTGCCGGTTTCATCATCAGATCAGTTCTATGTGGGGTTACATAGCCCTTTCTTCCTTCAGTCAGTCACTGACTGTGTGTATAAACAAAGATATAATTTTGGTTGTTTTAATCCCGTGGAGGGTCGATTCGGTACATGAAACACTATCGATTTATAAAGATAAAATTAAAAAAAAAGTTATTTTCGAGTCAGTGACCTGTAGATAGTTGTCGGTCGTTGCGTACTAACTACCTACAGTTCATTGGCCTCGCTCAGCTGATGTTTACTTAAAGAAATTAATTTCGTCCATGCGTAAATTAATTCGAGTTTAAAAAAAGAGTACTTTGTTTTTTTAATTTTCTCTTTACAAATCTATAGTATTTCATGTACCGAATCGACCCTCCGCGGGATTAAAATGACCAATATTTAACGGTGTGTATTTTACTTGTTACGACAGTTCTGCTATGATTTTTTGAAGAGTTCCGTTCTATATCTCCGAAGTTCATCATCAGATCAAAACAATATTTCTATAGGACTAATTCGGGAGTATAATCTTTCAAACGAAACAAAAATTTTCAAAATCGGTCCACAATTGACCGAGATATTGGTGAATATACATTAACACATACAAAATACATACAGCCGAACATAGAACCTCCTTCTTTTCGAAGTCGGTTGATAGAATAAAAATTATCCTTTGTCTTCATCCAAGGTCTACCGTTAAAGAGTAAATCTAGAACTACATTAGACCGACACACACGTGTAACGCGCCTGATTTGTACGTAGAACGACGTCGCGTGGCGTGGATCAAGTGTAGCTCTACAAGTCTAGTTTCCATATAAAATGTATGGAGACTGAATAGGCCTTTACAGGACTCACGGCGTCCTCACCTTCCGCATGACGCAGGTTCTCACCGGACATGGTATGTTCGTGAAGTTCCTGTACCGGGTTCATGCGGAAGTGACGCCCGGGTGTCACCACTGTGTGGACCGCCCGGAGGACACGGTAGAGGTGTGCCCCGATTGGGTAGAACATCGCCGTGTCCTCCTGGGGGAAGAAAAACATCGTGAGGAAACGGACATGTCCTAGAACCAAAAATTCGAAGACATGTGACATCCACCAACCCGCACTGGGCCCGCGTGGTGGATTACGGCGCATTCTCTCTGCTAGAGAAGAGGTCTGAGTACCAGCAGTGGGAACATTATAAGGCTGATGCTATGCTATGCTATGATGTGAATACTATTTCTTTATTTTTTTATATTACAGGGATGGAGTAGAGAGAGCAGTAATATTCTCCCAGTACCCACAATACAGCTGTGCCACCACAGGATCGAGCTTGAATGCCATTGCAGACTTCTATAAGACCAGGTAAAGCTATAATATTAAAAATAACTGTTAATTTTAATTTGTAGAAGCATGTAGAACGGAGTGAATTCCCATAAACCTCCATTAATGCAAGAGGGTCATAATAATATTCCACAACTATCACACAACGCCGTCTAGTCCTAAGCTAAGCAGAGCTTGTGTTATGGGTACTAGACAGCTGATAAACATACTTATATGTTTCTAAATACATACATATTATAGATGAATTACACCCAGACACAGAACGAATGATTGCGCTCGTCAGACAAACATTTGTCCTAGGTGAGAATCGCACCCACGACCTGCGGCATAGCAGTCAGGGCCATAGACAAAAAGGCCAGTCAAATTTTTCCATTAATGCAAGAGGTTCCTGCGACCAGACAGGTGTCTAGTCCGGGCTACTGTCCGAACCAGTTAATTTGCCTAGCCTTTTCCCAACTGTGTGGATTGGATCAATCCCAGTGAGGGTCGTCTAAGTAAAGTCCCGGAAACTTCCGTTGAAAAGCGAGGACCCTCCAACCAGACGTGTGTTATGTCTGGTCCGGGTGACTGCTCCATAGTAGATTTCGGACTGTTGTATATGTTCTAATCTGTCGAGAAGTCTAATACTGCGATGCAAATTTAGCAGTTCCTATGTGGCGAGATAGATGTCGCTACAAAAAAAATATAAATTGGCTGATTTGTAGGGTTCCGTACCTCAAAAGGAGGAAATGGAACCCTTTGCTATCACTTGAAGCTATGAAAAATCAAACTTCTAAGTTAACGAATAAAAGAAGTATATTAAAAAACGTATATTTCGACACTCTCAAGGGAACCAAAATTTGTATAGGGTACTTCCCGTTGACCTAGAACCCAGAAATTTGGCATGAAGCAAGGTCTCATTGCACAAGTAAAATAAAAAAAAAAAACTAACAACTGTCTATTCTTAGTTACGTCACAAAAAAATACTTTTATACGATTCAAAAACCTTCGAAACTCAATTCGGGAATTGAACTTTTTTCACGGAACCCTCAGTCCGACTCGCACTTGACCAATTTTTTTTATCATTGTGTTTTTTTTTTCCCATAGGCCTATACCAAAAAACATACAATTCAGCTTAATTGAAAGATGGGCGACTCATCCGCTATTAGCCAAAGTCTTTGCAGAACGGATACGTGAAAAATTGGATAGATTTAATGAAAATGAGCAAAATGATGTCCTCATATTGTTCACTGCACACAGCTTGCCTTTGAAGGTTGGTATAATAGTATTTTTTTTTTGTTTGATACTAGCATTTACAAACACTATTCAGGATAGAGTATCCTGGCGCCTAAATACGAGGAGAGCCGAACCTTTTAACGAGAAGAACCTTCTCCTGACAATAACGAACAAAACAAGAAAAGAATTAGCGAAATCGGTTCAGCTGTTCTCGAGATTTGCGCTTACTGCTAAATACATTCAGCATGTCCTAGAACCAAAAATTCGATGACATTTATTTATTTATTTAAAAATATAAGTTAACAGTACAACGGGAGTGACGTCACGGACGTCAAGTTGGCCGGTACACCGTATTGTTGTCAGTAATGTTATAAATAAAACAAAGCATCTTATACGAATAATTTTTAATTCATAAAGTTAAGCAAACAGTATTTCACTACACCAAGTGTTATCCAGTGTGCAAGTACAGTGTTTATAAGTTTAATCGATGTTCAAACTTAAAACTGAATACAAGTGGCTATAATCTACCCTAAACATAAAAATATTGCAAGATTTAAGTGAACTAACTGAAAACCAAGCCGTGAAGTGTTGCCTGAGAGTGTGCGTCTTGTTCTGTTTACCCCAGTGACAGTTGTATGGTGTCAATATACCATTACAGTCCCCATTCACACCATAACACTCATTATATTATATAGCGCCATCTATTGACATTGTGCGGAACGACTGTGTTGATCGATCGATAAACGCAAAGCGATCGACACTATAACATGCCTGCAGCAAAGTGCGGTGGTTGCGCGAAATTCTTATCCCCAACAGATGCCGCTAAATGCAGCCACTGTAACGGGTTTTATCACCGCGGGTGCGTTTGCCTTCCGACTACGGGTTTTATTAAACCCACTTGGCGCTGCCCCGAGTGTGATAAAAATCGGGTCAGAGACAACAAGGCGGACACACCTGTTCGAGCGAGAGCCGCCCAAGTAGAGGAGCGCATGAGCCCTGAAGAGCTGATGGACACCAGCACATGCACGGAGGTGGCGCTGGACTCCACAAATACTGGATCTAACTTCGCAAATGAGCTGCGTTTATTTAAGGAGGAGCTGCGTACGGAGTTCCGCCTGATGCACCAGGAGTTCCTACAGTTGCGCACGGAAATGGCTGAGCTCAAGGAATCTCTTAAAGCATCAGACCAGCGCATGGACAAATTTGAAGTGCGAATAGGCTCCCTCGAGCAAAGGTTGGAGCAAAAAGTCCTACCGGACAGGGGTCACTTAGAGAACACCATCGATGAACTGAGGTGCCAATTGAACGACCGGGATCAAGAGCTGCTCCTTAACGACATCGAGGTTTCGGGGATTCCTGAATGTAAGGATGAGAGTCCCCTGCACTTGATTAAGGTTCTCGGGACAAAGCTCGGTGTCATTGTGGATGAGAGAGACGTCGTGCATGTTGAACGCGTTGGTTCCACGCTCCGAAATCGAACGAACATCTCTGCCGACCCCACTGCGCAGCGGCCGCGTAGTATATCGGTTCGTTTCGCTAGGCGAGCTACACGCGACGCACTACTGCGCGCGGCTCGGGTGCGACGCGAACTGAGTACACGCGACCTCGATATGAGTGGGCAGGCGCATCGGGTCTACGTTAATGAGCGACTTACGCGAACAAACCGCCAATTATTTTATCGCGCTCGTCAAGCGGGGACTCAAAGCAATTGGAGGTATGTCTGGACAAAAGATGGGAGAATCTTGGCACGCAGGGAGGATGGCCGGAAGGCTGAACGTGTCCGATGTGAGGCCGACATTGGGAGGATTTTTGGATAGGGACCGGTTTGAGCTGCTTGCATATAAGTTATAGTTTTATTATCATGTCTTACTTCTTTCTTATTTTTTTTATGTACAATGTACTTATAACCTCTTTATTAATTAGTTGCGAACTTTTATTGAGTGTGTGTATAAACAAATATCGAGTTATATACAAATTATGTCATTTAATCATGTTTTACTTAATGATTCTTTGTTCCGTGAATGTTGTACTTTTAACCACTTTATTATTTAGTTTCAATTTTGTATTCTATTTGTATGTGTATAGATATCGCTATTGTGTGATTTGTTTTTTATCAGTTTGTTTCATGGCGCTCCTTGGTGACGTGCACGTAAGCCAGTTTTTACATATTTATTTACACTTAAATACTATTATACTATTTACACCCAAACATATTTATTTACACCTATATATTATTATACTATTTACAAGTATATTATACCAAAGCTCGTTATTGTTGATTCTCTTGATTTTCTACACTAATCATATAATATTATTTACAGTTGATGGACTACGGCTAATACTAATACCACTATCTTACGAAATGACTAAATGTACACGACTAGCTTTTTATTATTGCAATGACAAATAAAGGAGACAAGTTCTTTAGAGTTGGCTTTTTTAACGCTGGATCTTTGGGTACAGGTCATGATGACTTAATCGGTGCTTTGGACAAACATTGCTTTGACATTTTGGCCATAAATGAGACCTGGTTGCGACCCGGGGAGGAAGGGCGGGCGCCTGTGGTGCCGGGCTATCGGCTACGTCACACGCCGCGACCGGCGAGTGTGCGCTCAGGTCGCGGTGGCGGCGTCGCCTTTTATCTTCGGCGAGGACTTAGCGCGCGTACTTGTACTACTCCGGTAGATCCTAGGTTCGAATCGGTTGAGCAAATGTGGCTAACACTGACATTGAACGGCAAAAAAATCGCCGTGGGTACGGCCTATCGACCGCCGTGGCTTGACTTGGTCTTGTTCCTGGACGCCATAACGGATGCTATTAGTTCATTGGGAAACTGTGACCACTACATTCTACTTGGCGACTTTAACGTTAATTTGCTGGACTCAAGCGGGATAAAAACAAAAAGAATCAACGAATTCCTAAATTGTCTCAATCTCATGCAGTTTGTAACTACTCCCACACACTTTACATCATCCAGTGAAACTCTCATCGATCTTCTGTGCACAGATATGAGACCAAGACACATATCTGTGGAGTCACTTGGCGCTCTAAATGGCCATTCTATTGTAATAGGTGAATTCCACATTAAGCGTGAAAAATTCAAGCCATACTTGATAAAATTCCGGCCTCTTAAAAATGTGTGCACAGAAAGGTTGAGCGAAGACCTATTATTTTTGGGGTTGGAGCACGTTTCTTTGCTGGGCAATGTTACTGACATGGTTCATGTTTTTAACACTATTATGATCGCCTTGTTTGATGCTCACGCTCCGGTTAAGTCGTGCACTGTTAAGGAAAAGTCATATCCGTGGATTACCGATACAATAAAACTTATGATGCGTTTACGTGATGATGCACTAAGTGCTTGTAGGAAAACTAAAACTGAGACAAAAATAAAATATTATAAGGAGCTAAAGCGCTTAGTGGTTAGTTCATTGCATAGTGAGAAAGTTGCGTACTTCAAACATAATATAAATAATAAAATTAAAAACCCAAAATTATTGTGGAAAAACCTGAAATCCACTTTGTTGCCCTTCAAAACAATACAAGACCTACCGTCGCAATTTTCAGATCCTGACTTATTAAACAATAATTTTATGATAGTTCCTGGTAACCCTATAGCTAGCACTTCACTGATGGCGTTTTATGACGGGAACAGACATGGTGAAGCTATTTTTGCTATCACCCCAGTAGAACCGAGTGATATCTCACGTATTCTCACTAATCTTAAAAGTAACGCCGAGGGCCACGACAATATTACTTTAGATATGATTAGCATGACTCTACCGCACACTTTAAATGTCATAACTGAAATAATTAACTGCTCTATAGTGACGTCAACATTCCCCGAACAATGGAAAATTGCATCAATTAGGCCGTTACCTAAAAATTCAAATCCAACCGAGTTGAAAGACCTACGTCCTATAAGCATTTTACCATGCCTGTCTAAGGTATTGGAGAAAGCCGTCAGCCAACAACTAACTAAATTCTTGGAACAAAATAACATTCTGCCTGACTTACAATCTGGGTTCCGGAGGCAACGCAGTACGTCCACTGCTTTACTGGACGTTACTGATAATATATTAGCTGCCCAGGATCAGGGAATGTGTACAGTGCTCGTCTTGCTAGATTTTTCCCGGGCATTTGACGCAATAAATATTCAATTATTATTATCCAAGTTGAACTATTACGGTTTCGACACTGGTGCCTTGCAGTGGTTCCGCAGCTACCTCACAAATAGAAAACAGCTGGTCGATTTGCGTTTGGGTGACGGCACTACTCTGAAATCGGCACTCATTGCAGTAGAGAGAGGAGTCCCGCAGGGCTCCATCTTAGGTCCGATTATTTTCATTTTGTACTGTGCAGATATCATTAAATGTCTCCGCAAGTGTAAATATCACATATACGCCGATGACGTTCAGATTTACATATCTTTCCGACCACACGAGTACGATGATGCCATTAAAGCTCTTAACGATGACCTCCAAAGAATTGCCACTTGGTCTGAGGAGAACTGTTTGTCATTGAACCCTACAAAAACAAAATATTTGGTGTTTGGCTCAAGGCAGCAGCTTGCGAGGTTACCTGGGTCATTTGACCTGAAGCTGATGGGCGAGCAAATCGAGCGAGTGTATGAGGCGAAGAATTTGGGACTTGTTATAGATAAAGACCTGCGTTTTGAGAAACACGTAGCAGACTCAGTTAGGAATTGTTTCTATCGCCTGAAGGTTCTATACAAGATGAGACCGTACTTGTCCGAAGCGTTACGTGAGCAGCTAGTAGAAGCCCTTGTCCTTTCCAGGTTGAACTACGCAGACACGGTATATGGTCCGCGCCTGTTAGCTCGTACAGATCGGCTCATCCAAAGGGTACAAAATGCTTGTGCTCGATTTTGTTACAACATTCCTCGCAGAACCCATGTAACGCCATACTTAAACAGGCACTTTACGCTGAAAATGAAATCTAGACGTAAACTGCACCTAGCTTGTCTCTTGTTCGGTGTAGTTAAATACCAAAAACCGGACTACTTATTTAACAAATTGAGTTGGATTACGAACCGGCGGGAATGTGGAAGGAGGCAATGCTCACAGCAACTTTCAACCCAGTCCTGCGGTACAGCTGCTTTTAGGGGCAGCTTTCGTTATGCTAGTTCCAAAGTGTGGAATAACATCCCACCACCGATCAGAGCGACCAATACGATGGGTACATTTAGAAGACGCTTGCGACAGTATCTGATTGATGCACAACTAAAGCTGGATATGGTAGCACACAATACCTCAATAATATAATGTACCGTGCTTGGTATTTGCATTTTTTAGTGTTAAAGGTAGGCAGAATTAATTAGGTACTGTTACATAATGGTGGAAGTTGCTCACGATAGCGCCGCTTGCTCGGGTTCCGTCTCCTACAGCCCGTTGTCTACGACACCAGTGCGTTCTGTCGTTCGAGACCTGTAAAATACATAGCAGCACATTACTTCACTATTTTCATCTTTATAGTATTCAAATCGTTTCCTTTTCAACGTACCTATTGTTTCTGGCCGACTTACTTGCGACGAACGCGCGGTATCGGGATGGCGCCTCTTGATCCCATTTTACAGGGAACTTGGCAGTGTATGAGCCTCAGGGTGAACTATCGGACATTGCTGTAAATTCAAATAGACAATTAGAAATTATGTACCACAAAACTAAATGACATCGTTCCTCAATACATGATTCTATATGATTATACTACACCGATTATTAAATTTGCGCTTACCTGCCGTACTTGTTGTCCTCCTTTATCGATAAAATACTTTGTGCACAACTCTGCATAAACTTTTATATTATAGTTTTGTATAATTATATTTATTGCACCTTCATTGCAACTAGCAGTAGGATAATTGATGAGGTGAGGAAAATCGATCATAAAATCGTTCCGTCGTGCACAGTTGCATTCAACGCACTGGTGTGGGGGTAGTCAGTGATCACACTGATTGCATCCTAACTCCTTCGAGATTTACCTACCCACATTTTATATCTTTATTCTACCGTTATTACTCTTTTTATTCTTTCGCTATTGTTTTATTCGTCTTTTATTTATTTATTTTCACACACTAAACAAATACACTGTCTTACACCTATTTAGTGTTAACATTTTTCGTATATTATTAAAACCCTATTTTGTAGTTTTACATTATTTTGTTTATTTATTTATTTACAACACAAAGTTTTAGTACATAGTATACACACACTCCAAACGGTTTTACGTCCGTTGCGTCACAACTACAGGTCAGTTGAAAACCAGCGTCAGGCACTAGTTGTCTGGCATTCATGCTGAACTGGACCTATTTTGGTGCAGCCATGAGGCATACAATTATTTTTTATTTTATTTTTTTGCTTTTGTTAATTTATTATTTTTTGTGTTACCTTTGTTTGTGATGTGTTCATGCCTTATGCTGTACCAAATAAATTCTTTTTCTTTCTTTCTTTCTTTCTTTCTTTACAAGACCAAAACACTTATATTCTACAATCTTAAAGACTAATAAAAACAACATATGTGAATAGACTATCTACAAGAAACTTAAAAATGAATATATATGTTTACAAATTTGGTACGGCTTATCGTGGAAGATATCCAGATCTATGTGCTGAGCGAGCAAAGAGTTGAGCAGTGTCACTGCTCGAGCTGTGGGCGCTGCAGCGCCGAGGCGTGTGCGCTCTCTCGGTGGCGCGGCGAACAGTTTTCACCGACGACGAGGGCCCTCGACGCCTCCACACCCGCACTGGGCCTGCGTGGTGGATTACGGCCCATTCTCTCTCCTAGAGAGGATGTTTGAGTACCAGCAGTGGGAACATTAGAAGGGTGATTATGCTATGCCGAATGGGCCGTAATCCACCACGCGGGCCCAGTTGATGGATGTCACATAATATGTCTTCGAATTTTTGGTTCTAGGACATGCCTCTTTCCTCACGATGTTTTCCTTCACCATTTTAAGAGCAGTGGTGATGAAATAAATTACATAAAGTAATACTAGTTTTTTTAATAATTTACCCTTGTAACGTTACAGGCTGTATCACGAGGCGATACCTACCCACACGAGGTTGCAGCAACAGTTGCGAACACGATGTTGCAGCTAGGACTACCAAACCCTTACAGACTGGTGTGGCAGTCTAAAGTAGGGCCCTTGCCGTGGTTGCAACCTTATACCGACGATGCTATAAAGGTAAGAATTTCTAGTGCAAATATTCAAAGCATTTATTTCAATCTAGGTTTTGCCCGCGGCTTCGCTCCCGCTCTAGCCTACATTACCCTACTCTAGCTTACTCTACCCGGCTCAACCCTACATTACCCTACTCTACCCTACATTACCCTACACTAGCTTGCTCTACCCTGCTCTACCCTACATTACCCTACTCTACCTTACTCTACCCTACATTATCCTACTCTACCCAGTACCAATAAGTGAGCAGATTTTTTTTTAATTAACTGGATAAAAAAAATCCTATGTCATTCTCCTAGTTCTAAGCTACCTTCCCACCAATTTTCAATCGAATCTGTTCAGCCGTTCTTGAGTTATAAATAGTGTAACTAACACGACTTTCTTAATTCTTTATTGTACACCAAAACAACATAAAACACAATGGATTACAAAATTTATGTACTCTCTTTTATATATATAGATAAATCATTAACAGGCACTTCTGTCAAGAAGTCGGTCTGTCAGAAAAAAGAGCCTATTTACTCTAGTCTAGAAGACACCTAAATTATAATCGGATGGGAAGACCTCAGCAGGGAAATTGTTCTAGTCCTTTGAAGTCGCATATTAAGCCATTTATGGCATATTCGCTTTATATAACGCGATCTTTATTCTTTATTGTTCTGTTTGATTTGCTAGAATTTTTTTCAGCAGCTGGCAGTAATGTTCACAGCGAAAGGCTATTTTCAGAAGCGTCTGGTATACGAAGCCAAGCGCAGTCGCTTTTAACAAAAAAATGCGGAATATTCGGTATTTATTCACCATCCATCGGCAAATCCAATTGTCAATTATTAAACAACTATTTAATTAATAAAACAAACATTTTTTACGTGCGATTATAAAAATAAACGGTGTCCATAACTTATTATGATTTGGAGGTAGTGGAACAGAGAGTAAAGTCCCACATACCTCCGTTGAAAAGAGAGGATCCTCCGACCAGACGGGTGTTATATCTGGTGGGCTACTGCCCGATAGATGATTTCGGGTTTGTTCTTTATGTTCCAATCGCGCCGCGAATCTTACTTGCGTGATGAAGGATTAGTTCATTTGTGACGACATAGATGTCGCTACAATGATAAGGGTGAAAGGATAATTGGTTTAAGCGACATCTAAAGCAATATTGAGTTATATATATTATTATATTCGGAATCAGCGAACTTTTCTCTGTCGAATGGTGCCAGATTCATTAAAATATTCAAAAATGTCGCTTAAACCAAGTAGCCTTTCACCCCTCGCTTATGATTTGCCTTATGTAAAATAATGAGATTTTTTTTTAATTTTACTTTCCGTAATTCGGCCGGATAGTCAAAATAAGGCCGGATACCGGATAGTTACCGAATATCCGTCTCATTTCTAATATAAAGGTAAGAAGGTAGCGCATTCAAGGTTGACCGTTATGATGGTTCAACTTATTTGCCGCGTACAATACGACTTAGAAAATATACTAGATATATTTTCTAAGTCGTATTGTACGCGCTAATTTAGATTAAGCAAGAACAGTTTTTTCTTCATTTAGACTTAAACAAAGACTCGGTCAAATTATTTAAAAAATAAACTATTTATTTGTTTACTTTTTAAATTAAATACTGTTTAACTTCACAGGCGTACGCGAAGCAAGGCGTCAAGCATCTGCTGCTGGTGCCTATCGCGTTTGTCAATGAGCATATTGAGACGTTACACGAACTGGACATCGAATATTGTTACGATGTTGCCAAAGAGGTGAGTTAAAGGAGTTTTCAGCAAACCGTAGAGGCCCAGCCTGCTAGCTGCAGGCAGGCAGGGTTGAATCCTACTGGGGCCAAGGGTCTTCTTCTGAAAGGAAGGCTCGGCCCTGGTATCAAAGGTTACGAAGGAACAGGGTAGGTTTTTAGTCAGTAAGAGTCTGACACTATCTCCCGCTCCGCCCAAGGGCGGGAGATGTCATAGGATGATTCTACCCACCACCAAAAAAAAAAGAGGGGAGTTATTATCTTCTATATATTTATACACCGTTAAATTTTGATCGTTTTAATCCCGTGGAGGGTCGATTCTGTACATGAAACTTTATCGATTTGTAAAGATTAAAATAAAAAATAAAGTACTTTTTTAAACTCGATTAATTTAGATATGAACGAAATTAATTTCTTTAAGTAAACGTCAGCTAAGCGAAGCCTTTGAACTGTAGGTAGTTAGTACGCAACGACCGACAACTACTTACAAGGTAATTGACTCGTTTTCTCATGTAACCACACGCCAAGCCCAATCCCGATTTCACTTAGTTTACCAAAATGGTCACGCAATTTGAAACCAATTTGGCGCTGGAATCGAATCGGCTTTGATGATATGTCAATCCTCGTTTGGCCATATCATTGATGTAGGATTCCAATGATAGTGAAAAGTCTAAAGAAAGTAGGCCAAACCAGGAATAACATATCATCAAAGCCCATTGGGAGCAGTGGTGGCCGAGTGGTAACGGCCCTGACTTACGAGTTGTAGGTCTCGGGTTCAAACCCAGCCTGGCACATTACTTTGTGTAATATATTTCATCACCACTGCTCTCAAAACGGTGAAGGAAAACATCGTGGGGAAACCGGCATGTCCTAGAGCTAAAAATTCGAAGACATGTGACATCCACCAATACGCACTGGGCCCGCGTGGTTTACGGCCCATTCCCTCTCCTAGAGAGGAGGCCTGAGTCCCTGCAGTGGGAATATTACAAGGCTGATGCTATGCTATGCTAAAGCCCATTGCTCGCCATCCGGAAGCCTACACCTGCAATAGCTGGAAATCAAGGTTGCAAGTTGTAATATATTTATTAATATTTGCAGGCTGGCATCAAACAGATAGAAAGAGCGGCCACACCGAACGCTCATCCCATCTTCATTGAAGCATTAACAGATATCGTGATGAAGAACCTCGATCAAGGTCACAGAGTGTCCAAGCAATTCCTTACAAGGTAAGATAGAATACAATGCATTTCAAATAAAAAAAGAAAAGAAAAAGAAAAGAAAAGAAAAATATTTTATTTGACACAATATAGAGACACACAATGCAGAAACAACATATAGACACTTAAGATAAAAAAAGGATAAAACTAACATTGTGTGTCTCACGGTTGCGCCAAATAGGTCCAGTTCAGCAAAAATGCCAGACAGCTACGTGGTAGTTGCCTGACGCTGGTTTTCAACTGAACCTTATTTAGAGTGTCCGGTGAAAAAAAAACTTTATTTATTTAGTCGATCGACTCTGCGCCTGTTGTGACGTCATTTGCTCAAGCTGTCAATAGGAAAATCGTTAAATTTTGATCGTTTTAATCCCGTGTGGAGGGTACAATAAGTTAGTACGCTACGTACGCGCGTACGTAAGTACGTTGGTCTAGTGGTTAGTGGCCCTGACTGCTATGCCAGAGGTCGTGGTTTCGATACCCATCCAGGACAAATGATTGAGTGATGAGCACGATCATTTGTTCTGTGTCTGGGTGTAATTTATCTATAATATGTATATGTTTAGAAATATTTATATACAATTTATATAACATTTCACAACTATCACACAACATCGTCTAGTCCCAAGCTAAGCAGAGCTTGTGTTATGAGTACTAGACAACTGATAAACATAGTTATATATTTCTAAACACATCTTAATTATAAGTAAATTACACTCAGACACAATAAATGATCGTGCTCATCACACAAACATTTGTCCTGGGTGGTAATCGAACCCTCGTTCTCCGGCATAGCAGTCAGGGCTAATAACCACTAGAATGTTATGAAATCGATTAAAATGTGTAGGGAGAACAAAATAAGTTATTTTTTAAGTAACATTCATTTACGAATCTTGAGCAGTGGTGGCCGAGTGGTAACGGCCCTGACTTACGAGTTCAAACCTAACCAGGCGCATTACTCTGTGTAATTTATTTCATCACCACTGCTCTCAAAACGGTGAAGGAAAACATCGTGAGGAAACTGGCATGTCCTAGAACTAAAAATTCGAAGAGGTATGACATACACCAACCCGCACCGGGCCTGCTTGGTGGATTACGGCATATTTTCTCTCCTTGAGAGGAGGCCTGAGTCCCAGCTGATGCTATGCTATCTTCTTTAAATATATTTCTTTTATTTTATTTTTTTCAGATGCCCGCACTGCGTTAGTCCACGATGCTTTGAATCGAAGGCATTCTTCAAACATCTTTGTTCATATAACGAAAAATTAAAAAAAGACACACCGGATGTGATCACATTGAAAAATTAAAGACGCAATAAAAATGGGTGTGAATAGGTTACTTCTAGGCAAGCGTGCTCCATCGTCGACCACATCATCTCTTACCATCAGCGGGTTTAGAGAAATGACGTTTCTGTTAGCGTTACCGCCCAACGCTGAGTACAAAATGTATGGAAATGAAAACTTTTCTGCAAATGATTACCATGCATTTTGTATTTAGTAGAGATGCAATATGTGATAAGTATAGGCTATCCGGTATCCGGCCTTGTTTTCACTATTCGGTCGGATACCGGATATTAATTCAGTATCCGGCCGGGATGCTGTATAGAAGTTCAGTATCCGGCCGAATTCCGTATAGTAATTAGTATCCGACCGGATTCCGGAAAGTAAAATTAAAAAAGGCCAATCATACCACAATAGGTTATGGATACCGTTTATTTTTATAATTCCACATCAAAAATTTTTGTTTTATAAATTAGTCTTTTTTTTTTAACTTAGGTAAAATCATCCAATGACGAATCCCGCCCTTGGGTGGGACGGGAAACAGTGTCAGACTTTTACTGACTAAAAACCTACCTTTCCATTCCTTGCCTTTATCCTGAGGCCCGTGGTGACAGTCTCACATAAGCTTTGGCCCCAGTAGGCTTCGGCCCTGCTGGACCCCTACAGTTTGCTGACAACTCCTTAAATTAGTCTAGTAATCAAAATTAACAATTGGCAAATTGTGGTGTGGTGGTATATTAATACCAATTTTTCGCATTTCTTGGTAAAAGGCAATTCCGCTTGGATTCGTATACCAGACCAGCTTCTGAAAATAGCCTTTTGCCGTAGCAAAGCAAGGCAAACTGATCGCGCCAGGTAACGCGATAAAGAAGTAAATATACGGCAGCCGGATACCTAGCGTTCGCCGAATATCCGGTCTCCAGTATCCGGCCAAAACACTATCCGTTTCGTCTCTAGTATTTAGCGTTTGGCGGAAACGTTAACAAAAAGGTAATTTGTCTAAACTTGCAGGTGAGAGAGTGGTCAAGCGTGAACCTATCAATAGTAAAAAAGGGAGTTGTAACAAATAATTTAATCCTTTTACCGCTCGCATCGGATTGGTCCGACAAGTGTTTTCGCGTCCTATTCGCCAGGGTCGTGTGTTAGCGACTGGGTACTCCATCTCGTTTAGCTCTTCAATCCCCATAGGTGACAGGAGAGCTGACGAGATGGAGTATTTGGTAGTGGATGTGCGATTTAGTGAGTCTTGAACCGAGTTGCTAGCCTGTCGATTTTGTGTCGTTTACATTTCGGGGAGTGTACACTGGTATTGCACAATTTAATTCCGCCGAGTCCGTTCCATCATCGGACCATTAGACATACGACGATGCGCCATCGGTACATGGTGGGCCTTCCACGTGTTTCGTGAACACATTTATTGTGCGTCCAGCTATGGAGTGGAATTCCCCGCCGGAGTCTGTGTTTCCTGATAGCTACAACTTAGGAGTCCTTTAAGTCAAGTGTGAATAGGTTACTTCTAGGTAAGCGTGCTCCATCGTCGGCCACATCATCGCTTACCATCAGGTGAGATAGTGGTCAAACGCGAACAAACTTTTTTCATGTTTCGAAAATATACTAAAAATGGTGTTCTATATGTATCGGTTCATAATAATTGACGGGTAAAAATATTTAAAAAAAAAAAAACATACAGTCGATCATATAACCTCCTATTTTGAAATCTGATAAAGAACGCCATTTAAGGTAAAATCTTCCAATGACAAATCCCGCCCTTGGGCGAAGCGGGAAATAGTGTCAGACTCTTACTGACTAAAAACCTACCCTGTTCCTTGGTTACCTATCGCGGCGGACCCGGCCTTCCTTTCAGAAACTGACCCATGACCCAATCAGGCTTCGACCCTGCCTGCCTGCAGCTAGCAGGCTGGGCCTCTACGGTTTGCTGACAGCTCCTTGAGGCGCGCGGGAACAGTACGCGCCGTCGACGATTTGGACTCGGTAACCATGTTATCGAAAGATCTGACAGCGTGCTACCCATTGCACGCCGTCCGCAAGCCCGCGACGCCATTTAAGGTGAATGATCCAGGGTGCTTCGCGAAAATATATATATATATATATATATTTGTTTTTTTAGATTAATATAAATCTAAAACCGTTAAAACCTCATTAGGCTTAAGGTTTTAGTGAAACTATTTTCTTTAAGATGCACAAAATCGTGTATACTTCTGCGAATCATTTTCGAAGAAATTTGGTACACGCGTAGACCAGGTTCGGTAATGATATATTATTATGATATTTATTTTACAAATAGGTTTTTCAAAAATACTTACAGGTCATTTTTTTTCCCAATGTTTAAACTAGATGAGGCCGGTGTTTCCTAGCTGGCTACCCTGTAGTAAGTCTCTTTTAAAGTCCATACAGCAAACATGTAATGGTCAAATCATATGAGAACCATGCAGATTAGTCTTTATCTCAAGACGCGTGGGAATCCGCTGGCAGTTGCTAGTAATTAGATAATGGAAATAAAATATTTATTGTTCATATTTGTCAAATATTTGCTGATGAAATCCTACTCAAAGGGTAAAATGGGAATCCTATATATAAAACTCCATTGTCTATCAGACAGTTGAAATTTTCACAGATGTATTTCTGTTGCCGCTTTAACAACAAATACTAAAGTTGACAAAAAATAAAAGGCTCGTTTTGACATTTGTCATCGCGACGAGAATATTAGATAAATAAAGAATACTCGCAACATCCATCATACTATATAACGCGCCAAAAAAAATGTATTTTGTAAACCACTTTAAGTAATTAATTATAATATTCTTTCAGCGTTGCAAGTTACATTCTAGGGTCTTTTTCAAATGTCAAAGCTGGTCTTTTATTTTTTAACCAGTTTAATAACAGAATAAAATAAATATTTAAGCAAGGGCTCCCATATAACAAACGTGATTTACGGTACCCTTCAACGCTCGAGGCCGACTCGCACTTGGCCAGTTTTTATAATTATCTTGGTCTACAAAAACAGGATTCCATATAATGGTGTAATGGTACATACAATATTGTTTGTTGTTTTGTTGTAAATCTCTAAAACAAAGCATTTGTTTTTCTGAGTAATAATTTTACAGAAATGTATGGTTATTTGTAAATAGAGGTATATGGTGTTTGTGTTAATAAATGTGTTTATTTCTTATTTAATTTGTTGTTTTATTTCACACAATACGTTTTTCAACCAGGAAAAGTAAACTCACTTATAGAAGTCACCCAAACTCGGAACAACTATTTCTTTATATAAACTTCATGTACAGTAGTGGTACATAGGCGGACTTAATGCAACAAGGCATTCTCTACCAGTCAACCTTTCGGTAAAGAAAGACAACACTGTGGTTGGTGTGCACAATAAATAAATAACACACAATTTTAAATAGAATATATGTATAAGTTATAATAATAAAATACGTATATATGTTAATATTATAAACTAATAAATACTATGATAAATATCAAATGATTATAATTAAGAGAACCTATAAATTAGGACGAAGACTATAATTCAGTCAGTAATAAGCCCATATTGAATTACATAATATTGAATATAAAAAAAAAAAACATTGTAATGGCATAATAAATATAATAACCTCATTTGATTGAGCGGTTAGGGATCGAAACGCTCATCGCGTCATTCGGGATATCAGCAATCGGTTGGTCGACTCAGTGCTTATATTCTCTTTGGGTCGACTCTTCACGTGACCAGAGGGCTGGGATTTTCTTCGGTCAACGAATCAGCATTGCCATCCAACGAGGCAATAAATCTGACGGTCCCTTGCTAGACTTCAGCAACGCTTTTACAATGCGGTCCAAATGAGAATAGGATCGATTGCCATGTTGTGACGTCACGTACAACTGTCAAATTGAAGAAATTGGGTACGGCGAGCAAAAAAAGCGATTTTTTAATTATTTTTTTTTACGAATCTTGAACAAAAATAGTTTTATCAGAATTCAGTTCTTCAATTTTACTCATCTCTGCGTCATTGTGTGAAGTGTGTGATTAGTGGCAAATGGAAGAAGAATGCGAATTGTTCCTAACAATGAAAATAAGAAAGAAAATAGTTTTTATTTTTAACTAATTATGACTTAAAACAATAAATTTAGCTAATTTATAATAAACATTAACGTTTTTACTTCACCTAGACTTAACTAAGACTAGGTAATAAAAAGCGAAAAAAAAAAGCCTTTATTGAAACGCAAATAAGTTTTTTTTTGCAAACTGTACTTTTCACTCAACATTTGACAGATCGAGGTTATTGGCTTTCCTATTCTTATTTGGAACGCATAGTAATACCGTCTATTTTGATGTATTACTTGGAATACTAGCTCTCTTAGAAAATATGCCAATTCACACACACAAAAGTATCAGCCATTACCGTCCATGACGAAATAACATGCTCGTCACATGTTTAACAAACTGATTAAATATTTAGCACGCGTTTGACATATTGACCATTTTACGTAACCTTACGTGGTATAACTGCCAATGAGTTGGAGCGAAAGTTATTTGTAGTAGCTCTTACGAATTATGGTACGTAGTAGGCGTAATTGTCATGGGGAATTTTTCCATGTCAAGTGCTGTTTTCACTGCTCACCTCACTCAAGTGTACGCACATATGTTTAATACAAGCTTTTATTTAGTTTCACCTGTCCTTATGTTTGTCTGTGATCAAATCTTGTAAATTAAATTTGATCCACTTCCCGGTTACCGATTGAGCTGAAATTTTGCATGCGTATGTAAACCAGATGACAATGCAAAATTATTATGATGTGGAGCTGATCTGATGATAGGTGGCCATTGGAACTTGATAATTAAACGGAACAACCCCAAACAGAGTTTGGGCTCGTATGATTCACATTGACGAGTACATTGGTGCTAGGTAACCAGGTTCTGATGATGGAACTGGAAGATGGCCATAGGAAGTTGGTAATAAGCGCAAAAAGATAACCTTTATCGTGTTTGAGCTTTTTGGAATGGTCTTTGCAAAATTTTAGCTCAATAACCGGGAAAGGGAAATGGATTAATTTTAAGTTACAAGATTTGATCACAGACAAACATCGGTCAGGTAAAACTAAATAAAAGCTTGTAAAATGGATATATGTAGGTAGTGGTACTATACTTTACAACTCAAATGACTGCGGATTCCGGAAATTACATTTGGCTGAGTCACCTTTTGAATATGACACACACGTAAAAGTACGTTTCTACCTCTCTACTAGTCCGTTTCATTAGGTATAGGACCACTAGACGTACGGCGTTGCGCCACCGGTACATAATGGACATCCCTCCCTTATGTAAAAAGCGTTTTGGGAACACATTCATTATGCGTACAGCTAAGGAGTGAAATTCCTTGCCGGACTCTGTTGCCTGATAGCTACAACCTAGGCGTTTTTAAGTCACTTCTAGACTAGCGTGCTCCATTGTATCGTCGATCACATCATCGCTTACCATGAGGTGAGATAGTGGTCAAACGCGAGCTTATGCATAATAAAAAAAATACGCTTCATTTTTGGCCTCCGCAAATACGACCATTGTGTCGGGAGTTTCGGACCAGATTGAAGTGGTTGCTAATTCGGCGTCAGCGTGATACCCATATCCTATCTCTTCTCTACACTATCCTGCACAATCCTAATTCTTCACAATACCTTCGTGAAAGCTTTGAGTACTTCGTCCCCAGGGGTAAACCCTGTTGCACTGCTAATTCTCTTCTTCTTCGCACTCCTTTTCATACTTCTAGCCGTTATGATGGCTCTCGTTATGATGATTCTCTGTCACTGCAGTTCGTCTGTGGAACTTCCTCCCACACTCTCTACGTGACCCTTCTTTGGATATCCTCAAGAGGAAAATTAAAGAGCATTTCCTTTCACAATGACATAGTATATATAAATATATATGTATTTAAGTATATTTGTATTTATGTATGTAGGTATATTTATGTATTATTTTATTTGTTTTATTTGTAATTTTAAAATTGTGCATGAGGTTCTACCCTCTATTGCAATGTCTCTCTCTATCACTCAATGGTTTGCTGGAAGAAAACTCAACTTTGAGTAAGCTCGCCTATGTATATGACCTCTATTTTCCATTTATTTTTTAAGATGTTAAGTATAGTGTACAATAAAGAATAAAAGAGGTTAGAGGGTTCTACTAGTGGTCTCCTAGCAACACCCCTAGCCATTAGCTACATGCCAGTATTGCTACCCTTTTGAAGGGTCCACAATTACGTAGTTGACGTTTCTTTTATTATTTGTATGTATCAAAAAATTACTTTATCCAAAATCGCAAAGGGATTTTTTTTTTGTCATATTCGTTCAATATCAGAGAGTAGTGGTGGCCGAATGGTAACGGCCCCGAATTATGAGTTGTATGTCGCTGGTTCAAACCCAGCCAGGCGCATTACTTTGTGTAATTTATTTCATCACCACTGCTCTCAAAACGGTGAAGGAAAACATCGAGAGAAACCGGCGATGTCTTAGGACAAAAAATTCGAAGGGCCCGTGTGGTGGATTACGGGCCTGAGAGGAGGCCTGAGTCCCAGCCGTGGGAGCATTATAAGGCTGATGCTATGCTATGCTATGCAATGTCCGGTGAAGACCTGCGTCATGCGGAAAGTGAGGAGACGCCGTGACGTCTTTCCTACTCAAAGAGTAGACTTTACCGCCATAATTATGGCGTGCCCAGCACTGGGTTCTGACAGTCGCTGTCGCCATTTCACCATTATTGTCTGTGTCTTGTGTTGTGCCAAATATTTTTTTTATATCATTTTAGGGTCCCGTACCTCTGTAGGAAAAAACGAAATCCTTATAAGGTCTGCAGGTCTAAAAAGGCCATTTTTGTAGAATCATCATATGAATCTTTTTTTTTATACAGTAATATTTACAAGGAATATGATTCTGATATGCAGTGAATTGTAGGAATTCGGAATATGATTTGCTCTAGATGAATTGCTCATGTGACGTTTTTAGGCCCGCTGTTGTCTGTCTGTCTGTCTGTCAAGACCCTTAATATCGGGAAAGCGTGGAGGTATCGAGTTGAAATTAAAACCATGTACTCAGGTCTGCGGTCCTTTGATGCTGTGGAAAAACTAAACTTCTAACTTAATGAAAAAAAGATACGGCCGTTTTTGTTGCAAAAACGTATATTTCACTCTCAAGGGAATCAAAATTCATAGGGTACTTCCCGCTGACCTGGAGCCCTGAAATTTGGCATGAAGCAAGGTCTTATAGTACTTGTGTGAATCAGAAAACTGTAAATTTGTAGTTACAACACAAAAAAAAAAATATAATTTTCGATTCGGAAAATTTTCGAGATTTCTTTTCGAAGTTGCAACTAGATAATGACGCTTGAAAGTCAAAAATATCTAAGCGACATTAAGTAAATTTTACAGGAGAGCGATTTAAAATTAAAGTTTTTAGAAAAATATTGTTGAGCATGACGAAGTTGTCGGATTTATACAGGAAAAGTTTTTAACCAGTGCGCAAATTTTGACATAATAAACTTGAATATATTTTAATAAACACGTATTTTTTATTTTGATATGTTTCAATAGTAAAAAATTAAGTTAACGCTTACGAGACTTGTTTACTCAGAAATTTATTTTATGGACGTCGCTTGCCAGTCCGTCGACTGGTCGCCCGATTCACGCCGCGCGTCGACCGCTCGCCTGACGCGCCAGCTGGTATCAGAAGTACTCACGCGCGCTCGCTCTATGCGACGGTACCTACTAACGCGGTGCGATTATTGACCCCAGTTTAGCGCTACAATTTTTTAAGTTTAGACTGTGTAAAGTTAATTGTAAACGTAATTCCAATTTATCCTTCATACTTTCATGGGCTTAGGACCATCAAAATGCAGAAAATAAATCATAATAAGTAAGAAAGTAGGTAATACGTTTTAATCCATTCAAAATAAAACATTAAGGTATGATAGGTATTTAGACATGATACAATTTAGATTGAAACAATTGCATTTTGACGTATTTAAAAAATTGTGGTGTTATTTAAAAGGCTCGACGTGGTGCTGGGTCTGGGTCATGGAGTTGTTGTACCGGCTGAAAGTGGTATGGATGGAGTCCGGCTGTATTTAGCAGCTTCCATACTGCGCTTTGGCTAACACCAAAACGTCGTTCTGCGTCGTAGGTACTGGCTCTTGGATTGCGTTCAAAAAATCGGCTTCGACTGCCAGATCCTTGTGCGTGGCTCGGTGTTCTGAACTGGCCGTGATCAAGCAGCCTTTGGTTAGCTGCTAAAATTGTCCTCTCATTAGGGACCGTAGGATTGAGGATCCCTTGGGCTCGCATACGAGGTACGCTCTCCCTTTCGTATCTTCTTCGTGCTACTCGTAAATTTTCATTGCTTAACAAATACACTCGCACCATTTCATAATACTCGCGGTAAGTAAAATGAGACATTGTCACTACGCTAGTCTAGTACGCGGCACACGCGCAGGGACGGCGAAGGGCGCGAACGTCCGACCTCCACTTCCGCAAGTGACGTACTGCATGTGCATGCGTTTTGTTTATCAAACGCCGGCGCCGCATGCCCCCGCACCCCCGTCTCGTGCGCTGGGCGTGGTCCAGCGGCCGGCGGCCTTCGCGTTTTCATTCATGCTCATTCATAGTATTACTATTAAATTATATCCATGTCTTGCTTATTTCAAATTGGGACAAAGTGGAAAAATGAGAAAAAAAAAAGTCATAAACTAAAAATGGAAATGTGTTCTATTGCTTACACTGAGCCACCAAAAAAAATTTACGCAGTGGTTAAAAATTTTTCCTGTATAACAACATAATTATTATCTAAATCTGACATTATTTTCAACTATTTCTTTTTTCTATATATTTTGTCTTTAAATCACTCTCCTTTATAGTTTACTCAATGTCGCTTAGATATTTTTGCTTGTCAAGCGTTGGTATGTACCCACATAATTAAGTTAGTTTGTATGGAATAGTCCGATTCCCACTTGTACAGTATTTTTTCTTTCTTTTTCTTTCTATATCTCAGTACCTACGATTTCTTCTTCCTGGCCGTAAACGAAATCTACCAATTCAAAGATAAAATATTTAATTGCACACTATCCTACATCTCGCCTACATGGGCATATAAAACATTTAAAAAACGCTTATTATTATATACGGACAAATTGTGGAACCTCCTCCTTTTTTGAAGTCGGTTAAAAACATCACAATAATCAGAAACATTATGTAGCAGTATTGCAAAGATGTTCTAGTACCTAATTAATCAATACAGTCAAAAAGACCGCTGTTTATGGTCATTTGTCTCATAAACTCTGCCATAAACAATCTTATTAGATATTAAAACGCGAGCGTGGCCCATTGTACAAAGATTTTAAAGCATCATAATTCACGGACAGCGGGGTCGCAAGACAATCAATATATCTATAAACAGTTTCGTGATTACGATGTAGGTACCTAATCTTATGTTTTTTCTCGGAAAGCGTAATTAGGATCTACATTAAAACAAAATGCAGTAAATAGTTTACAAGATGACATTTCTGATCAAACACAGGACAGAAAAACAATAAAATCTAATAAAAAGATACGATTTACTCCGCAGTGAACTTCGTAAATCAATTGACACCCGTACACCGCACGCGTATATACCTCTATCTTTGTCTCTCATTTAAAGGTTCCGTGTGCTAGAAAGAGATAGCGAGAAGGAAGTTCTATGACCGTCCGATTCTCCGATTGGCATCAGCTGTTGTATTGTTCCTCACTTCACTCAATGCTACTATTCATTCATTTATGTTTTAGTTTCCTCGCGAATTTCTAAGAGTGAGCGCGTATAATTATGTTTCTTTAATTTTAAAATGTAAACAAACAGTTTTTTATTGCTTGTACTGAGTGAAATAGCTCTATTTTTAGCGAAAATGTACTTAAACGTCGGTGCAGTGCTGTGTTTAGTGGTGTTATTGTGTATAAATAGTGTTTTTGGCGAAACAATCAGTGTGCATAAACATGTTCACTGCACACATAAGCATCCAAAAGCAGACGAAGTGAGTAATTAGAAATAATAGTTTTTACAATGTGTAATAAGAACTCTTTGAGGTTATGAAAAACCATAACCACTCCTGTAGGTACGTACGCAAGTCTGCAACTAATAGACCGAATCGGATCAATGGTTTTCGTTACTCACGCTTTGTTTACGGTTTATTTCTAATTAAATAAGTAGCTCGGCGTGTTTATTAGATTTTATAGTCTATAATTTAATTCCCTTTGTTTATTTTAAAAAGCTATTTAAGCTTGTTTGATGTCAAATAGGACTTGAAACTGAAACGAAACGTACCTACGATTGTCTATTAGAAGTTTTGTTTTTATTTGGGCAAAGTTTACGACATTCAATCAAGTTTTAATTTTTTTTTTCAGCTTTTTGAAAGTTACCTATCTAGTTTGTAGTTTTGTTGTTTAAAAAGAAAATAATATTTATGGTTTGTTCCCATGAATCGATGTTTTCGTTTCGTTAGTTGATTTTTATAAACATTACGTATTTTTATCTACGTACTCATGAATACTTTTACGATAGATCGATACAGGTACAAAACAGATTGCTGAAATCTTCATTTTGTCTAACAAAATAGTTATCATGCTCGACAAATACGTCATACACCAGTGAATAGAAATACGGAAGTTAAAAAAAAGAAATAAAAATCAATTTTAAATTACCAACCACACGTTGTGCATACTTCTGTGAGATATGACAATATAATTGCTCGAAGCACGCAAAATAATGCAATTCGCGTGCAATTTATTCAAATTACGATGCCTGCTTCGTTCACGGTACATTTGATTTGCGTGACTACATGTAAAAACGCAAGAAATACCTTCTATCTATGTTTATGTAAAATTAATTAATATAGGCATAACCGCTTAATGCCGCATGTGGCATTACGCGCACAAATTCCTATGCCTCACAATTTATTCTCTTTCAGAAACAATAAAATAAACAAATATGGCCGACAATGCAAACGTCAACAAATCATGTTTGTTTATTTATGAATTTGTAATCGGAAGTCTTGAGTTTACATTGATTAATGATACAGATACATTTTAGACGAAGTTGCTGAAGATTCGGACACCGCCTTTATTGAAACTGTTTAGTACAGTCAGATAAAAATGTTTTAAAATCTTCATAATATAAAAATTAATAGCTGTTCGTTAGTCTCGCTAAAACTCGAGAACGGCTGGTCCGATTTAGTTAACTGTGGTCTTGAAATATTTGTGATACTCCAGGGAAGGTTTATACAATGAGAAAATATGAAAAATTTCACGAAAATTGGAATACAACGCCATCTCTTATTAAAATGTAATTTTGAAATGAATTATGCTGGTTCTGGTAATACCCGTAGATGGCGTTATCCTCATTAGTCTGTAGGAAGTTTGCCAGGTCAGTATAATAAAAAAATGCTTATTAAAATAGTTTTGGTGACGCTTTTTTGCCCATTTTATATTTTAAAACTTTTTATATGACTGTACCTACTAAACAGTGTGTGTCCAAATAGTCCGTGAAAAAAAAATGTGTTAAATCGGACACTGTGTCCGAATCGTCAGTAAGACATTAACAATCCCACCTATACGCACAAAGCGTTTTGGGAACACTTTTATTATGCGTACAGCTAAGGAGTGGAATTCCCTGCCGGAGTCTGTGTTTCCTGGTGGCTACAACCCGGGAATCTTTAAGTCAAGAGTGAATAGGTTTCTTCTAGGTAAGCGCGATCCATCGTCGACCGTATCGTCACTTTCCATCAGGTGAGATAGCGGTCAAGCGCGAACCTATCAATAATAATAAAAAAAAAAAAAATACAGAATGTCAGGAAATGTTTATCAAACTAATTAGTATAGAGCATATAGCGAACTTATGATACGCGTGCCAGTGCTGGCACGCTACGTAATAATTCGCCCGCCATTGTTAGATACATAGCATTCAGATAATTTGCAACAGCAGCAGGCTTAGCCAAGTTCTCTACGATCGTTAACGCTAGTAGAAAACTAATCAAATGTATGGGGATGATATAATTTAAAAAAAATCGTAGCCTAGTTCACATCTTTCAAAATGACAGAACTAAAAATCGTTTCTACAATGATCATCGCTACATCCTGTAGTTTTATCATAAAAGAAGCAACCTTGGTTAAACTGTGACGCCCCAAGAGGACACCGGTGTCCGCCACCTATTGTTTTTCTATTGTGTCTCTAATTATTCAAAAGGTTAATAGGGTGAGAAAAACAAGAAATTTTTAAATTTTAATTTATTTAGGAACTGTGAACGAAAGAAGTTCAAAATCTACAATTTCTAAAATATCTAAAATTAAAAATTAGGCAAAATTGTAGAGTTCTACAATTTTGCCCAATTTGAAATTTCTTCGATTTGACAAAATGACGTGACGTCACTACATGTCAATCGATCCTATTCATATTTGGAACGCATTGTTATTTCTTTTTTTTTAATTTTATGTTTGGTAGCACGATCGCCAGTAAAGTTTTGCCTACACTAGCAATAGCATAGAGAATTCTGCAAAATTATTATGATGAACTTCTGTAGGCAATCGAGAATCTCTGTTAACAGTATGAAACTACCTCTAGAATGTTATATACGTGTAGGATATGCAAATTATGTAATAACAAGTCTTTATATAGTTAACTACAGGGTTATTTGAGTTGATAATAGGTACTAGATGTTGCTTGCGGCTCGCCTCCATGATAGCATAAAATTATCATACCTTACATACTGGGCCTGCGGACGGCGAGCAATGGGTAGCTCGCCGTTCGACCGTCCGGTAACCGTCGTCCGTCTGGACCGGGCCCAAGTCGTCGACGGCGCGTAACGTTCCACGCGCGCCTCAAGGAAAGATACGCCTTTACGTTAGCAAACCGTAGGGGCTCATCATGGTCGAAGCCTACTGAGGCCATGGGTAATGTGAAAGTGAACCCTGGAACGAAGGCAAAAAAGGAACAGGAGTGGGTTTTTAGTCAGTAAAAGTCTGACACAATCTCCCGCACTGCCCATGGGCATAGCTAAGGGCGCGAAGATGTCATTGGATGATTTTGTCACCTAAAAAAAAGCCTGATGACAGACAAAAGGCTTAGTAATGGATATAGGGCAGGGGTGGCCAACTATAACAGTCCCACGATCTACGGTTTACTAGCCCGGAGCACACGGTCGAGGTGTACCCTGCTGCGGCAGAGCATCGCTGTCATCGATATAATGTACTACGCACTAGATTACGCACCCGAGCCTAAAGACTACATTGATTTGAGATGATCTGCCAATTAGTACTGATAATTGAGCCTACGCAACTCAATAGATGGACGAACAATATAAATCTAAACATTAATTGCTTACTGTTATAGTAAACTTGTCAGTTGAAACTTGAGACTAACTAACTTTATATTGTTTACAGGATTCTATTTTTAGTATATACCTCTATTTCTAAGGGAAAACTTTATAGATGCTTCCAGCGGCTTCGCTTGCGGTTAATAGAAAATTGTTCAAAAATATACCCATACTATGATTTTTTATTAGATGAAGTAAAGCGACAGCTACAACAATGGTTGTTTAACAGTTGGGCATTGTTATTTGACAGTTGGGCATTTTCCACTGTTGTCACTTTACTTCATCTAATAAAAAATCATAGTATATTCTATGTGTTATTGCAGGACATAGTCTACTCGTTTACCAAGTTTCATCAAGCCGTTAGAGTGTGAAGATATAAAAAAATATAGTCACAAACTTCTCTTTCTAAAGGCCGAAATACAACTATACTATGATTTTGGAGGGATGGCAGGCGGTCGCCTCCTGCGAAGCAGTAATGCTAGCAAAGGAGGAGGCCGATCGCATCAGGCAGAGGCAACGGTGCGCTCGCCCCAGCCGCCGCCGGGATTCCGATCCCGATTTCCGGCCACCGTAGGCGCGGGCTTGCGGACGGCATGCAATGGGTAGCACGCTGTCCGATCGTCCGGTAACCGACCGGACCGAGCCCAAGTCGTCGACGGCGCGTTCTGTTCCCGCGCGCCTCAAGGAGCTGTCAGCAGACCGAAGAGGCCCAGCCTGCTAACTGCAGGCAGACAGGGTCGAAGCCTACTGGGGTCATGGGTTAACTTCCGAAAGGAATGCCCGGCCCCGGCATAATAGGCTACGAAGGAACGGGGTAGGTTTTTAGTCAGTAAGAGTCTGACACTACTTCCCGCTCCGCCCAAGGGCGGGATTTGTCATTGGAAGATTTTAACTAGCATAAAAAAAAAACTATACTATGATTTTTTATTAGACGAAGTAAAGTGACAGCTATAACAATGGTTGTTTGACAGTTGGGCATTGTTATTTGACAGTTGGGCATTGTCCACTGCTGTCACTTTACTTCGTCTAATAAAAAATCATAGTATAAGCTAAAATCGGCAGTGCCGCCCATAGAACAGAGAATCTCTTTTTCACGACGACGCAACGCAATTTTCAGCGTTTGATGTCGTATCCTACAGGGATAACGAGTTCCTCGTGATTTTTGAGTTGGGACGTCTCTTTGCCATGGATCGTAATAAACTTATTGCTTATTTGTTATTAAGGGTATTACATCGCTCAATGACCTTCAAGAATTTACCTCTACATTAGTAGAGAAGAATTGACCTCTAAACAGGCATTGCAGGGGGTGCTGCGCGCGGGGTGTTAGTACTGATTCGAGTTTTTTCTTGATTACTTATCGATATTCAATGAAATTCGAAAAAAAATCAATACAAGTTATTCAATTTATCGTAACATATATTTTGGTATAAATTCAATGTATTAATATAGAGCCGTTTTCGAGAAAATATGGAATTAATGTTGAAAATTGGCCTATTTACCAGATTTTTTTGCTAGAGTTAGGGTATTTTTTTGAGAAACGTAATCAATACAATTTATTAGTAATGTCCTTAAGTATCCCCTTCATTTTTTATATGGTAATCGTATATAAGGAAACTTCAAACAACCTAGGTCTTTTTTTGGATTTGGGCGATGTAATCCCCTTAAGAAGACATTACTCTATTTTAAATAAACGACAAGATACATTACTGGTAAGGCTGTGGTATTCGCGCCGCTGTGCACATCGCAAAATTTTATGTAGCGGCGGGGGGCGTTACTGCTGATTTGAGCGGTGTGGCGCCGCAACGCAGTTGTGTTTCGGCTATTGATTTATCAAAAATCCTGGATTTTTTGATAAATCAATGGTTTCGGCCCTAATACTACTGTGATAAAACTCAAAAAAACAAGGCTGGCGCGTCTGTCTGTTTATCCGCTAATTGCTAAACCACGCAACGGATTTTGATGCGGTTTTCGCTAATAAAAAGAGCATAAAACGACGAAGGTTTGTGTGTATAATTTGCACAAGTGATAAGCCCGGGACGCGTCAGTAGTTGTACAAGAATAGTTTTAGTAGGATATACCTACTCGAAATCCTAAACACGGGTCTAATATTTTTATGTAAAGAATCTATACGTAAAAAAAATCATAACTGTATCATAAAAAATCACAAAGTTATAAGCTTGTTATGTAATCTGGTTCTCCGCACAAATACATGGTGACTTGGTCACCGGGTGACTGAGGGATTGTTTTGCTACTGGACTCAGCTGTGTGCTGGCATCTAATGCCAGCTATGACCTGCCGTGACCTGAGTTGTTCTTAGTGTCGGTGGTGTCCAATTTGTGACCTTTTTTTTAAGTATTTTTTTTAAGTATCCTCCACATCATCAACTATTCACTTTTCACTGGCTGCTTTCCTTCTGCATGGAAAAAAGCACATGTCCTGCCTCTACCCAAAATTCCTAATCCTTCGTCAGTTTCCCAGTTTCGTCCAATTTCCATACTCCCAATCTTATCCAAAGTCCTTGAGAGTGTTGTTAATAATCAACTGTCTCATTTCCTTTCCTCTAATAGCCTGCTGAGTCCTTATCAATCTGGATTCCGTCCTGGTCACAGTACCGTATCGGCACTCGTTAAGATAACTGACGACATCCGTCTGGCCATGGAAAACAGGCTTCTTACAGTGTTGATTCTTCTGGATTTCAGCAGTGCTTTTAATTCAGTTGATTTTGACATCCTCTTAGGTATCCTTTCCTCTCTCAATGTATCTCCTCCCGCAATTGCATGGTTTGATTCTTATCTTCGGGGTCGCTCGCAATCGGTTCGCTCAGGAGAGGCTTCCTCTGACTGGTGCGATCTCGCTGTGGGTGTTCCTCAGGGTGGCGTTCTTTCTCCTCTTCTTTTTTCTGTTTTTATTAACGCAATCACCAAGGTCCTATCTTCACATTTTCATCTCTATGCAGACGACTTGCAGCTTTATCGCCACTTTAAGTTTGAAGAGCTCAACGACGCTATTAATGCCATCAATAATGATCTTAAAAATATCTGTCAATGGGCTAAAAGTTTCGGACTTTTAGTAAATCCAACAAAATCGCAAGCTCTCATTATTGGTGGCAGATATTTTGTAAACTTGCTGAATAACCAGTCCCTCCCACCGGTTCTGTACGATGCTGTCGCTATAGCCTATTCAAAAAAAGTTAAAAACTTGGGTGTTCATTTAGACTGTAACCTGTCTTGGAATATCCACATTGCAGAAGTAAGCAGGAGAGTATTTTGCTCGTTTCAGTCACTGAAACGTCTTCAGAAGTTCCTGCCTTTCTCAACTAAAGTTACTCTTGCTCAGTCTCTTCTTTTACCTCTTCTTGACTACGCTGATGTCTGCTTCCTTGATGCAACTGAGGAACTTCTTGACAAACTGGAACGTCTGCAGAATTTGTGTATCCGCTTCATTTTTGGCCTTCGAAAGTATGACCATGTGTCGGAATTTCGAAGGCAGTTGAAGTGGCTGCATATTCGGCAACGTCGGGATTGTCATACTCTTTCTTTTCTATTCTCTGTTCTTCATAATCCCAACTCCCCCTTGTATCTTCGGGAACGCTTTGAGTATCTTGTTCCGAGAGGAAAACCTTGTCGCTCATCATCCTCTCTTCTCCTTCGTGTTCCTTCCCACTCTTCAAGTCGTTACAGTGGATCTTTTACCGTTCATGCTGTGCGCCTCTGGAATTCTCTTCCACACACATTGAGAGCTAGCCCTTCGTTGGAAGTTTTCAGGCGGAGAATTAAGGAACATTTTCTTTCAATATGACACGTAAGTATGTATTTATGTATAGGTTTTTATTTATTTATTTATTATATGTATATATTTATGTATAGTGTGCTGTACACATCTATTTAGTTTATTTTTTAGTTTTAAGTTAGTCTTAATAATAATTTATGTGATTAAGTTTTGTTGTGCATGTGTTTTAGTTATCCTCAATTATAAAGTTTATCTGTAATATTTTTCACGTATGGTTTGCTGTAAGAAAACCCAATTATGGGTTAAGCTCGCCTATGTACATCAACTGTCCTATTTTTATTATTTTATGTGTGGAATTGTATGTACAATAAAGAATAAAGAATAAAGAACATAATAAGTAAAGTAAAGTAATAAAGATCATTGGAATCTTTTCAGATCAGGTACTATCCTAAATATAATGTTGAAATTTCAAACGTAATGTAAGGACGTCGGGCAAGGACCGACGACGACGTTGACGGCGCAAATGATTTTACACAAAAAAGTCTTGTTCCATGTGAATTTGAAGGAGGTACAATACACGGCATGTAAACTGAACCAAAATGGCGAACGACCTTCAATGCCCAGTAAGAGATTTTCGGGTTCCAATTGAAGCGGGGCTGCACTTAACCATAGCATCGTCGGCCATTTTGGTTAATTTGCCGCGTACTATACTCTCGAATCTCGACTCGTCTTGACAAATTACTTAATTACTTATTCTGTGACATAAAAAATTCTGTCGATAAATACTTAACAAGCGGTAACTGTCAATTGGATCGTTCTAGTAGGAAGACATAGAATGTAGCGGCGAAAGTTCGTTTTGTTACTACAGGCAAAGAGATGTTCTATTCTATCAGCAATGATGACTATCGAAAAGTTATGAGGTAGGCCACGTGATATTTTCATAACACAAGTCGATCCGACTTAGGCCGTGTTTATAGAGACGCGCGTTGGGCGTTCGTCGTACATTTCAACAGCAGGCGGCGTCATCGCTCGCGCAAACACAAACATATGGCAATGTACGACGGACTGCCCGCGCGTCGCGTCTCCGTAAACAAGCGCTTAGAGCGGTTTCGCACTACGTCCAATCCGAACCCATGAAAGTAAGGTTATGGACTATACTTTCGTAGCCGTAGAACTATTTCATTACAATAAAATTGTGGCAGGGGCGAGCACGTGCATTTTACTAAACTAGTAAGGAAAACTGTTAATTGCGTGCCTAAAAGCGCTGGGATTCTTATCCCACCGCACGGATCGTATTCGGGTCGGACGTATAGTGCGAAACCGCTCTAACTGACAATTCGGACACAGTGTTCCAATTGACACATTTTTATTTTAATATTTTTTCACTGATGATTCGGACACACACTGTTTAGTACAGTCATATTTTAAACCTTTTTAAAATATAATTTATGGGAAAAAAGCGTTCTTAAACCTATTTTAGGCAGGATTTAAGGCGGCAGCTTCAGGTAATATTTTTTTTTAATATTATATTTAAAACTTTTTTTATCTGACTGTACAAACAGCTTCAATAATGGTGTCCGAATTGTCATTGAAAAAATATTGAAAATGTGTCCATTCGAACACAGTCCGAATATATTGAGTCCGAATTGTCAGTAAAACTTCGATCTCAAACATTTTAGACTTTGCCGATTATAAAATGGCACCTATTCTCTTATGCACTGAATAAACTAATTTTAAACAATTGCTCTTACAATAACGTTTCAAATTAATCTGAATTTCTTTTGCCAAACAATTTTAGACGTGATTTCAAAACGTTTTACATGTAATACATAGTACGGCCGACGGATCTTGGCGCGTGTGAAGTTAGGATCTGCGAACTTTAGCGCTTGTGCACTCGTAAAAAAATAAATGGTTTGAAAAAATAAATGCCAATAGCAGTTGTTATTGCTGTTAACAACTGATTATTGGCATTCATGTTTATAATTTTGAGATTATTGGCATTTTTAACTTCAGACGCGCCAAGATCCGTCGGCCGTACCTACTGTAGAATAACAGTTATGTAATACTAATAATACAAAGAAGTACATCAAGTAAACTAAATTTACAGAAAAATTATTGCTATCTCTTTCTAGTTTCAACGATGAGTAAAAGAGAGCGATAGTTTAAATTAAGTTTAATTATTCGTGTCACAAGAGAATCGGCGTCAATAGACAATTATTCAATACTACAAACAAAAATGCACTACAATAACATTTTCAGCTCCATTTTACCGAGCTCGCGTCTGTTTTAATGATTACATTTATTGTCAAATGTAAGAAACGCACAAATTTTAACTTCCATTAGGAATCAATTTGCGAATAATTAAAACACCTATTGAACTTCACTCTGAATCCCGCCGATTTTTTTTTTTTTTTAATTTTATTACGTAATCAATTACATATTTTGAAAAAAGAAGTCACTTTGTCTATGGCCTCTGGTTAAATAATCTGGCCCATCTACGTGTTGCATACAAAACCATCTAATGACGCAAAACTTTACAATACAATTGACGTGGTTTTGTTAAATTTTACCAATTACCATCAAAACTTTTGAACAAATTTTATTATACTCGAACTGCGTATCACAATCGCCCAAAGTTCAATAACACAAAGATCTTTTGTAAAGTCAGTATCAGACTGTAGGTAGGTCATACCAAACAGGTTTTATGTGCATCAACCAGTTTGCGAACTTATCCTATGCAGTTTATTCAACGATTTTAACTTTGAACGTGAAGTCGTGAAACCGAACAAGCCAGATTTTAAAATTGGAATGTAGGTTTAAAAATGGCGGTGACTCATCATTATTTATGTTCACATTCGAACATTTACTGACCGTTTGACCGAAAATAGATTACTAGTTTTATACCTATTTGAAGAGTAAAAATGTGCACTGATCAACGTTGGCCTTCTAATTCACGATAATTGGGCGTGCGTGATGGAATAATTTGGTGTCCTACACCTCGTAAATGTATTGGCGGAATATATAAACCTGTATTGTGACAAATTGACAATCTTTACTACATCACTACATAGAAACAACGCAACGGATTTTGATGCGGTTTTTTTTAATAGATAGAGTGTTTCAAGAGGAAGGTTTATATGTTTAATACATGCATAATATATTTAATATTACCATTGCACTCGTGCGAAGCTGGGGCGGGTCGCTAGTTTACAAATAAAACCTAACGTCCCACATAAAATTATCTTCACCCGCTCTAGGGTGGAGCAAGAGTGGAGCTCTTATATATATTCCTTCTTTCAAACTCAAAATCATTTATTTCACATAGGCCTACATGGGCACTTACAAAACGTCAGAAGCTAGTGCACGGTTCCAATTGGTCGTTTCCTATGGAGAAGAACCGGCAAGAAACTCTATGGTTACTCTTTTAAAAAACTTATTGTTTCTACAATATTTTCATATTACAATATTTATAGATATGAGAGGACAATGTAGACGGGTCCGCTTTGTACCCAAAAGCACATTAAACATTTTTTTATTTAACAATTTATGTTCACACATATATACTAATACAGAAAATACATAATTATAATCCTTTGCCCTTGGCGTTCGCTTTTTAACACTTACGTCACAAAATTTCGTATTTGCGTCCACTTTATTACACGTATGCGGGATTGCAGGCATGTGTAACATCCGCAAATGTCCTTTTCATATAAGTATTTATCGTAATGCGTGGAATAAACACGCGGGACGTGGGGCGTGATCCCGGACAATTGGTCCGCATGCGAAGCTATCCCGCATGCGTGATAAAATCCGCTTGATATTAAAAACACTTCAAGGGCTCTGTTTTTGCCGACTGAAACACGGTATCTTAGCAATATGTTTTTATACTAAATAAGTAATACTTTCAGCTGTCATATTCCTTAGGTGCCTATAAACGCCACCCAGTGCCGGATTACCCACGTACCAAGAGTAGCAAACGCTACGGGCCCCGCGCATCAGGGGGCCCCGGTCGGACGCACAATACCAGATCAGTACCTCTACCATGAGTTTTAAGCAATAGTATTCGTCGCTACTCGATATCGACGCCATAAATATTTTGTAGAGCAAATTTTGCAGCGCCTCTAGCAGAACCAAAATTTGCCATACAAAATATTTACGGCGTCGATATCGAGTAGCGACGAATACTATTGCTTAAAACTCATGGTAGAGGTACAGGATACTTCCTGTATCAAATGATTTCTAAATAATTCCGGTATATCCATAGAGACAATGTAAGCAAATACAATGGGGCTATTGCTGCTTAAGAGCCCTGTGTTCTGTGGTAAAAATAAGTTTCTTTTTCTTTTTAACTATCACATAACGCCATCTAGTCCCAAGCTAAGCAGCGCTTGTGTTATGAGTACTAGACAACTGATAAACATATTTATAATATATTTCTAAGTATATATGTATTATAGATAAATTACATCCTGATTCAGAACAAATGATCGTGCTCATCACACAAACATTTGTCCTGGGTGGAAATCAAACCCACGACCTCCGGCATAGCAGTCAGGGCCACTAACCACTAGACAAACAGGCCAGTCAAAGTTCCAGTTATAGGAGCTTTATTTCTTTTTCATTTGCCAAAAAGTTTTGCGGGCCCCTTGGTATATTTTGCTACAGGCCCCGCGCTGCCCGGCACTGACGCCACCCACGCTAGATGTCAGGGCCACAAGCTAACCATTTAGGTGTACCAACATTAAATAAATTACAATCGAACATGTACGAGTAGCCATCTTTACCCATTATTTATTAACATTTCTAGATAAAAGGGCAAAATATGTGGGAAGTATCATTTTTATAATGATAAAATATCGTATTATGACCAAAAATGTTAAACGTTCATATTATTTACGTCTTAATTCTCATAGATTCAAGTATACAGGGTGCATCTGACATCGTACCACAAACGAATACCATGGATCCAGTACATTATTTTGGACACCCTAATAGTGAAATTTTTCGTCGGCTTTTTCCAAGTTTTTTTCTTTTTTAATCTGTTCTCTTTTCATTTAAATTGTGTAAAATCGTTATTCTAACCAACCTCAATGATATTTTTTTTTTTTTTTTTTTTGTAAAAAATTGGTTAATTAAAAAGTTATGTGTATAGGTGTTGATAAAATCGTTATTCTGATCAATCCCGACAACATTTTTAATTTTAGAAGTAATTAATTCCTTTTTTTTTCACTAAAAATATTAAAATAACGATTTTATACCGTTTAAATTAAAAAACTAAAAGTATTTTATTTTTTTATTAAGAAAAAACCGATAAAAAGTTCCACCACTGGGGTGTCCAGAATCATGTACTTTTTTTTATGGTAGGTAAAATCATCCATTGACAAATCCCGCCCTTGGGTGGAGCGGGAAGTAGTGTCAGTCTCTTACTGACTAAAAACCTACCCCGTTCCATTCTTTGCCTTGGTCCCAGGGCCCCAGGTGCCATTTTCACATACCCTTTGACCCCAGTAGGCTTCGGCCCTATTGGGCCAGAATCATGTACTGGATCCATGCTATTCGTTTGTGGTACAATGTCAAATTCAACCTGTATTTTTTAGTTGTGTTAGCTTGTAAATAAAAATTATCAATACAATTGTTTAAATTGCCTAAATTGTTTTTAAGAAAAAACGGTAATTTAAAAAACTAAAAAACCCGACTGTTTTTCTGAGCATTCATGAAAAAGCCCTAAAACAAGAAAGTCGTTGTACCCGATTGCACTTATCTATATAATATTTTAAATACTGGCAGTCGGGACCCATTCTAGAATTGAGAGCACATACCTATATTACATTGCAGATTAGATAAGTGCAATCGGGTACAACGAGTATCTTGTTTTAGGGCTTTTTCATGAATGCTTAGAAAAGCAGTCGGGTTTTTTAGTTTTTTAAATTACCGTTTTTTATTTTTTTAGTTTTATTTTATTACGATATCACTTTCAAAGTAATTACGAATCTAAAGACACCTCTCAAACTAAAATCCATCGAGCCGTTCAAGTCGCAGAGCGTGCCAAACATTTGAATTTGGCGCTAAAAATCCGCCATTTTGTTTTTTTTATATTTTGATATACCCAGTGTCACTCTCACAGTACGAATCTAACGACACCTCTCAAGCTAAAATCCATCGAGCCGTTCAGGCTGCAGAGCGTGCCAAACAATTATACATACATATATACATACTCTCGAAAAACATAACCCTCCTTCTGGCGCAGTCGGGTAAAAAAAAAACGTGTTGCGCCGTCCCCAAGTGAAACAAGACGAGGGTAGGAAGATGTGTTCGATTCATTGAATATTGTTTTTGTTTATGTTATAGTCGACATGGTTCAACAATAACATCCCTCTTAGCATTTGAAGGTTACACGGTCATTGTAATAACATAACATCCGCATTAAGCAGGGTTTTATTTGTTATCGTATTTACCTTCCGTTTTTGCGGACTGAGGTACGAAACTCTAAAGAAACCCTAATACCCCTAATACTCTTCAATACCTCCGTGAACGCTTTGAGTACCTCGTCCCGAGGGGTAAACTCTGTCGCACCACCTCTTCTCTTCTCCTTCGTACTCCGCGTCGTACTTCCAGCCGCTACGATGGCTCCTTTTCGGTAAATGCAGTGCGTCTCTGGAACTCTCTGCCTCACACTCTTCGCGACAGCCCTTCTCTGGATGTATTCAAGAGGAAACTTAAAGAGCACTTCCTTTCATTTTTGACATAATTATAATTTGACATAAGTATTTAGTATGTATTAATATGTATTTGTATAATATAATTATACCTATATTAGACTCAGTTACGTAGAATGATATTGTGCACTGGCTCCTACCCTCGAATATGTTTTCTCTCTATAACTCAAAGGTTTGCTGGGAGAAAACTCATTGCTGAGTTAAGCTCGCCTTTGTACATGAACTGTTTGTATCTCTATATGCTATGTTATATTTGTGTGTACAATAAAGAATTAAGAAACCGGCCAAGTGTGAGTCGGCTTCCCGCACTGAGGAGTCCGTACAAACTTACCTATGAAAACAATTCATTTCCCGAATTGAGTTACGAAGATTTATTCGAATTGAATTTTTTTTGTGACGTAACTACAAATGTACAGTTTTCAGTTTTTTTTTTCTATACTTGTGTAATGAGACCTTGCTGCATGCCAAATTTCAGAATTCTAGGTCAACGGGAAGTACCCTATAAATTTTAATTCCCTTGAGAGTGTCGAAAAACGTATATTTGCGATATAAACGGCCGTATCTTCTTTTTCCTGTTAACTTAGGGCTGATTTCATCATTCAATTTAAAAACTTAGTTCAACTAAACTGAGCTCAGCGTAATCTAGTTTAAAGACCCGTGTCGTAAACATGGGCGACAACAAAAGAATTGAAACTGAGTTTAGCGTAAACTAGGTTTAATTCATAGCGGTGAAACGCAAAATGAAGCTATAATCTCGATTAGGCGCTCAAACTGCGATTTGTTTTATATAATCGCGATTAGTTTCTTGGTGAATTTGGCCCTAAGGGCTGAATTCATCATTCAATTTAAAAACTTAGTTCAACTAAACTGAGCTCAGCGTAATCTAGTTTAAAGACCCGTGTCGTAAACATGGGCGACAACAAAAGAATTGAAACTAAGTTTAGCGTAAACTAGGTTCAATTCATCGCGGTGAAATGCAAAATGAAGTTATAATCTCGATTAGTCGCTCAAACTGCGTTTTGTTTGAACGAATCGCGATTAGTTTATTGGTGAATTTGGCTCTTAGAAGTATTGTTTTTCACAGTTTCTAGGGATCGCTTACCTGAGTATATTATGGTTTATAGTGACATATAGATACCGGCACGAATCTTGAGCGCTCGGTGAATGAGCGGGAAACGCTTTGCGCATTATACACATCGGCCAATCACTAGTACAAGGATTGCACACCCCAACCCCGCGTCTCACTTCATACCACTAAAGAGACCTAATATTCCACTTCTGCAAAAAGTCAGCGCTCAAGATCCGTGCCGGTATATGTACAACTCGTAATTCGGGGCCTTTACTACTCGGCCACCATTGCTCTCAAATGAATATAACATAAAAAATATTATGTAAATTCCCGATACACTGACGACAGAAATGTCTTTGAATAAGTCTATCTCAATTCTTTGAACACAATTCGTGTCAATTTGAAATGTCCTCGTCTGAAAATATTGTAAGAAATCTCTGCAAGCGACAAGAATGACGCAAAAACCCTTTGTTCCATAACTCTATTTTCAAATATTTCGCTCAATTTTTCTGAAGTATAAAAGGAATGTATTTTTCTTGTCTATGGAGTGATGGACGGCACAGATAATATCCAATATCGGAGTTTGCCAAAGAAAAGTGTGAATATCTTTGATGACACAAAAATATAATGGTATCGTTACTTTTGATAGTATTATTGCATCCTAAACCTGAGCTGAAATTTAACATACATGTGTAAATCAGATGACAATACAAAATTATTATGACGTGGAGGCCCTATAGGTGAAGGTGCCCATAGGAACGACACAACCCTATCGAATTTGGATTCGTTTGATCCGTCTTGACGAGTACTTTGGTGATAGACGGTAACTAGGGTCTGATGGTGGATCTGGAAGATGGCCACAGAAACTCAGTAATAAGCGCAATAATCTATCAAAATAAGTACGTTATATATCGCATTATATGGACCGAAACACATAACCGCGCAGAATTTTGGTGTACAGCGCGACGCAAATCCCAGCGTTATGAATACTTGGTGACAATGACGCAGTTTGTTTTTAGGCAATTGTTTAAATCGTACAATTAGTTATATTTCTATTATGAAAATAAGCAAATGTTAGCATAAAGTTATCGAGTTCCCTTCCGAAATTTGAATATTGCACTGGTTATTTGTACAATTTTTGAACGCGCAGTGCGCCATTTTCGCGTGCTAATGTTGGCTACTATTGGACCTCACTGACTTCAAATATTACTCCACAATTATTTGTTGTGATATTTGTCGGGCCGTTTCCGAAACAGTAATCTAGTACATGTTTCATCGAAGATCCACTCTAAAAAATACCCTACAGAACGCTCTTTTTCGCGGCGCCGCAACGCAACGCTCAAAAACGCACGGTGACGCAACGCGGTTATGTGTATCGGCTCTAAAAGCTTACTCTGAAAAAAATATTTTCATTGAAAACCTTTTTATCTTCAAACCTTTCCGTCAAAAATTAGACTAAATTCAATATTTTCTTCAAAAACTTTTGTAATAATAAACAGATTGTCTATCAAATAAGGAAAGCGAATTACATAATGTGATCTACTAAGTTGAAACAATGAATGGAAGAACGAATGAAATGAATGGTTTCGTGTGAAGATGTAGCTAATTACGAGTATTATTGTGTTAAGTAAAAAGTTGTACTTGTTTTCGTGCGATCTTAGTTTGAGATAAAATCTCAGTATTTTGGAATCCTTCGCTCACGTGAATGAAAGTAGAAACACAAGTAGAAAATTATCAAAGGTATAAAACGAGGCATATAAGTTGAACCCGTTGCTGCGGTTGCGCGCACCCCCCCCACTTCGATTTAGCCCCGAAAATAGGTTACAACAACTGTGTTTTTTTTGCTGTTCATACGTCCGGTACGGAAAGCTTCGTGGGCGAGTCCGACCTGCAGTTTTTTTTTTTTTATAATTGATAGGTTCGCGCTTAACCACTATCTCACCTGATGGAAAGCGACGATACGGTCGACGATGGAGCGCGCTTACCTAGAAGAAACCTATTCACTCTTGACTTAAAGATTCCCGGGTTGTAGCCATCAGGAAGCACAGACTCCGGCAGGGAATTCCACTCCTTAGGTTCACTTCGAAGGTTTTTTCAGCCTAGTGGCCTAACTACGGCCTAAGTATCTTGAACCCATAACACACTAGTGACAATCTTTTCTATCATGAGAAAATCGATTATATAACTCGATTTATTATACCCGTTCAGAAAAAACGTGTATCGAACAGCATCGTGCGATCTGCACGTGTGAAAACAGAAAAGTACGCAGCAAATAAGTTGAACCCTTTTGCTATGGTTACGTGCAGCACCACACTTCGTTTACTGCGTATTGAAGGTCGACCATCAAGATGGTTCAACTTGTGTGACAAGGATTATATCCTATTTACAACTGTTTAGAGTAGTGGTGGCCGTGTGGTAACGGCCCTGACTTACGAGTTGTAGGCCACGGATTCAAACCTAACTAACCGCATTACTTTTTGTAATTTATTTCATCGCCACGACTCTCAAAACGGTGAAGGAAAACATCGTGAGGAAACCGGCATGTCCTAGAACCAAAATTTCGAAGACATGTGACATCCACCAACCCGCACTGGGCCCGCGTAGTGGATTACGGCCCATTCCCTCTCCTAGAGAGGAGGCCTGAGTCCCAGCAGTGGGAATATTATAAGGCTGATGCTATGCAATGCAAGGTATATCTAGGGACCTATTTTTTTGTTCAATATTTAATACTAAACTCTTTCTTCTTCTTAGTCGGTACACTCTTGTCAGAGTGGTCGTGGTCATCGCTATGAATCACGATGAGTAATCATCCCGGTCACACGGCGCCATTCATCGCGGACTGCAGCTTTCCGGGTACATTCGTAGACCGAGCACTTAGTTGCGGCCTTGATCTGGTCTGTCCATCTCATGGGTGATCTACCACGTGGCCTGGTGCCCTCAACCTTGCCCTGCACTACGAGACGCTCTATGGAGTCATTACCACGACGAGATACATGGCCGAAGAAGGCCAAAATGCGCGACTGTACTGTGGATGATAGACGCTGTCTGATGCCGAGTTCTTTTCAGATGGAATCATTCGTACGAAACTCTGTCCATGATACTCCAAGCATCCGTCTCCAGCACCACATCTCCAACGCGTCAACTTTCTTCTTCTCGGATTCACGAAGAGTCCATGTCTCCGATGCATAGAGTGCAAACTAGAGTGGAAGAAAAAAACATGTTGCGCCGACCCCAAGTAATATGGGACAAGGCAGGAAGAAGGAGGATTTATATTAAATTAGCTTTTGCCTAATCTAAATCCAGTTTTCGCTAAAGGGTCAAAGCAAAAGGTCAGATGGCTACTAATTAGGAAGCGGTTACGTCATAAAAAGGGTTGCTTGCGGGTTGCGGGGGCTTTTGAACAACGGCTATTGATTTCAATTACTGGTAAACATTCCACTTACAGCGCAAGAAATGTTTTAGAAATACAGCGACATCTATGGTGTCACAACGGAACTAAAAACTACGATATCCTGCATTGCGCAATTAAAGTTTTCCGCGTGATTTGAATATACACCGTTAAATTATTTCGATCGTTTTGATCCCGTGGAGGGTCGATCGATTTGTAAAGGTAAAATAAAATAATAAAGTACTTTTTTTCTAAAACTCGAATTAATATACGCATGTACGAAATTAATTTCTTAAGTAAACGGGTCAATGACCTTATAAGTTGTTAGTCGTTGCGTACTAACTACCTACAGGTCATTGAACTCGCCCAGCTGACGTTTATAAAGAAAACTTTATTTTTTAATTTTATTTTTACAAATCGATAGTGTTTCATGTACCGAATCAATCCTCCACGGGATTAAAACGATCAAAATTTGACGGTGTATACGACAGCCTGAAATCAGCTATCAGGCAGTTGCTCACCAGATATTACACCCGTCTGGTCGGCGGATCCTCCCTTTTCAAAGAAGGCGTGTGGGACTTCAGTCCCTGATACCTCCAAACTGGTGATCCTCGACAAAGAACGTCAGCGCAGCCTTCTTGCAGCTACTACTTCGTGACATCATCATCACTTCCTCAAGCTTGCGAGCAACGAGCCATACAGCTAGCACCCACAGCTATAAAGGGTATCCTGACCACCAGCATGTCTACCTGGTCATACCTGGTCATCACCCTCAGCCTCATCAACGACTAAACATATACCTACGACAGCCTGAAATCAGCTATCGGGCAGTAGCCCACCAGACATAACACCCGTCTGGTCGCAGGATCTTCCCTTTTCTACGGCGATATGAGGGACTTTCATTGTGCGTACGTGTTAAGGAATGTCCAGTAATAAGCTGCCCTCACTTACAAATTATAGATCGCGGGGTCAAACCCAGCCAGGCGCATTACTTTGTGTAATTTATTTCATCACCACTGCTCTCAAAACGGTGAAGGAAACGTGAGGAAACCGGCTTGTCTTAGAATTAAGACATCGAACACATGTGACATCCATCAACCCGCACTGGGCCTGCGTGATGGATTACAGCCCATTACTACTGGCTGGTCACTGCCGCCGATCGCCCCCACGATGACATGGCGGTGCTCCATCGGTGCTCACGGTGGAACACACCTCCACCGTATGCTCTACCGTGTTTTTTTTTCGGTGGGAAAATCTTCCAATGACAACTACCGCGTTTGGGCGGAGCGGGAGATAGTGTCAGACTTTTACTGACTAAATATCCACTGCTTTTCCTTCTTTGCCTTCGTTCTAGGGTCCCGGGGGTTCACTTTCAGTTGCAGAGGCGACCGCCTGCCACTTCTTCGCTTCAGACCATGACTACAGGCCATGGTCTGAAGGCCCGGCGCGAGAAATCGCTGCCGCCGGTCACCCCCTCGAGGACACGCCCATGCTCTGCCCAAACGGGGCACACCTCTACCGTGTGCTCTACCGTGTCCTCCGGGCATACTCTACCGTGTGTGTGACACGGTTTAATATCTGAATTAAATATCACTTGTATTGTTCCAAATAAATTCTTTTTTTTTTTCTTTCTTTTCACTTCACCGTAAACTCTAGCGACGGCGCACACTGTTCCCGTGCTCCTCAAGGAGTTGTCAGCAAACTGTAGGGGTCCAGCAGGATCGAAGCCTATTCTGGGGCTCTGGGGAGGTATGAAAGTGCATACCAGGGCCCTGGAAAGGTCAGGGGATTTCATTGGATGGTTTTACTTACCATAAAAAAATAACCATAAACGCTATGGCAGCACTATAATTACTGATTACAACTAATAACACTCACGCTGGCGGCTTTCCCCGACAGAAAAAACGGCTTATCTAAAAATAAGCGCGCGTGGCGCGTGTATTGGATCATTCGGTTCCCTTCGAAATGGTTGAGCTGAGTGGTGCTGATATACGCGTTATGTTCGTGAACGGGCGCTGTCAGTTGAGACTGGTCATCTCTTAGCTGCCAGTGGTTTATTTTTAATATTATAATTAGATTTTTTTTTTCTTTTTATCTTGTTTACATTGTTCTCACATAATAGCAGCAACAAAAAACATGTAACCGAGATATTTGTAATAAAAAACAAGTTTGAAAAGAGTGTCCATGGAGTTTCTTGCACATTCTTCTCCATAGAGATCTACGCTTTGGAATGTGCAATTAGCATCATTTTTTCTGACAGACCGACTTCTTGACTTTTCAAAAGTGCCTGGAAATGGTTTATTTGAAATAAAATGCTTTGAATCTTTGAATATTACTCACTCACACTCTTATCCGTATATTGTTCAAGTACCTAACTATTACAAAGTTATATTTCAGTAGTCAGACAAATTGTAGTGACCAAACATCACCTAACACAAAAATTATTCAGCCGAGATTATGACCGTGAGAGCACGTCGAGCCTGATAATGATAAATGTAATAAAATTGTGGCGGGGGTGAACACGCGCGCTTTTCTGCACTAGTGCATGTCTAAAAGCGGTGGGATAAGGGCGTGTTTTTGAGTAAGTGTATTGAAAAAGATTTTCTATCATTCTCGAATTTTGCGCTTAGCAACAGATTTTTATATAACCCAAGGCGTATTGTGTAAGGAATTTTAGCCTCAAAATTATATCAATAGAAATAACGAATAGTACATGTTTTCCTTATAAATATTTTTCAATAACATTTACCTTATAAAGCTTATTATTATTATTTTTCCTCGTCGTAAGGTGACGGAGGCGAAGCCGCGCGTAGCAACTAGTATGTATAGTACGGCACAAGTAAGTTGAACTATTACGACAGGCAGATTTTTTTTTTATGGTAGGTAAAATCATCCAATGACAAATCGCGCCCTTGGGTGGGGCGGGAAATTGTGTCAGACTCTTACTGACTAAAAACCTACCCTGCTCCATTCATGTGATCTGCTCCTGAGCTGATATGTGTGATGTGACCTTTAAGGGGATTACATCGCCCAAATCCAAAAAACACCTAGGTTGATTGAAGTTTATAGATTATTCCTTATGTACGATTACCATATAAAAAATGAAGGGGATACTTAAGGACATTACTAATAAATTGTATTGATTACGTTTCTCAAAAAAATACCCTAACTCTAGAAAAAAAATCTGGTAAATAGGCCTTTTTTGAACATTAATTCCATATTTTCTCGAAAACGGCTCTATATCTATACATTGAATTTATACCAAAATATATGTTACGATAAATTGCATAACTTGTATTGTTTTTTTTTTTATAATTTTATTGAATATCGATAAGTAATCAAGAAACAACTCGAATCAGTACTAACACCCCGCGCGCAGCACCCCCTGCAATCCCTGTGTAGAGGCCAATTCTTCTCTACTAGTGTTGAGGTAAATTCTTCAAGGTCATTGAGCAAAGTAATACCCTTAATCAGGAATGAAGATATCAGCGGTCCTTGTCCTATGAATGTCATTAAAGTCCATAATCGACTTTAATGATATTCACACGACATGCATACTAATCTTTGTTGTAAATCAAGCCGTAAAAATATTAACGTGTCGTAAATCTAACAAGAATGTCTGAATGACATTTCGTTCGGCATTTTCCCGCGCTTTTATTGACAGTCGCCATTTTGTTTTTACTGCGCTCTAGAAGCACACTAGAACAGTGTTCCGCGCGAACTTCAAGGTACGTAGGAAATCGGACAATTTCGGAAGTACACCATAAATAAAAGATCATTTTTAGGGTTCCTTCCCCAAAGGGTACTCTGGGGCCTTGGGTAAATATGAAAGTATACTTCCGGGCCCTGGTACGAAGGCAATGAAGTAACCAGGTGGGTTTTTAGTCAGTACCTCTACCATGAGTTTTAAGCAATAGTATTCGTCGCTACTCGATATCGACGCCGTAAATATTTTGTATGACAAATTTTGGTTCTGCAAGTGACCGCTAGAGGCGCTGCAAAATTTGCCATACAAAATATTTACGGCGTCGATATCGAGTAGCGACGAATACTATTGCTTAAAACTCATGGTAGAGGTACTGTAAGAGTCTGACTCTATCTCTCGCTCCGCCCAAGGACTGGAGATGTCATGAGAGATTTTACCCACCATCAAAAAAACCCCAAAGGATAAAATGGGACCCTATTACTAAAACTCCGCTGTCCTTCTGTGTTTCCGTCTGTCACCAGGCTGTATCTCATGAACCGTGATAGCTAAACAGTTGAAATTTTCACAGATGATATATTATAAAAAATACTAAAAACAGAAAAAAATATTAAGTGGGATTCCTATGCAACAAACGTGATTTTTTTTGTTATTTTTTTTTGCTACGGAATCCTTCGTGCGCTAGTCCGACTTGTTAAGATATTATTATCAATTATTAAATTGGTAATTCAATTATCTTTTAGTTTATAAAAGTTTCATAAAAATAAAACCTAATCGTTTATCCTGATCTTCGCTTTTTACAAGCTTTCTATTAGCTTGCACTGTATGTAACTATGTATGTTCGGCTCAAATCTTGCAACTCAATTGTGAAGCAGATATCTTCAACTGATTGAGCTGAAATTTTACATGCATGTGAACGTGAGGTGACAATGCAACATTATGATGACATGGAGCTGATCTAATGATGGAGCTGGAAGGTAGCTATAGGAACTCAGCAATAAAACAATACAACCCCATCGAGTTTGGGCTTGTTTGATTTGCATTCACAAGTTCTTTGATCCTATATGGTAGCCAGGGCCTGATAATGGAGCTACAAGAAAGCTTGTTTTTAAAAATAGTATTTTTTATTTGTAATTTATTTGTCTATGCTAGACATAACTTTGAAAATAAATCACACTAAGTTCTATGAAAGAAAATGTAAATATTCGTATAACAAATTATTAGGCACACACTCTAGAATCTAAGCAACGTAGGCAAAGGAAATGATTTAGTGAACTTAGGTAAACAGCGTCATTTAAGTTTAGTAATATCTGTCGCGGAAGAAGGAATAGAGTCTGATATGCTTCCGTTTGTAAATGACATGAAAGTTGAGCGCAGTACATGCCACTAAGCAGGAGAGTACAGAAGATTTATTCATAACAATTTTTAACCCCCGACGGAAAGGGGTTGTTATAAATTAGGCGTGTCTGTCTGTCTGTGTGTCTCTTCGTGGCACCGTAGCACCCACAGATATAGATAGACATAGATAACGCAAGCATCACGATCTGTATGAAAACCAAGCGTGCCATTTTTTGACTACCTATTATGACGTCACAAGCACTATTTAGTGAAGACGCCGCCGCGTACGGCGTCCCCCTCGCTCCACCCCCACACCAACAGCACAATTAACCATTTTTATATTTTTAACTACACCCGACTAGCGCTGTAATCCGATGTAGACTGAGCGCAAAAGTGACCACTTACGATTTTTGTACGTAAGCTAGGCACGCGAAGTAGTTTCTCTTGCGTTATCTAGGTATATCTATATCTGTGGTAGCACCCATACGAATTGACCAATTTTGATGCGGTTTTTTTTTTACTTGTTTGAAAGCTGACTGAGATGTTTCAGAGGTACCATTTATGCAGATCTGTGCAGGTGTTCAAGGTCACCAGATCATTTGTTAAACCTAATGGGTATTTAATTATTTTTTTTAATATATGTTTGACCTAATATTTGAAATAGTTCTGCACAATCTGGTGCCATTGAGCTGGTCTAATAAAGGAGCTCAAAGGTAAGAACCCTGGATTGCTTATTAACATAGTAAACCTGACGAGTTTGGGCTCTTTAGATTCGCCTTAACTAGTGCTATACGTTTCTCATGATGACAAGGACCTGATGTTAGAACTGGGAGGTGGCTAATGGAACTTTGGAATGCGTATTAGTAAACTCATCGAGTTTGGGCTCATTAGATTCGTCTTGAACTCTTGACCAGTTCAATACATTGCGTATTGATGACAAGGACTGTCGGGTTTTTTTTTAAATATTTTTATATACCGACATGACACTTTACCTTCTGTACAGCATATCATCAGCCTTATAATGTTCCCACTGCTGGGACTCAGACCTCCTCTCCGAGATGGAATGGGCCGTAATGCCAGCGTGGTGGGCTGGCTCAGTGCGGGTTGGTCGGTAACCTTGATTCTCCTGCGGATATCTTCATTCCTGATGAAATCACGTAAGGAAACTCCGAAGTTCGAGCATAACCCTTTCCATTATATATTTCAACTTGGTAAACACTGAAGATAGAACTACATTGGGCACACGTGGGCCACGTACGCCGATCTGGTAGAGAATGCCTTGCTGCAATTAGTCCGCCTATGTACCACTATTGAACATGAAGTTTAAATAAATAAATGTGGGAATTTTGAACGCAGCTATATGAATGAGATGGTAAGTGTGACAATGAGAAGAAGGAGAATGTGAAAGAAGAAGTATGTCATATTGAAAACACCTGTAATCACCTATGTTCACAAAATGAATAATAAATAAAAACATATTACGACTACGGCATTGGCTATGGCATTAAGTCCGCCTTTGTACAGTTTTTTACTTGGGCAAGAAGTTTAAATAAAATAAAATAAAATAAATGAAGGTGTGCTAAAAAGGAATATAAGACGTTGATAATAAGCAGAGGTCGGAGTAGGTAGATTGATTTTATATACTTGCGTCAAGAGATTATAATATGGACATGCCATTTTATCCATAATGTGCGGGAAGTACCGGAAAAAGTTCCGGGATTGAAATTATGGACTAAAATAAAATAAAGCGTCATACTGTCAAGCGTCATTTCTGATTCAACAGTAAGGGACAAAATACGGTGTAACTATTCCAAGGTATTTTTGTATTTATTTATTTATTTATTTATTGAGTAGGCACCTCAACGACTTACCCACTAAGACATACACAAACAAAAACACATTCAGTTTTAAGCATAGTGAATTCGTCACTTACAGAGGTATAAAATAAAATACTGATTTCTTTCACCATTAGCTAACACTGGCAGCGTAGATTGATATTATTAATACGTTTTTCACCTTAAACACAAATTCGTGCTAATTTCAAAATTCCGGAACAAATATCACAATAAATATGAAGTTCCGGTATTTTGGAGGCATATCCATGTATTATCCTTTACGTTTGACGTCAACGACCTTAAATCAATCTACCTGCTCCGACCTCTGATAATAAGACTGTTTCATTTCCCAATCCCCAAATCCTACATAAATAAATCTGGGCGCGTCGGTCTCCATACACTTTATATGGCAACTAGACTTGTAGAGCTACACTTGATCCACGCCACGCGACTCGACTCTACGTACAAATTAGGCGTGGGCCACGTGTGCGTCGGTCTAATGTAGTTCCCGCTTGGTCCTTCTGCAACTACTTTATTTTGTGGTACTGGCCATCATAATCATAGACAATCGTGTCGTTGAATAACTCTTTGACCTTTGTGGACGTAACTTCTTTTTGTTGTTAATTATGACAGTTTTTCTTGAGTTCTTAGTAAATTGTTGTTATTACTGTTTTGAACTGTAACCGTATTTATATGTATCTATTATAAGTATATACACCGTTAAATTTTGATCGATTTAATCCCGTTGAGGATCGATTCGGTACATGAAACCCTATCGATTTGTAAAGTACTCTTTTTTTTACTCGAATTAATTTACGCATGTACGAAATTAATTTCTTTAAGTAAACGTCAGCTGATCGAGGTCAATGAACTGTAGGTAGTTAGTACGCAACGACCGACAACTCCCTGCAAGTTCATTGACTCGTTTACTTAAAGAAATTAATTTCGTACATGCGTATATTAATTCGAGTTTTAGAAAAAAAGTACTTTATTTTTTAATTTTATCTTTGAAAGTCGATAGTGTTTCATGTACCGAATCGACCCTCCACGGGATTAAAACAACCAAAATTTAACGGTGTATAATACCACTCACTGATTAATCACGAAATCTCAGAAACTATAACAACTATAAACTTAAAATTTGGCATGTAGGTGCCTTATAGGGTGTAGACATCCGCTAAGAACGGATTTTACGACACTCCACCCCCCTAAGGGGTAAACCGTTTCACGTGGGCGAAGCCGCTGGCAGCAGCTAGTAGACCATAATTTGAAATTTTTGACCGTCGCAGAGTGTAATTGTAAATGTCTTGGAAATCATCAAAAGGAAGTCATAACAATAAATAATAATACTGGGATCGGTCTATCATCACTGACCGGACTATTGTAGCCAATAAGCCGGATATAGTGGTGGTAGACCGATTAGCGCGCCGTGCAATGATAGTCGATGTCACCATCCCACATGACGAGAATCTCGTGAAAGCTGAGAAAGAGAAACAAATCAAATATCTCGACTTAGCACACGAGGTTGTCGACATGTGGAATGTGGACACGGCTGTCATTGTGCCGATTGTCGTGACTGCCAACGGCCTTATAGCCAAAAGCTTCGACGACCATCTGTCGAAGCTATCGTTGCGTGGTTGGATCAAGGGCCTGATACAGAAGGCAGTACTCCTCGATACGGCTCGCATTGTGAGGAGGTCCCTGTCTCTGGAGCCCTAACCACCGGTAGCTTGGACCCTGCTCCCGACACCGGCGGACTACTGTTTTTTTATATTTTTAAATGTTTTTTTATACGTTTTTTAGGAAATATTTAAAAATTATAAAAGACATGTATAAATAATTAATAAAGGGAATAATAATATAAATCATTTTGACACGCCCTCCCACTCCACCCTAGGCGAGAGAAGTCTTTGAATGATCCCCCGGCCCCCAAAAAAACCGGGCAAGTTCGAGTCGGACTCGCGCACTGAGGGTACCGTTCCGTACAAACGAGTTTAAATTGCGGTTTACGATTTATGACGTATTAAAAAAAACTACCTACTAGATCTCGTTCAAACCAATTTTCGGTGGAAGTTTGCATGGTAATGTAAAACTAAAAAAAAATATATGATGTACATATATTTTTTTTTAGTTTTACAATTATCTTATTTTAGAAGTTACAGGGACCCCTCCCTGTAACTTCTAAAATAAGATAATTATCGCACATATTTTACCACTTTGGAAGCGTCTCTCGCGCAAACTATTCTGTTTAGAAAATAATGATATTAGAAACCTCTATATCATTATTGAAGACCTATCCATAGATAACTCACACGTATGGGTTTGATGAAAAAAAAAATGAGTTTCAGTTCTAAGTATGAAGAAGCCCCAAAATTTATTGTTTTTTTTTTCTATTTTTGTGTGAAAATCTTAATACTACTTACCAAGATTCAACAGTATAGTTCTTATAGTTTCGGAATAAAGTGGTTGTGACATACGGACGGACAGACAGACAGACAGACATAACGAATCCACAAGGGTTCTTAATTTTTTGCCATTTGGCTACGGAACCCTAAAAGCCAAAGTGATTGGCACTTTAATATGTTTGAATAAGAAAACGATGAAGGGAATTTTCCAAATATAACTACATATTATTAAGTATTATTTGTAAGAAGCGTTATTGTAAGCACTTTCAATTTTATTTCATGAATCCGTACTCGTGGAATATTGTAATGAGTAAAATTACTCATCCCTCTCCCTTTGAATACGAAAATAAACGTGCTTATTCAAATGAATACTTACGTTATGAAAACAAGATTTATGTGCCTATGATGTAATATTTACATTTCAATCGTGCTCTGAAAATATACACGTTCCATTTGAAGATGTACCTATTTTTTTTTTGTAGCGACATCTATGTCGTCACAAATGAACTAATCCTGCATCGCGCAAGTAACATTCTCCGTGCGATTTGAACGTATAGAACAGCCCGTAATCATGTACCGGGCAGTAGCCAAGCGACTCGTCTGGTCGGAGGATCCTCCCTTATCAACGGAGGTATGTGGGACTTTACTCTCTGTTCCGCATACATTCCAAATTTTAAACTGTCAAGCCCCAAGAGGACACCGGTGTCCGCACACATATTGTCTTTCTATTGTTTCTCTAATTACGGTATTGGAGAATTAGGGTGACTTGTGTAATCGTGTTTGACACCAATGTCAGGATATCAGCCTATGTCATGTATGTTTTTTTGTGGTGGGTAAAATCATGTAATGACATCCCCCGCCCTTGGGCGGTGCTGGAGATAGTGTCTGACTAAAAATCCACCCCGTTTCTGCGTTGCCTTAGTTCCAGGGCCCTGGTGTGCACTTTCACATTAGCCATGGCCCCAGTAGGCTTCGACCCTGCTGGGCGCCTACAGTTTGCTGACGACTCCTTGAGGCGCGCGGGAACAGTGCTCCCCGTCGACGACTTGAGCTCGGTCCAGGCCATTGCTCGCCGACCACAAGCCCGCGCCTACGGTGGATGGTCGACGATGGAGCACTCTTACCTAGAATTAACATCTTCACTCTTAACCTAAAGACCCCTCGGTGGTAGCTATCAGGAAACGCAGACTCCGGCAAGAAATTCAACTTCTTAACGGCGGAAGATATGTGACTCACCTCTAGCGCGTGGACCGCTGAAATCAGGCCCCGCCATTTGATTGCGGCTAACACGGTTTCACTCGCACGACAGCGTCGGCTCTTATCTCTGTCCTTGTGTATCAGTGACTGTAGGTTTGCGACTGTGATGACACTGATCATAGATGTGTGAGTTGCGAGTCCAGGTTTTCCGATTGCGATGTTAGTGCGTAACGTATATTTCCTTATAATATATCAATGGCTGTATGCACTAAGAATGTGTCATCAAAATGTTATTTGTGTATGGGTGGGGTTGGTAGTCCAACATGTAGCGGTGGCGCATCGCCGTGCATGTTGGAATACTCTACCACCGCCACGAAATGCGGGTGCAACTCATTCTGATGTTTTTTTTTGTGTTTAGCAGCAAATATTTCCGACAGCCTTTTAGCAAACTTCACTGTGGTAGTCAATACTACAATAAAATTCCATACTGTACGCAAGCACTTGAGGTACAAAACTAAACAAATTTTACATCACTATATCCACTAGGAATCAAATTGCTAATAATTATACTAGCCACGGAGTTTTACACGATGAAATTCCTGCCAAAAAGCTCCTCGTATAAGCACGTTCCCAATAACAATTTTCTTTTGACAGCAAACCGATTTTACATCACAATATCCACGCAATCAATTTGCGAATAACTAAACCAGCCACAGACTTTTATTCGATAAAACCCCGCCAAAATGCTCTTATAATTACATACATAATATGCGTTCCAAATATGAATAGGATCGATTGCCATGTTGTGACGTCATACTGTCACATCGAAGAATTAGGGTGAGCTGAACAAGAAATTATGAAAATTTAATTCATTTACGAATCGTGAACGAAAAATGTTTAATCAGAATCCAGTTCTTCAATTTTGCCCTATTTCTTCGATTTGACAGTACGACGTGACGTCACAACATGGCGATCGATCCTATTATCATTTGGAACGCATTGTAATCCTCAGTCCGACTCGATGCTCGTGACCGGTTTTATTTGTATAGATGATTTGATAGTGTCAGCATGAGCAGGTTTTCTTGAGAATTTGACAAACAGCCATGAGGATTACCACGTAATACAAGAGACAGATAACAAAGCAATTGAAGCCTCAATTACGATCAACAATAGCTTTAACTTTCACTCTTGTAGTTGAAAACGTAATATTACGTAATAGCAATGTGAGTTACGGACTTAGCCATCTCACAGGCGTTATTCATTCACAGCGAAAGTGATTTGGCGCCGATAAAAAAATGTGAAATGTTTGAGGAATTAGATTTAAAAAAAAGCAAACTTGCTTTGTTTTTTTTGCCGCGCTTTTTGCTGTCAGTGTCAAAAGAAAATTGTTATTATGGACGTGCTTATACGACAAGGTTTTTGGTGCGTTTTCTTTGAGTGAAGTTTAAAAAAAAGTGGCAAGAGCGAGTTGGACTCTCACACTGAGGGTTCCGTACAGACAAATTTATGTAAATAGTTCAATTCCTAAATAGAGTCTTGGAAGATTTTTGCGAGTCAAAAAATGTATCTATATTTTTTGTGATGTAAACCCAATTAAAATACAGTAAAATACAGTTTTCAGATTTATTCTCATACCTGTCCTTTAAGACGTTTCTTCATACCGAATTTCAGGGTTATAGGTCAACGAGGAGTACCCTAAGAATTTTGATTCCTTTGAGAGTGTCGAGGTACATACGTTTTTAACGACAAAAACTGCCGTATCTTTTTTTTCTTTTAACTTAGAAGTTTGACATTATCACAGCTTCAAGGGACGTTTTCAATTTTAACTCGATACCTTCATGCGTTCCCGAGGTAAAGGGTCTTGACAGACAAACAGCGGGATAACAAAATGATCCTTTATGGGTCCTGCTTTTTTTTATTATTGACAGGCTCGCGTTTGACCACTATCTCACCTGATGGTAACCGATGATGTGGCCGACGATGGAGCACGCTTGCCTAGAAGTAACCTATTCAGTCTTGACTTAAAGACAGGTTTTAGCTATCAGGAAACACAGACTCCGGCAGGGAATTCCACTCCTTAGCAGTACGCTTAATGAATGTGTTCTCAAAATGCTTTCTACGTATGGGTGGGATTTCCACCATGTACTGATGGCACAACGCTTTACGTCTAGTGGTCCGATGGTTTTTTTTTTATGGTAGGTAAAATCATCCAATGACAAATCCCGCCCTTCGGTGGGGCGGGAAATAGTGTCAGACTCTTACTGACTAAAAACCTACCCTTCCATTCATTGCCTTTGTCCCGGGGCCTGTGGTGACATTCTCACATAACCTTTGGCCCCAGTAGGCTTCGGCCCTGCTGGGCCCCTACAGTTTACTGACAACTCCTTGAGGCGCGCGGGAACAGTGCGCGCCGTAAACGACTTGAGCTCGGACCGGTCTGTTACCGGACGGACGGATAGCGAGCTACCCATTGCCCGCCGTCCGCGAGCCCGCGCCTAGGTTGGCCGGAAATTTGGCGGAATTACGGCGGCGGCGGCGGCGTGTGCGCCTTTGCCTAATGCGGTCGGCCTCCTCCTTTGCTAGCATTACTGCTTCGCAAAAGGAGGCGACCGCCTGCCACTCCTCCTCGCTCCGGAGCATGGCTTGAACCAAGCCCCGGCGCGAGAGATCGCCGCCGATCGCCCCCACGAGGACTCAGCGATCCTCTTCCCAAGCGGGGCACACCTCGACTGTGTGCTCCACCGTGTCCTCCGGGCGGTAGTGGTCCTATCGTGGAACGGACATGAATTTCCGTTTTTCCTTATGTGGTGCGGATCCCTAAAAAGGGAGCTCCTTGTAGATACATTTACATCTTGTTCCTAATTGATCAAAGTCTTGTCTTGAAAGGCATTGATTAAGTTTGTATTACATTAAACGTCTTTGAATAAGACAAATTAGCTTAGGGTTGGTTTCAGTACGTGCGTCAATCTATGAATGTTCAGAATAGATTCATTATAATGATTTGTTTCTGAAATGGTTTTGACAAGATTATCGCTCCAACTGAATAATCTTATACATATACACCGTTAAATTTTGGTCGTTTTAATCCCGCGGAGGGTCGATTCGGTATATGAAATACTATCGATTTGTAAAGATAAAATAAAAAAATAAAAAATAAAGTTTTTTTTTTTTAAACTCGAATTAATATACGCATGTATGAAATTAATTTCTTTAATTAAACGAGTCAATGAACTTTTTGTCGGTCGTTGCGTACTAACTACCTATGGTTCATTAGCCTCGCTCAGCTGACGTTTACTTGAAGAAATTAATTTCGTGCATGCGTAAATTAATTCGAGTCTAAAAAAAGTACTTCATTTTTTAATTTTATCTTTACAAATCGATAGTGTTTTATGTACAGGATCGACCCTCCGCGGGATTAAAATGACCAAAATTTAATGGTGTATATAGATTCCAAGTGTGAATCAAATTTTTTTTTTATTATGTCGTCACTGGCAACACACTGGTCTAGAGACACTTTGTGCAAAGTTGGCTAATATCGTGAATAATACAAGCCTATGATAATGTTTTTCAAATATGTGGCGTGCAGAATAGGTAGGGAATTTCACACGATAATTATAATATGTGTAACGGTATGAGAACGGAGATAAAATACGACTATCACAATCTGTCAAATGCTTATGTCAACATACCGTAAAACCAAGGACATAATATTGCGGTTCTATTTTTTTTTAATATCATTAGTCTATTTATTTCATCACCACTGCTCTCAAAACGGTGAAGGAAAACATCGTGAGGAAACCGACATGTCCTAGAACCAAAAATTCGAAGACACGCGACATCCACCAACCCGCAATGGGTCCGCGTGGTTGATTACGGCCCATTCCCTCTCCTAGAGAGAAGGCCTGAGTCCCCTGAAAACTGTGGGAACGTTAAAAGACCGATTATTCTGATTATGCTTTTTTACATTTAGTTAAGTACCTAAGTAACAGTTGGCTATAGTAAATGGGAGACAGTAAGCAAAGACACGAGTGAAACCACGAGGCAAGACTAGTCAGAGATTTCATTACCATATTCCACCAAACACAGGCGTTATTTTAGTCTCTCCCCCTTTCCTAAATAGGGGGAGAATGGTAATAGAATGTAAATATTAAATAAACAAAATGAAATTACATACTATCTTGTTCATTGAAACAGAATATTTAGACGCGTTGTGTAACTGACAAGTTCATTTACATATTTATTATGCACCCTTCAATTTTGGTCGTTTTAATCCCGCGGAGGATCGATTCGGTACATGAAACACTATCGATCAGTAAAGAGAAAATTATAAAGTTATTTTTTTTAAACTCGAATTAATTTACACACGTTTGAAATTAATTTCTAGGATTTGTCATAGGATGATTTTACCTACCATAAAAAAACCCTGTTCTATTACAACGTTTCTAGCTATTCCATGACTTGTATAGTCTGTTTCACTGGTTTAACTCGTCAGTTAGGATTTACTGTGATATTAAAGTGGGTTTTAATGTTTTAAAACAACGTTAGAAAAGAAAATATTTTTGTATGGCTAAGACGGTTCATGAGATACAGCTTGGTGACAGACAGACCAACGATGAGCAATAGGGTCCCGTTTTTTTACCTTTAGGGTATAGAACCCTAAAAATCATGAAAATTATAGTTATCAAAAAATCTATAATTAATTTATTTCTTAAAATAAATATGTTCAATTCAAGAACAAATCATTGCGAAAAACATATTACTTATAGAGTATACGGCAAATAAGTTGAACCAATTTCAGTGGCTGCGCGCATCTCCCCACTTCGATTGGAACCCGAATATCGGTTACTTCCTCATCGAAGGTCGACCGCCATGATGGTTCAACTTGTATGACGGGGGCTACAATCGTACGAATTGGAACGTAACTCAACGTATTATATTCAAAAACAAATCACCTTTACCGAGTCTTGTCATTCAAACATTCGAAATTACAAAACCAATATGGCAGCTGAAATGTCAAAAGAAAGAGACACTCTTATGAAGGTTGCATTGGTGCGAAAGAGATAGCACTACAGCGATTACTGATAGTGTTTTAGTAATATTACTAATGTCCTAGTTTTTAGAAGATGCTAAAATATTTATAATGTGACATTTGTACTTAACTGAGAGTATCTACTATGTTGATTAGTTTCTTATTGAGATAGGAAATCATCCAATGAACTCTCCCGCTCTGGACCAAGCCCAGGTCGTCGACGGCGCGCACTGTTCCCGTGCGCCTCAAGGAGTTGTCAGCAAAGCGTAGAGACCCAGCCTGCTAGCTGCAGGCAGGCAGGCAGGGTCGAAGCCTACTGGGGCCAAGGGTTTGTTTCTGAAAGGAAAGCTCGGCCCTGGTATCTAAGGTAACGAAGGAACGGGGTGGGTTTTTACTCAGTAAAAGTCTGACACTATCTCCCGCTCCGCCCAAGGGCGGGAGATGTCATTGGATGATTTTACCCACCACAAAAAAAACTCTCCCGCTCTAGGATGGAGCAGGAGGTCGTTTCAGACTCTTTTAGGGTTCCATACCTCAAAAGGAAAAAAACGGGACCCTTATAGGATCACTTTGTTGTCTGTCTGTCTGTCTGTCAAGACCCTTTATCTCGAGAATGCATAAAGCTATTGAGTTAAAGTTTAAATCATATACTCAGGTCTGCGGTCCCTTGAAGCTGTGAAAAAATCAAACTTCTAAGTTAACGGAATAAAAAGATACGGCCGTTTATGTTGACAAAAAAATACGTTTTCGACACTCTCAAGGAATCAAAATTCATAGGGTACTTCCCGGTGACCTAGAATATTGAAATTTGACACAAAGCAAGGTCTTATAGCACAAATATTGGAAAAAAATTGGAAACTGTTTTGTAGATATGTACATAAAAAAAAAAACTCTTTTCGATTCGAAAAAATCTTCAGGATTTGATTCGGGAATTTAACTTTTTACATAAATAAGTTGGTTTGTACGGAACTCTTTGTGTGCAACCCGACTCACACTTGCCCAGTTTTTACTATCAACAAAATCGACAAACTGCAAGGAGAAATTATCAATACGGGCACAGCACGGCGTGAAATCGCTGTGACACTGACGTTTCGTTGCCGGCACGGGCACGGTTTGTGTGATCGTGTCGATAGAAAATATTTTTTTTAGACTTCTGACGAAACACTTTCCTGCCCAGTCCTTGACACGGCCCTGATGTGTGGAGAATGAGATAGACCTTAATACGTGTGGGTGGGATGTCAAATTGTCCACTATGTACCGGTGGCGCAACGCTATACAGTATTGTCACATTTGTGGTTTTATTCAGTTAAAGCCTGGCACACCCTCTCCCTCCACCCAGACCAGGAGAAGTCATTTTGATGATTTACGCATCATTTCAGCCGAAAGACATCCACTGTTGGAGATATGCTTCCCCCAAGTGTCGCCACAATGAACGGTCCTGTGCGTCTCGCATCCATCGGATTCCGCAATCCTTACTAGGGCATCGGTCCACCTTGTAAGAGGCCTTCCAACGCTACGTCTTCCGGTACGTGGTCGCCATTCCAGAACCTTTCGGCCCCAACGGCCATCCGCTCCGCGATGATATTCTACCTCAAACAAAAAATAAAACGAATAATATTGCTCCATACAACTGACCTTGCATCGAATTAGAACCGAACATTCCATAAAAAAAAACAATGCCAAAACCAACAACCATAGATCCGATGAAATGCGAAAAATCTAAGAAAGGAGGTCAGTTTTAATATGATTATCGCAATTCAAATGTTTTTCCCACGTCTTTTCACCCATAACCTTGTGCGAAAAGGTTTTTTAGGGTTCCGTAGCCAAATGGCAAAAAATTGAACCCTTATGCATTCGTCATGTCCGTCCGTCCGTATGCCACAGCCACTTTTTTCCGAAACTATAAGAACTATACTGTTTGAACTTGGTAAGTAGATGTATTGTGTGAACCGCATTAAGATTTTCACACAAAAATAGAAAAAAAAAACAATAAATTTTGAGAGTTCCCCATATTTGCAACTGAAACTATTTTTTTTTTCATCAAACCCATACGTGGTATCTATGCATAGGTCTTCAAAAATGATATTGAGGTTTCTATTATTATTTTTTTTTCTAAACTGAATAGTTTGCGCGAGAGACACTTCCACAGTGGTAATAATGTGTCAACCCCCTCCCCTGTAACTTCTAAAATAAGAGAATGATAAAACTAAAAAAAATTATGATGTACATTACCATGCAAACTTCCACCGAAAATTGGTTTGAACGAGATCTAGTAAGTAGTTTTCTTTTTGAATACATCATAAATCGTAAACCGCAATTTATCAAGTTTGTACGGAACGGAACTGTCAGTGCGCGAGTCCGACTCGCAGTTGACCGGTTTTTTTATTATTACGGAACACCGATATTTCGCGCTATTGTTCGTAGTACAGTTAAGAAATTATAGGTGCACAATTCGATCGCCGAGGTTAAGCAGCGTTTATCGGCGACAGGTTTTAGATGGGTGACCACTCATTACATACCGAGGAGTCTCAAGGAAAGGGTTTCATCTATATTTACAAAATCTTAGATTAAATCAAAACAGCGAATGATAGGTGACTCACCTTTTGCGCGTGAAACGCTGGCAAATAAGTTGAACCAAAATGGCCATCGTTGCTATGTTTACGCGCAGCTCCACGCTTAGATTAATACCGGAAAAGCTGTTACAATAAACGACGTATAAGTTGAACCAAAATGGCGGTCGACATTCAATGCGTAGTAACAGATTTTCGGGTAAACATAGCTACGACGGCCATTTTGGTTCAACTTATTTGCAGCGTAGGGCTATAAGTTCTTTAACTTTGGTTTTTTATAGTAGACTAGCGACCCGCCCCAGCTTCGCACGGGTGCAATGGTGATATTCAACATAATTGTATGTATTATACAAATAAACCTTCCTCTTGAATCACTATGTCAATACCGTAATTAGAGACACAATAGAAAGACAATAGGTGTGCGGACATCGGTGTCCTCTTGGGGCTTGAGTAATTGAATACCTATACTAAACTAGCGACCCGAACCGGCTTCGCACGGGTGCATCTATTAAAAAAAACCGCATCAAAATCCGTTGCGTAGTTTTAAAGATATAAGCATACATAGGGACAGACAGCGGGAAGCGACTTTGTTTTATACTATGTAGCGATACTTAGGCCGTGTTTACGGAGACGCGGCGCGTTGGTCGGTCCGTCGTACATTGCTATATGACGCGACCCGCTGCTGCAATATACGACGAAACGCCCAACGCGCCGCGTCTCCGCAAACACGGCCTTACATCGATATTTCGCGCCATTGTTCCTTAGTGCAGTTATTTTCCGTGTAGCAATTCAACCTTGCGGGTCGCAAGTACTTGTGGTTTGAAGTGAAACTATTATAAGCACGTGTTCTCAACGAAAGTAGTTTATTATTGTTGAACTGGTAACGTTATTGCGTTTTATTGTTTACTTACAGGATTTATTAAACCAGTTTTGTTTTTATTTGACAGTGCTGGCTGTTGACCTGTCTGGCCTTTGCCTAGTAGTTTGTGTCGTTATAAAAGAGAAATAGTAGATTAGGGGATAAAACAAGTTGAATTCCGAACGATACGAAGGTTGCGAAGATGTTCCAAATTCAAAAAGTGCGCGGCAAATATAATTGCGGCGCACTTATAGAGAGGATTAAAAACTCATTAGTGCCCACTAAAAGTTTCTTATAGAAAACACCACCTTTGGGTGCATTTCAAGGCGAAACAAGTCGTCCTCTTCGAATAGATGGGATGAAATAGTAGATTATGTGACTAGGAGATAAAGTCAGTGTCTTTAAATCGAGGGTGGCATGTTGAATTCCGAACGAAATGAAGGTTGCGAAGTTGTAATCCCGAACGTCAGTGAGGGATTTATATAATTAACTCCCGAGCAACACGAGGGAGTTAATGTAGAAACCTGAGTGAAGTGAGAGTTCAAGCCGCCCAAGACAAAAACAGCTTTGTCCCCGAGTTGGATACTCTACTTTTACACCATCTGTGAGATAATTAAAAGACAATTTACGAAAACAAAATATATTTTAGAGAAATATAAGTAATATATACAAACCAGTCATCTAAACCTCGACATTCAATTTTAGTACACTAAGATTCTATAGTTTTAATTTTCTATAACACTCCCACTCATTCATTACTTTTTGTAGAGATTCGTTAGTAACATTTTATTCTTTTTTTTTTTGTTAATGGCCAGTTCGATTTTTGAATAAACTTATTTGATGCACGTATATTTTAATTCGATGTCTTTGGTTTTTGACGTTCCAAATTCAAATCTCATTATTCTCTAGCTAGGGAAATAATGTAATATTATCTCCCTAGGGATATAACGACTTGCTTGAAGTGGAGTTTTTGGCGGGTTATTTAAGTGAAGTTCAGTGGCTGTTTTAATTATTCGCGAATTGATTCCTAGTGGATATTGTGATGTACAATTGGTGTAGTTTTAGGTCTTAGGAGAGCCAAGAACGGTAACATTCATTACTCACGTGTATCATACGACGTTTTTCAATACACTTGTGAAGAAAAATAATTAAGTTAATTAATATTACAACGGTAAAACTAGTAAAATTTTTCATAACATGGCGGTAAAAAAAATTAAATCTGTTGCCTATGAGCACGCGCTAGGCTATGGCTAAATGGTCTTTTGATCATATTGCCTAGTCGTCGTTTGTTTTCTTGTGTGAGTTTTTACGTTAATGTCATTAGTAGTGACAATAGAATATGGATGTCACATTATAAAATGTAGTATTTGATTTTATTTTATTAATACAGACCATGAATTTCACTCGAAAAAATTACGCCAAAAACCGCGCGCGTCTTTAAATGACGACCATAGACCACAAACAATTTTTATTTTTTCGTATTCAAAATTTGTTTTGCGAACAAAGAGGTTGAACAAAAAGGTTATAGCTACATTACAGCACTAGTGCGTAATGGAAATCAAATTGTCACAGTTTGGTAACAGGTGCCATTATATACCTAAGTGTAGTGCAATAAAAGTCACTTTCTGAGCAAGTGTATTGAAAAATAAGTTGCCATTTTCGTTGTTGTACTGTTTGATTTTTTGTTTGTATGTATTTTACGACTAGTTAGTTGGTTTCTCCATACAAACTTTGAAACCTTGTTTCCTTCCCTTAGAGGATGATTTTTAGAATGCCCTTTCTTATCGGCCTACGTCACACAAAGAACATATCCTCTAAGTTTCAGATCTTTACGATCAGCGGTTTAGGCTGTGCGTTGATCCGTCTGTCATTCAGGACAAAGCATGTTTTGGGGTTCCGTACCCAAATGGTAAAAACGAAACCCTATTACTAAGACTACTGTTCTCGCTGTATCTCAACAACTATAGCTAGACAGTTTTTTTTCTTATTTTTTTTATTATAGGTTTTTTTTTTTTTTTTTTTTTTTTATGGTAGGTAAAATCATCCAATGACAAATCCCGCCCTTGGGCGGAGCGGGAAGTAGTGTCAGACTCTTACTGACTAAAAACCTACCCCGTTCCTTCGTAGCCTATCGTGCCGGGGTCGAGCATTCCTTTCGGAACTAACCCATGACCCCAGTAGGCTTCGACCCTGCCTGCCTGCAGTTAGCAGGCTGGGCCTCTTCGGTGTGCTGACAGCTCCTTGAGGCGCGCGGGAACAGAACGCGCCGTCGACGACTTGGGCTCGGTCCGGTCGGTTACCGGACGATCGGACAGCGTGCTACCCATTGCACGCCGTCCGCAAGCCCGCGCCTACGGTGGCCGTTTTTTATTATAGGTAAAATCATCCAATGACAAATCCCGCCCTTGGGCGTGGGAAGTAGTGTCAGACTCTTACTGACTAAAAACCTACCCCGTTTCTTCAATTCAAATCTCATTATTCTCTAGCTAGGGAAATAATGTAATATTATCTCCCTAGGGATATAACGACTTGCTTGAAGTGGAGTTTTTGGCGGGTTATTTAAGTGAAGTTCAGTGGCTGTTTTAATTATTCGCGAATTGATTCCTAGTGGATATTGTGATGTACAATTGGTGTAGTTTTAGGTCTTAGGAGAGCCAAGAACGGTAACATTCATTACTCACGTGTATCATACGACGTTTTTCAATACACTTGTGAAGAAAAATAATTAAGTTAATTAATATTACAACGGTAAAACTAGTAAAATTTTTCATAACATGGCGGTAAAAAAAATTAAATCTGTTGCCTATGAGCACGCGCTAGGCTATGGCTAAATGGTCTTTTGATCATATTGCCTAGTCGTCGTTTGTTTTCTTGTGTGAGTTTTTACGTTAATGTCATTAGTAGTGACAATAGAATATGGATGTCACATTATAAAATGTAGTATTTGATTTTATTTTATTAATACAGACCATGAATTTCACTCGAAAAAATTACGCCAAAAACCGCACGCGTCTTTAAATGACGACCATAGACCACAAACAATTTTTATTTTTTCGTATTCAAAATTTGTTTTGCGAACAAAGAGGTTGAACAAAAAGGTTATAGCTACATTACAGCACTAGTGCGTAATGGAAATCAAATTGTCACAGTTTGGTAACAGGTGCCATTATTTACCTAAGTGTAGTGCAATAAAAGTCACTTTCTGAGCAAGTGTATTGAAAAATAAGTTGCCATTTTCGTTGTTGTACTGTTTGATTTTTTGTTTGTATGTATTTTACGACTAGATATCTACCAGCGGCTTTAGTTGGTTTCTCCATACAAACTTTGAAAACCCGTTTCCTTCCCTTTGGGGGTGATTTTTTGAAAACCCTTTCTTATCGTATGCCTACGTCATATAAAGAACATATCCTCCAAGTTTCAGGTCTTTACGATCAGCGGTTTAGGCTGTGCGTTGATCCGTCTGTCATTCAGGACAAAGCATTTTTTGGGGTTCCGTACCCAAAGGGTAAAAACGAAACCCTATTACTAAGACTACTGTTCTCGCTGTATCTCAAGAACTATAGCTAGACAGTTTTTTTTCTTATTTTTTTTTATTATAGGTAAAATCATCCAATGACAAATCCCGCCCTTGGGCGTGGGAAGTAGTGTCAGACTCTTACTGACTAAAAACCTACCCCGTTTCTTCGTTATCTATCGTGCCGGGGCCGGGTATTCCTTTCGGAAGCTGACCCATGACCCCAGTAGGCTTCGACCCTGCCTGCCTGCAGTTAGCAGGCTGGGCCTCTTCGATGTGCTGACAGCTCCTTGAGGCGCGCGGGAACAGAACGCGCCGTCGACGACTTGGGCTCGGTCCGGTCGGTTACCGGACGATCGGACTGCGTGCTACCAATTGCACACCGCCCGCAAGCCCGCGCCTACGGGGGCCGGAAATCGGGATCGGAATCCCGGCGACGGCTGGGGCGAGCGCCCCGTTGCCTCTGCCTGATGCGGTCGGCCTCCTCCTTTGCTAGCATTACTGCTTCGCAGAAGGAGGCGACCGCCTGCCACTCCTACTCGCTCCGGACCATGGCCTAAACCAAGGCCCGCCGCGAGAGATCATTGCTACCGATCGCCCTCACGAGGACACGGCGATGCTCTTCCCAAGCGGGGACACCTCTACCGTGTGCTCCATCGTGTCCACCGGGCGTTCCGCACAGTGGCGACACCCGGGCGTCACCTCCGCACGGATCTTGTACAGGTACGGCCCGAACTTGCCATGTTCGGTTAGTACCTGCGCCATGCGGAAGGTCACGACGCCGTGAGGTCTTTCCAGCCACGCCTCAAAGAGGGGCCTTACCGCCTCAATCGCGGCGTGCCCAGCACAGGGTTGCGACAGTCGTTCTCGCCATTTCACGGGGCGGGAGATAGTGCCAAACTCCTATTGACTAAAAACCTACCCTGCTCCTTTCATTGCCTTCATTCCAGGGCCCCGGGGTTCAGAATAGATTTGATGAGATCTTCTTTTTCCGGGCACTTGGTAGTAACGCTACTAGAATATTAATTACAATATTGTCGTGTAAAAACATCGATTATGAGCGCTTTCGACCGTGAAGAGTCAGTCGGCACACGACTGTCTGTGGTTTCTCCTCGTCTTATTAAACCATCTAACTGTGACCACAGATTTAGCAGATAATTGCGTCAACCACGCATATACACGGCAAAATTGTGATCTGTTTAATCCCGTGGAGGGTCGATACGGTACATGAAACACTATCGATTTGTAAAGATAAACTACTTTTTACTAAACTCGAATTAATATACCTACGCATGAATGAAATTGATTTCTTTAAGTAAACGAGTCAATGACCTTGTAGGGTGTTGTCGATCGTTGCGTACTAACTACCTACAGGTTATTGGACTCGCTCAGCTGACGAAAGTAGACTTAAAGAAATTAATTTCGTTCATGCGTATATTAATTCAAAAAAGTTCTTAAATTTTTTATTTTATCTTTACAAATCGACAGTGTTTTATGTACCGGATCGACCCTCCACAGAATTAAACGATCAAAACTTAACCGTGTTTATAAAAATGAATAGCTATTCGTTAGTCTTTCTAAAACTCGAGAACGGCTGGACCGATTTGGTCAATTTTGGTTTTGAAATATTCCTGATAGTCCAGGAAAGGTTAAAAGGGTGAGAAAATATGAAAAAAAAATCACGAAATCAATCTGAAAACAACGCCATCTCTAATTAAAATTTAATTTTAAAATTAATTATGCTGGTTTTGGTAATGCCTGTAGATGGCGTTATCCTTATTAGGTCCTTATTAGTCCTTCAATAAAATACTAATTTTACACCGAATATAAAATAAAAATTGTAAACATTCCGGGTGTTTTTTATACCGTGCCGATTTCATCACGCATGCGGATTTGCGTCGCATGCGTAACCTCCGCAAATGTCCTTTTCATACAAGTATTTATTGCAATGCGTGCAATACGCACGCGGGACGCGTTTTTTTGGCTTTTGATCTGCATGCGGAACTAATCCGCATACGTACCTTCCGGCTTCATCATCAGATCAGTTCTATGTCTCCCCTCCTCTTCTTCCTTCAGTCACTCACCGACTACATGTATAAACAAAGCAATTTTACTTGTTACGACAGTTTTTCTATGATTTTTTGAAGAGTTCCGTTCTATATCTTCGAAGTTCATCATCAGATTAAAACAATATTTCTGTGGTACCAACTTGGGAGTATAATATTTCAAACAAAACAAAAGTTTTCAAAATCGGTCTACAATTGACCGAGATATCGGTGAACATACATAAAAAAAAAATACATACAGCCGAACATAGAACCTCCTCCTTTTCGAAGTCGGTTAAAAACGACATTTCTGCTATGATTTTTTTAAAGAGGTTCGTTCTATATCTTCGAAGTTCATCATCAGATCAAAACAATATTTTTATGGGACCAACTCGGGAGTATAACCTTTCAAACAAACAAAAAAAATTCAATGTCAATCCACAATTGACCGAGATATCGGTGAACATACATAAAAAAAATACATACAGCCGAACATAGAACCTCCTCCTTTTCTAAGTTGGCTAAAATACCATAATCCACCATCGGCCCCATTGCTGGTTGGTAATTATAATTAACCATGAGACCTATTTTCATTTAAGACTACAGTGCATAATTTACAAACTTAATATTAGTTTTCTAACTCTCAAAAACAATCATACATACAGCTGGAACAAGTCCATCATAACAGAATGTAAATTGAATGTTATTACTCTGAAAGTTATATTGAAACAATGGCTGCCAAACACTCTAGTACTGTGTTAGCAGTGTATTAAACTTTAGTCAAATATGGTTTTAGAATTTTCGCTAGCCATTTCGCTAGCATGAATGCAGAAAAATATCGTAAAAGAACTTAATTCCGAGTTAAAAAATCTATTTTTTATTACAGGACATTGTCTTAAGAGCCGGTTCTAGTCACTGTTTTTTTTGTATGAACTTCGCTCGGGATTATATCGTCTTCTCGGCCCCAAAACAGCGGTTTTATTTCTATATAAAAAAAAAACAACAACTATTCGCGATTTTTTTTTATCGAGCCAACTAATTTATATCGTGTTTTCATTTTTGCCAAGCCCTTGGCCAAATAGTCAATTTCAATAAAATAAATTTTCATGGTGTTCTCTTTTATATTTGTGGATTTCCATAGGTTTAAAAAAGGTCAAAATGAGTAGAACCGGGCCTTAACTCTCTGATTGGCTAAGAGCTTCAATTAGGCCAATCGGTGCGCCGAACGTCATAAACGTGTCGATCGCGTTTATGTAAAACAAACTCACAGTAGGCACTCAGGACATTGTCTTAACATGATACCAGCGCTGCGTTATTTTACGTTCCTATATATATATCGCAGCATATGTTGAGCTAGGCGCCTTTTTGGCCTTGCACTGATTTAGTTTTATATTTCTCTATTTTTTTTTTTTTTACTGTATATGTGAAGTACGAATAAACGTTTTTCTTTCTTTCTTTCCTATTTTGCATCCTAAAGGTGGCCATTCCCCACTCGTCTATCGTCTACGTCAAGTTTGTTCGAAGTTCGTCATCAGATCAAAACAATATTTCTATGGGACCAACTTTTCAAAATCGGTCCACAATTGACCGAGATATCGGTGAACAAACATATAAAAACGACAGTTTGAAGATTTTCGATATATCTTCGAAGTTCATCATCAAATCAAAAATATATTTTTATGGGACCAATTCGGAAGTATAATCTTTCAATCAAAACAAAAAATTTCGAAATCGGTCCACAATTGCCCGAGATATCGGCTAACATACATAAAAAAAAATACATACAGCCGAACATAAAACCTCCTCTTTTTCGAAGTCGATTAAAAAACAATTATATCGGAATAAAAAAAAAGATCAATTAAAAAAAAATACCATAAAGACGGATTTAAAAAAAAAACATGCAAAAGCGAAAAAAAATTGCAGAATTAGCAGACTATATTGACAGACGTCAACTTTCGCGCCAACTCGCTCATAAATTTTGATTAGATTTCACATTTCAAAATTTAGATATAAACATAATTTTGCTGTATCTAGATTTCATCTTGTTTTGTGAAGTATAAACAAGCTTTATTTGACTTATTTGTGTACAAGACCCGGCGAACTTCGTACCGCTTTTAACAATCAATGAATGTAGTGTTTACTTTTGAGCTAAACTTATTGACCGAATGATTGAACGATTAATAATATAATATCACACACACTATATAGTCCCATGCTAAGCAGAGCTTGTGTTATGGGTATTAGACAACTGATAAACGTACTTATATATTTCTAAATACATATTATAGATAAATTACACCCAGACACAGAACAAATGATCGTGATCATCACACAAACATTTGTCCTGGGTGGAACCACGACCTCCGGCATCGCAGTCAGGGCCACTGACCACTAGACCAAGAGGCCAGTCATAATTTGAGATTATAATGTATTTGACAGTTGCTGTCTTTTATCGATATATTTGCCTATTTGGATTTCTTTTTATATTAATTCTCGCCAAATACTCTCCAGCGTTTGATGGTATATTAACAGTTCGTACGTGTTATTGGCAAAACTGTGGTGTCTCTTCCACAAAGGCCATTAATGAAGAGTTGAAGTTGAAGTTCTTTTTATATGATTTTTTCTGTTTGCTTTTGTTTAATAATTATTCTGCTATTCGGGGTGCATTGCATTGCATCAGCCTTATAATATGTTCCCACTGCTGGGACTCAGGCTTCCTCTTTATGAGAGGGAATGGGCCGTAATCCACCACGCGGGCCCAGTGCGGGTTGGTGGATGTCACATGTCTTCGAATTTTTGGTTCTAGGACATGCCGGTTTCCTCACGATGTTTTCCTTCACCGTTTTTGTGAGCAGTGGTGATGAAATAAATTACACAAAGTAATGCGCCTGGCTGGGTTTGAACCCGCGACCTACAACTCGTAAGTCGGGGCCGTTACCAATCGGCCACTACTGCTCTCGATTCGGGGTGAAGATGAATCTACTAAAGCAAAGATCATTAAAACTGTTTTCTGAGTAATAAATGGTGTAATTAACAAGACTTTGTTTTGTTTTTATCTTCCGGTACGTGGTCGCCACTCCATAAAACAAGAGCTTCGTATGAAAAAAATGGTTTTCTGAAAATTTTCATTTTGTTTTTGTGTAATCTTAATCGAAATGCAAACGAGATATAACAATTTTTAACAAATATAATCTGTTTCTATCGAAAAAAAAAAACACTTCTCTATGGCGGGCGTGATGGAATTCGTGACGTCATCACGTCAGTCAGTTGGACCTCCCTTTGTCATTATCGACTTAGAAACTTTATAACTTCGCCGTTAATGAAGATATATTTAAAATTCTTTGATTCTAACATCTAATATTATAAAGAGAAAATATTACATGTCTTTGTTTGTTTTTTTGTTTGTATGTTACGATTTAACTCAAAAACCTGTTCACCTAGCCTAGCCTGCTGGGACCAGTAGTAGTTAATAAAATACAACTAATCAATATTTTATTTAGAATATACACCGTTAAATTTTGATCGTTTTAATCCCGTGGAGGGTCGATTCGGTACATGAAATACCATCGATTTGTAAAAAATAAATAAAGATGAAGTTAAAACTCGACTTAATTTACGAACGTCCGAAATTAATTTCTTTAAGTAAACGTTAGCTGGGCGAGTCAATGACCTGTAGGTAGTTAGTACGCAATGACCGACAACTACCTACAAGGTCATTGACTCGTTTACTTAAAGAAATTAATGTCGTACATATGCGTAGGTATATATAAATTCGAGTTTTAGAAAAAAAAATAAAAAATTATTTCATCTTTACAAATCGATAGTGTTTTATGTACCGGATCGACCCTCACGGGATTAAAACGATCAAGAACAGTTTGAATAAGTTTAAGATTGAAGAAGTTTTTAATTTCACACTTTTTAGTTGTAGTACCCCTGAGGGCTGATTTCACCACTCAATATAAAAACTTAGTTCAACTAAACTGAGCTCAGCGTAATCTAGTTTAAAGACCCGTGTCGTAAACATGGGTGACAACAAAAGAATTGAAACTGAGTTTAGCGTAAACTAGATTCAATTCATCGCGATGAAACGCAAAATGAAGCTATAATCTCGATTAGTCGCTCAAACTGCGTTTTGTTTGAACGAATCGCGATTAGTTTATTGGTGAATTTGACCTTTTTTTTTTATGGTATGTAAAATCATCCAATGACAAATCCCGCCCTTGGGCGGAGCGGGAAGTAGTGTCAGACTCTTACTGACTAAAAACCTACCCCGTTCCTTCGTTGCCTATAGTGCCGGGGCTGAGCCTTCCTCTCAGAAAACGGCCCTTGACCCCAGCAGGCTTCAACCCTGCTTGCCTGCAGTTAGCAGGCTGGGCCTCTTCGGTCAGCTCCTTGAGGCGCGCGGGAACAGAACGCGCCGTCGACGACTTGGGCTCGGTCCGGCCGGTTACCGGACGATCGGACAGCGTGCTACCCATTGCACGCCGTCCGCAAGCCCTCGCCTACGGTGGCCGGAAATCGGGATCGGAATCCCGGCGGCGGCTGCTGGGGCGAGCGCCCCGTTGCCTCTGCCTTATGCGGTCGGCCTCCTCCTTTGGTGAATTTGACCTTGGGCCATTCCATCAACATTTATATGGGACCAACTCGGAGTAGAATCTTTTAATGAAAACAAAAACTTTCAGGCAACGAAGGAACGGGGTAAGTTTTTAGTCAGTAAGAGTCGCTATTGCTATTTTTATGTACAACCTCCTTCTTTTCGAAGTCAGTTAAAAACTTTGCCCCGCATTGTGAATGACTCCTGTATTGCAAGTGCTTTCACAAACATGTAAACTCACATACAAAAGCCACCCAAACACGGACGGGCTCGCGGACGGCGGGCAATGGGTAGCTCGCTGTCCGTCCGTCCGGTAACAGACCGGTCCGAGCTCAAGTCGATTACGGCGCTCACTGTTCCCGCGCGCCTCAAGGAGTTGTCAGCAAACTGAAGGGGCCCGATAGGGCCGAAGCCTACTGGGGTCAAAGGGTATGTGAAAATGGCACCCGGGGTCCTGGGACCAAGGCGAAGAATGGAACGGGGTAGGTTTTTAGTCAGTAAGAGTCTGACACTGCTTCCCGCTCCACCCAAGGGCGGGATTAGTCATTGGATGATTTTACCTACCGAAAAAAAAAAAAAACCCAAACACGGAACCTATCTGTAGGTAACAAATGTAGGTTCCGCGCGAGAATCGAATCCGCGACACGCAGCTCAGCAACTTATCGCTTAACCACTGCGCCAGCTATGCGTTCAAGCACGATAAAAAGGTACTAAAGATTAATGACTTGTTTCTTAATTGGGTACAAGCGTTAATTAATTAGTCTTAGTGTAATTGAGGAAAATAAACAAGATTATCGTTTTCCTGAAACGCCACAAATAACAATTTCCCGCCAATTAGTATCTTAGTTATTGTGTTTTTCCTTGACGTTTTAGCTCAGAGGTTTACAATTTTTTTTTTATTTTATTTTTTTTTATCGAATAAACATTTATTAAAACTATATATACACTTAAACCTACAAACATTACACAAAAACATAAATATATACACTAAAGGCTACTCCTAACTAGAATATAGCGTCAAATAACTCCTCCGCATCGCCGTCGACTGGAATTGGTTTGCAATTATTTTGTATATAGCATAGCATAGCAGCGTATACGTCAGTAAATATAATACGTTCGAGGATTTTAGAGAACAAACATATCTTAGATATTGGTCGATAATTAGAGATATCCGAATTATCACCTTTTTTGAAAACTGGGGTAACGAAAGCAGATTTCCAAATTTTCGGGACTATGCCTTCTGTACCTCTACCATACTCGATATCGACGCCGTAAATATTTTGTATGCCAAATTTTGGTTCTGCAAGTGACCGCTAGAGGCGCTGCAAAATTTGCCACACAAAATATTTACGGCGTCGATATCGAGTAGCGACGAATACTATTGCTTAAAACTCATGGTAGAGGTACTGAAAGAGACCGTTTGAATAAAATACAAAGTGGCAGAACAAGACTATTGGTACAATTTACAATAAAAACTGGAGGTATGAGATCAGGACCGCCAGATTTGGATACATACAAGGTTTTTAATAAATTGAAAACTTGAGAATGAGTGACACTAATTGAACCAATGCAAGACACACTATCATCAAAGCTGGCGATATCAGAAGTAGCGGACACAGTACCTCTACCATGAGTTTTAAGCAATAGTATTCGTCGCTACTCGATATCGACGCCGTAAATATTTTGTATGGCAAATTTTGGTTCTGCAAGTGACCGCTAGAGGAGCTGCAAAATTTGCCATATAGCGACGAATACTATTGCTTAAAACTCATGGTAGAGGTACAGGACACTTTTTATCAAACATCGCTTTGGATTGCATTATATGAAGCAACTGTCAAGCCCCGGGAGGACACCGGTGTCCGCACACCTATTGTCTTTCTATTGTGTCTCTAATTACGGTATTCAAAAGGTGCTCGACGTTGACAATAGCCGAGTGGGCCCTCTAAAAAAAATTCATTTCGTGCTTAAATAATTTACATTACGTGCTTCGAAATTCAAATATTTTCAACGGAAAAATAACACATTCAGGTTCATTCTATGATCGATTCTCTTTTCAAAAGGCCCGGCCATTTTTGAACCGAATGCACGAGTAACTGTAGATAAAGGTTAAATAAAAAGACTCAATCGGCCTGAATGAACGAATATTTTTTGTCTGCACAAAAAAAGGTTTTAAAAAAAAAAGAAAGTAATCACATCGTTCTGTAGAATTTGTTTTATTAGTTGAAATGTCACTGACACGTGATTGAAACGTGGACGCTCACAATGGGCCTTATAGGATGGCAATGGGTAGCTCGCTGTCCGTCCGTCCGGTAACAGACCGGTCCGAGCTCAAGTCGTCTACGGCGCGCACTGTTCCCGCGCGCCTCAAGGAGTTGTCAGCAAACTGTAGGGGTCCAGCAGGGCCGAAGCCTACTGGGGCCAAAGGTTATGTGAGAATGTCACCACGGGCCCTGGGACAAAGGCAATGAATGGAAGAGTAGGTTTTTAGTCAGTAAGAGTCTGACACTATTTCCCGCCCCACCCAAGGGCGGGATTAGTCTTTGGATGATTTTACCTACCATAAAAAAAAAAACCAAATGGCAATGGAGATGGCTTGGTTAAGGCCAGGTTCTACTCATTTTGATATTTTTTATAATCCACAAACATAGAACCCCACAAGAGAACACCATGAAAAATTATTTTATTAAAATTGACTATATGACCCTTAGATGACTAATCAAATAGTTTTTTTTTTTTTATGATTTGGCACACTTATTCTACATAGTAAAACTAGATTTAATTTCTGTGGAGTTATTACCTGTCAACGCAAGATGTATGTTGATATATAAATGTGGAAGCTTGTAATTAGCAATTTTCCCGACCTACTTATGTATAAATTTTATATTTTTATTAGTCTGTAAGCTTTCTTAAGAATAAATAAATAAATATGGCCTAGCGCCGGGTAAAAATGAAAATATTTTTCAGATTTCTTCATTTACTTGTGCTTTAGTACCTTGCTTTATGCCAAATTTCAGGATTCGGTATCAATGGGAAGTACTCTATACTATGATTTTTTATTAGACGAAATAAAGTGACAGTAGTGGACAATACCCAACTGTCAAATAACAATGCCCAACTGTCAAATAACAATGCCCAACTGTCAAACAACCATTGTTACAGCTGTCACTTTACTTCGTCTAATAAAAAATCATAGTATATGAATTTTGATTCCTTTGCAACTGGTTCAACCATAGATACCTATATATTTCTATGAGTTCAACTTAAGCTACAACCACATTAGACCGATGCGTGTGTAACACATCTGATTTGTATGTAGAACGACGTCGCGTGGCGTGGATCAAGTGTAGCTCTACAAGTCTAGTTGCCATATAAAATGTAGACGTATTCACAGCTAAATGATCGTTTTAATCCCGTGGAGGGTCGATCCGGTACATGAAACATTATCGATTTGTAAAGATAAAATGAAAAATAAAGTACTTTTTTTAAACTCGAATTAATATACGCATGTACGAAATTAATTTCTTTAAGTAAACAAAAGCTGAGCGAGTCCAGTAACCTGTAGGTTTTTTTTATGGTAAGTAAAATCATCAAATGACAAATCCCGCTCTTGGGTGGGGCGGGAGATAGTGTCAGACTCTTACTGACTAAAAACCTACCCTGCTCCTTTCATTGCCTTCGTCCCAGGGCCCCGGGTTTTATTTTCACATAACCTTTGGCCCCAGTAGGCTTCGGCCCTTCTGGGCCCTTACAGTTTGCTAACAACTCCTTAAGGCGCGCGGGAACAGTGCGCGCTATAGACGACTTGAGCTCGGACCGGTCTGTTACCGAACGGAGGGACAGCGAGCTACCCATTGCCTGCCGTCCGCGAGCCCTAATGATTTGTAGGTAGTTGTCGGTCGTTGCGTACTAACTACCTACAGGTTATTGCACTTTAAAATTTTGCCGTGTATATGGAGACCGACGCGCACTGTACCTCTACCATGAGTTTTAAGCAATAGTATTCGCCGCTACTCGATATCGACGCCGTAAATTTTTTGTATGGCAAATTTTGCAGCGCCTCTAGCGGTCAATTGCAGAACCAAAATTTGCCATACAAAATATTTACGGCGTCGATATCGAGTAGCGACGAATACTATTGCTTAAAACTCATGGTAGAGGTACAGATCGGCGTGTGTGGCACACGTGTGCGCAGTGTAGTTCTGCCTTTATCTGCCGCATACTATACCATACTTCATTCAATTAAGTTCTGCGCATATTTGCAAACTTGCGAAGTCACATAACCATCGTAATCTATGTATCATAATTTATTGCTCTCGTGATATATGGACGAATATATTGTTAACTGTGACATCGTGAAAGTGAAACGTTAGCTTTCCAAAAGTCAATGCCACTTGCAGATGCAATTATCTGCCATTCACGAATAGAAAACAGGTTAAAATATACTACTGTCGCTCCTCAACTCTTGATAGAGCAACTGGAAATCTTCTAAACAAACTTATTTTTAACCCCCGACGGAAAAGAGGGGTGTTATAAGTTTGACGAGTCTGTCTGTCCGTGGCATCGTAGCGCCCAAACGAATGGACCGATTTTGATGCGGTTTTTTTTTGTTAGAAAGCTGATTTAATCGAGATGGTTCTTAGCTACAATTTATGAAGATTTGTGCAGGTGTTCAAGGTCATCAGCTCGTTTGTTAGCTGCGGTAGGTTTTTTTTTTATGGTAGTTAAAATCATCCAATGACAAATCCCGCCCTTGGGCGGAGCGGGAAGTAGTGTCAGACTCTTACTGACTAAAAACCTACCCCGTTCCTTCGTAGCCTATCGTGCCGGGGCCGAGCATTCCTTTCGGAAATAAACCCATGACCCCAGTAGGCTTCGACCCTGCCTGCCTGCAGTTAGCAGCCTGGGCCTCTTCGGTGTGCTGACAGCTCCTTGAGGCGCGCGGGAACAGAACGCGCCGTCGACGACTTGGGCTCGGTCCGGTCGGTTACCGGACGATCGGACAGCGTGCTACCCATTGCACGATGTCCGCAAGCCCGTAGCTGCGGTAGGTGTCGATTATGCGTATTTACTTTACTTTCAAACATTTTTGTGTCCTAATATTTGAAATACTCATGTACATGATGGTGCTATTGAGTTGGTCTGATGATGGAGCTCAGGTGGAAGACGCAACGTGTCTTGACGGTTTGGGCTCAATATAGTTAGATACTACAAAGTCGTCCACACTAGACTGAGCGACTTACTACCTAGGTAACAAGTCTCAGTACCTCTACCATGAGTTTTAAGCAATAGTATTCGTCGCTACTCGATATCGACGCCGTAAATATTTTGTATGGCAAATTTTGGTTCTGCAAGTGACCGCTAGAGGCGCTGCAAAATTTGCCGTAGAGGTACAGATTACGATTTTGTTCGCTATGTCCTGTCTATTGGTAGTATGTAATTTGATGTGTTTGTCTCCATTTTACCAAGATCGCGCTTGTATCAATGATTCCACATATTGTCAGTCGCGCAGACACTAGAGGTACAATAAATACTACACAGATTATACATCACAATGTCCACTAGGAATTAATTTGTGAATAATTTAATTTAGTTCCCGCCAAAACTTCTTACTGCCAATCAATCAAGTCAATTCGTTCTTTGATACGCAAATATCAATTATCAAGAAGACAAATTATCGCCGGTCCGATCTTGGTTTCTAAAGAAATCTAATTTACTGTAGATCAATGTCAGTAAACTGTTTAAAGATAAAAAAACTGGGCAAGTGCGAGTCGGACTAGTGCTCGAAGGGTTCCGTACCATTGACTAGGTAAACAACAGAACAACCACAAAGTAGGCAAAAAAATGGCGTTTTTTGTATGGGATTCGCTCCTTAAATATTTATTTTATTATTTACTAGCGACACGCCCCAGCTTTGCACGGGTGCATTGGTGATATTAAATATATTATGCATATATTATACATATAAACCTTCCTCTTGAATCACTCTGTCTATTAAAAAAAAACCTATCTAAATCCGTTGCGTAGTTTTAATGATCTAAGCTTACATAGGGAAGCGACTTTGTTTTATACTATGTAGTGATTCTCCTTCTTCGTGCCCTTGTCCCATATTACTTGGGGTCGGCGCAACACGTTTTTTTCTTCCACTCTACCCTGTCAGCCGTCACACTATCACTAACTCCCTTTTCTTTCATATCACTCCTCACACAATCCATCCATCTCTTCTTCGGCCTCCCTCTTCCTCTCCATCCATCTACTTGTAAACTAAAAATTAAAAAGACAACTGAGTATTTTGTGAATATTTCAAGTGCCTACCTGTTGCCATTATTGATAGAATAGAATAAACTTTATTGTACACCAAAATAGTAACAATTCACAGAAACTTAAATGTATGCGCACAATGGCGGTCTTATCGCTGACAGCGATATCTACCAGACAACCTTAGGATGGATTATTAGGATGGATTGGAGCAAAAAAGCGCAAAAAATCGCGTTTGTTGTATGGGAGCCCCCCTTAAATATTTAGTTTTTAGTATTTGTTGTTATAGCGGCAACAGAAATACATATTTTGTGACAATTTCAACTGTCTAGCTATCGCAGTTCTTGAGATACAGCCTGGTGACAGACGGTTATGTGAAAATGAAACCTAGGGCCCTGGGACGAAGGCAATGAAAGGAGCAGGGTAGGTTTTTAGTCAGTAAGAGTCTGACACTATCTCCCGCCCCACTCAAGGTCGGGATTTGTCATTTGATGATTTTACCTACCATAAAAAAAACCCTTACGTTGTTGAAACGGTCCGGTCAAAGCGTTTTGCCTCGTCGTTTATACCGTGTACATCGAGGGACTGGAACAGTTTGCCTGCTGCGGTCTTCCCGTCCGCTTATAATTTAGGTGTCTTCAAGACTAGAGTGAATAGGCTCTTAATAAACCAGTGCGCTTCACCATCAACGATTGCATCACTGCTTACCATCAGGTAGGAGTGCAGTCAAGTACTAGTTTTTAAAAACACAGACAGACGGACAGCGAAGTCTTAGTAATAGGGTCCTTTACCCTTTGGTTACGGATCCCTAAAAAGAGATCTACCTTTCAATATCGTTAACATAAATTTAGGATGATCGATTTTAATGTAATCAATATTGTAATCGAGAGATTTTTATCGATAAATCATGTTTATTTATGTCCTTGCGCAACGAGGCTTGTTAACGTTTGCCAATTCTTAATTATAGTTTGTAAGATTTTTCTTTTTGATTATTTCATGATCGTTTTTTTATAATTTTGCAAATGAATACAGACTTTCACTAATGTCAAACAAGTTTTATTACTTCAAACTATATATATAATAGGTGAGATAAAGGTAAAACGCGAGCCTGTCATTAATAAAAAAATATATATATACACCGTTAAATTTTAGTCGTTTTAATCCCGCGAAGGGTCGATTCGGTACATGAAACACTATCGATTTGTAAAGATAAAAATGAAAAAGATTTTTTTTTTTTAAACTCGAGTTAATTTTACGCATGTACAAAATTTTTACAAAATTTCTTTAAGTAATCGTTAGCTGGGCGAGTTCAATGACCTGTAGGTAGTTGGTACGCAACGACCGACAACTACCTACAAGGTCATTGACTCGTTTACTTAAAGAAATTAATTTCGTACATGCGTATATTAATTCGAGTTTAAAAAAAAAGTACTGTTTTTTTTTAATTTTATCTTTACAAATCGATAGTGTTTCATGTACCGTACCGAATCGACCCTCCAAAGGATTAAAACGATAAAAATTAACGGTGTAGTATATTTATTATACCAAAATCATTTTACACAATTTGTCTACAAGCAAATTAATATTGATCTTAGCTTAGCAAATTAATATTGCTATAATACAATAAAATTGTGCCGAATTTTATATGGGCTGTTGAACTAGGCTAAGAGCCTGTATTTCAGCACGCAGAGCCTCAAGCCCCAGAACTGGGTCTTCTAATATGAGCTCATAACGATTTTTCTATTATTTCTCGACATGTTGCAGTTGATTTGGCAACTGTTTTATAGTCGGCCGCCAGCCTGACACCAACCCTCCTTGGGAATGCTTTTGTTGGTGGTTTACGCACCACCATGCGGAGACCTTCGGTGCTTCATAGTACGCACAGTCACAGGAATGAACAAATTTACAAGTAGATGGATGGAGAGGAAGAGGGAGGCCGAAGAAGAGATGGATGGATTGTGTGAGGAGTGATATGAAAGAAAAGGAAGTTAGTGATAGTGTGACGGGTGGCAGGATAGAGTGGAAGAAAAAAACGTGTTGCACCGACCCCAAGTAATATGGGACAAGGGCAGGAAGAAGAAGAAGATAAACGATTTTGTTGGCCCATTGGGGGGCCCAGAATCATGTACTGGATCCACGGTATTCGTTTGTGCTTCGATGTCTGAAACAGCCTGTATTATTATTTCAAACAGTCACTCCATGACTTTTTCGTTTCATGGCATTTTCTAGTCCGTCATCTGATGGTAAGCAGTGATGCAATCGTTGATGGTGAGGCGCACTAGTTTTTAAGAGCCTATTCACTCTAGCCTTGAAGACACCCAAATTATAATCTGACGGGGAGACTACAGCTGGAAAACTGTTCCAGTCTTTCGATGTACACGGTATAAACGACGAGGCAAAATGCTTAGTCAACGTAAGGGTGGATATTCGCCGTACGATGTAGTGTAGTCGGTTGTCCGATGGTAGAAATGAGATGGCGGAATCAAGTCCTGCAATTCCCGCGTACACTCTCCATTTATTATTATTATTATTTTATGTGTCTGTATAACTCAGAACCCTGAAGTCCTCGACCTTTGGAAGGCGTACGAGGAGTCGAAACCAACTCGCAGAGGCCCTTTAGATAATTTTAATGGAACGTGATGCCAAACCACGATTTTCCCTGTACGCGCAATGCTACTGCGTCCAAGGACAAACCCCGGTTGGTAATAGTACATTATGATACAAGTGTGTAGTGTAGGAGGTTACCGTCGAGGCGGTATTAAGACCCGAGCCTTGGCGAGGGTCTTAAGAGAGCAAAGAACGGTAACTTTCATTACTCACGTGTATCATACGACGCGCGACGTTTTTAAATACACTTGTGAAGAAAAATAATTATGTTAACTAATATTACAACGGTAAAACTAGTAAAATTTTTCATAACATGGCGGTAAAAAAATTAAATCTGTTGCCTATGAGCACGCGCTAGGCTATGGCTATATGGTCTTTTGATCATTTTGCCTAGTCGTCGTTTGTTTTCTTGTGTGAAAAGTTCTTACGTTAATGTCATTCGTAGTGACAATAGAATATGGATGTAGCATTTTAAAATGTAGTATTTGATTTTATTTTATTAATACAGACCATGAATTTCACTCGAAAAAATTACGCCAAAAACCGCGCGCGTCTTTAAATGACGACCATAGACCACAAACAATTTTTATTTTTTCGTAATCAAAATTTGTTTTGGGAACAAAGAGGTTGAACAAAAAGGTTATAGCTACATTACAGCACTAGTGCGTAATGGTAATCAAAATGTCACAGTTTGGTAACAGGTGCCATTATATACCTAAGTGTAGTGCAATAAAAGTCACTTTCTGAGCAAGTGTATTAAAAAAACTATTGTGACATATTGAAATGTCATTATTATTATTTATCATAATCTTAAGGTATTTGCAATTAACCGATACCATGCAATAAGTATTAAAAATCAGGACAGTACTTACTAATTCCATAACCGAACTCTGCAATCAAAGATGGCGGCCGCTGCATATTAATTAAATCGCCAGTTTTCATCGACATGTGGAGCGTGGATTCTGTAATTTGAATACCGGTGAGCTACTGGACCGTGTAGAGTCTAGTGTGGACTTCACGCCATTGTTACAGGGTTCCGTGATGTAAATAGTTGTTGGATGAAAGCCCCTGTTGCTGAGACCAGCTCGTTCATACAAAGAAACACATCCTTCAGGTTTATAATCTATATATAAAAAAGAAAGTCGTGTTTGTTACACTATTTATAACTCAAGAACGGCTAAACCGGTTGAAATTTGGTGGGAAGGTAGCTTAGAACCAGGAGAAGGATATAGGTTAATTTTTGTTTCGTTATTTGGAGGTAGTGGAACAGAGAGTAAAGTCCCACATACCTCCATTGAAAAGGGAGGATCCTCCGACCAGACGGGTGTTATGTCTGGTGGGCTATTGCCCGATAGATGATTTCGGGTTTGTTCTATATGTTCCAATCGCGCCGCGAATCTTACTTGCGCGATGCAGGATTAGTTCTTTTGTGACGACATGGATGTCGCTACATCACTCCCCTCCGGAGATCGGAGATCGATGGTTCTTGATGCTTCTTGAGGCGTCGTGATGCGTGCCAGGCCAATGGAGGTTGGTTCCAGTGAGTCGGAACCGGATTCCGCATAGTTCTCGGTGAGTCGGAACTGTCTGCGGTGATGCCCCAGTGAGTCGGGGTGGTGCTATCCCAGTGAGTCGGGATATGATGCTGCAGGCTCCAGTGAGTCGGAGTATTGCGGCTAGCTCCAGTGAGTCGGAGCGGTGCTGTGCGACGTAGGGCTTGACTGCTGTCGTTGACCAGGAGAGGTTCTTCAAGGCTCTTCATGTGACTGGCCGAAGGTACAGGTGCTTAGCCAAGGTCGCTGATGAGGCTGAGGGTGATGACCAGGTATGACCAAGTAGGCATGCTGGTGGTCAGGATACCCATATAGCCGTGGGTGCTGGCTGTATGGCTCGCTGCTCGAAAGCTTGAGGAAGTGATGATGACGTCACGAAGTAGTTGCTGCACGAAGGCTGCGCTGACGTTCTTTGTCGAGGGTCACCAGTTTGGAGGTAGTGGAACAGAGAGTAAAGTCCCACAAACCTCCGTTGAAAAGGGAGGATCCTCCGACCAGACAGGTGTTATATCTGGTGGGCTACTGCCCGATAGATGATTTCGGGTTTGTTCTATATGTTCCAATCGCGCCGCGAATCTTACTTGCGCGATGCAGGATTAGTTCTTTTTTGACGACATGGATGTCGCTACAGTTACATAAAAAACAAATTGCTCATTTATTGGCATAGGGTAGAGTAGGGTAGAGTAAGGAAGAGTAAGCCTGCCTTTTAAGTTGTGTCGTTTGAAATTAGTATCACTAAACACAGAAGTGATCTCCTCATAGCACTGAAGACGCGATAATCCCCTTTGAAAGTTGTAGAAAATTATCGCACCCAGATTTTCCTTAGTGTTCGATTACGGAGACGCGGCGCGTTGCGCGGCGCGTCGTGTGGTCCATCGTACATTGCCATATTTTTGTGTTTGTGCGAGAGATGACGCGGCCCGCTACTGCAATGTACGACGAAATCACGAAACGCCTAACGCGCTGCGCAACGCGCCGCGTCTCTGTAAACACGGCCTTTGATATTTCCATTTTTACAACAGACTTGTCACCTATGAATAGACGATCATCATCATCATCATCGTCAGCCTTTTAATGTTCCCACTGCTGGGACACAGGCCTCCTCTCTAAGAGAGGGAATGGGCCGTAATCCACCACGCGGGACCAGTGCGGGTTGGTGGATGTCACATGTCTTCGAATTTTTGGTTCTAGGACATGCCGGTTTCCTCACGATGTTTTCCTTCACCGTTTTGAGAGCAGTGGTGATGAATAAATTACACAAAGTAGAATAGACGATACAATAAAACTATTCGACCAATCTGAAAACATTCTTTTTTTTTCGAATTCTAAATTCAAAAAGATGAAAATGTCATTTGTTTTTTTTTTTAATAATTGCGGAAGGTTGGCAAACGACACGACTTAAAAGGCTGCCCTCGTAGGTACAGGATTCGCTGTTATGTTTTTTAACAAAATTCCCAATCATTTCGCCACGTGATACGGATATTAATATTTCAATTAGTACAGGAATTTCATATCCAGGCTCCCACAGATTAATATTCTTCGAAACGCCGATACAATTTCGAGGAATACGAGTACGTGTTGGATTTGGCACATTTAAGCCTGTGTGCTGTAATTTAATGTAACACGAAATGAAAGAATTCGCGCGCGCGAACCGTGCATATCACGCGCGCGAATTATGGCGGTAAGTCCCCTCTTTGAGGAGAGGCTGGATAGATTTTACGGTGTCCTCCTGCATGACGGAAGTCCTCCTGTTCCTGGCTTCCTGCACCGGATTTGTGCTGAAGAAATGTCCGGGTTTCTCCATTGTGAGTATCGTTTGGAGGACACGGTAGAGCATACTGAGCCTCGTGGAAGCAATCGGTGGCAGCGACCACTAACAGCCCTGGTTCAGGCCTGGCCTGGGCAGTCCGGAGCGAAGAGGAATGGCAGGCGGTTGTCTCTTTCTGCGAAGCAGTAATGCTAGGGAAGTGTGAGGGAACTAACATAGAACATACAACCATAGAACCTTAAAAAACGCGCTACCAGCCACCTACTGGGCTTCATCAATTTACTGACATATATTTAAAGCAAAGATTAAATCAAAACATCATAAGATAGGTCACTTGCCTGTAGCACGTGGACCGCTGAAATTGTGCCTATATGGCACGATTTCACATCAGTCGCGAAAATCACACATATTCGCCGGCTAATGCAATGTCGCTCACACGACAGCGCCGGCTCTTATCTCGATCTTTGTCTATCAGTGACTATATGTTTGCGACCAGTCCAGGTTTTCTGATTGCTATGTTAGCGCGTAATATAATATATTAATTGGAGATTGAGAAAAAAAAAAATATCTTTACAAATCAATAGTGTTTCACGTACCGGATCGACCCTCCACGGGATTAAAACGATCAAAATTGAACGGTGTACATTAATACTAAAAACAGATTTCAACGCACGTAAAACTAATGAAGTCAAAACATACAAGTTAATTTAAATGTAAACGCTAAACCATACATTGTTTTAAAAACTGTTACAGCGATTCGTGCTGCAATTTGAATAACAATTGATGTAGCTTGAAGGTCGTCAAGAAGAAATTAGACTCGTTACAAGACATAGAATAACATGTTTTGTAATTTTAACGTTTTGACAGCTCGTTGAATAAGGGTGGGCGGCCATTGATGTGTAACCAATGATATTATACCGGTGTATAATATCATTGGTTACACATCCCGTCCTTTTTTTTCTAAAACTCGAATTATATACGCATGTACGAAATTAATTTCTTTAGGTAAACGAGTCAAAGAATTACCTAGAGGTCATTGAACTCGCCCAGCTGACGTTTACTTAAAGTAAATTAATTTCGCATATATGCGTAAATTAATTCGAGTTTAGAAAAATTGTACTTTATTTTTTAATTTTATCTTTACAAATCGATATTGTTTCATGTACCGAATCGACCCTCCACGGGATTAAAACGATCATAATTTAACGGTGTATTAAACGGGAATGTTATGAGCGATAATCGTGAAGACTCGAAAAGCTCCTAATTAGGTGATTTTTGGCCAGAATAATGTTTGTTTACTTTTGCGCGTAATTGATAACAATAGCTGTTTATTTTTTTCTTGTTGGAATTATTATACAATCCCTTTTCTATTATTTTGACTTGTAGTGAAATGTACAATAAATAAAAAGTTTGTGATCTTTTTTGGTGGTTTTGTGAGTGAATAAAATATCTTGCATCACTGCTTACCATCAGGTTTTTTTTTTTTTTTTTTTTATGGTAGGTAAAATCATCCAATGACAAATCCCGCCCTTGGGTGGAGCGGGAAGTAGTGTCAGACTCTTACTGACTAAAAACCTACCCCGTTCCTTCGTTGCCTATAGTGCCGGGGCTGAGCCTTCCTCTCAGAAAACGGCCCTTGACCCCAGCAGGCTTCGACCCTGCCTGCTTGCAGTTAGCAGGCTGGGCCGCTGCGGTGTGACAGCTCCTTGAGGCGCGCGGGAACAGAACGCGCCGTCGACGACTTGGGCTCGGTCCGGTCGGTTACCAGACAATCGGACAGCGTGCTACCCATTGCACACCGTCCGCAAGCCCGCGCCTACGGTGGCCGGAAATCGGGATCGGAATCCCGGCGGCGGCTGGGGCGAGCGCCCCGTTGCCTCTGCCTGATGCGGTCGGCCTCCTCCTTTGCTAGCATTACTGCTTCGCAGAAGGAGGCGACCGCCTGCCATCCCTCCTCACTACGGACCATGGCCTGAACCAAGGCCCGGCGAGAGAGATCGCTGCCGCCGATCACCTCCACGAGGACACGGCGATGCTCCGCCCAGGCGGGGCACACCTCTACAGTGTGCTCCACCGTGTCCTCCGGGTACTGCTTACCATCAGGTGGGATTGCAGCACTAGTTTATAAAAAAAAACCTGTTTAATACAATATAATTGTGTATAACGTTAAAAAAAAATCGTTACAAATATTCGAAATATTTTGTTTCAAATAAACCATTTGCCAGGAACTTTGAAAGGTTCAGAAATTGATCTGTCAGTAAAAATGATTCTAATTGCACGTTCCAAAGCGTAGATGTCTATGGAGCAGAATGTACAAGAAACTCTTTTCAATCATGTTTTGTATTACAAATATTTCGCTTACATGTTTCTTGTCGCTACTGTCATGTGAGAACAATATAAATAAATTTAGCAGCCAAGAGTTGTTCATCTCTTAGCTGCTAGTTGTTTATTTAGCGCCCAGTTCGATTGAGACCCGAAAATCGGTTATAGTCCTCGTCACACAAGTTGAACCATCATGGCGGTCGACCTTGAATTTAGCAACCGATCTTTAGGTCTCAATCCAAGTTGGGGGCTGCGCGTAACCATAGCAAATGCTTACTTGCCGCGTTATAATAATACAATACCTATCATCTAACTATTTTCACACAGCAATCAAATAAATTATTGAACAGAAAAAATGTTGAGTGTCAAATGTCAAAACCATTAATTTAAAGTAAAACTCATGGTTGTATGACTAATATATTTATGTTGTTATGAAACATACGAGCATAACGTATGTTTTGTCATTTAAATATGACGTTAATTTAGTCAACTATTTAAAGACATGGACTCACTAACTCGTAACATGGAAGTTTCTAAAGTGATTTCTACGAACGAATTTCAGTGTCTGTTTTATGTTATTAAGCAATTAAATGGAAAAAAATTAAAAAAAAAAATATTTTTTATAATCTGTAAGTTTTTTGATAAAAAATAATATAATTGTGTGTTTTTTTTATTTTTTATTTTTTTTCCTAGAATACTATTGCATAATTATCCGACTTGGGTAGACTGTTGAAACCAAAAATGTAATATTTATTAATAAAAACATAATGTACACAGTTTTAATTATTCGCAAATTGATTCCTAGTTGACATTGTGATGTAGAATTGGTGTAGTTTTGTATCTCAAGTGTCTGCGCAACTGGACAACATGTGGAATCATTGAAACAGGCTCGATCTCGGTAAAATGGAGCTGAGAATTTTATTGCAGTGTTGACTACCTCAGCGAAACTTGGCGAGAAGGCGTCGCGATATATTTTCTGCCAAATACTATACTGCAAAAAGATCCGCGTTCTATATAAACTCAAAGTAACTGAATGGCAGTCAAGCACTATTTTATATCAAATAAAAAATCTTAAAGTGACTCAAAACATAATACTTTCTAAACTTGACGCTGGCTAAATATACAAACCGTGCGAAGCTAAAATAAAAAATTGGGCAAGTGTGAGCTGGACTCACACACCGAGGGTTGCTTACAAACTAACTTACGTAAACACAGTGTAGAGGATAAGTCGCTATATGCACATAAAAATATGCTTTTATACCATATCCAATAATGACATAATTTATTCAATATGACTATTATTAACTAATACAATTACAATGCATGACATAATTTATTTAATTACTATCAATTAATACAATTTCAATTAAGACAATTTATTCACTATGACTTATTTATTTAATAATATAACAATGTTTAATGTATATTGCATTATAAATATTTGTACGCCATAGTATGGCAGGATATGTTGGAACTAAAAATGTTTATCATCTATTGTACCGTATTCTTACAAATAAATAAATATTATTATTATTTCCTTTATTTGTTATTTTTAATTTTTTTTTATATTTCTTATTACAAATATATATATATATATATATATATATAAAAACATGTCTGGAGCAGGGTCCAAGCTTCCGGTGGTTAGGGCTCCAGAGACAGGAACCTCCTCGCAATGCGAGCCGTATCGAGGAGTACTGCCTTCTGTATCAGGCCCTTGATCCAACCGCGCAACGACAGCTTCGATAGATGGTCGTCGAAGCTTTATTATTATTGTTATTATATAAATTGCGGAATCGAATCTCGAATATTTTTTCGAATCGATAAAAGTATTGTTTTTGTAACGTAACTGCAAATTTACAGTTATCAGGTTTTTTCTTATACCTGTGCTATAAGACCTTGCTTCATGCCAAATTTCAGGATTCTAGGACAACGGGAAGTACCCTATGAATTTTGATTTCTTTGAGTGTCGATGTATACGTTTTTTGCGACTTAAACGGCCGTATCTCTTTTTTTTCGTTAACTTATTAATTTGTTTTTTTCACAGATTTAAGGGATTGCAGATTTCTGTATAAGGTTTAAATTACAACTCAATCACTTTACGAATTCCCAAGATAAAAAAAAATTAAAAGGTTTTTGACAGACTGACAAATTCCCTTCAAAAAATTTTCTTTTTATGAGACATAACAACAAGTTTACTGTTTACAGATTTATTCCTATATCTGTACTATAAGACCTTGCAAGAAATTTCAGGATTCTAGGTCAACGGGAAGTACCTACCCTATGAATTTTGATTCCTTGGGAGTGTCGAAAACGTAATTTTTTGCGACATAAACTGCACATAACTTAGAAATTACATTTTTCTACAGCTTCAAAGGACCGCAAACCTTTTTTTTTAATTTTTTATTATTGATAGGTTCGCGCTTGACCGCTATCTCACCTGATGGAAAGCGACGATACGGTCGACGATGGACCGCGCTTACCTAGAAGAATACTATTCACTCTTGACTTAAAGATTCCCGGGTTGCAGCCATCAGGAAACACAGACTCCGGCAGGGAATTCCAATCCTTAGCTGTACGCATAATGAAAGTGTTACCAAACCTAAATATATGGTTTAAATTTCAACTCGATACCTCCACGGGTTCCCGAGATATAGGGTCTTGACAGACAGACAGACGGACAAGTGATCCTGTAAGGGTACCGTTTTTTCTTTTGGTGTACGGAACCTAGATACCAGTGGTGCTATTCTCTAAGAAAACGCAGCGCTGCCGCAACGACGAACATCCATATAGGATACATTGAATTAACAATCCAATGTTTAAGACTATTAGGTTGACAATTCAATGTATCCTATTTGGGTGTTCGTCGTTGAGGCAGCGCTGCGTTTTCTTAGAGAATAGAACCACAGAACTGAACTTCACTCGAAGATATCCTGCCAAAAACTCTGGCAAGCATCTTATGACTTCTCCCGCTCTAGGGGGGAGCGAGAGTATAATAATAATAAAAGCCTTTATTCACTGACCATATTACAGTTTTGATTGTACTACTACTTATATAAAAACCAAATTCCTAATTTTTGCAACCACTTAGGGCTGATTTCATCATTCAAAATAAAACTTAGTTCAACTAAACTGAACTCAGCGTAATCTAGTTTAAAGACCCGTGTCGTAAACATGGGCGACAACAAAAGAATTGAAACTGAGTTTAGCGTAAACTAGGTTCAATTAATCGCGGTGAAACGCAAAATGAAGCTATAATCTCGATTAGGCGCTTAAACTGCGTTTTGTTTGAACGTATCGCGATTAGTTTACTGGTATATTTGGCTCTTAGTCAGGTGGTCTTAGGTTAGCAAGAGTATCAGACTTATACAGATTAAAACCAAACGTATGTTCCTTCAGCTGTCCATTGCGTTTTGGGACAACGAGTTTACATTTCAGAGGTCAACTCATGGCCCCAGTACCTCTACCATGAGTTTTAAGCAATAGTATTCGTCGCTACTCGAAATCGACGCCGTAAATATTTTGTATGGCAAATTTTGGTTCTGTAAGTGACCGCTAGAGGCGCTGCAAAATTTGCCATACAAAATATTTACGGCGTCGATATCGAGTAGCGACGAATACTATTGCTTAAAACTCATGGTAGAGGTACAGAACATGGACCCGTGCGAGTGGAATTATATTAGCCAACAGCTCAAATAAATTAAAATATTCCTTTTATCATCAGTATTAACTTGCCATTTAAAAGTATCTCGAGGTAAGAGATGCAAAAAAAAACAACAAAAGCAATCGGATTGCAAAGGTCTTTGCCCTTTTAAGGTAAGGTTACACTTATTGGGATTCGTTTTTACATGTTGAGATAAAAATAAAATGGACGTCTTTTTATCGATAATATAATATAATGCTTTTATCCCCTTATGGACAAAGGCAGGTACTTTTGAGGAAGTTTATATCTATATTATATAGGGTGACTGGTAATTAGTGACCGACACTTAAACACGTGATTGTAGTCATGATAACAAACAATTTTTACTATGGGAACAAACCTGAAATCGCGAAAAAACCTGCAAGTTCAGTACATTTATGTTATGCTTAACTGGTCAAATTTTTTTTTTTTAGTTTTTGTCTCATTGTAAAAGTTGTTTGTTATCATGACTACAATCACGTGTTTAAGTATCGGTCACTTTTTACCAGTCACCCTATATACCTAAATGTGAAATACCACTCACTGATTAATCACCAAATCTCAGAAACTATAACACCTACAAACTTCGAGGCGGCGACCCTCCTTGCTGGCCAACTGCCGTGGGATCTGGAGGCAACGTGCGAAATTCCGCTGCCACGACAAGTCGAGGCATGGCGGACAGTGCTCCGGCGGGATCTCATGGCGAAATGGCGTCAGCGACTATCGCAACCTCGTTCGGGGCGCGCCACAATTGGGGCGATAAGGCCCATCCTTGGGGCGTGGTTGGAAAGACCTCACGGTGTTCTCAACTTCCGCACGACGCAGGTGCTTACCGAACACGCAAAATTCGCTAAGTACCTGTTCCGGATTCGTGCGGAGGATTCGGAGGACACGGTGGAGCACACTGTAGAGGTGTGCCGAGCCCAAGTCGTCGACGGCGCGTTCTGTTCCCGCGCGCCTCAAGGAGCTGTCAGCACACCGAACAGGCCCAGCCTGCTAACTGCAGGCAGGCAGGGTCGAAGCCTACTGGGGTCATGGGTTTATTTCCGAAAGGAATGCTCGGCCCCGGCACGATAGGCTACGAAGGAACGGGGTAGGTTTTTAGTCAGTAAGAGTCTGACACTACTTCCCGCTCCGCCCAAGGGCGGGATTTGTCACTGGATGATTTTACCTACCATAAAAAAAAAAAACACCTACAAACTTAAAATTTGGCAATTAGGTTCCTTATAGGGTGTAGACATACGCTAAGAACGGATTTGATGAAACCCCACCGCTAAGGAGGTAGAACGGGAGTTGGAAGTTTGTATGGGGAAACCAATTTTCACCCAGGTGAAGCCGCTGGCAAAAGCTAGTACATATCGCATGTTTAATAGAAAACAGACCTAACTCATAAAAGAGGGTAGTTCAAAGTTGAACCTTATTATTGAAACATATGTTTTAAGATTCAAATACCGTCTTTTTTAGTTACGTCTCTTTTCTATTAAGCATACGAATTATATAAATTTACGGGACGGTAGAGAGGTAATGTTTTTGGTAATACAATATTGAGCGAGCCTTTTTATATTAAAAGGGTACTATACAGTCTTCAAAGAAAAAATGTATCAAATAGCAACACTATGGAATCAGAGAGAAAAATTCTGACACTTTATCCCGCCGAACCCGGATGGAAAGAATTACTTGTTATCATCAGATTTCCCACCTAAAAAAATATTTGTTAAATATGTGTCTCTGAAATAGGACCATAATACAGTCCGAGCCCAAGTCGTCGACGGGGCGTACTGTTCCCGCACGCCTCAGGGAGTTGTCAGGAAACTGGCCCAGCAGGGTCGAAGCCTACTCTGAGGTCTTGGGAAAATATGATAGTAGACTCCAGGGCAATGAAGGAACGAGGTGGTTTTTTAGTCAGTAAGAGTCTGACACTATCTCCCGCTCCGCCAAAAGGCGGGAAATGTTATTGGATGATCTTAACGACCATTAAAAAAATCGTTCGATGGTGCGAATAGGTTCTAGACGGGCGACGCTTCGTCTGGAGTTGCGGATGGAGACCTACCCATTGCTGACCATCTGCCAACAAGTTCATGCCTATGGTGGCTGGAAAGCGGGGTTAGGATACCGGTGGCTGGGGCGTGAAGAAGGCCATCCCCTCACACGTGAATAGCACTACCTTAGTAATTACTCTAAAGGCCAAATCCTATACATAACTCTCAATTACAAGTACATCAAAAATCGCATAAATTATGGTTATTACGTCTCGTTAACCGTGGTGCTTCTTGCGAAGGTAAATGTCAACAAATTATGTCTGCACAGGCCCACGGCTACGGCCGTGTAGATGACGGATTTTAGTTGTTAGTTAATTCTGTCATATTTTTCACATGACACACTCGAGTCCATTGAAAAGCGAGCTAAGAAAATCATCGGCAATGATGCATTTGTCAAGTCAAAACTCCAAAGTCTTGAGCATCAATGCCGAGTTGGCCTATCGGTTTTCTATCGTTACATTTCGGGGAGTGTCCGATGGAATTGCACAATTTAATTCCGCCGAGTTGCGTTCCAATACCGGACCACAAGACGTACGGCGATGCGCCATTGGTATATGGTGGAAATTCCATCCATAAGCACAAAGCGTTTTGGGAACACATTCATTGTGCGTACACCTAAGGAGTGGAATTTCCTGCTGGAGTCTGTGTTCCCTGATAGCTACAACCTAAGGGTCTTTAAAGTCAAGAGTTGCTTCTAGGCAAGCGTGCTCCATCGTCAGCCACATCATCGCTTACCATCAGGTGATATAGTTGTCAAACGCGAGCCTCTGCATAATAATAATAATAAAAATCTATTGGTACGTCGCCGTGACGATAAAACATCACGTATGCGTCACGGCATGCGCGACTCGCATGCCGTGACGGGCAGTAGCATGATGGGGACATCATGCCGGTGGCCGCTTTCGACTTCCCTGTTTTTGCACGCGTGTTTACTAACATAGTGTTAATGACAACTTTAATTTTACTTAGTCGTAGTAAGTGTATAATTGATGCCCTGAAACTGCAAGGCGGGGTCGCGGCAGAGCACGAAGAAATGGCAAAATGCCGAGAATATCTAAACATTTTCCCTTGTCGTTTATATTATACCGCGTACATCGAAGGACTGGAACAATTTACCTGCAGCGGTCTTCCAGTCCGATTATAATTTAGTGGTCTTCGAGGCTATAGCAAATAAACTGCGCTTCACCGATTGCATCACTGCTTACCATCAGATAGGATCGCAATCAAGCACTAGTTTATATCAATTAAAAAAAATAGTTCCATTTTATGCCACTGCACTACAGCGCTCCGACAGTCTAACCTCAGCTTTACTTTATGCATCTTCAAATGTTTTTTTTTTTAATCTGCATAGAATGTCATTTGTTACGTCGGACGTGCATTTACAGATTTTAAACAAATATGGTAATATTATTATGTGTGAAGGCTGTGTAACCGGTTTTCCATTGCCTTAGGAAGTACTGTCATGGACAAATTCAATACTGCAAAAGATTTATTGTTGAGAATAAAATATAATTTTCTGATTTATTGCTGTACCGTTTAATTTATTTATTTTAAAAGCTATATATTAGTTTCACCTGTCCCGATGTCTGGGATCAAATCTTGTAAATTAAATTTGATCCACTTCCCGGTTACCGATTGACCTGAAATTTTGCATGCATGTGTAAATCAGATGACAATGCAATATTATGATGACATGGAGCTGATCTGATGATGGAACCGAAAGATGGCCATAGGAACTCAGTAACTAAACGACACAACCCTATCGAGTTTGGGCTCGTGTGATTTATCTTGACGAGTATTGGTGCTAGATGATAACCAGGGTCTGATGATGGCTATAGAAACTCGGTAATTAGAGCAATAAGTTAACCTTATTGTGTTTGAACTTTTTGTAATGGTCTTGATAAGTATAAAATTATGTAGATATATACCGCGCTATAAAAGCTTGTTATGAAAAAAATATTTTCATTGAAAATTTGTTATTTATACATAGTTAAATTTTGGTTGTTTTAATCCCATGGAGGGTCGATTCGGTACATGAAACACTACCGAATTGTAAAGATAAAATTAAAAAATAAAGTACAGTTTTTCTAAAACTCGAGTTAAAATACGCAAGTGACCCTCCGCGGGATTAAAACGACAAAAATTTTACGGTGTATACTATTAATTTTTTAGGTATAAAAATTTAAGTCACAAAAAAATCTTTATATTTCGATTATACGCAAAAAGTAGAGACTAGCAGATTTGTTTTTTACCCTTCTATTCCAAAAGCCATCTTCTTTTTTTTTTTGTAGTTTGGAAAATCGTCCAATTACATCTACCGGCCTTAGGCGAGGCGGGGCTTTACTGACTAAAAACGCACTCTTGTTCCTTCTTTGCCTTCGTTCCAGGATACCGGGGTGCACTTCCACAATTACCCATGGCCCCAGTAAGCTTTGACCCTGCTAGGCCCCTACGGTTTGCTGACAGCTCCCTGAGGCGCGCGGGAACAGTACGCGCCGTAAACGACTTGAGCTCGGACCGGTCTGTTACCAGACGGACGGACAGCGAGCTACCCATTGCCCGCCGTCCGCGAGCCCGCGCCTACGGTGGCCGGAAATCGGGATCGGAATCCCGGCGGCGGCGGCGGCGTGTGCGCCGTTGCCTGATGCGGTCGGCTTCCTCCTACAATTACCCATGGCCCCAGTAGGCTTCGACCCTGCTGGGCCCTACAATTTCTTGACAACTTATCGAGGCGTGCGTGCCGTCGAAGACTTCGGTCGGACAGCGAGCTATCCATTTGAAAAAATCGTTTGACGGATAAAATCATTATGTTATTCTCATTTAAATATCAAAGAGATTTATTTTTATTTTATTTTTATTTTATTTATTTGGCTAACCAACAATTGACTACACATATACAAGGATATAAAATACATCAAATAAACTTATAGGCTAGTGTAGCAATTACTTACAGGTAAGCACAACATGCGTAACTTTATTGTTAATTGATGCCCAAACTAAATTAGTCAACGAACATAATTACTGCTTATAACTAAATTTTTTGAACATAGAACTAAGTTAACATGCTAGCCCAAACATAAGATGAGATGCATTTAATATGACTGAACTTTCAAAGTAGTTATGTCATAACTGATAAAAGTCCCGGAGTTGCTTCAGTCGTGACCCTAGAAGATAAAAAAATATGAGGAAAGTACGTATTATAATATTTACAATACTATGAGATCACTGGGTATTATAAACAACAACAGCTTATTGCACCACAATATGCAATCTATACACCCCTATTTTTTAATTAGTGCACAAAAAAATGGGGCTCAATCAGTACCCGTTACTGATCATATTTGTGTAGTCAAAAGTACAAAAAACGAAATCACAAAATTGTCCACGAAAATTTGTCATTATTGTTAAATTCATAATTGAATCATCATTCATACACAACTACTACTAGAAAATACTAAGCGCAGTGTTTTAACATTTTTATTGACGTTCTTTCATTCATAAACAATAACCTATGTAATACAATGTTTCCATAAATTGAGTGAGATTTTGGGATGTAAACAAACGCTCATAAATTTGCTGTTTATGAATATTATGCATTGAGACTTTACTTTACTTTAAATAATAACAAGACCTTTTCTAATAAGCCCTTTAAGTATTTGCCATAATTAAAAAATAGTGGTGTATATATATAAAAGAAAGTCGTGTTAGTTACACTATTCATAACTCAAGAACGGCTGAACCGATTTAGCTGCAAATTGATCGAAAGGTAGCTTAGAACCAAGAGAAGGACATAGGATAATTTTATCCCGTCAAGTAAATAAAAAAAAAATCAAAATCTGCTCATTTATTGGTAGAGTAGGGAAGAGTAGAGCAGTAGAGGAGAGCAGTGGTGACCGAGTGGTAGCGGCCCCGACTTACGAGTTGTAAGTCGCGGGTTCAAACCCGAAAAGGCACATTACTTTGTGTAACTTATTTCATCACCACTGCTCTCAAAACGGTGAAGGAAAACAACGTGAGGAAACGGGCATGTCCTAGAACCAAAAATTTTAACACATTTGACATCTACCAACCCGCACTGGGCCCGCGTGGTGGATTACGGCCCATTCCCTCTCCTAGAGAGGAGGCCTGTGTCCCAGCAGTGGGAACATTAAAAGGCTGATGATGATGATGATGAGGGAAGAGTAGGGTAGATTAGGGTAGGGTGTAGTGGGAGCGAAGCCGCGGGCAAAAGCTTAGTATCTTTATAAGTAAAACCTGTTCGAAGCCATGAATTCCTTTTTAGGGTTCCGTAACCAAGTGGCAAAAAACGGAACACTTATGGATTCGTCATGTCTGTCTGCCTGTCCGTATGTCACAGACACTTTATTCCGAAACTATAAGAACTATCCTGTTGAAACTTGGTAAAGTAGATGTATTCTGTGAACCGCATTAAGATTTTCACACAAAAATATATTTAAAAAAAAATGGGGGTTCCCCATACTTAGAACTGAAACTCAAAATTCTTCAATCCGTATATATATATATATATATATAAACGGCCATATCTTTTTTTGTTACTTATAGACGGGATAAGAAAAATTTTACGTCAAAACATTACTGTGCCTACCAGTACTTGCGCAGTTCGGTTCGGCGCGCTTGTCAATATGACATTTGAAAGGTCATTAACACTGTGCTGCGTTTGTACACCGTTACTCGCTTAACTTTAAGTTGGTTGCAATGCGCCTCTCATGCATGAGGTTGCGTGTTTGGTAACGAGCAAATACCACTATGAATTTTTCAATTTATAATATTTTTCTATCATAACATGTATTTATAAAGTATTTATACTAAACCTATGTACATAAAAACTAACTAAGAATGTATATTATACCTAACTATGTACAGTCAGGGCTCAAAAGTGCAGTTGCACTTTACCGACACTAAAGTATGTAAAATTTCTTTGTAAAAGAGGGTCAATGGATCATTACCCATTTAGTTTGTAGCATAGAATCTAAAATATTGAATAAACTAGTTGCAGAACACTGGACTTCTACTACAAAGAAATTTTAGACAGTTTATCATTGTTAGAGTGCAATTGCACTTTTGACCCCTGTACCTCTACCATGAGTTTTAAGCAATAGTATTCATCGCTACTCGATATCGACGCCGTAAATATTTTGTATGGCAAATTTTGGTTCTGCAAGTGACCGCTAGAGGCGCTGCAAAATTTGCCATACAAAATATTTACGGCGTCGATATCGAGTAGCGACGAATACTATTGCTTAAAACTCATGGTAGAGGTACTGAGCCCTGAACGTACATTAAAACTAAACTAAGAATGTATAGTAGACGTAACTATGTACATAATAATACAAAAACACACAAAATACACTCAGGCGTCGAAGCACTCCTCCACATCGCTGTCATCCAGAAACGTAACCACAAGACTGGCAGCATTGCCACGTTAAACGGCTATTCTGATTCTTTGGGCAAAGAACGAGCCAGCCCTCTGATCGACACTTTGTCGATCATCTTGTCTATTTTTTCTCACTCTCTATCTATCAATGGGAACTAAGGATTCTACTGTGGCGACGACTCTAGAACCCTTCGTCCCCATTGGATGATTTCTCATCTAAAATAAATAGATAATACTAGCTTTTGCCAGAACCTTCGCGCGCGTGACAGTCGGTTTCTCCATACAAACTTCCAACCCCCGTTTTACCCCCTTAGGGGTGGAGTTTCGTAAAATCCGTTCTTAGCAGATGTCTACACCCTATAAGGAACCTACCTGCCAAATTTTAAGTTTGTAGGTGTTATAGTTTCTGAGATTTTGTGATTAATCAGTGAGTGGTATTTCGCTTATAAACACCGTTAAATTTTAGTCGTTTTAATGCCGTGGAGGGTCGATTCGGTACATGAAACACTATCGATTTGTAAAGATAAAATTAAAAATTAAGTACTTTTTTTCTAAAACTCGAATTAATATACGCATGTACGAAATTAATTTCTTTAGGTAAACGAGTCAGTAGGTAGCTGTCGGTCGTTGCGTACCAACTACCTACAGTTCATTGGCCTCGCTCAGCTGACGTTTACTTAAAGAAATTAATTTCGTAGGTACGTGTGTGATTGCGTGAAATAATTCGAGTTTGAAAAAAAAAGTATTTCATTTTTATCTTCACAAATCGATAGTGTTTCATGTACCGAATCGACCCTCCGCGGGATTAAAACGACTAAAATTTTACGGTGTATATTATTGGGCTGTATCGAAAGGTAATAAGATTCGGGTATCGGGCACCAATCTAAATAAAGTGAAAATGGAACCAAAAGGTGACTGGCCGGTCGTCGAAGCAAAGCGTTGCTAAGCAACCGAGAAAAAGCAACGTTTCACGCTATTGGCAATGAAATACCTGATACGGAACCACCGTCACGACTTGAACAATGTCACAAAAAGAAATCAAGAAATAATTGGCTGAATGTGAAAACGTGACCTTGGTCCGTAACTAATGTGTACTTCTTTTATTTATTTTTTAGAGTTCCGTACCTCAAAAAGAAAAAAGGGACCTTATAGGATCACTTTGCTGTCTGTCTGTCAAGACCCTTTTTCTCAGGAACGTGTGGAGTGATCGAGTTGAGATTAAAAACATATATTCAGGTCGCCGGTCCCTTGAAGCTGTGACAAAATCAAACTTATAAGTTAACTGAAAAAATACCAAACTTATAAGTTTGTAGCGACATCTATGTCGTCACAAATTAACTAATCCTGCATCACGCAAGTAAGATTCGCGGCGCTATTGGAACATATAGAACAAACCCGAAATCATCTATCGGGCAATAGCCCACCAGACATTAACACCTGTCTGGTCGGAGGATCCTCCCTTTTCAACGGAGGTTTGTGGGACTTTACTCTCTGTTCCACTACCCCCAAAAGTTAACTGAAAAAATACCAAACTTCTAAGTTAACTGAAAAAAAGGTCATGGCTGTTTATGTCGCAAAAAAATACGTTTTCGGCACTCTCAAGGAATCAAAATTCATAGGGTACTTCCCGTTGACCCAGAATTCTGAAATTTGGCACAAAGCAAGGTCTTATAGCACAGATAGAGGAATAAATCTGAAAACAGAAAAGTACGTCACACAAAAAAAAAACTATGCGATTCGGAAAAACCTTTGAGACTCCATTCGGGTATTGAACTATTTACATAGGTAAGTTTGTACGGGACCCTTAGTGCGCGAAACCGACTCGCACTTGCCTAGTTTTTTTTTATATGGGAAATCACCAAATACCTTCTTCCGCTCTAGGGTGGGGCGGGAGATAGTGTCAGGCTTTTACTGACTAAAAACCGGGGCCGAACCTTCCTTTCACTTCTATGTTCCATTTTTGCCTTAGTTTCAGGGCTCCGGGGTTTTCTTTCGCACAACCCATGGCCCCAGTAGGCTTCGACCCTGCTGGGTCCCTACGGTTTGCTGACGTATCCTTGAGGCGCGCGTGGAAGGGTCTGACAGCGAGCTAGGTACCCATTGCTCGCCGTCTACAGGTCCACGCCTACGCCCTATAGTCCCAGTAGGCTTCAACCTATGATTAAACTTACCCTGCTCGAACTTTATTAGGGGTGCTGCGACAGTTACAGACATTGGCATGGGAGTCTGCCTGACTGCCTAGTGGTTAGTGACCCTGACTGCTATGCCAGAGGTCGTGGGTTCGACTCCCATCCAGGACAAATATTTGTGTGATGAGCACGATCATTTGTTCTGTGTCTGGGTGTTATTTATCTATAATATGTATGTATTTATAAATATATAAGTATGTCTATCAGCTGTCTAGTACCCATAACACAAGCTCTGCTTAGCTTGGGGCTAGACGGTGTTGTGTGATAGTTGTGGAATATTATTATTGTAGTCTAAAAGGTTAGTTACAATTTTTGGGTCTCAATTACAGTGCGGCACAGCGGGAGGCTACGCGTAACCATAGCAACGACGGCCATTTTAGTTCAGTTTATTTGCGCGTACTGTACGTCGATTATTAGTTGGTTTAGGTCCAACAAGAGCAGTGAGCGAGTGGTAACGGCCCCGACTTAAGAGTTGTAGGTCGCGGGTTCAAACCCAGCACGTAATACTTTGTGTAATTTATTTCATCGCCACTGCTCTCGAAACGGTGAAGGAAAACATCGTGAGGAAACCGTCATGTCCTAGAACCAAAAATTCGAAGACATGTGACATTCACCAACCCGCACTGTGTCCGCGTGGTGGATTAAGGCCCATTCCGTCTCCTAGAGAGGAGGCCTGTACCTCTACCATGAGTTTTAAGCAATAGTATTCGTAGCTACTCGATATCGACGCCGTAAATATTTTGTATGGCAAATTTTTGTTCTGCAAGTGACCGCTAGAGGCGCTGCAAAATTTGCCATACAAAATATTTACGGCGTCGATATCGAGTAGCGACGAATACTATTGCTTAAAACTCATGGTAGAGGGACTGAGTCCCAGCAGTGGGAACATTAAAAGGCTGATAATATAGCATTATCAGCCTGCTGATGGTAATTTCAATGGATGGCTTCACCGTCCATTCGACCTAGACCCCGTTACTAATGTACAATAGTACGTGGTACATAGCAAATTATAATGGATGTTGCAACCGTCATTGTAGCGTGTCGGATGGACACGACGACACATTAGAACTGGTAGGACCATGTGACTAAGCTTTCCTTAACTAACAATTAATCAAGATTGGGTTTCACACTGGGAAGTTTTGAAGCTGCTTTTTGATGCGCCGGAGTTCAAAATCTTCCTTCCTTACATATTTCTAGCTGGCCGCCTCGGCTTAGCTTGGGTGCAGTTTTTTTAAATTGAAAATAAAAAATAGTTATTGTATCATAACTATATTAGTTATATATGGTGATAGCTATTGTATCATAACTATAATAGTTAGACATAATTATGGTGTTGAAGTATTTTTTTTGTAGAAAATGATGTGTTCTGCAAAGCAATAGTACGTTATTTTGTTCTTTCTTCAAATCAAATCAAAAGCATTTATTTCAAATTAGACCATTTTCAGGCACTTGTGAATTGTCAAAAGGTCGGTCAGTCAAAAAACGCGAAGCTTTTTGCGTGAAGGTAAGAGCCAGAAATTTATAATAAATCAGTGTATCCTAGCCGTGTTTGGTGGCTTGCGGACGGCGGGCAATGGGTAGTTCGCTGTCCGTCCGTCCGGTAACAGACAGGGCCGAGCTCAAGTCGTTTACGGCGCGCACTGTTCCCGCGCGCCTCAAGGAGTCGTCAGCAAACTGTAGGGGCCCAGTAGGGTCGAAGCCTAATCTGGGGCTTTGGGGAGGTATGAAAATGCATACCAGGGCCCTGGAACCAAGGCAAAGGAGGAACGGAGTAGGTTTTTAGTCAGTAAGAGTCTGACACTATCTCCCGCTCCGCCCAAGGGCGGGGGATGTCATTGGATGATTTTACCTACTTTAAAAAAAAAACCCTGTTTGGTATTATTAGAATTGTCATGATGATTTGATGATGGAATCGAATGGCGGAAGGTATGTTATTATAACCTATGTATTTAAGTTTGGCTGAGGGGTACTACAACTAGAAAGTGTGAAATATTTTTTTTTTTTAATGTTTTTAACATGTCGAGGTAACGCCTCTTTAGGAGAGTTTGATTTCAATATAGGTACTACGATCTTTGGAGAAAAACAAACGTAGCTGTTCGTACTCCCAGTGCGTTATCTCCCCGACAATTATTATGCAACATGAAACAGATGGACTCCAATGAAGCGATGCAATTGGCTATTATTGTAAATAATGTGTAATAACTCTTCATTAGCCATAAACAGTGCTGCGTTCGAGAAGCTGCGCGGTATCTTCTCGGCCAATATACCACAGTTTCTTAAGACGAAAGTCTATGACCAGTGCGTGTTGCCAGTGATGACATATGACTCTGAAACGTGGTCGCTTACCATGGGCCTTCATCAGAATGCTTTTAAACTCACCCAAAGGGCAATGGACAGGGCTATGCTCTGAGCTTCCTTGCGTGATCGAATCAGGAATGAAGATATCCGCAGGGGAACCAAGATCGAGGACATAGCCAGAAGAGTTTGGGCTCGTGTGATTCGTTTTGATGAGTACTTTGGTCCTAGATGGTAACCAGGGTCTGATGATGGAGCTGGAGGATGGCCATAGGAACTTGTTAATAAGCGTAATAAGATAAACCATTTTTAGAATGGTCTTGATGAGTGTTAATGATATAGGTATACACCGTTAAATTTTAGTCGTTTTAATCCCGCGGAGGGTCGATTCGGTACATGAAATACAATAAATATTTTCGGTAAAGAAAAAAAATAAAGTATTTTTTTTCAAAAACTCGAATCAATATACGCTTAGACAAAATTAATTTCTTTAAGTAAACGAGTCAATGACCTTGTAGGTAGTTGTCGGTCTTTGCGTACTAACTACCTATGTACTTACATGCATAAATTAATTCAAATTAAAAAAAAAGTAATTTGTTTTTTAATTTTATCTTTACAAATTGATTGAGTATTTCATGTACCGAATCGACCCTCCGCGGGATTAAAACGACTAAAATTTATCGGTGTATACCGCACTATAAAAAAATATTTTCATTGAAAAGTTTTTTAAAACTAAAGGTCCTGATCGACGGGCGAGTAAAACCGCGGTCTTATGGCTCGTCGGTAAAGCTCGCCGGTCTATCATTGCAACACGAACGACGAGCTTGGCTCGCGACTCGTCGTGTTTGCTTCATTTTCTACTCGGCTCGTCGTTCAAAACTGTTTTACTCGCTAGTCGATCAACTCCGACGAGCCGCGAGTAAAACCGACGTTCTTTAAAACCGCGGTATAGGCTCGTACGTCGCGCTTATAGGCTAAGAATATCTTGTTGCATTAAGTCCGCCTATGTACAACTACTGTACATGGAGTCTAAATAAATAAATTCCCGCGGTCCCTGTCGAGGGGTTACTAGTTCAATCAAAAGTTACCACCGTGAGTTCATATCACGACCAGCCAATTTACAGCAATACTTACTGAACATAGTATAAAACTATTTAGCTGTACTTGTCAATATAGGCAGTTATGAAATCATGATTCACCCTTGAAACTTAACAATTCGAAACTTATTTATGAAGGTAGGTTTATTATGGTAGGTACTGTTACGTCTGCGTAATGAGTTTGCATAAGATTAATATGCAGACTCATGCGTATACTCATAAGTTAGCATACTGGCTGAATAGTAGTTCGAAGAATATTAGTATCTTCTAGAATTAATTTGAATATTTGTAAGAGTAGATTGTTTTATTGTTTTACTAGCTTTTGCCCGCGGCTTCGCTCCCGCTCTACCCTACTCTACCCAAATCTACCCTACTCTACCCTACTCTACCCTACTCTACCCTACTCTACCCTACTCTACCCTACTCTACCCTACTCTACCCTACTCTACCCTACTCTACCCTACTCTACCCTACTCTACCCTACTCTACCCTACTCTACCCTACTCTACCCTACTCTACCCTACTCTACCCTACTCTACCCTACTCTACCCTACTCTACCCTACTCTACCCTACTCTACCCTACTCTACCCTACTCTACCCTACTCTACCCTACTCTACCCTACTCTACCCTACTCTACCCTACTCTACCCTACTCTACCCTACTCTACCCTACTCTACCCTACTCTACCCTACTCTACCCTACTCTACCCTACTCTACCCTACTCTACCCTACTCTACCCTACTCTACCCTACTCTACCCTACTCTACCCTACTCTATTTTTCTCGCCGTAAAAACCATCCTTGAACTTCAACGAACATTTAAAAAAAAGATTTGGCCAAATTGGTCCAGGCGTTGTTGAGTTATGCGCTTACCAACACATTTTGCGATTCATTTTTATATTATAGATAGGGAGTGCTATGTAGTCGTTCAAAGTGAAAGGAAGTATTTTTTTTAATATATCATCATAAAAAGTCTGAGTTGTTTCTTTTACCAAAATCATTGATCCCGGTAGTCGAGCCCTTAGTAGCCAGGGTTCGACAGTACAATCATCCAATGATAGATCCCGTCCTTGGGCAGAGCGGGAAATAGTGACAGACTCTTACTGACTAAAAACCTACCCCGTTCCTTCATTGCCTATCATACCGGGGCTGAGCCTTACTTTCAGAAAACGGCCCTTGACCCCAGCAGGCTTCGACCCTGCCTGCCTGCAGCTAGCAGGCTGGGCCTCTATAGTTTGCTGACAGCCCCTTGAGGCGCGCGGGAACAGTACGCGCCGTCGACGACTTGGGCTCGGTCTGGTCGGTTACCGGACGATCGGACAGCGTGCTACCCATTACACGCCGTCCGCAACATTGCGGGGGTTTCATTCATATGAAAATAAGTTTTGGCAGATCGCTCTGGGATCTTAGTCTATGATGAAGATAGTCGCGGACACAACTAGTGTGATCCAACCTTGCTGGAATGGATGTCATTGTTAAAAACCTTCAACTTAAGGAAAATTACGTATCAATTAAATTAAACGAAGAAATCACGCAACAGAAGCATAAAATAAAATAAAGGTCTTAAACATAAATTAGAAAGGTCATTTTAATTAAAATGGGATATAATAATATGTTTAACTGTGCATATCATATATGTTATCACTACCTACATAGTATAAAACAAAGTCGCTTCCCGCTATCTGTCCCTATGTATGCTTCGATCTTTAAAACTACGCAACGGATTTCGATGCGGTTTTTTTTAATAGATAGAGTGATTCAAGAGGAAGGTTTATATGTATAATACATGAATAATATATTTAATATCACCATTGCAGCCGTGCGAAGCTGGGGCGGGTCGCTAGTTATTTACTAAAAATATTAATTCAACACCAAATATATTAATGGATTTTTTACAATTATTGCGTTAGAAGAGGATGGTGGGTTTAGAGGAGTGTGGTACAGAGAGTAAAGTCCCACATACCTCCGTTGAAAAGGGAGGATCCTCCGACCAGACAGGTGTTGTGTCTGGTGGGCTACTGCCCAATACATGATTTCGGGCTATTCTATAAGTTAAAATCGCGCGGAGAATGTTACTTGCGCGATTCAGGATTAGTTAATTTGTGACAACATAGATGTCGCTACAGTGGGGTCTAGTGAGTGAGCGAAGCGAGCGAATTCAGACCCCATTATCCAGAATAAGAACAACACAGACCACGGCAGATCATAGCGGGCTAGGCGCCAGCGCACAGCTGGGTGCGGCAGCAAAACAACCACTCAGTCGGTCAGGTGGCCTGGTGACCACTATTTGTGCGGACAACCAAGTAGTATAACAAGCTTATAACTTTGTGAATTTTCATGATGCAGTTATGAAATTTTCTACATAGATTCTTTACATAAAAATACTAGACACGTGTTTCGGGTTTCGTATATATCAAAACTAATGTTGTATCAACAGTTGCTCCATATAAAATACAAGTACAATAAACTAGATATAAGTTGAATTAAAATGGCCGACGTTGCTATGGTTATGCGCAGCTCTCCGCTGTACAGGCCTTCGATTGTGCCCCGAAAATCTGTTACTGCACATTGAACGTCGATCGCCATTTTAGTTCAACTTATAAGCCGTGTACTACATTGAGCTGTTATTTGCTCACACAGGAAACTATGTTAGTTCGGAAAGTGGCGAATGATGATGACTGTCGAGTATTACATCGCTGTTACGTAGTGCGATAGCGATTTTTTCTCAGAACTATATTATCTATGCATTTCCTTCCTTGAAACTAATTATGTTCTTGCACAAGAGTAACTTATCTAGCGAAATACCACGCAATGATTAATCACGAAATCTCAGAAACTATATCAAGGAGCTGTCAGCAAACTGTAGAGGCCCAGCCTGCTAGCTGCAGGCAGGCACCCCTAAGGGGGTAAAACAGGAGTTGGGAGTTTGTATGGAGAAACCGACTGTCACGCGGGCAAAGCTGCTAGCAGAAGCTAGTCTATAGTCTATACAACATTATTTTTAGTATAATACGAAACCCGAAACACGTGTCTAGTATTTTATGTAAAGAATCTATGTACAAAATTTCATAACTGTATCATGAAAAATCACAAAGTTATAAGCTTGTTATGTTGCCTAGTTGTCCGTACAAACACATGGTTACCGAGTCATCCGGGCGACTGAAGGGTTGTTTTACTCCCGACGTGACCTGTTGTACTTAGTGCCGGTGGTGTCCAACTTGTGACCTTTTTTCTAATATTTTTGGAAAAAAATATGACATGGTGTAAAAATTTATTGGAATCGATTCAGCTACTGATTCTGAACAAATTATATACAGGTTTCGCATATACTAAAAATAATGTTGTATATATGAAAACCGGCCAAATGTCGTTCTGGCGGAAACCAACAAAAACAAAACATTTTAAATTTTGACATCTGTCAAAAAAACGCGGGAATACCAAGCAATCAAAAGTGACAGTGGTTATGGTTCACCCGCGAACCATAAACACAGACTTCCTAGAACGCATACTGCATGGATTGCGTGCCAAAAAACTAACGTGGCGTCTATGCACAACTTGATGTGAACTTTCCTGGTTATATAATGGACATTTACTGTGATTTGCTCACGTAATACACATTTTTCCTATCGTCATTACATAGCACGATTCTCTGAGTATTAGTAGCAATAAATCTCGTGACTTTGTTTTTGTTTTTTTATCCTTATTGACTGCGGAAAAACGATTCGTGGAATGATTAAACAGCAAGAGAGTAAGGGTAAATAAAATAACAATCGACCAGCGTTATTGGTTGTCGAAAAGTAAGTGGATAGCAGGGGCGTAGCTACTGCCGTATGTGCCGGATCATTGATTGATGTAAGCAAAAATTTGCAACATATTATTCATTACCATCTCATAGCGTACACCAAGTATTTGTAATAAAGTTGCCATTTTTTTTTTTCTGATACGGAGCCCTTAGCTATGTCACTGGTGGAAAGATAGGTTTTTAACCTAATTCTGAAAAAGGAGGAGGTTCTCGATTCGGATGTTTTTTTTTTTATGTTTGTTCGCGCATAACTTCGTCGCTTGCCAACTGATTTGAGAAATTCTTTCTTTGTTGGAAAGGGTATAATTTCCAAATAGTGCCATAGTCACCAAGTCGGGATCTGATGATGGAATCTTGGCGAAATCGAAGTAACTCTTCAAATTTTATAGGAAAACGTACTGCGATTTTGGTATTTTTATCGAGGACTTAAACATTTACAGTTAAAATGTAACATTTGATGAAGTAGAACTGATGAAGAAGACCAGAAATGGCCAACGGAACTTCATACTCGCATAGATATCACAATGAAGATAGTTAAGCGACTATGACAATACAAATAAATCACTAAAATGATCAAAATAACTTAAATTTCGGAAGTCGATGACAAGAAACAAAAAATTCCGAGAAACACCGACTTCCGTCCAAGGTTATTTTTTTTTTGTAAAAAGCTTTTTTAATTATTTGCAAATTGATTCCTAATGGATATTGTGATGTAAGATTGGTGTAGTTTTGTATCTCAAGTGTCTGCGCAACTGGACAATATGTGGAGTCATTGAAACAGGCACGCTCTCGGTAAAATCTAGGCAGTTGGAATTTTCACAGATGATGTATAGTTATGTTGCCGCAAATACTAAAAAAAAAACCAGATTATAATAAATATCTAAGATATGAATATTTTTTTCCGTTCTTATAATTATACTAGCTTTTGCCAGCGGCTTCAGTCGTGAGAAAGTAGATTTCTCCATACAAACTTCCGAACCCCGTTTTACCCCCTTAGGGGTGGATTTTCGTAAAATCCGTTCTTAGCGGATGTCTACACCCTATAAGGAACCTACCTGCCAAATTTTAAGTTTGTAGGTGTTATAGTTTCAGAGATTTCGTGACTAATCAGTGAGTGATATTTTGCTTTTATATACACCCCCTTTTTTTTAATTAGTGCACAATAAAATGGGGCTCAATCAGTACCCGTTACTGATCATATTTATGTAGTCAAAAGTACAAAAAACGAAATCCCAAAATTGTCCACGAAAATTTGTCATTATTGGTAAATTCATAATTGAATCATCATTCATAACAACTACTACTAGAAAATACTAACCGCAGTGTTTTTCCATTTTTATTGACATTCTTTCATTCATAAACAATAACCTGTACAATGTTTCCATAAATTGAGTGAAATTTTGGGATACAAACAAACGCTCATAACTTTGCTGTTTATGAATATTATGCATTGAGACTTTACTTAAATAATAACAAGACCTTTTCTAATAAGCCCTTTAAGTATTTGCCATAATTAAAAAATAGTGGTGTATACAGATGTACCTATAGCCTAGACGGGCGAAACAGCAGACAAAACTTATTTAATTCCCAAAACTGCAGACACATTAACCTCTTACTTAATAAAATCAATAAAATTAACATTTATATTGTCATTCTTACTTTCAAAATGCAACTTGTCAAATACCAGTCATAGAGAAAGTTTTTTTTTTAATCCGGCAGAATCGGCTTTTGACCTTTGCCTCGCTGAATGGTTAAAAATATCGCTACACTAACGAGACGTAATAGCGAATGATAAATATTAAATTTTATCGGTTATTATGTAAGAAGGTAATCGATTTCGATGGTTTACGGTTTTTTATGTATAGTGTTGTTTGTTTTATTAAAACTGTGTCTAAATAGTAGCGTTGATTTACGGTTTTGTTTGAGTGTTTAGTTCTAAGGGTCTTTCAACGTGGACGGGTCGATGTTAAAATTAAATAAAACAAGCTGTTGATGTTGTGTTGGTGGATGTCACATGTCTTCGAATTTTTGGTTCTAGGACATGCCGGTTTCCTCACGATGTTTTCCTTCACTGTTTTGAGAGCAGTGGTTTTGAAATAAATTAGACAAAGTAATGCACCTGGCTGGGTTTGAATTTGAACCTGTGATCACTCGTAAGTCCGGTTCTCTCACTAATGCTTCGTTTTATTATTAAAAGTATATCATAGTATAAGTATATATAGCTGAAGACTTGCAAAGTGAATTAAGGAGGCTACAAGACAAACTAAAATTCAATGACCATTATTATAAGATATTCGGCTGGCCTGTTGGTCTAGTAGTTAGTGCCCCTGACTGCTATGTCGGATGTCGTGGGTTCGATTCCCACGTGATGAGCACAATCATTTGTTCTGTGTCTGGGTGTAATTTATATATGATATGTATGTACTAAGAAATATTTAAGTATATTTATCAGTTGTCTAGTACTCATAACACAAGCTCTGCTTAGCTTGAGACTAGACGCCGTTGTGTGATAGTTGTGGAATATAATATATTACAAAATCACTTTTACTTTCTTTCACGAAACTGGTGTTGAATAAAATTTGAATAAATAGATAAATAATTTATTTCTGTCGATATAAAACCTCTGTTGTATAATATTTTTGCTATAAATATTTATAAATGTTAAAAATTCTGGTGATGAAACATTTTTCTTCTGAAGAATTATTGGTTTTGATAATTGAAAACGTGATTTGTTTGATAAAAACGATTGTGGGGTTACGTAACATATAGACTGAAGCGTTTTACTGTATTTGTAGTTTTTTTTTGATGTGAGAACTGTTGGTAGTTACGAAGTCTGTAAAAACTTCCAGTGTAGTTTCTTTTTTAAAGTAGGTAAAATTATATATAGAGAGTAGTGGTAGCCGAGTGGTAACGGCCCCGACTTACGAGTTGTAGGTCGCGGGTTCAAACCGAGCCAGGGGCATTACTTTGTGTAATTTATTTCATCACCACTGCTCTCAAAACGGTGAAAGAAAACATCGTGAGGAAACCGGCATGTCCTAGAACCAAAAATTCGATGACATGTGACATTCACCAACCCGCACTGGGCCCGCGTGGTGGATTACGGCCCATTCCCTCTCTTAGAGAGGAGGCCTGTGTCCCAGCAGTGGGAACATTAAAAGGCTGATGATGATGATGATGAAAATTATCCAATGACATCCCCCGCCCTTGGGCGGATCAGGAGATAGTGTCAGACTCTCACTGACTAAAAACCTACCCCGCTCCTTCTTTTCCTTGGTTCTAGGGCCCTGGTATGCATTTTCATACCTCCACAGAGCTCCAGACTAGGCCTCGACCTCACTGGGACCCTATAGTTTATTGTCCGTAAACGACTTGGACTCGGTCCGATTTGTTACTGGATTTTGAATTTGAAGAATTTTTAATTATAAAATTCCCAAGTTGGTCCCATAGAGATTAATATTGTTTTGATCTGATGATGAACTTCGGAGATATAAAACGGAATTCTTTAAAAAAAATCATAGCAGAATTGCAAGTAAAATTGCTTTGTTTATACATCTTAAATGAAAAATGATGAATGAGTCTTTAAGTCAAGAGTGAATGGGTTACTTCTAGGCAAGCGTGCTCCATCGTCGACCACATCATCGCTTACCATCAGGTGAGATAGTGGTCAAACGCGAGCCTATGAATAATAATAAAAAAAAAACATGCATTCGCTGACTGATTGAAGGAAGAAGGGGGGTACATAGAACTAATCTGATGATGAAGCCGAAAGGTAGGTAAGAACCGGAATTCTGTAATAAATCGGTGTATCCTAGCCGTGTTTGGTATTATTAAAACGCTTGTGAAAAAGGAGTACAATATCAAACTTTATTATTTTTATTCGTACCTTCAGCTGCCTTTAGTCCTGCCAATTTTTTCGCATATTCTTTGTCATGAACATAATTATTTTCGACTAAATAATTACGGACGTTATCTAAATACTTTTTCCGTTTCAAATTCGCGAGTTTTAAAATTCTTTTAATCTGCGGATCATTCTTTAGCGCTCGTCTGATTTCTGTTTCATCGAATACTGTTAGAACTGTCGTAGGTTTGGCTGTTGTCGTCTTTTTGGTCGTTGTTGCTGTTGTGGGTTTATCGAAAGAAAATTTCGTGTAGTTCTTCCATGTTTTGTAGTTTTCTTGCTTAGCTTTCACTTCGTCTAGAAGATCATAAAATGCTCCATCTTTGTTCCTTCCGATTAGTTGTATTTGTGCTAGCTGTCTGACGATTTCTTTTTGTCTTGCTAGTATCTTGTTTAGCTCTTTGTAATGTGGCATCTCCGGTTCTTCATAGCTTTGGTAATTTCTTTCGTCGTAGGTTTCATATGCGTTATTTTGATTATATTCGCTGGGATATTCTGAGTCTACATTATATTTGGCGTTCGTTCTTTTAGCTTTATTGTCGTAGTTATTATTATCAACTAGATCTTGAAAGCGATCAGTATCTGGGATAGAATCGTCTTTTTTAAAGTCGATAGGTGGCAAAGTGTAGTGTGTTTTTCTTCTCACCATTTTGAATTCGTCTAAACTCTTTTTGACTATCTCATTATCTATTCTTGTTTGAATTTGTGGTAGAATTTTGTGACTGACGTTGTCATCAAATCTTCCAGTATGTTTTTTACTGTCGAGTTCATTTTTGTCAATGATTTTTTTGTAATTCATCTCATAATTTTGGTAATTATAAAGCTCATCATCGTTGATTTTGTGGGTATGCTTATTATGGTGTTTTATTTGTTTTACAGCGTTATCTTTATGGTTATTCTTTGCTGTATCACGGTTTTTGTATTTGTCGTGTGAATTGAACTTTTGGTAATTAGTATCATCGTTCTGATGGACAATTATAGGCATTTTGTCGCTGGATACGTTTTTCGGGATGCCGATGTCGCGTTTTTGTACGTTTTTAGGTGAATCATACTTTTGAATATTTTGGTGCATATCATTATTGTCATTCTTAGGTAAATCATATTTGTGGCTATTCTTATCCGTAGTGCTATTTTTGAAATTTTTATGCATATCATATTTTTCAACATCCTGATTCGTACCGCCGTTTTGAAAAATAATATTCACATTTTTAGTTTTAGTTTCAGCTTTGCCTTTTTTATGTAAATCGTTATTTTCTCTCTTAGGTAAATCATATTTTTGAACATTATGATTTGTACTATTTTCAAAAACAATAGTATCATTCTCAGTCATACTTGGATTTTTGACATTTTTATTCTTATCAAATTTTTTGTCATTCAGGTTCGTGCCATTTTCAAAAGAAAGTGTCCCCTTTTCAGTTGTAGTTGGTATTTGGACATTCTCATCGTTTTCTTTCTTTGAAAAATTATACCTTTGGACATTCTGATCATTACTGTTGTTTTGTAATAAGTAATTCACATTTTTAGCCATAGTTTTATTTTTGACATTTGTACGTAAATAATATTTTTGAACATTATCCTTATCATTATTTTCGAAATTCTTATGAACAATTTTGGTCAAACTTCCATTTATAATTTTAGTGCTTAGGTTTTCAACAATAGCCTCTTTCATAACAGTAAGTTCTTTTATATCTTTCATAACCTTGCTATGGTTTTTGTCATCAGCATTCTCTTCAGGACTCTTTAATGACATATTTCTTTTCTTATTTTCCGCGATGTCTAAATCAAACAGTGTCACATCTTTCTCTGATAAACTGTTATTATCCTTCACCATAAGATTTTCGGTTCCGTCGCCCGGATTATCATTGGACATTTCATCAATAACTCTATTAGTTTTAGTAATTACTTTTACGCCTTTTCTGTTTGTTTCTGCAGATATATTAGCAACATATTTCCCGTGATTCTCTTCTGTTGTATTATTTTTCTCAGTTATATTGGCTTTGTTCCCATTTTTGGAAACCAAATTGATTTTTTTAGTACAGTTTTCGTAAATATTGCCGCCAAAGTGACCGTGGCAAATATCTGAAATGTAACATTATTTTAATATTAACATAACTTAATAACATAACATAATATCAAACACACTATCACACAACGTCGTCTAGTCCTAAGCTAAGCAAAGCTTGTGTTATGGGTACTAGACAACTGATAAACATACTTATATATTTCTAAATACATACATATTATAGATAAATTACACCCAGACACAACAAATGATCGTGCTCATCACATAAACATTTGTCCTGGGTGGGAGTCGAACCCACGACCTCCGGCATAGCAGTCAGGGCCACTAACCACTAGACAAACAGGCCAGTCAGGCATCTGCCTCATAATGTTCCCACTGCTGGGACTCAGGCTTCCTCTCTAGGAGATGGAATTGGCTGTAACCGTAATCCACCACGACCACGCGGGCCTAGTACGGGTTGGTGGATGTCACATGTCTTAAAATTTTTGGTTCTCGGACATGCCGGTTTCCTCACGATGTTTTCCTTCACCGTTTTGAGGCTTGAACCTGCGACTTAAACTCGTAAGTCGGGGCTTTAACTTTTATTTTTATTTATTAAAACTTATACGCATGTAAAGCCATTTATCCCGGTTGTCATTCGTAGATCTTTGACAGGCGTTACAGATAGTCAGACGCCAGTGAGTCTGACCATCAGTCTATCCATGGAGTATCATGACGTGTTGCCCAGTTAGTGGGGTAGGGGGTCGTCTGATACGTAATTTTGCTGAACTGAACCTATTTAGCGCAGTCGTGAGATATAATGTTAGTCATCATCATCATCATTTCAGCCAAAAGACGTTCACTGTTGGACATAAGCCTCCCCCAAGCATCGCCACAATGGCCGGTCCTGTGCGTCTCGCATCCATCGGACTCCAGCGACCGTGACCAGGGCCTCAAGTCTGCTATTACAATAGTGTCAGAATCGTCTATCATTGATTTCATCATGGTTGATTTTGACAGTTAGGTAATCTACTAATATAATGGCGTCACTATGACTTTCCAACAGTCAATCACTGACACACCATTGAAATCTCGTACATAATGACAAATGAATTTCTGACTTATAGGGTAATCTGCTAAAACTTTGTCAGTTCCATATAGACTTACAATTAGATTTGTCTGAATACGACAAAGTCATTCTACCACCATTCGTTTACGAGACCAATAACCGACCAATGATCGACCAATATGATTTAGCAGATTAAGAACTTTTACCAAAATGACAATGGGATTGTGTTGGAATGTCGAATTTACAAAAATAGCAGACTTGAGCCCCAGGCCATCGGCCCACCTTGTGGGAGGCCTTCCAACGTTGCGTCTTCTTATAATGTTAGTGTTTTATTTTAATCTTATTTTTTTACGTTTTTATCTTCACTGCGCGTACCTACCTATCTGTGACAAATAAAATATTATTTTTTCTTTCATCGGTGAACAAACAACTAAATATAAGAGTCATATTTCCAATATTTGAAGGACGTAAAATTTTCCTCTATATTAAACATAACTTAGCCTGTTATAAGATGGCCCGGGGCTACCACACCTCTTTGTTTTATTGACTTTGGTCCATATTAAAAAACAACATTATTACCGTTAAGACTGCCTGAGAGCGATTCGCAAAATTTTTTTAAAAATGAGAAATCTTTAAATTACTTCGCCTTTTATGGGGGAGTGAGAGATGGAGTCAGATTTTTACTGACTAAAATCACACCCTTGTTCTTTTATTTGCTCATAGTTCTCTAGGGTCGCGGTATATTTATGTAACTTTCACAAACTAAAAGACAAAAAACGGTAATTTAAAAAGCTAAAAAACCCGTCTGCTTTTCTGAGCATTCATGAAAAAGCCCTAAAACAAGAAAGTCGTTGTACCCGATTGCACTTATCTATATAATATTTTAAATACTGGCAGTCGGGACCCATTCTAGAAACATTACACTCCATGGAAAGAAATGGCATAGAATGGTAATCTCGTATATAATGACAAATGAATGTCTGTGGAGGTAAGCAGTAATCTGCTAAAATTTTGACGGTTCCTTTGATCAGTGATTTACCATTAGAACGTCACTATGCAGTCATTGATTTTACGTTACAAGACGGCTCATACCACAATTCTATTACGAGACCACTGAAAGACCAATGATCGGCCATTATGAATTAACAAATTACGAATTTTTAGCAAAATGACAATGAAATCGGTTATAATATTATGAAAATAGCAGACTACCATGTGGTTGGTGGTTTGAAAGTAGCGCCAGTGACTGAAATGTTGAAAGGAAATCGTTTGTCTTGGTATGGTCATGTGAAGAGGAGGGATGAAACACATGTTACTAAAAGAGTTATGAGTTTATATGTGGATGGATGGAGAAGGTGAGGGAGTCCAAAGAAGAGATTGATATAAGGATTGTGTGAGGAGTGATATGAAAGAAAAGGGAGTTAGTGATAGCGTGACGAGTGACAGGACAGATTGGAAGAAAAAAACGTGTTGCGCCGACCCCAAATAAAACGGGATAAGGGCAGGAAGATGATGATGAGCAGGTTACCAGGTACCTGGTAGTATGATGGGTAAAAAAAAACGTGTTGCGCCGACCCCAAATAAAACGGGACAAGGGCAAGATGATGATGATGAGCAGGCTACCAGGCGGGCACCTGGTAGTATGATGGGTAAAAAAAAACGTGTTGCGTGATCTCGATGGTGGTGATTGTATTTTTTTTTTTGTACTTACTCAATATCATAAGAAAACAAACGCAAAACTGAAAGGAAAACATAACGCAACAGTGAAAACCGCAACAAACATTGAATAAAATGAAATTTTATGACGTTAAAATCTATAAAAATAAATATTTACTACTTACGTTGTTTTTGGTCTAACAATAAATCTTATATAGCGTGAAGTCTAGGTTAAGTGCATTATATTTTTATGATTTTCATTTTTTCGATTCGTTCGATATTAACTCTATATTAAATACGATAAAGCTGAAGTGTTGGTTTCTTTGAAACAAAGAGATTTATGTACACCGTTAAATTTTGATCGTTTTAATCCCGTGGAGGGTCGATCCGGTATATGAAACACTATCGATTTGTAAAGATAAAATAAAAAAATAAAGTACGTTTTTTCTTAAACTCAAATTAATTTATGCATGTACGAAATTAATTTCTTGAAGTAAACGAGACATTGTAGGTAAGTAGTTGTCGGTCGTTGCGTACTACCTACAGGTCATTGGACTCGCCCAGCTGACGTTTACTTAAAGAAATTAATTTCGTACATGTTTATATAAATTCGAGTTTTATAAAAAAAGTACTTTTTTTTGGGAAATAATACAATTACTAGATTTAACTTATTAAACTTCGGTTTATTGCACAATAGTGAAACACATTCAATGACTTGACAAATATAAGTTGCAAGGACAGTGGCGCGGAAGGCGGCCAAAGACTGTACTACAATAATTTTTAAATTACGGCAAAGGCGATGTTTACATTCTTCCAACATCCTCTCTTAAACATAAGCCCATCTTGGATGAACAAAAAAACAGCTTGGAGTATGTCGTTGCCTTCGTGAGAGCATCCGCAACCATCATATCAGTCTGTATATAGCGAACTTCAATTGTCCCTCCTAGTACTTTGTCGCGAATAAAGTGGTGCCTCACGTCTATGTGTTTCGTTCTGGAATGATAACCATCAGTACCTGAAAGTTTTATAGAACTTTGATTATCACTGTAAATGATCATAGATTTATTTTTCATCTCTGGCCAAAAACATTCTTGAAATTGCTTCAGCCATAAAGCTTCCTGTACGCAGGATGATAATGACATATACTCTGCTTCCGTTGTGGACAGAGCAACCGTAGGTTGTCTTCTCGAGTTCCAGCTGATTGTTCCTCCCTGAAAAACGAATGCATAACCAGTGCAGGAGCGCCGATCATCCTCTGAGCTAGCCCAATCAGCATCACAATAACCATGAGCCATAGTCTCTTCAGAATTCTGCTTGTAAGTCAGCCTATAATCTTGAGAGCCTTTCAAGTAACGCATGACGCGCTTAAGAGCAACCCAGTGCTGCATTTCAGGCTTGCAATTATATTTGCTTAACGTATTGACAGTAAAGCTAATGTCGGGCCTGGTTGCTTGTGATATGTATAATAAGCACCCTATTATTTCTTGATAAGGAAATTCTATAATATTTATTTCCTCTGTATTTCCTTTTCTATTCAATTTTGTATTCGGTTCCATTGGAGTTTTGACCGTCTTACAATTGGACATACCATATTTTTGTAACACTTCTCGTTTGTACTTTCTTTGGTCCAAGTATATTACTCCTCTCTTCCTGTCTCGTTCTACATGAATACCAATGCAATACCTCACATCTCCAAGGTCTTTAATTTTAAACTGTTTATGTAACTGTTCTTTTATATAACTTTTTGTTTCTTGATTATTAGTAAATAACAACAGATCGTCCACATAGACAGCCAGGAAAGTTACATTATTATTATTTTCAATTCTGAAGTAAATACAGGGATCTAGTTTAGATTGGAATAGACCCATTTCTTTCAATGTAAAGTCAATCTTTTTATTCCATTGCCTGCTGGCTTGTTTTAAGCCATACAATGATTTTTTTAATAAACATACACTTTCTTTTTGACCATTCTCATACATGGGTGGCTGTCTCATGTAGATTTCTTCTTCTATGTCACCTTGTAGAAATGCTGACACAGCATCCATTTGACATATGTCTAAATCATGTTTAACAGCCAAAGCAAACAAGTATCTCAAGGATGCAAGCCTTACAACCGGTGAAAAAACTTCAGTGTAATCAGTTCCTGGTTTCTGAGAACAACCCTTTATTACCAGTCTTGCCTTGTGTTTTACTATGTCTCCATTTTCGTTTGTCTTTGTTTTGAAAACCCATTTGCATGGTATGGAATGTTTATCATCTGGCAGAGTAGTAACCACCCATGTGTTGTTGTCCAACAGAGATTTGTACTCTTCATCCATTGCCTGTTTCCATTGTTTTGCATTTGGACCTGATAAAGCTTCTTCAGCAGTCAGTGGATCTGGAACTTGCACAACACACATGTAATTATTGCCTTGCATCTTGTGTCTCCGATGTGACCTCAGTGTGATGTTTCTTTGAAAGTTATTACCATCATCATCATCGCTATATTCATCTGTATCAGGACAATATGTTTCGTCATCACTTCTCCTATTCACAATACAACTATCAAATGAGGTATCATTACTAGGTGATGATGTTATGTCTGGTATATTGGGTGAGCTATCATCAACATTTATTGTGTCTTCTACTGACAAATTATGTGAATCATTTTCAGTTGGAATAGGGATAATAGCATATTGTGGCAATGAAGTAGGCATTTTCTGAGTGATATTTTCACTGTAATCACATTTTTCGACGAATGTCGCATCTCTGCTGATTACCACTTTCTTATTAACTGGATCAAAGAATCTATATCCCTTTGTGTTCTCACAGTAGCCTACGAACACTAATTCACGTGATTTACGATCCCATTTTAAACGATTTTGTTTAGGAACATGTACCATGGCCTTGGAACCAAATATCTTCAAATGTGAAATGTTTGGTTTCTTACCACTCCATTTTTCATACGGTGTTACCTCAGCCAGCACTCGTGACGGGGATCTGTTGATGATATAGGCTGCAGTAGCGACTGCCTCCGCCCAAAAAGGTTTTTGCAGTTTTGCTTCAAACAGCATGCACTTAGCACGCTCCACCAGCGTTCTGTTCATTCTCTCCGCTAGCCCATTTTGCTCCGGTGTATATGGGGTGCTGGTCTGATGTTTGATGCCAGAAGCTGCTAGAAAATTAGATAATTCTTTATTACAATATTCTTTACCATTGTCGCTTCTTAGAATTTTAATTTTCTTTCCTAGTTCATTCTCTACTTCAATTTTAAATTTCTCAAACACTGATTTAATATCCATTTTATTATTTAGAAAGTAAACATATACTTTTCGAGAGTAATCATCTATGAAGGTTATGAAATACTTTCCACCACCAGCAGACGGAGTTTCCATCGGACCACACAGATCTGTATGAATTATCTCAAGTAATGTATTTGCTCTAGAACCAGAATTTGGAAACGGTAATCGTGTTTGTTTTGCTTCACAACATGGTATACAAACAGTGTCAATTTCTTTGTTACTTATAGCAATACCCTCAGCACACAATTCTAACCTCTTTACATCAGCGATATTCAAATGCCCCATTCTCTTATGCCATGTAGTTAAATCTGAATTATTTACGCTTATCGTAGCATATGCATTACCAGTAATAGTATTGAGTTTGTACATGTTATTGGTCAGCCTCGCCGTTGCTACTAAATTCTTATTGACATTGTATATATTACATCCAGTGTCAGTGAATTCTATTTTACAGCCACTCTTTGTTAACTGACTGACCGATAGCAGGTTTGCACTCAATTGAGGAATAAATAAAACATCTCTCACCTGGATTTGACATTCATTTCTATTTAACTTGGTTTGTACATTTATATTACCCATACTTTGCACGGAGACTGCTTCACTGTTTGCCACCATTATTTTTTGAATCGGAGGTGATTTTATGTCATACAACCAATCTGAGCGTCTTGTCATGTGCATTGTAGCGCCTGAATCGATATACCAGTCATCCTGATTCAATGTACTGTAAGCTGAAAAAATTGCTGAAAAGTTGTTTTGATTAGTTTTTTCTGAATCATGTTTTTGCAATTTGCACTGGTTTTGAAAGTGTCCATATTTGTTACACTTGTAGCAACGGGGGCCCTTTCCTTTTGGTTTTGTACTATTCTTAGAGGTGTGTTTGTGCTTAGTAAAGAATGCTGAACTTTCGGATACTGTGACTTCCTGTAAAAGTTTTGTTTTTATAGAATCTGATGAGATTTTGATGCCAGAACTTTCCAGACCCATGATCATAGGGTTATATTTGTCGGGTAGCCCTGCCAACATGAGTGTTCCCAGCCATTCATCTCCAACTTCGAAGCCAATGTTCCGCAATTTATGAGCTGTACTCATAATTTTGTTCACATATTCTTCTATACTCGGACAGTTATCTAATGAAGTGTTGATTAAATCCTTCAGTAGGCCAACTTTCCTAGACAGCCCGGAGTCTTCAAATGCATTTTGAAGGTTTTGCCAAACTTGTTTCGATGACGTGGCAGTTTCTATATGCACGTAGTTTATCGGTTCGACCAACAAAATTATCTTTGACTTGGCTTTAACATCTTTCTTGGGATCGACCTCGGTGCCAGGATCAACACATTCCCATAAGTCGTCCAACTCCAAATATGACTTTACTGCGAATTTCCACGTTGAATAATTTTCCCGGCCGGCTAATTTCTCAATTTGCAGGTTAGTCGCCATTATTCACAGAGTGATTCCGATTCGCGTTCTTTGTACTGTACTTTAGACTTTGCAATAAATATTTAATACTGATCTAATAAAGGTATATGAGACGGCCCATAACCTGTGGGAAATAATACAATTACTAGATTTAACTTATTAAACTTCGGTTTATTGCACAATAGTGAAACACATTCAATGACTTGACAAATATAAGTTGCAAGGACAGTGGCGCGGAAGGCGGCCAAAGACTGTACTACAATAATTTTTAAATTACGGCAAAGGCGATGTTTACATTCTTCCAACACTATCAATACATTGCCGGGGGGTTTATTTAATAAGCTAACAAATAATAACAGGAAAATATTGAGGGAAATATTGAGATGTTTATTTTCGAAGAAATGTTTTGACGTGATTACTTCCATATTGGGAGATTATTTGTTATCCAATTGGTAGAAAAGTAAACGAGATATTGTATTTTTAAATAAATATATCTCGGCTGCTCTACGGAAAATCAAAGTAACAATTTTTTTTCATAAATCAATGTTTTTACATTTTTGGTACTTTTAAAGCATAACGGATATGGCTACATTCACAGAACAAAAAAAAAGCAAAAAAAAAAAAAACAAAAAAGTGCAAAATATTTTCGGAAATCGGTGTTTAATAACAAAAAGTCCAAACTATTATAGAAACACCGACTTCCGAAATTAAAGTAATTTTGCACTTTTTGTTTTTTCTTTTAAGTCGGTTTTTTTTGAAAAAAAAAAAAAACTGTGTCGTGGTTTGTCGTGGCTTGGAATACACCAAAAAAAAAAACGAATCTTTTCAAGCCTACGCATCATCATACAAAGTGTTGTAGCCAATCAACGACGTCAGAAGGCACCATCACACGACACAACACAGTAATGTAACTAGGGTTGCCAACCATACTATATTATATAGTATTTAACTATATTTTGAGTCTGTGTACTATATATATACTGTTGAAGAAATATATAGTACATAAAAATACTATCTTTTCAAACTTTGAATGATACGGTAGCGAGTATTCGAACGTATTTATCTTACTGCGTTTTAAAAAGTATTAATGTCAAACAAATGTTTGGTCATTGGTCTGATATGTTTTTGTTCTTTGATTTTGCAGATTATTTTCAATTAAATATTTTTCTTTTCTTTAAGAAGTTAAAGTCCTAAGTAAATTAGTTATTGAAAAGAAAATAGTAGTGATAAACAAATTGGGTCGATACCAAAAAACAAAAAAAACTTCAAAATATATAAACCTTAATAAAAGTATAGAGATTTTGATTTATATTAATTTAAAATTTGAATGTGTTAATATTATGACACTTTTATTTTAGATAAAAACATTCTTAGTACTTACATCAAGATGTGCAAACAAATACGTATATAGTTTTATAAAAGCAAATAAGTTACAAATATATCTTTGTTTATTTTTGCTTTTTCCATAATTTTTTTTTTTAATGTTACGTATATTTTTTATAGCTTAGTTTGTAAAAAATACTATATTTCGTCGAAGAAATGTTGGCAACCCTAAATGTAACCCAAGCTTAAGACAGTAATTAGCAATTAACATTTGATCTGAACTCGCAATAAAAACAATCAACAAAGATGTATTGTCATGATACGCTAATGATCTAAATTGTAAGACGGAGAATTGATATCCGGGGTCTTCTTTCAAGGCAAATAAATGCTAATCAGAGGCCGTGCGAGCTTTTAAGGGGATTACATCGCCCAAATAAAAAAAAAACACCTAGGTTGATTGAAGTTTATAGATTATTCCTTATGTACGAGTACCATATAAAAAATGAATAGGGATACTTAAGGACATTACTAATAAATTGTATTGATTAAGTTTCTCAAAAAAATACCCTAACTCTAGAAAAAAAATCTGGTAAATAGGCTTTTTTTGAACATTAATTCCATATTTTCTCGAAAACGGCTCTATATTTATACATTGAATTTATACCAAAATATATGTTACGATAAATTGAATAACTTGTATTGATTTTTTTTCTAATTTCATTGAATATCGATAAGTAATCAAGAAAAAACTCGAATCAGTACTAACACCCCGCGCGCAGCACCCCCTGCAATGCCTGTGTAGAGGTCAATTCTTCTCTACTAGAGTAGAGGTAAATTGTTCAAGGTCATTGAGCAATGTAATACCCTTAACTGAATCAATTTGACTACCTAAAATGAACTGTTAAGGGGATGGGGCTATATAGGCTGTATAGCTCAATATCTGCCCCTCTATCTCGCTCGCATGTCTGACATTTTAAGACCAAGTAATGTGGGGTAACCTGCTAAAATTTTGTGAGTTCCTACCTACAAGGCCGTCGACTCATTTATTTGAAGAAATTAATTTCATACATGCGTATATTAATTCGAGTTTTAGAAAAAAGTACTTTTTTTTAATTTTCTCTTTACAAATCGATAGGGTTTCATGTATCGAATCGACCCGCCGCGGGATTAAAACGACCAAAATTTAACGGTGTTTACTAAAAACTACATATTTCTAAATGGAAAGTACCTTGACAAGAACTTAAGAGGTAAGGTTGGGGCCCTGACCGAGATGAAGTCAAGTCTTCCGCATTTCAAACCTTGCATGAGTTCAGTATCAATGATTTTTCCTATTTTAAGTCGTTTCGCGCGCTCTGGCGGCCATCTTGATAATTTACGTTCTTTTTAAAATTCAAAAGGACGTATAGACAACCTCCTTTCGAATTTTAAAAAAGTGATTTTTTTTTTAAATTTATTTGACAATAAAATTAATGGAGGTATTGTACAATTATTTGCCGTGTACTATACGTACCTATATAAGTTTTATTTTGTTATTTGACAATTAATTTACACACAGGAGGTTTTCGCGGGAAGTTCAGTGGCTATTTCAATTATTCGCAAATTGATTCCTAGTGGATATTGTGATGTAAAATTGGTGTAGTTTTTTAGTTAAAATAAAATAAGAGAATCGCACAAAAATCGTCTTCTTGAAATTGTGACCTAACGTCATTGCATTGTGCTGTTTTACAAATCGGACTCGGACGTAGTCGCGGGCGTTAACTAGTGATTTTTTTTATACTTGATATAAACTAGTACAAAACTACCATACCACCTGATGGTAAGCAGTGATGCAATCGTTGATGGTGAGGCGCACTAGTTTAAGAGCGTATTCACTCTAGCCTTGAAGACACCTAAATTATAATCGGACACCGCTCGAAGACCGCAGCAGGCAAATTGACGAGGCGAAACGCTTAGTCTGGACCGTGGAGTGATAGCGGAATCAAGTCATGCAATTTCGGGGCACACTACAAAATGCGTCCTATACCAGATGGCTGACGACTCTAAAAAAGTAAAAATAATAATTAATCATTTATTGTTAGGCATCTTGGCCCATAGTCTATGGGCCATAGATACATACCTTACAGACTAACATATGTATATGTATAAAGTAAATACAATTTATGATTAGTAAATGAGACTAACACCTGTATTTATAAAGAAGTAATTACTGGTTACTAAGTAAAACCTTATTAAGTCATTACTTGACGTTTGAAATCATCATTCAAAATTTGAATTTTTCCTAATTATAGAATAGAAATTATTACTTAAGTAGTTAGGTACTTTTACTCAAGTATTTAGTTTTACTTGTTTATAAATACGGGTGTTAGAACTATGTTAGTAACACTTCACATTGCACTAGGATCTATTGTTCTGTGACACCTGTCAGCGACGGAACACCACGCCCTGCGGCCAAAAGTCTTCGTTCAACACGAGGGGCAGAAAAGTGTTCGGGACTCGCACCACGAACGCCTTGAAATTGACGTTACGATGCGACTCCAGCTGCTGCAGGCCTGCACCACAAAAGATAGATAGCACAGAAGACAATCTACATACGTGTCGCGCTCGAGCAACGCACACATAGACAGCGCTCACGGACACGATATCTTGTACGTGACTAAACCAGTGCTAAGCCAGTGCTAGATCACAGAGTACTTCTTCTAGCGACCGCCGAGCGTAGGTATAAAAAGTGAAGTACATACATGAGATTTACTTTTGTACCTATTTTGTGCCTGCACCCTCAGCGCGTACTTCATATTTTGGCGCACGTACTCCACAATGTCTTCCACCCTTATGGAACCTAAGTGCCCGTTTACGGACACGCGGCGCGTTGGGCAGCGCGTCGGTCGTCGCAGCGGCCCGCGCCATCGCACGCGCAAACATATTTATGTATGGCAATGTTCGATAATGTTTACGGAGACTCACTTTTTAAAACAGAACTATCTTCTAAGAAAATGTCGTCGATCATGTCATCCTCCATGGCTGTCGGCAAATCACATCGGGACTGGCAGAATCGCAGCTTGCTTTTATTGAAATACGTGTGGTGCCCGCGGCGGCGGACGCGGCGATCTCCGCCGCTGAAGTTTTACCCTGAACAAAAAACGCCGGGCGACGCCGCGGTCGCCGCTGCGTTCTACGCCGCGGTCGCCGCTGCATTCTACGCCGCGGTCGCCGCTGCGTTCTACGCCGCGGTCGCCGCTGCGTTCTACGCCGCGGTCACCGCCTATATTTCAAGCAAACGCGCGTAAAAACGCGTGTCCGTAAACACTCTCATACGACCTCATATGTTTGAATTTATTGCGGGCCGCGCCGCTCAACGCGCCGCGTCTACGTAAACACGGCTTAAGCCTGTGCTCCAAGCTTTGTAGATTGGTGTTAATCAAGTCTGGATCACCAATAGATGTTGTATACAATTACTAATAAGGTTTTCCGAGAACACGGGAAAGTCAATATATACCTTACGAAGTAGATAATTAGGTATCATTTGAAATAACGAGAATCGAAGGTTGTTAGTGATTTCAGACGACTCCGTTCAGGTTAACTCAAGATGTTTTCCTTATTACGTCATTAGTGCACGGTGTCTTATGTCGTACGACTATCCTTAAACCCTGCGTTAGCTTATTTAATTAGCGTACTTGTTAGGGTCTAGACTTGGACTTAAAATAAAAGGCAGGGGACTGTAAAACTGACTACGTATATACAGGTAAATTACAGAAAGAAAGAAAGAAAGAAAATCGTTTATTCGACCTCTCACATACAGTCAAAAAAAATAGTAAGAGAAAAAAAAAAAAAAAAACAACATTAAAATCTGTGCAAGGCCAAAAAGGCGCCTAACTCAGCAAGTGCTGCGATATTTAAGAACTTTAAGAGCCCTTTCACATTTCGGCATTACGCAAATTTAGGTATTTTATGCATCGAGCGGGCGGCGAACTACGTGAGCGATATTTTCATTCATGCTTCTAGCAGTCTCGCTCGCACTATGATATTCTGTATACGGCGGCTAAACGATCTTGATCTTTCGTAATTGAAGTATTCAGAAAGAGGTTAGAAGATGGATATTTTTTTTAAATGTCGTTTTAATTTAAATATGTTCAAACAAATATTTTTAATATTCTGCAGTATTCGATAAACAACAATATATACTATTCATAGCAAAAATAGATTTTTAAAGTTGTATATATTTATTTTTAATTCATATAAATTAGTGCTCGACTGTGATCCAACCTGATGGTAAGCAGTGATGCAATCGTTGATAACTAGTTTATTAAGTGTATATTCAGTCTAGCCTTAATTTTATGGTAGTATGGTTGAAATCTTATCGAATAAATGAAACAACAAAATGTATTATTTATTTTATTATTTGGTACAGTCAGACATCATATTTTTACATCAGAAAAATATTTCCTGCAAAGGCATTGATCGAGCTTTTCTTGAGTCGATAACTTCTGGCAGTACACATTTTTCATAAAACAGCTTTTAATTTGGGTAACATTTTTAACGACCAAAATTCGTCGTCTTTGTAGATTGTTATAGTTTTTACAGGAAAGTCTGGTCCAGTCCATATGGCAAGTATGCAGACATTTTTATTGGATATATAAAGCTGTCCTTGAATTTGGTAGAACCAGTCATGACTTTAACTAGTCTAACTTTAATAAGTTCACTATCTGGTATACTAGTAAAGTGTGAACTTTATACTAATTGAAATATTATTTCAATTAGTATAAAGTTCACACTTTATTATAACTTCAATATAACGATATATTATACCGTTCGAAAATAAATATTTACAAAGATCAAAAACTGCGTTCGTAGTTCACACGCACACAATAGCAATGCGGCAGCGTCTACGCGACAGTCGGCGCACACGACAGTAGTCACGGTAGTATCGGAACGAAAGCGCGCGGGAAAGAAACTGACATAGGTCCGACCTCGACAAGCGCTCGCGCGATACTAATCGCAGATGACCGGCGCAGTGAAATATAAAGTGTTTTTATTTATTTTATTAAAAAATAATAGTAGCGATTTAAAAAATAAAAATAATACTATAGTTTAAGCAAATGTTGATGATTATTTTGGTATAAATTTGAAGTCTAAATAATGTAGAACTTTGGAGATATTGGGGCTTGTTTTGAAGCCTTTTCGGTAGATAATTGAATTACGTAGTTTTTTTTTTCTTTACATAAAAGGCATATAACGAAAATATTACCTGTTATGATTGAAGTATAGGATATTTGAGAGCTAATAATATTTTTGTTTTTGACTGATATTTAGTAGAATCTCAAAATTAGAGCTCAGAAATGATGTCTCCGTGAATTTTTGCCGAAACAAGTATCGGGAGAAAGCTTATTACTAAATAATTAAATAATTAATCTAAAATCAGTTTTGAGGTAATTGTAGTAGAGAAAACGAACTAAATTAACCAAGAAATTGTTATTTCATACAACGAACATAAAACCTAAAATTTCAACGTAGAAAACTTGCAATTTCGTGTTTTTTTGTAATACGCCTCTTAAGAACTATTACAGGAAGAATTTATAAGACACGCGTGCGTCGTCGGTCGTTCTTGCTAGTGAAGTGTAGAGGGCGCCTGGCCCCGCTTGCTCGCGCGCCGCCGCCCGCTATGCAGCCCGACGACTGACGAAGGTAGCCGACGGCGCCCGACAGTGTTGCCAGACGACTGTCACGAATTCCCCCCAAACCTTTCCCAAAATCCCCCAAAATTGAAGTTTTGAAGAAAAAATCCTCCACAAATATCTTTTTTTTTTAAATACGAATTTCACAAATAAAATTTAAAAAAATACCGATTAAAATAACACAAAAAAAGTGAAAAAAACTTTAATTTTGGAAGTCGGTGTTTCAATAGTTTGGTCTCTTTGATATTAAACACCGACTTCCAAAATTAAAGCTATTTGGCACTTTTTTTTTAAACAATATATTTCACATTTTTTAGTTGGAGTACCTCTCAAGCAAACCTAATTAGATACCTGCCGCCATTCGGTTCCCCTATCAAATCATCATGACAATTCTAAAAACAGAACTTCCTTTTTTGAAGTCTGTTAGAAAACCAAAACCTTTTCCAAAATGTGGAAAATGTTTTTCTGATAACCGCATCAAAATCAGCCAAACGCGAAATAATCGCGGACAAACATACATACATACAGGCCAAACTGAGAACCTCCTTTTTTTTCAAGTCGGTATAAAAATAAAACATTTGAGAAGGATTTTTTGTCATCTGCTAAAAATAAGTGTAGTAGAGGTACTACAATATAAGAGTACTGAGACAAGACCATGGATATCTATGGACAAGACAAACACAGATGCGAAGTTCGGAAGCTTTGCGAACTTTTGAACGTTGAAACAAAGAATATAATACTCTCTGACGAGAACACAGAGTACTTTGGACGAGAACGTTGAACGACGCACGTCGTGGGGCGAGGGGGCGCGATATGGTAACTTTGGAGATACTCGAATATCATCGTGCGCAGGATTGCTTTTTTTTTGTTATGTTTTTGGCTAAAATTCATGAATATCAGTATCAAACATGAAAAATGATGGAGAAAAAATTGTTCATAAAAACCCTCTAATTCCCTCCAATCCCAAATTTTTACCTCCATGTATCCCCCCAAAAATACTGTCCCTCCAATTTTCCCTCCATAACTATAAAAAACCTCCAGTTTTGGGGGGAATCCCCCCAATCTGGCATCACTGGCGCCCGAACAAACCTTAAGAAAAGCCCTACCCTCTGGGTAGTAACTATTTAGTAATCTGTGCCTCTGGGCTTTTCTTCGGTCAATGAATCAGCATTGCTATCCAACGTACCGTTCTGGGCACTTGATATCGATGTGGATGAATTTTTAGATTCCTGATAAGTTCTTTTTCAATCCGTTTGTACATTTTTAATTTGTATATGTATATACATATATTAAGTTTTAATATTTATTAGTTTAGATTATTTATAAGAAGTTGTAAATCTGTATTAATTAAATATTATTTAAAAAAATATTCTTAAAAGTTAATTAGGCGAAACGAAGGATGTTTGTAGGTACTCGTCACTTTAAAGTGGGTGATCGACGTACGAGCCAATACCGCGGTTTTATAAAACGTCGGTTTTACTCGCGGCTCGTCGGTGCTCATCGACTAGCGTGTAAAACAGTTTTGAACGACGATCCGAGTAGAAAATGAAGCAAACACGACGAGCTGCGAGCCAGGCTCGTCGTTCGTATTGCAATGACACACCAACGAGCCATAAGACCGCGGTTTTACTCGCCCGTCGATGAGGACCTTAACATCCCCAGGTTGTAGCAGGAAACACAAATTCCGGCAGGAAAATGTACGCACAAATGCACAATGGAGTGAGAACTACATTAGACCGACGCACATGCGGGCCACGTCTGATTTGTACGTAGAGTCACGTCGCGTGGCGTGGATCTAATGTAGCTCTACAAGTCTAGCATCCATATAAAATGTATGGAGGCCACAGGGCTATTGGCTGACTTTTTCAAAACAGTTGACAGCTGGCGTTTGATGTACACTAAACTTTGTTGTCAACTAACAGTTTCATAACTTTGGTATTACTTATGACATCAAGTGGCTAACAAACTACGGTGGGTAAGTGGGAGCTAACAAAAATTAACAGTGCATAATGTTCTGACTCTAGTTTTTATCGACTACTATCGCTAAGTTGAATATCGCATCTTCAGTTTAAAGCTTACACAATCACAATTTTAAAAGTATCGATACAATAACATCTGTCAAAACGTGTTACGGTGGATACCAATGGCACCGGTAGATAATGACGTCATATCAGTTGGTCACTAAAGATCGGCAACACGAAACTAGCTGTTTGACAGTTATACGATGTACATTCTAGCAAGTGATCTTCACTTGAGCTGTCAACAGAGTTACGCAATAGCCGTGCAGATCGGCGTACGTGGCCCACACGTGGGTCAGGAGCGTAGCTAGGTGACCAAGGGCCCTGGGGCAAAAACCAACTTGGGGCCCCAAAACTGTTTAGGCTTTATTAATTTACTATAATTATATGATACATATTTTAAAAATGCAAAGCAACTTTATCTTTAAAAAAATCTAAGTTATAAGAACATTGATCATTCACATGCCGGGCACACAACGATCAACGACAGACATCGTCGTCGTTAATATTATAGGCGACAGTATCTTTCACTGCTTAATTACCAAATCTTCTTGAGTAGGCTTTTCAACCAACTGCAGTGGTCACAATATTATCTGATTCACTAAAACTTTCAATATAATTTTTCACTCGTTCAATATGCGGTTTGTTAATCAGACTTTGAGGGCCCCTCGAGCATGTGGGCCCCGGGGCACTGCCCCGCCTAGCCCCTTAGTAGCTACGCCACTGGCGTGCGCAGTGTATACCTACCTATCTACCTTGAATATGTTCCTAAAGCGCTTGGTCGTTTTGTGATATTTATTAAAACCGTATTAAACATTTAAAATTGTATTTCTTTTGTTCCCAGGTTGTCAGAGGGGTACACATAGAACCTGCACACATTGTCAAGAAACGAAGCATTGATCAGCCGTTAAGAATTAGCATATTTTATGATCATTCTGTTTATAGGTAAGTTTGTCATGATTTGAAGATTGATTTGAGAAATCAGAACAGTTTATTTCAAATAGACCAATTACAGGCACTTTTGAATTGTCAAAATGTCGGTCAGTCCATAAAAAAAGTGAAGCTAAATTGAAAGTTCCAAAGCGTTGATCTCTATGGAGAAGAACGTGCAAGAAATTCTATGGATTCTCTTTTTGAATCATATTATGAGTTACATAAATCTTGGTTACATATTTGGAAAACATCGTGAGGAAACCGGCATGTCCTAGAACCAAAAATTCGAAGACATGTTACATCCACCAACACGTACTGGGCCCGCGTGGTAGATTACGGCCCTTTCCTTCTTCTAGAGAGGTCACTAAAGATCGGATCCCGAGTTCCAGCAGTGGGAACTTTATAAGGCTGATGCTATGCTATGCTATATTTCTTATCGCTTCTATTATGTGAGCACAATGAAAAAAAATTAAAACAATTAATTAAAAAATAAAATAAAATAATTAAAAAAATAGAAATTGAATTGTGCCACTGGCAGCTAAGAGATGACCAGTCCCAACTGACGGCGCCCGTTCACGAACATGACGCAGGAATGACCCAAAAATACGTGCCACCATCAGCGAGACATTTGAGTTCGTAATTGATTAGATTGGCCTGTTGGTGTAGAGGTTAGTAGCCCTGACTTCTATGTCAGATGTCGTGGGTTCGATTTCCACCCAAGACAAATGATTTTGTGATGAGCTTGCTCATTTGTTGTGTGTCTGGGTGTAATTCATCTATGATATGTTAGTATGTATTTAGAAATATACAATCTTATTTTTAGTAAATGCGAATGCAGAGCACGGGTCTAGTATTTTTATGCAAAGAATCTATGTACAAAATTTCATAACTGTATCATGAAAAATCACAAAGTTATAAGCTTGTTATGTTACCTGGTTGTTCACACAAACTCATGGTCACCGTATCATCTGGGCGACTGAAGGGTTGTTTTGCTCTTGGATCCAGCTGTGCAATAGCGTCTAATACCCGCTAAGACTTGCCGTGACCTGTGTTTTAATTAGTAGGTGGTGTACATCTTGTGACCTTTCTTAAATACATTTAAGGAAGAAATACAATATGGTGTAAAAATGATTGGAATCGATTCAGTTACTGATTCTGAACAAACTATATTCAGGTTTCGCATATACTAAAAATAATGTTGTATATGACAGATAGAGCTAGGTCACCTCGTAAATGTCAATTTAGGTAACTGACAACGTCAAATTTAACTTGGAATCTCAGTGGTGCTATTCTCTAAGAAAACGCAGCGCTGCCGCAACGACGAACATCCAAATAGGATACATTGAATTAACAATCCAATGTATAGGTACATTAGGTTGACAATCCAATGTATCCTATTTGGGTATTCGTCGTTGCGGCAGCGCTGCGTTTTCTTAGAGAATAGCAAAACTTATTATTATGAGAGCCCTCTCGTCTAAACACACGCCCACATCTAAAGGTCTAAATGAACTAGTAATTATGTATGTTAAGAGCGTTTAACCCGAGGTACATTTTCATAAAACCGCTCTTACGTGATTATGATGTTATTACTCATCTTTCTCCAGATATTTTCGATACACAGATATCTTGTGAGGCTTAGAAAGAAAATCATTTATGTGAAACTAATCCAGTAAAGACCTCTGAAAATCTGCTATTTTACGTGGACTTTGCCCCTCCATAATGTACTCATATATTAAAAATATAAAAAGTACGTCTATGCCTTCCGCATTTAATCGAGATTCTGAATGTTGACAACTTTCCTCCAATAACCCTAAGCGTTTAAAAAAAACACGTATTTCCTGGAACAACTTTTTTGAAATATTCGAGTAAATCACGGAATTACCGAATGCTAACGGGGTTTTCAGGCGTTATCTTTTTCGCGTTGCCTATCCATCAAACATAGCGTTGGATTGCTTTAGGTTAGATGAAACAACAAGCTTTTAGACTCTAGATCTACCGTCAACATGAGCATGGTTCAAAAGTTTGTTGTGTCATCCAACGCTTTATTAGATGAAGAGGTAACGCGAAAAAAAAGGAGGTAACGCCTGAACGCTCTGTTGTTGTAATCACGCCCGTCACGCCCTCGAATATTTAACAAAACTTGTTCCAGGACATACGTGATTTTTTAAAACAATTTTTTTTTTATTAAAAAATTTCGTTATTCAAAATCTCACACAGGTTCTATATATATGACGGCGCCAGGAATGGCTGAGCGATATAGCCGTCATCGTCTTGGTTCATTGGTACTGGGTTAATACCGAAGAGATTTTAAATAATTATGCACTTGATTATCAATCAATTATAATGTCACTTTGTCAGTTAAAATTAATATTGTAAGTAGCAATCACAGCTAACAATACTAAGTAATAACGAATGTATGGGCAACCGACAGTTTCGTATCAGAGAGGTAACACCCGAGCCCGCGCAGGCCTTAATGCCTTGCGCTCTTGGGGTCCCATCCCTCAAATCCCGACTCTGACCACTTGACGCCATAAAGACTTGGTAACTAGAGTTCGTTTTCCACGACAATTATATTTTCTTTACTTTTTAATTTATGAGTAAATTATGAAGTGCCAAAATCACTCAAAATAGCAGATTTTCAAAGGTTTTTACTGGATTAGTTTTACACAAATTTATGTTTTGATTTCAATAGAAACCTAGATAATACCTACATAATTTATACGACTATTTGCAATATCTGTTATTTATTTATTATGCACACCTACCACAGTTTTGTCTATTTTTAACCCAGAGGTTGACTGGTAGAGAATGCCTTGTTGCATTAAGTCCGTTTATGTACTACTAATGTACATTTGGAGGTAGGCTGAACGCAGAGTAAAGTCCGCCTCTTTTGAAAAGGGAGGATTCTCCGACCAGACAGGTGTCATATCTGGTGGGCTACTGCCCGATAGATGATTTTGGGCTTCTATATGTTCAAATCGCGCGGAGAACTTTACTTGCGCGATGCAGGATTAGTTCTTATGTGACGCCATAGATGTCGCTACATCTGTTAAGTTTAAATGATTAAATAAATATCTGTTTCCAAAGTATTTAGATAAAGATCTGTAATAACATCTTATTATCATCGAATGACTTGTCCTGCTCTGGGGCGGAGCGGGAGGGCGTGTGAAACTTTTACTGACTAAAACCTACTCCTATATTTCTAGGTGGTTTCTAAAACCTACTCCTATAGTCTGCTTTAGGTCCCAGGACCCCGGGGTTGCCTTTCAGACAACCCATGGATAATCACGTAAGATCGATTGTATGGGAATGTATCTCGGGCTGGGCACTCTTAAGCCCTCACTGAATTATACTAGGAATCGTGATTTGGGTATCAAGTTCGTAGATTCTTGATACTTCCAAATTGGAATGGGAATATTGGTCTTTAAATATTCGTGATACTCCAAGGAAGGCAGTGTGAAGTTTGTCGGATCAGCTAGTCTTATATAATTATTACAATCAAAACAAAAATTTTCGAAATTGGTCCACAATTGAAAAAAACATACAAAAAATACATACAGCCGAAAATAGAACCTCCATTTTGAAATCGGTTAAAAATGAATAGCTGCTCGTTAGTCTCGCTAAAACTCGAGAACGGCTGGACCGATTTGGCTAATTTTTGTCTTGAAATATTCGTGATACTCCAAGGCAGGTTTAAAAGGTGAGAAAACATAGAAAAATTCACAAAAAAAAATCCGAGGTGTTATGAAGTTTGCTGGGTCAGCTAGTGATATATTATAAATAACAATATCGTCTTAAAACGTTTGTTATCAAATTCTAAAAAAGGTTTTTAGATATTATTGTTATATTATTGTGTATATTTTGTAGGTTTATATGTCGTAAAGTATATTTTTTACATTCTACAACCATTCCCAGAAGGAGGGTCTTTCAAAAGTATGTATGTATGTATGTATGTATAATTGCTTGGCACGCTCTGCAGCCTGAACGGCTCGATGGATTTTAGCTTGAGAGGTGTCGTTAGATTTGTATTTACTGTGAGAGTGACACTGGGTATATCAAAATGGCGGATTTTTGGCGCCAAATTCAAATGTTTGGCACGCTCTCCGGCTTGAACGGCTCGATGGATTTTAGTTTGGGAGGTGTCGTTAGATTCGTAATAACTGTGAAAGTGATATCGTAATAAAATAAAACTTAAAAAAAATAAAAAACGGTAATTTATGCAGATTACTCCAATCTACTGACTAGACGACTGACTTTCTAGAATGGGTCCCAACTGCTACAACTTATCTTGTATTTGGCCAGGTCCTCCTCCTCGCGTCGTGTTCCTCAATACTGAGGGTCGTGACCCCGCTGCTTCATCGATTTGTACTTGAATGATATACCTCCACCTGTTTCTGTCTCTGACGGTGAATTACCGGATCAGCTAGTATTATAATAATAATAATATTCTGCAACTATCACACAACGCCATCTAGTCCCAAACTAAACAGAGCTTGTGCTATGAGTACTGGACAAATGATAAACATACTTATTTTTCTAAAAATATACCTATTACTGATAATTTATTTGTACTTATCGATTTTTTTTTAATCCTATTTGTTTTTAATTTTCAGGTTAGAACCAGAGAAATTCGACATGATAAATGTAAGTTTTAAAATTATTATTTTTTAATTTACCAACACAAGGAATATATGCAGACGGCTGTCTGCGCGCATTACTTGTGTAATTTATTTCATCACCACTGCTCTTAAAACGATGAAGGAAAACATCGTGAGGAAACCGGCATGTCCTTAAAGGGAACACTGCGCACACGTGTGCCACGTACGCCGATCTGGGCGCGTCGGTCTCCATACATTGTATATGGTAACTAGACTTGTAGAGCTACATTAGATCCACGCCACGCGACGTTACTCTGCGTATGAATTAGCGCACCCCGCTCCATCTCCCTGCGCCTCTTCTCTCACAGCTCACATCTCCTCTCCGCTTTGGTGGAAATAACCTGCTAGCTTCGCTCCGCTTTGGTGGACACCAGGCCTAAATGTACAACACTATGATGCTCGAACATAACTGTTCTAGTGCGGCGGCCGCGCTGCAGTCGCGCGGCACTTTGTGGCTGATTTGAACGTGCCCTAAGGCGTTTGTTTCGGTGTTTTGTTTTGTTGTTTTTTAAACTTTATCTGACTAAACAGCTTTAATAAAGCTGGTGTCGGAATCGTCAGTAAAAAATATATAAATAAAATGTGTCGATTCGGTAACTGTATCCGGATATATTGTGTCCGAACCGTCAGTAAGTCCCAACGAGGCCATCAAGTCAATCTCATGGAAAATTCTCATTATTAACTGAAGAAAACGGTATTTACTAAAATCAAAAGAAAATAAAGTAGGATGTATAACAAACGGTATGTTTTTCTTTCAGAATACAATTCTGCCTGAAGCTGTAAAGTTTTGGGAGCAAGCGTTAAAAGTAAGAAAAACTGGTGGGCCAATTAAACTTAATAGGTAAGTGGGTATTATTTTATCAAGAATTAAAATATTTATCTATATAGAGTGACTGGTAATTAGTGACTGATACTTAAATACCTGATTGTAGTCATGATAACAAACAACTTTTACTATGGGACCAAACCAGAAATCGCGAAAAAAATCAGCGAAGTCTATATAGAGTGACTGGTAATTAGTGACTGATACTTAAATACCTGATTGTAGTCATGATAACAAACAACTTTTACTATGGGACCAAAACTGAAATCGTGAAAAAAATCTGCCAAGTTCATTACATTTTGACCAGTTAGGTGAACATAAATGTACTGACCAGCAGATTCTTTTCGCGATTTCAGGTTTGGTCCCATAGTAAAAGTTGTGTGCAGATCATAGAAATTGATCACTTCATGACATGGCCAAATCCTCCCTTTTCTTTCATATCACTTCTCACATAATCCATCCATCCTTAAATAAAAAAAATAAAAAGAGGATTGATATACTTATCTAAAATTTATATTTTATCACAATAACTATTATTTACATTGACACACATTATGATACAATATAACTAAGTATAAAAATGATTCTTAATACTAACTTAGTCGAGACGAAGTTTTTAAACAGTAAACTATTCAGCAGAATTATATTAACCAGGAACATAGAGCACCCTTACACGCATAGATTAGGTTAGAAGCTGTTCAAAATTGAAATATATTACAATATAAAAATACACTGAAAAACAAAAACTATATTTATCTCTAAGAATTGAAGTAACTAATATTATTATATTAATTAAAGCTAGCGGTCCATTGTTTCAAGATGTATATAAAAATTAAACATTTCTCATTTGTGACAAAGATGACGTAACTCAAAAATATAAATATTACAAAAGAGCATTTTTTAAGTTTGAATAAATGTAGAACTGCATTGGTCCCACGTGGGCCTCGTACGCCGATCTGGGCTCGTCAATCTTTATATAATAACTAGACTTGTAGAGCTACATTAGATCCACGCCACGCGACGCGACTCTACGTACAAATCGGGCGTGGGCCACGTGTGCGTCGGTCTAATGTAGTGCTTGCATATATTCTCATAATCATTTTCCGTTCATTAAAGGTTTTTATGCAGAAAACATGACGTAATTAACCACCTCAACGCAATATTATTATTAATGCAATGAGAGCAGTGATGGCCGAGTGGTAACGGCCCCGACCTACGAGTTGCAGGTAGCGGATTCAAACCCAGCCAGGCGCATTACTATATATATATTGTGTAATTTATTTCATCACTCTCAAAACGGTGAAGGAAAAATCGTGAGGAAACCGGCATGTCTTAGAACCAAAAATTCGAAGTCATGTGACATCCATCAACCCGCACTGGGACCGCGTGGTGGATTACGGCCCATTCCTTCTCCTAGATAAGAGGCCTGAGTCCCAGCAGTGGGAACATTATAAGGCTGATGCTATACTGTGCTATGTTATATTAATTCAATACAGTAAAATTATACATGATTTTTTCATAAAACTTAATTTTAGAGTTATGTCGCAAATAACCGATGCCTTTTTAATAAATAAAAGAATACTGTATATTCTTGTCTATACACCGATAAATTTTGGTCGTTTTAATCCCGTGATGGATCGATTCGATAAAGATAAAATTAAAAATATTTTTTATTTTTCGAAAACTCGAATTAATATACGTATGTACGAAATTAATTTCTTAAAGTAAACAAGTCAATGAACTTGTAGGGAGTTGTCGGTCGTCGCGTACTAACTACCTACAGTTCATTGACCCCGATCAGCTGACGTTTACTTAAAGAAATTAATTTCGTACATGCGTAAATTAGTTTGAGTTTAAAAAAAGTATTTTATTTTTAATTTTTATCTTTACAAATCGATTGGTGATGTAACGAATTGACCCTACGCGGGATTAAGACGACCAAATTTTAACGGTGTATATTATTATCCTTATATTGCATTGTCATTTGTTTGTTTTTTTGATCATTTATATTATAAGAAACATCTGCTACTAATAAAATTATAATGAGTTTCCGACACTTTTAATAAGTAATGAAATACCTCTGTTACTGGAAAAAAAGTGAGTTGCGATGTATTTTTTATATATAAAAAATATATTTGCGGTAACAACATGTCTAAGTATAATTTACTAATTCTTATAAACAAACCCATAGTTCTGCTTACGTCATTAAAGCGTGGAAAAATCCTTAGTGTTTGATTACGGAGACGCGGCGCGTCGGGCGGTCCGTCGTACATTGTCATAATTGTTTGTGTTTGCGCGAGCGATGACGCGGCCCGCTGCTGTAATGTACGACGAAACGCCCAACGCGCCACGTCTCCGTAAACACGGCCTTATACTACTTTACAAAGCATTATGTGACATAATTCACTTTCTTACCAATTATTGGAGTTTCATAACCAATAAGTTTAAAGCAGGACGGACAATAATGATTCTTATATTTAAAATAATCTGATATATAGATGATCACCACTAACGGCAAGCTGAAACATAAAAAGGGGGAGTTAAGTAACTGCAATAACAGAAGGTAAAATAAAGATGGTGGTCATGGGTCGCCATACAGATGTGTAACATCTATGTTAGGATATGCGCAAGCCGATATCTGTGGCGTAGTGGGGGCATCACGACATGACAGCGTGTTACCGTTTTCCGTCACGGCACACGAGTCTGTGTAACATCTCTTATTATATACGCACACAAAGGGAAGTCGAGAAAGCTTGCGCAGTGGGGGCATCACAAAATGACAGCGTCGTGCCGTTTTCCGTCACGGCACACGAGTCTGTGTAACATCTATATTAGTATTATGTACTCGAAAGGGAAGTCGAGAACGGTGGCGTAGTGGTAGCATCACGACATGACAACGTCATGCCTTTTGCCGTCACGGTGCTAGAGTCGATTTTAGTGCTAAGGCGCGCCATTAGACACATCAAAAATCGCACACACAGGGAAGTCGAGAAAGGTAGCGCAGTGGGGGCATCACAAAATGACAGCGTCATGCCGATTTCTGTCACGGCACACGAGTCTGTGTAACATCTATATTAGTATTATGTACTCGAAAGGGAAGTCGAGAACGGTGGCGTAGTGGTAGCATCACGACATGACAACGTCATGCCTTTTGCCGTCACGGTGTTAGAGTCGATTTTAGTGCCAAGGCGCGCCATTAGACACATCAAAAATCGCACACACAGGGAAATCGAGAACGGTGGCGCAGTGGGGGCATCACAAAATGACAGCGTCATGTCGTTTTCTGTCACGGCATACGAGTCTCTGTAACATCTATGTTAGTATTACATACTCTATTCTATTCTATTTTTGTTAATGGCAAATGAGCCGATGTCGACTATTCTGCCAATGTCGGAAGTAAATTGGAGAAGCAAGTGATGTATAAAAAAATAGTATTACATACTCAAAGGGAAGTCGAGAACGGTGGCCTAGTGGAGGCATCACGACATGACAGCGGCATGCCGTTTTCCATCACAGTATTAGAGTTAGTTTTAATGCCAAAGCCCGCCGATAGATGGGGATTACATCAAAAATCGCACACACAAGGAAGTTTAGGACGGCGGTGGCGTAGTGGGGGCATCACGACATGACAGTGTCATACCGTTTTTCGTCACGGCACACGAGTCGATTTAGTACCAAAGCGCGCAGTTAGATGTTACACATCAAAAATCGACCACAGATTTCCCTTTCTGAAGTAAATCTATGGCCCCAGACCAAATTTGGTTGTTACACGATGGTTCAACGTGCCAAGTATTCTTTCTTTCTGTATTTCCTTAAGTACTAAGTAATTGTTTTTATACTCACAATATGAACATGACGAGAAAAGCTATGAAGTGTGTCATTGCACCACTCGTCTTGTCCACGATGGTATGAACTCTCGCACCACAATGTACACAGATCAGGTATTTCTGGTCAACATACTGGCGACCCGTAATTACAGATAAAGACCCTGCGTCTCCATAAGGTCCTGGAGCCATGGGACTGCTTATAACTGATGGGCTCATTGGACCAGCGATTGGTCCTTGATTCATCGGACTTATTGGACCGGCGGTGGATCCTGGACTCATGGGGCTCATTGGGCGATCTGAAAATAAATTTAGTTCTGATAGTAGAATCAATAAAAAAAAACCGGCAAGTGCGAGTCGGACTTGCGCACTGAGGATTCCGTATAAACTTACCTATGAAGACAATTCAATTCCCGAATCGAGTCTCAAACATTTTTACGAATCAAGCAATCAAGTTTTTTTTTGTGACGTAACTACAAAGAATCATGTCTAGTCTTGACCTGAAAAATTTCTAACGCGTCTAGTGATGTAAAATATCTTAAAAAAAAGGTTTTTTTTTGCTTATTTCGTATCGTTTAATTGAATTTTCAAATGAGGCCAGGAAAAATAGCATTTTCATTATTGTATCATTCTCAATAGACTAAGAAGAAACGAAACGAACAAGTTTTCTATTGTTCCAGTGAAACGGAACGTGTTTTGTACACGTTCCGTTTCACATAATGCGAAAAACTTATTCGTTTGTCATGTGGTTAATAAATGTTTAAAATAACCAAGTGGTATTTTTTACTTCACTTATTAATATATGGCTACTTACGATTTTTTATGATTTTATATTAAGGTTTGAAAAGAAAAATAAGTGTAAGGATGACGCCGGTCGCGTAAAACGAACTTCTTTAGCCGCAAGCGCAACGAGTGAATGACAGGCTGTCCTTTGTTTGACGTTTTGCAGTCGTTCGTTTGCTCTTGCTACGTATTGTACTGTGCGATTTTGGATTTTCTGATACCCTTACAACTTTTGCTTTTTCTACGGACTTCGATATCTACTACTCACGATTACTTTGGCTTTGTTACACGGATACCGATTTAGTGCTTTTTGATTGGGATCTACACGTTATCGATTTTGTTGGAAAGCACTATGGAGCCTTCTACGAGATTGCTTTGTATAAACTGCAACATATGTGTTAATACGCTTCGACGTTATCGGGCCCTTCAGCTTGATAGTAGAGTCATCTCGCTAATTAGCACTTCGATATCTCCAGTAATCGTAAGTATATAACGTAGTAAATAACGATTTAGTATTTGTAAAAATACAATTATTTCCATTGTAGGCTTTCAAATCTCATAATTGATTGTTTTTCAGGTAACAGAAGAAGATTACATTTGTGAAGCGTGTTTTGATATATCCATGCAGACTATAAATGCTCAGATTCATGGAAACAATGAGTGTGATCCATCTGCTGGTTCATCTCGCCGTGGTCATACTCAAGTATGCCCAGTTTGTGGTCGATCATTGCTCAATCGTCAAAGTGACCACATACTCAAAGAAAACCCATCAAGCCTCACACTCAGGATGATCAACTTAATTCGAACTACTGTAGCACCTCGTCAGGTTTGTATATGAGTATTCAAACTCATTTTAAATTGCATGCAATTTTCTCTTTAAATATCTTCTAATCCATGCCATTACTAGGTATGTCACTGCATTTTATTACAAATATATTGTTTTTTGTTGACAGATATCACAATCTGATCGTGTATGTCATGCCTGTTGGTTGCGATTTAAAAGACAAGCTCTTTCAATTCAGCAACAGGATGAGAGAAGAGGCTTAGACGGTGATGAGACTCTTCAAGGCGAAGTAACTGGACAAGAAGTGGAACAGTCTGTTGATCCGGTCCATGTTCCAGAAATACAACCTCCGCTGCTCCTTGCAAGTACAGATGAAAGGGAATCATCTGTAGAATCAGGCCCAACTCCAGAGGTTCATTCGCCTCAAACCCAACCAGGGAGAAATCAACAATCAAGTAACATAACATTACATAATTATAAACGTGCTCCCAATACAGCATCTCATTGTGCATTTTATGGGTGTGAGAATCAAAATCTGCATACTGTGTCAGATGCACTGCGGGCTACCATTTTATCAAATTACAATTTTTATATTCCCAAACTGGCTAGAGTATGCACGGAACATTTACATGGTAACAGTTGGGATTCCCTTTATGCCAGTGAAAACAGCATGAGCGATTTTACTGTTGAACAAGTAGAGCACGTTTTCTCGTTTGTTCAAAAACACAATCATTTTCTTGATTTTTCGAGCATAGAATCAGTACAAGATATTGATGACCATTTATTTGGGTTTTGGATGGGCTTAACAAAAGCGAATTTTCTTAGTTTATTAGAAGAACTTCCCCGACTGTTGGAAAAACACAGGGGTATGTTAGGTCTAGCTGCTGTCTTGATAAAGATGCGGACAGGTGATTCAGACTTAAGAATATCCACATTATTAGAAGTTCCTCGCACTACATTAGAGAAGTTAATGCAAACAGCACGAGAAATACTGTTACAAGATTTTGTTCCATGTAATCTCGGAATAAACCACTTGTCGAGAGAACAATTAATAGGACACAATCTCATGATCCCAAATGGAATTTATAATGAAAATAATGAACAATGTATTGTGATGTGTGATGGAACATACATTTTTTTAAATAAAAGTAGCAATTACATGTTTCAAAAAGATACATATTCATTACACAAATACAGAAATCTGTTAAAGCCATTTTTAATAGTAGCCTGTGATGGTTACATTGTAGATTGTTTTGGCCCGTACACGGCTACCACATCTGATGCAGAAATAATGTCTTCTTTGTTTGGCAATGAAAATTCCCCACTGAGACAGTACTTTCAAGATAATGACATATTTATTTTAGACAGGGGATTCAGAGACAGCATCAGCTTATTAGAGCATTGTAATTATAAGGCATATATGCCAGAGTCACTTTTGGAAGGCGAACACCAGTTAACCACCACCCAAGCAAATAGAAGTAGATGTGTAACTATATGCAGATGGGTGGTGGAGGTTGTAAATGGATATTTTAAAAGAGATTTTAGATTATTAAGGTTTGACCATTTTAATAAAACGGTACCAAATATGATGGCTTATTTCCAAATTGCTGCAAGTATAATAAATAAGTTTGGTGTTCGCCTTCGCAATAGAGCTGATGCTGCTCAAATACTTCAAATAATAAATGAAAGGATGCCCTTGGAAAATAACTTATCTAATATAGTTACAGAATATAATTTAAACCGCCGGGCATCCTTTTTTCAAAGCATTACAGCTGATAATACTAATATTGAGTTTCCCCGTCTAGAATTCAGTGAATTAATATTATTCGCCTTGGGAACGTACCAAATTCGTCAAGCACGTTCATATTATGGTGAGCATGTACGTTTCCATGGCGGATACAGAATAGAAGTTTGTCGAGACACTAATCGACTACCCGAGTTGGTCAGTGGGGAAAATTCACTTATAAAAGGTAAAATAAAATCAAGACATATATCAAGACGTCAGTACTATATATACATTTTGATTGCAAATGGTATTAATGGACGAGAAGGCATTATTGAGTATTGCTGTAACTGCATTGTTGGACGTCGCACTGTAGGTTGTTGTGCACATGTTATGACGTTGGTGTGGTACTTGGGTTGGGCCAGGCATGAAACCAATATTGTGGCTCCAGCTGCATTTTTAGATGATGTAGTTGTACGAGAAGACATTGAATAAATAATAATAAACTAAATACTGTTTTTTATTTAATTTCCCTGTTTTTGCCAAAAACATGTAGGTAGGAAGGCAGCTCTTTTCGTTATCTATGAGGATCCAGATGATGATGGTAATGGCTCAAACTCAACTTCACCTCTCATGCAGCATGATGCTGTGAATTCAAATCCTGGCCAATGTGTCTTTTTCAATGCGTAGGTACTGACTTTGTAAGTTGATCTTGGATATCAATGAAGGAAAACAACGTGAAGATATCTGGGGTTATATAATAATCAATGAAAGTCAGAACTCGCCAACTCATTAAATAAATAGTATTTAAAACTCAGCATCGGCGGGATATTAGAAGAATTTAACTGCTGTTTGATCTGATTTGGTGATGACTGATTTATTTCTTAGTGATTGTTACTCTAAGCGATTAAAAAGCAATTTGATTTTAATTATCGTATAGTTTTTGAGGTTATAACAGCTGTCAATACTATCTGACAGCTGTTATAACCTCAAAAACGAATTTACTTAATAACTTTTTTCCCTGGCCTTTAAATGAAAAGATGTTAAGTTATTGAGTTATTATAAACAATAATTGTTTAAATGCTACACTATTTGTAGATAGACGCGCCCTGTAAAAAAAATCGAGTGACAGGTCAATCAATGTATGGACAGTGGGCATGATTCTTTACAGTTTTCAGATTTTTCCCTATACTTGCGCTATGAGCCAAATTTCAGGATTCTAGGTCAACGGGAAGTACCCTATGAATTTTGATTCCCTTGAGACTGTCGAAATATCGGTTTGTTGCGTCATAAACGACCGTATCTTTTTTTTTTTCGAAAACTTTGAAGTTTGATTTTTTCACAGCTTCATGGGAAAGCAGACTTGAGGACATGGTTTTAATTTCAATTCGATACCTCCATGTGTTCCCGATATAAAGGGTCTTGACAGACAGACAGTCGGACAATAAAGTGGTCCTATAAGGGTTCAGTTTTTTTCCTTTTGTTTTTGAAGACTTCAAAATATCCCACAACTTTCGCACAACGCCATCTAGTCCCACACTGAGTAGAGCTTGTGCTATGAGTACTAGGCAACTGATAAACACTCCAGTCCGATACAACCTGTACATTTTCTCCGTCGACGCACGTTTCTGAAACGCGTGTCAACACCCTTAGGCTCTAGGATTTGCCAAAGAAACTTACATACATGGCTCAAAGAACATAAATCTTTTTCTTGCGCGGCGCGGTCGAGTCATCATCTCCCTAACCTTATCCCAAATAGCATGAAGTCGTCTTCCAGCCTAAGCGAATGTGGCTGGAAACCCGTGTTTTACATGGAGCGACTGCCTATCAGACTTCCACGACCCAGTTACAGTACGTTCGCCGGTTCTTGGCGCGCCTGAAGTTAGGCTCTGCGAACTTTAGCGCTTGTGCACTCGTAAAAAAAAATGTTTTGAAAAAATAACAATAGCTGTTGTTATTGCTGTTAGCAACTCTTATTGGCATTTATTGTTATAAATAATTTATTTGTCGCGCTTATTTTGAGCGCTAAAGTTCGCAGAACCTAACTTCAGGCGCGCCAAGAACCGGCGAACGTACTGTACTGGGCAAAACGATACTTCTTGGATAGCCTAATGGTCAGACTTTCTGGCGTCTGACTGCCTGTAACGACTGTCAAAGATCTACGAACGAAAACCAGGGCCAACGGCTTAGGCACGGGGTGTCAGTAATGTTCTAGATAAACTTAGATAAGAAGAACAGTAGTAAAAACCTAATAACACTTTGCCAGATCCGGGAATCGAAAACAAAGCCTGAGGCTAAGCAGTCGCGGTTTCCGATTACGAGACCAATAAAGCAGCATCAACTACCAAATATCGTTGTTGTGTTCCATTTAGTGATACCCAGAGGTCGGAGTAGGTAGATTGATTTAAGGTCGTTGACGTCAAACGTAGAGGATAATATGGATATGCCTCCAAAATACCGGAACTTCATATTTATTGTGATATTTGTTCCGGAATTTTGAAATTAGCACGAATTTGTGTTTAAGGTGAAAAACGTATTAATAATATCAATCTACGCTGCCAGTGTTAGCTAATGGTGAAAGAAATCAGTATTTTATTTTATACAAAAATACCTTGGAATAGTTACACCGTATTTTGTCCCTTACTGTTGAATTAGAAATGACGCTTGACAGTATGACGCTTTATTTTATTTTAGTCCATAATTCCAATCCCGGAACTTTTTCCGGTCCTTTTTCGTCGTCACCGCACCGCCACCGCTCCGCTACGCACTGTGTATACGTTCGCCACCGCACCGTCACCGCGCCGCAGCCGCACCTTCACTGCGCCGCAGCCGCACCGTCACCGCGCCGCCGCCGCACCGCCATGCGCCCCCGCGAGTGAGCAATGTATTACTAACAACTTTATAGTGGTATGGTAAAATCAAACGGCGCGGACGCGGTGGCGGTGCGGCGGTTTTTTTCTACCAGTCGTAGGGTGGTGCATTTTCTTTAATTTCACTATTCAAATTTCCAAACAGTTATGTTATGGAGTTTCGATTTCGTTTTCGAAAGTTCGGAATTCTCGATTTATTCTGATTTCGCTTTCAGTTATATTGAGATGTATATGTTCAGCTATTGTAGCGTCTATATGTCACCGGCCTGTGCTGATCTCTTTGAGACGTGCGTGTAACATTACGCACTGTCAACGACTCGGGCTCGGTTCGAACGGCTACCGGACGGCAAGCCCACGCCTACGGTGGCCAGACGACCAAGACTGGTGTAAGATTTTCTAGCTATCGACAACAAGTAACGACTGCAACATATTTTTAATAAAAAAATGCCTCTGTACGGTTCACCCGTACAATTCGTATGTTATTGTATAATAAGCAGTTTGTACCGCGTGCGCAATTTACCTCAGTTCACGTTCGGTCTCCGCCGCGTGTACTCACCAATAAACGTACTACAAACAAACTATCATTATCATTTCACGTTGTCCCGTACAACTTTATGGTCCTTCGAGCCGGAAAAAAACCGCCGCACCGCCACCGCGTCCGCGCCGTTTGATTTTACCATACCACTATAAAGTTGTTAGTAATACATTGCTCACTCGCGGTGGCGCATGGCTGTGCGGCGGCGCCACGGTGACGGTGCGGTGGCGGACGTATACACAGAGCATGGCGGCGCGGTGACGGCGCGGCGGCGGCGTCGTGTGCATTAAGTCCGCCTTTTGCTAATTCTGTAATCCTGTAATTATCCTTTGACCTTGTCTATTGTATTTCTTTGATATCTACCCTGTATATAGGGTGACTGGTAATCAGTGAACGATACTTAAACACGTGATGGTAGTCATGATGACAAACAACTTTTACTATGGGACCAAATCTGAAATCGCGAAAAAGATCAGCCAAGTTCAGTACATTTTGATCAGTTAGGCGAACACAAATGACTAGAAGATTTTTTTTTTCAGATTTCAGATTGTACTGACTAGAAGATTTTTCATTTCAGATTTGGTCCCATAGTAAAAGTTGTTTGTTATCATGACTACAATCATGTGTTTAAGTATCGTTCACTGATTACCAGTCTCCCTATATATTGAGAGGTCTGGCTCTTGTGATACAGGAAATTCTAGTACAAGATAGATAGACTACGATTGCGATTGCAATTTTTATTTTTGAATTGTCAATAAAATTATTATTATCATGTTATCTATTAGAAAAAACGTTTATATTGAAATATCATTTATTTTAAGAGTATATTTGTGTGTGAACTTTGACGACTTTCTTCTTTCTTCAAGTTGAGTGTTTCTACAGAATCGTGCACCAATGTGGACATCCTCCTTTATCGTCTTGTGCGACTGTGGTCGTAGGGGTGCCTAGTGAATTAAAAAAAAAGCTTTCGTGTAATTGACTGTCGGGTTTCACCTTAGGCCGTGTTTACGGAGACGCGGCGCGTTGGGCGTTTCGTCGTACATTGCAGCAGCGGGCCGCGTCATCGCTCGCGCAAACACAAACCTAAGGCAATGTACGACGGACCGCCCGACGTGCCGAGCAACGCGCCGCGTCTCCGTAATCGAGCACTTAGAGTAATAACTAATATAGATTTTGTTTTAGCTGATGCAAATTGTAGATGTTGTGACTTTCCCTCAACGACCCTAGGCTGATAAAAGGAGGATGCCATGGTTTCTACGAAATCTGAGCAATATCATAGTCACTTTAATTCATCTATTGGAAGGTTCCAATAGCTGAATTAAAGTGACTATGACACCAAGTTCCAAAACTTAGTTGATTCAGAGTTATTCAAGTGCTTCTTTTTTTAAAAAAATATGCTTAAATGGCTTGTTTTTTCATTATCTTTTTTTCTTAGGGCAGGAAAGAAAGAATTTGAAAAGAATATTTGTTGGCGCGTGCTAAACGGTAGGTCGATTGTGACGCGTCACGCGTGTGGTGCTCTACTGAATTTACTTCGTTAAGGGGGCCGCGCGGCGTAGGTATATATTTATGCCTACAGTGCGAGTGTGCGCAGGCCGCAAGAACGAAAATTCGGTTTTGCTGATTGTTTTCGCGTAGCAAAACTTAACAAAACACAATGTGTTGATCTTGGCTCATAGTCTCATTACTCTCCTAACTTTAAATTTAAAGCTATTGTTTCGATTTTGACCCTCTCTCGCTATACTGAATATATTTTAGTTTATTTTGGTTTTTTTTTTGTGTATGGGAGCATTGTTAACTTTAGGAAAAGGTATGTGCCGAAATTGGACATACCTCTTTAATGAACTTGTCAAATTATTACTTCAAAATCTACTTAATTTTAATGGTTCATGTAAAATAGCTATAGTGCTTAAGTGAAGCGCTATAACTGAAGCATATTTAAGCAATTAAGTTAAGTAAATTAATTTTTTTACCGACGTTTAGCCAGTAATTCTTAATTTACTTAACTTACTAAGGCTAAGAATTCACGGAGCGGTTTTCACACGCGCCCGCCTCGGCAGAGGAAACAGCTATACAGCCGTCGCGGTTGTGATTTTCGACCGCAAGCCTGGCGGCCGATTGTTACCAGCCACTGCGAGGTCACCCGCCAACCGACCGCAGAGCGTGCGGGCGCAAACCGTCGAGGCCGCGAACAAACGCGTTTGCCGTGGGCGTCAAACGCATCGTGAAATGTGGTTTAATTTTACACATACACCGTTAAAATTTTAGTCGTTTTAATCCTGCGGAGAGTCGATTTGTACATGAAATACTATCGATTTGTAAAGATAAAAATGAAAATCTATTAAGTTTTATATAGAACTAGATTTAATTATTACTCAAATAAATAAGCACTATGATCATTGTGTAAGTTAAAAATAAAGTACTGTTTTTTAAAACATGTACGAAATTAATTTCTTTAAGTAAACGTCAGCTGATCGAGGTCAATGAACTGTAGGTAGTTAGTACGCAACGACCGACAACTCCCTACAAGTTCATTGATTCGTTAATTTAAAATTTTTGAAAAAAGTTCTTTATTTTATAAATTTCACTTTAAAAATCGATAGTATTTCATGTACCGAATCGACCCTCCGCGGGATTAAAACGACCAAAATTTAACGGTGTATATTTGCATTCTACAGAAGCTGCGAATGGCGGCCGCGGGTGAAACCCGCTTCGTGAGTTCTCTCCCTTAACCTTTCCAAATGTTCCTTCAGCGTTCCATAGACAAGGTGTCTCTTCCGAACCATCCTACAACCTTGGATCCTCTTAATCTATGTTAGTTATTTCTCTATGGGTGTTAGTGTAGCAGTGTAATAAAACAAAGTGCTACGCCAGGCTGAAAACGCGGGCGAGGAGCGGTTGTAGCACTACGTATTCAGGCTTAAGATATTCATTTGAGCGTGCAACGTAGCTACGTGACTAACCACCTAGCTACGCCACTGAGTACAGTTTGAGCTAAACGCGTGCGTTGTTATGCTGGCCCAACGAGGGTGTTCTGAAATGACATTAACCAGGTGGCAGCACTGAAGCTCAGGCCAAATAAAACTGGCCAGATCGTTTAAACGTTAACATTTGATGACATGTCAATCCTTTTTTGTGAAAGTAGTGGTGGCCGAGTGAAAGCAATAGTGGCCGAGTGGTAACGGCCCCGACTTACGAGTTGTAGGTCGCGGGTTCAAATCCAGAGCATTACTTTAAGGGTATTTCATTGCTCAATGACCTTGAAGAATTTACCTCTACATTAATAGAGAAGAATTGACCTCTACACAGGCATTGCAGGGGGTGCTGCGCGCGGGGTGTTAGTACTGATTCGATTTTTTCTTGATTACTTATCGATATTCAATGAAATTAGAAAAAATATCAATACTAGTTATTCAATTTATCGTAACATATATTTTGGTATAAATTCAATGTATAAATATAGAGCTGTTTTCGAGAAAATATGGAATTAATGTTCAAAAAAGGCCTATTCACCAGATTTTTTATTCTAGAGTTAGGCTATTTTTTTGAGAAACGTAATCAATACAATTTATTAGTAATGTCCTTAAGTATCCCCTTCATTTTTATATGGTAATCGTACATAAGGAATAATCTATAAACTTCAATCAACCTAGGTGTTTTTTTGGATTTGGGCGATGTAATTTAGTTCATCACCACTGCTTTCAAAACGGTGAAGGAAAACATCGTGAGGAAACCAGCATGTCCTAGAACGAAAAATTCGAAGACATGTAACATTCACCAACCCGCACTGGGCCCGCGTGGTGGATTACGGCCCATACCCTCTCATTGAGAGGAGGCCTGAGTCACAGCAGTGGGAACATTATCACAATTACAATCCTCTTTTGATCATATCATTGATGTAGGATTTCTTTGGTAATAAAATGTCTAAAGAAAGAGGCCAAACGGGGCTTGAAATATCATCAAACCTTAACGTTTTAAACGATCTGATCAGTTTTACTTGGTCTTGTCATGAAGTGATCGATTTCTATGATCTGGCCACGACATAGAAATTTTCAAACGAAAAGACCTGAAGGCTAAGTGGCGCCCACTGGTGGTGTGATTTTTTCTGAAAACCCTCACTACGCTCAGGCACGAACGCGCACGTCTCCGACCACGGTACCAGCCTGGCTAAGCACCAAAGACTCACCATTTACAATAACTTGTGTCCTCGGTGGAGGAGGAGGTTCTACCACCACAGGTTCTCGAACTGCAGGCGTCTCCGCCACCTCAGTGTAAGCTGGCGGAGGTTCAGGGAACTCGGATATAGGTATTGGTGATATGGGGAACCCGTCGATGCCGTCAACCCCGCCGTAGACTTGGCTCTCCTTTGACATGAAGCTTGGTAAACCTGGTGGTTGTCTGGAGGCTGATGCTGAGGGTTGTGTGCCTGGAAAATGAGGGAGGGTTACTGCTTACAGCATCAGGTCTGATGGATAGTGGCTTATATCAGTAGAGGGTGGAATTACACAATATTCCACAACTCCACAACTATCACACAACGCCGTCTAGTCCCAAGCTAAGCAGAGCTTGTGTTATGAGTACTAGACAACTGATTAACATACTTATATATTTCTAAATACACACTCTTTCTTCTTCTTCTTCCTGCCCTTGTCCCCTATTACTTGGGGTCGGCGCAACACGTTTTTTTTCTTCCACTCTATCCTGTCAGCCGTCACACTATCACTAACTTCCTTTTCTTTCATATCACTCCTCACACAATCCATCCATCTCTTCTTCGGACTCCCTCTTCCTCTCCATCCATCTACTTGTAAACTCAGAACTCTTTTAGTAACATGTGTTTCATCCCTCCTCTTCACATGACCATATATCTTTATTTTTAAGGCCACACTATCGCATTAGGTATTTACCTGTAATGATAGTTGTAAGGGAGTTATAAATAAATAAATAAATATATAAAAGAAATTTGTGTTAGTTACACTATTTATAACTCGAGAACGGCTAAACCGATTTGGCTGAAAATTGGTGGGAAGGTAGCTGAGAACCAGGAGAAGGACATAGGATAATTTTTAAAAAATATAAAATCCAAAACCTTCTCATTTATTGTTATAGTGTAGAGTAGGGTAGAGTAGGATAGATTAGGGTAGAGTAGGGTAGACAAGGATATATTAATTTGGGTACCCACATAAAAAACGCCATTTTTGCCTATTTTGATGTTGTCAATGGTAGGGAACCCTTCGTGCGCGAGTCCGACACACACTTGGCCGGATTTTTGTTAATGTTTTTAGCTTAGATACTAAGTCTTTTAAGCCATGTCTTCGTATGAATAGTTAATTTTTTTACTGTCAGAATATGGATGTACAAATTCTAATGTTTTTGTAGTACCTATTTGGCAGCAAATGCCGAGTTAACTTTTCGGCAAACTTCGCTGAGGTAGTCAACACTGATTTCAATGATTCCACATATTGTCCAGTTGCGCAGACACTTGAGATACAAAACTACACCAATATTTATTTATTATTATTTATTTATTTGACATCAATACACTTTTGATGAACAAACATCACATTTTACACTAGAAATCAATTTGCGAATTATTGAAACAGCCACTACTTAGGTTCGTGGAACGGTGGAAGTATGTAAACCTTTTTGGCCGAAACCAGTTTGAGTGGCCGAAACTGGCCGTAAGCGAATCTTCGGTTGGTCTCTACGAAAAACTTTAAAAACAAACTAACTTACCAGATCCCGAAGCACCAGCTATGTTCAAAGTGTTAGGCCTCATATGGATAGGCCTGGCGTTCTGATACTGTGGGGTATACGCAGATGTTGATCCTGACTCCGAAGATGTAATTGATCTCGGCTCGTCGTCCTTCGCCATGTCGATTCTTCGGTTCTCAAATGGGTCGTACATTATTGTGTTCTGAAAAAAGGCCGAGAGTTTTGTTACAGGTTTTGATGCAGGAAAAAGTCTAAATATGATTTTTAAAGAATAGAAGAATCTGAAAAGTCCCCTTCAGGGAGTCGTTTGTCTTGTTTAGGTCTTGTGAAGAGGAGAGATTAAACGCATGTTACTAAAAAGTTCTGAGCACACTCCCCGAAATGTAAACAACAGAAAACCGACAGGCTAGTAACTCGGCGTCGATGCTCAAGGCTTTATAGTTTTGACTTGATAAGTGCATTATTGCCAAGAAGATCATCGCTTCTTGGCTCGTTGGGATGGAGTTACATAAGGTGTATAGCTGACATTTTAACACATCATGGTTAGACCTCTGGTTCATAATGTAGGCCGCTAGTTCATAATGTGCGAAGAAAGCTAAAATTACCTGAACAAATTCCGGTTCATCATCGTCCGGAGTGACAATACTCCTTGATACCTCACTCCCAGCCTCCGGCAAATCAATGTAGACCACTGGGTTTTCATCCACATCCCTCTTAGGGGGTACTGTGTCTGGATTAGACGTTTGTGGGCGCTGGGCAGCCTGAAAATGTTAGACATGACTAAGTTGGGTCAATATGTACTTTTGATTTGTAAAATTTTAGTCTGAGACAGAAAATTTAAAGGAGAGATAGGAGTTCGTTTGTGTAAAAGTACAAATATATCTTAAGTGAACATTTTTCGGGATAAAACGGATCCTGTTGCCTATTCCAGGATTAAGATTAAAGGATTTGATGCGAACTCTATTAAAGGGCCTATATCTTTATAAATGAAAATTGTAGGGGGGTTTTGAAACTGAAACCGAATTTCGGCTTAAGACTTAGTTTCGGCTGAATCCAGAATCAACACTTCTCGGTGTTACGGTCATGTTTAAGTCTTTCATATTAAGAACTAGAATCTATTTAAGTAGCCTGTTGGTCTAGTAGTTAGTGGCTCTGACTGCTATACCGCAGGTTGTAAGTTTGATTGCCACCCAAGACAAATTTTTGTGTGATAAGCACGATTTATTGTTCTGTGTCTGGGTGTAATTTATCTATTATATAAATATGTATGTATTTAGAAATATATACACAGTGTTTATCGGTTATCTAGTATTCATAGCACAAGCTCTGTTTGTAATTAGATGGCATTGCAGTTGAGTGAAAGTTGTAAAATATTATTATTATTTACAAGATTTGCCCTAAACAAACATACATTTTATACGCAGTAAATAAGTTGACTTAAAATGGCCATCGCTGCTATGGCTACACGCAGTCCCCTGCGGAGCTGCATTCATGCCGAAAAACAGTTAATACGCATTGAAGATCATACTTCAACTTACGTGCCGCGAATAATACAACTTACCTGTGAACTGTTTCCACTGAACCCACCACCACCGGTGTTGCTCGGGCTCACAGAACCAGAAACATCAGTATACACCGGCTTGACATAAGGGTATCCTTGGTATCTTGTGTTATTGGGCCGATCTTGGCTAGAGGATTGTGTTGCCTGAAAAATAAACGATAACCCTTGTTAATGTGTCTAATATTCAAAGTCATTTGGGTCGAAATTGCCTCCTCTCGACCTGAGTCGTTTTGGATGAAACCACCTCCACTCCACGTACTCGTCTCAGGCGCTAAGACAACAGAAAAATGCTCAATCAATTCAATAGAATAACCACTCAAAACTGTCAATATCATTGAGTCCAGAAAAGGGCTGTCTGACACAGTACCAGTGTCGAGCCGCTACACAAGACATGCCTATCCTGGACAGCAGCCTGCACTTTACAGGATTTTTATGAGGCCAATGACGCAGCAATTGCCAGACATTGGTCAGGGAAAAATTGATTTGAGTTCATCGACACGCAAAGAAAAAGAACTCAAAGTGGTTGGGAGGAGTCATTCTCGAAATGGCTCGAAGTTCCTCTTCAGGATAACTTTGTAAGTCCAATGAAAGGGCACAATATAAAAATGGACCTTCATTTGATGGGACCAAAAAGTTCTGCAATGGCGATCGTTTAGCGGTGGACTGATGATCTGATGAGGGTTGCAGGAATTGGATGGATGCCTGATGATGCACAAGGACTGGTAGTTGTGGTGATGCTTGGGGGAGGTCTATGTCCAGTAAGGAGTGGACGTCTTTAGTATTTTTAAAGAGATGGCGGTACGACCTGGATGTCTTTCTTAAGAATTGGAATGAAGAGGCGAAAATTCATGATAAAGGAATGAGGAGGCTTTTGCCTAGCTGTGGGAAAATACGAGCTGTAAGCAAATGAATAAACGAAATACCACAAACCTGTGAACTTCCACCTCCACTGCTGTTCTCAACCACAGTGACCGCAGTGGGTCCATCCTGCATGGGCCTCCGAGGTAAGTTGGCCCATCGGGATGCTGTCTGAGGATCTATGCTGGGCACGTCATGGACTACAGGGTTGACGTAGGGATAGCCCTGGTATCCTGGATACCCGTAGCGGCCCTGGCTTGAGGACTGCATTATCTGGAAAAAAATAAGGATAAGGTTAGTTATTCGTCCTGTTCTGGGTACATTACGATGTCACGTAGTATTTTAAAGGTTAGAATAGAATAGAACGAAAAAAAAAACTTTACCCCACACTAGGAATTCTTGCTCCTGTATGTGGGTACGTACGTCATAAACATTTAAACTCACATACACAAGACGCCCAGAAACTTTTTTTTTTAGTATTGATAGGCTCGCGTTTAATCTCACCTCATGGTAAGCGAGGTAAGGTCAATTCTAAAATTGAACTATTCAGTCATTATGAACATAGACGAATAAAGCTAGGACTACACTGAACAGCACCGCACACGTGTGCCACACACACCAATCTGGTCGCGTCGGAATCCATACATCTTATATGAAAACTAGGCTTGTAGAGCTACACTTAATCCACGCCACGCGACGTCGTTCTAAGTACAAATCAGGCATGTTACACGTGTGCGTCGGTCTAATGTAGTTCTAGCTTTAGTCAGTCAGTTTTTAGGTATCTATCATATCGGTCAGTCGAGCCGAATATTCGATTCGTTTTTGGCCAAAGCCGAAACCAGCTTTCTTAGGCCGAAACTGGCCGAATTGAAAACGGAACCTTCGGCCGATGTCTATCACTATTTACATACATAGGTAAGTTTCTAAGAAACCCTCAAGGCCGATTCGCACTTACAACTTTTTTTTAAGACTAAGATAGTAAAAATATCAATAATATAGACACGTAACCGCATTATGAGTATTTGGCAAAGTGTTGGAAAAAGTAATACCTAAGAGCACCCAACCCCTGATTCATTTCTGCGCTCTTACGTGTTTATGACATTATTACACATTGTTCTCTAGATATTTTGGACACACAGATATCTCGTGGATATTATCTAGGCTTCTATAGAAATAAAAACATTGATTTGTGTAAAACTAATCCAGTAAAGACCTCTGAAAGCTGCTATTTTGCGTGAACCTTGGCCCTCCATAATCACTACATAGTATAAAACAAAGTCGCTTCCCGCTGTCTGTCCCTATGTATGCTTAGATCTTTAAAACTACGCAACGGATTTTGATGCGGTGTTTTTTAATAGATAGAGTGATTCAAGAGGAAGGTTTATATGTATAATACATGCATAATATATTTAATGCTCGGAGTTTCCTTGCGTGATCGAATCAGAAATATGCGCAAGAGAACCAGGGTTGCCGACATAGCACGTAGAATTTCCAAACTTAAGTGGCAATGGGCTGGGCACATTGCACGCAGAACGGATGGCCGTTGGGGCCCACGTACCAGGAGAAGTAGCGTTGGAAGGTCTCTTACAAGGTGGACCGATGACCTGGTCAGGGTCGCTGGAGTCCGATGGATGCGAGACGCACAGGACCGCGCATTGTGGCGACGCTTGGGGGAGGCCTATGTCCAACAGTGGACGTCTTTTGGCTGAAATCATGATGATGATGATGATGATATTTAAAGTCACCATTGCACCTGTGCGAAGCTGGGGCGGGTCGCTAGTGTACTCATACATTAAAAACATAAAAAATATGTAAATACAAACCATTTTTTTCCAAATTCTTTTAACGTTTTTATATAGACACAATTTCTGGAACCAGTTTTGTGTAGTATTCGTGTGAATGACGGAGTTATCGAATACTAACACAGCGTTCAGGTGTTCTCTCTTTTTTCGCGTTGCCTCTTTATCAAGCATAGCGTTGGATAAAATAAACTTTTAGACTATCTTCACATTGACGTTAAGTGGGTTCGGGTAGGGTAACACTAGTAAAATGTTAACACGATCAGTAATATGGTTTCATTAGAAGACAATTGAAGACTGATGTAATTACAAGTTAATTTTGCAGCGTGGGAAGATGCCGTAGGAATTTTTTGTGGTAATTGGTGTGACCTTGCTTTTATAATTGTTTTTTTTTTAATATAGCTCTTAATTTTAGTTTTTTTTTTATTGTCTTGGATACTAAGTCTTTTAAGTCATGTCTTAGTATAATTTAGTCACTTTGTTTTTCCGTAGCATTTTTTTTTTTATGGTAGATTAAATCATCGAATGACAAATCCCGCCCTTGGGTAGGGCGGGAGATAGTGTCAGATTCATACTGACTAAAAACCTACCCTGTTCCTTCCCTGCCTTGGTTCCAGGGCCCTGGTATGCATTTTCAAACGTCCCCAGAGCCCCAGACTAGGCCTCGACCCTACTGGGCCCCTACAGTTTGCTGACAACTCCTTGAGGCGCACGGTAACAGTGCGCGCCGTAAACGACTTGGGCTCGGTCTGTTCTGTTACCGGAAAAACGGACAGCGAGCTACCCATTGCCAGCTGTCCGCAAGCCCGCGCCTAAAGTAGCCGGAAATTTGGATCGGAATTACGGTGGCGGCTGCGGCGTGAGCGCCGTTGCCTGATGCAGTCGGACTCTTCCTTTGCTAGCATTACTGCTTCGCAGAAGGAGGCGACCGCCTGCCACTCTTCCTCGCTCCGGACCATGGCCTGTACCAAGGCCCGGCGTAAAGTACTTAGGTACATACATGAGATTGACTTGTGTAGCCATTTATTTTGTGGAGACGTTATCTCGGTTTCAAAGCTTCACCTTAAAAGCTTTTTACCTGGACCTAGAAATAGATTTCAGTAAGCTTGTTCTAAATTTGTGCCAAGGTTTCAAGTGCTTTTATCTATTGTGTGTAGTGAGCCAAAACATTACTAAACATAACATAAATCTATATACTTATTTATTTATTTTAGGAAACTCAACAGCTTATTAATTAAGGTTCATGAGTTAAGAGTACACACCACCCTAGCACTGTCGCTGGGGCTTGGTTCAAGCCATGCTCCGGAGCGAGGAGGAGTGGCAGCTGTCCGTCCGTCCGGTAACAGACCGGTCCGAGCTCAAGTCGTCTACGGCGCGCACTGTTCCCGCGCGCCTCAAGGATTTGTCAGCAAACTGTAGGGGCCCAGCAGGGCCGAAGCCTACTGGGGCCAGAGGTTATGTGAAAATGTCACCACGGGCCCCGGGATAAAGGCAATGAATGGAAGGGTAGGTTTTTAGTCAGTAAAAGTCTGACACTATTTCCCGCCCCACCCAAGGGCGGGATTTGTCATTGGATGATTTTACCTACGTTAAAAAAAACCCCTAAGGGGGTAAAACGGGGGTTGGAAGAAGGAAGAAAACAACTTTCATGCGGCCGAAGCAGCTGGCAGGAGTTAGAATTCAATATAGTTTTGATCCAAAACACCATCATCATTATCATCATCATTTCAGCCGAAAGACGTCCACTGTTGGACATATGTCTCCCCCAAGTGTCGACACAATGAACGGTCCTGTGCGTCTCGCACAGGAATTCTTAGCAGATGTCTACAGCCTGTAAAGCAGCTACCTGCCAAATTTTAAGTTTGTAGGTGTTATAGTTTCTGAGATTTCGTGATTAGTTAGTGAGTGATATTTCGCTTTTATATAGTTATAGGCTATGAAAGATATAAAGAAGCAATCTGTTTTTTTTTTTTATTGAATAAACTAGAATACAAATCTCAACGAGAATACAAAACATTTTATGATAATAGTTTGGATATTTATGAAAATCTTTTTCATTTACAAGGAAATCAACAGACTTAAAAAACAAATCGAAAGAAATTCAAAATAAATTTAATTTCGGAAGTCGGTCGTTCTGGTTTTGTTTCGAAATTTAAACGTGACCATTTCGGAATAAATCATTTGCGAACAAAAAAAGAATTTTGAAAATGACGAAATTCTACCTTACCATACATTAAAAAAAAATAAACATCCAAATTGATGGGTTAACTTCCGAAAGGAATACCCGGCCCCGGCACGATAGGCTACGAAGGAACGGGGTAGGTTTTTAGTCAGTAAGAGTCTGACACTACTTCCCGCTCCGCCCAAGGGCGGGATTTGTCATTGGATGATTTTACCTACCATAAATACCTGCCTCATCTAGTTTAAACTGACAAAAAAAAAATTGACGTGTAAAAGTGTTTTTGAAAAACCTATTTGCAAAAATAAATATCATTTCATCATTTCATTTCATAAAAAAAAAACCATCCAAATTGATTACCTCCCTCTTGTTGAAGTCGGTTAAAAACAATGCCTTAAAAATTCTGCTCCGAAAAAAAATCATATAATTTTTGTCAAATTGACATTATAATTTACATAGTCATTTGACAAGATGACGACAATGTTAATTATTTTCCTGCTGTCGATTTTGTCGTGATAAACAAAGCTAACAAAAGACTCAATTCCTATAGCTATTTCATAAAAAAATCTAAAAAAAAATGCACCAGTACCTTTAATTTTAGTTACAATCCACGATAAAACACTTTCCACTGTTCAAAAACAAATATTTCGGTGACAAAAACACGAATTTTCGACACTAATTCTATTTCGTTACAGTCGCCATGTTCGCGAAATACTAACTGCTATCGAAATGACTTGTTATCGGAGTAGAAGATAAGATAAATAGGACATAACCATTTGTACCTTTGAAAAATAATATTTGCTCTGCCTTTTGTATCTATTTATGTACATAGTCCATAAATAATGGAGGTTCAAAGGGGATGAAATGGCACGGGGTAGGTTTTTAGTCAGTAAGAGTCTGACACTACTTCCCGCTCCACCCAAGGGCGGGATTTGTCATTGGATGATTTTACCTACCATAAAAAAAAAATATACATAATGGAGGTAGCGACATTTCCCGTTGGTCCTCATAAAAAATAATGAAAAAAAAAATATATAAAAAAATGGTCAAGTGCGAATCGGCTTCGCACACTAAGGTTCTGTACAAAGTTACCTATGAAAATTTCTTGTCCAATTCTCGAATGGAGTCTGGAAGATTTTTTGACGTAACGACAAATTTACTTTTTGAGTTTTATTCTTAAACCTGTGATGTAAAGCCTTGTTTTTTGAGGATTCTGGGTCAAAGGGAAGTACCTTATGAATTTAGATTTCATTGAAACTGTCGTTTATACACCACTATTTTTTAATTATGGCAAATACTTAGGCTTATTAGAAAAGGTCTTGTTATTATTGAAGTAAAGTCTCAATGAATAATATTCCTATACAGCAAAGTTATGAGCGTTTGTTTATATCCCAAAATCTCACTCAATTTCTGGAAACATTGTACAGGTTATTGTTTATGAATGAAAGAATGTCAATAAAAATGGAAAAACACTGCGCTTAGTATTTTCTAATAGTAATTGTTATGAATAATGATTCAATTATGAATTTACCAATAATGACAAATTTTCGTGGACAATTTTGGAATTTAGTTTTTTGTACTTTTGACTACATAAATATGATCAGTAACAGGTACTGATTGAGCCCCATTTTTTTTTGTGCACTAATTAAAAAATAGGGGTGTTTACGGTTTTTTTGCGACATAAACGGCCGTATCTTTTTTTTTCGTTAAGGTCGAAGGAAAAAAGTGGAACCCTTATAGGATCACTTTGTGGTCCGACTGTCTGTTTGTCAAGACCCTTTATCTTGGGAACGCGTAGAGGTATCGTGTTGATATATTTCAAACTCCAAAGGGAGCCGAAATACATAGGGTACTTCCCGTTGACCTAGAACCCTGAAAGGTATGACGCAAGGTCTTATAGCACAAGTATAGGAATAAAACTGAAAACTGAAAATTTGAAGTAAAAAAAAATTTTTTTTTTCGATTAGCAAAGATCTTCGAGATTCGATTCGGGAATTTAACTTTTTTAAATAAGTTTGTACGGAATACTTAGCGCGCTGAGTATATGGTTTTAATTTTAACTCGATATCTCCATGCCATCCCGAGACACGGATAAATTATCTTAGAACCCAATACTCAATACTTTATTGCATTTCGTCTCCTCCGGGCTCAGACGACACGGAGCATGCACTGTGTAAAATAAACTGCTTCATACAAAATATATGCAACGTTTCAAATCCGTGTCCCGTCCGGGTCACGCACACAGCACGCCACGGGCACGGGCCGATCTAATATAATTGATCCTATAATGGGTCTTGAAAGACAGACGGACAGATGGATAACAAAGTGTTGCTACGGAACCCTAGAAGAGAGCAGTGATGGCCGAGTGGTAACGGCCCCGACTTACGAGTTGTAGGTCGCGGGTTCAAACCCAGCCAGGCGCATTACTTTGTGTAATTTATTTCATCAACACTGCTCTCAAAACGGTGAAGGAAAACGTCGTGAGGAAACCGGCATGTCCTAGAACTAAAAATCCAAAAATATGTGACATCCACCAACCCGCACTGGGCCCGCGTGGTGGATTACGGCCCATTCCCTCTCCTAGAGAGGAGGCCTGAGTCCCAGCAGTGGGAACATTAAAAAAAGGCTGATGATGATGATGATGAACCCTAGAAATGGTGTCCAACTACGTGCTTTTATTGTGGTGTGGTTGTAGTACGTCTGAATAGAACCTATAGGTTTAGATATTGCATCTTCATTTGTTTACTAATTCACTGAAGAATTGTGAGTTGATCGTGATGCACGATCTGCCTAGCTAGATTGTAATTATGATAATAGCTCATACTGATGTTAATCACTATTGTGCGGACCGCCTGGAGAACATAAGAACGTACGGTGAAGGTGTGCCCGCTTGGGCGGAGCACTATCCTTATGGAGGCGATAGGTGGCGGTGATCTCTCACGCAGGGTCCTGTTTTCAGGCCATGGTCGCCTCGGAGCCGGCCGCACGCGTGATGGAACGGACTTCCTAGACCCTAAGCTCGACTACCAGCCACGGTAGGGCTCGCGGGTTTGCGGACGACGAGCAACGGGCAGCTCGCTGTCCGGCCGTTCAGTAATCGTCCAGACCGAGCCTAAGTCGTGAACAGCGCGTAGTTTTTCGTGCGTTTCTCAAAGAGGTCTGCGTCAGCAAACCGAGGGACCTCTCCGGGCCGATGCCTGCTGGGGCCGCAGGGATTCTATGAAAAGGCAACCTGTGGTCCTGGAACGCAAAAGGCAACTGAAGGAACATAGGTGTAGTTTGTCAGAGGAAAAGAACACAAAAAAAAATAACTTTAATTTCGGAAGAGAGACCAAACTATTATAGAAACATCGACTTTCAACATTGAAATCGGTTGATTTTTTTTTGTAAAAAGTTTTTTTATTTCACACTTTTTAGTTGTAGTACCTCTCAGCCAAACGTAAATAGGTACCTTCCGCCATTCGGTTCCATCATCCAATCATCATAATGTTTCTAATAATACCAAACACGGCAAGGATACACCGATTTATTACAGAATTCCGCTACCTACCTTCCAGCTTCATCATAAGATCAGTTCTATAATATGTATCCCCTGCCCATCTTCCTTCAGTCAGTCACCTACTACATGTATAAACAAAGCAATTTTACTTGTTACGACAGTTCTACTATGATTTTTTGAAGAGTTCCGTCCTATATCTTCGAAGTTCATCATCAGATCAAAACAATATTTCTATGGGACCAATTTGAGATTATAATCTTTCGACCAAAACAAAAAAATTCAAAGTCGGTCCACAATTGACCGAGATATCGGTGATCATTCATAAAAAAGCCGAACATAGAACCTCCTCCTTTTTGAAGTCGGTTAAAAAAAAAATCTTTTCGATAATAAGTAAATATTTGGAATACGTAATTTCCGGTTCAGTACCTCTACCATGAGTTTTAAGTAATAGTATTCGTCGCTACTCGATATCGACGCCGTAAATATTTTGTATGGCAAATTTTGCAGCGCCTCTAGCGGTCACTTGCAGAACCAAAATTTACCATACAAAATATTTACGGCGTCGATATCGAGTAGCGACGAATACTATTGCTTAAAACTCATGGTAGAGGTATAGGAAAAAAGGAAACAGTACCTATAGTAAAGATAATTCTTTATGATGTCTATGCTCTTTATTCAGCAAAGAAAATAATACCGTAATTTTGAATACCGATAAAGCAATTATAGATAAGATTTCATGTTATCATTATATCATTCATAGAACGTCATAATATGCGTGGAATTCGTAAAAGGCACTCAAATAGAGGAAATGATACTACCCTTTCTTAGGGTTGCCCCGCCTGGGCGGAGCATCGCCGTGTCCTCGTGGGGGCGATCGGCGGCAACGATCTCTCTCGCCGGGCCTTGGTTCAGGCCATGGTCCGTAGTGAGGAGGGATGGCAGGCGGTCGCCTCCTTCTGCGAAGCAGTAATGTTAGCAATGGAGGAGGCCGACCGCATCAGGCAGAGGCAACGGTGCGCTCGCCCCAGCCGCCGCCGGGATTCCAATCCCGATTTCCGGTCACCGTAGGCGCGGGCTTGCGGACGGCGTGCAATGGGTAGCACGCTGTCCGATCGTCCGGTAACCGACCGGACCGAGCCCAAGTCGTCGACGGCGCGTACTGTTCCCGCGCGCCTCAAGGAGCTGTCAGCACACCGAAGAGGCCCAGCCTGCTAACTGCAGGCAGGCAGGGTCGAAGCCTACTGGGGTCATGGGTTAACTTCCGAAAGGAATGCCCGGCCCCGGCACGATAGGCTACGAAGGGTCGGGGAAGGTTTTTAGTCAGTAAGAGTCTGACACTACTTCCCGCTCCGCCCAAGGGCGGGATTTGTCATTGGATGATTTTACCTACCATAAAAAAAACCCCTTTTTAGGGTTCCGTGCGCAAAACGGGACCCTACGTAGGGGTAAGTATTATGGACAGACAACGAAGTCTCTTAGTAATAGGGTCCTATTACTAAGACTTCGTTGTCTGTCCGTTTGTCTGTCACCAGGCTGTATCTCAAGAACCGCGAAAGCTAGACAATTGAAATTTTCACAAATTATGTATTTCCGTTGCCGCTATAATAACAAATACTAAAAATAAAATAAATATTTAAGGGGGCTTCCATACAGCAAACGCGATTTTTTTTTGCCCCTTTTTATCGATATCAATAATGGCAACAGATAGGCACTTGAAATATACGCAAAATACTCAGTTGTATTTTTAACAAACTTAAAAAAAAAGGGGTTTTCAATTCGACCGTATACGCTTTTTTTACTATAAATAATAAAATTAAAATTAAATAAATATTTAAGATAAGAGAATTCCACTCCTTAGCTGTACGCATAATGAAAGTGTTCCCAAGTGTACTGCTGCTTTGGCGGCATTGCAAGTATGTGTGCATTTAACTCCGGCCAGATGTTCAAGGGAATAATTCGCCTTAAGCCTTTTGATAAAGCCCATTGTGCCCACATTTCAGAGCCACTTCCTACAACTTATTTATTAATTTTCTAATTATTTTGTTCCAGAAAATGCCCTACTCGCCAAGTCTTCGTAAGAGATGGACGAACGCACTGCATAGACCAATGCAACGTTGAAACTATGTGTGGCGAAGTCAGGGTACCTGAAGAACATTTAAATGTAAGTATATTCCTCTTCCTCAATCATTACTTCTTATTCTTTCTTTCCTGGGTCTCAAGTCTGCTATTTTCATAACATCGTCATTCCAACACGATCCCATTGCCATTTTGCTATAAGTTCGTAATCTGTTAATGTATACCGTTAAATTTTGGTCGTTTTAATCCCGTGGAGGGTCGATTCGTTACATGAAACTATCGATTTGTAAAGACAAAATAAAAAAATGTAGTATTTTTTTTAAACTCGAATTAATTTACGCATGTACGAAATTAATTTCTTTATGTAATCGTCAGCTGAGCAAGGTCAATAAACTAAATGAAAATAATAACTAAACTAAATGCGTTAAATTTTGGTCGTTTTAATCCCTTGGAGGGTCGATTCGGTACATGAAACACTATCGATTTGTAAAGATAAAATTAAAAAATAAAGTTTGTTTTTTCTAAAACCCGAATTGATATACGCATACATGTACGAAATTAATTGATTTAAGTAAACGAGTCACCTTGTAGATAGCTGTCAGTCGTTGCGTACTAACTACCTACAGTTCATTGACCTCGCTGAGCTGACATTTACTTGAAGAAATTAATTTCGTACATGCGTCAATTAATTCGAGTTTGAAAAAAAAGTACTTTATTTTTAATTTTTATCTTTACAAATCGATCGTGTTTCACGTACCGAATCGACCCTCCGCGGGATTAAAACGACCAAAATTTAACGGTATAGAAATATATTGGATCTTGAAGAAAGACATTGAATAGTTTTCTTCCAGGGCTTTTGCTTTTTTTTTGGTGAGGTAAATCATCCAATGAAATCTCCTTTCCTCGGGTGGACCAGGAGATAGTGTCAGGCTTTTACCGACTAAATAACCCACCCCGTTCCTTCATTCGGCGGCAGCGATCTCTCTCGCCGGGCCTTGGTTCAGGCCATGGTCCCGAGTGAGGAGGGATGGCAGGCGGTCGCCTCCTTCTGCGAAGCAGTAATGCTAGCAAAGGAGGAGGCCGACCGCATCAGGCAGAGGCAACGGGGCGCTCGCCCCAGCCGCCGCCGGGATTCTGATCCCGATTTCCGGCCACCGTAGGCGCGGGCTTGCGGACGGCGTGCAATGGGTAGCACGCTGTCCGATCGTCCGGTAACCGACCGGACCGGACTCGCGTTCTGTTTCCGCGCGCCTCAAGGAGCTGTCAGCATACCGAAGAGGCCCAGCCAGCTAACTGCAGGCAGGCAGGATCGAAACCTACTGGGGTCATGGGTTAACTTCCGAAAGGAATACCCGGCCCCGGCACGATAGGCTACGAAGGAACTGGGTAGGTTTTTAGTCAGTAATAGTCTGACACTACTTCCCGCTCCGCCCAAGGGCGGGATTTGTCATTGGATGATTTTACCTACCATAAAAAAAAAACCTCGTTCCTTCGTTGCCTTTCACACCACGGCCGAGCCTTCCTTTCACAAAGAAACCCTTGGCCCCAGTAGGCTTCGACCCTGCTGGGTCCCTACGGTTTGCTGACAACTCCTTTAGGAGTGCGTGGAACAATACACGCCGTCGACTATGGTTTCGACTTACTATGGCCTTGGACTATGGTCCAGATGGTTACCTGACAATTAGATAGCGAGCTACCCATTGCTCGTCGACCGCAAGCTCGCGCCTAAGGTAGCTGGAAATCAGAATCGGAATCCCTACAGCGGCTGGGGCATGAGGGCCGTTGCCTCACGCGTGCGGCCTCCTCCTTTGCTAGCATTACTGCTTCGCAGAAGGAGGCGACCGCCTGCCACTCCTCCTCGCTTCGGACCATTGCCTGTACCAAGGCCCGCGAGAGATCGCCGTCGCCAATCGCCCCCACGAGAACACGGCTCTGCCCAAACGGAGTACGTTGCCTTGAGATGATTTCCTACAAAACCGCTGGTAGAAATTATTGCACTGAATAAAACCCGAATCAATACTAAAAAACGATATATTCAGAACCAAGTTTTGTGTTTTGAATTTGCGTCAGCATCTTGGTGTTGCTTAGGCAGGTCTTTCTCCCACCATTTACCTTCTCTATTATCCTTCTCTGTTACCAAGGAATTAGTATTTGCTGATTTTTCACTTTTCTTTGTAATCTCATCGTCGTATTTGTCAGATTCATCTTTTACAAGCAAAGCCTTTGTAGTTTTTTGATTAGCATCATCTTCGTATACTAAGGCAGCATTTCTAATCGCTGCGATCTCGTCATCGTATGACCTTTTAGATAGTTTATCTTCTTTTTTTTCTTTGCTGCGAATCTTTTCTTTTTTTTCTTTAGTGCCAGTAGCACCATCTTTTACGTTCACTTCATTAGAATCGTAAGTAGAAAGTAGTTTGTATGGTTTGACTTTAGCCTTTTTCTTTGATTTTTTAGTTTTATCTTTGTTGTCAGCGTCTAGTAAATTATTTTCAATCATTTTAATCGATTCCGTCAATTTGTCGTAATTATCTTCTCCGTTGTCTTTCGGACCGGCTTTTTTTGTACTAGTTATAGATGGATTTGATTCGATTATGTATCTGCTTTTTCCTTTGGTTTCCTTTCTAAGTTTAGGCTTCGAATCTTCATCTTTAGCATCAGATGGATCATTCTTTTCAGTAGCTTTCACTTTGTTTTTTAATTTAAGTTTGGATGAGCCATCGAAGTTGCCATGTCGTTCGATATTATACATTCTATTCTCGGCCGATACTTGTGAATTGTCTTTAACATTCTCTTCAGAGGCTTTAGGGACTTGGTGCGAAAATGTTTCGGTGGCTCGAGCTATGAAATCGGCAATTTTTTCGGCAAGTTCATCTGATACGAACTTGCGAGCGATTTTTTTCACGTCCTCTACATTTGCTGTTAGAAGGACAAATGTATGAGCGATTTGAAATAGCAGTAGGAGGTTGACCACTGCAACATAGAAAGTATTTATTTAAATTAATTAAGAGCAAATATGATAGCCCGTAGGTTTGCACATTGTTCAAATCAGGTGAAGATTACTCTTTTTAAAGCTTTTTGTGCAGCCTATGGGTTTCCTATAAACGAGCGGTTTACAGTGCCCTTCGTATCCAGTATAACAACGCGTTGAGGGTAGTGTTGGGGCTGCCCCGTTTCTGTAGTGCCTCGGGCATGTTTTCAGAAGCGTGCACCGACTGTTTCCACATCACCATGCGCAAGCGGTGCGCGTCCTTGATGCGCAGAGTGCAGGGCAGCTCCAATACTTTTCTGGCGATGATTGCTGGGAGACTAGCTGCTCATATATCGGACATTGCTGTAGCAGACATGTTGCTGGCTGTGTTCCATAATATTATGACTGTGTTAATTTTTGTGTCTTATGTTTTTTGTTTTTTTTTTTTTTTTATGGGTGCTATTGATTGCCTGAATTAAATTCTTTTGATTTTATTTAATTTTATTACAATAGTGAGACAAAAAATAGGCGGGTCCACACAGAGAGGGCAGGCTCGCGAGATATTTGCCGCGCGAAGCAGCTCGGTTAGTGTGGACGTGCCTCGCGAGGCACGAGGCTCACAGGCTCGAGGCCTAATGAGCTGTGGTGGCCGAGTGGTAACGGCCCCGACTTACGAGTTCTAGGTCGCGGGTTTAAACCCAGTCAGGCGTATTACTTTGTGTAATTTATTTCATCACCACTGCTCTCAAAAGGGTGAAGGAAAACATCGTGAGGTAACCGGCATGGCCTGTCCATTTCCTCTCCTAGAGAGGAGGCCTGAGTCCCAGCAGTGGGAACATTATCTAGCTGATGCTATGCTATGCTATACTACACAAACAATTACCAATAACTAAGCAAAAACACTTAAAATTATAAACAACGATACGCGGCACATAAGTTGAACCTAAACACATAAATTTTTGGGTCTCAATAGAAGTGAGGCACAGCGGGGTGCTGCGAGTAACCATTGCAACGACGGCCATTTTAGTTCAACTTATTTGCCCCTTTCACAATAACTTCCCTGGGGCCTTACTATGACTTATGAAGTGTTAAAATAACAAGCGTGAGAGCGAGAAAAAAGGATCCATCATCGGACTACCAGACGTACGGCATTGCGCCACCGGTACACCGGCGCGGGCTTGCGGACGGCGGGCAATGGGTAGCTCGCTGTCCGTTTGTCCGATCCGTGCGCCTCAAGGAGTTGTCAGCAAACCGTAGAGGCCCAGTAGGGTCGAGGCCTAGTCTGGGGCTCTGGGAAGGTTTGAAAATGCATGCCAGGGCCCCGGATCCAATGCAGGGAAGGAACAGGGTAGGTTTTTAGTCAGTAAGAGTCTGATACTACTTCCCGCTCCGCTCAAGGGCGGGATTTGTCATTGGATGATTTTACCTAACATAAAAAAAATGGTGGACATTCCACCTATACGCACAAAGCGTTTTGGGAACACTTTCATTATGCGTACAGCTAAGGAGTGGAATTCCCTGCCGGAGTCTTGTGTTTCCTGATGGCTAAAACCCGGGAATCTTTAAGGCCCGGTTCTACTCATTTTGATCTTTTTTAAACCTATGGAAATCCACAAATATAAAAGAGAACACCATGAAAATTTATTTTATTAAAATTGACTATATGGCCAAGGGCTTGGCAAAAATGAAAACACGATATAAATTAGTAGGCTCGATGATGAGAATGATCTTAAGTCAAGAGTGAATAGGTTTCGTCTAGGTAAGCGCGCTCCATCGTCGACCGTATCGTTGCTTTCCATCAGGTGAGAAAGCGGTCAAGCGCGAACCTATCAATAATAATAAAAAAAGGATAGATCTATAAACCCTATAGCAGTTCAGTGTAGCTCGTCAAATGGATCGTCGTTAAGAGGGCACTTCCACACTCGCGATTTAAAATATTTTTGCTTTATCCTACGCAATCCAACGCGATGTTTGAGGAAGAGGCAACGCGAAAAAAGAGAGATAACGCCTGTAAACTTTGTTGGCATTCGGTAATTGCGTGATTTACCCGAATATTTCCCAAAAATTGTTTTAAAAAATACGTTTTTTTTTTTAAAATACTCTTTTTTTGAGAAAAATTGTCGTAATTCAGAATCTCGACTAAATGTGCAAGGCTTCTCATCATTTACTTTTGTATATTTTTAACTAGCTGACCCAGCAAACTTTGTACGGCCTGATAGTGGGATATTTTGTCATATTTTTATATTTTCTCATTGTTTGCACCTTCCCTGAAATATCACGAATATTTTAAGACCAAAATTCGTCAAACCAATCCAGCCATTCTCGAGTCTTAGCGAGACTAACGAACAGCTATTCATTTTTTATACATAAGAAGATGCATGGGCGTCGCCAAGGGGGGGGCAGGGGGGCTACGGCCCCACCCTAGAGGCTTGCTTTACAGCTTCAGAGCCTAGTTTGGACACCAGAGGCAACAGTCCTTGCACACATGCACGACAAGCGCATGGAGATGCAACGCCGGGGCGAAATTCCGCTGCCACGACAAGTCGAGGCATGGCGGACAGAGCTCCGGCGGGATCTCATGGCGAAATGGCGTCAACGACTATCGCAACCTCGTTCGGGGCGCGCCACAATTGGGGCGATAAGGCCCATCCTTGGGGCGTGGCTGGAAAGACCTCACGGCGTTCTCAACTTCCGCACGACGCAGGTGCTTACCGAACACGGAAAGTTCGCTAAGTACCTGTTCCGGATTCGTGCGGAGGATTCGCCCGGGTGTCGCCACTGTGCGGAACATCCGGAGGACACGGTGGAGCACACTGTAGAGGTGTGCCCCGCCTGGGCGGAGCATCGCCGTGTCCTCGTGGGGGCGATCGGCGGCAGCGATCTCTCTCGCCGGGCCTTGGTTCAGGCCATGGTCCGTAGTGAGGAGGGATGGCAGGCGGTCGCCTCCTTCTGCGAAGCAGTAATGCTAGCAAAGGAGGAGGCGGGGTGCCATGACAGAAAACCTCCACGAGTGCCCGCAGGCTATAGTTCCCTTGCGGATACGTCCGGAGCGAAGGCTAGTCTGCGGGACGGTGCACCCTGGGAGGCGGCCAACCACCCCCTTGGGCACTCCTGCCTAAGGGGCCTCGATGGCCGTCTGCGAATGTTCTGTCGGGAGTACGCTTCAACGCGTGTCCCTCTGCTCTAGCAGAGGGCACAGTGGCGAAGCAAGAGCGGGCTCGGCGTGCACTCACCCTGCCACCGGGCAGGCAGGAGGAAGGCTTCCCCCTCCTTCTGCCACCGTTGTTCTCGTAGCCCCAGAGATTGTCCAAGGTCATGTTTCTGACTTTTGATGGGGGTCGAGGGTCTTGGCTTAACCGCCCGGGCCGCGAGGAAGACAACCTCTATAAAAAATTACCCCAAACCTCCAAGCGGCGGCGCACCGTGAGGGAGGTTGTTAGCTTGACTAATGGGTAGCTAAATTAGTCGTTAGTGCGGACCACTGTATTTGAGCCAGTACAACTTGAAATATACTCGTGGGACCAAAATGAACAAATCTAAATTTTTCACAACCCCAACAGAGAGTGATGCGCGGTCGGAGTCCGACGCGGCATCCAGAAGGAGCTCAGGCTCGGAGGTGGATGATGAGGTGGAGTCGGGAGGCGACACCGGAAGGAACGCAAGTTCCTTCCGGAAACGCTCCTTATCGAGGGAGAAATCGTCCTCCGATGGCGAAAAGGGCTCGGCCCGAAAAATCCCTACCAGTGGGCGGGGAGCGGGCCGAGCACCGGGCCGAGGAAGGGGAGTCACCTCCCAGGAGGCGGCTGAGCGAGCCGAGAGGCTCGCTGCGGAAGGGCGCCACCCCGCTGCGGCTAACGCTGCGATGGACCCCTCGGGGCCATCTGGCAGCGAGAGGGAAGACTCCGCCGAGGAGTCGCGCAGAACCTTCGGCGAGCTCGTGGTCGCTGCGCTGCGGGATATGGGCCGCAAGCGCGAGCGAACGTCGAAGGAGAAGACGGTCCTCCGCCATGCCGCCTCTATGCAGGAGGCCTTCGACATCGCCCTGAGGAAGAGCGTGGCGAAGCTCCGGGCCGAGCTCCGAGCCGGGCTCCGGGCCGAGCTTCAGGCCGAGCTCGCTGGGGTCCAGGGGGCCGGCAGCCAGGACCCTGTGGAAGGGGGGCGCAAGCAAGGGCAGGGGCAGAGTAGGCCCCAGCCCCAGCCTCAGCCCCGTTCCAGCTGCGGATCCAGCAGCAGCTGTCCCTGCTGGAGGGCATCGTATTGCGCCCCCCACTAGCGGCCTCCGGCCAGCGAAGGGTGGCGTCCTACGCTGCCGCCGCGGCCTCGGCGGCTGCGCCCATGGCGGGCCCGTCAGGGCTGACCAGGCGCGTGGCCACGGCTGCGAACCCCGCCGGAGCGGCCCCGCAGGGCAGAAAACAGCAGCAGGGGAAGCCAACCCCTGCGGCTCCCCCCAAGAAGGGCAAGGCGGCACCGGCCCCTAAGGCGGCGGGAGCCCCTGCTGCTGCTGTGGCGGCAGGCAGGCGGCCGAGGCCGCCTCCCCAACCTGCAGATCCTCCGGCCGAAGCCGGATGGCAAGTGGCCGGAGCCAAAAAACAGGCTGGCAAGGCGGCTCGGGCTGCCAGGAGGCGTGAGCGGCAAAAGCTGCGGAAGCGGACGGCCCTCGCGGCCAGGATTCGCACCCCGCGCTCTACGGCTGTAGTAATAACGCTGCAGCCGGAAGCGTTGAAAAAGGGTGCGACCTATGGCGAGGTCCTCCGCAAGGCGAAGCAGGAGGTGAACCTCACCGACCTTGGGATCACCGGGGGCTTCCAGATGCGGCACACCGCAACTGGTGCCCTGATGTTGGAGGTCCCCGGAGCCAACAGCGGCCCCACCGCAGACGCCCTGGCTGACAAAATCAGGGCGATCTTGAATGCGGAGGAGGCCCGGGTGTCCAGGCCCACAAGATGCGTCGACATGCGCATTATGGGCCTGGACGATTCCGTCGAGGTCGAGGAGGTCGTGGCCGCTGTCGCCAGGACGGGTGGGTGCCCTGCCGATCAGGTCCGGGCAGGCACCATCCGTGTTGACGGCACTGGCATGGGGGCGGTTACAGTGAACTGCCCCCTGTCAGCGGCCAGGAGCATCACCGGGGAGGGTAAGCGACTCCTGGTGGGCTGGGTCTCCGCGCGAGTCAAGCTGCTGGAGCCCAGACCGCTGCGCTGCTATCGCTGCCACGTGGGTCACCACGTGGGGGTCTGTTGCGCAGCGGAGGAAGATCGCAGCGACCGCTGCTTCCAGTGCGGTCAGCCCGGCCACAAGGCCGATACCTGCGGTGCAGCGCCGCACTGCTACGCATGTGCGGCGGCAGGCAAGTCGGCCGACCACCGGGCTGGGAGCAGGACCTGCGATCCCCCCGCCAAGGCCAAGGGCAAGGTCCCAAGGCCCATCCCCGCGAAGGTGCTCACCGCCGCGGCTGCCCCGTTGGCTGCCGCCGCCATCGCCTCCGCAGACGCCGCCGCCGCTACCACCGCGGCAGGACCCTCACGGAGGGCCCGGGAGGAGACTGTAATGGACTGCCAATAACGGCTCCATTACGTCTCCTCCAGGCGAATATCAACCACTACGCCCCCGCTCAGGATCTGTTGCTCCAGAGCATGGCGCAGTGGTCGATCAACATCGCCGTTGTCTCCGAGCCGCACTTTGTCCTGCCCAGAGCCGACTGGGTTCAGGACCTGAGCGGCTCGGTGACACTCATTTCGTCGGCCGCCGCCGGTACCCCGGCACTCGAGGCCGTCAAGAAAGGCCGGGGTTGCGTGGCAGCACGGTTCGGGGACATAGTGGTGGTAGGCGTCTACCTGTCCCCGAACAGATCTCTCGCCGAACTAGACAGCTCCCTTTTGGAGCTGGATGCCGTCGTTGCTGGGTTTGACTCCAGCCTCCCCGTGGTCGTTTGCGGGGACTTCAACGCCTGGAACGAGGCTTGGGGTTCCCGGTTCACGAACCAACGAGGTCGCAGGGTGGAGGAATGGGCCCTAGGACAGGGCCTAGTCGTACAAAACTGGGGTTCTGTCCCCACGTGTGTGCGGATGCAGGGCGAGTCGGTGGTGGACGTTACGTTCGCCAGCCCTGCACTGGCACCGCGCGTCGTCGACTGGCGCGTCATAGAGGAGGTGGAGACGTTCTCCGACCACCGGTACATCCGGTTTGACGTCTCCGCCCAGACCTCGACCGTGCCGGTCCGACAGACCCCGTGTGGTCCGCGTTGGGCGCTGAGGCAGCTGGACAGGGACCTGCTCCAGGAAGCCGCGATAGTACAGGCCTGGGTGCAAGCACCGGACAGGCCTGTCGACATCGACGTCGAGGCGGACTGGTTCCAGGGGGCCATGTCGCAAATCTGCGACACGGCCATGCCCCGAGTCCGGCCAGGACGTGCTCGGCGCCAAGTACACTGGTGGTCGCCAGAGATTGCGGCACTGCGCGATGCGTGCAATGCTGCGCGACGCCGGTATACTAGACACCGCAGGCGCCGCACCCGTCCACCGGGTGCGGAGGCCATGGAGGCGGAGCTGTATGAGGGATACAGGGCGGCAAAGCGCACCCTCCGAGCGGAGATAAAGCGGGCCAAACTCGAGGCCCGCAACGTGTGGCTGGAGTCTCTGAACGTCGATCCGTGGGGACGCCCATACAAAATGGTGATGGAGAAACTCCGCCCATGGGCTCCCCCGCTGACTCAGAGTCTCCGGCCCCAGCTCGTGGAGGGTGTGGTGGGCGCTCTGTTCCCTACGCGAGGGGAGCATACTCCCCCGCCTATGGCTCCGCCACCAGCAGCGGTGTCCGATGCGGACCACGACGGCAACGACGGCAACAATGCTCCAGAGGTGACCGAGGTGGAGATGAGAGTGGCGGTGCGAAGGCTGAGTGCCAAGAACACCGCCCCAGGACCCGATGGCTTGCCTGGAAAAGCCTGGGTCCTGGCCATGGAGGAACTCGGGTCTCGATTGAGAGGGCTCTTCAGCGCATGCATGGAGAGGGGCCAGTTCCCGCTTCGCTGGAAGACGGGGAAACTGGTCCTTATCGCGAAGCCGGGGCGCCCCGCGGACTCTCCGTCCGCGTATCGGCCCATAGTGCTGCTCGACGAGGTGGGCAAGCTCTTTGAAAGAGTAATTGCAGACCGCCTCGTCGTGCATCTGGCACGGAAGGGGCCGGATCTTGCGGACGGCCAGTTCGGATTTCGCAGGAGGCGCTCCACTGTGGACGCCATCATGCGCGTGCGAGCCCTCACGACGGGGGATGCGGTGTCCCGGGGCAGGTGTGTCTTGGCGGTGTCTCTGGACATCGCCAACGCCTTCAACTCCCTGCCCTGGAGTTGCATTGGTAGGGCACTCCGGTACCACCGGGTGCCCGACTACCTCTGTCGGGTGATCGAGGCCTACCTGTCGGACAGGTTCATCATCTACCCCGGTCATCAGGGGGAGTTGAAACGGCGAGAGATGTCGTGCGGTGTTCCGCAGGGATCGGTACTAGGACCGCCCTTGTGGAACATCGGGTACGACTACGTGCTGCGCGCCGACCTCCCCGACGGGGTCAGCGTGGTCTGTTACGCAGACGACACGCTGGTCCTGGCGCGGGGACGGTCGTACCAGGCGGCGGTCGAACTAGCGACGCGCGGGGTTGCGACAGTCGTGGAGAGGATACAGCAGTTGGGACTCGAGGTGGCATTGCACAAGTCCGAGGCCATGTGTTTTCACGGCCCTCGGAGCGCGCCACCTCCGGGCTCCCAATTAACGGTAGGAGGAGTTCACATCGGCGTCGGGTCGACGATGAAGTACCTGGGACTCGTCCTCGACAGCCGGTGGAACTTCAAGGAGCACTTCCGACGTCTGGCTCCCAGGTTGAATGCGACTGGGGCTGCGCTCAAGCGGCTCCTGCCGAACCTAGGGGGTCCAGACGCCTCCTGCCGGAGGCTCTACGCAGGCATCGTTCGGTCCATGGCCCTTTACGGTGCGCCGGTGTGGGCGCCATCGCTACGGAAGCGAGTGGCGGCCCGGCTAACCGCCTGCCAGAGGGTCATGGCCATCCGGATGATCCGCGGATACCGTACGGTGTCCTGCGAAGCGGCGAGCCTCCTTGCTGGCCTACCACCGTGGGATTTGGAGGCAACAGTCCTTGCACACATGCATGACTTACGCGTGGAGATGCAACGTCGGGGCGAAACCCCGCTGCCGCGACAAGTCGCGGCATGGCGGACAGAGCTCCGGCGGGATCTCATGGTGAAATGGCGAGAGCGATTGTCGCAACCTCGTGCTGGGCACGCCACGATCGAGGCGGTAAGGCCCCTCTTTGAGGCGTGGCTGGAAAGGCCCCACGGCGTCGTCACCTTCCGTTTGGCGCAGGTGCTGACCGAACACGGCAAGTTCGGTCCGTACCTGTACAAGATTCGTGCGGAGACGACGCCCGGGTGTCGCCACTGTGCGGACCGCCCGGTGGACACGGTGGAGCACACAGTCGAGGTGTGCCCCGCTTGGGAAGAGCATCGCCGTGTCCTCGTGGGGGCGATCGGCGGCGATCTCTCGCGCCGGGGCTTGGTTCAAGCCATGCTCCGGAGCGAGGAGGAGTGGCAGGCGGTCGCCTCCTTCTGCGAAGCAGTAATGCTAGTAAAGGAGGAGGCCGACCGCCTTAGGCAAAGGCGGACACGCCGCCGCCGCCGCCGGGTTTCCGATCCCAATTTCCGGCCACCGTAGGCGCGGGCTCGCGGACGGTGGGCAATGGGTAGCTCGCTGTCCGTCCGTCCGGTAACAGACCGGTCCGAGCTCAGGTCGTCTACGGCGCGCACCGTTCCCGCGCGCCTCAAGGAGTTGTCAGCAAACTGTAGGGGTCCAGCAGGGCCGAAGCCTACTGGGGCCAAAGGTTATGTGAGACTGTCACCAAAGGCCCCAGGATAAAGGCAAGGAATGGAAAGGTAGGTTTTTAGTCAGTAAAAGTCTGACACTGTTTCCCGCCCCACCCAAGGGCGGGATTCGTCATTGGATGATTTTACCTACCCAAAAAAAAAAAAAAAAAAAAAAAAAAGCAAAGGAGGAGGCCGACCGCATCAGGCAGAGGCAACGGGGCGCTCGCCCCAGCCGCCGCCGGGATTCCGATCCCGATTTCCGGCCACCGTAGGCGCGGGCTTGCGGACGGCGGGCAATGGGTAGCACGCTGTCCGATCGTCCGGTAACCGACCGGACCGAGCCCAAGTCGTCGACGGCGCGTTCTGTTCCCGCGCGCCTCAAGGAGCTGTCAGCACACCGAAGAGGCCCAGCCTGCTAACTGCAGGCAGGCAGGGTCGAAGCCTACTGGGGTCATGGGTTAGTTCCGAAAGGAATGCTCGACCCCGGCACGATAGGCTACGAAGGAACGGGGTAGGTTTTTAGTCAGTAAGAGTCTGACACTACTTCCCGCTCCGCCCAAGGGCGGGATTTGTCATTGGATGATTTTAACTACCATAAAAAAAAAAAAAAAAAACCAGTCTCAAACAATATAATGCCTATCTTATATGTTACCGAGATATAAGGTTAGCAATTAGGCGTTATAATTATTGTGAAGATAGTAAACTTTATATTATTTATTTTTTTAAACTTTTTTATTATTCTCTATACTTCCAATAGGAGATGTATATAGTACATAATGGAGGGCCAAAATTGACATAAAATAGCAGATTTTTAGCGATATTTACTGGATTAGTTGTAAACAAATTAATGTTTTGATTTCTATAAAATCCTAGATGGTATACACAAGATATCGGTATATCCAAAATGTCTGAAGAAAGATGTGTAATAACATCATAATCACGTAAGAGCGGTTGTATGAAAATGTACCTCGGCTTGGTCTCTCTTAAGAGCTCCTGGAGCCTCTGGATAATTATATAACCACACAATTATAATATTTATAGAAATTGATATAATATATTTTACTTACCAACTATATAAAAATTACATAGTTTCAACATTTTAAGGAAACTGAGCGCATTGAAATATAGAAATAAAAATTGAATTATATTCAATTTGTTTTTAGTTATAAAATTTATTGCTAACGATTTTATTTTTTATTTATAAGTCGCATATTGACAAGCGAATTCTCTCGGGTTTTCTTTGTAGCATAATCTGCCTTTTAATATTCATTGGGACTCAGGCCTCCTCTCTAGGAGAGGGAATGGGCCGTAATCGACTACGCAGGCCCAGTACGTGTTGTTGGATGTCATCATAATCATCATCATCATCATCATCATCATCATCAGCCTTTTAATGTTCCCACTGCTGGGACACAGGCCTCCTCTCTAAGAGAGGGAATGGGCCGTAATCGACTACGCAGGCCCAGTACGTGTTGTTGGATGTCATCATCATCATCATCATCAGCCTTTTAATGTTCCCACTGCTGGGACACAGGCCTCCTCTCTAGGAGAGGGAATGGGCCGTAATCGACTTCGCAGGCCCAGTACGTGTTGTTGGATGTCATCATTATCATCATCATCAGCCTTTTAATGTTCCCACTGCTGGGACACAGGCCTCCTCTCTAAGAGAGGGAATGGGCCGTAATCCACCACGCGGGCCCAGTGCGGGTTGGTGGATGTCACATGTCTTCGATTTTTTGGTTCTAGGACATGCCGGTTTCCTCACGATGTTTTCCTTCACCGTTTTGAGAGCAGTGGTGATGCAATAAATTACACAAAGTAATGCGCCTGGCTGGGCTTGAACCCGCAACCTACTAATCGTAAGTCGGGGCCGTTACCACTTGGCCACCACTGCTCTCATATCACTGATGTCATATGTATCCGAATTTTTGGTTCTAGGACATGCCGGTTTCCGGGAAGTTTGAAAGTGGCGCCAGTGACTGAAAAGTTGAAAAGAAATCGTTTATCTTGGTATGGTCATGTGAAGAGGAGGGATGAAATGCATGTTACTAAAAGACTTATGAGTTTACATGTGGATGGATGGAGAGGGATAGGGAGGCCAAAGAAGAGATGGATGGATTGTGTGAGGAGTGATATGCAAGAAAAGGGACTTAGTGATAGCGTGACGAGTGACAGGACAGAATGGAAGAAAAAAACGTGTTGCGCCAATCTCAAATAAAACGGGATAAGGGCAGGAAGATGATGATGACATGCCGGTTTCCTTATGATGTTTTCCTTCACCGTTTTGAAAGCAGTGGTGATGAAATAGATTAAACAAAGTAATGCGCCTGGCCACAAGGTAACCACTGCTCTTTCGGGTGTTCCTATAAAAAGTAAATGTTTTGGCTTGTATGAAGCAATCTTTGAAGATGAATATTGGTCATTCTATGCAGGGTGTATCTGACATCGTACTACAAACGAATACAATGGATCCAGTACATGATTCTGGGACCCCAGTGGTGGAATTTTTCGTCGGTATTTTTCTAATTTTCGTCAAAAATCTGCGGTCTGCGGACCCTTGAAGCTGTGAAAAAAGAGAAGAAGAAGTTTGTTACTTCTAAGTTAACGAAAAAAAATATACCTACGGCAGTCAATATCGCAAAAGACGTACATTTCGGCACTCTCAAGGGAATCAAAATTCATATACCATGATTTTTAATTAGACGAACCAAAGTGACAGCAGTGGACAATGCCCAACTGTCAAATAACAATGCTCAACTGTCAAACAACCATTGTTATAGCTGTCACTTTAGTCCATCTCATAAAAAATCACAGTATAGGGTACTTCCCGTTGACCTAGAACCTTGAAATTTGGCATGAAGCAAGGTCTTATAGCATAAATATAGGGATAAATCTGAAAACAGTAAATTTGTAGTTACGTCACAAAAAAAAAAAAACACTTTTCGATTCGGAAAAATCTGTGAGACTGGATTTGGGAATTAAACTATTTACATAAGTTATAGTTTATGCGGAATCCTCGGTGTGTGAGCCCGGCTCGCATTAGCCCAGTTTTTTTTTTGAAACTGTGTTTTTTTTTTCAGCTTTGTTACGTGTGCAACAGTACGGGCCATAACTGCAGAGCTCTTCCGAGAGAAATAAGGTTAGACGACGAGGTTCCCTCCGAGATCGATGGCAATTCCATCACTGATGTGACTGATATACCAGGTGAGTAATTTGACCTAAGACACTCACAATCTAAAGGCCCTGATCGACGGGCGTGTAAAACTGCGGTCTTATGGCTCGTCGGTAAAGCTCGCCGGTGTATCATTGCAATACGAACGACGAGCCTGGCTCGCGGCTCGTCGTGTTGCTTCATATTCTACTCGGCCCGTCGTTCAAAAATGATTTACTCGCTAGTCGATCAGCACCGACGAGCCGCGAGTAAAACCGACGTTCTTTAAAACTGCAATCACCCAGTTAACGAAAGAATCGCCAGTGATCTTGAGCGAACAAAAGAGGAGCTAGGAGAGCTAGCCGCTCCCCGCGCATCAAGATTTTTCGAATAATAAAATTTCCTTCATTTAAACACAATATGAATAAAAGACGTATATCAAAAGATCGGTATTTAAATTAACTTTTAGTTTGTGAAGGTTTCTTAAAAATACACTGCCTGATCTTCGCTGTTTTGTCTGTGTTAGACATAACTTTGAAAATAAATTACATCAAAGTTTATGAAATAAAATGTAAGTATTCGTATATCAAATTATCAGGCAAATAGTCTCGTTTAATATATATTATTATTTTTATTTTTTCAAAACATATCGACTAGACGTTTAGACGTGATGTTGAATTTAAACTCATCAAAAGTTGTGTTAGCGAAAAAGCTCTTTAAATAATGATAAAAAAATGTCATGTAACTCTCCCTTAAGGAGAGGAATTCTCTGCCGGAATCTATTTCCTTATATTTATGACCTGGGGTTCTTTAAGTCAAGAGTGAATAGGTTACTTAAAGTCACCCAAAGGGCAATGAAAAAGGAGAGGGAGATGCTCGGAGTTTCCTTGTGTGATCGAATCTACAGGGCTATTGGCTAACTTTTTCAAAACAGTTGACAACTGGCATTTGATGTACACTAAACTTTGTTGTCAACTAACAATTTCATAACTTTGGTATTACGCATGACATCAAGTGGCTAACAAACTACGGTGGATAAGTGGTGGCTAACAAATATTAATGGTGCATATTGTCCCGACTCTAGTTTTTATCGTCTATTATACAGCTAAGTTGAATATTGTATCTTCAGTTTGAAGCTTACACAATCCCAATTTTAAAAGTATCGATACAATAACATCTGTCAAAACGTGTTACGGTGGATATCAAAGGCACCGGTTGATAATGACGTCATATCAGTTGGTCACTAAAGATAGGCAATACGAAACTAGCTGTTTGACAGTTATACGATGTACATTCTAGCAAGTGATCATCACTTGAACTGTTAACAAAGTTACGCAATAGCCCCGCAGGAATGAAGATATCCGCAGGAGAACTAAGGTTACCGACATAGCACGAAAAATCGCCAAACTTAAGTGGCAATAGGCAGGGCACATTGCTCGCAGAACGGATGGCCGTTGGGGCCCACGTACCGGAAGACGTAGCATTGGAAGGCCTCTTACAAGGTGGACCGATGACCTGGTAAGGGTTGCGGGTGGCATGGATGCGAGACGCACAGGACCGTTCATTGTGGCGACACTGGGGGAGGCCTATGTCCAACTGTGGATGTCTTTCGGCTGAAATGATGATGGTGATGATGAATAGGCTACTTCTAGGCAAGCATGCTCTATCGTAGACCACATTTTCACTTTTTTTGGTGGGGAAAATTATCCAATGACATCTTCCGCCCTTGGGCGAAGCAAGAGACTGTGTCAGATTTTTACTGACTAAGAAACCCACACCGTTTCTTCATTGCTTTTCATACCAGGGCCGAGTCATCCTTTCAGAAGGAGACCCTTAGTCACAGTAGGCTTCTACCCTGCCCCTACGGTTTGCTGACAACTCCTGTAGGCGTGCGTAGAACAGTACGCGCCGTCCGGACGGTTCCCGGACGGTCGGACAGCGAGCTACCTGTTCGCCGTCCGTGAGCTCGCGCCTACGATAGCCGGAAATCGGGATCGGAATCCCGGTGGCGGCTGGGGCATGAGCGCCGACGCCTCACGTGTGCGGCCTCCTCCTTTTTTAGCATTACTGCTTCGCAGACGGAGGCGACCGCCTGCCACTAAACATAGAGCTTTAAGGATATTCCTATTAATTCCCTTCTCTCTTCTGTATTCCAGCGAAAGAAATAGGAGAAGACGAATTTCAAGGCGTAGAAGATACTGACTTCGTTTTGTACGTGAGTGCTGTGGAGACGGAGCGGTGTCGACGGGGACAGACGGTGGCATACGCGTCTCATTGCCAGCAAGAGTCCGCGTTGGACAGGTCACCCATCTTTTTCTATACCTTGGCTTGTGTTGCTTAACTTTTGAACATATGGTGCTTTTTTGTTTAGTTGGCTGATTTATAGATTGACTAGCATTTTGTCAGCGGTTTGGCTCGCAGGAATGTTTTTATTCAAAATTTTACACCACTAAGGGTCGGTACATATCTGACGGAAAATGCGTCGCGTATTTTCGGTCGCGTAATGCCAGAACAGACAAATCACTACATAGTATAAAACAAAGTTGCTTCTTGCTGTCTGTCCATATGTATGCTTAGATCTTTAAAACTACGCAACGGATTTTGTTGCGATTTTTAATAGAGAGAGTGATTCAAGAGGAAGGTTTATATCTATAATACATGCATAATATATTTAATATCACCATTGCACCCGTGCGAAGCTTGGGCGGTTCGCTAGTCAGTTATAATCTAGCTAGTGACATAACACAAACTTTGCTTAGTTTGGGACTAGATAGCGTTGTGTGATAGTTGTGGAATATTATCAGTAAGCGCCTTATAGCATAGCATTAGCATTACAATGTTCCCACTGCTGGGACTCAGGGCTCTTCTCTAGGAGAGGGAATTTGCCGTAATCCACCACGTGGGCCCAGTGCGGGTTGGTTCCTTTCTCTTGAATCACTCTATCTATTTAAAAAAAACCGCATCAAAATCCGTTACGCAGTGTTTAAAGATCTAAGCATACATAGGGATAGACAGCGGGAAGCGACTTTGTTAAAGTCCTCGGCCACAGTAGCAGCGCGGGTGCGTGGCGGGCGCGGCGCGGCAATCACTAACACAGAAGCTTCCTTTGAGTGGGCAGAGTGGGCACGCGGGCGCGGGGAGCGGCGCGGACTGGGCAACGCGGGCCGCGCGCGGGCAACTCACGCCCTGCTTGTTATAACGAATTTTGAAGCGGTTTTTTTTAATACAGTGATTCAACAGGAAGGTTTAATGTATAATACATGCATAATATAGTAGAGAAACATTGATAATTTTAGAGGTTTCTAATGTGATGTCGTAAATAAACACATTTTTTTGCGCTTACTTTGCAAAACCTACGAGATTTAGTATTGTACAACTTATAAAAGTCTACAAAAAGTAGGATATGACTGGACGGACTATCACCCGCGCCGCTCCCGCACCGCGCTGCCAGTGTGGCCAAGCAAAACGCGCCCGCTCCCGCGCCCGCGCCGCTGCCCGCACCGCGCTTCCACTGTGGCCTAGCACTATGTAGTGATAACGTGCATACTAATTACTTGTCTTGTCATCCACAGACCCGTAGCTGGACACGCGAATTTCTGTCCTGGTGAACTGTCAACGAGGTACAGGGACCTGCCTTCCGTCCTGTCTACAGTCAAGCATGAAATGTTACACGCTCTGGGCTTCAGCGTTTCTCTTTTTGCTTTTTATAGGTAAGTATTTTCATTTCATTTTGGTGCGCCGAGCGTTTTCGTGTCGTATTCGCCAGGGTCGTGTGTTAGCGACTGGGTACTCCATCTCGTTTAGCTCTTCAATGCCCATAGGTGACAGAAGAGCTGACGATATGGAGTATTTGGTCGTGGATGTGCAACCCTGGCGGAATAAACGCGAGAGTGTTTCTCAGCTGTTGTGCTGTACGTTTCGAGGCTACATCACACCACGAAGGTAGAGGATATCGTGGAGTATACACGGGTGAAGACCAAACAAAGTCACTGATAGACAAGGACGGAGACAAGAGCCAGCGCTGCTCTGCTAGCTAAATAGAAAAATAAAATATAGGGTGACTGTTAATTAGAGGTCGATACTTAAACACGTGATTGTAGTCATGATAACAAACAACTTTTACTATGGGATCAAACCTGAAATCGCGAAAAGAAATCTGCTGGTCAGTACATTTGTGTTCGCCTAACTGGTCAAAATGTACTGAACTTGCAGATTTTTTTTGGGATTTCCAGTTTGGTCCCATAGTAAAAGTTGTTTGTTATCATGACTACAATCACGTGTTTAAGTATCGGTCACTAATTACCAGTTACCCTATATATTTTTGCGTAACGTTTATGTCACTCCGAGTCACACTGAGAGTCACCTATCTTCCGGTTTTTTTTCTTGATATCAATGGTTCAGAACTTATAATTATGAAAATCATACTACGCCACGCGCCTTACCTCACACTGTAGTGTCTTAATTCGCATTTGTTCCGCTTCATTTCAGAGATGAAAATGGTGAACCTTTGACAGAAAGGCGTCCAGACACCGGCAACCCACCAATGGACGAAGAGTGAGTATATTCCTATATTTTTTTACAAGCTTTTATTTAGTTTCCCCTGTCCCGATGTTTGTCTGGGATGAAATCTTGTAAATTAAATTTGATCCACTTCCCGGTTACCGATTGAGCTGAAATTTTGCATGCATGTGTAAATCAGATGACAATGCAAAATTATTATAACGTGGAGCTGATCTGATGATGGAATCGCCAAAATCCAAAAAAAAAAACACCTTAGATTGATTGAAGTTTGTAGATTATTCCTTATGTACGATTACCATATAAAAAATGAAGGGGATACATAAGGACATTACTAATAAATTGTATTGATTAAGTTTCTCAAAAAAATACCCTAACTCTAGAAAAAAAATCTGGTAAATAGGCCTTTTTTGAACACTAATTCCATTTTTTCTCGAAAACGGCTCCATATTTATACATGAAATTTATACCAAAATATATGTTATGATAAATTGAATAACTTGTATTGTTTATTTTTCTGATTTCATTGAATATCGATAAATAGCGCAGCTGACCGTAATTAAATGTACAGATACTCGTCGCCGCCAAGCAGCCGTATAATTATGTGTAAATTTTATTGCGGCTAAATGTTCAAGGGTCTATAAGCCTAAGTGTTTGATTACGGAGACGCGGCGCGTTGCGCGGCGCGTCGGGCGGTCCGTCGTACATTGCCATATGATTGTGTTTGCGCGAGCGATGACGCGGCCCGCTGCTGCAATGTACGACGAAACGCCCAACGCGCCGCGTCTCCGTAAACACGGCCTTAAACGACACAACCCTATCGAGTTTAGATTCGTTACATCCGTTTGATAACAATAGACCATAGCTTAGTATGATCGCTTCACACAGGCGCAATGTAGATTTTTAGAGTCAAAAAATCTTTTTACAATAGTTTAGTATCTGAGTATTTCTCAAAATACATGTACATCTTTGAAAAAAAAAGTGTGCTTTGAAACAGTTCAAAAGTTTTATATTTATAAATCATCACACAAAAAAAACACACACTCAATTTTGTAGGATGAATATTAATCTTTAAGATAACGAAGAATTATAGCTATAATCATACTTATTATCAAATATTTCGATATTTTAAAAATAGCTTTTTTTACCTTTCATACAAAAACCTGTTTGCCACTCTACCTTTTTCATGTGTTTTTGTTTCATAAAATGCGATACGTAACTAAATTATTGTAAATTTCTTTGTATCATCGTTCTACAGTAATCGCAGTTTCTGTATCAAATTGATTTTCTATGGGGTGTCATAGTGAATTGGCAATTTAAAGCAAAAAAACAAAATGAGTCGCTCTCATTTACTATTTAGTTATTACTCTTTAGTTACGATTTATTTCTACTTTCCCATGATTTCTGAACGATTCCGTAATTTTTTTACACGGCAACACTAGCTTCACTCTGATTGGCTATTGGTTTGACGTCTCCGCCATTACATCTATCGTGAAAATCAGTGAGAACGTGTGTGTTTTGTGGGGTTACTTTTTCGAGACAGGAAGTAAAATCAGCGATTTTTCATAGAACGGTAAGTCTTCATTTACCCATTTTTTGTAATACGTGTTGTACGAATATTTAATAAGCTTTTATATTTGCTGTAACAGCTTTTATCAATAAATATATTTTTTCTGACCTCAATTTGTCTAATATTTCGTAACGTTTTTTACGAATTTCGTTACGTAACGAAAAAGTACAACATAAAGCTGAGTGTATACTGTTATAACCTGACTAAGCATAGTAATATTCACTACTTAATTTATGAAAAAAAAATATATAGAGCGTCAATAACTAAAGGATTGGATATTATCTGCTATATAGAAGTGCCACCAGCAAAAAATAATGAAATAATTTAAATTACGTTTTTATGTGATTTAACAACTTTTTACCCCTGATATTACTTACATGAAGTTCTATTGAGAACTTCCTCCTTTTCGTCGGTTAAAAAACCTCGCGGCTTTGTTTCAATTCGCTTGAGAATAGAATTATACCGATTGTTACAAATACTTAACTCTTGCTAATGACACTTCTGTAGAGATGCCCACTATACTTGTTGGTTTGACTTATCAAATTGGTTATTACTTACAACTGCTTATATACAACTGCATTACTTCTTTTGTTTTTTAAGGAATGCCGCCAAAAACCAATGCCGAAAGGCAAAAAGCTTACAGAGAACGACTCAAAAAGGATAAACCAAATAAATATGAGGAAATCCGTGTCAAACATTTGGAAAAAGTTAAAGAAAATATCAAAAAGAAAAAAGAAATTCTTACAGAAGAAGAAAAACAAGAGCTACGAGCAAAGTGGAGACAAGCCAATGCTATAAGAGCTGAAAGAAAAAAAAGGCCTACTCTACGACAAAACAAAACAACACATTGGAAGTAAGAAAAAATGCTAAAAATAATACAAATATCCTAAAGGAGAGACTACAAAAGCTTACTGAAGAAAATACTCAATTAAAACGACGAAATAAAAATTTAAGACAGGCCTGCAATCGGATGAAAAAGCGAGTGGAAATTCTGAAAAAACGACTACCCCAACAAATTAGGCCTGATAATGATGCTATTTCCATTGAAACTCGTCAGTGTGATGACACACCGTTAACAAAATCGAATAGTTTTTTAGAAGAAACTTTACCAAATGTGTCCGTGACGGAAAAAGAAAAGGTAAAAAAGAAGTTAATTTTGCTTAACACAATTACAGATTCTTTAAAAACAGAGTTTAATAAAGCAGATACCAAAGAGAAGAAAGTACTAAAAAAAGTTGCTACCAACGATATTGCAAATAAATACAAATTAAAAACAGCTATTTCTAATGTTCTTGGTCTGAAAGGAAGAATAAGAAAGACGAAATCAATAAACGAAATGAAAAAGAAATTCATGAAAGATATACAAGATTTCTTTGAAAGAGAAGATGTAAGTAGACCTAGTGCGGGAAAAAACGAGTGCATAACGAGAAACAAAGAAAAAGTGCAAAAGAGATATTTAATGGAACCAATATACAAGCTCTATAGAAAATACAGGTTAGAGGGTGGTAAAGCGTCTTTGCAAACTTTTTATCGTTTTCGACCGTTCTCCGTTGTGAAACCAAGACTTCAAGATAGGAATACTTGTGCTTGCATAAAGCATAGTAATTTATCTTTCAAGGCAATATCGTTGAAGAAGCTAGGTTTGCTTCAGACATCTGACATTGACGAACTTATGAAAAATGTCACTTGCAGTAAATGTTTTAAATGCATGTACTCTGAGTGTTCTGAATGCAAAAATAAGAAACTAGCTGTTGATTTGACAATAAATGAAGACAGCCCTGTGGAGTGGCTTCAATGGAAAATAGGCACACACACTTATATTAAAATTGACAAAAAGAAATGCGTAGAAAAACAGACGAAAAAGTATTCAAAACAGGTAGTGAAAGGGACAGTGAATGCATTGATAAAAGAATTTCAAAATGATGTTCAAAAATTTAAAACTCACTACTACAATGTTCAACATCAGTACTTGGCGTGGAAAAAGTGTATTGAAAACCTTGATGAAGACGAAGCTGCATTGATTTGCGATTTTTCAGAAAACTTTTCGTGCAAGCAGTCTGAAGAAATTCAGGCGATACACTTCGGAGGGTCTAGAAATCAAGTCACATTGCACACTTGCGTCCTTTACAGAAAAAATGTGAAACCCCAATCGATATGCTCCATATCCCCAAATAATGAACATGGTCCTGGAGCAATCTGGGCCCATTTGGATCCAATAATGAAACTGTGCCAACACTTTACCATTAAAAAGATTCATATATTTTCTGATAGCCCTACAACTCAGTACCGCCAAAAACATAATTTTTTCTTGTTCCAACATAATATAAAAGAATACGGATTTGAATATGCAACTTGGAATTTTTTTGAAGCCTCTCACGGCAAAGGGCCAGCTGACGGGGTTGGTGGGGCATTAAAGCGCCAACTTGACAATCATATTTCACATGGCAATGACATAACCAACGCAAAAGAAGCATATGACTATTTAATGGTTAACAGTAAAGTAAAAATGTTTTATGTTAATGAAAACGACATTCAGAAGATGACCAAAAATATCCCTGAAAATATTATTCCCATAAAAGGAACAATGAAGCTGCATCAGATTGTAACGGATGGCAACACGACAATTAAATATAAATTGCTGAGCTGCTTTGATTGCCAGAAAAACATCTGCTGTGATTGCTACTACACTAAAGAACATGAACTTCTATCCAACACCCTATCAGAACCAAAAGCATCATGCAGTAACAAACCGCAAGCCTTGAAAAAACAAAAACCAGCAGCGAAAAGATTCAAAAGAATAAATAGTTCTACTACGACGGAGAGTGATGTCAGTATAAGTTATCATAGTGATTCAGATCTGATAGATGCGGATTTTTGGAGTGAGGACAATGATTTACCCAGGATAGATGACAGAGAGAGTGATCAAGACTTAGAGGTGAATGTCCATTTGAGAGCAAATATAAAAGAGATTTATTTATGATTTTTGACGTATTTTAGGGTCAAACACAAATAAAAAACTAATAAATACCTTTCAAAATCAATCATAAAAAAAAAATATTTTTAAATACACTTTGATGTCATGTTTTTAATTTTCAGGACACATCAAAGGAGGAAAATGTTAAACGGCAACCCCCAGAACAAGTAACATTGTTATCTTCGTCAAGATTTATGTCTGCAAACCATGCTTTCTATGATACTGAAGTAAAATGCCTCAAGGCAGACGAAACACAACAAGGCAAAGAAAACTTTAAGAATAAAGGAAAAGGAACAGGGAAGAAAACAGCAAAGCAACAAAAAGATATGGAAGAAGACAAATATCCAATTGATATAATGAATGTATTAAAACAAAAAGGTGAAACAGACAAACCAAGTAAAGAAATAAAAAGTCATGAGGAAGAAGGATCAACAACTGATATCAATACAAAGCCAATAATTCTCGAGGATTTAATAAGTGACGAAGCTGTAACTACGGATGAAAAATATATGAGTGATGCAATGTCATTTAATGAACCGGAGTTTAATTTCAATGATTTGGACAATGTAGATGTTATAATACAAAATAATAATGCAACAAAAAATAACACTGAATATGAAAATAATGAAAATGTACCAATTGAAGGCACTCACAAAGTCAAAGGCGAAACATGTGGACTGACTATTCTTAACGACGAAATACTGGAAAATATACACACAAAAAAGAAAGTGGTTTATAAAGGACTTAAACCTCTATCGCTTAATAATTATCTTCACGCGCCAAAGCGATGTGATCCAAAGATTAAAAAACGGAATGTCAAACCAAATGTGTTTCGGAAAGAATTCAATTATTACAAAGATAAGGAAGAAATTTATAAAGCGCTAATGGATAGTGATTCTAATTAAGTTTTTTTATGTTTAAAATAACGTCAGGTTTTCATTTTTAAAAGATTGGGAAAAAAAAATAATTTGATTAAAATAGTATGAATGATTACTCCCTTATTTTATTTCTAACCCCTTAAGTATTTGGGTACATACTTACAAATATTTCGTATTGAATAAATGAAGAGCATTCACAATATTTCGCCAATGTGTAACCAGCCTTATGGTTACTATTTAGTTACATCTAAGGACTATTTCGTAACAATATTTCGTTACTACCATTTCGTTATGTACATTTATTTTGAGAAATACTCATCTTCGTTGTTAAACACCGACTTCCGAAATTAAAGTAATTTTGCACCTTTTTTGAGTTCTAGTTTTTTATATTGAAGTCAGTTGTATTTTATTTGTAATAAGTTTTTTATTTCACACTTTTTAGTTGTAGTATCACTCAGCCAAACTTAAATATAACCTTCCGCCATTCGGTTCCATAATTAAATTTGTACTCTTCTGTTTATATTTGTTCTTTTCTTTTTTTTAGTATTTGTGTGTACATAAATAAATAAAAAAAAAATCATTCCGGCTTCATCATCAGATCGGTTCAATTACCTCCCCTTCTTCCTTCAGTCAGTCACCGACTGCATGCATAAACAAAGCAATTTTACTTTTTACAACAATTCTGCTATGATTTTTTGAAGAGTTCCGTTCTATATCTTCGAAGTTCATCATCAGATCAAAACGATATTTTTGGGGAACCAATTCGAAAGTATAATCTTTCAATCAAAACAAAAATATTCGAAATCGGTCCACAATTGACCGAGATATCGGTGAAAAAAATACATACGGCCGAACATAGAACCTCCTCCTTTTCAAAGTCGGTTAAAAAGGCCGGATTAATTAGCACTCATGAATATATCAATATTTTATTCCAGGCTGCAGATCCACAAATGGTCGGACCGCGTTGTGAAGAATATAACTCGCAAGAATTGGATGATAAGAGGCGGCGTGATTGAGAGGACCTTCCATATGATCGTCACGCCCAGGGTCGTCAAGGAGGTGAGCTTAGAAAACTTGCTTAACTTCAAAGAGTCTCTGCGAACCAGTAATGATAGCGAAGGAGGAGGTTGTACGCGTGAGGGAACAGACGTCATCTCCCCCAGCCGCCTTGGGTGGATACCAAGCAAGTGCAATCTACAAAGCCAAAGAAGAGGCTTTTTTTTTGTGGTGGGTAAAATCAACCAATGACATCTCCCGGCCTTCGGCGGAGCGGGAGATAGTGTCAGACTCTTACTGACTAAAAACCCACCCTGGTCCTTCGTGGCCTTAGATACCAGGGCCGGGCTTTCCTTTCGGAAGCAAACCCTTGGCCCCACTAGGCTTCGACCCTGCCTGCCTGCGATTCCAACGATTGCAGTTAAGGACTAGGCTTGACTGCAATCCCACCTGATGGTAAGCAGTAATGCAATCTGGTTTTACAAGATGCTTTTTATAGAATGTGCGCGGGAATTGCATGATAAAAACACCCTTATGCGTACAGCTAAGGAGTGGAATTCCCTGCCGGAGTCTGTGTCACTTGATAGCTATGACCTAAGGAACTTTAAGTCAAGAGTGAATAGGTTACTTCTAGGCAAGCGTGCTCCATCGTCGGCCACATCATCGCTTACCATCAGGTGAGATGGTCAAAGGGAACGTATCAATAGTAAAAAACAACGTTGCGTTTTGCAGGTGCGGGATCATTTCAACTGTTCGGAGTTAGAAGGCGCGGAATTAGAGGATCAGGGTGGAGATGGTACTGCCCTCACTCACTGGGAGAAAAGGGTTTTTGAGGTAAGTCTCTTCAAGTCTTCACACATTTATTTATCTTAGGACCTTGGGGTCTTGGACCTTTGGAAAGCGTATACATTATTATTTTTTATATATTTTCAAAACTCGAAAAACGTGTCTAATATTTTTATGCAAAGAATCTATGTACTAATTATCATAACAGTATCATGAAAAATCACAAAATTATAAGCTTATTATGTTACCTGATTTTCCACACAAACACATGGTCACCGGGCCATCCGGGTCACTGGAAGTTGTTTTGCTCCCGCGCCCAGCTGTGCGCTGTTGTCTAATGTCCGCTATGACCTGCCGTGACCTGTGTTGTACTTAGTGCCGGTGGTGTCCAACTTGTGACCTTTTTTGAATATGTTTGAGAAAAAATATAACATAGTGTAAAAGTTATACCTGTCATACTGTATGGATCAGAATATTGGGCTGTGAAAAAGATGGATGAAAAAAGATTGCATGTAGCAGAGATGAGAATGTTGAGGTTAAGATGGATATGTGGTTTGACGAGAATGGATAAAGTGAGAAATGAGTATATTAGGGGAAGTTTGAAAGTGCGCCAGTGACTGAAAAGTTGAAAGGAAGTCGTTTGTCTTGGTATGGTCATGTGAAGAGGAGGGGTGAAACGCATGTTACTAAAAGAGTTCTGAGTTTACAAGTAGATGGATGGAGAGGAAGAAGGAGGCCGAAGAAGAGATGGATGGATTGTGTCAGGAGTGATATGAAAGAAAAGGGAGTTTGTGATAATGTGATGGGTGACAGGATAGAGTGGAAGAAAAAAACGTGTTGCGCCGACCCCAAGTAATATACGGGCAGGAAGAAGAAGAAGAAAAGTTAGTAAAGGCGGTAAAACGGGAGTTGGGAGTTTGTATGGAGAAACCGACTGTCACGCGGGCAAAGCTGCTAGCAGAAGCTAGTCTATAGTCTATACAACATTAGTTTTAGTATATACGAAACCCGAAACACGTGTCTAGTATTTTTATGTAAAGAATCTATGTACAAAATTTCATAACTGTATCATGAAAAATCACAAAGTTAGAAGCTTGTTATGTTACCTGGTTGTTCGTACAAACACATGGTCACCGAGCCATCCGGGCGTCTGAAGGGTTGTTTTACTCCCGACGTGACCTGTTGTACTTAGTGCAAATATTTGAAAAAATATAACATGGTGTAAAAATTATTGGAATCGATTCAGTTACTGATTCTGAACAAACTATATTCAGGTTTCGCATATACTAAAAATAATGTTTATGTAAAGATGAAAAGTCTAGATGCAGCAAGAATACCAACGCAAATGAAAAAATATCTTCCCTTTCTAAACTTATGCCTCAAACTAAAACACTCCCCCTTTTCAGAACGAGGCGATGACAGGAACCCACACACAGAACTCAGTCTTCAGCCGGATAACCTTCGCTCTCATGGAAGACACCGGCTGGTACAGGGCGGACTATGACCACGCCACACCTCTGGACTGGGGCAAAGGCCTAGGCTGCAAGTTCTCCATGGTCTCCTGCAAGCAATGGCTGAATACTCAAAGGTTTAGGTAAATTTTGTACTTTGGGTTTCTGGGGAAAGCCAGGGTAGGTTGAAGCGAGGAGGAGTGGCAGGTGGCCTCCTTGTGTGAAGCAGTAATGCTAGCATAGGAGGAGGCCGCACGCATAAGGCAACGGCGCTCACGCCGCAGCTGCCGCCGGGATTCTGATCCCGATTTCCGTCCACCGTAGGCGCGGGCTTGCGGATGGCGAGCAATGAGTAGCTCGCTGTCCGATCATCCGGTTACCGTCCGGATCGAGACCAAGCCGTCGACGGCGCAAGGAGTTGTTAGCAAACCGTAGGGGCCCAGCAGGGTCCAAGCCCACTGGAGTTAAGGGTCTGCTTCTGAAAGGAAGGCTCGGCCCTGGTATTATAGGCAACGTAGGAAAAGGAGTGGATTTTTAGTCAGTACAAGTCTGACACTATCTCCCGCCCCGCCCAAGGGCGTGTCATTGGGTGATTTTCCTACCCAAAAAAAGGGGTAGACTAGAATTTCAGAGGGACAGGATGTAAGGTCTCGCAAACCTCCTTTGAAAAGGGAGGATCCTCCGACCAGAAACGTGTTGTCATGTTCGGGCAACTGCCCGTTCAAGTATTGCGTAGGCAGTAAGCGCAGTTGCCTCCCCCTCGCTTCCTTACGTAATCATTGGTTTTGTACGCGGCATATAAGTTGAATTAAAATGGCGATCGCCTTCAATGCGTCACAGATTTTCCATTGCAAATGGTTCAACTTATTTGTCGCGTACTAATGGGGCCATGCAAGTATTACGTATACGTAATACTTGCATAGCCCCATGGTTTATTTTAGACTATTGTGAGAAGTACAATTATCTTACATTACCTACCCTGGTTATTTCCCAAAACGGGTGTGTGCGTTTTTTTTAACATTTATAAGGTATAATTAAAAATCCAGGCATAAATATGATATTGTAGTGGCATATAAGTGTCATATTCGCCAAGGTCGTGTGTTAGCGACTGGGTACTCCATCTCGTTTAGCTCTTCAATCCCCATAGGTGACAGAAGAGCTGATGAGATGGAGTATTAGGTCGTGGATGTGCGACCCTGGCGGAATAAACGTGAGTGTATTTGTCGGACATATCCGACGAGACGCCTCAGAATTTAAAATGGAGCGAATTTAATATCTATGAACGTCATTACCCTCTGAAATACTGAAATAAATTTTCTAAAACTCGATGGTCCATTTTTATGACTGGATGTTGCCAACAGGCTTAGAATAATGATTTTTCAATACACTTACCCCTACTGCTTTAGGCACGAAATTTACAGTTTTCGCACTAGTGCGGAAAAGTGCGCCAGTTCGCCGTTACCAAAATTTGTTGTATTTATCGGCTAGGCCCGTTAATTTATTGCTTCGTAAGTGTATTGAAAAACGTCGTTTGATACACGTAGAAATTTGTCATTGCGACACTCGGCTCCATAACACCCTCGCTCGGCTCGGGCAAATTACGCCTCGGCTGCAATGATAAATTTTTTCAACTTGTATCAAAATGTACTTTTTCTGTTAGTTTCCGCTAAATGCTAAGTACAAAATGTATGACAATAAAAAAAATAGACCTGTCACGTCACTTGACACGTGATTTTTCCCCAGGTCATGTCTTTTTTTCCACAACTATCACACAACGCCGTCTAGTCCCAAGCTAAGTAGAGCTAGTGCTATGAGTACAGTACTTAAGAAATATACATTTATGTTTATCAGTTGTCTAGTAACTAGACAACTTACTTATTATAGATAAATTACACCCAGACACAGAACAAATGATCGTGCTCATCACACAAACATTTGTCTTAGGTGGGAATCGAACCTACGACCTCTAGCATAGCACGTTACTAACCACTAGACAAATAGACCAGTAAAATTTGCCATTAATTTACTTAGCGTTTTGCGGGAACGCTAATAGAAGTACTACATTTTGATACAAGTGTAAAACAGTCATAGCGACTGAGGCAGAATTCACCTGAGCCGTAGACCCGAGGGTGTTATGGAGCTGTACCATTTGGTTTTGCTTGTAAATATGCTGTTTTTTTTTTGTAAATATTTTTATTAAATGTTGTATGTTCTTTCAAGCTTGCTCTCGGATAATTCGACTTTGGAGTAAGTGTAGCTTCAAAATAAATAATAATGATTTACAAAAAATGCGTGAGTGCTCGATTACGGAGACGCGGTGCGTTGCGCGGCGCGTCATGCGGTCCGTCGTACATTGCCATATGTTTGTGTTCGCGCGAGCGATGACGCGGCCCGCTGCTGCAATGTACGACGAAAAGCCCAACGCGCCGCGTCTCCGTAAACACGGCCTACGACGGCATCGTGTCGGGACACGGTGTCGTGCCGCGGCACGACGTGCTGTTGACATGAGTCTACGGTCTAAAGCGGTTTTTATAAATATATGCACACTCAACACACAAACACTATCGATTTGTAAAGATAAAATAAAAAAATAAAGTACTTTTTTTTCTAAAACACAAATTAATATACGCATGTACGAAATTAATTGCTTTAAGTAAACGAGTTAATGACCTTCTAGGTAGTTGTCGGTCGTTGCGTACTAACTACCTACAGTTCATTGGCCTCGCCCAGCTGACACGTTTACTTAAAGAAATTAATTTCGAACAAGCGTAAATCAATTCGAGTTTTAAAAAAAGGACTTTATTTTATTATTTTATCTTTACAAATCGATAGTGTTTCATGTACCGGATCGACCCTCCACGGGATTAAAACGGTCAAAATTTAACGGTGTATATAGGTATTTGAACCATTGTGTTAAGAAAAGTTTGTTTTTTATTAAAGAATAATATTTTTCATATTAAATAATAACGAACTGATTCGGCACACTTGAAGCCAAGACCTGAATAACTGATTTACTGTCAAAATATCTAGAATCATTGACATCGCGCCCACCACAGATGTAGATAGACATAGATAACGCAAGCATCACGATCTGTATGAAAACCAAGCGTACCATTTTTTGACTACCTATTATGACGTCACAAGCACTATTTAGTGAAGACGCCGCCGCGTACGGCGTCCCCCTCGCTCCACCCCCACACCAACAGCACAATTAACTATTTTTAACTGCACCCGACTAGCGCTGTACTCCGATGCAGACTGAGCGCGAAATTGACCACTTACGATTTTTGTACGTAAGCTAGGCACGCGAAGTAGTTGCTCTTGCGTTATCTAGGTATATCCATATCTGTGGCGCCCACAGTATACAGCGAAGTGAACATACATGAGATTGACTGCTGTACCTATCTATTTTGTGCTTCCGACTAGAGCACCCTTGTACATATTTGTCTGATTTGAAAATTATTATTCTTTGCATGGTGTTTTTCTTTGTAATTCTTGATACTAACATATCATATTTATATTACAAGCAATACTAACGGGACGGCTTCAAAAGAGTGAGTATTAGAAATTAATAAATAGCAATAAAGTAGCAATATAGCAATAAATAACTATGAAATTGCCGCTTTTTAAAAGGGGTTGCTTTGAAGTGTTGTATCTTTGGATTGACTTGGAATTATAAGTTCAAATAAACTTTATGTTAAAGGTACGTTATTCTTTTTCCGAAATTAGGTATTTATTGGTTTCGCTGTGTTTTTTATTTTCTGTAATAACAAGAATTTACAGCCAGACACAGCTATTAAGTTATTCTGCCGTCAAATTCAAATGAACCGTTCTAATTGTTCAAAAAATTACAACCAATCATAGAGCTGTAAGTAATTCTGCCGCCATATTCAAATGATACGTTCTAATTGGAAAAAAAATGACAGCCAATCATAGAGTTGTAATAAGTTATTCTGCCATCAAATTCAAATGACCCGTCCTGATTGGTCAAAAAATTACAATCATTCATAGAGTTGTAAGTAATTCTACCGCCAAATTCAAATGATACGTTCTAATTGGTCAAAAAATTACAGCCAATCATAGAGTTGTAATAAGTTATTCTGCCGTCAAATTCAAACGGCCCGTCCTGATTGGTCAAACAATTGCAGCCAATCACAGAGCTCTATGTTATTCTACCGCCAAATTCAAATGACTCGTTCTAATTAGTCAAAAAATGACAACCAATCATTGATTGAATGTCAACCAATCAGTGAATTGAATCAATTCACTGATTGACTGTAAATTATTCTGCCGCCAAATTCAAATAACCACTTATGATTGGTCAAAACATACAGCCATTCACAGAGCTGTATACTAAAATATATATTTTCCTATAGGCGAAAGAACCCAGCTCCCTTCTGTGAGAGAATCAAGGGAAACCCTTTGAGAACTGAGTGTTCACCGAGAAGAAATGCAGTGGTACTATGCAACCTGGTCCGACATGACACCATTCTGCCCAGGGCTTACCAGGTAAGTACTTAAGAGCGGCCAGTCCGAGGTACATTTTCATACAACCGCTCTTACGTGATTATGCTGTTATTACACATCTTTCTTCAGATATTTTGGATACACAGATATCTTGTGGATATTAGCTAGGCTTTTATAGGAATCAAAACATAAATTTGTGTTTAATCCAGTAAAAAACCTCTGAAAATTTGCTGTTTTATGTGAACTTTGGCTCTTCATAATGTACTCATATATTAATAATATAAAAAAGTACTTCTATACATCCCTATTTTTTAATTAGTGCACAAAAAAATGGGGCTCAATCAGTACCCGTTACTGATCATATTTGTGTAGTCAAAAGTATAAAAAACGAAATTCCAAAATTGTCCACGAAAATTTGTCATTATTGGTAAATTCATAATTGAATCATTATTTATAACAATTACTACTAGAAAATACTAAGCGCAGTGTTTTTCCATTTTTATTGACATTCTTTTATTCATAAACAACAACCTGTACAATGTTTCCAGAAATTGAGTGAGATTTTAGGATATAAACAAACGCTCATAACTTTGCTGTTTATGAATATTATGCATTGAGACTTTACTTAAATAATAACAAGACCTTTTCTAATAAGCCCTTTAAGTATTTGCCATAATTAAAAAATAGTGGTGTATAAGCCTTGCACATATAATCGAGATTCTGAATGTCGACAATTTAAGGGTTTTAAAAAAAACACTTTTTTCCTGGAACAAGTTTTGTGAAAAATTCGAGTAAATCACGGAATTACCGAATGCCAGCAAAGTTTTCAGGCGTTATCTCTCTTTTTTCGTGTTGCCTCTTCATCAAACATCGCGTTGTATTGCTTTAGATAAAGCAACAAGCTTTTAAACCCAGCTTGACGTTGACTATAGACGAGTGGGGAACGACCCTCTTAAAAAATCAACAATTTCGTTCCAGCATTTCGACACCCTGCCCGGCTTGGCGGCTGGAGAGGAGGCGTACTACGGTGGCTCAGTGTCCCTGGCGGACTACTGCCCCTACCTGCAGGAGTTCACGTGGAGACACAAGAGTGTACTCGTCAGGGGTAGTCGCTGTTCTTACGAAGAAAACACGCCAAGTACGTATATAACCTTCAAATGTCATCGCCTACTATCCACGGCCGCGTGGCTTCGTTGACGCGTATTTGTCATTACACGCTTGGTGTATGCCTGCGTGAAGCGACCACACTAAATTATGGTCTACTCTCCACGGATGCGTAGCTTCCTTATTATCCGAGTTGGTCCAATAGAAATATTATTATGATCTGATGATGAACTTCGAAGATATAGGACGGAACTCTTCAAAAAATCATAGCAGAACTGTCGTAACAAGTGAAATTGCTTTGTTTATACATGTAGTCGGTGACTGACTGAAGGAAAAAGGGGAGGGGATACATAGAACTGATGATGAAGCCAGAAGGTAGGTAACAACCGGAATTCTGAAATAAATCAGTGTATCCTAGCCGTATTTGGTATTATTAGAATTGTCATGATGATTTTGATGACTGGATCACAGTAGAACTATCGTAACAAGTAAAATTGTTTTGTTTATATGTGAAGTTGATGACTGACTGAAAGAAGAGGCCCATAGCGATCAGATCTGATGATGAAACCAGTAGGCACCGGAACTCTGTAATAAATCAATGTAACAATGTAACCTAACCGTGTTTAGGATTATTGCACACTATATAAGTTTGGCTGAGGTACTTTTTTAGTTGTGGTAACACAACTAAAAATAGCAAAAAAAAATATTCCAAAAAGAAATACAACCGACTTCAATGTAAAAAAAAAACCACCAAAAAGTGCTAAATAACTTAAATTACGGAAGTCGATGTTGAATAACAAGACTTATTTACTTTGAGTCGGTTGTATTTTATTTTGGAAAAAAAAAATCCGAGAAAAATATTTCTTTTTAATGTTTTTGTTTTTTAATATAAAACATTGTACAAAAATAAAGCCAGGCAAATACCAAATTATTACGAGTATATTGTCGATCGTTGTAAATGTTTTATGATACAAGTAATGTTATTTTTTACAGAAACGGATGTGAATTTCGCTTTAGAAAATTATGGTGCTCACTCAAAATGCTTCGACCACAGCGATAGAGTTTGGGAACAGAAATCTTGTAGACAGGTATTTGTTTATTTATTAAATTAAGAGGGCTATCACAATTTTGCTTGAATTTGAGCGAACTTTGATGTGTGATTAGGCTTAAGATATAGCCCCGAAAAACAACAAAAATTGCCTGAGAAAGTATGGTAATTATTCTTGGGAGTGTTCTAAATAAATATTTCAATTTGTTCACGTACATAAGTAAAATCCTAATCTCTGCAAAGGAAGTTTCATAAAATTTCACTTTAGGGAATCTTTTTATGCTTTGGTACACCGAAGATACAATAATTTAGTCATTTGTAAAAATGTCCATGGTACAAGTGTATCTTCTACTTTAGAATGTTCGATTCAATTTATTATGTTTCATACAGTAAAACAACAAAAATAATTCTGTAAAACCGAGAGTTTTTGATAATTTTCCGTATGAAAGTATATTTTTTTATCTATGAATATATAATCCAAATTCAAATAATAAATATTTAATAATTAAGTTGACATTGTTACGAAGCTTTAAAAAGAAGTTAGTTTAATCACAAGTAAAATAATGTTTTTAAATAATTGTAATATGCAACTCAAAAAATGAATAAGAATCCTGTGACGCGCGGTGTTCTACTGTAGTCAGCGATTTTGTAAAAGCGCCCTTAAGACAGTGGGAATCTCGTTAATCCTTTCACTGGCGTCATAGTACGCGGCGAATAAGTTGAACCAAAATGGCCGTTGAAGCTATGGTTACGCGCCGCTTAAGACCCGAAAAATCTGTTACTGCGCACTCAAGGGCGGTCGCTCTTTGGATGCAATTTATAAACCGCGTATTGTACCTATAATATATATTTTTTTCAGATACGAGAGTGGCAACACTGGGGTTCCGGTTGCTACAAATATAAATGTGAAAGCGGTCGACTGCACATAGTGGTAAGTAAAAACATGTTTTACAACAACTCTTTAGCTGCGGGGGCTTGCGGACGGCGTGCAATGGGTAGCACGCTGTCCGATCGTCCGGTAACCGACCGGACCGAGCCCAAGTCGTCGACGGCGCGTTCTGTTCCCGCGCGCCTCAAGGAGCTGTCAGCACACCGAAGAGGCCCAGCCTGCTAACTGCAGGCAGGCAGGGTCGAAGCCTACTGGGGTCATGGGTCAGCTTCCGAAAGGAATGCCCGGCCCCGGCACGATAGGCTACGAAGGAACGGGGTAGGTTTTTAGTCAGTAAGAGTCTGACACTACTTCCCGCTCCACCCAAGGGCGGGATTTGTCATTGGATGATTTTACCTACCATAAAAAAAAAAACTACTCTTTAGCTCTTAATACTCTTTTTCTGTTGTACTCAGTAGAGTCGTAGATCGCGGGTTCAAACCCAGCCAGGCGCATTACTTTGTGTAATTTATTTCATCACCACTGCTCTCAAAACGGTGAAGGAAAACATCGTGAGGAAACCGGCATGTCCTAGAACCAAAAATTCGAAGACATGTGACATCCACCAACCCGTGCGCCCGCGTGGTGGATTACGGCCCATTCCCTCTCCTGGAGAGGAGGCCTGAGTCCCAAGCAGTGGGAACATTATAAGGCTGATGCTATGCTATTTTATTTTTTAGTCAACACACGGACAGGTTAGGTTAGAGAAGGCTAGGGCAGGAGCGAAGTGCAGCGAAGCTTCCGCCTTAACGTCTTGTTTATTTGTTTTATAACCATCCAGAAATAAAAAAGACAAAAGTATCAAGGGACAAAAGTGCTGTGTGTTCACTGTCTTCGCGATTTAGCGATGTAGCATATGCAGATTTACTAAAGCCCGGCCACGGAGCAGGAAGAATTTCGTACGTTGACCTATTATTACCTGTCTCTGTCACTCCCGCGTAAATATAATGCGTCTCGCTCGCACAGATGCAATGGCCTCCGTCGTCAGGGATTGTAAACCTTTTACTGTAAACTTTTTACTGTTATTTTAGGTTTTGTTTTTTTTTTGAAAGCGGTTTTTTTTTGTTAGCATTTAGTCACTATAAAAAATCCATGACGAAGTTCATTAATTTAAATAATTAATGACAATGATAATTTTTATTTTATTATCATATTTCTACCGAATTCATAATTTTAACTTGATTTTTAAATTGTTATATTATAGAATGTAAATAAATAATTTATGTATATTTAATAACAATAATTTACTTAATAAATTAGTATTTTTTTTCTCCTTGTAATGTTAAATGTAAAACGCATTTTATATAAAAATGTTTGTGACCACTGTCAGTAGGCTCTTTGTCATTGTACGAAATTCTTCCTGCTCCGCGACCGGGCATTAGGCAAAGTGGAGATATCTGCTACTTTAAATCAAATATCAGGCTTAAACATTGTAGGTACCTGGTAATTTGCAGGTTACCTAGTTAAGGGGCCGTTCAAGTATTACGTACGCAGATGGCAAACATTAACCCCATTCCCCTCTCGTCAGCAAAAGAACAAAGCTATAACCCCCCGCCCCCTCATGCTTACGTAAACATTGGCACCTGCATGCATTTTTCAATGTGCTCTGGTTTCGTTATTATTTAATGAGGAAAAGTTACAAGTGATAAAAATAAGGAATAGGCTTGAAATAGAGTAACTAAAGAAACAACTGTCTTGTATAACCATTTGTCAAAGGAGCTGCTTCAGATACAATCTTTGAAGATTTTTAAAAGTAGGGTAAAAAAGCTTTTTCATTACTCATACGCTGAAAGTAGGTCTAAAGTTGCCTAAGGAGCGGGTTGAAAGTAATACTTTTCGTCCCTAGGGAGAATCACTTTCAACTGACAGCTGTCAAATTAATAAAAAAAAAAACTAGTTCTATCTTCCAATTTTTATTGATCTATGTCTCAACTTTCTATACAGCCAGTCATTTACAGCGCGATGTAAAATTGAAAGAGATAAGTATCTTTAAATATTTTTTAAATTACATAATTATTTATAATTTACTTTGAATTAATTCTTTAAAACTAACATAGATATGAGAAATAGTTACCATTTTGCACTGATAAAACTGAAAAATGATGGCTGAATAGCCGACTGACCACAGAAAAAAAAAAACAAAATTGCGGGTAACTTGTTGTAGAATTTTGTTTATAGGTACTTTACTAAATCTTTGCTGTAAGAAATTTTTAATTACACAATAATCAGATTCAGTTAAGGATTCAACGCCTGATTCTTAAGAGAAGAGGTTAAAGCAGTAGTCGGAAACTTTTTACGGCCTAAATCAAAAGAAACATACCTAAAATCATACGACGACCTTTGACGACGACTCAGGTTTTTATTTTTATTTTCCTTTTATTCGTAATGAAAAGCACAGTGTTTACCTCGCGTGAAAGGCCCTCGAATATTAGCGACCTCGCTTCGCTCAGACGCCAAACTTCTTCTCGGGACTAAATAAGTTACTTTCACCCCTAGGGTAACAATGTACTATTGATTTCTAAGGCCTGTTACAGTGTCATAGAATATTTAGAGGACAAAATATCGACGGGTCCTACGTATACTAGTACAAGTGCAAAAACACAACTGTTCAGGAGAGCGGTTTAAAGGTTCCAAAGCTTGTAATTTTGTCATTCATCAATGGAAATACTTGAAATTTTGATATGTTATATTTGAATATCTAAGGAAAAAGACTGCATTATTGGTTTTTCTTATTTTTTTATACTTTGGAAAATAGCATCACATGCATTGATGTAGCTTGTTTTCTTTACTATGGTAGAACCTGTAAACTGATACAAGTGGCCACTTATACCAGTATATAGTGTACTTGCTTATACTTATAATAAAGGAAAATTGAAGGATTTTACTCTTTTAACATGCCATTTCTAATCTATTTATTAATATGAGGTTATAATATTAACAATAACATCTTCTTTTATCGATTTTTAAACACTTACAACAGTTTACTCAGTACTGGAAAACTACTTGCAACAGTTTTCTGCATTGTTATTAACCTTAAACATTTGAATGGATTGCCACACCCATTCAAATATTTAAGGAAATGAAATAAAAACATTAAAAATACACATTATTGTTTTTTTTTTTTTCAAATAAATGAATTTTCCAGACCTATACTTAATAGGTGTTATTATTTTGATGTTAATATTTTATGGCACTCTTAATGAAAAATAAAATCAATGGAATTGCTATTTTAAAAATAATAAAACTAAAAAATTTAATCTTCTTAACTAAAGCAGGAACTTTCGTTAATTATATTATTATACTATTATTTATATTTTTATTAGTACTTCCTAATCAGTCTTACGTACTAGTTAATCAGTCTTTCAGACATTGGCAATATGTCACATTGTTATTTAATGTAACAATAAACACAATAGATAATAGAAAGGTATAGAAAACCCAATAAATAACCCTCCTTCTGGCGCAGTCAGGTTAAAAGAGAAACAACAAGTTAGAAAAGACAACTAGACTTTTTAAAAATATAACCTAGTCAGAGACATCTTGAGTGTTATCGGTCTATATCTTCCAATTTATGCTAAAATGAATCGGTACCATTTATTTTACAATAATCCAGAAAAGACAATAAATCAAAAAACTTCGGAATCACATTGGACTTGCAAAGATCTTGAAGATCTTTAAATTTTTCTTGTCAATTAGTAACAAGCTCTAGTAAGCTACATCTAATCGGTAAAGTTTTTTTGAAACATTTTGTATACTGGCACGTGTTTTCTCAAACATTGAATAGTTTTGTAAGCCCCTTCTTCAAACGCATACTTATTTATTATACACTTTATTGTACGAACATATTAAAACAAAATAAAGGAAAACCATTTAATTAAAGTACATAATTATAATTAAGCATAAATAAATCTTTGGCTTAAACATTAACTTCGCAAACCTTATTCCACACAACAAGTTCCCCCACGGAATTCTTTTTCCAGTTGACCAAAAAGGGAAGGCAAGACTTAAAATCAAAGACGAAAGTTTGACTTTTTTCTCGAACAATATACGGTTTTGCATTAGCTATCGCGTAAAACTGTCCCCAAAAATCGTCATTCGAAGCGTCTGGTTGAATAGTTTTTTTTATTATGACGACATACCTGAAAAATATGGGGTTTAGATTTTATACGACATTATGTTTTAACCTAACCTAACCCAAGTGTTTAATTTTTGGGAAGAGTTTTACGCAATGGCCTTTGTCAAATGTTTATGTAGAATCGTACAGGGCATGACAAGCTAAATTCAAAAATGTATGACAGTACTATGTTATGAGTATATTTAAGGTATTTGAACACTTGGGTTAGGTTAAAATATAATGTCTTATAAAATCTAAACCCCAAACTTTTCAAGTATGCTGCCATAATATAAAAAACTCTATTCAACTTGCTATACTTATAACTCAACTAGACTCTATTCAACTAGACGCTTCGAATGACACCTGTTTACCCAATAAGTAAACTAAAACGCATCACAGTTATACCAGTGTTTAACGTGCTCCCGACTGTATCGCCACGCGTATACTAGAGAAAATGGCACTTGCGCTGACGTGTCGCGTCGCACGCGACTACCTACACTGGTGCAAGTGACTTACATCAGTGTAGATGGTCGTATGGCTGAAAATTATGTCACTTATATTAGTTTACAAGTTTGTATCTTTGAAATTACTTCATAAATTAATATAATTTTTACAGGATATAAAGTTAAGGTAATTTTAAGGCTTTTGGTGCAAAAAAACTTATTTCGCTGTTTTGCGGGTTACACCAGTATACGTAGGACCCGTCGATATGATTTTATTATTAACCATTTGACATTGACTTATTAAAATTGTGACATTTCAAATTTATTATTTTGAAATAATCATTAATTACTTTGACCTATAATATGCTGAAATTTTAATACCAAATTATAATTATTATTTTTAATGAAATTGTAATGAAATTCATTAAATTGTAATTTGCATGCCCATGTGATGGCAAAATATGGAGGACTCTGTAATATAAAAAATAACATCTTTGTACTATACCCATGTTTGCAAAATAAATGTTTATTATTATTATTTATTATTATTATTAACTTTTATTTTGGCATATTCATTCAAATCCATCGTCAGACACGTCTATGACACACGACATTGGATGTTTGCTACTGAGTGATGTGTGTGTGCTCACTTTCGTGTGATTTTGAAAAATCGACATCTTTCTCTTAAAAAAACTGAAAAATATATAAGTAGGTACTGCTGACGTAATCACCATCCAGACCCCTATGTCCTCAAAAATAAGCAAAGCAAGAGTCTCCACCCCTTGTAGCAGAGGGGCTGCGCGTAATTATTAGCTTTGGTTACGCGTAGCCCCCATTTTTTCACTTTTCACGTCTCAATCGAAGTGGGGGGCTGCGCGTAACCATAAAAAATGGTTCAACTTGTTTGCCGCGTATTTCGTATTCTTTTTTTTTTTTTACACACTATCACACAACGTCGTCTATTCCCAAGCTAAGCAGAGCTTGTGTTATGGGTACTAGACAACTGATAAACATAGATAAATATTTCTAAATACATACATATTATAGATAAATTACACCCAGACACAGAACAAATCACAAATATTTGTCCTGGGTGGGAATCGAACCCACGACCTCCGGCATAGCAGTCAGGGCCACTAACCACTAGACCAACAGGCCAGTCAATTCTATACTTATAATTAATATGTAGAAGTAAAAATTCTGTATATTGAAAATATCAAAAAAATAAATGGCATGGTGTTACTAGACCGGCACCGAACCCAAAAATGTGATTAAAAAAAAATTTGTCTGTCTGTTTGTTCAGGCATCACGCAAAAACTACCGGTTCGATTACGATGAAACTTGGTATAATTATTCTTTAATATCCTGCGCACCACACTGGGTACTTTTTATCCCGGAAAAGTATATACATTAAAAAACAAACTTAATTTTGCGGTTCGATCCCTAGACCCGATTACTGTACCAACCGCAAATAATAACTTTGTCGTAGGTTACGTCACCCGCAGTAGAGTTCACTAAGGGGCGCTGCACACGGCTAAGATACTATAATATTTTATCTTAAGATACAATATTGCTCGCCATACAATTCAATGGACTATCACACACTACGAAGATATTAAATAAAATTTCATATTTTCGTATCTTAAGATGAATTTGTATGGCGAGCGATATTGTATCTTAAGATAAAATATTATAGTAACTTGGCCGTATGCAGCGCCCCTAAGTCATGCTGTAAATTTTTATTGTAATTAGCCACAAGGGGCCCGCGCCGGGACAGAAGTATTAATACCGGTATGCTCGATAGATAACGTTCTACACACACTTTACACAAAAAACTCATTGATAAGTTTTGTCGTCTATGCGAACGAAGTCGCGGGCACAGCTAGTATAGACATAAATATAGAGATAAATTCTCTATAATAATTATGATTGTCTGCAGGTCGGCAACTATTCGTACACTTGCTTCCACGCGAGCCAAGTGCTACAGATAAGGATCATCAAGCGAGGCTGGCTCCACAAAGGAGGGGTCGTTTGCCCCCCCTGCAGGGAACTTTGTGGAGAAGAATTTGCGGTAAGATATTTTTTGTTACTAGGTTTAGCCCGCGTACATAAAATATAGCCTATGAGTGTTTTTGATATCGCGCGGATTTCATCATAACCTCTGCAAATGTTAGCACAGGAGGAGTAGGGGCTCAGTAGGGTGGAGGCCTAGTCTGGAGCTCTGAGAAGGTATGATAATGCATACCGGGGCCCTGGAACCAAGGCAGGGAAGGAACAGGTTAGGTTTTTAGTCAGTAAGAGTCTGACACTATTTCCCGCTCCGTGCAAGGGCGGAATTTGTCATTGGATGATTTTACCTACCATAAAAAAAAGCAAAGGAGGTGGTTGACAGCATAAGGCAACAGCGCTCACGCCGCAGCCGCCTTGCTGGGCTTGCGGACGGCGAGCAATTGGTAGCTCGCGGTCCGACAGTTTGGTACCCGACCGGACCGAGCCCAAGTCGTCGACGGCGCGTACTGTTCCCGCGCGCCTCAAGGATTTGTCAGTACACCGTAGGGGCCCAGCCTGCTAGCTGCAGGCAGGCAGGGCCGAAGCCTCTTGGGGCCAAAGGTCGGCTTGAAAAGAAGTGAAAACTTGTGTTATGAGTACTAGACAACTGATAAACATACTTATTTATTTCTAAATACATACATATTATAGATAAATTACACCCAGACACAGAACAAATGATTATGTTCATCACACAAATATTTGTCCTGGGTGTGGATCGAACCCACGACCTCCGGCATAGCAGTCAGGGCCACTAACCACTAGACCAACCGGCCTGTCGAACCGGCCTTGGCGCGCCTGAAGTTAGGCTCTGCGAACTTTAGCGCTTGTGCACTCGTAAAAAAATAAATAGTTTGAAAAAATAAATGCCCATAGCAGTTGTTATTGCTGTTAATAACTGTTATTGGCATTTATTTTTATAAATCATTTATTTGACGCGCTTATTTTGAGCGCTAAAGTTCGCAGAGCCTAACTTCAGGCGCGCCAAGAACCGTCGAACGTACTGTACCTATCGAGTATTATTATTCATTAATATTTTACTCTCTTTCTTTTCAGTCGAGAAAAGAATACTGTAAAGGTGGCGAAGAGCCTTTACCACCGAATTTATACCCCAACGATGTCCTCACCTGCTCAGCTGTCACTTTGACAGATCCCGCCATTTTGATAACCGCCATTTTGGTTTTATTCTTCAAAGTCGCCGTTGTTTAAAATTAGAATGCTTTATTTATATTGTTTTGTTGATTTATCTGTATTGAATGATGATACATTGACTAAGGTTTACTGTTCACGGCCGCGTGGCTTCATAGACGCGTATTTGTCATTATACGCTTGGTGTACGCCGGCGTGAAGCGATCTTACTAAACTATGGTCTATTGTTCACGCTTGCGTAGCTACATAGACGTGATACGACAGCTTAACATTGCCGTTTCGTCGACAGTTTCATAGTTTAGTATGGTCGCTTCACGCAGGCGTACAGCAAGCGTATAATGTCGAATACGCGTCTATTAAGCTACGCGTAGACAGTAGAACTTGATTGATTTCATTCCAATCAAAACAGCTGACAATGAGTTTGACAGCAGTTTTTCTGATCTGCAGGCATAAAAGTCACATGACAGGTATAGTACGTGGCAAATAAGTTGAACCTATTACTGTAGTTGCGTGCGGCCACGCATCATCATCTATCATATTCCCACAGCTGGAACTCAGGCCTCCTCTCTAGGAAAGGGAATGGGCCATAATCCACCACGCGGGCCCAGTGCGGGTAGGTGGATATCACATGTCTTCGAATTTTTAGTTCTAGGACATTCCGGTTTCCTCACGATGTTTTCCTTCACCGTTTTGAAGCCACCGTTTTGAACTTCGATTGAGACGATTCGACTTTGTGACAAGAATTATAACCGATTTGGCAGAGCGTAACCATAGCAAATAGTTTAACTTATTTGCCGCGTACTGTAATGTAATTTCCATACATTTTGTACATAGCGTTTGGCGTGAATGCTAACTGTTAAGTCATTTATCTTCGCCTGTTGAAACTTTATAAGAATTGAATGGAGATAAGTAAGAATATTGTAAAAAAGAAAAAGATGGTAGGTTATAAGAAATGTGATTTTGATATCAAAAAATATAATATTTATTATTTTGATTATGATGTATTGAATACAAAAAAAAATTGTATCGTTATTTGATTTTCGTATTAAGATACAAAGTTTATTTATGAGAAAAAAAACGGAGTCCTGTAATTTTGTCGAATTTGAATGTAAATATTAATCCTTTAAATACCTACGTCGGATATGTCCGACCAACTCTTTCGCGTTTATTTCGCCAGGATCGCACATCCACGACCAAATACTCGCGCATCTCGTCAGCCCCTCTAGCCAAGCTTCGATCATTTCGTTATCGTCGAACGCTTGAAATTGGCCACGCCTCCAATTCCTTTGCTCTGACCACTTGACTGAGCGTTGAGATGACTTCAAAACAAAGGGATTGGAGGCATAGCCAAATCAAAGCGTTCGTCCTGCGGGCCAGCTCTTCTTTCACCTATGGGGATTGAAAAGCTAAACGAGATGGAGTACCCAGTCGCTAACACACGACCCTGGCGAATAGGACGCGAAAATACTCGTCGGATAATTCCGACGTGGGAATTTAAAGGTTAAATTACTCTGAAATTTCTGTATATTAACCATTTTGTGTGATAAATGTGATTGTGTGTTGGTAATAAGTGATTGTGTGATTTTTTTCCTGGGATTTGGAAAGAAAATATCGTCGCAATTGATTCGACTAACTGTCAAAAGTGAACACTTTCATAGCATATACAACTTACATTAAATGGAAAATCCAAAATAAAAACGTTGGCTGTCAAAACAGGGGCTAGTTTGCGGTGTACTACTAGTATGTCGTTTTATTAAAAAAAAAAAATTCTTTAGAAGACATACAAAGATCATTTAAATTTAGTTAATTACCTAACATCGGTTTAGGTAAATAGCTAACCTCAAACATTATTAAATAAAATTTTTAGACATTACCTAAACAGAAGGAGTATAGTATACGCGCACATACATAAACAGTGAGGGCCTCAGGCCGTTTGCCGTCACGGCATCATGCCGTTTACCTTCACGGCATCATGCCGTTTACCGTCACAGCGTCGTGCCGTTTACCGTCACGGTATTCAATTCTGTTTTACAACCAAGGCGCAGTTCTGAGTTTAAACATAAGTCTATAATAGCTATGTGCATATAACTACGATTTGGGAGGCGGGTTGTGGACAAACATGTTGCATGTATTATAAATGTTTTTGGCTACGATAGTGTCAAACAAATCTGCTCAGTTATTTGACAATTGTCACATTAAATTTCTTTCCAAAAACCGGGTACTTTTAATGTCGGTATCGCTACAATTAAAATTAAAATATTGGCGTGTGAATATTATGGTCTTACGAATGCTTTTGTATTTTTATTACGCAATAATTACTTATGGGATGTTATTATTTTTTACCGACAATTGGTCAGTATAAAACTATGCCTTTTACGCATAGTCGAGCCATTTAAAAAAAAAAAATGTATTATGAGAAAGTTAAATAATAATTTCTTGATATATCCAGGCTCTGGAACTGTGATCTTAAATTGATTTATTAATTGCATTATGCAATAAAAACCGTGAAAAGTATTTCACAAATCACTTGTACAATATAATTCTTAGTATATGCAAAACCTGAACATAGTTTGTTCAGAATCAGTAACTCAATCGATTCCGATAATTTTTACACCATGTTATATTTTTTTACCAAAAATAATTAGAAAAGGTCACAAGTGGGACACCACCGATACTAAGTACAACACAGGTCACGGCAGGTCATAGCGGGCGTTAGACGCCAGGGTACAGCTGGGCGCGGGAGCAAAACGACCTCTCAGTTGCCCGGATAGCCCGGTGACCATGTGTTGGTATGGTCAACCAGGTAACATAACAAGCTTAACTTTGTGATTTTTCATGATACAGATATGAAATGTTGTACATAGATGCTTTAGATAAAAATATTAGATCCGTGTTTCGGGTTTAGCATATACTAAAAATAAGGTTGTATAATTAAAAAATTCTAAAACTCTTGAAAAAATGCACCGCGTTGGAAGCAATGAAAAGTGTGATGGAAGTGGATAGTTCTCGGAAAATATGTTGAGCCCGTTGCTATGGTTACGCATAGCCCCCTACTTTGTGACCTGAAAATCTCTTGCACTTCATTTAAGGTAGATCGGCGTTTTGATTCAAATTATCTTCCGCGTATTATATTCCGTCTACTCTGTCACTCAAATTAACTAATCCAATTTAAAAATCTTAAATATTAGTATGTATTTTACCAATAAAGACGATTGTCGGTGAAAAAGGTCAACGATCATTATTGCGTTTCGCTTCCCTATATATATTGTATTGGTACAAAAGTTTGTTTTGATGCTGAAGCTGCTGGTCCACTGTGTTGTCGCTAGATGGCATCAAACTCAATAGTTTTATTTTATTTTGTTTTTAGTATATGGCAACAACATTAATCATGCTTGGCAAGTCAAGAGTCGAAAAAAAAAAAACTTTACAAAGTGTTTTTTTAGTAGTCGGATTTTTCCGACGAGCGTTTTCGCGTCCTATTCGCCAGGGTCGTGTGTTAGCGACTGGGTACTCCATCTCGTTTAGCTCTTCAATCCCCATAGGTGGCAGAAGAGCTGACGAGATGCAGTAATTGGTCGTGGATGTGCGACCCTGGAGGAATAACAGCGAGAGTCTGTCGGATATATCCGACGGACATGGTTAAAAAAAGTAAACGACGTTGATCACACTGAAAGCTTTTTTTTAATTTTGGCATTATAACAAAGTTTTGTACCAATACAAAAATACTTGTAATCATTAATCATCCGGACCAAGGAATGTAAATAGTTATTTAAGAATATACTTAAAAAATTACTTATCTTGAACTTAAATGCCATAATTTAAATTATTATTTTTGAACTTATACTTATTTTTTAATTAGTCAAAATGATCTTTCTTTAATTTTGCTGATCTACTAATAAAAATATAGCGACATCTGTGTCGCCGCATATTTAACAACACCCATGTGGTCGGAGGATCCTATCTTTTCATTGGAGGTTTGCTGTTTGTTACCTAAAAAATATTAAAATCATTATATAATGATAACGATTTTGAACGCAAAGGTCACAGTACTATTGATATTCAATCTTTAGTACTTGACTATATAAGTATTGACAATTATTTAGAACATAAAAAAATATTGCTCAAAAATCTCTTCATGTAATTTTTATCCTACATTAAAACTTAACAAAAGTCGGTTCTTGCCGGAATTTCTAATTATTCGCAAATTGATTCGTAGTGAATATTTTGATGTAAAATTGGTTTAGTTTTATATTTCAAGTGTCTGCGCAACTGGACTATAATGTGGAATCATTGAAACAGGCGCGATCTCGGTAGAATGGAGCCGAGAATTGTATTGTGGTGTTGACTACCTCAGCGAAGCTGGCCGAGAAGGCTGACTGCCAAATACAGCAATAACATGAAAATGTGTTACATCTACATTCTAATGGAATTCAAAGTGTCTGTAAAAACTAGATAGTCAATAACTTGACATTGATTTAATGCATAAAAAGCGCGAAACAAAAAAAAAGTGTTCAAATGAAAAAGATTACTACTCTGCTCCATCACATTTTTATTAATTTTTCTTAGTAGATCAGCAAATAAGATTTAAAGGTTTACTTATATTTTATAACTTAAATACATTTAGGACATTTGAGGCAAATAAAACTTAATTTAGATCACGAAAAAGCTTGAGATGCGCCTCGGTCGAACAATACTAAAAAAAGAGAACTGATTTTTAATAGATCATAAATGCTACTACAAAACTGTGAAAAACATACTTTAGTAGTAACATTTATTATTGTTGCAAAAAAATTCGTGTGAAACCGGGGCGTATCAAAAACATACAAAAATAGTTTTCTGCCATTTTGTCCTATTGGTCTGAAAAAAAATGTAAATATTATAATACTTAATTCTTAAGTTTGGTGCTTTAAAGTCTTATAAGTTGTCATTCCTATTTTTTTAAGTGAAATTTATATTTCTATAACACTTCGACCGCGTCGGATTTTTCCGACGAGTATTTTCGCGTCCTATTCGCCAGGGTCGTGTGTTAGCGACTGGGTACTACATCTTGTTTAGCTCTTCAATCCCCATAGGTGACTGAAGAGCTGACGAGGTGGTGTATTTGGTCGTAGATGTGCGACCCTGGCGGAATAAACGCGAGAGTGCTTGTCGGATATATCCGACAGGCGGTTGAAAACTATATTTAAGTTACTTTAAATATTTTATGTAAGATAGGTATGATGTGAGAATTATATTTCTCAAATAAATTCGTCTGTGTTTCAAATTCTATGTAAGATCGCGGTCATTTCTACCTGTTTTGTGTGAGTTTTCTCATTTATAAAGAAATACATGCCTTTATGATATTTCAAACTACAATCTGATAATTTTGTTAATTTTTTTTATTATTAAACAGCATCTGTCAAACAAAAATGTGACAATTTTCGTTTTTGTTTGACGAAATTGTCACATTGTTTGACGAAATTGTCACATTTTTGTTTGACGAAATTGTCACATTTTTGTTTGACAAAAACGGCAAAGCATTTTGTCATACTGGCGCCTTACCATGACGCGTTAAAACTGTTAAGCGTGCGATCGAGAAAGTGGGATGGTAGCTATACACCCTTTATCGTTCCATCCACAGGGATGGAACAGTTCAGTTGAACTCGTCAAATAAATCGCGTTAACACGTGGTAGGGCCTCAGATCAACAATTTTTTTTTTTAATTACCCAAAATTGTTACTTACAGCTTTTTTCATGCAAACAAATTGTGGTATATAAATAATAAAAATCGATGGAAGATTTTTAAAAAGTAAATGTGAAAAAATTAAATTTAAAATTGTATAAATAAAATAAAGAGTATTTTTAAACAAAGTATTTGTTTTGTGTTATTTTTTGTCAGTAACCCAGTTTTTCATTTTTATAGACATTTTATTCTATGTTGTAATGGGCAAGGAACCCGATGTCCGGCCACTGTAGGCGCGAGCTTGCTTACAGCGAACAATGGGAAGCACGTCGTCCGACCGTCCGGTCCGGTAACCGTCCGGATCGCGCCCAATTCGTCGACGGCGCGTATAGTTCCTCAAGGAGTTGTCAGCAAACCTAAGTTGTCCTCAAGGAGTTAGAGGCCCAGCAGGGTCGAAGCTTACTGGGGCCAAGGATCGATTTTTGAAAGAAAGGAGGCCCGGTATGAGAGGCAACGAAGGAACAGGAGCGCGAGATAGTGTCAGACTTTTATTTTAGTCTAGTTACACTATCTCCCGCCCTCCCTAAGGGCACGGAGTTGTCATTGGATTATTGTCCCACTGAAAAAAAACCCTGTGCCTGCGTTAGTAGTTGGGTTCAGGATCGTAGCGGCTGGGAATGTGGAAGGACGTCTGTTCCTTAATGCATGCGGCCGTGTCCTTCGCTATCATTACTGCTTCGCTGAAGAAGGTGACCGTTTGCTATTCCCTCTCCCTTCGGGCCAGGGCCTGAACCAGGACCTGCCACGAGAGGTCACTGCTACCGGTCGCCTCTATGAGGATACGGCGGAGCTCGAATCCGCCTGAGTGTGTGACATCGCCACCAATATTGTGTGTCCACCATTGCGTCCGCCTAGAAGACATAATGGAGGTGTGCCCCATTGGTGACACCGGGGTGTTTTTCTTCTGCCTGAATCTGGTGCAGTAACCTCCCGACCTTACCATGTCCGGTGAGGACCTGCGTTTTGCGAAAGGTGGGAACACTCTGACGCCTCTCCAGCCTCTCCTAAAATAGGGGACTCGCCATGTTTATGGCGTGCTCAATTGGAATACCTATAGCTAATAATGTTATAATGGCTACCTAATATAGTTTCGCGGACGGCGGGCAATGGGTAGCTCGCTGTCCGTCCGTCCGGTAACATACCGGTCCGAGCTCAAGTCGTTTACGGCGCGCACTGTTCCCGCGCGCCTCAAGGAGTTGTCAGCAAACTGTAACCCAATAGGGCCGAAGCCTACTGGGGTCAAAGGGTATGTGAAAATGGCACCCGGAGCCCTGGGACCAAGGCAAAGAATGGAATGGGTTAGGTTTTTAGTCAGTAAGAGTCTGACAATACTTCCCGCTCCACCCAAGGGCGGGATTTGTCATTGGATGATTTTACCTACCATAAAAAAAAACCTAATAAAGTTGAGAGTTATGCTCATTCAAATGTCTCACTGATGGTGGCGCGTGTGTTGGATAATTCGGTTCCCTTCAAAATTGTTGAGCTGCGTGGTGCTGATATATGCATATGCGTCATGTCCGTGGACAGGCGCTGTCAGTTGACAAGACTGGTTCAACATCAGCTTTTAACTTTATTAAGTTCAGTAATGTGAACAAAAACGTATTATAATATTACAGAGATTAGGTACTCATAGAATGTAATAATTACCACGGCAGATTTCGTGACAGAGCAAATAAATAAACTTGCGACTAAATTTTGTGACAACATTTTTACTCTTTGCTGCCAGTGGTTTATTTTAATATCTTCACTTAGAATTAGTTTTTTTTTCTCTTTTTATATTATTTATATTGTTCTCACGTAATAGCAACGACAAGAACCATGTAACCGAGAATTTGTAATACATAACATGATTGAAAAGAGTGTGCATAGAGTTTCTTGCACATTCTTCTCCATAGAGATCTACGCTTTGGAATGTGCAATTAGCATCATTTTTTTTTCTAACAGACTGACTCCTTGACCTTTCAAAAGTGCCTGTAAATGGTTTATTTGAAATAAAATGCTTTCAATCTCAAGCTACTTTTTATTACATTTACAAATCACAATCTTTTAATTATTAAAGTACTTACTTTGTTGTGTTAAACTATTGCTATAATTACTGAATTAAATAATTAACTATAAGTAACATAAAATAACAACAATTGATCTAAATTGAAAACTCATCATTCCATTGTAATAAATTAAAACATAGTAAAATAATAAAAATAAGAACGTTAAAAAAAATGAAAACAATTAGTTAAAATTAGTTATCATTGATATTAATTGATTAAAATTAGTTATCATTGATATTAATTGGCTAAAGTTGGTTATTATTGAAATAAACGGATATTTTTTTTTCTTTGGGAATACAAACAGTTACAAAAAGTTCCTTAATTAATAATCCTTAATGTCTAAAGTTAGTAGTATGTGTGTAACTCACAACGTTATCCACATGATAACTTTATGTATTTTATTTAAGAACTACGAGTAACTAGGCATGTGAGTGAATTTATATTTTATTTTATTTAAGTTACGCCTCTTATATTACTAAGTAAAAGTTTTTATTTTTCTAATTACACTATTTCGAGTTAGATGTTAATGCAAATAGATTAAAATTGGCTATCATTGAAATTAATTGATTAAAATTTGACTATTATTAAATTGGTCAAAATAGAGAGGAACTGCGGGCTCGCGAAGGGCGGGAGGAATAGATTGCCCGAGTAAAGGCCTCCCCCTCTGCTCGAGGAATGGGACAGAACAAGATAGGAAAGAAGAGTCAGTAGTGAACGAATAATGACTATGTAATTACATGTTCCAATTTCTCACTTTGCTGGTTTTAGCATTCTTTACTTAATCTCAATAAAGACGTTGCCTATCCTAGTCCAGAAAAGTTCAACAAACGAGCTCATTTTCAGTGAAGACCGGTCCAATTAGTCGTTACATTTTCGTCGCCTAGAGTGTTATTTCTGTGCTGGTAGAACTTTAGGGCTTGTTTACGAAGACGTGGCGCGTTGGGCGGTCGTCGTACATTTGTATTCACGTGTGCGATGACGCGGCCCGCTGCTGCAATGTACGACGAACGCCCAACGCGCCGCGTCTCCGTAAACACGGCCTTTTAGTAAAAAATAAAATTTATTATTATTATTTTTTGATACGGGCGCCACATTGTGGCTAGCTACGCCTCTGAGTAAAAAACAAAATTTATATAACTATAATTTCTGTAATATGTATATCCACAGTGATCACATTTAGTAATACTATTACTTGCATAATCATTTATTATGATGTTTATTATATTATGTTAATTTCGTTATTGTCTTTAGATTATACCACATTAGATTTAATTTTAGTTTTTTTATTTATTTAGTTCTTTTTTATACCTTAAGACTGAAATATGTTAATTCTGTGCACACTTGTAAGTGACAAATTCACTCTAGATTTTAAGTTTGATAGTTTTTTATAGTAATGTATTAGTGAATAAGTCGTTAGTGTGCCATAAATAAATAAATAAGTATATCTATGGTTAATAGCCATGTCGTTTAGCAACTACATGATATTTGAACTCTTTGGTTGCTGGTTTCTCTAGCGTTATAGAAACTTCACGGTTCAAGGGTTGGTATTCAGCCTTTATATTGTCTTTGTCGACTCCAGATGGTAATGTAATGCATACGTAGCTAATCATGAGCCCCTTTTCGGCCTGTAAAAAAAAAACAAATATATAATAACGTTGGTCTTTTTTCGGTAGGTAGTTTTGTTTTTAAATTTTATTTTTTTCATTTTTTTGATGTGGGTAAACCTAATTATTATGCAAGTTCTATAAAATACAACATTATTTTTAGTATATGCGAAACCTGAATATAGTTTGTTCAGAATCAGTAACTGAATCGATTCCAATCATTTTTACGCCATGTTTGTTTTTTCCCAAAAATATTAAAAAAAAACGTCACATGTTGGGCACTACCGACACTAAGTACAATACATGTCACGGCAGGTCATAGCGGGCATTAGGTGTCAGGGTACAGCTGGATGCGAGAACAAAACAACCCCTCAGTGACCCGGATGGACCGGTGACCATGTGTTTGTATGGACAACCAGGTAACATAACAAGCTTATAACTTTGTGATTTTTCATGATACAGTTATGAAATTCTCTACATAGATTCTTTACATAAAAATACTAGACACGTGTTTCATCAAAGGACGTTTTTCAATACACTTACGAAAAATTATAGGAACCGAGGGTGAGCTCGCGGGTGACCGAGGCGGACTCACACGAGCCGTAGGTGACTGTGTTATAGAGCCGAAGCTACAGTGACAAATTTGCACGTGTGTCAAACGACATTTTTCAATATACTTACGACTCGTGGGGGTCGACGCGCGCCTGATACGATAAACAATTTTATTACAATAAAATTCTAGCGGGGGTGAGCACGAAAACTTTTCTGTACTAGTGCAGAAATCAGTTCATTGCGTGCTTAAAAGTGGTAAGGAGCGGGTTATTGAGTAAATGTATTGAAAAATAATTTTTCAATACACTTACTCGAAAACTGCCTCTTATCGCACTACGATTAGGTTCGATATGGCATGTTTATCACCCGCGTGCATTTTTTTAATTTATCAAAACAAATTCTTTTTTCATTCCTATTTCGTCACGGTCAAGGATGATTATTTTTTTTTTAAAGCCAAGAGGCGGATATTTTTAAGGTTTTAATATGTAAATTGAAATTGTATTTTTGAACAGAATATAATAAATAGACATGATTATTGATTACGTGAGCAATAATTTGTTAATACCAACTAATTAAAAATTATCTATGTTCTAAATTCAAAAATATTTGAATTTTTATATTTTTAATGTTAGGATGTATACGTTTTGATACCTTTGCTTCTCCTTCAACATGCATAGGTTATGCGCGGGAAAAAAAGTACACCTAATATTAACTACCATATTTATTTGTGATAGATGTGAAAAAGAAGATTTGAAAAGAATCCTTTAGATGCTTCTAGAATAGAATAGAATAGAATAGAATATAACTTTATTGTACACCAAGAAAGTTAATTAATCAATACTAAACTTAAATCTATGGGTACAATGGCGGTCTTATCGCTGAAAGCGATCTCTACCAGACAACCTTAGGATGGATCGTAAGAACTAAAATAAATACAGGGGGTAGTCTGCGGTGTACTAATAAGAAAATAAATAAATAATTATAAAACGAATATATATATATACATACATATTATAAAATGTTACACAATTTCATAAAAAAAAAGGAAAGAAATAAGGTAGAGTTGGTGAAAGAAATAAATTAAGTAGAACCAGGATAGCATTAAAGAGACAGGAAATGGTCTTTAACCAAATTTTTAAAAGAACCTAGTGACTGGGCTTGCCTAATAGGTGAAGGCAACGCGTTCCACAAACGCACCGCCTGGATCGCAAACGACTTGTCGCAAAACTTAGTAGAATGCGAGGGCATCAAAAGTTTCAAATTCTCCGATGATCTCAAGTGTCTTGAATGTGTGTCATGAAGGAACTTAAAACGTTCTTTGAGATAAGAGGGGGTTGTAGGAATAAACAGAACACTGTAAAGCAATGATAAAATATGGGCATTCCGGCGAAGGCGGATTGGCAGCCACTTGAGCCTGTTACGAAATTCAGAAATATGATCATATTTGCGCAATCCAAATATGAATCTAATACAGAAGTTTTGAAGTCGCTCAAGCTTATCTAGCTGCACTTCAGTTAGATCCAAATAACTGACATCGGCATAATCAAGGATTGGGAGAAGGAGGGATTGGGCGAGCGCAGTTTTGGTAGCAGTAGGAAGAAAATTGCGCAGTCTTCGTAAAGACCCCGCAGACGCAAACATCTTGCGGCTAACTTCTTGTAACTGAGGACCCCACGAAAAGTCTTTATCAATAATAATACCCAGGTTCTTCACTGAGTCACTGTAAGAAATGATTGAACCATCAAAAACAATCGGTGGAAACCGCGTCCAGTCGATTCTTGAGCGTAACCTAGGACTGCCGACAACAATGACTTGGGTCTTCGTAGGATTGACCTTCAGACCGTGAGTCACACTCCACTTAGATATAAGAGCTAAATCTTTATTTACCATGTTAACTGCTTCGGAGAGGTTATCTAACGGAGCTTGCGAATATATTTGCAGATCGTCAGCGTAAAGGTGGTAGGATGAGAGAATATCATTGGAAATAGAGTTTATAAAGATAGCGAAAAGAAGAGGAGATAGAACGCCCCCCTGCGGTACGCCGGCAGAGGTATTGCACCACGACGATGATGAATCTTCAATGCAAATACGTTGCCGACGGCCACACAGGTAACTACGAAACCAATCAATCGCCGTTGGAGATATGTTAAGAGAGCTTAGTATGCCAAGTAAGATATCAAAATCGACGGTGTTAAAGGCGTTGCTAAAATCTAACAAGGCAAGGACCGTCAGATTTCCGTTTTCCATACCAAGTCTGATATCGTCTGTAATGTTAACGAGAGCTGTAGTAGTGCTATGACCTGGACGAAACCCGGATTGGTAAGGATTAAGGAGGCGATTTTTGCAAAGGAAAGTACTAAGTTGGCTATGGATAAGGCGTTCTAGGACTTTGGATAGAAACGGTAGTATGGAGATAGGACGGAATTCAGAGGGGGAAACCGGATTACACTTTTTCGGAAGAGGGATAATTTGTGCTTCTTTCCAAGAAGAGGGGAAAGTACCACAGGAAAGGGACTAGATTGTGTGATTGAAGTAAAAAATACTTGCGATAGCCTGCTGCCATCAAATCACAACTAAATTGTAAGGTAACTTTGGAAAATTTTCTTCAGTACAAAATGAACAAAAATGCGTCATAATTTTCTGATAGAAGATAGATTATTATTGGTGGATTTTTCATCGTATTTCTTCGTAAGTGTATTGAAAAACATCGTTTGATACACGTAGAGATTTGTCACTGCAGCACTCGGCTCCATAACACCCTCGCCTGTACGGCTCGTTTGAATTTCGCCTCGGCTGCAATGACAAACTTTCCCCACTTGTATTAAAATATACTATTCTAAATCATTTCAGGCGTGTTCGAGGAATTAGAGAACAAACTTAAAAATAATAAAAGTTTCCGTAGATGAAAACCTGCTTTTTTGAAGTTGGTTACAAAAAAGAAGATTGCCAGGTAATTACCGGTAGGATTACTGCATGGGTCTTCACTCCAGCTGGGAAGTTGATTTGTTTGTCGTAAAACACATTAGAATACTTCCACGTCGAGTCGCCTGTAAAATACTTGTATTATTAGTATCTAAGCAAAGAGAATAAAGAGATACAATAGAGCGGACATCAGAAGAAATGTCTTAGAAAAACTGTCATCCTATGTCAGCTAGCTTTCAATAGTAAACGTGCGAATTAAATTTGTAATTTATATGTTTTTACGCTATTTTCTAGAATTATTTGCGAAAATTATTGAATTCTAATTAATTACAGAGTAAATACGAAAAATATTTACGAATATAAACTGAAGTTAGGTCCAGTCGTCTACACTAGACTGAGCCACTTACTACTCCTAAGTAACAACTATCGGATCTCGATTTTGTCCGCTATGTCCTGTCTATTGGTAGTCTATATTTAATGTCTTTTAAGTGAATTTATACCACAATATGTTGTTAAAAACACGGATGAAAAAAGATTACATGTAGCAGAGATGAGAATGTTGAGATGACCGTGTGATGTGACAAAAAAGGATAAAGTGAGGAATGAGTATATTAGAGGAAGTTTGAAAGTGTTCCGCATGACGAGAACCTTGTGAATGCCGAGAAAGATAAACAAATTAAGTATATTGACTTGACTCGCGAGGTTGTCGACATGTGGGAAGTGGATTCGGCGATCATTGTACCGATAGTCGTGTCGGGTAATGGTTTAATAGCCAAGAGCCTCGACCAACACCTTAGGAGGCTCTCGTTAGGCGGCTGGATCAAGGGCTTGATTCAGAAAGCGGTACTCCTGGACACGGCTCGTATTGTTAGGAGGTTCCTTTCTCTGGAGCCCTGACCGCCGGTAGCTTGGACCCTGTTCCCGATACCGGTGGGACACTAAGTGACGGAAAAGTTGAAGGGCAATCGATTGTCTTGGTATAGTCATGTAAAGAGAAGGGATGAAACACATGTTACTAAAAGGGTTATGAGTATACATGTGGATGGATGAAGAGGGAGAGGGAGGCCAAAGAAAAGATGGATAGATTAACCTTGACTTAAAGATCCCTAGGGTAATTCCGTGATTTCACAATTATTTTTCTTTAAACGTTCCAAACTATCTGAAGAAAGATGTGTAATAACAACATAATCACTAAGAGCGGTTCTATGAAAATGTACATCGGGATGGCTGCTTTTAAGTTTAACGATTTTGCTTACCAAAACTAAAATCACAATTGTGCTTCCTGGTTCCATAGGCTTGAAGACTATGTGTCAAACACACGAGAAAAAAAACAAAGAACTTCGCCATTTTTTTTTTGAACTTGCAAGACCGATGTTGAATATATGACTGGTGTGATTTGTTGAACATTTCTATATTTATTTGGTTTCCTTGAGAAGAATTGATTCTATTGTTTTATAATAAAATACCTAAGTTGGTATGGTGGGGTCGGCTATAACAATGGTACATGTTTTCATTGCAATCTCCTTATTACTAGGGCTGCCATCACCTAATATTTATAAAAACGGATAAACACGACAAAAATCCCAGACATTTGGGAGAAATATGGCTTTTCCCCGGACACCTCTGGATTTTTTTTTTGCAACCAAATTAACGTGTATTATTGAATGTGGGTGGTATGAATTTTAAAGAAAGATTTATTTTAATTTATCGCTCTCTTTAAGGCAGTTGTCCCACCGGCAACGATGAACGAGTAGCGCTAAGTAGCTACAATGTACAAACGAGTTGGCGAGCCGCGGGTAGCGAGTGTGTATGTCCGATAGCTCGGTTATAAGCGAGTGTGCGAGTGAGACGAGCGATTACTCGCATCACTCGCTCGTGGCGGCCAAGCGAACCGTCCTGCGCTAACCTGCACACCGCTGGTTGCTCTCTCGGCGTGAGCTCTGATCGCTGAGCGAGTATCGCTGAGCGAGTATCGCTGAGCGAATATTATCTATCATAGCTCTTATCGCCCAGCGACAAACTAGTGAAGCGAGTCCTCGCCGGCAGTGTGAACAGTCAGCGATCAACTATTTGTATATGCATCTCTTTTGTTTACACGGTATGTATATATGTTGAACGTTTCTTGAGCGATAAAATAGCCGATAGTTAGTCGTTTTCTCGCCGCCGGTGGGACAACTGCCTATTGCTAGCAGTACACTCTCGGTGAAATCACTCCACAAATGTCTCAGCGAGACATTTGCAAGGTGAGCAGCAGCGAGTGAAGCTGCGTATACTCTCGACTCGACTTCGACTTGCCTTAGTTCTATTCGCCATACTTCATTCAGTCACTCCAGCTCGTGGTTCTTTTTGACTCGTGGTCAAAAAACCGACTCAAACCGGATCGAGCGCTCCCGAAACCAGGCATGACGGCTCGAGCTGGACCTACTCTCACGCTCATTAGGTCTCGTCATGTCTCGCCGAGTGAACTGCTAGCAAAAAAAACCTAGGTTTCCCCTGACAAAAAATGTCCGGATTTTACCCGGACTTTTTTTACCCTTTTAGCAAACTGTAGGGGCCCAGCAGGGCCGAAGCCTACTGGGGCCAAAGGTTATGTGAAAATGAAATCCTGGGACGAAGGCAATGAAAGGAGTAGGGTAGGTTTTTAGTCAGTAAGAGTCTGACACTATCTCCCGCCCCACCCAAGGTCGGGATTTGTCATTTGATGATTTTACCTACTATAAAAAAAACCCGGACACTCTTAAAAAACCCTGCCGGATGGTCCCCGGACGCTCTTCAAACTAGGATAAATCCGGGGAATCTCGGACAAATGGCAGCCCTACTTATTATGTACGATTTTTTAATAACATGAAATTGTGTTGAGAGAAAATGTTGTAAGACATTTAGGTATTTGAATAGTTTGTGTTAACAGGATTATTATAAAAAAAACTGGGCAAGTGCGAGTCGGACTTGCACACTGAAGGTTTCGTACCTCAAAAGGAAAAAACGGAACCCTTATAGGATATCGACTGGCCTGTTAGTCTAGTAGTTAGTGGCTCTGACTGCAATGGTGGAGGGCGTGGGTTCGATTCCCACCCAGGACAAATGTTTGTGTGATGAGCACGATCATTTGTTCTGTATCTGGGTGTAATTTATCTATAATATGTATGTATGTAGAAATATATAAGTATGTTTATCAGTTGTCTAGTACTCATAACACAAGCTCTGCTTAGCCTGGGACTAGACGGCGTTGTGTGATAGTTGTGGAATATTATTATTATTATATCGTCCGGTAACCGGCCGGACCGAGCCCAAGTCATCGGCGGCGCGCACTGTTCCCGCGCACCTCAAGGAGCTGTCAGCAAACCGTAGAGGCCCAGCCTGCTAGCAGGCAGGCTGGGTCGAAGCCTGCTGGGGTCATGGGTCAGCTTCCGAAAGCAATACCCGGCTCCGGAAAGATAGGCAACGAAGGAACGGGGTAGGTTTTTAGTCAGTAAGAGTCTGACACTATTTCCCGCTCCGTCCAAGGGCGGGATTTGTCATTGGATGATTTTACCTACCATAAAAAACCCTTATAGGATCACTTTGTTCTGTCTGTCAAGACACTTTGTCTCTGGAACGCATGGAGCTATCGAATTGAAATTAAAACCGTTTACTCAGGTCTGCGGTCCCTTGAAGCTGTGAAAGAATTATACTTCTTAAGTTAACAATAAAAAAAGATACGGTCGTTTATGTCGCTAACATAACGTACATTTCGATACTCAAGGGAATCAAAATTCATTAGGTAGATACTTCCAGTTGACCTAGAATCCTGAAAGGCATGAAGCAAGGACTCATAGCACAAGTATAGGAATAAATCTGAAAACTGTAAGTTTGTAGTTACATCACAAAAAAAATAGTGTTTTCGATTCGGAAAAATCTTTAAGACTCGATTCGGGATCTATTTACATAAGTTTTTTCGTACGGAACCCTCAGTGTGCGAGTCCGACTTGCACTTGCCCAGTATTTCTTTTTTGGTCGCCAAGGGGGGGACAAGTGGGGGCTACAGCCCCCCGTTATAGAGAATAGAGAAAAAAATTAGTTTTTATTTTTTTATCTAATGTGCCATATTCACACACTAGGGCTGATTTCATCATTCAATATAAAAACTTAGTTCAACTAAACTGAGCTCAGCGTAATCTAGTTTAAAGGCCCGTGTCGTAAACATGGGCGACAACAAAAGAATTGAAACTGAGTTTAGCGTAAACTAGGTTCAATTCATCGCGGTGAAACGCAAAATGAAGCTATAATCTCGACTAGGCGCTCAAACTGCGTTTTGTTTGAACGAATCGCGATTAGTTTATTGGTGAATTTGGCCCTAAGGAAGCCCAGTAGAACGCCACGCGCTTCGTTTGATGTTGCGAACTCCGCACTTTCAGAGCTAGATTTAAAACTATTATAGTAAGAATTTTGGAGGTGACTACAGTTCCTTTCATGTTCCCTTGGATATTTTACGTTCCGGGTAGTCACTACGTCCCTCGTAAGAGGGCGCGGTGGGCGGGGTGTAGGCTATGCCTTTGTCCCGCAGTAGCAGGGTAGGGGCCCGTGACTACGGACCCTGCGTTGGGGTACCTTATAGGTAGTGACCTCATGGCGAGTGCGCGTGCGCAGCTCGCCTAGGAGTAGCTGAGATGTGTGCAGCAGGAGCGCCTTGGCACCGCTCTTGCAGTGCCAATTACTTCACGACAACTCGGCGGTCAGTCCCCGCCAGGTGAGACCACCGGTTGCCCGGAGGAAGTCCGGCGAGAGACGGCCTGCGACTCTTGAATATTTTAGTGGGTATTCCATCAACTTTAGCACTAAAATTTTGAAGTTTTCACTTGCTTTACAGTTTCTAAAGCTCTCGACTGTAACAACAATTCATACGTAGTTTTGCCTAGGTGACCTAGTCTTAGCCTAGTCTCCCACAATTTATTTATTTATTTATTTATTTACTAGCTGTGCCCGCAACTTCGTTCGCGTGAATGACGAACTTATCAAAGAGTTTTTTGTGTAAAGTGCTATTTGTGTAGAACGTTATTAATCGAGCATACCGGTATTAATACTTCTGTCCCGGCGCGGGCCTTTTTGGCTAATTGCAATAGAAACGGGTGACGTAACCTACGACAAACTTATTATTTGCGGTTGATACAGTAATCGGGTCTAGGGATCGAACCGCAAAATTAAGTTTGTTTTTTATTGTATATACTTTTCCGGGATAAAAAGTACCCAGTGTGGTGTCCAGGATATTAGAGAATAATTATACCAAGTTTCATCGTAATCGAACCGGTAGTTTTTGTGTGATGCCAGAACAAACAGACAGACAGACAGACACAAAAAATTTTTTAATCACATTTTTGTGTTATTTTTTTGATATTTTCAATGTACAGAATTTTTACTTTTACAGATTTATTATAAGTATAGATTTATTTCTATCAGAACGACAAAAATGCCAATTACACTGATTACACTTACGTATATCAGATACAAAATGTAGTAACACATTTAATAAAATTTAACACAAATGTATAAACCAAGCCTCTTATTCAATCTTCTCGCAAATCACCAGACATTCAGTCAGTATCTCCTTCCATTCATCAGCGAACAGATCTAGTCCAGTACCTCTACCATGAGTTTTAAGCAATAGTATTCGTCGCTACTCGATATCGACGCCGTAAATATTTTGTATGGCAAATTTTGCAGCGCCTCTAGCGGTCACTTGCAGAACCAAAATTTGCCATACAAAATATTTACGGCGTCGATATCGAGTAGCGACGAATACTATTGCTTAAAACTCATGATAGAGGTACAGGACTGGATTCAAGGAGAGCGTTGAGTGCAATTAACATTCGCGGAATGGGTGACATACGTCGCGCAACCGTACGACAGCGTGGCACTACAAATAATTTATGCCGTCACAATATAATGCCCATCCTATATATCACCGTAGATATAAGGCTAATAATTGGGAGTTACATCGTTTGTCTTTGTATGGTCATGTGAAGAGGAGGGATGAAACCCATGTTACTAAAAGAGTTATGAGTTTACGTGTGGATGGATGGAGAGGGAGAGGGAGGCCAAAGAAGAGATGGATGGATTGTGTGAGGAGTGATATGAAAGAAAAGGGAGTTAGTGATAGCGTGACGAGTGACAGGAGAGAATGGAAGAAAAAAACGTGTTGCGCCGACCCCAAATAAAACGGGATAAGGGCAGGAAGATGATGATTGTGGAGAAAAACAACTTTTATTATTAGTATATATACTTCCATCCAATAGTCCATCCATCCATCCTTGATCATCGGCTTTTTTTTTTGCCTGAGTATATGGTTTCAACTCGATACCTCCACGCGTTCCCGAGATATAGGGTCTTGACTCTTGACAGGAAGACAGACGGACAACAAAGTGATGTTATAAGTGTTCCGTTTTTGAGGTATGAAGCCCTAAAAAAATACAAAATGAATTTGAAAAATTGTCCGCCATTTTGTATTTTTACACGACTGCGCCAGAAGGAGTGTTATGTTTTTCGAGTATGTATGTATGTATAATTGTTTGGCACGCTCTACAGCCTGAACGGCTCGATGGATTTTAGTTTGAGAGGTGTCGTTAGATTTGTATTTACTGTGAGAGTGACACTGGGTATATCAAAATAAAAAAAAAACAAAATGGCGGATTTTTGGCGCCAAATTCAAATGTTTGGCACGCTCTGCGACCTGAACGGCTCGATGGATTTTACTTGAGAGGTGAAGTTAGTTTTATAATTACTGTGAAAGTGATATCGTAATAAAATAAAACTAAAAAAATAAATATAAAAAACGGTAATTTAAAAAACTAAAATACCCGACTGCTTTTCTGAGCATTCATGAAAAAGCCCTAAAACAAGAAAATCGTTGTACCCGATTGCACTTTTTTTTTTTTAACGAAGGTAAAATCATCCAATGACAAATCCCGCCCTTGGGTGGGGCGGGAAATAGTGTCAGACTTTTACTGACTAAAAACCTACCTTTCTGTTCCTTGCCTTTGTCCCGGGGCCTGTGGTGACATTCTCACATAACCTTTGGGATTGCACTTAACTATATAATATTTTAAATACAAGATAAATTGTAGCAGTCGGGAGCCATTCTAGAAATGGAGTCTTAGTGAATATACTCGTAGGTATGTGCTCACAATTCACTAAGCCTCCATTTCTAGAATCAATCTTGTAGGAGGCCTTCCAACACTGCGTCTTCCGGTACGCAGTCGCTACTCCAGAACCTTTCGGCTCCAACGGCCATCAGTTCTGCGAGCAATATGCCCTGCCCATTGCCACTTAAGTTTGGCGATTCTTCGTGCTATGTCGGCGACCTTGGTTCTCTTGCGGATATCTTCATTTCTGATGTGATCACGCAAGGAAACTCGAACATAGCCTTTTCCAGCCGTTTATGTCGCAAAAAACGCATATTTCGACACTCTCAAAGGAATCTAAATTCATAGAGTACTTTCCGTTGACCTAGAACCTTGAAATTTGGCATGAAGCAAGGTCTTATAGCACAAATATAGGAATAAATCTAGGTTAACTAAATATAGGTTACAAAAAAATACTGTTTGGGGCTTTCCATTAATCACGTGATGTATTTTTTTTGGCATTTTTAACCCCCACCCCTACCCCTTGGTTTTTTTTTTTTTTTTTTTTTTTTATGGTAGGTAAAATCATCCAATGACAAGTCCCGCCCTTGGGTGGAGCGGGAAGTAGTGTCAGACTCTTACTGACTAAAAACCTACCCCGTTCCTTCATGCCTATCATGCCGGGGCTGAGCCTTCCTCTCAGAAAACGGCCCTTAACCCCAGCAGGCTTCGACCCTGCCTGCCTGCAGCTAGCAGGCTGGGCCTCTACGGTTTGCTGACAGCTCCTTGAGGCGCGCGGGAACAGAACGCGCCGTCGACGACTTGGGCTCGATCCGGTATGTTACCGGACGATCGGACAGCGTGCTACCCATTGCACGCCGTCCGCAAGCCCGCGCCTACGGTGGCCGGAAATCGGGATCGGAATCCCGGCGGCGGCTGGGGCGAGCGCCCCGTTGCCTTTGCCTGATGCGGTCTGCCTCCTCCTTTGCTAGCATTACTGCTTCGCAGAAGGAGGCGACCGCCTGCCATCCCTCCTCACTCCGGACCATGGCCTGAACCAAGGCCCGGCGAGAGAGATCGCTGCCGCCGATTGCCCCCACGAGGACACGGCGATGCTCCGCCCAGGCGGGGCACACCTCTACAGTATGCTCCACCGTGTCCTCCGGGTGTTCCGCACAGTGGCGACACCCGGGCGAATCCTCCGCACGAATCCGGAACAGGAACTTGGCAAACTTTCCGTGTTCCGTTAGGACCTGCGTCGTGCGGAAGTTAAGAGTGCCGTGAGGTCTTTCCAGCCACGCCTCAAGGATGGGCCTTATCGCCTCGATTGTGGCGCGCCCCGAACGAGGTTGCGATAGTCGCTGACGCCATTTCGCCATGAGATCCCGCCGGAGCTCTGTCCGCCATGCCTCGACTTGTCGTGGCAGTGGAATTTCGCCCCGGCGTTGCATCTCCATGCGCTTGTCGTGCATGTGTGCAAGGACTGTTGCCTCCAGATCCCATGGCGGTTGGCCAGCAAGGAGGGTCGCCGCCTCGCGGGAAATCGTTCGGTACCCTCGCACCATGCGTATTGCCATGACCCTCTGGCACGCATTCAGCTGGGCCTTCGGCTGCTGTTGCAGCGACGGCGCCCACACCGGAGCACCGTAAAGGGCCATGGACCGAACGATTCCCGCGTACAGCTTCCGGCAGGAGGCGTCTGGTCCCCTGAGGTTGGGCAGGAGCCGCCCGAGAGCAGCCCCAGTCCGGTTCAGTTTGGGAGCCAGACGTCGGAAGTGCTCCTTGAAGTTCCACCAGCTGTCGAGGACGAGTCCCAGGTACTTCATCGTCGACCCGACGCTGATGTGAACTCCTCCTACCGTTAGCTGGGAACCCGGTGGTGGCGCACCCCTAGGGCCATGAAAGCACATGGCCTCGGATTTGTGCAATGCCACTTCGAGTCCCAACTGCTGGATCCTATCAACGACTATCGCAACCCCACGTGTCGCTAGTTCGACCGCCGTCCGGTACGACTCTCCCCGTGCTAGGACCAACGTGTCGTCCGCGTAGCAGACCACGCTGACCCCGTCGGGGAAGTCTCCGCGCAGCACGTAGTCGTACCCGATGTTCCACAAGGGTGGTCCCAGTACCGATCCCTGCGGAACACCGCACGACATCTCTCGACGTTTCCACTCTCCCTGGTGACCGGGGTAAATGATATACCTCTCCGACAGGTAGGCCTCGATTACACGACAGAGGTAGTCGGGCACCCGGTGGTACCGGAGTGCCGTTCCAATACTACTCCAGGGCAGGGAATTAAAGGCGTTGGCAATGTCCAAGGACACTGCCACGACACACCTGCCCTGGGATACCGCATCCCCCGTCGTGAGGGCTCGCACGCGCATGATGGCGTCCACCGTGGAGCGCATTCTGCGAAAGCCGAACTGTCCGTCCGAAAGGTCCGGCCCCACTCGTGCAAGGCGCGCGACGAGGCGGTTTGCAATGACTCTTTCAAAGAGCTTGCCCACCTCGTCGAGCAGCACAATGGGCCGGTACGCGGACGGAGAGTCCGCAGGGCGCCCCGGCTTCGCTATGAGGACCAGTTTTCCCGTCTTCCAGCGAAGTGGGAACTGGCCTCTCTCCAAACATGCGCTGAAGAGCCCCCTCAATCGAGGCCCGAGAGCCTCCATGGCCAGGACCCAGGCCCTCCCAGGCAAGCCGTCGGGTCCTGGGGCGGTATTCTTGGCACTTAGCCTTTGTACCGCCACTCTCATCTCTACCTCGGTCACCTCTGGAACGTCGTCGTCGTGGTCCACGTCAGGTACTGCCGGTGTTAGCGGAGCCATGGGCGGGGGGGAGTGTACCCCCCGCGTAGGGAACAGAGTGCTGACCACACCCTCCACGAGCTCGGGCCGGAGACTCTGAGTCAGCGGGGGAGCCCATGGACGGAGTTTCTCCCGAACCATCTTGTATGGGCGTCCCCACGGGTCTGCATTCAGAGACCCCAGCCAGACGTTGCGGGCCTCCAGCTTGGCCCGCTTCATCTCCGCTCGGAGGGTGCGCTTCGCCAGCCTGTAACCCTCGTACAGCTCCGCCTCTATAGCCTCCGCATCCGGCTGGCGGTTGCGGCGCTTGCAGTACCTGGCGTACCGGCGTCGCGCGTGATTGCACGCATTGCGCAATGCCGCAATCTCCGGCGACCACCAGTACACCTGGCGCTTGGCACGTCCTGGACGGACTCGGGGCATTGACGCGTCGCAGATTTGCGACATGCCCTCCCGGAACCACTCTGCCTCGACGTCGATATCGACAGGCCTGTCCGGACCCCTACCCCTTGGTGATGCATGGTGAAGTTTAAGACTACCCTCCCCTCCCTATCACGTGTATTTTTAGTACCTACAAAGAATCTTAATTATTTTTTTATATATTTATAAAATACAGGTTTAAGCATCATCTAATTTTATTATAGAAAATTAAAGACTACAATAATAACGTTTAGACGTAGACAGAAATGTTGCAGGTTGTTTTTGAAATAAATACATGTAACCCCGCTTTTCGGTTCTGTATCGTGCGTTTTCCGAAAAAATAAATACACGTGATATACACCCCTATTTTTTAATTAGTGCACAAAAAAATGGGGCTCAATCAGTACCCGTTACTGATCATATTTGTGTAGTCAAAACTATAAAAAACGAAATCCCAAAGTTGCCCATGAAAATTTGTCATTATTTATAAATTCATAATTGAACCATCATTCATAACAACTACTACTAGAAAATACTAAGCGCAGTGTTTTTACATTTTTATTGACATTCTTTCATTCATAAACAATAACCTGTACAATGTTTCCATAAATTGAGTGAGATTTTGGGATATAAACAAACGCGCATAACTTTGCTGTTTATGAATATTATTTATTGAGACTTTACTTAAATATTAACAAGACCTCTTCTAATAAGCCCTTTAAGTATTTGCACTAATTATAAACTAGTGGTGTATAATTACACCTCCTTGTGATATTTTGTGATTATTTATGGACCCCTCTCCCCCCTTTCGAGCCTTACGTGATCAATGGACAGCCCCTCTTTCGGTTCGGAAAAATCTTCTAAGATTTGATTCGGGAATTGCATTATTTACATAAATTAGTTTTGTACTAAACCCTCAGTGTGCGAGCGCGATTCGCACTTGCCCAGTTACTTTTTGTAACAATTGCTACCTGTAGGTAAACTTGTAATAGAAAGTAGAATTACCAAAATTAATTACTTTTTATTGAACACAATGAAAACCACTTCAAATATCAAATTAATTGTAAATTAAAAACTATAAAATTTATAATTAACAGACTATTAAAACATTTAGAAATTGTATAACAATACACTGTTAAACAATGCGCGGTGTATTCGGCGTGCTTTTTGGTAATTTTTTTTTTTTTGTTTTTTTTTTTTTTTATTTATGTCAGACAGTTTCTCCATTTGAATATTATATAATATACCATATAAGCTAAGTCATAAGTATAAGTTTTGTTACTATTTTGGTGTACAATAACGTTTATTCTATTCTATTCTATACTCAGGTGTTATTTATCTGATTTTCTAATGCAATTTTGGTCATTATCATAGATTTGATGTATACTTAGTTAAGCGTTCAGATAGGTATGTATCACCCAGTAGCGTAATAAGTTCAATACCCGTATAAAAAAACCGGCCAAGTGCGAGTCGAATTCGCGCACGAAAGGGACTAGGTAAACAACAACAAAATAGGCAAAAATATGCGTTTGTGTGAGCCTCCCTTAAATATTAATTTTATTTTAATATTATTATTTATTATTAAAGTAAAAATACTATTTATAACTATTTTATGAATATTTTAAAGGGCCTACCTATTGCGATTATTGATATCGAGCAAAAAAGGGCAATAGAAATCGCTTTTCCTGTATGGAAGCCCTCCTTAAATATTATTTTATTTTGTTTTTAGTATTTGTTGTTATAGCGGCAAAAGAAATACATAATTTGGGAAAATTTCAACTGTCTAGCTATCGCGGTTCTTGAGGTACAGCTGCTTTGCGACTGACAGACGGACAGACAGCGAAATCTTAGTAATGGGGTCCTGTTTTTATACCCTTTGGGTACGTAACCCCAAAAAATTATGCTTTTTACAAATACTTGGTAAACCCTACGAGACAGTAGTGGATAACATGTTGCGAATTTTTCCTATTACGGGGCACCTGTAGCGCGGGGACCACGGCACCGGCGGGGATACGACGGCAGCTACGCCCCTGGTATCACCAAAAGCTGGCCTTTACCTCGGACACAAGATTATTCTAATAAGCATTGCCATACAGCGTGGCAATGCCGCCAGTCTTTTGGGCACATTTCTAGTCGACAGCGGTGTGGAGTAGTTTTTTGACGCCATATTTTAGATATTTTTTCATATTTTAGATTGATTTCGTGTACCTAAGTTTATATAGATAAGATTTTGTTTTTTGTTTTGGGTTCGCCCGTGTGAATGTCGGTTTCTCCATACAAACTTCCAACCCCCGTTATACCCCCTTAGAGTGGAGTTTCGTAAAATTCATTCATAGCGGACGTCTACACCCTATAAAAAACCTACATAAATTTTAAGTTGGTATCTGTTATAGTTTCTGAGATTTCGTGATTAATCAGTGAGTGGTATTTCGCTTTGATGAATACAGTAATATAGTATCTATCACTACATAGTATAAAACAAAGTAGCTTCCCGCTGTCTGTCCCTATGTATGCTTAGATCTTTAAAACTACGCAACGGATTTTGATGCGGTTTTTTCTAATAGATAGAGTGATTCAAGAGGAAAGTTTATATGTATTATACATATATAATATATTTAATATCACCATTGCACCCGTGCGAAGCTGGGGCGGGTCGTTAGTACGAAATAACTCGCACTTAGGGTGAGCTATATTAATTCTTTCATTAGAGGCCATCTTCGGCCATTGAGGTCCTACGGAAAATCTCGTATTCACTTTTATAAACCATGTTTAGATACGTTGATAGACTGTGGGGGACGGACTATCTGAGCATAAAATCATCTTTGACATATCTCGTAGCTACCGTGCCCGCCACTCGTCTATCAACAACGCGAACGTAAGCATGGTTTAGAGAGCTTGTTACTTCATCTTATGCAATCCAGGCAATGTTTGATGATGAGGTAACGCTAAAAATACCTGAAAACTCAGTTGACATTCGGTAATTCCGTTATTTACTAGGATATTTTTCAAAACTTTTTTAAAACCTTAAAAGAATATGGATAAAATTTTCGTAACTCAGAATCTCTAACCTAACAGTCCATTCACGACTTTGGTCGGTTAGCGAGCGCGCGCCGCAATGAGCGTCATCTCGTGGCGTGTTTCAAACATTTATACATAAAATCGTTGTTACGGCTCGCCGCTGCCACTCTTAGCTGCTGCTCACAGCGACAAGGTCGTGAATGGGCCGTAAAACTAAGAACCAACGTTTAAAAAACCCATTCACGTTATTATTTTTCAGGTCTGGTAATCTTCGAAGGTTTAACTGCCTTCCCAACTTCACAGGACAATGACCTCAAATATAGTCCGTTCAAAAAACATTCCAAAAGTGGAAGAAAAATGATGGTAAAAAAGCAAAAGAATAATGAAAATCCACAATTTAAATCTATGGACAAACACATTGATAGATCTGATGATAATTCAAAGGATAAATCGTTAGAGAATGTCATTTCGGCCATAGACACAGGAGTGAAAACTTTTATTGCTAGCGAAAATAAGTCGGATATACTTTGCAACATCGCCAAATCTCTGGTTGGTTTAGTCAAGAACAACGAAAAAAAATCAGTTTTTAGGACTAAAGCTGAGGAATTTGTTAGTAAGTATCTTGATATGTCTTTAAGAATGCACGTGGCGAATAAATTGATCTAAAATGGCCGTCGTTGCTAGGGTTACGCGCAGGCCCCCGCCAAATGAGTAGACAAATGGTACAGAGACAAAGCTTCATACAACCGCGCGAATCGGTTGCACCACTATAAGCATGCGGGAATGTGTGCGTGACCACTGGCCGCTTGTAGCGTACGCGGCAAAACTGGAAAAAACCGGTTGACGCGGGCACAGTCAGTGGAAGATCTCTAGGGTTTACGCGACGCACGTTGTTTGTTCTGTTCAAGGGAGTCGCCAGCCGATAATCAAGGGGCTGTTGGAAGTATAGAGAATAATAAAAAAGCTTTTTTAAATAATAATAAAAAAATATTTTCTCCACAATATAACTCCTAATTGCTATCCTACGGTAAGTAGTCAAATGTGAGTCACGCTCGCACATTGAGAGTTCATACTCGTATAAACTGACTTAGTCTCGACGATTTTTAAATAAACCAAAAGCAGTTTTTTTTTGGTGACGTAACTAAAAATTCAGTTTTCTGATTTATACTTGTAGCGACATCTATGTCGTCACAAATGAACTAATCCTGCATCGCGCAAACAACATTCTCTGCGCGATTTGAATAAATAGAATAGCGCGAAATCATCTATTGTGCAGCAGTCCACCAGACACAACACCCGTCTGGTCGGAGAATTCTTCCTTTTCAATGCAGGTTAGTGGGACATTCCTCTCTGTTCCGCTTACCTCCAAATACTCATATTAGTGCGAAAAGACCTTGTTTCATGCGAAATTTCATGGTTCTAGGTCAACGGGAAGTACCCTATAAATTTTGACAACAATGTGATCCTATAAGGGTTTTTTTATGGTAGGTAAAATCATCCAATGACAAATCCCGCCCTTAGGCGGAACGGGAAATTGTGTCAGACTCTTGCTGATTAAAAACCTACCCCGTTCCTTCGTTGCCTATCATACCGGGGCTGAGCCTTCTTTTCAGAAAGCGGCCCTCGGCCCCAGTAAGCTTCGACTCTGCATGCAGCTAGCAGGCTGGGCCTCTACGGTGTGCTGATAGCTTCTTGAGGCGCACGCGAACAGTACGCGCCGTCGACGACTTGGGCCTCGGTCCGGTCGGCTACCGGACGGTTGGACAGCGAGCTACCCATTGCTCGGCATTGAAACCCTAAAATGGGCATTATTGAGCAGATGGTGTAAAAATCTGATTATTTATTATAAGTCTTATCTTTTCAGAGTCCGAGTTAATCCATTTCAGGAACGATCCGGAAGACAAACCCTCAGTTATGCTTGAGCTGAACTCCAAAGCGATCATCAATGGCCTCAAAGAATTGCTAAAATCCAAGTTGGTCCATCAGCTAATGCAGCACTACACTAAGCAAGCTGCTGTGGTTTACCGCTCAGTAAGGAATGAGTTAGAGAAACAACAATAGACTTAATTGATCAGCAATTAATACTTTTGTTGTTTGATTAAAGATTCTTTGTGTGTGAATTTTGTTTTTTTTTTTTTTGTTTACACCTCTATGGCCCAGACTCCTCTTTTTCTTCCTGCCCTTATCCCGTTTTATTTGGGGTCAGCGCAATACGTTTTTTTCTTCCATTCTGTCCTGTCACCCGTCATCTCCTCTTTCTACGGCCCGGACTAATTATGGTTTAAACTAGAACTACATTAGACCGATGCACACATGTAACACGCCTGATTTGTACGTAGACGACGTCGCGTGGCGTGGATCAAGTGTAGCTCCACAAGTCTAGTTTCTATATAAAATGTATGGAGACCGACACACACGTGTGCGCAGTGTAGTTCTACCTAAAGCTAGAATTACATTAGACCGACGCACATGTGTACCACGCTCGATTTGTACGTAGAACGACGTCACGTGGCATGGATGGAGTGTATCTCTACAAATCAAGTAAATAAGCGAAATACCACTCACTGATTAATCACGAAATCTCAGAAACTGTAACACCTACAAACTTAAAATTTGGCAGGTAGCTTCCTTATAGGGTGTAGACATCTGCTGAGAACGGATTTTACGAAAAACCACCCCTAAGGGGTAAAACGGGGTTGGAAGTTTATATGGAGAAACCGACTCACGCGGGCGAAGCAGCTGGCTAAAGCTGGTATGTTATATGCAACAAAAAATAACACAAAGGAAATATTTCTAAACTGTACCTCTACCAATAGTATTCGTCGCTATTCGATATCGATGCCGTAAATATTTTGTATGGCAAATCTTGCAGCGCCTCTAGCGGTCACTTGCAGAACCAAAATTTGCCATACAAAATATTTACGGCGTCGATATCGAGTAGCGACGAATACTATTGCTTAAAACTCATGGTAGAGGTACTGAACACCGCATCAAAACTGGTTATTAAGACCGGCCAACCCGTGGTACATTTTCATACAACCGCTCTTACGTGATTATGAATATTATGATGCTATTACAAATCTATCTCCAAATAATTCGAGCCTGATTTCCAGCCAACGTTGCCGCGGGCTTGCGGACGGCGAGCTATGGGTAGCTCGCTGTCTACCGTACGGTAATCATCCGGACCAAGCCCAGGTCGTCGACGGCGCGCACTGTTCCCGCGCGCCTCAAGGAGTTGTCAGCAAACCGTATAGACCCAGCCTGCTAGCTGCAGGCAGGGTCGAAGCCTACTGGGGCCAAGGGTTTGCTTCTGAAAGGAAAGCTCGACCCTGGTATCTAAGGCAACGAAGGAACGGGTAGGGTTTTAGTCAGTAAGAGTCTGACACTATCTCCCGCTCCGCCCAAGGGCGGAAGATGTCATTGGATGATATTACCGTCCACCAAAAAAAAAAAAAAATATCTCCAAATATTTAGGAATCACAAATATCTTGTAGAAAATTATTATCTAGGTTTCTTTTGCAATCAATACATAAATTTGTGTAAAATTAATCCAGTAAAAACCTTTTAAAATCTGCTATTTTGAATGAATTTTGGCCCTTGTCCTTCATCATGTACTCATAAATTTAAAAAATAAACAAATAAATCATTCTATAAAATCCTGGCATCTATCGAGATTCTGAATGACGAAAATTTTATCCAAAAACTTTTAACGTTTTAAAAAAAAACACGTATTTACAGGAACAAGTTTTGTAAAATCTAAATCAATCGAGCAAATGACGGAATTACCGAATGCCAACAAAGTTTTCAGGTGTATCTCTCTTTTTTTAACCGATTTCTTGCGTTGTCTCTTCATCAAACAATGCATTCCTGCATTGATGAAGTAACCAGCATTCTAAACCATGCTTACGTTGTTGATAGACGAGTTGGCCCCTCTTAAATGAATAAATATTGGTATGAATAGGAGTGGAGGCATTATCGCTTTTGTACGTACGTAATCAATGGTAGCCACACACGTTACAGTATACTTGTGCAAGTCTCAACTTGCGCAAGTATATTGTAAAGTGTGTTGTGCAGAAACTTGCACAAGTATCTTCCAACACACGTTTCAGTATACTTGTGCAAGTCTCAACTTGCACAAGTATATTGTAACGTGTGTTGTGCAGAAACTTGCACAAGTATCTTCCAACACACGTTTACTACTACACACACGTACACGTTTACACGTTTAGTATACTGTATCGTGTGTGGCTACCATAAAGGCGGTGACGTCACATTTCAGTTTTTGCATCCTTTTTCTATTACTTGAAAGTTTCCCTTTCCACACGGCCCTAGAATGCAAAGAGCAACTGGATGGACTCAAGTGGGTTTTAGTTAATTGAAGTTTAACACACCTTCCCGCTCCACCCTAGAGCGGGAGAAGTCGGGATGATTTTCAACTTTAAAAAATAACTCATCAATATATCAGATTATAGATTTAATTACTTCAAGGCTAGAGTGAATAGGCTCTTAATAAACTAGTGCGCCTCACCATCAACGACTACATCACTGCTTACCATCAGGTGGGATCGCAGTCAAGCACTAGTTTATATCATAAAAAAAAAATACCTGTAACTATTCCAAAACGACTCTCCAACGCATATCTTAATTCCCATTGCATCATAAATAACGTTACACCACTCTCATATCCGTAACCTGCTGATGTCAACAAGATCACCCGGTACTTCTCGCTCAGATTCAACCAATTCTTGATATGAAACACCACATTCCGTACCACATCGGACCTTCGCCGGGATTCCGATCCTCGCCGGGATTCCGATCCCGATTTCCGGCCACCGTAGGCGCGGGCTTGCGGACGGCGTGCAATGGGTAGCACGCTGTCCGATCGTCCGGTAACCGGCCGGACCGAGCCCAAGTCGTCGACGGCGCGTTCTGTTCCCGCGCGCCTCAAGGAGCTGTCAGCAAACCGAAGAGGCCCAGCCTGCTAACTGCAGGCAGGCAGGGTTGAAGCCTGCTGGGGTCAAGGGCCGTTTTCTGAGAGGAAGGCTCAGCCCCGGCACTATAGGCAACGAAGGAACGGGGTAGGTTTTTAGTCAGTAAGAGTCTGACACTACTTCCCGCTCCGCCCAAGGGCGGGATTTGTCATTGGATGATTTTACCTACCATAAAAAAAAAAACCACATCGGACCTTTTGGGGAACGAAGGAACAGATTGGAACGTTGTATCCACGTATAACACATCTACATTGATCGGTTCACCTCTATGTTGCAAATGGTTGTATTTTGCGACGCTGTTCAGTGATATCCTGAAGTCTCCGGTGTAGAGAATATTCTTTTTGTTATATTCAAAGAGGTACATTACTGAACCTAGCGAGTGGCCCGCAGGAAGTGTAGTTACCTTGAGAAATTCTTCCTTGTCATCCGTGTTTATGGATATTGTGTTTTTACCTGTAAATTGAAAAAAAATGAGGTTTTATAAACGGTTAATATAACATGGTAAAACAATAGATACAAATAACATTATTTACAAAATGTCAGAGATTTTCAGCATACTAATTAAAAGCATTAAAAAAAGACTGCATTTGAGTAGAACTGCTGTCTAAAGCCGGTTGCAGACGAAGAGCTAGCAATGTTAGTATAGCTTAGCTCGCATAGCTGACGCAGTTTTTCGCACTTGTATACAGACTGCAAATCAAGGGCGTCGCCAAGCGGGTGCAGAGAGAGAGAGAGAGGCTTTCTTTTCAGCTTCAGAGCCTAGTTTAGGCCCCAGTCCCTCGCAATATAATGCCCATCCTATATGTTACCGTAGATATAGGCTAGCAATTAGGAGTTATATAGAGGAGCAAAAAAAACTTTTATTATTATTTAAAAACGGACTTTTTTATTATTCTCTGTACTTCCAATAAATCCCTTGATCATCGGCTGGCGACGCTCATGCTCCGGTCCCTTGAAGCTGTGAAAAAATCGAACTTTTAAATTAACCGGAAAAAATGGAAAACAACGCCAATCCTTCTTTGGCCTACTTTCGTTAGACTTTTCATTATCATAGAAATCCTACATCAATGATATGGCCAAACGAGGATTGCCATGTCATCAAATATCAACATTTAAACGATCTGGCCAGTTTTAGTTGCCCATATCATGAAGTGATCAATTTTTGGAGGCAACAGTCCTTGCACACATGCACGATAAGTTATAACCTTTGAAAAAAGTAGGACACCCTTTTTTAAAAGTAACGTGCTACTTTTAAAACGCGACTACACCGTTCGAAAATCCGAACGCCAATGAGGTTTTTAAATCTCGTCAGGCGGCTTGCAAACGCATCCCCACTATACCATGATTTTTAATTAGATGAACCAAAGTGACAGCAGTGGACAATACCCAACTGTCAAATAACAATGCCCAACTGTCAAACAACCATTGTTATAGCTGTCACTTTAGTCCATCTAATAAAAATCCAAATTATACCTGCCGGATTGGGGAGGCGCTGTTGAGGCTTATAGCGCTGCCCCGTCACGAAACCGGATACGTCTACTTTAATTTATGGCTTACAGAAAGGTACAGTTGAGCTTAATATATTTTATTCTGTTTTATGTTAATCATCAGTAATGGCAAATAAAACCGATGTCGGCTATTCTGCCAATATCGAAAGAAAATTGGAGCAGCAAATAGGAGCTTGATATCGTATTTCAGAACGAGAAGAAGTTGTCAATGTCAATTTTCTGTCAGTGTCATCAAAACTGACAACTAGACATCATTATCATTAATCATTATTTTGTTTATCAACAGATTTTTTTCACAAATAACAGAATTAACTAAATGAAATATTACAATAAATCGTATTTACAATTAAAATAGATTTAACAGTAAAAATGCGCAGTGCCTTCAACGGATACATAGATGAAATACCATTTATACTTGTTGATAATTTCGAAAATGATTTGAATAAGTGTGCTTATTTTTTAAGCCATTACCATGGAGATCATGTCTTGGGGATAGCTGGGGACCTTTTTCGTAGAAAACTAAAAAGGAATAACGTGTTTATCTATGCTTCTAAGGTTACTGTTGCGATTATTAGAGAAGAATGTCCTAGATTGGCACCTTATCTTAAATCTTTGGAGTTAGGTAAGTTATTGAGATTTTATTTATTTATTAGACACTTTATGCACAAAAGTACAGAGGCGGACTTAATGCCTTAGGCATTTATTACCAGTCAACCTTAGGGTGATGGAGAGACAAATAGTGGTAGCTGCAATAAAGAGAGAGAAAAGGTGAATACAAGAATAGATATACTAATAAACCACAAATATAATTCAATTATATAATATATGCACAAATTAATAAACTACATAATAAATATACTAGAGTCTGTCTAACGAAAGCGCGACCTGAGAAAATGAGGTCAAATCAAAAAATATTGAATATGGTATTACTGTCATACTAGGAGAAAAAAATTTTGATACTTGAGTATTTTTTTGTATTTGCGACAATCGTATAATTCTTTTTGACGAACTATATTCCTAATATGAGGAACACAAAATGTTTAGAAATAAATATACTCAACTAATACGCTTTTAACAGCATCACACACTCAGAAATATTCAATTCCCTTACAAAACAAAAAATAGAATCCACACATACTTCTTCCAGCAAGTTAGAGAGATTAGATCCTATGTTTCAAACAGAATGAGTCAAACAGGGCGTCCCGTTGTCCCCAAAGATATTCTCCACTTCTTTCAGACATTCGCAGTCGAATGGGAAGAGAAGGGCATTGTCATCAGCGAAGCTAAGTTAAGTAATTTGCGTTTCTCTGATGATATTGTCCTGTTCTCTCCTACAGCCACAGGACTAGAGCAAATGCTGGTTGCTCTACATATAAAAATGTTGAAGACCAAAATCATAACCAGCAGCTCCAAAGGAACGTACACGTAGGCGGACAGAATATACAATACGTCTTAAAATATATTATTGTCTACTTGGGCCAAGTAGTGTCTTTCTGGGCCAGATAAGACAAAGAAATAACGTGTCGAACAGAAAATACCTGAAAAAGTTACTGGTCCATCAAGGAACTATTTAAGGGCACTTTGCCCATATGGGCACGCTTTAGTGATATCACTAAAGCGTAAGCTTATGGACATGTGTAATCTCCTCATTTGACCTATGGTGTATACAGACTTGGTCTTTGACTAACATCCAAAAGTCTACTCAAGGTTTGCCAACCGACCTGGATGTCTTGTGAGTAAGGGACTGAGACCATTAGAAAGAGTGGATGGCTTTTGCACAGCAGTAGAACAATACTGGATAGCTATAATAACCAATACAATACAAAAACGAGTAAAGATTTATTTATTGGTATATTACTATTATATCAAGAAAGTCACGGGAAAGGTGAATAACACAAAATGTTGAATTTTATCATCCTCAAAGTATGCTATTTCATCACATCAATTCGACCGCTTTTGAACGTATAAAGTGCGGTAGTGAAGATATTTCTTCTTAAAGCTTAGTTTTAAGTGTAAAGGTTTTTTCTCCCAAATTCCTTAACGATTCAATGTGTTTTTTTATTTATTTCGCGCAGTCCTTGAATATCTTCAAGATTATCTATAAACATAAGAAAAATTATTATCATATCGTAAAATATATCTAATAGTCAGTCAACAATGATCAAGATAATAATGTCATACTAACTTAAAAACACGAGATCAAAAACAACTACTTTCTCTTCTTGTTTTTCTTTAAACTTACTGATCATAGTATTTCACAGCTTTCCTACATAACTTTTTATTGTTTTATCCATGATAAGTAATTATATTTTTAAAATCAATCTTTGTTACAAAATACTGACAATCTTTGACGTGCTTTTGACGGAAACATAATGTTGCCAATTTAATTTAAAAAAAAAACTCCAAGTCGCGCTTTCGTTAGACAGACTCTAATAAAGTCAAACAAATGGTTCAAATCGGCAACTAGAAAATAATAAAATGATAATTTTAATTGTAGATATATTAAACGGGCGAAATAGTTCTCTCGGCCGAATACTCGGTACGTATGAACATAGCGCGGAGTGCTCGGTCGAGCGCTTATCTCTTCAACTCATTTACATCACTGCCTCTCGGCTGAGCAACATTTTACTGTCTCACCCCTTTACTTGATATTTGTGATCAAGGTATATCATATTATAAAACAAAGTTTCCCACTGCTAAGGTCTGTCTGTATGAATGCAATAAATTCGAGAACTAGAGCGGACTTTTTGCAATCTTCATTGATAAATAGAAAAGAAGATTAATGAGGAATACTGTTTTGCATATTGTAGTTACCTTACATAGCTTAGTTTGCAGCAAGGGCGTCGCCAGCCAACAATCAAGGAAGGGGCTATTGGAAGTCTTCATCATCTTCATCAGCCTTTTAATGTTCCCACTGCTGGGACACTGGCCTCCTCTTTAAGAGAGGGAATGGGCCGTAATCCACCATGCAGTCCCAGTGCGGGTTGGTAGATGTCACATGTCTTCGAATTTTTGGTTCTAAACATTCCAAGACATGTGACATTTACCTCCTCACGATGTTTTCCTTCACCGTTTTGAGAGTAGTGGTGATGAAATAAATTAAACAAAGTAATGCGCCTGGCCGGGCTTTAACCCGCGACCTACTAATCGTCAGTCGGGGCCGTTACCACTCGGCCATCACTGCTCTCATTTGCATTGGAAGTATAGAGAATAAATAATAATAAAAGTTTATTTTCTCCACAATATAACTCCTAATTGCTAGCCTTATATCTACGGTAACATATACGATGGGCATTATATTGTGGGAGACTGATGCTTAAACTAGGCTCTGAAGCTGTAAAGCAAGCCTACCTCTCTCTCTGCCCCCCCCCCCCCTTGGCGACGCCCTTGGTTAACTTGGTTTGCAGTTGTACACAAGTACAGAAAACTGCATCAGCTATGCGAGCTACGCTATACTAGCTTGGCTAGTTCTTCGTCTGCAACTGGCTTTAGACAGCAGTTTAACTCAAATGCAGTCTTTTTTTTAATAGCTTGTCAAGCTTTGACCTATGTCCTTTTTCAAATGTCACTTTTTCAAATGTTCCCAGTTTTTTCCAATTTAATTAGTATGCTGAAAATCTGTGACATGTTGTAAAGAATGTTATCTGTAACCGTAGTAATATTAACCGTTTATAAAACCTCAAATTTCCTCAATTTACAGGTAAAAACACAATAACCATAAAGACTGATGACAAGGAAGAATTTCTCAACGTAACCACATTACCTGCGGGCCACTCGCTAGGTTCAGTAATGTACCTCTTTGAATACAACAAAAAGAATATTCTCTACACTGGAGATTTCAGAATATCACTGAACAGCGTTGCAAAATACAACCATTTGCAACATAGAGGTGAACCGATCAATATAGATGTGTTATACGTGGATACAACGTTCCAATCTGTTCCTTCGTTCCCCAAAAGGTCCGATGTGGTACGGAATGTGGTGATTCATATCAAGAATTGGTTGAATCTGAGCGAGAAGCACCGGGTGATCTTGTTGACATCAGCAGGTTACGGATATGAGAGTGTTTGTAACGTTATTTATGATGCAATTGGAATTAAGACTTGCGTTGGAGAGTCATTTTGGAATATTTACAGGTAATTTTTTTTTTTATTTGATATAATCTAGTGCTTGTCTGTGATGCCACCTGATGGTAAGCAGTGATGCAATTGCCTATTCACTCTAGCCTTTAAGTAATTAAATCCATAATCTGATATATTGACGAGTTATTTTTTAAAGTAGAAAATCATCCTATGACTTCTTACGCTCTAAGGTGGAGCGGGAAGGTGTGTCAAACTTTAATTAACTAAAGCCTACCTGAGTCCATTCAGTTGCCTTTTCCATTCTAGGGCTGTGTGGAAGGGAAAACTTTTAAGTAATAGAAAAAAGAGTTTCGTAAAATTCGTTCTCAGCGTTGTCTAAATTTTATATAAATATAAATTGCACAAAACTAAAAGACTCAAAATACCCTTTCGTGCAGAGGATGATGAGCTCGCCATTGAGCTACTCATTAGTTGTCTTATAAGAACCCAGCCAGCAGTGGCGTAGCTAGGTGAGCAAGGGCCCTGAGGCAAAAACCAACTTGGGGCCCCTAAACTGTTTAGGCTTTATTAATAAACTATTATATATTATACATATTTTTAACATGCAAAGCAACTTTATCTTTTAAAAAATCTAAGTTATAAGAACATTGATCGTTCACATCACACAACGATCAACGACAGACATCGTCGTCGTTAATATTATAGGCGACAGTATATTTCACTGCTTAATTGTCGAATCTTCTTGAGTAGACTTTTCAACCAACTGCACAATATTATCTGATTCACTAAAACTTTTAATATAATTTTTCACTCGTTCAATATGCGGTTTGTTAATCAGGCTTCGGGGGCCCCAAGAGCTTGTGGGCCCCGGGGCTCTGCCCCGCCTAGCCCCTTAGTAGCTACGCCACTGCCAGCCAGACTGGTCGATGGCGTGCAGTAATTCACGCGCACCTCAATGAGATGTCAGCAAACTTTAGAGGCGCAGCAAAGCCAATGGGAACAGTAAAGGATACTCCTGGAGCGCAAAGGGTAACTGAAGAACTGGGTGGGCTATAGTCAGTAATAGTCTGACACTCTCTTGCTCTCCACCAAGAGCAGAAGAAGTTATATGATGATTTTCCACCACAAAAATGGACCTCACGCACAGCAGTACTACATGTGGCAGCGAAAACTAAAATTCTTTTTCTTTTTCAGCCAATTTCCTAAACAAATTTATGGTATCACCAACGACAGGTCATCACGCATTCATCTTTGTACAAAATACCGATATAAAGCTGATCCAAGTCCATTCGAACTTCAAATATACTTTTCTGCCTTAAAATGGGGAGATAAAGTAAACTTAGAAGAAGATTTCCTAAATTGCAAAGAAAATCGAATTGAAGTATGCTTTTCAACGCACTGCGGTCGAGACGAACTATTAAACTTCATAAATTATTTGAAACCAAAAAGAATCGTTGGTTTTCCAGACGAATTTGACAATGACAGCCGTTTGAATGTTTTCCAAGATGGCGCCTTGAATGAAGAGGCGGTTGAAGAGTTTAGGATTTCGATGAAAAAGAGAAAGATAGTAAAAGAAAGAGAGGTTAAAGTCGGGAAGAAGGTTAGTGTTAGTGAGTTGAAAGAGGCGTTTGAGTGGTGATATAGTGAAGACTCGGTTACCCCCCGTTCACGACCTTGCCGCTGTGAGCGCTACCGGCAAGGTCGTGAATGGGCCGTTATACGGAGTCGCGGTTATCCAAATTTCCAACTGTGAGCAATTTTTTTTTTTATAGCTTTATCAGTTGTCCCCCACGGTTATGGTTACTAGAGGAAAAAATCAAAAGTCCTGACTTCCATTGAATTTTTCAATGGAAGTCGGGACGTGGAGCGTCAATTCTCTACTTGAAACACTATCGATTTGTAAAGATAAAATTTAAAAATAAAGTTTTTTTTTTTTAAACTCCAATTAATTTACGCATGTACGAAAGTAATTTCTTTAAATAAACGTCAGCTGGGCGAGTTCAATGACCTGTAGATAGTTAGTATGCAACGACGGACAACTACCTACAAGGTCGTCGACTCGTTTAAAAAAAAAAATAATTTCGTACATGCGTATATTATTAATTCGAGTTTTAGAAAAAAAGTACTTTATTGTTTTATTTTATCCTTACAAATGGATGCTTCATGTACCGGATCGACCCTACACGGGATTAAAACGATCAAAATTTAACGGTGTATATGTATTTACCGCGCTATAAAAGCTTGCTACGAAAAAAAATATTTTCATTGAAAACTTGTTGTTTGCAAATGCAACTAGCGTGCGCTAGTAGCGATGCTGTCGCGTGCTTACGCAATGCGACAGCATAGCTATACTATGATTTTTAATTAGACGAAGTAAAGTGACAGCAGTGGACAATGCCCAACTGTCAAACAACCATTGTTATAGCTGTCACTTTATTTCATCTAATAAAAAATCATAGTATACAAAAAGTCGCCGCTGGGCGAGGGGAGTTTTTCTTTGTTTTAGTTAATTTTTTTAGTTTTTTTTTTTTATAATTACTAGTTAATGTAGTCAGTGTTTCTTAAATTGTATGAAATTTTTATGTTTTTTTTTTTGGAAAATAAAAGTTTTCAAGCCACGAATATATTTTGTGGCATTTGTGATATTAGGCTAAAAAATTTTTTGACTGATTAACTATTTTACGGAAAGAATGTTATGTCTCATTTAAAAATAATAATGCATTGCTATAATTATGTGTATAGTACGTAAGTATGCTATTTTTATTTTAAATAAAATGTTTTTTAAATAAATATACTGTTTTATTTTCTTTTTTCGCACCTTTTTAAAAGTACATTTATATCCCATAAATAATTGTGCTGGAAAACATTTGAGAATTGTACATTTTCATACAAGTGGGATAAGTTTGTTATTGTAACCGAGGCTGGATTCGCGCGAGCCGTAGGTGAGGGTGTTATGGGGCCGATTGCTGCAGTGTCTTTTCACGTGAATCAAACGACGGTTTTCAATACACTCGAAGACAAATAAAAAGGGGTTTACGTCCTACTCGTTGGAGTCGTTTAGCGCCCAGCCTGATACATATCTATAATAATAATCATATTCCACAACTATCACACAACGCCGTCTAGTCCCAAGCTAAGCAGAGCTTGTGTTATGAGTACTAGACAACTGATAAACATACTTATATATTTCTAAATATATACATATTATAGATAAATTACATCCAGACACTCATTGTTCAGTGCTCATTGCTCATTGCTCAGTGCTCATCACACAAACATTTGTCCTGGGTGGGAATCAAACCCTGGCCACCGGCCATAGCAGTCAGGGTCACTAGCCACTAGACCAATAGGCCAGTCAAAAGTCAGTCCATACCATAGGCACAGGCCATAGACCAGCCAAAAGTCATTCCAGTCTATAAATAAAATAAAATAAAAATCTTTTATTTTCAGGCATCAAGGCCCATAATGAGTTAGTACAGACAAATTTACTTAAATAACTATGTTAGTCGGTCATCACAAAAAATACAAACACTTACATAGACAATCACAATACATAGACCATCAGGCGATCTAATCAGAATGGTTTATCGAGCTCCATGTAATACATGCAGCTTGATCCAGCCTGTCTGCAAATACCTTCAGGATGCCATTGGTGCTTCCCCTCACTCGACTTATTAAGGACGCAACTTTTTTTCGCAATATCGCAAAACACTCGTCGGTCTGCGCATCAGCGAACATACCTGACGCACTACACTGCGACGGAAGCCTCAACAACGTCCTGAAGGCATTATTATACTATATACGCAGGGTGTTCTCCGCTTTTTGGGTAAATTTGGCCCAAAGGTTACAGGTGTAAAATGTTTGGCAATATGCCTTGAACAATGTTATTTTAACAGGTACTGAACTGCAAGCAAACCTTCCAGCCACCATATTAGCCCTCACGGCCAGTACTCTACGCTCCCTTTCCATGTCTGTATCATCTCTTAACTCTTCATTGAAAATGTGGTCTAGGTGTCATCATATATATAAAATCTATATCTTATATATATCTATATCTCAGAATCTATAATACCTTCAAACTTAAAATTTGGCAGGTAGGTTCCTTATAGGGTGTAGACATCCGCTAAGAACGGATTTTACGAAACTCTACCTCTAAGGGGGTAAAACGGGGGTTGGAAGTTTGTATGGAGAAATCGACATTCACGCGGGCGAACCCCTGGCAGAAACTATTTTATTATGCTAGGTGATTCGCGGCCCAGTTTGGAAACCCCTGGCCTAGGCAATTAGTCAAAAAAATAATAATTTAAAAAGCTATGAAAACTGTACCTAATAAAGTTTGGTAATTAGATTTACTGAGGTGTGTAATTATACTTACTTACCTTCCATTTTACGAACCAATCAATGCTCAGTTAATTTTTTTTTGTTTCGCAAAGATGGAATTACTGATTTTTATTCAATTATTGGCAATTGTTTGTAAGTTAACCTTTCTTTTTTTTGTTAATTCGTTGGGAAAATTTATGGGAGGTCTTTACAAGGTAGTAGAAGACAATTTATTCGAAAACATGTGACATCCATCAAACCGCACTGGGCCTGCGTGGTGGATTACGGCCCATTCCCTCTCTTAGAGAGGAGGCCTGAGCCCATCTGAGCCTGAGTCTCATCATCAGACTTTTTAATGTTCCCTGAGTGGGTACATTAAAAAGTCTGATGATGAGAAGACAATTTTGGCAAAAAAAAATTCACACATGTTAGGGGCCATTCAAGTATTACGTAAGCACTACAAAGTGGTGGGGGGTAATTGCTGTGCTTTTTTTTTTGATGACATGGGGATGGAGGGGTCTGGATGGTGATAACATTAGCAATTTTTTTTTATAAGAGAACAATCTCGATGTTCCAAAATCCAGGGACCGTTTTCGGTTAAGGTATACGGTTACGCTACCGGTATTAAAATACGGTACCGCTTTATTTTAAAGGTAGATCGAAACCGGTTAAGATTTTTGGTTACGCTACCGGTATAAAATAATGATAGCGCTATTTTTTTAGGTACCTTTATTTAACCTTTACTCAACCGAAATAATTCCGGTACCGAAATTATTTCTCGTGCGAGTATCTACGATAAATGCGACGTTGCCAGCTATCGCGACAAATGTATTGCGATTGGTATGACGAAAAAGCGCGGGAGTAGGGTTTTTAAAGGATACCTTAATGTTAGAGGTTTAGGTACCGTAAAAAATTACGGTACCGTTATTTTTCGGTAGTGAAAAATTTGGGTAACGTAATTTTTCGGTAGTGAAAAATAACGGTACCGTTATTTTGAGGTATTGAAATAAAAAGGTATAACGTCATACTGTTAACCCTTATAACCGATATTTTTTCGGTATGCAGTCCCTGCCAAAATCACATGAAAATGAGTAGACAGACACATATCACTGAGCAGTGTTTACGAAAGCATGTGGGGGAGGGTTACATCTTTGCTTAGTTTTGCTGACGAGGCGGAGGGAAGGGTTAATATTTGCGTAAAATCTGCTTATGTGATACTTGAAGGGCCCCTCATGACAAAAATTAAAGTGAAAAAAATCAATTTAACTGGCCTCTTGGTCTGTTGGTTAGTGGCCCTGACTGCTATGCTGGAGTTCGTGGGTTCGATTCCCACCCAGGATAAATGTTTGTTTGACAATGTGATGTATTCTCCATCACACTAGATTCCACCTCGATAGCAATGACAAACTATCTCTACTTGTACAAAATCATGCTATTTCTGTTTATTAATATACACCGCTAAATTTTGGTCGTTTTAATCCCGCGGAGAGTCGATTCGGTACATGAAACACTATCGATTTGTGTAAAGATAAAATTAAAAAATAAAGCATTTTTTTTGTACGAAATTAATTTCTTTGAGTAAATGAGTCAAGGACCTTGTAGGTAGTTGTCGGTCGTTGCGTACTAACTACCTTCAGTTCATTGGCCTCGCTCAGATTACGTTTACTTTAAGAAATTAATTTCGCACATGCGTAAATTAATTTGAGTTTAAAAAAAAGTACTTTATTTTTTAATTTTCTCTTTACATATCGACAGTGTTTCATGTACCGAATCGATCCTCCACGGGATTAAAACGACTAAATTTAACAGTATATATTTTTTTCAATTTTAGACGCGAGTAATGGTAAAAAACAGGGACGTCAACAAAAGGTACCACTTGCGTAAGTATAAGTATGAATTTGTTTATATTACTTATCACTACATAGTACATAATATAAAACAAAGTAGCTTCCCGCTGTCTGCCCCTATGTATGCTTAGATCTTTAAAACTACGCAACGGATTTTGATGCGGTTTTTTTAATAGATAGAGTGATTCAAGAGGTAGGTTTATATGCATAATATATTTTTCAATACACTTGCTCAGAAAGTGGCTCTTATTGCACTACAATTAGGTATATAATGGCACCAAACTGTGACATTTTGATTACCATTACGCACTAGTGCTGTAATGTTGCTATAAACTTTTTGATCAACCTCTTTGTTTGCGAAACAAATTTTGAATACAAAAAAATAAAGATTGTTTGTGGTCTATGACCATCATTTTAAGATTTGCGCGGTTTTTGGCGTGATTTTTTCGAGTGAAATTTATGGTCTGTGTTAATAAAATAAAATCAAATACTACATTTTAAAATGTTACATCCATGCCCAGCAATTCATACCCGGCCCGGTCACCAGCCCAGTATGAACGGCCGGGCCCAATGAATGTCTAAAAGGGCACCGGGCCCGGCCTGGTCCGGCCCGGCCGGACCCGGTTTGCAATCTCTAAAGTGTATTGAAAAATTCGTAATCTCGTACGTAATTACAAGTGAATTTCTGACGTATGGGGTAATCTGCTACAATTTTGTTCCTATGATTAGTGACTTACCATTAGATTTGTCTGAATACGACAAAGTCATTCTACCACCAATCGTTTATGAGACTAATAACCGATCAATGATCGACCATTATGATTTAGCAGATTAAGAATTTTTACCAAAATGACAATGGGATTGTGTTGGAATGTCGAATTTACAAAAATAGCAGACTTGAGCCCCAGATCGGCATCAACGTGCGGGATTTTTATGAAACCACGCGCGTAGTTGCGTTTTGTGGATTCACGGCGGCTCTGACTCATTTCATTCAAAGACACGTCAAGTCCATCCAAAATTACGCACGGCACTGCGATATTCGGTGTGCGTCTCGTCCCGCACGCAAGCGCGTTTGCGCATGTTTCTTCGCTTGTAGGCACGTGATCTGTATGAACACGCGTGGATGCATTTTACGTGTGTTGGACTGTGCGTGTTTTCTATACAAACGAAGATACTTACAAGCAACGTTAAAACACGCAATCACGCGCTACATTGCGTAGTACGTGGCAGTGTGTTAGGCAGTCGCGCTTAATGCACATAATATATATTTTTTTTTTTTCAGAAATTCGCCTTCTCGAGACAATCCTAACTTCATAAGAGACCGTTTGAGAAGTGAGTACTTCTTAATTTTGTCGTGTATCTATAGTTATCCACTCCGTAGCGTCACCGGATTGCCTCGTTCGTGAGTTAATGTAGTGAGCGCATATACCCACACACGTCCATATAAAGAATACTGGCCGCAGAAGGCGAGGTGATGCGGAGTAGTTTCCGGGTGGCTCCAATGAGCTGTGACCTTTAGACAGTAAATTCTGTCAGGCCCTCCCGTTCCGTCTTACAGCGCATTCACGACTTTGGTCTAAGCGGAGAGCGGCGCGGCAAACAGGACAGTATCGGTAGGCGATTGGTCGAGCGCGCGCCAATATGGCGGCTATGAGCGGCGTCGACCATTCGTCTACCGATACGGCCCCACTCGCCGCGCCGCTCACTGCTAAGACTGAAGTCGTTAGCGCGCCCTTAGAGCGTCATTTAATGACATGACACCTAAAAAAAAAAACGGTTATTTAAAAAACTAAAAAACCCGACTGCTATTCAGAGTAATCATGAAAAAGCCCTAAAACAAGAAAGTCGTTGTACCAGAATGCACTTAACTAAATATTGTTATAAATACAAGATAAATTGTAGCAGCCGGGACCCATTCTAGGAAGGGAGGCTTAGTGAATTGAGAGCACATACCTATATTACATTGCAGATTACTCCAATCTACTGACTAGACGGCTGAGTTTCTAGAATGGGTCCCGACTGCTACAATTTATCTTGTATTTATGATTTTAGTTTTATTTATTACGATATCACTTTCACAGTAATTACAAATCTAACGACACCTCGCAAACTAAAATTCATCGATCCGTTCAGGCCGCAGAGCGTGCCATACATTTGAATTTGGCGCCAATAATCCGCTATTTTGTTTTTTTATTATTTTGATATACCCAGTGTCACTCTCGCAGTAAATACGAATCTAACGAAACCTTTCAATCTAAAGTGCATCGAGCCGTTCAGGCTGCAGAGCGTGCCAAACAATTATACATACATACATACGTATATACTCTCGAAAAACATAACCCTCCTTCTGGCAAGTCGTCGACGGCGCGTTCTGTTCCCGCGCGCCTCAAGGAGCTGTCAGCACACCGAAGAGGCCCAGCCTGCTAACTGCGGGCAGGCAGGGTCGAAGCCTGCTGGGGTCAAGGGCCGTTTTCTGAGAGGAAGGCTCAGCCCCAGCGCTATAGGCAACGAAGGAACGGGGTAGGTTTTTAGTCAGTAAGAGTCTGACACTACTTCCCGCTCCACCCAAGGGCGGGATTTTTCATTGGATGATTTTACCTACCTCTGGCGCAGTCGGGTAAAAAGGTCATTCTATAGTTAATTTTTCTTTGATTACTTCCAGATATGATCAAGAAGCCAGAAATGCCTCCAACTTGGACCAGCCGTCACCAGCAGCTGTACGATTCAAACTGGATGGACTACTGTGACCCCTACCACTGTAACGATTATCATAAGACAGTTTGCGGTCTGAACCGGCGGAACATGCGGTTCAAATGGTTCCAGAGCGTCTGCCATCTGATTTTGAATAACCAGTGTTCTTATTATAGAGGACTTTTGAGTATGTATTATAATTTTTCAGTACACTTACTTCTGCTGGTCAGTAAATTTATGTTCGCCTAACTGGTAAAAATGTACTGAACTAGCTGTCTCTTTTCGCGATTTCAGGTTTGGTCCCATAGTAAAAGTTGTTTGTTATCATGACTACAATCACGTGTTTAAGTATCGTTCACGTGGTTAATTACCAGTCACCATATATACACCGTTAAATTTTGGTCGTTTTAATCCCGCGGAGGATCGATTTGTAAAGATAAAAATGAAAAATAAAGTAATTTTTTTCAAACTCGAATTAATTTACTCATGTACGAAATTAATTTCTTTAAGTAAACGTCAGCTGAGCTGAACTGTAGGCAGTTAGTACGCAACGGCCGACAGCTACCTACAAGGTCATTGACTCATTTACTTAAAGAAATTAATTTCGTACATGCGTATATTATTTTGAGTTTAAGAAAAATAGTAAGCACTTTATTTTCTCTTTATCTCGATAGTGTTTCATGTTCCGAATCGACCCTCCACGGGATTAAAACAACTAAAATTTAACGGTGTTGCATTGCATTTACACATTGCATAATACATAAATATATTAATATAAAGTAAGGAAAGATCGATTGTTTGTCAAATCGCGCCGCTTCGCTTCGCGATCGCTTTTGATGATTAAATATAATTTTATTCTCTTTTTCAGAATACGACATGATAGAGACAAAATACTGCCACGCATATGTCATGTATTTGAGAACAGGATGTCCTAAAGAACCTGACTGTGACGACCACAAGATCAGCCCTCTGTGTGCCATCAGCTCCATCGATGGCCACGCAGTCATATTCCAAAACAAATGCTATTTAGATGCCATGAACTGTAAAAACTCTACTTTGCTAGGTAATGTAGCGACATCTATGACGAAAAATAGGAACTAAAATCCAAAATCCTGCATAGCTAGAGGGCCCTTCGTCAACGTCGAGCATGGTTTAAAGTAGGGACTGCATACCGAAAAAATATCGGTTTTAAAGGTTAACGGTATGACGTCATACCTTTTTATTTCAATACCTCAAAATAACGGTACCGCTATTTTTCACTACCGAAAAATTACGTTACCTAAATTTTTCACTACCGAAAAATAACGGTACCGTAATTTTACCGGTAGCGTAACCGCAAATCTTAACCGGTTTCGGTCTACCTTTAAAATAAAGCGGTACCGTATTTTAATACCGGTAGCGTAACCGTATACCTTAACCGAAAATGGTCACCGGCTACACTGGCAGCGCGGTTGCGGGGCGGGCTCGACGCGGCTATCACTAACACAAGAACTTCCTTTGAGTGGTCACAGTGGGCACGCGGGTCCGGTGGTGCTATTCTCCAAGAAAACCAGCGCTGCCGCAACGACGAACATCCAAATAGGATACATTGAATTAACAATCCAATGTATAGGTGCATTAGGTTGACAATCCAATGTATCCTATTTGGGTGTTCGTCGTTGAGGCAGCGCTGCGTTTTTTTAGAGAATAGCACCACGGGAAGCGGCGCGGACTACACAACGCAGGACGCGCGCGGGCAACTCTTGTCATACAGAGTTCATACAAGTGGCCACAGTGAGTGCGCGGGCGGTGAGCGGTAACACGCGCGGGAGCGGGGATATCAGTCTGATTTTGACTGTATTTACAGTTTTTACAGTTAGTCATACAACACTGACCGTGGATCAAAAAAATAATTTGCTTTATTTTTAGACTGAGATTTATTTTGAAACAAGCTATGGCAACCGCCGCTCCCCGCACCGTGCTGCCAGTGTGGCCAAGCAAAACGTGCCCGCTCCCGCGCCCGCGCCGCCGCCCGCGCTGCCACTGTGGCCGAGCACTTTGGGTGCATGGCTCCATCACTCTTTTCACTCGTACGACTGACATTCTAACATATCATGGTAAAGAAGAAAGGTCATCTACCGAGCGATACTTAAATTTATATAAATTTTGACTTTTATTCGGGTGTTAGCTATTCAAAGCTAGATGGCGTCACTGAGGTATAGGATGACAGTTGTTCTAAGGGCTTGTATACGGAGACGCGGCGCGTTCGTCGTACATTGAAGCAGCGGGCCGCGTCATCGCTCGATCAAACACAAACATATGGCAAGGTACGACGGACCGCCCAACGCGCCGCGCAACGCGCCACGTCTCCGTAATAAACAAGCACTAAGACATTTCTTCTGATAGCCGCTCTATTCTATCTCTTTGGCCTAAAAGATACTATTTTCTGTTTTTAGAATATGACGTAGTACGCATGTCATTATGCGAGAGTATTCTCAAAGACGAGACCTCGAAAGAAAATTCTAATAGTGATGAAGAAACATTACTTCACAAAATAAACCCCGATGGTTAAAACTGAACGCTGTTTTATTTCTCCTTCCCATTTGATGTCTTTAAGGTAAGATCCGTTACCCGCTAACATAGCAATCAGAAAACCTGGACTCGAAACTCACACATCTATGATCAGTGTCATCACAATCGCAAACGTATATTCACTGATATACAAGGACGCTGTCGAGCGAGTGAAATTGCGTTAGCCGCCAATTGTTTACGATTATTCAGAATGGCTTGAGCTCCATCTATCTCGCTTCGCAAAATGGCGACCAAAACAATAAGCGAAATTAGAAATATTATAAATTTTACGAGTTGTACTCGTAAGGCCCGGTTTCCACTAAAGCGGAGAGGAGAGGAGACGAGAGGAGATGTGTTGCGAAACTGGCAGATTATTTCCACCAAAGCGAAGAGGAGAGATGTGAGCTTTGTGTAGCAGAGATGTGAACTGTGTGAACCCCGCTGCCTTCTCCCCGCGCCTCTTGCGCGGGGAGAAGGCAGCGGGGTGCGGGGTGCGCGATTGAGTGCACCACCCGGCCATCCGACTAGACACTTACTCCGCTCTGCCGCACAGCTTGCTCGCTCGCCGCACAAAATTCTATAGAAAAATGAGACTCCTCTCCTCTCCGCTTGATCCATTTCCACCAAAGCTAAGCGGAGAAGAGACGTGGAAATAACGAAATTGGATTGGTTTATTCAAAAACATCTCCTCTAATCTCCTCTCCTCTCCACTTTGGTGGATACCGTCGGTGCTATTCTCTAAGAAAACGCAGTGCTGCCGCAACGACGAACATCCAAATAGGATACATTGAATAACCAATCCAATTTATAGCTGCATTAAGTTGACAATCCAATGTATTCTATTAGGATGTTCGTCGTTGAGGCAGTGCTGCGTTTTCTATTAATTAAACCATTAATATTTAAACAAACTTTTTATTACACAATATTTTCAAATATAATTATTAAGTAATTCTTTAAAATATAATAATAAAAAAAGTGACAAAAGATTTCCGTACTGTCGGAAGTGTTTACTTCAACTAGTTAAGAACTCAGCTTCCTTATTATTATTATTTCTTTCTTCCTTATTATTATTTCTTTCTTTTTTTAATAATAATTATAGCTTCCTCATTTACTGTGTTTTAATTGGTCAAGGGGCCTGGTTGAGTAACAACGTTGAGTCACTTTTTTTAAGAAACAAACCGAATATTCTATAATGTACAATACGATTCAAATTAGACTAGGACCAGCAATGACCTCTATCTGTCAAATTTTACTTGAAAAGTACGGCGGTTTGCAAAGAAAACTACAATTGTTATAGGATGGTGCTGCTGACACCTAAATTGTAGCTATCTATCCCTTTCTCTCATCTAAAAGATGCATATTTTTGTCCTGCTCTCATCCTATCCATGCTATGAAATAATGTTTTTAGGATTCCGTGCCTAAAAAGGAAAAAATAGAACCCTTATAGGATAACTTTGTTGTCCGCATTGATATATATGTACTACGCACTAGATGAGGCGTGCCGTACAGTCACTTTACTTCACTTAATTGACCTGCAGGCCGAACACTTTTACATTGATGGCATTAGTGCAGTTTTGACGTTCATGCAGTGTCAGCGCGACGCTTATAAATACAAATTTAAGTGAACTTGGACATATATAATAATTTTGTAGTCAAGTAAGTAAAACCATTGGTTGTTCAAGGAATGTAATAGCTTCTACTATCGTAATAGTACGTTAGAGAAGATATTATTTTATTTAAACTCTTCCCCATTTTACAATCATAGACTAAAACATGCAGATGTTCCCTCCCACAAAAAGCTGAATTAGGTTTTTACCTACAGCTAGTTTACCAAATACAGACTTCGCACGGTCTTTTATACTGTTTGAAATTTTTAAATATTTTATTTAACGTTCTTTCTTTTTTTGTATAATTAATAACAATGTTTTTTTTTTTTAAATAAATTACGACGAAATGTCAGCAAATCATGAGGTATTAGTTTTCATTGGTAAGTTTTGTTGTTAAGCATGCTGTCATTCGTTAGCACTTAGGTAATTTACGTACCATATTACGTGCAGGTTAATATTAAATTTGAATTAGGTTCAGTTGAATTTGTAGTCTTATTAGTGATTACTGATTTATTTATTTGTTTTACTGTTATTGAGATCTCGTTTTTACATACACTATAATTACATTTTGAAATAGAATATTATTGTAATGAAGTATTGTAGGCAAGGAACTGTGTCACTTCTGCGGTATAAAATCTATATAGATGACATGTCATCACACTAAGTTGAACGAAACGCGTAAGTACTGGGAAATGCATGGCGCTTTAGACCTTTTGGTCGCGAAAAAGTATCCTCTATAAGCTGTCTTAGCGCTATAAGTTTTAAAAGTTTTGTTAGACGACATAATGGCAATCTAGCGCTGCAGCGATTTATTGTTTGAACTTTTCAGTATTTTGACAAATAGTTTATATGAACGTGCTTGTCTATCGCAAGAATATAGGTCGATGGTTGTCCGTATGTCTGTCTGCCTGTCAAAACCATTTTATCTCGAGAACGCTGCAACCGTAATTTGAGTTTGTACGGAACCCTCAGTGCGCGAGTCCGATTCGCACTTGCCCAGTGTTTTATTTTGTTTAACCGAGCCCTAGATAAATATATTTTTTTAAGGGGATTACATCGCCCAAGTCCAAAAGAACACCTAGGTTGATTGAAGTTTATAGATTATTCCTTATGTACGATTACCATATAAAAAATGAAGGGGATACTTAAAGACATTACTAATATATTGTATTGATTACATTTCTCAAAAAAATACCATAACTCTAAAAAAAAAATCTGTTAAATAGACCTTTTTTGAACATTAATTCCATATTTTTTCGAAAACGGCTCCACATTGAATTTATACTAAAATATATGTTACGATAAATTGAATAACTTGTATTGATTTTTTTACTAATTTCATTGAATATCGATAAGTAATCAAGAAAAAATCGAATCAGTACTAACACCCCGCGCGCAGCACCCCTGCAATGCCTGTGTAGAGGTCAATTCTTCTCTACTAGTGTAGAGGTAAATTCTTCAAGGTCATTGAGCAATGTAATACCCTTAATCTTTAGCGAAATATATCATTCAACCCTTTGAATACCGTAATTAGAGACACAATAGAAAGACAATAGGTGTGCGAACACCGGTGTCCGCTTGGGGCTTGAGTAACTACGTCATAATTAGTTAAAAAAAAACTTTGTTGACAACAATTCGTCTTTTTCTACCATGCCCACTACTTACACACGTCACACAGTGAAGCAGAGATAAGCGGAATTGAAGATCTAAGCTCTGAAATAAATTGTCTTTCATGATTCGAAAATATCTAAATTCAATTAAAAAATATTTTTCTCACATTGCCTGATTCGATTTGCCGTTACAACATGGCGCTAAATCAGTCCCATTGTTTGAAACGCATAGTACAAATACGGGCACGAATCTTGAACTTGATTGCTTTGCGCACCGTACTCATCAGCGAGCCAATTACTGTACAATGATTGCACTCCCCATTACCGCGTCTCGCTTCATAGCCATACCATTAAAGCCTACTGTCCACGGCCGTGTAGCTTCATACTATGCGTTCCAAATAAGAATAGGAAAGCCAATAACCTCAATCTGTCAAATGTTGAGTGAAAAGTACGGTTTGCAAAAAAATCTTATTTGCGTATCAATAAAGTGTTATTTTTTGCTTTGTATGACGTAGTCTTAGTTAAGTCTAGGTGAAGTAAAAACGTTATTGTTTTATATAAATTAGCTAATTATATTGTTTTTAGTCATAATTAGTTAAAAATAAAAACTATTTTCTTTCTTATTTCCATTGTTAGGAATAATTCGCCTTCTTCTTCCATTTGCCACTAATCAGACACTTCACACAGTGACGCTGAGATGAGAAAAATTGAAGAACTGAATTCTGATAAAAAAAATTTCGTTAACGATTCGTAAATAAATTAAATTTAAAAAAAATCTTTTTTTGCCTTCCGTACCCAATTTCTTCAATTTGACAGTTCGACGTGACGTCACAACATGGCAATCGATCCTATTCTCATTTGGACCGCATAGTAGAATTTGTCATTATACGCTTGGTGTACGCCAGCGTGAAACGACCGTACTAAACTATGAAATTCTATCAACTTGTATAATTATGTCGCGTCTATGAAGCTACGCGTCCGTAAACAGTAGGCCATAGTTCTGTATATAAACTTCACGCAGGCGTAAACCAAGCGTATAATGACAAATATACCGTTAATTTTTGGTCGTTTCAATACCGTGGAGAGACGATTCGGTACATGAAACACTATCGTTTTGTAAAGATAAAATCAAAAAATAAAGTACTTTTTTTAAAAAACTCGAATTAAAATACCTACGCATGTACGAGATTAATTTCTTTAAGTAAACGAATCATTGACCTTGTAGGTAGTTGTCGGTCGTTGCGTACTAACTACCGATAGTTCATTGGCCTCGCTCAGCTGACTTTTACTTAAAGAAATTAATTTTGTACGTGCGTTAATTAATTTGAGTTTAAAAAAAGTACTTTATTTTTTAATTTTCTTTTTACAAATAGACGAGCGACAGATTTTCATAGTTTCGTTATGTAATCTTCATGCAGGCGTACACCAAGCGTATAATGAAGCGTCTATGAAGCTACGCGTCCATAGACAGTAGTGCAAGTGTAAATCAGTGCTCAAGATCCATGTCGTTATTGCTATTTATTTGAGAGGTCAATAAAAGCTCATAACATCACTAAATTCCATTCCAGGCGCATTATTCGTCTTTTGCAATCGATGCCTCCCACGCCGTTTTCTAGATACCTTCGGATTTAGGTCATCATAAAAATCCAAGGCATATTTCAAATTACTCTTATCCAAACCTATAATTTGTACCGGTTCTAATTTCCAATCTTCAGATGGCGTTTCAAAAGACAACGAACTGTCGTATTCAGGTGAAAAGTCGCCATTGTGGAAGTGCTTGTACCTTTCCAAACGCGCGCCATCTTTTATTTCTTCTCTCGAATCTTTACTTTGCTCAATCAGTTGTTGTAACAAGTCTATTGCTTCTCGAAGGCTGATTTCACCGTCTTCAGGCGGTTTGTAGAACGTCGTTGCTGTGTTTGTTAGTTTGAGAGTTGCTGCAACAAGAAATAGTAAGCTCATAAGCGTTTATTTCACATAGACCTACATGGGCACTTATAAAACGTCAGAAGCTAGCGCACGGTTCCAATTGGTTGTTTCCTATGGAGAAGATCCGGCAAGAAACTCCTTGGTTACTCTTTAAAAAAAAACAATATTTATAGGTAGATATGAGAAGATAATGTAGACCGGTCAAGTTTATACCCAAAAGCACAATAAAAATTGTAATCCTTGTATCCGTGGAGTCTACACTGTTATCACATTCACATTATAAAAAGAAGCTATACAAAAATAAAAATATACCTGTCAATAAATTATTGTACCTATACAATAATAAATTACTACTAAAATTGAGGCGGTTATGTTTTATATGTTATAAAAAAACATTGCAAAAACAATGTCACAGGAGATGAAGAAAAAAAAAGTATCAGTCAAGATAGTGAGAGGGTGAATGAGTGCAAGGGAGTGTTAGGTAAAAGGAGTGTAAGGTAAGAGTGAATATAGAGTTATTTGAGATTTAAGAGAATGTTTGAGAGTGAAAGAGGTAGAGGAGTGAGAATAGTGAGAGGAAAAGTTTTTACCAGGAAGGAAAACATCGTGAGGAGACCGGCATGTCTTAGAACCAAAAATTCGAAGACAGGTGACATTTACCAACCCGTACTGGGCCCACGTGGTATTTTGGTGGCCCATTTCCTTTCCTAGAGAGGAGGCCTCAGTCCCAGCAGTAGGAACATTAAAAGGGCTGATTATGCTCTTTTATATTGTTCTATAGTACTCGGCAAATAAGTTGAACCGAAATCTCTGTGGTTGCTACGGTTACGCGAAGCTCTCCGCTTCGATTGAGACCCGAAAATCTGGTACTAAACATTGAAGGTCGATTGCCATTTTGGTTCAAGATATACGCCGCTTATTGTAGGTACTTACTTAGTAACACGAAAAACAAAACATCATAATTTAACATATTTATCCAAAAATAGAATCACCAGTTTTGATAGTTAATAAGAACAAAATATTCTAAAAAAATCCACTAACTCATCGTACTGTTCTGTCAAAATTAAACAGAAAATCAAAATGGCCGCTCCTTTTATTCATTTACAAATTAATTGAATTGCCTTTTTAAAAATAACACAACAGTGTACTAGTTTTCAATATAAATAAGTACATACGAGTAATTTTTTAAATGAACCATGAAATTTTTCATTTAATTTAACATACATATGTAAATTGCTAATTATATATATTACTAGCTTCTGCTATCGGCTACGTCCTCGTATAAGTCGGTTTACCCCCTTAGGGGATTTTTTTATGGTAGGTAAAATCATCCAATGACATGGGCCTTTGAGCGGAGCGTGAGATAGTGTCAGACTCTTACGGACTAAAAACCTACCCCGTTCCTTCATTGTCTTGGTTCCAGGGCCCTGGTATGCATATTTATACCTCCCCAGAGTTTCAGAGGAGGTGTATGGCTCAGAGGTAGTTAGTTACTTACAGTTGGGTTTTGGATGTGAGTTGACGAAAACCACAGAATTCACAATAATTGAGTATATTCGTAAAAGTTACACTAAGTTAAGTAGGATGCTAATCCGCGGTTATAGCGCTACGGCAGCTATTGGTCAACTAAACTTATTATAATAATGTGTATAAAAGTAAATGGTGAAAGTAGGTCGCAGCGTTAGCGATTTACCTGTACGTGAACCGTACAGGAGGCTTCGGCCCTACTGGGCCCCTACAGTTTGCTGACAACTCCTTGAGGCGCGCGGGAACAGTGCGCGACTTACGCTCGGTCCGGACTGTTACCGGGCGGACGGACGGCGAGCTACCCATTGCCCGCGTGGCTGGAAAGGCCCCACGGCGTCGTCACCTTCCGTTTGGCGCAGGTGCTGACCGAACACGGCAAGTTCGGACCGTACCTGTACAAGATTCGTGCGGAGACGACGCCCGGATGTCGCCACTGTGCAGAGCATCCGGAGGACACGGTGGAGCACACAGTCGAGGTGTGCACCGCTTGGGAAGAGCCGTGTCCTTGTGGGGGCGATCGGCAGCAGCGATCTCTCGCGCCGGGGTTTGGTTCACGCCATGCTCCGGAGCGAGGAGGAGTGGCAGGCGGTCGCCTCCTTCTACGAAGTAGTAATGCTAGCAAAGGAGGAGGCCGACCGCATCAGGCAACGGCGTACACGCCGCCGCCGCCGCCGGGTTTCCGATCCCGATTTCCGGCCACCGTAGGCGCGGGCTCGCGGACGGCGGGCAATGGGTAGCTCGCTGTCCGTCCGTCCGGTAACAGACCGGTCCGAGCTCAAGTCGTTTACGGCGCGCACTGTTCCCGCGCGCCTCAAGGAGTTGTCAGCAAACTGTAGGGGCCCGGCAGGGCCGAAGCCTACTGGGGTCAAAGGGTATGTGAAAATGGCACCCGAGGCCCTGGGACCAAGGCGAAGAATGGAACGGGGTAGGTTTTTAGTCAGTAAGAGTCTGACACTACTTCCCGCTCCACCCAAGGGCGGGATTTGTCATTGGATGATTTTACCTACCGAAAAAAAAAAAAACCATTGCCCGCCGTCGGTACATAGGTACATACTAAGAGAGGATTTTAAACTACCTTACACCTTCACCTTTCACTTTCTCTTTTCCTTTTTTTCTTTCACCTTCTACCCTTCTAACTACCTACAAGTCACTGGACTCATTCAGCTGACGTTTACTTATACGAAATTAATATCATACATGCTTATACACCGTTAAATTTTAATCGTTTTAATCCCGTGGAGGGTCGATTCGGTACATGAAACACTATCGATTTATAAAGATAAAATTAAAAATTAAAGTACTTTTTTTCTAAAACTCGAATTAATATACACATTTACGAAATTAATTTCTTTAAGTAAACAGGTCAATGACCTTGTAGGGAGTTGTCGGTCGTTGCGTACTAACTACCTACAGTTCATTGGCCTCGATCAGCTGATGTTTACTTAAAGAAATTAATTTCATATATGCGTAAATTAATTCAAGTTAAAAAATAAACACTTTATTTTTCATTTTTATCTTTACAAATCGATAAGGTTTCATGTACCGAATCGACCCTCCGCGGGATTAAAACGACCAAATTTTAACGGTGTATTAATTCGAGTTTTAGAAAAAAAGTACTTTATTTTTTATCTTTGCAAATCGATAGTGTTTGTACCGGATCCACCCTCCACGGGATAAAAACGATCAATATTTAGCTGTGTATATTTAACTTTCTACCCTTTTTTAACCTCGTTAGGGGATGAATTTCAATAAAATACGTAACTCGTCTTCCAATAATTATGTTAAAGAATGTTCATGCAAAATTTTATGAGGATTGGACCAAGAAATCACGTTCTCCCATACTGCCGCGTTTTTCTCCCCTTAGGGGATTTTTTGGTGGTAAAAATCATCCAATGACATTTCTCGCCCATGAGCGGAGCGGGAAATAGTGTCAGACTTTTACGGACTAAAAAACCCTCTCCGTTCCTTAGTTGCCTTTCATACCAGGGTCAAGCCTTCCTATCAGAAGCAGGCCCTTGGCCCCAACCGGCTTCGATGCTGCTGGGCCACTACGGTTTGCTGACAACTCCTTGAGGCGCGCGTGAAACAGTACGCGCCGTCGACGACTAATATAATATATGACGGCTCGTTCAGGATGGTTCGAGCTCTGTTGATCTACTAGGTGGGCCTACGTGGGTATCGTGCAATGAATAAAAACGGTTAGGAACTAAATACTTTTACTTCTCAATACATTTCGGTACAGTGCATTGTTATTAGGTAGGTACAAACAACAAAACGGACAGTTTCAGAACGTCTTGACTCTGCGACGGCCTGGCTGAGAGTGTCCGCTGTACTCGGCGGATTCTCCTTCCCCAAGCTCGTAGCCAAAGCGGAAACGGCTGACTCTGTCTAGGCGCGCCACCTCTATTTCTTCTAGTCGCCACTAGATGGCGTGCCTTATTTTGTTGTCATCAAATCAACGCCGGATCCGACATATATATATATATTCCATTTCCACAACTATTACACAGCGCCATCTAGTCTTAAACTAAGCAGAGCTTGTGTTATGAGTACTAGACAACTGATAAACATACTTATATATTTCTAAATACATAGATATTACATCCAGACACAGAACAAATGTTCGTGCTCATCACACAAACATTTGTCCTGGGTTTGAATCGAACCCACGACCTCCAACAAGCCAGTAAAAACTGGTCACTTGGGCTCGGTCTAGACGGTTACCGGACGGTCGGACAGCGAGCTACCCATTGCTCGCCATCTGAAAGAGTTAGGGGTAGAGAATTTCGAAAACTCCTTTTTTTGTGGGATACCTACGTCACACTTTTCTGACCATTCGAGTTATAAATTAAATATTTCTAATTTTTCCAGCAAATTGCACCGTTGTTCAACATTGTATATTGATCAACTTCGACATGCAGTAATTATGATAAAAATAACTATTAAGTAATAAATCATTTTCTACAAATTATGTTGCCTGATTTTACATAAATTGTGTGTTTGATTGATACTTAAATTAATCAAATCAAATAAGTTCATAAATAAACTTATGAGCTCTAACATAAGATTGTTCATGGAACATAAAAACATTTTACAAAAAAAATATATATAAAAAAAACGGGAATTTAAAATACTAAAAAATCCGACAATTTCTGAGTATTCACGAAAAAGCCCTAAAACAAGAAAGTCGTTTTACCCGATTACACTTAACTATATAATATTTTAAATACAAGATAAATTGCAGCAGTCGGGACCCATTCTAGAAAGTCAGCCGTCTAGTCAGTAGATTGGAGTACACACTTCCGTCTTATATCTTCGACTTTCATCATCAGATCAAAACAATATTTCTATGGGACCAACTTAGAAGTATAATCTTCCAAAAAAAATAAAAATTTAAAAAATCGGTCCACGCTTGACCAAGACATCGGTGAACATACACTAAAAACGACAGTTCTGCTATGATTTTTTGAAGAGTTCCGTTCTATATCTTCGAAGTTCATCATCAGATCAAAAAGATATTTATATGGAACCAATTCGGAAGTATAATCTTTCAAACAAAACAAAAATTTTTGAAATCGGTCCACAATTGATCGATATATCGGTGAACATTCATTAAAAAAATACATACAGCCGAACATAGAACCTTTTCGAAATCGGTTAATAATTGTAAATTTTATGTTAGAGCTACCGCGTACATCAAAGGGTTGAATCAATTTGCCTTCCCGTCCGATTATAATTTTAGGTATCTTCAAGGCTAGAGTAAATAAGCTCATAATAAATAAACTAGTGCGCCTCACCATCAACGATTGCATGACTGCATAAAAAAAAAACCTTTTTTAAAATTACGGATTATTATTATCATATGGTTCATGTTTTTCTCGACTTTTGCATGATACATTTGGGTCGTGTTTCTTTTTCGGTTTGTCAGGTTTTGTATACGGGATAACACCTCCAGGTTTTTTCGTGAAGCCTGAAACATTAAAAATAGTTAAATGCTTGTAGCGACATCTATGGCGTCATATAAGAACTAATCCTGCATCGCGCAAGTAAAGTTGGTAAATGAAACCCTATCGATTTATAAAGATAAAATTAAAAAATTAAGTACTTTTTTTCTAAAACTCGAATTAATATACGCATGTAAGAAATTAGTTTCTTTAAGTAAACGAGTCAATGACCTTGTAGGTGATTGTCGATCGTTGCGTACTAACTACCTACAGTTCATTGGCTTCGATCAGCTGACTTTTACTTGGAAGAAATTAATTTCGTACATGCGTAAATAATTCGAGTAAATTAAACGACTAAAATTTAATTGTGTAGAACAGACTGAAATCATCTATCGGGCAGTAGCCCAATAGACATAACACCCGTCTGGTCGGAGCATCCTCAGAAAAACCGGGCAAGTGCAAGTCGGACTCGCGCATTGAGGCTACCGCACATACACATGGAAACTCCCGAATCGAGTTTCAAAGATTTTTCCGAATCGCACCGTGGGGGTCGACGCACGCCTGTTACGGTAAACAACTTTTTACAATGAAATTTTGGCGGGGGAGAGCACGCGCTTTTTTCCGCTTTAGTGTGGAAAACAGTCCATAGGGTGCCTAAAAGCTAAAAGCGGTTTGATAAGAACGGGCTTTCGAGTACATGTGTGTGTGTGTGAAATTTGTTTATCGTATCAGGCACGAGGCGCTGGTCATGCCTTACGAGTAATAAGTGTATTTAAAAACGTTGTTTGCAGCCCTTGGCTCTATAACACACTCACCTACGGCTCGTGCAAATGCCGCCTCGGTCGCAATGACAAACTCTTTGCACTTGTATCAAAATGTACTATTTCAGAAGACTTACATTACATCAGACTTACATACAGTCGCCCAATGGGCAATGGAAAGGGTTATGCCCGGAGTTTCCTTGTGTGATCGCATGGCCTCAGGGGAGTAGCTACCACTGTATCTGCCGTATCAATTATACGGGGCCCCCGCGCTACAGGGGCCCGACGCAGGCAAAAATTGTCTCGTACGGTAAACCAAGCATTCGCAAAAAAGCACCATTTTTTCTTATACGGAGGCCCTTGTATGACTTTTTTGATATGCCGCTGTGGGACTAGCTACGCCCCTGCATGGTCTCCTACCCTATGTCCAACAGTTGAGATGATGAAGCTTTTTGGTTTCACACTACTTACCATTATGTCCAGTAATTTCAATGCAAGGAGGTCGAAATATTCTTGTCTGCTCCAAAAACACCTGCATATTTGTAAGGTCTAAATGCCATTTTGAAACCAATTCTTTTATCCCTGCTTTCAATGTACTAAAACTGTGCTCGGTACCTAAAAATAAATATCGATTATAATAAAGCTAGAACTACATTAGACCGACGCATACGTGTAACACGCCTGGTTTGTATGTAGAACGACGTCACGTGGCGTGGATCAAGTGTAGCTCTACAAGTCTAGTTGCCATATAAAATTTATGGAGACCGACGCGCCCAGATCGGCGTGTGAGGCGCACGTGTGCACAGTGTAGTTCTATCTTAAAAGTTACGGCTAAGAGCTTCACCATTTTTTCACTAGATGGCGCTATTCAACATTTTTAGTTGATTTTGTCAAGCAATTGTTGATTATTTTTGCGTGCCATTTGAAACGCGTTCACGCAAAATGTATATCATGGCCACATCATGGAAATTGATCACTTCATGATATGGGCAACTAAAACTGGCCAGATCGTTTAAATGTTGATATTTGATGATTTGTCAATCCTCGTTTGGCCATATCATTGATGTAGGATTTCTATGATAATGCAAAGTCTAAAGAAAGTATTTGTGGCGTTATTTTCCCTTTTTTCTGGTTAACTTAAAAATTCGATTTTTTCACAGCTTCAAGGGACCGGAGCATGGGCGTAGCCAGCCGATGATCAAGGATACGAAATAATAAAAATTGTTTGTGGTCTATGGCCGTCATTTTAAGATGGGCGCGGTTTTTGGCGTGATTTTTTCGAGTGAAGTTTATGGGCTTTATTAATGAAATTAAATCAAATACTACAAAAAAATTATAAAATATTACATCCATATTCTATTGTCACTACAAATGACATTAACGTAAAAGCTTTTCACACAAGAAAACAAACGACGACTAGGCAATATGATAAAAACACCATATATAGCCATAGCCTAGCGCGTGCCTATGAAAACAGATTAAATTTTTACCGCCATGTTATGAAAAATTTTACTAGTTTTACCGTTGTAATATTAGTTAGCTAAATTATTTTTCTTCACAAGTGTATTGAAAAACGTCGTATGATACACGTGAGTAATGAATGGTTACCGTTCTTGGCTCTCTTATGGCCCTCGCCACGGCTCGGGTCTTAATACCGCCTCGACGGTAACCTCCTACATTACACACTTATATCATAATGTACTATTACCAAAATGACAATGGGATTGTGTTGGAATGTCGCATTTACAAAAATAGCAGACTTGAGCCCCTGAGTATATGGTTTTAATTTCAACTCGATACTTCTACGTGTTCTTAAGATAAAGGCTCTTGACAGATAGACAGACGGATAACAAAGTGATCCTGAGGGTTTCCATTTTTTCCTTTTGAGGTCCGGCACGTTAAAAATACAAAAATTTTGGGAGCCTTTGCCCAGGTGTAGGCTAAAGTAAAGTAAGACAAAACATACCTTTTATTATCACATTTAAAATTATTGTCATAGCGGTTTGATCCCATTGGTACATACGAATGCGTATTTTACTTATTTGCGATAATAATGAAACCATATCTTCGGCATTGAACTGTGAAACGTCAGTGAAAAGTAACTGCGCTAATCTGTAATGAAAAATAATCTAGACATACATAAAATCAAATAAATAAAATTGTTGAAAAAATATCTATATTTTTTTTCTGTCTACTTGTTTTGTTCCAGCTAATCTCCGTACAAAGCGGTTTATACACCGTTAAATTTTGATCGTTTTAATCACGTGGAGGGTCGATTCGGTACATGAAACACTATCGAATTGTAAAGAGAAAATTAAAAAAATAAAGTACTTTTTTTTTGTAAACTCGAATTAATTTACGCATGTACGAAATTAATTTCTTTAAGTAAACGTCAGCTTATCGAGGCCAATGAACTATAGGTAGTTAGTACGCAACGACGGACGACTACTTACAAGGTCATTGACTCATTTACTTAAAGAAATTAATTTCGTACATGCGTCTATTAACTCGACTTTTAGAAAAAAAAAACTATTTTTTTTAATTTTATCTTTACAAATCGTAGTGTTTCATGTACCGAATCGACCCTCCACGGGAGTGACCTGTACCATACGGTGCCTGTTCATGGCCCCCGTCACGTACTCTAACTGCTCGATATACCCCTACAGCCCAGGCGCTCAGTCTACTGAATGCCCTGATCGATCAGAAACCCAAATTCGACACTATTTTCTATAGGACTAAAGAAATGAAAAATGTTAGTACATTTTTTTTTTAGTTCGTAGATTGGTGGCTTGCTATACGTTTTGGTGAATACTGTAAGTATAGCAAGCAATTGATAAATAAATAATCACCATGAGCGCTAGTCACATTCACATCTTTCAAACCTCAACAAATTGGTCCTTCGACCCGGATCGTTCAATCAGAATAGCTTATTTCAAATAGACCAATTACAGGCACTTTTGAATTGTCAAAATGTCGATCAGTCCATAAAAAAAGTGAAGCTAAATTGCACGTTCCAAAGCGTAGATCTCTATGGAGAAGAACGTACAAGAAACTCCATGGACACTCTTTTTAAATCATAAATTATGAGTTACATAAATCTTGGTTAGATTTTTCTTGTCGCTTCTATTATGTGACCACAATGTACTCGTAAATAAGTAATGAAAAAAAAAAACTAATAAAAAAATATTGAATTAAGCTACGGGCAGTTAAGAGATGACCAGTCCCAAGTAAGGCCCGGTTTCCACCAAAGCGGAGAGAAGAGGAGACGAGAGGAGATGTGCGGCGGAGCTGGCTGGTTATTTCCACCAAAGCGGAGAGGAGAAGTGTAGCGGAGAGCAGATGTGAGCTGTGTGTAGCGGAGACATGAGCTGTGTGATGCGGAGACGTGAGCTGTGACAGATTGAAAACGTGTCAAATTTTTGGTATTAGATTGCAAAGACTATGCCCAGATGCATACTCTTTGCGAATGACGCTTTCAGGTGTGTGAGGTGCGGGGCGCGTGAGTGCGTGCGCCGCGCACTGCTCGACCACCCGACTAGACACGTCTCCGCTCGGCCACCGGCACTTCTCCGCTCTGCCGCGCCGCTGACTCGCTCGCCGCACAAAATTCTATAGAAAAACAAAAGAATGGAGAAACATCTCCTCTCCTCTCCGCTTGATCCATTTCCACCAAAGCTTAGCGGAGATGAGATGTGGAAATAACGAAATGTGATTGGTTTATTCAAACACATCTCCTCTCGTCTCCTCTCCTCTCCGCTTTGGTGGAAACCGCTAACGGTGCCCGTTGCTTACCTTCTGATATCAGGACTGTCGTGATTCATTTGATTCATTCGAGAATCGTCTTTAATACCCTGTAGTCTTGGCGTAATCAGGTCCAAACAATGGACCCATTTCTGTGGCTTTTTCCTTTCTACATCATGTAAGTAATTAAATCTTCTATAGAAAGGTAGTCTGTGCGACACTTTATGATTTCCTCTTCTTGGAGGGAATATCGTTGTTGCGATATTTCCTTTGTCAGATGGATTTAAGTAATTTGTTAAATTTGTTAACGCTGCTTCAACTTTTTCTTCTAATATCTTTACATGTTTTTCGAAGCTGTCATGAATTGTATTATCAGCAGTTGTTTTACTAGTCGTAGCTGCTTTTACTTTTTCTTCAACAATCTTTCCTTTTTTTTTGGAGCTGTCATTACTTTTATTATTAGCAGTTGTTTTACTAGTCGTAGTTGCTTTTTCTTTTTCTTTAAGATTCTTATTATTAGCAGTTGTTTTACTAGTCGTAGTTGCTTTTTCTTTTTCTTTAGGATTCTTTGTACTTGTTTTGGATTTGTCATTACTTTTATTGTTAGCAGTTGTTTTAATAGTCGTAGCTGCTTTTTCTTTTTCTTTAGGATTCTTTGTATTTGCTTTGGATTTGTCATTACTTTTATTATTAGGAGTTGTTTTACTTGTCGTAGCTGCTTTTTCTTTTTCTTTAGGATTCTTTGTACTTGTTTTGGATTTGTCATTACTTTTATTATTAGGAGTTGTTTTACTAGTCGTTGTCATTGCTGAGCTGTTTGCGATCAATGCTGTTGTTAGAGTGAAATTCGTTGTAGAATTTTCATTGTTGCTCGCTCCTAGAATATGGTAGAATAACATAAATAAATTATGATAAGCCAATGGAGAAATTTTCTCATAGCGACCGAGGTGGAATTCGCCCGATACGCAGGTGAGGGTGTTGTGGTGTCGAGTGCCATCTAGTCCCTAGCTAAGCAGAGCTTGTGCTATGAGTACTTAAACAACTGATGAACGTACTTATATAGTTCTAAATACATACAGATATTATAGATAAATTACACCCAGACACAGAACAAATTATTATAATCGTGCTCATCAGTAAAAAATTTGTCTCGTGTGGGAATTGAACCCACGGCTTCCAGCATAGCAGTATTTTATCTGAAAACGTGCGATTTTTTTTTTAAATTCAAAGACATACATTTCCAGATTGTTTCCGTTTAGTTAAGTATCAAGTTTAGATGAGCAGTGGTGGCCGAGTGGTAACAGCCCCGACTTACGATTAGTAGGTCGCGGGTTCAAGCCCGGCCAGGCGCATTACATTGTGTGATTTATTTCATCACCACTGCTCTCAAAACGGTGAAGGAAGACATCGTGAGGAAACCGGCATGTCCTAGAACCAAAAATTCGAAGACATGTGACATTCACCAACCCGCACAGGGCCCGCGTGGTGGATTACGGCCCATTCCCTCTCTTAGAGAGGAGGCCTGTGTCCCAGCAGTGGGAACATTAAAAGGCTGATGATGATGATGATGAGTTAAATATCTAAACAGATTGAGTATACATTCACTAGCTTTTATTGACTAGTGCTGCTATCTTTAGATAGTAGTCGGAAACTTTTCAAACTACCCACGTATCTATAAAATATAAAAATGAATCGCTGAATGTGTTGCTAAGCACAAATCTCGAGAACGGCTGGACCGATTTAGCTTAAAATTTTTTTTTTTGTTGTGTTCCTTATTGTCAGGAGTAGGTCCTTAGGTAGGGTAGAGCGGGAGCGAAACCGCGGGCAAAAGCTAGTTGTGCTATATATACATACTTTTACGATGTTTTCGATTACGATGACGATGACCGCTTCTAAGATGGGGATGCTTAGGCCGCATTTCTTTTGAATCGCCAACTATTAGATCATAATTGTCCATAAATTCCTGAGGTTCATCAAGTTGTGTCTTCAATTGCACTTCCTTTATTTGTCTCTTCAATTTATGTCTGAAGGCATGGACCCTTTTTTCCACGTTTACTGTGTGGGATAAGACTTCCTGCTGAATTCCTGGAATAATAGGGAAATCAGAAATCAGAAGCGTTTATTTCAATCTCGCTCAATCTACTGAATGCCCTGATCGATCGGAAACCCATATTCGACACTATTTTCTATAGGACTAAAGAAATGATAAATGTTTGTAAATTTTTTTTAGTTCGTAGATTGGTGGCTTGCTATACGTTTTGGTGAATACTGTAAGTATAGCAAGCAATTGATAAATAAATAATCACCATGAGCGCTAGTCACATTCACATCTTTCAAACCTCAACAAATTGGTCCTTCGACCCGGATCGTTCAATCAGAATAGCTTATTTCAAATAGACCAATTACAGGCACTTTTGAATTGTCAAAATGTCGGTCAGACCAAAAAAAAAGTGAAGCTAAATTGCACGTTCCAAAGCGTAGATCTCTATGGAGAAGAACGTGCAAGAAATAAAAACATTATTTTTAGGGTCACGAAACCTTCCTCTTCTTCGGTCTTTGTCTGGTAACCGCCCAGACCAAGCCCAAGTCGTCGACGGCGCGTAGTGTTTTACGCGTCTCCAGGACCTGTCAGCAAACCGTAGGGGCCCAGCAGGGTCGAAGCCTACTGGGGCCGAGGAAGGATTTCTGAAAGGAAGGTTCGACCCCGACATGAAAGGCAAAGATGGAACAGGAATATTAGTGAGTTTTTAGTCAGTAAAAGTCTGACACAATCTCCCGCCCTGCCTAAGTTATTGGATTGGGAAAAACCTATTTTCCTTCTTTGCTTTGCGTTCCAGGGTTTTCTTTTGGAAGTCTACCCATTTTTTTTATGGCAGATAAAATCATCCAATGACAAATCCCGCCCTTGGTTGGGGCGGGAAATAGTGTCAGACTCTTACTGACTAAAAACCTACCCTGTTCCATTCATTTGCCTTCGTCCCAGGGCCCCGGGTGACATTTTCACATAACCTTTTGCCCCAGTAGGCTTCGGCCCTGCTAGGCCCCTACAGTTTGCTGACAACTCCCTGAGGCGCGCCGGAACAGTGCGCGTCGTAAACGACTTGAGCTTGGACCGGTCTGTTACCGGGCGGACGGACAGCGAGCTACCCATTGCCCGCCGTCCGCGAGCCCGCGCCTACGGTGGCCGGAAATCGGGATCGGAATCCCGGCGGCGGCTAGGGCGAGCTCTCCGTTGCCTTTGCCTGATGCGGACGGCCTCCTCCTTTGCTAGCACTACTGGTGCAGAAGGAGGCGACCGCTTGCCACTCCTCCTCGCTCCGGAGCATGGCTTGAACCAAGCCCCGGCGCGAGAGATCGCCGCCGTTGAGAAGTCTACCCATGGCCTCAGTAGGCTTCGGCCCTGCTGGGCCTCTACAGGTTTGCTAACTGCAGTGCCAGGATACTTTTAAGAAAAAACTTAAGTCTTACCATAAATTATAACTAATTTTATGAAACATTTCATCATTTTACTAGTTAAATATGTATTTTATCTTAAAAAAATAATAAATATAACACTAAACTAATTATTAAATATCTTTAAAACAAAAAATTATTTCATGCATTTTCACAGTAAAATTTATTGAAGCATAAAAATCATGCTTTCACTGATTCGCGTGGATTATAAGAAAATATTCTAAACAATCATGAAATAATTAAAACCGTTCAAGCGTTTTTCAATATTTTTTCTAGAATTCTATACATTCACCAGCGGGCCTAAAAAGGTCACATGAGCAATTCATCTAGAGCAAATCATATTCTGAATTCCTAGCAGATCATAAGCAATTTTTCTAATGTTCATAAAATGGTTGCACAAATTAGTCGAATCATACTCAATTCACTGCATATCAGAATCATTATTATTATTATTATTTCCTTTATTTATTTCCTTAAACATATTTTAAACATTTTTGAATATTTTCTAAAAAAAAAGTATAAAGAACATTTAAAAATATAAAAAACAGTAGTCCGCCGGTGTCGGGAGCAAGGTCCAAGCTACCGGTGGTTATGGCTCCAAAGAAAGGAACCTCCTCACAATGCGATTCGTATCGAGGAGTACTGCCTTCTGTATCAGGCCCTTGATCCAACCGCGCAACGACAGCTTCGACAGGTGGTCGTCGAAGCTTTTGGCTATTATTATTATTATTATGAGCCTGTAGTGTCCCACTGCAGGGCCAATGCCTCCCTTCCATTCTTCCACTCTTTTCTATCTTTTGACAATTCCGGCCAATCCTTTAGAAAGGAGTCTAAATCGTCACGCCATCTCCTAGAATAAATTCCAAGAATTATATTCCTTGTAAATATTGCCGTATAAAAAAAATATGATTCCTATTTATGATTCTACAAAAGTGGCCTTTTTAGACCTGCTGCTTAGTGGACCCCCAAAAATGGAAGGATTATAACATACTTACTGCAAAAGAGTAGAAAAAAAAAACTTTTTACAAAAAAAAATACAACTGACTTAAATGTAAAAAAAAAATGGTCAAGGGCGAGTCGGACTCGCACACTGAGGGTTTCGTACAAACTAATTCATTGTAAATAGTTTTTTTTTTTTTTGGTGGTGGGTAAAATCATCCAATGACATCTCCCGCCCTTGGGCGGAGCGGGAGATAGTGTCAGACTCTTACTGACTAAAAACCCACCCCGTTCCTTCGTGGCCTTAGATACCAGGGCCGGCCTTAGATACCAGGGCCGCCGATTGTAAATAGTTCAATTCCCGTATCGAGCCTCAAAGATTTTTCCGATTCGAATTTTTTTTTTTTTGTTACAGCTACGTAAATAAAAATTTACAGTTTTCAGATTTATTCCTATACCTGCAGTATAATACTTTGTTTCATGCCAAATTTCAGGGTTCTAGGTCACCGGGAAGTAACCTATGATATTTGATTCCCTTAACAGTGGCTAAATATACGTTTTTTATGACATAAGCAGCCATCTTTTTTAATTTAGGGCTGATTTCACCATTCAATATAAAAACTTAGTTCAATTAAACTGAGCTCAACGTAATCTAGTTTATAGACCCGTATCGTAAACATGGGCGACAACAAAAGAATTGCAACTGAGTTTAGCGTAAACTAGGTTCAATTCATCGCGGTGAAACGCAAAATAAAGCTATAATCTCGATTAGACGCTCAAACTGCGTTTTGTTTTATACAATCGCGATTAGTTTATTGGTGAATTTGGGCCTTAGAAGTTTGATTTTTTCACAGCTTCAAGGAATCACTGACCTGAATGTATGGTTTAAATATTTAGGGCTGATTTCATCATTCAATATAAAAACTAAGTTCAACTAAACTTAGCTCAACGTAATCTAGTTTAAAGACCCGTGTCGTAAACATGGGCGACAACAAAAGAATTGAAACTGAGTTTAGCGTAAACTAGGTTCTAAATTGCTTTGACAGACAGACGGGCGGGGGACAAAGTAGGGCAGACCAACCGCAGCGCTGCGGTCGCGCATTAGGGCCTCAAGTCTGCTAAAGCCCGGACGCGGAGCAAAAAGAATTTCGTACGTTGACCTATTACTATCTGTCTCTGTCACTCCCGCGTAAATATAACGCGTCTCGCTCGCACAGATGCAATGGCCTCCGTAGTCAGGGATTGTAAACCCTTTACTGTAAACTTTTTACTGTTATTGTAAGTTTTGTTCTTTTTTGAATGTGGTTTTTTTTTGTTAGCATTTAATCACTACAAAAAGCCTTGACGAAATTCATAAATTAAAATAATGAATGACAATGATAATTTTTATTTTAGTATCATATTTCTACCAAATTAGTAATTTTAACTAGATTTTTAAATTGTTAATAATATAAAATTTAAATAAATAATTTATATATTTGATAAATTAATAACTTTTTTTCTCCTTCAAATGTTTAATGTAAAACGCACTTAATATAAAAATGTTTGTGACCACTGTCAGTGGGCCCAAAGGTCATTGTACGAAATTTCTTCCTGCTCCGCGACCGGGCTTTATTACAATAGTGTCAGAATGGTAGACAATAAATCACACCTGGCTGAGTTTGAACTTACGAACTACAAACTAATAATTCGAAGCCGTTACCACTGGGCATAATATGTATTTTTTTTTAGGGAGTTTGTGGTAGCTCAGTGTCTGCTATTACAATAGTGTCAGAATGGTCTATCATTGATTTCATAATTGTTGATTTAGATAATTTTGGTAATCTACTAATATAATGGCATCATTATGACTTTCCAATGATCAACCACTGACACTCCATTGAAAGAAATGGCATTTCTTTCAATGGAGTGTCAGTGGTTGATCATTACCTTACCCATTCTATAATGGGTAAGGTAATCTCGTAGGGCGGAGCGGAAGAGCGTGTCAGACTGTTTCTGTCTACCTCCACACCTATGTTCCTTCAATCGCCTTTTGGTGACCGGTGTCTCTAGCAGGCATCAACCCTGCTGGGCCCCTACGGTTTACTACCATCTATTTGAGGCGCGCGTAGATAACCAGATGCCGTCGACGACTCGGGCTCGGTTGATTACCAAACGGCCGGATGACAAGCTACCTATTGCTCGTCGTCAACAAGTCCTTGCCTACGGTGGCGGCTGGGAATTGGGGTCATGCGTTAGCACGGCCGCCTCCTTTGCTAGCATTACTGCTTCGCTGAAGTAGGCGACCGCCTGTCATTTAGGGCCAGTGCGAGAGGTCGTTGCTGCCTATCACGTCCACGAGCACACGGCGGTGCTCCGCCCAAGCGGGGCATACCAACGTATGCTCCACCGTGTCATAATTAATGTTAGGGTAAGGAAAGGATATGAAACTAAAGTAGTTTAAAAACGCTTGAAATAAATTTAATCATTATGTTTTGAAATAAAATTTAATATTAACGATTAGAAATTGTTTTTTTTTTAAACAATAACATCAGATTGAATTATGAGTTAAGGACATTATTTTCATATAAACTTTTTAGAAAAAAAAAAAATCTACGTTTATTTAAATTTATATTTTAATTATTAATGTAATTTTAAATTCTCTTTTTTATATTTTTGTTTCTTTTCTTTTTAAAAATGAAAAGCTTTTTAATTTTTGGATCAATGCTATGTGAGTATTGTATAAGTCAAGTTTTTTTTTTATTTATAATGCTATCGCGCGAGATCTTATTCCCTGTCTGCCAAGGCAGGAACCCTAAAAACATGACTTTTGTTTTTTAGAGCTCTGTAATCAAAAACAAAAAAAAAACGGATCCCTTAAAGTTGGCAGTCTGATAAAAAATAAATTAATAAAATTGTGGCTTAGACGAACACGCGCACTTTTCTGCACTAGTGCGGAAAACAGTCAATCGCGTGCCTAAAAACGGTGGAATAAGAACGGGTTTCCGAGTTAGTGTATTGAAAAAAATATTCAAAAAGATTTTGAGTAATACTTATAATTTCAGGTATTCTCATCGGTGTAACACTGCCAAAAAATCCTATAGAGCCAATAGAAATGAGAGTAAGGAATCTTAAGCAAGAGATTTTAAATGAAATGAAAGGTGATATAGCAAACCATGACATTGAAGCATATAGAGATATATATGAGTACATAGAAAGCTCATACAAAACAACTCATAAAAGTGGACCTAACATTTTAAGAGAATTAGAACCGAGAAGCACTACTACAGATAGATTTTTGAGTTCACCTGAGAAAATGGATGTGATTGGTAAGTTTGTTAGCAAAATCAAATAAATACGCACGGCGAGTAGCCATCCTTACGTTGTTGAAACATCTACGGTCCGGACTAGGCGTTTCGCTTCGTCGTTCATACCGCGTACGTCAAGGGACTGGAACAATTTGCCTGCTGCGGTCTTCTCATCCGATTATAATTTAGGTGTTCTCAAGGCTAGAGTGAATAGGCTCTTAATAAACTATTGCGAATCACCATCAACGATTGCATCACTGCTTACCATCAGGTGGGTTTTTTTTTTTTTTTTATGGTAGGTAAAATCATCCAATGACAAATCCCGCCCTTGGGCGGAGCGGGAAGTAGTGTCAGACTCTTACTGACTAAAAACCTACCCCGTTCCTTCGTAGCCTATCGTGCCGGGGTCGAGCATTCCTTTCGGAACTAACCCATGACCCCAGTAGGCTTCGACCCTGCCTGCCTGCAGTTAGCAGGCTGGGCCTCTTCGGTGTGCTGACAGCTCCTTGAGGCGCGCGGGAACAGAACGCGCCGTCGACGACTTGGGCTCGGTCCGGTCGGTTACCGGACGATCGGACAGCGTGCTACCCATTGCACGCCGTCCGCAAGCCCGCGCCTACGGTGGCCGGAAATCGGGATCGGAATCCCGGCGGCGGCTGGGGCGAGCGCCCCGTTGCCTCTGCCTGATGCGGTCGGCCTCCTCCTTCGCTAGCATTACTGCTTCGCAGAAGGAGGCGACCGCCTGCCATCCCTCCTCACTACGGACCATGGCCTGAACCAAGGCCCGGCGAGAGAGATCGCTGCCGCCGATCGCCCCCACGAGGACACGGCGATGCTCCGCCCAGGCGGGGCACACCTCTACAGTGTGCTCCACCGTGTCCTCCGGATGTTCCGCACAGTGGCGACACCCGGGCGAATCCTCCGCACGAATCCGGAACAGGTACTTAGCGAACTTTCCGTGTTCGGTAAGCACCTGCGTCGCGCGGAAGTTGAGAACGCCGTGAGGTCTTTCCAGCCACGCCCCAAGGATGGGCCTTATCGCCCCAATTGTGGCGCGCCCCGAACGAGGTTGCGATAGTCGTTGACGCCATTTCGCCATGAGATCCCGCCGGAGCTCTGTCCGCCATGCCTCGACTTGTCGTGGCAGCGGAATTTCGCCCCGGCGTTGCATCTCCATGCGCTTGTCGTGCATGTGTGCAAGGACTGTTGCCTCCAGATCCCACGGCGGTTGGCCAGCAAGGAGGGTCGCCGCCTCGCGGGAGATCGTTCGGTACCCTCGCACCATGCGTATTGCCATGACCCTCTGGCACGCATTCAGCTGGGTCCTCGGTTGCTGTTGCAACGTCGGTGCCCACACCAGAGCCCCGTAGAGAGCCATGGACCGAACGATTCCCGCGTAGAGCTTCCGGCAGGAGGCGTCTGGTCCCCTGAGGTTGGGCAGGAGCCGCCCGAGAGCAGCCCCAGTCCGATTCAGTTTGGGAGCCAGACGTCGGAAGTGCTCCCTGAAGTTCCACCAGCTGTCGAGGACGAGTCCCAGGTACTTCATCGTCGACCCGACGCTGATGTGAACCCCTCCTACCGTTAGCTGGGAACGAGGTGGTGGCGCACCCCGAGGGCCGTGGAAGCACATGGCCTCGGACTTGTGCAGTGCCACCTCGAGTCCCAACTGCTGGATCCTGTCAACGACCATCGCAACCCCGCGTGTCGCTAATTCGACCGCCGTCCGGTACGACTCTCCCCGCGCTAGGACCAACGTGTCGTCCGCGTAGCAGACCACGCTGACCCCGTCGGGGAAGTCGCCGCGCAGCACGTAGTCGTACCCGATGTTCCACAAGGGTGGTCCTAGTACCGATCCCTGCGGAACACCGCACGACATCTCTCGACGTTTCCACTCTCCCTGGTGACCGGGGTAGATGATATACCTCTCCGATAGGTAGGCCTCGATCACACGACAGAGGTAGTCGGGCACCCGGTGGTACCGGAGTGCCGTTCCAATGCAACTCCAGGGCAGGGAGTTGAAGGCGTTGGCAATGTCCAAGGACACTGCCACGACACACCTGCCCTGGGACACCGCATCCCCCGTCGTGAGGGCTCGCACGCGCATGATGGCGTCCACCGTGGAGCGCATCCTGCGAAAACCGAACTGTCCGTCCGACAGGTCCGGCCCCACCCTTGCAAGGCGCGCGACGAGGCGGTTTGCAATGACTACCATCAGGTGGGATTGCAATCAAGCACTAGTTTATAAACAATAAAAAATATACAAAAAAAAACGGTAATTTAAAAAACTAAAAAACCCGACTGCTTTTCTGAGCATTCATGAAAAAGCTCTAAAACAAGAAAGTCGTTGTACCCGATTACACTTATCTATATAATATTTTAAATACCCATTCGGGACCCATTCTTGTCAATTTGGCGCAAAAAATCCGCCATTTTGTTTTTTTTTAGTATGTTGATATACCCAGTGTCACTCTCACAGTAAATACGAATCTAACGACACCTCTCAAGCTAAAATCCATCGAGCCGTTCAGGCTGCAGAGCGTGCCAAACAATTATACATACATACATACATACATACATATACCGCTTCCTTCTGGCGCAGTCGGGTAAAAAAAAACACGGACGAACGCCCATGTCTTAGAACCAAAAAATTCGAAGACATGTGACATGCACCAACCCGCACAGGGCCCGCGTGGTGGATTACGGCCCATTCCCTCTCCTAGAGAGGAGGCCTGAGTCCTAGCAGTGGGAACGTTATAAGGCTGATGCAATACAATGCAAAGCAAAAAACACACGACGGCCATTAAAAAAAAAAAAGTAAAGAAAGAAGCTATTTGTTAATTTATAGAAAAGTAAAGAAAGTAGTCACTCGTTGACAAAACACGGAATCTCGGAAACTACTTGATCTACGATCATCGCAGTCGGGGACCAGTCAGTAAATACTTACTTTCTTATGGTTTCATAACCACCACATTGCATTTCTATTATTTCCAATAGCCTATTGTTACTCGGGACTAGACGCCATTCGGGAATTGAACTATTTACGTAGCAAGATGAGTTTTTTTTATGGTAGGTAAAATCATCAAATGACAAATCCCGCCCTTGAGTGGGGCGGGAGATAGTGTCAGACTCTTACTGACTAAAAACCTACCCTTCTCCTTTCATTGCCTTCGTCCCAGGGCCCCAGGTTCCATTTTTACATAACCTTTGGCCCCAGTAGGCTTCGGCCCTGCTGGCCTCTTCGGCCCTGTTGGGCCCATAGCAAGATGGGTTCTTGCGCGGCGAACCGGGACGGGGCACGTTTGTATGGAACCCGTTGCTGGTGCTCGTGCCCGGCAGAGTTGACCCTTAGTACTTACCCAGTGGCGTAACTACAAGGTGGCAAGGCTGGCAAAATGCCACGAGCCCCCGGTCCGATAGAGCCCCTATTTTAGAAGCCGCGAGCTCAGAAGAAGTAACAAATAATATTTTTAAAAATCTCAACGTGAGGTGATTTTTCTGGGAGGCCCCATCCAATGAATTTGCCACGGGCCTCAAATGACATAATTACGTAATCTGTCATTGGCGGAACTACAGGGTGGCAAGGCTCGCAAAATGCCACGGTCCCCGGTCCGATAGGGAACCTAGTTTTAGAATCCGCGAGCTCAGAAAAAGTAACAAATAATATTTAAAAAAAAAATTTTTTTTTGACGTTGTGACATGATTTTTCAGGGGGGCCACATCCAATGAATTTGTTACGGGCCTCAAATGACATAAATGACATAGTTACGCCACTGTTACCTTGTTATTAAAGAATTGTAAATATTATTATATTGATTGCAGGTCCTCTGAAACTAAGAAACCCTAAAATAAAGAAAGCTAAAAGGTCATCAAAGAAAAAGAAAAAAAAGAACGTAGAGATATTCTACAGAAGGACGGTTTTCGACGGCAACTTGCGTGACAAACCGCAGAAATGGACGCATTGCTTGGACCTGCTGTCGCCATTTTTGAACGGATTTTTGAGCAACGTGACTGAGAGTAAAAGTGTTAAGATATCAAATTTGAATGTCAGAAGGTTTGTTAAACTTTTCATTTCGTTAAAACTTGAGTAACATCCCAAAATACGATCCGACAAAAACCCGCTTTTAGGCACACAATTGACAGTTATCCGCACTAATGCAGATAAGTGCGCGTGCTCGCCCCCGCCACAATTTTATCGCAATGACATAGTAAAACGGAGTCGGATCGTAATCGGACACAGTGCGAAACCCTTAGGCCGTGTTTACGGAGACGCGGTGCGTTGCGCGGCGCGTTGGGCGTTCGTCGTCCATTGCAGCAGCGGGCCGCGTCATCGCTCGCGCAAACACAAACATATGGCAATGTGTGTGTGTGTTATGTGTGTGTGTGTGTGTGTGGCATGTGTGTGTGTGTGATGTGTGTGTGTGTGCTTTGGTGTACAATAAAGAATATAGCTATCTATAAGGTTTTGTACATGTGTAGATATAATATTTAAATAGCCATTTATGTATTTTAATCGCTAAACGCTCTAATAAAATTAAAAGTCTATCTATCTATCTATCAATGTACGACAGACCGCATAACGCGCCGCGCAACGCATTGCGTCTCCGTAATCGAGCACTTAAGGTTTGCCAACGTGCTATGGAGAGCAGTTTAGTAAGTATGTATTTGTATTAACGGATTGCGTTCGAAACACTATACTGCGCTCCAAAACGAAGATCAATATTAAATGTCACGGAACAGTAGGCGTTTTGAACCGACTTACTATTGAACTAATGAGCAATCGCTCTAGGGTTTTTTGCATCGATGGAATAATAGAAAGAATCAATTTTGTTGTGAGACCCCCCCCCCCCCTAAATATTTTAATTTAAATATTTATTATTATGCAAATATACAATTAAGTATTTTGTGAATATTTGCAAATGCGTACCTGTCGCCATTATTGATATCGAGCAAATAAAGGCAAGCGAGCAAATCGCGTTTGTTGTATATTTTTTTTTTATGGTAGGTATAATCGTCCAATGACAAATCTCACCCTTGGGTGGGGCGGGAAATAGTGTCAGACTCTTACTGACTAAAAACCTACCCTTCCATTCATTGCCTTTGTCCCGGGGCCCGTGGTGACATTCTTACATAACCTTTGGCCCCAGTAGGCTTCGGCCCTGCTGGACCCCTACAGTTTACAACTCCTTGAGGCGCGCGGGAACAGTGCGCGCCGTAGACGACTTGAGCTCGGACCGGTCTGTTACCGGACGGACGGACAGCGAGCTACCCATTGCCCACCGTCTGCGAGCCCGCGCCTACGGTGGCCGGAAATCGGGATCGGAATCCCAGCGGCGGCGGCGGCGTGTGCGCCTTTGCCTAATGCGGTCGGCCTCCTCCTTTGCTAGCATTACTGCTTCGCAAAAGGAGGCGCTTGCCATTCCTCCTCGCTCCGGAGCATGACTTGAACCAAACCCCGGCGCGAGAGATCGCCGCCGATCGCCCCCACAAGGACACGGCGATGCTCTTCCCAAGCGGGGCACACCGCGACTGTGTGCTCCACCGTGTCCTCCGGGCGGTCCGCACAGTGGCGACACCCGAGCGTCGTATCTGCACGAATCGCATTTGTTGTATGGGAGCCTCCCTTAAATATTTATTTTATTGTGTTTTTAGTATTTGTTGTTATAGCGGCAACAGAAATACATATTTTGTGAAAATTTCAACTGTCTAGCTATTGCGTTTCTTGAGATACAGCTTGGTGACAGACAGACGGACAGACAGCGAAGTCTTAATAATAGGGTCAAGTTTTTACCCCTTGGTTACGGATGTAATCATCCGGACCAAGCCCAGGTCGTCAACGGCGCGCACTGTTCCCGCGCGCCTCAAGAAGTTGTCAGCAAACTGTAGAGACCCAGCCTGCTAGCTGCAGGCAGGCAGGGTCGAAGCCTACAGGGGCCAAGGGTTTGCTTCCGAAAGGAAAGCCCGGCCCTGGTATCTAAGGCCACGAAGGAACGGGGTGGGTTTTTAGTCAGTAAGAGTCTGACACTATCTCCCGCTCCGCCCAAGGGCGGGAGATGTCATTGGATGATTTTACCCACCACCAAAAAAATAACCCTTGGGTACGGATCCCGAAAAATCGAATCATCAAATTTTGCTGTCAAATAGGGAACCCCATTTTAACATGTCATGATAAAACTCTTTATTTTTATTTTCAGATTAGTGTATCTGCTCGGTTTAAATATGACAGAGGCAACTAATGAAGAAATTCGTGCGGTTCTACACGAGATCAGTCATTTGCAGCTAAGACTGTTCCAATGGGACATTGCTGCTATGAGAGCCGTTATGAATGTTATAATTCAAGGTAAGAATATCGGCGAGCATTGGGTAGATCGCTGTCCGACCTTACGGTAACCGTCCGGACCGAGCTCGAGTCGTCGACGGCGCGTAGTATTCAAAGATACGTCAGCAAAACTTCGGCCCAGCAGTGTCGTAGCCTACAAGGGCTATGAGTTGTGCGGAAGAGAACACCGAGGCCCTGAAACGAAAGCAAAAAAAAGGAATAGAAGAGTGGGTTTTAATAAAAGTCTGTCACGCCCTCCCGCTCCACTCAAGAGCGAGATAAGATAAGATAAGATACGTCATTTATTTGTATAAACATGTGTGTGTTAAGATGGAGAGCTGGTCAATATAGTTCAATATGTTTTGCCGTAATCGGCGTACAAAATTATTCAAATATAATTATTTAGTTAGAAAATAGTCAAAATTTAATAAATTCAATTATAGTCAATACAGAAAAGAGTCAAAATACAATCATGTCAAAAATCAATCAATTCAATTACAGTCAATATATAAAAATAGTCAAAATTCAATCAAGTCAGAATAACAGTCAATACAGAATATAAATAAAAATTGGTATAGTAAAATTAAAGTAAATAATGAATTACATTCAAAATACAGCGAGAGAAGTCGTTAGATGATTTCCCACCTAAAAAAAATCGCTTTATATTTGCTTTCGCGTTGAATGGAATGCAATGACGTTTGAATAGCCGCCATGAATCGCAGTTCGTGCTAATTCGGAAAAACGAAGAGTTCCGAAGCGAGTAGACGTAGGTTCGATGATGTGGAGGACATAGGCCTCCTAAAAGTGTCGCCACAACGGACGGTCCTGTGCAGTTTTCTATACTCCATCTGTTTAGGTAATTAACCAAATGTCTATTCAATATTACAAAACATTCTTGATATGTCTTTTTTATCTTAAAAAAAAATCGTAAAAAAGACATACAAATATGATTTAAATTTAGTTAATTACCTAACATCGCCTTAGGTAAATAGCTGTTTGTAAACATTTTTAAATAAAAATTTTAGTCATTTTTTGAGATAAAAGACGTGAAGATTGTGTACATTTATTTAACTACCTAAATAGATGGAATAATGATTATAAAGGGTCTTTCAACAAGGACGGGTCGATGTTGAAATTAAATAAAACAAGCTGTATGTGAGATATTAAAGAAATCATTTTTTTATTTGAAAGGCCCATTTATGCCATTATTTATGAAATATGACATCGTTTAAATGTCCACCTTGGCTTCGAACGGTGGCACGGATCCGAGAGGTCCAATTTACAATTACTCTGGCCTGGCCTGCGTTATGTTGAGTTTTAGGGCATCGGTTGATTGCGGATTATAGGCATAGACCTGCGACTTGAGAAAACCCCACAAGAAAAAGTCTAGCGGGGTCAAATCGCACGATCTTGATGGCCATTTGACGTCACCTCTGCGAGAGATAACCCTACCCTCGAACCGTTCATGCAGAATGTCCACTGTGTGGCACGTAGCGCCGTCTTGTTGGAACCACATGTTGTCCACGTCCATATCGTTCAATTAATCATCGTCATCGTCATCGTTCAGTAATGGCCCCGCCATCATCGTTTTCGAAGAAGTAAGGACCAATGACATATTTAATAAATAATGGCATAAATAGGCCTTTCAAATAAAAAAATAATTTCTTTAATATCTCACATACAGCTTGTTTTATTTAATTTCAACATCGACCCGTCCTAGTTGAAAGACCCTTTAGTTAAACTATAATTTATGTTATTTTTTTTTAGATTACCGACACGATTTCAGGGGTTTGAAATATGGTATTAAAACGCTATTCGCGAACTGGAAGCTGAACACTTCAAATCTGACCAGAGTTTTATCACAGTCGAGGATATTTCGTCCACCGTGCATTCGAGTCACTGAATATGGAGGTAAGAATGACCTTCTAAAAGTCTACTTCAGATATATCCGACTAAAGCGCTATACCCACGTTTCCAGGGATTTTTTTTTATGGTAGGTTAAATCATCTAATGTCAGATTCCGACTTGGACGGAGCGGGAAATAGTGTCAGACTCTTACTGACTGAAAACCTACCCCGTTCCTCTGTTGCCTATCATGCCGGGGCTGAGCCTTCCTCTCGGAAAACGGCCCTTGATCCCAGCAGGCTTCGACCCTGCCTGCTTGTAACTAGTAGGCTGGGCCTCTACGGTTCGCTGACAGCTCCTAGAGGCGCGCGGGAACCGTACGCGCCGTCGACGACTTGGGCTCGGTCCGGTCGATTACCGGACGATCGGACAGCGTGCTACCCATTGCACGCTGTCCTCAAGCCCGCGCCTACGGTGGCCGGAAATCGGGATCGAAATCTCGGCGGTGGCTGGGGCGAGCGCCCCGTTGCCTTTGCCTGATGCGGTCGGCCTCCTACTTTGCTAGCAATAATGCTACGCAGAAGGAGGCGACCATAGCCTAAATCAAGGCCCGGCGAGAAAAATCGCTGCCGCCGATCGCCCCCACGCGGACACGGCGATGCTCCGCCCAGGCGGGGCATACCTCTACAGTATGCTCCACCGTGTCCTCCGGGTGTTCTGCACAATGGCGACACCCGGGCGACTCCTCCGCATGAATCCGGAAGAGGTGTTCGGTAAGGACCTGCGTCGTGCGGAAGTTGAGAACGCAGTGAGGTACACATTTCCGGGTCAGGGCTAACCGTGTACCGAGTTGTTCGTTTCAGTGTTCTCGTCAGGGATGTGCCATCCGTGTTCACACATATCAAGGAAATCGGTATTAGTGTAAAAATGTTTAAACTTTCCATCACACTACAATTCTTTTCCTATATTATCCCATATTATATTTTTCTTCTTAGAATTCAAATAATGTGGATAAGAAAGATGGTATAGTATATTATTCTGTCGTACAAGTTCTAAATACCTGTCTCTGTTCCTGTTTTCGTCAACGTACCTAGATAAAAATCGGATAGCACGGTCCCGGTCATTGCGTCCGAGCTAACACCGGGACACGGACGATCCGGATGCCCCTGAGACGGAACTATGTGAACGAGTTCGTACAAATTGTACGTAACCGATTTTTTCCCCGTCCCTGACGGAACACGCCAGGGCCGGATAACCGGAAATGAGTTGATAGCGCGTAACACTCTTGCGTTTATTCCGCCAGTGTCCCACATCCACGACCACGAGCATTCCCGACGAACCATAAGACCGCGGTTTTATTCGCTCGTCGATCAGAGCCTTATGTAATGTTTGACACATAATAGTACATTATGATACATGTGTGTAATGTAGGAGGTTACCGTCGAGGCGGTATTAAGACCCGAGCCTTGGCGAGGGTCTTAAGAGAGCCAAGAACGGTAACATTCATTACACACGTGTATCTTACGACGTTTTTCAATACACTTGTGAAGAAAAGTAATTAATTTAACTAATATTACAACGGTAAAACTAGTAATAAAACTAGTAGTAAAACCTCAGACACCAACATAAACCCTGAACTGTCACTACAAAACTTAAGCGAGATCATTATGATGCGCCTAAAAGAAAATAATCAATCAATAATAACCGACCTACGAAACACGATACAAACTGAAATAAATAAAGCTATTAAGAAACTCGCGGAAGATTTTGAACAAAAAACCAGTAATTTATCAAAACAAAATGAACAACGAATTCAGGATATTGGAAAAATTAATACTAAGATAGAGAACTTAACAAAAGAAAATGAAAAATTAAAACAAGAAATTTCTGAAATAAAATCAACATCCACATCTCCCGTAATACAATGTACAGAGAGCAATTCCAAGAAGATAGTCATCTACGGCCTCACAGAGTACTACAAAGAGTCTGAACATGATTTGCATAACCGAATCATCGAAGTGTTTCACAATATCCTACAAGTGGACCTGATGGGCTACATTGAAAATATTTACAGATTAGGCAGAAATAACACCAATACCCGACCACTTGTAATAGAATTGATTAGTAAAAGAATGGCTAAATATATTATCAACAATAGCCACTATTTTCAGGGAACTCAATTGTCTGTGTCTGAATTTTTGGATACAAATTCCCGTAAGGAAAGGCTACAGTTGCGAGAGGAAATGATAAAGGCAAGAAAAAAAGGTCTTTATGCAGTTATAAGAAATAATCAGTTGTATGTAGAAGGCAAAGCTACTGTATTAAGGGACGAAACACACAAAAATCGACCAAGCTATACAGCACATGAGAAACAATATAATTCGAAAACTCCCCGCGACACCTACCACCGAGATCCAATCGACAGACAAGCACACACTGACAATAACTCCTTTCGAAAATACAGACCAACTATTTAAAATTCTATTTCAAAATATCCAAAGTCTCTATAACAAACAACACATACTTGAATCCTTCATAGTAGACAACCCGATTTATAGTGCAATATGTTTATCTGAGACTTGGTTGTCAGAAGGAAAACTAAGCATGATCGAATTTAGTGGATACAAAACAGCAGCGTCATACTGCCGCAGCACGCGAGGGGGAGGCGGCGTCTGTATCCTCCTGCAAGACAATGTCGACTTCAAAGAGAGAAACGATATAACGAGCATGTCCATAGAATATGTGTTAGAAGTATGTGCAATCGAGTTACCTAAAGAAAATATATTATTAGTAACAATGTATTGGAATAGAAGAGAGGAAGAAGTATTTATTAGCCAGTTAAAATGTATCTTAAATTATATAAATAATAAGTATTTTAAATTAAATATTATTATAGGTGGAGACTTTAATATAAATATCTTAGACAAAAATGTTAAAACTAGTCAATTCCTAGATCTAATGCTAGAATATAAACTTACACAACACATAAAAACACCCACACGAATAACACAAACTACATCTACATGTTTGGACTTGATATTTACAAATACTAACACAAATAAAATATATACATCTGTAGAAGAACTTGGCTTTTCAGACCATAGCGGAACAATTATACACGTCAACTCACCAACACCACAGTTAGCTACACCGACTACTTGGTATGTAAAAAAAAGAATATTTAACAACACAAACATCTCAAAGTTTAAGTCTAAACTAAATGAACTTGATTGGAAAAATATCCTGCCTGAAAACCAAAACTTAAATGATAATTATAAAGCATTTCACTATACATTAACAAATATCCTTAACCTTTGTATACCAATACGTAAAGTCAAACTAAAAACTAAATTTAAAAAATACTGGTTAACAACAGGCATCAAGGTATCCTGTAAAAACAAAAGACTTCTAAAAATACTCACTCTTAAAATGAAAAATCCAATCATTACGAACTATTATAAAAACTATGAAAAAATATTAAAAAAATTAGTAACTGCTTCAAAAAAGGTTCAATATGTAAACAAATTAAAAAAATCTAACAATAAGGTTAAAACCATGTGGAGTATCATAAATGAGAGAACAAACAAAAAACAAAAAAAGACGTATAATAACATTAAATTGCAAAACGAAAACAATCTTATATCGGAACCTAAGCAAGTAGCCAACATTTTTAATAATTACTTTGCGTCCATTGGGGATAGCAGTGCCAATTCATCTAGTGAGAAACCGGGAAGTACCTCTGTACTAAACCCCACTGAGAACACGATGTTTCTTAGCCCAATAGATGCATGGGAAGTAAACAAAATAATTAAAAACTTAAAAAACAAAAGTAGTCACGGGATCGACGAAATACCACCAATGCTTTTAAGGGAATGCGCAGATGAACTTACCTTACCGTTTTATCTGCTACTGAACCAGTCATTTGACGAAGGTGTCTTCCCTGATCTTTTAAAAAAATCTGTAATAAAACCTATTCACAAAAAAAATACGAAAACAGACCCAAACAATTACCGTCCGATTGCTCTTTTACCGTCCGCCTCAAAAATCTTTGAAAAAGCCATGTGTGACCGTATTTATAAGTTTTGCGAAAAGTACAATATTTTTAATGAAAGTCAGAACGGTTTTCGAAAAAACCGCTCTACCACCTTGGCAGTATATAAATATATCCAAGAGGCCCTAAATATTATTAATAATAAAAAATACGCAATAGGGATATTACTTGATATGACCAAAGCCTATGACAAGGTAAAATTTGGTATATTACTTAACAAATTATACGGAATAGGTATACGCGGGAAGGCTCACGAATGGCTAAAATCTTACCTAAAAAACAGGGAACAAATAGTTGAAATAGAATACTTTAACCATCAAAATAATCAAATCGAAAAAATTAGATCAGATAAAAAGGTAATTAACGCATCAATTCCTCAAGGAAGCGTCATAGGATGCTTATTATTTTTAATTTATATCAATGACCTACCTAAAACGATAGAAGACCCCTGTGTCTTATTCGCGGACGATATTTCCATCCTAGTTTCAACCCAAAACCAAGAAAATATAGAAAAAACTCTAAATTCCATACTCACTAAAACATGCAACTGGATGAACGAACACAACCTCGAGATAAACTACTCTAAAACGAAACTAATAACTTTCCACCCTTACCAAAAAGCACCTTTGACTTTAGATTTTACTTTCAACGACACAAAACTAGAAACCGTTAATGAATTTACCTTACTCGGACTAGTTATAGACACACATATAAATTGGAAATCGCATATACAAAAAATTCACTCAAAAATTTCTAAATTCTCTTACGCTCTTCGTGAAATAAAAAAGACCACCAATTTCCAAACAGCTCTTACTACCTACTATGCCTACGCCAACGCATGGCTTAGCTATGGTGTCACCCTTTGGGGAAACAGCACAGATGCACAAACACTTTTTACCCTGCAAAAGAAATTGGTTAGGATTCTAGTAAACACTGAGCAAACAGACAGCTGCAAACCTTTCTTCCAAAAACATAATATTTTAACACTTCCGTGTATATACATTTTAGAAACATGCAAATTTGTACGGAAACACCAAGAATTTTACTCAAAACGTGAAGACCTTCAGACACGCTATCTACTCAGACACCGATCAAGGCTCAACTTACCAAGTTCCCGATTGAAAATGCATTCTACAGGCCCCTATGTTATGTCCATAAAAATATACAATAAACTTCCCGCAGAAATAAAAAAAGAAGAGAAAATTAATGTATTTTTAAAAAAACTTAGGCAATTCTTAATAAGTAAATGCTATTACTCGGTAAACGAATATCTAAATGATAGACTTATAAAGTAATAAGTACACTCTCAACTTTGCAATGTATTTAATTCAAAAGTATTATTTCATCCCTCAAGACATATAAATAATACTATAATTTAATTTAAAATATTGACGATAAAAAATAAATAAAAATACCTGACATAGTTAACCTATCCACAGACATAAAATTAATATTAATAATTATGCATATATAATTTAATTACTTAAATAATAATATAATTTTATAATATTGACTATAAAAAACAAATAAAAATACTTGATTTGATTTATCTTTCCTTAAACTCGGACATGTAATAACATACATAAATAATTTCATTTAAATATATACATAATTTAACAATAATGACAAATAAAATAAATAAAACTACCTGACATAATTTATCTAGACATATACACAGACAGTAATATTAATTTGTATATATAATTTATTTCTTAAATAATTTAATTTAAATAGAAACATAAATATATAATAATGACAAAAAAAAATTGACTTAATTTACCTTTCTTAAACCAAGACTAATAAATAAATACATAATTTGATAATATTGACAACAAAAATATAAATTCAAAATACCTAACATAATTTACTTGACATTATTCACTTTTCTACACAGACATAATAATTTGCATATATAATTTAATTTAAATTAATATAATAATAATATACACTCATAATTTAATTTAAATAGGAACATAATTTAATACGCGACTCATTAGATCTACAGTACTAGTGAATTCCATGATTTGCTACTTAACCCTCTTCCTCTCTCCTAATTTTTGCTGTGCCCGACAGGGTCCATAATGGTCTGTGACATTTTTTTTTAATACCATCTATGTATACTTATGGATTGCAATAAAATATTGAGTATTGAGTATTGAGTAAAATTTTTCATAACATGGCGGTAAAAAATTAAATCTGTTGTCAAAGGCACGCGCTAGGCTATGGCTATATGGTCTTTTGATCATATTGCCTAGTCGTCGTTTGTTTTCTTGTGTGAAAAGTTTTTACGTTAATGTTTTTCGTAATGACAATAGAATATGGATATAACATTTTATAATGTTTTTGTAGTATTTGATTTAATTAAATTAATAAAGCCCATAAACTTCACTCGAAAAAATCAATACGGTCATAGACCACAAACAATTTTAATTTTTTCTTATTCATAATTTGTTTTGCGAACAAAGAGGTTGAACAAAAACGTTATAGTTACATTACAGCACTTGTGCGTGAAGGTAATCAAAATGTCAGTTTTGTAACAGGTGCTATTATATACCAAAGTGTAGTGCAATAAAAGCCACTTTCTTCGCAAGTGTATTGAAAAATATATTTGAAAAGTGTATTGAAAAAGGCCATTATCGAGCAAGTGGTGTAAAATAGTACATTTTGATAGAAGTGCAGAAAGTTTGTCATTGCGACACCAAGGTGGAATTCGCACGAGCCGTAGGCGAGTGTGTTATGGAGCCGAGGGCTGCAGTGATAAATGTGCACGTGTGTTAAATGACTTTTTTAATACAATTACGTCTCAATGGGGTTGACTCGCGCCCAGCCTTATACAATAAACAATTTTTCAATACACTTACTTGAGGTTTTCAAGTAAGTGACTATTTTCCGCAGAAGTGCGAAAAAAAGCGCGTTTTATTTTAATAAATTTTTTTATCGTATCAGGTGCGCGTCAAACCCCACGAGTCGTAAGTGTATTGAAAATCGTCGTTTGATACGCGAGTAATTTTGTCACTGCAGCCCTCTGCTCCATAACACACTCGCCTACGGCTCGTGCGAATACCACCTCGGTCGCAAAGACAAACTCTCTGCACTTATATCAAAATGCAGCTACTATTTATTAGTACAATAAAATTGTGGCGGGGGCGAACACGCGCCTTTTCCGCACTAGTGCGGAAAACAGTCCATTGCGTGCCTAAAAGCGGTGAGATAAGACCGGGTTTTCGAGTAAGCGTATTGAAAAACTCTTTATTTCATTTCAGGGTCCACGGTGACTCCACGCCATGATCATTCGAAGTTCACAAAACACCCTAAAAAATCCAAATGCATCAGACGTGATGACGGTGAAGAAGAATGCTTATATTATGACGATTAGAAAGAAATAGTGGGCATGACAGTGGCCCCCCCTAGCCAAGTTACGACCGTTTCGTTTCGATTGTGTCGAACGCCTCGAGTTGGCCACGCCTCCGTTTCCTTCGTTCTGTCAGTGTCAGAATAAATTGAATTGCAGGCGTAGCCATTTCGAAGCGTTCGACGCAAGAGAATCGAAAGGAACGGTCGTAGCTTGGCTAAAGGGGCAGTCTTAGTCAAATTGATAATCTACAATCGTTAACGCTAAAAGAAAAAATGAAATCATCTCAACTATAAATCACGTGTTCAGAACAAACGAAGAGAAAATTCGTATCCAAGTTCACACCGTTAAATTTTGATCGTTTTAAATTCCGTGGAGAGTCGATTACATGAAACACTATCGAAAATTAAAAAATAAAGATTTTTTTTGAACTCGAATCTACGCATGTACGAAATTAATTTCTTTAAGTAAACTTCAGCTGGGCAGTCCAATGACCTGTAGGTAGTTAGTACGCAACGACCGAAAACTACCTATAAGGTCATTGACTCGATTACTCAGGGCCAAATTCACCAAGAAACTAATCGCGATTATATAAACAAAACGCAGTTTGAGCTCCTAATCGAGATTATAGCTTCATTTTGCGTTTCACCGCTATGAATTAAACCTAGTTTACCCTAAACTCAGTTTCAATTCTTTTGTTGTCGCCCATGTTTACGACACGGAACTTTAAACTAGATTACGCTGAGCTCAGTTTAGTTGAACTGAGTTTTTATATTGAATGGTGAAATCAGCCCTAAAAGAAATTAATTTCGTACATGCGTATATTAAGTCGAGTTTTAGAAAAAAAAGTACTTTAATTTTTTATTTTTTATACAAATCGATAGTGTTTCATGTACCGGATCGAACCTCCACGGGATTAAAACAATCAAAATTAAACGGTGTATATGGTAGTCAAGTTACAATTTTTGTAGAACGAGCGAACGACTCAGGCGCTTCAACATGGCTACCAACTTATCGTTTTCTTAAATCGCTTACGCGCCGAAGCGTTACCGATGGTAGAAAGAAATTCGACACGAAATAGTCGTGACTCGGCTAGGCTTTCTAAAAAAATGTATATATAGTGCTCTATTCTCTATGGACATCAAAAAACTGACATCATGTTGACAGCGTGTATGTAGTGCGAAATCGAATATTTTTATTTATTTATTATTATTGTACAACAAGATTACAATTATTATATAAGAAAAACATACAATCGGCGGCCTTATCGCACTCGGCGATTTCTTCCAGACAACCTAGTAGGGACAGAAATTGCCTGGACACAAAATGGGGTTGCACTTGGTGCAAATATAAAAGCAAAGAAAAATTATATATAAATTATTAATACTAAAATAGATACAACCATCCATACATACAAAAAAATATACAGGCAAGAGAAAACATAGTTTTTTTTTTGTGACTTTTTTACGTGGTTGAAACTTCAACGGTCCGAACTAAGCATTTCGCCGCGTCGTTTATACCGCATACATCGAAGGACTGCAACAATTTGCCTGCTGCAGTCTTCCCGTCCGTTTATAATTTAGGTGTCTTCATGAGGGAATAGGTTCTTAATAAACTAGTGCGCTTCACCATCAACGATTGCATCACTGCTTACCATCAGGTGAGATCGCAGTCAAGTACTAGTTTATATAAATTAAACAAAAATCTGTAGGACAATGTCAGGTTCATTAACAGGTTCAGTACGAAAAAAGGTCTATTATAAGGCTCATACCTTTGATGCTCATACACGACGTATGGGACAGTTCAAGTATTACGTAAGCGGATTTTGGCAAATATTACCTCCCTCCCCCCTCGTAAGCAAAGCTCTCACCCCCCCCCTTCCTCACGTAAACATTGGCCACCAACCCGCACTGGGCCCGCGTGGTGGATTACGGCCCATTCCCTCTCCTACAGAGGAGGCCTGTGTCCCAGCAGTGGGAACTTTAAAAGGCTGTTGATGATGATTATGATGATATACCTAAGATAAGGTTATCTTATTGCGCTTATTATAGTTTCTATGCCCATCTCATCATCAGACCCTGGTTACCTTCTAGCACCAAAATACTCGTCAAGACGGATCACACGAGCCCGAACTCGATGGGGTTGTGTCGTTTAATTACCACGTTCCTATGGCCACCTTCCGATTCCAACATCAGATCAACTCCACGTCATAATAATTTTGTATTGTCATCCGATTTACACATGCATGCAAAATTTCAGCTCAATCGGTAACCGGGAAGTGGATCAAATTTAATTTACAAGATTTCATCCCAGACAAACATCGGGACAGGGGAAACTAAATAAAAGCTTGTAAAAAGAGATTAACATATAGGTACCTAAGATCCCCAATTAAAACAGAATGCAGTTGTGTATCGACTTCAATACGGGGTCACTTTGACCTCGTACTGTACTTAGTCAAAACTTTACGGGGTCTAATAAGCCCCTTACCGCCATGATGATAATTTTCATACGAAGTCTTAAACGCCCCGTACCGCAGGATTGGAAATGATACAAAACTGAGGGCCGCTGTCAATTTGTTAAAATATGATTAGCGACCGTAATAAATATGGCTTTACGCTACGACTAACCCTTTTAAGGGCCGGTTATAGTCACTGAGTTTTTTGTATGAACTTCGCTCGGGACTATGTCGACTTCGCGGCCTCAAAACAGCGGTTTTAATTTTACAAAAAAAAAAAAAAAAAAAACTATTCAAAAATTTGGTTTTTGCGAAGCGCTTTTAAATAACAAGTTTCATTTTTTATTGAACTTTCAAATAATTCCGTAACGTAATCTCGTAGATAAACACGTTTTAAATCGTAAATTAGGGTCAGATTCGCGAAGTTTTTTTTTTATCGAGCCAACTAATTTATGTCATGTTTTAATTTTTGCCAAGCGCTTGGCCATATAGTCAATTTTAATAAAAATAATTTTTCATGGTGTTCTCTTCTATATTTGTGGATTTCCAGAGGTTTAAAAAAGTTCAAAATTAGTAGAACCTGGCCTTAAACACCGTCACGCACCCCTTCTATTCACCCCTGTGTTTCTGCACCGTTAAATTTTGGTCGTTTTAATCCCGTGGAAGGTCGATTCGGTACATAAAACACTATCGATTTAAAAAATAAAGCAATTTTTCTTAAACATTTAAATATTTTATTCCAAGTAAACGTCAGCTAGGCGAGTTCAATGACCTGTACCTCTACCATGAGTTTTCAGCAATAGTATTCGTCGCTACTCGATATCGACGCCGTAAATATTTTGTATGGCAAATTTTTGTTCTGCAAGTGACCGCTAGAGGCGCTGCAAAATTCGGTACATAAAACACTATCGATTTAAAAAATAAAGCACTTTTTCTTAAACACTTAAATATTTTATTTCAAGTAAACGTCAGCTAGGCGAGTTCAATGACCTGTACCTCTACCATGAGTTTTAAGCAATAGTATTCGTCGCTACTCGATATCGACGCCGTAAATATTTTGTATGGCGAGGTCATTGGACTCACCCAGCTGACGTTTACTTCAAGAAATTTAGAAATTTAGCTTCACTTTTTTTTTTGGACTGACCGACATTTTGACAATTCAAAAGTGCCTGTAATTGGTCTATTTGAAATAAACGCTTCTGATTTCTGAAATTAATTTCGTACATACATAAATTAATTAGAATATAAAAAATGTACTTGATTTTTTTAATTTTTATCGACTCTCCACGGGATTAAAACTATCAAAATTTAAGGTGTATACTACTGTAAATTCATGAAAAAATAAATGGAGTTCAAAAAAATTTATTGAAAATTAGCATTCGACCTAAAATAGCAAAACCTTCCTAGCGCTATTGACTGGCAATTTCAAAGTCTCTGCTTTTTCGTTTGGCTCCACTATTGACACATTAAAATTCTTTTCAACAATAGGCTCCCCAGTGGCAGGTTTATCAATTTCCTTAGTGTTATCCTTCAGAATCTCTCCCAAACTAGCCGCATTGTCAGCTTTAACTAAAATTGTTTCTGCAGGCGTTGTCGCATCATCAGTCATCTTCTCTTTATCATCATTTGAACTAGTTGTCGTTACTTTTTCAGGGGTAGTCTCTGTTGTAGTATTGTTATCATTATCGTTAGTTACATGTGTCTCTTCGTTTGCAGCCGTTTTTACTACATCTTTATCAGTTTCTTTAATAAATTGTTTGGTCTCCAAGGTAGTTGGAACATTGGTAGTACCAGTTTCGGCAAGAGCCGGTTCGATTGACATCTCTTCGGATGATGAGTCTTCTGCTGTATGAAATTTGACCTCTATACTGAATTTTTCGTCAGTTTGTTGTTCATCGCCTTCAGGGTTTTGGCTAGATATAATCTGAAAAGGAGCTTCACCCTCAACTAGCGAAGCTTCCGAATTAGTCGACGGTGTTCGTTCTTTTTTTTTATTTTGTGCCAAATTCTGCTGCACAATCTTGTTTAGTTGATCAATTTTTTGTTGCATCGAGGCTAACTGTTGTATAATGCTTGGCTGTTGATCTAATGGTAATTTCATCTCGCTTGACTGTTGGATCAAGCCTGACTGCGGCTGTAACACTGTCTCTTTTACAATGTCTGTCTGTTGCTTTAGCTGTTGCCACAAATTTGATTTCAATACATTATCAGTCACTTCCTCATTCGAGTTTGCTTCTAGCACTTGCTTGACATACCTCACTTTTTTCCCAGGCCCAAAGTGCTTTGGGCTTGTAAATTTAAACTTTTTAGGAACTACGGTTTTAGTATAACTGTAATCCTTTACTGGTTTGTTTTTTAAATATTTCGTTGGTATCTGTACTTGTCCTAGATAATGAATTCGTGGCTGATCGTTTTTATCCGTTATGTCTTCATAAGTACCTTCGAATAGTATGTCTTCTTTAAAGACTTTTACTGGAACTGAATTTTTTACTTGAATCTTTGGTTTATTGCGAACATTTTGGTTGACCACTGCTTTCAATTGCTTTGCAAGTGCGTTATTTACTTGTGTACTAAGTTGGGTGTTATCGTCTCCTCCTTTGTCAATAATTTCTTGCAAAATTCCATGTTTCAATTTATCTATCAGTTCATCGAGGGTTGACATTTTTGGTGCAGTAAGCCGTGTTTTCGGTGATGGATCTTTCGGTAGCAGAAGTGAGGTTCTTGGTCGTTTTTTCGGCTGATAATTCAATGGTTTCATACCTTCATAGGGATATTCGTTCCCTTCTCCGACGTATTCAACAGTTTTATCTGTATTCTCGTAATCTTCTAATGTTTCTCTGTTATTGTTTTTCAGATCTGTTTCTAGAACCATTACTTTGATTTGATTACCTATGTTTTTGTTTGGTACGTATTTCTTAGCTAAGGATTTTAAATCATTGAGATTTGTAGCTAGAACGACATAGGTGTGAACTGATGAAACTAGTATTGATGTGTAATCTGAAATAAGTTAAAAATATATAATTAATATGTCGATACAGGAATTACAGGATGCCGATCAAAATCGAAGTACTTTTCAGAGACTCTATTTTATGGACGCCAGTCATCGCCCAAAAAAAAAAAAAAATTCCAGCCAAAACAACTGATTTATTGTGATTTAAGTTGTAGGTATTCACTTCACTTCAGACTAGTTGGTCATACGGCGACCTACAGAGGAAAGAACCCGCGTGTCTGCGGTCAGAATTTTTATCTGTTGGATTCGTGCAAACGTCATATCGGGATTCTGTCAAAGTGACATGTGTCACTTACGCAGCTCATTTCATCCGTTTTCAAACTTCCGTACTATTGACTTCACCGACGAAATAATAATGTTAGAATATATATGAATGTGTTAAGTGTGTGATAATGTTCCCACAGCTGGGACTTTGACCTCCTCTCTAGGAGAAGGAATAGTTAGTTCGTCGTTACCACTGGACCACCTCTGCTCTAGACAACAAGTTCATATATAGATACTCGCCGCAGGAGGTAAGGCAGCACAAAGTAGGTGTCGGGTGGCTCAAATAAGCTGTGACCTTAAGGGGATTACATCACCCAAATCCAAAAAAAAACACCTAGGTTGTTTGTAGTTTATAGATTATTCCTTATGTACGATTACCATATAAAAAATGAAGGAGATACTTAAGGACATTACTAATAAATTGTATTGCTTACGTTTCTCAAAAAACTACCCTAACTCTAGAAAAAAAATCTGGTAAATAGGCCCTTTTTTGAACATTAATTCCATATTTTCTCGAAAACGGCTCTATATTTATACATTGAATTTATATCAAAATATATGTTACGATAAATTGAATAACTTGTATTGATTTTTTTTCTAATTTCATTGAATATCGATAAGTAATCAAGAATAAATCGAATCAGTACTAACACCCCGCGCGCAGTACCCTCTGCAATGCCTGTGTAGAGGTCAATTCTTCTCTAATAGTGTATAGGTAAATTTTTCAAGGTCATTGAGCAATGTAATACCCTTAAGTCTGGTTGGAACACTCGCACTGAAGGTTCGGCCAATTTTGCCTAAAAAACTGGTTTCGGCCCTAAAGGAGCCACATATCCGGCTCGACCGAAATTAGTGTCTTTGAGCTAACAGCTGCGATAGCTACCTAAAAACCAACTGACTTGGTCGTTTATGTTCTTTTTTTGTTACCATGAATTAAGTATTTAGAATTTTGTAAAAGTCATAAATATGTAACTGTATAATTAAGAATTACTTTTGTCAGGAATAATTGTATCGAATTTTTTTTAATATTTCGTCAGTTTTTCTGTTACCACGTTCAGTTTTGATTTCGGTTTAGGCCGAAACTGGAAGAAAAGCCAAACATTCGGTTATGGTTTCGGCTTCTTGTAATTAAATTTTATATCAGCTTTGAGGAACATGTGAAAATATTTGTATAGCCTACAGATAGTCCTGTTTGTGTGAATTTACATATTTGTGAACCCATCAAACATTCAGGAGTAATTCGCAATGTGGGACAACATTTTATTTTTAGTACTTTAGGTTTTAAAAATTGTTACTTACATATTAAGAAAAAATATATGAAATACATTGTGAAACTATTGAATGTTTTGTTTTAGTTTAGTTTTAAAGTATAAATAAATACATTATCTAAACTATATACAACTAACTATATTATTCTAATCGCGTCGCGTGTTTTACTTATTTCATTTCACAGTATAATTTTATTGACATAGATTTCTGAATTCGTTTATTGAACTGTTCTTAACACGTCAGTTGCAGAATGGGGTTGAAAATACCTCAAGAATTTAGAATTTTTTCCCAATTCAATGATCAATGTCGCAGGTGAATTATTGTACTTCAATTCGAGAAGAGATAAAATAGAATTAAGAACTCCTTTCTATGGCAAAAAAAAATATACTATATGAGGGAGCAAAACTATACAATGAAATACATGATGACGTATTTAACGGAAAAAGCTGGTACACTGTTAAATTTTGATCGTTTTAATCCCGTGGAGGGTCGATCTGGTGCATGACACTTTCGATTTGTGAAGATAAAATACAAAAATTAAGTACTTTTTTTCTATAACTCGAATAATCAATATTACTAACTCAATATACCTACGCATGTACGAAATTAATCTCTTTAAGTAAACGAGTCTGGGCTAGATCGAGGTGGCCCGAAAGAAAAATACCTGGAAGCAATTGGGGGAGGCCTTTGCCCATCAGTGGGAAAGTATAGGCTAACAAAAAAAAAAGTAAACGAGTCAATGACCTTGTAGGTAGCTGTCGGTCATTGCATACTAACTACCTGCAGGTCATTGAACTCGCCCAGCTGACGTTTATTTAAAGAAATTAATTTCGTACATGATGCATAAATTAATACGAGTTTAAAAAAAGTACTTTATTTTTTTAATTTTATCTTTACAAATCGATAGGGTTTCATGTAACGAATCGAAAAAAGGCCTAGAAGAATACATTAAAACGATATACTAGTACATCGAATGTCATCTATTATATCTCATAATAATTCTATTGTTTACGCTTTTATTATAAAATTTCTATATATTTCTCAACATGTTATTGAACCGTAATGTTCTTTTTTTTTTTGAGAAATAAATGTCTTTAAATTGACATTAATTTTTCCTCGTTTCCTATGGAGAAGAACTGGCAAGATACTCCTTGGTTACTCAGAATGCATTAGTTAGTAAACCAAAACTACTGCCGAAGGACTATAATGAGTAAAATACACTTTGTGTACCCCAGAATAAACACACAAGGCATTATGGCACTTGGTCCAACTCCCACAGGTACATGGGCAATATCCTTTAATCCAGATTCATTCAGCTATTTGAGCAGCAGAGGTGAAGAAATATTTTTTTATTGATATAAACTAGTGCTTGACTGCGATCCCACCTGATGGTAAGCAGTGATGCAATCATTGATGGTGAAACCCAATAGTTTATTAAGAGCCTATTCACTCTAGCCTTGAAGACACCTAAATTTTAATCGGACGGGAAGACCGCAGCAGGCAAACTGTTCCAGTCCTTCGATTAGCGCGGTATAAACGACAAAGCAAAACGTTTAGTCTAATGAATGTCTTGTGTAATGTAAGGATCGGATCCTCGATATCCGTGATTAGTCCATACCGTAGAAATTTAAACAACATAAGGATGTTTATTCATTCGCCGTACTGGTTGTCCGATGGTAGAACGGAGATGGCGGAATTAAGTCGTTCAATTCCCGCGCACACTCTCCAAAATGCATCCTGTAAAAAACCGAAAGGCTGGCTACTCTACGCCTGTGCTCAAGGCTTTGATTGGTCTCAATTTATTTGCCGCTTACTATATGCTCTGTAATTCGACCACATTCGCATTTACAGGTTGGTAATAAATAGAAAAATAGAAACATGACTTTAACGAGTTAAATCGAAAATTCATCAGATAAGACGGGAAATAAAAATGTAGAAACAGTTTGAGAGAGGTCGTAAAACACGAAGTACAACCTTATTTTTAGTGTATATTGCGAAATTCGAAGCACGTGTTTAGTATTTTTATGTAAAGAATCTATGTACAAAATTTCATAACTGTATCATGAAAAATCACGAAGTTATAAGCTAGTTGCTTGTTGTGTTACTTGGTTGTTCACACAAACACATGGTCACCGGGCCATCTGGGTGACTGAGGGGTTGTTTTACTCCCGCACCCAGCTGTGCGCTGGCGCCTCATGCCCGCAATAGCCTGAGGTGATCTGTTTTGTACTTAGTATTGATGGACGAAATTGTGATTTTTTTAAATATTTTTGGGAAAAAATATAAGACACTACTTCCCGCTCCGCCCAAGGGCGCGATTTGTCATTGGAAAAAAAATATGGTGTAAAAATTTTGGAATCGATTCTGAACAAACTATTTTCAGGTTTTGCGTATACTAAAAATAATGTTGTAGTTGTAACTATATGTTTGGCTGGTCATGTTCACCGAAGGTACAGTATGCTTAGCCAAGACACGGCTCTCATTGTGAGAAGGTTCCTGTCTCTGGAGCACCGATACCTTGGCCCTGCTTCCGACATCGGTGGACTACCATTTTTTATATAAAAAAAAAATTAACAACATTATTTTCAGTTTAAGTGAAACCTGATTATAGTTTGTTCAGAATCAATAACTGAAGCGATACCAACCATTTTTATACCATGCTATATATTTTCCCAAAAATGTTTAAAAATGTCACAGGTCACGATAGGACATAGCGGGCATTAGATGCCGCCAGCATACAGCTAGGTGCGAGAGCAAAACAACCCCTCAATCGTCCGGATGGCCCGGTGACCATGTGTTTGTGTAGACAGCCAGGTAACATAACAAGCTTATAACTTTGTGATTTTTCATGATACAGTTATGGAATTTTTTACACAGATTCCTTGCATAAAAATACCAGACCTGTGTTTCGGATTTCGCATATACTAGAAATAAGGTTCTATATGTTCCATACGTTTTTATATGTATACACCGTTAAATTTTAGTCGTTTTAATCCCGCGGAGGGTCGATTCGGTACATGAAATACTATCGATTTGTAAAGAAAAAATTAAAAAATAAAGTACTTTTTTTCAAAAACTCGAATTAATATACGCATGTACGAAATTAATTTCTTTAAGTATTTATTGGTAAAAGTGTCAATGCGACTGACTTGAAGAAATCGTTGATCGCTTCTTTGGACGCCTGAAGAAGGTATTGGTCGCGGGGCAAAGCTATGCTAGAAGTAAATAATCAGACAGTAAATTATAGCTTAAATGCTTTAATCCACATTAAATACTAATATTAATATTACTTAAATATAAAATAGTACATTATTTCGTCCAAAACAACATTTCTTTTTTATAAAAAATTAATTAATTTTAAGGTTAGACTATTGATGCGTTCAGTTGTTCCATTTTATGTCGATTGCGTTTTGTTAGCACTCCTCACTACTCTAGTTTTGCTGGGCAACATTTCTGGGAACAAAAAGAGACAATATATTTAGTGAAAAAATAAAATTGATTAACCTGTCCTAGGTCGAGAGGACACCGGTGTCCTCTCACATCCACTCCACTATAGGCCATAATTCCGATGTTTAGAGTCTACTTTTGTATGAACAAGTTTGGTAGTAGTGGATCTACATATGTAACACAGCAGAAAAAGTCCGCAGAAATCGGAACTAAAGGCCGAAACTGTCCTTAGTTCATTGCATTCGTCGCTGGAATAGATACCGTGCCCGATTTGGAATGTAATAATACATTAAGTTCTCCGACACGACTACATGCACACCGGTGAAGTTAAACTAGAGAAACTGCGTGGGTAATAATCCGGTTTCCGCAGTGTCTTTTTGCCCTTTTTTAGGTGGGAAAAATCATCTAATGACATCTCCCGCTCTTGGACGGAGCGAGAGGGTGTGTCAGACTTTTACTGACTAAAAACCCACTCCTGTTCCTTCTTTGGCTTCGTTCTAGAGCCCCACTTTCTCATAAGCTGTGGCCCTAGTAGGCTTCGACCCTGCTGGGACCTACGGTTTGCTGACAACTGCTTCAAGCGCGCGTGGAACGCTATACGCAGTCGGCGACTTGGGCTCGGTCTGGACGGTTATAGAATAAGATTCTAATAGACGCTTGCTTACCATAAGCGAGTTCTCTGCCGAGTCGTGGTGAAAAGTTCATGGTCCTTCCAAGCCGGGGGGAGAAGTACTTTGTCCTGCTGTCAATTTGTTCGGGATCCGGGCGATACCTTCGAAAAACCAAAGTAAAATGGCTGATTAACAATATGTGGCATAATAGAAAATATACATGAAAATAATAATATTCTACAACTAAGTATCACAGAATTCCGTCTAGTCCCAAGCTAAGTAGAGCTTGTGCTATGGGTAATAGACAACTGATAAACATACTTATATATTTCTAAATACATACATATTGTAGACTAGCTGTGCCCGCAACTTCGTTCGCGTGAACAACGAAACTTATCAATGAGTTTTTTGTGTAAAGTGCTATTTGTGTAGAACGTTATCTATCGAGCATACCGGTATTAATACTTCTGTCCCGGCGCGGGCCCTTTGTGGCTAATTACCATAGATATGGGTGACTTAACCTACGACAAACTTATTATTTGCGGTTGGTACAGTAATCGGGTCTAGGGATCGAACCGCAAAATTAAGTTTGTTTTTTTATTGTATATACTTTTCCGGGATAAAAAGTACCCAGTGTGGTGCCTAGGATATTAAAGAATAATTATATCAAGTTTCATCGTAATCGAACCGGTAGTTTTTGCGTAATGCCTGAACAAACAGACAGACAGACAGACAGACAAAAAATTTTTTAATCACATTTTTGGGTTCGGTGTCGGTCTAGTAACACCCCCTGCCATTTATTTTTTTGATATTTTCAATGTACAGAATTTTTACTTCTACAGATTTATTATAAGTATAGACTAGCTGACACGGCAAACGTACCGCCTAATCCTTTTTTTTCTCACCTTTTAAACCTTCCCTGGACTATTAGGAATATTTCAAGACCAAAATGAACCAAATCGGTCCAGCCGTTCTCGAGTTTAAGCGAGACTAACGAACAGCTATTCATTTTTATATACACCCCTATTTTTTAATTAGTGCACAAAAAAATGGGGCTCAATCAGTACCCGTTACTGATCATATTTGTGTAGTCAAAAGTACAAAAAACGAAATTCCAAAATTGTCCACGAAAATTTTTCATTATTGGTAAATTCGTAATTGAATCATTATTCATAACAATTACTACTAGAAAATACTAAGCGCAGTGTTTTTTTCATTTTTATTGACATTCTTTCATTCATAAACAATAACCTGTACAATGTTTCCAGAAATTGAGTGACATTTTGGGATATAAACAAACGCTCATAACTTTGCTGTTTATGAATATTATGCATTGAGACTTTACTTAAATAATAACAAGACCTTTTCTAGCCGTTTAAGTATTTGCCATAATTAAAAAATAGTGGTGTATAAGATAAATTACACTCAGAACACAGAACTAGTGATCCTGCTCATCACACCAACATGTTTTTGGGTAAGAATCAAACCCACAACTGTTCAGGCCACCTATAGATTCTTTATATAAAAATTTTAGACACGTGTGTCGGGTTTCTTATATACTAAAACTAATTTATATTTCGAAAGTCTCACATTTCCTGGTCAGCGGGTGTGGCCGGCATATCATTGGCCAGTTGTCTGCCAAGTCGGGGGGTGAACTCGACGTTGTCGAACACTTTGTCGTCGTATGACAAGCTGCGGCCCAGCTTGGGGGTGAAGATCACCTTCTTGGACACTGTGAACGAGATAAAATGGTTTTTTAAGGTCATAGCTCATTATTGCCACCCGGTAAAATAAGCGCGCCAAATTAATGATTTATGAAAATAAATGCCAATAACAGTTGTTAACAGCAATAACAACTGCTATTGGCATTAATTTTTTTAAACCATTTCTTTTTTACCCGACTGCGCCAGAAGGAGGGTTATGTTTTTCGAGAGTACCTATGTATGTATAATTGTTTGACACGCTCTGCAGCCTGAACGGCTCGATGGATTTTAGCTTGAGAGGTGACGTTAGATTCGTATTTACTGTGAGAGTGACACTGGGTATATCAAAATAAAAAAAAAAACACCAAATTCAAATGTTTGGCACGCTCTGCGACCTGAACGGCTCGATGGATTTTAGTTTGAGAGGTGTCTTTAGATTCGTAATTACTTTGAAAGAGATATCGTAATAAAAAAAAAAACTAAAAAAATAAAAAATAAAAAACGGTAATTTAAAAAACTAAAAAACCCGACTGCTTTTCTGAGCATTCATGAAAAAGCCCTAAAACAAGAAAGTCGTTGTACCCGATTGCACTTATCTATATAATATTTTAAATACTGGCATTCGGGACCCATTCTAGAATTGAGAGCACATACCTATATTACATTGCAGATTACTCCAATCTATTGACTAGACGGCTGACTTTCTAGAATGGGTCCCGACTGCCAGTATATAAAATATTATATAGATAAGTGCAATCGGGTACAACGACTTTCTTGTTTTAGGGCTTTTTAATGAATGCTCAGAAAAGCAGTCGCGTTTTTTAGTTTTTTAAATTACCGTTTTTTATTTACGAGTGCAAAAGCGCTAAAGTTCGAAGAGCCTAACTTCAGACGCGCCAAGATCCGTCGGCCGTGCTGTACCTACTTTTTAAAATCCTAAAATTGCAGCTTAGCGACCTACAATTATGACATAATATTTAAATGTAATTAAGTTCCGTATTTCAAAAGAAAACACAGAACCCTTATAGGATCAATTAAACAATCAATCAGTTTATAGCGGAAAATAAGTTGAACCATCCGCCGCGGCTACACGCAGCTTCCCTCCCTCCGCCTTGATTGAGACCCGAAAACTCGAAAACTGTTTATAATACTCGTCACACAAGTTGAACCATCATGGCGGTCCATCTGGGATGCGCTAATCGATTTTCAGGTTCCAATCGAACGCAACGGGTTCAACTCATTTGCCATCTAGGTACTATCGCGGTAATTTCTGCCTGATAACTTGAAAAAAATTTCGCTAGAACCCTTCGACGCGGCGCTAAACCAAACAAACACTTTGTAGTTTTCATTTCGAGTGCAAGCAAAAATGAACTTTACGGTTGTCAGGCGGAATTTCTTTGATGGTACAAAGTACATACCTCTGCCTTCAGGCTCATCAGCTTGCATTTCATAAGGTAATTGATCGTAGTAGTATTTCAACGTATCCGCAGCTTCCAGAAGCTTGAAAAACGCTTGTCTGAAAAGAAAATAGCAGTTTTAATAAAATAAATTTTACAACAAAAAACCGGTCGAAATTTAGTCCCTCGAATATTGGCGACCTCGCTACGCTCGGACGCCAAACTTCTTCTCGGACTAAATAAGTTACTTTCACCCCAAGTGTAATAATGTACTATTGTGTCAATAAACTATTATTATTGTTATCAATGCGAAGATTTATGATTGTGAAGAACATGTTACGAATTTTTGGACATATCAGGGCCCCTGTAGCCCGAGGCCCTGATTTGTATATCAGTGTATATCATTGTAGGAAGTTAGTGATAGTGTGACGGCTGACAGGATAGAGTGGAAGAAAAAACGTGTTGCGCCGACCCCAAGTAATATGGGACAAGGGCAGGAAGAAGAAGAAGAAGAATATAATAATATATTCCACAACTATCACATAATACTAAGCTAAGCAGAGCTTCTATTATGGGTACCAGACAGCTGATAAACATACTTGTATATTTCTAAATACATACATATTATAGATAAATAACACCCAGACACAGAACAAATGATCGTACTCATCACACAAACATTTGTCCTGGGTGGGAATTGAACCCACGACCTCCGGCATAGCAGTCAGGGCCACTAACCGCTAGACCAACAGGCTTGTCAATACAGTAGATACGGAGGTAGCTACGCCTGTTCATGAGACCAGAAACCAACAACATTCCTTCCGTTCCATGCGCGCCTCAAAGAGGAAAAGGCTCTGCAGGGCCGATGCCTGCTAGGGCCATGAAGAAAAGTATGAGAGGATACTCGTGGTCCTAGAACGCATAAGGCAACTGAGGGAGCATAGCCAATAAAAGTCTGACACGCCCTCTCGCTCCACCTAAGAGCGCGAGAAGTCATTAGATGATTACCCACCTTAAAAAAAACTTCTGAGGCGCGTTTTCATGAATTAATAAAAATAAATGAAGAATGCTAGGCTAGAGTCATTTGAATAATGGTATTTTAAGAAGTAATTTTCCGATTTTTCAGTTTCTGATTTTGTTATTTAACACGTATATATTATATACAACATTAATTTTAGTATATGGGAAACCTAAATATAGTTTGTTCAGAATCAGTAACTGAATCGATTCCAATCATTTTTACACCATATTATATTTTTTCCCAAAAATACTTTTTTAAAATTTACAAGTTGAATACGTACAAGTTCAAAAAAGTCATCGCAAGCTTGAATATCGCAACTGAATGAATACAAGTGCGTTTTATAGTCAGTAAAAGTCTGATACTATCCCCTCCCGCTCCATCCAGAGCAGTTGCACTTACTTAAGGCCAGGTTCTACTCATTTTAAACTTTTTTAAACCTAAGAAGAGAACACAATGAAAATTTATTTTATTAAAATTAATATGACCAAGCGCTTGGCAAAAATGAAAACGATATAAATTAGTTTGCTCGATAAACAAAAATCGCGAATCTGACCCTAATTTACGATTTCAAACGTATTTATCTACGAGATTACGTTACGGAAATATTTGTAAATTACAAAAAAAAAATAAGGTTGTTATTTAAAAACGCTTCGCAAAAATAAAAATCTTGAATAGATATTGATTTTTGTATATAAAAATAAAACCGCTGTTTTACATAGTCCCGAGCGAAGTTCATACAAAAAAACAGTGACTGAAACCGTCCCTTAATAACTTCACAGCCCCAAAAAAATATAATTAAACGGTTAAACCGCCTTATTCCAAAACGCGATCTAAAATAGATCCGGGACTATTACAAGGTTTAATTCCAATTATACACAATATAATGGCATGTGATAAATGACGCTCGGCCACAGCGCGGCGTGGCGGCAACGCTGCAACCGCACTGCCGTCGCGCAACACATTGCAGCTAATTTGAAGGCACTCTAAATTTATTTCCAGGACTATTACTAGGTTCAATGCCAATTAAATAATAATCAAATTAAAAAATTTGAGTGGACCTGTCCAGTCAGTGCAAGCATTTGTCAGTATCCGTATAGCTCAACTTAAGACTACTAAGGAGCTCAACGAGTTAACTAACAATACCAAGGAAAGAACATTTGGGTAGGCAGAAATACTCAAATTACAAGACATACGTCAAAATACCAACCCGCACTGGGCCCGCGTGGTGGATTACGGCCCATTCCGTCTCTTAAAGATGAGGCCTGAGTCCCAGCAGTGGGAACATTAAAAGGCTGATGATGATGATGATGACGTCAAAATAACAGAAAAGAAAAAAATGGTCCACATAGTCCTCATATTCACAATTATAAACTAAACCAAATAATAGTCCCGGAACTATTTTTAGATCGCGTTTTGGAATAAAGCGAAAGATTTTCAATAGTCCATACCTGTTGTCTTCAGTGTTCACTCTGAGGGATCGCTTGCCTATCCTGGGACCGAACCACATGCCTCCTCGGTCGCTGTGTGCCCCCCTATCGGATCCGCCATCCTGTAACAAAAGAGTTAGGAAATATAGTACCATCTTTGCTAGGGAACTCGGTGATCTTGCGAAGGCTTATATCAAGCGTAAGCGATGCGCCTCAATCATGCGCAGAGTACGCGTCAGCCCCAGCAACATCCTGAAGACTATAGCGGGTAGGTGGGACATCCCCATACTGGAACATTGTATACGCTTGCCCCTGGGGCGTATAATACTTAAAAAAAAGCTAATTATTGTTTCTGGTATATAGTTATACACCGTCAAATTTTAGTCGTTTTAATCACGCGGAGGGTCGACCGAAAAAATTAAAAAATAAAGTACTTTTTTTCAAAAACTCGAATTAAAATAAGCATTTACGAAATTAATTTCTTTAAGTAATTACACCCAGACACAGAACAAATGAAATAAAGATAGTCTTCGATTGGTTACTTCATTAAGCAAAAAAAAAAATTATACTCAAAAAAAAAAATACCAGATACATTTTATTACAATAGAAAACGTACATTTTGTCTTATTTTTTAATTCAATTTTTTTTCTTGGACTAAAAATAACAATAATAAAATATCAATGTTGCAGATTGTTGGGGGCAAAAAGCTTCAAGTCATCCATGTAAAGGAGGTGAGATATAACCTGACCACCTCTCTTCAACCGGTAGCCTAGACCTAAATTCTCCAGCAGTGTGCTCAGAGGATTCAAGGCTAGGCAAAACCAAAGCGGACTCAAACTGTCACCCTGGAATATACCTCGCTCGATCCTTACCGGTTCGCTATTCCTTCGAATATGTCGACATCCTGGATAGCGAAGGACCGTCCTCCATTGCCTCATACATGACATCAGGAAGGTGCGTAGTATTGCATCAATTTTGTACAATTCTAGCACCCTCATGAGCCATGTATGAGGAACTGAGTCGTAGGCCTTCTTATAGTCTATCCAACATGTCGACAGATCCTTTCGGGAACGCCGAACCTGTTGGCTAATGGCCATATCGATGAGGAGTAGCTCCTTAGTACCGCGGGACCCATTCCTACATCCATTCTGAGAGGCAGACATAATAGCGTTATTGTCTACGTGGCAGTTGATCTTACCTCTCAAAATGGATGTAAGAACTTTATAAACAGTCGGCAAACATGTAATTGGCCGATAGTTTTTGGGTTCCGCGGTGCTACCAGATTTGTGGAGCAAGTGGGTAACTCCTGTTGTAAAAAACTCGGGTAGCAAACCAGACTCCAAGGCGGTCTGATATTGAGATGCCAAACGAGCGTGCGACCTAGTGAGCCACTTTATCCAAAAGTTGTGCAGTCCGTCCGGCCCTGGAGACTTCCAATTAGGCAACGGACGGACTGCACGGGCAACATCTTGGGGGCTGATTGTGACTGCCCCCATTTCTGGTATTGATTCGCACGCTCGCTCGACCTCTCGAATCCAACCTTCAGTAGTGCCATCAGGATGGAGTTTGGTGTGGACAAATGTGCAGTCATGCATGTAAAGCGAGGGGAGGTTGTGGAATCCGTGGGTATTCAACTCACGGATTCCATTGGCCTGAGATCCCTCTCTCCAACTGAAACTTATAAGTATTTGGGTATGTCGGAAGCCCTAGGCATCAATATCACTGACATGAAACAATCGTTGAAGGAGCGCTTCTTTGGACGTCTGAAGAAGGTTTTCAATAGCCTTCTTTCAGGCGGAAACAAGGTGCGCGCCTTCAACGGTTGGGTCATGCCGGTATTGATGTACTCTTTCGGCGTACTCAAATGGACTCAAACGGAACTTGACGCCCTGGATAGGCGGGTCCGAACACTGCTGACTGCATACCGAATGCATCACCCACGATCGTCGGTGATGAGACTGTATATCCCGCGGAAGTGTGGCGGTCGAGGTTTTTTAAATGCCAAGACCCTCCACAACCGCGAGGTATGCAGTCTCAGGGAGTATTTCCTAGCTGCCGACGTGGGTATGCATCGAGATGTAGTGGCAGTGGACAAGGGACTCACCCCGCTCTCCTTGGCTAAGGAGAACTGGCGCAAACCGGTAGTGCTTGACACTAACGATCGCAGGGAAGTATGGCAGAGCAAGGAACTTCACGGACGCTTTTTCCGGGCCCTTCACGGGCCCGATGTAGACCAATTGGCGTCCGTAGCTTGGCTGCGTTTCGGTGACCTCTTTGGGGAAACCGAAGGTTTTATCTGTGCAATTATGGACGAAGTTATCATGACGAATAACTACCGGAGATTTATTGTGAAGGACGGCACGGTTGACATCTGTCGGGCGTGTCACCGTCCGGGAGAATCAATTCGTCACATTATCTCCGGTTGTTCTCGTCTGGCTAACGGCGAGTATTTGCATAGGCACAACCTTGTAGCCAAGATTATCCATCAGCAACTTGCTTTGAAATACTCTCTTGTGGGATCGGAAGTGCCGTACTACAGGTATGAGCCCGACCCAGTTCTTGATAATGGTCATATCACGTTGTACTGGGATCGGTCCATCATCACTGACAGGACTATTGTAGCCAATAAGCCTGATATAGTGGTGGTGGACCGAAACGAGAGGCGTGCAATGATTGTTGACATATCCGTTCCGCATGACGAGAACCTCGTGAAAGTCGAGAAAGATAAACAAATCAAGTATATTGACTTGGCTCGCGAGGTTGTCGACATGTGGGAAGTGGATTCGGCGATCATTGTACCGATAGTCGTGTCGGGTAATGGCTTAATAGCCAAGAGCCTCGACCAACACCTTAGGAGGCTCTCGTTAGGCGGCTGGATCAAGGGCTTGATTCAGAAAGCGGTACTCCTGGACACGGCTCGTATTGTTAGGAGGTTCCTTTCTCTGGAGCCCTGACCGCCGGTAGCTTGGACCCTGTTCCCGATACCGGTGGGACACTATTTTTTATATTTTTAAATGTTTTTTTTTTATGTTTTTTTTTTAAAGAAATATTTAAAAATATAATTTATAAGTTTAATCTAATGAATAAAGAGAACAATAATAAAACATATGGAATATTTTTTTACACTATTACACAACGCCGTCTAGCTTCAAGCTAAGCAGAGCTTGTATTATGAGTACTAGACAACTGATAAACATACTTATATATTTCTAAATGCATACACATTATAGGTAAATTACACCCAGACAAAGAACAAATGATCGTGCTCATCACACAAACATTTGTTCTGGGGACATTGCACTTATCATTTACTGTAACTATAAACTGTACACCGTTAAATTTTGGTCGTTTTAATCCCGTGGATGGTCGATTCGGTACATGAAACACTATCGATTTGTAAAGATAGAATTTAAAAAAAAGTACTTTTTTTCTAAAACTCGAATTAATATACGCATGTACGAAATTAATTTCTTTAAGTAAACGAGTCAATAACCTTGTAGGGAGTTGTCGGTCGTTGCGTACTAACTACCTACAATTTATTTGCCTCGATCAGCTGACGTTTACTTATAGAAATTAATATATTAAAAAATAGTGCTTTATTTTTCATTTTTATCTTTACAGATCTGATTTCATGTACCCAATCGACCCTCCGCGGGATTAAAACGACCAAAATTTAACGGTGTATATTTTTAATTTTGTTTTCTAATTCCCAACTTACCTTCACATCGTTATTGTTAGCAAAAACACTGCTAATTATTATTGTAAAGATAAGAAATCCAGTAATTATTGTTGAGCTGTACATTTTTGAAGGAGGTACTGCGAGAGACTGATAACCCTGGGTAGCAGAGGGTACTATATATACGAAACTAAATGGAAATCTTATGTTAATGTGGGGGAGGCTGGGGAAATCACGACGCGTGCCTGTCTAGGCTCCATACAGACACGCGCGTGGGGAAAATACGTTTAAAAAAAAACAAAAAAGAAGTCGGTGTTTCTGGTTTTGTGTCTTCATTATTCAACACTGACTTCGGAAATTTACTTAAAATTATTTTGCACTTGTTTTAGAAGAAAAAAAGTCGCCCTGATGTTTTTTTTTATTTATTTTTTTTGTGTTAAAATCATCCTATGAAATCTCCCACCCTTGGGCGGAGCGGGAGATAGTGTCAGAAATTTACTGACTAAACACCCATGAGGATACGGTGTTCTGCCGAAGCGGGGCACACCTCTACCGTGTCTCTGGCGGTCCACACAGTGATGACACTCGGGCGTCGGATCCGCACAAATCCAGTGCAAAAACTTCCCGAACAGTGGTGTTCATTCTCTAAGAAAACGCAGTGCTGCCGCAACGACGGACATTCAAATAGGATACATTGAATTAACAATCCAATGTATAGGCGTATTAGGTTGACAATCTAATGTATCCTATTTGGGTCTTCGTCGTTGAGGCAGCGCTTTCTTAGAGAATAGCACCATTGACCGTGTTCGGTGAGATCCTGCGTCATGAGGAAGGTGAGGACGCCGTGAGGTCTTTCCAGCCACTCCTCGAAGAGGGGACTTATCGCCATAATTATGATGTGCCCAACGTGGCCCCTGCGAATCAAACCTACTTTTTCAAAAAACTCCGTTAAATTAAATCTTAAAAGCAAGACTCAATGTAACTTATTATATTTCTTCTACTAAACATCAGTTTAGTAAAAAAAATGACTGATATGTAGCGACATCTATGTCGTCACAAAAAGAACTAATCCTGCATCGCGCAAGTAAGATTCGCTGCGCGATTGGAACATATAGAACAAACCCGAATTCATCTATCGGGCAGTAGCCCACCAGATATAACACCTGTCTGGTCGGAGGATCCTCCCTTTTCAACGGAGGTATGTGGGACTTTACTCTCTGTTCCGCATACCCCCAAAGATATTTTATTATTATTGGATTTATGACTGCAATTAATAGTAATAATAAGTAATTATTAAAATAACATTGTTCAGACAGTAGTTCTTGGCAACCAGTCCACTTAAGGCTCCAAAAACCATAGCCCAAGATCTTAGTTGTCCATATGTCGCAATAGTGTTTATATCAGGATATACTAGCATAGCGCGTAAGGGGATAATCACCGTTTGGTATCACGTTCCATTAAGGGCCGGTTCTAGTCACTGTTTTTTTTTGTATGAACTTCGCTCGAGATTATGTCGTCTTCGCGGCCCCAAAACAGCGGTTTTATTTTTATATAAAAAAAAAAAACAAAAACTATTGAAGATTTTTGTTCTTGCGAAGCGCTTTTAAATAACAAGCTTAATTTTATTTTTGTAACTTTCAAATAGTTCCTTAACGTAATCTCGTAGATAAATACGTTTGAAATCGTAAATTAGGGTCAGATTCGCGATTTTTTTTATCGAGCCAACTTATTTATATCGTGTTTTCATTTTTGCCAAGCCCTTGGGCATATAGTTAATTTTAATGAAATAAATTTTCATGGTGTTTTCTTTTATATTTGTGGATTTCCATAGGTTTAAAAAAGGTCAAAATGAGTAAAACCGGGACTTAAAAGCGTCTAAAAGGGCCTCTGCGAGTTGGTTTCGACTCCTCGTACGCCGTCCAAAGGTCCAGGACCTCAGGTTCCTGAGACAAATAAGAGTTATTAATAATAATTTGCAGTATTTTTGTTTTTATTGTTACACAATACCAGAAGTTCAAATGTGTGAGTCGGTTTCTCCATACAAACTTTACCCCCCTTTTCCATGAGGAATTTCAGAAAATGCTTTCTTATCAGATGCCTACGTCACACAAAGAACATATCCTCCAAGTTTCATATCTTTACGATCAGCGGTTTAGGCTGTGCGTTGATCCGTCTGTCATTCAGGACAAAGCATTTTGTAAGTATACTAGCGACCCGCCCCAGCTTCGCACGGGTGCAATGGTGATATTAACACGTTGGTGGACAGTACTATCTCACTGAATGCGGCAACTATGACACTACTTATTTTCATACATTGCCCACGGCCGTAGTGTCACAATGCATTGAAAAAAATATATGTATGATAGCACTATTCTAGGCATAAACGTCGTAAGGCGGTTAAAAGGCAAAACGCACGAACACCGCAGCGACGCACTACTCGACCGATTGTATGTAGCTACGACGCCCACGAACGTACTGTGCGTAGGAAGGAGGCCATAAAAAACTTGAACTAGTACTTTCTTAGACGAATTTTTGAGAATTGTGTAGTAACAGTACTAAAGTCTTAATTATACCTATGGTGACACTACAACATGACGTTCTTTATGATAGCACAGAATATATAATAGTACCTTACCGGTACAGAAGTTTCACTCCCGAGTTTAGGTATGATAAACGCAAGCGTCCGGTCACCGGACTAGTCTCAATAGGCTGGCACTCGCTCGACTTGTCGCACACGCAGCGCACGCATCCGCGAAACAAATTTTAAAGTAAACTGTTAATACCGTAAGGTACTAGGTATTGTATATTCTGTTGGAAATCTAATCAGTTCTGTGTCGTGAGTGATGGAGGCACATAAAACAAAAAAGACAAAAAGATATTGTATTGCAAATGGATGTTTGAACTCCACAATTAAAATACCCAGTTTGTCACTGTTTGCTCTTCCCAAGGACCCTGAAAGGTACTTCATTTGTATAACAGGTCATACACTTACTTAAATAAACGCTATGATATAAACAAAATTATCGTGAATGAAAAAATAAACAATCCATCATAAATTGGTCTCTAACTGCATTGGTTGTAATATGGCGGTGAGTGTCTGTTTATACTGAACGAACCTATCATATATGTCAATGGCTAAGCGACTCGCGCGCTCGCCGGCGCCGCCCGGCCCGCGCCGCCGCTCTCTTGAATAATAGTCGAGGAGCCAGAACAACAGATTACTTCTTGAAGCTTTTTGTAAGATTACGCATTTATGCTACATTAAAATTTAACAATCGTTGCTTTAAATCAGGAAGAAAATCAATAAAACAGTATTTAAAAGTAAAACAACTATAAAATTAAAAAAATAAGAAAACGTATTGTCTGTTGTTATATATTTTAGTACCTACCTACTTAATTAAACATAATTACTGCATAATTTGGTCTTTGTTTATCATTATATCCCTATTTTTATTATTATTTTACAGGTAGGCATTTCATATTATTTAAGTACCAATCTCGGTTGTCTAGGTCCTAGACTATTGCCCGTTTGGAAATCGTATCAACATGTGTAGCCATCTGTCTCGCTTCGCGTGTATAATTTCACAGATAAAGTAGTACCTCTGGCAGCCCTGGCAGATTGAAGCGAGACGGCACACAGTTATTGTACTATGAACGCTATATGCAATGCAAAAGGTTGAAATTAGGTTGTTTTCCAGAACAGTAGGTAAATATCTCGACGCTTTTGCGCCGCTTGTATGGAAGTGAGACAGGCCTGATGATAGTATGGAAAATCGGTCGTCATATGGCGTACTGATTTTATGCAAGTAAAAACTCGGTCGTCAACAGGCGTACCGTCGTATTACTTTGGCTATACTAGACGCCTGTGACCGTTACTATCAGCCAACGTGTTAAATATATTATGCATGTGTTATACATATAAACCTTCCCCTTGAATCACTCTATCTATAAAAAAACTGCATCAAAATCCATTGCGTAGTTTTAAAGATCTGCATTCATAGGGACAGACAGCGGGAAGCGACTTTGTTTTATACTATGTAGTGATACTTATAAACTTACTATGGAGAATTCATTCGCTCGAGCGAAGCCACTGGGAGACCTAGTATAAAATTATGACGTTAAGACTGTCATGGATTTTACGTAATGTTTTAAAATAGATCCGAAGCACGGGGGTATCCCCTTTGGAAAACCACGCTGGTTGTGAACCGGTTGCTAGTAGGATCAAGTTTTGAGTAAGTAAGTGTGGAGTGTGTGTCTACGTAAGAGTACCAAGGTTATACACCGTAAAATTTTGGTCGTTTAAATCCCGTGGAGGGTCGATCCGGTTCATGGAACACTATCGATTCGTAAAGATAAAATTAAAAAATAAAGTACTTTTTTTATAAGACATGTGACATCCACCAACCCGCACTGGGCCCGCGTGGTGGATTACGGCCCATTCCCTCTCCTAGAGAGGAGGCCTGAGTCCCAGCAGTGGGAACATTAAAAGGCTGATGATGATGATGATGTACTTTTTTTTAAACTCTAATTAATTTACGCATGTACGAAATTAATTTCTTTAAGTAAACGTCAGCTGAACGAGGCCAATGAACTGTAGGTAGTTAGTACGCAACGACCGACAACTACCTACAGGGTCATTGACCCGTTTACTTAAAGAAATTAATTTCCTACATGTACGTAGCGTTGGAAGGCCTCCTTCAAGGTGAACCGATGGCCTGATGAGGGTTATGGTAATCTGGTGGACGCGTGACGCACAGGACCAGTCGTTGTGGCGACACTTGGGAACGCCCTATGTCTAACTGAGGACGTCTTTCGGCTGAAATGATGGATTGTGAATGTTTTTAGGGTTCCGCACATCAAAAGGAAAAAACGGAACCCTTATAGGATTACTTTGTTGTCCGTCTGTCTAAAGAAAGAAAGAAAAACAGTTTATTTACACGGAATGACGCAACTAAAAACTAGACAAACGAAACATATTAAAGGACAGACATCCGTGCAAAACGGCCGAACGCTCAGCATAAAGCTGTGCCCTCATGCACGATGCGATGAGCACACAGCGCTGGTTTTCAGCGTTGGCCAGTGCTGACAGAAAGACGCCGGAACGGTGCAATGTGCAAATAGATAGAAATAAAATCATAAATTTTAGATAAATAAGAATATAATATAAATAAAAATAAGGAGACTGTGTCTGTCAAGACCATTTACCTTGTGAACGCATGGAGATATCGAGTTATAATTAAAACCATATACTCAGATCTGCGGTCTCTAAAGCTGTGTGAATAAATCAAACTTCTAAATTAACGGGGAAAAAAGATACGACGGTATATGTCGCAACAAACTTAAGATTCGACACTCTCAAAGGAAATCTAAATTCATAGGGTACTTCCCGTTGATCTAGAACCCCGAAATTTGGCATGAAGCAAGGTCTTTTAGCACAAGTACAGGAATAAATCTGAAATTTTTAGTTACGTCACAAAAAAAAACTTATTTTTTCCTATTCGGAAAAATCTTCGACACTTGATTTGTAAATTGAACTATTTGCATAAATTCGTTTGTGCGGAATCCTCAGTGTAATAATAATATATACACCCCTATTTTTTTAATTAGTGCACAAAAAAATGGGGATCAATCAGTACCCGTTACATATTTGTGTAGTCAAAAGTACAAAAAACGAAATCCCAAAATTGTCCACGAAAATTTGTCATTATTGGTAAATTCATCATTGAATCATCATTCATAACAACTACTACTAGAAAATACTAAGCGCAGTGTTTTTCCATTTTTATTGACATTTTTTCATTCATAAACAATAACCTGTACAATGTTATGATAAATTGAGTGAGATTTTGGGATATAAACAAACGCTCATAACTTTGCTGTTTATGAATATTATGCATTGAGACTTTACTTAAATAATAACAAGACCTTTTCTAATAAGCCCTTTAAGTATTTGCCATAATTAAAAAATAGTGGTGTATAATTATATTATGGAGCCGAGGCCAGCAGTGACAAATTTAGACGTGTGTCAAACTACCTTTTTCAATACTCTAAATCGTCTAGACTCGATTCGGAAATTGAATTATTTACATAAATTAATTTGTGCGGAATCCTCAGTGTGAGAGTCCGACTCGCTCTTGCCCAGATTGTTTTTTTTTTGTTGTTGGAAGCGAGTTTTATATTAAGATGGTTATAAATAATTCTGATATTGTTGTTCATAAAAACCTGTTACATTCTAATTCTAAAAATAGATCATATCTTAAGGCTAGCCAACCCGCGGTACATTTTCATACAATCGCTCTTACGCGATTATAATGTTATTACACATCTTTCTCCAGATATTTTGGATACACAGATATCTTGTGGATATTATCTAGGCTTCTATAGAAAGCAAAACATAAATTTGTGTAAAACTAACCCTACAAAGACTTTTGAAAATCTGCTCTTTTACGTGAACTTTGGCCCTCCATAATGTACTCATATGCAAAAAAAAAAAAGTACTTCTATAGAAGTCTTGCACATTTAATCGAGATTCTGAGTGACGACAAATTTTTCTCAAAAACTAGTAAGGGTTTTAAAAAAACACGTATTTCCTGGAACAAGTTTTGTGAAATATTCAAGTGTATCATGGAATAATGAATGCCAACAGAGTTTTCAGGCGTTATCTCTCTTTTTTCGCGTTGCCTCTTCATCAAACATCGCGTTGGAATGCGTTAGATGAAGCAGCAAGCTTGTAAACCATGCTCGACGTTGACAACAGGCGAATTTAGAAGGCCCACCTTAAAGCCAGGTCCTACTCATTTTGAATTTTTTAAACCTCTGGAAATTTACAAATATAGAAGAGAACGCCATGAAATTTTTTTTTATTAAAATTTACTATATGGCCAAGCGCCGGGCGAAAATAAAAACATGATATAAATCAGTTGGCTCGATAAGAAGAAATCGCGAATCTGACCCTAATTTACGATTTCAAACGTGTTTATCTACAAGATTACGTTACGGAAATATTTGAAAGTTACAAAAAAAATTAAAGGTTGTTATTTAAAAGCGCCTCGCAAAAACAAAAATCTTGAATAGTTATTGTTTTTATACATATGTATATATATAGGGTGACTGTTAATTAGTGAACGATACTTAAACACGTCATTGTAGTCATGACAACAAACAACTTTTACTATGGGATCAAACCTGAAATCGCGAAAAAATCAGCAAGTTCAGTACATTTTGACCAGTTAGGCGAACACAAATGTACTGATCAGCAGATTTTTTTTCGAGATTGCGGGTTTGGTCTCATAGTAAAAGTTGTTTGTTATCATGACTACAATCACGTGTTTAAGTATCGTTCACTAATTACCAGTCACCCTATGTAAAAATAAAACCGCTGTTTTGGGGCCGCGAAGTCGACATAGTCCTACCTTCATGCTAGTGTTACAAATCTGAAATTCATGGCCTTTCTCTAAACTATAATATGCATCTTTCCACATGAATCGCTCTGTCGCTTCGCATCTTATCTTTTCAATGAGCCATCTCGGTATCCTTAGGGAATTAATCAACAGTATTGATTTGCAGTAAGTGTCGACCTTCGTATCTCAGAATGTGAGACTATTTTTGAGCTTTTCAACCATGATAACCATTTAAAAGGCTTGAATTGTTTCATTGGTTGAATTAAGCATAGTCAGTCTTCTAATGTTCCCACTGCTGGGACTCAGGCCTCCTCTCTAGGAGAGGGAATGGGCCGTAATCCGCTACGCGGGCCCAGTGAGCATTAGTGGATGTTACATGCCTTCGAATCAGCCTGCTAGCTGCAGGCAGGCAGGGCCGACCTGAGAGCCTGCTGGGGTCATGGGTCAGCTACCGAAAGGAATACCCGGCCCCGGCACGATAGGCAACGAAGGAACGGGGTAGGTTTTTAGTCAGTAAGAGTCTGACACTACTTCCCGCTCCGCCCAAGGGCGGGATTTGTCATTGGATGATTTTACCTACCATAAAAAAAACACGTCATCGAAATTTTGTTTCTAGGTCATGCCGGTTTCCTTGATTTTCATATTTTGACATTCACATTCGTATTCGCAAGAAATATGCGAATGTTTGGCAAATGTTTTTACAAACAAAAAGGAAATAATATATTGAATAAAAGGATATAGAATGACCGCACTACTCATACGATTTTACAATTTTATACACCGTTATATTTTCATCGTTTTAATCCCGTGGAGGGTTGATCCGGTACATGAAACACTATCGATTTGTAAAGATAAAACAAAAAAATTAAGTACTTTTTTTTCGAAACTCGAATTAATATACGCATGTACGAAATTAATTTCTTTAAGTCAATGACCTTGTAGGTAGTTGTTGGTCGTTGCGTACTCGCCCAGCTGACGTTTACTTAAAGGAATTAATTTCGTACATGCGTAAAATAAACAATTGATTCGAGTTTAAAAAAAAGTACTCGTCGCGAATGTAAGAAATCTAACATTTGTTCATGAATCCAAAATTTTCACACAAGAAAAAAGAAAAAATAACAAAAAAAATAAAACCTTTGTCCCAAATTTCCCCATTCTCCTCCCCGTATTAAAGTATTAGAGGCAAATTGATACAAATCTATTTCGTGAAGTCCATTAGAGTTCAATGCGACCTGTCAATCCGCACACCCCCGCAACTGTACATAGCTATGTGGTATCAAGAAGGGAGATATAGGACAAACAAAGGAATTAAACGAAGAGGGATTGATAAGAGGAATTTTTCGCCCATCACACAATCACACACTCAAAAAACAAACTGTTTCCGAATAATTATTTTTAAATATCTACATGTTACCGGCAATCTATACACCGTTAAATTTTGATCGTTTTAATCCCGTGGAGGGTCGATCCGGTACATGAAACATTATCGATTTGTAAAGACAAAATTAAAAAATAAAGCACTTTTTTTAAACTCGAATTAATTTACGCATGTACGAATAATAAGTATTATTATAGATTAATTACACCCAGACACAGAACAAATGGTCGTGCTCATCACACAAACATTGGTCCTGGGTGGGAATCGAACCCACGACCTCCGGCACAGCAGTCAGGGCCACTAAGTACTAGACCAACAGGCCAGTCAACAAAAGTGTTCAAGGGACTATAAACTTTAAAAACCTATATTACCTAATACAATTAGTTTTATTTTATGGGATTTTAACTTTCCCCTATAAAATAAAATTATATGTGTTACGCATCTGTGTAACTCAGGTATTCTATACAATACCGAATGCGCAGCCGGTAATGTGAGTAAACGACGAGAGCAGTACCTCTACCATGAGTTTTAAGCAATAATATTCGTCGCTACTCGATATCGACGCCGTAAATATTTTGTATGGAAAATTTTGCAGCGCCTAATCGATGCCTAATCGAAAGTGTAAATTGATTGGCGGCATATAAGTTGAATAAAAATGGCGATCGACCTTCAATGCGCAGCAACAGACTTTTTTCGGGTCTCAGTCGAAGCGCGTAACTATAACAACGACAGCTATTATGGTTCAACTTATTTTCCGCGTACTATAATACCTTTTTAATCGACCTCGAAAAGGAGGAAGTTCTAGTGAGCGTAGTTCAAGCGTAAAAGTGTGGAATGTCTTAATTTCAGTTTAGCAGATATTTAGTGTATGACGTCCTGTAAATGTGTATGGTAAGTTCAGATTTGTGCATCCAGCCATTCAGCAGATATTCAACAAAAACTGTTTCCGCCAGGACTACGTATTCTGAGCGTAACTTTTTTTTTTCTATGGACATACAAGAAAACAAATACATACAATAATTAGTGTGTAACGAGATGTAAATGTGTATGTATAAATGAAATTTGTGTGTCTTATAATTACGAAGATATCCGAGTTTCCGCTGCGGTGACGTTTGGCAATTTGATGAAAATCATATAAAACGGTTTAGTAGAAAGTTATAATTTTTTATGCACGTTACTTTGGATTTGTGTGTAATGTGTGTAAAAGCAGAATTTGAAAAAAACATACCGTTCAGAAGATATAAAAGTAAACGTAAAATAAGGTTATTAGGTCAAAGCTCTTAAAATAGGGACTCTAGAGTCTAACTTTTTACATGTATCTATAACTTGTAAGGCTCTACAATGTCCTGCAAAGTTTCATGTATGTGCGCTAAGTAATTAATGAGCAATCACATAATTACTACGACTGGACCACTATATTTTATGACATCCGATTATAGGACTTTTTAATGGAAAAAGCAATATAAAATATATACCAATCATTAGTGTATTAATGCAACTAATCCTATTTGAAATTTCAGCTCATTACACTAAATAATTAAAGAGATATAATAAAAAGACCAGAACAACTACAAAACATGGATAAACCGACCAAGTTTGAATGGGTACGAAAAAGCGGCCGTGCAGTACTTAGACCTAACGTTCTAAAATTTCCAGTGTAATATAGTGTAATAGCTTCGTACAGATGCGTACACAATTCTTGACGAATTTGTGATAAAAAATAGTACCTACAAATTTGTAGTAGTGATTACGTGATTGTTTACTGACGACGTTTACTTACGAAATTATTACAATTTAATAAATGCATCTGTACCTATTAACAAATGTGCCTCGCTTGGGAAGAGCATCGCCTGCCCTTGTGGGGGCGATCGGCGGCAGCGATCTCTCGCGCCGGGGTTTGGTTCAAGCCATGCTCCGGAGCGAGGCGGAGTGGCAGGCGGTCGCCTCCTTCTGCGAAGCAGTAATGCTAGCAAAGGAGGAGGCTGACCGCATAAGGCTACGGCGTACACGCCGCCGCCGCCGCCGGGATTCCGATCCCGATTTTCGGCCACCGTAGGTGCGAGCTCGCGGACGGCGGGCTATGAGTAGCTCGCGGACGGCGGGCTATGAGTAGCTCGCTGTCCGTCCGTCCAGTAACATACCGGTCCGAGCTCAAGTCGTTTACGGCGCGCACTGTTCCCGCGCGCCTCAAGGAGTTGTCAGCAAACTGTAGGGGCCCAATAGGGCCGAAGCCTACTGGGGTCAAAGGGTATGTGAAAATGGCACCCGGGGCCCTGGGACCAAGGCAAAGAATGGAACGGGGTAGGTTTTTAGTCAGTAAGAGTCTGACACTACTTCCCGCTCCACCCAAGGGCGGGTTTTGTCATTGGATGATTTAACCTTTCATAAAAAAAAAACCTATTAACAAATGCATTTATTTGGCAGACGTAATATTTACGAAAAATTGATATAGTAGGTACATATTTACTAAAGCCGCGCCGCCAGTTTAAAAAATCATAACTCGTAAATAATACAAAATGTGGTTTGTAAAAATGCTAGAAAAGGCAATAAAGTATTTGTATAGCACATTGTGTTTATCTAAGTGCTCGATTACGGATACGCGGCGCGTCGGGCGGTCCATCGTACATTGCCATATGTCTGTGTTTGCGCGAGCGATGACGCGGCCCGCTGCTGCAATGTACGATGAAACGCCCAACGCGCCGAGTCTCCGTAAACACGGCCTAAAAGTGCGTTAAAAACAAAACCAGCGCGGCGGTTTTAATTTCAATTAAGGCGCTAGTGGTCCTTGAAGGTAGAGTTACCAACTTTTTTTACTAGAAATAAAGTGTATTGAGGTTTAGAAGGAAAATGAACAGTATTTAAAAAAAAAAAGTATTCCATTTTTAAACGTTTCAAAAAATATTTTTTTGTGACCGCACGGGTTTCTTGCCCGTGTTACTACCAATGTTACTACCAGTAGTAATACTGTTAATTTGATTTCCTTTCTTACTACTGCAGTAGTAAGTTGTTAGAAGGGTGATTACAATTTGCCTTTGTTACTACCTCCACTTGAAAGTAAAACTTCTTTGTTAAATAGTGCACTTGATACTCAGATAAAACGAAAAGAAATAGGAAATATCTTAAATAAAAAGAATTCTTTATTTTAAATGGAAAATGTCACAAGGACTTAATAGATTCAAACTCAAAAATTTAACTTATAATAAAAAATAGGCGAGTATCTTCTTAATAAAACACTAAAACACAAATAGCTGGTTGCATTCCGAGAGTAGCATTTCGAGAAAAGCTGAAACTTTAATGGGGACATCAAGAAAGCGGGTAACCATATTTTTTCACTATATACTGTTTTACTACTTCACCTCTAAGATATTCTTGCCTGTGGAATTTTGAGGAGCACTTCCGACGTCTGGGCGTCAAAATTCCACCAAAATTCCCAGACTGAATAGGACTGGGGCTGCTCTCAAGCCGCTCCTGCCTAAGGGTTCTGACGCCTCCTGCCGGAGGCTCTATGCAGGCATCGTTCTTTCCATTGCCCTTTACAGCGGCCCAGCGGAACGCCTGCGGTCTACGCACGGAGCGAGGAGGAGTGGCAGGCGGTCGCCTCCTTCTGCGAAGCAGTAATGCTAGCGAAAGGAGCCCGACCGCATCAGACAACGGCGAAAACACACCGCCGTCGTCGAAGTGCTCCTCAAAATTCCACAGGCAAGCAATCAACTCAAATACAAAAATAGACAAAAACTGGGCAAGTGCGAGTCGGGCTCACACATTTACGTAAGTTTGTTTTGTGCGGAACCCTCAGTGTGCGAGTCCGACACGCACTTGCCCAGTTTTTTATGCTTAACATTTTCTAGACTTCATTGTAGACTTTACTACTTCTTATTTACGTTCTTGGATAAGTAGGTACCCTACAAATAGAACACTCAATATTTTATAGTCTACGCGGATCCCGCAATTCTAGCATTCGCTTGGAGTTTGACAGACAGAATGGCGGGAATCCTGCGCAAACCGGCATGCGGCATTCGCTTCGACTTCATGTTTGAATAGTAGGCAAGTATCTTCTGAGCGCGCGCTTCCTGTTCCGTTTTGTTTAGTAACAGTCACAAATGTGCAGTCAAGGACAACGTGCGTATGCACTGTTTATTTTGCCATCAACGTAATATTATGTAGGTACTTACTGGATTCGGATATTGACGTAGCTAGTGTAAGTGACTGTGAACCATACTTATTGAGCCAGTAGTGAGAATGATTGGAAGATAAACAAGGTAAGATCATAAATCACGTACTTAGATACTTACTGTTAGTTCCTATTTTATTATTTTTTATTAATGTCGTTTATTTGTTTTAGTTAAATCGTTACCTAATAAATAATTTTATTAATAGAAAGTTATTTTATTTCCTGCAAAACAATTGTGTACGCACCTGTACGAAATCATTCAACACAATAACAACATTATACTGGAAATTTTAGAACGTTAGGTCTAAGTACTGCACGGCCGCTTTTTCGTACCCATTCAAACTTGGCCGGTTTATCCATGTTTTGTAGTTGTTCTGGTCTTTTTATTATATCTCTTTAATTATTTAGTGTAATGAGCTGAAATTTCAAATAGGATTAGTTGCATTAATACACTAATGATTGGTATATATTTTATTTTGCTTTTTCCATTAAAAAGTCCTATAATCGGATGTCATAAAATATAGTGGTCCAGTCGTAGTAATTATGCGATTGCTCATTAATTACTTAGCGCACATACATGAAACTTTGCAGGACATTGTAGAGCCTTACAAGTTATAGATACATGTAAAAAGTTAGACTCTAGAGTTCCTATTTTAAGAGCTTTGACCTAATAACCTTATTTTACGTTTACTTTTATATCTTCTGAACGGTATGTTTTTTTCAAATTCTGCTTTTACACACATTACACACAAATCCAAAGTAACGTGCATAAAAAATTATAACTTTCTACTAAACCGTTTTATATGATTTTCATCAAATTGCCAAACGTCACCGCAGCGGAAACTCGGATATCTTCGTAATTATAAGACACACAAATTTCATTTATACATACACATTTACATCTCGTTACACACTAATTATTGTATGTATTTGTTTTCTTGTATGTCCAAAGAAAAAAAAAAGTTACGCTCAGAATACGTAGTCCTGGCGGAAACAGTTTTTGTTGAATATCTGCTGAATGGCTGGATGCACAAATCTGAACTTACCATACACATTTACAGGACGTCATACACTAAATATCTGCTAAACTGAAATTAAGACATTCCACACTTTTACGCTTGAACTACGCTCACGAAGTTCTATGTTCGGCTGTATGTATTTTTTTATTTCTTTTTATGTATGTTCACCGATATCTCGGTCAATTATGGACCGATTTCGAAAATTTTTGTTTTGATCGAAAGATTGTACTTCCGAATTGATCCCATAAAAATATATTTTTGATTTGATGATGAACTTCGAAGACATAGAACGAAACTCCTCAAAAAATCATAGCAGAACTGTCGTTTTTATATGTATGTTCTCCGATATCTCGGGAAATTGTGATGATCCGATTTTGAATTTTTTTATTTAGTTTGAAAGATTATACCTACACCCGAGTTTTTTTTTATGGTAGGTAAAATCATCCAATGACAAATCCCGCCCTTGGGTGGAGCGGGAAGTAGTGTCAGACTCTTACTGACTAAAAACCTACCCCGTTCCATTCTTTGCCTTGGTCCCAGGGCCCCGGGTGCCATTTTCACATACCCTTTGACCCCAGTAGGCTTCGGCCCTGTTGGGCCCCTACAGTTTGCTGACAACTCCTAGAGGCGCGCGGGAACAGTGCGCGCCGTAAACGACTTGAGCTCGAACCGGTATGTTACCGGACAGACGGACAGCGAGCTACCCATTGCCCGCCGTCCGCGAGCCGAGTTGGTCCCATAGAAATATTGTTTTGATCTTTAGAGGTAGTGGAACAGAGAGTAAAGTCCCACATACCTCCGTTGAAAAGGGAGGATTCTCCGACCAGACAGGTGTCATATCTGGTGGGCTACTGCCCGGTAAATAATTTCGTTCTTTTCTATATGTTCAAATCGCGCGGAGAATGTTACTTGCGCGACGCAGGATTAGTTCATTTGTGACAACATAGATGTCGCTACAGATCTGATGATGAACTTCGAAGATATAGGAAGGAACTCTTCAAAAAATCATAGCTGACCTGTCGCAACAAGTAAAATAATTGCTTTGTTTATACATGCAGTCGGGTTACTGACTGAAAGAAAAAGAGGAGGGGATACGGAAATCGGTACGGTACAGTATTTTTAATAAGAATGTGTGTAAACAAACACACGGCCATTTTTCTTTATTTCGTTCACCATTTAATTGTAAGAAACATTGATTTCAATTAAAGAGATTAGAGTTAACGAAATAAGAGCCGAATAACAGTGAATTAATTATCAGTAAGTACTCCTAAATACTTTAATTAAAGTTAATTGAATTGGGATTTTTTCGGTGACACACAAGCCACGTTTATTTATCTATTTCTAAAATAACCAGTGCTTTTCTTAGGGTCGGAAATCGTTATATAATTTGTCCGGGGAGAGTATCTGATTTAGGGCCAACGCTGCGCTAGGCAGGTGCCCGCGCGGGCGCCCGTCGCGTCGCGTGTGTATCGTGTGCGGTCCCTGTAGCGGAAACCGGATTATTACTTGTGCAGTGTTAGTTTAACTTTACGGTACAGGGACCGCCGCAAACGACAGACACACGCGCAGTCACGCAACGCCTTACGCAGCTTTAGCCCTTAAGGACTAAGGACCGACTAGAATATTTTGAAATTTTATTAGTGTAGAATTTTATTTTGAAACTTTAAAATGGTAGGGTATAAATTCATCATGATTTAAGGTGACAAGGATTGAAAATTAAAACAATAATTTCACGACATCAGTACAATTTATTAAGACATTTAATACGTTTAGTTCCATCAGACTGAATATCACACTTACCAGTAGGTACAGAGGCCTTACCACGAGCTCCTAATGCGGTCCATTTGACGATCTAAACTGAATTGTTAATGATGGAGCTAAATATACTGGCGTAGGTACCGATGGGCTAGGCGGAGCAGTGACCCAGGGCCCTTAGGGCGCGAATGGGTCCCGACTGCTACAATTTATCATGTATTTAAAATATTATATAGTTAAGTGCAATCGGGTACAACGACGTTCTTGTTTTAGGGCTTGTTCATGAATACTCAGAAAAGCAGTCGGGTTTTTTAGTTTTTTAAATTACCGTTTTTTTAGTAAATCATTGGCCCCAAGGATATTGGTCACCTAGCTACGCCTCTGGCTATACCACGTTTTAGTATATGCGAAACCTGAATATAGTTTGTTCAGAATCAGTAACTGAATCGATTCCAATAATTTTTACAGTTATATTTTTACGCAAAAATATAAATAACAGTCGCTAATTGGACACCACCGACACTAAGTACAACACAGATCACGGCAGGACATAGCGGGCATTAGGCGCCAGAGGTTCAGCAGGATGCGGGAGCAAAACAACCCGTCAGTGGCCCGATGGCCCGGTGACCATGTGTTGGAGTGGATAATTAGGTAACATAACAAGCTTGTAACTTTGTGATTTTTCATGAACCAGTTATGAAATTTTGTACATAGATTCTTTGCTGAAAAATTCTAGACCCGTGTTTCGAGTTTCGCATATACTAAAAATAAGGTTGTACAGGATATATAGCTCCATCTCTTTCTCGCTCGCATGTTTGACATTTTAAAACGGCATGGTAAGACTTCTGAAACATGAGCATATTTATATACCAACGTTTTCTCATCAAAAATGAGAGCCGAAAAATTTAATTTTTCATCCCTTCCCTTACCTACAGGTATGCTTATTATACACCGTTAAATTTTGGTCTTTTTAATCCCGCGGAGGGTCGATTTGGTACATGAAACCCTATCGATTTGTAAAGACAAAAATGAAAAATAAAGAACTTTTTTTAAAACTCGAATTAATTTACGCATGTACGAAATTGATTTCTTTAAGTAAAAATCAGCTGAGCGAGTTCAATGTTGGCGTCGTTGCGTACTAACTACCTACAGGTCATTGGACTCACTCAGCTGACGTTTAGCTAAGAAATTAAATTCAACCGGGTCGACCCTCCACGAGATTAAAACGATCAAAATTTAACGGTGTATAAACAATATTAATAGTGAAATATGTACACGCTAAATTGCGCGATAGTTGCGCAATGTAGGCCATTTGGCGCTCTGGAGACGAAGCAACTTAGTTTACGCAATATAGTTGTCCTGTATTTTTCAAGATGGCGATTTGTTCTGCTGCGAACAACGTTAAGGCCCTTACATCCGAGCAGTTATAAGACATATATCTTTATTACAGATTCATGTACAACATCATCAATATATAATTTATGCGTAAGACCAATACTTTTGCCAAAAAAAAAAAGAAAAAATTAAACAAACTGATATTTTTTCGCTCGCTTTCCTTACTCCTTTCAAACGGTTTTGATCTTTAGAAGTATGTTTACACGAAAAATTGCTGGTTAGATGTTCTTCAGAATGTGCAAAGCATTTGTAAAACAATCAATATTTCGCAAAGAAAATGGGCTTAAAGGTCAGCGGGGCTCTATTCGGGTGCAGTTGGCCGGAATTAAATGCATAGTTACTCGTACTGGCGCTTAGGCGGCACGCGAGCATGTGTGCATTTACCCTCGGCCAGATGTTCAAGAGACTATACGCCTTAAGTAACGCAGAAATGTCTAGTCACTCGAGACGCGGAGGGGATGGGGAATTGACAAATTTCAATCGTCCCCTTAACTAAATACGAAGTTGCCGTTGCCAGAATTCGGAAATAAAAGTTGCTTCATCTGCAGAGTTGCCATCCTTAAATAATAACCAGGCAAATCCAGGTGGGCGTGGATGGCTAAATCCAACACTTATAGAATAGTAATACAGAAAGATTTTTTGAAAATATTATTGTTCTTTCTTAGGACCACTATGTCCAGTAAGTCCTTTGACGGCACGAAAAATGTTTTTATTTTTTTAATTCATTGACATAATTTCAGTTTCTATCAAGCCCGAAACTCTTTTTAATTACTTTTTATTCTATTTTAGGGCCAACGAGCTCGCGGTACGGCTACCAAGTAATAATACATTAAAGTTGTCCATCGACACGACTACATGCACACTTATAATTGAACTGGAAACACTGCGCAGGTAATAATCCGGTTTCCGCTAAGGGGACAGCCAGAAACGATACAAGCGACAGGTGCCCGCTTAGCGCAGAGTTCGCCCTTAGACTTGGCCATGCACGCCCTCTTAAAAAAAATCAGCCTGTATATTCAATTAAAGCTCTGAATTTTGAGCAGCATTTTAAAGTTCATATTATCAATCACATTAAAAGACATAAAATACCTACTTTTAATTATATTAGTACCTTAAATACTAGTGTATAATAGTAGACAAGTAGTAAATAAAATACATTTTTAACTCTTTTAGCGCTTGTGTCGGATTTTTCCGACGAGTATTTTCGCGTCCTATTCGCCAGGGTCGAGTGTTAGCGACTGGGTACTCCGTCTCGTTTAGCTCTTCAATCCCCATAGTGACAGAAGAGCTGACGAGATGCGAGTATTTGGTCATGGATGTGGGATCCTGGCGGAATAAAAGCGAAAGTGTTGGTCGGATATATACGACGTGAGCGGAAAAACATTAATATTAGGGGACGAATAAAAACAAATTCGGATTGAGTTCTTATTCCTTAGAAAATATATTTTTTTTGTTTTATAATTACGAGACTAGGTTTCGGTAGACTACGAAGGAGATCGCGGGACGACATAGGCCGTGTTTACGGAGACGCGGCGCGTTGAGCGTTTCGTCATACCTTGCAGCAGCGGGCCGCGTCATCGCTCGCGCAAATACAAACATATGGAAATATACGACGGACCGCCCGACGCGCTCACAACGCGCCGCGTCTTCGTAATCAAGCACTTAGATTTCTTCTTTAGGAATTGGCAAGAAGTGCCTCAGAACTGGGAACTAAAGAGGGAGGTAATTGCTCAACAGTTGTACATGCAAAATATAGAATAATCATCTATACACCGTTTTAATCCCGAGGAGGGTCGATCCAGTACATGAAACACTATCGATTTGTAAAGAGAAAATTAAAAAATAAAGTACTTTTTTTTAAACTCGAATTAATTTACGCCTGTACGAAATTAATTTCTTAAAGTAAACGTCAGCTGAGCGGGGCCAATGAACTGTAGGTAGTTAGTACGCAACGACCGACAACCTACAAGGTCATTGACTCGTTTACTTAAAGAAATTAATTTCATACATGCATATATTAATTTGAGTTTTAGAAAACAAGTACTTTATTTTTTAATTTTATCTTTACAAATCGATAGTGTTTCATGTACCGAATCGACCCTCCACGGGATTAAAACGACCAAAATTCAACGGTGTATGATTGAAAACTATCATAATGGCTTATTAGACCTTGTGCGTTTAAGAAACTGAAATTCTTTAGGCTTATTACGGTACGAGGTCAAAGTGACCCCGTATTGAAGTAGATACACTATTACATTCTGTAGTAATAGGACAACTTATATTTATAATCGACTCTTTCCTAAACTAAACTAAATTGATATTACGGCCTTCACACGGCAGAAAAGACTGTTTTTCTATACCAAACCGCAAGGACACATATGAGGCAAATTGGACCTCATTCCACACTAAACGTATTAAGGTACAAATTATACTACATTAGTAAAAAATACATTACAATTTATGTTTACAACGACAAAAATACTTGTCATGTCTTCGAGACATTTCGACTGGCCCTAAGTAAACTATCGAATCTGAAAAATAGTACATGAAACCAAATTTATAGATAGACTAGCTGACCTGGCAAATTTCGTACCGCGTAACAGACTGATTTTTTTTTTTCGTGAGTTTTTCCATATTTTCTCACCATTTAAACCTTCCCTAGAGTATCACAAATATTTCCAGACCAAAATTAGCCGAACCGGTCCAGCCTTTCTCGAGTTTTAGCTAGACTAACGAACAGCTTTTCATTTTTATATACAAAAAGATATAGTCATAAACTCACAAAGTTATCCATAAAATTAAGTTAAAATAGCTCTCCTGTAAAATAAGGGTTTTCACTTTCGATAGTTTATCTAGGGACAGTCGATTTACTATCATAAAAATGTCATCTGTGATGACTGACGCAAAAAATCTTAATTTATAATAGATACTTTAAAATTACCATAGCAACACCAGTTCCACAATAGAGTCCACTTCTACAATATGTCTGATTTTCTTTAAGTAATATTCGATATGATTGACTTAGAATTAAGTTTAATTTGACATAATGATTTAGCGTCGTGCTCGTCGTGATTTAGAGCAGTGGTGGCCGAGTGGTAACGACTCCGGCTTACGAGTTGTAGGTCGAGAGTTCAAACCCAGCCAGGTGCATTACTTTGTGTAATTTATTTCATCACCACTGCTCTCAAAACGGTGAAGGAAAACATCCTGAGGAAACCGACATGTCCTAGAACTAAAAATTCAAAGATATGTGACATCCACCAACCCGCATTGGGCCCGCGTGGAGGGTTACGGCCCATTCCCTCTCAGAGAGGAGGCCTGTGTCCCAGCAGTGGGAACATTAAAAGGCTGATGATGAAGAATAAAATGCTCGGAAATGTAAGTTTGGTAGTTACAATAAGGGCCATTCGTTTATATACGTAAGATAAATTATTACTAGATCTTAACCCCTTATATAATAAAAAATATATACCCCTCCCCTCACCTGTTTATTTATTATTTAATCTAAAGGAAAAAATTAATACATTTTTAAAAGTATTTTTTTTTAAGGACGTTGAATGATCGCAGTGCGGGTAAGCTACGTATCCGAGCGCTCATCGGCATTCACGCGGTTGCCTAAGCTTTTTCAGATCTAGTTTGATATTTTTGTGATCTTGAGTGGGTGATCGACGTACGAGCCAATACCGCGGTTTTATAGAAAGTCGGTTTCACTCGCGGCTCGTCGGTGCTGATCGACTAGCGAGTAAAACAGTTTTGAACGACGAGCCGAGTAGAAAGTGAAGCAAACACGACGAGCCGCGAGCCAGGCTCGTCGTTCGTATTGCAATGATAAACCGGCGAGCTTTACCGCCCGTCGATCAGGGCCTTTACGTAAGATAACTAACAAGACATCCCAAACCCTTTTAAGAAAATAGAAGACTTCAGACTTTGTCGACCCTCTCCCCCGCTAAATCGTTTTACCCTAACTTATTTGTATTGTATACTTTTAGATTTTTTGTCAAACACAATACAATATCCTATAATATATAAATTAGACGGACAATAAAATTATATAGAGATTATGATTGATTGAAAGGTGATGTTTTTCTTATAACTGTTAAGTTACTTCCTACGCATTTATGAGATTTTCATCGTAGATTGGTATGTACATAAAACATTTAATATTTTATTGGCCGCAAAGAATAGCACCAGGAAGTCATTTCACAACCTGACTGCTATAAGATATTTAATTTAAGGCCGTGTTTACGGAGATTCGGCGCGTTGCGCGGCGCGTTGGACGTTTCGTCGTACATTGCTGCATCGGGACGCATCATCGCTCGCGCAAACACAAACATAAGGCAATGTACGACGGACCGCACGACGCGCCGCACAAAGCGCCGCGTCTCCGTAATCGAGCACTAACTCTTACAATCTAATTTACTATAATAGGCTTACTTCTATATTACAGCGTTAAATTTTCGTCGTTTTAATCCCGTGGAGGGTCGATTCGGTACATGAAACACTATTGATTTGTAAAGATAAAAATGAAAAATAAAGTACTTATTTTTCAAACTCGAATTAAATCACGCATGTATATAAATTCATTTCTTTAAGTGAATGTCAGCTGAGCGAGGCTAATTAAATTAAATTAAATTAAAATTAAAATTAAAATTCATTTATTTCAGATAACCTAGATCCATAGTTACATTCAAAAATACATGTCGAAAACAATTCCTTACACTTAAAATTATTATTATTTTTTATATTAACAACATAATCACAATTTGAATAAAAGTTATAATTAAATCAGAATTCAAAAATTAAAATCAGAATTAAAATTAAAATAAGTATTAAAATTAATAATAAAAGCAAAATCATTCACAATTATCATTACAATTAAAATTAAAATAAATAAAATAAAATAAAATAAAATAAAATAAAATTAAATTAAATTAAATTAAATTAAATTAAATTAAATTAAATTAAATTAAATTAAATTAAATTAAATTAAATTAAATTAAATTAAATTAAATTAAATTAAATTAAATTAAATTAAATTAAATTAAATTAAATTAAATTAAATTAAATTAAATTAAATTAAATTAAATTAAATTAAATTAAATTAAATTAAATTAAATTAAATTAAATTAAATTAAATTAAATTAAATTAAATTAAATTAAATTAAATTAAATTAAAATTAAATCAGATAACTCGCTTAATAAAGGCTCTCCATAGTGGCGAGGAGACCCTGTCAGCCACAGTCTTCAGAATTTGGTTGCAGCTGCCACGCATTCTGCAGATCAGGGAAACAGTTTCAAGACCTTCGGTAATTAAATGCCCCAGGTATTTAAATTTCGTCACACGATTTACGACCATGCCATTTAAGGTAATATTGTGTGAATACTCAGGGCATTCACCGGTGGCCCTAAAGACCATATATTCGGTTTTTTGGCCATTGTATACAAGACCATGTACACCTGCATATGCCTCACACACCCTTAACAACTCTCCAAGACCTCTCACTGTCGGGCTCAGCAGAACCATGTCATCAGCGTAGCTAATGTTATTGACGCAGACGCCATCTATCGAGCAACCGACACGCTTGCTGCTAAGCTCGACAATGAGGTCGTTTACATATAAGTTGAAAAGCTTTGGTGACGTCAAACCTCGTTTCTTTACTAACGTTCGAGATAAACAGTGGGACTTTTATATCCGCCGCTCTAAACTTACCCACAGGCACCGCAGCACAACCTCTCTGCCCTATAAGCTTATAATTACGTTTAGACGCCCTGTTTCGAACTATTTGCCATTCAGAATTTTGCCATTCAGAAAATTGCCTAATGAACTGTAGGTAGTTAGTACGCAACGAGCGACAACTACCTAAAGAAATTAATTTCATACATGCATATATTAATTTGAGTTTTAGAAAAACAGTACTTTATTTTTTAATTATATCTTTACAAATCGACAGTGTTTCATGTACCGAATCGACCCTCCACGAGATTAAAACGACCAAAATTTAACGGTGTATAGTTTGTTCAGAATCAGTAACTGAATCGATTACAATAATTATTACATTTTATATTTTTTCCCAAAAATATTTTAAAAAGTCTCAGTCGCTTGGATGACCCGATGACCATGTATTTGTGTAGACAACCAGGTAACATAACAAGCTTAGAACTTTGTGATTTTTCATGATACAGTTATGAAATTTTGTACATAGAATTTTTAAATGAACACGTGCTTCGGGTTTCGGATATACTAAAATTAATTTTGTTAAAAATTAAAGCATATTTTCACGACGCGTTTTACGCCCGCGATCTGCGCGTTTGTTCGCGGCTCCCGAAGCACCGTCTTGCGATAATCACCCTCCAGGTTTGCATGTGAACATCGCAACCGCGACGGCAAAAGCAGCAGGCTTCTCTATCGCTGCGGGCGCGGTTGAAAACCGCTTAACTCACGAAGTGCCTAACATATTTGGCTGAATTTTGACACACAGGTAAAACATATCCTAAAATAACATATAGGATATACAGCATTTTTATATTTAGAATATGACTTCGGATTATTTTCAAAGTCATACTCCCTTTTTACATTCATGTGGGTGGGACAGTGTCTCAAGACGAAAGTCTATGATCAGTGCGTGTTGCCAGTGATGACATGTGAAACGTGGCCGCTTACAATGGGCCTCATCAGAAGACTAAAGTCACACAAAGGGCATTGGAAAAGGCTCGGAGTTTCCTTGCGTGATCGCATCAGAAATGAAGATATCCGCAAGAGAAGCAAAGTTGCCGACATAGCACGTAGAATCGCCAAACTTAAGTGGCAGTGGGCAGGGCACATTGCTCGCAGAACAGATGACCGAAGGCCTCCTACAGGGACCGATGGCGTGGTAAGGGTCGCGAAAATCCTATGGATGCGAGATGCACAGGACTGGCCACTGTGGAGACGCTTGGGAGAGGCATACGTTCAACAGTGGACGTCTTACGGCTGAAACTGACGATAATGATGATGATGATTGACGATTGATGATTCATGATTGACGATTGATGATTCATGATTGATGATTGATGATTCATGATTAATGATTGATGATTGATGATTGATGATTCAGGATTGATGAGGATGATTTTTACGATTCCTCTCTTCGTTAGTGGCAGAAGGGTCTTCGTACTTCAATTGTCTTCCTCCTGATGCATTCGTTGATTATGCTTTTTAAGTAATGTCTTAAATGCGAATCCTTTTTCGCATTTTTTACATTGAAATGGCTTTTCGGCTTTATGTGTTCGCATGTGGGCAAGTAATGCGCTGCGAGTCTGCGGACAAAGAAGAAAAAATAATACTTTAACCATTTTTGTCGGATCGCTCCGACGAGGGATTTCACGTCCTATTCGTCAGGGTCGGTTAGCGACTGGGTACTCCATCTCGTTTAGCCCTTCAATCCCCATAGGTGGCAGAAGAGCTGACGAGTCGGAGTACTTGGTCGTGGATGTGCGACCCTGGCGGAATAAACGTGAAACTGTAGGTCGGATATATCCGACGAAAGCGGATAAAGGGTTAAAGCTGTCAAATATTCTATACGTACAGCTTGTGAACCAATTAGGTGTAGTGTCTACGGACGCGCAGCTTCATAGACGCGTTTTCGTTATTATAAAATGTCGTTTGATACGCGTGCAAATTTGTCACTGCAGCCGGCCGGCGAATTCTGCCTCGGTCGCAATGACAAACTTTTTGTACCTTGTATCAAAATGTACTATTATTACAGTAAAATCGTGGCAGGGCAGATCACGCGCACTTTTCTGCACTAGTGCGGAAAACAGTCCATTTCTCGCCTACAAGCGCTGGGATAAGAGCGGATTTTCGAGTGAGGGTATTGAAAAATATTTTATAATAAAAAAGTTAAGTACCCAATGTAACTTACAATGAATCCGTTACTGCAGATAGGGCAGATTTTGTCCTTTACCGGTTTGACAGCAATCACTTCGGGATGTTTAGCCTGGATGTGGTTCTTCAGGCGAGGTGGATCGGAGAAACCCTGAAAAATCCCGCACCAACATAAATCTAATTATATTTTTATCAAACCTGTGTGCATTACTCTTTTTACATTTCGCCACTTTTTCGAGTCATCAAATGAGCATGACCACCCATGAGGTTTTCTGAAAGCCGGCGGCGGCGCCCCTACCCACGTGGTCCTATACAAAAGTATACGTTGCAGCTCGCCGCGCGGGCTGTATTAATAAATTAAGTTTTCCATCGACACGACTACATGCACACCGTTAAGGTTGAACTAGCGACACAGCGCAGTTAATAATCCGGTTTCCGCGATCACGCACTTTGGTATGTGACAAACCTAATAACTGCAAAAAAAAGTATCGCAAAAAAAAAAACAAGAACCAAAATAATAAAAAAAAAAACACAAACCTTTAAAATAATAACTGAGCAAAATAAAATGTTTCAATAAGCTGTATAACATCAAGCGTAGAAAGGGTAACCATTAGATTCCATTTTATATTCAATCTTGATTTTTGACATGAGCGAAGCAAACGTGACGCTGGAATCTAGTAAAAAATAAATAAAAAAAGAATATAATAATTATAATCTATAATAGAGCAACTTTTAATATGGGACCAAACCAGAAATCGCGAAAAAATCTGCTGGGCAGTACATTTTGACCAGTTAGGCGAACATAAATGTACTGATCAGCAGATTTTTTTGCGATTTCAGGTTTGGTCGCATAGTAAAAGTAGTTTGTTATCATGACTACAATCATGTGTTTAAGTATCGTTCACTAATTACCAGTCACCCTATATACAACGTTAAATTTTCAGTTCCATTTTAATTTTGTGGCTGAGTTGCCTACATCTGCGATTTTTCTTTTCGAACAAATAAGGGTGTTTTTATTATCGTCACGCATGCGGATTTGATCCGCATACTTATGCCAGTCTCATACAAGTATTTATTGTCATGCGAGAGGAATAATTACGTAGGACGCGTGTGAGAGCAATCCCGCATGCATGATGACGCGTGCGTACGAGTGAGACAAATGTGTCATTCGATCCACCCCAGCTCCTCAAGGAAGGCCAGCAGCGCCTTGGTGTTACTGACCATTTTACGGAGGTAACCTGGGTTTCCGAAGTATTTTGCCCTGTATCCAGCAACAACAGTACCTCTACCATGAGTTTTAAGCAATAGTATTCGTCGCTACTCGATATCGACGCCGTAAATATTTTGTATGGCAAATTTTGGTTCTGCAAGTCACCGCTAGAGGCGCTGCAAAATTTGCCATACAAAATATTTACGGCGTCGATATCGAGTAGCGACGAATACTATTGGTTAAAACTCATGATAGAGGTACAGGGCAGCTTAAAAGCAGATGTGCTGCAGTCTCGTCCTCCTCCATGCAGGCTCTGCACAGTGGGCTGTCTGTAACTCCTTAGACAGAGAGGTGCTTATTAAAGGTCCCGTGGCCAGTTGTAACGGCCGTCACTTTCCGTAACTGAGGTTTAGTCAGTCATAGGGCCTGTTTCGTAAAGCGGCTATCAATGGAGGGAAGTGCCTCCTTGGCCTGCCTGCACTCTCTATGGTCTACCCATAGTTTGTGGTGTAGGTCTCTAGTTCGTTTCCTTACCAGATTGCGTAGGTATCTGAAGGGGAGCGGCACAATGGGCTCAGGCCCTATCGCCGCCATACTCGATCCCCTTCTGGCGAGTCCGTCCGCAGCATCATTGCCTCGGGAATCGCTGTGTCCTTTAATCCATTGAATGGTTACTTGGTTTTCTTTACCCGCCTGGTTGAGGCGTTGGTGACACTCAGAAATCAGCCCAGAGTTAACCGTGTGGCTTTTCAGCGCTTGCAGTACAGCCAAATCAACATAACAATAAAAAACACCTTTATAATGTTCCATACACCGTCTGTTCTTAGCCGCTTAAGTCGGATTGGCCCGACGAGTGTTTTCGTGTCCTAATCGCTAGGGTCGTGTGTTAGCGACTGGGTACTCCATCTCGTTTAGCTCTTCAATCCCCATAGGTGACAGGAGAGCTGATGAGATGGAGTATTTGATCGTGGATGTACGACTCTAACGGAATAAACACGAGAGTATTTGACGGATATTACCGACTTAAGTTTTTTAAGATGGTTAAAAATAAGAGTAACTTACCTTATTGCATAGTGCGCAGGTCTGGCTTAGAAGACGGTGTGAGCGCACTATATGTGCCAATAGCGCCTCCTTTGTTAAGAACTTTAAAGAGCAGTGGAGGCAATCAAACCTGAAATTGGATTTTATCTATCAAATCAAATCATCATTTCAGCCAAAAGACGTCCACTGTTGGACATAGACCTCCCCCAAGCGTCGCCACAATGGCCGGTCCTGTGCTTCATCCATCGGACTCCAGCCTCCAGCGAAAAAAAAATCAGCTGTTCAGTACATTTGTGTTCGCCAAACTGGTCAAAATGTACTGAACTTATCTGATTTTATTCGCGATTTCAGATTTGGTTCCATAGTAAAAGTTGTTTGTTATGACTACAATCACGTGTTTAAGTATCGTTCACTAATTACCAGTCACCCTATATATTAAATGGTCATAAGCTTCATTAAACAAATAAAATATATACATAATAAACCATTTTGATAACAACAATACAAAAAGGGCAGCAGCATCTCTTCCAGTAATTATAAAACTATAAAAACAAAAAAACTAATTAGTAGGCAAAAGTGTACATTTCTGTCTGTCTGTTTTTTCCGGGTATATTAGTTGGTTGCGCCAATTTGCTATGATCCGCGACTTTGTTTTTTGTAATTTATTTTTTTGGCCTAGCAATCCTATCCTTACCGTTTCCGTTTCCCGCACGACCTCTTGAAGAAATGATTTGACATTGACGTTGTGTGCATCGATTGTGAATGTGACCGCACCGCTAACCGCGCCCGCTCGAAATTACAAGAAAATTGACTATTTTCGTGATCCAATCATTCAAAAACTCAACAATAGTACAGTGTAGTGCAATACAGAAACTGGCAGTGCTTGAAAGTACGAAGTTCGGGATTCGCCGGCCGGCGCCATGTGGAACTTTCGAGGTTAAAGGTCAGTGTTCCTTCTAATACATTTATCCCATTAATAAACGCTAGACGCAGTACCTGCATATTGTTAACAAACCTTAGATCGCTTTTTAAATCTACAGTCCACACAGCAAATTCGCGCAACCATTACTTTTTGGTCCTTCGAGCCGGATCGTGAATCATTTTCTTGTAATTTCGCAATATAGTATTTGTTCCATAGGGAATAAACGCAACGCGCCTGTTTACCTAGATATAATAGTAGAAAACCCGCATCTAGGCATTTAGGCAACTATACGTTATTTCGCTCGTATAGTTAAAGTGTCATTGATAATTACGGTACCTACGCCGTCAACCGCACCGCATAATTATAGTTAGCTACGTAAATATCAGCGTAGATATAAATCGATCGCATTCTTTTTCTTGACAAAATTCATTCGGAAGTCCTACAAATTGCATGTAGGTAGACGCATTTCAAAAATACCCGTTCATTGTTGAGTGAATATTTGTAGGAAACGGATAAACCATAGATTATATACGCATATGTTATTCCGTTCGTTCGCCGTTCACTTTGTTGTTTACAATATAACCATATTGTTATCTGATAATTATCGTTTACTTAATAATTCGTTAAGTGTTTGTTTGAGTGTATAGTGTGAATATATCAAAACAAGATGTCTCTTAAGGGAACCAAGGTTAGTACTGATTTAAAGGTTCAGTTAAAGCTTTTATACGCTAAAAGGGACTCACAGTTTTCACGTGTTCAATCAATTTGTGATAAATCTTTGCAAATCTCGGATCTGGCGATTAGAGATGCTTTCTTGTGTTCGTTGGAAACTTTAGATAGTTTGCGCGCGGACTTTGAATCTACAATTAATAATATAAACATTTTAGAGTTGGAGTTAAATCCTGATTACTGTGTGAGTTATCAGGCATTGTCGTCCTTTGATGACTTGTATTGTCGTATCAAACGTATTGCTAGGAGTTTAGAGACTCCCCCCCCCGCGAGTGGTTTATCCAACCCTCCTCGCGAACGCCCACGATTGCCGCCAATTCAAATACCTGAATTTAATGGTGACATTCGAAATTGGAATTTATTTATAGATAGTTTCGAAAATATAATACATAGGAACACATCGCTGACAGATCACGAGAGATTGCATTATCTCGTAGAAAAATTGACCGGTAAGGCAAAGGCTGTCTGTGCTGGAATTACGTTTAGCGCTGAAAATTACAATTTAGTTTTGAACACTTTAAAAACAAAATACGAAGATAAGCGATTAGTAGCCACCGCATATTTAGATCAATTATTCGATTTGAAAAGTTTTTCCGTTTGTAACGATCATAATTTAGAGAAGTTTTTAAATATTTTCGCATCATCTGTTCGTGCAGTAAAGAACCTAAAGGTCAATGACCTCTGTGACTTTTTGTTTTTGTATATCGGTTTAAATAAATTGGATCCTGAAACTGTTCGTCTGTTTGAAACGACTCAGCGCGGCAAAGAAATACCTAAGTTCGAAGATTTAGAATCTTTTATTCGCGACCATATTAAGGTGTTGCAGCGCACGTCGGCACGTCATGAAGTCACGAATAGGACAGGTTCCGATCGCCGTATAGACGCGTCATCGAAGTCAGTCAAGACTGCACATACGCTAGTTAATACCGCCTCAACACCTGACTGTTCTCTGTGTAAGGGTAGCCATACACAGCTGTACAAGTGTTCGGAATTTCAGAGATTATCGCCTAGGGATCGTTACAAGTTTGTCCGCACTAATAATTTGTGTTTTAATTGTCTAAGTGACAAACATCTGGTTACGTCATGTAACAGTGGTGTTAGCTGTCGTAAATGTCTAGCTAGACATCATACCTTCTTACATTTTGAGAGTAGTAAGCTGCCATCGCAGCAGCAGCCTGCGCAGACGCGCGACGCTTGTGACGCGCGGCCTGCTGCAAGTGCAAACGACGTAACATTGTGTTCGCTTTCCGCCGCTGGTACTCAAATCACTACCGTTTTACTTGCGACCGCGCAAGTTGTCATTGTAGATGCCTTTGGCAAACCGCACACCGTTCGAGCGCTACTAGATGGCGCTTCCCAGAGTAATTTTATTACTCGGGATTGTTGTCAACGCCTTGGTTTTAGTTTTAATAATTGGTCTTCCCGCTCAGAAGTGAAAGGTTTTGGAGGTTTAAAGGCAACCATTCACGGTTCCATTAAAATAATATTTAGTTCACGTTTTAATCGTAATATTTCGTTTGAAATGGATTCGCTAGTCGCAGATAAGATTACGGAACGGTTGCCCACGGTACCGGTTGACACGTCCATGCTGACGGAGTTTAAGAACTTGCAGTTAGCCGACGGAAATTACGCTTTCCCTGGAGATATCGATCTATTGATCGGTGCTTCGATTCTCCCGCATCTCCAGTTATCACGTAAAATTCAAGGTCTTCCGATGTACCCCGCTCCGCACGCACTGGAAACAGTTCTCGGGTTTGTTATAGTTGGTTCCGCACCCGCTTATTTAAATAGTTACTCGACTGTGTCGCACTGTTGCACCGTCGAGCCGCCGCTTGAGTCTACCATCCGCAAGTTCTGGGAGATTGAAGAGGTCAATGTCCCGCCTATTCTCAGCCCTGAGGATCAGGCCACTGAGGAGATTTATACCCGCACGACTACTCGTGATAAAGATGGTCGTTATGTTGTCGCGCTCCCTTTCAAGGGTGATATTTTTTCGCTCGGCGGCTCCCGTGCCTCCGCAGAAAAACGCTTGTTTGCTATTGCGCTCTCTGCCGATATTCGGCAAATGTTTCTTAGTATTGGAATCAGAGAATGTGACCGTAGATTCCAACGCTTCTTGTATAGATTTTCTCCGCAGGAACCTTTGAAGGTTTACGAATTCAATCGTCGAATTCAATCGTCACCCCATCGATGGGGCACGTTTGTCGCAAATAGGGTGGCTAAGATTCAAGCTGAATTGTCACCGGAAAATATGTTCCATGTCGCTGGAACAGAAAACCCAGCTGATTGTCTCTCACGTGGTTTGCTTCCCGCGCAAATTTTAAATCATCCGCTTTGGTTTTGTGGCCCTCCCTGGCTGCATACCACTCCTAACGAGTGGCCAAATGCTCCGTTTAACCCCGCTACTGTTTCAGAACCACCCGAGGAGAAGAAACATACGCTTGTAGTATCAGTTCCGCGTGAAGAGTCAGTTGTTTTGTTGTTGTCTAATCGAGTCTCGTCTTGGTCGAGACTATTACGCTGTGTAGTTTACGTCCTAAGATTTTTGAGATTATTACCATCGCGTGGTGCTATAATCGCAGCTGATTTGGATAGAGCTGAATCAGTTGTACTTCGAGAGTTGCAGAAATTTTATTTTTCAATAGAATTTCGTAGTTTAGAATCACATAAACCTTGTAGTCCCGCACTTCAACATTTGAAACCATTTTTGCAAGACGGACTCATTCGTGTCGGTGGCCGTCTGCGAAATGCTAAGTTAGAGTTTGAACAAATGCATCCAGTAGTTCTACCACGCAGGGATCACGTTTTGGATTTGTTGGTGGACTATCACCATAAGGTGAATTGTCACGCTGGTCCCGATTTATTAATGTCCATTCTTCGACAGAAGTACTGGATACTTTCCGCTCGCAATTTGATACGCGCTAGAGTGCACAGATGTGTGCCCTGCTTTAAGCTCCGCCCGCGTTTCAACGCGCCGGAAATGGCCGACCATCGTTCTTGTCGTGTTGTACAGACGGTGAAACCTTTCATACATACTGGGACGGACTATGCTGGACCGTTTAAAGTCACTATTGCCCGTGGTCGTGGTATACGTTCCACAAAGGCATACATTTGCCTATTCGTTTGTATGACAACTCGTGCGGTTCACATAGAGTTAACCAGTGATTTGAGTACGCAGGGTTTTATGTCTGCATTTAAACGATTTTTATCTCGCCGTGGTCCCGTTAAGCGCTTATACTCTGACAACGGCACAAATTATGTTGGAGCGCGACGCAATATTTCGGAATTACATACATTCTTACGCTCCAAGTACTACCAAAGTGAATTCGCCCATGTCTTAGCTGAGAATCGCATTGATTGGTGTTTTAATACGCCAGCGGCTAGTCATTTTGGTGGCAATTGGGAGGCGAATATTAAAAGCCTTAAGTCGCACCTGTTTCGGGTCATAGGCGAACAGATTCTCTCGTACGAGGAGTTGAGCACCGTACTCGCTCAGGTAGAGGCGTTGATGAATACGCGTCCGTTGTGTCGGACTTTGTCTAGTGATCCATCGGAGCCACTAGCGTTGACGCCGGCTCACTTCTTGACGACGACTCCTCTTAAATATTTGCCCGCTTTAGATGTCGAGACTGACAAACTGCAGCTCCACCCGCGTCACGCTCTGCTAGATAGCTTAGTTCAGTCCTTTTGGAAGCGATGGAGGACAGATTATCTGCATACGCTGCAGTCGCGTCAAAAGTGGAACACTCCTTCAGATCCAGTCACAGTCGGTACTGTGGTGATACTGAAGACTGAGAGTGCGCCTCCTCTGCACTGGCCTCTTGGTGTAGTGGAAGAAGTTTTTCCGGGTTCGAACGGAATAACGCGAGTCGTAAAGGTTAAAACCGCAACTGGATCGTACCTGCGTCCGGTTATTCGCCTCTGCCCTCTGCCTAATCAGTAGTAGTGGCATAGTTAGTTATAAGTTGTTTCGCTACCTAGTATTGATAGTTTAGATTAGTAATAGGGTTTAGTTTCGCTTTTGTTTTTTTTTTCTTTTCTTTGAAGGTAACCCTTCAAACCCGGGGGGAATGGTTGCGCCAATTTGCTATGATCCGCGACTTTGTTTTTTGTAATTTATTTTTTTGGCCTAGCAATCCTATCCTTACCGTTTCCGTTTCCCGCACGACCTCTTGAAGAAATGATTTGACATTGACGTTGTGTGCATCGATTGTGAATGTGACCGCACCGCTAACCGCGCCCGCTCGAAATTACAAGAAAATTGACTATTTTCGTGATCCAATCATTCAAAAACTCAACAATAGTACAGTGTAGTGCAATACAGAAACTGGCAGTGCTTGAAAGTACGAAGTTCGGGATTCGCCGGCCGGCGCCATGTGGAACTTTCGAGGTTAAAGGTCAGTGTTCCTTCTAATACATTTATCCCATTAATAAACGCTAGACGCAGTACCTGCATATTGTTAACAAACCTTAGATCGCTTTTTAAATCTACAGTCCACACAGCAAATTCGCGCAACCATTAGTTTTGTCTTAGAAAAAGAATTTATGTTCCGTGCAAAAATGAAAATACTTGAAATTATGACTGCTAAAGTATTAATATTAGTAATGTACTAGTTTTCAGCCAAATCGGTTCAGCCGTTCTTGAGTTATAAATAGTGTAACTAACACGACTTTCTTTTATATATATAAATTTCCTGGATTTTCAACATTATATGCTGGATTTATCAATCTTACGAATATTCTAAATAATCAATATTACGAATATTCTGAATTATTATCAATATTATGAATATTTTGAATTATCAAGCCATGTTATGAAAAATTTTACTAGTTTTACCATTTTATTATTAGTTAGCTAAATTATTTTTCTTCACAAGTGTATTGAAAAACGTCATATGATACAGGTGAGTAATGAGTGGTTACCGTTCTTGGCACTCTTAAGACCTTCGCCAAGGCTCGGGTCTTAATACCGCCTCGACGGTAACCAACTACATTACACACATGTATCACAATGTACTATTTTGCAAACCGTACTTTTCACTCAACATTTGACAGATTGAGGTTATTGACTTTCCTATTGTTATTTGGAGCGCATAGTAGTTACTTACTTCATATCCCCAAGTCGACTATGTTTACTACTTTCCTCCAAATGCTGTTTGTACTTTTGTACTCTAGAGAACTGTACATCACAATCAGCACAGTAAGCGTTCTGGGCTAAATTCCTGTGAGAGTACTGCATATGGGTGCGGTAGGTGGCCTTCCCTTCGAAGTTGCAATTACAACGAGCACAGTGGAAGATCTCTACGATAACTCCATTGTCCAATGCTCCTTTGTGTGTTCTGAAATAGTAAAAAAAACCCACTTTATTTGCCAGAAATAACGCAATGTTATGCCTAGAAAACATAGCGCCGAGTGCTCAGCCGAGCGCTTATCTCTACAACTCGCTTACATCACTGTCTCGGCCGAGCAACGTTTTACTGTTCCACCCTTTTACTCGGTACGTGTAATCAAGGCATTAGGACTAAGGAATCCAATCCCGCAAGAGCATAGCATAGCATAGCATCAGCCTTATAATGTTCCCACTGCTGGGACTCAGGCCTCCTCGCTAGCAGAGGGAATGGGCCGTAATCCAACACGCGTGCCCAGTGCGGATTGGTAGATGTCACATGTCTTCGAATTTTTGGTTCTAGGACCAAAAATTCCGGTACACAACACATGCCGGTTTCCTCACGATGTTTTCCTTCACCGTTTTGAGAGCAGTGGTGATAAAATAAATTACACAACTCAACTCAAATAAATTACAACTCGTAAGTCAGGGCCATTACCACTTGGCCACCACTGCTCACGTTATGGTACCTGCATGGCGTTATTTACAAAATATAGATCGATTAATTTACAACAGATTTGAAAAAATCGTTCTACAAAATACCGTAGAACGATTTTTCCACGCGCGCCTCGAGGAGTAGTCAGCACAACACCGTAGGGGCCCAGCAGGGTCAATGACCAAGGTTTCTAAGATTCAGCCCCGGTAGGAACAGGAATGGGTTTTTAGTCAGTAAAAGTCTGACACTATCTCCCGTCCCGCCCAAGGGCCCGAAAATGTTATTGGACGATTTTTCCACCTACAAAAAAAAAAGAAATATCACAATACTTACGCCGCATGCCTCCTCACTCTAGCATAAGTATCGAAGCTCTCACCACAAATATTGCATTTCAACCTCTCCTTGTGCGCGACCTCGTAATGTGACACCAGAAGTTTTTGGGTGCTGAAAAAACGATAAACATACCACTGTAAAATTGCCGTTAAATTATAATCTATCTCGCGATATTGAGAACTGTCAAAAAATCGTGAACCCTAACAAACTGTTTACAATATGACACATTATTTTTCGGTAGATTATAATCTATCGAAGCGAAACTGCTTAATCACAATCGGTCGTGCGTTATACTGTCAACTGCCCGAAGGCTGTCCCTGATTGGTCGGTTTTACAGTTGGCCGTTCTCTGTTCATAGAATAGTGAATGAAACACATGTATCATTATTTATTTATTATTTAGTAGTTAATTATTAAGAGTATGGCTGTATGCTGTTCAGGGTCGCTGGAGTCCGATGGATGCGAGACGCACAGGACCGACCATTGTGGCGACGCTTGGGGGAGGCCTATGTACAACAGTGGACTTCTTTCGGCTGAAATGATGATGATGATGATGATGATGATGATGATGATAGCTGACTCTGCAACGGCCACCTATAAACCCTTATAACTTTAGAGCCAGCGACCGACAAATTCTGATATTTGGCGTCAAATTTCGATAAATTAGCGACAAAACTTTCGTGTTATCAAAATTAGGATCCATCATGGTGGGCAAATCAGTGTCAGCCATACTAATTAGGGGCCATTCAAGTATTACGTAAGCACTACAGGGGGGTGAGGGGAGTCTTTGCTTTGCTTATTTTTGATGACATGAGGGATGGAGGGGTCTAGATGGTGATTACGTCAGCAGTTTTTTTTTAAGAGAACAATGTCGATTTTCCAAAGTCACATGAAAATGAGTAGACAGACACATATTACTGAGCAATGTTTACGTAAGCATGTGGGGGGAGGGTTAGATCTTTGCTTACTTTTGCTGACGAAACGGAGAGGGTGGTGTTAAAATTCGCGAAAAATCTGCTTTCGTAATACTTGAAGGGCCCCTTAAGAGTATAATTTTGCAAATGACAACCTCACAGGCTGCCCCGCAAATGTTACTCATAAAAAACAACTTACTCAAACTCCATATCACAATCAGGACAAACCGGGGAAGGTTTTAACCCATGCTCCTTAACCACATGCGCATCTATCACATATCGACGATGGTGCTCGAAGTTACAACGACGGCATTTGTAGCTCCTATAGTGTGTTTTCTGATGCAGCTGCAGGAAGGCCTCTTTTTTGAAGCGACTGTTACATATTGGGCACACCAAGGAACCTTTGCGCTGAAAAAAAAAAAACATTATGTCAAATATAAAATGTCAATCAAATGTCATTGGAGTTTTTGGCGGGATTTCTTTGAGTGACGTACTATGCGTTTCAAATAAGAATAGGAAAGTCAATAAACTCGATCTGTCAAATGTTGAGTGAAAATACGGTTTGCAGAAAAAAGTTATTTGCATAGCATTAATTTTTTTTTTTTTTTTTTTTGCTTTGTAATAATAAACTAAGTCTTAGTCAATATTTGGTGAAGTAAAAAAGTTATTGTTTAATATGAATTAGCTAAATATATTGTTTTAAGTCAAATTTAGTTAGTTAAAAAAGAAAACTATTTTCTTTCTTATTTTCATTGTTAGGAACAATTCGCCTACTTCCATTTTTCGCTACTCAAACACTTCACACAGTGACGCAGAAATGAGCAAAATTGAAGAACTGGATTCTGATAAAACCCTTTTCGTTCACGATTCGTAAATAAATTGAATTTTAAAAATTTCTTGTTTTGCTCATCGTACCCAATTTCTTCAATTTGACAGTTCGACGTGACGTCACAACATGGCAATCGATCCTATTCTCATTTGGACCGCATTGTACAACGGCTGTTTTAATTATTAGCAAATTGATTCCTATACTATGATTTTATATTAGATGAAGTAAAGTGACAGCTATAACAATGGTTGTTTGACAGTTGGGCATTGTCCACTGCTGTCACTTTACTTCATCTAATAAAAAATCATAGTATAGTGGATATCGTCATGTAAAATTGCTGATTTTTTTTTTATCTCAAGTCGATAGAGTTATTAACTGAAACCAGGAGTTATGAGAGTGTGCGCGGGAATTGCATGACTTGATTCCGCCATCTCATTTCTACCATCGGACAACGTAAGTACCTACGGAGAATTACCAACCTTACGTTGTTGAAAGTTCTACAGTCCGGACTAAGTGTTTTGCCTCGTCGTTTATACCGAGTACATCGAAGGAATAGAACAGGTTACCTGCTGCGGTCTTCCCGTCCGATTATAATTTAGGTGTCTTCAAGGCTAGAGTGAATAGGCTCTTAATAAACTAGTGCGCCTCACCATCAAAGATTTTATCACTGCTTGCCATCAGGTGGGATTGCAGTCAAGTACCAGTTTTTATAAAAAGGACCGCCGTTGCAAAGAGATCTACTTTTGTCTTCTTCTTCTTACGCTTGTCCGTTTTATTTGGAGTCGGCGCAACACGTTTCTTTCTTTCATTCTTTCCTGTCACCCGTCACGCTATCACTAACTCCTTTTTCTTTCATACCACTTCTCACACAATCCATCCATCTTTGGTCTCCCTTTCCATCCACATGTAAGCTCATAGCTCTTTTAATAACATTAGAACTCAATGAAACCAAATTTAAATCTTGTGTTAAACGCACACTATGTAGACAAGCGTATTATAAGTTGGAGGATTATATTCAAGATAAGAATGCTTGGCTAAATGCTGGTCCAGCTCCACTACCACTAGGGCGTACAGATTGATTAGTTTGAACAATACCACTTTTTTTTTTTGAAATTTGATATTTTTATAGTATTGTATAATGTAGAAGCATTTATTTCTTTAACAAATTTTGTAAATGTGAGTACCATGGGGCAATTTATAGTTTAAGGTCATTGACTTGTTTGACGTAAATGAGCATGGCAGTTGAGAGTTTGTCATGCTCACTCAAATGTCTCACTGATGGTGGCGCGTGTATTGGATCATTCGGTTCCCTTCGAAATGGTTGAGCTGAGTGGTGCTGATATACGCGTCATGTTCGTGAACGGGCGCTGTCAGTTGAGACTGGACATCTCTTAGCTGCCAGTGGTTTATTTTTAATATTATAATTAGATTTTTTTTTTCATTTTATCTTGTTTACATTGTTCTCACATAATAGCAGCAACAAAAAACATGTAACCGAGATATTTGTAATACAAAACAAGTTTGAAAAGAGTGTCCATGGAGTTTCTTGCACATTCTTCTCCATAGAGATCTACGCTTTGGAATGTGCAATTAGCATCATTTTTTCTGACAGACCGACTTCTTGACTTTTCAAAAGTGCCTGTAAATGGTTTATTTGAAATAAAATGCTTTGAATCTTTGAATCTTGAATCATGCATTCATCCCTCCTCTTCACATGACCATACCAAGACAAACGATTTCCTTTCAACTTTTCAGTCACTGGCGCCACTTTCAAACTTCCCCTAATATATTCATTTCTCACTTTATCCATTCTCGTCACACCACACATCCATCTCAACATTCTCATCTCCACTACGTGCAATCTTTTTTCTTCCATCTTTTTCATAGCCCAACATTCCGATACATTCAGTATGACAGGCCTTATCACGGAATTGTAGATTCAAGAGGTCTACTTTAATTCTATAAAAGAAATTTTATTACTCACCTCGCTATGTTTCTCTTTATGGTGCTTCTCGCATTGAGTCATTTCAAGAAATCCAATAATGCAAGTTTGACATTTGTAAGCTCGATTCAAGTATAAGCGATCATTCCTATCTACCTCTCTAGTTTTCAGCATTTGTTCTTCTGTCAGATGCACTATCGTGAATTTTACTTCAGGTAGATCTGGTGTTAGCTCTTTCATGCTATTTTCGTTTTCACCAGCGTTTGGACCAACTTTTGCAGCGCCTGTTTCGGTATTTTCAGCTCCATTTTCTTCTAATTCTTCACTGGCTGCTTTATGTTTTCTTTTTCTGCGTTTGTTTTTAGAATGATTCGAGATACTGTCTTCGTTTGCGCCAGCGTTTGTACCAACATTGGTGGCAGCTGTTTTGGTGTTTGTAGCTTCGATTTTATCAACATCACTGACTTTGCTATGCTTCCTTTTTCTGCGTTTGATTTTGGAATGTTTCGAACCGTCATTCATATGACTTTCTCTTTTAATTAACACGTATGGTTGTGATTGAAGTTTCACGTCTTCAGATAGTTTCGTACCAGTCATAATCGATAGATGTTTGAGATTTCCGTTATTGTCCGTTATTGTATCTACGTTAGAGTCGTTTTTTGCATCAACTTCTTTATTCTTCAGACCAATGTCTTTCTTCTTTCGTTTTGAACTAATATAGTCTGGATTTCTAGAATGTTTCAAACTAATTTTCCCATTGTTATTTATAAATGTAATAGATAGCTTGCGTTTTCCGAATTCTGTTTTTTTTTTAAGTTTAGAGGCTTTGAGGTTATCGTCTGAAGGTTCTACAGGATTTGGGTCATTTCTATTCTTCAGTGGGTTTAAGCCGTTGGCAGATTCAACGTATTCATATGTTGAATCGTATGTATTTTTCGTGTAGACACTAAGTTTAGACAGATTTATAAGAGGTTCTAACTGAAAAAATATAAAGTTAATTTGTTATTGTACCTATATTGAAATATACAGCATTATTTTTAGTATAATTATGCGAAACCTGAATATAGTTTTTTTCAGAATCAGTAACTGAATCGATTCCAATCATTTTTACACTATATTTTATTTATTCCCAAAAATATTTAAAAAGTGTCACAATTTGGACAACACCGATACTAAGTACAAAACAGGTTACGGCAGGCCATTGAGGGTATTAGGAGCCAGCGCATAGCTAGGTGGATGACCATGTATTTGTGTGAACAATAAGCTTATAACTGGGATTTTTATTGAAAAAATCTGCCAAATTCAGTACATTTATGTTTGCCTAACTGGTCAAAATGTACTGGACTTGGCAGATTTTTTTCGCGATTTCAGGTTTGGTCCCATAGTAAAAGTTGTTTGTTATCATGACTACAATCACATGTTTAAGTATCGTTCACTAATTACCAGTCACCCTATATGTATATGTATATAAAACAGGCTTTAATATGATTGGGCCTTTGCCCAACAGTGGGACAATAATGACTAGGAAAAAACTACATTCGCAGCTTTACTAATCTTATAGTAAAAACGCAAGCACTAAAATAAGTTTTTGAACAAAAAAAAAACTTATTGTGAAAATACTTGAAACTGGCAACAAAACAAAAAAAAATGATAATAAAAAATGGCAAATACCTTTATCCTTAACATAATTTAAAACTTAAAGCATACACAAAGTAAACAATATACAACTAATTAAAAAAAAATTGTCCACACAATCAGCATTTGAGCATTCGCATTTTCAGCAGCATATAAACCAAATAAACATTCAATTAGAAACCTTAACTACATACAAATAGCATTCAATTTACGTGCACCATCTCAGTACACAGCCAAGAAAATAAACTCCTATACAAAATGTCTTAAGAACCCAATACCTTGTTCTCTGCAAATTTCAACCTTATTTCCTGGGATTCAAAGACTTGGTGTTTGAATTTATATATCTTTAAAAACCAAGCTATGCACTCCCAGCATAGTTTAAACTCATCCACGTTGACCTAAAATCAAAATAACTCAATCTACCTTCTATGAAACAAAAAAAAAAGTCTTGACAGACAGACAAACGGACAACAAACATCACCTGTTCTATTTTTTAATTTAATGTAGTGTATGTACAATATGTAGTGTATGTAAAGAATAAAGAACAAAGTGATCCTATAAGGGTTCTGTGTTTCCTTTTTCGGTTTAAAGATATTCTCATAAAGAACACGAATAGAAACTATAATAATACAATATTCCACAACTATCACACAACGCCGTCTAGTCTCAAGCTAAGCAGAGCTTGTGTTATGGGCACTAGACAACTGATAAACATACGTATACATATATTTATAAATACATACATTTTATAGACAAGTTACACCCAGACACAGATGATTGTGCTCATCACACAAACATTTGTCCAGGGTGGGAATCAAACTCACAATCTTCGGCATAGCAGTCCAGTTCACTAAACACTAGACCAATGGGGCAGGAGCACACGCTAAAGGACCCCTTGTACTATTTTTAATTAAGGTATGTTGTTATTGTGTATCCTTTCTTGGAGATCCGAAAATAAATAAAACATAAACAAAAAATAAGTTTGGTGTACCATATAAAATATTCTATTTACAGTACGGTCAAATCTACTGTGACACCAACCATGAAACATCATAAATTTCTAAAGCTATACCATCATAAGCACTTCAATTGTCACAATGTCAGTAAAATGAGAATTATGTGCACCAAACTCCGTAAAAACCATTTTTCCATTATACTGTCAAGCCCCAAGCCAAGAGGACATCTTGGAGGATTACTGTAGGGTTAAAAGAGAACTGTTTGGTTTTTTCTTTTAGGTGGGAAAATCATAAAATGACATCTCCTACCCTCGGGCGGAGTGGGGGACAATATCAGACTTTTACTGACTAAAAACTAACTCCTGTTCCTTCTTTGCATTCGTACCAGGGCCCCGGTGTTCATTTTCACATGACCCGTGGCTCCAGTAGGCTTCAAACTTGCTGGGCCCCTACGGTTTGCTTTATGCGGTTTGCGGTTTGAAATTTTTGGGTTCTTTTTTTCCTTCTTTGGCAACTGAGCCGGTGTCAACTATTCTGCCAGTGTCATGTCGTGACAGCAGCGCCATGAGGTGAGCTGTCGAACTTTGCACTTTGTGGTAGATCTGTGTTTTGAATTTTTGTGTTGGAATGCATGTTCAACTCTTAATACCTTACTGAGTGTAGGAACTGCTATGCATTAATCCCAATGATTATTTAAGTTTGAAAATTTTGTCTGTATTATTCTGATTGTATAAGTAATTTATGTTACCAAGTCACGATATAAGAGATGTGCGATAGATAAGCTCACACCGAGATTCAACGCGACGCTGCGCACATTCACAAAAATAGCGATACAATATAGAACTTTATTCCCTACATTAAAGGTACATATTAGAATGTGAGAATTCCGCAGAATATATTAGAATTGTCCCATAGAATTAATTTTATACCTTATCATGAAGAAAATAAAGATCATTTTGTAGTGCTACCTCAAAAATTGTGCGCAGCTTCGCGCTTTCTTTGCGTTCAAGGGCAATTTACTCAGTTACCAAACCATAAGATGACAGAAAAGACCAACAATTCGAAATTCGAATTGTTCGTCATTTCAATCGTAGCGTAAGATTCGAATTTCGAATCTTAAGTATGACGCATTTTCCGCGAAAACGGCTGGTAACTTACACTTTGAACATTTATATTATAGGAACCCGGTAATTTTTTTAAGGGAAAACTTACGCTAATATGTTAAATAGAGAATAAAAAAAATTGTCCTTACATCAAAATTACCTCTCCCTCCTGCTTGAAACCATTCCCAAAGAATAGATTTTATAAGAACACTATCCAAAATCTTCACATCTCGATCTTGGCTTAAGCAAGTGTAACAAAGTCCACGCATGATCGAAAATTTAAAATAATAATTGAAATCAAATAAATTGTTAAAAACAAAACAATAAAGCTAATCCCGGCAATTAGAAAATTGTTTAGTCATTATAAAAACAAACAAAAGGTTTTTGTTTTACCATAGACTACCGGATGAACGACACTGGCAGCCATTCTGATTGAGTGCTGTCAAGTTAAAAGTAATTAAAGGTGAAAGGTGAACGCACACTTGCCCGAGCCGAACGCGACGAGCGCATCGAAATAATTTTAGAGTTCTTTAGGCCGCTACTTCACTTACAATGCGGTCCAAATGAGAATAGGATCGATTGCCATGTTGTGACGTCACGTCGAACTGTCAAATTGAAGAAATTGGGTACGGCGAGCAAAAAAAGCAATTTTTAAAATTTAATTTATTAACGAATCTTGAAAAAAAAAAGTTTTATCAGAATTCAGTTCTTCAATTTTACTCATCTCTGGGTCATTGTGTGAAGTGTGTGATTAGTGGCAAATAGAAGAAGAAGGCGAATTGTTCCTAACAATGAAAATAAGAAACAAAACAGTTTTCATTTTTAACTAATTATGACTTAAAACAATATATTTAGCTAATTTATAATAAACAATAACGTTTTTACTTTATTTAGACTTAACTAAGACTACGTAATAAAAAACGAAAACAAAAGCCTTTATTGAAACGCAAATAAGTTTTTTTTGTAAACTGTACTTTTCACTCAACATTTGACAGATCGAGGTTATTGGCTTTCCTATTCTTATTTGGAACGCATAGTACGTTTTGCGAGCGTTGACGCTTCTCCATCGTCTGCGCAGCGACAATGTTGTGCAGAAGCGACGTAGCATCGCGTCGTCGAAGAGAAAAGTTAAAGAAGCAAAAACACTCGTGAAAAGCCAGTCAGATAGCGGCCTTATATAAATCGTCTGAATCTGGAGGAGTCCAGCAGAGCACCAGAGAGAACTTTTTCAAAACAGTTAACAACTGGCATTTGATGTACACTAAACTTTGTTTTCAACTAACAATTTCATAACTTTGGTATTACGTATGACATCAAGTGGCTAACAAACTGCAGTGGATAAATGGTGGCTAACAGAAATTAACGGTACTTATTGTCGCGGCTCTAGTTTTTATCGACTATTATATAGCTAAGTTAAATATCGCATCTTCAGCTTAAAGCTCACAATCACAATTTTAAAAGTATAGATACAATATCATCTGTCAAAACGTGTTACGGTGGATATCAAAGGCACCGGTAGATAATGACGTCATATCAGTTGGTCACTAAAGATAGGCAATAAGAAATTAGCTGTTTGACAGTTATACGATGTACATACTAGCAAGTGATCTTCACTTAAGCTGTCCAACAGAGTTACGCAATGGCCCCGCAGAAATCCTATAAGAATTCGGATGCACAAAAGTACTACCTTTTTAACTTAATGTTATGAACTCACATTCTTGTTTCCCTTTGATGTATTTCACTTACTTTATCTTCCGTTAATAAAGCACTGAAAATGAAAACCTCGTCAAGATTCATCACAATTAACATGAATAAGTACTTTCAGTGCGACAGGTGTAATGGGAAACGATTTCTTTGACGCGGTCTATACTTTTGGTGCGGTTATGTGTGCGAGGTCATCTTGACGTCGATTCGTTCGGCTCGGATTAGTGTGCGGTCACCTTAAATAATAGAGAATATCCAATCAATTTGATGAATATATTTATGAGATCTGTCAAAAAAAAAGCCCGCGAAATTCAAATTTTCTTGCGGTTTTTTCAAAGTACTGAGTTTTTTAAACTTATTCTATGCTGTAGGATAGATAAGATCCTTGGTTTCAAAGAGTATAAGTTTTTGGTTCTATGTTTCATAAATTATAGGACAAAAAGTGTAGACTAAAGAGTCTATTACACCACTCGATATTTCGCACACGTTACACAGACTGTCTTTAAGTTTACTTCCGAGTAAGACAGTCTGTGCCTTTAATACACTATGCGGCTACGCGACGTCGACTAAGTGTTCGATTCCGGAGGCGCGGCGCGTCGGGCGATCCGTCGTACATTGCCATATGTTTGTGTTTGCGCGAGCGATGACGCGGCCCGCTGCTGAAATGTACGACGAAACGCCCAACGCGCCGCATCTCCGTAAACACGGCCTAAGACTGGACTAAATATCGAGTGGTGTAACCGTGTAATAGACCTTTTAAATCTCAGGCTGTCTGACTTAATTATTTTTACATTGATGAAACCCTAGATTCTCAGTAGCGTCTCATGTGCTTTGATTACGTACCTGTGTGCTTGTGGAGCTGCCCTTTGGGAGTCTTGGCTAGGTAGGTGAGAAAGGGAACTAAAAATTGCTTAAGTTTTTACGGATGGTTTTTATATATGTATGATTTGTAAAATATTATTCTAGTGTCAGACATTTTCATGGACCAAAACTTCTGTCAGACGTTTTAAAGCTCCACAAAAAATAAATATACTTTACTAACAGGTCTGAGTTTTAAATATGTTATTCAGGTAACTTACAAAGTTATATTTCATTAGTAAGACAAATTGTAGTGTATTGAATGGGCTGATTTTTCTTTCAGTCACTTTTATTATTACTACAAGTCATGGGCGTCGCCAAGGGGGGGCAGGGTGGGGCTATGGCCCCCCCTAGAGGCTTGCTTTACAGCTTCAGAGCCTAGTTTAGGCACCAGTCTCCCACAATATAATGGCCATCCTATAAGATATGTTACCGTAGGTATAAGGCTAGCAATTAGTAGTTATATTGTGGAGAAAAAAAACTTTTTGTTATTCTCTAAACTTCCAATAGCTCCTCCCTTAATCATCGGCTGGTGACGCCCTTGCTACAAGTTAGATTCTTTGGAAAATAAAGATTGGCTGGATAATTGTAAAATCAAGAATAGCTGAAAAACTTAGGATTTTTGTATGAAATACTCATTTTTGACATAACAGTGTAACATGTATTTTGCATTTACATCTCTAAACTAAACCGCTAAGATATGAAAGTTGCAACTTTAATTATAAATATAAACTTTATACCATATTGATTATTAGTTTCCATGAAAATTATTTTAAGATGTAAAAAAAAGTTGTCAAATTCTTACTGACTTATCAATCGCTTCGTACTAGAATAAAATGCGTGACTTTACAGCCAGCCCATCAGCCCATACCTGTTCTTTTTTTTTTAATTCGATAATTGCCATAAGAAAAAAAGTTATAAAAAACAATTACAAACTTGGACAATATTTTTTTTTTATTAATTTAACCTAGCAGGCTTAAAACAATTTACTTAGTGTCAGGCTTTTAAATTAAAAATCAATTCAATTCAGAATATTTATTTCCATAATAAATCATTTTCATACTTTATCGACGGTAAAAACTTGTCGCACTACAGCAGCGTAAGGCTAAGAACTCACGATGCGCGCCTACCGCGGTAGAGCAAACCGCTGCTTTATTTCTAAACATACGAGACCGCAGTTTTATGCGGTCGCTTTTACGAATTTCGTCCGCAAACCTGGCGGGTGATTATCGCAAGATATAAAGTTGCAAAACGTCCCGCTGGTGCAACGGGAGCCGCTAACAACCGCGCACACCGCGGGCGTAAAACGCGTCGTGAAATGTGCTTTAATTTTTTACATATTAAATTGCATTTTACAGAAAATGCGAGCCCGCAAAAAGCGCTTTGTGAGTTCTTAGCCTTTCAATCGCCCAACTGTCGCCCCACAGTTGCCAAGTAGTCGCAGAACAGTAGAGAACATACATCGTTGCCGCACAACTGTGATGGCACGCTTAGACGCAGTGATCGAGCGATTGGCGTCAGCACTGCGTTCACTGGTTCCCGCGCGGATCAAATATTTGTATGACCTACAGATAGGTGCCGGGTGCACCCAGGTGTCTTGTGTATGTGAGTTTACATGTTTGTGAACGCGCCCACGATACAGGAGTCATTCCTATGTGGGGTGATGTTTAAAAAAAAGATCAACAACTGTCGCGCCACTGTTGCCCCAAAATCACTCAACAGTTGCGCCACTGTTGCCCCACAATCGCTCAACAGTCGCGTTTCTTCTTAGCCCCTCCACCTTTATGTACTAGCCTCGTGTGGGTATACAAAGCTGCACTTTGCTTGAACGTATCGCCACAATCTTCGCACATGAAAGATCGCTGGTCTGAATGCGTTAGTTGGTGGCTGCGGAGAGTCGCTAGTGTCTGTGGGAAAAATGAAATAGTAAACGTTAGGCGAGGCGCACTAGTTTATTAAGAGCCTATTCACTCAAGCCTTGAAGAAATCTAAATGCATCTAAATTATAATCGGACGGGAAGACCGCAGCAGGTAAATTGTTCCAGTTCCATACTCTCTCTACTGGGGCCATTCATTTTATTCTCTAAGGGGCGCTCTGATGCGTCTACATAAACTATTTCCATGACAACGTCACTGCGCCCTCCCCACTTGTGAACTAAGGGTGTTTGTAATATCGTGCGGATTTCATCACGCATGCGGAATTGCTTCACATGCGGGTCTACTGCCTGACGTCACGCCCCGCATCTCGCGTGCGAATTCCACGCATTACAATAAATACTTGTATGAAAAGGACATTTGCGGGGGCTACGCATGCGGAGCAATCCCGCATACGTGATGTACACACTTTTAAACGGTCTTAAAAATTTGTCCTTTTAAAAATAAACATCAAAACTAACCAAATGTGGGTACATTCATTTTTTCCTTTAGATTATTACGTAATATATATTAAACAGGGGGGAAGGGGGCGGCTTATTCTTTTTTTTTTTTGGGTGTGGGGGGTGGGTAAAAAACAAATAAAAATCGTTTACGTAAAAAATTAATGGTCCCAGTTCTGTTTCTTTCATAAGAAATTTCTTTTTAGGTGGGAATTCATCACTTCATGACTTCTCCCGCTCTTGGGCGGAGCGAGAGAGTATCTCAGACTTTTACTGACTAAAACCCACTCCCATATTTCTTCTTTGCCTAGAGCCCCGGGTATCAGAAGCGAACCCATGGCCCGAGTAGGCTTCGACCCTGCTGGGCCCCTACGGTTTGCTGACGCGTGGAACAATACGCGCCGTCGACGACTCGAGCTCGGTCCGGACAGTAGCCGGACGGTAAGCTACCCATCACACTTTCTGTCATAAAAGATGGCAAAAGTAGAAAAGTAATGTTTACTTACAAAGAATTTTTTGGCACACGTGTTGCAAGAATGATTCCTAGGTCTACTGAGCCCGTGATATTGCTGTTTGTGATTACGCAATCGCCAATTTGATATGAAAATCTGAAACAGAAGTCACAAGAATTGTCTTGAGCTCTATTTGTTACTAAAAGAAAAAAATAGAAATAAACAACGAAATAAAATGAGTAAAATACTTCATTTTGATACAAGTGCAGAAACTTTGTTATTGAGACCGAGGCGAAATTCGCTTGAGCCGAGCGAAGGTGTGCCCATCCACGACTTCGGTCTTAGCGGCGAGTGGGGCGATATCGGTAGGCGATTGGTCGCGCCGCTGGCGTTCATGAAGTCTTGAATGGGCTGTTATGGAGACGAGTGCTGCAGTGACAAAACAGGTGTATCAAAATGTAGTATTTTTAATTCAAATTCAAATTAAACTCATTTTTAATTATGAACGTACTTTATTGCATATTTCACATTTGTACCGTGACTTGCGTAAATGGTAAAAGTTGTAATGTTGCCTCAAGTAGCCTTTCGACCTGAATTTTTTATTGCACTCCGAGCACGGATGTCTGAAAATGGAGAAAAAAAAACCTTTTTACAAAAAATATAATCACCTTAAAAGTATTTTGAAACTAACAGATATTCAGACAGACAATAATTGCATTTTGCAAACAGACACGGCAAATTTTGGTCGTTTTAGTCCCGCAGAGGGTCGATTCAGTTCATGAAACACTATCGATTTGTAAAGATAAAATTAAAAAATAAAGTAGTTTTTTTCTAAAACTCAAGTTAATATACGCACGTACGAAATTAATTTCTTTAAGAAAACGTCAGCTGAGCGAGGCCAATGAACTGTAGGTAGTTAGTACGCAACGTAAATATAAACCAGAACTTATATCTGTTCAGCACGCGCAAACGGTCGCAACATTTCATTCATTCATTCGTTCTCGAGCTTCCGTACTATTGACTTCACCGACATACATATACAGGGTGGCGCAGACAATACGACAATAAATTAAACTGCGTAAATGATGTTCCCAGACTGCATACCAAAAATAATTCGAATACATCCAGTAGTTTAGTCACAGATCATAATAGCATAATAAATAACAGGATTATATACATGATGTATGTGAAGATCATTCTATTACTAAAAAAAAAAAACTTCTTTACCAAATGGGAAAAAAAAACATCATTATTGTACGGATATTTATAAATGGTGTTCTTTTTTTACTAACGATTTTATGTTATTTAGTTTGTAAGAAAAATAATTTTTTTTTTTATTTAAGGATTTTCTTGGTACTTCAAGAATTCCTATGTCAGCGCCACGTTGTAGACAGCATGACGCTACAACCCACGGGAGCAGAGCAGTAACCAAAGACACGGAGGACAGCGACAATTTCTAATATTAGTAGAATTAAAACTCACCCTTCAGAATGTTTAGCGCTGGTCTTCAAATGATTTCTGTAGACTTGAATATTCTTGTACTGGACCTGACACTGCTGACAATATGCCAGTTTTTTGGCAATATGGCCGCTGTGTGTCACCATATGGGTTTCCAAGCGAGTCTTAGTTTTGAAAGTTTTTTTGCAAATATCACAAATGAAGTCCCGTAAACCGGAATGGGCACGACTGTAAAAATAAAACATTATATAAGCTTATGCCACCCTATATGTATGTCGGTGAAGTCAATAGTACGGAAGCTCGAGAACGAATGAATGAATGAAATGTTGTGAAGGTTTGCGCGAGCTGAACAGATATATGGTCTGATTAATATTTACTATACTCTTTGATTCTGACTTGCATCAGCCTTATAACGTTCCCACTGCTGGGACTCAGGCCTTTTCTCTAGGAGAGAGAATGGTCCGTAATCCACCACGCGGGCCCAGTGCGGCTTGGTGAATCATTAAAATAAAACCGGGCAAGTGCGAGTGTGCAATTGCACACTGAGGGTACCGTACAAACTTATGTAAACAGTTCAATGGCCGAAGATTTTTCCGAATCATAAATAAGGTTTTTTTGTGACGTAATAACTACAAAGGAGACATTCAATAAATGTATGGAGCTTAAGCTAAAAACTAATAACAGCAATCTGACTTAAACACGCTGAAAGAAAATACCGAAATGTACGTTTTTTTTTTTTGCGACATAAAGGGAAGTATCTTTTTTATTGTTTTTTTTTTTATTATTATTATTGATAGGTTCGCGCTGGACCGCTATCTCACCTGATGGAAAGCGACGATGCGGTCGACGATGGATCGCGCTTACCAAGAAGAAACCTATTCACTCTTGACTTAAAGATTCCCGGGTTGTAGCCATCAGGAAACACAGACTCCGGCAGGGAATTCCACTCCTTAGCTGTACGCATAATGAAAGTGTTCCCAAAACGCTTTGTGCGTATAGGTGGGATGTCCACCATGTACCGGTGGCGCAACGCCGTACGTCTGGTAGTCCGATGATGGAACTGTTAACTTAGAAGTTTGATTTTTTCAGAGATTCAAGGGACCGCAAGCCTGAGTATATGGTTTTAATTTCAACTCGATCCCTCCACACGTTCCCGAGTGGACAAAAAAGTGATCCTTTTTGAGCTACGGAACTCTAAAAATTACATAGAGCAAAAGCCTTTACAGAACCCTCGGTGCACAAGTCCGACTCGCAATTGGCCGGTTTTTTTAAAAACTCTCTGGTACACTCACTTTATATGTCCTCTAAGATTGTTCTTGTCTTTGAATTTGATGCCACATCTGCAGAAAAGACTATGGTCCGACTGCGTGTGTGCTTCTAAGTCCTCTGGAGTTCTGTGAACAAAAAGTATAATGAATTTCAGGGGCGCCGACTACATGGGTGCTCGGGGTCTCGAGTACCCATGAGCAATAAACAGTGGGTGCTCAGCACCCCTGAGAATAGATATCAAGAAACAGATCAGTAATCGCCTTTTAATGATTAATGAATGATTTTATATTTAAGCAGACTAAAAACATCATGAGGTATATCGGTATACGCAGTTTAATTTAATGTCGTATTAACGGCGCCACCGCCATACATCGTTAAATTTTGATCGTTTTAATCCCGTGGAGGGTCGACTCGGTACATGAAACACTATCGATTTGTAAAGATAAAATTAAAAAATAAAATACTTTTAAAACTCGATTTGATTTATGCATGTACGAAAGTAAACGTCAGCTGGACGAGTTCAATGACCTGTGGGTAGTTAGGACGCAACGACCGGCCACCTACAAGGTCTGATGACTCGTTTACATATACCGGACCGACCTTCCACAGAATTAAAACGGTCAAAATTTAACGGTGTATAAAGACGATACTTACTTGAACACAACATTACACTGTGAGCAATGTATCCGATCAGGCTCATCGCCTTCATGCTTGCTCTTACAATGGTTCACAGCAGACGTGAACTCATGAATCTCATATTTGCACAGCCTACACCTGTACACCACATAATGCTTGCTTCTGTGGTTGTCTAGGGCCAACTTTGACCGGAAACGGATGGAACATACGTCACAGACTTGGTCGCCGATGGTCTGAAAAAAAGGTTTTGATGAGCAAAAAAAAAAGTAACCACAAATACAACATTATTTTTAGTATATGCGAAACCTAAATATAGTTTATTCAAATCAGTAACTGAATCAATTCCAAATAATTTTTACAACATGTTATATTTTTCCCAAAATTGGGGTTCTATGTCTATTTCGTTCTGTATTCTTACACTTTGCTCAAGTATAAACGGGATAGATATAGTTTTGATTGAAATTTGTGTACATTTAAAACGCCCAACCGCGCATCGATTGACAGAAATCGCCATTTTTTAAAATATCTTTAGAAGCCGATTGACTGTTTCGCGGATATATGGATAGATTATAATTTCATACCTCATCATGTTTCTTCATCATATGCGAACTATAAGTATCTTTTCTCATGAACCCAAGCACACACGTATCACACTTATAAGGGACCTTCTTGAAATTATAATGTTTCCTCTTCTCTTCTCTAACTCTCAACATTTCTTCTTCACTTAACACTACTTTTAAAAACTTCTCTTCAAACTCACCTGCATCTCTTTCTAAGTCTCTTTTAGATTTTTTGGTTTTTAATCTGTGTTTTTTTGATTTTCTATCTAAATTTTGTACATATACGTTTTGGTTTTGATTAATTTCTTCGCCTTTTTTGATATATCGAGAACATTTTTGCTTTTTGAACAATTTATCTTTATATTCAGTTTCAATGATATCAATGTGTATATTTTGTAGTTTACCAGGAGTTTTACTTGATTCTTCATCAATATGTAATTTCCGTTTATCATCTACAATATCATTACTTTGTTTCATAATATCTTGTTTTTTGAATAACCTATCAGTATGTTTAGTTTCTATAGTATCAATATAAATATTTTCTGTTGCTTCATCAAAATCTGAAGTATTATCTAAATTATCATCACTTTGATCTATAATTTCTTGTTTGATTGAATCCCGTTCAGATTTTAGTTTTGTGTTAAAATTGGTTAGAGGATCAAAAGTGTACGTGTATTGGTAGTCATATAGGATATTGGTTTTTGATGTCAATGTTGAAAGAGGTTTTATACTGAAATGCTGAAAAATAGATGATTTTTATTAGTTATTTCCAAACCAGCCAGTGGAAAGGCGTGCGAAGAATTACCAGAACATTAAGAATCACCTATTTACATACAAATTAAAAAAGCTATTAATAAGCAAATGTTATTATAGTGTCGATGAGTATTTTAAAGATACATCCCTAAAACACATAAAAATATAAGACTTAAAATGTTTAATTTATTAATATGTCTTCATTAATATGTATTATTATTAATTAATTAATTGTTTTGTATGAATGTATTTAGAATTTAGGTTAAGTTAAATTATAGAATACATAAAGAATGAGTCCTCATCTCTGCATACCCTTCTTTTGCTGTGCCCGACAGGGTCCATAATTGATTCATATGTTAATGTTTACCACCTAAGCTTACATTGTGGAATGCAATAAAGAATTGAGTATTGAGTACTGAGAATGCGACGATTGGTGATCCAGATTTAGTTAGGTCGAATCCACAAAGTGTGAAGCACAGGCGTAGGGTAGCCAGCTTTTCGGTGTTTTACAGGATGCATTGTGCGTAAGAAATGCATGACTTGATTCTGCCGTCTCGTTTCTGCCATCGGACTACCCGACGTAATGCGAGTATCCACCCACGTTGTTAAAACCTCTACGGTCCGGACTAAGCGTTTAATCTCGTCGTTTATACCAAGTACATCGAAGCATTGGAACAATTTGCCTGCTGCGGTCTTCTCTTCCGATTATATTTTAGGTGTCTTCAAGGTTAGAGTGCATAGGCTCTTAATGAACTAGTGCTTAGTAGTAATTATTTTATTAATATATTATTATTTCCTTTATTTTCTTTTCTTTACATATTTTTCTATTTTTAAATATTTATGAATACAAATAAATATATAAAAAAACATTTAAAAATATAAAAACAGTAGTCCGCCGGTGTCGGGAGCAGGGTCCAAGCTACCGGTGGTTAGGGCTCCAGAGAAAGGAACCTCCTCACAATGCGAGCCGTATCGAGGAGTACTGCCTTCTATATATATTATTATTATTATTTAAGTATTACCTCCATAGTTTGTGATAAGGTCTCCAGTGCTAACTTAGCTCTGTTCTTGAACCTGTAGAACTTTGTTAGGATACACCAGCATTCCCAACATACTCCACCACAGGACTCGTTCAGCTGAAAACCCAAACGGATTGTAGATGTGAAGTAGTTGTTTTTTCAACTATATCCATGGATAACTGTACAACGTGGCGGCGACAATACGACAATAAATTAAAATACTCGTAGTACTAGAACATAGGAATATTATTAAAGTAAAAGAAAAAATTTCAGTACAATAACGATGATTTTTTAATTTTCCTAAAATCAAAATAAAAAAAAAGTAAAAAATACTAAAATTAAAAAAGTTTTTTTTTAACAAATTAAATAGCATAAAATCGTTAAAAAAAAAAGAACACCATTTATAAATATCATAAATGATGATAATAATGAATGATGTTGAATGATTTCTCAGTAGGCAAAGAAGTTTTTTTTAGTAATCATGAATTTCATATACATTATGTAGAAAATGCTGAAAATAAAAAATAATGTCCTGTTATTATGCTATTATATCCTGTAACTAAACTACTGGATGTATTGGAATAATTTTTGGTATACTGACTAGGAACATCATGAGTTAAACATTAAACATAGTTTAATTTATAGTTGTATTGTCAGCGCCACCCTAATATACTAGCTGATCCGGAAAAAGTTGTCCTACCATCATTATAATATGTGTTACTCTAACGGGTTTTGCAGTACATGCCAGAATAGCTTACAGATGGTATATTTTTTTCTACTTACTTGACAGTTTTTGTTATATTTTCGACAATTCAAACAATATCTTTGTAAAGACGTGACTTTGATAGACTTTGTGGTATTTTGATTTACATTTTCATTTATCATCATTACATTTTATTGTAAAGTCTCATTAAGATTCATTAAGGGGATTACATCGCCCAAATCCAAAAAAACACCTAGGTTGATTGAAGTTTATAGATTATTCCTTATGTACGATTACCATTTAAAAAATGAAGGGATACTTAAGGACATTACTAATAAATTGTATTGATTACGTTTCTCAAAAAAATACCCTAACTCTAGAAAAAAAATCTGGTAAATAGACCTTTTTTGAACATTAATTCCATATTTTTTCGAAAACGGCTCTATATATTGATTTTATACCAAAATATATCTCTATACATTGATTTTATATCAAAATATATCTCTATACATTGATTTTATACCAAAATATATCTCTATACATTGATTTTATACCAAAATATATCTCTATACATTGATTTTATACCAAAATATATCTTACGATAAATTGAATAACTTGTATTGTTTTTTTTTCTAATTTCATTGAATATCGATAAGTAATCAAGAAAAAACTTGAATCAGTACTAACACCCCGCGCGCAGCACCCCCTGCAATGCCTGTGTAGAGGTCCATTCTTCTCTACTAGTGTAGAGGTAAATTCTTCAAGGTCATTGAGCAATGTAATACCCTTAAATAGTGTGTGTAAGAGTTAGAAACATCCATACATACAAATTTTCATGTGTCTTATAGTAGGAATAACCTGGTCAGACTACTGTAACGCTACCTCTCTGACTACCTCATTGGTCTTGTGGTCGCAAAAATGACTGCTGAGTGTAAGGTCTTGGGATTGATTCTCAGGTCGGGCAAAAAGTGCTATAGGATTTCTGCATTAGGAATTACTCTGTAACTGCCCAAAGTTTTGAAGTTTATGGTGTGACACCCTGTGCCTCAGAAAGCATGTAAAGCCATTGATTCTGTGCCTGATTTTTCTCCAGTCATTTCGGATTGCTGTCCCATCAGACTATGAGGGTAAAGGAACAGAGAGTGCACCTGTGCATGCATTTGTTTACTATACTAGCTCCTGCGTACTTGCCTAAACACTGTTAAGATTTTCCACAATGATCAAAATGTGGTCAGGAGGTTATTCTATTACCTGGACGGACTGTACCGTCAAATGGGTTGACTATGTGCCTCGCAGGTGACAATGTGCAATGAGGCAGTTGTTTTGACTTTTAACGAATTCCCGCTTTATCTATGGTTATCTTCACAATTTTATGGCCTATATATATTTTTTATGCTATTAACGATATTTTGGGACATTAGTTATTATTACCTGGTAACACTATACATGAACTTTTGAAGACAGAAGTTTTGAAGTGACAGGTCAAGTTTTGTTGCTTGTGGTAAACTTTTCGTTGTGCAATTAAAACTATCGCAGGGGCCGTTATCAAGGTATGTTTGAGTAATAGTATAGTTAATTGTTATCTAAATGCACTAAATATCAAAACAAAAAGTCTTCGTATTATGGCACAAAATGGTAGACAAAAAAATAATTAAAGTACGCAGGTGAAAAAGTGCCACTACTATACTGTAGGTGTGGGCGTTATTTCACGTCACCGTTTACAATAACTGGTTACGAGACATGTAACCGAGTAACTAGTTTCGAGCATAAACGAAACGTAGTGATTTTCGTAACACTTGATTTTGTAAGTTACAAAGCCAATGCGGTGACTGAGTGTCGAATGAAACTGAAAAGGAAGAAACGAAACGTTACGAGTGTATCTGTACTATACGTGCGCGATAACTCATTACATCGTGAATTCGTGACCTCTCACTTGCACCTATTTGATTCAGATGTGTGCATGTGAGAGATAGCAATCTACCGAATTCGTAACTTAACGTAGGTAGTACCTACTAGCCGTTGGCGCGCTGGCCAGCGCCCGGCCGAAAGTATCCGAGTGGAAACTCGAGTAAATCCGAACCTGACACTCTTATCAAGTACCGACAATGAAAAGAAGAAAGTCGACCTTATTTTTTCATTGATAGAGATTAATATAGTTTGATACTCATTTTGAATGATTGTAACGGCTGGGATCGAGAGCGCGAACGAATGCAAATTGAAATTTACTATTTGTTTGTTTCATTGATAAATAGTACTAACTTCCGTGAAGATTTTTGTAATATTAAAAGTTACTAAAATATTAAGGTATCTAGTAGGTATAGTTCGTGTAAATAATAGTATAGTTTGTGTTGATATAGTTTAAATAGTGTTTTTCGTATAGGTATAAATTAAAACTGTAAATAAATAACTCTAAACTCGCCATGTCTCGATATAATTCTAGCGTACTTTGGGAGTTTTTCGAAAAAGTGACGGGCAGTGACAAAAAAGCTAAGTGCAACAAATGTGGTGATATTTATAGCTATAAGAGTTCAAATAAACAACAATTATTATTATTATTATTAAAAACTTATTCGTTCCAAAAACTTAGTTTGTTTTGTGTAGTAATCCGTTCTATCGTTTCGTAAATAACTGTCATACTTCGTCAAAATCACCATGTTGAATCCCTGGACAGTATTTGAAAAATAACTAGTTACATAAATAACGTGTTTTCAAAACAGGTGACGCCTCCTGCGTCACCTGTTACGTTACGTTTCGTGAAAATCGTGTAACGACCCACGCCTACTATACTGATAGTGTTGTCACATATCTTTTCTGTTTTTCTTCTGTTGGTAGTTACTGAATGTATTTTTTATTTTAGCGGTACCTAAAATAATGCCGCGGGATTATAAAAGAAGACCAGGAACCAGAGCGTACAAAAATTATACAGATGAAACTCTTCAAGCTATATTAGAAGAGATTAAATCGGGGCGTATTTCAGTTCGTGGCGCAGCCGAGAAGTATGGGATTCACCGCAATACGTTATCTTCGAAACTGAAAGGCAAAGCGCCTTTAAAACCTGGAGGACAACCTGTATTCAGTGAAACAGAAGAACAAGGGTTTATATCCCACATTGTTGCGTTGTCTTCGTTCGGATTCCCGATTACACCAACGGAATTACGTGTCATTGCAAAAACGTATTTAGACAAGAAGGGTAAAAAAGTTAACGCTTTCGTTAACAATTATCCTGGAAAAGAATGGGTCTACTCCTTTTTGAAACGCCATAAATCTCTTCTGTCTCATAGAGTGGCCAGAAATATTACTCATGGCCGAGCAGAGGTAAATGAAACTATTGTCAACGAATTTTTCGACAACTTCGAAAAGGAGACTGAAGGCGTGCCAGAAACAAATATCTGGAACTATGATGAAACTTGTCTAGTAGACGACCCTGGTTCAGTAAAGGTTTTGGTGAGGCGTGGGACCAAATATCCCGAGATTATACGAAACTCATCGAAAGCGTCGACATCAATAATGATATGTGGTAGCGCAGCAGGAGAACTGGCACCTGTCTACGTTGTTTACAAAGCTGAAAACATGTGGGAAACTTGGACTGAAAACGGGCCCCAAGGAGCTCGTTACAACCGTACTAAATCGGGCTGGTTTGACGCTAGGTGTTTTGAAGACTGGTTTCATTTTACGATGTTACCAATTTTAAAGAAACAAACCGGTAAAAAAGTATTAGTGGGCGATAATCTGAGCTCACATATTAATCTGGAAGTCATGGCTGAATGCGAGGCCAATGACATTGCATTCATTTGCCTTCCTCCGAATGCAACGCACTTACTGCAACCTTTAGATGTTGCATATTTTCGCCCAATGAAAATTGCGTGGAGAAATACGCTAAATGAATGGAAGAATAACGTCCGCGGTAGTAGGAGCTCTTCTGTGCCAAAAGATCAATTCCCCGGGCTTTTGAAGGAAATGTTTCAAAAGATGGAAACAAATTCATCACAAAACCTGAAATCAGGATTTAAGAAATGTGGTTTGTTTCCACATAATAGAGATGAAGTTTTACAAAGATTGCCGAATCGACAACTGGAAGATAATGTACCAGTCCAAGAATTATTAGGTGAGAGTTTCATAGAAAATTTGAAATCTACAAGGCTGCAAGTCACTGAAACAAGACAATGCCGAAGAAGAAAGCGGGTCAATGTTCCGGCAGGACGAAGCATAACTACTGCAGATTTACAACACGATATAGAAGTTCCACATGCGCCATCAACTCCTATTTTTGATGAAAGATCAGATGCTGAGTATGACGCTACTTCACCGGTGGAGAGAGCTGCTCGTACTGACTGCTCAACTCCAGTGCAACCATACTCACATGAATGTCCATTTATCTCGTTTAGTACTCATGAAGCCTCCCCAACTCAATGCAGTTATGATCCAACCTCAGATCTAGCGGTGAAGAGAGCTGAACGTAGTGACTGCTCAACTCCGACGCAGCCTTATTTACAAATTTCTACCTCACCAACTCCTCAATGCAGTAGTTATGCCGTCAATAAAACAACTGAAGCCAGGAGAGCCGAAGAATCAGAGATTATTTGGGAGCCTCAACCATCAACGTCTAAATCATCAACAGCAATGCTAATTAATAAGCGAAATAAATCAACAAAAAAGGTACCCAAATCTTGCTCAAAGAAAAAAAACTACAATCAAGATTCAGAAGATAGCTGTGATTCGTATATGTCCTTTCAGGAAAGCGATCACAGTTTGAATTGGTGTGATTTAGAACATTCAGATAAAGAAAATGACGCGAATAACACAAGTACAGAGATGGGATTCGAAGAAAATAAAATGGATCTTACAAACTTAAAGGAAGGAAGTTATGTACAAGTCGAATATGAGAATAACATTTACCCTGGAAAAGTAATTCGAATATTAAATGACTCAGCGCTCGTCTCTGCCATGGCAAAATCGGGATACAATACATGGAAATGGCCCAAGCCCGCAGACATCATTTGGTATCATCATTCCAAAATAATACAAGTCATCAAGGAACCAAAATCAGTTTCTAAGAGGGGTCTTTTTAAACTTGCCTCGCCATAACATTAAGCGACAGGTATTATTTGTTTTCTTTCATTCTTAAGTTCGTAATCTTAATAAACCCGATTTTCTTTTACCAAATGTTTTATTTCGTCTACATATTTATATTATTATAAGCAATTAAACAAAATTTCATATATTATTTAATCAAAAAACAAATACTTATGCAGTACGCCAAAGTACTAAAATTTCTACCACTCATTTTTTTTTATTTCCTGGCAACTCTATTTTTTTTTTCTTTCTCCCACGAACCGTATTGGCCTAATTTTTAAATACAAACAGGTGACATTGTGCAATCGGTAATAGTTTTAGAGATATTCAAGGAATTGTATACTGGCACATTTTCACCCCAACAAGGTAGGCGAGAATGTGCCATCAATATTATTTATTTTCTCCATATTTGTAATAGATAAGTCATATTTATAAAAATAATCTTATAACGTAATGGTTAGAGAACTAGGGCGAGTTCTTTGTTTTGGCGTAGGGTTCATATATTTTTTTATATGATCAAAAAACCTTGAAAAGTGGCACATAGTCACCTCGTTCGACGGTATATTTAAGGCTGTCCTTGTTACTGGGTTTTCTTTTTTTAAAGGCATTCTCTCAGTTGCTATTTGGGTACCATGGCCACGGGAACTTATAATACTTATAAAATTAATCTGATAGATGTTGGTTTTATTCAAAGTATCTACATATTGGAGCCACTCTCTAAAACATGTATCTTATAAAATAGTACGGCTTTAGAGGCTTAATAGTGTATAAGGTGGCTAAACTGTACTATAGTGGACAGCGAGTTTTGTGCTCATAATTTTTTATTGGAAAGGTTTATGTCTAAAAAGTAATTATGCAAAGTTTCAATGTTAGGAAACGCTTAGTTTTTGAGAAAAAAAAAATTAAAATCGATAATTTTTCGTCTTATTTGACGCCATTTTGACAGGTTTCGTTCACTTTTTACTTTAGCTGTAGTATCTATGACAAAGGTATTAGTTCATACAGTCAAAAAAAATATTTACAAAAAGTAAATTTACTTTAATTTTCATTAAAAATTACCAATAATATAGCAAAATGACTTAATATACATAATTAAGTAAATTTAGTTTGTCCAATGCTAAAATAATGATATATGAAAAAAAAATATATAAAAAATTATAACAAACTTTTTTATTGTTACGTGAAACGAAACGTGAAAATACTTGCGCTAGCGCCAATGAGTGGTTGTCAAGTGAGATGAGACAATTTGTTTGCATACCGAATATAGGGCACCCCGACTCGGATAGATTTAGGTTAGAAGGGGATGGCAGGGTCTAGTGAGCGAGCGCAGCGAGCGAACAGACTCTGCCATCACCTTCGTGGTTATTTTTTTTTAAACCACACAGAAAACTATATTTTAGTACTCATATTTTGATTTAGTGGTAGAGCGCTCCCGGACAAATTTTTTTTTCTCGTTTGTAAGTACCTGAAAGTATACATTTGCTACTGTGGGGGGATGGTCCGAGGGGTAGAGGGTGACACCATCCCCTAAAATCCCCAAGTTAGACCCAAAAATGCATAAAATGTACGATTTTTTGATTCCTAACCTCAAAATTTTCAATCTTGAATATCTCCAAAAGTATGCGTTTCCTAGATTCAGGAGGGGGTTTGGGGGGGTCGGGGCTCCCCCCCCTCCACCCCTCTACCCAAAAAAACCCTTATTTCGCTGTCCAGTATAGTACAGTTTTACCCAGTTGTTACTAATAAAGTATGCAGCCAGGATGGACTGTTGAATTTTAAGCACTAACCTCTTCGAAGCGTATTTCATGAAATAACTTGGTTAATTTATGCACAGGAACTAGGTAGCGATCCGTACTTAAACACGTCAGGCATATATTTAATGTTTCTTCCATTTTGATTAATGTTTTAAATCAATTTACACATACAAATTATTTATTTTAGAAGAAAACATTAAAAGAAAACAAAGCACTTGTATTCATTATTTTTTTCATTATATTTTGGTTTGGATACTAAGTCTTTTTAATTTAGGGGTGAAAACCGTTTCGCGAGTTTTCACCGCTGTTGCGATTATCACACGTAAACTTGGTCGCAAGATGGCCGGTTAATTATATCAGTTGAGCTCCAGACCACCATGGATGGATATATACTGAGACTAGCTGTTAGAATTATACTTATTTCACAAAAGAATAAAAAAGCCAACATCTTCTAATGGCACCTTAGATACAAATTATTCTATTTATATGAAGACATTGCTTAAAAGTCTAAGTATCCAGGCCAACAAACAAAATACATTGACAGTTAATTAATAATAAAAAACAGCTGATTTTCGTAAACAGTTTACCAGGAAACTTGTTATTTTCTTTAAACCGTTAAAAATGACAGAAATTTGTACAAAAATGTGTCGCATTTGCTTAACAAATGATAAGGAAGACAATATTAGTGATTCGTCGTTTTTCACTAAGTTTTACATTCAAGCTATGGGTTTGAAAGTAAGTACCATCTTTGTGCAACTTGTTTTCTATTTTCGCTTATTGTAATTGTTAGATGCCCAGACAGGTTTTACTCAATAAAATTCTGACTTCCAGTGTGCGGAAGGGAATTACAGCAATTATATGACTGGGTTCCGTAATCACCTTTCTACCATTGCAGCTTTACAGCGAGTGTCCACCCTTACGTTGTTGATACCTCTACGGTCCGGACTAAGCGTTTCGCCTCGCCTTTTATACCGCATGACCTTAGACACCAGTGTACAGAATATGGTACACCTCATACCAGCTAAATTAAACCGTATTACGTAAAAATCATGTTTAAGTTTGCTGATACCGATGTGTACCGAATTCGATACACTTGTGCCTGAGAGGTTAAAATATAAAACATTTCAAATGTATAACTTAGCAAAAGAAAATAAACAAAGAAATAGGTCTACATACATCAAATGATTGTAACAATTTGCCTGCTGCGATCTTCCAGTCCGATTATAATTTAGGTGTCTTCTAGGCCAAAGTGAATAGGCTCTTAATCACTCTTAATAAACTAGTGCGATTCACCATCAACAATTATATCACTGCTAATGATCAGGAGATAATAGTCAAACCCTGGGCCATGCCATTTGAAAAAAAAAAGATGTTTTTCTACCCCCACAAAAAAAGTTCTCTTGATATCCACACTTTTAACTCTTCATTCTTCTTGTTTAACAGAACTTCAATGAGAAGCTATGGCTCTGCGTGTGGTGTAAAGCGGCTCTAAGACAAGCATTGGCTTTGTTTACACTGGCATTGCAATCTGAAAAATCTCGCTATAGTAAGGTATGTCTGTATGGGGCCCGTCAAGTATTACGTAAGCAGCAAGACTAAAAAAAAAAAAATGATTAAAATGACTGCTAGTTGATGTAATGAAGCTGTGATATTATTCATTTTTGTGTTATTAATGTTTTATAATTTGTGTTTTTTATTTAATTTAATTGATGTATTAAAGCTGTTATATTATTTCTTCTTGTGTTGTTAAAGTTTTATAATTGTGATTTTTATTTAATTTAATTGAATATGTTTGTTTTTTTTTTTACTTTGTTTTTTTTAGAACATTATTAATTATTTTTCTATTATTTTGTCTTTCCTTGTAAAACATTCAGACACAATGTAAAAATTGTTATTGAATAAATGAAATGAAAATGACTTCAGCGGCCCCCCTATAGGCCCCCCTATGGCTCGGATTTTTTTTTAATATATCACAATTTTAGTCGGTCTATGCATGAAATAGCACCATGCCTTTCTCGAGTCTGGGTGTCTTGTGTATGTGAGTTTACATGTTTGTGAACGCGCCCATGACACAAGAGTGATTCCTAGTAAGGGGGTAATTAAAAAAAAAATTAAAAATTGTGAGTTTAAAAAAAATTATAACGGCTAAGAAAAATAACTTTTCTTTTTTATCTTCCAGGTTTCAACTGACATTCCTACTAAATCTAAAAGAATACATTCATTAAATATCAAACACAATCCACACATAGATATACCACCTCTTGTAATCTATTACCAAGATTATAATACTGAAAATATTATAGATGAAAAAGAAGAAATTACTAATCCATTACTTGAAAAACAAGATGATGAAATACCTTTCAAAAAATTTAAAACAATTGACAGTTTAAATAAAGAATCAATTTCAAATAAAGAACCAAGTTCCAATAACGATTCAAAATCAAATGAAGAATCACTTTCAAATAAAGAACCAAGTTCAAATACAATAAAAAATTCGAATATAGAACATGAAACAATCGAAAATGAATTTGAAATTAAGAAAAGAAATAAAAAGGAGTTTGATTTCAATGAATTGAAGTATGAAGTGGAATATTTGGATTTGAAAGAGCAGTTGAATGAAATTGAATTAAAAAAGTTGAAATATAAAGATTTCAAGTTTAAATGTGATGAATGTGGTTTGGGCTTTCTCACTGGTGATGTTTTTGAAGAACATAAATTTAGACATACTGAGGTAAGAAATATTAATTTTTATAATGCCTGCCTGAACAATGTCATTAATATATATCGATAAAAAAGCAGGGGGTAACATGACACCCAATAAGTTCAAATTACCCCCCATAAAAGGTCGGTAGCACAAACTGACATAGCAACAATTGGGAAACATATCCATATGAGGTGTTTAAAGAATGGAGAAGTGTACCACGACTATCAGGACAGTTGAGAGCTGTGGTGGCCGAGTGGTAACGGCGACGACTTACGAGTTGTAGGTCGTGGATTTAAAGCCAGCCAAACGCATTACTTTGTGTAATCTATTTCATCACCACTGCTCTCAAAACGGTGAGGGAAAGCATCGTGAGGAAACCGGCATGTCCTAGAACCAAAAATTCGAAGACATGTGACATCCACCAACCCGTACTGGGTTCACGTTGTGGATTACGGCCCATTCCATTTTCTAGAGAAGAGGCCCTGCAGTGGGAACATTAATAGGCTGATTATGCTATGCTATCAGTACAGTCAATACAACAACCATCACCTTACTGGATTATTGAGTATTATTATTGATACTTTCAGCTCTCCGGCCCCCACAAATGCTCCATCTGCGCTCTCCACTTCAAATCTCCAGATGTCCTCTCCCAACATACACTGGCTCATAAGAGACGATTCAAATGCGTGCTCTGCAGCAGTAAGTTTTCAAGATGGTCGCGTTGTGTGGCGCACAGGTATCAATGCGGGGGAGCTGTTGAGCCTAGAGCTTGTGGAGACTGTGCTAAGGTATTTAGGTAAGTAATAAAACAGTGGGGTGATTTGGCACCCCATTTTAAAAAAAAAGTGGGCTAATTGGATACCCCATCTTGAAAACGGGGGTAATGGGGCCCGCCATCATAAATAAATGGAGTAATATTACACGCTAGAGGCAATTCGACCCTCTAGCGTAAATGTTTCGTTTACCTTTGCTACCCGTGAGGTAATTGTCAACCCCAGTTTAAGAAAGCAGGGCAATTTCGCATCCCAGCGAAAAATAGCTGTCGTAAATGGACGAGAAAAATGAGCTTAGTAGCTTTCTGCATACGCTAGCTCATAAGAGACGGTTCAAATGCCTGCTCTTCAGCAGTAATTTTTCAAGATGGTCGCGCTGTGTGGCGCACAGTTATCAATGCGAGAGGGCGGTTAAGCCTCGAGCTTGTGGAGACTGCGCTAAGGTATTAGGTAAATAATCAAACTGTGGGATGATCTGGCACCCCATTATAAAATACGTGGGGTAACTGGGTATCATGAAAAGTGGGGTAGTAACACGCCACACGGCAGAAGCAGGGCTCATTTTCACGTGAGAAATTGTTTGTAGATGGTTAATTGCACCTGATACAATAAATACATAAACAGAGGCGGGGGCTGGCCGCCGCACTTTTTCGCACTAGTACGAAATATACTAGCACATGCAGAGGTGGGTATAGGAACGGCTTTTCCAGAAAAAGTGTTGAATAATATTAATTTATGTAATTTTTCTATATTGTAAACTTGTACAGGGATATTTTTAAATATGCATCAAAAATCGTAATCTACACTAAACATAGATACTAATTGTAAACCAAATATTAATGGACTTTATTCAATTATTAAGGGAATTAGGGCACCCTGACTACGACAGGTTAGGTTAGAAGGGGATGGTAGGGTCTACAGAGCGAGCGAAGCAAGCGAACACAGACCCTGCCATCCCCTTCGTGGTTATTTTTTCAAACCACCCACAAAAGCACATTTTTTCAATTGAGGAACAGTTAAATGATAACCTTTTCTTTATTATTTTAGCAACGAATACTCTCTGAAGATCCATATGAAAGTCCACAAGAGTGAGAAGAAATACTGCTGTGAGCAGTGCGATCGACGGTTTGGCAGCAAGCAACGACTGACTGTGCACATGAGGTGAGGCGATCATCCTGATAATTAGTGACCGATACTTAAACACGTGATTGTAGTCATGATAACAAACAACTTTTACTATGGGACCAAACCTAAAATCGCGAACAAAACTCTGCTGGTCAATACATTTATGTTCGACTTCAGGTTTGGTCCCATATTAAAGTCAGTCGACTCACTGATTAATCACGAAATCTCAGAAACTATAACACCTACAAACTTAAAATTTGGCAGAGAGGTTCCTTATAAGTGTAGACATCCGCTAAGAACGGATTTTACTAAATTATTCCCCTAAAGGGGTAAGAAGTTTTAAGTTTGTAGGTGTTATAGTTTCTGAGATTTCGTGATTAATCAGCGAGTGGTTTTTTGCTTTTATAATAGACTAGCTTTTGCCCGCGGCTTCGCTCCCGCTCTACCCTACTCTGCTCTACTCTACCCTACTCTACGCTACTCTACCCCTACTCTCCCTATACCAATTAATTAGCAGGTTTTGAATATTTTTATTTAACGGCATAAAAATTACCCTATGTCCGTGTCCTGGTTCTAAGCTACCTTCCCACCAATTTTCTGCCAAATCGGTTCAGCCGTTCTTGAGTAATAAATAGTGTAACTAACACGACTTTTTTTTAAATATAATTATGTAGATTAAAATGATACCCTGTAGCTCTACCATGAGTTTTAAGCAATAGTATTCGTCGCTACTCGATATCGACGCCGTAAATATTTTGTATGGCAAATTTTGGTTCTGCAAGTGACCGCTAGAGGCGCTGCAAAATTTGCCATACAAAATATTTACGGCGTCGATATCGAGTAGCGACGAATACTATTGCTTAAAACTCATGGTAGAGGTACTGATCTCTTGTTGTAGATCTCATTCCGGTATAAAGCCGTTCTCGTGCACGCAATGCGCGCGTAAATTCACGACGCGCTCAAACTTACGCGCGCACAATTCCGTACACGACAACAGCACACAGTTCTACTGTGTGGAGTGTCACACGTACTATAAGACCGCTAAGAGTTTGAAGAGGCATTTCAATGAGTCGGCTAAGCATGTCGCATTGAAGTGTAATATGTAAGTATCTACTTGTTTTATCAGTACCTCGGCGCCTCAAGTCTACTATTGCATTAGTGTCAGAATACACCCCTATTTTTAAATTAGTGCACAAAAAAATGGGGATCAATCAGTACCCGTTACTGATCATATTTGTGTAGTCAAAAGTATAAAAAACGAAATTGTCCACGAAATTTTCCATTATTGGTAAATTCATAATTGAATCATCATTTATAACAACTACTAATACAAAATACTAAGCGCAGTGTTTTTCCATTTTTATTGACATTCTTTCTGTCATAAACAATAACCTGTACAATGTTTCCATAAATTGAGTGAGATTTTGTGATACATATAAACAAACGGCCATAACTTTGCTGTTTATGAATATTATTTATTGAGACTTTACTTAAATAATAACAAGACCTTTTCTAATAAGCCCTTTAAGTATTTGCCATAATTAAAAAATAGTGGTGTATATCATTGATTTCATAATTGCTGATTTTGACAAGTTTGGCAACCTACTAATACAATGGCTGCATTATGATTTTACGATGATCAACCACTGACACTCCATTGAAATAAGTGGCAATAGAATGGTAATCTCGTACATACTCGAATGTCTGACGTATGCGGTGATCTGCTAAAATTTTGACAGTTGTTTTGATCAGTGATCTACCATTATAACGTCATTGTGCAGTCAATGCTTTTAATTAATTCTTTACAAGACAGCTCGTACCACAATTCTATTACGAGACCACTGACCGACTAATGATCAGCCATTATGAACTAACAGATTACGAACTTTAAGCAAAATGACTGTGGGATCGTGTTGAAATGACGATATTAAGAAAATAGTGGACTAAGGCCCCGGGTCGCTTGTCCAAGGGGACCATGAGGTAGACCGAGTCAATCATCAGATCAAGTCATGATGGATGAAATGGCGACAGGTCACTAAAACATTCGTGAACCGCGGATATCCCTTAAGTTGAAGCGGAAAATCTACAAGTCCGTGAAAAGGCTTGTTAAACTGTATAGATCAGAATATTTGGGCTGTAAAAGACGGATGAAAAACACCGCATATAGCGGAGATGAGAATGTTGAGATGGATGTGTGATGTGACGAGAATGGATAAAGTGAGAAATGAGTATATTAGAGTAAGTTTGAAAGTGGCGCCAGTGACTCTATTGCATCACTGTATGTAGACTGGCGTATTGGTCTAGTGGTTAGTGAAACTGCTTGGTATGCTGGAGGTCGTGGGTTCGATTCCCACCGAAGACAAATGAATGAATTTAGAAATATATAAGTATGTTCATCAGTGGTCTAGTATTGAAATCACAAGCTCTGCTTAGTTTCCGGCTAGATGGAGTTGTGTGAGAGTTGTGGAATATTATTATTACTATTAGCACCCCTTGAGGGTCTCAGCAGCCACAGCCCGTTTAATTCTATATTTTTCTTTCAGGTATTCATGCAAAGAATGTACCAAACAGTTTTCTACTGAGAAATCGCTAAATTATCATATAAATACCAGACATGGAACGGAATACCGCTGTACGCAATGCGATAAGGTTAGTACTACTCCCTTTTAAAGTGACAGGTCATTAGAGCCACCCGGTACCCACTCCGCACCGCTTCGCCTCCTTGGTCGTAAGTTGATGTAGTGAGCGCGTACATGGGTAAGCGCTCACAGGTCATTAGAGCCTTGTATGGACAAGTCCATATATTTATTTATAACTTTATGCACTAATATACACTGTACAAAGGCGGACTTAATGCCTTAGGCATTTTCTACCAGTCGACCTTAGGGTGGTGCAGAGACATAACATGGCAGGTGCAACTTAAAAGAAGACAGACAGAAAGGAAAAAAGAACAATAATAAATATATACTTAGATACATACATGCAAATAAAGAACGATATTGTGAAAAGATGAATACAACAAATCAAGAGTGTGATGATTCTACCAACTTCTTGCGAATGTGATCTCGTGCTTTTACTTTAAAGGACAACCGACTGGTTGCCGTCCTGATATTCAGAGGGAGCGCATTCCAAAGGGAGATCGCCTGGACAAAGAAAGAGGAATGGACAAACCCTGAGCGGTGTGTGGGACATCGTAGAAGACGATTATTTGTAGATCGCAGATTTTTACTGTGCGCAGAGCAAAGAAATTGAATTTCTGAGCTCAGATAATAAGGAGAAGAAGGCTTATCTAACAGAGAAAACAGGGTTGTCAAGGCCCTCAATGCTCTACGCTGGCGAATAGGTAACCATTTTAAAAGAGACCTATGTGTTGAGACATGGTCATACTTACGGAGGTTGAAGACGAATCGAATGCAGTTATTCAGAAGGCGGTCCAGTTTATTGAGGAGATCTGCATTCAGGTCATAGCAATCAATTGACACATCAGCATAGTCAATTATAGGAAAGATTAGAGACTGTACAAGCATTGCCTTTATATGACGCTGGAAGAAGATTCTTCAGTCGATAGAGCGACCGTAACGTTTCGGTGACTTTCTGACTGACACTTGCGACCTGCTTCTGCCAATCAAGACAACACACACATATAAAGTATAGATACTAGCCGCAGAAGGCCAGGCAGTGCGGAATGGGTTCCGGGTGGCTCTAATGAGTTGTGACCTCTTTTTTTTTTGTAACAGGATCATTACCCGAGGTTATAATGACCTCTCTCTAAACATAACACAAGTAACACAGAAACGCTGTATAGTAGGTACTATACAGCGTTTCTCTGCATAGTGCTATACTTATAGTACTGTGGTGTGCTATGTATGTTGTGTAGTATTACTTTCTACACCAATAGCAGAATCATCTCAAATACTCCTTCACTGTATATATATTTTTATATAATGTGTATGTATAGGTATATGTTCAGTTTTAGCTTTATACACCACTATTTTTTAATTAGTGCAAATACTTAAAGGGCTTATTAGAAAAGGTCTTGTTATTATTTAAGTAAAGGCTCAATAAATAATTTTCATAAACAGCAAAGTTATTAGCGTTTGTTTATATCCCAAAATCACACTCAATTTATGAAAACATTGTACAGGTGTCAATAAAAATGGAAAAACACCGCGCTTAGTATTTTCTAGTAGTAGTTGATAAGTATGATGATTCGATTATGAATTTACCAATAATGACAAATTTTCGTTGATTTTTCTTCTCCTAACTCAATTATATATTTTTGATATTTATTTAGTATATTATTTGGTATTGTATGTAAGTACATATTCGAATTATTATGTCTAATGAGTATTATTTCTGATATCTGTATACTGACAACCCTAAATCTGTCTACTTTCTAGTCCATCCAAAGGTTGTCTGTAAGAAATTGCCCTGTGCGATAAGACCGCCCATTGTACCCTTATTTATAATAAAAATAATAATAATAATCTAAAGTATCTTGACTTGGCTCGCGAGTTTGTCGACATGTGGGAAGTGGACACAGCAGTCATTGTGCCGATAGTCGTGACGGCCAATGGCTTAGTAGCCAAGAGCCTCGACCAACATCTGAGGAGGCTCTCGTTAGGCAGTTGGATCAAGGGTCTGATTCAGAAGGCAGTACTTCTGGACACGGCGCGCATTGTTCGGAAGTTTCTCTCTCAGGAGCCCTGACCACCGGTAGCTTGGACCCTGTTCCCGATGCCGGTGGGCTACTATTTTTTATATTTTTAAATGTTTTTTTTTTACAATCTTCTATAAAAAAAAAAAATTAAAAATGTAATTCATGTGTATATACAAAGAATAAAAGGAAATAATCTAATATATAAAATTTCCATGTCACAATGTTAGTTATCGTACTCCTCCGAACCGGCTTTACCGATTTTTACCAAATTTTATATGCGTATTCAGTACGTCTGAGAATCGGCTACTATCTATTTTCCATACCCCTAAGTGATAAGGGTTGCTAGAAATAATTTATAAGGCAAAACAACGTTTGCCGGGTCAGCTAATAATATATATATTCCACAACTATCACACAACACCGTCTAGTCCCAAGCTAAGCAGATCTTGTGTTATGGGTACCAGACAGCTGATATACATACTTATATATTTCTAAATACATACATACAATAATGTTTGTCCTATATTTGTTGTTTATGCGGTGTACAATAAAGAATATATAAATAAATAAAAGTTGTTTATGTTTTGTTTCAGACATTTTCCAACAAGTCCAACCTGAATAAACATATTAAGTGCATTCATACAGTGAAATAATTGTTAATTTAATATTAAATAAATATTTTTACCACGTACCTAGTTATGACTTACTTGACTTAAATTCCTATGTCCCCTAGATGGGGTAGAGGGCGTCCACAGTGCGTCGCCATCCCGTTCGGTCTTGAGCTTCGCGTTTTATTTCGCTCCAGGTCTTCCCTATGTTCTTCGCCTCTGCGATGACCGTTGGTCGCCAGGGCTGCTTAGGGCGACCACGTTTTCGCTTTCCTTGGGGATTCCAGTCTAGGGCTTGGCTTGGTATATGCTCAGGATCCCTTCGCAGCGTGTGGCCGATCCAATTCAATTTGCGGCGTTTGATTTGTTGGTCGATCGAAGTTTCACCGCAGCGTGTCCACAGATCTATATTGGAGATTTTCTCGGGCCAGTAAATACCGAGAATACGGCGAAGACAGCGGTTGATAACGACCAGTACCTCTACCATGAGTTTTAAGCAATAGTATTCGTCGCTACTCGATATCGACGCCGTAAATATTTTGTATGGCAAATTTTGGTTCTGCAAGTCACCGCTAGAGGCGCTGCAAAATTTGCCATACAAAATATTTACGGCGTCGATATCGAGTAGCGACGAATACTATTGCTTAAAACTCATGGTAGAGGTACTGGAGTCTATGCGAGATGTCTTTTGTGACCTTCCACGTTTCACAACCATACAGCAATACGGTTTTGACATTGGACCGGAATATTTTGAGCTTAACTCTTCTAGTCAATTTCCGCGATTGCCACACGGGAGTACGGGACGTAGGTATAATACATTTTAGATTACCCCGTTCATCCATTGCTTTGGAATGTCTTGGCCCTCTTAAAATAACGGAACCTGTCCGAGTAAACTGTGAGAAGGAAGCCCTTTTCCTTGTTTCCTTTTTTGAATATGGACACGGATTTCCGACGCTGTCAGTTTTAAATATTTGATAACGGTTTTAAATTTAATTCTATGTGAGAATAAGAAAAAGAGGTGAGTATGTGAATGAGAGAAAAAAACAGAGGTAAGACAGTTTTTTAAGGTAGGAAATTATTAACCTTAGGCGTGGGCTTGCGGACGGCGAGCAATGGGTAGCTTGCCGTTCGACCGTCCGGACCGAGCCCAAGTCGTCGACGGCGCGTATCGTTCCACGCGCGCCTCATGGAGTTGTTAGCAAACCGTAGAATCCCAGCAGGGTCGAAGCCTATTGGGCCAAGGATTTTTCTGACAGGAAGGGTCTGTCCCGGTATGAAAGGCAACGAAGGAACAGGAGTGGGTTTTTAGTCAGTAAAAGTCTGACACTATCTCCCGCCCCGCCCAAGGGCGCGGAGATGACATTGGACGACTGTCCCACCGAAAAAAAGGTACGTAATTATTACATGACTTCACCGTCGACCACGTCATCGCTTACCTTACCATCAGGTAAGATAGTAGTCAAGCGTAAGCTTATCGATAACAAAAAAAAACAAAACAAGTCGATGCAACAATAACATGTTTGCATCGACTTGTTTTTTTTTTTTACACAGACTTATAATGGGTACATATTATGTACACATTATAATTCTGTGTATGTCAAATAAATTATTTTAAAAAAATATATTAAAAACATATAACCGGCACCACAAAAAAAAAAAAAAAAAGACGACCAAAATGACTTTAATTTCGGAAGTCTGTGTTTCTGGTATTGGTCGCAAGAACAAAACTTTAAAAATATAAATGTATAATATAAAAAATAAATTATATGAAATATTATCGATTTACGATACGAGGTTTTAAAGTTCTGAGAATAAAGGATAAATATAATACAATGCGTCTTATTTTTAGATAAGATTTTGTTCTTGGGACCCGTTGGTTTGTTTCTTACATTTAACAGTGTAAAAAAAAGGTAACCTTTATTTCCCAAGGCCACGGGACCTCTTTCCAACAATACGCGTTGCCCTAAACGTCACTATCCCTTTGTCTTACCTCAGCGTATAAAAAAAGACAATGCATACAAAAGGATGGGAGTCGCGACAAAGTTTACACACACAGTGATGAAATACACACACAAATTTGACGTCAAGCGACAAGCCCCCGCGCACACCTCCTAGTGGTTTTGATAATACAGCGGCTTAAGCGCTTGACACCATTGCTTGACACTGCTTCTTTATTTTAATAAAAAAAAGTTTTGAATTCGGAAATCGGTGTTTCTTTAATAGTTTGGTCTCTTCGTTCTTTAACACCAATTTCCGAATTAAAAGTTATTTTGCATTTTTTTGTGTTTCTTTTTTTTTATAAAAAGTTTTTTTTATTTCACATTTTCTAGTTGGCGTACCCCAACTTAAATAGGTACCTTATCGTCATTCGTATCATCATTTCTATCATCAAATCATCATGACAATTCTAATAATACCAAACACGGCTAAGATACATTAATTTATTACAAATTCCGGTGCCTACCTTCCGGTTTTATCATCAGATCAGTTCGATGTATCCCCTGCCCTTCTTCCTTTAGTCAGTCACCACACAGGTATAAAAGCGCTTAAAACAACCTCTATACAGCATAGAGTGAACACATGAACCTTTATTCAGCTCTTGTACAGCTTATTATGCTACTTGTGTAGCCCACGAAATTCAATTCACCAACACTTGTTTGAAAGGGTTTCTGTTACTTTACGATGGCGAAGCCGCTGGCAGAAGCTAGTAATATATACACGGCAAAATTTTGATCGTTATATATTATATCATCGACCGCATGTACATCGTCGCTTTCAATCAAGCTCAATAGTGGCCAAGTGTAAGCCTATCAAAAATAACAAGAAAGTCCAGCGCTGTTTATACTGTAGCGGACACATACATAAGTGGAATTCTAATGCTACGTTTACATGTGGGCCCAGCCTCGGCCAATCGCTATTGTGTAGCCATTGTATAAACGGGAAAACCCCGCTAACACAATGGCGATTGGCCGAGGCTGGGCCCATATGTAAACGTAGCACAAGGGTGTTTTTAGTATCGTGCGGATTTCATCACGCATGCGGGATTGTTCCTCACGCATAGCCCCAGGAAAGGACCTTTTCAAACACGTATTAATTTTAATGCGTGGAATACGCTCGCGGGATATCGGGCAGCAGCCCCGCTTGCGGAGTAATTCCTCATGCGTGATGAAATCCGCGCGATATTAAAAGCACCATAAATAGAAACTCAGTCTAAAGCCATTCAGCGCTTTACCGCTAACTTGTATTATACAAAATTCCTCAACCGGTTTCTTCCTGACGTCAGAGGCGAGACAAACTTGACTTCCTCCAGCGAGCCGCGTCGCGCGTCATTTCATTTGAAATTCAGACCTGGATCGCGTCGCGCATGCGTCGTGCGTACCAAATTATACCGCGAACGTTATTAATATAAAATAAATTTATAACAGTGTGAATTTATTTAAAAATTGTTTGTACAAGTGTTGAAATAGTGTTTTCTGTTAAAATTATTAATTTTGTTGAGTGTTTTAGTGAGTGAAAGGAGCTGTATTGGATCTGAAACTATGGCGGTAAAGTTTTGACATTTGTTATTTGTTTTCTTTTCCTAAAATAAGCTGGCCCTGCGTGCTTTGTAGGCGGAACTTGCCAAATATAAATTAGGATCCTTAGTAAATTACAATTCGCGATTCGACCGTTTTTAACAAATATTTCATCAGTTTCAAGGAAAACGGCTTTTTTTAACGTAACAAAAAAGTTGTTTAGTTTTACATTTTACATCGAGATTAGGTAGAAATAATAGGCTTTTTACAAAAAAAAAAATTGTCTGTTGCCTTCACTTTTTAGGGATGGTAATAAATCTTTAAAAAGCATAAAAACTAAACGAACTTATGTTAATAATTTTTAAGTTAAATAATAGTACATTTAAAATTAGTAAAGTAAAAATTTGAAAAACGGAAATTTGTAAAATCCGGAAAATACCTACTGAAAGTATTCTTTTTCAACTGGAATAATATTATAAAGAACTAAAATGATTTTTTCAATAAAACCAAAATCCGCTCTAATACAACTCTTGCCCCTATTTCGCACTGATGCGGAAATATACTGCGACCAGCCACATATTATATGTCAGCTTGTAAAAAACTTGAGCGAGAGGCTGCTATTCTCGAATAAAGAACTAGAACTATATCTATAGGTCATACAAATATTAAATGATATTTATTTTGCAAATAGGTTTAAAAAAAAAACCAATTTTATTCTACACGTAAATTTTTTTGTCAGTTTAAACTAGATGAGGCCGGTGTTTCCTAGCTGACTACCCTGAGAAGAAGCACCGAAACAAACTCAGGGGTCAAAGTCTCTTTTAAAGTCCATACAGCAAACATGTAATGGTCAAGTCATGAGATGGTCTTTTGAAGAAAGAACCACATAGATTTGAGTGGACCTGTCCAGTCAGTACAAGCATTTGTCAGTATTCCTGTAGCTCAAACTTAGGCCTACTAAGGAGCTCAATTTAGCTTATTTGTTATATTTGTATGGCATACAAGAGAAGTTATAATTCCTAGTGTGGGGAAAAGTTAAAAAAAAATTGGACTGCAATTCCCTGCCGGAGTCCAAATCGAAAGTGAATAGGTTGCTTCTAGGCAAGCGTGGTCCATCGTCGACCATATCATCGCGATAGCTGTCAAGAGCGACCCTATCAGTTCTGTTAGCGGTAACTGATTCAAAATCCATTTGCAAGATTCGCCTCGATCAGAACCCTTCTTGCAGTCGGGTAACAAAAGTAGGAAGTCAAATAAATGTTTGTAAATAAAAACCGGGCAAGTGCGAGTCGGACTCGCACACTGAGGGTTCCGTACAAACATACATATGAAAACAGTAAAAAATTTCCGAATCGCAATTTTGTTTGTGACGTTACTACAAAGTTTAACACTTTCAGCAGGGCTATTGGCTACCTTTTTCAAAACAGTTGACAACTGGCATTTGATGTGCACTAAACTTTGTTGTCAACTAACAATTTCATAACTTTGGTATTACGTATGACATCAAGTGGCTAACAAACTACGATGGATAAGTGGTGGCTAACAAAAATTAACGGTGTGTCCGGGGCTCTAGTTTTTATCGACTATTATACAGCTAAGTTGAATATCGCATCTTCAGCTTAAAGCACAAAAATCACAATTTTAAAAGTATCGATACAATAACATCTGTCAAAACGTGTTAGGGTGGATATCAAAGGCACCGGTGGATAATGCCCCCAGATCGGCGTGTATCACCGGTGGAGCACGGAGTATTTGCTGATACGGCGGGGTGTACCACTGGTGGCCACATCACATTAGACTTTCAGTTTCAAATACCTTATATTACTTGCTTATTTGAAAGAGAGAGAAAACATAATTCCTGTCTAACCCTGTCCGTGCCCACCGGTGGCGGACCCCGCTCGGATACCAAGTACCTACTCCTGAGGTGCCGGTCTGAACGTGTTAAAGTTTACAGATTTTTTCCTATACTGCTATGAAACCTGGTTTCATGCAAAATTTCAGGATTCTAGGTCAACGGGAAGTACATACCTTATGAATTTTGATCCCTAGAAAGTGTCCAAAGAAACGTTTTTTTTTTTTGCGAAATAAACTGCCATATCATTTTTTTTGTGCCCTTTGAATACCGTATTTAGAGAGACAATAGATGTGCGAACACCGGTGTCCGCTTGGGGCTTGAGTAATCAACTTAGCAACTTGATTTTTTCACAGCTTCAAGGGAACACAGACTTCAGTATATGGTTTAAATTTCAACTCGATAAAGAGTCTTGACAGACGGACAGACAACTCAGTGACCCTATAAAGGTTTCGTTTTTGCTCTTGATGTACGGAACCCTAAAAATAAACACAGATCACAACTGCACAAATCGTAAAGGGTGTAATACACCACTCGATATACCGACCGGTTTTGTCGACGTCGCGTAGTGTAATAAGGGCCAGACTGTCTTACTCGGAAGTAAACTTTAAGACAGTCTGTGTAACTTGTGCGGAATATCGAGTGGTGTAATAGACGCTTAAGGGTATTACATCGCTCAATGACCTTCAAGAATTTACCTCTACACTAGTAGAGAAGAATTGACCTCTAAACAGGCATTGCAGGGGGTGCTGCGCGCGGGGTGTTAGTACTGATTCGAGTTTTTTCTTGATTACTTATCGATATTCAATAAAATTCGAAAAAAAATCAATACAAGTTATTCAATTTATCGTAACATATATTTTGGTATAAATTCAATGTATAACTATAGAGCCGTTTTCGAGAAAATATGGAATTAATGTTCAAAAAAGGATTATTTACCAGATTTTTTTCTAGAGTTAGGGTATTTTTTTGAGAAACGTAATCAATACAATTTATTAGTGATGTCCGTAAGTATCCCCTTCATTTTTTATATGGTAATCGTACATAAGGAATAATCTATAAACTTCAATCAACCTAGGTGTTTTTTTTGGATTTGGGCGATGTAATCCCCTTAACTGTATTGAATCCACTAGGCAATGGATACGATTTATGACGTGCGCATATACCGTTAAATTCCTCCGTATGAGCGCTAGACTCGTAGATTGTACCGAGTTACCGAGCTACGGCAAAAGCTGAAACGGTACATGCACTGGGTATTATTAGCGCTTTTATATGTCTATTTTTAGAAGAGTACCTATGTTTTTAAAGGTAATAAAAGGTGTTAAGCGGATCCGGGTTCCGTATCTCAAATGGAAAAAAACGGAACCCTCATAGGATCAGTTTGTTGTAAGTTTGTCTGTCAAAACCCTATAGCTCGAGAACGCGAGGAAGTATCGAGTTGAAATTAAAAACTGTGAAAAAATCAAACGTCTAAAAAAAAAACGAAACGAAGGAAACGTATATTTTGACACTCTCAAAGGAATCAAAATTCATAGAGTAAGGTACTACCTGTTGACATAGAATCCTGAAATTTGGCATGAAGCAAGGTCTTAAGTATAGGAAAACATCTGTAAACTGTCAATATGGTGTTACGTCACAAAAAAGAACTATTTCTATTCGGGAAATAATCTTTTTACATAAGTTGGTTTGTAAGGGACCCTCAGTGTGAGAGTCCGACTCCTACTTGCCTAGTTTTTTTTAGGTGGGAAAATATCTAATAATATCTCCGTCTCGCCTTTGGGTGAAGCGGGAGGACTACAAAAGCAAATTAAAACGATCATTTGTAATTTTGTGTTGCATGAAATTTTAATAAATAAATAAAATTTATTTGTGTAGATATGAGAGAACAATGTAGACTAGTTAACCATGTATCCAAGCAGGCATTTGAAATCTCATTGAGTCGATAGTGACAGCCGGACGGCAAGATACTCGTTGCTCGCCGTCCAAGGTTCACAGTCAAATCCGTATCTATGTTTTGTTCCTAATCACTGAACAAACTTGAAGCTAATTAGTCACGCTCTATAAAAATGTATTTAATAAAAACTTATTATTGAAATAACATTCTTAGTTATTTAGTAACGCTTACAATCTACTAATATACCATACTCTTACATACACCGTTAAATATTTAACGTTTTAATCCTGTGGAGGGTTGATCCGGTAAATGAAACACTATCGATTTGTAAAGATACTCGTAAAATTAAAAAAAATAAAGTACTTTTTCCTAAAACTCGTATCCGCATATACGAAATTAATTTCTTTAAGTAAACGTCAGCTGAGCGATTCCAATGACCTGTAGGTTTTTTTATGGTAGGTAAAATCATCCAATGACAAATCCTACCCTTGGGTGGGGCGGGAAATAGTGTCAGACTCTTACTGGCTAAAAGCCTACCCTGTTCCATTCATTGCCTTTGTCCCAGGGCCAATGACCTGTAGGTAGTTAGTGCGCGCACTAACTCAGCCATTCCAATGACCTGAAGGTAGTTAGAGCGCGCACTAACTACCTACATTCAAATCCCCGCACACACTCTCCAAAATGAATCTTCTAATGGCATTTTGGAGAGTGTATGCTGGGTTAGCTTGACTTGATATACCCGTTCACGTAGGGACCTAATGACAGCATCAGTGGACGGCATTGCCATGGCCGAATACCAGGCAAGGAATTTAATTAATTTTACCATCGACACGCTAAGGCCGTGTTTACGGAGACGCGGTGCGTTTTGCGTTTCGTCGTACATTGCAGCAGCGGGCCGCGTCATCGCTCGCGCAAACACAAACATGTGGCAATGTACGACGGACCGTCTAACGCGCCGCGTCTCCGTAATCGAGCACTTAGAAGAAGATGGCATTTTGCTGTTTTACAAGCCACGAGCACCGTCTTATATTATTATAAAATGTTTATTCTCGTGCTTGCCGCGAAAGTAAACATTTTGATTCGTGACCTTCGTCGATCAAGTTAGTCATAATGAATTTGCTTTTAATTCTGAAATATTTTGTGTTGGTGTAGACTTACGATCTGTCTGGCCTTCGCACCTACCTGTTTGAGATAAGGATGATTTAAGAACTGAATAAGTATTATGTGCATCATGATAGGCTTCTTTAAAATTATCCAATGACTACACCCGTTCTAGGAGCTGGATTCGTCAAGGTCGAACTACACTGCTAGAGAGTTGAGCTACACTTGATCCACGCCACGCGACGTTGACACACGTCTACATTCAAATCAGGCGTGTTATATAGGCGTGTGCCATACATTCCAATCTGGGCGCGTCAGTCTCCATACATTTTATATGGAAACTAGACTTGTAGAGCTACACTTTATCCACGCGACGTCATTCTACGTACAAATCTGGCGTGTCATACGTGTGCGTCGGTCTAATTAAGTTGACTAGCTGTAGGTAGAACTACACTGCGCACACGTGTGCCACACACGCCGCTATGAGGGCGTCGGTATCCATACATTTTAGGTATAAACTAGACTTGTAAAGCTACACTTGATCCACGCCACGCGACGTCGTTCTACGTACAAATCAGGCGTGTTACACGTGTGCGTCGGTCTAATGTAGTTCTAGCTTTAGGTAGAACTACACTGCGCACACGTGTGCCATACATTCCGATCTGGGCGCGTCATTCTCCATACATTTTATACATAAACTAGACTTGTAGAGCTACACTTGATCGTCGCCACGCGACGTCGTTCTACGTACAAATTAGGCGTGTTACACGTGTGCGTCGGTGTAATGTAGTTGACTAGCTGTAGGTAGAACTACACTGCGCACACGTGTTCCATACACACGTCACACACCTATCTGGGCGCGTCGGTCTCCATACATTTTATACATAAACTAGACTTGTAGAGCTACACTTGATCGTCGCCACGCGACGTCGTTCTACGTACAAATTAGGCGTGTTACGCGTGTGCGTCGGTCTAATGTAGTTCTAGCTTTAGGTAGAACTACACTGCGCACACGTGTGCCATACATTCCGATCTGGGCGCGTCATTCTCCATACATTTTATACATAAACTAGACTTGTAGAGCTACTCTTGATCCACGTCACGCGACGTCGTTCTACGTACAAATTAGACGTGTTACACGTGTGCGTCGGTGTAATGTAGTTGACTAGCTGTAGGTAGAACTACACTGCGCACACGTGTGCCACACACGCCGATCTGGGCGCGTCGGTCTCCATACATTTTATACATAAACTAGACCTGTAGAGCTACACTTGATCCACGCCACGCGACGTCATTCTACGTACAAATCAGGCCTGTTATACGTGTGCGTCGGTCTAATTTAGTTGACAAGCTGTAGGTAAAACTACACTACGCACACGTGTGCCACACACGCCTATCTGGGGGCGTCGGTATCCATACATTTTATACATAAACTAGACTTGTAGAGCTACACTTGATCCACGTCACGCGACGTCGTTCTACGTACAAATCAGGCGTGACCGTTACAAAATGGGAATAAAAAAAGCCCTTGATGTGATTATTTAAAAAAAAACGAGTGTATACTCAATAATATATTAATAGATGGAATATTTACCTAACCTAATTGTAATGCGAAAATAATCAGATTTCGAGGTAGTGTATTGAAATAGTACATTTTGATACAAGTGCAGAAAGTTTGTCATTGCGACCGAGGCGGAATTCTCACGAGCCGAAGGCGAGTGTGTTATGGAGCCGAGGTAACGACGTTTTTCAATACACTTACGAAGACATACTTTCACTGAAAATTACAACGCATGTTTGTTAATTTTGTACTGAAGAAAATTTTTCAATGTTGTCAGACATTTTACTATTGATTTAGATGGCAGCAGGCTATCGCAAGTATTTTTTTACCTTAATAACAATAACTGGCTGCGGCGGTGTAGCATTTAAAAAACTCTCTTCAAATCTTCAATTCAACATTTTTTTTCACAAATAACTCAAATGAATTGGTTGGATAATAGTGTTGAGTAGACTTTTTTTACCGCGTTTAATCTTTGTAGATTGAACAAGAGGCAAAGGTATCAAACCGTTATACATCCTAATATTAATAAAAACAGAAATTAAAATATTTTTTAATTTAGAACGCCGATAAATGTTAATTTGTTGGAAATAACAAATTATTGTGTAAATAATCATGTTTATTTATTAAATTGTGTTCAAAAACAAATTTTAAATTTTCATAAATATTAAAACCTTAAAATATCCGCCTCTTTGCTTTAAGAAAAAAATAATAATCACCCTTGACCGTGACGAAATAGGAATGAAAAAAGCCCTTGGTGTGATAAATTAAAAAAAGCGCGGATGATATACATGCCATGTCGAGCCTAATTGTAGTACGATAAGAGGCAGTTTTCGAGTAAGTTTATTGAAAAAGATTTATTTTTATTCTTATTTGTTGTCAAGAACAAAAAGAAAAAACAGCCAGTTATGTAATTTTGCAAAAAAATTATAAAAAAACAAAACAAAAGTGAACTTCGGACTTATTAGACCGGACTGTTACAATAGCGTGTGACCTTGAATAAGTAATTATTAAGGTGACTCTACTTCGAGCTCTTAAGGGGATTACATCGCCCAAATCCAAAAAAAGACCTAGGTTGATTGAAGTTTATAGATTATTCCTTATGTACGATTACCATATAAAAAATGAAGGGGATACTTAAGGACGTTACTAATAAATTGTATTGATTACGTTTCTCAAAAAAATACTCTAACTCTAGAAAAAAAATCTGGTAAATAGGCCTTTTTTGAACATTAATTCCATATTTTCTCGAAAACGGCTCTATATTTATACATTGTTTTTATACCAAAATATATATTACGATAAATTAAATAACTTGTATTGATTTTTTTTCTAATTTCATTGAATATCGATAAGTAATCAAGAATAAATCGAATCAGTACTAACACCCCGCGCTCAGCACCCCCTGCCATGCCTGTGTAGAGGTCAATTCTTCTCTACTAGTGTAGAAGTAAATTCTTTAAGGTCATTGATCAATGTAATACCCTTAAGGTGACTCTACCTCGAGATCTTAAGGCGGCCCTCACCGCTCACCTATCATCAACGTCCAGCATAGTTTATAAGCTTGTTGCTCCATCTAAAGCAATCCAACCCGATGTTTGATGGATAGGCAACGCTAAAAAAGAGAGGTAACGCCTGAAAACTCTGTTGGCATTCGGTAATTCCGTGATTTACACGAATATTTCACAAAACGTGTTCCAGGAAATGCGTGTTTGAGGAAAAATTGACATCATTTCGAATTTCGATCAAATGTGTAAGGCTTCTATAGAAGTACTTATTTTATATTTTTAATCTATGAGTACATTACTGAGGTCCAAAGTTCACGTAAAATAGCAGATTTTCAGAGGTCTTTACTGGATTCATTTTACACAAGTTTATATTTTGATGTCTAAATAAGCCTAGATAATATCCATAAGATATCTGTGTATCCAAAATATCTGGAGAAAGATGTGTAATAACATCATAATCACGTAAGTATGAAAATGTAACTCGGATTGGCCGCTTTTAAGTACAAAAAAAAAAAACAGCCATTAAGTAATTTTTCAAAAAAAGAATAAAAAAAAAACAAAACAAAAGTGAACATCGGACATAATACACCGTTACAATCGCGTGTGACTCTATGACCTTGAATATATAATTAATGACTTCCCATGAATGCACGATGATACGTGTAATTTATTCTATAGACTACACACAGATTTTTTTTTAAATAAATAAGTAATTCTAGTGTCGTGGTGCATTCGGATCGGAAACATGTTAACGGGCATACTATTAGGGTTGCCAACCGTACTATAATATACACCGTTAAATTTTGGTCGTTTTAATCCCGTAGAGGGTCGATTCGGTACATGAAACACTATCGATTTATAAAGATATAATTAAAAAATGAAGTTTTTTTTTTCTAAAACTCGATTTAATATACGTATATACGCACGGATATCCAAATTAATTTCTTTAAGTAAACGAGTCAATGAACTTGTAGGGAGTTCGGTCGTTGAGTACTAACTACCTTCATTGACCTCGATCAGCTGACGTTTACTTAAAGAAATTAATTTCGTACATGCGTAAATTAATTCGAGTTTAAAAATAAGTACTTCATTTTTATTTTTATCTTTACAAATCGATAGTGTTTCATGTACCGAATCGACCCACCGCGGGATTAAAACGACCAAAATTTAACGTATACTTTTGAAGAAATATATAGTACTTACGCAAAAATACTATATTTTCATCAACATTTAACTGATGCGGTAGCATATAGGTACACGCTATCGCATCCGAACGTATCTATTACTATATTGAGGTATTATTTTTTGTCATACGGGGTGTGATTTTGAACAGTACCTCCGCATGTGGAGCAATCTTGCTTGATGAAATCCGCACGATATTAAAACACCCTTAGCTCGCTTCTCAACCGACTCTAGCGTCTTAAACTGGTATCTGGCAGACCCATGACCCATCCCAAAAATGACAGCAGTATCTACAACACGATCGAACTTAGGGCTTGTTTACGAAGACGCGGCGCGTTGGGCGTTCGTCGTCCATTGCAGCAGCGGGCCACCTCATCGCTCGCACAAACATAAACATATGGCAATGTATAATGGACCGCCCAACGCGCCGCGTCTCCGTAATCGAGCACTTAGACTTGATATAAGTTGAGCATTTTTGTCATTTTTTTTTTGTTATTTATTTATTTCTTTAACAGTTTGAAATACTTGCCCCAATTAATCCGAATTCCTATTTTAAAACACATACGTGTTAGTAACCACACACTTTACCGACATGCGTTTCCTCTAATGACGTAACCAGGATAAAAATAACTACATATCCACGTGGTTTGTAGTCCGATAACTGTTGGAAGTTGGGATAAGTTTACCAGATGTCGGAAAACTAGGGTAATTTGTTTGACAAGTCATACGTAACCAGTACATGGTGGATATCACATCCCCATCATACGCGCGAGATGTACTTGGAACTCATTCATTGTGCGTACTGTACCTCTACCATGAGTTTTAAGCAATAGTATTCGTCGCTACTCGATATCGACGCCGTAAATATTTTGTATGGCAAATTTTGCAGCGCCTCTAGCGGTCACTTGCAGAACCAAAATTTGCCTTACAAAATATTTACGGCGTCGATATCGAGTAGCGACGAATACTATTGCTTAAAACTCATGGTAGAGGTACAGCTAGGGTTACCAACTATACTGTTAAAAACAGTATTATAATGGTTTTCAGTAAATTATACTTTTTACTGCTGAACAAAAATACAAAATACCGTTTTCAGCATCAAAATGTTGGTTGGATACTAAAGTAAAGACAGTATTAAGGATTCAATAATAACTGTTTATTATCCTTTTATTTATATATCGGAAGGTGTGTTCAGTAATATTAGAGACGTGTGCTCCTAAGCAATGCTAGTGGGATACAGTAACAGTAACCAAATTAGGGATCTCAGTCAAGTGGTGACAGGGGACTCAGAACAATTAAATACAATATTTATTGGTTAGAAAGAGATAGACCACAGTGTTGAAGTAGGATGGATTTGTTTTTGTTATACTCCAACACAATTCTCTAGTGTTAGACTTACACAGTCACAATGTTTTTTTTCTAATCATAATAATGGAGTTTCAGAACGAATCAGTCCAAACAAATGTGTGTTTTCTTGAAATGAGTACATACTGGTTAAAAGTGACGCCATTTATTACCTTAGAAGAATTTAAAAATATTACTAAAATTGTCGCATACCAACTTTCTGTTCCCGCCACCCCATTATTTACACTGCAAGAGTTTTTTCAGCAATAAATGCATGCGGCGTGAAAATAGCAACAGAGCCACATTTTTTTTGCATTTTCAGTGCCTTCAATAAAGTGTTAAATAAATAAAATACTGTTATTTTTTCTAAAATACTGTTTAAATTGTTCTCAGATAAAAAATACTTTGTTTCTTGTAAAAAAAGTTGGCAACCCTACATCAGCTCAGGAGTGGATTTTCTCCACCTCTTAGGGTGTAAACCGACATTCTAGCGGGCGAAACTGGTTGCAGAAGTTAGTTAATTATACGTGCCACTTTGCTGTTGGGCTAACGTACACTACTGCTGGACATAGGCCTCCCCAAGTGTCGCCACAAGCCACAACGTCCTGCGCATCCGCATCCATCGGATTCCTGCCCCCCCTAGCCAAGTTACAATCATTTCGTTTATCGCGACCGCTTGGAGTTGGCCACGCCCCCGATTCCTTTATTATAACCACGTGACCACACTATAAATATGGAACGTCGAATTCCATATATTTATACTGTGACGTGACTAAGCGTTGAGATGACGTCACAACAAAGGAATTGGGGGCGTGGCCAACGCCAAGCGTTCACGCTAAAAACGATTGTGACTTTGCTAGAGGGGCTGAACCCTCATCAGGACATCGATCCACCTTGTGGGTCTTCCAGTTCGTGGAACTTAATAACTTTGATTACCAACGTACACACGAAAAAATTGCTTATCACTACTTTCCTTGTCAAATATTTGGCGCTGGCCAATCTCTCACACTTCGCCGCTACCGGAACTGTATTCTCGTATTACACGAGTCGACCGCATACATAAACATGTGGTTGGCCAGTTGTAACCAACGGAGCGGCACTGACGTAACGGGCGAACAAACGGTATTATCCGTATTAGCAATAGATTGGGTTTTTTTTTTTTTGGTAGGTAAAATCATCCAATGACAAATCCCGCCCTTGAGCGGAGCGGGAAGTAGTGTCAGACTCTTACTGACTAAAAACCTACCCCGTTCCTTCGTTGTCTATCGTGCCGGGGCCGGGTATTCCTTTCGGAAGCTGACCCATGACCCCAGCAGGCTTCGACCCTGCCTGCCTGCAGCTGGCAGGCTGGGCCTCTACGGTTTGCTGACAGCTGCTTGAGGCGCGCGGGAATAGTACGCGCCGTCGACGACTTGGGCTCGGTCTGGTCGGTTACCGGACGATCGGACAGCGTGCAATGGGGCACGCCGTCCGCAAGCCCGCGCAATAGGTGAAAACAAGGGGCTTATCCTCGAGTTTAATTCCAATCGGTCGACATTGTAATTGTGACGTAAGGTACTCTTGAATTCGATGCATATTACACCACTCGATATTCCGACCAGTTTTGTCGACGTCGCGTAGTGTAATAAGGGTCAGACTGTCTTACTCGGAAGTAAACTTTAAGACAGTCTGTGTAACTTGTGCGGAATATCGAGTCGTGTAATAGACGCTTAAGTAAAATGGGGATTGGGCTTGGCGTGTGGTCACGCAATTTTAAACCCATTTGGCGCTAGTATCGAATTCGAGTACCTAACGTCACAATTCCAATATCGACCGATCGGAATTAAACTCGACAGTAAGCTCCCTGGTGTGTGGAACTTATAATTGGATTAAACCTTCCTGCCCTTGTCATGCAATGACTTCTCTCTCTCTAGGATGGAGCGAAAGACTTTAGTGTCAGGCTTATTGACCAAAACCTACTCCTGTGTTCATTCTTTGCCTTCGCTATAGGTTCCCGTGGTTTTCTTTCGCACATCCCATGGATTACCATAAGGTACCCATGGTACAGGGATAATCGTCAAGCTCCATTCAAGAAGAGGGATTCTTGAATGGAGCTTGACGATTATCCCTGTACGCGCAATGCTAGTGCATTCAAGGAAAACCCCCGGTTGGTGAAAAATATTGCGACATATGGAGAACAAAGACAATAGGGCTATGGTTTTTGGAGTCTTAAATGGACTGGTCACTAGAAACTATATAATACCCATCGATAAAAAGGTAGGGGATAAATTGCACACTCAATAAATGGGCCCCCAAAAACGGCCGCTAGCACGAAGTGACGTTGCAACTAGGGCAACATATCCTGAGGTGTTTGAAGAGTGCGGCTATCAGGACAATCCCGGAAGTACGGTCAAGATCCCTACCAGCACCTTACTGGATTATACCTCCTTCTCCCGAGCACGTTTGCTCTTGCGAAGCTCCACTGAAGCCGGCCAATAAAGTGAAGAGAGAGGTGGGAGCTCTGTTCCTTGTCAGTGTTCACTACGGCCGGCCAGTAAAGGCAAGCCGCAGATGAGAAACTAGATTTCTCCCGGCAGATCGGGTCCGTTGTGCCACTAATGTCCATCAGTTCGCCACAAAACTACCCTGTGGATTGTATCTCTCTTAGTCTGGTCTCTCACCCTAGGTATATCGGTAAAGCAAGCTCTATCGGTGCACACCCTGGGGTTTATAGAAGCGCGCAAGCCCCACCACGACGTCAACGTAGAGATGAGGCGATTGAAAATATACACCGTTAAATTTTAGTCGTTTTAATCCCGTGGAGGGTCGATTCGGTACATGAAACACTATCGATTTGTAAAAAGAAAATTAAAAAATAAAGTACTTTTTTTATAAAACTCGAATTAATTTACGCATGTATACGAAATTAATTTCTAAAGTAAAGTAAACGTCAGCTGTATGAGGTCAATGAACTGTAGGTAGTTACTACGCAATTGACTCGTATATTTCGTACGTGCGTATATTAATTCGAGTTTTAGAAAAAAAGTACTTTGTTTTTTAATTCTATATTTACAAATCGATAGTGTTTCATGTACCTGTACCTCTACCATGAGTTTTAAGCTATAGTATTCGTCGCTACTCGATATCGACGCCGTAAATATTTTGTATGGCAAATTTTGGTTCTGCAAGTGACCGCTAGAGGCGCTGCAAAATTTGCCATACAAAATATTTACGGCGTCGATATCGAGTAGCGACGAATACTATTGCTTAAAACTCATGGTAGAGGTACTGATCGACCCTCCACGGGATTTAAACGATCAAAACATTTCGGTGTATTATTATATACATTTTAGCTTTTTGTAACTCTCCCTTACAAAGTCACGACTTTCCAAAAATAGGTAGTTGTTATGTTTTTGTTTACGCCGCTGCGCCAGTTCGCATCCGTCACAATGACAGGCGAGATTTAAAACACGAATTCAAATCTTGAAAAGTCACACAATATGTACAAGTCATGTACTTTGTACCTCTCGTGAACCGTTGCGTCATTCGCAGAAATACATTATTTATACAGAAATGATGTAAAAACATCTGAGCATCGTCCTTTTTGATGTCATCGGCTTCGCAGTGCCGTATTTACCAAGGAAGCCTGTGACAAATGAGCAGAGGTCGGAGTAGGTAGATTGATTTAAGGTCGTTGACGTCAAACGTAGAGGATAATATGGATATGCCTCCAAAATACCGGAACTTCATATTTATTGTGATATTTGTTCCGGAATTTTGAAATTAGCACGAATTACTGTTATTTATTTATTGTGCACACCTACCACAGTTTTGTCTTTTTAACCCAAAGGTTGACTGGTAGAGAATGCCTTGTTGCATTAAGTCCGCCTATGTACCACTATTGTACATGAAGATTAAATAAATAAATAAATTTGTGTTTAAGGTGAAAAACGTATTAATATATCAATCTACGCTGCCAGTGTTAGTTAATGGTTAAAGAAATCAGTATTTTATTTTACACAAAAATACCTTGGAATAGTTACACCGTATTTTGTCCCTTACTGTTGAATTTGAAATGACGCTTGACAGTATGAGACAAAACTTAGACAGGGCCTTTTGTTTCTTTATCTCATGTTCATCTATGTTCACAAGGCATTGACCGCACGCAACGACCAATTTAAAATTAGAAAATATTGAAAAAATTATGATTATTTATTTTAATTGTATTAACGTTGAAAGCCAAAATATGGAAATTATATCCGATAAGGATTAAAAATAATTTATTTGTGTTTTTGTTTAATTAAAAATAATTGTTCATTGAATTCAATCAATCATTCATATAATATACGATTCTGTTAGCCTATCTGTATGTTTTTTATTTTAGTCCATAATTCCAATTCCGGAACTATTTCCGGTACTTCCCGCACATTATGGATAAAATGGTATGTCCATATTATAATATCTTTGGGCACGCCACGATCGAGGCGGTAAGGCCCCTCTTTGAGGCGTGGCTGGAAAGGCCCCACGGCGTCGTCACCTTCCGTTTGGCGCAGGTGCTGACCGAACACGGCAAGTTTGGTCCGTACCTGTACAAGATTCGTGCGGAGACGACGCCCGGGTGTCGCCACTGTGCGGACCGCCCGGTGGACACGGTGGAGCACACAGTCGAGGTGTGCCCCGCTTGGGAAGAGCAGCGCCGTGTCCTCGTGGGGGCGATCGGCGGCGATCTCTCGCGCCGGGGCTTGGTTCAAGCCATGCTCCGGAGCGAGGAGGAGTGGCAGGCGGTCGCCTCCTTCTGCGAAGCAGTAATGCTAGTCAAGGAGGAGGCCGACCGCCTTAGGCAAAGGCGGACACGCCGCCGCCGCCGCCGGGTTTCCGATCCCAATTTCCGGCCACCGTAGGCGCGGGCTCGCGGACGGTGGGCAATGGGTAGCTCGCTGTCCGTCCGGTAACAGACCGGTCCGAGCTCAGGTCGTCTACGGCGCGCACCGTTCCCGCGCGCCTCAAGGAGTTGTCAGCAAACTGTAGGGGTCCAGCAGGGCCGAAGCCTACTGGGGCCAAAGGTCATGCGAGAGTGTCACCACGGGCCCCGGGACAAAGGCGAGGAATGGAAAGGTAGGTTTTTAGTCAGTAAAAGTCTGACACTGTTTCCCGCCCCACCCAAGGGCGGGATTCGTCATTGGATGATTTTACCTACCACAAAAAAAAAAAAAAAAAAAAAAAAAAATATTATAATATCTTGACGCAAGTATTTATTTTATTTTATTTTATTTTATTTATTAGGGAAAACAAACAATTGTACAATTTATGTTACATCTAAAGATAGTAGGTAAATGTACAATCCACAACGTTTCCACGGATTACCAACAAAAAAGAGATACAGTGAAGACAATATAAAACTATAATACAAAGGGCAAAAAGAACAGATTAAACTAAATGGGCACTACTTAAACCAATTTAACTCTACTCAAACTGCGTACCGTAAAACAAAATACACTAACTAAATACTACTAAATCTAAGTAAATAACATAATCCTGTAATTAAACTAGTTAACCAAGAAACTATTACTAATTTTAATTACTAATATTAGGACGCAAGCTGTCTAATAAGGATTGCTTAAATCTACTTGCTTATAATCAATCTACCTACTCCGACTTCTGCAAATGAGGCTATTCTAAAATGACGTTTACCAGATGGCAGCACTGAGGCGTCAGGTCCAGGCTACTGTCAAAACGCATGGGTTAATGACATTAGTTACAAATCAACGTCATCGTCAAACGTTCAATGCGGGGTCAAAGTGACCCCGCATTGAAGTAGATACACCACTGCATTACAGTATACATATGACTGCATTCTGTTTTAATACGGAGTCTTAGGGGTCATCCATAAATTACGTCACACTTTAAGGGGGAGGAAGGGGCTTGACAAAGTGTGACATTGTGTGACAAGGGGGTGGGAGTGGTCCTAAATTTCGTGACGTCACATTTCAAAATCTATTATAATCTAAGTGTTAAAACACGAATTTTAAACTATTACTTTACGAAAACGTTAAAAACATATACAACTATCTGTGTAATTTCACTTTACACAGATATAGTTGTATGTTTTTGAGGTTTTCACTCGATAATTAATCGTTTCTTGTTTTGTTGATTTAAAAAATACTTTAAATAGAAATAAAACTGATTTTGGAACCGCTGTTTTCATTCAATAATTTCTAAAAGTAAATAAGCAAAATATGTGACGTGGCAAGGACGGGGGGAGGGGCAAAAAATCTGGAAATTCATATGACGTAATTTTTGGATGACCCTTAGGTATAATATTTATCGCTTTTCTAAACTAAACCAAATTGGAAGTTACGCTTACGGTTTCCACAAGGCAGAGACTATGTTTTTCTTAGCCCCACCGCAAGATTGACACGTACGAGGTCGATAAGGCCTCGTTCCGCACTGAACTTAATAAGCTTTCAAAGAGTTACCTCATCAAAATATTTTAATATGCTACTGTAGACTTTGAACGCATCGTCTTATGCGTAAACTACCGCGGTACACTATACCGTCATTCAGATGAAATTACAAAATATTTATTTTAAATTAACCTGTCACTTTGAACAAACACTGGATCATTGTTCAAACATTTACTGAATGCGTTACAGAAAATGAGTCACAGAGTAGAAAGATACAGAAGGCTAACTCCGAACGGGCTGCGGAATAGTTTGAAAGAGTTATAATCCTCAGCACACAAGTTGAACCACCATAAAAAATCCATCGTTCAGAATATCGATTAAATGTGCAAGGTTTCTATAGAGTTACAAGTTTATGACATCTCTGCGCTGATATTCTTTTAGAGCACTCTTGAAATACGATGCGCCAGCGATTCGTGTTTTGCAACATTATTGGGACACCTTCCTCAAAGGAGAAGAAGAAAGAAGTGTATCGAGGATTTTGTCACTTCGTGTACAATAGTTTATTTGTTAACAACAAAACAAGGCACACCATCTAGTGAAAACTAGAAGAACTAGAGGTGGCGCGCTTTGACAGTGTGAAGCGCTCTCTGCCAGGCCGTCGTGAGCGAGAACACACTGGAACTGTCCACCGTTTTGGTGTGCACTGAAGGTACCAAATTGTATTGAAAAGTAAACTGAATCAGTTCTTAGCAGTGGCGGATTAAGCCAATGCGGGGCCTGTAGCAATTCAATAAGTGCGCCCCCTGGGTAGACCTTTTTTTATTAAGATAGATTATATAAAATATTTTGTGTATAATCAGCTGTATTTAGATTTCATGTAGTGTAGATACATTAACTATTTTTTGTAACGATCAGGTGGCGCGGGGCCCCCGAATGTGCGGGGCCCGTAGCATTTGCTACTTTTGCTATATAGCTAATCCCCCACTGGTTCTTAGCCGTTTTAGTTGATTGTTATGTAGGATTATTATGTTGTCCTTATCGAACAACAAACTTGTATGGAGTTAGCCTTCTGTGTCTACCTATTCTGTGGCAAGAACTAAAGTTTATTTTATAAACAATGTATAAGAAAATGTTTTGGAAATGATAAGAAATTCAGGTTTCCATGTGGAAATACGTGTTGTTGTGTCTTTTTGAGTCCACATACTTGTAGCTACTGGTGAAGATTATAAGGAATACAAATAATTAGAGATACTGACCTGACCCATCTGTTAACTGCTCCTTTGAACTGTGTTACTTTACTTAAGGGTATTACATCGCTCAATGACCTTCAAGAATTTACCTCTACACTAGTAGAGAAGAATTGACCTCTAAACAGGCATTGCAGGGGGTGCTGCGCGCGGGGTGTTAGTACTGATTCGAGTTTTTTCTTGATTACTTATTGATATTCAATGAAATTCGAAAAAAAATCAATACAAGTTATTCAATTTATCGTAACATATATTTTGGTATAAATTCAATGAATAAATATAGAGCCATTTTCGAGAAAATATGCAATTAATGTTCAAAAAAGGCCTATTTACCAGATTTTTTTTCTAGAGTTAGGGTATTTTTTTGAGAAACGTAACGTCTTTCTTTCTTTCTTTCTTTCTTACATAAGGAATAATCTATAAACTTGAATCAACCTAGGTGTTTTTTTGGATTTGGGCGATGTAATCCCCTTAAAGTGAAATAACTTTGGTCATGATCAAAGACTATAATATCGTCGCTTAAAAGGTAAAAATTACTAAGCGACATTGAGTAAACTTTGCAGGAGAGTGATTTAAAGTTAAAATATTTAGGAAAAAATTTTTAGTTAAAAAAAAGTCCATTTTAGTCGGTCGGGTTGGTTTGTACGTTTCCGAATGACAGCGATGTGGAGGAGTACTTCGACGCCTGAGTGTATTTGGTGTTTTTGTATTATATTTGTACATAGTTAGGTCTAGTATAACGTCGTTGCGGTTTTAGATACTATTATTATACTTATATATTATTAACATCATAGTTTATATGCGATATATCGGATTTATATCCGAATATTTCATCATTTTTAACATTTTTTGCACATAAAACTTTATACTTAGTGTCGCTTAGTCATTTTTGCTTTTCAAGCGTCGAATTATGTATAAGTACAAATCACAACAACTGTCTTACACAAAGGTTAGTTTCGTTGACTTCAGAGTACCTAGTGTGATTTGGTTTTTAGGGTTCCGTAGCTCAAAAGGAAAAACGCTACCCTTATAGGATCACTTTCTTGTCCGTCTGTCTGTGTGTCTATCAAGACACGTTATCTTTTGTCAAAAGGGCCGTACTAAGTCGACGTATTTTATTAGAATTACTAGCTGTGCCCGCAACTTCGTTCGCGTGAACGACAAAACTTATCAATGAGTTTTTTTTGTGTAGAATGTTACCTATCGACCATACTTACCGGTATTAATACTTCTGTCTCGGCGCGGGCCTTTTGTGGCTAATTACAATAGAAAGGGGGGACGTAACCTGCGACAAAGTTATTATTTGCGGTTGGTACAGTAATCGGGCTTAGGGATCGAACCGCAAAATTAAGTTTGTTTTTTATTGTATATACTTTTCCGGGACAAAAAGTACCCAGTGTGGTGCCCAGGATATTAAAGAATAATTATAGCAAGTTTCATCGTAATCCAACCGGTAGTTTTTGCGTGATGCCTGAACAAACAGACAGACAGACAGACAAAAATTTTTTTAATCACATTTTTGGGTTCGGTGTCGGTCTAGTAACACCCCCCATTTATTTTTTTCAAATTTTTTTGATATTTTCAATGTACAAAATTTTTACTTCTACAGTTTTATTATAAGTATAGATTAATAAGTAAGTACTTTCATTATTTTTAATTTTTTAAAGGCAACTTAGGTTTTTGTGTCGGGGTTTTTTTTTAATTTTTGTCCGACACGCCCTCCCGCTCCACTCTAGAACGGGAGAAGTCATTATATGTTTTCCCACATTAAAACAAAAACCCTATGTTTACAAAAAAAAAATAACCTCCCCGCGCACTTGACTCTTTCAAACAACCCTACATACCTTTTTTGAACGTCTGTTTGATTATTATCTTTGAAATCTAAATGTATATTTTCGACACACTTGCTCAGAAAGTGGCTGTAATTGCACTGCACTTAGGTATATAATGGGTTTCATAACCAAACTGTGACATTTTGATTACCATTACGCACTAGTGCGGTAATGTAGTTAAAACCTCTTTGTTCTCAAAAATAGTTTTATTATAAAAAAAATAACATTAGGTAGTTGCGTGCCTAAATAAGTCTTATTTATTTCACGCAATTTGGTGTTTAAATAAACTATTTTAAGTTTAAAAATAAATCTTTCATTCAATAAATTATTATTGGTTTTTCTTTGTTTGAAAGCAACCTCATTGGACTATCTTTTTAAAGCAAGAGCTAGAGTTGCTAGTCTATGGTCGCCATTTTAGAAGAGCGCGCAGAAAAAAAAAATTAGAATGTGTTGCATCCGCATTCTAATGGTACTAATGAACTATCTATTCATACAAAGACATGGCTTAAAGGATTTGGTATCCAAGTCAAAATATTAACAAAAAAAATACATGCACAATATTTTTTTTTTGCTGCCATAATACAAAAAGTTCAGTTTTACGGTTTAATTATTTTACATTATAAAAATGTCTTTTACTTCACAAGTGTGTCGAAAAACGTCGTATGATACACGTGAGTATTGGTGATTACCGTCTTTGGCTCCCTTAAGATCCTCGCCTTCGGCTCGGATCTCAATATCACCTCAGCGGTAATCACCAAAATTACACACTTGTATCATAATGTACTATTATATGTCTTTAAAAAATAGTCAACTTTAGCATTTATACCCACGAAACAAAAGACCCAGTCTCATATTTATTTTGTAAACGTATAATTTTTAATTGATTGCCATACAAGATAAAAGTTATTCATAGCTTGTTCTCGCAAATGATGTCAAAGTCTGTAAGATTTCAAGGTTATGTTGTATACAAAAAACCGGCCAAGTGCGATTCGGATTCGCGCTCGAAGGGTTCATTCCATCCGTTATCTGATAATAATTTACCAATCTGTATAATTCAGGTATTCTATACAATACCGAATGCGCAGCCTGTAATGTATGTAAAAGGCGAGAGCAGGGAAGGAGGTGATGTAATTTTAAGACACTCCGACACTGACAGGTTAGGTTAGGTTATTTTTTTTTTTATCACCACCTGAATATGAAAGCCTAACTTTGAACCGTATTCTATACATTGCTTGTGTATCATATAGTATATCGGATTATATGTATAGATTGTCAGCAACATACACCCCTATTTTTTAAATAGTGCACAAAAAAATGGGGCTCAATCAGTACCCGTTACTGATCATATTTGTGTAGTCAAAAGTATAAAAAACGAAATCCCAAACAAATTGTCCATGAAAATTTGTCATTATTGGTAAATTTATAATTGAACCATCATTCATAACAAATACTACTAGAAAATACTTAGCGCAGTGTTTTTCCATTTTTATTGACATTCTTTCAATCAAAACAACAACCTGTACAGTTTTTCCATGAATTAAGTGAGATTTGCTTTGCTTAGCTTGGGACTAGACGGTGTTGTGTGATAGTTGTGGAAATATTATTCTCAATTCTCAATTCTTTATTGCGTACCATAATGTATACATAGTTGGTAGGGAAATAGATAATAGTCACAATTATGGACCCTGTCGGGCACAGCATAGATAAATTTAGGTAGAAGAGAGGATGAAGGCACTGCTTGTTTTACTTATTACTTAGTTTAGAGTAACTAAATAATAATATATAATCTGTTATGATAGCAACTGTTACTGTTGTTCAACAGAAGTCAATTTATGAATTTTAATTATTGTTTTATTTATTATATTATTATATACATTTTATTTTTATAGTAATAGTATCTTTGTAAATACCGTTTATTTATTTGTAATTATTATTTTTATTTTATCTAGGAATATACATATTACGCCAACTGAAGGTATAGTTTATATATATACACCGTGTAATTATATATTATATTATATACTATTATAAATATATTATATTATATTTTGGGATATAAACAAACGCTCATAATTTTGCTGTTTATGAATATTATTTATTGAGACTTTACTCAAATAATAACAAGACCTTTTCTAATAAGCCCTTTAAGTATTTGCACTTATTAAAAAATAGTGGTGTATACACCACGCGTGCCTCAAGGAAATTTCAGCAAAAGCTTCGGGTCGGAGGGTCGAAGTCTACTAGGGCTTAATTGTTACTTAAGTAAGTAATTACTTTTACTCAAGTAAATAGTTTTATTTGTTTATTAAACGGGTGTTAGTAATAGGATACCGTTTTTACCCTATGGATACGGAACCCTAACAACACCGGTAAAGTAAGAATATACGAGTTCATAATATTAGCTTGTACAGAGTAATGGCTTATTGCATAAAGAAAACAAGGACGCTTCAATAATATTTATTTATAACATTTTGAATAAAGTATAAAGTTTGAAAAAGTAAGTAGGCTCTTTTTTTTTTTTGGTGGTGGGCAAAATCATCCAATGACATCTCCCGCCCTTGGGCGGAGCGGGAGATAGTGTCAGACTCTTACTGACTAAAAACCCACCCCGTTCCTTCGTGGCCTTAAATACCAGGGCCAGGCTTTCCTTTCGGAAGCAAACCCTTGGCCCCAGTAGGCTTCGACCCGGCCTGCCTGCAGCTAGCAGGCTGGGACTCTACAGTTTGCTGACAACTCCTTGAGGCGCGCGGGAACAGTACCTCTACCATGAGTTTTAAGAAATAGTATTCGTCGCTACTCGATATCGACGCCGTAAATATTTTGTATGGCAAATTTTGCAGCGCCTCTAGCGGTCACTTGCGGAACCAAAATTTGCCATACAAAATATTTACGGCGTCGATATCGAGTAGCGACGAATACTATTGCTTAAAACTCATGGTAGAGGTACAGTGCGCGCCGTTGAAGTAAGTAGGCATCTACGTTGAGTACTTAAGGCGACCCTTCTCCACTCGTGTATCGTCAACTCCGCAAGCTTGTTGCTTCATCTAAAGCAATCCAACGCGATGTTTGATGAAGAGGCAACGCGAAAAAAGAGAGATATCGCCTGAAAACTCTGTTGGCATTCGGTAATTCCGTGATTTACGAACTTTTAAATATCATCAAATTTTAACGTTTAAAACTATCTGGCTAGTTTTACTTGGCCATATCATGAAGATTGTCATATCATTTTCTAAGAAGAATTTCTTAGAAGAATTAATCTGTTTTTCCTGGATCCTCTATAACTTGAGAATGGCTGGGCCAATTTAAATTATTATTTTATGTCGCTTTTAATTTTATATGTTTAACTAGCTGTGCGTGTTTAAAGATGAAACTTATCAATGGGTTTTTTGTGTAAAGTGCTATTTGTGGAGAACGTTATCTATCGAGCATACTTACCGGTATTAATACTTCTGTCTCGGCGCGGGCCTTTTGTGGCTAATTACAATAGAAACGGGTGACGTAACCTGCGACAAACTTATTATTTGCGGTTGGTACAGTAATCGGGCTTAGGGATCGAACCGCAAAATTAATTTTGTTTTTTATTGTATATACTTTTCCGGGATAAAAAGTACCCAGTGTGGTGCCCAGGATATTAAAGAATAAATTATACCAAGTTTCATCGTAATCGAACCGTTAGTTTTTGCGTGATGCCTGAACAAACAGACAGACAGACAAAAAATTTTTTAATCACATTTTTGTGTTCGATGTCGGTCTAGTAACACCCCCTGCCATTTATTTTTCTGATATTTTCAATGTACAGAATTTTTACTTCTACAGATTTATTATAATTATAAGTATAGATTTGTTTGTGTATGTGTAATATGTTTGTATAAATGTGATTTGTTTTCTGTATTGTAATTTGTTTATGCATATGCATTTTTTTGTGTACTGTGATTGTATTATGTGTTGATTTGTTTTATGGACTCTGATGGTCCGAGATAAATTATTATTATATTATTTGTTCACCTACATACAGGGAAGGTTTAAAAGCAAAACAAAGACATAATTAGGGTTTGGTAGGTAAGGTTAGGTAGGTAGGGTAGAGTAGAATATAGTAGCCAGTTGACAGGAGCGAAACTGCAGGCAAAAGCTAGTGTTACAAATTTTAAAGTTCTTATAAGTAATGATGTTTGTAGTTCTCAGAGTGTTATATTGTTTACAATTCACAGTGAACACATTCCTAATTGAATTGTTATCGTCATAATCATCTAATAATTGTGTACTTTTCTCACTGTCTTGGACTTTAGTCAGGGGTCATTCATTTATTACGCAAGACGATTTAGGGGTAGAAGGGTCGACCAAGTCATATTTCTTTTTACAAAGATGTAGGATCCCGTCTTGGTAGTTCTTACGTAAGATTACAAAAATACGCAAAATTAAAGTCGGAACTACAATAGACCGATGCACAAGTGGACCACGCCTGATTTGTACTGAGAGTCGCGTCGCGTGGCGTGGATGTATTGTAGCTCTACAGTGAGTCTACAGGTAGGCAAAATTTATCCAATAAAAAATCCCGCCCTTGGGCGGAGCAGGAGATAGTGTCAGACTCTTACTGACTAAAAACCTACCTTGTTCCTTCTTTGCCTTGTTTCCAGGGCCCTAGTATGCATTTTCATACCTCCCCTGTTGGGGTTAGGTGGATAGCCAAAGTAAAGACCTTATTAAGGATTTCAATAATAACTGTTTATTATCTTTTTCTTTATATATAGGAAGGTGTGTTTCAGTAATATTACGTGAGACGTGTGCTCCTAAGCAAGGCTAGTGGGATACAGTAACAGTAACCAGATTAGGGATTTCAGTCAAGTGGTGACAGGGGACTCAGAACAATTAAATACAATATTTATTGGTTAGAAAGAGAAAGACCTCAGTGTTGGAGTAGGATGGATTTGTTTTTGTTATACTCCAACATCCCCAGAGCCCCAGATTAGGCTTCGACCCTACAGTTTGCTGGCAACTCCTTGAGGTGCGCGGGAACAGTGCGCACCATAAACGACTTGGACTCGGTGCGGTCTGTCACCAGACCATTGCCCGCCGTCCGCAAGCCCGCGCCTACGGTGTCCGAAATACGGGTGCAACATATTCTATTTATTTTTTTGCATTATTTAGCAGCAAATGTATCAAGTCAACATTCTCGGCAAACTTCGCTGAGGTAATCGACACTACAATAAAATTCTCAGCTCCATTTTACCGAGATCGAGCCTGTTTCAATGATTCCACATATTGTCCAGTTGCGCAGAACCTTGAGATACAAAACTACACCAATTCTACACCACAATGTTCACTAGAAATCAATTTTCAAGTAAATAAAACAGCCACTGATACTTCACTCGAAATAATTCCGCCAAAAACCCTCCCACTCCTCAAACCGGTCGGTTTTCTATCGTTTACGTTTCGGAGAGTGTGCACTGGAATTGCACAATTTAATTCCGCCAAGTCCGTTCCATCATCGGACCACAAGCAGCGTTGCGCAACCGGTACATGGTGGACATCCCACCCATACGTTCAAAGCGTTTTGGGAACACATTCATTATGCGTACAGCTAAGGAGTGGAATTCCCTGCCAGAGTCTGTTTCCTGACAGCAATAACCTAGGGGTCTTTAAAGACAAAAGTTGCTTCTAGGCAAGCGTTCTCCATTGTTGGGCACATCATCGCTTACCATCAGGTGAGATAGTGGTCTAACGCGAGCCTATCAAAAATAACAATAAAAAGAAAAATAGGTGCAGAGGTATGACAGCATCGTTTTTTTACCGCATGGCTTGACATAAGAGGTCATTCGACCGACCACTTTTTGGAGGGAACGCGTTTTTAGGGTTCCGTAACCAAAGGGTAAAAAGGGGACCCTATTTTTTTAATTTATATAAACTAGTGCTTGACTGTGATCCCACCTATACTATGATTTTTTATTAGACGAAGTAAAGTGACAGCAGTGGACAATGCCCAACTGTCAAATAACAATGCCCAACTGTCAAACAACCATTGTTATAGCTGTCACTTTACTTCGTCTAATAAAAAATCATAGTATAGTGATATGGCGAGGCGCAATAGTTTATTAAGAGCCTATTCACTCTAGCTATTACTAAGACTCCACTGTCCGGTTGTCAGCAGACTGTATCTTATGATTCGTGTGAGGTAAATAGTTGACATTGCCACAGAAGTTGTATTTCTTTAATTCTTTATTCTTTAATTCTTTATTGTGCACCATAACAACCAATACAACAAATGGATAACAAAGGTCATGTACAAAGGCGAGCTTAACTCAAAGTTGAGTTTTTTTCCAGCGAACCATTGAGTGATAGAGAGAGAGAGAGAATACTATAGAGGGTAGAATCCAGTGTACAATTTTAAAATTACAAGTAATACGAGTAAACTAATACATAAATATACCTACATACATAAATACAAATAAGCTTATATATAATATTTCATTGTGAAAGGAAATGCTCTTTAATTTTCCTCTTGAAAACATCCAAAGAAGGGCTTTCACGTAGGGAGTGAGGAGTATTTCTATTGAGACTATAACAACAAATAATAAAAACAGAATAAAATAAATATTTTATTGGGGCTCCCAGACAGCAAACGTGATTTTTCAACAAACAAACACCGGGACAGATGAAACTAATTTTTTTTTATAAAATAATAGCTTTTGCCAGCGGCTTTACCCGCGAAAATTCGGTTTCTCCGTACAAACTTCAAACCCTGGTTTTATCCCCTTAGGGGTTTAACAAAATAATAGCTTCTGCCAGCGGCTTCAACCGCGTGAAATTCGGTTTCTCTGTACAAACTTCCAACCCCCGTTTTACCCCTTAGGGATTTAGTTTCGTAAAATCCTTTCTTAGCGGATGTCTACACCCTATAAGGAACCTACTTGCCAAATTTTAAGTTTGTAGGTGTTCTTTTTTTATGGTAGGTAGAATCATCCAATGACAGATCCTGCCCTTGGGCGGAGCGGGAAATAGTGTCAGACTCTTACTGACTAAAAACCTACCCCGTTCCTTCGTTGCCTATCGTGCTGGGGCCGGGCCTTCCTTTCAGAGACTGACCCATGACCCCAGCAGGCTTCGACCCTGCCTGCCTGCAGCTAGCAGGCTGGGCCTCTACGGTTTGCTAACAGCTTCTTGAGGCGCACGGGAACAGTACGCACTGTCGACGACTTGGGCTCGGTTCTGTCTGTTACCGGATGATCGGACAGCGAGCTACCCATTGCTCGCCGTCCGAAGTTTGTAGGTGTTATAGTTTCTGAGATTTCGTGATAAATCGTATCGCTTTTATATAATACTAATTGGCCGGCAAACTTCATACCGCCTAATAGCCGGATTTTTTTTTCCTGACTTTTTCCATATTTTCTCATCATTCAAACCTTCCCTGGACTATCACAAATATTTCAAGACCAAAATTGGCTAAACCGATAAGACCGTTCTTGAGTTTTAGCGAGACTAACGAACAGCATGGCCTGACGGGGAAACTGTTTTTTAGTAAATACTTTGTGCATCTATGTAGGCAGAATAAACGAATTTTCGTTTTTCTTTCTTTCTTTCAGCTATTCATTTTTTTTATTTAAGATAGATTATCTAATGTTATAAAGATGATGTTACGGAACCTTTCGTGCACATATTCAACTCACACATGGCAATTTTTTTTTTTTAATAAGTAGTTCAAGCACAGACCACAGATTGCATCAGCATTCCGTCACGGCTGGTTCATAAAAGATTTTTATTGTACACGAGTATTTTGTTGTTCGTTGATTATGAGTAGAGATGTAAGTGCTGTATTATACCATTTCCAACACAAGGAATAAAACGAAAAATACCGTATAATTCGGTATTATACCATTTACTACGGTATTTTATGTATAAATCGATTGTGTCTATATTTTTTAAATAAATTATCTGAGTAATCATTAAAATACTGTATACCGTGGAAATGCACAGAAATAAAACATGAAATGGTGTTTTAAATTTGTATTATTTATATATTACATAAAAGTAGTTCTGGGCGTTTCATTCAGGGACGGTTCTTCTATGAAAAACGAACGAAGTTTTGCAATTAGCCAACATTAAGTTGTTAAAAACACTTGAAACTACCACAAATACTGAACGACTCAACGAAATGAACCATTCGCTCGTTTATTCGGATGTGATAGGAATATACTCCATATTGAAATTGTGATAAGACCTAAATTTATATGAATTGAAAGTTTTTAGGTTTTCGTGTTTGAATTATGTGTAGGTAAGTTAAAATGACTTATTTTCAGCTGTGTAGAAATCAATTAAGATATTCTAATGGTAATAGATCAATAAGATCTAGTTTTGTTCGCTTTAGTTGACTGATGAAGGTCAAGCGTTCGTTTTATTTGTTTTGAAATCTAAAATCAATTGACAACAGAAACGCGCGCGCGTATGAATTGTTCGATATCATTTGCAACTAAGTTCAACCAAAATGGCCGTCGTTGCTATGGTTATGCGTAGATTCCCCCCACTTCGATTGTAACCCAAAAATCTGTTACCTACTGTACATTCAAGGTCAATCGCCGTTCAACCTATATGCCGCGTATCGTAAACTGGTTTTTTTATGCAACTATTTCATAGAACTGGTCTTTTTTTAAAAAAAAAATACTGTTAGGTTTCGTTTTACGAAAAACCCGAAACGACCCGGTACTACAAAAAAGTATGACATCAATGCGCAGGCCAGATTGAGACGACACTACACGACGCGAAAACAGCACGGTAGAACATGTCTTAACGTGTCGAGGGCGACGAATGCAACGATGAGCCGCGGGTGGGCTGATCACGCGGTAAATTGTACCTACTGTGCTGTACATTTAAATATTTTTAACAAACGCAATAATGAAAATTAGACGGAAATGATATATTGTAATAATATTTGTGAAGTTTAATTATTATGTAGTCATTAAATTAGAATTAGTCATTCTAAAATATAGAATACAATCGAAAGTTAAAATACATTTTATTTATTAACCTAGAACTCTTCGTAAAATAGCAGGATCTTAAAAAGTGAATCAAAAAATATAATACATAAAATACCAATAATACCGTAAGTTATAATAAAATACCGGTTTAATACATAGCCTTTTGGTATTATACGGTATTTTTACAACTCTAATTATGAGTCACTGGCTAGTTTATTTATTAATATAACTTAATAATAAAACTTTACCTTAATACATAGTTATGGTCATTGGACTCGGTATACTTACACTGTTAAAGGAGATTGTTCAAAAGCAGTCTCACAAAGTTGCATGAATGAAAATCAAATTAATATATAAAATATTTGCTTATTTTTTTGCAAGCTTTTCACTTCAGGAATATTGTTTTCGTATCCGGAATTATGATTTTAAGATAAACAGTAAATTAACGATTGCTAGTTGACATTTTCGTATAAAGTTATTGTCAAGCTAGATGACAGACGGACCGGCCGATAGGGATGGCGATTATTTGTTTATTACTACTGCACAAAATCGATTTTTAAATCTATTCGAATCGATCTATTACTGAATTGATTCTTTAGACCAAGTCTAAAGAATCGATTCAGTAATAGATTTCCTAAAGAGTAAGGGAATAATCGAGTACAAAATCAATTAAATAATATTTTTGGTTGTAGAAAATAGAATAAATAATCCGATTACGTATAATACCTAGTAGTTGTATTCTGCACGTAAAAACATTGGAGCTCGTTTTCGAGTGTCTAAAATCAATTTAATTCGAATTTATTAATTGTTTAAGATCGATTTAAAAAATCAATTCACTTGACCTATAAAATCGATTTCAGTTCGCATCCCTAAATCCCTAAGCCGGCGCGGCGCCTACGGAAGCCATATTTGCTGTTTATGTGTTGATTGAGAATTTCTCCACTTAAAAGTAATAATTACAAATTCTTTGGTGTGTTTGTTTTAAACAACGTAGCGGGTTTTTATGTAACTTACGACGGGACGTTTTATATCTACTTAGTTGTGTTTTATTACGCCTGAACGTTGTGTTTTGAGTCTTACAAATGATGTCATGTCGATGCTTGATTCTGATCACGGAATACAGAAAGAACATAGTATTCTGATCAACCGATACTGGTGGTAATGAGAAACATATGTGTCAATTGTATACTTTTGATACCGAGAAGTCACCCGCAGCATTCCTTGGAACAAGCGTCTACGACGATGATTACTATATTGGATATCTCCTACTGAGGTAAGTTTCACTGTATATTACTTCTAGATTATCAGACAAGCCAGCATACTGTACTTATGAAAAGGTAACAACCTGTAAACTTATTGCAGTGCAACTTATAATGAGTATTTTATTATTATGGTCAGACTTCGCCTGCCATTTTATTTTTTAATAACTAATCTAACAATGATCCTCTGAAACTTGGAAAACTGCATGAATATCTGTTCAGTACTATTTGAGTTTATCATAATCATAACGACCAACAGAAACAGTGAGGAACTTTGTGTTATAATATGTGAGGATTGGTTTATAACCTGAATTAATATTTCAGAAAAACAGCGGCATTAAGAAATATTTTCTTTTATTTCAGCTTTCATCAGAAAGTGTTCTTTTTACAGAGTGTATGGTAATACTTCAAGATCGAGCAAACACACATTGATGGAGAAAATATCATACCATTGCCTGCTTTTGGTCACAGAAGTATATGCTTTTTTTGTGGACTATTTTATGTCCATTAAGAACACACGCTGTGAGATCTGACTGTCAAGAAAGGAACATTATACTAAGAAGGGTTCCACTGCGCTTGGTAAATATTTTTTGATTTACACATATTTCTAAAATGCTGATATTTTTCCCACTAATAACAATATAATCTTAACATAGTTCCTGGTAACCATTCCACTTAAGACTTCAATAACCATAGCCCTATTATCTTTGTTTTCATATGTTGCAATAGTCTCCCACCAACCGCGGGTTGTCCTTGAGTGCAAAGCATAGCACATACAGGGATGATCGTTGGTTGGTACCATGTCCCATTAAAAATGTCCAAAGGGCCTCTGCGAGTTGGTTCAGCTCCTCATACGCCTTCTAAAGGTTCAGAACCCAAGAGTTCTTGAGATATACTGACCCATATAATAATACTGTATTAGTAGTACATTCACCAAGCCGCACTGGGCCCGCGTGGTGAATTCCGGCCCATTCCCTCTCTTAGAGAGGAGGCCTGTGTCCCAGCAGTGGGAACATTAAAAGGCTGATGATGATGATGGGTAGTACAGTACAGATGTGAGACACACAGAACTGTTAGGTGTATCGACACTTGAAGGAGGTCAATGTCCAACAGTGGACGTCTTTCAGCTGAAACGGTAATGCTGATATTCCATATTGTTTTGTTTTGATATTGAATAGTTAGTATGTCAATTTGTTATTTTATAGGTTTCAAGATTGGAAAGAGTGTTATTGGGTGGCAGTTTATAGACTTCTCTATGAGATATCAAAACCACCATGACATCAATCGCCCCATGCTGCCAGAAGTAGGAACAAGTCATTCCGCATCATTCCCCGCAACATTCCTGTGAACCTTCTCCAGCAATATATAAAATAACATCATCAGTAGACAGACGAGCTGCGAATACAGTTAATCATTGCATATTTGTTGACTGTTTCCTGCTGCCATAAAGGAGCTTGTACTTTAAAATCACAGGTTTTATATACTACCAGGAGCTCCAATATGTAATTATCACTTATATCATGGTCAGTGGTTAATTCCCTCACAGTTAAGAGACTTTACTGGTATACAGTTGACCAGACAGTTTGTACCGATATATTAGGGATTTAATCACCTAACCATAGAAGATGTTGCTTCAAGAAACTGCATTAAATACCTAAAGACTACCAACACTTCATAATGGGATATATTGAAATTAATAAATAATCCATCTGACTGAGGTTGTCGTTTTATTTAGATATTGTCACATCAATGTTGCAAGACCATAAAAGCATTTATTTTACGTTTTAATTTTTAATTTGCAGCTGTTCCGTTTTGTTATTAACTAACATTCATGTTTTGTACCTACATTAGTGATTGTGGTTATTTTAGAAGTTGCGAGTAGGTTAGACATAGTTTGTAGGTTATCTCCGTTTTTGTTTAATTACTTCAAAACTCGGGTATTTGTGTGAAAATGAACACTTTTATTTAATAGTATATAAAGCGTTCTCTATAATAAATAAATATTTATTGTTATTCAACTTGAGACGGATTTCCATACATTGTTGGTCATGATCCTTTTGATCGTTTTAATCCCGTGGATTGTCGATCCCGTACATGGAACACTATCAATTTGTAAAGATAAAATAAAAAAAAATGAAGTACTTACCTACTTTTTTTTCTAAAACTCGAATTAATCATTTGAATACGGTATTTAAAGACACAATAGAAAGACAATAGGTATGCGGCGGCGTTCGCTTGGGGCTTGAGTAATTAATATATGCATGTACGAAATTAATTTCTTTAGTAAACGTCAGCTGGACGAGTTCAATGACCTGTAGGTAGTTGCGCTACTGCGCAACGTGAGCGTGGTTAAAAAGATTAGGGCTAACGCAGCAGCGTACGCACGCTCCATGCTCCCACGCTCGTTTAACCACGCTCATGTTGACGATAAATGGACCGGGCAGAGCCCTCTTAAGGGTATTACATCGCTCAATGACCTTCAAGAATTTACCTCTACATTAGTAGAGAAGAATTGACCTCTAAACAGGCATTGCAGGGGGTGCTGCGCGCGGGGTGTTAGTACTGATTCGAGTTTTTTCTTGATTACTTATCGATATTCAATGAAATTCGAAAAAAAATCAATACAAGTTATTCAATTTATCGTAACATATATTTTGGTATAAATTCAATGTATAAATATAGAGCCGTTTTCGAGAAAATATGGAAGTAATGTTCAAAAAAGGCCTATTTACCAGATTTTTTTTCTAGAGTTAGGGTATTTTTTTGAGAAACGTAATCAATACAATTTATTAGTGATGTCCGTAAGTATCCCCTTCATTTTTTATATGGTAATCGTACATAAGGAAACTTCAAACAACCTAGGTGTTTTTTTGGATTTGGCCGATGTAATCCCCTTAAGACAATGAAGTATTAACATACCACAGTTTGGCATGAAAACTACATAAAATAAACCAACAACTACAAACGTTTTCGCGGTTTACACAAACAAGCTGATTAACTAAATATATTACGAAGATACAGTAAGTTTTACACAAATCTTCTGAAACGTAAACATGGACGCCTGAAAGTCGAGACTAACTATAAATCCTAGCTTAGGGTGCGTCCACACGTTGCTGAACGCCTACTGCGAATTTGTTTTCGTAAACGCGATCGAAATGATTATGATATTCTGAATCTGATTAAGCGCTATCCACACAGATATAGATAGACATAGATAACGCAAGCATCACGATCTGTATAAAAACCAAGTGTGCCATTTTTTGACTACCTATTATGACGTCACAAGCACTATTTAGTGAAGACGCCGCCGCGTACGGCGTCCCCCTTGCTCCACCCCCACACCACCAGCACAATTAACCATTTTTATATTTTTAACTGCACCCGACTAGCGCTGTACTCCGACGCAGACTGAGCGCGAAAGTGACCACTTACGATTTTTGTACGTAAGCTAGGCACGCGAAGTAGTTGCTCTTGCGTTATCTAGGTATATCTATATCTGTGGCTATCCACATATTTTCGGGTCAGGGCTATCCGTGTTCCGAGTTGTTCGTTTCAGTGTTCCCGTCAGGAACATCGGTAATCGGTATCAGTGTAAAAATGTTTAAACTTAGCATACCACACTTTAATTATTATTTCCCTATACGCCGTTAAATTTTGATCGTTTTAATCCCGCGGAGGGTCGATTTGGTACATGAAACTCTATCGATTTGTAAAAATAAAAACGAAAAATAAATTACTTTTTTTAAACTCGAATTATGTTACGCATGTACGAATTTAATTTCTTTAAGTAAACGTCAGCTGATCGAGGCCAATGAACTGTAGGTTGTTAGTACGCAACGATCGACAACTCCCTACAAGGTCATTGACTAGTTTACTTAAAGAAATTAAATTCGTACATGCGTAAATTAATTCAAGTTTAAAAAAAAGTACTTTATTTTTTAATTTTCTCTTTACAAAGCGATAGTATTTCATGTAACGAATAGACCCTCCGCGGGATTAAAACAACTAAAATTTAACGATGTATATTATATTTTTCTTCTTAGAATTCAAATAATGTGGATTAGAAAGATCGTAAAGTATATTATTGTGTCGTACAAATTCTATCAACCTTTCTGTGTTCATGTTGTCGTCAACGTACCTAGATAAAAATCGGATAGCTCAGTCAGTGCGTCCGTGCGTCCGAGCGTGCACCGTGACACTGACGGTCCCGACCCGGATGCGCTTGACATGGAGCTGTGTGAACGAGTTCATACAAATAGTACGTAACTGATTTTTCCCCGTCCCTGACGGAATACGGTTACCCGGAAATGTGTGGATAGTGCTTTATTCAGCGCTCCGATTGGCCCGCTCCGAACTTTAAGTAAAAAATCTAAAACCCGACTACGACAAAACAAATCAACGGGAAAAACGGGATGCTGAATTAAGATTACTGGAGAAACAAGAACAAAACAAAAAAAAGCCTCAGTCACGCGTTATTAAAATTTTACGTTTGGTACCTATAATAATGTGTGTTAAAAAAGGAATTCATACTTTTTCAGAGTCGTTTTTTTTTGTCGTAGCCGAGTTTTAGTTTTTTTACTTCTTAATATGACACCATGTATAATTATGTTTGTCAGTTGTCTAGTACTCATAGTACAAGCTCTGCTCAGTTTGGGACTAGATGGCGTTGTGTGAAAATTGTGGAATATTTAGAATCTTTAAATTTCTTCAACAGGGCATGAACTCGCGGCTCGCCTTCGCCATAATCGCATCAGCATGCTGGTCGGCCTTCCAACATGGATACAATACTGGAGTCCTGAATGCACCACAAGCTGTAAGTATCATTAACAAACTCGGGCGATTTTAGAACTTGTGCATCCGCTTCATTTTTGGCCTCCGCAAATACGACCTGGTCGGAATTTCGGACCAGATTGAAGTGGCTGCCAATTCGGCGTCGGCGTGATACCCATATCCTATCTCTTCTCTACACTATCCTGCACTATCCGAACTTTTCTCAGTACCTTCGTAAACGTTTTGTGTACTTCGTCCCGAGAGGTAAACCAGGTCGCTGTTGCACAAACACATGGTCACCGGGTCATTCGGGTGACTGAGGGATTGTTTTGCTCCCGCAGCCAGCTGTCCGCTAGCGCCTCATGCCCGCTATGAACTGCCGTGACCTATTGTACTTAGTGTCGGTGGAGTCCAACTTGTGACCTTTTAAAATATATTTGGGAAAAAATATAACATGATGTAGAAATTATTGGAATCAATTCAGTTACTGATTCTGAACAAACTATATTCAGGTTTCGTATATACTAAAAATAATGTTGTATAGCCCCTCTCGGGCTAGCTGGTTCTTTCACTCGGGCGAGTAAAACCGCGGTCTTATGGCTCGTCGGTAAAGCTCGCCGATGTATCATTGCAATACGAACGACGAGCCTGGCTCGCGGCTCGTCGTGTTTGCTTCATTTTCTACTCAACTCGTCGCTCAAAACTGTTTTACTCGCTAGTCGATCAGCACCGACGAGCCGCGAGTAAAACCGACGTTCATTAAAACCGCGGTATTGGCTCGTACGTCGATCACCCACTTTAATAACCTTTGTAAAATTCTTTCCAGGTAATGTCCGAATGGCTTCAAAAAGAAGTCTTAACCGGGACCAATACATCCCTAGCAGCAAAGGACGACCCCAAAGTGACGACCGTGATGTCTATAGCGGTAGCGATATACTGTGTGGGGGGCATGATCGGGGGGATCATAAGCGGGGTCGTGGCTGACAGGTGAGTTGAAAGACTTGAACTAAAAACTATTAGGAACTTTAGTCACTTGGAGAGAAGTTCACCAATAAACTAATCGCGATTATATAAAACAAAACGCAGTTTGAGCGCCTAATCGAGATTATAGCTTCATTTTGCGTTTCACCGCTATGAATTAAACCTAGTTTACGCTAAACTCAGTTTCAATTCTTTTGTTGTCGCCCATGTTTACGACACGGGTCTTTAAATTAGATTACGCTGAGCTCAGTTTAGTTAAACTAAGTTTTTATATTGAATGATGTAATTAGCCCTAAGATTAAAAACACGGAGACCAAAAGACATATTAGGGCCTAAAGACACATGGATATAGTACGATCAATGCGTCGGTGCCTCTTCCGGAACACTGACAATCCGGATGCACTTGACACGGAGCTGTGTGAACGAGTTCATGCAAATTGTACCTAAACTAGGTAACCGATTTTTTCCCCGACGTATTCCGTCAGGGACGAGTACCCGGAAATGTGAGGATAGCGCTTAAAGCCAGGTTCTACCCATTTTGAACTTTTCTAAACCTCTGGAAATCCAAAAATATAAAAGAGAACACCATGAAAACTTATTTTATTAAAATTGACTGTATGACCAAGCGCTTGGCAAAAATGAAAACACGATATAAATTAGTTGGCTTGACAAAAAAAAAACGTGAATCTGACCCTAATTTACGATTTCTAACGTATTTATCTACGAGATTACGTCAGGGAAATATTTGAAAGTTATAAAAAAAATAAAGCTTATTTAAAAGCGCTTAGCAAAAACAAAAATCTTGAATAGTTAGGTATTGTTTTTTTTTAAAAAAAAATGCTAAGCGACATTGTAAAGTAAATTTTAAAGGAGCGGGATTTAAAGTTAAATTTTTTAGAAAACAACATTAAAAATGACTTGGATTTAGATGCTATCAACGTACGTATTTCATTAAAAAAAAATCATCCTATTTAATATGTCGCTTAGTAATTTTTGCCTTTCAAGCGTTGATACCTTCGGTTCACAGTCTTTCGACAGTTTACATTACGAGGTAGATTATAATCAAACGGTATTTACAATTTTACGGTGACACTTACAAACGATGTTGCTAATCAAGCTTGCTATTTGTTACAGGTTCGGTAGAAAAGGAGGTTTACTGTGGAACAATGTTCTTGTGTTTGTCGCGGCGTTGCTGGAGGGGCTCGCGAAAACTGCAAACTCCGCTGAAATGCTTATATTGGGAAGGTAATACTTGCCTGACTGGCCTGTTGAAAGTAATATTGACTGACCTGTTGGTCTAGTGTTTAGTGACCCTGACTGCTCTGCCGCAGGTCGTCGAATCGATTCCCACTCAGGACAAATGTTTGTGTGATGAGCACGATCATTTGTTCTGTGTCTGGGTGTAATTTATCTATAATATGTATGTATTTAGAGATATGTAGCGACATCCATGTCGTCACAAAAAGAACTAATCCTGCATCGCGCAAGTAAGATTCGCGGCGCGATTGGAACATATAGAACAAACCCGAAATCATCTATCGGGCAGTAGCCCACCAGATATAACACCTGTCTGGTCGGAGGATCCTCCCTTTTCAAAGGAGGTATGTGGGACTTTACTCTCTGTTCCACTACCCCCAAACTGGTGACCCCTCGACAAAGAACGTCAGCGCAGCCTTCGTGCAGCAACTACCTCGTGACGTCATCAGATATATAAGTATGTTTATCAGTTGTCTAGTACTTATAACACAAGCTCTGCTTAGCTTGGGACTAGACGGCGTTGTGTGATAGTTATGAAATATTAATATATTCCAGTCTCATAAGGCTTAAAGTCACCACCGTATAGTGCGCGGCAAATAAGTTGAACCTTTTGCTATGGTTACGCGCATCCTGCACTTCGGTTGAGACCCAAAAATCGGTTATTATCCTCCTTGCATAGTTGAAGCATCATGGCGGTTGACCTTGAATGCGCGGTAACGGATTTTCGAGTCAATCGGAGTTGGGGGCTGCGCGAAACCATAGCACATTAAAACTACACGACGTCGATGATTTCGGCTTGGTCGGTTTCACCTTAGTGCCTGTTTACGGAGACGCGGCGCGTTGGGTGGTCGTCGTACATTGCCATCCCAAGTAGCAAAATTTGGTACTATAAAAGCTCAGAGAACGATTTAGGACGTGCTAATTAGTATTCATGATTAGTACTATAACGATGTTGTAAACTTTTACAAAACCCCAAAAAGGCCCTAGTTTTATCACTGATTTATTCTATAAACTTTATATAAAAGCTCTCACGGTGATTCATCAGCTCTCTAGTTGAAATGTAAAAGTGTCGAGAACCGCTTTTTAGTACTAAAATACTGCTGTCTGCAACATTTATGTTACAAATTTGCACTATAAAAGTAACCAAAACCTGTTTATAGTGTTATTTTGCACCATAAACGATTCCAGTTATCTTTCATATCACACTTGTTCGTGTTGTAATCGTATCATCTTGAGTGTTTCTCAAGAATACAAAATATATTGATTGGAAGTTATGCTTTATGTCATTTGCCATTGTTGCAAAAGGACATACTAAAAAACATTCATAAATCGTAACTTTATCATAGCTTGCACTTGCGAAAATAATTTTATCGATAAAATCATTATGCTGATTTCAAATTTGACAATGCGCCCTCATAATTTTCGTGTTTTAATTAAATTTTAATTAATAAAATAAGGTCTCGTTCCGAAAATAGCTGCTATAGTACACATTGATTCCAGCCGTGCTGCTAACGTGCTATCATGGCAGAAAACAGCAGCCATATTTGCATAGAAAACGAATATGTCACACTTTAAGTCTTGTAGCAGAAGCACAAACTCATTTATAGAGCTATTTAAAATTTAAGTTACTTAAAAACTGCGCTAGGTATCGCTATGGTACTATTTAGTACTATAGAAGAGTTTTCATGACTTTTACAGAACTAGCCCCATAGCGATATTGAGGGAGCGTATAAGAAGCTAAAAGGTTACGTAATGGTGGTGCAAGGTAGTTTTATAGCACAAATTGATGCTGTAATAGTGTTTACGATACTCCTACCATACTAGTACTGTAAAAGTTATTTTGACACATTATTAGTGCAAAATAAATACACAAAAGTGTCAGTAAGGTCGTCTATAGTACTAAATAGTACCATAATCGCTTTTTTCATATCTGTTACAGTGCAATACTTTAAAGATTCTTTTGTATGGTCCTATAAACATTTTAAGAGCTACATTTTAGAACTTAAATGCTCTTTAATCTTAAAGAACCAAAACACTCTCTTGAAAACCTTTATAGTACAAGCAGTCACAATGGTTACCATTATAGGCCTACTGTATCACTGTCTGGTGATAAAACGCCTGGGTTATAGAACCTTTTGTTACTTGGGATATGTTTATGTTTGCGCGAGAGATGACGCGGCCCGCTGCTGCAATGTACGACGATCGTACGCGCCGCGTCTACGTAAACAAGCACTTTGGCTAAGAACTTACTAAGCGGTTTTCAACAGCGCCTACCGCGATAGCGGAAACCGCTGCTTTGTTTCTAAACTCACGAGACCGCAGTATTGTGCGGTTACGCAGCCGTCGCGGTTACGATTTTCGCTCGCTAACCTGGCGGGTGACTATCGCAAGACATGCGGTTGCAAGACGGCCCGCTGGTGCAACGGGAGCCGCGAACAACCGCGCACATCACGGGCATAAAACGCGTCGTGAAATGTGCTTTACTTTTTTTTTGCATATATAAGGTACTGGTAATTAGTGGCACATGATACTTAAGCAAGTTTAGTACATTTTGACCAGTTAGCTATTTCATCACTACTGCTCTCAAAACGGTGAAGGAAAACATCGTGAGGAAACCGGCATGTCCTAGAACCAAAAATTCGAAGACATGTGACATCCACCAACCCGCACTGGGCCCGCGTGGTGGATTACAGCCCGGGTTTGGTCCCATAGTAAAAGTTGTTTGTTATCATGACTACAATCACGTGTTTAAGTATCGTTCACTAATTACCAGTCACCTTATCATCATCATCAGCCTTTTAATGTTCTCACTGCTGGGACGTAATCCACCACGCGGGCCCAGTACGGGTTGGTGGATGTCACGTGTCTTCGAATTTTTGGTTCTAGGACATGCCGGTTTCCTCATGATGTTTTCCTTCACCGTTTTGAGACCGGTGATGAAATAATTTTACACAAAGTGATGCGCCTGGCTGGGTTTGAACCTGCGACTTACAACTCGTAAGACGGTGCTGTTACCACTCGGCCACCACTGCTTTACAGCCCGGATATACACCATTAAATTTTAGTCGTTTTAATCCCGTGGAGGATCGATCCGGTACATAAAACACTATCGATTTGTAAAGATAAAATAAAAAAATAAAATATTTTTTTTCTAAAAATCGAATTAATATACATACGCGTGTACGAAATGAATTTCTTTAAGCAAACGATTCACTAAACTACTCAAAGAAATTAATTTCGTACATGCGTATATTAATTCGAGTTTAAAAAAAGAACTTTATTTTTTAATTTTATCTTTAAAAATCGATAGCGTTTCATGTACCGAATCGACCCTCCACGGGATCAAAACGATCAACATTTAACGGTGTATACTCATAAAAAAATACAATTCGAAGTGAAAAACAAACGTTCACATTACAAGCCTCCTCGTTTTACAAAAACACTGTATTGTTTCAGACTTATTATTGGCGTGAACAGCGGTTTGAACGCCAGCTTAGCACCCATGTACCTGGCTGAAATATCGCCTGTATCACTCAGAGGATCTGTGAGTTTGTCTTACTTTATTCAACCAAAACTTATTATTTAGGGGCCATTCAAGTATTACGTAAGCAATACAGGGGGTGGGGGGATTTTGCTTATTTTTTATGACGTTTTAGTTACGATGGGGGGTCTGGATGGTGATTACGTCAGCAGGTTTTTTTAAGAGAACAGTCTCGATGTTCCAAAATCACATGAAAATGAGTAGACAGACACATATCTCTGAGCAATGTTTATGAAAGCGAGAGGGAGGGGGTGGTTAGTATTTGCAAAAAAATCTGCTTACGTAATACTTGAATGGCCCCTTATTTCGTACTAGCGGTCCAACCACATATGGTCCTGCGCATAAGCTGGCTTCTTGTCAGAAAAAGGTATTTTTTTTTTTAGGTTCCGTGCCTCAAACACAGCGTTAAATTTTGGTCGTTTTAATCCCGTGGAGGGTAGATTAGGTACATGAAACACTATCGATTTGTTAAGATAAAATTATTAAATAATGTACTTTTTTTTAAACTCGAATTAATTTACGCATGTACGAAATTAATTTCTTTAAGTAAACAAGTCAATGACCTTTAGCCAAATTCACCAATAAACGTATCGCGTCGTATCGTTCAAACAAAACGCAGTTTGAGCGCCTAATCGAGATTATAGCTTCATTTTGCGTTTCACCGCGATGACTTGAACCTAGTTTACGCTAAACTCAGTTTCAATTCTTTTGTTGTCGCCCATGTTTACGACACGGGTCTTTAAACTAGATTACGCTGAGCTCAGTTTAGTTGAACTAAGTTTTTATATTGAATGATGAAATCAGCCCTCAGTCGGTCGTTGCGTACTAACCGCGCGTGCCTTGCATGGTGTGCCTTGTTTTGTTTTCAACAAATCAATGCCAGATACGACAAATATTTTATACTTTTCTTTCCTTTCAGATAGGCACAGTCTACCAGCTGGTAATCACGATGACGATCCTCCTATCCCAAGTCCTAGGGCTGGAATCCGTGCTAGGCACGCCGGAAGGCTGGCCCTACCTCCTGGCAGCCACTGCTATACCTGCAGTACTGCAGTTAGTTACTCTGCCCGTGTGTCCTGAGTCTCCGAAGTTCTTGCTGCTGAATAAAGGGCAGGAGCTGCATGCGCAGAGGGGTGAGTTGGGATATGAACTTATTTTTATGCACTAGTGTTTGTTATTTCCACATAAATAATAATTTGAGAGGTCTGTTGGTATAGTGGTCAGTGACTGCTATGCCGAAGGTCATGGATTCAATTCCTACCATGGACAAATGTTTGTCTAATGAGCACGATCATTTGTTTTTACCCGACTACGGCAAATCCAAAGGAGGGTGATGTTTTTGACAGGCGTATATGTATTTAAGTATGTATGTGACCCGCATTGGGCCCATGCGGTGGATTACGGCCCATTCCCTCTCTTAGAGAGGAGGCCTGTGTCCCAGCAGTGGGACATTAATAGGCTGATGATGATGATGATGATGTATGTGAGTATGTTCATCTGTTCCCTCATAGCTCCTAATGTACCAATCGGAACTCGAAATACGAGGTATCGGTAGAACCATCTTACCTAATTGTCCGCTGAACATAGGGATGACGTGTCTTTTAACTCGATGTGGCGCCCTCTAGTAGACAAAAAATAATATGTTAAAAAATAAAAATGAGATAAATGCTCCCTCTCCTAGAGAGGAGGCTTGAGTCCCAGCAGTGGGAACATTAAAAGGCTAATAATGATGATAATGATGATGAGATAAATGCGGAGTCATTTATCTCATCATCATTGTCATCATTATTTTTTTATTATTAGAATATTATTAATATTAGTTTGGTATTATTAGAAAAGGCTTCCCTTATACATTTCCAAAACATTATTCAAATTTAAAGTAACAAAAAATAAAAGCACAGTGATCCATCACCAAAATAGTTTAAATATTAAAGAGTAAAAAAAAATAAAACCCGACTACGACAAAAAAAAATGACGCTGAAAAAGTATTTAATAAGATTTTCAGGATTCTGAAATAAACTATAACATAAGGTTACTGGAGAAATAAGAAAAAAACAAAAAGAAAAGCGTACGTAGTCACACATACGACGTACTGTATTTGTTTCATACTTTTTCAGTGTCGTTTTTTTTTTCGTCGTATTCGGGTTTTAGTTTTTTTTTTCTTTTTATTTAGCTCTTTGAATACCGTAATTATAGAGACACAATAGGTGTGCGAACACCGGTGTCTGCACACGGTGGGGCTTGAGTAATTAAGGGTGTGACTAACAAAATATGGACAGAGTAAAATAAAATAAATAAATAAAATTTCGTTTTTGCTTCAGCACTCAATTGGTTGAGAGGAGACGTGGCTGTCCATGGAGAAATGGAAGAAATGCACCAGGTAAATAACCGTGTTGATCATAATATATTCAAACTTCTATTAACACGTACGAGGTCTAATACACCTCGTACGTGTCTTCCTTTCGATGCAGCTAAGATATACATACTCTACTCTACTGTACGGAGGCTGTAACTTAATTTTATTTAGTTTAAAAAGAGATCAAAATATACCTGACATTTATAAAAACAGAACGCTGTGAAGTATCTATTTTAATACGGGGTCACTTTGACCTCGTACCGCACTTAGCCAAAAAATCTTTTAGTTTCTTAAACTTTACGCAATTGAACACGTGACAGTTGGGTAAAAATGGGTAAAAAATGACAAAACATTTAATGTCACCCTGACAAAAGTCACCAGTGCGCGCTAGCTCTAAGGTGTACAATCATGACACGTTTGGCACCTAGGTGGCGCAGTACTTTAGAAATGTTTGCATTTCTATGTAACTAATAAATATTTTTTCAATTCACTTACTCGAAAAACCGCTCTTATCCCACCACTTTTAGGCACGCAATGGACTTTTTCCGCACTAGTGCGGAAAAGAGTGTGTGCTCGCCTTATTGTAATAAAAAAATTATCACTCCAGACGCGCGTTGATACCCGTGCAAATTTGTCACTGCAGCCCTCGGCTCCCTAACACACTCGCCTACGGCTCCGGCGATTTCCGCCTCGGTCGCTATAGGAAACTTTCTCCACTTGTATTAAAATAATGGCTGGCCTGTTGATCAAGTGGTTAGTGGCCCTGACTGCTATGCCGGAGGTCGTGGGTTCGATTCCCACCCAGGACAAATGTTTGTGTGATGAGCACGATCATTTGTTCTGTGTCTGGGTGTAATTTATCTGTAATATGTATGTATTTAGAACTATATAAGTATGTTTATCAGCTGTCTGGTACCCATAACACAAGCTCTGCTTAGCTTGGGACTAGACCGTGTTGTGTGATAGTTGTGGAAATATTATTATTCCCTTTATTCCTTATAATACATATTTTTTACATTTTTAAATAATTTTTAACACACATATATAAAAAAAAAAAACATTTAAAAATATAAAAAATAGTGTCCCACCGGTATCGGGAACAGGGTCCAAGCTACCGGCGGTCAGGGCTCCAGAGAAAGGAACCTCCTAACAATACGAGCCGTGTCCAGGAGTACCGCTTTCTGAATCAAGCCCTTGATTCAGCCGCCTAAAGAGAGCCTCCTAAGGTGTTGGTCGAGGCTCTTGGCTATTAAGCCATTACCCGACACGACTATCGGTACAATGATCGCCGAATCCACTTCCCACATGTCGACAACTTCGCCAGCCAAGTCAAGATACTTAGTTTGTTTATCCTTCTCAGCTTTCACGAGGTCCTCGTCATGAGGGACCGCTATATCAATAATAATAATAATTATTATTATATTAATTATACTATTTCCACATCCACACTATTTCACCCTCTCTTTCCAGGAAGCAGAAAAAAACAAAATCAGCAAGAAAGTAACACTCCGCGAGCTATTCAGCAACCGTCAGCTGCGGCAACCGCTCCTCATAGCCATGGTCATAATGGTGGCACAGCAGTTCTCTGGCATCAACGCCGTCATCTTCTTCTCCACTGACATATTCACCAGGGTCAAACTGACTACGAGCCAGTCGCAGTACGCTACGTTGGGTAAGTGAGAATTAGAACCATGCCAGAGGCGTAGCTACCGCTGTATCTGCCGTATACGGGGCCCTGCAAGGGCCCCGACTTAGACAAAAATTATTCGCAACCGTCTTGTAGCGAAAACCAAGCACTTGTAAAAAAGCATATTTTTTTACGGGGATATTATTATACGGGGACTAGCTACGCTACTGTACCATGCTATGTTGTGTAAGTGAGAGCAGTAGTGCCCGAGTGGTAACAGCCCTGACTTACGAGTTGTAGGTCGAGGGTTCAAACCCAGCCAGGCGCATTACTTTGTATAATTTATTTCATCACCACTACTCTCAAGGAAAACATCGTGAGGAAGCCGGCATGTCCTAGAACCAAAAATTCGAGGACATGTGACATCCACCAACCCGCACTAGGCCCGCGTGGTGGATTACGGCCCATTCCCTCTCCTAGAGAGGAGGCCTGAGTCCCAGCAGTGGGAACATTAAAAAAGGTTGATGATGATGATGATGTGTAAGTATGAATTAGAACCACGCTATGTTGTGTAAGTGTGAATTAGAACCACGCTATGTTGTGTAAGTATGAATTAGAACCACGCTATGTTGTGTAAGTGTGAATTAGAACCACGCTATGTTGTGTAAGTGTGAATTAGAACCACGCTACGTTGTGTAAGTGTGAATTAGAACCATGCTACGTTGTGTAAGTGTGAATTAGAACCACGCTACGTTGTGTAAGTGTGAATTAGAACCACGCTACGTTGTGTAAGTGTGAATTAGAACCATGCTACGTTGTGTAAGTGTGAATTAGAACCACGCTACGTTGTGTAAGTGTGAATTAGAACCACGCTACGTTGTGTAAGTGTGAATTAGAACCATGCTACGTTGTGTAAGTGTGAATTAGAACCACGCTACGTTGTGTAAGTGTGAATTAGAACCATGCTATGTTGTGTAAGTGTGAATTAGAACCATGCTATGTTGTGTAAGTGACATTTAGAACCATGCTACGTTGTGTAAGTGTGAATTAGAACCATGCTATGTTGTGTAAGTGAGAATTAGAACCATGCTACGTTGTGTAAGTGAGAATTAGAACCATGCTACGTTGTGTAAGTGTGGATTAGAACCATGCTATGTCGTGTAAGTGAGAATTAGAACCATGCTATGTCGTGTAAGTGAGAATTAGAACCATGTTATGTTGCGTAAGTGACAATTAGAAGCATGCTACCTTTTTCCGTAGAATATTATATGTTTTTGAAGTGTACTATATTTTTTTATAGCTTAGTTTGAAAAATACTATATTTCGTCGAAGAAATGTTCGCAACCCTACGCAAGGGTGTCAAAACAGGTTATGTCCCACACCAGAGGCCTTACCTTCCACGGCACCAACGCCAAACATGTTTAAAAGATACCCTTTTCGCTTTCTTCCTAGGTATGGGCGCCATGAACGTGATAATGACAGTCATAAGCCTGCTATTAGTGGAGGTAGCCGGCCGCAAGACACTACTGCTGTCAGGCTTCGCGGGCATGTTCGTGTGTTCTGTGGGGTTGGTCGTGGCATACATGTATGTAAGTATCCTGTATTATGAGGGTAACTGGTTACGACTAGACAGAGGCAGCCTGCGCCTGGTGGCGGGGACCATCACTGGTCACTGTACACTGAATAAGCACCTTCACACAATAGGCAGCACGGATAGTCCCCTGTGCAGAGCGTGCTTGGAGGGGGAGGAGACAGTTTCGCATGTGCTCCTGGACTGCACAGGGATCACTGATACACGCACACGGACCTTATGATCCCCGAACTTCCTTATTGACGCCCTGAAAAACCTGAGAGGCCTAATCAGTTTTTGGAGAGAGGTAGGCTGGTTGGAATAAGCCCACCTAAGATTTTGGCCGCCATGATCCACGTACAATGGTCCGCAGAAGACTGAGTGCGGAAACCATACTCAGAAGATAAGATAAGAGGACAACTGGTAATTAGAGAACGATACATAAACACGTGATTGTAGTCATGACAACAAACAACTTTTACTATGGGACCAAACCTGAAATCGCGAAAGCAAGCCAAGTCCAGTACATTTTGACCAGTTAGGCGAACATAAATGTACGGACCAGCAGATTTTTTTCGCGATTTCATATTTGGTTCCATAGTAAAAGTTGTTTGTTATCATGACTACAATCACGTGTTTAAGTATCGGTCATTAATTACCAGTCACCCTATATACGAGAAAATGCGGAGGATGTATTTTAGGTATTCTTTCTTTTAGGGCTACAAATTAATAGTAATACCCCCGATTTCTGATTTAAGCATTTGAAGTTGAGAATTACTCAAACTCTACTTTAGCCTGTAAACCTGTCAAAATTTGGCATTTAAGTAGGGTTTGAGACGTTCTTAACACAAAATACTCAATTCAGAAACCCACCCATAGTGTTATGATACGCTCGAGATTGTTACCACGGATATTGTGCAAAGGACAACCCGACGTACGGCGAGTATATCCACCATTACGTTGTTGAAACATCTATGGTCCGGACTAGGCGTTTCACCTCGTCGTTCATACCGCGTACATCGAGGGATTGGAACAATTTGCCTGCTGCGGTCTTCCCATCCGATTATAATTTGGGTGTCTTTAAGGCTAGTTTTTTTTTTTTAATTTTTATAAACTAGTACTGGACTACAATCCTACCTGATGGTAAGCAGTGATGCAATCGTTGATGGTAAAGCGCAATAGTTTATTAAGACCCTATTCACTCTAGCCTTGAAGACACCCAAATTATAAACGGACGGGAAGACCGCAGCAGGCAAACTGTTCCAGTCCTTCGATGTACGCGGTATAAACGACGAGGCAAAACGCTTAGTCCGTACCGTAGAAGTTTCAACAACATAAGGGTGGATATTTGCCGTACGTCGGGTTGTGCGATGGTAGAACTGAGCTGGCTGAACGAAGTCATGTAATTCCCGCCACACTCTCCAAAATGCATCCTGTAAAACACATAGTGTTAAGATACGCTCGAAATTGTTACCACGGATATTGTGCAAAGGAGGAGGCCGACTGCATCAGGCAAAGGCAACGCGGCCCTTGCCCCAGGCGCCGCCGGGATTCAGATCCCGATTTCCGGCCACCGTAGGCTCGGGCTTGCGGACGGCGTGCAATGGGTAGCACGCTGTTCGATCGTCCGGTAACCGACCGGACCGAGCCCAAGTCGTCGACGGCGGGTACTGTTCCCGCGCGCCTCAAGGAGCTGTCAGCAAACCGTAGAGGCCCAGCCTGCTAGCTGCAGGCAGGGCCGAAGCCTGCTGGGGTTAAGGGTCAGCTTCTGAAAGAAAGGCTCGGCCCCGGTATAATAGACAACGAAGGAACAGGGTAGGTTTTTAGTCAGTAAGAGTCTGTCACTATTTCCCGCTCCACCCAAGGGCGGTATTTGTCATTGGATGTTTTTACCTACCATAAAAAAAGGCGTGATAGGTTATGTATTTATTTTCTTTTTTCCCCTCAGGCTCACATATCTTGGGTGTCGTACCTGTGCATCGCGCTGGTGATTCTCTTCGTCGTGATGTTCGCTGTTGGGCCCGGGTCCATCCCGTGGTTCTTGGTTACTGGTAAGTCAGTTAATATTTTTTTTAATGATAGGCTCACGTTTGGCCACTATCTCACCCAGGGGCGTAGCTACCGCCGTATCTGTCGTATCAATTATGCGGGGCCCCCATCCTACAGGGGCCCCGAAGTAGGCAAAAATTCGCAACATGTTATCTACAACCGTCTCGTAGCCAAACACTTGTAAAAAAGCACAATTTTTTAATACGGGGCCCCTGTGGGAATTTTAATATAATGTTGTAATTTGCATGCCAATTCATGGCATTATAATTATGGCCATGATAAGACCGCCCATTGTTACATTTGTTACACCCAATTTTAAGTTCCGATTGTAATGTTACTCGTATTTTTGATGTACAATAAAGAGTATATCTATCTATCTAAATCCTATGAAACATAACATATAATATAATATTTCCACAACTACCACACAACACCATCTAGTCCCAAACTAAGCAGAGCTTGTGTTATGGGTACCAGACAGCTGATAAACATACATACATATTATAGATAAATTACGCCCAGATACAGAACAAATGATCGTACTCATCACACAAAAATTTGTCCTGGGTGGGAATCAAACCGTACCCACGACCTCTGGCATAGGAGTCAGGGTCACTAACCACTAGACCTACAGGCCAGTCAAATGTATCAATATTACATACACTGTTTGCTTACAGAGCTATTCAACCAGTCGTCACGACCGGCTGCCACATCGGTAGCAGTAACAGTGAACTGGACAGCCAACTTCATCGTTGGGCTCAGCTTTTTGCAGCTCTCTGTAAGTATCTTAAGTACCTACAGTGCGGCCGACGGATCTTGGCGCGTCTGAAGTTAGGCTTTGCGAACTTTGGGGCTGTCATTGGCTGGCTGTCATGCATTAATCACGTGAGGCTCGAAAGGGGGGGAGGGGTCCATAAAAAATCACAAAATATCACAAGCGGGGAGGGGGGGTGTAGTAATATATCACGTGTATTAATTTTTTCGTCAAATGCCTACAAAATCGAAAGCAGGTTGTAGTGTTTTGATTTTGCGATCTTGAGTTTTTCGCATTTCTTTTCATTATTTTTATATTAGTCAAAAACAACCTGCAACATTTCTGTCTACCTCTAAACGTTATTATTGTAGTCTTTAAATTTGAAACTTACACCTGTATTTTATAAACATTAAAAAAAAAATAAGATTTTTTAGTACCTACTAAAAAAATCACGTGATATAGGATGGGGGGGGGGTAGTCTTAAACCTCACCATGTATCACCAAAGAGGCGAGGTAAAAAAATGCTAAAAAAAAAACATTACGTGATTAATGAATAGCCCCTTTAGCGCTTGTGCACTCGTAAAAAAATAAATGCTTTGAAAAAATAAATGCCAATAGCAGTTGTTATTGCTATTAACAACTGTTATTGGCATTTATTTTTCTAAATAATTTATTTGGCGCGCTCATTTTGAGCGCTAAAGTTTATGAACTTTGCCTAACTTCAGACGCGCCAAGATCCGTCGGCCGTACTGTACTGATGGTAGCGCGTGTGTTGGATCATTCGGTTCCCTTCAAAATGGTTGAGCTGAGTGATACTGATATACGCGTCATGTTCGTGAACGGGCGCTGTTAGTTGAGACTGGTCATCTCTTAGCTGTCAGCAGCTTGATTTAATTTCTGTATTTAGAATTTTTTATTTACGAGGGACAAGAAATATGTAACCGAGATATATGTAATACAAAACATGTTTGAAAAGAGTGTCCGTGGAGTTTCTTGCACATTCTTCTCCATAGAGATCTACGCTTTGGAATGTGCAATTAGCATCATTTTTTCTGACATCATCATTTCTCCTGATTAAAGAGTGTCCATCTCTTTTAAAATCATTTTGTGTTACAATAATCTTGGTTACATATTTCTTGTCGCTACAATTATGTGAGCACAATGTAGAAAAGTAGTGAGAAAAACAAAACTAATTAAAAATAGAAATTGAATTAAGCCACTGGCAGCAAAGAGATGGCCAGTCTCAACTGACGGCGCCCGTTCACGAGCATGACGCGTGCTTTAACCCCACTGTGCTCTCTCCCTCCCCTGCTCCCTTTTTAGGATTCCGTACCCAAAGGGTAAAAACGGGATCCTATTACTAAGACTTCGCTGTCTGTCCGTCTGTTTGTCTCCAGGCTGTATCTCAAGAACAGCAAAAGCAAGACAGTTGAAATTTTCACAAATTATGTATCTCTGTTGCCGCTATAACAACAAATACTAAAAACAAAATAAAATAAATATTTAATAACTTCGCGCGAATTTTTTGCCCTTTTTTGCTCGATATAAATAATGGCAACAGGTAGGCACTTGAAATATTCACAAAATACTCAGTTGTATTATAATAAAAATGAAATAAATATTTAAGGGGGCCCCCATTCAAAAAACTTATTTTTTTGCCAATTTTATTGTTATTCTGTTGTTTACCTAGTCAATGGTACGTAACCCTTCGTGCGCGTGTCCGACACGCACTTGACCAATTTTTTTTAATGATCTACTTTTCTCCACAGATCGCGCTTGGAGCTAACGTATTCATAATCTTCGCGGTTCTCCAACTGATCTTCATATTCTTCATCTTCTTCAAAGTTCCTGAAACGAAGAATAAAACTGTTGAAGAAATAACCGCCATGTTTAGACAGCAGATGTAAACGTGGATAAAGATGGGTGTAGGTGTATGTATGATTGTGTGAAATGGAGTAAGTGTAGTTTGACCATCCAATCACGTAAGTCAGTATGACTGATAATGGAGATGCACCAAGGCAGCCTGTGAAATTTTCTTAACCAGTATCAAGTTTAGGAAGCATTAAGTTTTCTTTATAACTTTATTTTACTTAGGGGCCGTTCAAGTATTACGTAAGCAGATTTTTGCAAATATTAACTCCTCTTTCCCTTGTCAGCAAAAGTAAGCAAAGCTCTCTACCCCCCGCCCTCCCCCCTCAGGCATTCGTAAACATTGGTACATGCATTTTTCAATGTGGTGGAGGAGTGGTTATAAATCTAGAACTAAGGAATAGGCTTGAAATAGAGGCTGACTCTAAGTCCTCAAGGACATTGAATGTTTGTTGCTTTCGTGTAATTTTGGAACATCCATCGTTCTCTTAAAAAACTAACAAAATATACTGCTGACGTAATCACCATACACCCGCTATGTCATCAAAAATAAGCAAAGCAAAGACCCCCCCCCCCCCCCGTAGTGCTTACGTGATACTTGAATGGCCCCTTAGAACGCGGAACGCATTCTAATGTTTTTGCAGTATTTGGCAGCAAATGTATCAAGTAAACCTTCTCGGTAAACTTCGCTGAGGTAGTCAACACTACAATAAAATTCTCAGCTCCATTTTACCGAGATCGAGCCTGTTTCAATGATTCCATATATTGTTCAGTTGCGCAGACACTTGAGATACAAAACTACACCAATTTTACATCACAATATCCACTAGGAATCAATTTACGAATAAATAAAACAGCTACTGAACTTCACTTGAAAAAATCCCGCTAAATACTTTGCAAAATAATACTGAAGAAAATTTCAATTACGCGGGCTTTCTTGGCGTTCTCTAAAGCGCCCCATACACCAACAATAAATAAAAATATTGCGCATTATATCGGATTGTTCAATATTATTGAACGTTTATGGCCTATTCTCGACTTCGGTCTTAGCGGCGAGCGCGGCGGTACCGGTAGGCGGTTGGTCGAGCGCGCGCCACTATGGCCGCCATGAGCGGCGTCGACCAATCGCCTACCGATACGGCCCCGTGAGCCGCTAAGATCGAAGTCATGAATGTGCTGTTAGGGATAGTATTGAAACATTGCGCAATGATTTAACAAAAGTTTGGTGGACATCCTACCCATAAGTCCAAAACGTTTTGGGAACACATTTATTGTGCGTACAGATAAAGTGTGGAATTCCCTGCCGGAGTCTGTGTTTCCTTATAGCTACAACTTACGTGTCTTTAAGTCAAGAGTAAATAGGTTACTTCTAGGCAAGCCTGCTCCATCGTCGACCACATCATCGCTTACCATCACGTGAGATAGTGGTCAGACGCCGGAAGCCTATGGATAATAAAAAAAAAGTTTAGCAAGCTTAAATATTATTGTAGGTGTATGGGGCGCCTTATGTGTGAAGGTTTTTTTTATTGTGTATGTTGTGAATCGAAGCTATTTAAAATTAAATCGAACAATATTTTTTAGATGAACAAAAAGTTACTTCCTACTTTTGTATAACGAAATTACTATTTAAAATATTAGATCTTGACTGATATGTCTAGGTATAGCTTTGTAAAACAATTTTTGACTCGATAGTTGGTAAGTAATTAATAGTAATTATCTATATACAGCATTATTTTTAATATATGCAAAACCTGAATATAGTTTGTTCAGACTTAGTAACTGAATCAAATCCAATCATTTTTAACCATGTTATATATTTTCCCAAAAATATTTAAAGAAGGTCACAAGTTTGACGCCACCGACACTAAGTAGGTACAACACAGGTCACGGCAGGTCATAGCGAGAGCAAAACATCCCGTCAATCGCCCGGATGGTCCGGTGACCATATGTTTGTGTGAACAACCAAGAAACATAACAAGCATATAACTTTGTAATTTTTCATGATACTTACCTACACTTATGAAATTTTGTACATAGATTCTTTACATAATAATACTAGACATGTGTTTCGGGTTTCGCATATACTAAAAATAAGGTTTTATTTAGAAAAGGTATTTTGTTTAAATTAAATGAATATTATTTAATTAAAGAGAAATCAATCTTTAGTTCAGCATTTTATGATATATATTTTTTACTGGTGGTTGCTATGTTTGTGTGATGATCACAATCATTTGTTCTGTGTCTGGGTGTAATTTATCTGTAATATGTATGTATTAAAAAATTTCTATGTATGTTTATCAGTTGTCTAGTACTCATAGTACAAGCTCTGCTTAGCTTGGGACTAGACGGCGTTGTGTGATAGTTGTGGAATATTTTATTATTATATTTTATTTCTTTTTATTATTATAATACTTCCAAGGTTGTTTAATGTTTAGTATTTAATTTTACCTTTTTAAATGTAAGTATATGACATTTTTTTTTTTTAATAAAATAGGTTTTAAGGAAATAAAAATACTCAGTTCTTTTATTCAGTGTATTATTTTCCTTTATGTTGCGATTCGAAATTCCAAAGCGTGTTATTTGGAGGTAATGGAAATCATCTAATGACGTCTCGCACTCTAGGGCGAAATCGGAGGGTGTGTCAGACATTTGCTGACTAAAACTATACCTATGTTTCTTTAGTTGCTTTTTGCTTTCCAGCAGGGTTTTCCTTTCGGAAGCCAACTTATGACCCCAGTAGGCTTCGGTCCAGCTGGTCTGTAGGGGGCCATGGCCCATGCTGACCTCTTGATGACGCGCATGTTCGACGACTAGGGCTCGGTCGGAACAGTTACCGTACACCGTGCGAGCTCGTCACCCGCGAGCCCGTATATAAAACGCTTCCACGAATGAAATAAATGTAAACAATGAAACTAGTGGCTTAGCTATAGGACCAAAGGCCCTGGTGCAAAAACAAAATGGGGCGGCCCACGGATATCGAGGGATATGCCTTGGGGGCGTGGCACGTGGCGCCTCGATCTGGGCAAACGACCCTTATAATCGAACAACGGCTGTACGCTTCATTCATTCGCTTTGCAATTGCGTACAGGGTACTACTGATGCGTAAAAAACCAAAATGCCGAGTTGTGCAGTAATTATATGCAAAAATAGGTCACATATCATCAACCTGAAGACAAATGGCGTATCCTGCCACCGGTAATTAAACAATTAAGTCACTGTTTTATATTTTAAATCAATTTTTAAATATTTCACGAACTCAAGTTCGGAACGACACGAACTAGACCGAACTAGCCCGAATCTTCCCGAACACAATGACCGCAATGACTGTTCAAGATTTAGAGAGGTGCAATCGAGTGCGTGAGGCTGATTTTATCGATATGCGTATTATTCGCAGTTCAATATTTTTTTTTTACATTTCTATGAATATTGTCGTATTACTTGTATAGTAAGAGTTAAATTATTTATTGAATGAATGTTGTTTGAACGAAATTAAGGTATTGTTATTTCAATACCCGTGAACTTAAATTGACATTATATCTAAAGATTGAGATGATCAAAAATTATAGTACAATATAATAAGTAGCACGATAAACAAGTATAATTTTATACAGTTATGTTATATATTTTATGTTCGCTATGCAAAACTATTAAATCATTATTTTTTTAAATCTGGGTATTTGGTGTTTTCGTACGCCCTAGTTGTAGTGGAGCTGGACCAGCATTGATCCAAGCATTTTTATCTTGAATATAATTCTCCAACTTATAATAATATAATTTCTATTCCAACTCCTTCTGTTTTCATGTAGTACGACTGTGTAACTCACTTCCAGCAAAGATTTGTGATGAAAAAAATATCTTTTTTTTTTCGATTCGGAAAAGTCTTTGAGAAATTTTGGAATTGAACCATTTACATAGGTAAATTTATACGGAATCCTTGGTGCGCGAGTCGGATTCACACTTGACCAGTATTTTTTTGTTTGATGTATTTATTTTGAGTAGTTAGTGTGAGTTATTTCATCATAACGAATTCGATCCTGTCAGCATCAACTACCTACAATTTGTTTAAAATGAAAACGAGTTTGCTAGATGACGCTATTTTGATTCCATAGAAATTTATCTTAACGCTAGCGAGTTTGAATACTTGTATAAAATTTACCTAAATGTTTAAACCAACTCTGAATGTAGGTAGTCACATAAGATTAAAATCATATAGTTAAGATTAAGTAATATATTGTTTAATAATAACAGCATGATATTTAACAGAGAACGTTCCCTTGAACCGGTAATACGATATAAAAAAACTAATTCCTATTTTATTTTATAATCATTACTCACTTTTCGGATAAGTATATAAAAAAGAAATTATTTAAAGAAAATTAGACGAAGTAATTATATTACAAGAATATGCTGTTATTAAATATCGATAACAATTATCGACAATCGGTTCGATGCTCTAATTGCATGCGTGTGCATTGAATGTTTCTGTGCTTACAAGCGAATGCCCCGCCCGTTCTATTTATGTGTGCTATTAGAAATTGATTTAGTGTAGCTGCTTTCTTCTTAGTGTGCGTGTACAAATTTTGAGTGTGTGTCGTAAATACACTATTTGTGAATGTTGTAATTATTTTGGTGGGAGATAAGCGGTTGCGCAAGGATTTCTTATTACTTTGCAATGAAGGCATATCTCCGGATATCTATGGGGCGGCCTATGATTTCAGAAATAGCTGCTTTTTTTTAAAAAAAACTGAGGTGACGACACTGCACAAACCATAGAATTGAATAATACTGGTGCATTCCCTACAAACTAATAGAAGTGGAAACTAGTCGTTTTTTAAATTCATGAGTTGCATTAGTGTTGCAGCCTATTTTATTTCAATTTCGAAGGTAGAAGAATTTTTCGCTTGATCAATAAGAAATTTGCTAATCAGGTTTTAGGGGCCCCAGGAGCTTGAAGGCCCTGGGGCGCTGCCCCGCTTATCCCCTTGGTAGCTTCACCCCTGAGGGGAACCTGGCCAAGTAGGCCTTGAATATATGAAATCCCCTGCTACCGATTATTACAATAAAATGGGTATAAATGAGACAGCGATTTAATAGTGGTACAAGCACGAATATAAGTATCGCATTGATAAGGTTTTCTAGTAGATGGTTCATGGCGTAGAATTAATATAACACGTCTCAGCTGCCTGAAAAGACTTTGACAGGTACAAATAGTCAAAAACCAGGAAGTAAATAATAATAATAAATGCGACGTGTTGCCAAGACTGGGTATTGTGGTACCCCAATTACTGGGTTGCATTGGTCAGACAGAAAGTGGTTTTCTTTTAAAATACTGGTCATCAGCTGCATATGGTTTGACTGACGACCTCCACCTTTGAAGACTAGGCAAATTGATTGATACATTTAAATAGACAAAATCCACCTAATACAAAAAGGTGACACCTTGGTGGGCTGCTAATAAGCTGTTCTGTTACAAGAAATAATAATATACAATAATAATAACAGAAATAATATTGTGAAGGACGGCACGGTTGACATCTGTCGGGCGTGTCACCGTCCGGGAGAATCAATTCGTCACATTATCTCCGGTTGTTCTCGTCTGGCTAACGGCGAGTATTTGCATAGGCACAACCTTGTAGCCAAGATTATCCATCAGCAACTTGCTTTGAAATACTCTCTTGTGGGATCGGAAGTGCCGTACTACAGGTATGAGCCCGACCCAGTTCTTGATAATGGTCATATCACGTTGTACTGGGATCGGTCCATCATCACTGACAGGACTATTGTAGCCAATAAGCCTGATATAGTGGTGGTGGACCGAAACGAGAGGCGTGCAATGATTGTTGACATATCCGTTCCGCATGACGAGAACCTCGTGAAAGCCGAGAAAGATAAACAAATCAAGTATATTGACTTGGCTCGCGAGGTTGTCGACATGTAGGAAGTGGATTCGGCGATCATTGTACCGATAGTCGTGTCGGGTAATGGCTTAATAGCCAAGAGCCTCGACCAACACCTTAGGAGGCTCTCGTTAGGCGGCTGGATCAAGGGCTTGATTCAGAAAGCGGTACTCCTGGACACGGCTCGTATTGTTAGGAGGTTCCTTTCTCTGGAGCCCTGACCGCCGGTAGCTTGGACCCTGTTCCCGATACCGGTGGGACACTATTTTTTATATTTTTAAATGTTTTTTTTTTTTTTGTTTGTAAGTTTTTTTTTAAAAAAATATTTTAAAATGTAATTAGTAAGTTTGTAAAATGAATAAATGGACAGAAATAATAAGAAACAATAATATGTAGAAAGTGACTGGAATCATAAAAGTCGTGATCTCAGTAGAATGAAGCTGAGAATTGTACAATAACATGTGGGATGCGAATGGAGTCATTAAAAAGTCGCGATCATAGATAAAACGAGTTGGGAATTTTATTACAGTATATGAACTACCTCAGCGTAATGTGCCAAGAAGTTAAACTTGATACATTTGCTGTTAAATACAGCAAAAACGTTAGAATGTTTTATATCCATATTCTTATGGTGAATAAATCAACTTTTAACACGAAGGTCGAAAACTTGGTTTGAAAGACTTAGCATACAAGCCAAAAACCATACAAAAAAAAAAAGATCTTGAACTGTCAATGTCAAATTCGATTCAACAACACGAAATCACGATTTTCGTCAATGTTAAACATAAATAAATGTGAAAATGACTGATTTATTAGTGAAAAGGGATATAAAAGAGGAATCTAATCATATATTTTCGATATGCCAAGGCTGTTTGAGCGTTGATAGAAAGCTTAAATGTATAACTGGCCAGACGAAAGCGCTATTCGTAAAATTAAGAGAAGACGTGATGCAAACTGATAATGTGAGTGTTTATTGTTATTTTCTGACACAGGTATTCGTCCTATAAGCGTTACATTTACTTTATAAACTTATATTCCTGCTTAGCAATAGTAATTGATGATTCACTACGCAAACAGTCGTCAAGAAAAATCAAAATTTATATAATTAGATTCGTAAAGATTAGGTAGGTCGATTGCATTGATTGTAGAGGTGCCTGTAACTATTAAGAACGGGTTTAAAGCCGATAAATATGGTTTACCGGTCGCTGGTCCTTGTATTACTATATCAACTTACGACCCAGGCGATTAAAACTGTTGACAATTAGTTAACCAATAATTCATATTGTATATATTTTTTTTTTCTTTTCCTCTTCTTTCTTCTTTATATCTTATGTTGTGTGCATGCATAATTGTTCAAATTCAATACAATGCAAATTGTTTGTGAATAAATAAATAAATAAATCCGGTGATGCTACAGAGTGGATTTCGTGAGCGCATACAAGTTTGAATGAGTAAGTAAGAGTGGTAGCCGGGTGGCTCTAATGAGCTGTGACCTTTAAACTTGTTTTAGGGGCCGTTCAAGTATTACGTAAGCAGATTTTTCGCAAATATTAAACCTCCTCCCCCTCGTCAGCAAAAGTAAGCAAAGATCTAACCCTGCCCCCACATGCTTACGTAAAAATTGCTCAGTGACATGTGTCTGTCTATTTTCATGTGATTTTGGAACATCGAGTTTGTTCAATTAAAAAAAAAACTGCTGACGTAATCAACATCCAGACCTCCGCCATCTCCCTCGTTATCAAAAATAAGTAAAGCAAAGATGCCCCACCCCCTGAAGTGCTTACGTAATACTTGAATGGCCCCATAATGGCATAATCAGCCTTGTAATGTTTCCACTAATGGGACTTAGCACTTCAGTTTCCACATAATGTTTTCCTTCACCATTTTGACAGCAGTGGTGATCTGCCTTATTTGTGAACCCATGATATACAACTTATAAGTTAGAGGCAGTTACCATAAGCCACTATAATAATAAATAAATAAACTAGCCATTTATTTCTAAACTTTGGGGTGATACCATTCTTCTTTATGTGGCTGTAGTACTGGTTTTTAGTATGTCCCTCAGCTTGGTCTGGTTTTTGGCATATGCCTCCTCCAATGGCTTCCATTGGACTCTCTCCATTGCTACCTTTATCCAATATGGACCCAAGATCAGGCGGATGTGGTCTTCCTATCTTCTCATTGGGCCACCCTGTTTCCTTGGACACCACCGAAACTAAGTATAATACAGGTCATAGCGAGCATTAGGTGCCAGCTCATAGCTGGGAGCAAAACAATCCCTTGGTATTCGTGTGGACAACCAGGAACATACAAGCTTATAACTTACTTAAATAAATAAATAAAATTAATTATAACTTTGTGATTTTTCATGATACAGTTACATATACTATGATTTTTTATTAGACAAAGTAAAGTGACAGCAGTGGACAATGCCCAACTGTCAAACAACCATTGTTATAGCTGTCACTTTACTTCGTCTAATAAAAAATCATAGTAAAAGTATGTTTGCACAAAAATTCTTTGCATAAAAATACCCATTTTTCGGATTTCGCCTAAACTAAATATAAGGTTATATAAATAAAATATTGAACAATAAACCTTTAATTCCAGGACACTAGAGGCTTACTGTTATGTTGGGAATGTGTTGCATTGCTGAACAAGATGAAATACTTCCAAGCTCGCATCAAGACTGCCCAGTACAGGCTGGTACAGTACTTACAAACATTCTATGACAAGGTAATAATATAATAAGGTATGTAATCTTATAAAAATGAATAGCTGTTCGTTAGTCTCGCTAAAACTCGAGAACGGCTTGACCGATTTGACTACTTTTGGTCTTGAAATATTCGTGATACTCCAAGGAAGGTTTAAACCAGGGACTGCATACCCAAAAAATATCGGTTATAAGGGTATGACGAATATCGGTATGACGTCATACTTACTTTTTATTTCAATACCTCAAAATAACGGTACCGTTATTTTTTACTACCGAAAAATTACGATACCTAAATTTTTCGCTACCGAAAAATAACGGTACCGTTATTTTTTACGGTAACATTAAGGTATAGGCCTCTAACATTAAGGTATCCTTTGAAATCCCTACTGTCGCGCTTTTTCGTCGTGCCAATCGTCGCATTTATCGTAGGTACTCGTACGAGAAATAATTTCGATACCGGAATTATTTCGGTTGAGTAAAGGTTTTTTTTTTTTTTTTTTTTTTTATATTTTATAAACTAGCACTTGACTGCAATCCTACCTGATGGTAAGCAGTGATGCAATCGTCGATGGTAAAGCGCACTAGTTTATTAAGAGCCTATTCACTCTAGCCTTGAAGACGCCTAAATTATAATTGGCCGGGAAAACCGCAGCAGGCAAATTGTTCCAGTCCCTCGATGTACGCGGTATAAACGACGAGGCAAAACGCTTAGTCCGGACCGTGGAAGTTTCAACAACGTAAGGGTGGATATTCGCCGTACGCCGGGTTGTTCGATGATAGAAAGGAGATGGCGGTATCAAGTCATGCAATTCCCGCGCACACTCTCCAAAATGCATCCTGTAAAACACCGAAAGGCTGGCTACTCTACGCCTGTGCTCGAGGCTTTGTAGATTGGACTTAACCAAGTCTGGATCACCAATTAGCCTCTTCGCACGCCTTTCCACCGAGTCCAAAGCTGCTAGGTGGCATTTTGCAGCACCAGCCCATATGTGGCTGCAGTACTCCACACACGAACGGACTTGTGCTTTGTATAAGATTAGAAGCTGTTCCGGTGTGAAGTACCGCCGGACTTTTGCTAGAACGCCGAGTTTCCTAGCAGCTACCTTAGCTTTGGACTCAATGAACCGCCCAAAGTTGAGGTCTGAGGAAATTTCTACCCCCAAGAGCTGAAGGCGGTCGGTGCACTCCAGGGATACATTCTGGAAAGCAGGAGCCAAGGTGAACGGGCTCCTTTTGGCGGTGAACAGACACGCTTGTGTTTTGGTGGCGTTGAATCCCACAATATTGGCTTCGCCCCATTTGGAGACTGCCTGAAGTGAAGCATTCGTCCGCTCCACCATAGCCTCCCTTTCAGCCTGGATCAGCTCTTTACTAGCCCGAGGAGTTGGCAGGTATCTGTCTACAACTGTGCTATCATCTGCATACCCATAGATACCGGGCATCAGCAGATCGTTGATATGCAGGAGGAAGAGAGTTGCAGAGAGAACAGACCCCTGAGGAACTCCGGCATTAGTCGTCATGGGCTCTGATGAGCATCCGTTGACAACAACTCGGAGAGACCGTTCACTCAGGAAGTCTTTTACCCAACTAATCAGGCCAGGGGAAATGCCGTACGCTGGAAGCTTACTCAAAAGGCTAGCGTGCCATACCCTGTCGAAGGCCTTCGAGACGTCTAGAGAAACCGCAATCGCTTCCCCATTCCTCTCGAGGGCCTCGCCCCACAAGTGGGTGGCATAAACTAGTAGGTCCCCAGTAGATCGATTGCGGCGAAACCCGTACTGTCGGTCACTGAGGAGATCGTTACCTTCCAGGTATGCCATGAGGCGCGAGTTCAATACACGCTCCATAATCTTGCAGAGTATGGAGGTTACCGAAATCGGCCGATAGTTGTTAGGATCGGCACGACTGCCCTTTTTGGGCACGGGTTGTACATTGGCAAGCTTCCAGGACTTGGGCACTATTCCAGTCCTAAATGAGAGGCGATTGTTAAATAAAGGTATAGGGATACCTAAAAAAAATAGTGCTATCGTTATTTTATACCGGTAGCGTAACCGCAAAACTTAATCGGTTTCGGTCTACCTTTAAAATAAAGCGGTACCGTATTTTAATACCGGTAGCGTAACGTTATAACTTAACCGAAAACGGTCCCTGGTTTAAACGGTGAGAAAATATGGAAACATTCACGAAATATAGGCGGTACAAAGTTTGTCGAGTCGGCTAGTAATAAAATAAATAATACACCTTAGGAGGCTCTTGTTAGGCGGCTGGATCAAGGGCTTGATTCAGAAAGTAAGCGAGTTGTTGAGATAGCGCTCGGACAAGCACTCGGCACTATGTTTATAGGTATAATACAAGCCTTAATGCTTTAATCTAAGCATCAAACCAATTTTTAAGCATACATATCACACTACAATATTTTCCATTCATAGTATATTGCAAAGTCTTATTTTCAAAATAATTTCAGAACAACATACCGCACACACTATCTTTACTAATGAAAACGAAACACAAAGAATTTGACTACAACTTTAACTTTGAAGAGGAAACTAAAGAAATATTTGAACAAAGCAACGTTATTTTTGAACAAAATAACGTCATTTTTGAACAAAAAGACGTTATATTCGAACAAAAAGATGCAATAGAAGACGAAAAACTCCTATTAGACATAAAAACAGAAAGCAACGAACTTATAAAGGAAGAATTTGATCAAGATAGCAGTTTCAATAACGATACAGATTATTTTGAACCAGAATTGAAACACGAGACCGATGTAGAATTTCCCTGTTACCAAAAACCAAAGAAAACATTTCGGAAGCTGAAATCTAGGATAAAACAATACGAACAATTTGCTACCGTTAATAAAGTTAACAGCAAATTCTCTAGGAATGTTGAATCGTATTATGATACAGTATTCGTCAGTGCGAGGGAGTTTGAAGAATTTTATAGAGTAAAGAGGCAGCATCGAAGTGTTAAAACTATGCAATTCAATTGTAAACTATGTAATGCTGGGTACACTAAGCGTTTGGATTATTTAAGGCATAAAAGTGTTAGTCATATCCAGGTATGTATACTCTTTTCGTATCAATGCAGGGGTGTAGGCTGCCCACGACAGGGCACTATTGTACGGGATCGCACGGGCGCCCGCTTAACGGCCCATTGACGACCTTGCGGTAAATCAAATTTCATACATTTGAATTTGAGTATTTCTCAAAATAAATGTACGTAACGAAATGGTAGTAACGAAATATTGTTACGAAATAGTCCTTAGATGTAACTAAATAGTAACCATAAGGCTGGTTACACATTGGCGAAATATTGTGAATGCTCTTCATTTATTCAATACGAAATATTTGTAAGTATGTACCCAAATACTTAAGGGGTTAGAAATAAAATAAGGGAGTAATCATTCATACTATTTTAATCAAATTATTTTTTTTTCCCAATCTTTTAAAAATGAAAACCTGACGTTATTTTAAACATAAAAAAACTTAATTAGAATCACTATCCATTAGCGCTTTATAAATTTCTTCCTTATCTTTGTAATAATTGAATTCTTTCCGAAACACATTTGGTTTGACAATCCGTTTTTTAATCTTTGGATCACATCGCTTTGGCGCGTGAAGATAATTATTAAGCGATAGAGGTTTAAGTCCTTTATAAACCACTTTCTTTTTTGTGTGTATATTTTCCAGTATTTCGTCGTTAAGAATAGTCAGTCCACATGTTTCGCCTTTGACTTTGTGAGTGCCTTCAATTGGTACATTTTCATTATTTTCATATTCAGTGTTATTTTTTGTTGCATTATTATTTTGTATTATAACATCTACATTGTCCAAATCATTGAAATTAAACTCCGGTTCATTAAATGACATTGCATCACTCATATATTTTTCATCCGTAGTTACAGCTTCGTCACTTATTAAATCCTCGAGAATTATTGGCTTTGTATTGATATCAGTTGTTGATCCTTCTTCCTCATGACTTTTTATTTCTTTACTTGGTTTGTCTGTTTCACCTTTTTGTTTTAATACATTCATTATATCAATTGGATATTTGTCTTCTTCCATATCTTTTTGTTGCTTTGCTGTTTTCTTCCCTGTTCCTTTTCCTTTATTCTTAAAGTTTTCTTTGCCTTGTTGTGTTTCGTCTGCCTTGAGGCATTTTACTTCAGTATCATAGAAAGCATGGTTTGCAGACATAAATCTTGACGAAGATAACAATGTTACTTGTTCTGGGGGTTGCCGTTTAACATTTTCCTCCTTTGATGTGTCCTGAAAATTAAAAACATGACATCAAAGTGTATTTAAAAATATTTTTTTTTTATGATTGATTTTGAAAGGTATTTATTAGTTTTTTATTTGTGTTTGACCCTAAAATACGTCAAAAATCATAAATAAATCTCTTTTATATTTGCTCTCAAATGGACATTCACCTCTAAGTCTTGATCACTCTCTCTGTCATCTATCCTGGGTAAATCATTGTCCTCACTCCAAAAATCCGCATCTATCAGATCTGAATCACTATGATAACTTATACTGACATCACTCTCCGTCGTAGTAGAACTATTTATTCTTTTGAATCTTTTCGCTGCTGGTTTTTGTTTTTTCAAGGCTTGCGGTTTGTTACTGCATGATGCTTTTGGTTCTGATAGGGTGTTGGATAGAAGTTCATGTTCTTTAGTGTAGTAGCAATCACAGCAGATGTTTTTCTGGCAATCAAAGCAGCTCAGCAATTTATATTTAATTGTCGTGTTGCCATCCGTTACAATCTGATGCAGCTTCATTGTTCCTTTTATGGGAATAATATTTTCAGGGATATTTTTGGTCATCTTCTGAATGTCGTTTTCATTAACATAAAACATTTTTACTTTACTGTTAACCATTAAATAGTCATATGCTTCTTTTGCGTTGGTTATGTCATTGCCATGTGAAATATGATTGTCAAGTTGGCGCTTTAATGCCCCACCAACCCCGTCAGCTGGCCCTTTGCCGTGAGAGGCTTCAAAAAAATTCCAAGTTGCATATTCAAATCCGTATTCTTTTATATTATGTTGGAACAAGAAAAAATTATGTTTTTGGCGGTACTGAGTTGTAGGGCTATCAGAAAATATATGAATCTTTTTAATGGTAAAGTGTTGGCACAGTTTCATTATTGGATCCAAATGGGCCCAGATTGCTCCAGGACCATGTTCATTATTTGGGGATATGGAGCATATCGATTGGGGTTTCACATTTTTTCTGTAAAGGACGCAAGTGTGCAATGTGACTTGATTTCTAGACCCTCCGAAGTGTATCGCCTGAATTTCTTCAGACTGCTTGCACGAAAAGTTTTCTGAAAAATCGCAAATCAATGCAGCTTCGTCTTCATCAAGGTTTTCAATACACTTTTTCCACGCCAAGTACTGATGTTGAACATTGTAGTAGTGAGTTTTAAATTTTTGAACATCATTTTGAAATTCTTTTATCAATGCATTCACTGTCCCTTTCACTACCTGTTTTGAATACTTTTTCGTCTGTTTTTCTACGCATTTCTTTTTGTCAATTTTAATATAAGTGTGTGTGCCTATTTTCCATTGAAGCCACTCCACAGGGCTGTCTTCATTTATTGTCAAATCAACAGCTAGTTTCTTATTTTTGCATTCAGAACACTCAGAGTACATGCATTTAAAACATTTACTGCAAGTGACATTTTTCATAAGTTCGTCAATGTCAGATGTCTGAAGCAAACCTAGCTTCTTCAACGATATTGCCTTGAAAGATAAATTACTATGCTTTATTAGCACAAGTATTCCTATCTTGAAGTCTTGGTTTCACAACGGAGAACGGTCGAAAACGATAAAAAGTTTGCAAAGACGCTTTACCACCCTCTAACCTGTATTTTCTATAGAGCTTGTATATTGGTTCCATTAAATATCTCTTTTGCACTTTTTCTTTGTTTCTCGTTATGCACTCGTTTTTTCCCGCACTAGGTCTACTTACATCTTCTCTTTCAAAGAAATCTTGTATATCTTTCATGAATTTCTTTTTCATTTCGTTTATTGATTTCGTCTTTCTTATTCTTCCTTTCAGACCAAGAACATTAGAAATAGCTGTTTTTAATTTGTATTTATTTGCAATATCGTTGGTAGCAACTTTTTTTAGTACTTTCTTCTCTTTGGTATCTGCTTTATTAAACTCTGTTTTTAAAGAATCTGTAATTGTGTTAAGCAAAATTAACTTCTTTTTTACCTTTTCTTTTTCCGTCACGGACACATTTGGTAAAGTTTCTTCTAAAAAACTATTCGATTTTGTTAACGGTGTGTCATCACACTGACGAGTTTCAATGGAAATAGCATCATTATCAGGCCTAATTTGTTGGGGTAGTCGTTTTTTCAGAATTTCCACTCGCTTTTTCATCCGATTGCAGGCCTGTCTTAAATTTTTATTTCGTCGTTTTAATTGAGTATTTTCTTCAGTAAGCTTTTGTAGTCTCTCCTTTAGGATATTTGTATTATTTTTAGCATTTTTTCTTACTTCCAATGTGTTGTTTTGTTTTGTCGTAGAGTAGGCCTTTTTTTTTTCTTTCAGCTCTTATAGCATTGGCTTGTCTCCACTTTGCTCGTAGCTCTTGTTTTTCTTCTTCTGTAAGAATTTCTTTTTTCTTTTTGATATTTTCTTTAACTTTTTCCAAATGTTTGACACGGATTTCCTCATATTTATTTGGTTTATCCTTTTTGAGTCGTTCTCTGTAAGCTTTTTGCCTTTCGGCATTGGTTTTTGGCGGCATTCCTTAAAAAACAAAAGAAGTAATGCAGTTGTATATAAGCAGTTGTAAGTAATAACCAATTTGATAAGTCAAACCAACAAGTATAGTGGGCATCTCTACAGAAGTGTCATTAGCAAGAGTTAAGTATTTGTAACAATCGGTATAATTCTATTCTCAAGCGAATTGAAACAAAGCCGCGAGGTTTTTTAACCGACGAAAAGGAGGAAGTTCTCAATAGAACTTCATGTAAGTAATATCAGGGGTAAAAAGTTGTTAAATCACATAAAAACGTAATTTAAATTATTTCATTATTTTTTGCTGGTGGCACTTCTATATAGCAGATAATATCCAATCCTTTAGTTATTGACGCTCTATATATTTTTTTTTCATAAATTAAGTAGTGAATATTACTATGCTTAGTCAGGTTATAACAGTATACACTCAGCTTTATGTTGTACTTTTTCGTTACGTAACGAAATTCGTAAAAAACGTTACGAAATATTAGACAAATTGAGGTCAGAAAAAATATATTTATTGATAAAAGCTGTTACAGCAAATATAAAAGCTTATTAAATATTCGTACAACACGTATTACAAAAAATGGGTAAATGAAGACTTACCGTTCTATGAAAAATCGCTGATTTTACTTCCTGTCTCGAAAAAGTAACCCCACAAAACACACACGTTCTCACTGATTTTCACGATAGATGTAATGGCGGAGACGTCAAACCAATAGCCAATCAGAGTGAAGCTAGTGTTGTCCGTGTAAAAAAATTACGGAATCGTTCAGAAATCATGGGAAAGTAGAAATAAATCGTAACTAAAGAGTAATAACTAAATAGTAAATGAGAGCGACTCATTTTGTTTTTTTGCTTTAAATTGCCAATTCACTATGACACCCCATAGAAAATCAATTTGATACAGAAACTGCGATTACTGTAGAACGATGATACAAAGAAATTTACAATAATTTAGTTACGTATCGCATTTTATGAAACAAAAACACATGAAAAAGGTAGAGTGGCAAACAGGTTTTTGTATGAAAGGTAAAAAAAGCTATTTTTAAAATATCGAAATATTTGATAATAAGTATGATTATAGCTATAATTCTTCGTTATCTTAAAGATTAATATTCATCCTACAAAATTGAGTGTGTGTTTTTTTTGTGTGATGATTTATAAATATAAAACTTTTGAACTGTTTCAAAGCACACTTTTTTTTTCAAAGATGTACATGTATTTTGAGAAATACTCATTTACCGCTAGCACTCACAACAGCAAGGTCGTGAACGGGGGGTAACGCAGCGTTGTCCCTAAATACCTACCAAATGTTTCTATTTGCAGCACCAGTATCCATCAAACTGCATATACTGTAAACGGGAGATCCTCTCAGAATCACATCTTGAAGAGCATTGGAAGAAACATAGCCCAATGTTGCGATGTTCCTTCTGCGGCGATCTGTCGCGAACTAAAGGAGAACTGACGAAGCATCTCAACAGAACACATACTAAGACTTTTTCTTGCAACAGCTGTGCTTTGGAATTTAGGTAAGTACCTACAATACGCGGCATATAAGTTGAACCAAAATTGTGATCGACCTTCAAAGCGCAGTAACAGATTTTCGGGTCTCCAAAGCAACGGTGGCTATTTTGGTTCAACTTATTCGCTGCATACTATATTAATACTTACAATTTTATTCTCTAAATTGAAAATAGTGACATCCATGATGCCTAAAAAGGGTATTGATGACAAAGTATCGAGTATAAAAGTATTGTTATCGAAAGGAAAGTACTCGATTACACAAAGCTTCGATACATTTTTTCGTGCCCTTACTTTGCACCCTAATAGAAAATCATCAAATCAGAGGCGTAGCTACCGGCCGCGGCGTATCTGCCGTATCAATTATACCGAAATAGGCAAAAATTCACAACATGTTATCCACAACAGTCTCGTAGCCAAGCATTTGGGGGCACACGGGGCCCCTGTGGTTACGCCACTGCATCAAATGTTAACGTTTAAAAAATCTGGCCAGTTTTAGTTGGTCGTATCATGATCATTTTCTATGATCTGGCCACAACATATACTAGGTGTAGCGACATCTATGTCGTCACAAAAGAACTATCTTGCATCGTGCAATTAAAGTTCTCCGCACGATTTGAATAGATGCAACCACCCGAAATCATTTATCGGGCAGTAGCCCACCAGATCTAACACCCTTCTGGTCGGAGGATCCTCCCTTTTCAACGGAGATATGTGGGACTTTACTCTCTGTTCCTTTACCTCCAAACTGGTGACCCTCGACAAAGAACGTCAGCGCAGCCTTCGTACCAACCCGCACTGGACCTGCGTGGTGGATTACGGCCCATTCCCTCTCCTAGAGAGAAGGCCTGAGTCCCAGCTGTGGGAACATTATAAGGCTGATGCTATGCTATGCAACCTTCATGCAGCTACTAACCCAAAACATGCACGCTCACACACACATACACACACAAATGCACTCGCGCACATCCTCATACTTTGTCATCTGTTAAACATTTTACTAAAAAAGTTAGTAAAATTGTAGTAATACAACTCGAGGGGATCGGCCCTATTACTTCTTAATACAAGCTATTTCATAGCCTAGCAAAGTATCAAGGAGAACAGTACGTCACCCACTTGATTGTCAGAAATGTAATACTACCCACTTTGTAAAAAAAATTAAAATGTACTACAATCTGTTTTTTGTTTTTATAAAATAAAGATTATTATTATTACTACCTCGTGACGTCATCATCATTTCCACAAGCTTTCGAACAGCGAGCGATTATGTTTCTTATGCTTTTGTTACAGAACTCTTAGAGAATTTAGCAAGCATTATATAATGGCGCATGAGAGGGTGACGTGTGACTATTGTAATAAGAACGTCTGTTCCAAGAGGAAACTGGAGACACATATCAAGTAAGTTTATATAGGTATACCGAACAGGGAAAGAAAGAAATAATATGTTTATTTTTAACCGACTTAAAAAAGGAGGTTCTCAGTTTGACCTGTATGTGTGTATGTATGTTTGTCCGCGATTATCTCGCGTTTGGCTGAACCGATTTTGATGCGGTGTTCATTCTCGAACTCTCGTTTCGACTTCCGAAATTAAATTAATTTTGCACGTTTTTGTGTTTTTTTGAAGTCGGTTTTTTTCCTGTTTTTAGTGTGATATGGCCTGTTGGTCTAGGGGTTAGTGGCCCTGACTGCTATGCCTGAGGTCGTGGGTTCGATTCCCATCAAAGACAAATTTTTGTGTGATGAGCACATATGTTTAGATTTTATTTTCACGTAACAGTAGCGACAAGAAACATGTCATCGATATATTTGTAATACACTCTTTTCAATAATGATATGATAGAAAAGAGTGTTCATGGAGTTTCACATTATTCTGCATTAGAGATCTACGCTTTGGAATGTGCAATTAGCATCAATTTTGTTCTGACAAACCGACTTTTTGACCTTTCAAAAGTTCCTAAAATGGCTTATTTAAAATAGAATGCTTTAATTCTTACAATAGCATACAATTTCCAGAAAATTCCACATCCCTGGTCACTGCACCATCTGCAACAAAGACTACCCTACTTACCATCTTCTAGAGAGGCACCTCATCCGGGTTCACCCCACCCTGGTACCTCACTTGTCAGCCAACGAGCCAAGCCAGGAGGCACGTTACTGCGTGGAGTGCGACAAACAATATCCTACTGTTAGCAAGTACAGACGTCACTTGCAGCAGTCGGTTGCGCATGCGCATGCACCTAGGAAAAAAGACAGGTATGTGTATAGTGCAATACGCGGCTTATAAGTTGAATTAAAATGGCGATCGACCTTAAAAGCGCAGTAACAGGTTGTCGGGTCCCAGTCGGGGATGCGCGTAACCATAGCAATGACGGCCATTTTAGTTTATTTTAATTGCCGCGTACTATAAGTGTCTGTGTTTTAAAGACTGACAAAAGGAGGTCAGTCTAAAAATTGACAGATTTAAGACGGACGCATTAAAAATTGCCTTACTTAAAAATGACAGACTAAAAAGTTCGAGAGCAGAGTGTTTTACCGATCCCTTATATTCCTCGTACTCATATCCCTGATATCGCGGCCGACCAAGATGACCTTCACAACTACCGGAGTGACTGGCCCGCAATTGTTGAGGGCAGACGTGTGTGGAAAAGCCAGAGGGAGGCCTTCGCCCATCTAATTCTCTCACAGACAACTTCCGGGAGTAAAGCTGTCTTTGTCTTGGGTGGCTTGAATTCCTCATTTCGCTCAAGTTTCTATACTAACTCCCTCTCAGTGCTCGGGAGTTAATAATATAAATCCCTCACTGCGTTCGGGATTAAAAGTTAGCATCCCGCGAACTTAAATCACTACTTTATACCCTGGTCACATAATCTACAATATTTTTTTCAGAATACCCTGCCCAGCTTGTGATAAAATCTTCTCACGGGTGTCGTACAAAAACAACCATTATAGACTGGTACATATAAAAAAAAGTAAACATTACTGTGAATTGTGTAACAAGGTTTGTATAATTTTTACTATTTTTTTTTATTTTTTATTCAACAACTATCACACAACGACATCTAGTCTCAAACTAAGCAGAGCTTGTGCTATGAGTATTAGACAACTGATAAATTATACCCAGAAACAGAACAAATGATCGTGCTCATCACACAAACATTTGTCTTGGGTGGGAATCGAACCCACAACCATCGGCTTAGCAGTCGGGGCCACTAACCACTAAACCAAAATGCCAGTCAAATTTAATATAAAGTATTAATCAGCCTTATAATGTTCAAACAACAGGGATTCAGGCCTCCTATTTAGGAGAGGGAATGCACCGTAATCGCTTTCCATCGGTTGAGACAGCGGTCAAGCGCGAACCTATCAACAATAAAAAATAATCCTCCACGCAATTTATAGTATGCAACTTTTTTTTTAAGCTCTTGACGTGGAATTACCTATTGAATTTATAATGTACTAGTTACTGCCCGCTTGGTGTGTAGTGATAGTACAAAACTATCCCAAGGTAACACCATTATTACGTTTTTTAAATTAGTATTTTGCCATTTCAGTACTTTGCGAATGGCTACGGCGTTCGCAAACATATTATGCACGTGCACCAAAAAATACCGAAGCCAAAGGACAAGATCTGCGATCTATGCGGAAGAGGATTCAGTGTGAGTATCGTGATATCTTGAAGATTGTACCGTGTTTGCGAGCTTGATGAATGTTTATACCTTTAATTGAATTGAATTATTTAAGTTATTCAGATTTTGGTAGACCATGTAACAGGAGTGTCCGCAAATATACGTATCAAAATATTCCTGTCCGCGGTTTGTCTTCATACGCACCAGATGTCAGATACATATACCTGTAGCTCACACTTCCAGTCTAAAGGATCCTGAAGTATGACAGCAGGAATCGTAAAATTTCTTAGTCCCAGTTGGGCGCCAAAATTTTTTGGGGTAGGTTTGGCGCCCAACTGGGATTCGGAGAGTTCATACTGTAGAAAACCATTTTTATTTCAATCTACTCGAACTGCCCGAGTTTGGAACTATCCGACGGATATTAGCATTTCAAAATAGATAGATAGATAGATATATTCTTTATTATACACCAAAAATAAAATTACAGTAGGAACTTAAAATTAATAGGGTGTCACAATGGGCGGTCTTATCGCTAAAAGCGATTTTTTACAGAGAACCTAACCTAAATAGTTATTAATTTTTTTTAAAACTCACAGAGAAATGCTGCTAAGTTTTTTCCGAATTTCCATAACATTTCGGAAATCTTTTCTTGTATTTTTATTTCTCTAAAATACCTTTTTGGATAACACTGCCAGATTTTTCGAAGGATTCGCCGCGGCTGTGGAATGCAAAGGGCAACTGAAGGAACACTGGGTTTTGCCCAGCGCGTGTAACTGAATGTCACACAGTTTTTTTCGGACGTAGTGTTCACGTTAGTCTAATACCATAATTACACAAAGTGATGTTAACGTAGTTCACATATTTTCGCATAGATGGCGTGTATTTAATTAGTTCATAATTCGTTTGATAGATGGCGTTGTGCAATGACTTCATCTTTCTGTAAGTCGATGTTAAGATTTTCCGGGCTTTCATGACCCCCGTGGTATATCCGGGTTTGGTCAGTTCTAAAATGTAGTTCTCGTAGTTAAGTACCGTAAGTTATTATACTCAGTTCAAGTTCAAATTGTGATCGATACGTAGAGCACGGTTTTCTCCAATATGGATCTCATTAACCGTTTTAAGAGTTAAGTTTATCTTCAACAATAATTATATTTTGTTTTACAGTCAAACAGAATCCTCGCCAACCACCGCCGTACCCACACTGGCGAACGCCCCTTCAAGTGTGAATACTGCCCTGCATCCTTCGCGCAAGCGTACGCTATGAAGACGCATCAGAAGACTCAACACAAAAACGTTTTAATGTCTAGTTAATATGAAGACACACAGACTCAAAGTGAAACTCCTATGTTTGTGAAGATAGGGTGAAAAATCGTCAAACTTAGCGGCAGTATTATATTGCGCGCATTACAGATGTCGATTGGGACAAAAGGTTCCCCGAACCAAAAGACGTAGCGTTGGCGTGGCCTTCTACAAGATGAAACGAAAATATACGTATCAAAATATTCCTGTTCGGAGTTTGTCTTCATAAACACTAGACGTCAGAATTTTCAAAAAAATTCTGAGTCCCACTTGGGCTCCATAATTTTTTTGGGGTTAGTTGAACTAGTGAGGGTAACGGGAATACGGGGAATGCGGGACCCACTGGACCAGTCGTGACGACACTTGGGGGCTATGTCCAATAGTGGACCCCTTTTGGCTAAAATTATGGAATGTACTGAAATGTGAATTTTTTTTTTTTTGTTTACTTTTTGTATTTGGCAAGTTTAAAGGCATTTAAAGTATGATACGGAATACGGTTACTTTGTTTTCCTTTCCAAATGCAAAAGTAACATATGATTCTAATGTTTTTGTATTATTTGACAGCAAATGTATCGAGTCGGCTTTATCAGCAAATTTTGCTGAGTCTACAATAAAATCTTGGCGTTATTTTACTTAGATCGCGCCTGTTTATTTAAAAAGATCCATTATTTATTTTTACACTACATGAGTTTACTACTATTTTAGGCCCCTAGCTCACGGCGATTTTTTGTAGCGATACTATCGCGCGTTTCGTAAGCGCTACAGCATCGCTACTAACGCGCGTTACTGTATCGATGCGGACTCGCTTCAGCATCGCTACAAAAAGTCGCCTTGGGCGAGGGGCAATACTGTACTAATGTTATAATACAATTGACGTCCAAAACATAATTAATGTAAATAGTATTTAAATCGTGTTTCAATAAAAACATGCTCATCAAAGATATTACAGGAATTATTTTATCTTTTCCCCAACTTACGATGCCCACAGCTGATACAAAATAAGCATTGATAGCAATATGGGACTTTTTTTTATCGACGATGGATCTGGGGCCTCACCATGTCGTCACACTCCCATAGCTCCATCTCTGTTCAGTGTTGTTTATGTTTTTGATATAAGGGAAGATACTTTACGCGCTAACATCACAATCAGAAAACCTGGACTCGAATTTATGATAAGTGGCATCATAGTCGCAAATCTATAGTTACTGATAGACAAGGACAGATAAGAGCTGGCACTGTCGTGTGAACGAAATCAAAATAAAGAATATTTTTGCATAACGCCCTCGTATGTCACTCGCCGATTGCGACTGATTAAAATAAGGCCATAAAGTCCTGATTTCAGCGAGCCACGCGCTAGAGGCGAGCCACCTGTCTTCCCTTCTGATTTAATCTAAGTATTCACAGAATAAAAAGTCAAACTCGTTTCTTTGCAAAATTTTGATGGCTTTTGTCAAATAAAAGATAGTCGATAAAACTTAATTCATTTTATTTGATTAAAAATACATAAAGTAATACTCAGCCTTATGATACAATATCTTATTCTAGAAATAATAATATATCATTAATATAATGAAGTAATGTACTGTACATAATATAAACATTAGCGCTGATTCTGAAGGTCACCAACTAAAGTAAACGTACTGCTCTCTTTCTTACACATTCAATTAGAAAGAGACAGATAAAAGTAGAAGAGTAATTTCTCAAGCAAAACTCGAAAATATTGCCATCTTTTTCTTGGACATAGAATTAGAAAGAGATAGAAATAAATACATGAGTAGCTGTCAAACAAGGCTTTAAATATATATATTTGGTATTTATCTTTTCAAGCAGATTATGCTAAAAAGACGGCAGTAAATAACACGGTTAAACTTATTTCGCATCGGAATAAAAAATATGAGCATAGCTCGCTAAATAAACTTATTTGACAGCTCTAAAATACTTCATCTCTTTCTAATTCATAGTGTATGTATAAGACAGCAATATTTACATTATAGAGATTAATTGGCGCCCAACAGATATTACACCTCTTTTACTTTTCTTATAAATGTTACATTTATAATTTTTATACATGGGTTTCTTTATCTGTATGTGTCTTCTTACATTAGTCAATCGTAAATTCCAAATTTTATGATCGGAAGTTACTGATATTACAAAAAAAAGAAACAAATTGAAATACCTACATTTTAATTTCTTTACAATTTGAATTTACAACTACCCTCCTATCTATATATATTTGAAATGAGAATTCGAGATAAATATAAACTTTTGGAACTTTGTTACAGAGTTTTTTGAGTAGGAGTTAGATATAACTCCTCGCGCTTTCGGTCGTCAGAATGTCAAACTTTTACTGACTAAAACGGCGACTCTTTAGAACAACCCCGCATTAATTTATTATACACATGACAACAAGCCGATATTTTTTATTAAAAATAGTCGATTAAAAATAAAAAAAGAAACACGTTAAGGTATAACCAAAACCAATTGATGTTGCACTGCAAATGTTCAATTCATAAAAAAAAAACTTATTTTGAGGAAAACCCTTAAAATGTTACATAATTTACAAATTGACAGTTATAGACTCATAATTACTGTTGTGCCGCTCGATATTAGCCAATTTGGAAGAGATAGTAGAAAAATTCGTTTGAGCTAAAATTTTGTTTCATGAATTTACATCTAACAAAATTATAAAGTGGTTTGTTTTTCATATTATTGTGCCCCATAATATGGACGATTTCCACCGAGCGTGCCGCGCCGAAATGCATTTTACAATGTCTAATTCTATTCTTTATTTATTTTTAAATAGTCCTAGAACCAAAACTTCCCGACAACTGAAATTCACCAACCCAAATTGGACCCGCGTGCTGGATTAGGGCCCAATCTCGAGCTTAGAGTGCAGGCCAGAGTCCCAGAAGTGGAGACATTATGTTTATGCTATCGCAATGTTGGTCTAGTGGCCGATGCATATTTTTAATATGACCTTCAGTATATTATTTATCTTCTGCGTATGTAACAAACTGGGCTTCGGTGCGGTTCGGTCGATGGAATTCGTAAAAAATACATAAAGAACGATAGAGGAAGACTACAAAAATTGTAGTTTGGGTAAAAATAAGATGACAATTAGTACAGGCGAATGGAAGGCACGCTACAATAATTTGGAATAAGGGCAGGAAGATTATGTTTCCACATAATTTTTTGTGAATCCCTCACCTCAAATAAAATAACTTTATACACTTACTTAAAGTAATAAATAAAACCTATTAAAATAAAAAATTACGGGACCGAACGTGGCCTTATTCTCACTAGATACGCAAAATTCAATATTTTTAGTTTCTTTTCAGCTGAAAATCAATCAATCAATCAGAGATCATCTAATGACTTCTATCAAGCGGAACAGAAGGGCGATTTTTTTTGTGGTGGGTGAAAATCATCCAAAGACATCCCCGCCCTTGGGTGGAGCGGGAGATAGTGTCAGACTCTTACTGAATAAAAACCAACCCTGTTCCTACGTTGCCTTTCGTACCGAGGCCGAGCCTTCTTTTCAGAAACCGACCCTTGGCCCCAGTAGGCTTCTACCTTTCTGCAGGGTATCTAAGCGACTTTTACTGGCTTAAACCAGTCTTATGTTCCTTAAGATGACATTTACGCTAGGATCAAAGATTTCCCTTTCAGAAGTCGATCCATGGCCTCTGTAGGCTTTTGCCCTGCTGAGCTACCAGTTTTACTGACATCTCACTGAGTCGCGCGTGAAACACTATGCGCCATCGGCTACTCGGGTTCGATACAGACCGTTACCGGAAGGCGAATCACCCATTGTGCGCCCACGGTGGCTGGTAGAAGAGCATTATTAAGCAAGCAAATGATATTTGCTAAAATTGAACATTTTGTTTTAACCTGCCTCAAAATCCACCTCAATTCTGACTGAACACTATCGTGGGCATATCACGAATCGGATATCGGCCTAAATTGAAACTATATATTGGGCGAAACGCTAGGTATATTGCGTATCGATTCGAATGAGCCAGTGAACGAATGATGCTCGAAGATGATATCGATATTACTAAATTATATTGTTCGTCAACTCGTTGAGCTCCTTAGTAGTCCTAAGTTGAGCTATATGAATACTGCCAAATGCTTGCACTGACTGGACAGGTCCACTCAAATCTGCGTGGTTCTTTCCTCAAAAGACCATCTCAGACACAAGTCTGAATTTTTCTCATATGATTTAACCATTACATATTTGCTGTATGGACTTTTAAAAGAGACTGTGACCCCTGAGTTTGTTTCGGTGTTTCTTCTCAGAGTAGTCAGCTATGAAACACCGGCCTCATCTAGTTTAAACTGACGAAAAAATTGACGTGTAAAAGTGTTTTTAAAACACCTATTTGCATAATAAATATCATTTTTCATTTATAATCCCCGCGTTTAGATTCACGACAGCATCGCTCATGAACACGTCTTAATATTCTCATACATTAAAACTAAATAAACTAAAATGTTGAGTACAAGCGCCATCTAGCCAGAATATAGCCACGGTCGGGTCCTTAGTTTTCACTATTTAAACACATTAATTTAAGATAAAGGGGTCAATTTGGCATTCTTAATTTATTTTTGTTAGTAAAGAAACATAACTTTATAATATTATATTATGTACAAATAATATTGTAAAAGTTCTTTGCGTGATCACATCAGAAATGAAGATATTAGAAAAGAACTAAAGTTACCGACATAGCACGAACAATCACCAAACTTAAGTGGCAGTGGGCAGGGCACATTGCTCGCAGAACTGATGGCCGATGAGGAAGAAAGTTCTTAAGTAGCGACCGTATCGGAAGACACTGCGTTAGAAGCCGTCCCACAAGTTGGACCGATAACCTAGTGAGGGTCACGAGACGCACCACTACACCAAGCGTGTAATGACGAATATAGTACACGGCAAATAAGTTAAACTAAAATGGCCGTCGCTGCTCCGGTTATTCGCAGCCTCCCGCTGTGCAGCACTTTTTTTTAAAATTGTAAACTAGTACTTGACTGCAATCCCACATGATGGTAAGCAGTGATGCAATCGTTGATGGTGATGCGCACTTATTTATTAAGAGCTTATTCACTCTAGCCTTGAAGACACCTAAATTATAATCGGATGGGAAGACCGCAGCAGGCAAACTGTTCCAGTCCTTCGATGTACACGGTATAAACGTCGAGGCAAAATGCTTAATCCACGTAGAAGAGACTAAAAGACTTCGATAAGACTCGAAAATCTGTTACTGCACATTAAAGGTCAATCGCCATTTTGGTTCAACTTATATGCCGCATAGTGTACGCGTCTATGAAGCTATGAGTCCGTGTAAGCCTAAACTTAAAGTAAAGTTTGATTGAAAAGTTCAAATTCTTCTTTCTAAAAGCGGCTGTAAATAGTGTATAGGTTTAAAAATTGCTTTTATACTATCTTGTCTAGGAACTTATATTATGAAACCTATGTGTGTTGACGAATATTCTTAGTTTTTGATGATGATGAAAGCTACAGGCTCCGACGTGGCCATTTTCTCACTAGATGGCGCTGGACTGAATATTTTTAGTTAATTTTGTTTTAAGTGTACGGGATTATTATTAAGCCAAGAAAATGCCTGTTCTAGAATGGGTCCCGACTGCTACAATTTATCTTGTATTTAAAATATTATATGGTTAAGTGCAATCGTGTACGACTTTCTTGTTTTAGGGCTTTTTCATTAATACGAGTACTTAGAAAAGCAGTCGGGTTTTTTAGTTTTTTAAATTACCATTTTTTATTAAGCACTATGATTAGAACACTGATATATTTATACGGGAAAATACGTTACGTGCTACCATTTCAATCAGAAAACCTGGACTCGAAACTCACACATCTATGATCAGTGTCATTACAGTCGCAAACCTACAGTCACTGATACACAAGGAAAGATATAAGAGCCGGCGCTGTCATGCGAGCGAAATAGCGTTAGCCGCCAAATGTGTGTGATCGTCGCGACTTATGTGAAATCGTGCCATATAGGCACAATTTCAGGGGTCCACGAGCTATAGGCGGATCGCCTATCTTCCGATATTTTGATTTAATCTAAGAGTTAGTCACTGGATTATTGAAGTCAGTGGATTTTTAGGAATTAATCTGACTTCTTCTTCCTTCCCTGGTCCCATTATTTGGGGTCGGGTCTCCTCACTTTCCTGCGCCAAGTGGCTCTATCTTGGGATGGCAATTTTGCCAACTGGGCTTTCTTGAGGTCCCTCTCTATATTCGACCACCAAGAAATCGGATATTCCACTTTATTGAACTTAATCAGATTAGGAATTAATCTAAGTTCAATAAAGTGGAATATCCGATTTCCGCGAATACCTTTCAGTAGCCTAATAATGCAGCAATTACACTAAAAACAAAACAAACAAAAGATTTTGTCTTCAGCGCCGCCTAGCAAGAAAATGGCCACGTTTTCGTCCGTAGCATTATTTGAAAGACACTGTCATCTATTATTATATAATGTACACAATTAATTTATTGTTGGAACTGGACTAGTTAAGGTCAGATTAGAAGCAACGCAAAATAGCGAGGACATAGGTATGGTTTTAAATTAAATTTTCATTATTATATATTTTAATTTTTATTTTAGGGGATTTTAACGGTCATCCTGAAGAATTATTCTTTAATGAATTAAATATTTTATGTGACGAGTTTATATGATGTGTCAAGGTGTTTAGATGTCCAGGTAGTCTCTTTTTGTATTTTTTAAGTGATTTCAGTATATTTTGTTTTATGGTCAATATTTTTAAATGACTGTATAAGGCTTCATTGGTGATGTACCAAGGCATTTACTATCATATGTGTTTTGGACTGAATCTTTGCAGTATTTATGAATGCTACACCATAGGTTCATAAACAGTTGGTACAAAATACGACACTAATTTGTTTTAGAATATGGACAAGAGTTTAAATAAACAAATTGAAATCACTTACCAATGAAACTCAGAACTATACTTACAGCGAAAACATTCCGAAACCTAGTCTCGTTCCAACATAAATACTATACCGATATATTTTGTAATATTAGTTTCTAATCTACATCAATACGACACCGGAGGTACGTGTTGTGGCATCATCGTTGTATACACACACTGGTTCTCATTCATCGTAGGCTTCATAACTTGGTGCATCTGCGGATGCTGCATTATATTCTGTAACTGCGGTTGCGGTGCAGGCGGAGGCATCGGAGGCTGCTCCGGTTCTTCTTTAGGCTTTTTATTCTTCTTCTCACATTTCTTAAACTTAATACCGAGTTTATTCAACAATATTAATCTTAGAGATTCCTTACCTCCACGGTAGTTCAATTCGTGTTTTGCAGCTGCCAAAATTTTTCCAAGCGTTGGTACCTCTTTTCTGACTGAGTAACTGTTTACGATGCCTCTTAGAGCACATAACTGGAAGTAATCTAATTGTACTTTTGTTTTTCGAACACGTTTCTTTTTCGGACCTGCGATTTTTGTTTGTGTTGCTTCGGCGCGTAAACCGTCTCGCTTTATTCTTTTGATTGTGCTTTCTGATAAACCAGTAGCTGCACAAGCTCTTTTAACAACATTTTCAACCGGGTACGCATAGCCTCTATTCTGTTTTTCGCTCTCAAAGAACTTTATTACCTTAAAAATAATCTCCCGAGCTTGGCCCTCGATCGCTTCCTTTTTCTTCTTCTCTATTTTCTCGATTTTTGGTTTACGCTCGAGTATTACTGGCATTGTTGGCGCTGGCTCGGGCTGGTGCGTATTCACCTGTTGTTGGGGCTGCTGCTGCTGCTGCTGTTGTTGTTGGACATGATTCTGGAGGTCTGGAGGCCCAGACTGGTGCATAATAACAGCACTTACAACAGGCACTTCATAAACATTTACATTTATATTCATTTTTGTTGTAAGCAATTTATGATTTTCGCAAAATGTGCGTCCTTCATGAATGTGTCGCTTAGTTGTGTTGTAGGTTTTTATTAGAAGTACATTATTTTGTATTTGTTATCGAGTAAATACACAAGAGAAACAATAAATTATCAAATACGGTAGCCATAGGCCATAATTTACCATAGACAAATTTGTTTTTGTTTTCATAATCTTATAATAATGTCAGCATTCATTTAAAAGCTCCCTGAAAACTACCAGTTTGACATCATTTTATTTCTATAAAAATGGTATAAAAAAGTTTCAGAGTTTTCTACAATCCGATTTGTATTTTATCAATTTGTATAGAGTTTCGATAACTTGTCGAAAATCTTGGCGAATTTAAGGGTAAAAAGTATGAGTGTAAATAATGGTCCATAGACAAAACACATGGCTAGAGAATTCAGAATAAAAAGCCACAAGAAGAATCACCTATATAGCAAGGCTTGTGAAGGCTGGATTAAATGCTGTAAATTACATTTTCACTCGAAATGAATCCGTACATGGCTTTTACTTCTTAACAAAAATTTTATTCAGTAGATTTTCCACTTGAAATAATTTTGACAGACCTTTTTTTGCTGTGTCATGGGTAATTTAGCACCAGTTATATCAACACTTTTTTAACTGTCACTTTTACGAAAAATGCATGAAATTGTACTATTGTAAATAATAAATTCAATGATTGTAAATAATAAACAATAAGTCTAATTTAGCAATTAATAAAGAAGTATCACTAAAAAATGGACGACTGTCCAGAAGTAGAGTTAAAAAAGCTGTGTTGTACGTGCTTAAGCCGGGATAGGAAATTGTTTCAACTTTGCAGACTTCCTGACGGCGTTAATAATTTATATTTGCTCTTATCCTTTGATTCTGAAGCTTACAGGGTTAGTACACATTATTTTTTCTTGCATTTAAATGTAATCAAACAATTTAAATCGATGTCTTCGGGCAATAACGTTGGAGATTGTAACTACGTATTGTTATTGCCGGCGTATTATGGCCAACGCTGCCTCAAGTGGGAGAACATCGCGTGATTTCACGCGTGTGTCGTTTGCGGCGGTTCCCGTAGTTTTTTTTTTTGTGGTAGGTAAAATCATCCAATGACGAATCCCGCCCTTGGGCGGGGCGGGAAACAGTGTCAGACTTTTACTGACTAAAAACCTACCTTTCCATTCCTTGCCTTTATCCTGGGGCCTTTGGTGACAGTCTCACATAACCTTTGGCCCCAGTAGGCTTCGGCCCTGCTGGACCCCTACAGTTTGCTGACAACTCCTTGAGGCGCGCGGGAACGGTGCGCGCCGTAGACGACCTGAGCTCGGACCGGTCTGTTACCGGACGGACGGACAGCGAGCTACCCATTGCCCACCGTCCGCGAGCCCGCGCCTACGGTGGCCGGAAATTGGCGGTCCCCGTAGTGGAAACCGAATTATACCTACGCAGTGTCGCTAGTTCAACTTTAACTGTGTGTGCATGTAGTCGTGTCGATGAACAACAACTTTATTGTCTACTGTTGACTCCCTGGGTGGTGGTGGTGTGTGGAGTATTTCCTTGGTGCAGTGTATCCTTTTCTATGGAGGAATACAAACCAATTCAGGTTTAATGGTAAAAAAAAAAACAAAAATGAAAAAAAAAAAAACTATTTATCAAACAATAAAAAAATAATTAAATCTCCTATTCTTGCCAATCTTGACTTAAAGACCCCAAGTCCATCATCCCAACCAGAAAACACAGACTCAGCTGTGAATTTTTTGTGCTTATGGACATCTAGATAAACAGATATAAGTTATCAATTGAGCTTCAAAAACTTCATTCTCACTACAGGAAGGTTTCTACAAGGACACAGCGAGTCTTTACATTTGCTGGGAGTGCAGAGCTGTCATGTGCAGGATCACACGGTTCAGGAAACAGGCCTGCATGGCACAGAGAGAGCTGACCAGCATCGCTGATGGGAGAACTCATGTAAGTAAAATTATTCTCACTACAGATAGGTTTTTATGAGGATACAGCAAGTCTATAAATTTGCTGAGAGTGCAGAGCCCTCATGTTTAGGATCACACAGTTAAGGAACAAGTCTGCACGGCACAGAGATAGCTGACCAGCATCACTGACGGGAGGACTCTTATAAAATTAGTACATGATCCCATCGTGGGTCGATTTGGTACCTGAAACACTGTAGATTTGTAAAGATAAAATTATAAAATAAAGTAGCTGCACATTATTATTAAGTTTAAGCTATACTCCATCGGTTTAGGTAATTAACTAAAGGTAAACAATCTTCATATGCCTTTTATCCAAAAAATATCTAAATATGTTTACTACCTAAAACGATGTTAAGTAATTAACTTATACGATTTTTTTTAAATAAAAAGATATATCAAGATTGTTAAACTGATGGAGATCTACTTAAACTGATTGAGTATACTTCTGCAATTTTGTATGGTATACAGTAAAAAGTATATCTATTTAGATTATTGGGATGATTTGTTAGCTTCTTTTTGTATAATTCTCAGTACTGTATTGGATTTCTTCTTTTCCAGATTCAACCAACCAGCCTATCCCGCTTAACAATCCACTATAAGACTACCTACCAAAAAATTATTTCAGAATCAAATAATATTTTAACAGACAATTTCATAGACTGTGGCCTAACTACTGATATTAAGAGCGAAAGTGAAGAGGATATACCTCTCTCGGAACTCAACAGCAACTGGCCGTCAGACAACGAGACTGAGGCAGTCATACCAACCATTGACTGTAAAAAGGAACTGTCAAACTCAAAAGATACCATAGGCTATAAAGATGAACTGTCAAACTCAAACGATATCATAGACTATAAAGATGGACTGTCAAATTCAAAGACCATAGATGGCAAAGAAGATTTGTTTTACAAAAAGAAGAAAAGAAAAAAGAAGAGTTTTTTTTCTACGGTTTTGTTGGATGATAGTGAGATGGAAGAAATTAGAAATAATAGAAAAATGGAACATAGTTTTGTAGATGCTCAATTTAGATGTGACAGTTGTATTGAAGGATTTGGTAGTCAAGAGGAATTTGATGCGCATAATTCTTCTATGCACATAGAGGTAAAGCTTTTTGATATTATTTTTTATCTTCAATGCAAAGTTTTTTTTTTTTTTAATGTAATTTTGATGATTTATAACTTTTACTGACTAAAACCCACCTGTGTTCATTCAGTTTGATTTTGTCACTATCGGATGGTTGGACGGCGAGCTACCTGTTACTCGCCGTTTGCAAGCCCGCGTATGGTGGCCAAGAACTGCCCTGCCACACCTGACGCCCGGAGCGTCTCCTGTGGCTGGGGTGTAAGGATGTCCTTTGTGATTTCAGCCATCGTCACTCGAATTACTGCCTTCTATTCCCTCTCCTTCCGTACCATGCATCGATATATATGTACTACGCACTAGATTAACATGCCGTACAATCATTATGCTTGACTTACATGTATTGCATGCCGTACAACTTGACTTGACGGAAGAAATACAGAAACACTCACAAATATACCAGAAGAGACTGGAAAGGCACCCTAACGATCTGGCTGCTGCGCTTAAAGCCAGAAGTTACTCAAAGAGACTGAAAAGAAAAGACATAACTTAGTCCAACTACTAAAGTGGACTCAGTAACAGATTGGGTAGTTGGCTCACTGGAGTCACGCTCATCCCGACACGAAACCAAATTCCAACACATCTGCTAAAAGTAAAACTGATTGCAGACTAAGAGGAAAAAAAAAAAAAAAAAAAACTTGACTTGATGACATTAGTGCAGTTTTGCAGTATTTAAGCGCTGTAAGTTTTAAAAGTTTTGTTATACGTCATAATGACAATTTAGCGCTGCAGCGAACTTTTGTTTTAACGTCTCAGTATTGTGACAAATAGTTTCCATGAACGGGCTTGTATATCACTTATGTAGAATGTAAGTCGATGGTACCATGACTTAATCAGGCCAAACGTAATAATCGCCTCCATGAAGACTTTCATCGTATTTCGCGCTCTTGGGCGGAGTGGCAGTTTAAGTCATACTCTTACTGACTAAAACCTCAAAATAGATAGGTACAGAAATCAATGTATGTACTTCACTTTTTATACCTACGCTCGGCGGTCGCTAGAAGAAGTACTCTGTGATCTAGCACTGGTTTAGTCTCGTATAAGATATTGTGTCCGTGAGCGCTGTCTATGTGTGCGTTGCTCGAGCGCGACACGTATGTAGATTGTCTTCTGTACTATAATCTCTATTTTGTGTATTTGGTGACTCTCGAGGCTTCGACTATGAACGTCGCTACTATAAGACAGTGTTTTATTTTTAACCTACTTCGAAAAGAAGGAGGTTCTATGTTCGGCTGTATGTTTTTCTTCTTTTTATGTATGTTCACTGATATCTAAAACCTTCTCCTATGTATTCGTTCCATGGCTCCAGTAGGCTTCGGCCCTGCTGGGTCCTTACGGTTTTGCTGATATCTCTTTGAAGCTGGCGTGGGACACTACGCGTCGTCGACGACTCGGGTTCGGTCCGAACGGCTAATTTTGCATGTATAACATTTTTTTTTTTTTTAGAAATCAGACCACCTACAATGCGACATATGCTTGGTCTACACTCCCATAACATCATACCATGACCATAGAGAAGCTCACTACCATAGACACATGTGTCAACTCTGTGTGTTTATGACCTATGATATTAATGATATGGCAACACATTTGAGGAGTGAACATTCTTTGAAGAATCTGGCAATACCTGGTAAGAGGAAAAAGGTGGGTAGTATTGAATTTTTTTTCTAGTTTAACATATCTTTAAAAATAAAGACACCTCATTCAAACGAAAAATTTATTAAAAGATTTATAAGAAGATCGTTAGTAATATACTTGCCTGTTGATCTAGTGGTTAGTGGCCCTGACTGCTATGCCTGAAGTCGTGTGTACAATTCCCACCCAGGACAAATGTTTGTGTGATGAGCACGATCATTTGTTCTGTGTCTGGGTGTAATTTATCTATATCTAGGTCTTGCCCGCAGCTTCGATCCCACTCTACAATACCCTACCATGCTCTACACTACTCCACCTTATACTAATAAATGAGCAGGCTTTGGATTTTTTTTTTATTATTTTAGAAATATCCTATGTCCTTCTCCTGGTTCTAAGCTACTTTCCCACCAATTTTCAGCCAAATTGGTTCTGCCATTCTTGAGTTTTAAATAGTGGAACAAACACGACTTTCTTTTATATAGATATGTATGTATTTAGAAATATATAAATATGTTTATCAGGTGTCTAGTACTCGTAACACAAGCTCTGCTTAGCTTGGGACTAGACGACGTTGTGTGATAGTTGTGGAATATTATTATTATTAACAACAGTTCAGTCGTCAAATGAATCGCATTAAGGCCGGTCAACCCGAGGTACATTTACATAAAACCGCTCTTACGTGATTATGATGTTATTACACATCTTTCTACAGATATTTTAGATACACAGATATCTAAGAATAAAGAATTTTCTAAATAGGAATTGGGGGCGTTTCCAACTCCAAGCGTTCACGCTTATCGAAACTATCGTAACTTGGCTAAAAGGGCTGGTATCTCTTTTAATTGTACCTGCTGAGTATATTCCCCCTAATTTATAGTACCTTCTTGCAGGCTCGCCACAAAACTGCAGAAGATTTGAACGCTGGTTCGAAACCTCCGCGAAACGCCTCCATGTTGGACAAGAGAACGCCTTATGGGTACCTCTGCACGGAATGTGATAAGTACTTTGAGTAAGTACCTTTTAAAGAATTTAAATCCTTCCCCCTCTTCTTACTCCTAAAGTCATTACGGTGGTGGCAAATAAGTTGAACCATTTGTTGTGGTTGCGCGCGGCCTCCACTTCGATTGGTCCCGAAAACCGGTTACTGTGTATTCAAGGTCAACTGCCATGATGATTCAGTTTGTGTGCCGAGGAATATAACCTGTAGCGACATCTATGTCGTCACAAATGAACTAATCCTGCATCGCGCAAGTAAGATTCGCGGCGCGATTGGAACATAAAGAACAAACCCGAAATCATCTATCGGGCAATAGCCCACCAGACATAACACCTGTCTGGTCGGAGGATCCTCCCTTTTCAACGGAGGTATGTGGGATTTTACTCTCTGTTCCACTACCCCCACAAACCGATTATCGGGTAGTCGTAAACGTCTGCTGAGCAAGGCCAATGAACTGTAGGTAGTTAGTACGCAACGACCGACAACTACCTACAAGGTCATGACTCGTTTACTTAAAGAAATTAATTTCGTACATGCGTATATTAATTCGAATTTTAGAAAAAAAAAGTACTTAGTGTTTCATGTACCGAATCGAACCTCCGCGGGATTAAAACGACCAAAATTTAACAGTGTATTATGCATGTATTATACATATAAACCTGCCTCTTGAATCACTCTATCTATTAAAAAAACCCGCATCAAAATCCGTTGCGTAGTTTTAAAGATCTAAGCATACATAGGGACAGACAGCGTGAAGCGACTTTGTTTTACACTATTTAGTGAAGTTTTAATAATTATAACTCCATGATTTGAGTTTTTTTTTTTTTTTATTAGTGATAAGTTCGCGCTTGACCGCTATGTCACCTGATGGAAAGCGACGATACGGTCGACGATGGATCGCGCTTACCTAGAAGAAACCTATTCACTCTTGACTTAAAGATTCCCGGGTTGTAGCCATCAGGAAACACAGACTCCGGCAGGGAATTCCACTCCTTAGCTGTACGCATAATCAAAGTGTTCCCAAAACGCTTTGTGCGTATAGGTGGGATGTCCACCATGTACCGGTGGCGCAACGCCGTACGTCTGGTAGTCCGAACAACACTACATTTATTATACTGTTACAGCAACAAGAATCAAAGATGGAAGCATGTTCAACGACACCATAGAGAGGGTTACAAATGTGCGACCTGCGGCAAGAGATTCGCTTTCAAGAATAACTTAACGAGGCATGAGCAGTAAGTATGTAAATGTATGTTTATATATATATTTATTTAAGGTTTTCCATATGAGAAAAAGAAAGGCACCCCTAGCATTGCATTGCATTAAATTTATAATGTTCCCACTTCTGAGACACAGGCATCTAGGAGAGGGAATGGGCCGTAATCCACCACGCGGGCCCAGTGTGGATTGGTGATTTTTGGTTCTAGGACATACCGGTTTCCTCACATTGTTTTCCTTTACCGTGTCGAGAGCAGTGGTGATGTAGTAATTTACATAAAGTAATGCGGTAATTTACATAAAGTAATGCTCCTGGCTGGGCTTGAACCCGCGATCTACAACTCTAAGTCGGGGCCGTTACCACTGTGCCACCACTGCTCTCAGATTAGGGATGTAACCGAAGTGGTTATAATCGAAATCGGAGGCGGAAGCGGTGTAGATTTTTAACAAATTCGGATTTTTTTTTCCATAACTATCACACAACGCCATCTAGTCCCAAGCTAAGCAGAGCTTGTGCTATGAGTACTAGACAACTGATAAACATACTTATATATGTATGTATGTATGTATTTCTAAATACATACATATTATAGATCAATTGCACCCAGACACGTGATCGTGCTCATCACACAAACATTTGTTCTGTGTGGGAATCGAACCTACAATGCTACTAACCACTAGAGACCAGCCATATTATATGATTTCGAAGCGAAGCGAGCTCGCTTGCTCTTTTATTCCTGATGTTACGAGTATAATAGCTCGTGCCAAGATCAGTCTTGTTATTTTGGAGATTAACCGGAATAAACAAGGTCGTGGGTTCAAACCCAGCCAGGTGCATTACTTTGTGTGATTGATTTTATCACCAATGCTCTAAAACGGTGAAGGAAAACATCGTGAGGCAACCGGCATGTCCTAGAACCAAAAACTCGAAGACATGTGACATCCACCAACCCGCACTGGGCCCGGGCGGTTGATTACGGCCCATTTCTCAAGAAAAGGCCTGAGCCCCAGCAGTGGGAACATTGCAAGACCGTTTATGTTACATCCTTAATTCTGATAGTTTTCTCTTCCAGACTTCACCAGGGTCCTCCACCGCGAGAAGAATGCCCCGTTTGCCACAAGATGATCCGCTGCGACCTCCTCAAGGTGCACTCTCGCATACACACGGACAGACAAACTTTTAACTGTGCAGCGTGTGCCAAATGCTTCGTCAGTAGAGCATCCTACGAACATCACCTGAAGTACACCCTACAGCATGCGCAAGCAGACTTGCATAAGTAAGTAGCAACTCAGATAGCTGTGGTATACACACAGATAGCTGGGGTAGACACTCGGATAGCTGGGGTACACACACAATTAGCACAGAGACACTGTTACCTGGGGTGCATCCTCAAATAGTTGGGGTAGACATTCGTATAGCTGGGGTCACACTCAGATAGATGGGGTAGTCGCTCAAATAGCTGGGGTAGATAAGATAGCTGGGATAAATACTCAGATAGCACTGAGACACTTAGCTGGGATGTAGATATTGAGTTAAATGGGGTATATCACAGAACAGAAGAATGTAGTTAGAAGTCGTAAGTAGGCGGGGCGCGCGTACCCCGAGCTTTGCGATGTCCCGCGTACGCTGCTACGTGCTTGCTACGCGCATGCGCCGCGCACGTCAGTCTTGTTACGGCCGCCTCGATGATAGTAACTAGATAAAAAACGGTAATTTAAAAAACTAAAAAACCCGACTGCTTTTCTGAGTATTCCTGAAAAAGCCCTAAAACAAGAAAGTCGTTGTACCCGATTCCACTAAACTATATAATATTTTAAATATAAGATAAATTGTAGCAGTCGGGATCTTAGTGTTATGAAATAATGATATACCTGTCATTGTGTGAGTTCGGGTACGCTGGTCCCGATACAAATGAAGTGCTATGCGATTTCTAACTACATTCTTCTGTTCTGTGGGGTATACACTCAGAGGACTGGAGTAGACACTCAGATAGCTGGTGTAGTCACTTGTATAGTTGGGGTAGACACCCATATGGCTGAGGTAGACAATCATGACAGCTGGGCTAGATATTCAGATAGCTGGGGGAAAACACTCAAATAGCTAGGGTAGACAATCAGATAACTGGGATATACACTCAGATAGCTGGGATAGAGAGCATTACTTGAATGAGGGTTTTCGAAAATGACATTCACCAGGTAGCAGCACTGAATCGTCAGGTCCAGGTACCTGTCAAAACGCTTATGTTAATGACATTAGTTAAATTGACGTCTATGTCATTAAGACGTTTTCTGATGTAAGTGGCCTTTCGGCTAAGTGGTGCCAACTGGTGGTGGTAATTTTCCTAAAAACCCTCATTAAACTTTACAGCAAGTGCAGGCTTAATTTGACAAAGTTGAATAAAATCATGGACCTAGAAAAAAAGGCGGACGGAACTTCACTAAGAAATAATTGAAGCACCACAATGGCGGCTGCGTAACTATGTGTGCGTGGATAAAGGGATGCCAGATGAAGGAAAATTACCCATTTTTAAACAATATTTCAATAAGATCTCCCTTGAACTTTGATTTTATTACAAGTTTTTGTGATGAATAATGTTAAAAAAGGTAATACAAATAAAACACATTGGAAATTAAAACCTATTTAAAACTCATTTAATACTTAGCAGGTTAAAGTGGTTTTTTTTATGGTAGGTAAAATCATCCAATGACAAATCCCGCCCTTGGGCGGAGCGGGAAGTAGTGTCAGACTCTTACTGACTAAAAACCTATCCCGTTCCTTCGTTGCCTATAGTGCCGGGGCTGAGCCTTCCTCTCAGAAAACGGCCCTTGGCCCCAGCAGGCTTCGACCCTGCCTGCCTGCAGTTAGCAGGCTGGGCCTCTACGGTTTGCTGACAGCTCCTTGAGGCGCGCGGGAACAGAACGCGCCGTCGACGACTTGGGCTCGGTCCGGCCGGTTACCGGACGATCGGACAGCGTGCTACCTGCACGCCGTCCGCAAGCCCGCGCCTACGGTGGCCGGAAATCGGGATCGGAATCCCGGCGGTGGTTGGAGCGAGCGCCCCGTTGCCTCTGCCTGATGCGGTCGGCCTCCTCCTTTGCTAGCATTACTGCTTCGCAGAAGGAAGCAACCGCCTGCCATCCCTCCTCACTACGGACCATGGCCTGAACCAAGGCCCGGCGAGAGAGATCGCTGCCGCCGATAGGTTATAGTGGTGGGTAATTCTAGGATGGTTTCTAGGATCGACTGGACGACTCTTCCCCAAGTCTCTTTTGACAACTCTGTAATTCCTTTTAGTGATAAAGTTAAGAACTTGGGGATATTTATTGACAAGAACTTTTCCTAGACTGCTCAGCTACAAGAAGTCAGCCGTAAGGTATTCGCATCTTCTGCATCTTTGAGAAGACTTCGTAATTCTTCCGATTGCCACCAAGATTGCGCTTGCACAGTCACTTCTTCTTCCCATCTTTGATTATGCTGATGCCAGCTATCTTGACCTTACTCAAGAGCAACTGGGTAAACTTGAGCGGCTTCAAAATTTTTGTATAAGATTCATATTTGGTTTGCGCAAATATGACCACGTTTCCGAATTTCGTGAAGCTCAAGTGGTTGCCAATTCGCCTTCGCCGGAATGCTCATATTCTTTCCCTTTTATATAATATTCTCTTTTCCCCTTTTACGCCTTTTCCATACATCATTTGCTGAGAGAAATCTGTAAAATGTAGAAGAATACAATAACGATAAATAGTAATCATAAAAATCTAAATCTCCCACTTTTAGAATAATTTAAAACTTGAAATAGTTGCAACACTGATTGATTTCGTGATTTACTTACGTAAAATCGAGAAATAAGCATAAAACTTACATGTTTACCTGTGAAAAGTGATCCCCTGGCTTTTTTTAATTGAACCCCTATGGTTCTGACAACTTTTCACAACACAAGACGGCATAATTTAATTTTTATTAGGCAAAATAACACCGAATAATATTCGGGCGTCGTTCGAATCGTAATGGCCGACGGCAGACTTACTATGGTGTCAAATTCAAAAAAGCATTTATTTCAAATAAACCATTTACAGGCACTTTTGAAAGGTCAAGGTGTCAGTCTGTCAGAAAAAAAAAATGATGCTAATTACACATTCCAAAGCGTAGATCTCTATGGAGAAGAATGTGCAAGAAACTCCATGGACACTCTTTTCAATCATTTTATGTATAACAAATATCTCTGTTACATGTTTCTTGTCGCTGCTATTATGTGAGAACAATGTCAATAAAATAAAGTAAAGACAAAAAAAGGCATTCTAAATAAAGATATTAAAATAAACCACTGGCAGCTAAGAGATGACCAGTCTCAACTGACAGCGCCCGTTCACGGACATGACGCCCATATCAGCACCACTTAGCTCAACCATTTTGAAGGAAACCGAATGATCCAACACACGCGCCACCATCAGTGAGACATTTGAGTGAGCATGACAAACTCTCAACCACCATGCTCATTTATGTCAAACAAGTCCAATATCCAAAAACCGTAAATTGCTCCATGGTACTCACATTTACAAACTTTGAAAATAAATGCTTATATTCTTATATTCTTTAATAAAAAGATAAAAAAGTATTTTCCAAACTAATCAATTTGTGAATGATTAGTGTGTGAATGTGTGCGTGCAGTCTTGTCTACATTAGCGCACTGACTTACTATGGGTGCTTCAGTTATTGTTAAAGGAGACGGCGGCCGCCTTTTTTTCTAGGTCCATGAATAAAATGTGTTTTTATTAACAGATACAAATGTACGATGTGTGACAAAGGCTACCGGTCCCGTGGGGAACTGAGAGATCACGTGAACTACCAACATATGGGGAAGACTCAACACAAGTGCCCTGTTTGTGGAAAGGTGAAAATATTAACTTTAAATTGACTAGTTGTTTCCCGTGTCTTCTTTGCTTCCGTAGGCGCCGGCTTGAAAAAAAAGCGCCACTGAAAATGAAGTACCATTCAATACAATAATAAAATGTAGCTTAAATAACTTATACAACATTAGCTATCCAGATAATAGAAATAAAATATATATCTACCAGTGAAACTCTTGCGCAAATCAGTCCGATTTCAGAAGTTAGCCGGAACAAACAGACAGACATACAGAGAAAAAATTATTTTCATTATAGGTATTTTTTTTTATGGTAGGTAAAATCATCCAATGACAAGTCCCGGCCTTGGGTGGAGCGGGAAGTAGTGTCAGACTCTTACTGACTAAAAACCTACCCCGTTCCTTCGTTGCCTATCATGCCGGGGCTGAGCCTTCCTCTCAGAAAACGGCCCTTAACCCCAGCAGGCTATCTATCAATGTCAATGGGTGAGTGTTGTTTTAAAATTTCACAGAAGTGCTTTTCATTTCTCAGGCCCTAGCTACTAGACGATGCGTGACCAGACACATGCGTCGGGCGCACGACGGTGTCAAAGAAAGCGCCAGAGACAAGATCTGTCAACAATGCGGCAAGGCCTTTAGGGTAAGTTTAGAAAAGAAAGTAAGAAAAACCATTTTATTTTTAAGAATTGACGCAATTTTAGAACCAGCTTTGACAGGCCGTTGATCTAGTGGTCAGTGGCCCTGACTGCTATGCCTGAGGTATAAAATATCTGAAGGAAGAAGTGTAATAACATCATAATCACGTAAGAGCGGTTGTATGAAAATATACCTCAGATTGGCCGCGCTTTGAAATTACTTCATGCACTCTCTTTGACTGGCCTGTTGGTCTAGTGGTTAGTGGCCCTGACTGCTATTCCGGAGGTCGTGGGTTCGATTCCCACCCAGGACAAATGTTTGTGTGATGAGCATGATCATTTGTTCTGTGTCTGGGTGTTATTTATCTATAATATGTATGTATTTAGAAATATATAAGTATGTATATCAGCTGTCTGGTACCCATAACACAAGCTCTGCTTAGCTTGGGACTAAACGGTGTTGTGTGATAGTTGTGGAATATATTATTATATTATTATTACTCTCTTTCCAGGACAAAAAAGGTCTCCGCGAACATGAACTGATCCACACAGGTGAGCGTCCCCTCTCTTGTGAGGTATGCGGCTGTACCTTCAGACAGAGCGCCTCACTGTACACGCATAGGAAGAGAGTGCACAACATATACACCTGTGCTAAGAAGGTAACTCTACTGGAACAAGACTGTTGAACTTGCCTGGCATTGTCTGTCAAGTGTCAAGGTTTTAGATGAATTCGGAAGGGCAACGCAGCTGGCAGCGTTTTGTTTTTGTTTCAATACCAAACTGTATATGTATTTAGTATGTTAAGTTCCATATTGTATCGCTTTAGTCTTAAGATATCAGACTAGCTTTGGAATAGTGACTTTTCCGACTAAAGTGACTTTGAAAATGTGACTTTTCTGACTAAAGTGGCTTTGGATCTGTAATTTCTCGATTAGTACGGCTTAAAAACTGAATTTTCCAACTGAAGTGGTATTCGAACTGTGACTTTTTTACTTTTCCGATTAAAGTGGCTTTGGGGCAGTGACTTTTGTGAGTTTTCCGACTAAAGTAGTTTTGGAACAGTGCCGTTTCCGACTAAAGTGACTTTGGGACTGTGAATTTTGTGACTTTTCTTACTAGAGTGGCCTTGAAACTGTAATTTTTTGACTAGAAAGGTTTAAAAAGTGACTTTTTCGACTAAAGTGGCAATCGCACTGTGACTTTTGTTACTTTTCCGATTAAAGTGACTTTAGAAATGTGACTTTTCCGACTAAAGTGGTTTCAAACTGTGACTGCTGCATTCGAATGCGACTTTTCCGACTAGAGTGGCTTTGGAACTGTGAGTTAGATTAGCTGATAGTACCTGACAGCAAACGAGTTGAAGCTAGCTCATTTAATTGGTACTATTCATGCAACAAATTAAGCAGAACGGGCTTTTTCATGTTTAAAACATATTTACACATATTTAACGTGTGCTGTGGTTAGGCATGTAAAAATGTCATTCATGCTCGTCATCCTCGTGACCAGATTACAATTTTTTTATTTTTTTATTTTAATTAGTAAGTTCAATGTTTTTTATGTGTATGCCTATGTCCGTTCATGCTCGTCACCCTACTCATTTTATTTTCGTTTTTTTTTTTTTGTTATTTTATTTAATAAGTGTTATTTTTTATGTGTATGTCCGTCCTCTAGCTATAAGGTTTTTTGTCTATCGTTTAACTATCCAACTGATTTTTTAAGATTCTCTATCAAAATGATATCCATAAATGCTAATCAACGAATCCTATTCCGACGTCCAAGGGGCCGTTCAAGTATTAAGTAAGCAGTTTTTTTGTCTATATTAACCCCTTAAATTACCCCTTTAATTTAACGGTGTATAAAAAAATATAAAAAAGTACTTCTATAGAAGCCTTGCACATTTAATCGAGATTCTGAGAACGAAATTTTTTTCTCAAAAACTTTTAAGAGTTTAAAAAAAAACACGTATTTCCTGGAACAAGTTTTGTGAAATATTCGAGTAAATCACGGAATTACCGAATGCCAACAGAGTTTTCAGGCGTTATCTCTCTTTTTTCGCGTTGCCTCTTCATCAAACATCGCGTTGGATTGCGTTAGATGAAGCAACAATTTTGTAAATCATGCTCGACGTTGATAACAGGCGAGTCGGGGAGGCCCACCTTAAGCTTTCTTCTTCTTATCGTATCGATGGTTTTCTTTTCCCTCAAAGTTTTTAGGCCCAGTAGATTGCCACGGTTACAGCGGCATCAGTGTTTGAGGTCCTCCAAAGTCCAGGTGTAGGGACAATTTGGGCACTCCAATAAGTCGGCCATCGTCTGGTCAGGAGCACTGCACTCGCACTGGGTGTCAGAAGGATCTATGATACCCCACTTTGCCAGGTAAGTCCAAAGTAAGGACAGAGAGAGAGAGGAGGGAGGGAGTAGGTCAGGTAAGTCGGGGGTTTGGTGGCTTTAAGTCTTCAATGACATCAGATATCTGCTGATCAGCGATGAATGTCTGTTCACTATCATGTGATTTTGGAAATTAGACATTATTCTATTGAAATTAGATAGGTACTGTTGACGTAATCACCACCCAAACCCCCCTCCATCCCCCTGTAGCGCTTACGTAATACTTAAAGGACCCCCAAGTTATTGGTAACATATCTTCCGAAATTAATTTTAGATATATTGAAATTTTTACACAGCACACTTGTTGTGACATCCACCAACCCGCACTGGGTCCGCGTGCTGGATTACGGCCCATTCTCTCTCCTAGAGAGGAGGCTTGAGTCCCAACAGTGGGAGCATTATAGAATTTTCAAATTACAGTTTATCCAATTGCTGAATAATAAATATTTTGATATTTATAATGTCATTCTTACGACAGCGGAATTAGATTCGTTGATAGGTATTTATGGAAACCATTTTGATATCGGGTAACTTTAAAAAGTCAGTTGATGAGTTTGTATTTGAAAAACGAAAATTGGGCATTTGTCATTTGGTAATCTATATATACACCGTTAAATTTTGGTCGTTTTAATCCCGCGGAGGGTCGATCAGGTACATGAAACATGAAAATATTTTACCGATCGTCGTTTAGGTCCTAATAAAGGACCCCTAACATTCTTGCAAACTAACGCTTCCCCGATCGTACTGACTAGGTTTTCAGACTTCAGCGACGTTCTTAGCCCAATATCTCCCCCATCTACTGACAATAGTAGTTGGTTTGCCAGTTCACTGGAAACCCCTGTGTTTTTATCGCCACCTTTATTGGGTCAGTGACCACTACGCTTTACCTCAGTCATGTCAAAGATACGGCCCGCGGGCCATTTCTTTACGGCCCGCGATCACAATATATCATAGATAAATGAATCTTGTTTTTTAGAGATTGTAGACTGCACTCAATGCCTCTGCGGAGCTCGCAGGTTTAAAAATACGCGCGCTTTACTTAAAAGTAATTTCAAAAGTAGCGCCAGACTAGACGAGTGAAAGAGTGTTACTGTTAGTTACGCTTTTCTCTCTCTCGTGCGCGCGCGAAGTCGTCTTCTATTTCGTCCGTGCAGCTAACGCATACTGCGCCTCTCCCCCGCGCACTCAAGTTGAAGTCTTTGTTACGAGCAGTCGCGTCAAGTATTTCGTAAATTCGTACGTACCTACAGTTTGGTGTTCATTCGAGTTTCATAATTGTTATGATTGTGGCATAATGTCGCAAAAACGTAAAATTGACAGTGAGTGCCGAGTTTTTCAGTCAAAATGGGAAATTGCATATTTTTTCATAGAATGGAAAGATAAACCACTGTGTTTGATTTGCAATCAAACTATTGCTGTTTGTAAGGAGTTTAACGTGAAGAGACACTATGATACGAATCATAAATCAAAATTTGATTGTTACACTGATAAGATAAGAATGGACAAATTATCTTCTTTAAAATCTAAACTTCAAGGTCAACAATCGATGTTTACTAAAGCTAATACTGAGAGCGAAGACGCCCTGAAATCAAGTTTCATTATTGCATTAGAAATCGCGAAGAGATCAAAACCTTTCACTGATGGTGATTTTATTAAAGACTGTATGTTAAAAGTTGCCGATGTTTCATTTCCATCTCAAAAGTCAATAATTCAAAATATTTCACTGTCAAGAAACACTATTGCTTCAAGAATAAGTGATTTATCTCAAAATTTGGTCCTTCAACTTAAGGAGAAAATTAAGGAATTTACAAACTTTTCGCTGGCTGTTGACGAGAGCACTGACACTGTTGATACAGCTCAAGATGCTGTCTTTATACGAGGTATTAATAGTAACTTTGAAATAACTGAAGAATTATTAAAGTGCGTTCCATTGACAGGTACTACGACAGCAAATGATATTTATTCTGCAATTGAGCATTTGATAACAGAATATGAACTCGACTGGAACAAATTCAGCAGCGCAACTACGGATGGCGCACCCGCCATGGTTGGCAAACATTCGGGCGTTGTTACTAAATTGAAACAGAAAACATCAGGGAATTTTGTGGGAATTCACTGTATCATTCATCAGGAATCATTAGCATCCAAACATTTAAAAATGGACCATGTCATGCAACCTGTAATTAAAATTGTAAATTTTATAAGGAGCAGAGGACTAAATCACCGACAGTTCAGGCAGTTTTTACAAGAATTGGACGAAAAATATTCCGATGTGCCTTATTTCACCGAAGTTCGTTGGCTCAGTCGAGGGATACTTTTAGAAAGAATTTTTGCGTTACGTGACCCTATTCAAGCTTTCATGTTAGAAAAAGGCAAGCCAATTGATTATGACAATCACTGGTGGGTTGATTGTGCCTTTTTGGTAGATATGAATAAACACTTGACTGATCTGAATGTAAAGTTTCAGGGTAAAATTTGATTATCACTCAAATGTATTCATATATACAAGCCTTTGAAAAAAAGTTAAGACTGGGAAAATCAGTTAAAAATCCATACTTTGGATCATTTCCCACATTTGAAATCATTTGACACAGTCGACCAGAAAAAATTGGACGACTTTTCGCAACTTCTGCAAAATCTGATTACAGAATTTAACACTCGTTTTGAAGACTTCCACAAAATGAATGAAATGGAATTCCCAATTTTCAACAATCCATTCACTTTTGAAGCTTCACAGGCACCATTTCATTTGCAAATGGAGTTGATAGATCTTCAATCTGACAGCATTTTGAAGGAAAAATTTAAAGAAGTTAACGCTCTTACATTTTATACAGAGTATTTCAAGAGTTTGAATAACTACCCAGAAATAAAAAAGCATGCAGCACGTATTCTGTGTATGTTTGGTAGTACCTATTTATGTGAGCAGATGTTTTCCGTCATGAAAATAAATAAGACCAAACATCGCACAAGACTTACGAATGAACATCTCCAATCAATTCTTGAAATAACTACCACGAATATGATACCTGACATCACTGAGATTGTCAAAAACAAGAGAAGTCAGGTATCCGAATCCTCGAGCTCGAAATCATTACCCTCTTTCTTACTTTTGGTATGATTTGTAACAAGTATATTAACTAAATAAATAAAGATGTTAAAATAATGCAGTTTGTTTTAGTTTTTTAATTTGAACCTGGCCCGCCTACACATTCTAAATCAAATATATGGCCCTCTGCAAAATTGAGTTTGACACCCCTGCTTTACCTGGTCTTTGAGGGCTTAACCTTCAAATTGGGTCAGTTTTGAATAAACCTATTCCTTTTTTTTTTGGTCGCGTCCCAAAAACTTTCATCATAATTTTTGAGACCATTAACGGCCGCTTTTTCAACATAAGTACGTCAACTGTGTTGTAATTAAAAAAAATGATAACAGCAATGTAATACAAATCAAATTGGCTTTGATGATCCCTGTTCGACGGCCGATCTGTTGTTCTCATGGTGACCATGCTGTCTCTAGACAAGACATATAGGAATCTATCCTATATGTAATATGTAATATCACACACACTATCACACAACGTCGTCTAGTCCCAAGCTAAGCAAAGCTTGTGTTATGGGTACTAGACAACTGATAAACATACTTATATATTTCTAAATACATACATATTATAGATAAATTACACCCAGACGCAGCACAAATGATCGTGCTCATCACACAAACATTTGTCCTGAGTGGGAATCGAACCCACGACCTCCGGCATAGCAGTCAGGGCCACTAACCACTAGACCAACAGGCCAGTCAAATATGTCTTTTTTTTGATTTTTATAAACTAGTACTTGACTGCACTCCCACCCGATGGTAAGCAGTGATGCAATCGTTGATGGTGAAGCGCACTAGTTTATTAATAGCCTATTCACTCTAGCCTTGAATACACCTAAATTATAATCAGACGGGAAGACCGTAGCAGGCAAATTGTTCCAGTCCCTCGATGTACGCGGTATAAACGACGAGGCAAAACGCTTTGTCCGGACCGTGGAAGTTTCAACAACGTAAGGGTAGAAATTTGCCGTACGCCGTCTGTTTTTATATGTCGCATTATTTAAATACAAGGCTAATATATTATGTATGTACTTATTTATAGATTTAGGTAAATTCAGATTTTAGTTTACGTTTATAAATACATGTATACGGGTTTTTCACCAGTGTGTGTACGAATGTGTATGTTGTGCTGCACCATAGATTTTGTAAAAAATCTATGAGATGCACATAATGTCATGGGCGCGCCGTGGTGTTGTCACTTCATAAATACACAGTCTCTTTATTTTTATTTATGTAAAATTTATGATTTTTTATTTATATCTTTTTGCATATTGCACCGTTACACCGTCTTTTTGTCAGCACTGGCCAACGTTGAAAACCAGCGCTGTGTGCTCATCGCATTGTGCATGAAGGCACAGCTTTATGCTGAGCGTTCGGCCGTTTTGCCGGATGTGGCGCATATCTTTCCTTTAAAATGTTACGTTTGTCTAGTTTTGCGTCATTCCGTGTAAATAAACTGTTTTTCTTTCTTTCTTTCTTTAAAACGTTCTCATGTAAGTAATTGATCTGCAAAAAATTCCAGACGAACACTTTTTTGAACGCCCTATTACTGAAAGCGTTGGAGCGGTATAGCACCGGCTTTTCAATCAACGATTATCTTTTGTTTGATTAAAATCCATACTATTGTTCATACTACATACTTTTTGGGGTACGGTGCGCCGCTAGCTGACCACGGCTAGTTGGGGGTCCTAGTAATCTGCCAGCCACACGTGAAAGGTTCTGCCCTACTAACTGCAGAAAAACCCTGAAGTGCACCATCGTGCTGATTAGTGACCAAATGAGAGGGTCCTATGGACATTTCTGGAGCCGAGCCCCCCTATTTTTTTTATAAATATATTCTGTCTTATTGGCCGTCTATTTTTTGTTGTGTTATATTAGGTATTTTTTGTATATTTTTTTCTTGATTTAGCTTTATTTAGGTTTTGATTAGTTTTGTCTTATTATTAGATTTTACTGTGTGATAGTTAGTACCTTTTTTTAGTTTTTCTTTTTCCTAGATTCAGTTATATGTGTTTAATTTAAATCGTTCGTATGATGTTCGGTTGTAAAGAATGACACCATCTCTTCCCGTGGATGTCGTAAGACGTGACATTCTGAGACCGTGTCTCACCGCATGGTGGTGCGTGAACCACCAATACAAGCATTCCCAAAGAGGTTTGGTGTCAGACTGGCGCCCGACTATAAAACAATTGCTATATCCTTTGCAACAATGTTCGGTTTTAATAGAATTTGCGACAGGGTTAGGGCGATCCCCACAGGCGACGATGGACTAGTGTTGCTATTCTCTAAGAAAACGCAGCGCTGCTGCCACAGATATAGATAGACATAGATAACGCAAGCATCACGATCTGTATGAAAACCAAGCGTGCCATTTTTTGACTACCTATTATGACGTCACAAGCACTATTTAGTGAAGACGCCGCCGCGTACGGCGTCCCCCTCGCTCCACCCCCACACCAACAGCACAATTAACCATTTTTATATTTTTAACTGCCGTCTACTAGCGCTGTACTCCGATACAGACTGAGCGCGAAAGTGACCACTTACGATTTTTGTACGTAAGCTAGGCACGCAAAGTAGTTGCTCTTGCGTTATCTAGGTATATCTATATCTGTGGCTGCTGCAATGACGAACATTCAAATAGGATACATTGAATTAACAATCCAATATATAGGTACATTAGGTTGACAATCCAATGTATCCTATTTGGGTGTTCATCTTTGAGTCAGCGCTGCGTTTTCTTAGAGAATAGCACCACAGGGTTGTTCCACCACCCCGGGCGGAGACAACTTAAAAAGCTAGCTCGGGAAATGAGATTGAGGTATGCAAGTTGAAATGTTGGGACAGTAACCTGCTAATAACAACGATTGACTACCCTCCGAGAAAAAACATATCTTTTTGCACTTCCTCTATTCCTGATGATACGGCTACTCTACTACAGTAGTTTTGAGATATATCCCAAAAAAAGATATATATTAGGGGCCGTTCAAGTATTACGTAAGCAGATTTTTTTTGCAAATGTTAACACCCCCTCCCCCTTGTCGGCAAAAGTAAGCAAAGATCTCACCCCTCCCCCACATGCTTACGTAAACAATGCTCAGTGATATGTGTCTGTCTGCTCACGTTCATGTGATTTTGGAACAACGAAATTGTTCTCTTAAAAAAAAAAACTGCTGACGTAATCACCATCCAAACCCATCCCCCATGTCATCAAAAATAATCAAAACAAAGACACCCGCACCCCCTGTAGTGCTTACGTAATACTTGAATGGCCCCTAATGAGGACACCAAGATTGACCTCATCGCCCAAAATATCCTTCCCAAAGCGAAAGGCAGGCTAGAATGCGACATGGTCCTCATTGTATATGACCCCACCGAAGTACATCACCCGATTTTCAAAATACAATCGGTATGCTCTTTAACATGCCATGTTAATAGAAAAGCCATTGAAATTGTTATGCGATTCCCTTAAGCGTAAAGTGTCTGAGCGAGCATGACGCTGCAGATTACCCCCATCTATAGGACCGCAAGGAAGGAGTTTTTCTTCTCCAAAAACACTAAATTCCAACCGTATAGGTCTTAGCCTAATTAGTCTCTAGTGCGAATCACCTAATTTGAAGTTTAATTACTCGTGGGAACAAAATGCGAAAATCTAAATTTTTCACAACCCCAAATGAGAGAGACGCGTTCAGAGTCCGACGCGTAGTCTAGAAGGAGCTCAGGCTCGGAGATGAAGAAGGTGATGAGCGATTCCGGAGGGAACGCAAAAGAAGAGGCTGGCAACGGCGCCCACGCCACAGCCGCCGCCGTAATTCCGAATCCCGATTTCCGGCCTCCGTAGGCGCGGGCTTGCGGCCGAGCAATGGGTAGCGTCCGGTAACAGTCCGGACCGAACCCAAGTCCCGTCTAATTACTAACCATTAAAAAAAAATTGGTCTCCCAGTCCTTACCATGACTGAGGCTGTACGAGAAAATCCTTTTTAAAGATCTCGATTTTGCTGAAATGCAAACTGCTTGTAACCGTCCTTCTTGGATGTATTGAGCCAGGGTGACTCGCTTACCCGAGAAGTCCGTAGTGTCCTCTCCGTAGAAGTAGCCGGGAGCTGCCTCCACATCGTCAAGTCAGAACCTCAACGCTTCCAATGCTCCAAGAAAGCAACGACCTCCGCCTCCCTTGTATATTCAGAACGAGAGTAAATTGACAACGTGTTCAGGATGTGTAGTTGAATTCTATAAATGCGAGTGTTTTTTTTTGTTATTATATCTAGATTTAGTATAATATTTAGGTTTTAGTATATACACCGTTAAATTTTGATCGTTTTAATCCCGTGGAGGGTCGATTCGGTGCATGAAACACTCGATTTGTAAAGATAAAATTAAATAATAAAGTGCTTTTTTTAATTTACTCATGTACTAAATTAACTTCTTTAAGTAAACGTCAGCTGGGCGAGTTCAATGACCTGTAGGTAGTTAGTACGCAAAGACCGACAACTACTTACAAGCTCATTGACTCGTTTACTTAAAGAAATCAATTTCGTACATGCGTATTTGGAGGTAGTGGAACAGGGAGTAAAGTCCCACATACCTCCGTTGAAAAGGGAGGATCCTCCGACCAGACAGGTGTTATATCTGGTGGGCTACTGCCCGATAGATGATTTCGGGTTTGTTCTATATGTTCCAATCGCGCCGCGAATCTTACTTGCGCGATGCAGGATTAGTTCTTATTGTGACGACATGGATGTCGCTACATCACTCCCCTCCGGAGATCGGAGATCGATGGTTCTTGATGCTTCTTGAGGCGTCGTGATGCGTGCCAGGCCAATGGAGGTTGGTTCCAGTGAGTCGGAACCGGATTCCGCATAGTTCTCGGTGAGTCGGAACTGTCTGCGGTGATGCCCCAGTGAGTCGGGGTGGTGCTATCCCAGTGAGTCGGGATATGATGCTGCAGGCTCCAGTGAGTCGGAGTATTGCGGCTGGCTCCAGTGAGTCGGAGCGGTGCTGTGCGACGTAGGGCTTGACTGCTGTCGTCGACCAGGAGAGGTTCTTCAAGGCTCTTCATGTGACTGGCCGAAGGTACAGGTGCTTAGCCAAGGTCGCTGATGAGGCTGAGGGTGATGACCAGGTATGACCAAGTAGGCATGCTGGTGGTCAGGATACCCATATAGCCGTGGGTGCTGGCTGTATGGCTCGCTGCTCGAAAGCTTGAGGAAGTGATGATGACGTCACGAAGTAGTTGCTGCACGAAGGCTGCACTGACGTTCTTTGTCGAGGGTCACCAGTTTAGGGGTAGTGGAACAGAGAGTAAAGTCCCACATACCTCCATTGAAAAGGGAGGATCCTCCAACCAGACAGGTGTTATATCTGGTGGGCTACTGCCCGATAGATGATTTCGGGTTTGTTCTATATGTTCCAATCGCGCCGCGAATCTTACTTGCGCGATGCAGGATTAGTTCTTATTGTGACGACATGGATGTCGCTACACGTATATTAATTCGAGTTTTATCTTTATAAATCGATAGTGTTTCATGTACTAGATCGACCCTCCACTGGATTAAAACGATCAATATTTAACGGTGTATAGTTTACTTTTAATTAGATCTACACGGGTTTTCCACCAGTGTGTGTACGAATGTGTTTGTTAAAACATTATCAAGTAATAGATCTATGAAACAATGCAGTCTAACACATTATTTATTACTAAGAGCTTAGGGAGAGAAGATTCTCCTTCTCATTTCTTCTCTCCCATACATAAATTCGAAATAGAAAATCTGTACCTCTACCATGAGTTTTAAGCAATAGTATTCGTCGCTACTCGATATCGACGGCGTAAATATTTTGTATGGCAAATTTTGGTTCTGCAAGTCACCGCTAGAGGCGCTGCAAAATTTGCCATACAAAATATTTACGGCGTCGATATCGAGTAGCAACGAATACTATTGCTTAAAACTCATGGTAGAGGTACTAAACAGTGGCAGCAGTCGCAGCACAAACTCAAAAACGAGCTTTTTTGTACTTTTAAACTTCCAGACACAGTGATAGTACGAGTAACATTTATCTACAAGCAGTTATTTGAAACGTTGCAGCTTTGCTTTTTATTAATTTTGTACAGCTACAAGTTTTATCGAATTTGTAAGGTTTTTCACCAGTGTACTTATGAATGTGACTTTTCAAAATGTGTATATATTATTGTATGTTTAATTTTGTAAATATGAACCTTTTTATGGTATTTTTTTTTATTAAACTTGTAGTAACTTGCGATTGTGACTTTTCAATGCATTCTATGTGTCATAAATTATGTTTAATTCTGTAAATAAAAAAGAAATCTTGCGGAAAGTCATGGAATGGAAAATGCGATACAACTGGCACAAATGATTATCAACACAGGTCCCAACCTCATTGCCAAAAAAGAAAAGCTACCGGCTACTTCGCAGTAGGAGAATCCCTCGCCAAGCAGAGCTTGGTCTGTCCCTCGTATTCTAGGATGGCAGGGGGGCACAGATCATGTCAAGTCTTTCATTGCCGTATTGAGCCAGGATAACTCGCCTAACAGTGACGTGGAATCGCTGGGATTTATTCCCAGTTCGTCTGCAGCGCCAGTACTTAACTAGTAGGTCCTGAGACTTAGCCTGAGAGAAGAAGGAAAGGGTGCAGATGGCATAATGGTGCTGGAGGCTACCTCCAAGCGAAATGAGTTCCTTCTGAAACGCTCCAAGTTGAAAAACGACCTGGGGTTATTCTCTCACGAAGAAATAAGGTAACTGGGTTGGTGTAGGTTGATGCCCAAGGTAAACTGGTCCCAGCTTCCTCAGGTTCTATTCAACGGCACTGTTATTCCAATAAGTGAGAAGGTTAAGAACTTAGGGGTTTGGATTGACAAACATCTTTCCTGGGGTCCCCAACTACAAGAGGTAAGTCGCAAAATATTTGCTTCTGCCAAGTCCCTGAGACGATTGCGTAACTTTCTGCCAACTGCCACTAAAATTGCACTTGCTCAGTCCCTTTTACTCCCCATCCTAGATTACGCTGATGTCAGTTATCTCGATCTCACTGAGGCACAACTAGATAAACTTGAGCGCCTTCAAAATGTTTGCATAAGATTCATATTTGGCTTGCGCAAGTATGATCACATATCCATTTTTCGTACGAAACTCAAGTGGCTTCCAATACGTCTTCGCCGGAATGCACACATCTTGTCTCTGCTCTACAGTATTCTGTTCAATCCTAAAACCCCCGCTTATCTTAAAGAACGATTCAAGTTCCTTCATGACACACATTCTAGATATCTTAGGTCATCGGAAAATTTGGGACTGCAGATGCCAAGCCACTCGACTAATTTTTATGGCAAGTCGTTTGCAGTTCAAGCAGTGCGGCTGTGGAATGATTTGCCCGTGTCGGTAAGGCAAGCTCAAACACAACCGATTTTTAAAAATATGGTCAAGGATCACTACCTCTCCTCTTGAACGTCATTAAGTACGCTATTTCTCTGCTTTCATATAAATATATATCTATATGTAAATGTATATATATTATATTGCTTGTATTATATGTATTTTATTAGTTATGTATTGTATATATGTAAATAGTAGGTACACCATAAACTACCTGAGTATCTTTTTCTCCTTCTCTGTGTAATCCATCCAAAGGTTGTCTGTAAGAGATCGCTTTTAGTGATAAGACCGCCCATTGTGACACCCTATTAATTTTAAGTTCTTTATGTAATTTTATTTTTGGTGTACAATAAAGAATACATCTATCTATCTATCTATCTGGGCCGTAAAATTCAAAAATGGGGAAGGTTGGTAACCAGAAAAAATTGAGACTGCTTACCGCTCAGCAGGGTGTGCTCCTAGCAGTTAAGACCACACTCCGAAGAACCGACAACCAGAAGGCACACAAAGGCAACCTGAGCCGAAGTGCACCACTGACACTGGTGCGACAGGGGTTGGCTGCCTTATAGCAGCCGATCCAGCAGCAGTTCTCCGTGTTGGAAAGCATTTGACCGCCGCCGTTGCTTAACCCAAACCGGACCCATTGGGGTAAACAGGCGCGGGGCTGTGTAGAAATCCGTGAGGTCGGCCGCGGTAAAACAGCTGCAAGGGACAGCTTCCCCGCCTAAGGGCTGATTTCATCATTCAATATAAAAACTTAGTTCAACTAAACTGAGCTCAGCATAATAATAATAATAAATTTTATTCAGATAATAATGTTTACAAAAAATTAACATTAAGCTAACACTGACATGGTTTACCATACAATTATAGTGCCTAAAAATAAACTAAACTAAAATATTATTAAAGGTGCAATTGATAGTGGATCGGAATCACAATGTTTGATTGCGGACCGCCCGATCTAGGTTAGTTTAAACCTGTGTTTCAGGCCATCACTTTACAGGACAGTTACATTGCGACAGTAAATTTTAAGGTTAGAGTAAAAACTATTATAAAAAATATATTCTATTAATAACTATGAAAATAAGCTTATGGTACATTAATATCTATATAAAACTATGTCTATGAATTTATACAAAAATAAACATTAACGAGGGGAATCAGATAACATTATGCCAAAATTTCTAGAAGTTGTTCTGTGTCAGTGTAATTGAGTGTCACTAAATATTCTGACAACATCTTACTACATGTTTTATACCTTACACTATAGAAGCTTAGTACTTTATTTAGCCTGTTATATAGAAAAGGTCCCAAAAACACGTAAAAACGCTTAGCGAAGGCATGTCTGGTTTGAGGCTTTATGCAAACTAAGTCCTTCCTTCTCTTGTCAGAAGGTAGATGGTCAAAAGGAAGTACCGAATGCTGGTATAGTACTATGTTTAAAATAAATAATTGCCGCACTGTAAGCACATTACATGATGTGTAGAGCTGGTGCGTAGGGAATCTAAAAGGGCGAAAGGTAGCAACCTTGAGAATAGCTCTTTGAGCACGCTCTAACGGGAGTAAGATGGTTTTAGCCGCACCACCCCAAGAAGTTATGCAATATGTAAGAATGGATTGACACAAAGCCATATATACTTGTTTAATTAATTTATAGTCGGCTATGTTCCGTAAATTTTTAAAAACATATATTAATTTGCGCACTCTCGTACACAGTAACTCGATATGTTTACGGAAATTTAGATTTGAGTCAATCGTGACACCTAGATATTTTAAATGGTCAGCTTTGGCTAAAGTAGGGCAAGAGCATGCAGCGTCAGCAAACGTGCAGTTATGTGCATGAATGTTTAGATTATTAAGCGGTAAGTTAGCATTTCTCATAGTAAATAAAATGTAGTTTGTTTTATCTGCGTTTAATGTTAGGATATGTTTCTGAAGCCACTTAGACACTATGTTAAAACCATTTTGAGCATATTTATAAACCTCAGCTCTTGTCTTACCTGAAAACAATAGTGCGGTATCATCCGCATATGATATTATAACACCATTTTGGAGTGACAGGCTGCATAGTTCATTTATGTAGATTAAGAATAATGTGGGCCCTAAAATGCTACCTTGTGGAATGCCAAAACAGCTGTTTTTGAGATCAGAACTGGTGTACTGACCTATTTTTACACATTGATGACGATTGCTGAGATAGTCAGAAAATAGTAAAAGTTGTTCTCCTCTTATCCCAAGTGTTTCAAGCTTGTGCAAAAGTAATGAACAAGATATAGTGTCAAAGGCCTTGGCAAGGTCAAGGAAGATCCCAATTGTGTGCATACCATTATCTAGGTTAGTGGAAATATAGTTAGTCAAATTGTGGACAGCTTGGCTAGTTGATTTTTTAGCCCTAAAACCAAATTGATTATCTGATAGTAGTCTGTTATCTTCTAGATATTTTATCAATCTACTGTTCACAATTTTTTCTAAAATTTTTGAGAGGCCTGTTAACACTGAGATGGGTCTGTAGTTATTCACATTTGTTTTATCACCAGATTTGAATACAGGTGTAACCACAGCCTTTTTAAGTAAATTTGGAAATATGCCCTTGGATAAGCAAAGCTGAAAGATGTGGGTTAGAGGAGGGGCAAGCAGGTATTTAAATCTTTTAAGAATATAATTAGGTATGTCGTCCCACCCAGTGGCACATATATCTTTAAGCTCGCTTATAATTCTGACTACTTCGTTAACGTCGGTATCTAATAAAACAAAAGAAATCAGTGTGGAGGGAGTCATGGTCGAGTTGTGTTGGGAAATGATACTTGAGTGAAGTGTTTTTTCAGCTAAGTTTTTACCAACTTTAACAAAAAAGTGGTTTGCTTTATTTATTGCTACTGTTGGGTTTATATCTGTCAATAAGATATCAAGCGGAGTTTCGGGTTTTGTGGATCGAAATATATTAGACTTAACAAACTTCCATACAAGTTTACTATTATTTCCAGCCTTCTGTAATTCATTTTTGTCGTACTGATTTTTTAGTTTTTTCAAAAGATTATTACAGAAGTTCCGATATCTTTTATAAGTTATAGAAAGTACTTCGTCTTCAGGAGCTGATTTCAATTTTAGGTGAAGTTTGTCTCTATGCCTTATACAACGAACGAGACCAGGGGTGATCCAGGGCTTAATGCAACTATACTTTCTTGGCATTGTCTTAGTAAACGTGTTTTTCTTTATCGCAGATTGTAAGGAATTTATGAAATAATGTAACGAAGTATTTGCATCGTCTGAATTATAAACAGGGTCAAGATCAATACCGCGTATGTCATTTTCAAGATTTGTCATATTGACTTTATTGTAGCATAATCTAGTTTAAAGACCCGTGTCGTAAACATGGGCGATAACAAAAGAATTGAAACTGAGTTTAGCGTAAACTAGGTTCAAGTCATCGCGGTGAAAGGCAAAATGAAGCTATAATCTCGATTAGGCGCTCAAACTGCGTTTTGTTTGAACGAATCGCGATTAGTTTATTAGTGAATTTGGCTCTAAGAAGCGCAAGGCCAATCCGTTTGGATTGCCCATCTATAAGTAAGAGCGTTACCAGAACAACTGGGAGCTTTCATAGTCAATTGGGCTTTACAACCCATGCTCATGCCTTTCAAATACAGTAAAAGCTCCTTATTCGCGCTTCCTTTATTCGCGTTTTCACTATTCGCGGATTTAAAAAATGCTACCCAATTCCTATATTCGCGACTAAAAATTTCTTTATTCGCGGATCTAATAAGTACATACATAATAATAAAATTATTCCAATAAGTATCCAACACAATATCCTTGTCAAATGGACTAATAAAAAAGTAAAATAGATCTTATTACAACTTTACCAAAAGTATGTTGTTAAATGATATCGCCGAGGACTTTGACACAAGCCGCCTTCGCCGCGAGCGGTGTTTTTGAGAATGTAAACAAACAGAATGAAAGCAACCTTATAACTCAATAAAAAAAGTATATTTTTAAATGTTGTTGTTCCGTTTATAGTAAAAGCCGCTTTGCGTGTTTTATTGTTTCGTCTTTCACATTCGTTACAAAAATTGTGATCGAGTAACACGTCTCTACTGCACTCTTCCTAGTTTATAATGTCAACTAAAAAAATTGAGAAACGAGTTTCGACACGAAAAAAATCTGTGTTACCGCTTAAAGTGAAAATAGAAATGCTTGATCGTTTACGCCTTGGAGAGTCATTTGCATCCATATCACGCTCATTCAATGTCAACGAATCAACTGTACGATACTACTAAGCAATCGATACTGCTAAGCAAGAAAAAAATACAAAATTCTTCAAACCATTGCCTAAGCCTTAAGATAATTAATTAAAATTTTCAAAAACTTCAATTAAATATTTTTTTTATATATTTGTTGTTTTTTTTTTTGTCACCTAGGAACGTATCCCCTATAATCCCATATAAATTACCATTCCGTATTCACGGTTTCTGTATTCGCGGCATATTTATGGAACACATACCCCGCGAATAAAGAACTTTTACTGTAATCCCGATAATCCACTCCGAAAATCCAATAATCCTCGATTTTGATGTCTCGCCTTCAATAGAGGACGTAGGCACGTATCGGGAATAAAAAGATGCCATTTCATGTTTATTCTGCTCTAAAGTACGTACAGCATAGTCTAGGGAAATGCTGCGGCCATGTGACTAGAAGATTGAGCGTTCTATTGTCTACGGATACGTGTAGACGGCCGACAAGTACGAACGGCGATCGAATATGCCATCTTTGCCCTGATGGGGAATACTCACGATTAGGCGTACGAACAGCAGCCGAAATATTGCGGAGGTAGCATGGTCATCTTGCTCAGGGTTTCCCATTCTACTGTGCACAAAGTGTTGAGAAATTCACCGTATTCAAAAGCTTTGTGCCAGACGTCAAATGGATTTAATGCAGGTGGCTGTTGAGGTAGGACCAAGGATTGATAAGAAAAATCGTTTTCACCAACGAGTCGTTGAAATTCCAAGAAAATCGAATAATCTAGAGGAGTTGGGTCGAAATAGCTGTTCCAACGTAGGCAGACCAATCTGGCTCGCGCTGTTATGGGCGTTTCGGGAGACTAAGATCCGAGGCCCAAGTAATGTGTCAGCCACACATAAAAGGCTGCCCCGATAACTGTCAAAAAATTACGAAATGCACCATCGTACTGGTTAGCGACCAGACGAGATGGCCCGATGGATATTCTCGAGGAGTTCGAGCGTCCCCGTAGTCTCCAGACTAGTCCCCCACTGATGTCGTCTCTTCAGTGAATGCTTAAGCAGCGAGGAACTCCATTTCACTTCCTTTACTCAAGTATTAAAACTTTAAGATAAAAGCTGAACAGAGGCAACGCTCCCTCTCTTAGAAACTGCACCTTACGTGGTATGCGCTCTAATCTCCTCGCCGACCACCACAACCTGGAGACTGAGAAACCAGCTCTCTTATTCCTTTCGGAGACGCCGATCAGAAGTCCGTCAGATGTGTCGTACCTGGCTTACATATTGGATGAGATGTCACAGGCGACAGCGAACGTCATGCGTTTCGGCGCAAATGGTATAAACAATTGACACTATTGCGGTGGCCTACGTGACCTAGCAAACGTGGGTGCGGAACAGCGATAAGCGAAGCGAAGCGGTCGCATTCGTTGGTTTGATATTTTCGCATGAACTTTTTCGGTTTGGTAACATGTTTTATATAAAAGCCGTGTCGCCGTTTTTTTGCTGCAAACCATTCTATTTTCAATTATATTAAGATTTTTTGATATACATAAGTAGTTTAAGTTTATATCATATTTGTAAGGTTTTTTCACCAGTTTTTATGAATTTTTGATGAATTTGTCAGTCTTATTGTAAGTTAATTATGTAAATATGGATCTTTTTAATGTTATTTTTTGTCGTACTTTTACTAAAATTATGACTAGTGCTATGTTGACTCTTACGACCGATGTGACCTTTGTGCCTAAGTCTATTCTATTCTATTTTTTGTTAATGGCAAATGAGCCGATGTCGACTATTCTGCTAATGTCGGAAGTAAATTGGAGAAGCAAGTTTGTGCCTAAGTCGTATCGTTATGACTTATACGACAGTTGACATTTATGACAGGTCTGACCTTTGTGCATAAGTCGTATTTTTATGATTCATAGTCATATAAATACGATTTGTGACTATATTGACTTTTAAGACAGGAATGGCAGTTTAAGTTGTATATATTATATTGGACTACGCTGAGTTTTATGACCGTGTTTTACTTGTACTACCATAATGACTTTTGTTACAATATTGACTTTGACGACAAGTATGATCTTTGTGCCTAAGGCCTTTTCAATAGTCAGATAACTGTCATCTAAAAAATCAATATGGTGGTTTGACTTATTTCCTATATAAAAGCAGTCAAACCGCCATTTTTATTCCCGAGTTAAAAAATATATGATTTTGACAAGTTGTGTGTAGCCATGGTTGAGCGAGTGGACGCAGCCCTAGTCATACCCTTCGTGTAAGGTTACTGGTGAACCATGCAAAAAGAAATAGGAGATACCTGCTCAGGTGGCCTCTTATTTCTCTCTCGATTTTTTTACCTACCCTTCTACTCCCACATCCCACCAGATCCTAAAGGTTTAGTAAGGCGTTATTTTTGGGTGAAATTTTCTAAATGTTTTTTTCCTAATGCCCGATTTCGTATCATACACGGATATCGAGGGATATGCCTTGGGGGCGTGGCACGTGGCGCCTCGATCTGGGCAAACGACCCTTATAATCGAACAACGGCTGTACGCTTCATTCATTCGCTTTGCAATTGCGTACAGGGTACTACTGATGCGTAAAAAACCAAAATGCCGAGTTGTGCAGTAATTATATGCAAAAATAGGTCACATATCATCAACCTGAAGACAAATAGCGTATCCTGCCACCGGTAATTAAACAATTAAGTCACTGTTTTATATTTTAAATCAATTTTTAAATATTTCACGAACTCAAGTTCGGAACGACACGAACTAGACCGAACTAGCCCGAATCTTCCCGAACGCAATGACCGCAATGACCGTTCAAGATTTAGAGAGGTGCAATCGAGTGCGTGAGGCTGATTTTATCGATATGCGTATTATTCGCAGTTCAATATATTTTTTTACATTTCTATGAATATTGTCGTATTACATGTATAGTAAGAGTTAAATTAGTTATTGAATGAATGTTGTTTGAACGAAATTAAGGTATTGTTATTTCAATACCCGTGAACTTAAATTGACACTATATCTAAAGATTGAGGTGATCAAAAATTATAGTACAATATGATAAGTAGCACGATAAACAAGTATAATTTTATACAGTTATTTATTTTTGGTCAAAAGTTACAATATTTTATGTTCGCTATGCAAAACTATTAAATCATTATTTTTTTAAATCTGGGTATTTGGTGTTTTCGTACGCCCTAGTTGTAGTGGAGCTGGACCAGCATTGATCCAAGCATTTTTATCTTGAATATAATTCTCCAACTTATAATAATATAATTTCTATTCCAACTCCTTCTGTTTTCATGCAGTACGACTGTGTAACTCACTTCCAGCAAAGATTTGTGATGAAAAAAATATCTTTTTTTGCGATTCGGAAAAGTCTTTGAGAAATTTTGGAATTGAACCATTTACATAGGTAAATTTATACGGAATCCTTGGTGCGCGAGTCGGATTCACACTTGACCAGTATTTTTTTGTTAGATGTATTTATTTTGAGTAGTTAGTGTGAGTTATTTCATCATAACGAATTCGATCCTGTCAGCATCAACTACCTACAATTTATTTAAAATGAAAACGAGTTTGCTAGATGACGCTATTTTGATTCCATAGAAATTTATGTTAACGCTAGCAAGTTTGAATACGTGTATAAAATTTACCTAAATGTTTAAACCAACTCTGAATGTAGGTAGTCACATAAGATTAAAATCATATAGTTAAGATTAAGTAATATATTGTTTAATAATAACAGCAATTTAATTTAACAGAGAACGTTCCCTTGAACCGGTAATACGATATAAAAAAACTAATTCCTATTTTATTTTATAATCATTACTCACTTTTCGGATAAGTATATAAAAAAGAAATTATTTAAAGAAAATTAGACGAAGTAATTATATTACAAGAATATGCTGAAATTAAATATCGATAACAATTATCGACAATCGGTTCGATGCTCTAATTGCATACATGTGCATTGAATGTTTCCGTGCTTACAAGCGAATGCCCCGCCCATTCTATTTATGTGTGCTATTAGAAATTGATTTAGTGTGCCTGCTTTCTTCTTAGTGTGCGTGTACAAATTTTGAGTGTGTGTCGTAAATACACTATTTGTGAATGTTGTAATTATTTTGGTGGGAGATAAGCGGTTGCGCAAGGATTTCTTATTACTTTGCAATGAAGGCATATCTCCGGATATCTATGGTATCATATGACTTTATGTTAACTTCTATTACAGGTCTATCCTAGTCTATGAGCCTAAGTCATATCTTTATGACTATATTGTACTTTAACTACAACAATAACTTTTGTGAGTAAATAGATAGTTTTAAAAATAATAATAATAAATAATATCGGCTGGTTTGAGTAGAGATTCGCAAGAGCAAACGTGTTCGGGAGAGGATGTATGATCCAGTAAGGTGCTGGTAGGGATCTTGGCCGTACTTCCGGGATTGTCCTGATAGCCGTGGTTTACCTCTCCACTCCTCAAGCACCTCAGGATATGTTGTCTTGTTGCTACGTCACTTCGTGCTAGCGGCCGTTTTCGGTGGCCCATTTATTGAGTGTGCAAGTCACTCCCTGCCTTTTTACCGATGGATATTAATGACATTGTTTAGGCAGGAACCATAGTTTTAACATAGTTCCTAGTAACCAGTCCACTTAAGACTCTAAAAACCATAGCCCTATTGTCTTTGTTTTCCATGTGTCACAATAGTTTTCACCAACCGGGGGTTGTCCTTCGATGCACTGGCATTGTGCGTACAGGGATAATCGTCGGTTGGCATCACGTTCCATTCAAAATATCTAAAGGGCCTCTGCGAGTTGGTTTCGGCTCCTCGTACGCCTTCCGAAGGTCCAGGACCTCAGGGTCCTGAGATATACAAATACATAAAAAATAATAATAATATATATTTTTTTAATATCTGTATTAAGAATATCTGTATTATTGTAAAAAATATGTAATTAAGAAAAATAAAGAGAAAAATAATAATAATAATGTTTTTGTAAAGAAATATTTAAATATGTATGTATAATGTAAATAAATGTATTTAAAATTAATAAATGGAATAATGATAAAACATTTATTTCGGATGAACTCCATATTCTGTTAGTTACAATTATCTTAATTGGAAGTTATTTACAAGAACCTGCATCAAAAATAAATCACCAATTGTAAAAAAAAAATCGAGATTTTTAATTATATAAATATTTATTTTCATGTTGTGTTTTATTTAGTTTTTTTTACCTACCCTATTTTTATTAACTAGCTGACCCCATCTTGAGACACTGAAACTCACTTAAAGTCACCCAAAGGGCAATGGAACGGGCTAGGGCCGTGCGTCATTGAGACGCCATGGTGGCGTAGCCAGTTCAAGACGCCATTAAAAAGTATGGATTGGCTGTGTGGCCAACAGCCGCCAGTTGAAGCACACACCATAGAGCTGCATACATTTCCTTGGTTGCGTGAACTGGCTGCGCTGCCATGGCGTCCCGGTGAGGCACGGGCCCTATGCTCGGAGTTTCCTTGCGTGATCGAGTCAGGAATGAGGATATCCTTATGAGAACCAAGGTTACCAACATAGCACGAAGAATTGCCAAACATAATTGGCAATGGGCAGGGCACATTGCTTGCAAAACGGATGGCTGTTGGGCCTGTTGGGGCCGGAAGGTTCTAGAATAGCGGCCACCTACCAGAAGAGTCGCGTTGGAAGGCCTCCTACAGGGTGGACCGATGACCTGGTAAAAGTTGTGGGAATCAGGTGGATGCAAGACGCACAGGACCGTTCATTGTGGCAACACTTGGGGGAGGCCTATCTCCAACAGTGGATGTCTTTCGGCTGAAATGATGATGATTAGCTGACCCCGCGGTTCTAGACGCTTCTTTGGTACGCGGTAAATAATTTGAACCATTTGCTATGATTACGCGCATCCGCCCACTACGATATAGAGGTCGTGGGTTCGATTCCTATCCAAGACAAAATAATGTTTGTGTGATGAGCACGATCATTTGTTCTGTGTCTGGGTGTAATTTATCTATAATATGTATGTTTATCAGTTGTCTAGTACTCATAACACAAGCTCTGTTTAGTTTGGGACTAGATAACTTTGTGTGATAGTTGTGGAAAAAAACCGAAACCTGATTAAAGTTTGTTCAAAATCAATAACTGAATCGATTCCAATCATTTTTACACCTAGTTATATTTTTTTCTCAAAAATATTTAAAAAAGGCCGCAAGTTGGACACCACTGACACCATAGATATCCGACTGACATAAGTACAACAAAGGTCGCGACAGGTCATAGTGGGCATTAAATGCCAGCGCACAACTGGGTGCAGGAAAAAACAACCCCTCAGTCACCTGGGTGACCCAGTGACCACGTATTTGTGCGGACAACCAGATGACATAAGCTTTTAACTTTGTGATTTTTTATGATACAGTTATGAAATTTTGTACACAGATTAATTAATTTGTTTCAGGTTTTGCATATATTAAAACTAATGTTTTCTAATATTATTATGGATTCGTATCGTCTTAAGTTTTTAAATAAAAAACTTTTTGCTTATTTCAACATTTATTTGGGCGTATGTAAAAATGTATTGTGGTTATACAAAGCGGCTGAATGCGCAAACGTAGCGGGGCAGTGCGTACAATGTAGCGGCTTCTCTCCCGTGTGCGTCCGAATATGGTATTGGAGTATTGTTTGAGTCTGAAATTACAACAAAAATATACCTACTTTTCATTACTCATACGCTGAAGCTGTCAAATAATAAAAAAAAAACTAGTTCTATCTTCCCATTTCTATTGATCTATGTCTCAACTTTCTATACAGCCATTTATTTACAGCGCGATGTAAAATTGAAATTAAGATAAGTATCTATATATATTTTTAAATTACATAATTATTTATAATTTACTTTCAATTAATTTTTTAAGAATAACATAGATATGAGAAATAGTTACCATTTTTCACTGATAAAAATGAAAAATGATGGCTGAATGGCTATTCAACCTAATCGGCTAATCGGCTGATTGACTACAGAAAAAAAAAAAAAATGGCGGGAAACTTGTTGTAGAATTTTGTTTACAAGGTACTTTACTAAATCTTTGCTGTAATAAATTTTTTAATTACACAATAATCAGATTCAGTTAAGGATTCGCCTATTTCTTAAGAGAAGAGGTTAAAGCAGTAGTCGGAAACTTTTTACGGCCTAAATCAAAAGAAACATATCTAAAATCATACGACGACCTTTGACGACGACTCAGGTTTTTATTTTTATTTTCCTTTTATTCGTAATGAACAGTGTTTACCTTGGGTTAAAGGCTGATTTAGTCCCTCGAATATTAGCGACCTCGCTTCGCTCGGACGCCAAACTTCTTCTCGGGACTAAATAAGTTACTTTCACCCATAAGGTAACAATGTACTATTAAGTAGCTGCTACCAGCGCCTTCGCGCGCGTGAAAGTCGTTTCACCCCCTTAGAGGTGGAGTTTCGTAAAATCCGCTTCTTAGCGAACGTCTACACTCTATAAGGAACCTACCTGCCAAATTTTAAGTTTGTAGGTGTTATAGTTTCTGAGATTTCGTGATTAATCAGTGAATGTTAGGTACATCGCTTTTATCTAAATAGAATAAAGTGAACGTTAGAATGGCTAAATTGCTTCTATTTGCTTACCATGATGCAAGAATTGCTTATTTCAGAAGTTAAAATATTTAAACATTTGTAGGGTTCACCCCTACCACATAGTTTATTTACATTTATAATAAACTCACTCAACACAACAATTACAACACAAACATAAACACAGTTACGTTATTATTTATATTAGAATTTACGTTTATCATAATTACACAACACAACATTCACGGCATTTATAATGTTCAACATTATAATGTCAGGTGGTGTCGGTGGCCAAAGCCCGCGGGCCGCGAGCGCGAGCGGTTGAGCGGCCAGGTGAACTCATTTACTTTTTGACGAACGGAGGTCAGTCGGTCACAGACCTCGCCGCTTACCGCCTGCGCCGTGCCCGTGATTTACTAATCGCATATTGTTACACGTAGTTTTATTGTTTTCGTGAACTATTGTATTGTGCTGTGACTGTAAATTGTGTGTCTCTTCTGTCCGTTCTCCTTCTCGTCATATGTGTTGTGTATGGACTGACAAGTACATAAACCGTGAGTAGCGAACTAGTGAGTTTTATTTCCACGCACCCGCACTCACCACCATACACTCTCGCTAAACATTTAACTATGACCGTCCATTCTGATATCAGAATGGCTGGATAATTTTGATAGTTATATACCGTGGAGGGTCGATTCGGTTCATGAAACACTATCGATTAGTAAAGTTAAAATTAAAAAATAAAGTTTTATTTTTAAAACCCGAATTAATTTACGCATGTACGAATTTCTTTTAGTAAACGTCAGCTGGGCGAGTTCAATGACCTGTAGGTAGTTAGTACGCAACTACCTACAAGGTCATTGACTCGTTTACTTAAAGAAATTAATAACGTACATGCGTATATTATTATTATTTTTTAATTTATTTACTGGGCGTTGTCGCTTAGCGACCACATCGCCCAGTACATGCGTATATTAATTAGACTTTTAGAAAAAAAAAGTACTTGATTTTTTTATTTTATCTTTACAAAATATCGATAGTGTTTCATGTACCGGATCGACCCTCCGCGGGATTAAAACGAACAAAATTTAACGGCGTATATTTCGAGCCTTACTGAACTGGATAATGAATTGACCGTAGAAAAAGTGATCGATTTGAAAATGCAAACTAACCTCAAGTCGCGGACATTACAGACAAATAATACTCATCTCGAATTGCTTTACAAATTACAACATTTTAACTCGGGACTGGGCTCAAGTACATTATTCTGAAGTACAAAAATTTTATGATTCTACTCCAGGATTTGTAGAGCTCGATAGTAACGATGTTTTTAACAAAAATTGCATTGAACCGTTCATTGTGTCCTGAGTTAAGCTTAGCGAATACTGACAAATGCTTGCACTGACTGGAAAGGTCCACTCAAATCTGTATGGTTCTTTCTTCAAAAGGCCATTTCAGACAAATCTGCATGGTCCTCATGTGATTTGACCAATACATATTTCCTGTATGGACTTTAAAAGAGACTTTGACCCCTGAGTTTGTTTCGGTGTTTCTTCTCAGGGTAGTCAGCTAGGAAACACCGGCCTCGTCTAGTTTAAAATGACAAAAAAAAAAAAATTTGACGTGTAAAAGTGTTTTTAAAACCTACTTACAAAATAAATATCATTTATCATTTAGAACATCATTGAAAATTGTACGCTTGATCACATATTTTTTGAGTGCACAAACAACATTCCACCTTTAGACTTATATAGTCGTCTCCCGAAACTCAAAATTCCTCTCCCAATTAATGTCCCTGCCCTCCTAACCTATCCTTCTCCAGAACTGCTTGTGGCGTTGATGATCTTCATCCGTCACAACAATATAAAACTATGAGTCATAAGCTCCAAATATTCTGTCTAAGTAATTGTGGTTTACGTGTGTATTTAATGTTTTAACAATTATATTATTTATGTATCTTTATTTTATGTTTGTTTCAGTCCAATACTAACACATCAAGTGCAACTGTACCACTCGAAGGATTTTAATCTCCAGTCACAAGCCCTTTTATTATTATAATTTTTTTTAACAATTTTTTTTTTATACACTACTTGCTTCTCCAATTTACTTCCGACATTGGCAGAATAGTCGACATCGGCTCATTTGCCATTAACAAAAAATAGAATAGAATAGAATAGAATCATTGAAAATTCTTTAACTGCTATTTCACATGCTGTTATTTTGCAAAATGAAGCCTTTCAAAATGTCTTGTGCTAATTTATGTCATGGGTGTCTGAATTGAAAAAGCCAACGTCCACTGATGAAATTACTTCAAAAATTAACGAATGTTTTGCCGAGGGGGAATACCAAAATGTAAAATCTGATTTATTACAAATGATACGTGGCAAACGGAGCGATATAGTGCAACAATGTCTTGATGCTATACTTACGTTAAAATTGAACGGAGCGTCTATTCGGTATATGAAACACTATCGATTTGTAAAGATTAAAATGAAAAATAAAGAACTTTTTTTAAAATTCGAATTAATTTACGCATGTACGAAATTGATTTCTTTAAGTAAACGTCAACTGATTGAGGCCAATGAACTGTAGGTAGTTAGTACGCAAAGACCGACAACTCCCTACAAGGTCATTGACTCGTTTACTTAAAGAAATTAAGCTTCGATCAGCAGACGTTTTAATTTCGTACATGCGTAAATTAAATCGAAATTTAAAAAAAAGTACTTTATTTTTCATTTTTATCTTTAAAAATCGATAGGGTTTCATGTTCCGAATCGATCCTCTACGTCTACGGGAATAAAACGGCCAAAATTTAACGGTTTATATATAAAAGAAAGGCGTGTTAGTTACACTATTTATAAGTCAAGAACGGCTGAACCGATTTGGCTGAAAATTGGTGGGAAGATAGCTTAGAACCAGGAGGACATAGGATATTTTTTATACCGTTAAGTAAAAATAATAATAATAAGTAAAAAAACAAAACTGCTAATTTATTGGTAGGTATAAGGTAGAGTAGGAGAGTAGAGTACAACGGAAGCGAAGCCGCGGGCAAAAGCTAGTATTATTATTATTATATACTTTATTTTACATTTTTCACGTTTTTTTCACTTTTTCTTTTATTTTACTTTTTTCTTTTTATTATGTTATAAATAAAAAACTTTTTGTTTATTTTAACGTTTATTTGGGAGTATGTAACAATTTATTGTGGGTATACAAAGCGGCTGAATGCGCGAACGTAGCGGGGCAGTGTGTACAGTGTAGCGGCCTCTCTCCCGTATGCGTCCGAATGTGGGACTGGAGTATTGTTTGTGTCTGAAATTACAAGAAATATATAATTTATCTAGCTTGTGTCAGTAGCTTCCAGCGAAGAGGAGACAACAGGAGATATGTTTGAATAAACCAATCCAATTTCGTTATTGCCACATCTCTTCTCCGATTAGCTTTGGTTTTTTTTTTTATGGTAGGTAAAATCATCAAATGACCAATTCCGCCCTTGGGTGGGGCGGAAGATAGTGTCAGACTCTTACTGACTAAAAACCTACCGGTTTTATTTTCACATAACCTTTGGCCCCAGTAGGCTTCGCCCCGCTGGGCCCCTACATTTTGTTGACAACTCCTTGAGGCGCGCGGGAACAGTGCGCGCCGTAAACGACCGATTGATTAGCTTTGGTGAAAATGGATCATGAGGAGAGGAGATGTCTCATTTTTCTGTAGAATTTTGTGCGGCGAGCGAGCAAGTGGTGTGGCAGAACGAAGGCTGCCTTCTCCACGCGCCTCTTCTCTCACAACTCACATCACACACACACACACACACACACACACATCACACACATACCACACACACATCACATGTTGTGAGCTCACATCTCCTCTACGCTTTGGTGGTAACCGGGCCTAAAAGTAGGTTTATTTATACAAACTTCCAACCCCCGTTTTACCCCCTTAGGGTCGGAATTCCGTAAAATCCGTTCTTAGCGTATGTCTACAACCTATAAGGAACCTACCTGCCAAATTTTAAGTTTGTAGGTGTTATAGTTTCTGAGATTTCGTGATTAATCAGTGAGTGGTATTTCGCTTTAGAGCTATGAGTAGTTACTTCTAGGGAAGCGTGCACCATCTTCGGCCACATCATCGCTTACCATCAGGTGAGATAGTGATCAAACGTGAGCGTATCGAAAATAAAAAAATATTCTAGATTAGCGATCAGGTACCGGAAGACGCAGCGTTGGGAGGCCTCCCACAAGATGGACCGATGACCTGCCCCCCTAGCCAAGTAACAATCGTTTCGTTTAGCGTGAACGCTTGGAGTTGGCCACGCCCCCAATTCCTTTGTTCTGACGTCATCTCAACGCTCAGTCACGTAATCAGAACAAACGAATTGGGGGCGTAGCCAACTCCAAGCGTTCACTTGGCTAGAGGGGGCTTGTGAGGGTCGCGGGCATCTCATGGATGCGAGACGCACAGGACCGGTCGTTATGGCGACACTTGGGGGAGGCCTATGTCCAAGAGTGGACGTCTTTCGGCAGGAATGATGATGAATACTTACAGTGAAAGCTCTCCCACAGTAGTCACAGATCTTGTTGCGAGGCGGTCTTTTCTTGTTATGAACGTAGGTGACATGGCGGTTGAGTGAGTTTCGACTTTTGAAGATCTGCACACAATATACATATCTATTTATTTATTTACTTAAACTTCATGTACAGTACATAGGCGGACTTAATACAGCGAGGTAGGGCGGCCTAACTGTTATGAGGCCCCGGGCGGTAGACCTTCGCGAGGCCCTCGGCGGTAGACCTTAGTGCGGCCCTCAGCGGTAGACCTTCGCGAGGCCCTCGGCGGTAGACCTTCGTGAGGCCCTCAGCGGTAGACCTTCGCGAGGCCCTCGGCGGTAGACCTTCGTGAGGCCCTCAGCGGTAGACCTTCGCGAGACCCTCGGCGGTAGACCTTCGCGAGGCCCTCGGTGGTAGACCTTCGTGAGGCCCTGGACAGTAGACTTTCGCGAGGCCCTCGGCGGTAAACCTTCGTGAGGCCCTGGACAGTAGACTTTCGCGAGGCTATCGGCGGTAGACCTTTGCGAGGTCTTCGGCGGTAGACCTTCGTGAACCCCTTGTCCTTTTTGCAAAGTATGTGAATCAAATCTAGGTATTTGTTATCATTCTTTTGAATGTCGAAATATAAGTTTTTTACGACATAAACGACCTAAACGTATCTTTTTTCCCCCCTTAACTTAGAAGTTTGATTTTTTTCATAACTTCAAGGGACCGCAGACCTCGGTATATGGTTTAAATTTCAACTCGATATCTCCAGGCGTTTCCGAGATAAAGGGTCTTGACAGATAGACAAACGACAAAGTGTTCCTAGGGTTCTGTGTTTTTTCTTTTGAGGTATGGAACCCTAAAAATAGAATAAAGTGTTATTGTAATTAGATGTTTATAATAATAAAATACATATATATTTTTCTAAAGTAATAAACTACTAAATACTAAAATAAATAGCAAAAAAATATAATTAAGAGAACATATCGATAAGTTATTGCATCGTTGATTGGTCGCAAGCGCTACTGCTGAGCGAGGATACCTAGGTTCCAATCTCAGTTCAAGTTAAAATTCAGGGGCGTAGATACTGCCTTATAAATGATAGGTACGAGGGCCCCCTGACGTGTGTGAAAATTCGTAACAGTCATGTTATTCACAACCTTAAATTCTCTTATTGATGAAAGCGGGTAAAAAAATAAATAATGTCATTTTATATATATATATATATGTTACCGGAAAATTGCAAACTCCGTAAGATTTTAAAATATCGCGAGAAATTGTAAACTAGTTTTTTCTGAATAAAACACGGGTATGTTTGAAACTAATTAATTTGGATGTGATTTATAGTGCACAAAACTATTTTTTCATAATATATAGAGAAATCATAATCTAATAAAGATTTATTACAATCATACGATGTCTGCAATTTTCCGGAGACATATACACCCCTATTTTTTAATTAGTGCAAAAATGGGGCTCAATCAGTACCCGTTACTGATCATATTTATGTAGTCAAAAGTAAAAAAAAACGAAATCTCAAAATTGCCCACGAAAATTTGTCATTTGGTAAATTCATAATTGAATCAATCATTCTTAAAAACTACTACTAGAAAATATTAAGAGCAGTGTTTTTCCATTTTTATTGACATTCATTCATAAACAATAACCTGTACAATGTTTCAATAAATTGAGTGAGATTTTGGGATATAAACAAACGCTCATAACTTTGCTGTTTATGAATATTATGCATTGAGACTTTACTTAAATAATAATAAGACCTTTTCTAATAAGCCCTTTAAATACTTAAAACACTAATTAAAAATAGTAGTGTATATAGGGTGGACAGCTCCATCCCGCTCGGTCGCACGCCTGACTTTGCAACACATCATGGTAACGCCTTTGCTTACCTTGGTACATTTAGGACATCGATGCGTGTTGATCTTGAAGTGTTCCCAGTTGATATGCACTTGTAGGTTGCTCTTCGTCACAAACTTAGCTCCGCATTCATCACAAATGAATCTGTTAACAACAAATAAAATTTGGTTACTGACTTCTCCTAGCAGTTTCACTGCGTGCTAAAAGTAGTACCGCTACGTTACTGTGTACTGAGCGCATTTCCTGGTGAGAAGTAACGTCAGTGAGAGCGATAAGATATAAAGAGATGTCTTATCGCTCTCACTGACGTATAGAGAGTGCGTGCTCAAGTGATGTTCTAGCCCCTGCGCAGTACTGTAGTGCGTCTTACAGAGCACGCAGAACTCACGTGTTTCTATAGTGCCTTTTACCACTTACCGCATCGCTCTCACTGACGTGTCTATAGAGTGAGAGCTCATGCGATACTGCAGTCCCTATGTAGTACTGTAGTGCGTTGCAGAGTACACAGACCACGCGTGTTTATAGTGTCGTGTGTTTAGTGTTATTTCTCACCTCTTATCACTCTCACTGACGTGTCTAGAGTGAGAGCTCAAGTGATACTGCATTCCCTGCGCGGTGGTTTAGTTCGTGTCGTGTGCTAAGCGCTGTTGCACGCGCTACTACTCACCTCTTATCACTCTCACTGACGTGTCTAGAGTGAGAGCTCAAGTGATGTTGCAGTCCCAACGTAATACTGTAGTGCGTTGCAGAGTACACAGACCACGCGTGCTTATAGTGTCGTGTATTTAGTGTTATTTCTCACCTCTCATCACTCTCACTGACATGTCTAGAGTGAGAGCTCAAGTGATACTGCATTCCCAGCGCGGTGTTTTAGTTCGTGTCGTGTGCTGAGCGCTGTTGCACGCGCTACTACTCACCTCTTATCACTCTCACTGACGTGTCGAGAGTGCGTGCTCAAGCGATACTGCATTCGCTGCGCGGTGTTTTAGTTCGTGTTGTGTGCTGAGCGCTGTTGCACGCGCTACTACTCACCTCTTATCACTCTCACTGACGTGTCGAGAGTGCGTGCTCAAGCGATACTGCATTCGCTGCGCGGTGTTTTAGTTCGTGTCGTGTGCTGAAAGCTGTGGTACGCGCTACTACTCACCTCTTATCACTCTCACTGACGTGTCGAGAGTGCGTGCTCAAGTGATGCAGTAGTCCCTGCGTAGTGCTGTAGTGCGTCTTACAGAGCACGCAGAACGCGCGTGTGTCTACAGTGCCGTGTACTGAACGCCGGTGTGCTTCTACACCGGAACGCGAGCGATATGATTTATTGCATTGCTCGCATTTGTAGACGCGTGAAGATTGCTTGTGGACTGTGCTGTAGAAAAAAGATCGGATTTAAACTGGAGGTAGGCTTCACTTATGGAAGTGTAGGGACACATGTAAGTATGTGGGATACATGTAAGGCAGAGTGCAAGGTTAACAAATTGTAGGCGCGCGTGAGGTATGCTTTGAAACGATCAGTTACTGCGCACTGATTCGGGCGAACGGTTCTCTCTGGGATCACGCAAAATACACCGTTAAATTTTAGCCGTTTTAATCCCGCGGAGGGTCGATTCGGTACATGAAACACTATCGATTTGTAAAGAGAAAATTAAAAAAAAATAACGTACTTTTTTTAGAATCGAATTAATTTGCGCATGTTCGAAATTAATTTCTTCAAGTAAACGTCAACTGACCGAGCCCAATGAACTGTAGGTAGTTAGTATGCAACGACCGACAGTCATTGACTCGTTTACTTAAAGAAATTAATTTCGAACATGCGCAAATTAATTCGAGTCTAAAAAAAGTACGTTATTTTTTTAATTTTCTCTTTACAAATCGATAGTATTTCATAACGGTGTATATTCGGTCGAAGCAAAAAAACCACTTTAGGGACTATGCAACATGCGTGAATGTTCACGGTAATCCTTACTTTGAATGCCGTTTCTTCTGGATCGGGGTTCTGGAGTCAATGAAAATCGGATTGCGTTGCGTTACTGAGGCCATGGGTAATGTAAAAGTGTACCCTGGGGCTCCAAAACGAAGGCAAAGAAGAAACAGTAGTAGTAGGAGTAGGTTTTTAGTCAGTAAAAGTCTGACACTATCTCCCACTCCACCCAAGGAAAGGAGATGTCATTGAATGATTTTCCCACCTAAGAAGAAGCGCGGGCTTGCGGATAGCGGGCAATGGGTAGCTGTCCGTCCGTCCGATAACAGACCGGTCCGAGCCCAAGTCGTCTACGGCGCGCACTGTTCCCGTACGCCTCAGGAGTTGTAGGGGCCCAAAAGGGCTGAAGCCTACTGGGGCCAAGGGTTAGGTGAAAATGAACCCCGGGGCCCTGGGCAATGAATGGAACAGGGTTTTTTTTTTTGACGTAGGTAAAATCATCCAATGACAAATCCCGCCCTTGGGTGGGGCGGGAAATAGTGTCAGACTTTTACTGACTAAAAACCTACCTTTCCGTTCCTTGCCTTTATCCCGGGGCCCGTGGTGACAGTCTCACATAACCTTTGGCCCCAGTAGGCTTCGGCCCTGCTGGACCCCTACAGTTTGCTGACAACTCCTTGAGGCGCGCGGGAACGGTGCGCGCCGTAGACGACCTGAGCTCGGACCGGTCTGTTACCGGACGGACGGACAGCGAGCTACCCATTGCCCACCGTCCGCGAGCCCGCGCCTACGGTGGCCGGAAATCGGGATCGGAAACCCGGCGGCGGCGGCATGAATGGAACAGGGTAAGTTTTTAATCAGTAAGAGTCTGACACTATCTCCCGCTCCGCCCAAGGGCGGGAGATGTCATTGGACGATTTTCCCACCTAAAAAGAAAGCCATGCCGTAAAGAATAATAAAAACAACTTACTACATATGAACTTTGAGTCCGTTGCTATTCACGAACATATTCCCACAGATGTTACAGCTCTGCTTTTTCTTATGCTTGTCCATATGATAGCGGTATGCCCGGTTTAAACTGAAACAACCATTTTCAATACTCACTCTTATCTCACCGCTTTTAGGCACACAATGGACTGTTTTCCGCATTAGTGCGGAAAAGTGCACACACTTTTATTGTAATATTTTTTTTTATCGTATCAGGCGCCCCACACGTCACGCATGTATTGAAAAACGTCATTTGATACGCGTAAAAATTTTTCACTGCAGCCCTCGGCTGCATAACACACTCGCCTACGGCTCGTGCGATTCCGCCTCAATTGCAATGACCTTCTAGCTTCTAGCTCCACGGTTCCTAACCTGGGGGTAGTTACTCCTGCTGAGGTAAAACTGGTAATCTAGGTGGCAGTGGCGTAGTTAGACGTGGGCGAAGAGGCCCCACGCCCACAATCTCGCACCCAAAGGGATTTAACAACGAGGGTGTTTTCGGGAAAATGCTGCGTAAAGCGGGCGCACGCGTTCCCGAGATAAAGGGTCTTGGCAGACAGACAGACGGACAACAAAGTGATCCTATAACGGTTCCGTTTATTTCCTTTTGAGGTACGGATACCATAAAAACCAATAATTGAATTAACTCACGTGGTAGTGAACCCGCACTCCTTGCAGGTGTAACCTTGCTGTATGCCCTCCCCCGCTGGCGCGTGCTGCTCGTCATAGTGCTGGACCGCTGACTGCATGTGATTGTACCTCTTACGACATACCATGCACTCCAATCTGTAATGCAAAAATGACGTTCATTATCATCATCATTAAAGACATCCACAGTTGGACATAGGCCTCCCCCACGTGTCGCCACAATGAACGGTCCTGTGTGTCATCGGATTCCCGCAACTCTTACCAGGTCCACCTTGTAGAATGCCTTCGAACGCTACGTCATCTGCAACGTCAGTTTGTAATGGTCATCTCTTAGCTGCCAGTGGCTTAATTCAATTTCAATTTTTTTTTCATCACTTTATTTTATTTTTGCTCACATAATAAAAACGATAAGAAATATGTAAGTAACCAAGTTGTAACTCAAAATATGATTTAAAAGAGTGTCCATGGAGTTTCTTGCACGTTCTTCTCTATATCTACGCTTTGGAACGTGCAATTTAACTTCACTTTTTTTTTTTGACTGACCGACATTTTGATAATTCAAAAGTGCCTGTAAGGGGTCATTCAAGTATTACGTAAGCACTACAGCGGGTGAGGGGCCTTTGCTTTGCTTATTTTTGATGACATGGGAGATGGTGGGGTCTGGATGGTGATTACGCCAGCCAGATTAATTTTTTTAAGAGGACCGTGGCGATTTTTCAAAATCGCACGAAAGTACGCATACACACACATCACTGAGCAGCAAACATCCAATGAAATTGAGTTATGGATTTCGTGTGTCATGGACTGCTGACTGATAATTATAATTAATTTGGCTTAACCTGTTGAATATCGTAATTAGAGACACAATAGAAAGACAATAGGTGTGCGGACGCCGGCGTCCTCTTGGGAAATAATGAATTAATATGCCAAAATAAAAGTTGTAAAAAAAAAAAACAACTTTTATTTTGAATAGGCTTGATATAGATTTCAAGCCCATTCATTATTTTTAAACTTAAATTAACTAATAAAGAAACCAGAGTACATTGAAAAATGCATGTAGGTATAAATGTTTACGTAAGAATTGGGGGAGGAGTGAGAGCTTGGCTTACTTTTGCTGGTGAGGGGAGATAGGGGGTTATATTTGCCAAAAATCTGCTTCCGTAATACTTGAACGGCCCCTAATTGGTATATTTGAAATAAAAGATTCTGATATCTGATGCCATCGGAACTGATGGCCCGTTGCGATGAGAACCTCTTACCTTCTAATGTGTCGTTTTATATGTTCATTGTAGGACAACTTGGTGCTCAACACAGACTTGCAAACTTGACATTGGAAACCATTTTTCATCTGAAAAACCAATCATCGATATCATCATTCTATCTTTTCTACCATCAGACAATGACGAATATCCACCCTTACGTTGTTGAGACTACTACGGTCCGGACTAAGCGTTTAGCCTCGTCGTTTATAACGCGTACATCGAAGGACTGGAACAGGTTGCAGTTTGCTTCCCGCCCGATTATAATTTGGGTGTCTTCAAGGCTAGAGTGAATAGGCTCTTAATGAACTAGTGCGCCTCACCATCAACGATTGCATCACTTATTACCATCAGGTGAGATTGATTGAATGCTTGACTAGCATTAGTCAACTGTCAAGCCCCAAGCGGACACCGGTGTCCGCACACCTATTGTCTTTCTATTGTGTCTCCAATTACGGTATTCAAAGGGTGAAATCAATTTTAAAAAAATCATCTTCACTTCAGCCAAAAGACGCCCACTACTGGATACAGGCCTTCCCCAAGTGTCGCTACAACGATCAGTCCTGTGCGTTTCGCATCCATCGAATTCCCGCAATCCTCACTAGATCATCGGTCCACCTTGTAGGAGTCCTTCCAACGTTGCTTCTAACGTATTTGCCCCATCGACCGAACTGAAGTACGTGAGGATCGTCAGTGGGACCTCAAGCGTCCTCCCCTGATCCAGGCCAGGGTAGTGAAACAGAGTATATAGGAAATCATCACAGGATTTTTCCGCCCTGGCTGGGCGAGAGGGTAGAATGTCAGACTTTTACTGCCTGTTGGTCTATGTGACTCTGGGCGATATAATTCTTGCGGCTGGCTGATAGTAACTCTTGCGGCAGCCATGAAGGCCAACATGGCCGACGGCCAATGATATACAACTGATAGTTTTGGTATACGCGAAACCCGAACCAAGTGTCTATTATTTTTATGTGAAAAATCTATGTGCAAAATTTCATGGCTGTATCACAAAGTTTTTCATGATACAGTTATGCTAAGCAGTTATACAGCTTTTTATCCTAGTGGTCCGCACAAATACATGGTCACCGCGCCATCCGGGCTACTGAAGAGTTGTTTTGCTTCTACACCCAGCTGCGCACTGACACCTAATGCCCTATGACCTGTCGTAACCTGTGTTGTACTTAGTGTCGGTGGTATCCAACTTGTGACCTTTTTTAAATATTTTTGGGATTTTTTTTAACATGGTAAAATAAAATTAAGTTACTGATTCTGAACAAACTATATTCAGGTTTCGCATATACTAAAAATAATGTTGTATAAGCACATCTAAGGGCCCATTCACGACTTCGGCCTTAGTGGCGAGCGGCGCGACGAGCGGGACGGTACCGGTAGGCGATTGGTCGAGCGCGCGCCACTATGGCCGCCATGAGCGGCGTCGACCAATCACCTACCGATACTGCACCGCTCGCCGCTAAAACCAAAGTCGTGAATGCGCTGTAAGGTCTACGATTAAATAAAGACAATAAATCTAAAATACCTCACCATCTTATGTTTCTTTTCAATATGGCTGACCAGCGTGAGCTCATGGTCGAACCCAACGATACAGTCTTCACATTTGTAAGGCAGCTTCAAGTATCCCTTGCTTTTAGCCATGACTTCCCTTTCTTCCTTCAATTCCTCCTCAGTTAATATCACGATTCCGATCTTTCCTTCGTATCTGAAAACAAATAATGGACGTCGCGAGTTCAAACCCAGCCAGGCGCATTACTTTGTGTAATTTATTTCATCACCACTGCTCTCAAAACGGTGAAGGAAAACATCGTGAGGAAACCAGCATGTCCTAGAACCAAAATTCGAAAATATGTGACATCCACCAATCCGCAATAGGCCCGCGTGGTGGATTACGGCCTGTTCCCTCTCCTAGAGAGGAGGCCTGAGTCCCAGCAGTGGGAACATTATAAGGCTGATGATAAGCAATACTATTTGAACTTTTGAATTCATCAGTTCTTAAAGTAAATTTTAAATCAAATATGTGGTGTGACGAACTGATTATGTTCAAGGAGTGGGAAGAGAAATGAGAAGGGAAACGCCTGTAGAGATCGGTTATGAAAAAAACCTCGTTTTTAAAGAGCTCTTGCTTGTGTAAGGCACGAAGGTGCGAAGACGAGGGCGAGAGGCCGCTTAATTTAAACTTAAACTCATTTATTTCAAATAGACCATTTACAGGCACTTTTAAATAGTCACAATGTCGGTCAGTCAAAAAAAGTGAAGCTAAATTGCACGTTTCAAAGCGTAGATCTTTATGGAGAAGAACGTGCAAGAAAATCCATGGAGACTATTAAATCAAATTATGAGTTACACGTAATATACGTGGGTGGTCTGAAAAGTTTCTGACCTCAATGTGAAGATAGCAGCACTCGTCAATGAAAGCTAGTGAATGTAGTCGTGCATTTTTTTATAGTTACTTAGCAAAGTTTTAGCCATTTTGGACGAGCAGTTGTTATTTGAGAGTCATTTGAGAGTGTCGATATGAGATGCAGTAAGAGAGCCTTTTTCATCAAGACAACGCGCCATCTCTCACCTCAGCGGTTGCCATTGAACTGCTTGATCATCCGCCTTGCTCACTAGATCTAGCCCCAAGCGACTTCTTTTTGTTCACTTATCTTATAATTGCGCGCGTAGGATAGTATTTAATCAAATGGGATGGCAATCATCTGCGTGAACAATTATTTTGCAGAAAAAAATACTACTATTTGAACAGGATAGGAAGAAAACTCACGAAGCAGTTTTTTCCCGCGGCCGCCACGATTGTGGGCCCGCAGTTACTGTAGAATGCAAATCTAAATGTAAAATATTAAAGCACTTTTCACGACGCGATTTACGACCGCCACCGCCAGGCTTGCGATCGAAAATCGCAGCCGTCACGGCAGCGGCGGCGGCAGCGAATCTACCGTCTCGTGAGTTTTGAAATAAAATAGCCGTTTTCTCTGCCGCGAACCGCTTCGTGAGTTCAGTGCCTTAGAGAGATGAGGGCATCACTAGGAGAAGTGTGTAGAGTAACAAGAAAAAATTATTAAAAAAAAAATATTTTAAGAAAAAATATCTTGCATCTTAGGTCGGTAACTTTCCAGATCACCTGTGTATAACTCATGCCTAGCTACTGCTAGCTACACTACTGAGTTTTAACATAGTTCATACCTCGATTCATTCTTCGTCTTCTTTTTCTTCTTCTTTTTTAATTCCGCTAATGGTTCTGTTTCATTGTCCGAAAAATCCTGTTCGACTTTCACATCAGTTTCAACTTCCAAATCTCCTGGTTCTGTCAGTTCCGGTTTCACTTCAACTTCGATTACTGACATCATCACGCCGTCAATTTCCATGGACGAACGTTGTAAATTGTGAAGTTTATTTATCTTTAAGATAGGTACCTGTAATTGAAGTTTTAGCGTCACCATTTCAGTGGAGAGACGTCGGGATATAGGCCTATTTGAATGTCGCCACAACGATATACTTTTTTTTTCCTTCCATTTGCAATCGGTCGTCAGACCATAAGCGAATTAGTTTTTAGAGATAAGTGGCGTTGTGGTGGAGCCGCCTGTGCTGCTCCTCCCACTTATAGAAGGTGGTTTCTCTTCAGCCTTTTCACCACCACAGTCGGGTCTAACAGTTCAGCAACCAGTGGGTTCGGATGCAAGGTTAGACGTTCCTTGTGTTGCGTTTTGTATCGCTCAATTTCAGAGGTCACTGATGGTCACAACGATATAACGCTGGATAGAGGAATCTGAAAATGTCGCCACAACGACTGGTCCTGTGCGTCTCGCATTCATCAGATTGCCGCGACCCTTACTAGGTCATCGGTCCACCTTGTAGGCCTTAAGACCTACCTTGGATACCTTTATTTCTATAAAGGCTACACTCGCTGTTACCCTAAAGGTCGTTAGCATGGAGTGGCTTAGCTACCCCGAGAGGGGCCCTGTATCAAACATTATAGAAAAGTCCCGATAGAAAATCAGCGAACTCTAGACCGAGCGGCGCGAGCGTTAATATTAGAACATTATCAATTATAGTCATTAGGTACTACTTAAGTACAAGCCTCTTATCAAGAAGAATTTAACACTACGGATAGCATGTTACGAAATATTGCACACTTTGGGGCCCTTGTGGCCCGGGAGCCCCATATCACACTGACAGACTAATGAGAGTCATGGAAATCCGATCGATGCGAGACGCATAGGACTGGGTGTTGTGATAACGCTAGAGGGAGGCCTATACCGAGCCGTGGACGTCCTGGACGGCGGCGGCTGGACGGCAAGCTACCCATTGCTCGCCGTCCAGATTTTGTATTAGGATGTTTTCTGTTTTATCTTACCTGATCCAGCAGCAATGCTGTGCTTTCTTCAACTTGCTGCTTGAAGGCTTCTATCTTTTTCAGCATGTTATGGCAAATGTTGCAGATGTACGAGTTTTTTACGTCAATCTAGAAAAAGAGTAGGTTATGTGGGATCACTGCCGTAGCTACCGAAGGGGTAGACGGAGCAGTGCCCCCGGGGCCCCCAAAACTCAGGGGAGCCTAATCCTGATTAACATACCTTTAATTGAACTATCGAAAAATTCTCCCTCCTTCAAAATCTAAAAAATACGTTGCAACACTAATTATGGCAACTTGTTTTAGTCAGTAAAAGTCTGACACACATACTTCAACTACAGCAAAAAAGGGGCCCTAACTTTTTTTTCGCACCATTCTGTTTTTCATCTAACTACGCCACTGTTGGGACTTGTTTTATTTATTCGAAAATTTATTAGTACAAAAAAAGTGTGACGTGTGAAAGTGTGAATGGAGGCGTATTTTGTTACAGCAAATTAAAAAAAAAAACGAATCTCTTTACTAGTTCACATAAAATAAAATAAAAAGAAGATAATATAATTATGTTTTGTTTTATTGAGACGGCCCGCTGTTATAGGACTTTGAACAAGACCCTATTCTGTAAGATTGCAATTTGGCCAGGGCTCCACAACATAAAACAGGTGCATTTTTTTAAAAATCGCACTGAGCAGCCATATTGTAACATTACGATGCCAATTCAAATTGTCACTCCTATACCTATGAATTTTACAGTCAATAAAGCTTGAACTAACTAAACTTTTGTGGGAATAAGTCAAGCAAGATATAATTAGTACTAAATTATAGTAACTCACCTCAGATTTAATGTAATTCGCTAAAAATCCCGTATGTTTACATGAAGTAAATTTGACTAAAACGGCATTTTGTGACGTGCAGCAAATGCAAACTTTATTCAATTCTGTAACGTTTTGTTCAAAAACATAATCTTGCACGTTAAAATGTAAAAACGACGTCATTTTTATTTAATTTTACGTAAATATTATTTCAGAAACCAATTCTCGACAGACATTCTACATTATCTATAAATAACAAACGTTTCATTTGACGTTTGCTTGAGCTTTTTGATAGCAATATCAGATATTTCAATTTATATAATTCGTTTCAAATTTGACAATATTGTAATTAATTGAGACAAAATCACATATAATAACAATATTATGTTTTAATTTCATGTTAACTTTTATAGGATAATTCAAAAGTTTTAGAATTTCACGATTGTATACCGGAACGTAATTTGAAGCGACGTTTTGTTAACTTTGATTTAGAAATTAATGATTAATCGGGATAATTTCATATAAAAATTGGGACATTTAAATAGATAAAAAAATTGTTTAAATGAAATTTTATTAACAGTTTAATTTTAACTATTTTTTAACTGTCCCTAGAACTCTTAAACAGGTGTGATGAGTGTTGCATTTTAGTGATAAACAATAATTAAACATATTTGACATTTGAGCTATATGACAGCTGCCGCTAGCATAAAAGTTTATTTACACTTTGTTTTTTCAATTTCTATAAGGAGATTTAATTATTAATACTTATTCCATTTTTGCAAAAAAATAAAATGAATTCCGAATTCCGATCATTATATTATTAAGTGTGGTTGCCTCATGTCTGGTCGTTTGTAACAGAATATTTTAAGAAGCAGTCATTATGCAAATCTGAAGCGAAATATTTGTAAATTCACACTTTTATAATATTCCTAAAGTTTTTAGTTAGATTTAAGATTTTTACATTTCTAAGGTTCTGACAGTTTTAATATACTTAATAAGTTTTTGTTTAGTGACTTTTGTTTTCCTAATAGTTTATCATAATTAGCCTTATAATGCTCCCACTGCTGGGACTCAGGCCTCTTCTCTAGGAAAGGGAATGGGCCGTAATCCACCACGCGGACCCAAGGTGGTAGATATCTCTTTTCTTCAAATTTTAGGTTCTAGGACATGACAAAATTTGAAGAAAAGATATCTCCCGCCCCACCCAAGGGTGGGATTTGTCATTTAATGATTTTAGTTAGTAGTCAGATTTTAATTTCAACACAATGATTTCTTACTAATTGTACGCTATTAATACTGTATTGCATTGTACTGGATTGTTGGACAGACAACAATACAGGAGCCAGCTGCCCCTCATGGATTTTATATATATCCCTACTATTGGCTTGTTGGTCAGAAAAAAATAAAGAAGGGCAGGGAAAGACAGCTGCCCTCCTCTGGATTTTATATATGTTCCTACTAAATTTCTAATTTTGTGGATAAAAGTTAAGGTAACCAACTTTTTGCCATTTGCAATACATTATACCACTTTTAAAAATTATGTGCCGCGTCGTTCTAGCTATTCGCTAGCAGCGCTGCCCCGCGCCGACACGACATAAGAATACTATAATACATCATAATATTGCACTGTCACAAGATTTACACATGCATACAAAATTTCAGCTAAATCGGTAACCGGGAAGTGGATCAAATTTAATTTACAAGATTTGATCACAAACAAACATTGGTACAGGTGAAACTAAATAAAAGCTTGTAAAAAGCCTGTATAGTAATTTCATTTATTTAATAGTGTGTAATAGTTTATTATGATTGTACAAAGCAGCCGAGTGTGCGAATGTAGCCGGACACTTCGTACAATGCAGCGGACGCTCCCCTGTGTGCGTCCGAATGTGAGACTGTAGGTTGCTATGGGTCTGAAAATAACCAGATATACACCGTTAAATTTTGATCGTTTTTATCCCGCGGAGGGTCGATTCGGTACATGAAAATATACTATCGATTTGTAAAGAGATTATTAAAAAATAAAGTACTTTTTTTTTAAACTCATTAATTTACGCATGTACGAAATCTCCTTCTTATTCCTAATCTTCTTATCGGAACTCGACTATGAGGTATCATAAAACGTGACGTAACATAAAACTCGTAGTGACGCCCTCTAGCGGACAAAAAGTCACAAATTTTTTTTTCTATAAAAAATGTATAGAACTCGAGTTCCATGTAAAGTTATTCCATCACTTCCTTATTAATGAGGCTGTGCTGGATCTAATAAATACATGGTCAGAACCGCGCGTAGTCGTCTGAATGCTATAAAAAAATGCAATCCCGGAGACGTGCGGGATGCCGCATGAGTAACCACGAATTTCTAATCACGCAAAAAAGGTGCGGGATTTGATTCCCTACTCTGGACCAGAGACCGTTTTCGGTTAAGGTAGGTATACGGTTCCGGTACCGAAATTATTTCTCGTGTGAGTACCTACGATAAATGCGACGTTGCCAGCTAAAGCGACAAGTGTGTTGCGATTGGCACGACGAAAAAGCGCGGGAGTAGGGGTTTCAAAGGATACCTTAATGTTAGAGGTTTAGGTACCGTTATTTTTCGGTAGTGAAAAATTTAGGTATTGTAATTTTTTGGTAGTGAAAAATAACGATACCGTTATTTTGAGGTATTGAAATAAAAAGGTGTGAACCCTTATAATCCGATATTTTTTCGGTATGCAGTTCCTGCTTTGGACCATGACCTGTACCAGACCCCAGCGTGATAACAACATAAAGTGATACTCACAGTAAAGGCTCTTCCACAATAATCACAGATCTTGTTGCGAGGCGGTTTCTTTTTATTGTGCACATAGGTAACATGGCGATTGAGGTTACTAAGACTTTTGAACATCTGAAAAGAGTGAAAATGCATTACTATGTATGCGTTTCTGTATCCACCTGGTAGTTATTGAATATATAGTTGAAAGTTATTTCAAGTGAACATATTCCCAGGATCCTGTCGAACCCAATAGAATGCAATCGAATCCAATCGAATCCAATAGAATGCAATCGAATCCAATAGAATGCAATCGAATCCAATAGAATGCAATCGAATCCAATCGAATCCAATAGAATGCAATCGAATCCAACAGAATGCAATCGAATCCAATAGAATGCAATCGAATCCAATCGAATCCAATAGAATGCAATCGAATATAATAGAATCCAATCGAATCCAATAGAATGCAATCGAATCCAATAGAATGCAATCGAATCCAATAGAATACAATCGAATCCAATAGAATGCAATCGAATCCAATAGAATGCAATCGAATCCAATAGAATGCAATCGAATCCAATAGAATACAATCGAATCCAATAGAATGCAATCGAATCCAATAGAATGCAATCGAATCCAATAGAATACAATCGAATCCAATAGAATGCAATCGAATCCCATAGAATCCAATAGAATACAATCGAATCCAATAGAATGCAATCGAATCCAATAGAATGCAATCGAATCCAATCGAATCCAATAGAATGCAATCGAATCCAATAGAATGCAATCGAATCCAATAGAATACAATCGAATCCAATAGAATGCAATCGAATCCAATCGAATCCAATAGAATGCAATCGAATCCAATAGAATGCAATCGAATCCATTAGAATGCTATCGAATCCAATAGAAAGCTATTGAATCCAATAGAATGCAATCGAATCCAATAGAATGCAATCGAATCCAATAGAATGCAATCGAATCCAATAGAATGCAATCGAATCCAATAGAATGCAATCGAATTCAATAGAATGCTATCGAATCCATCAATCCAAAATTAATTTCTTTAAGTAAACGTCAGCTGGGCGAGTCAAATGACCTGTAGGTAGTTGGCACGCAACGACCGACCACGGTGTATAAAAATGTGTGTGACCATAAAAAACTGGGCAACAGTGAGTCGGTCTCGCACACTGAGGGTTCCGTATAAAGTAACATGTAAATAGTACAATGCCCAAAAGTATTTTTCTTACCTTGGTACATTTTGGACATCGATGCGTGTTGATCTGGAAGTGTTCCCCGTTTATATGCATTTGTAGACTGCTCTTCGTCACAAACTTGGCTCCACAGTCATCGCAGACGAATCTTTCAAAAACAAACAGTCACAACTACACCGTTAAATTTTGGTCGTTTTAATCCCGTGAAGGGTCGATTCAGTACATGAAATACTATCGATTTGTAAAGAGAAAATTAAAAAATAAAATAGTTTTTTTTTTTAAACTCGATTTAATTTACGCATGAACGAAATTATTTTCTTTAAGTAACAGTAGTAGTAAGTCTTACCTCTTATCACTGTCGCCGACGTGCTTGGAGTGTGTAGTCAAGTGTTGCTGCAACCCCTTCGCGGTGCTGTAGTGCGTGTTGCAGGACGCGCAGAACGCGCGCGCGTGCGCAGCGTTGTGGGCTGAGCGCTCGTGCGCGTCGAATCCGGTGCGAGACCGGTACGACTTGTCACAGGGCTCACATCTGTAGATGCGGGAGGATTGCTTGTGCACTGTGCTAGGGGGAGAGGGGATTATAAATAATGAATACACCGTTAAATTTTGATCGTTTTAATCCCGTGGAGGGTCAATCCGGTACATGAAACACTATCGATTTCTAAAGATAAAATTTAAAAAAAAAGTACTTTTTTTCTAAAACTCGAATTAATATACGCATGTACGAAATTAATTTCTTTAAGTAAACGAGTCAATGACCTTGTAGGTAGCTGTCGGTCGTTGCGTACTAACTACCTACAGTTCATTGGCCTCGATTAGCTGACGTTTACTTAAAGAAATTAATTTCGTACATGCTTGACTTAATTAGAGTTTGAAAAAAAAGTACTTTATTTTTCATTTTTATCTTTACAAATCGATAGTGTTTCATGTACAGAATCGACCCTCCGCGGGATTAAAACGACCAAAATTTTACGGTAGTTTAGAAGCAGAACAGAAAAATAAAATAAGTAAAATACGCGGCATATAAGTTTACCCAAAATGTCGGTCGACCATCAATGCGCAGTGACAACAGTAAAAAATTATGATTACTTACAACATATGGGTTTTAAGTCCTTGACTGTTAGCGAATTTATTTCCACAAATGTCGCAACTATGATTCTTATGTTTGTCCATATGGTAACGATACGCGCGGTTTGAACTGAAAAGAACATAAATAATAGATAAAATTAAAAAAAAAATATAACCACCGTATCATAAGAAATAAACAAATCTAATAAAGATAAATCTAACGAGCCCAAACTTGATGAGTTTACTAGTAAGCATTCCAGGGTTCCATCAGCCACTTCCCAGTCTCTTGACATCAGGTTCTTGACATCATGAGAAATGTATAGTACTGGTTAAAACGAATCTATCAATAATGAGCCCAAACCCAAGGGGCTTACTAATAAACAATCCAGGGTTATGTCTTCTACCTAAGCTCCCTCATCAGATCAGCTTAATGGCAACACCATGTACATGAGTATTTCAATTATTAGGACACACAAATGTTTGAAAGTAAAGTAAATACGCATTATCGATACCTACCGCAGCTAACAAACGAGTTGGTGACCTTGAACATTTGGACAGATCTTCATAAGCTTTCAAAGAAAAAAAATAGCATCAAAATCGGTCCATTCGTTTGGGCGCTACGATGCCACGGACAGACACACAGACAGACAGACACGTCAAACTTACTACAACACCACTCTTTTCCGTCGGGGTTTAAAAATACAAATTCTGAATGAAAATATTCTTTTTCATAATACGAATACGAGTACGGACCAAGGTGTGACTGACACACGCCTCCCGGGTGATGACGCCATGAGTTCATTCTGGCGCAGCATCTGGTCGGTGCCTGTCAGTCACACCGAGGGTGATTGGATTCGGGAGGTGGAGCGCGCGTGCGATCCAATACCACAAATGGGGGCAATTTACATCAGCCCCCAAGATGTAGCTCGTGCAGTCCGTCCGTTGCCTAACTGGAAATCTCCAGGGCCGGATGGACTGCACAATTTCTGGATAAAGTGGTTCACAAGATCGCACGCTCGTTTGGCGTCTCAATTCCAATCTGCCCTAGAGTCAGGGTCGCTGCCCGAGTTTTTTACGACAGGAATAACCCACCTGCTCCATAAATCAGGCAGTACTGCGGAACCTAAAAATTATAGACCGATCACGTGTTTGCCGACGGTCTATAAAGTTCTTACATCCATACTGAGAAGCAAAATTAACAACCATATTGACAAAAATTTGATAATGTCACCTTCTCAGAATGGATGTAGGAATGGGTCCCGCGGTACTAAGGAGCTGCTCCTCATTGATATGACCATTAGCCAACAGGTTCGACGTTCCCGAAAGGATCTGTCGACATGTTGGATAGATTATAAGAAGGCCTATGATTCCGTTCCTCATACATGGCTCATGAGGGTGCTAGAGTTGTATAAAATTGATACAACACTACGCACCTTCCTGATGTCGTGTATGAGGAAATGGAGTACGGTCCTTCGCTATCCAGGATGTCGACATATCCAGAGGAATAGCGAACCTGTAAGGATAGAGCGAGGTATATTCCAGGGTGATAGTTTGAGTCCGCTTTGGTTTTGCCTAGCCTTGAATCCTCTAAGCACACTGCTGGAGAATTCAGGTCTAGGCTATCGGTTGAAGAGAGGTGGTCAGGTTATATCTCACCTTCTTTACATGGATGACTTGAAGCTTTTTGCCCCCAACAACCTGCAACTGATGGAGCTACTGAAGGTAACTGAAACCTTCAGTAGTGCCATCAGGATGGAGTTTGGTGTGGACAAATGTGCGGTCATGCATGTAAAGCGAGGGGAGGTTGTGGAATCTGTGGGCATTCAACTCACGGATTCCATAAACCTGAAATCTCTCTCTCCAACCGAAACCTATAAGTATTTGGGTATGTCGGAAGCCCTAGGCATCAATATCACTGACATGAAGCAATCGTTGAAGGAGCGTTTCTTTGGACGCCTGAAGAAGGTTTTCAATAGCCTTCTTTCAGGCGGAAACAAGGTGCGCGCCTTCAACGGTTGGGTCATGCCGGTATTGATGTACTCTTTCGGCGTACTCAGATGGACTCAAACGGAACTTGACGCCCTGGATAGGCGGGTTCGAACACTGCTGACTGCATACCGAATGCATCACCCACGATCGTCGGTGATGAGACTGTATATCCCGCGGAAGTGTGGCGGTCGAGGTTTTTTAAATGCTAAGACCCTACACAACCGCGAGGTATGCAGCCTCAGGGAATATTTCCTAGCTGCCGACGTGGGTATGCATCGAGATGTAGTGGCAGTGGACAAGGGACTCACTCCTTGGCTAATGAGAACTGGCGCAAACCGGTAGTGCTTGACACTAACGATCGCAGGGAAGTATGGCAGAGCAAGGAACTTCACGGACGCTTTTTCCGGGCCCTTCACGGGCCCGATGTAGACCAATTGGCGTCCGTAGCTTGGCTGCGTTTCGGTGACCTCTTTGGGGAAACCGAAGGTTTTATCTGTGCAATTATGGACGAAGTTATCATGACGAATAACTATCGGAGATTTATTGTGAAGGACGGCACGGTTGACATCTGTCGGGCATGTCACCGTCCGGGAGAATCAATTCGTCACATTATCTCCGGTTGTTCTCGTCTGGCTAACGGCGAGTATTTGCATAGGCACAACCTTGTAGCCAAGATTATCCATCAGCAACTTGCTTTGAAATACTCTCTTGTGGGATCGGAAGTGCCGTACTACAGGTATGAGCCCGACCCAGTTCTTGATAATGGTCATATCACTTTGTACTGGGATCGGTCCATCATCACTGACAGGACTATTGTAGCCAATAAGCCTGATATAGTGGTGGTGGACCGAAACGAGAGGCGTGCAATGATTGTTGACATATCCGTTCCGCATGACGAGAACCTCGTGAAAGCTGAGAAAGATAAACAAATCAAGTATATTGACTTGGCTCGCGAGGTTGTCGACATGTGGGAAGTGGATTCGGCGATCATTGTACCGATAGTCGTGTCGGGTAATGGCTTAATAGCCAAGAGCCTCGACCAACACCTTAGGAGGCTCTCATTAGGCGGCTGGATCAAGGGCTTGATTCAGAAAGCGGTACTCCTGGACACGGCTCGTATTGTTAGGAGGTTCCTTTCTCTGGAGCCCTGACCACCGGTAGCTTGGACCCTGTTCCCGATACCGGTGGGACACTATTTGTTATATTTTTAAATGTTTTTATTTTTTTATTTTTTGTAATTTTTTTTAAAAAAATATTTAAAAATGTAATTAATAAGCTTATATAATGAATAAAGGAAATAATAATAATAATAAGACATTTATTTCAGACAAAGACCATATTGTTAGTAACACAAGAAACCTTATAAATCTATTGTTAGTAGGTACATACACAGACAGCACAAAGCGGTACCGCACAGTAGCGCCAGTTTATGCCAGGCCCTGGACGCGACCACCCTCAGTGTGTAGTCGCATCCAGTGCCGCCACATCGGCGAGTCCCAGCGATCCACAAACACGCTCAGAAGACTGTTTGAGCTGGCCCGAACATAAACATAATAACATAATAGTTTTTTTCGTTATTGGAACATTTTGATTTTTTGAATTTTTTACGATTTTTAAAACCTCAAAAAACACATAAAACATGAATTTTTTAATTTTTTTTTAAATCTACGTATTAGTTTATTGCTCATCTTCATCATCATCATCATCAGTCTATGGAATTCCACTGGAGGACACAAGCCTATTTTGCATTGTCATCTGATTTACACATGCATGCAAAATTTCAGCTCAATCCGTAACCGGGAAGGGGATCAAATTTAATTTACAAGATTTTATCACAGACAAACATCGGGACAGGTGAAATTAAATAAAAGAAAAGCGATTTATCTAAAATAGTAAAACTATTCCACGACTTTAATACAACGCCATCTATTCCCAAGCCACGCAGAGCTTATGCTATGACTACTCTAATAAACATACTTATAAGGTTCAAGGACATTCGCTAAGAACGGTTTTTACGAAACTCCACCCCTAAGGGGGTAAACCGACTTTCACGCGAGCGAAGCGCTGGCAGAAGCTAGTACATGATATTTGACTCACGTGGTAGTGAACCCACACTGCTTGCAGGTGTAACCTTGCTGTATGCCCGCCCCAGCTGGGGCATGCTGCTCGTCATAGTGCTGAACTGCTGACTGCATTCGGTTGTACCTCTTGCGACATATCATGCACTCCAATCTAGAACACCAACATCGTAGGTTCATTCCAGAAATGCCCCGTGGTGGGGATTCTTCTTTTTTTTTCAGAAAATTCCCCTAGATGAATAAAATCAGCTCAGGAACATAACATTCTCACTGTTGGGCATTTGGTCCTTCGAGCCGGATATAAACCAGCGATATATGGATCCTTATCCAAATTTTGACCCCTAAATCATTTTACATTGATAGTTTTGTAAATCGAATAATGAAAATCTTTTTTTAGTTTTCTTGGGTTACTATTTATGCTAAGTTTCAATTTTGTGGGCCAAAGGAATAAAATTTTGCATACAAATTAATTTCACCCTTTTTACTCCCTTAAAAATCGAATTTTTAAAAACCCCTTCTTAGTGCTGCGCTCGCCTACACCATAAGAGACAGCCTTGTGCAAAATTTCAGGGCCTCAAGTCTGCTATTACAATAGTGTCAGAATGGTCTATCATTGATTTCATATTTGTTGATTTTGACAAGCTTGTAATAGAATGGCGAATGGTAATATCATACAAAGATTCAAAGCATTTTATTTCAAATAAACCATTAACAGGCACTTCTGAAAAGTCAAGAAGTCGGTCTGTCAGAAAAAATGATGCTAATTGCATGTTCCAAAGCGTAGATCTCTATGGAGAAGAATGTGCAAGAAACTCCATGGAGACTCTTTTCAAACTTGTTTTGTATTACAAATATTTCGGTTACATGTTTTTTGTTGCTGCTATTATGTGATACATAATGACAAATGAATGTCTGTCGTATGCGGTAATCTGCTAAAATTTTAACAGTTCCTTTGATTAATGACCAACCATTAGGACGTCATTGTGCAGTCATTGCTTTTTATTCGTTACAAGACAGCTCGTACCACAATTCCATAACGAGACCACTGACCGAACTATGATCTGCCATTATGAATTAACAGATTACGAAATTTTAGCAAAATGATAGTAGGATCGTGTTGGAATGACGATATCATGAAAATAGCAGACTAGGGCCCCAGTTTCCTAGTTCCTAGTCTGACATATCAACGCATAGCCAAATTACTGGGTAGTTTTGGCTGTGCGTTAATATGTCGGTTAGTCGGTTTCTCCGCCTTTGATATATATTTTTATACGTATACAGCGTGTATCTGACATCGTACCACAAACGAATACCATATATCCAGTACATGATTCTGGACACCCCAATGGTGGAACTTTTCATCGGCTTTTTCTTAATTTTTTTTTTTTTAAATCTTTACATTTTTTCATTTAAACAGCATGCAATCGTTATTTTAATATTTTTAGTGAAAAAAAAAAGGAATGAATTACTTCTAAAATTAAAAAATGTTGTCGGTGTTGATTAGAACAATGATTTTATCAACCCCTATAACTTTTTAATACATATTTTTTTAATCTTTTTTTTTAATGTAATCGGCATAAAATCGTTATTTTAATATTCTGAGTGCAAAAAATGGAATCAATTACTTCTAAAATTAAAAACGCTGTCGGGGTTGATTAGAATAATAATATTATCAACCCCTATAACTATTTAATAAATTAATTTGTAATAATTTTTTTTTACTGAAAATGTCATCAAGGTTGTTTTATGGTAGCCACACACGTTACAGTATACTTGCCCAAGTTAAGACTTGCACAAGTATACTGAAACGTGTGTTGTACAGAAACTTGCGCAAGTATCTTCCAACACACGTTTCAGTATACTTGTGCAAGTCTTAATTTGCGCAAGTATACTGGAACGTGTGTGGCTACCATTATAATAACATATTTTTTTTTTTTTTTTTTTTTTATTATGTTTGTTATCTAGCTTTAAGTTTGCGTCAATTCGCATAAATAAACTGTTTTTCTTTCTTCTTTCTTTCTTTCTTTTCAATTTTGTACAATTTAAATTTGAAAAGCACAGACGTTTTTTTAATTAGAAAAAAGCCGACGAAAAATTCCACCACTGTCCAGAATCATGTAGGTACTGGATCCATAGTATTCGTTTGTGGTACGATGTGAGATACACCTTGTATAGATAGGTGGTATTCAATTTTTACCGTCTGATGTGTGTTTTTATATGTTGACTGTGCGACAGTTTGTTGCTTGACACTGACTTGCATACATTACATTGAAAACCATTCTCAATCTGAAATAGAAAATTACTCATTAATAGCCGACCCGCCAAAGGTTGTTATACCACGTAAATAATAATAATTATTATTAAAAAATGTACCTACAAGTATATCTCAGCATTCTCAAAGGAATCAAAATTTATAGGGTACTTCCCGTTGACCTACAATCCTGAAATATGGTATGAAGCAAGGTTTTATAGCACAAGTTAAGGAAAAAATCTGACAACTTTTGTAGTTACGTCACAAAAAAAATGCGATTTGGAAATATCTTTGAAACTCGATTTGGGAATTGAACTGTTTCCGACTCGCATTTTGCTCTGTCAAACGTCACGCTATCACTAACTTCCTTTTCTTTCATATTACTCTTCACAAAAGCCATCCATCTTTTTTTGGCCTGCCTCTCTCTCTCCATCCGTCTACATTTATACTCATAACTCTATTAGTACCTAATGCGTTTCATCCCTCCTCTTTGCATGACCATACTAAGACAAACCCTTCCGACTTTCGATTCGTTAATAAATGTTATTTAAAAATTTCTTGTTTTGCTCACCCTACTGTAATTATTTAATTTGACAGCTATGACGTTACAATATGGCGGCAAATCGATCCTACAGTAATTTGAAACGCATTGTAGGTATGAACTCACCTTCCTATGTCTCTTTTCAATATGGCTGACCAGCGTGAGCTCATGGTCGAACCCGACGATGCAGTCCTCACATTTGTAGGGCAGCTTCAAGTATCCCTCGCTCTTAGCCATGCGTTCCCTGTCCTCTTTTACCTCTTGTTCGGTAAGAATCACGATTCTAATCTTTCCTTCAAACCTTAGGAATAAATAACATTTTACTTATCTTAATTGTGTTCACATAATAGAAGCGACTAGAAAAATGTAACCAAGATTTATGTAATGTCATGTCCTTGTGTGTCAATGTCCATGGAGTTTCTTGCACGTTCTTCTCCATAGAGATCTACGCTTTGGAACATGCAATTTAGCTTCACTTTTTTTATGGACTGACTGACATTTTGACAATTCAAAAGTGCCTATAATTGGTCTATTTGAAATAAACTATTCTGATTCTGATTCAGGATAAATCAGAATTATCTACAACTAAGGAGTGGAATTTTCTGCTGGACTGTGTTTCCTGTTACTGAGCCCTGTTATAAAGCTGACAATCCGACAAGTCCGACATAATATGTCAAAAAGTGACAAATCGACAATATTTGCGAATTTTCCGCTGTATCAATTTTGTCACCCGTAAGTTCTATTAAACAGAAAAATTGACGAATTTGTCACGCACGTTTTGCCATATATGTCGGATTTTCAGCTTTATTAAACATGGCCCCGGGTTTTTAAGTCAAAAGTAAATAGGCTACTTCTAGGCACCATCGTCGACCAAATCATTGCTTACCATCAGCATCAGGTGATATAGTGAACAAACGCAAGCATTCAATAAATGATAAATTATTATTCTTAGCTTATGCTGTCCCACTGCTGGGTAGACTTAACTTCCACTATTCCCAAAGGGCCATTAATACTTGAATGGCCCTTCCAAGCCTCTACTGTCCCACCGGTGGGCAAAGTACCCTCCCTAGTCCTTCTAAACTTTCTTCTCCCGCACCGTCTCAAATCAGTCCTAGTGGTAATAGTCCAGATCTTCCCACCACCTCTTTCTAGGCCAGCCTTGACGGCGGTTTATAGCCCGGCCTTGACGGCGCTTTATAGCCCCCCCCCCCCCCCTTGATCATCGGCTGGCGACGCCCTTGTTAAGAGATATATCAAAAGAGTAGGTAGTAAACATCAATGTAAGGAAGTTTCGTTTTCGGTTTCGGCCGAAACTGAGACTGTTGTCGAAATTCAGCTTCGGTCGTAAAAACCAGTTTCAGTCGGACACTACACAAAACGTAAAAGAGTGCCGCTCCCTCTCGCTGAACCCAGAGAGGTAGGACCGTAAGAGTTATCTGATGCCTGCGAAGGCTGCTGAAGTATTTGAAAAGGTTACCGTGGTCCTAGAAAGCAAAGATCAAATGAAGGAAACCAGCGAAAACCATTTGAATCAGCGCTGTGGACTCATCGCGTATACATGGATACACGGCATTATGCTGTGTATTCATCCGGCAAGATCTATAGCTATCAAGTAGGTACAGCTATGCTATTCTCTAAGAAAACAGCATTGAGCACAGCGCTGGCCGCAACGACGAAATCCAAATAGGTACATTAAATGATATTTATTTTGCAAATAGGTTTTTTTAAAAACACTTTTACACGTCAACTTTTTTGTCAGTTTAAACTAGATGAGGCCGGTGTTTCCTAGCTGACTACCCTGAGAAGAAACATCGAAACAAACTCAGGGATCAAAGTCTCTTTTAAAAGTCCATACAGCAAACATTATGTAATGGTCAAATCATATGAGAACCATGCAGACTTGTGTCTGAGATGGTCTTTTGAGGAAAGAACCACGCATATTTGAGTGTACCTGTCCAGTCAGTGCAAGCATTTGTCAGTATTCGTATAGCTCAACTTAAGACTACTAAGGAGCATTGGATTGTTAACCCAATATACCTGTACATAGGATTGTTATTCCAATGTACCTATTTAGATTTTAGCGGGTGATTCTCCAAGAAAGCAAAACTAAACAAAGAATACGTCAAGAAAATTTTATTAAAACAACATAAAAAGATAACAAAAAATTATTGTGTTATATTTTTTTTAAAAAAAATCCGCCGCTTCATACATTTTGTCTAGTTATGAGAACACAAATGTTTAAGCAGACAGATATAGGAAACGCTATAGTTATGGGCCCTTGGACAGTTATTAACCCTTTCAGCTTACTGCCTAAAATAAGCAGCACCTACCAGAACAGTAGATTCAAAACTGCATTAATAAGCATAGTAATATGTATAATAATCATAAGTAAGCATCGCTCATTAGAGCCACCTGACATTACGAAATACGTGTAACCTTTTTTTTTTTTGTTGTCGAGGGGAATCCTTCAAAAGGCGCCCGGACTTTGGGGATAAGTCCGGAGAGTGTGGTATTTTTACCTCTAAAACCGCCCCGGTGATCACCATCAGCACATAGAAGGGGCCCCGTTACCTCTCAAAAGACCATTCCGGAACCCCCTCAGTGCAACGCCTGTTACGGCACATCTCTGAAGAGACTAAATATCGGTCTCCCCTAAGCCTTTCTGAGTACGGCAACACGTGATCACTGTGCCACCGTCTTCCCTGGAATCACTCGATGAGCGGACAGAGTCCCCACTCTAAGCGCCCGTGGTTCCAATACGTGTAGACCTAGTGTCAATTGTTAACAGACTATTCGAAAATTTGTGAACCAACTGGTTGACCACGCGCGGTCCACTGGATGACCGCGTTTACTGGTGATAACGCGGCATCCGTACGTAGACCACCTGTCGACAAGTGGACGATGTGCGACGAGGCGGTGCGGAGTGGGTGCAGGGTGGCTCTAATGAGCTGCGACCATATTGCTTATTTTGAAATTGTCAATAACTGTATAGTGGTCAATAACTGTAGCGTTTCCCCTAATTAATAAATATCTCCTTTCGGATTTGGAATTATTACAACTTTAATTTTTTTTAAGTCCTAAAAATCAGTCCTAATTTCAAGTTATAGCTATAATCACCATTTTAGCTAGCACATTATTAATAACAACTATTTATCAAACATCGAAGTAGGTACAGAATATTTACCTAAAGGACGAGGCAGTAAGTAACATAGTGCTTGCTTACAGAGACGCGGCGCGTTGGGCGTTCGTCGGACATATGTCAATGTACGACAACCGCCGAACGCACCGCGTCTCCGTAAACAAGCTTATAGAGTTGATAATACTTTGATATCGAAGGAGATCGCACGAGTTATTTTTTCTATTGGGCAAGTCCACACAGAGCAAGCAGCCTCTCGAAGCATTTGCCGCGGGAGGAAACTATCCCCGGCAGCCTCGGTAGGTATCATCACGAGGTTGCTGCGCGCGGCATAACCGAGCCATTGTGTTCGTTCGTACAATTGAGAATTAAGACATCATGGCACCACACGTACGTGTTGCGGTGGTAGCTGTTGCTTTTATCCTTATAAATAGGATAATAAAAAAGAGAACACTATAAAAACTTAAATAAAGCCGATACTGGAAGGCTCGGGCGCTCGGTCGCTCGCCCGCGGCAGCGTGCGCGCTTGCCTCACCACACTAACCTCGCGTTTGCCTCGGCCGAGGCATGTCCACACTAACCGTGATGCTTCACGCGGCAAATGCCTCGCGAGCCTGCTCGCTGTGTGTGGACCCGCCTATTAGCTAGCGGACTGGCTAGGAAAATATATTTTTAAGGATTTTGCATTTTTAGAATAGGTTTAAAAATGTGCTATGAATACTATTCAATTGATAAACATGCCTACTTACATAATTTTTAATAAATAGATATTATAGATTTAATTACACCCAGACACAGAACGAGAACAAATGATCGTGCTCATCACAAAAACATTGTCTTGGGTGGGAATCGATTAGTCAAAGCAATTATTGTTTGTGCAATAATTGCTTTGACTTACTATATTATATATCACATAGGTTACTGAATAAAAAAAAAATGTATCTTTAACCATACAAATGCACTTAAAAATAGACGGAAACAGAAACTTTTATTTTTGTGAAAATGCGTGATGGGCGAAAAATACCTCATATCAACCCTCGTCATTTGAAAAAAAAAAATCTACATTATACAATACTACAACTTCAAACTTTAAGAAATGTAACATATTATTATTTCGTTTATTTTTGTAATCATAATTACATCACAAAAAATATAACGAAACTATGCCGAAAACAATAACATAGGGCAAGAACATCTCTTCAACCCGTTAAAGTTAAAAAAAAAAACCGTTTAAGTTAAACCCCGTATTCTCACCGTAAAATTTTGATCGTTTTAATCCCGTGGAGGGTCGATCCAGTACATGAAACACTATCGATTTATAAAGGTAAAATTAAATTACTTTATTTATACCGGATCGACCCTCCACGGGATTAAAACGATCAAAATTTAAAGGTGTATGTATGCTGAGGCCATCTTAGAATTAATCACTTCATGAAGTGGTCGCACTTCATGATATGACCAACTAAAACTGGCCAGATCAGTTCAACGTTAACGATTAGTCCAGTCCACGTTTAGCCATATCATTAATGTAGGATTTCTATAATAATAAAAGGTCTGAATAAAATAGGAATTTATGTATTGTACTTGTAAGATCAAAATTAAGCTTAAAATAAAAATAAAATCTCTACATTGTAATAAAAAGCTAATAAATAACTGTATATCAAAAACCTTATTCTTTACTTAAAAATATTAATTGTACACAAAATATTAATGGACTTTATACAATTACTGAAGTAATTGGGGCACCCCGACTCGGAAAAAGTTAGGTAAGAAGGGGATGGCTGAGTCTAGTGAGCGAGCGAAGCGAGCGAACACAGACCCCGACATCTCTTTCGTGGTCATTTTTACTTTAACCACTCAGAAGAGCATTTATTTTAGTGATCATTACAGTGGACTCTTCCAGTGGACAAGGTAACTATTTTACAATATGATCAGCCTTGTTTGACCATATCATGGAATAATCATGCGTTTAGCTGAAATAGTATTAAGGCCCCTCGACCACGGTGATTTTTGTAGCGATTCTGTAGCGCGTTCGCATCGATTCAATCGCGATGCTGCAGCGCGTTGGCATCTTTTCTATAGCGCATGCAAGTGCGACTAACGTGCGTTAGTAGCGATACTGTCGTGCGTTTACGAAACGTGCGACAGCATCGCTACAAAAGTCGCCGTGGGCGATGGCCCTAATTCATGCAATGGCCGGTCGCATCATGAAGTTATCAATTTTAAAATCTGGCCACGACAGATAAAAAAATAAAAAATTGAAACAAAGATAAATAAAACTAACCAAATGGTTAGAGACACAGATCTAAGCGGAAAGTAAAATGTGAATGTTCATAGTAAATAATCTGTTTCATTATCTTCAGAAATAACTTCGTCTTTGACTAAAATATTTTCTGTTGTCACATCTTCGTGTACAATTTCAATTTGATCGTTACTCATATTAATCACGTTTATTAAATTTGCATTATCAGTTTCACTATTAATTTGTTTTCTTTTCGGCCTTCTTTTTTCACTAGACATTCTCAGCCTCTTTGCTTCAATCCTTCTTTTTGCGTTTCTCAAAATGTTCTGAAGAAAACTTTTGCATTCTAAATGTGTGAACATTCTATCAGATAAATGTATGATATGAAAGAATAAATCAATGACTCTAACGTAGCTTTTGAAGCAGATTTTTGATTCTTTCCCCCGTGATCCTCCAGCCCATGAGCAGTTTTGTAAAAATCTTCTGTCAAACATTGTGTCTATTAGGGCATAAGCGTTATTTATCGCTCTGCCTTTACCATGGCCACATACAACAGATAATGTTTTTATTAAATTGTCTGCAGTTTCTTTATTTTTTAATGATTGTTCCAATTCATCTAAGGTCGTCTGATTTGCAATAGGCTGGAAAATTTTAATATTATCGGTTTTTTTTGCACTGCTTTCAGGTGATCTTTTGATTAGCTCATCAAATTTGGTTGTGAGTGCTGATAGGGCCTGCATAACTGTATCTTGGTTAGAAGATAAAGTAGTCTGTGGTTCCATAACTTTGTCAATTTTCGAGTTTAATGCAGAAATCTGCCCGTCAATTTTTGAGTTTAACACGGCAATCTGTCCATCGATTTTTGAGTTTAACGCAGTAATCTGTCCGTCTATTTTTGAGTTTAATGCGGAAATCTGTCCATTAATTTTTTCGTTTAATGATTTGATTTCATTTGACGGATTTTGTTCGGCAGATGTATTGGGTGTAACTGTGTCTTCAGAGAATTCTGAGCTCATGGCTAAATTATTAAAATTCTGCAGAGTTGATTGGTTAGTTACATTCGGGACGTTATTTTCTTGACTAATGTCACTTTCTCTTACTTTTGTCATTTCTTTTATTTCTGTCTCAGCAGTTTCAAAGTTCGTGAAGCCACTCTTCTTCAAAATACAGTCTGTTTTTTGCCATGAGCTTCCTGGGACTGATGTTGCCTCCCGTCGCAAGGCATGTATGTTTTCTTTCGGCATCCTGACTATACCGCCACTTTCCCAAGCATCAGGCACGGTCCATAAACAAAATTTGCCATTTTGTATTGTTTGAACAATTTTGAAGGCCGTTCTGGAAATTGAAAATGAGTATAAAAACCCATTGTGCTCACTTTCTTATTCAAAGATTCAAATAAACAATTTACAGGCACTTTTGAAAGGTTGAAAAGTTAGCATGTCTTGTCATGGTTTACAGATTCACGTATAACATTAACAACGTATATGACTTTTCCGTAAGACTAAACGCTTTTGCAAAAAAAAATAAAAAATTAACAACATGATATTTTTCGCTTGTTTTCAATGTTTTCCCTACTCCTTTCAAACGGCTTTTGATCTTTGCAAATATGTTTAAGTGTTCAAAAAGTGTTTTAAAAAAATCTCTTTTAGTGTTCTTCAGAATGTACGGTCAGGGGTCAAAAGTGCAGTTGCACTCTACTAATGCTAAAGTATATAAAATTTCTTTGTAAAAGAGGGTCACTGGGCCACAACTGGTTTATTTAATTCTTTAGGTTCTACGGTACAAACGAACTGAGTGATGATCCATTGATCCTCTTCTATAAAAAATTCTAGATACTTTATTATCGGTAGAGTGCAACTGCACTTTTCACCCCTGACTGTACATAGCATATGTAAATCAATTAATATTTCGCAAAGAAAATGTATTTAAAGGTCAGCAGGGCTCTATTCCGGCCAGAGATACTCTACTGTCGCCTAGGCACAGTACGAGTATCTATGCATTGAATTCCGGCCAGATGTTCAAGGGACTATACTCTTTAGGAAGTAAAAAACATACACATAATTATGCATAGGCTCGAATTTGACCACTATCTCACGTGATGGTAAGCAATGACGTGGTCGACGATGGAGCACGCTTGCCTAGAAGCAACCTATTCTCCTGAGACCCCTAGGTTATAGCTATCAGGAAAGGCCCCTGGCCCACGGCGCCTTTTAGTAGCGATGCTGTAGGGCATTCGCATCGATACAGTCGCGATGCTGTAGCGCGTTGGCATCTCTTCTATAGCGCGCTGCGAATGCGACTAAAGGATCTATTACACCACTCAATATTCAGGCCGGTTTTGTCGACGTCGCGTAGTGTAATAAGGGTCAGACATTCTAAGGCCGTGTTTACGGAGACGCGGCACGTTTCGCGGCGCGTTTGGTGTTTCGTCATACATTGCAGCAGCGGGCCGCGTCATTGCTCGCGCAAACACAAACATATTGCAATGTATGACGGAACGCCCGACTCGCTGCGTCTCCGTAATCGAGCACTTACTCGGAAGTAAAGTTTAAGACAGTCTGTGTAACTTGTGCGGAATATCGAGTAGTGTAATAGACACTCAACTCGCGTTAGTAGCGGTGCTGTCGCGTGTTTCATTCGCTACAAAAAGTCACCGTGGGTGAGATGCCAAACACAACCACCGGCAGAAAAATCCACTCCTTAGCTATACGCGCAAAGTATGTGTTCCCAAAACGCTTTGTATGTATGGGCGGGATGTTCACCATGTACCGGTGGCGCAACGCCATACGTCTAGTGGTCCGATGATGGAACGGACTTGGTGGAATTAAATTGTGCAATTCCAACGCACACTCGCCGAAATATGTGATAGAAAACCGACAGGCTAGCAACTAGGCGTCGATACTCAAGACTTGACTTTGACAAACTTCTAACTTTATAATATTTATGTAATTACATGTATTATTATAAAACTATGAGTTGACACAGAAAAGTAGTCTCAAATGTTAAAGCATAGTATGTTTTTGCTAGTTGGGCCGTCAGAAAAGTTCTGTCAAAACTGGTCTAGCTGTTTTTGCATTAAAAATTAAATATTAAAAAATACGTAAATTATTAAGTAAAATTATTATAAATTAGTAAATTATTTTTTTATTTTTTTGCCCCGCGTGGTAGATTACGACCCATTCCCTCTGTTAGAGAGGAGGCCTGTGTCCCAGCAGTGGGAACATTAAAAGGCTGATGATGATGATGACTAAATTATTACTGAATTAATAATTTAAAATTTACTAATTCGTTAAAATATTTTTTTTATTTACTATTATTTATTTTTAATAATAATTAATTAATTAAAATGTTATTTGGATACTACAAACCCACACTTTAATTTTATTTATTATGTAGGTAAATATGAAGTATGAAAGAAAAGAAAAGATGATGGACAGATTTCTATAGATATGGCATCTTAGATTAAATCAAATCAGTGGAAGATAGGTGACTGGCCTCTAGCGCGTGGGCCGCTGAAATTGTGCCAATTGGCACGATTTCACATCGGTCGCGACGATCACACACATTCGGCGGCTAACGCTATTTCGCTCGCAAACAGCGCCGCCTCTTATCTCTGTCCTTGTCTATCAATGACTACAGGTAGTGTGAGTGTGTGTTGCGAGTCCAGGTTTTCATATTGTGATGTTAGCGCGTAACATATCTTCCGTTATAGTATATCAATGTATGGAATACACTTACTTCGAATTAGTTTTTGTCTTCCTTTGCTTCTTCCGTTTAATGTCCTGAACAGGTTCACTCTCTTTGCCTTCAGGTTCACTCTCATCTTTGACGTCCAATACCACAGTTTCAAGTTCCGTACATTCAGAATACTCTGGTTTCACTTCCACAATGATTTCAGACGTTTCAACACTGTCAATTTCTATGGGAGAGCATTGAAAGTTGTGTAATTTGCTTATTTTTAGCAACGGTACCTGTAAAAAAACGTGTTTATTTTTTTATATGATATGGACGAACTTACTGCGAAGATAGAAGATCGAACGCCATTTGGGTTCAACTACTATGGCGCGTATTAATGCAATTACTTCTTTGATAATTTATAATTTATCGAAGCAAAATAATGATAACTTTTTTTTGTATGTAACATGTTATGGCATATGATATCCCAAATTTAAAAAATTGATAATAATAATAATAATACTTTATTGACATAATTTACAATTTGGATTATAGGATTCTCTAACGCCTGCGCTAGTAAAAACTGTGTTGCAGGTGTTAGTGTCTTCCCTACAATAAAGTGACAGTAATCTTACGTCAGACAGTGTGTTACAATAGAAATAAACAAAACCAAACATATATATATATTTTTTTTAAAGTAATTGTAGAGAAACATGCTGTAGTGTCTTCCCTACAATAAAGTGACAGTAATCTTACGTCAGACAGTGTGTTACAATAGAAATAAACAAAATCAAACATTTTTTTTTTTTTTTTTTTAAAGTAATTGTAGAGAAACATGCTGCCATGGGTGTGTGTTTGTGTATAATGGTGTGTTAGTGTGTGTGTGTGTGATAGTGTGGCTGTGGGTGTGTTTGTATGTGAGTGTATTTGTGTATGTTAGTGTGTTTATGCATGCGACTGTATTTATATGTGCGTGGGCGTGTATATGTAAGTGTGTGCGTATGCTTATGGTATCTGTTGCGAGTTGATAATCATATGGTTGCCTGGAAGGTATCAGTGATAGGACCACCATTGTACCTGTAGATTTAGATTTTTGTACAATTTGTGTAACTATTTAGGTGTACAATAAAGTTTTATTCTATTCTGTTCTGTGCATGTGGTTCCGTATTATTATTTAATCAACTTTCTTTTACATAATTTATTTTGTTCTGTTATTAGTATTTTTTGTTGTAGCGGCAACAGAAATAAATCATTTGCGACAATTTCAACTGTCTAGCTGTTCATGTTATCCAGCCTGGTAACGTCCGTTTTGATCCGCCCACTATGGAACCCTAAAATGGAGAATCTGTGTTGGATGGATAAATTTTATATGAGCGAGTACCTTACCTGATTTAGTAGCAACGCTGTGCTTTCTTCAACTTGTTGCTTGAAAACTTCTATCTTTTTTAACATGTTATGGCATATGTTGCAAATGTACGTACTTTTAAAGTCAATCTAAAAACAGATTGAGGTTTATCAATTATTAATTTATTGGTGACGGTGAAAATCGGCAGGCTTCTGATGAGGAATTAAAGTTTTAAGGTCTGAAACGCTTGGGTCTAGGGTCCGAGTGTCCGTCTCCTTTTAAAGGAAGTTTTAGACTGATTAGTTGACAGTCAACATGAGAGGGCTGGCACTTTTGACCAAAGCTGCCAGTCTTCTGGAGATATTTCCGGATGACAGCTAAGTGGTAGAGTACTTTGACACCTAAATGTATTTTAATTTTTTGGACATATAGGTTGGGTTAATAGTATAAATAATATTTTAAGCTTTAAGAAACTTAAATATAACATAAACTTTTATAAATAAGTTTTATATTGTCAGAGATCCTCTAACTTAAATATTTTATTTAAAAAAATGGAATATCATTTTTCGTAATTGTTATTTATTTAAATGAAACCCTTGCAGTAAGAATGCGAGTAAAACTCGATAATATTGTGGAGAAAGGGATTTAAAGCCGCCATTTAAGTCATAAAATCGACATAAATTGTCCCCTAAACCTATGAAAGAATCACGTAAATAAGCTCATAATAGCAGATATAACTTTATTAGAACTTGCCTAATATAATAATAGTTACTCACCTCTGATTTTATAAAATTTGCCAAAAATCCAGTGTGTTTACATGAACTAAATTTCAATAAAGTACCACTTTGGGAAGTGCAGCATATACATACTAAAACATAATCTTTAACGTTTAAATGCAAAAACGATGTCATTTTTACATATAAATATAGGAAGTATGTAGTATCGAAAAACCAAATCAATTCGTATTGAAAATAATTGAAATCTCGCAAGATATTCCAATTTGTACAATTCTTACATTAATAAACAAACGTTTCTTTACACTTAAAAGTCTTTAAAACCCACGTTAGAAGTGTCAATACGGAAAGGCCTGGGATTATCAGAGGGCATCCTTCTATTACTATATTCTATGCTGTTTTGTGTCCCTTGCTGAAAAAATACTATAATATTCTTTGTTTTTATTTTTCTCGCATAACATTTTTTTTGGAGAATTAAAAAATAATCAAGTATTGCGACTGTAACGTTTACCGGAACGTTACATTCTGCAACGTTTTGTTCACTGTTAAGTGTAATATACAAAAAGTATGGTAAGAATGTAGAAGTCTATAATGGACATAGGAAGAACCAATTTTGTGTATAATTTACTTATATATTATGTATTCACTATCAGTTTACTATTATTTTTTTAACCATCTTCAATGATCTTAAACTAGTCTTTTTTTTGAGTAATTAAACGTATTTGACATTTGAGCTATAATGGCCGTAGCGTACCCTTTCGCGCAAAACACTTTGTTTTTTTTATTATTTATTTACATTTTCTGAATGAAGTTTAAATTGAATTTTTTATTAATGCTTCAAAAATTAACATGGATTCCGAAAATAATATTATTTGCTGTGGTTGCCTCAGCTCCGGTCGAAAAATGAAGCTTCTAGTGGAATACTGGAAAAAGCAATCTTTTATGCAAATTATAAGCGATTTGCCTGTAAGTTTACATTTTTATGACATGCCATATCTTTGTAGACCTAATATGTCAACATTTCTACGGTTCACACACCTACTGAGTACCAAATAAGTCGCTGTTTAAAGAGAAGTTGCTTTTTTAAGACTTAAACTTGCATCACGTAAAAAAAGTATTGATTTGTCAACATAACTTCACGCCAACATCCTTATTGGGTAAACAGTAATGCTATAAGCCCCATTTGATAGGGCGTTAGCCTATTGTAGTTCGCTTAACATAGACTTAGACATTGTTATGTGTAGTAAGTACTTACAGTAACATTTTACAAGTCATGTTTTAGTTCTATGTATTAATTTTTAATTAAAAACAGTGTAACATACTAAAAATTACAAACATGTACAGTACGGCCGACGTACCTTGGCAAGTTAGGCTCTGTGAACTTTAGCAGTTGTGGACTCGTAAAAAATAAGTTGTTTTAAAAAATAAATGCCAATAACAGTTAATGCTGTTAAACACTGTTATTGGCATTTATTTATAGGTTTAAAAAGCGTCGTGAGAAAACCAGTATAGTAGAACAAAAAATTCTAAGACATGTGACATTCACCAACCCGCACTGGGCTCACGTGGTGGATTATGTTACAGCTCAATCCCTCTCCTAGAGAGGAGGCCTGAATCCCAGCAGTGGGAATATTATAAGGCTGATTATACTAACCATGATGTTTTGCTCAGTTTTCAGAAGGAGACAGTATACCCATGTGGCTGTGTTGGGAATGTGACTCCCGGCTGATCGGCTTTAGTAAATTTAAGCAACAAATCAAAACCTCATACTCTCTTTTCTATGATTATATTAAACAGGTATTCTAGTTTATTTTATTTATACTGGAAATCAAACAGTGTATACTATGCGGCATATAAGTTGAATCATTAGCTGTGGTTATGCACAGCCCCCACAAGTTCAGTATGTTTTGACCAGTTAGGCTAACATAAATGTACTGACCAGCAGATTTTTTTTCGCGATTTCAGGTTTGTTCCCATAGTAAAAGTTGTTTGTTATCATGACTACAATCACGTGTTTTTATAAGTATCGTTCACTAATTACCAGGCACCCTATATATTCACCATCATCGGCTGAAATTAGCCAAAAGACGTCCACTGTTGGACATAGGCCTCCCCCAAGTGACGCTACAATGAACGGTTCTATGCGTCTCGCATCTATCGCATTCCCGCGGCTCTCACCAGGTCATCGGTCCACCTAGTGGAAGGCCTTCCAACGCTGCGACCATCCGTTCTACGAGCAAGGTTGTCGCCACCCGATGATCAAGGGGGTGCCACTGGTGGAACTACAGGGTGGCAACGCTGGCAAAATGCCACGGGCCCCCCTAGTCTTAGAAGCCGCGAGCTCAGAAGAACCCCATCCAATGAATTTGTCACGAGCCTCAAATGACATAGTTACGCCACTGGGGGGGGCTATTGGAAGTACAGAGAATGGCAAAAGTATGAATTGTAGTTACAGTCGAGAGCTTTTGAAGCTGTAAAGCAAGTGAAAACAACATTTTAGTGCTAAAGTTGGTGCAATGCCCACTAAAATGTCCATGGGGACTGCAGTCACCACCAAAATTCTTACCATAAAAGTGCTAAATCTAGCACTGAAAGTGCTGAGTTCGCAACATTAAACGAAGCGTGTGGTGCCATATTGCCTGCCCGCACCTTCCTTAGTTCCGGCCAGTGAAACGTCAAAGCCACCAAAACTAAAGTGATCCCCTTAACGGCGCGTTTTACTTGTTCAAATGTTCCTTTTAATTAATCGAGATTTTATAAATGGCAAGTTTACAAGTGGTTAACAAATGTTGTTAATGAGAGCTGTGGTGGCCGAGTGGTAACAGCTCCTACTTACGATTAGTAGGTCGCTGGTTCAAGCCCGGCCTGGCGCATTACTTTATGTAATTTATTTCATCACCACTGCACTCAAAACGGTGAAGGAAAACATCGTGAGGAAACCGGCATGTTTTAGAACCAAAAATTCTAAAACATGTGACATCCACCAATCCGCACTGGGCCCACGTGGAGGATTACGGCCCTCTCTTAGAGAGGAGGCCTGTGTCCCAGCAGTGGGAACATTAAAAGGCTGATGATGATAAAAAATGTTACGAATGTAGCAGATTAGATAAAATAAATCATTCTCTTGGGGGACCGTAGCCCCACCCTGCCCCCCCCTTGGCGACGCCCTTGTCTACGAGCAATTTGCCCTACCCGTATTTTATTAGGTTTAACGTAAAATTAGGATAAATAAAACCCTTTCTCTATTACAGAATACAAACCTTTCTAAATTACAACCAGCACAAAGACTGACAACACATAAACTACACAACTTTACACTACAAGACAACAATGAACAACAACAACCATTCCAAATAATAACAACAGAAAACAACGAACAACCAAACTCTCCAGAAAACATAGAAGAAATCGACAATACTATGGATTCGAACTCAGATGACGAAAAACCAGTATTGAATTTGGCGAAAAAACAGAAACATACGAATAGAATTATTTTAGGTAGTATTAAAAAGAAGAAAAAACGGAAAAGGAAAGAAGTACAGCTGTATAAAGAAATAGAGTTGAGTGAAGAAGAGTTGAGAGAAGAAAGAAGATTAGCTATGATGAAAGAAGATTATGTCAACGCTATGTTTCGCTGTGAACGGTGCATCTTGTCTTTTCCTAATGCTGAAGATTTGAAGGACCATATTAGTGTGAAGCATGAATTGGTAAGCAAACATGAATACTTCATAGATTTATAGAGTAAATGAGAGAGTAGAACAGTGGTGGCCGAGTGGTAACGGCTCCGACTTACAAATTGTAGGTCGCGGTTTCAAACCCAGCCAGCATTACTTTGTGTAATTTATTTCATCATCACTGCTCTCAAACGGTGAAGGAAAACATCGTGAGGAAACCGGCATGTCCTAGAACCAAAATTCGAAAACTTTTTGACTTTGATTTTATATTAGTGAAATAAGTAGGCGTAATTTGGAGACAGTGGCGTAGCTAGTCCCTCAGGGGCCCCGTATGAAAAGTTACGTTAAGTTTATACTAGATTCTATTTGAAATGTCTGTTAATTATTTATTGTGCATACCTACCACAGTTTTGTCTTTTATAACCCAAAGGTTGACTGGTAGAGAATGCCTTGTTGCATTAGGTCCGCCTATGTACCACTACTGTACATGAAGTTTAAAAAACGTCCCACAGGGGCCCCATATAAGAAAAAAATGGTGCTTTCTTACCAATGCTTGGTTTACCCTACGAGACGGTTGTGTATGAAATGTAGCGTGGGGGCACGCATATTTTTATTTATTTATATATGCTTTATTGTACACCAAGATAGGAAAAAAATACAATTAGAGCCTTATTTAGCCCGCATAATTGATACGGCAGATATGGCGGTAGCTACGCCCCTGTTTGGAGACTTCTGACCTCGAATAAATTTTTCTTAAAAACATATCTACTGTTTGACATATCTATGGTCTTTTGAGTTATTTTTAAGTGCCCAATTTATCAAGTTATTTCTTTCGCAGAACTCAAAAAACTTCAAATGTGATATTTGCGAGTGTTCGTTCGCGTCCGAGGTGTCATACAACTACCACACAAACAAACACACACGCCGCTACGAATGCTCGTCGTGTTTAGAGAGATGCAGCAGTAAAAGAGCTGTCATCAAGCATTATGAAATGGTACATTATCATGGGTATGTACTCGTATCTATCTATATATATAAAAGAAAGTCGTGTAAGTTACACTATTTATAACTCAAGATCGGCTGAATCGATTTGGCTGAAAATTTGTGGGAAGGTTTTTTTTTATGGTAGGTAAAATCATCCAATGACAAATCCCGCCCTTGGGTGGGGCGGGAAATAGTATCAGACTCTTACTGACTAAAAACCTACCCTGTTCCATTCGTTGTCTTCGTCCCAGGGCCCCGTGTGAAATTTTCACATAACTTTGGCCCCAGTAGGTGGGAAGGTAGCTTAGAAACAGGAGAAGGACATAGAATAATTTTTATCCACTTAAATAACAAAAAAGAAATAATCAAAAACCTGCTCATATATAGGGTACAGTAGAGTAGGGAGGGTACGGTAGAGTAGAGTAGGGAGGGTACGGTAGAGTAGAGTAGGGTAGCGTAGGATAGAGTAGGGTAGGGTAGAGTAAATTTTGGTCGTTTTAATCCCGTGGAGGGTCGATTCGGTACATGAAACACTATCGATTTGTAAAGATAAAATTGAAATATAAAGTACTTTTTTTTAAACTCGAATTAATTTACGCACTTACTAAATTAATTTCTTTAAGTAAACGTCAGCTGGGCGAGTTCAATGTCCTGTAGGTAGTAGCCGTGTATAAAAATTAAAAGCTGTTCGTTAGTCTCGCTAAAAATCGAGAACGGCTGAACTTCAGGGAAACTTTAAACGGTGAGAAAATATGGAAAAATTGATGAAAAAATTTCTGTTATCACAATATTATCCATTATTATCGGTGGGAAAATCATCCAATAACATCTCTGCGCCCTTGGGCGAGGCGGGAGATAGTGTTAGACTTTTACTGAATAAAAACCCACTCCTGTCCCTTCGTTGCCTTTCATATCGGGACTGAACCTTCTTTTCCGTAAAAGGATCCTTGGCCCCAGTGGGCTTCGACCCTGGTTGGCCTCTACGGTTTGCTGACTCCTCCTAGAGGCGCGCGTGGAACGATACGCGCTGTCGACGGCTTGGGCTCGGTCCGGTTACTGGACGGCTGGACGGCGAGATACAGCTGCTGGGAAGTGAGGAAGTTCCCTCGCGCATGCAACCGCCTTCTTTGCTAACATTACTGCTTCGCAGAAGGAGGCGACCGCCTGCCACTCTTCCTCGCTCCGGACCATGGCCTGTACCGGAACATTCATCTTCATATTTTTTTTATTGCAGACCCTCAATAGAAATTGATGTTCAAAGTCATCATCAACAACAAAATGGCGGAACTACGGATGATGCTGAGGGATTGGAGGAAAATGGGTAAATCATAGATTATACACCGTTAAATTTTGGTCGTTTTAATCCCGCGGAGGGTTGATTATTACTCGATACTTTTTATTTAAAAAAAAAAATCTTATGGAAGACATACAAAGATTATTTAAATTTAATTAATTAAAAAAAAGAAAACAAGCGAGTTGTAAACATTTTTAGACAATTTTTAGATAAAAGACGTGAATATTGTTTACATTTATTTAATCACATAAATAGATGAAGTAAACACCATTAAATTGTAGTCGTTTTAATCCCACGGAGGGTCGATTCGGTACATGAAACCCTATCGATTTGTAAAGATAAAAATGAAATATAAAGTACTTTGTTTTTGTAAACTCGAATTAATTTACGCATGTACGAAATGGATTTCTTTATGTAAACGTCAGCTGATCGAGGCCAATGAACTGTAAGTAGTTAGTACGCAACGACCGTCAACTTGCTACAAAGTCATTGACTCGTTTACTTAAAGAAATTAATTTCGTATATCTATGCGTATATTAATTCGAATTTTAGAAAAAAAAATACTTTATTATCGATCCAACACGGGATTAAAACGGCCAAAATTTAACGGTGTATAAAAACGAAATCCGCTAAGAACGGATTTTACAAAACTCCACCCCTAGGGGGTAAAACAGGGGTTGGAAGTTTGTATGGAGAAACCGAATTTCACGCCGGCAAAGCTGCTGGCAGTAGCTAGTAATATACATATAAATTGATATGGTATTTTTTAAATATAATAATATGAATAATGTCTAATGTGTGCATGTCGAATGGATAGAATAGATTGCACGTAGCGGAGATGAGAATGTTGAGATGGATGTGTGGTGTGACGAGAATGGATCAAGTGAGAAATTAGTATATTAGAGGAAGTTTGAAAGTGACGCCAGTGACTGAAAAGTTGAAAGGAAATCGTTTGTCTTGGTATGGTCATGTGAAGAGGAGGGATGAAACGCATGTTACTAAAAGAGTTATGAGTTTACATGTGGATGGATGGAGAGGGAGAGGGAGGCCAAAGAAGAGATGGATGGATTGTGTGAGGAGTGATATGAATGAAAAGGGATTTAGTGATAGCGTGACGAGTGACAGGAGAGAATGGAAGAAAAAAACGTGTTGCGCCGACACCAAATAAAACGGGATAAGGGCAGGAAGATGATGATGTGTGCATGTCGAATGGTAAAATCTTAGGAACTATTGTACATTACCCGTATTTGCTAAATAAAATTCTATTCCGTGTAGCTAGTCCCACATAAGGGCCCCGTTTTAAAAATGGTGCTCTTAAAAAAATGCTTGGTTTACCTTACGAGACAGTTGCGGATAACATGTTGCGTATTTTTGCTTACGTCGGGGTCCCTGTAGCACGGGGGCCCCGTATATTGATACGGCAGATACAGCGGTAGCTACGCCCCTGATTCCGTGGTAATAATGTGGTCTTTTTTCCGCAGTATAAAACAGTCGTCAGCGACATTTTCGTGCGAATTCTGCGAGAAAAGTTTTAGATGGAAAGCATCTCTGCGAAAACACGTAGAAACACATCGCATAGAGACTGGGCAGAAACGCAAGCCATATTGTGAACCGTGCAGGTGAGGAGCGAATTTAAACTCTATCTTGTTTGTAATTAAGTTTGTATTTGCTTGTCTAGTAGCAGTAGGGCTCTCAAAAATATATAGGGTGACTGGTAATTAGTGAACGATACTCAAACACGTGATTGTAGTCATGATAACAAACAACTTTTACTATGGGACCAAACCTAAAATCGCGAAAAAAATCAGCCAAGTTCAGTACAATTTGACCAGTTAGGCGAACATAAATGTACTGACCAGCAGGTTTTTTTTTCGCGATTTCAGGTTTGGTCCCATAGTAAAAGTTGTTCGTTATCATGTCTACAATCACGTGTTTAAGTATCCCTCACTAATTACCAGTCACCTTATATAAATAAATAATAAATATATTTTATTATTTTCAGGTTATCGTTTACAAATACATCGAATTTACAAAAACATGTTAAAACTAGTTCAAAACATCAAATACAATTGAAACTTAGGTGAGTACTGTTCCTCCTCTTCTTTGAGTCATTTCTCCTCAATGCTTCATTTAGTTTTGTCTTCCCCTTGGCTTGCGAGAGTTTGTTTTTGTTACTGGGGGCCATTCAAGTATTACGTAAGCACTATAGGGGTGGGGGCCTTTGCTTTGTTTATTTTTGATGAAATGGGGGATGGGGGGTCTGAATGGTGATTACGTCAGCAGTACCTACTTTTTAGAGTTTTTAAGAGAACGTTGATTAATACGGTTTAAGCGTGTCTATTAACTGCTCCATCTTTGTTTTAATTATACAGGTTTTTTTTTTACACATTGCTTTTGTAATATTTTTTACTTATAGTATTTTGACCTCAACCACTTTACATTCGTTAATAATTTATTTTATTAACATCTTATAGGTAAAATTGTTGTAGTGATAGTTGTAATTATATATTTTTTGTTGCTTTTTTATATAGCCTCTTTTTTATAATGTGAATGTGAGAACACTGTAGACTTCGCGAATTCTTAGAGTATTTTCTTTTACGACCCACTTTTTTATTATGTTTATTTTTATTGTGATTTTGCGTACAATATTGACCGGTCTACACTGTCCTTACATAATTATGAATACTGTAGTCTGTAATATGGAAATATTGTAAGACAAACCATTTTTTTTAAAGAGTAACCATGGAGTTTCTTGCCGGTTCTTCTCCATAGGAAACGTCCTATTTCGAACCGTGCACTAGCTTCTGACGTTTTATAAGTGCCCGTGTAGGCTTATGTGAAATAAAAATATTTTGAATTTTGAAGTCGATTTTTTTAAATCACACGAAAGTGAACATACACACATCACTGAGCAGCAAACATCCAATGTCATCGAAGACTTAAAGTCATGGTTTCGTGTGTCATGGACTGATAACTGTAAATTTGAATTAAATTTTTTCTCAGATTTTAATTGTATTTTTGACTAATTATTAACTTATTATTGACTCATTTTTAAGTTATTGACATTGTAATATTGAATATTCAGTAAACATATTATTGACATTATTTACCACTAAATTAACTTAAAATTTGAATGATATATATATATATATTTTATTGACTATATAATAATTTGACATTAGTAAAAAAAAATAATTAAGTAATTAATACTACTAAAAAATTTTTTGCGTGCCTCACGGTAGAATGTACTGGATCTTTCTTTTACATAACACCATATTCTTGTACCCACATTCATAGCAAATAAATACATTTAATTTCATTTATGCCAAAATAAAAGTTGTTTGTTTAGTACCTCTGTTTCAAGTCTATTCCTTATTTCCAGACTTGTAACTTTTGATTAAATTAACTAAAACCAATGTTTACGTAAGCATGGAAGGGGGGGAGGGAGTGATGGCTTTGCTTGCTTTTGATGACGTGAGGGCCCCCCCAGGGTGAACATTTGCCAAAAATCGACTTACGTAATACTTGAACGGCCCCTTTGTTCAGCTGTGGACGTTTTTCGGCTGGCATGATTTACTTACATCTTCCTATCTTTTCTTACCAGAAAGCTAACAGAAACTTTGCCTGAAGACTCTTCGAACCCGGAAAAACATCAGCAGTTTGTTGACCAGATCAAGTGTTCAGTGAATACTGCTAAGGAGAAGTACCCGTGTCCTCAGTGTGATAAGAAGTTCCAGTGGCGAGGGAACCTGCTGAGGCACCTCAACAGTCATGTAGCTAGGTAAGTTTTTTTTTATGGTAGGTAAAATCATCCAATGACAGATCCCGCCCTTGGGCGGAGCGGGAAATAGTGTCAGACTCTTACTGACTAAAAACCTACCCCGTTCCTTCGTTGCCTAAATATGGTTTGACAAAAACTTTTTACAAAAAAAATACAACCGACATCAATGTAAAAAAAAAAACACAAGAAGTGCAAAATAACTTTTCATTACTCATACGCTGAACGTAGGTCTGAACATGCCTGAAGCGGGAAATATCTGCCTAGTTCAGTACATTTTGACCAGTTAGGCGAACACAAATGTACTGGACTAGGCAGATATTTTTCGTGATTTCAGGTTTGGTCCCATAGTAAAAGTTGTTTGTTATCATGACTACAATCACGTGTTTAAGTATCGTTCACTAATTATCAGTCACCCTATATAGATTTATATAAGTTTTTCTTTGTTTTCAGAGCGAACGGTGAATTGGTTTGTGAGCCGTGCAACAGAACATTTTCTTCTATAGCAACTTACAAGCAACATATGAAAATTAGTAGGAAACATGTCAGCGAGAATGATTTCAAGTAAGTTTCAGTGATTTTTAGGGTTCTGTGCCCTTTTTTTTTTTTTTTTTTTTTTTTTTTTTTGTGTATTCTGCGACATGGCGATCTGTCAGGTAACAATAGGCCACTCTTTTGGCTGAAATTCTATTTCTGTATTTAATATGTCAGAAGCTTGGATGTACACTTTGCAATTAGGTAAGTGCCTCATTCCATATTGATGTATCTATCCAGAAGAGAGGGGATACTTTGTCTTTTAAGTCTCCTGTATCGTAAGCTTCCATCTCCCGTTAGTTGGTGGGCCAATTCATTTGTATGTTTCGCTAATCTTTCTTGATACTTCTTGCTGTACTGAGTTATCTCTTGTCTAACAGTTGTTATTTGCAAATCATGATAAATGTATTTATTACTAATACTTCGAGGAATATTGAATATGGCTCTAAGCGTCTTGGTTTGGAACCTTTCTAGTATGTCGATGTTGTTGTTACTAGCTGTACCCCAGAGCTGGATGCCGTACGTCCATATCGGTTTCAGGATCACTTTGTAAATCATGAGCTTACTATGTGCATTCATTTGTGAATGTCGTCCTATCAGCCAGTGCATCTCTCGCAGCTTGGTGTCCAATTGTTTTCGCTTAGTCCACAGGTGTTTACGCCATGTCAACCGTCTGTCTAAATGCATACCCAGGTACTTAGCATCATCACTCTGCGGTATTTCTTCGTTATTTAAATAAATTGGCGGGCATGTTTCTTTTCTGAGGGTGAATGTCACGTGTACAGACTTGCTTTGGTTGGCTTTAATTCGCCAGGTATTTAGCCAGTTTTCTATTTTGTTGACATGACATTGTACGTATTCAGAAGCTGTCACTGGGTTTATATGTGTAGCTAATAGGGCTGTGTCGTCAGCATAGGTAGCAACTGTAGTGTTATCTGTTGTTGGCAAGTCGGATGTAAATATTGAGTACAGAACGGGTCCCAGCACACTTCCCTGAGGTACACCTGATCCTATGTCATATAATTCTGAGTGTTCACTTTTGAATTTCACTTCGAAGCATCTATTATTAAGGTAGGATTTTAACACCAGAAAGAAAGAGTGTGGGAGTAACTTTTTTATTTTGTATAGTAGGCCTTCGTGCCATACTTTGTCAAAAGCTTGGCTTATGTCCAAAAATATTGCAGAACAATATTGTTTTGTCTCCAGTGACCTGCTTATAACATCAACAATACGGTGGACTTGTTCTATTGTTCCATGCTGCTCACGGAAGCCGAATTGATGAGTAGGTATTATGTCTTCAATGTGTATTTTCATCCTTTTGAGTAAAATCCTCTCAAATAGCTTGCCTGTAATTGATAGAAGACTTATGGGTCTGTATGAAGTGACTTCGTGAGGTGGTTTGCCAGGCTTGGGTAACATCACAACTTGTGCTATTTTCCATTGTCCTGGGAAATGAGACAGTCTCAAGCAAGCATTGAAAATTTGGGCTAAAGCTAGAATACCCTTCTTTGGCAGATTTTTTAGTAGGGTGCTATCTACTAGATCATATCCCGGTGATTTCCCTTCTTGCAGTTGTTTTATTTCATTTGTTATTTCCCTAGGGCTGGTATGTTGAAGAGGTAGGCACATTTGCAGTGGTTTTTGCAGATGGTCGTTTATATCAGCATCTTGTTCAGGGTGAAATGGCGTAAATGGCTTGAAAACGTCGCTTAGATGATGGGCAAAAGTGGTTGCTTTTTCTGAGTCGGATCTGGCCCAATCTCCATTTGGTTTTCTGATGGGAGGGATTTGAGTAGTTGGCCGCTTCAGTTTCCTTGTGGCTTTCCATAGGGAGAAATTTGTATCGAGAGAAGGCGTAAGATGAGAGAGAAACTTTTGCAGGTTAGTGTCGTTCAATGTTTTGATGAGATCTTTCAGTTCTTTAGCGCATCGGTTAAAAGCTGCTTTGTCTTTAGGGTAACCTGTTTGATGCCAGATCTTTCTTAGGTGTCGTCGTTCTGCTATTTTGTCTTTGATTGATTTTGGGTACCGATTTAATCTTGGAGGACATTTTCTGCTCATTTTAGTGGACACATTAGCAGCCTTGTGTATGATCCTGGTAAGATTCTCAATAGCAAATTCGATTTCGTCAGTTGTTTTTATTACCCTTTGGAGCTCGACTTCCGATGATACAATGTCCTGATATAGTTTCCAGTTGGTATATCTATTGTATATTTTCTCAGGAGGTTGGATTAGTGCTACCCTTGAATTGTAATTGAGGATGACTGGCGTGTGATCTGACGATAGGTCTGTACAGCCTTCAATGGTAAAATAATTAATATCGATGTTACTAGTGATGAAGAAGTCCAACAAATCAGGAATCTTATTTTGGTCAGTGGGCCAATGGGTTGGTTCATGGGTGGTAAGGCACTCAAGTCTATGGTGCTGTACTGATCTAAGTAATTGTCTTCCTCTGTGAGTGATTAACCTTGAGCTCCAGTATGTGTGCTTTGCATTCCAATCACCTCCACTTATGAATCTTGGCCCAAGCGATGCAAAATATGTGTTAAAGTCGTCTTCGACTATTGTATGCTTAGGCGGGCAGTACACAGCAGATAATGTTGTTTCAAGATTGTCATTCAAAAATACTTTTATTGAAGTTGCTTGTAATTTATCAGTTTTATACTCTTCAAGTGCATAGTGTTTTATGTTATTTTTAACAATTAGTGCCGTTCCCCCGTGGCTATTACCTGATGGGTGGTTTGTCGTGTAGATTGTGTAGTTTTTAATTGCGATGTGTGATTTTGCAGTAAATCTTGTTTCGGAAATAAGGGCTATATCTATCTTTTCGATTTCTAGAAATATTTTAATTTCTTGACATCTTTCTGTCAAGCCATTGGCATTCCAAGTAACCACTCGGAGTGTGCGAATCATTTTGAAACAATGCTTGTGATCAGCTGGATCATACGGTCCATCATTCTGTCCATCATGGTAACCATGATTTGTTGGAATTTAGCAAACATAGTTTCTAATTGGTCTGAAGTGTTTTCTATGTGCTGAAAAGCTTCTGTATTTTTTGGCAGGTTATGCGTAGATTTTGTTGCATCAGCATAACTTATTTTACCTTTTTCATAGGTTTCGTCACAGTACATTGATGGTTGGTTTAATTTGCTAGCGTTCTCATTTTTGGTCCCAGTTTTGCTAGTTTTTTTTCTTTCTTGATTGTTTGCAGGTGTAAGTTTTAGTATCCGTTCTCTATATTGTTTATATTTCAAACAACCCCTGTAGCTAGCAGGATGGTTTTCTTGACAGTTAGCGCATGTTGCGTCTGTATCAGGCTTCTTAGTACAGGATGAGGTGGAATGCTCGTTGCCACACTTTACGCATCGGAAGGGTCTAAAGCATTGATTTTTGCTATGTCCAAAGCGTTGGCATCTTTTGCATTGGATGATTTCTTTTTTTTTGTATGGAGCTTCAAAGGTTACTTTCATTTGGCTTAAGTATTTCAGGTTAAATATTTCTTTGTTATTCTTCTTTGGTTCCAAGTCTACATAGAACAAGGGAAGTGGTTCTTTGGTACTCCTGTGTAACACATTCACTATCTGTCTTACTTCATGACCTTTTTCATTCAGCTCCTCTTTTATGAGGGAAGTGTCTTCGGTTGCGTGTATGCCTCGTAATACGACTCTGTATGCTCTTTCACTTTTAAGCTGGTAGGTGTAATGAGCTATACCAGACGCAATAAAGTTATCTCTTATTGTTTTGTATGTAGCAATGTCAATAGGCATTAATTTGATAACATGACCAGATCGTAGGGTTGCTAGTGTGTATGAGCCACTGTCTACAATTTTGTTGAGCGTATCTTTTAGAGCTGTGATGTTATTTACACCTGTTACAAAAATAGGTTCTGGTTTAGGTATATATTCTTTAGCTGGTGTTTCTACTTCTTCATCGCTTAATATGTCGAATTGATTCTGTGTTGGTATAGCAAAAGTTGAAGCATGCTTAGTTTTTTTGTTGTATTTGCTATGTATTGGACTGGTTTCTTTCCTTTTTTGCCTGTGAAAATGTACTTTATCACTTTGCCAGTGTATAGGATTATTTAGTTCTGTTGTATTTGTAGGTTTACTAATTCCATCATAATTTTTTCTAGAGGCTACACTGCAATGTGGAGATGCAATTTCTGCAGCTGTGGTCTCATTACTTCCCAGTGATGTACTCCTAGTTTTTCCCATGAACAAGCCTGGATGGAATGCTTGTTGGACCAATCTCTTGCTGTTTCCAGTCGCTTTTGCTGATACTGGAGTCTGGTTACTTACTCCTTTATTGTCTTTATCATTTGTCTTTGTTTTGTTCAGACCAGTACTGTTTGACAACAGTGGGCGCTGGGTTCCCGCCTTGCTATGATCACTCATAGGATGCAAGATTGTGCCCCCCCCAGAATACGAAGGGCTGCCTGAGTTGAACTCAGGGAGGGATTCTCCAGCATCGCTGGTACCCTCCTGGGGTAGTATGTGTTTCAATGTTGCTTCCATGATTTTGTTTGTTTACTACTTTCAATCCAGACATTTTAGGAACTATTTTAGAACCAAGGCTTGCTGTAGCCTCTTCCAGCCAGTCACCTGGCCAGGTGTATGGTTATACCGCCATTTCTCGGTCGCCAGAGCCTCGTCTGTTATCTGGCAGGGAGCACCACAGAGTTTCTTTCTGTCGCCTGAAGCGCGTGCAGGTGAGGTTGACAATTGGGCCGGAAAGGTTTTAGGTCCGTTACCCCCTTACTCCCCTAAAAAGTTCTGTGCCCTAAAAAGAAAAAGTGGACTCCTTATAGGGTCACTCAGTTGTCTCTCTGTCTGTCAAGACCCCTTCATTTCCCCTGGTGTCAATCAAATAAATAAAATAAATTTATTACATATCATTTTCTCATACATTGCTTGTCGATGAGCAGAGGTCGGAGTAGGTAGATTGATTTAAGGTCGTTGACGTCAAACGTAGAGGATAATATGGATATGCCTCCAAAAACCGGAACTTCATATTTATTGTAATATTTGTTCCGGAATTTTGAAATACAGCACGAATTTGTGTTTAAGGTGAAAAACGTATTAATAATATCAATTTACGCTGCCAGTGTTAGCTAATGGTGAAAGAAATCAGTATTTTATTTTCCGGTACTTCCCGCACATTATGGATAAAATGGCATGTCCATATAATAATATCTTGACGCAAGTATATGTATAAAATCAATCTACCTACTCCGACCTCTGTCGATGAGTCCAGTTAGACATAGAAATGCCTGTATTTGAAGACTCCGCTCTTTACATTATAAATATGTAACTAGGCAAATAACAAAAAAAAAGAAAAAACAAAACTAAAAAAGTAAGAAAGAAAATACGATAAATTGTATATGTGTGTGAGTGTGTTAAGTGTGTGTGTGTTTGTGTTATGGTGTGTCTGTGTGTGAGAAAGGTGTTTTGAATATACTTTATATAATTATTAAGTCACACGTTGCAAAAGTAATTCGGTATCATTATAATTTAAAGTAGCCATGTTAATAATTTTTTGTATTCATTTTTTTTTTATCGTATATACATATTTATTAATTTTGTTGAAATGAAATGAAAAAAAAATTTACATCGTGCAATGTTGTATTGATCTTATATCTAACTAAAAGACCCGGCAAATTTTGTACCGCATAATAGTCTATGAATATTTAGATAACGGGATTTTTTTTTCGTGTTTTTTTTTTATATGTTGTTTCGTAAAATCCTTTCATAGCGGCTGTCTGCACCCTATAAGGAACCTACCTGCCAAATTTTAAGTTTGTAAGTGTTATAGTTTCTGAGATTTCGTGATTAATCAGTGTGTTGTATGTTATTATGGCCCACGGGATTTTACCAGTAACCTGGACATGGGTTTTTTTTTTAATTAGGTAAAATCATCCAATGACATCCCCCGCCCTTGGGTGGAGCGGGAGATAGTGTCAGGCTCTTACTGACTAAAAACCTACTCCGTTCCTCCTTTGCCTTGGTTCCAGGGAGTGGTGCTATTCTGTAAGAAAACGCAGTGCTGCCTCAACGACGAAAACCCAAATAGGATACATTGGATTGTCAACCTAATGTACCTATACATAGGATTGTTAATTCAATGTATCCTATTTGGGTGTTCGTCGTTGCGGCAGCGCTGGTTTTCATAGAGAATAGCACCACAGGACATGGGTGAAACCACGAGAGATAGCAAGATTCTATTGTTGTTTGGACCTTAATGCCTGAAAATAAAAGATTATTTTATTATAATCACGTCGCTATCCCCAGGTACATGTGCAGCGACTGCGGGAAACGTTTCGCGAACAAGACGCGGCTCAAAGACCACGTGGACTGGGAGCATCTGAAGAACTACGTGCACACGTGTCCTGTTTGTCAGAAGGTAACTGTTCTATCATCGTTAGGGTTACCAGATGAAAAAATCAAAAGTCCGGATGAAAAGGCCTGATTTCCATTGAAAAATCCTGGTTTTTTTTTCGTTTTTAGAATTTTCTCTGTATTTTTTTTTTTATTTTTTATTTTCATTATTAGAACTTTATGCAACACAAGGGTACACAGGCGGACTTAATGCCTTAGGCATTCTCTACCAGTCAACCAAGGGTGGTGAAGAGAAATCATGGCAGGTGCATAAAAAAAAACAAAAGATTATTAAGAAAACAAGGGTTCAAATATCTATCTGAATATATCTATATGAATAAAATACACATACATATATATTTTTTAGCTGTTGTGGCTAAGTGGTAACGGCCCCGACTTACGAGTTCAAACCCAGTCAGGCGCATTACTTTGTCTAATATATTTCATCACCACTGCTCTCAAAACGGTGAAGGAAAACATCGTGAGGAAACCGGCATGTCCTAGAACCAAAAATTCGAAGACATGTGACATCCAACCCGCACTGGGCCCGCGTGGTGGGTTACGGCCCATTCGCTCTCCTAGAGAGGAGGCCTGAGTTCCAGCAGTGAGAACATTATAAGATATGCTATGCAGAAATCACCGCGATAGTAGTACGACAACTATACATAGTTGTCGTAGTATGCAACAAGCGACTTTGTTATGCACTTTATAAAGGGTATTTTTGTTTGCAGGTGTTCAAAAGCCATACGTCCCTGTATCTACACAAGCAAGTGGTCCATAAGAAGGATAATGCCGAACATCTGTGCGACCACTGCGGGAAGCCTTTCCCGGTAAGTTCAAGATCTACGTCCACGGCCGCGTAGCTTTATAGACGCGTATTCGTCCTTATACGGTTTGTGTACGCCTGCGTGAAGCGACCGTACTAAACTATGCCCTACTCTCCAAGGACGCGTAGCTTCATAATCGCGTATCCGTCATCATACGCTTGGTGTACGCCTGCGTGAAGCGACCGTACTAAACTATGCCCTACTCTCTACGGACGCGTAGCTTCATAATCGCGTATCCGTCACTATACGCTTGGTGTACGCCTGCGTGAAGCGACAGTACTAAACTATGTCCTACTCTCCACTGACGCGTAGCTTCATAATCGCGTATCCGTCACTATACGCTTGGTGTACGCCTGCGTGACGCTTGCATACGCGCCAGACGGCGAAGTAATAATATAATAATATTCCCCAACTATCACACAACGCCGTCTAGTCTCAAGCTAAGCAGAATTTGTGCTATGAGTACTAGACAACTGATAAACATACTTATATACTTCTAAATACTCGTCTAGTGGTTAGTGGCCCTGACTGCTATGCCGGAGGTCGTGGCTTCAATTCCCACCCAGGAAAAATATTTTTGTGATGAGCACGATCATTTGTTCTGTGTCTGGGTGTTATTTATCTACAATATATATGTGTTTAGAAATATATAAGTATGTTTATCAGTTGTCTAGTACTCATAACACAAGCTCTGCTTAGCTTGGGACTAGACGGCGTTGTGTTGTGGAATATTATTATTAAATACTCATCTAAGGGCCAAAATTGCGTAAAGCGGACGCTCGTGACATCCCTTAGCATCCCGTAGCATCCCTTAGCATCCTTAACAATGTACTTATAACTTTGTCAATATTTTTCTTTCTCCATCCTTACACACAGCTTAGTAGCTCTTAATACACACATATAAATAATATTTTTAAACATTTCAATACAAAATAAAAACATTTAAATATATAAAAAATAGTATCCCACCGGTATCGGGAAAAGGGTCCAAGCTACCGGCGGTCAGGGCTCCAGAGAAAGGAACCTCCTAACAATACGAGCCGTGTCCAGGAGTACCGCTTTCTGAATCAAGCCCTTGATCCAGCTGCCTAACGAGAGTCTCCTAAGGTGTTGGTCGAGGCTCTTGGCTATTAAGCCATTACCCGATACGACTATCGGTACAATTATTATTATTATTATTTACAGAACCAGGCCAAGCTCCGTTGCCACATGCTGGCGCTCCATAGCTCAACGTCGGCCTACAAATGTAACACCTGCGGCGCGCGCTTCAGTTGGCTGTCCTGTCTATCACGGCATAACAAGAAATTGCATCCTAATTTGAACCCTATACCACACAGATAAGATTTATTTTGAAATGTAATTAAATTTTATCAAGCTACGCAGTGGAGTTGCCAAGGGATCTTTAAGTCAAGAGTGAATAGGTTACTTCTAGGCAAGCTTCGACCACATCACTTAGGGGCCATTTAAGTATTATGTAAGCACTACAGGGGGTCTTTGCTTTGCTTATTTTTGATGACATGGAAGATGGAGGGGTTTGGATTGTGATTACATCAGCAGTTTTTTTTTACAATCTTGATGTTCCAAAATCACATGAAAATGAGTAGACAGACACATATCACTGAGCAATGTTTACGTAAGCATGTGGTTAGATTTTTGCTTACTTTTGCTGACGAGGGGGAGGGTTAGTATTTGCGAAAAATCTGTCTACGTAATACTTGAACGGCCCCTAAGCCCAATATGAATCTTATGTCGCACTGATAAGACTCATTTTACAATAAAACCAAGTTTTGTCAAGAAGAAGTGGAATTCTCTACCGGAATCTCAGTTTCCCTAGGCAGTCTTTAATTCAAGAGTGAATAGATTATTTCTAGGCAAGCATCGACCACATCATCGCTTACCTGAATATGAACCCTATGTCACATGGATAAGATTCATATTGCAATAAAACAATCTTTTGTCAAGCTAAGGAGTGGAATTCCCTGCCGGAATCTGTGTTTCCTGAAAGCTATAACCTAGGCAGTCTTTAAGTCAAGAGTGAATAGGTTATTTCTAGCCAAGCGTCGACCACATCGTCGCTTACTTCAATATCAACTCTATGCCACATAGATAAGATTCATTTTACAATAAAACCATCTTTTGTGAAGCTCAGGAGTGGAATTCCCTGTCGGAATCTGTATTTCTTGATGGCTAGAAACTGAGGGCCTTTAAGTCAAGAGTGAATAGGTTACTTCTACGCAAGCATCGACCACATCATCGCTTACTTCAATATCAACCCTATGCCACATAGATAAGATTCACATTGCAATAAAACCACATGAATAGGTTACGTGTAAAGGTGGTAGTCCTTCTTCACTTGCTTATCGTCAACGTAAAGCATGGTGTAAAAGCTTGTTGCATCATCTAAAGCAATACAACGCGATGTTTGAAGGAGAGGCAACGCGAAAAAAGAGAGATAACGCCTGTAAACTCTATTGGCATGCGGTAATTCCGTTATTTACTCGAATATTTCACAAAACTTATTGCAGGAAATACGTGTTTTTTTTTTAAAACCCTTAAAAGTTTTTGATGAAAATTGACATCATTTAGAATCTCAATTAAATGCGCAAGTCTTCTATAGAAGTACTTTTTTATATTTTTAATATATGAGTACATTATGGAGGGCCAAAGTTCACGTAAAATAGCAGATTTTCAGAGGTCTTTCCTGGATTAGTTTTACACTTTGTGTTTAGCTTTCCATAGAAGCCTAGATAATATCCTAAAAGTATCTGTGTATCCAAAATGTCAGAAGAAAGATGTGTAATAACATCATAATCACGTAAGAGCGGTTGTATGAAAATGTACCTCAGGTTGGCCGATCTAAGTAGCCATGGCATGCTTCATTATGAAGTAGCGGATAGTTTTATGGTGTTCACAGTGATTCACGAAGAACACCGTCCATACAGAACATACTAATGGTATCGCCGCAAATAAAGTTGACGAACAGAGCGTTCGATGTTCGTTAGTGGTACGCGCGTGCAAACCAAGTTGTTGCGTATCATGCAACGCAACTATTCATACGTCGGAGGACACGGTGGAGCACACGGTAGAGGTGTGCCCCGCTTGGGAAGAGCATCGCCGTGTCCTCGTGGGGGCAATCGGTAGCGATGATCTCTCGCGCCGGGCCTTGGTTCAGGCCATGGTCCGGAGCGAGGAGGAATGGCAGGCGGTCGCCTCCTTCTGCGAAGCAGTAATGCTAGCAAAGGAGGAGGCCGACCGCATCCGGCAGAGGCAACGGGGCGCTCGCCCCAGCCGCCGCCGGGATTCCGATCCCGATTTCCGGCCATCGTAGTCAGTAAGAGTCTGACACTACTTCCCGCTCCACCCAAGGGCGGGATTTGTCATTGGATGATTTTACCTACCATAAAAAAAAAAAATTAAAAAAAGGCAAAGGAGGAACGGAGTAGGTTTTTAGTCAGTAAGAGTCTGACACTATCTCCCGCTCCGCCCAAGGGTGGGGGATGTCATTGGATGATTTTACCTACTTTAAAAAAAAAACTATTCATACGTGAGTACACAACTTTTCGCGTCGTGTTGCGGTCCATTTTATCTCCTAAGTAAACATCAGCTGATCGAGTGCAATAACCTGTAGGTAGTTAGTACGTAACGATTTACAACTACCTACAGGTCATTGGACTCGCGCAGCTGTAGAATTAAAATGATGAAAATTTAGCCGTATATAAGACTTAACTGTTCAAATATTGTGTCATAATGAATATAATAATATTTAAAATTAAAATGTGTAAGGATTGAATGTAAATAACTTATTTATGTATTTTGATACCTATGTGAGTAAAGTGAAGTGTGTACAAACTTTTGACGTTTGTTTTATTATTAACCGACATCCATAAAAGGAGGTTGTCAAGCAGTGGTTTAGCAACTAAGGGGCTACGTGCAGCCTCCTCATTGCTAGCATTACTTCTTCGCAGAAAGAGGCGACCGCCTGCCACTCCTCCTCGCTTTGGACTTTCTAATGAACCGCGGCGGTTAATTCCAATCTTCAAAGCCTTGAGCACATATAGAGTAGTTTACAGGATGCATTTTGGAGACTGTGCGTGGGAATTGCATATCTTGATTGCGCCATCAGGTGAGATCTCAATCAAGCACAGATTTTTATCACTTAATAAAAAAAAATCCTCGTTGCAAAGATGCTGCATCTCTAATTTTTTCTTACTTTCGACCCGTATGAACTTATTATTATTATTATTATTACTTAGCAAAACGGGCGCGGGGCGCGGCTGCTCGCAACGGGGCACCTTTGTATGGGACCGCGTATGCGCTCGCTTAACGCAGAGTCACTTTAAGTGCCATCCACACATTTCCGGGTCAGGGTTAACCGTGTTCCGAGTTGTTCGTTTCACTGTTCCCATCAGGGACGTGCCATCCGTCACCCGTGTTCACACATATCAAGGAAATTGGCATCAGAGTCAAAATGTTTAAGTAGTATAAGTTTTATCAACCTTTCTGTATTCCTGTTGTCGTCAACGTACCTAGATAAAAATCGGATAGCACGGTCAGTGCGTTTGAGCGTGCTCCGGGACACTGACGATCTGGATTCCCCTGACACGGAGTTATGTGAACGAGTTCGTACTAATTGTACGTAACCGATTTTTGCCCCGTCCCTGACGGAACATGGCAGGGCCTGGTACCCGGAAATGTGTGGATAGCTCTTTAGTCAGCAAAGTAAGGGCCAACGCTGCGCTACAACGCTTTTTCCTCTTGCGTTACAGACCTTGGGTTTGCTTCCGAAAGCCAACTCATGGGCCCAGTAGTCTTCGGTCCTGCACCGTACAGTTTTGCTGGCATTTCTTTTGAGGCGTGCGTGCGCGACTTTGAGCCTGATCAGAGGGCTTACTCTCGAGTTTAATTCCAATCGGTCGCATTGGAATTGTGACTTTAGGTATTCATAAATTCGATTTTAGAGCCAAATTGCGTGACCTTTTTGGGAAACTAAGTAAAATGGGGATGGGTCTTGGCTTGTGGTCACGCAATTTTAAACCAATTTGGCGCTACCATCAAATTCAAGAGTACCTAAAGTCACAATTTCAATGCGACCGATTGGAATTAAACTCGTGAGTAAGCCCCTAGAACTTGTTACGAATATTCTGTAACTATGAAAAAAAAAACAGTATAAAACAAAAAGTAAAATACGCATGTACATATTTATTACGGCTATTTAAGAATTCTTTGGAGGCTCTACGAAAACTTCAACCTTTTCCACAATAATTTCGCTTCTAGCTTTTTCATTTCCTTTCTCATTATTTTTTCTTCTGGCATCCCTAAGTTGTTTGTCTATGGTCCTTCTTAGAGCTGTGTACGTTATGTCTTCTTCATGGAAACCTTTATCTTCTTGAACTGGTGAATTCCTTCTTGTTAAACTAGTAAGATTCTCATGTAACCCTGAGACCATATTCTTCGCTATCATGAAGCCCGAGAAAATTTTCAAGTCGGACAACAGAGCGTTTTTTGCAGATTCGTTAAGACTGTTATACTTTTTAAAGATGGCGTTGTGAAGTAACTCTTTGATGACTTTGGAATTGTCTATGTTATTCTCGATGTTTCTTCGAAATTTTTTCAAGATTTTGTTTAGTTTTCTAACGTCTACGTCATTGTAGTAACTGTTAACTCGTCTCGCGAATGTCGTGAGCAGAGGACTGTCTTCCGTGATTGTTGTATTAATTATTTGCCTCATTTCCTCTGGGTTACTCTTTAACCAAACATTTATTGAATTTTTTAAGATTGATTTTAATTTTTCGTCTGGTAGTATCTGAAATTTAATTATCGAGTCAAAAAGTGCTGCAGCCCCCCACATGAACGCTTGGATTGGCTACGCCCCCAATTCCTTTGTTCGGTCTTTATCTCAGCGCTCATTCACGTGGTCAGAACAATAGAATTCGAGGCGTGGCCAACTCCGAGCGTTCACGCTTAACAAAACGCTTAACTTGGTTAGGGGGTCTGTACTAAAAAATAATTCTTAACGCTATCCATTTTACGATTTAAGGCCTTACCAGGACGTGTTAAAACGTCAGACGTACGAGCGGAGGAGAGGGATTGTGCTATTTTTTTTATAGCCTGTTATGTGTCCCACTGCTGGGCAAAGGCCTCCCCTTTCTCCTTCCAAAATTCTCTGTCTAGGGCGATCTCTGGCCAAGTTTGCCCCGCCAACATGATCAGATCGTCGTACCACCTTCGTCGCGGTATTTAATAAAAATAATCTTATAGATAAAAATGAATAGCTGTTCGTTACTTTCGCTTTAACTCGAGAGCGGCTCGACCGATTAGTAATTATAGGGCTGATTTCATCATTCAATATAAAAACTTAGTTCAACTAAACTGAGCTCAGCGTAATCTAGTTTAAAGACCCGTGTCGTAAACATGGGCGACAACAAAAGAATTGAAACTGAGTTTAGCGTAAACTAGGTTCAATTCATTGCGGTGAATCGCAAAATGAAGCTATAATCTCGATTAGTCGCTCAAACTGTGTTTTGCTTGAACGAATCGCGATTAGTTTATTGGTGAATTTGGCTCTAAGTCGTCCAGGGAAGGTTTAAACGGTATGAATATGTGGGAAAATTCACGGAAAAAAAAACCGAATACAACGCCATCTCAAATTAAAATATCATTTTAAAATGAATTATACTGGTTCTTCTGCCATTATCAATGCCAGTAAATGGCTTATCCTTAAAATAAAAATGGTGCTATACTTAATATACTCCGTTAAATTTTGATCGTTTTAATCCCGTGGAGTGTCGATCCGGTATAAGCAACACTATCGATTTGTTAAGATAAAATAAAAAATACAAAATACTTTTCTTCTAAAACTCGAATTAATATACCTACGCATGTACGAAATTTATTTCTTTAATTAAACGAGTCAATGGCCTTGTAGGTAGTTGTCGGTCGTTACGTACTTACTACCTACAGGTAATTGAACACGCCCAGCTCACGTTTACTGAGGCGTGGCCGACTCGAAGCGTTCGACGCAAGGGAACCGAAACGAAACTATGATAACTTTGCTAGGGGGGCAGTACCTCTTTGATCTTTTCTTGCCCTTTCTTATTGTCAGCGATCTTCGAGACTTCCCCGTGTATAGTATTCACAGCTTCCTTTATCTTAGTCCCGGGCATATTCACGAAATGAGTTCCGATATTCTTTACGACCTCTATGAAACCGGTACTGTTTGTATTTTCTTGTTTTATTTTCTCCGTTCTACTCGTAAAATGTCTCTGGTTCTTCAATGGGTGTGGAGGCTCTAGTATGTTATAGAGTTTGTCTAGAAAACCTTTGACGTTTTTCACAAAGGATTTATTGTCGTCCACGTCTTTTGGATCGAATAGGAATGAGGTTTCGAGTGCTACATTCACGCTTCTTGGTGGCGGTTCCTTTTTTGTTGCGGAAACTGAAACACAGACAATTAGAAATCTATACACCCCTATTTTTTAATTACTGCACAAAACAATGGGACTCAATCAGTACCCGTTACTGATCATATTTGTGTAGTCAAAAGTACAAAAAACGAAATCCCAAAATTGTCCACAAAAATTTGTCATTATTGGTAAATTCGTAATTGAATCATCATCAGTGATAGGAATAGGTAGTGCCTATTTGCCTAAACTTCGAAGAACAGAGACAAGAAAAGGAGACTTCCTTAGGACTAAATTTTTTCCGAGACATCTGTCCCGAAATTTCGAGACAACACTTAAATACATTTAAAAAAATTGTTATTTGGAATAAGTAATTCGTCTATATTTACCTAAAGTTTGCGACTAGATATATCATAATAAATAACATACACAGTCGTTACAACCATAAAATTTTCTGAATTTTTTTTTGGAGAACATTTTGTAAATGACTTGTTGATCGTAATACACAATGAATCACAATGTTTGTATAAGAAACCGTACACGTTTCGAAGTAAATATCTTCTTTCTAGCTCACTCTCGCCTACGTTTCATGAGATTTCTAAAGTTCAAGTATAAAAAAAGGCATTTTGTCTTTAAAATAATAAAACGGTAATTTTTTATTACTTTAGCATTCTCTATAGTAGAAAGAATTTATCATTAAAAAAAGGTACTTAACATAAATAAATAATTCAGTTATTTGCCAGAATGTAGGTATACAAAGTGGTATGATCTTAATATTAATGAGGTTTTTTTTGCATGGAAATCTCGTAAGAATCGCCAGACATGTAAGAATAGCCCATGGGAACTATGCTTTTTTTTTAATAGGAAGTAGCCTATGTGCTAATCCACACCTTAATCTATATCACTACCAAATTCAGCATTTTCAGTGGAATTGAGTAATGGACATCCATACAAACTATCACATTTATAATATTAGTAATTGCATAGGTATTAGATATAACATAGTCTGTGGCCTCTGCCTACTCCTCCGGGACAAAGGCGTGAAAAAAATACTGAAGTTATCTATATCATGCATCTTTTAAGAAGACCTCTCTGATCACAACAATACAAACACACGCAGTGTGTTGTTGTTGAAACTTCTACGGTACGGACTAAGCGTTTTGCTTCGTCGTTTATACCGCGTACATCGAGAGACTGGAACAGTTTGCCTGCTGCGGTCTTCCCGTCGGATTATAATTTAGTTGTCTTCTAGGCTAGAGTGAATAGGCTCTTAATAAACTAGTGCGCCTCACCAATAACGATTGCATCACTGCTTAACATCAGGTGGGATTGCAGTCAAGCACTAGTTTATACCAATTAAAAATTAAATTAGTGTGTGTCATTAGGCTGATATAGCCTTGCATTGCATTGCATCAGCCTTATAATGTTCCCACTGCTGGGACTCAGGCCTCCTCTCTAGGAGAGGGATATATAGACTAATATAGGATAGGCTGATATAGGATAAGTTGTTATTATGGAGTTATAAATTATAAATGTTATGTCTAATCGCAAACTTTAGATAAATATAGACGAATTACTTATTCCAAATAACACATTTTTTTAAATGTATTTAAGTGTTGTCTTGAAATTTCGAGACAGATGTCCCGGAAATAATTTAGTCCTAAGGAAGTCTCCGTTTTTTGTCTCTGTTCTTCGAAGTTTAGGCTAATAGGCACTACCTATTCCTATCACTGATCATCATTCATAACAACTACTACTAAAAAATACTAAGCGCAGTGTTTTTTTCCATTTTTATTAACATTCTTTCATTCATAAACAATAACTTGTCCAATGTTTCCATAAGTTGAGTGAGATTTTGGGATATAAACAAACGCTCATAACTTTGCTGTTTATGAATATTATGCATTGAGACTTTACTTAAATAATAACAAGACCTTTTCTAATAAGCCCTTTAAGTATTTGCCATAATTAAAAAATAGTGGTGTATATAAGTATCACCACAAACATAACATAAAACAAATTCGCTTCCCGCTGTCTGTCCCTATGTATGCTTAGATCTTTAAAACTATGCAACGGATTTTGATGCGGTTTTTAATAAATAGAGTGGTTCAAGAGGAAGGTTTATATGTATAATACATGCATAATAGGGGCGTAGCTACCGCTGTATCTGCCGTATCAAATATACGGGGCCCCCGCCCTACAGGGGCCCCGAAATAGGCAACATGTTGTCCACAACCTCCTCGTAGCCAAGCATTTGTAAAAAACCCCTTTTGTTTATACGGGGAATGTTTTATGAATATTTTTATGTGGGAATTTTGGTACGGGGCCCCTACGGGACTAGCTACACCACTGAAACAATAAATCATCCAATAACATCTCATACACATCACATAGTGTCAGACTTTTACTGACTAAAAACCCACTCCTGGCGGCTTACTCTCGGGTTTAATTCCGATCGGTCGACATTGAAATTGTGACGTTAGGTACTCTTGAATACGATGTTAGGGCCAAATTGCGTGACCTTTTTGGGAAACTAAGTAAAATGGGAATTGGTTTAATATTGCGTGACCACATCACGCAATATTAAACCAATTTGGGGCTAGCATCGAATTCAAGAGTACCTAATTTGACAATTCCAATGTCAACCGATCGGAATTAAGCTCGAGAGTAAGCCCTATTCCTTCGTTGCCTTTCACACCGGGGCCATTAGGCTTCGGCCCTACTGGGCCCCTACGGTTAGCTGACAACTCCTTGAGGCGCGCGTGCAATTATTCGCGCCATCGACAATTTGGGCTCGATCCGGACGGTCGAAAGGCGAAAGTTTGAGCTATTTTTTGTCGATGAAAAATCATCCAATGATATCTCCGTGCCTCTGGACAGGGAAGGAGATAGTTTCAGACTTTTACTGACTAAATACCCACTCCTGTTACCTCGTTGCCTTTCATACCGGGGCCGAATCTTACTTTTAGAAACCAACTCTGGCCCCAGTAGGGTTCGATGGTCGGTTTGCTGATAAATCGTGTACCTCTACCATGAGTTTTAAGCAATAGTATTCGTCGCTGCTTGATATCGACGCCGTAAATATTTTGTATGGCAAATTTTGCAGCGCCTCTAGCGGTCACTTGCAGAACCAAAATTTGCGATACAAAATATTTACGGCGTCGATATCGAGTAGCGACGAATACTATTGCTTAAAACTCATGGTAGAGGTACTGGAGGCGCGTGTGAAACTATTTGCGCCGTCGACGACTTGGGCTCGATCCGGACTATCGAACGGCGAGCAAGTTTGAGGTTTGAGATTTTTTGACTTGACCCGCTATTTTCTTAATATAACAGCTATGTCTATAATAAGTTACACTTACCCAAAAGAATAGATGATAATAATATTATGATTTTCATGTTTTCTTTAAAATTTTCACTTGTTTTTACACGTTATTTTTGTTTATTCCATATTTCTAACAAAAAAAGAAACGAGTGAAATGGCGTTATTGAAAAAGAATATGATTTATGAGCTAGTTTTTATTACATTTTTATCGTACACATGTAATGTAATATTTATTTAGTTAACATAAATCTACATTATTTTGAGTATATTCAAAACCTGAATATAGTTTGTTCAGAATCATTTCACAGATGTAAATGTGAGAACACTGTAGACTCCGTAAATTCTTAGATTATTCACTTTTTTTAATGAATAACTTTGTTGTGCTCTTGGGGTTTTTTTTAAAGTAGGTAGGTAGGTAAAATCATGTAGGTAAGGTAGGAAAATCATCCAATGTGATCTTGGGTACAATATTGACTGGTCTACACTGTCCTTATCTACATAATTCTATTAGTACTGTAATATGGAAATATTGTAAGCAAACCATTTTTTTTTAAAGAGTAAACATGGAGTTTCTTGCCGGTTCTTCTGCATAGGAAACGACCAATTTTGAACCGTGCACTAGCTTCTGACGTTTTCTAAGTGCCCATGTAGGCCTATGTGAAATAAAAATATTTTTGATTTGATTTGAATCAGTAACTGAATCGAGTCCAATATTTTTTACAACACGTTAGATTTTTTTCCCGAAAATATTAAAAAAAAAAAAACGGTCAAGTGCGAGTCGGAATCGCGGACTGAGGGTCCCGTACAAACTTAACTATGAAACCAGTTCAATTCCCGAATTGATTTACGAAGATTTTTCCGAATCGCAATTGTTTTTGTGACGTAATTAAAAATTTACAGTTTTCAGATTTTTTCCTATACTTATGCTATGAAACCTTGCTTCATGCCAAATTTCGGGATTCTAGGTCAAAGGGAAGTACCTACCCTACGAATTTTGATTCCTTGTGTATGCTTTTAGCATTATTTTGTTGTTTTAGTATGTTTTGTTAATTAAAATAAAAACAACTTACTTTTAAAGAATAAAGATGATACGTTGATCAGCCAAATTCTAGCATGCAAAACCTAACTAAATGTCTAATATTTATTCACGAAATCGATCCATTGTTCATTCCGAATTTCAGTCGATTTCAAATATGATTTTCCTGACCTATAAAATCGATTACTTAATTAATCGACCTCAGATTGCCATCCCTACACAGAATACAATAAGAATCTGCATTTTGCATAATTAATTGTAGAAAAGATATATTATTTACATAATATATGTATGTATGTTGCTATAATATGGCGACCAGTCGCCATTCATTTGTCGGATGACATCAGGGCTGCCAGAATACGATTTAAATAGTACTCGTACGATTTATTGGCATTTTTACTCATATACGATCGCTAAACCAAAATCGTACGGAAAATGTACGATTTTTACATACCTAACAAGTCTGGCAACATTACATTACAAACGAATGTGCTCTACTGGCAAGTATGATATTCGGGATTTCCCCAACAATCTAACGCATACCTAGATTTTTTACTTAAATGAAGACTCTTCTAATAGTCATTTAGAGGCTGTACTTACTTGCATTTTTGCGAAACTTATAATTTTTTTCTTTCAGTAACTTGTGACTTGTCATAAACCTGTTTTTCTCGTCAGTTTCGACTCTTATCTTTAAATAAATTTTATCAAAACAAAACTTTAGAACAGTTTACCAAATGAAACACTGAGGTGAACATATTAGCCAAACTATAGAAAAAACGAAAATTGCACAAAGTTTGAGCCAGTAAAAAAAAATGTTAAACAATCTGATCACAGAAAACTTGTATAAGCGTAATAAATATTCTAGTTATATTGCTTTTTTTCTAATATAAAACGAATTGTAGTTATTATCTTTTCATTTCAAAATTTCCTTAGCATACGATTTTTTTAAGTTGGCGTACGATCACACTTTTTTTGGACCTGGCAGCCCTGAATGACATCGATTCAAAATCAAATATGGCCGCCCGGCCGGCGGGCGCTAAGCCGGTTTGCGCGGGAATCCCACTTTGATATTTTCTGATACCAATTTGGATGTGTTCATTAATATTACTAAATGAAAAAAACGTAGTCTTCTTTACAATGGGCCTTAATTCAAAATACTTAAAGTCACCTTAAATGCAATGAAAATGTCTATGCCCGGAGTTTCCTTGCGTGATCATATCAGAAATGAAGGAGAATCCGCAGCAGAACTAAGATTACCGACATATATAGTTCGAAGAATCGCCTAAATAAAATGGCAGTGGGGCACATTGCTCGTGGAACAGATGTTTGATGAGGACGAAAGGTTCTGTAGTAGTGACAGCACAACGGAAAACGCAGCTTTGGAAGGCTCAAGGCGGAGGTGAAGGTGTTTTTCTGGTATAACGAGAAAGATTGTAAGACTACATTAAAAATTTAAGATACTGTCTTCACACTGGTGGTGCTATTCTCTAAGAAAACGTAGCGCTGCCTCAACGACGAACACCCAAATAGGATACATTGGATTGTCAACCTAAAGTACCTATACATTGGATTGTGATTGGGTTGATTTGTGGATATTAGAGGAAGTTTGAAAGTGGCGCCAGTTACAGAAAAGTTGAAGGGAAATCGTTTGTCTTGGTGTGGTCTTGTAAAGAGGAGGGATGATTCACATGTTACTAAAAGGGATATGAGTTTACATTGGGATGGAGAGGAAGAGGGAGGCCAAAGAAAAGATGGATGGATTGTGTTAAGAGTGATATGAAAGAGAAGGAAGTTAGTGATAGCATGACGGGTGACAGGGCAGAATGGGAGAAGAAAACGTGTTGCGCCGACCAGAAATAACATGGTAAAAGGGCAGGAAGATGATGATGATGACATTGGATTGTTAATACAATGTATCCTATTTGGATGTTTGTCGTTGCGTCAGCGCTGGGTTTATTAGAGAATAGCACCACTTGACAGCTTCTTATGTTATATAAAGCACAGGTTCGATCGTGTGTGGTGTACTGCAGCCACGTATGGGCTGTTGCTGCAAAATGTCAACTAACAGCTTTGGGCTCGGTGTAAAGGCGTGCGAAGAGGCTAATTGGTGATCCAGACTTGGTTAAGCACAATCTTCAAAGCCTTGAGCGCAGGCTTAGAGTAGCCTGCAGCCTTTCGGTTTTTACAGGATGCATTTTGGAGAGTGTGCGCGACAATTGCGTGAATTGATTCCGCCATCTCCGTTCTACCATCGGACAACCCGACGTACGGCAAATATCCACTCTTACGTTGTTGATACTTTTACTGTCCGGAGTGGACTAAGGCCATGTTTACGGAAACGCGGCGCGTTGCGCGGCGCGTTGGGCGTTTCGTCGTACATTGCAGCAGCGGGCCGCGACATCGCTCGCGCAAACACACACCTATTTCAATGTATGACGGACCGCCCGACGCGCCGCGCAGCGCGACGCGTGTCCGTAAACGGGCACTTAGGCAATGTACGACGGACCGCCCGACGCGCCGCGCAACGCACCGGGTCTCCGTAATCGAGCACTAAGGGTTTTGCCTTGTTGTTTATACCGCGTACATCGAGGGACTGGAACAGTTTGCCTGCTGCGGTCTTCCCGTCCGATTATAATTTGGGTGTCTTCAAAGCTAGAGTGAATAGGCTCTTAATAAACTAGTGCGTCTCACCAACAACGATTGCATCACTGCTTACCATCAGGTGAAACTATAATTAGGTCCTAAAACTTACCTGTGTTTCTTTAATGGCTCTTTGTGTTTCAGGAGCTGCTCTTGTCCCATACATAGTATTAATTGGGGTCGGCGTAAAACAGTTTTAATCTTTCATTCTGTCTTGTCACACTATCACTAACTCCCTTTTCTTTCACATCACTCCTCACACAATCCCTCCACCTCTTCTTTGGCCTCCCTCTCCCTCTATCCAAACTCATGTACACACATCAAAAAAAGTTTCAGATCATTAGCAAAAGATGGAATAATTTTTAAATTATACTTTATAAAGGAATGTTGCTTACGTAACATCTTTTTTATAAAGAAGATACACTTTTTGAAATAAAAAAAAACTTTTTTTTTTATTATTAACAAAAATTAAATTTAAAAGTCTTAATGCAATTTCGACTAATAAATAATTGAAAGAAAAACGAGGTTTAACTAAATATTGTCAACATTTATAACGAAAATGATTTTTAACTCCTCCCCTGGTTCGAACACATGCGGCAATCCTTCTTGGCATGCTGAGAATAAAGTTATCCAGCATTTCTTGTGGTAACTTCCCTTTAAAAAGTAAAATTTAAAAAATATTCCATTTTTTGCTAGTGATGTAAGTTTTTTTTTGATGTGTGTATACACAAACTCTTTTAATAACACGTTTTTCATCCCTCCCTTTCACATGACCATACCAAGACAAAAAAAATCGCTTTCTTATTATTCTGCGACCCTGAATTTTACTGCAAAGTAACATTTGATACGTGGCAAAGATGCCTAAGTGGTATGTCCTTTAAGAGAAGCGATTTATATTTAAATTCGAAACCATAAATTAGGACCTTCATTCATAACATGCATGGAATTAGTAATGTACTACTATACCTATAGTGTCAAGTTATCTGTCAAAGACAAAGGAAGGATGTGAGTAATGTACATGATCAACTATAAAAACATTGATTTATTGCTATCTGAGTACAGAATAACAAGCTATGTTGAGGTCGGTGACAAGGGGAATTCCGTATTACTAGGGGACTTTCTCATTCGCTTTGCAGTCGCTAACTGTCCTTGCGATGGGATGCCGATCCCGATTTTCTGGCCACCGAAGGCGCGGACTTGCGGACGGCGAGAAATGGATAGCTTGCCGTCCGACCACTTTTCTAAACTGTTTTCATTGCATTTTATAGGCATTGACTTATGGTTATTTTATTTTTTACTAGCGACTCCGATTAATATTATGCATGTATTATACATACATATAAAACTTCCTCTTGAATCACTCTATCTATTTAAAACCGCATCAGAATAGTAAATGTCAGCTGGGCGCGTTCAATGATCTGTAGGAACGACCGACAACTACCTACAAGGTCATTGACTCGTTTACTTAAAGAAATTAATTTCGTACATGTGTATATTATATAATTTCGGAAGTCAGTGTTATTTTACATTGAAGTCGGTGTTTTTTTTTTTTTTTTGTAAAAAGTTTTTTTTTACCTATTTAATTGTTAACCTATTTAAAGGTACGGAAACCTTCGTGCGTGAGTGCGTCTCGCACTTGCCCGATTTTTTTTAAATATTACGAAATCATCATGCATGTTTTGTCATTTTTCATATAGCTAAGAAATATTAATTATATGCAAAGGTAAGTATTATACATAATATTATCTATTATCTGCTTGATAAATCGAATGATTCATTGCACGGAACACAGAAAGAACCTGGAAATAGTAAGTAGGCGTGGCACTGTCGCCGCTAGTGAGTACTGCAATACGCACTTGCTGTTCAAGCGCTCTCATTCGCAAACTAGACTACGTCAACATACAATTTACATAAAATAATATTAAAACGCCTTATTGTGCCATTCCGGACTGTAAAAACCATAGTCGGACTAAAAATCTAACTCATAGAGGTGTATCATACCACCGGTAAGTATTATTTTCGAATTTATTTTAATAAAATGAAAAAAATAAATTTCGTCAAACATTGCACAAGATATACAAACAAAAATTGTCCTTAACTTCATGCAAACAAAGTTGATTTTCTTTTCCCGGTTATTAGCCTTTCTGGAATATTCGCATCTCTACCTATACTTTTGACGCTATCCAAATAGTGCGTGACTTTATCGATAAAATCAATCGACATGTATTGTATTGCCTTTTTAAAATAAAAGTATTTATACTTGAGAGTATGAGTATTAAAATACAGATAATTATTAAATTAATAAAGTTAATAAAATAAATATTGTAGGATGATATTCGTGATGCCATTTTAAATAAATCTAGCTAAAGAGCTTGGAACAACATAGGGCGTTTGAATTATACCTTATGTTTAGTCGTCGCCGGCTTCGTCCGATCACACTTTTCGTAACGAATGCATAATAACTTTAATTTCGGAAGTCAATGTCAAAAAATGAAGAAACCAAACCGTAAACACCGACTTCCGCAATCAAAGGTATTTTACATTATTTAGTTTTTTTGAAGTCAGTTGTATTTTTTTGTAAAAGAGGTTTTTTTTGTATTTTCAATATTAAACACACAATGAAAATAAATTACCTTTTTCACTACGTATTTATACTAATTCTTAATTACGTATTTATATAAATTCTTATTTGTGAAATTGCAATACTTGTTACATTGTTACACCTATATGTCCGTAGTATTCAACATAAATAACATAACCTAAATTTTAAAACGGGCAACTAACTTGATCATTTAAAAGTGCCCGTTAATATTTTAATTAAATTCTTTGATCAAAATCAAACAATATAAAACAGTGAAAAGATTATTATACAAATATAATAATCTTTTCACTGTTTTATATTGTCTTAAACTCAAATAGCAATGTAATAATAAAACATTGCGAGGTTTTCAGCATTTTATTTCATTTACCCAGTATAAAATGAACAAATACAAACAAAAAGGTATTTGATTTACATGCAAATAAATACCCTTTTTACTACGTTTAGAAATTACCCTACTACATATTAATTTCATTATTTTAATACTATCGCATACGATATTTTTTCGCATTATATTTTGTTTGTTTTCATACTATCGATATTATTACGATCGAATTAGGGTACGTCACTATTTGAGTAGCGACCTGCATTTGTGTCAGTGATACGCCATTCAAATACCACCCTTATTTTTATAATGTTATAGTTCATACTGAACAACGCCATCTAGCGACGAGTGGCGGTACTTGGTAGTCCAAGATGTATTTCTTTCTTGTTTTTGTCAATTTGATTTATAAATCGTTGACATTAAAGTTGCATTTCGTATAACATTTTTTTTTTTTAATTTGTTTACGCCCAATTTTTGTTGTAGCCAATCGTATCTTCCGGTTTGCAGTAAGAGTAAATCGTAAATGTGTGAGTTTGGCGACACCGGTTCTGGTACAAACATTTTCTCAAGCTAGTTCTAGTGTCTTTCTGTGTTCTGTGATTCATTGAATAACAAAATTCTGTGTAATTTTAGTAAAAAACAACGGAAGATGACGTTGATAACATCATATCAAAGATAATTTTTGTTATTTTTTTTTTGTACGTAGGGAAATACATTTTATGATTCTTAATCGAATTGAATCCAAATATATATTTTTAGGGTTCCATACCTCAACAGGAACAAACGGAACCCTTAAATATTTGATACCGGACGGCTGGACGGCGAGCTAGACATTGCTTGCCATCTGCAAGCCCACGCACGTCTACAGTGGCTGGAAATTGGCCGTTCCCTCACTTGTGTAGCCGCCTCTCAAAATGCAAAAAGCTTAAGAAAAATTTGAATTTCGCGGGTTACTTTTGAGCACATCCCTTTAATGGTTAGAAGTTTCGTAGTGTGTTTGAGTGAAGGGAATCAGACTTAGGCTATTTTACGTGGTCTATTACAAATCAAATTAAATTGCTTACGTTAATTACAACACAATTGCAGTAACAGCTAGTTTGAGCAACTATGTGAACATGTAAAAAAATAACAAAACAAATTCGGTCATTCTCTCATGTAATGTGTCTGTATTTTGTCTCTTTCTAACAACAGTTATCAGCGCTGCTTCCATCTCTCTCTACTCGATGACGCATGACTATTTCAATAACAGGTAGATGAATCTGAAATGTTGCCAGTTTATTCTGAATATTTTTTAATCGGGGAGGTTTTGTATTTTTTGGCTAGTTAAACATTTTATAAAATAAAATATTCTAAGTATTTCTGACGTTTGTCTATTAGGTGTGTATTTTTTGTAAACAAAATGTAGTAATCTGTTGCTATTACCGTTATTTCAAGTGAAAGACGTCTTTATTGAACAAGTTCTTGAAGCGCTACCAAATAACCAAAAATATTATTATCTTCTGGACTACCTATTTTGTGAATTTAAAAATGTGGCAGGTACAGACGCCAGCACATCAAGCTACTTCAATCTGTCAAATTTCTTTAATCGATTTTCAACCTTATCACAATAGCGGAAGGTTAATGTTGGATTGGTAAAATTAGACAGCTTGGGGTAGATTGACGTGCTGGCGTCTGTACATGACTGAGACTACTTTGGAGTAAAGCTTCCGAAAGAGTGGGACTTAAAATGAACATGGACAAAACCAAAGTTATGGTAAACGGCCATGTAGCACCTACTCCTATCAAGATCGGAAACTCTACACTCGAAGTTGTAGACGACTATGTTTACCTGGGACAGACGGTCCAGTTAGATGGGTCTAACTTCGACAAAGAGATCAATCGTCGAATCCGACTCGGCTGGGCAGCGTTCGGGAAGCTACGAGGTATCTTCTCGTCCAATATACCACAGTGTCTCAAGACGAAAGTCTATGACCACTGCGTGTTCGGTCGCCTCCTTCTGCGAAGCAGTAATGTTAGCAAAGGAGGAGGCCGACCGCATCAGGCAGAGGCAACGGGGCGCTCGCCCCAGCCGCCGCCGGGATTCCGATCCCGATTTCCGGCCACCGTAGGCGCGGGCTTGCGGACGGCGTGCAGTGGGTAGCACGCTGTCCGATCGTCCGGTAACATACCGGACCGAGCCCAAGTCGTCGACGGCGCGTTCTGTTCCCGCGCGCCTCAAGGAGCTGTCAGCAAACCGTAGAGGCCCAGCCTGCTAGCTGCAGGCAGGCAGGGTCGAAGCCTAGTGGGGTTAAGGGCCGTTTTCTGAGAGGAAGGCTCAGCCCCGGCATGATAGGCAACGATGGAACGGGGTAGGTTTTTAGTCAGTAAGAGTCTGACACTACTTCCCGCTTCACCCAAGGGCGGGACTTGTCATTGGATGATTTTACCTACCATAAAAAAAAAACCACTGCGTGTTGCCAGTGATGACATATGGGTCCGAAACGTGGTCGCTTACAATGGGCTCCATCAGAAGACTTAAAGTCACCTAAAGGGCGATGGAAAGGGCTATGCTCGGAGTTTCTTTGCGTAATCGAATCAGGAATAAGGATATCCGCAGGAGAACCAAGGTCACTGACATAGCACGAAGAATTGCCAAACTTAAGTGGCAATGGGCACATTACTCGCAGACCGGATGGCCGTTGGGACCAGAAGACATTGCGTTGGAAGGCCTCCTACAAGGTGGACCGATGACCTGGTAAAGGTTGCGGGAATCCGGTGGATGCAAGACGCACAGACCGTTCATTGTGGCGACACTTGGGGGAGGCCTATCTCTAACGGTGGATTTCTTTCGGCTGAAATGATGATGATAATAAAACCACCATTGTTTTATTTGCCACAATGTTTTATTTTAAGTTTCTTTAGAATGAAATTTATTATCCATTGTTTCCCGTCTAGTTAAACTACGAAATATCAAATATAAATGCAATAAAATGCAACACATTTGTTTTTAAAAGTCAAAACATTTTAATGGCAGATTTAGATTTTGAATATTGGCAACCCTTTACAGGTAGGCAAAGCCAAAATGTCCATCACTCCGACAATTCGACTCGTGCGCAACATATGTCAAGACATACTCGCGAAAACTGTGCTAAATGAAAACAACAAATAATTCTTGGAATTCGCGCCCATTTTAATCATCGCGATCGGTGATATTCGTGTTGTCGAGTGAACCCGAACAAAGTTGTGTGCCTCACTGGATTTGTGTGTAGTGTTATAATAACAAACTGTGGATAAAATTACTGGATTTTTTGCTGCAATTGCTGTCTTGCTGTATGAGGTGAGTGTCCCAAATAGGCCTTCTCTTTTTATTTACTATGTTAAGTACCTACATACTATGGAGAATGTTGCTTGGCTGTACGGACGAATTCTTTAACAAGTGACTAGTGTGCAGAAAAAAAAGAAAGGTTTTTTTTTAATGTGTTTTGGTGAAAGGCTCAGGTACACGCTCACAGAGGCTGATCGAAATTGTTAAGCTATTTTTAGCAGTATTACGCAGAAAAGCAAGTGTTTTATACACGTAAACAAATATATCTATCTACACTACATGGCACTTAACATGTAATAGCCAAAGTGAATCATTTAACTATCCAAACTCCTTGATAAGTACCTACCTTGATACTTGAATGCCGTCATATGTACACACAGACAGCTACATCAATTGGGTACCCATGTCACTAAGAAAAGGGGAGTAACCAAATGATGCTGTCTGTATCAATGCAGGTTCCTGATTCTTATCAATTTAAATTATTGTATAACTCAGCATTTCTATGAATTGACAACAACATAATTAAAAGTACCTAGATTAAAACATCTAATTTGCTATGGTATCTGAAGCTAGATATATCAATGGGTCCAAAGAACGAAATCATAAATAAAAAATAATTAATTTATGGTATGAGGTTTAAAGTTCTGTGTAAATAATAAGAGAGTGTTTGATTGGTTATTTCAATAAGTAAAAGGATGTGAAAAAAAAAAAATTGCCATATACTTTTTAGTAGTAAATACTGTTTTATTTCCCAAAAGATTTTGTTCTTAGCACTGGATCAAATATGTTATATCTATTTGTGCCAGTATTTTCATTTGTATGAAAGTTTGCAATTTTTCCTAAGAAACATACTACCAGGATAAAAATGATGAATCATAAGCATGAACAGCTATAAAGTGTTCCCATTTCTGGGACTCGGGCCTTCTCTCTAAGTTAAGGGAATGAACAGTGATCCACCATGTGGGCCCATGGTTGTTTGGTGGGCCATCTAAATCATTAACATTCTTATGAATTAAGAACTATCTATATGAAAGGAGAAATGGACTGACATATCAACGGCCAACCAGAGTGAATTTTGCAGCAAAGTTTCCTTCTGTACTGTAGGCGAGCCCTAAAAGAGAATTTTCAAAGATTATCCCCCTAAGGGGATAAAATGGAGGTCTTAAGTTTGTATGGAAACCTACTTTCAAGCATGCAAAGCTGCTGGCAGGAGCTAGTTTATAAATAATAAGTGTCACCAGAAAATTGCAGATTGGTATCTGGATAAAATTGTAAAATATCCCAAGAAATTGTTAACTATTTTTTTTTATAAGACATGGATACGTTGGAAACTAATGAATTTGGATGTAATTTATTCTATATAAAACAATTTTTTATAATATATTGAGAAATTATAATCAAAGAAGGATTTAACAACCGTATGGAGTTCGCAATTTTGAGGTGACATAAGCTAATGCCCAGCAGTGTAGCCAACATGATTGGTACTAGAAGACGATAGCAACTTGTCCGTAGGATAATATATAAGATCCTTGATCCCAACATAGTTTGTTTATTTTTTCTTTTTTTTAGTTTCACACAATTTTGTGCATTAAGCCAGTGTCATGTTTAGAAAGAATTAAGTTTCCAGTTAATTAAATTCACTTAGAATGCAGATGTAACATATTCTAATGTTTTTGCAGTATTTGGCAGTAAATGTATCAGGCCAGCCTTCTCTATAAGTTTTGCTGTGGTAGTTACAATAATTCTCAGCTCCATTTTACCGAAACCGCGCCTGTTTCAATGACTCCACATATTGTCAAGTTGTGCAGACACTTGAGATACAAAACTACACAATTTTACATCACAATATCCACTAGGAATCAATTTGCGAATAATGAATCCAACCAACGCGCAATTTCACAATTATGATTTAATTTTTAGCCCTTATATTTTGTGACTATTAAATTTGGTCGGAATCGCGCTATAATCGCTTTAGGCGCAATACGGAACGAGGGGTAAGAATAAGCATCTGCCTCTTCTTAATTATGGTATTGTTTCAGAGTAGCCAACATTAGAAAACAGCTCTATAAGGAAGAAATGTAACATAATAGTTATAAATTGACTCATAAACCCATTCATGTTTATTTTTAAATAGATATTGTGAGCAACTCACATGAAAGAGTCACCACAAAAATGGTCTAAAGGAACATACTCCTGAGTTTAAAAGTACATCCTAGTCTTACCCCTGGGTAGTGATTCGTGCGGAGATGACACCCGGGTGTCGCCACTGTGTGGACCGCCCGGAGGACACGGTGGAGCACACGGTAGAGATGTGCCCCGCCTGGGAAGAGCATCGCCGTGTCCTTGTGGGGGCGATCGGCGGTGGCGATCTCTCCCGCCGGGCCTTGGTACAGGCCATGGTCCGGAGTGAGGAGGAGTGGCAGGCAGTCGTCTCCTCCTGCGAAGCAGTAATGCGAAAGGGGAAGGCCGACCGCATCTGGCAATGTCGCACACGCCGCCGCCGCAGCCGGGATTCCGATCCCGGCTTGCGGACGGCAGTCAATGGCTCGTTATCCGTCCGGTAATAGTCCGGACCGAGCCCAAGTCGTTGACGGTGTGCACTGTTCCCGCGCCTCAAGGAGTTGTCATAACAATGTATACCAGGGCCCAGGAACCTAGGCAAAGAAGGAACGGGGTAGGTTTTTAGTCAGTGCGCAACGTCACAATTATTAATTAATAGCCTTTATATTTTGTGACTATTAAATTTGGTCGGATTCGCGCTATAATCGCTTTTGGCGCAATTCGGAACGCGGGGTACATAACACTACGGACTACCAATTGGAGCGAAGTAAGACCGGCCTTAAGTCGCAAGTGAAACCGCGGGAAACACCTAGTGTTATATAAGTATGAATTCAGTCCATATCCACTTACTAAAAGCTATCGCTATTCAAATGAAACCTCTTTTGTTGACGATAAACAGGCTGTAGGTACACGCGAATGCCTTTGCACGAACAAATCAAATATGTTGATGCTCTTTGACAAGGCTCTTCTCAGTGTTTACCTTTGCGTATGTTTCTAAGAAATTTTCACAGAGAGCATTTTGTAAATGCAAATTTTAGAATAATAACTAAAAGATGGGGTTTTACAAAATTAGCTTCTGTTTCGGTTTTTTTTTTTATGGTAGGTAAAATCATCAAATGACAAATCCCGAGATAGTGTCAGGCTCTTACTGACTAAAAACCTACCCTGCTCCTTTCATTGTCTTCGTCCCAGGGCCCCGGGGTTCATTTTCACATAAGCCTTGGCCCCAGTAGGCTTCGGCCCTTCTGGGCCCCTACAGTTTGCTGACAACTCCTTGAGGAGCGCCGGAACAACGCGCGCCGTAAACATCTTGGGCTCGGACCGGTCTGTTACCGGACGGACGGACAGCGAGCTACCCATTGCCCGCTGTACGCGAGCCCGCGCCTACAGTGGCCGGAAATTGGGTTCGGAATCCCGGCGGCGGCTGCGTGTGCGCCGTTGCCTGATGCCGTTGTCGGCTTCCTCCTTTGTTTGCATAAGGTGAAAGTGCCAGCTAATTCAAATTTTCGTCGGATGTACCCCACAAACACTCTCGCGTTTATTCCGCCAGGGTCGCACATCCACGACCAAATACTCCATCTCGTCAGCTCTCCTGTCACCTATGGGGATTGAAGAGCTAAACGAGATGGAGTGATATAAACAAGAGAGTCGTGTGTTAGCGACTGGGTAGTTGCAAACACACGACTCTGGCGAATAGGACGTGAAAATAGCTTCTAAACGGGTAAGGGTTTGTTTACGAAGACTCGGCGCGTTGGGTGGTCGTCGTACATTGACATGAAGCAATTACATTGCCATATGTTTGTGTTTGCGCGTGCGATGACGCGGTCCTCTGCTGCAATGTACGACGAACGCCTAACGCGCCGCGTCTCTTTAAACAAGCACTGAGGGTCCTCGAAACGGAGATTTATGTGAATAACACTAATTGATGAAAAAATATTAGATTTTCGTGTCCCAATCGAAGTGCGGCACAGCGGGGCAACGACGGCCATTTTAGTTCAACTTATTTGCCGCATACAATTCAATAAGGTAGATTAAGTAATATGTAGGTAATATTAATCATAATGGAACTGTTTACAAACTTTATCAGAGTGGCCTTTTCACCTTACATTATTGGATAATGAATAATGTTATGATTCATTTATGTGCATTACTCTCTATACCGCCATCCGGACCAAGCCCAGGTCGTCAAAGGCGCACACTGTTTGTCTAGTTTTTAGTTGCGTCATTCCGTACAAATAAATTGATTTTCTTTCTTTCTTTCTTTTCACTGTGCCCGCGCGCCTCAAAGAGTTGTCAGCAAACCGTAGAGACCCAGCCTGCTAACTGCAGGCAGGCAGGGTCGAAGCCTACTGGGGTCAAGGGTTTGTTTCCGAAAGGAAAGCCCGGCCCTGGTATCTAAGGCCACGAAGGAACGGGGTGGGTTTTTAGTCAGTAAGAGTCTGACACTAGCTCCCGCTCCGCCCAAGGGCGGGAGATGTCATTGGATGATTTTACACACAACCAAAAAAAAAAAAAAAAAACTATACCGTCATTTTTTCAATTGCGTCTTTGGTTATTGCGTATCAAAGTTCGTATTCAATGACTGATGTTAAGGAAAGGGTATTTTTTAATGAAAAAAGCACAAAATCGAAAATTAAAATAGTTTTTATTTCATTTAAGCCTACATGGGCACTTATAAAACGTCAGAAGCTAGCGCACGGTTCCAAATTGGTCGTTTCCTATGGAGAAGAACCGGCAAGAAACTCCATTTTTACGCATTGGGTCGCTTACCGTCAGGTGAGATGTGGGTGAGATAGTAGTCGAACGCGAGCCTATCAATAATAATAAAAAAACGCTTTTTAAAAAAAAGATTACTCTTTTAAAAGAAAAATACACAAAAAGTGCAAAATAACTTTAATTTCGGAAGCCGGTGTTTCTATAATAGTTTGGTCTCTTCGTTATTTAACAGCGACTTTCGAAATTAAACTTATTTTGCACTTTTTTTTTTTTACTTCACACTTTTTAATTGTAGTACCCCTCAGCCAAGCTTAAATAGATACCTTCCGCCATTCGGTCCATCATCAAATCATCATGACAATTCTAATAATGTCTATCAAACCAGGCTAGGGTACACTGTTTTATTACAGAATTCCGGTTCTCACCTACCTTCCGGCTTCATCATCAGATCAGTTCTATCCCCTCCCCTTCTTCCTTCATTCAGTCACCGACTACATGTATAAACCGAAAAATTTTACTTATTACGACAGTTCTGCTATGTTTTTTTTTAAGAATTCCGTTCTTTAAAAATTCCGTTCGAAGTTCATCATCAGATCAAAACAATATTTCTATGGAACCAACTCGGGAGTATAACTTAAAATCAAAATTTAAAAAAAATTAAAATCGGTCCACAATTGACCGAGATATCGATGAACATACATACAGCCGAACATAGAACCACTGTGGAACCTCCTCCTTTTCGAAGTCGGTTAAAAAGCACAGAAAGACAAGACCAAAATTTATTTGAAATAGGCTTGTCCGAACCTACGGTGCTCAAACCTGGACACCTCTCATTTAATCTTATATAAAAAAAACTTTTTACAAAAAAAATACAACCGACTTCAAAAACCACCAAAAAATGCAAAATAACTTTCAATTTCGGAAGTCGGTGTTTCTATAATAGTTTGGTCTCTTCGCTATTTAACACCGACTTCCGAAATTGAAAGTTATTTTGCATTTTTTGGTGGTTTTTGAAGTCGGTTGTATTTTTTTTGTAAAAAGTTTTTTATTTCACACTTTTTAGTGGTAGTACCCCTCAGACAAACTTAAATAGATAGGTACCTTCCGCCATTCGGTTCCAACATCAAATCATCATGACAATTCTAATAATACCAAACACGGCTAAGATACACTGATTTATTACAAAGTTCCGGCTCTTACCTACCTTCCGTCTTCATCATCAGGTCAGTTCTATGTACCCCTCCCCTTTTTCCTTCAGTCACTCACCGACTACATGTATAAACAAAGCAATTTTACTTGTTACGACAGTTCTGCTAAGGTTTTTTGAAGAATGCCGTTCTATGTCTTCGTAGTTCATCATCAGATCAAAACAATATTTTTATAAGACCAACTCGAGAGTATAATCTTTCAATCAAAACAAAAATTTTCAAAATCGGTCCACAATTGACCGAGATATCGGCGAACAAACATATACAAACGAAAGTTCTGCTATGATTTCTTGAAGAGTTTCGTCCTATATCTTCGAAGTTTATCATCAGATCAAAAAGATATTTTTATGGGACCAATTCGGAAGTATAATCTTTCAATCAAAACAAAAATTTGCGAAATCGGTCCACAATTGACCGAGACATCGGTGAACATACATAAAAAAAAAAAAAAATACATACAGCCGAACATAGAACCTCCTCCTTTTTTCGAAGTCGGTTAAAAACTAGCTTCGCCAGCAGCTTCAACCACCCCCGTTTTACCCCCTTAGAATTAGAACGGATTTTATGGAACTCCACCCGAGTTTCATAAAATCCGTTCTTAACGGACGTCTACACCTTAGAAGGAACCTACCTGTTAAATTTTAAGTTTGTGGGTGTTATAGTTTCTGAGATTTCGTGATTAATCTGTGAATGGTATTATGCTTTTATAAAACTACTAACTTTTGCCCGCGGCTTCGCTCCCGCTCTTACGCCTACTCTATCCTACACTACTCTACTCTACCCTACGCTACCCTACTCTACCCTATACCAATAAATGAGATGGAATTTTATTTTTCTTAAGGGGATAAAAAATATCCTATGTCCTTCTCCTGGTTCTAAGCTACCTTCCCACCAATTTTCAGCCAAAAGCGTTCAACCGTTCTCGTGTTATAAACAGTGTAACTAACACGACTTTCTTTTATATATATACCTATAGAGAATACCTGTCCTGGTAACAAAAAATAAATACCTACCAAAAATTATCTTCGCGCTAAGTTTTTATCTGCACTGTGGTGAAGGTGTTACCATTATGACATAATCTATAGATAACTATGGGCTGGGCTGTTATAAAATTGACAGATTAAAACTGAATGCAAGTAGATATTTACCTACTTATAAAATTATTAATGAATCATTTTTCCTGTTTTTTTTTTATAATTTTGCCTTCCCGTGGTTTGTACATTTGACCAGTGTCAAATTTAGAAATTTGCGCTCACCATGAGTTCAATTAGAATGCGGTTGTAACACATTCTTAATTCAAGCTGTATTTGTTTGCAAATGTATTTAGTCAGCCTACCGAGCTGATGTAGTCAATACTACAATCAAATTCTCAGCTCCATTTTACTGAAATCGTACCTGTTTCAGTGATTCTGCATATTGTTTAGTTGCGCAGACACTTGAGTTACAAAAATACGCCAGTTTTTCATTACAACAACCACTATAAATCTATTTATGAAGAATTAAGATAGTCAATAAACTTCATTTAGAAAAAAATCCGCCAAATCTCCTTGTCTAACATAGACACTTTGGGCTTTGGGCTTGGCAGAACACGTTTTCCTTTTTCAAATCTTCATTGTGAACCTTCATTGTATCATTTCCGCCATTTTCTTTCTAGCCAGTCCACCTATGTACATCCATTCATCAAAGGATCATATGTAACGTCTGTTTAGTAAAAATATTCTGAGAAATACCTACTTATTATGAGTTTATGAGTAATCAAGGTCCTTTACTGACATAACAAAGTAGCAAAAAGTTGCATAATTTACATACAATACCTACTAGTAACATGTATGAGCGAGACGGAGATATAACATCAAACGCGTGCGAAAAGGATAGAAGATTGTTCAGTAAAAAATGGCGCGAATGGTATTGATGACAGCTTCAAAGTAGAGGCTTATCAAAATTCAAATTTTTCCTAGAATTTTCATGGAATTTGAAATTTTGAATTTTGTATCTTTTGTCCTTCACTTTTTGATCGTTTAAAATTTATTATTCTTTATTTACACTTTTGTCTATACAGGCAGAAATAATGTGAATTATGCGACATAGTTTTCGCAAATGGCGCCTTATATTGTCGTTTAATTGATTTGAGAATTTTATTGGAGAAAGAAAAGCAAAATATATAATTATGATTTATTGCTTTTTGTTGTTTATTTGACTGATTTTAACACAGCGTACATAATTATAATGAACGGAACGACGCAAAACAAAATGTACCTACGTTTCTGAAGCACAAATAATAGTAATAATAATTTAACAAAATGGCAGCCAATTTACCCTCTTTTAACGTAATTTAGCATTCCATACTAAAGAAACAAATTGCTGTTCAAAAAAATATAGATCGATATCACGTGGTCATCGTATTCGCAGTTGGATGTCTGTATTCCAGGTAGCTGTCCGCCTGTATGCCACAAAAAAGAAAGATATAACATCCGCTTTCGATTTTAAATCTGTGTTCCATGTCCCCAAAACTGCAACTCAAACAATGAAACTGGCAACATGAGAAAAAAAACGGGTTAAGTCCGAAATGGACTCACGCACCAAGGGTTCCGTGCCGTTGTAAAAAAAATCTCGGTTGTTTTTGTATGGGAACTCCACTTCAATATTTATTTTATTCTGTTTTTACCCGACTGCCAAGAAGTGGTAATGTTTTTAGTATTTGTTTTTACAACGGCAACAGAAATAAATCATCTATGAAAATTTCAACTTTCTAGCCATCACGGTCTATGAGATACAGCTTGGTGACATTTGTACTGGGTACGGAACCCTAAAACAACCAGCAGGAATTTAAACACAAATCTACATAAGGACAATCGCTACTGCACTACAGGTGGTGCTGAGAAATAAATAATGTCAATTGAAAACCCACGTGCATATTTGCTATTTGAAAACGACTTCCTACATACAAAAACAGTTATGCATCTGGCCTTGTCAGCTAATCAACGCTGAGTACGATCATCTGATAGCTGTCCCTAGGACATCTTGGCGCCAAAATCGGAACTAATTCGGCCATCTTGGTTTTACAAAAAGATTTCACAAATGTTTACCAACAGCGCCCCCTGACGATATCATTCAGTAGTTAATTAAGTGCCCCCTTAAAGTTTTTTTTTTTTAAATCCTTATTTTTTAACCGTAAGCACAAAAGTAAATGGTTTTCGGTATTTTATTTGTTTGCTTTTTGCATTTGTTTGCTTTTCGGCTGGCCTGTTGGTCTAGTGGTTAGTGGCCCTGATTGCTATGCCGAAGGTCGTGGGTTCGATTCCCACCCAAGACAAATGTTTGTGTGATGAGCACGATCATTTGTTCTGTGTCTGGGTGTTATTTATCTATAATATTATGTATGTATTTAGAAATATATAAGTATGTTTATCAGCTGTCTGGTACCCATAACACAAGCTCTGCTTAGCTTGGAACTAGACGGTGTTGTAGTTGTGGAATAAAAAAAATAAAAAAATAAATTTGGCGGTCAGTGTCAAATTTTATGTTGATTAAAATATATTAAAGAACTTCTTGTTAAAATTTATTTTCAAAGTTATGTCTAACACAAACAAAAAGCGAAGATCAGGCAAAAACCATTAGGTTTATTTTTATGAGACTTTGGGCGGGTTTCTGAATTGAGTATGTTGAGTAAGCATGTCTCAAACCATACTTAAATGCCAAATTTTGACAGATTTATAGGCTAAAGTAGAGTTTGAGTAATTCTCAACTTCAAATGCTTAAATCAGAAATCGGGGGTTTCACAAACTAAAAGATAATTTAATAACCGATCTTTTGATAAACGACTTTTATTCATATTGTGTTCAATAAATGAAGGACATAATTATTATTATTAGAAAAATCTTAACGCGCTTTTTGTGACGCTAGCACCTCTTTTGTTCGCTCAATTTCCCTAGCCTTTAATGTCGCCTTAAGTTTGTCAATTCTGATTAAATGGCTATTTCATGAAAAAGTAATTTCAGTTAAGACTTTTAAATGACTTTTTTTTAATAAATAAATAAAGTTGCAAAATAAATAAATAAAGTTGTAGCAGTAGGTATCTTTCTAATTATTAAGATGCATAGCGGCATACACACGGGTATGGTATCCGTACTAGGAATACGGATAACTTGCGATAATAGGTTAGCATAGACAAGGATAAGCCAATCAAACGTCACAATTGTCTATAGTACCACACCATAGTCAAGCTAACCACCAAAACTGAATGAATGAGCGTATGAACTCGTAAATTCAAATACGTTTTTAAAAGACAATGTAACGTTCCATTATTTTTAAATGTTGCATCATGACCGTTAACTATGGCAAGAACTAATAAATAAAACAATTGAATGCGAATTCATTTGATACGTTCATTTATGGGAATGTTTAAATGTCACGGAATCATTGTCGCAACTGTAGTCAATCTGCCTCGGCGCCGGCGCGGCGTCGGCATGCGGACAGCGAGCAATGAGTAGCTCGCCGTCTATCATAATCATTTCAGCCGAAAGACGTCCACTGTTGAACATAATCCAAGGCAATAGTAAATGGCACCATAACGACTGGTTCTATGCGTCTCGCATCCATCGGATTCCCGCATCCCTAACCAGGTCATCATTTTAATGTATTGTATTTAATTATTTTATTTACATACATTAAATCTAATAATAAAAATATAAATACATTTAAATTAATAAATATTGTAGCCTAATAGGTATATGTATATACAAACAATAGCAATGCTGAATCCTTGACCGAAGAAAATCCCAGCCCTCTCTCTCTGGTCACGCGAAGAGTCGACGAACCGTTTGCTGATATCCCGACAACTAGATGAGCGCTCGGACCTTCATGACCCTAGCGTTTCAACAAGATTATTATATTTACGCCATTTGAGGTTGACTCCACTTGCAGCACCCACCCCAGCCCGCCGTACTCAGAAGATGAGATGGCGCAAGGGTGTCGACGCATCATGTTGCATCTCAAAAGTCACACCAAAGGCCTACTCAACTTCCAGGGCATTATAGTCATCACGTCTGGCCTCTTCCCATCGTCACGTGCCAAATGGTCCATTTTGAACTTTGTACTTTTTTTTGGACATTTTTCTTTTTACGGACATTTTTTTTCTTTTTTGGACTTTTTTTTCCAACCCTCATTCATTTTGAGAATTCCTTTCCTTAACTGTTTGCACAAATAAATTGATCTCAAAGCGATAGTAACAGTGCCAAAAAACCCTGATCCAATTCAATCTTATGTTGAGCGTTGATTGGTTGATCAAATTAACAAAAGTGTATCAAGGTTGGATTTGCAATTTGTATTATGTATAGATCAGTATCGAGACCGACTTGTTAGCTTGTCGGTTTTCTACCGTTTTTTTTAGGGTTCCGTATCTCAAAAGCAAAAACGGAACCCTTATAGGATCACTTTTTTGTCCGTCTGGTGATCTGTCTGTCAAGACCCTTTATTTTGGAAAGGTTCAACTGAGTGATTAATTAGAAAGTTTTTGGTGTACACATGGCACGTTGAAAATCGTCCAAGACCCAAAGCGATTCGTCAGTGATGCTTTAAAATTATCACTATGTGAAACCAAAAATAACGCCAAAAATGCATTATTCACACAAAACAGGGATAATTTCAGCTCGAAAACAGAAAAATGTCTTCATTCGGTGGCACTGACATAGATAAATATTTCAAAAGATGATCCAACCCATTTTTCATTCAATCTTGTACCAGTGACGAAAAATTTTTGTTACAGAATGCAAATTGTCCCCTTGTGTTAAGGAAAGTCAAAGGTTCACTTACACAGCCTTATTTTTGCCTCTCATCTAAATACATCCTTGTATACTAAGGAATAACAAGTAAGTTAGCATTTAGCATACATAATGAATGACTTAGCGGCCATCATACTTCCAGTTTTCCCGCGCTTTCCCCAACGCAACGTCAATAAAACGCTCAAGCGCTACCAACGTTTAAAAAAAAATGGTGAAGGAGCATTACCTTTCACCTTGATTTTTCTTCTGTCTCAATTATATATTTGATATTTATTAGTATATTATTTAGTATTGTATGTATTTGAGATTATTATCTCTTAATATATGGTGTTGCCATGTTATTTCAAGCTAAAAAAAAACATTGGCGGGAAAAAAAAAATCTTATGTTATTTCTTACGTCAATCGCACTACCATAATGAAAATCTACCTTTATGGTTTACCTACGTTTAATATATGGTATACGTGTTTCAATATAATTGGTTATGGAAAACCCAATGTTCTATATAGATAATAATTTATGTAACAACGTGTGCCCCAACTCCTGTATTTAAGCCGGAAAAAACAATTGTTTGTCCTCAATGGGGGAAAATATTGAGTGGCCTGTTGGTCTAGTGGTAAGTGGACCTGACTGCTATGCCGGAGGTCATGGATTCGATTCTCACCCAGGACAAATGTTTGTGTGATGAGCACGATCATTTGTTCTGTGGCTGGTTGTTATTTATCTATAATATGTATGTATTTAGAAATATATAAGTATGTTTATCAGCTGTCTGGTACCCATAACACAAGCTCTGCTTAGCTTGGGACTAGACGGTGTTATGTGATAGTTGTGGAATATATTATTATTCTGTCATTTGGATCTTAGTCTAAATTAACTCTTGAACCGCTTGTGTCGGATTTGTCCGACAAGTATTTTCGCGTCCTTTTCGCCAGAGCCGTGTGTTAGCGACTGGGTACTCCATCTCGTTTAGCTCTTCAATCCCCAAAGGTGACAGAAGTGGTAACGAGATGAAGTATTTGGTCGTGGATGTGCGACCATAGCTGAATAAACGCGGGAATGTTTGTCGGATATATCCGATGGTTAAATGCCGGCGAAGCGAAACGTTCCACACAACCAGAATCTACGGCCAAGGAAGCCCATCATTACCCGAAAAACGTTTCAATGTATGGCACTACGAATTCTTATCGGCCAGTGCGAAAAGGCACTACTTTTTTTTATCCGTCTATTATAATATAGGAAATTTTCCGCAATGCAATACTAATCTTAGATAGTAAGTATTTATCGTATTTTATGTTATTAATAGAATTATTTTATCTGTTTTTCATAAATTATGACGTGAGTGTGTTGTGAAGTAATCTCGATTGTTACTTAATGAAAAATAATTACTGAGCAATAGATTAACGAGTATATACCCTTACGTTGTTGAAACTTCTACTGTCCGGATAAAGCGTTTCGCCTCGTCGTTTATACCGCGTATATCGAAATACTGGAACTGTTTGCCTGTTGCGGCAACTACGCTAGAGTGAGTTGAATAGGCTCTTAATGAACTAGTGCGCCTCTCCATCAACGATTGCGTCACTGCTTTAAATCAGGTGGAATCGCAGTCAAGCACTAGTTTGTATATATATAAAAAAAAAAGAAAAAACGGACTGACATATTTATGTTTTCTAAAAGTGTGCAAAGCACAGAAACTATTGGAACTAGGAGTGTGAAATTTGCATAAAGGCTTCGTTTATGACGTAGGCAAACGTATAAAAACAGACTAAAAGAGATTTATCCAAAATTTACTCCCTAAGGGGATGAAAATGGGCCCAAAGTTTATATGGAGTTTACTTTCACGCGAGCAAACCGCTGGCAGAAGCTAGACTACTGATAATTGTCAAAATAAGTTTCGTGTGTGTTGTGATTGGCGAGGGCTGGCTGAAAATAGTTTAAAAAAAATATTTGTTTTGGAAATTGGACTTTTTTTTTCTTTTTTCCTGTCAGTGTCACGTAGCGTTGTATCGGCAAGTACTTACTAATTCCATAGCGAAATTAAAAGACTAAATCATGACATGATTCTGATGTCACCACAGATTAAAAAAAGGCTTTCTGCACGCAAATATTTTCTTAAATGACATTAACAGAGTTGTCAATGTTTGTAGTAAATCGTTTCTTTCCTTACAACGCATTCTTGGCGAAATGCCACGGCATGCGAGAAATCCCAACTACATTGCCTATTAAAATTCAGGACAGACAGTGAATCGATATCATGCCTTATTTCGTCGACCACATCACCGTTTAGAATCTGTGTAAAAAGTCACACGACTAGGGTAATTAGGAAACAAAGAAAACTGATTTAGTCGGATATCTATGGATTTAGTCAACACTGATTGAATAATCAAAATCTAGGTCACTCTTTGAAGAACCTCCCTAAGAATTCTCTTATAATTAACTTGATTCAAACTATAAATGTTTGCTTTTGCGTTCAATCTATTTTAGAGGAACTCCAACCTTTCTTGCGTCTGTTACTATGAGCTTGAGCTATTAGTAAAATAAACAAAAAAAAATAGGGCTTGGTAAAAACTATTAGTGACTTTATTGCCACTGTACCTAATGTGGCACGACCCTAAATAAAAACACGTATTATATGTTCCGCGAAATGCTCAAACTATAAATTGACATTTGCGAAATTGCGTCTTTGCGGTTTTTTTTACTGCAGATTGCCATGCAGATTAAATTAAATAAATACTTATAGTAGATTACTTATGTATTCTTAGAAAGAACTGATTTTACGAATTTCCACCCCTAAGGGGGTAAAACGGGGGTTGGAAGTTTGTATGGAGAAGCTAGATGAATACAAAAACCTTCGTCCCATTTTAACAAGTCATTTGTTTTGATTGACATAAACAATTGGTTGTTATTTATAAAACAATGCATAATAGTATGTAAGTATTCCTTGTTTCTGATAAGCACTAATTTATTGAAGTAAAGTGACAGCTATAACAATGGTTGTTTGACAGTTGGGCATTGTTATTTGACAGTTAGGCATTGTCCACTGCTGTCACTTTACTTCATCTAATAAAAAATCATAGTATAAGTCTACAACATTAAGTGTATTTCTTTATCAGCAGCCGTAAATGCTATTGTTATGACCATAATACTTCTTTTTTAGGGTCCAGTACCCAAATGGTGAAACTTGGGTTACATTATTTTATTATTATTATTATAAGTACTTTATTTTTTAATTTTCTCTTTACAAATCGATAGTATTTCATGTACCTAATCGACCCTCCGTGGGATTAAAACGACTAAAATTTTACGGTGTATATTATTTATTGATGGGTTATAATTACCACAGACTGCGACAAAGATTGAGATTGAAATCACATACGTTATTGTAATGTTTTTATAATGTGTCAGACTTAGAGCCAAATTCACCAATATACTAATCGCGATTCGATCAAACAAAACGCAGTTTGAGCGCCTAATCGAGATTATAGCTTCATTTTGCATTTCACCGCGATGACTTGAACCTAGTTTACGCTAAACTCAGTTTCAATTCTTTTGTTATCGCCCATGTTTACGACACGGGTCTTTAAACTAGATTACGCTGAGCTCAGTTTAGTTGAACTAAGTTTTTATATTGAATGATGAAATCAGCCCTTAGGGACAAATTCACCAATAAACTAATTGCGATTCGTTCAAACAAAACGCAGTTTGAGCGACTAATCGAAATTATAGCTTCATTTTGCGTTTCACCGCGATGAATTGAACCTAGTTTACGCTAAACTCAGTTTCAATTCTTTTGTTGTCGCCCATGTTTACGACACGGGTCTTTAAACTAGATTACGCTGAGCTCAGTTTAGTTGAACTAAGGTTTTTATATTGAATGATGAAATCAGCCCTAAAATTGTAATATATTATTGTTTGTTACAAAACGTTGCCACACTAGGAATGACTCCTGAATCGTGTATGCGTTCACAAACATATAAACTCACATACACAAGACACGCAGACCCGAAACACACATCTGTTGGCCATACAAATATTTGTTCCGTGCGGGAATCGAACCCGCGACCCACAGCGCAGCAGCCCATCGCTCAACCACTGCGCCAACCGTGCTCCAATAGATTGGCATATGACGTACATTTTAATTAATCATATAACTGTTCAATTAGCAGTAATTATCAAGGTTATCTGTTTAATTACGAACACAAAGTGTCTATACATAATAAAATGACATTAAGTTAAGAACCGCGAGCGGGGTGCGGCGAGCGGGGATCGGGCAACTGCAGGAGCGCTCGAGGCGCTCAGCTGGCGGATGGCCAACGACATCTGCCGGGGCTAGGCAGACCTAAGCTAAACGTAACAAAGGTATACAAGCGCGCCAACATATTCCCCACAGGAATATCGTAGTACAGTACGGCCGACGGAACTTGGCGCGTCTGAAGTTAGGCTTTGCGAACTTTAGCGCTCAAAATAAGCGCGCCAAATAAATGATTCATAAAAATAAATGCCAATATCAGTTGTTAACAGCAATAACAACTGCTACTGGCATTAATTTTTTAAAACCATTTATTTTTTTACGAGTGCACAAGCGTTAAAGTTCTCAGAGCCTAACTTCAGACGCGCCAAGATCCGTCGGCCGTACTGTAAATCATTGAGCTCCTTAGTACTGAGTTGAGCTTGAGCTTCACGAATACTGACAAATGCTTGCACTGACTGGACAGGTCCACCCAAATCTGTATGGTTCTTTTCTCAAAAGACCATTTCTGACACTAATCTGCATGGTTCTCATATGATTTGACCATTACATGTTTGCTGTATGGACTCTAAAATAGACTTTGGCCCCTGAGTTTGTTTCGGTGTTTCTTCTCAGGGTAGTCAGCGACGTTGACGGCTAGAAGTAGGGTTACCATATCTCAAGATTTGTCCTGAGATATCAGGATTTTTGGTCTCTTCTCAGGATTGTAGTCGGATTTTGCAAATGTCATGAAGTCTTAGGATTTTTATCATTTTAAACAAACATAAACTTAATAAAAAGTGTAATAACAAACTAAAAATAATCTTTCTTTGGCAAAGGCCCTCACCCGTCACTTTGAAAGCGACGTGCAACGCGTTAGCGAGATCCTTATTGTATAAAAACAATAATATTACGACTGTTTTAAATTGTTGAGTATTTTTTATGGTAGGTAAAATCATCCAATGACATCCCCGCCCTTGGGCGGAGCGGGAAATAGTGTCAGACTCTTATTGACTAAAAACTTACCCCGTTCCTTCATTGCCTTGTTTCCAGGGCCCTGGTATACATTTTCATACCTCCCCAGAGCCCTAGATTAGGCTTTGACCCTGCTGGGCCCCTACACTTTGCTGACAACTCCTTGAGGAGGCTCCTCTAGTCGTAAATTGTTGATTACGTTTGAAAAAAAATTCTCAAACTCTAAAAATCCCACGATTTTCAATGGCAATCAGGTTTTTTGTTCTGGCAACCCTAGGTTCAAGTTTTTTTTTAAATAAATATCTTTTAGGTACCATTTATTCAACAATAAACGAACTATTGACTGTCCTATAAGCGAATCCAGTTCAATGTTTACCTGTGTGCGAAATTACGTTCAAATCTAATCGGCCGTTGTAGCTATTAGATATCACACAAATAAACAAACTACGTGTAAAACAAACAAGACCTAGTCAATGAGATATTTTTTTTGCGATAGCAAATGTCAATAAGCCGACATTGTACTTATAGTACGCGGCAAGAAAGTTGAACTTAAATGGCAGTCGCTGCTACGGCTACCCGCAGCTTCTCTGTACTGCACTTCGATTGATACCCGAAAACTTTTACTACGTATTGAAGGTCGATCGCCGTTTAGTTCAATTTATATGCCGCGTATTGTACAGGATTGTCATGTACTAAAGGAATGTGACGTGGTGGTCAAAATTTTTAACAGACTTCAAAAATACGAGGTGGTCCTAAGGTCGACTCAATGGTTTTTTTTTTCTTTGTTAGATGGAAAATCAGAAGCACCTATGTTCCTTATTTGCTTTTGTATTCCAGGACATCGGATTTCACTTTAGGAAGTAAACCCTCATGAGTTTCCTATCTAAAGGAATCAATACCTCAGTAGGCTTCGGCCCTGCTGGGCTACTGTTTTGCTAACATCTCTGAGCTCGGGCTTGGTCTGAACGGTTACAGGATAGCCGTACGGCGAGCTGCCAATTACTCGTCGTCCACAACCCCACGCAATAACACTCAACAAACAAAATCAAATAAGTCTTGATTTCACCATCTAGCCAGAATAAAATCTAACTTTGACTTAGCTTTCACCTTAGCAAAAATGGCGCATCATGTCGCCCTTTGACATCTACACGTAAAATACAGATAAGCGCGAATATTATGATACAAACATAATGATAAACTAGCAAATGTTACATCGGAAAATCCGTAGTCTCAAACGATATTATAGATAAGGTACATGAAGGGACCATCTATTCTTGAACTCGAAACGGGACATGGGTTAACATTATTTTTAGTATGTGCAAAACCTGAATCGATTCCAATAATTTTTACACCATGTTATATTTTTTCACAAACATATTTAAATATGTCACCAGTTGGACACCACCGACATTAAGTACACATTAGCACACACATTAGGCACTAGTGCACAATTGTGTTCGAGAGCAAAACAACACCTCTGTGGCCCGGATGGCCCCGTAACCATATGTTTGTGTGGACGACCTGGTAACATCACAAGCTTATAACTTTGTGATTTTTCATGATACAGTTATGAAATTTTGATCATAGACTCTTTGCATAAAAATACTAGACACGTGTTTCGGGATGTACTTTATTTAGAAAAAAGTTCTCCTTAATAACATTGGTCGCCATCTTCCTGCCTGTATCCTATGTCGTTCGGGGTCGATGCAAACTTTTTAGGTTGCAGTAACACAAAAAAAAAAATGGCAATAACAGTTGTTAACAGCAATAACTATTACTAATGGCATTTATTTTTTTACGAGTGCACAAGCTCTAAAGTTCGCAGAGCCTAACTTCAGACGCGCCAAGTTAGAACGGCTGTACTTAACTGTACCCAAAGTCGTTTTCGAGTGCTGAATCCGCGCTTGGCACTGTTGACCGAGAAATGAGACAGTCCCGTTCAAATCAAAACGTATGGTCACTTTAACCATGCATGACAGTCGGGGCATGACAATGACATGACTAGGAAGGAAGCGGTACGCCATGATTGCGGATAAAACGTGTAGAATTGATCGTAGAAGCATCTCATTTGAGCTTTAGAGATTCCGTCTTCTTGCCTTAAGCTGCAGGGTTTTTTGAGAGTAGCCGTGGCCCCACAGAAATCATAAATAATAAGGCAACGTGGCCCCCACAACGGCAATCAGAAATCAGAATCGTTTCTTTCAAATAGACCAATTACAGTCATTTTTGAATTGACAAAATGTCGATCAGTCAAAAAAAAGTGAAGCTAAAGTGGTTTTTTCGGGTTCCGTACCCAAAGGGTAAACACGGAACCCTATTACTAAGACTTTGCAGTGTCTGTCTGTCTGTCTGTCACCAGGTTGTATCTCAAGAACCGCGATGGCTAGACAGTTGAAATTTTCACATATCATGTATTTCTGTTGCCGCTGTAACAACAAACACTAAAAAAAAAAAAAAAATTAACGGGGCCTCCCATACGCGAATTTTTTGCCCTTTTTTATTCAATGTCAATAATGGCAACAGGTAGGCACTTGAAATATTCACAAAATACTCAGACCTACTGTTGTTTACCTAGTCAATGGACCCTTAAAACAATTCTGCCTAAGCGATATTGTGAGAAAGAAACTCTACGACCAAATGATTTTAAAAGAGTGTCCATGGAGTTTCTTGCACGTTCTTCTCCATAGAGATCTACGCTTTGGAACGTGCAATTTAGCTTCACTTTTTTTTTTTTGACTGGCCGACATTTTGACAATTCAAAAGTGCCTGTAAATGGTCTATTTGAAATAAAAGAGTTTGATTTTTGATTTTAATAGACTTTGAGCGAAAAATACGTTTTGTGACTAATAAGTAGGTAAGTACGAGATGTTATTTTGTTCGTTCTAAACGATACACTTGTAAAACATTGTATATAGACTCATTTATACGCACGCTACTCGTCGCGGAATTTCGCTATCAGTTTCCTCCTTACCAACACATTGACAAATGATGCACACACACATAGATAGGAGTCATGTCTTTGTTGAATACAATCGCTAATCCAATTGCCAAGTACATACTCGCTAGTGTTATTGTATGTGTAGAATGTCAAGCGAGGTGGCAACCATCTTTAAAGTGTTGCCAACATTAAAATATTGTATGTTACGCGGCAATTAAATTGGTCCAAAATGGTCGTCGTTGGCACGGTTACACGCAGCCTCCCGCTCGATTGAGTCGGAATGAATCTGTTACTGCGCATTGAAAGTCGATCGCCATTTTGGTTCAACTTATGTGCCGAGAATTATATCACTGCTTACCATCAGGTGAGAAAATAAAAATAAATAAATAAAATAAGCACTATTTAATGTGAGTAAATTATTTTGGTCAAGATAAAATTTAAATTTAACTTAATCTAAATTTGTGAGACCAGAGCAGGTCCTTTGCCAAAACACCAGTCAATTAGTGTGAAATATAATATTTTCTAAATGCTCAAGCTAAAATCATGCGAAACCAAAAGGCCCAGGCCAGGTCAGGTCTTCAAGGCTGGAATGAATAGGTTCTTAATAAACTAGCACGCCCCACCATCAACGATAACTGCTTACCATCAGGCGAGATCGTCGCAGGTAAAAAAAAAAATATGATGTTGGTGTATCATTTTTTTTTTTTTTTTATTGATTTGTTACTTCGTCCACTATCAAATCAGCTTCCGTACTATTGACCGAAAAAAAATTTTGCACTAATTCTCTCTATAGTTTATCTTTAGCGGTTTTCTTCCTAGCAACCAAAAACCACAAATTCCAACGTGATTGTAAAAAATGTAGCCGTAAATAACCTCTAATATTCTATCTATAGGCTATCTTATCTTTTTTGTTGTCTATGGTTCATTGGCTTTGACCTATTCAATGTTGAGCCACATTGAGCGACGGGTTACGTGAGGTCTTCAAATGCAATTGAAGTAAAGAACGTCTAGACGAAATAAAGTGTTTTGACTTGAACTTGTTATTTTTTATGTCAATTTCGGTACATTCTGTTACCTATCATCTTTTTGACCTTGTTTTTTGTTTGGGCGGCGCGACACGTTTCTGCATATTTCCACAAATGACTTTTGTTAGCGTTCCCGCCAAACGTTAAAAACACAATGGCAACCTGTCACGTCACTTTTTAAGGGATTTCTCTGCAGGTCGAAGTCAGGTCAAGAAATGGTAAATGTTGATACAAGTGAAGAAAGTTTGTCATTGTGACCAAGGCGGTATTCGCCCAAGTCGCAAGTGAGGGTGTTATGCAGCCGATCGCTGCAGTGTCAAACCGCGTGTCGAATAAATAAAGAAACGGGGATTGTCCTGATACGATAAATGTAATAAATTATGTAATTTTGTAACTTTTTCGCACTTATACGAAAAACTGTCAATTGCGTGCCTGAAAGCGGTAGGGTTAAGAGCAGTTTTCTGGATAAGTGTATTGAAACAGTATATTTTGATACAAGTGCAGAAAGTTTGTCATTGCGACCGAGGCGGAATTCGCACAATTCGACAACAAAGTGATCCTCTAAAGGTTCTGGTTCCCTGGATCCGTCGGCCGTAGTGTAAATTTGGCGATTCTTCGGGCAACCTTGAACTGATCGAGTGCAGTTTTGAAAATTTACGGGATAATGTTGAGTTACGCCAAAAATCTATGGTATTTCGGAATGCGGGTGATTAAAAAACAAACCTTTAAGCCCCTATATGTCATAGATGCTGTCTTATCTGTGGAGTGGTAACTGCTAATACTGTTCAAAAATTCTCCATGAGTTGACGACTTCATCGAGATTTCTGTGCTTTCGCCGAAATGAAAAGTAATATGCTTATAGCGAGAACTACATTAGACCGACGCATACGTAGGCCATGCCTGATTTTTTCTACTCCTCTAGCGTATACCCATGTAGGACTTGAAACTCACGCACACATATTGGCTATAATTTCAACTATCGCTAGAAGTGATTTATCAAGTTGTCAATCACGATTTTCATACCACGGGCTGTACTGTACTGCAAATTAAACTTTCACGGACACCACATAAAGGATTTTGGCCAAGAGAAACTGGGTTTTGCGAAAGAGAACCCGGGGTCCCTGGAATAATGGCAAAGAACGAACAGGACTGGGTTTTAATCAGTAATAGTCTGACACGCCCTCTCGCTCCGTCCAAGTCCGAGAGAGGTCATTGGATGATTAGGAGTTTGTAACATCGTTCACCAGGTACGGTACTTAATTTTTCCATACATCGCTATGGCATGACCTAAAAGCTTATTGGTCGTACATACTAATTCCATGCCGTAAATCATCTTCATCACGGTCAAAAAACCGACCAATCACAATGCATGGCCCCATTCAGATTTAGCAAATTATCTTTTATTTTCACCAATTAGATAAAAAAAAAATACCAAGGACAAACAGATAAAATTACGATACTATATCTTGCGAAATTGATCAGTCAGTGGACGCTTGGATGTGTGCAAAATGATAAACAGAATTTAAAGATTAAATTATGACACATTGCGTTTTAGACAACAACAAAAAAGAGGTTATACAATAAGATATCAGCGGTGTCATAGTCGCCTCTATGGACATGACTTCGAAATTCGAATGTGAACAGTGTTTCGTGAACGCGCGCTGATTTATTAAAAAAAAAAAAACAATAGAATTTGCTTTCGAATTGCGTGTACTCATTTGAGTGATGTGTATTGTGTACATTGTCATTTTAGGGTCCCATTTTTACCCTTTTGTACGGAACAATCAATATCGATTGAGCTATTTTAAAAGTTTACTCATTAGTTAAATGGTTATTTCGGTACCAGTAATTAAAACGTCTGACAGTGACAATAAAAACAAACGACGTTCTGTTTTTGCTTGACCAACACCAAATTTCTAACTCAAACCACGAGGATCAATAAAAACAATTGTTCGCACTCTAAACCAATTCAAACTAGTTTGTTTTACATTAAACCAGTTTTGACTGAGAAAAAAATAGATCTATCTCTATCTATAGTTTTTTTTTTTAAGTTTTAATTTGGGTTACACGCGCCTTTTGAGCCACGGTTGTAAGCACACTACTTTTTGCGTCTCATTGTCCACGTGTTTGACAAGGTGGAAAAAAAACCGATCAATTTTGCTTTTAGACAAAGTGTCATTCAATCAAAGATAACGGTATTCTGAAATGTTTGGTAGAATTCGCGAAATTTGCGGAACCATCATCAGTCGAAAAATGGGTAGTTAATCCAGACCGAATCCTAGTCGTCGACGGCAACCTTTAATTCGCTGACATCTCTTTGAATTAAGTAGTTGAATAATCTTCGAGATTCGATTCGGGAATGACGGTTTTCGAAAATGACATTCACCAGGTGGCAGCACTGAGTCAGCAGGTCCAGGCGCCTGACAAAACGCTTATATTAATGACATTACTAAATTGACGTCTATGTTATTAAGACATTTTCTAAAGTAAGTGGCCTTTCGGCTAGGTGGCGCCAACTGGTGGTGGGAATTTTAATAAAAACCTTAATTGAACTATTTACCAAGTTAGTTTGTATGAAGCCCTTGGTGTGCGTATGCGACTCGGATTTTCATAGTTTTCTTTTTTTTTTTACATATTTCTTCAGTCTGTGTCTGTGTGCTAAATAATTTTTTTTTTTATCTCTTTTTTCTATCAGAAGCTAATACTTCAATAAAATCAATATTATTGGCGTTCAACCAAAAACGGTTTTGTTCAATAAATAACGTGGGAGGAACGTTATCAAACTGGACTCACATACAATATGCGCCGCGCATCCTGACAGAGGACGTCTATTTATAAACACGCTTGGTCAGACGGTCGCTTATAGGTATTCTACAATCTACATAGGTATTGCTCATCTGTACGAAGAGTACAATGGTTAAGAGCATAGAGCGGGCCAAGTCGGTTTTGTTTTTTTGTTGTTTAATACCGACTAAGTTATTTTGCACCTTTTTGTTTTTTTTTTTGTACTTGTAACTCGGTTAAAATATTTTTTTATCGTAATTTTTTTTTTACACTTTCAGCCAAACTGAAATAGTGTGCAATAATCCCAAACACGGTTAGATTGAAACGTTGATTTATTACAGAGTTCTGGTACCTACCTTTCAGCTTCATCATCAGATCTGTTCGATATATCCCCTCTCTTCTTCCTTCAGTCAGTCACCGACTACATGAATTAATAAAGGACTTTTACTTATTACGACAGTTCTGCTATGACTTTTTAAAGAGTTCCGTTCTTTATCTTCGAAGTTCATAATCAGACCATAACAATATTTCTATGCGACCAAATCGGAAGCATAAACTTTCAATCAAAAGAACAATTTTCAAAATCGGTCCACAATTTTACTGACCGGAAATCGGTGAACAAACATAAAAAAAAAATACATACAGCCGAACATAGAACCTCCTTCTTTTTGAAGTTAACCACCTTAGCTTTTAATGCCAAACATTTATTTATTTTAACTTGTAGCTTCATACACACATACTTGGTAACCATTGCAGTTTTGTATTCCTTTTTAAAATTAAGTTAGCATAAGAAACATGTTCTGAATTTTGAAAGCAATGTGAAGTATGGAAGGAGCCTGGATCTCACGTCACAGGGAATCCTAGTGTCAGTTCCAGGAAACCAACTCATCTGAATGTATTTTTTCTGAAATAAATTATTCTTATTCTTATTCTTAATGCACGTTACGCCTCTGAGGTTAATGTTTACTGTATCTCTATGCAGTATATTTAGAAATCGTGCAAAAATTCCTTCCTTTGAATTCAAAAAAAGAATGGTGGTCTATAAATAGATCTGTTTTTCTAGTTTGCTAGCAAAAACAAATTGACGAAACCGATAGACTGCAATGCTGAAAGTGTCGAGTGCGATTTCCGCACGGCACAAACGAAAACGTATTCCACAATAATAATATTCCACAACTATCACCAACGCCGTCTAGTCCCAAGCTAAGAGAGGAAGAGCTTGTACTATGAGTACTAGACAACTGATATAACATACGTATATATTTCTAAACACTTACTAATAATAGATAAATTACACCCAGACACAGAACAAATGATTGTTATCATCACACAATCATTTGTCCTGGGTGTGAATCTAACCCATTACCAACCGGCGTAGCAGTCAGTGCCACTAACCACTAGACCAAAAGGCAAAAAAAAAAAATCATATATATTTTTTTTTATTGTTTTATTTTTTATTAATTTTGTATAAAAAATTAAAATTATCATTTATTGCGGCAAAAGAGTAACATCAATTATGAAACACCAAAGATGGAAGTACGTACATATACATATTTCACTTGACTGTTTTGCAAAAAATACTGCCAACTTAAAAACAAAGCACCGTTGCATATGGCACAAAAATGCTAAAATAAAATTTAAATTCCGAAGTCTTCCAACGAGCACATAATAAGTACTTTTTAAATCCGCACCGAAGGCTATAATGAAAGTTGTAACTCGATATATTGCCATCCTTTTCACACGCCATGAATAGAAAGAGATGCAATACTAGTTAGCATGCAACTGTAGTTGGAAATGTCATTTCGATAAGGCTGTGATCCCAATACAATCTAGATTTGATACACCCATAGACAACAACAGGTTTTTTGGGCCCCCGCCAAGAGCGAGCGAAGTAATCAATTTTTATTCATCTTTAGGAGAATAGGCTCGAGAAAACGATTCTTTCAGAGATAACAATTGTGAAAAGTCGCTAAATGATTTTTTGTTTTATTCTCTCGGTTTGTTCGTTTAGCCAGTGTCAAATTTGGTGATAAGTTACTTTTTTTTCTTTAGAATGCCGATAGAATACATTCAAATGTTTTTTCAGTATTTGGCAGTAAAAACTGTATCGAGTCATACTTCCCAGCAAGGGTTGAGGCAGTTAAGAGCCGGTTTATCCATACAAACTTCCAACCCCCGTTTTACCCCCTTAGGGGTGGAGTTTCGTAAAATCCGTTCTTAGCGGACGTCTACACACTATAAGGAGCCTACCTACCAAATTTTAAGTTTGTAGGTGTTATAGTTCCTGAGATTTCGTGATTAATCAGTGAGTGGTATTTCGCTTTTATATTATGTTACCGGCAATCTGTATTATTCAGGTATTCTATACAATACCAAATGCGCAGCCAGTAATGTGTGTAAAAGACGAATGTACCTGCATGGAGGAGGAGGTAATATAATTTTTGGGCACCCCGACACGGACAGGTTAGGTTAAGGTTATTTTTTTATCACCACCTGAAAATAAAAGTCTTACTTTAAACCGTATTCTATACATTGTATAGAATATCGGATTATAAACCGTTAAATTTTGGTCGTTTTAATCCCGTGGAGGGTCGATTCGGTACATGAAATACTATCGATTTGTAAACAGAAAATTAAAAAGTAAAGTACTTTTTTTAAAACTCGAATTAAATTACGCATGTACGAAATTAATTTATTTAAGTAAACTTCAGCTAGGCGAGTTTAATGACCTGTAGGTACATAGTACGCAACGACTGACAACTACCTACAAGGTCGTTGACTCGTTATGAAATTAATTTCGTACATGCGTATATTAATTCGAGTTTTACAAAAAAAGTACTATTTTTTTTTTTATCTTTACAAATCGATTGTGTTTCATTTACCGGATCGACCCTCCACGGGATTAAAACGATCAAAATTTAACGATGTATACATATAGATTTATCGCTTATAGACAAGCACTTGTCTAATAATTATAACTTCATTACGATCATCACACAACACGCTAGGTTTCACCGTTTCACATACCTACCTTCCTTCCTCAATGAGCACATGATTTCATTTACAAAGTATTTATGCAAAAAAAAAAAAACTACAGAAGCCTGAGTTGTTTATGGTACACAGTTTGTACATTGCATGTGCACGCGTTGACTGCGTGCTATGAATAAAACTAGGCTGTCTACACGTTGGCTACTCTCATGAGCTATTTTGTGTGTAGTGAGTTTTATTAGAGGAAATAGAGTATATAAGAGGTGGATAAAGAGTACAGACTTATAATAAAAATTGGGCAAATGCGAGTCGGACTCGCGCACAAAAGGGTTCCGTACTGTTCGTAGCAAAAACGGCAAAAAATCACGTTGATTATAGGGGAGCCCCACTTAAATACTTTTTATTTGATTTTAGTACCTATTTGTTGTTATAGCGGCAACAGAAATACATCATCTGTGAAAATTTACTGTCTATACTATGATTTTTTATTAGATAAAGTAAAGTAACAGCTATGACAATGGTTGTTTGACAGTTGGGCATTGTTATTTGACAGTTGGGCATTGTCCACTGCACCGCGGTTCTTGAAATACAGTCTGGTGATAGACAGACGGACAGACAGTGACCTAAAAAGATTATAATTTATTTGAAAACTAGCTTCAGCCAGCGGTTTCGCTCGCTTGAAAGTCGGTTTTGTTTTTTCATACAAACTTCCAACCTCCGTTTTATCCCTTTACAAAGTTTCGTAAAATCCGTTCTTAGCGGTTGTCTACACCCTACAAGGAATCTACCTGACACATTGTAAGTTTGTAGGTGTTACAAGTACTTTATTTTTTATTTTATCTTTACAAATCGATAGTGTTTCATGTACCGAATCGACCCTCCACGGCATTAAAACGATCAAAATTTGACGGTGTATTTTATTTATAAGTGATATTTATTTCGTCTGCTGTTATTGTCTGAACAAAAAAACTATGATCAGAATGTAGAAATGTTTATTTCAAATAGATTATTTACAGTCACTTTTGAATTGTCAAAATGTCGAACAGTAAAAAAAGTGTAGATCACATTCCAAAGCGTAGATCTCTTTGGAGAAGAACGTGTAAGAAACTCCATGGACACTCTTTTGAATCATATTATGAGTTACATAAATCTTGGTTACATATTTCTTGTCGCTTCTTTTATATGTGAGCAAAACGTAGTTAAAATAATGAGAAAAAAATGTAGTCAAGTGCGAGTCGGTCCTGTACAAACTTACCTATGAAAACAGAATTGAGTTACGAAGATTTTTCCGAATCGCAAAACTGTTTTTGTTTTAGGTGACGTAACTACAAATTTACTGTGTTCCGATTTTTTCCCATACTTGTGCTATGAGATCTTACTTCATGTAATATTTCAAAATTCTATGTCAACAGGAATTATCCTATGAATTTGGATTCCTTTGCGGGTGTCGAAATGTACGTTTTGTTCGACATAAACGTCTGTATCTTTTTTCTCTTTAACTTAAAAATTTGATTTTTCACAGCTTCTAGGGACCGCATATTTGAGTGTGGTTTTTTTTTCAATTTGATACCTCCACGCGTCCTCGAGATAAAGGGTCTTGACAGACAGACGGACAACAAAGTGATGCTATGAGGGTTCCGCTTTTTCCTTTTAAGGTGCTGTACCCTAAAAACGCCTAAATTCATCTCCAGATTATCATATTAAAATAAAAAAAATTGTTATAGTATTTTATCTAATTGCTTTCGTCCTAGCAACGAGATACTCGTCTAAGCACTGCGATAGTATATCTTTATATTGTGTTATTTCATTATTTCAATGATAACTGTTTTGTTTGTACTTTTCTCCTTTATTTTCCCATTACACACGGTTTCTATATCTCTAATTTTCCTATTCTCCTTTCGCAGGTAAGCTGGAAGAGATTTCTATAGCAATAAGCACCAACTTTGTACCTATTTTCCGGTTTTAAGTAAGTAACTTTGCATGTTAAGTAATACTTTTTTTTGTTAATGTTTTTGACTGGGAGACTAAGTCTTCGATTACGGAGACGCGGCGCGTTGCGCGGCGCGTCGGGCGGTCCATCGTACATTGCCATAAGGTTCGTGTTTGCGCGAGCGATGACGCGGCCCGCTGCTGCAATGTACGACGAAACGCCCAACGTTGTTAACTCCGTAAACACGACCTAAATCAGTGGTCAGTCGTACATAATGTAATGTTAATATTTTTGACTGGAATACTAACTAAGGCAGAAATTTTCTCTTTACAAATCGATAGTATTTCATTTACTGAATCGACCCACCCCGGGATTAAAACGACCAAAATTTAACGGTGTATATACCTTCTATAATTAATATTCATCGAGAGCATTCTAAAAAGCTGAAACACGATAGAGTTATTTTATCCTTTTAGACATTATTACCATCTAGCACCAAAGTACTCGTCAAGACGAATCAAAGGAATCCAAACTCAATGGGATTGTGTCGTTTAACTACCGAGTTCCTATGGCCACCTTCCGATTCCATCATCAGATCAGCTCCATGTCACAATAATTTTGCATTGTCATCTGATTTACACGTGCATGCAAAATTTCAGCTCAATCGGTAACTGGGAAATGGATCAAATTTAATTTGCAAGATTTGATCCTTATTTGATCACAGACAAACATCGGGACGGTGAAAGTGAAACTAAATAAAAGCTTGTAAAAAAAATACCTATACGCTGATTGCCAACAATATGATGGCCAGTGTGTGATCAGCCTAATACCGGTTTTTGCAAGGAAAACTGGATTGCATACGTGTGGTATAATCTAGATAGATATCGAAGAAAAATAGGTAGTGGGGCAGGTTTCTCGAATACGTTTTCTCCCTTTTGAAGTAGTTTGAGATATTATTTCCTGTACCTCTACCATGAGTTTTAAGCAATAGTATTCGTCGCTACTCGATATCGACGCCGTAAATATTTTGTATGGCAAATTTTGGTTCTGCAAGTGACCGCTAGAGGCGCTGCAAAATTTGCCATACAAAATATTTAAGTACGGCGTTGATATCGAGTAGCGACGAATACTATTGCTTAAAACTCATGGTAGAGGTACTGTGGTGGACGTGGTCTGTGTTGCTGACGATTCTGAGTTCTGACACAGTGTCCGAACTAAAAAACAACGACTTATTTTCTATATTTTTTCACTGACGATTCGGTCACCACCAAATTTAATGAAGCTGTTTAGTAGTCAAATAAAAAAAGTTTAAGAATATAAAGAAACCAGCGGTATCGCTCGCGTGAAAGTCGATTTCTCCTTGCAAACTTCCAACCCCCCATCCGTGCGGAGACGCCCGGGTGTCGCCACTGTGCGGACCACCCGGAGGACACGGTAGCGCACACGATAGAGGTGTGCCCCGCTTGGGAAGAGCATCGCCGTGTCCTCGTGGGGGCGATCGGTAGCGATGATCTTTCGAGCCGGGCCTTGGTTCAGGCCATGGTCCGGAGCGATGAGGAGTGGCAGGCGGTCGCCTCCTTCTGCGAAGCGGTAATGCTATCAAAGGAGGAGGCTGACCGCATCAGGCAACGGCGCTCAGGCCGCAGTCGCCGCCGTTATTCCGATCCCAATTTCCGGCCAAAGTAAGCGCGGGCTTGCGGACGGCGGGCAATGGGTAACTCGCTGGCCGTCCGTCCGGTAACAGACCGGACCGAGCCCAAGTCGTTTACGGCTCGTACTGTTCCCGCGCGCCTCAAGGAGTCGTCAGCAAACTGTAGGGGCCCAGTAGGGTCGAAGCTTAATCTGGGGCTTTGGGGAGGTATGAAAATGCATACCAAGCCCTGGCACCAAGGCAAAGGAGGAACGGACTAGGTTTTTAGTCTGTAAGAATCTAACACTATCTCCCGCTCCGCCCAAGGGCGGTGGATGTCATTGAATGATTTTATCTACTTTAAAAAAAAACCCTTTTTACCCCTCTCTCATATTTCATATGTCCAATAGTCGACGTCCTTCTAGAGAGTATTTTATTCAACATACAATTTGACGCTGTCTTGCAAAATGTAAAAAACTTAAGAAAAATTGAATTTCTCGGACTACCCTCCCGGCTTTCACCGTAATTTGACAGTTGAACCGTTAAATCAGAATCATTGTTAAGGAAAAAAAAAAAAAAAAGTTTATCGTCGAATACAATGTCTGAAGTGAGGTGTAAACGGTCATTTGAAGATCAATTGCCAACATAAGAACTCGAAAAAAAAATGGCGCCAAATTGAATTGGTTACACTATCACAATAAAGAATTCATGTTTTTAAGGGTATTACATTGCTCAATGACCTTGAAGAATTGACACAGGCATTGCAGGGGGTGCTGCGCGCGGGGTGTTAGTACTGATTCGATTTTTTCTTCATTACTTATCGATATTCAATGAAATTAGAAAAAAAAAACAATACAAGTTATTCAATTTATCGCAACATATATTTTGGTATAAATTCAATGTGGAGCCGTTTTCGAGAAAATATGGAATTAATCACAGAAATGTTTTTAATATTTCTGTGGAATTAATGTTCAAAAAAGGCCTACTTACCAGATTTTTTTTTCTAAAGTTAGGGTATTTTTTTGAGAAACGTAATCAATACAATTTATTAGTAATGTCCTTAAGTATCCCCTTCATTTTTTATATGGTAATCGTACATAAGGAATAATCTATAAACTTCAATCAACCTAGTTGTTTTTTTTTTTTTTTATTTGGGCTATGTACTCCCCTTAAGGAGATTATGCATATACCCGCTGCTATGGCTACGCGCGGCCCCCCACCTCAAACTCAAACTCATTTATTTCACATAAGCCTAAATGGGCACTGATTAATAACGAAATCTCAGAAACTATTGGGTCGAAGCCTACTGGGGTCATGGGTCAGCTTCCGAAAGGAATACCCGGCCCCGGCACGATAGGCTACGAAGGAACGGGGTAGGTTTTTAGTCAGTAAGAGTCTGACACTACTTCCCGCTCCGCCTAAGGGCGGGATTTGTCTTTGCATGATTTTACCTACCTTAAAAAAAAAACATAAAATTTGGCAGGTAGGTTCCTTATAGGGTGTAGACATCCGCTAAGAACGGATTTTAAGAAACTCCACGGCTAAGGCGGTAAAACGGGGGTTTTAAGTTTGTATGTAGTAACAGATTTTTACGCCGGCGAAGCCTTTGGCAGAAGCTAGTTATACATATACTTAACATACTTGTGTATTACATTATTGACAACAACAAAAACTGTAAAGAACCAAGAGGACACCGGTGTGCGCACACCTATTGTCTTTCTATTGTGTCCCTAATTACAGTATTCAAAAGGTTAATAAAGAATTAGCCGCTGTTTTGATATTATTTTTAGGTCAAAGTCATTATTCTTAATGACTCGCTTATCGTTTCTATTATTTCTAGATTATAAAAACAATTTGTTTATTATACTTAGCAGGTTCATTGGGGTGACATTTTCACATAACCTTTGGCTCCAGTAGGCTTCGGGCCTGCTGGCTGCATTTTGTCCTAGGTTGGAATCTAACCCACGTCCCCCGGCATAGCAGTCAGGTCCACTGACCTCTAGACCAACAAGCCAGTCATGTTAATTAGTATTTAAACAAAAAGAGCCATGTTTTTCCACAATATTCACCAAAACAGTTACCCACAATTCGAGAAAGAATGGACTCTAAATCCGTCAAATTCGACCTTCCTACCTTCCATATTGAAAAAAGTAATAGAAAATTTTATACAAATCTTATTTCGATTCATTTCTTCGATTCATTTAGGTATACAGCAAAACCAATGCAACGAAGCATTCAATCGGTCAAAGAACTTCATTCAATAAATAAAAATAAAAAATGAAAAAAACAAAATGGCTACGACAAAATTGGCAGATGTAAAAAATGTCACGACTGTTCCTCGGTTTGACTGGCAACGGTGTTGTAGATGAACTTGCGTATTAAAAGAAAAACTGGGCAAGTGAGAGTCGGACTCGCATACTGTGGGTTTCGTTAAAACTAATGTACGGTCAGGGGTCAAAAGTGCAGTTGCACTCTACCGACACTAAAATATGTAAAAGAGGGTCAATAAATCATTACCCATTTAGTTTGTAGCATAGAATCTAAAATATTGAATAAACTAGTTGCAGAACACTGGACTTCTACTACAAATAAATTTTAGACAGTTTAGCATAGTTAGAGTGCAACTGCACTTTTGACCCCTGACCGTACGTAAGTAGCTCAATTCCCGAATGGAGTCTCGGAAGATATTTCCGAATCGCAAAAAACTTTACTGTTTTCAGATTTATTCTTACACCGCTGCTATAAGACCTTGCTTTATGCCAAATTTCAGGATTCCGGGTCAAAGGGTATTTTCTATGAATTTTGATTCCCTTGAGAATGTCGAAAGATACATTTTAAGCACAGAAATCTTAATAATATTGCTGTATTATTAATATTTCTGTGGTTTTATGTGATTTTTTTTATCGATAACTTAGAAATTTCATTTTTTCACAGCTTCAAGAGATTGGCTTGAGCATTATGATTTTAATTTCAACTGGATACCTCCACGCGTTCCCGAGATAAATGGTTGACAAACAGACAAACAGTTCCGTTTTTTCTTTTTGAGCTACGGAATCCTAAAAATAGCCCAATGTCAACGGTTGACCTACGGTTACTTTCGGCTAGATCTAATTTTTTTCCGTTTATTTTTTTTTTATTGCTCATAGGCCTACACTATAATCAGGCATTACATAACAGGAGTTTCAATTGGTCGCTTGCTATTGAGAAGATTCGGCGATAAATAGCGCGGTTTCTTTTTTTTTTTTTATGGTGCATGTGGCATGGCTATTTGGCCTTTGTGCCATTACATTATTTTTTTTCTTTCTTCTTTCAATGTTACCATATTATTACATTATCAATAGGTATGAAAGGACATTGTAGACAAAGCAACAAAAGTAAATAGGTAAACTAAAAAAAAGTTGGATTTAAATAGAAAATAGTCTATGAGTCTACAACACATGAATTTTTTTTTTATTGGTATAAACTAATGATTGACTGCGATCCCACCTGATGGTAAGCAGTGATGCAATCGATGATGATGAGGTACACTAGTTTATTAAGAGCCTATTCACTCTAGCCTTGAAGACACCAAAAATATAATCGGACGGGGAGACCGCAGCAGGCAAACTGTTCTAGTCCTTCGATGTTCACGGTATAAACGACGAGGCAAAACGCTTAGTCCGGGCCGCAGAAGTTTTAACAACGTAAGGGTTTTTTTGTGGTAGGTAAATTCATCCAATGACAAATCCCGCCCTTGGGTGGAGCGGGAAGTAGTGTCAGACTCTTACTGACTAAAAACATACCCCGTTCCATTCTTTGCCTTGGTCCCAGGGCCCTAGGTGCCATTTTCACATACCCTTTGACATTTTCACATACCCTTTGACACTACATAAGGGTGGATATTCGATGTACTGTCAAATCGAAGAAATTTTGGAAAAAATTAAGAATTTAAAGATGAGTAAATTGATGCACTGGATGCTGATTAAACTTTTTTCGACAGTTCGTCATCATCAGCCTTTTAATGTTCCCACTCCTGGGACTCAGGCCTCCTCTCTAAGAGAGGGAATGGGCCGTAATCCACCACGCAGGCCCAGTGCGGGTTGGTGGATGTCACATGGCTTCGAATTTTCGGTTCTAGGACATGCCGGTTTCCTCACGATGTTTTCCTTCACCGTTTTGAGAGCAGTGGTGATGAAATAAATTACACAAAGTAATGCGCCTGGCTGGGCTTGAACCCGCGACCTACTAACCGTAAGTCGGTGCCGTTACCACTCGGCCACCACTGCTCGACAGTTCGCAAATAAACTGAATTTAAAAAAAAAACTGGTTTTACTCACTCTAATAAATCTTCTATTTGACAGTATGACGTGACGTCACAACATGGCAATCAATCCTATTCTAATTTAGAACGCATTGTACCTATAAAAACTACTTAAAAATCGTAGTGTGCTGCCAAGATCTCAGAATTTATCTTCCGTGGAACCCCAATGATATCAAAATGATTGTAAACATAAGGGTAACCTTGATTCGCAGCAACATTTTTATTACGCTAAAGGATCTATTACACCACTCGATATACCGACCGGTTTTGTCGACGTCGCGTAATGTAATAAGGATCAGTACCTCTACCATGAGTTTTTGAGTTTGTATGGCAAATTTTGGTTCTGCAAGTGACCGCTAAGGGGCTGCAAAATTTGTCATACAAAATATTTTCGGCGTCGATATCGAGTAGCGACGAATACTATTGCTTAAAACTCATGGTAGAGGTACAGGCTGTCTTACTCGGAAGTAAACTTTAAGACAGGCTGTGTAACTTGTGCAGAATATCGAGTGGTGTAATGGATGCTTAAATGCTTCGTTGATATACCTATTTATATTTTGTTTCGATATTATATGAAGTTGTTTCTTTTTCTTGTTTTATATTCGCATAATTCGTGCATTTAGCCAGTGTAAATTTGTAGGCGTGGATTTGAGGACAGCGAGCAATGGGTAGCTCGACGTCCGGTAACTGTGCGGGTCGTTGATGGCGTGTAGTGTTCTACGTGTGCTTCAAAGAGATATCAACAAAACAGTAGGGGCCCAGCAGGGTTGAATACTAATGGGGCCATGGGTTGGCTTCCGAAACAAACCCAGGGACCTGGAACACAAGGCAAAGAAGTGACATAGGCGTGGTTTTAGTTATACCATGATTTTTAATTAGACGAACCAAAGTGACAGCAGTGGACAATGCCCAACTGTCAAATAACAATGCTCAACTGTCAAACAACCATTGTTATAGCTGTCATTTTAGTCCATCTAATAAAAAATCACAGTATAGTAAAAGTCTGACATGCCCTCCTGCTCTGTCTTGGAGCGGAAGAGGCCATTGGAAAATCTCCCACGTAAAAAAATATATTTGAATAAGCAATATGCTGTCTTATAAAATTAAATCAACGAATAAATTAGGTATTGAAACAAAACGGTATTAAAACTAGTCCAAGAATTTATTATAATATACACCGTTAAATTTTAGTCGTTTTAGTCCCGTGGAGGGTCAATTCGGTACATGAAATACTATCGATGCGTAAAGAGAAAATTAAAAACGAAAGTACTTTTTTTTTTAAATCGAATTAATTTACACATGTACGAAATTAATTTCGTAATAAAGTAAACATGACATGTATCAATACGGCAATCCAATATGTTTTAGACACGTTTTAGACCATGTTTTTTTTTACATAATACAAACGCCATCTTTAAAATATTATTTTTAATCTGTGTTCCTATCTTAACTCGCACCAAAATTCTATTGTCCAATCGTGTATGTCAATACTTAATACAAACGCCATCTTTAAAATATTATTGTTAATCTGTGTTCCTATCTCAACTCGCGCCAAAACTCTATTGTCAAATCGTATATGTCAACTCAGATCCATAGATTACAAACTAATTGAGAACACAGACCTTTTATTGTGCCTTTTATGTCAAGAACAAGACTATATTTGCTTCAAATTATCCACTAGATTCCATGGAACTACATACTTTGCTGGTCTTTCTGTATTAGGCTGTAAGATAAGAACGTCGTGTCTTTGCTCAAGTGTAAAGACGTATAAGCCCTTGAAAATCTAGGCAGAGTTAAATGCACACATACTTGTACTGCCAGAGCTCCGCTGACCATAAAGACCATTTTCTTTGCGAAAAAATCCGTTCTTAGCGGATGTCTACACCCTACAAGGAACCTACCTGCCATATTTTAAGTTTGTAGATGTTATAGTTTCTGAAATTTTGTGATTAATCAGTGAGTTGTATTTCGCTTTTAGTTATATAGATGTACATTTTGCATGGCCTGGGGGCTCGGTTTGCACCACCTTCGCCACTATTCGGTAGTGTTCCGAAGATCGGTATAGTCTTGGTACGTCGCCGCTTCGGTATAATTTTGTAAAGCACACGTTTATTCTATTTTCGGACAATACTTTCAATAAACAAACGTACAAATGTTATCCTCAAGACACTTAAAGACGTATTAAACAACAGCTGGCAAATGTAAAATAAGCGCCCTGATTGCGTTAATACATAAATCTTGATTTCACTCAGGTGTTACGTCAAGCCGCCATCTTGGATCCGTTGTGTTAGGATGTCAAAAGTGTTGAAATGTATCGATACTTCTTTAATGTTTCGATTCCGATTTCGAAAAATCTGGTGGTGTTTTTGTACGGGTATAATCACTAATCAACGCCCTAGGCTTTTTAGGCTTTTTCCAACTTAATATCGTTATATCGACTCAAAATCATCGATATTTTTTCAACAGGTCGAACGAGTTAGATCCTTTACGATTCTTTGGTCGTTGACATTATTTAAAATTCGAACAGAAACACTTTTTAATTTTTTTTAGGGGGCATATTCTCTTTACGATATATTTTTATTGAATGTTTTATAAGTGTATTATACTGTCATTCCAACTGCTTCAAAATGAGTCTTAAAAAAAATATCATTGCTTAATTTAAGTTCTGAATAGCGGGCTTTTAACCCAAAATTGTCTATGAAGAATTTGAATTTAAAATCCGTTAATCAGTATTAAAACTAAGCCTAAAGTTAGCAAGTTTTATAAATAAGGCTGAATCTCTACAAACACGTTTGCCTTACAAAGCCGTAGTATATTAAAAAAAAACATTCGTTTTCAAAGCTCTTTTGCTGCTAGTCGGTTGAGGAAAAACCGTTCCAAAAATCTTAGTTAACTTGTACTACATAATTGAATGCTAAAATTAGAAATCCTTGAGAAAAATTATGGAAGTTATGAAACGACACATCAAGAAATTTTACCTCTACAACATTTGATCGATGTTTTTTATTAAAAAAAAAAAGTTTACAGTAAAAAATACCCTACACTAACTACGACTAACTAAAATCAAACTAAAATATGGCGTCAAAAATCTCTTCCACATCGCTGTCGACAGGTAATGTGCCCAAAAAACTGGCGGTATTGCTACGCTGTATAGCAATATTAGCAATGCTTATCCTCTGTCCGAGGTAGCTAGCCATTGGATCACGCGAAGTGTCAATTAGACGTTTGGACAGATCTTTAAGATCCGAGTGTTACAACCCCAAACGGATAGATTTATGAATGAGTCCCATGTCTTCGAATTTTTGGTTCATATACAGGAAAACATCGTTAGGAAACCGGCCGGTCCTATGCTGGACGATTTCCTGCTCTCAAAACGGTGAAGGAAAACAGGTGACATCCACCAACCCGCACTGGGCCCGCGTAGTGGATTACGGCCCATTCCCTCTCTTAGAGAGGAGGCCTGAGTCCCAGCAGTGGGAACATAAAAAAAGGCTGATGATGATGATGATGATTTATAATGAACCCAATTACTATGTGAAAAAGTCAATAAATAAATTATAGTTAGATTCTATGTTAATTAATGAAATTGAACTTGTACCGTTTTAAACTGTCAATCCCCAAAAGGATACCGGTGTCCGCAAACCTATTGTCTTTTTATTGTGTCTCTAATTACGATATTCATAAGGTTAATTAACCATAAATTAAATTGTGACACCCAAAAGTCTCCACATCGACCGGTTTTTTTTTTATTTATTTTTTATGGTAGGTAAAATCATCCAATGACAAATCCCGCCCTTGGGCGGAGCGGGAAGTAGTGTCAGACTCTTACTGACTAAAAACCTACCCCGTTCCTTCGTTGCCTATCGTGACCACATCGACCGGTCCCGTTCATCGCGCATAGTCAGTTTCTTCGTACCATTCTTATGCAACAAAAGTTCATTGCTTGGCAACATGACCACTATGAAACTCGATTAAGTAACAGCATATATCCGTGTCCGGTTGCTGAACTAGTAACTTTATAATCTTGGCACATTGCTTTTTCGTCTTACGAGACCAAAAGTGTGACATCTAGTAGTGGTTCCTTTTTTTTGTTGTTGATAGGTTCGCGCTTGTCTCTCACCTGATGGAAAGCGACGATGCGGTCGACGATGGAGCGCGCTTACCTAGAAGTAACCTATTCACTCTTGACTTAAAGATTCCCGGTTTGTAGCCATCAGGAAACACAGACTCCGGCAGGGAATTCCACTCCTTAGCTGTACGCATTATGAAAGTGTTCCCTAAACGCTTTGTGCTTATAGGTGGGATGTCCACCATGTACCGGTGGCGCAACGCCGTACGTCGGGTAGTCCGATGATGGAACGGGCTAGGCGGAATTAGGCTATGCAATTCCGACGCACACTCCCTGAAATGTATCCGGTAGAAAACCGACAGGCTAGCAACTTGGCGTCGATGCTCAAGACTTTGAAGCCTCGACTCGACGAGTGCATCATTGCCAATGATCCTTCTTACGGAAGAGTTCATGATTTATTGAAGATAAATGTACTAAGCGTTTTGCCTTGTCGTTTATACCGCGTACATCGAAATACTGGAACAGTTTGCCTGCTGCGGTCTTCCCGTCCGATTATAATTTGGGTGTCTTCCAGGCTAGAGTATTCACTCTAGCCTGGAAGACACCGCTCTTAATAAACTAGTGCGCCCCACCATCAACGACTGCATCACTGCTTATCATCAGGTTGGATCGCAGTCAAGCACTAGTTTATGTAAATTAAACAAAAAGATGTACAAATGTTAAGCTAGAACTACATTAGACCGACGCACACGTGTAACACGCCAGGTTTGAACGTAGAACGACGTCGCCTGGCGTGGATCAAGTGTAGCTCTACAAGTCTAGTTGCCATATAAAGTGTATGGAGACCGACGTGCTTACATTGGCGTACATGGCCAACGTGTGTACCTTGAATGCGCAGTAACCGACCAAGAGTTCAAGTTCGACCGCCATGATGGTTCTACTTGTGTAACGAGGATTATTATCTATTTTCGGGTCTCAAATCTCAGTCGAAGAGCTGCGCGTAACCATAGCAAATGGTTTAACTTACTTGCCGCATACTATAACTAGGTATATTTTGATATAACTAAGCTTAACTAAATAGTTATTACTTACATAATACTGTTAAATTTTGGTCGTTTTAATCCCGCGGAGGGTCGATTCGGTACATGAAACACTATCGATTTGTAAAGATAAAAATGAAAAATAAAGTAATTTTTTTTAACTCGAATTAATTTACGCATGTACGAAATTGATTTCTTTATGTAAACGTCAGCTGATCGAAACCGAACTGTAGGTAGTTAGTACGCAACGACCGACAACTCCCTACAAGGTCATTGACTCGTTTCATGCACTGAATCGAACCTCCACGGGATTAAAACGACCAAATTTTAAGGGACAGAACTCACGAAGCGGCTTTTTTCCGCGGCCGCTACGGCAGAGGAAACTGCTATTTTATTTCAAAACTCACGAGGTGTTTGATTCGTCGCGACGGCTAATTTTCGACCGCAAGCCGTCGGCTGATAGGGCGCGGTCGCCGCCAACCGACCGCAAAGCGTGCGGGCGCAAACCGCGACCGTGGCGTCGGTGAGCGGCAGCCGCAAACAACCGCGCACACCGCAGCCGAAACCGTGTCGTGAAAACTGATTTCATTTTTTACATATATATTTGCATTCTACAGAAGCTGCGGGCCCGCTACCGTGGCGGCAGCGGGAGAAAACCGCTTCGTGAGTTGTCTCCCTAACGGTGTATAATTCTAAATAATCGATAATAAATCGACTACAAAAAAAAAGTTGAAATCATGAAATTTGCATTTCGCGAGCTATCCAGCAGTTTCACCTTCAACGAAGTGAGATGCCCTTTAAATTTTTATCATACGCGTAGGCAACTTGTACTATTATCGGATATCGACATATTCAGAGATATATAGCAGTAATCCTTCTATTTTGATAACGATACGATAATCACACTTTCATCACATAAACGAGCTATTTTGCACGTCAAATATTATTTGGACCCCGTCACCTTTTCGGAGAAAGTGATGGTTAATTAGGTGACGGGGGCAGTGAGCAAAACTCCGATGGAAGTAGACGCACTCCATCAAGTTTAGCTCTTCAATCCCCATAGGTAGCGGAGCTGACGAGATGGAGTATTTGGTCGTGGATGTGCGACCCTGGCGGGATAAACGCAAGAGTGTTTGTCGGATATACACGACGGCTCGTTCAGGATGGTTCGAGCTCTGATCATCTACCAGGTGGGCCTATGTGGGTATCGTGCAATGAATAAAAACGGTTAGGAACTGAATCAGTTTACTTCTCAATACATTTCGGTACAGTGCACTGTTATTAGGTAGGTACAAACAACAAAACGGACAGTTTCAGAACGTCTTGACTCTGCGACGGCCTGGCTGAGAGTGTCCGCTGTACTCGGCGGATTCTCCCTCCCCAAGCTCGTAGCCGAAGCGGAAACGGCTGACTCTGCCTAGGCGCGCCACCTCCATTTCTTCTAGTCGCCACTAGATGGCGTGCCTTGTTTTGTTGTCAACAAATCAACGCCGGATTCGACATACATATATTCGACGTGAAAGATTAATTAATGGATTTAGTATCCATATAAATGAGTAAATAATGCGTTCTTATCAGAAACAATGACGAATATACACAGGAAATGGTCAGATTATGCAATATTATGTTTTATTCACGTATCTCATATAAGTGACGGGTGCAAAGAATTTCATAGCATGTTCTTGATTGCACACGTAAGGGAACGGATTTTCTCTCGCTCCTGCTATTGGGAAAATCATCCAATGCCATCTCCGCGCTCTAGAGCGGGGCGGGAGATAGTGTCAGACTTTTACTGACTAAAAACCCACTCCTGTTCCCTCTTTGCCTTCGTTTTAGGGCCCCGGGGTTCACTTTCACATTACCCCTGGCCCCAGTAGGCTTCGACCCTGCTGAGCCCCTACGGTTTGCTGACTTCTTGAAGCCGCGTGACAGTTGCACAGAAATTACCGTGATGGTACATTACTGTAAAATTTTATCAAAATTCGTGCATCCGTTAAATCGTTGACCTTAGTATAGTACGGTCGACGGATCTTGGCGCGGCTAAAGTTAGGCTCTGCGAACTTTAGCGCTCAAAATAAGCGCGCCAAATAAATCTGTATATATAAAAGAAAGTCGTGTTAGTTACACTATTTATAACTCGAGAACGGCTAAACTGATTTGGCTGAAAATTGGTGGGAAGCTAGCTTTGAACCAGGAGAAGGATATAGGGTAATTTATATCTCATTAAATAATAAAAAAACCTGCTCATTTATTGGTATAAGGTAGAGTAGGGTAGAGTTGGATAGAGTAAGGTAGAGTAGTCAGTTGGCGGGAGCGAAGCCGCGGGCAAAAGCTAGTGATTTATAAAAATACTTGCCAATAACTGTTGTTAACAGGAATAACAATTGCTATTGGCATTTATTTTTTAAGAGTGCACAAGCGCTAAAGTTCGCAGAGCCTAACTTCAGACGCGCCAAGATCCGTCGGCCGTACTGTAATATACAAGTATATTAGTCTTACGTAATGTTTTACTTTTTGCAATACATTAAAAGTAAACATTAATAACATACGTAGTTAAACTGTTATTAAATGAGCGAGGGTTAATTATTTATTACTTACTTTGTTCCAATTAAGATAAACCACAACATGTTTAACGATTAAATACCTTTTCTCCACTAAACAAAGTTCAATATCAAATGACACATCATTTTGCTACCTACTTATAAATTGTGTCATTCTGAAATGCACTTTAACTTTACAGAAATAAAGTTGAAATTGAATTGATACTCGGTAAGTCTAAATTTCATATTCTGACAGGCTTGTAAATTGTGTCATTCTGAAATGCACTTTAACTATACAGAAATAAAGTTGAAATTGAATTGATAAGTCTTGCGCTAAATAATTGTTGTACTATTCATAATAATATAACTTGTACTAATAAAGGTAAGAATAATAAAATTATCCTATTATTAATCTTTATCCTGTTATTTAGTCCATGGGATACAGTTCCATGGAGGAAATAATAAAACTATTAATTATTATTAGTACTAATAATTATAATTGGCATGTGACCATGTGTATGGTACTTTTAGTAATAATGTAAGCAGATAAAGCTATGTGTGATCAAGTATTTAGGCAGAAGTAATTGGTAAGTCCCCTTTGAGTAGGAAAACCAGATAAAAAAAAAAAACTTTAACAAAAAAAATACAACCGACTTCAAAAAACACTAAAAAGTACAAAATAACCTTAATTTCGGAAGTCGGGGTTTCTATAATAGTTTAATCTCTTCGTTATTAAACACACTAGCTTCGTACCGCCTAATTGTCGATATTTTTTTTCGTGAATTTTTCCTGGAGTATCACGAATATTTCAAAACCAAAATTGGCCAAATCGGTCCAGCCGTTCTCGAGTTTTAGAGAGACTAACGAGCAGCTATTCATTTTTATACTTATGAAGACATTAGCAGTTTAAAAAGTCCTCCTCCTCCTTATTCGTTCACTCTTGACAGAGTGGTCGTGGTTGACGATGTTGCATTTTCGTTGGCGAGTATGGCTCCCGCGATGCGTCTCCACTTATCCCGGCTAACGGCGTCTCGGGAACACTGGACTATGGAAGTTTGTGTTGCAGCTCTGATGAGGTCTGTCCAACGCGTAGGTGAGCGCCCGCGTGACCGCTTCCCTTCCACTTGTCCCTGGATAACGAGTCGCTCCATGGAATCTTCGTTGCGAACAATGTGACCGAAATATTTAAGGATTCGTACTTGCACAGTCGACGATAATCTCTGTTTGATTTTTAGCTCCTCCAGGATCGAGACGTTAGTCCTCCGCGCTGTCCAAGGGATCCGCAGCAGTCGCCGCCAGCACCACATCTCGAGTGCATCGATTTTGCGTCGGTCTTTGAGGCGAACCGTCCACGTTTCTGCGCCATAAAGAAATATTGGGAAGACCAAGCTTCTCATGAGGCGGACTTTCGTGGCTTTAGTGATGATAAGTTTAAAAAGTAGTAATAATCAATTGGTTTGTAATATCGTTTCTAGGCACTGCGGGTGTCGTTGACGCGTTGCACATCGCACAAACCTCGGGAGAGTGTGATTACCATTATTTCGGCCGCAAGACGTCTAATGTTTCACATAGGCCTCCCCCAAGTGTCGCCACAACGCTATATTCAAAAACCAAACTTAAAATCGAAACTTCGTAGTATTATAAAGTTGTACAGTACGTTCGACGGTTCTTGGCACGCCTGAAGTTAGGCTCTGCGAACTTTAGCGCTCAAAATAAGCGCGTCAAATAAATGATTTATAAAAATAAATGCTAAAACTGTTGTTAACAGCAATAACAACTGCTATTGGCATTTATTTTATCAAACCATTTATTTTTTTACGAGTGCACAAGCGCTAAAGTTCGCAGAGCCTAACTTCAGGCGCGCCAAGAACCGTCTTACGAACTGTACATTTAGAAAAACCCGTTTATATATTGGCAATTAAAGTAAACATTTGTTTCATTTGATTCGAGCTTATTTTTTGTTTGATACTATTCACGTATTACGTAAAACCCCCGCAGCAATTACTATAAATGTAACGTCCATTCAAGATTCTTCCTTGATGTACAATACTAGATATAGGTAGGGGGTCATTCAAGTATTACGTAAGCGCTACAGGAGGATCGGGGTTCTTTGCTTTGCTTATTTTTGATGACATGGGTGATGGGGGGGTGGATCTGGATGGTGACTACATCAACAGTTTTTTTTTTTTGAGAGAACAATCTCGGTGTTTCAAAAGCACATGAAAATGAGTAGACAGACATATCACTGAGCAATGTTTACGTAAGCATGTGGGGGGAGGGTTAGATCTTTGCTTACTTTTGCTGACGAGGGGGAAGGGGGTTAATATTTGCGATAAATCTGCTTACGTAATACTTGAACAGCCCCTAGATACTGTAGCATCTAATGAGGTCGCATCTTGCTATGACTCTTATTAACTTTAAAACTGGTAAGATAGTTATACTTTTTAAGGTTTATTCTCTTATTATAATTATGTACACTGTTAAATTTTGATCGTTTTAATCTCGTGGAGGGTCGATCCGGTACATGAAACACTATCGCCTTTGTTCCAGGGCCCCGGGGTTCACTTTCACATAACCCTTGGCTCCAGTAGGCTTCGGCCTACTACGTCTACAGTTTGCTGACAACTCCTTGAGGAGCGCGGGAACAGTGCGCGCCGTAAACGACTTGGGCTCGGACCGGTCTGTTACTGGATGGACGGACGGCAAGCTACTCATTGCCCGCCGTCCGCAAGCCTGGAAAAATCGGGATCGGAGTCCCGGCGGCGGCGTGTGCGCCGTTGCCTGATGCGGTCGGCCTCCTCCTTTGCTAGCATTACTGCTTCGCAGAAGGAGGCGACCGCCTGCCACTCCAGGATAGAGTAGGCTGGAATCGGGAAGAACGGGAGCGAAGCCGCGGGCAAAAGCTAGATCTAATATATAAAATTTCCATGTCACAATGTTAGTTACCGTACTCCGTCCTCCGAAACGGCTTTACCGATTTTTACCAAATTTTATATGTGTATTCAGTAGGTCTGAGAATCGGCTACTATCTATTTTCCATACCCCTAAGTGATAAGAGTTGTTCAACCTTAATTTTTTTTTTAAATTTTTTGAGGAAGTAATTTATAAGGCAAAACAACGTTTGCCAGGTCAGCTAGGTTTTTTTTATAAAAACAATCACGCGAACGAAGGCGCTAGCAAAATGGTAGTCTGTAATATTATAGTGAATAATACGTGCGATAGATTTTTTTTTTTTAAACATAAATAAAGTTTCGTTGCGTAATTTGTTCTCCGAATATTGATCTACAAAGTTCTTCGATTAGCGTGTAAACGAGGATGTGATATCGGAACGAGTATTTTTTTTTTTTTTATAAACTAGCACTTGACTGCAATCCTACCTGATGGTAAGCAGTGACGCAATCGTCGATGGTAAAGCGCACTAGTTTATTAAGAGCCTATTCACAGCCTTGAAGACGCCTAAATTATAATTGGCCGGGAAAACCGCAGCAGGCAAATTGTTCCAGTCCCTCAATGTACGCGGTATAAACGACGAGGCAAAACGCTTAGGGACCGTGGAAGTTTCAACAACGTAAGGGTGGATATTCGCCGTACGCGAAGCGCGGGTTGTTCGATGGTAGAAAGGAGATGGCGGTATCAAGTCGTGCAATTCCCGCGCACACTCTCCAAAATGCATCCTGTAAAACACCCATTTAGCGACGCTGTACTCAATTGGGTATAGTATGCGGCAAATAGTGTTTTTATTTTATGGTAGGTAAAATCGTCCAATGACAAATCCCGCCCTTGGGCGGAGCGGGAAGTAGTGTCAGACTCTTACTGACTAAAAACCTACCCCGTTCCTTCGTAGCCTATCGTGCCGGGGCCGGGTATTCCTTTCGGAAGCTGACCCATGACCCCAGTAGGCTTCGACCCTGCCTGTCTGCAGCTAGCAGGCTGGGCCTCTTCCGTGTGCTGACAGCTCCTTGAGGCGCGCGGCAATAGAACGTGCCGTCGACGACTTGAGCTCGGTCCGGTCGGTTACCGGACGATCGGACAGCGTGCTACCCGTTGCATGCCGTCCGCAAGCCCGCGCCTACGGTGGCCGGAAATCGGGATCGGAATCCCGGCGGCGGCTGGGGGCGGCAAATAGGGATAAACTATTTGCTATCCACCAACCCGCACTGGGCCCGCGTGGTGGATTACGGCCCATTCCCTCTTCTAAAGAGGAAGCCTGAGTCTCAGCAGTGGGAACATTATAAGGCTGATGCTATGCAATGCTATTTGCTATGGGGGCCATTCAAGTATTACTTAAGCATTACAGGGGGGTGGGGGCTTTTGCTTTGCTTATTTTTGATGACATGGGGTATAGGGGGTCTGGATGGTGATTATGTCAGCTGTACCTACATATTTTTTAGAGAATGATGTCGATATTTCAAAATCACACGAAAGTGAGCATACACACATCACTGAACAGCAAATTCACAGCGATATTTTGTGATGTCAAGCGCTTGTTCATAATTTGTTATAGTCAATTTTAATAAAAATAAATTTTCATTTTTTTTATTAATCGTAGGTAAAATCATCCAATGACAAATCCCGCCCTTGGGTGGGGCGGGAAATAGTGTCAGACTTTTACTGACTAAAAACAAAAAAAGAAAGAAAAAAAAATTCTATGGCGTTCTCTTCTATATTTGTGGATTTCCAGAGGTTTAAAAAAGTTCAAAATGAAGTAGAACCTGTCCTTAATTTTATGCGTCTTCAATATCATAAAAGTTATTTTCAACCAGTCATGCTGGATGGTATTTTAAAAGAAATCAATCGTGCCAAGATTGTCTTGGTACGGTCATACCATACGACATTCAAAACTCAAAATATTTACGTAAAAAAACACATGTCAATGTCAAAAAACTTTTGAGGAGTCTCGTATAAATAATTTACCTGTTTGTTTTGTTTTTTTTTTAGAACAGAACGAGTTGAATTGAATGAGATCATTGTAGGTTTTTTAAATGTATCTTCTTTAAAACTAATCTTGTTTGCACCCACGTGATATTCGAAAAGTATTTCTTCGGGAACGGAAAACTAGAGTAAAATATCTATTTAACCGACTTCAAAAAAATGAGGTTTTTCAATTCGACCGTATATATGCTTTTTTTATTTTTTTTCGCGGATAACTCGGTCGTTTATGGACCGATATGCAATTATTTTTTTTCCTTAAATGGAGAGTGAGTCCTTCCAGAGTGGTCCCATTTTTTTCAAAATCCAGTTCCATGAGGAATCGAGGGAACCCCTCAAATATTATTGGCAACCATATAGTGATTTTGGTATTTTTATCGAGGACTTAAGCAACGCGTTAAATTTTGGTCGTTTTAATCCCGTGGAGGGTCGATTCGGTACATGAAACTAAAATTTATTTACTTCTACTTTTATTGATAAAGGTAAAATTAAAAAAAGTACTTTTTTTCTAAAACTCGAATTAATATACGCATGTACGAAATTAATTTCTTTAAGTAAACGAGTCAATGACCTTGTAGGGAGTTGTCGGTCTTTACGTATTAACTACCTACAGTTCATTGACATCGATCAGCTGACGTTTACTTAAAGAAATAAATTCGTACATGCATAAATTAAATCGAGTTAAAAAAAAAATACTTTATTTTTTAATTTTCTCTTTACAAATCGATAGTATTTCATGTACCGAATCGACCCTCCGCGGGATTAAAACGACCAAAATTTAACGCGTTGCTTAAGTCCTCGATAAAAATACCAAAATCACTATATGGTTGCCAATAATATTTGAGGGGTTCCCTCAAATATTATCAAAGACTTCATGTTTTTGAAGTTTTTCGAGATCGAAATCGTAATGATGTGAGCAGATTATTTCAAAAAATGTTACGGATTTAGAAAGAGTAGGTCTTAATGTAGTGCACTACTACGTAAAATTATAATTTTTATTGTCAGTTTTTTAAAGAGAAGGCAATCCCCTTATTTTACAAGTATAGACGTCAGAGTTATCTTTCAGGATGAATACAACCATTGTAGTGTGCTAAAACGTTTTATTTTATACGTTTGTCCAATAGAATATGTAGTACTCAAAGTGCACTACATAGCCTTATTATAATCGGACGGGAAGACAGCAGGCTATCTGTTCCAGCCCATTCAGTCAATACCTATATTTTAAATTAAATTGATCAAAACAGCGATCTTCTTTTACAAAGTTACGAATAATTTTTCAATATAATGTATTATCGTGTCTATCTGCCTGTTTTTCTTGAAGCTATTTCCTCAACCGATCAAGTATCTAATATACTTTATATTATGGTCTATGTTTTGTCCATTATAATTGACAAGTTACGTAAGCCAATGATAAATGATTATCATCTTGTAGTTTTTGTATTTAAATATTCGTATTAAACACCTTACATAGAAATATAATTATTTATCGTTCACTACCACAGAAATCTTAATAATAAGGCAATTCACTACAAGTTATTAAATCGAGAATAAAGCTAGAATTACTTGGTTCAAAATTGCGTGACCACACACCATGCCCTATTCCGATTTTACTTACTTTTTCAAAATGGTCACGCAATTTGGCGCTAGCATCGAATTCAAGAGTACCTAACTAACGTCACAATGAATTAAACTCGAGAGTAAGCCCCCAGTACCTCTACCATGAGTTTTAAGCAATAGTATTCGTCGCTACTCGATATCGACGCCGTAAATATTTTGTATGGCAAATTTTGCAGCGCCTCTAGCGGTCACTTGCAGAACCAAAATTTGCCATACAAAATATTTACGGCGTCGATATCGAGTAGCGACGAATACTATTGCTTAAAACTCATGGTAGAGGTACTGGTTAGCGGTTTGTCCATAGTTTTGCATGACACTGTGATGACAGCCGTACGGCCGCCATAAAAAATGGCGGCGGCGTCTTGCTTTTGGCGAGAGAAATTGTATATTTTGTTTAAAATGGTTAAATCCCGTTTGCTTTCCCATCAATTTTGAAATCGTTTTCACAATAAATCTCGTACCTAGGTATTCTATTTTTGTATTTTTTTTTGATAAACTGTCTAGATAACAAATATTTTTTCAATACACTTACTTGAAAACTCGCTCTTATCCCTACCGCTTTTAGGTACGCAATTTACTGTTTTTTTACACTAGTGCAGAAAAGTGCGCGAACTCTTCGCGACACAATTTATTATATTTGTTACGACAAATGTAAAAAATCGTGGCAGGTTCGACCTCACGCACTTAGCAGCTCTCGACTCGATAACACCCTCGCCTGCGGCTCTCGGTTGCAATGTCAAGCTTTCTCCACTTGTATCAAAATGTACTATATTCATCCGTATATCCTGTTGTTTATTCGACCTTGCCAAGCCACAGAATGGGGCCATTTCACCAAAATAACTTATTTTGCATCCATAAAACATGTATATGGGGCAGGAATCCGTATCAAGGTCTGGTAAACAAACTAAAACAATTCGTAGAAGATTGCACAAGATAACATTATCCCAAGCTTTTCCCTGTGATTGCGTTTTGTGGCACTAGTGTTGCCAGGTCCAGTAAGTTAAAATTCGGGATGAAAAATGAAAAAATCGGGATTTTGGTATTCAAATCGGGAAAGCTGTTATAATTGCCTTTTCTCCGTAATTGAGCTCTGTGGCCTATCATTAGTGTTGCCAGGTCCAGTAACATAAAATTCGGGATGAAAAATGAAAAATATCGGGATTTTGGTATTCAAATTGGGAAAGCTGCTATAATAGCCACAAAAAAAAAAACTAAACAAATAAACTGAACATAATTATCGGGGAGCGGGGTCAGCAAAACTCAATGACGAAAATGAAACTTAATATTTTAGCAGTCCACCTCTGAAAGGCTAAGATTTTTTTTGAACATTAATTCAGAAATATGAGACTTAAAAGCTTACAATAACATAGCGTGTTTTAAAATTGTCATCACATAGAATCTCGATTAAATGTGTAAGGCTTCTATAGCAGTACTTTTATATATTTTAAATATTGGAACACATTATGGAAGTTGAGTCAAAGTTCACGTAAAATAGCAGATTTTTATAAGCCTTTACTGAATTATTTTTAAACAAACTTATGTTTTGATTTCTATAGAAGCCTAGATAATATCCACAAGATATCTGTGTATCCAAAATATCTGAAGAAAGATGTGTAATAACATCATAATCACGTAATAGCGGTTGTATGAAAATGTACCTCAGGTTGGACGGGATGCAACTTTGTTTTCGAATGTTAAGAGATTTGAGAAATTTGCCTGCCAGTGTTTTGGATGATAGCCAAAGACAATTTGTTTTAAACACACATAGTGACGATGGTTTTTGGCTAACCAGAGACAGGTTCAATAGAATTGAATCCATTATTTACCAATTTGTCTTTTGAAATGTACAATTCTCGGTAAATTAGTCATAAATCTTAGATGTTTTATGTTTGTGAAGCTTTTAAAAATCTTTATTTTGCGAGTTGATGTTATGTTTTTTTAAATACTATTGTTATTGGTTGATTACTAAGAAGAATTGAGTGGATCGACAAAAGTAGAGCTTGTCTTCATACAAATATTTTCATTCTACAAACATGTGTTAAATTCACTTAAGTTGGTGATCGACGAACGAGCCAATACCGCGGTTTTATAGAACGTCGGTTTTTGTCGCGGCTCGTCGGTGCTGATCGACTAGCGAGTAAAACAGTTTTGAACGACGAGCCGAGTAGAAAATGAAGCAAACAACGACGAGCCGCGAGCCAGGCTCGTCGTTCGTAATGCAATGATATACCGGCGAGCTTTACCGACAAGCCATAAGACTGCGGTCTTACTCGCTCGTCGATCAGGGCCAATAAAGTCTGTCTAAAAAGTTAAACGACTCGGGAATTTTTGAAAGGTAAATTATTTCCATAGATTTAACTAATAATTGTTTATTTCTTATTGTTACAGATGTCAAACACCGGTTCATAATAAAAAGCAAAAATAACAACTATGGGAAGTGCTAGAGTATCGAACGCAAAACCAATACCAATGGAGACCACAGACAAAAAATCATTAAAAACCCTCCTGAAATCCTTCTTCAACAAGAAGAAGGAAAAACCAAAAATCGATAAAAAAGAAACGCTTCAAGAAAAGGCTGAAGTTAATAAACAATCGAATCCAATTCAAAATTCGAACACAGTAGCCACCATTTTGGAAAACTTCAACAAATTGAATTTGGAAGAACGGAAACCAGTAAAAACAGAAGTTAAAGAAGAAGATGAAGATGATGAATTTGCTAATTTTACAATCAAAGTCATTGAAGAAAATGAATCAAGAAATGAAAGAATACACTCACAATCATCTACTAACTCAGCAGACAGTGGTTTTTCTGACAACAAAGATCTAGAAGACCCAATCAAAACTGAGAATGAAGAACAATCTGAGAACACAGAAGAATCAGCGAATATCGATCAAACGGATGACTTAGCTGAGGATTTGGAGAAGCTAGGTCTAGACGAAGAAGGCAAAAAGAAGAAGGAGAAGAAAATACAAACAGTGCTGTTGTCCAGGGGTCCTGTGAGGAATAAAGTCGGTTCATATGTGTCATCTGTGTCGCCCTATGCTGCGCAAGAACAGGATAGCTATAGCAAGGTTAGTTGGAATTTCTTTTTTGATTTTCTCCCCTTACTAGCTACTTTCAGGCTGCATCTGCACGATAGTAGAAAATTATCTCAAAGGAAAATACTCCTGAGACAAAAAGTATCTTACTTCTCATTCCAGGACATGGCCTAGCCGTGTAAATGAAAAGAAATGACAAAAAACCAGCTGCCTACCGGCCATAAAAACCATAAACAACCATAGACCCTTTAAAATGAAGTTGTCAACGTCAACTCAGAAACGTCACAAGTCAAGTCTCTCGATGTCACAACTAGTGTTGCCAGGTCTAATTAGATTAAAATCGGGATAGATGGTAAAACTAATCGTGATTTAAGGTTTGAGATCGGGACAAAGAAAAAAATAACTTTATTTTTTAACAAGAGTCTCAAAAAAAATTTAGATGGCAAATCATTCAATGATTTATCCCTCTGAAAACTGACTTCTAAGGCTATGGTCACTCTTTCAATAGTGCCCACGGTCGTAAAACATACCTACTGTACTATTTTATTAGATGAAGTAAAGTGACAGCAGTGGACAATGCCCAACTGTCAAACAACCATTGTTATAGCTGTCACTTTACTTCATCTAATAAAAAATCATAGTATAGGTCCTTTCAATTTTGCTGACATCTTTTAGGGAACGCGTTTGAAAAAAGCAGTTGTGTATTGTGTTATAATTTTTATGTGCAAAACTGAAAGAGGAGCCGAACACTATTTATCGGGATACATGCTTCGCCCAGCGGCTTCGCCGAAAGTCGGACTTTCCACACGAACTTCCAACCCCCGTTTTACCCCCCCCCCCCGCGCGTCATTTATTTAAATGAGCTTCCGCCAGCGAGCAAAATCAGCCACCGTTTTACCCCCTCACGGATGGAGTTTCGTAAAATCTCGTTCTTAGCGGACGTCTACACCCTATACGGAACCGACCTGCCAAAAGTTTAAGTTTGTAGGTGTTATAGTTTCTGAGATTTCGTGATAAATTAGTGATTGGTATTTCGCTTTTATAAATATAGAATTAGCGTTCCGATCAGGCGCAAAAAGGGACGCGTCCCAAGAGCCCTGAAAATCGGGACACCTGGAAAAACTAGTCAGAATTTCCAGCCGCATTCCTCAATGATATAATAAGAGTAGAAGTCTGACAAATCCACAATGCCGTTTCAAATAATCAACGCAATTGTTAGTAAGTGCTACAATTTACCTGCATAGCATTTTTTCTTGGTAGTGTCCAACTTGTGACAAATTTTAAATATTTTTGGTAAAAAATATAACATGGTATAAAAATCATCGGAATCGATTTAGTTACTGATTCTGAACAAACTATATTCAGGTTTCTCATACTAAAAATAATGTTTTTGGGGGAATGGGGAACAGAGAGTAAAATCCCACATACCTCCATTGAAAAGGCAGGATTCTCCAACCAGACAGGTGTTATATCTGGTGGGCTATTGCCCGATAGATGATTTCGGGTTTGTTCTATATGTTCCAATCGCGCCGCAAATCTTACTTGCGCGATGCAGGATTAGTTATTTTTGTGACGACATAGATGTCGCTACAAGTTATAAACACTAAAACTCCATGTACCATTTCCCAGCCGCGTTCCTTAGCCGTGTCTTCAATTATATTATCGGAGCATGAGTCAACCACGACTACAACGTTATATCAAATGATAACACAAACGGTAGTAAGTAATTGGTACAAATGACTTGAATGCAGACTATCATTGTAGCGTCCTCTTTTGTCATTGTAATGTCATAATCGCGGACATCTTTATCTGATTGTCTTTACCGTACAGTTGGGTAGTTGCTTGTTTATTTTTTGTTCAACATTTTACACTAAACAAGAATAAAACACTAAAAATACATCTTTTAATCGGTTACCTACTAATAAAGCAACAATTATTAGCCTTTCAAATATTTGAATGAGGAAGGGAAGGCGTGGTGAGGGAGATAGCAAGATATTCCCTCTCGATATTCCTCCTGTCTTTTAGATGCGCATACGAATAGGCCTACATGCTATAGATTACAATACTCTATTTAAGAGTACGATTGGCAACCCTAGCAATGACATAAATATTATTATTCAGCCTAACAGCAGTTTTTATTCCTAGAGTTTTGTCTAATCGAAAATACACCTAAGTATGTAAAAAGACCTGTCATGCATCTGACCCAATATTATGCTTCGCAAACATGATTTCAATTAGAGCCTACTAAACCACAAATCCGTCATTCCAAACTTGTATTTTTATTTACGTAAAAGTATGACGTCAGGCCGCCATTATTCCGAGAAAAAGCGCGATCGTTTTCGCGCGAAAAAGCAAAACAAAAGAAAATCGAATTGTAGGTACGTGACACGGCGAAGGACGAAATCGATTCTCGCCGTTAATTCTTTTCTAAACGTGCTTAATCGATTCAAAAATGCGTCGACTTAATATTCATACGGTGAACCTGGATTTTTGCTCAATACAATCTATGCGGAAAAACAACTTCGCTACATACTAACCACTCATCCTATACTATATAAACAAATTACAAGGCCGGTGACATTAGTTTACTTTACATAAAACTAGATGGCGCTAATTTCTATTCGGAAGTTACGGTTTCGCGAAACTAGATGTCGTTAAACTCAATTATGACTAGCTGTTTAGTCATGCAGGGTCAAGGTAACAAAATTATAGAATTGAACTTTTCATTGGCGTGTCGTAAATAATCGAATTTATTGACGTTACGGTTTATTTTTAAAACTGATGTTTTGAGAAACGTTAGGAATTTATCATCTGACAGCCAAAAATGTATGAGAGTTCTTCTTAGGAATAGTGTTAGGAAAGATACACGTCATAATAACGTGAGTATTATATAAAATCATGTGATTTAAGACACATAATGTTATCACTAATATACAAATAGGTTAGAACGTTTCTGTCGCTGAATAGCTCTATGTCTACATCTTTGACCCTTTACTAAATAAGGAGGATACTCATTGCTCTAGGGTAGGGTTACCCGATGAAAAAATCAAACGTCCGAAAAAAGGCCTGATGTCCATTGAAAAATCCTGAGTTTTCAAACTCAACCATTTAAAAATATCGTTTTTATATACACTGCGGATCTTGCTCCCGGACCGCGTTGTACATCGCACTCGAAGAACGGCAACGACACCTGCAATTAGTTATGCATGCAATTATCGTGTTGCGTTATGCAATTATTACCAAACCAAGATTATTTTCATTTAATACTGTATTTTATTAAAACATTCTAAAAATCCTGAGATTTCGACATGAGATTTCTAAATCCAGCTGCAATTCAAAAATCCTGAAATCTCAAGACACATCCTGAGATATGGTAATCCTACTTTAGGGTAGCCAGTGAATTTCAAAATTTCCTAAGTTTTTTGATTTTACAGGTCAGAGTCAAATTATGAGCAGTGGTGGCCGAGTGGTAACGGCCCTGACTTACGAGTTCAAACTTAGCCAGGAACATTACTTTGTGTAATTTATTTCATCACCACTGCTCTCAAAACGGTGAGGGAATACATCGTGAGACCGGCATGTCCTAGAACTAAAAATTCGAAGATATGTGACATCCACCAACCCGCACTGGGCCCGCGTGGTGGATTACGGCCCATTCCCTCTCCTAGAGAGGAGACCTGTGTCCCAGCTGTGGGAACATTAAAAAAAAGGCTGATGATAATGATGAGTCAAATTATGTGTTTATTAAAATATGGTTATATATCGCCTGACATTGTTATAATCAGAAAATAGTTTCAATAATATCTGGGTTTTTTTTTTTTTGTAGTGTGGCACTAGTTGTTTCTTTGTAATATCTGGGTTAATACTTAAAATCATCAATAAAATACCATTCAATGGAGTAAGACGAATGGAAAAGGTTCTCTCAATTCGTCTAATCTTAGGTTTAATTATTATAACACAGTGGAGGCCTTTTTGTTACGCTCGCTAATCATATTTTAGCAAACATCACAATAATACACTAATTCATAGTGAATATTAAAAGAACAACAGACTGAAGTACTGAACTTCACTCGATAAAATCCCGCCAAAAACTCCAAGGTTGAATTTTAAACTTAGAACACGTTTTTTTTTTCTTTTTAGACTTCCAAGATTTGAGCTCACATTAATTTTATTACCTGTCTGCTCGCTGCTTTCGCGGAAACATTATGATGACACAGGCAACCATTTTGAAAATAGAACATCAAGTTTTAGAAAAGTTTAACTTTGAACGTGATTTTTATATCTATCTTGTGCGTTTCACAAGCTTTGCTTTTTTTTTAGTAATCTAAGAAAGTGTTTGACTGCACTCCCACCTGATGGTAAGCAGTGATGCAGTTAGGGTTGCCAACCATACTTTATAATAACGTATCTTACTTTATATATGGCAAAAATATTTAATACTTTTGCATATAAATAAAGTATATAAAAATACTCAATATTTTCAATATTAACTGTGAATCGTGATGCTTGAAATGAAACAATGAATTATTACGTGTTTAAACACGAATACGTTTTGTTACAAAACAAACAAACGACGTTGACGTCAACAAAACAAATTAATAAAGTTGATTTTGAAATCAATTGCTTATTTATTTAAATTGAAATCAGGAGTATAAAGATAGTTTCCATAAATAAATGTCTGTGATACACACATTAAAATATGTTTTCAAGAGAGGAAACATAAGTACCTAAAATTTTTTTTCAAAAATCTTTTTTTTTAATAAAAAAAAATTTATTTAAAAAAAAACATTTGGCAGATAAGGTAGCCCTAGATACAATCGTTGATGGTTAGGTTCACTAGTTTATTATAAGTACGCGGCAAATAAATTGAACTTAAATGGCCGTCGTTGTTATGGTTACACGCAGCCCCCGACTGTGCTGCACTTTGATTGAGACCCGAAAAACCTATTCACTCTAACTTTTCATTGTATGGTCACACCAATCGTGACGTAGGTAGGCACTTGGCAGCCATTTTGAAAACTGCAATATCTTGATTTCACTTAGCTTAAATTCTTTGGCCCAACCTCTTAGCATTGACGTAATCCCTCGCCTGCATAAGACGTCATTCAAATGTATCAAGTCTTATAATTTACGTAGATAACTAAAATAATGTCTTAAGGAAACTAAATTTAGTTTTAACTGTATAAAATGTTGACGTAAACGGCAAATGGGTAATACTGGAACGACTGTTTCACATACGCACGAAGATAATGTTTAAAGGGCGTCCACCCGCGTCGGATTTATCCGACGAGTGTTTTCGCGTCCTATTCTCCAGGGTCGTGTGTTAGCGACTGGGTACTCCATCTCGTTTAGCTCTTCAATCCCCATAGGTGACAGAAGAGCTGACGAGATGGAGTATTTGGTCGTGGATGTGCGATCCTGGCGGTATTAACGCGAGAGAGTTTGTTGGGTGTATCCGACTAAGTTAATTAGGTTATTATTGGTTATTTGGTTTTTTTATGGTAGGTAAAATCATCCAATGACAAATCCCGCCCTTGGGCGGAGCGGGAAGTAGTGTCAGACTCTTACTGACTAAAAACCTACCCCGTTCTTTCGTTGCCTATCGTGCCGGGGCCGGATATTCCTTTCGGAAGCTGATTAGATTATTATTGGTTATTAGGTTGTGTTATTATTGGTTTATAACTTTCAACTCAGACCAAGGCAACTGTGTTCTGCCTATTGTCTATGGTGCAACACAGTAATTCTCGGTTCACATATGGCTTTTTTTTTATGGTAGGTAAAATCATCCAATGACAAATCCCGCCCTTGGGCGGAGCGGGAAATAGTGTCAGACTCTTACTGACTAAAAACCTACCCTGTTCCTTCCCTGCCTTGGATCCGGGGCCCTGGTATGCATTTTCATACCTCCCCAGAGCCCCAGACTAGGCTTCGACCCTATTGGGCCCCTACGGTTTGCTGACAACTCCTTAAGGCACACGGCAACAGTGCGCGCCGTAAACGCCTTGGACTCGGTCAGGTCTGTTACCGGACAAACGGACAGCGAGCTACCCATTGCCCGCCGTCCGCAAGCCCGCGCCTACGGCTGGCAGTTTGTTATATTTTGTGCGTCTATATGGGCAAAATATATTTTTTTTTTTCTTTTCTTTTATTACGTGAGGCTTTTAGGAAGGGAGGGGTGTTGAGCTGTATTTCATCTAATTTCAGGAACAAGAGCGATAAAGGTCTCGAAAAGCATTACGTATTTATCCACCACTAGCTTCTGCCAGAGGCATCTCTCGCGTGGAAGTCAGCTTCTCCATAGAAACTTTCAACCCCCGTTTTACTCCCTTAGGGGTTTTTTTTTTTTTTTTTTGTGGTAGGTAAAATCATCCAATGACGAATCCCGCCCTTGGGTGGGGCGGGAAACAGTGTCAGACTTTTACTGACTAAAAACCTACCTTTCCATTCCTCGCCTTTGTCCCGGGGCCCGTGGTGACACTCTCGCATGACCTTTGGCCCCAGTAGGACTCCCTTAGGGGTGGAGTTTCGTAAAATCCGTTCTTAGCATACGTCTACACCCTATAAGGAACCTACCTGTCAAATTTCCGCGTCAAAGTCGGTTTATCTATACAAACTTTCAACCCCCGTTTCTCGGAATCTTAGCGGATGTCTACATGATATAAGAAACCTACCTGCCAAATTTTAAGTTTGTAGGTGTTATAGTTTCTGAGATTTCGTGATTAATCAGTGAGTGGTATTTCGCTTTTATTTATATACATTAGAAGTGTAAAGTCCCAGGAAAAATGGGTTAAATTGAGTAAAACATAAGTAGTCCGAGACAAACCACTAAGCGGAGTTCGAGCGTCCTCATCGTTTATACCGCGTACATAAAAGGACTGCTGCGGTCTCCCGTCCGATTGTAATTTAGGTTCGTTACCTTACGTTGTTGTCTGCGGCTCTGGGGAGGTATGAAAATGCATACCAGGGCCCTGGAACCAAGGCAGGGAAGGAACAGGGTAGGTTTTAGTCATTAAAAGTTTGACACTATTTCCCGCTCCGCCCAAGGGCGGGATTTGTACCTAATTGGATGATTATACCTACCACAAAAAAAACCCTTACGTTGTTGGAATTTCTGCGATCCGGAATAAGCGTTTCGCCTCGTCGTTTATACCGTGTACATCGAAGGAATAGAACAGTTTGCCTGCTGCGGTCTCCCGTCCGATTGTAATTTAGGTGTCTTCAAGGCTAGAGTGAATAGGCTCTTAATAAACTAGTGCATCTCACCATCAACGATTACATCACTGCTTACCATCCGGTAGGATCGCAGTTAGGTTTACCAGATGAATAAAAAAGTCCGGAGAAAAGGCCTAATTCAAATTAAAAAATCCTGTGATTTACACAAATTAAAAATTTTCTCTCAAATATGCTTAGCAATTTAAAAAAGTAGTAATATTAAGGGGATTACATCGCCCAAATCCAAGTTCAAATTGAAGTTTATAGATTATTCCTTATGTACGATTACCATATAAAAATGAAGGGATACTTAAGGACATAACTAATAAATTGTATTGATTACGTTTCTCAAAAAAATATCATAACTCTAGAAAAAAATGTGGTAAACAGGCCTTTTTTGAACATTAATTCCATATTTTCTCGAAAACGGCTCTATATTTATACATTGAATTTATACCAAAATATATGTTACGATAAATTGAATAACTTGTATTGATTTTTTTTCTAATTTCATTGAATATCGATAAGTAATCAAGAAAAAACTCGAACCAGCACTAACACCCCGCGCGCAGCACCCCCTGCAATGCCTGTGTAGAGGTCAATTCTTCTCTACTAGTGTTGAGGTAAAATTTTCAAGGTCATTGAGCAATGTAATACCCTTAAATCAATAATTAAAGAAAAACCTTTACTTACTTAAAAATGTATATAATATATGATAAAATTAATTACGTACCTACTTGTATAAATAATAGGTTATTTTTAGTTTAACTTTTTATTAAAAAGATCTTTAAAATTGAAGCTGTATTTTACTAAAAATATTAAAAAAAAAACTTTTAGATTTCATGATATTTGTAAAATCAAGCTGCAATGCTGAGAAGAGTCCAAAAATTCTGCAATGACAGGACAAATTCTCTGGTATGGTAACCCTGATTGCAGTCAAACACTAGTTTAAAAAAACTAGTTTAAATTATTACAGTATTAATGATTTTTTAAAATGAATTTCAATGTAATGTAATGTAATTTAATTTCATAATTTAAATATAGTTAATAAGTTTGCATGCTTTAATTTTAAGCAAAACATGTTCGATCTATATATTTTCAATAACACCTTTTATACCATGTTTTATGCAAATAAAATATCTTTATCTTTATCTTTATATCTTTAAAAAAAATATTTAGTAGATTTCTTTGTGTGTTTCATATGTAGTAACTAGTCGGAAATGGACCTTAAAATAACATTACTCCAGGCCGATACAACCACAAAATATTTCGGTCCATAACTATCAAAACACGGCGGCACTTTGCGGTTACTATATACCATTCTAAACCGAATGTGGTCAAAACAAAACCGGATTGGATAAAATTACATAATTCTTAGTTTATATAGCAATTTGTTTCAATATCGCAATTTCAAAAAACCGGTTCGTTACACACACTTACTAGTTCGTCTGTGGAGGTCAATTTTTTTATTCTATTTATTTCTTGACCATGTCTACAAAGTTCTTGAGTCGGAATAATAGAGATTACATGTTTCTAAATAGTTGGGCAATTTGTTTACGATTAGAATATGTTTTATATGATGATATTAAATATATTATGCATGTATAATACGTATAAATCTTCCTCTTGAATCACTATATCTGTTAAAAAAAACCGCATCAAAATCTAAGATCTAAGCATACATAGGGACAGACAGCGGGAAGCGACTTTGTTTTATTCTATGTAGTGATGATACTCGTACATTATAATGTATTTTATAGATTTGGCAGCAAATGTATCAAGTCGACCTTCTCAGTAAACTTCGCTGAGGTAGTCAACACTAAAATAAAATTCTCAGCTCCATTTTACCGAGATCGCACCTGTTTCAATGATTTCACATATTGTCCAGTTGCGCAGACACTTGAGATACAAAATTACAACAATTGTACATCACAATATCTACTAGGAATATATTTGAGAATAATTAAAACAGCTATTGAACTTTACCCGAGAAAATCTCTTCAAAAACTCGCGGAGGACAAATGACCAGTAAGGTTGCCATTGCTACACTATACGTATGCTACACAATTATATGGATTTTTGAGACAGGTCGAGGGTAAGAGGAGGTACGTCCCCTTACTCCACTCTCCTTTGACCGACCTTAGTTGAGTAGATGATAATGACAAATTATATTTTATTTTGCAAATAGATTTTAAAAACACTTTTACACGTCAATTTCTTTTTCGTCAGTTTAAACTAGATGAGGCCGGTGTTTCCTAGCTGACTAACCTGAGAAGAAACACCGAAACAAACTCAGGGGTCAAAGTCTCTTTTAAAATACCATTTATCATTTACGCGTGTAACGAAAAGTTTTGTCTGTTATGTTGGCATTACTGCTTTTGTAGTGATGACAGCTGTCAACTTACCAAGTTGGTGCGGCCTACCCTCAATTTTATTAATTTTGTTATGACAATTAAACAGATGAAGTATAGGGAATCCAATCCCGCAAGCCCACAACTGCGGGAACTCGCGCCTTTTTGCGGGATCAATCGATCGAGATCCCGCACGCTTGCGGGTTTGAATTTTTTTTTTTGTTAGAAAAAAATCTATTTTGATGCGGGATAGGATTCCCTAGTTATGACAGTCAGAAATGGAAAAAAGAGCATTAATAAGTTTTCAATAATGTTAGAATACCCAATGAAAAACTGTTAGTGCGTTCTAGAAGCACGTCTTCCTCTTCAAGAGATGAAACAAATAAATAAGAAAAAAAAAATTGAAAAAACACTTATTGTTTCACAAAAAAAAATGCAATACTTACGTCATTTTTCTTCAAAAATAGTTCTGCCGTCGTTTTCTTCAAAAATAGTTTTGCCGTCGTTATTAAAAAAGGCACATCAAACATATTTTTCCGAAATTGAGTAAAATATAATCAGAAAAAGTCTTGATACATTTTTGGAGTCAGAAAAAGAAATCGAATTCCGAATACGAATTTACCTTATTCCATTTTCGAATCAAGATGTCAGTTGTATCCTTTTTAATAACGACGGCAGAGTTGGCAACCCCACTCACACCCAACTATTTGCATTGTGGTTTAAAAAGTTTCTAATAACCAATATTCTCTTTTCCAGATCAGCTCAATAAACAAACACACTCTATCAGGGGGCCAGGTCCTAGTCAACCAAGTACAGCCAGACAATTTCTCCGAAGTCAAACTAGCGCTCGAAAGTGTGCAGAAAAACTCCCAATTCCTACAAAACGACAGTGAAACATACTTGAATGATGTTATGGAATACATCAGCCAAGATACCAGTGCGAAGTCGATATCTGTACCAAAATTGGTAGTCACACCTGAGTACGACTACCAAAAGCATACGACTATCGGTTTTGCGCAAAAGAAAGTCACTTCAAACACATACTTAGGTGACTATGAAGAGAAAACGGTCCAACATGACGAATTGATGCAGCTGCTTCAAGAGAATATGTCACCTGTCAATTTGCCGTCTGTGTACACAATGTCCCCTGAAAGTCTTTCAAATCCTGTCGACCAATATGGACAAGAAGAGTTCACACAAATCTTCAATAACTACGTTCAAAAAGAATGCAGTAATTTGTCTAACGATGGATACGTAAACGCCGAATACACTTTCCCTACCCCACCACGCTCTGAAACTGTCCCTAGCCCTATGTTATCCTCCCCAGCTTCATTCTACCCCTCAAATTCTGAATACACACTCTCCCCTGGCCGATCTCCGATTTACAACAGTGATTATGAAAAATACCAAGAGATCCCCCATTTTGAAGAAGAAAAAGAAACCATAGATAAGAAAGCGCGGGAACGCACCAACTCTATCTCGTCTATGACCATGAAACAGTTTAAGGATATGCAAAGGGAGATTGTTGGCAACTTTTCGAAAAGAGATTGCTGTCAAGTGACTAGAAAAACGTGCAAGGAGTTACTTCAAGAGCATTTGCAGAAGGTCAAATTGGCTGTTAGGAAGAATATATGCATGGAACTCTCTAAGATAGATCTGAAAGAAGCGTATAAGTAAGTCTTCCATCCCTTTCATTTCTTATTTGTAAGTAAGAGACAGAAAATATTTTTGTTAACACCCATCAAAATTGGAGCGGTATTGCTAGATCAAAAATCTAATTATAATAATCGAATTTAGGCAAGTGAATGTTTTAAAACCTGACTTTCATCCCTTTTAATACATCCGTAAGTAAGAGAAATACACCAATAAAACTAGGGCGGTGTTCCTAAACCAAAATCAAAAATATTCGAATTTATTTATTAAAACTTTAAAGTTATCAAAAGATAATAATAATAACGTTTATTTCGGACAATGTCCATAATTAAAAAAGGCCCGTTTTGACATATAAGTAACAAACAAATAACCAAATAATAATGTTATTATTTTATTGTTTCTTTGAGTTTCGCTCCCAGTTACATTCTAAGGTCTTTCTCAAATGTCAAAACGCGCCTTTTGTTTTTAACGGGTTTATGCACTAGTAGTAAATTACACTACAAAGCCTTGACTTAATGCCTTAAGCATTTTCTACCAGTCGACCTCAGGGTGGTGCAGAAACATGCCAGGAGAAAAGAAATAAATATAATAATAAATACATACAATTGTATTTAATGTTATTGTAAAAAAACAAATCCACCCAATCAATGCAGTGAAATTATCGGATACATTATCCGAATTGGCACATTTAAAACTTTTTTATCTAATGGTGAGTCCGAATATATTGTGTCCGAATCATCAGCGATTCACCGAATTCGGATACTGTATCACTCACCTACAGATATACACTATGATTATATTAAAATAAATTTTAAATTAAAATTAAAACTATTGATCGCACCTTGAAACAAGACATAAACCACCAAACCAAAGATTAAACAACCGAGATACGAAAAATAGGTAGGTATCGCTATAATCCTCAGCACACAAGTTGAACTATCATGGCGGTCGACCTTGAATGTGCAGTGATCGATTTTCGGGTCTCAATCGGGGCTGCGCGAAACCATAGCAACGGGTATACTAAAATTGCTGTGACAGCTGTCACTGTCAGATTTCATAAAATGTAGCTATCCTTTTGTATCATCCTAAAGATGCATATTTTCGTCCAGCTCTTTATCTTATCCATATCACAGATTAGTAAATAGTTACTACGTAACCCATATTATTTAAAAAATGTTCTTAAATTGATATTCACCATAAAAGGGTCACGCGAATACATAATTAATTGATTTCGAACTGGTTCAAACATGTAGTTTCACGCATTTTATCCTTTAAAAAAATTTACCATACCGTATTAAACTCTTAGCTACATGTTGTTATAAATGAAATAAAACAAGAATTATTTTCCTTGTACCTTCCATAAGTGCGTCAATACAAGTAAATTAATTCGATAGAGGAAAATTATAGTAATGATTCACTATATAGGTTGATCTATCTTTAAAGAATACCTAAAGAAAAAAACGTGTATTTGTTTATGGTAAAGGACGAATAACGGGATGTCATTGCGTCATATCCATTCTTGATGCGCAAAAAGATATAAATAAGAGCAAAAAACTGTCATGGCCGACTTTAAACGCGTCATGACTAGAGATGGGTTTCTACCCGGTAAATACCGGGTAAATACCCAAAATACCCAAATGCAGGGTTTTTACCCGGGTAAATACCCAAATGGTGGGTATTTTCCTTTTCATTATTGTTTTAAGTCTTTTATACATTTTAAGCAATAAAAAATGTTTATCAAATGTGTTTTATGCATGAAGTGTAAATGGTGTCAGCAAATAATAGTTTTCTACTAACAAATCATATAAAAATTGTACGTCTGTATTTTTACGTATTATATTAGGTGGTTTATATTACATTTGATTATAGTAGTTTTAAATTAAAGACTATTTGAATATCACAGCATGTCGTAACAAATATTTATTGATAAAATACATTAAATAAACGTGAAACATCAAACTCTTGAGTATATAAGATGAATAACTAAAATCTGGCAAACTCGCGTATATTCTCAGAACTAGTGACGATGAAGATACTTTGTTATTAACTAAAAATCTACTACATTAGCGTATGAGATTGAAATTAATATTAAAAAAATGCTGACGTGGTGCAGCTCACGGCGTTTCAACCTTACGTTAAAGTTTCTAAAGTTGACTTTCAATTGATAAAATAAGTCCGTCAGTAGGCGCATTTAGCTTGCCAGCGGTCCCTCAATCCTTACAAATATGCACATCAACCGTACCCGCTTCTTCGCCTTCTCTCCGCGTATACGTATTATGCTTACTACTTCCACTTGTTTTTGAATTACTAAAGAGTGCGCACGTAGAAGTGATATCTCATACTGTTTCATTTTGGATCAGGATTCAAAATTTTGCTGGTGCTAACGACTAAAACTGGTTTTGGAAATATTAATATATTGTATTCATATATGTTTATTTAATTGAATGCAATACAATTTACGTTAAACCTTAGAAAATATACTCGTACTAAACTACAGTAGATATACCAAAGAAAGTAATTTAAGTATTTTGTAATAGAAGTACGTCATTAACACTTTGAAGCTTTTTTTTTCTCAGGGTCTCATTCAGTAATCATGATGAAAAAATATAGAAATATATATTTTATGTCATATAAAACAATAAAAACACTGAATATTTCTTAGATGTACCTAATCAAGACAAAAAAATATAGAAACGTGTAAATTAAGCAAAAAAAAAAAAAAAACAAATAGCCAGCGATAAAAATCATCTTCGTTTAGTAGTGTTAAAAAATTAAGCAAATTCATATTATTCATTTTTGAGTATTAAAATGCGTGTTTATAAATTGATATAACAACATTGATTACTCTGATACCTATTTACCTGTTATTTTTTAACCATAAAGAAAAATTAAACTGAAGTTCTAAGTATGAGAAACCCCCAAAATTTATTGTTTTTTTTTTCTATTTTTGTGTGAAAATCCTAATGCTATTTACAGAATACATCTACTTACCAAGTTTCAACAGTATAGTTCTTATAGTTTCGGAAAAAACTGGCTGTGACATACGGACGAATGGACAGACAGACATGACGAATCCATAAGGGTTCCGTTTTTTGGCCATTTTGCTATGGAACCCTAAAAAGGGAGTTCCGATTCCAAATTAAATGAAAGGACATTATATAAGGAGGAAAATCAGCCAAGTTTAGTACATTTTGACCAGTTACGCGAACACAAATGTACTGACCAGCAGATTTTTTTTCACGATTTCAGGTTTGGTCCCGTAGTAAAAGTTGTTTTTTTTTGCATGACTACAATCACGTGTTTAAGTGTCGTTCACTAATTACCAGTCACCCTATATTATGTCATTTACTATATAGAAACTTCATCAAATCAGTTAAGATATTTTACATTTATGCTAAAATTACAGTTATTATCAGTTAATAAAGCAATTTAATCAGGCTATGAAACGAAAAACATATGAAAGTAGCCGAACTTATAACATGGATGTGTTAAAAATATCTAAACGGGCTAAAATTCACCTAAACTTTATTAAATAAAACGTTCCATAAAGTGTTTATAGTTTATACCCATGCTTTTGGGTATTTACCGGGTAAAAACCCTGTTTATACCCAAATTGGGTATTTACCCGGTAAATACCCGATGGGTATTTACCCACCGCCCATCTCTAGTCATGACGCCTTACATTATGGCGCGCATTTTTAAATAAAACTTGTGTTCCTATTTTGAATATCAAGATATTCCACTGAGGGAGATATCGGAAATAACTGGTAGAACCGTGTTCACGAAGCTTCGTATATATAAAAATGAATAGCTGTTCGTTAGTCTCGCTAAAACTCGAGAACGGCTGGACCGATTTGATTCATTTTGGTCTTGAAATATTCGGAATTATTTCGGAACAGTTCAGGGACGGTTTAAAAGGCGAGAAAAAAAGTATTCATTGACTATTAGGCGGTACGAAGTTTGCGAGGTCAGTTAGTCTTCAATAAATACTTAGGCCCATTGAGTCGTCGACGACGCGTAGTGTTCCACGCGCGTCATGGTTTGACATCTGAAAAGAAAACCCAGGGTTCTAGAACTCGAGGCAAAAAAGGACCATATCGTGTGGTCTTAGTGTCGATTACGGAGACGCAACGCGTTGCGTAGCGCGTTAGGCGGTCTGCCGTACATTGCCATATGTTTGTGTTTGCGCGAGCGATGACGCGGCCCCTCTGCTGCAATGAACGACGAACGGCTAACGCGCCGCGTCTCCGTAAACACGGCCTTAAGCAGTAAGTCTGACAGGCCCCCGCTCCGCCCTAGTGCGAGAAAAGTCGTTGGATGTTTTCCAAACTAAAATAAAAGAACCGCTAGAACTGTGTTGACGAATCTTACAATAAATATTTAGGCCCATAATTTATTCCAAATCTGTTTGAAGGATTTGCACTCTAATATTTTTTTAATTTATTTTTAGAGTCCTTTCCTATGAATAGTTAATTTGTTTACCATTAGAATATACACCGTTAATTTTGGTCGTTTTAATCCCGCGGAGGGTCGATTCGGTACATGAAATACTATCGGTTTGTAAATATAAAAATGTAAAATAAAGTACTTTTTTTTAACTCGACTCGACTTTTGAAAGATTCCCTAATTGGTCCCATGGAAATATTGTTTTGATCTGCTGATGAACTTCGAAGAAGAGCAAAATAACTTTAATTTCGGGAGTCGGTGCTAAATAACGAAGAGGCCATATTATTATAGAAACACCGACCTCCTCCGAAATAAAAGTTATTTAGCACTTTTTTTGTGTGTTTTGTTTTTATATTGAGCTCCTTAGTAGTCCTGAGTTGAGCTATACGAATACTGACAAATGCTTGCACTGACTGGACAGGTCCACTCAGAACTATGTGGTCCTTTCTTCAAAACACAATCCCAGACACCAATCTGCATGGTTCTCATATGATTTGACCATTACATGTTTGCTGTATGGACTTTAAAAGAGACTTTGACACCTGAGTTTGTTTCGGTGTTTCTTCTCAGGGTAGTCAGCTAGGAAACACCGGCCTCAACTAGTTTAAATTGACGAAAAAATAATAATATATTGGCGTGTAAAAGTGTTTGCAATTTGCAAAATAAATATCATTTATATTGAAGTCGGGGTTGTATTTCTTTTTTAGTAAAAAAAAATGTTTTTATGTCTATTTCCAGCGTTCTCCACCACATCCTGATAAGTCTTTCAACGAGCTCTGACAAGGAGGACATCCAGTTTTCTGTATTCGGACTGGTGTGTGAAAGACTTCTGGCTCAAGACCCCGCTCTGTTCGTAGGAGAGGGTAAGTTGAGATTTGTTTTTTTTTTTTTAAGACGTTCTATCAATCGTTCTACACGAGCGGCCTGTGGGTGTCATACACGCGACGAGCCTACAGTGCCCTGCGTGTCCAATTCAATAATGCCTTCAGGATGCTGTTGGGACTGCCATGGCGCTGTAGCGCGTCGGGAATGTTCACAGAAGCTCGCACAGATGGTTTCCACGCCATCATGCGTAAGAAAGCGGCCTCCTTACTGCGCCGCCTGCATGGTAGTGACAACAGCATTTTGAAGATGTTTGCTGCCAGACCGGACTGTCCATTGCAGAGACTGGGTGGCGACAGTCATAAATAAGATAAAATAGATCCTTAAATCAATCAATCAGCCTGTTGGTCTAGTGGTTAGTGGCCCTGACTGCTATGCCGGAGGTCGTAAGTTCGATTGCCACCCAGGACAAATGTTTGTGTGATGAGCACGATCATTTGTTCTGTGTCTGGGTGTTATTTATCTATAATATGTATGTATTTAGAAATATATAAGTATGTTTATCAGCTGTCTGGTACCCATAACACAAGCTCTGCTTAGCTTGGGACTAGACGGTGTTGTGTGATAGTTGTGGGAAAATATTATTATTAATAGTAAAAACTAACAATACTAACATAATTATTTAAGTGTTATTGTTACTAACACACCAATACTAATAATACTACGGACAAATGTAGTCTGAAAATAAACTTATTATTATTATTATTATTTATCATCGACATCACCCGCGTGGAAATCTCATTTAATTCCCAATGGACATATAGTACGACATAATAGTCTCAAGCTAAGCAGAGCTTGCGTTATGAGTACTAGACAACTGATAAACATACTATATATGACTAAACACATACTTAAATAGATAAATTACACCCAGACACTGGACAAATGATCGTGAGCTTGCGGGCGGCAATATTTAGACCGCCGTCTGACCGTCCGGACCAAGCCCAAGTCGTCAATGGCGCGCACTGTTCCCACGCGCCTCAAGGAGTTGTCAGGAAACCGTAGGGGCCCAGCAGGGTCGAAGACTACTGGGGCCAGCGGCCAAGGGTCTGTTTCTGAAAGGAAGACTCGGCCCTGGTATGAAAGGCAACAAAGGGACAGGAGTGGGTTTTAAGTCAGTAAAAGTCTGACACCCTTCCGCTCCGCCCAAGAGCGGGAGATGTCATTAGATGATTTGCCCAACAAAAAAAAGGACAAATGATCGTGCTCGTCACACAGTTTGTTTTGGGTGGAAATCGAACCCACGACCTCCGGCATAGCATTCAAGGTCACTAACTACTAGACCAGCAGGCCAATATTAGTAATACGTAATTTTTTTTTTTTTAATTTCTTTTTTTTTCTCGTCTACAGCAGGTTTAAGTCTACTAAAGTCATCTGCTCTTCGCTGCCCTCACCGGCCGCTACTCACTCGCTACCTGGTGCAATGCATCCGCACGGCCATACAGAACGATGCCACACGCGCAAACAGCACAGAGCATATCTTCCATGAGGTAAGCGATAGTGCTCGATTACGGAGACGCGGTCCGTCGTACATTGCCATATTATTATGTTTGTGTTTGCGCGAGCGATGACGCAGCCCGCTGCTGCAATGTACGACGAAACGCCCAACGCGCCGCGTCTCCGTAAACACGGCCTTAGGCTCCTTTTTTTTTGACGAGGAAGATCATCAAGGTAGATTGTGTGATTTGGGGATAAAGCCGTATCTTTAAATTTCGGGGGGACATGTTAAGTTCCACTTATCCCGAACGCCAGTAAGGGGTTTTTATAATTAACTCCCGAGTATTGCGAGGGAGATGATATAGAAAGCTAAGTGAAGTAATTCAAGCCGACAAAGACAGAAAAAAAAAACATAGATCTTATCTTTGAAAGTAGTGGTGGCCGAGTAAAAAACCCAGCCAGGTGCATTACTTTGTGTAATTTATTTCATCACCACTGCTCTCAAAAACGGTGAAGGAAAACATCGTGAGGAAACCGGCATGTCCTAGAAACAATATAAGGATGATGCTATGCAATGCAATAGAATCTTAAAGTAAAATTCTGTTCGTTTCAAATTTCAAAATATGTCGAATGATACTTAAGATTAATTTGTTAATATTACGAAATTATATTTTTCTTATATATAATTTGTTTTAAAAAATTCCCTTTTAATTATCTCACAGAAGGTGAAAAAGTAGAGTATCCAATACGGGAATAAAGCTGTATTTGTCTTGGGCGGGTTGGATTCTGGACTTCACTTAAGTTTCTATATTAACACCCTCACAGTGTTCGGGAGAAATCTGAATAGACTTGATGTGGGACTAATACAGTCAATTTTGTCTCGGCCAGCTGCGGATGATGCCAGGAAATTATGTCATTTGGTAGCAGCCCTTCAAATGATTGTGACTTCCTTCTTTATTATTGTAAAGTGTATATATATAGTATCTTAATTATTTTAGTTTAGGTATTAATAATGTTAAAGGGTACGATGGGGTTGGCATATCTGGTCAGATAAAAATCCCAAAATAAATAAAGAAACAAAAAAAAAAAGTGTTCGGGAGTTAATTATACAAATCCCTCACTGGCTTTCAGGATTAAAACTTATCAACCTTCGTTTCGTTCAGAATTCAGCATGCCGCATTCTAGAAGATCTTCTAGTCACATAATCTAATGTGATTTATTGAAATCCATCTCAAACTAAATCCCTCTTTTGGTTCCAGGTGGACGCTCTCGGTGATAACCTCCTGATCGCGTGCGCTCGCGCCGGCGACCGCTGTTCAGACGTGTTGAGTGAGCTGGTGCGAGTGCCAGAGAATCAGCCGCCGCTGTTCAGAGCAGCCCACACCAACGCTGATGGTAACATATTTTTTTTTTTTTTTTTTATTGATATACTTCTTTTCGTGTCGAACTGACTCATATCTTGTCCGACCAATATTTAGCCACCTGGACAGCCCTATCATTGGCCTCGTACAAGTCATTGTAGGTGCATCTGGTAGTGCATGCTGGGCAGGAAAGGAGGTGACGCATATCTTGTGAAGGGGCCCCACACTGGCACTGTATTTGGGATTGGTCAAGGAAACCCCATTTGGCCAGATTATCTCTGCAGCAGCCGACCTCAGCACGCAGTCGGTTCAGAGATTTCCAGATTGGCCACTGCAGTTCGTTGGCCATTGATATACTAGTGCTTGACTGTGAACCTAAGCAATAGCAAAGATGGCCACTTTAGTTCAACTACGCCGTCTACTATTCAGCATTTTTTTTTTTTTCATTGTGGATAGGTAAGCGTTTGACCACTATCTCACCTGATGGTAAGCGATGATGTGGCCGACGATGAAGCACAATTGCCTAGAAGTAACCTATTCACTATTGTTCCCTTTATTTCTTGTATCACATATTTTTTTTATATTTTTAAGTATTTTTAACATACAAATAAAAAATAAAAAAAAAACATTTAAAAATATAAAAAATAGTGTCCCACCGGTATCGGGAACAGGGTCCAAGCTACCGGCGGTCAGGGCTCCAGAGAAAGGAACCTCCTAACAATACGAGCCGTGACCAGGAGTACCGCTTTCTGAATCAAGCCCTTGATCCAGCCGCCTAACGAGAGCCTCCTAAGGTGTTGGTCGAGGCTCTTGGCTATTAAGCCATTGGCTGAAACTACTATCGGTACAATGATCGCCGAATCCACTTCCCACATGTCGACAACCTCGCGAGCCAAGTCAATATACTTGATTTGTTTATCTTTCTCGGCTTTCACGAGGTTCTCGTCATGCGGAACGGATATGTCAACAATCATTGCACGCCTCTCGTTTCGGTCCACCACCACTATATCAGGCTTATTGGCTACAATTCACTATTGTTATTATTATACTCTTTATTTTTGACTTAATAAAAAAAAAAACACAGCAAAGAAAAACTTATGGCTAAAATACAAACAATAGACGGTATTATAGCATTACGCGGATTCTCAGGAGATGATATTTGGCTGTCATAATAAGCACGGCGTAACTATAGGGCGGCAAGGCTCGCAAAATACCACGGGCCCCTTGCATGGTGGGGCCCCGGTCTAAGACGCCTTGAGCTCAGAAGTAAAATATACAAATTCAACTTCAAAAACAAATAATTAAGATTGATTAAACGTATTCACAAAAAAAGAATCAATCCCGTGGCATTTTATCAGCCTTACCACCTTATTATAGATAGGTATTAGAAAACGATTGTCGATGATTTATTAACAATATTAAGAATAGGTATTTACCCGACTGCGCCAGAAGGAGGATTATGTTTTGTATAATTGTTTGGCACGCTCTACAACCTGAACGGCTCGATGGATTTTAGCTTGAGAGGTGTCGTTAGATTCGTATTTACTGTGAGAGTGACACTGGGTATATCAAAATAAAAAAAAAAAGCAAAATGGCGGATTTTTGGCGCAGAATTCAAATGTTTGGCGCGCTCTGCGGCCTGAACGGCTCGATGGATTTTATTTTGCGCGGTGTCGTTAGATTCGCAATTACTGTGAAAGTGATATCGTAATAAATTAAAACTAAAAACAATAAAAAAACGGTAATTTAAAAAACTAAAAAACCCAACTGCTTTTCTGAGTCATAAAAGTCCTAAACAAGAAAGTCATTGTACCCGATTGCACTTAACTATATAATATTTTAAATACAAGATAAATTGTAGCAGTCGGGACCCATTCTAGAAAGTCAGCCGTCTAGTCAGTAGATTGGAGTAATCTGCAATGTAATATAGGTATGTGCTCTCAATTCACTAAGCCTCCATTTCGAGAATGGGTCCCGACTGCTACAATTTATCATGTATTTAAAATATTATATAGTTAAGTGCAATCAGGTACAACGACTTTCTTATTTAGGGTTTTTACGACTCAGAAAAGCAGTTGGCGTTTTAGTTTTATAAATTACCGTTTTTTTTTAGTTACACAACTAAAAAAAAAACGGTAATTTATCTAATCTTTTTTAGGTAATCTTCAGTGATTGGTCCAAATAAAATTACAAAGTTGACGATTTTCCTGGGGCCCCATCCAGTGATTTTGCCACGAGCCTCAGATGGTATAGTTACTCCACTGGCTATCTAATAGATACATAAGATAAACCACTCTTGACTTAAAGACCCCTAGAACCCTAGGTTATAATTGAAATGTTCTTTCCGCAGGTTATACAGCATTGCATGTGGCCTGCAGTCAACACAGCGCGACGAATCCCCGCCTACACACCGTACACGTGTTGTTATCACACGCCGGCTTGAACATTCTTGATGGGGTAAGTTGATAATATACTAAACAAAATGACATATAGCATCAGGGGCGTAGCTACCGCCGTATCTGCCGTATCAATTATACGGGGGCCCCGCCCTACATTGGCCCTGAAATGGTAAAAATTCGCAACATGTTATCCGCAACCGTCTCGTAGGGTATACCAAACTTTTGTAAAAGAAAAAAACATTTTTTTTGATACGGGGCCCCTGTGGGACTAGCTACGCCACTGTATACCATAAACAGCCTTTTAACGTTCCCATTGCTGGGACTCAAGCCTCCTCACTAGGAGAGTGAATGGGCCGAAATCCACCACGCGGGCCCAGTGCGGTTTGGTGGATGTCACATGTCTTACATGTCTTTGAATTTTTGGTTCTAGGACATGCCGGTTTCTTCACAATGTTTTCCTTCACCGTTTTGAGAGCAGTGGTGATGAAATAAATTACATTTAATTATTAAGCTGAGCCGTTACCACTCGGCCACTTCTGCTCTAAAAATAATATGTTCCATCTCAATTGTCCTCAGGACCTGAAAGGCGGTGACACCGCCCTCCACCTGGCCGTGAACTCGGCGCACTGCGACTTGCAGCTGGTGCTGATGATGTTCCACCAGCTGCCTCGCAAGGACTGGAAGAGCCTGGCGCACCACCCTAACTTGAGGTAAGGATAGAAAGAGGGATGAAACGCATATTACAATGTGGGGTAGTCTGAAAAATATCCTACCTCAATCTGAAGATAGCAGCTGCACTCGTCAGTAAAAGCTAGTGCATATGCACCGTTAAATTTTGACCGTTCAAATCCCGTGGAGGGTCGATCCGGTACATGAAACACTATCGATTTGTAAAGATAAAATTAAAAAATAAAGTACTTTTTTTTCTAAAACTCGAATTAATATACGCATGTATGAAATTAATTTCTTCTTTAAGTAAACTTCAGCTGAGCGAGTCCAATGACCTGTAGGTAGATGTCGGTCGTTGCGTAGTCTTAGTAAAAGCTCTGCTTAGTTTGGGACTAAATGTCGTTGTGTGATAGTTTTGAAAAAAAATAACTCATGATGATGATACGATATTTATCAAGGATTTTTCTTCCACAGCACAAAGACTCCGCTAGACCTAGCCCGCCTGGCTGCGAAGACCACGACGAGACAAAACTATCCCCAAGAAGTGTTGGATTTCCTCAAGAAATGCCGCTAAAACCATACAGCATGATAACACCATCTACCAATGACTCTATGCCGACATCTGAGTACCATAATCCATGAACCGAAAGAGTTACTATATGAGGCATATAAGTTGAAGTAAAATGGCGATCTACCTTCAATGCGCAGTAACAGATTTCAGGGTCTTAATCGGAGTGCGGCACAGCGGGGTCTGCGCGTAACCATAGCTACGGTGGCCATTTTAGTTCAATTTATTTGCTGCATACTATACCGTACGAGGTCTAATACGCCTCGTGCGTATCTTTTTACCATTCTTTAACTTCAATTTGGTTTGGTTTAGAAAAGACATGTTTATACAACTTTATTTTTAAAGAATCTATGTTCAAAATTGTATAACTGTATCTTGAAAAATCACAAAGTTATGGACTTGTTATGTTGGTTTTCCCACACAAATACATGGTTACCGGCACACCCTGGCGACTGAGGTGTTGTTTTACTCCCGCACCCAGCTGAGCGCTGGCGCCTCATGCCTGCCGTGACCTGTTTTGTACTTATTATCGGTGGTGTCCAACTTGTGACCTTCTTTTTGTATAATATTGTATATAGATTCTTTACATAAAAATACTGGACACGAGTTTCGAATTTCGCATATACTAAAAATAAGGTTGTATACTAATAACAAACTTTCGCTTTTATAATGTTATTAGTAGGAATTGATTCGGTCCAATTAGTATACGAACTATGTATTTCAATAGATTTTCGACGAGAAAATCGGTTAATTTCGAAAGCAAGTTATATACTAAAACCGTTATAAATAATAATGTCTCTTGTTTTTTTTTTATGTTGGAGTAAAGGATAGCAACACAGAATGCTTGAATGACATATTCATACTCAGGGGCGTAAGTAGAGAGACACGTTTTGAGAAATTTTCTGGGAAAATTTTGAAGAACCAAGTCAGCGCCGTACCAATTTAGGTTACGCGGGAAAAAATATATGCGTTACTTGTCATGTTTTTTCGTAAAAAGGAATGTAAAATATGTTTTCATAAATAAGGCTTTTTGCTGTAATAACTACGGAGAAATAAAAAGATAATCAAGATAAAAATTACTTGATTTACATTGAAATAAATACGTTATAAAATACAAGTTTTATAAATTTTTTAAGTGGTGTTATTTTGTTAGTATGCCTCAAGCTCCATGAACTAGAAAATAGACATTCTTTGCATATAAGTTCAACCGCCATTTTGGTTGAACTTTCGACCTTAAATAAAAGTAACAGATTTTTGGGTCTCAATCGAAGCGGGTCGGCTGCGCGTGACCATAGAAACGACGGCCATTTTGGTTCAACTTATTTGCTGGCTACTAAATCACGATCAAAAAGTTTGAGATTCAATATGTGACATTTTGATAGTGTTTGTCATTTTTATACATCGCTATCGCTCAAAGAATATCTCTCTAAATAGACTCTAGTTAATCTGGAGCCTAAAAACAGAGACAGTTTTTGAGTAGTAATTTTAAGCGTAATATATTGTTATTTTTTAATAATTTTGTTAAATTAAATGACAAATTCGCTCTCAAAAACTAAAAACGAGCTAAAAAATATGTTTTATTACCGAAGTTGTACATATATATTAAAATTAATTGTTAAGAGAATATTTTTGATAAATATATATTTTTCGAAATGGTTGTGTCGTTTAAAAGCGTTATTTTTTAAATAATCGTAAGTTTTTAATTACGATATTACTTCGCGCCGTTTTGAAAATCTAATGTGGTATTAAATGTAATGCAAATTAAATTCAAATAATGAAAGAATAAAATGAAACTAGAAATACCAATTTTACTTACGAAAAAGTAAACGAGATTTGAAACAAAAAGAAATACTGACATTTTACTTGTCTATGTAATTAAAATGGCGCGAAAATACACAATGAAGTTGTCATAAGATTTAGAAATGAGTACTTTTAACGTTGTTAAGATTTTATTAAAATTATTTTTCAAAGTCGATTCTTAAGATACTTTTATGAATCAGTATTTTTGCGGTCATATTCTATCTTTTGGAATTAGTTTTCAATTTATAGACAAAAAAATGCCCAAAAAATGCATGGATTTCTGAAATACCTTAAAAATGGCAATAAGTCATATGTATACATTTTGGTACCATTATACTTTAGTTTCGTTATAGATTTATGTTTAAAATTAAAAAGGCCTGTCGTGACTCTTGCGATATATCTTCAAAGGACCAAAAAGTCCAGTTATGCTTCAGTTGTAAAAAAAAAATCATCTGAAATGATCGAAGAGTCAGAATTAGGTATAATAGTATCTAAGTATAATTTTAAGAGGTTTCGCAGCAGGTTCCATAAATAGTACAGACCGCCTAGTATATTTTTGCAGATTCAAGAACATTACAGTTTCTGAATTGAAGAAACAGTGTGTCAAACTTAATGGGGAAAATTTGTAGCTGTTGTAAGGAGGGTCTTCTAAAATGACGTTTACCAGGTATCAGCACTGAGGCGTCAGGTCCAGGCATCTGTCAAAACGCTTGTGTTAATAACATTAAAACGTCAACGTCAAAAGTTAAATTTAAACATCATACGTTTTCAAACGAATTCAAACGAAAACACCTGGAAAAGAGTTGCATCAACTGGTGGAGTGAATTTTCCTGAACAACTTTATTGGTCGAATGAATTTTCAACATTCTATCACGTTTTGATACCGGCTGTTAATTCATTATTTCCCAAGAGGACGCCGGCGTCCACACACCTATTGTCTTTCTATTGTGTCTCTAATTACGGTATTCAACAGGTAGGCTAAAATATACTAGACGCACTGTAGGTCCTATACTGCTGGCAATAAAAAATAAATAATAATTCTTCGTATAAAAGCGAAATCCCGACCCTGCCTCCTCTAAACCAATAGGTATTTTAGCTTTTATACGAAGAAATATTCGTCTTTTTTCTATTACCGTTCAACCACTTGCGTCGGATTTTTCCGACGAGTGTATTTGTGTCCTAGTCGCCAGGGTCGTGAGTTTGCGACTGGACACTCCATCTCTTTTAGCTCTTCAATCCCTAGAGGCGACAGACGGGCAGACGAGATGGTATTGGGTCATGGATGTGCGACCCTGGCGGAATAAACGTGAGAGTGTTTGTCGGATATATCCGACGTGAAGATTGAACGGTTAAGGAAAGAGCATACGTTTTAACAGATTACTGTTTTAGTGTTTTATACTGAAACAAAATATAAAATAACGAATAACATAGATTCTAATGATATATTTGAAATAATAATAAAATAACACTGTTTTTAAGAGTAATTTTAAGTTTTCAATTTGTTTTATTCACAAAAGTTGTTACTTTGAAGTAATTTTCGCATTCTTATTGTCAAATTTAGCGAAGGTGCTCGGAATGATGGAAAGAGATGGCGAGATATTTTGCATAGGCAAAATCAAAGCGTAAGAAAGAGATAAAAGAATTGTCATGAATATGATCACTAAACTCGTATTAAAAATGTATATATTTTAAAATTGATTGTGATGAATTCGGCTGTTTGAAAATAAACGCTGTCTATTTTTATATATTGTCTGTTTTGATTATATCATGATTTTCCTGGATTAATTGAAAAAATACTACAAATTATTCGTTGTTGATCTCTATTTGACAAAATACATACATATAGAAAATAATTGAGTTTTATTTTACTTAGCATGCTTCCGTAACACACTATCAAACAATAAAAACTGCTTTGCAGGGCTCCACACCTAGACTGTTCAAACAGAACTCTATTGCGTGTATATTTGCACTATTGCTCTGAGTACTTATCAGGGGCGTAGCTACCTCCGTATCAATTATACGGAGTCCCCGCCCTACAGGGGCCCCGTCATCTGCAAAAATTCGCAACATGTTATCCACAACCGTCTCGTAGGGTAAACCAAGCATTTGTAAAAGACACCATTTTTTTATACGGGTAATGTGGGAATTTTGATAAACAAAGGTTCCATAAACAAAGGTAAAGATTTCATAGACTCAACAGAGGAAATCATGGCCGCAACCACCAAAGCCTGATGAGGTTTCTTGTATAGAGGTATTCGAAAAGCCGTAATTGCGGGTATCATACATTTTTGTTGGCACCAAGTGTTTGCCACCGGTTTTGAAAATAACTCAACCTCCCCTGAAACGTGTCGGATAGTCACCTTTTCTCGTCTTTATTTCGAAATGAATAGTTTTTAATTTGTTTATAAACGTTATTTTGTCTGTCATGTTTTTTTGTGGGTATTTCGAAAGTTATTTTTATTTTGTGTTTGAAGTCTGTATTTGGAGATTGACGGTTGTAGTGTATGTGTACTTGTCTCGGAGTCATGGGCGTTGGGCGACCGGTGGCACGCAATAGTTGACAGTTGCTTTCGGGCGGTCGACTAAGACGGACGTCTTAAACCTAACTGCTGGTGACCTAACGAGCCAAAGTGTTTACCCCCTGTGCCAGTGCTTTTACTACAAATGGCGACGAGGTAAAAGGTTTAGTGCAAAAAGACAAAATGTATTTCGTTGTTTAAATCCATTTTATCGGAAAATAAAATATTGTACCCATAGATTTAAGTTCCTGTAAATTGTTACTACATATTTTGGTGTGCAATAAAGTTTATTGTATTGTATTGTTAAAGGATACGAGGGTACATACAAAAATAATTGAAAAAAGAAGAAAAAACGGTTAGGTAATTGTTGAAGGTCGAATGATTACTAAACAAAGAATATTGCACATAGAGAATTGCCTAAATGAGGCCATCACTAGATAATAGACAATTTTAATCAATTCTTTATACATAAAAAATAGGCATTGAGCGGCACTACAATCAACAATAATTCGTGATTTCATTTATATTATCAAGAGAGAGCTTCATTTATAAAATCAAGAGGTTTTATCATTTTGATCCTGGCGGATAGGGTCAGCATTAAAATTATATAATTTAAGATTAATCGATACGAATCGATATGTAAACGTATACAATATCTTCAATAACTTGCCTTCGGGACTTTGCTGGCATTGCAATTACGTATTCGTTTTATGACAATATCTTTTTATGGCATGTATAGGAATGGGTACAAAAAAAGACACGTCACTTAATTATTATTACGGGAATATAAAAGATGAATGACTTCACGTTATTTTGGATAGATGGCGTTGTTCCCCATAGGCTTTTTAACTTTTTCCGTAGTTGAAGTGAATTGAGTGCGTCGAGTTTGGTGGTTGTGATAAGAGTGAAAGTGGTGGGAGTTCGTTGTTTGTTTGGTAAGTGATATTATATACTATTTTGTTCCTGATTTTATGGCCTTTCGAATGAGATATGTGAACTCCACGCCGATCAAAAAAAAAATAGAACGATGAAATCAATAGTAATTGAATTATGTTGTAGTGGTGTCTGAAAGATTAATTTATACACATGAAAAAACTATTATATTGCCAGTTTGTACATAAGTCATTGTAAATTACCAATGAAGTGTGTTTAATTATGAACGTTTTAGTATCAATACCGTTAAGATTTTGAAGTTGTGAGACGAGTGGTTTACGTTTAATTACCGCCTGTAGGCACATGTTTTGAATTAAAGGCGCGGACGGCAATTTATATCGAAATAAAGTGATCAAAATTTTATTTAAAGACTGGTAAATATTATGATGTCATTTAATACATACCGAGTTAGGCTATTATGTAGGTTTAGGAAATATCACAACCTTTATTTTGTATTGGCTTATATAAAACAAAGGCAATAGTTTAAAGAAGAATAATAATCATTAGTCTACTATCACTTTATAGAAAAAAAAAAACTTATCGTTTATGAATCGAGTTTGGTTACATGACAACCCGAAAAGAAAAAAAAACAGATTTTCTTGATCTGTCATGATCTTTCGGAACGGCAAATGGGTTTCTTTTATACCACCAAAGAGAATATAAGCACTACGTTTAAGAGACGGGACTCCCATACAAAAAAATGGCTCAGTATGGCGTTTGCGCTACGCTTCAATACCAACTTTGACATACATAACCAAAGACTTGACGCATGAGGGCTGCCAACATAACAACCGATATAGTGGTGTTCCTAGGTGCTCATGGTAATTTTTTATCGATAGTCGATATATATATATATATATATAAAAAATTTGGTTCCCTTTTTTGGGTCTAAATTAAGATCTATTTACGCCAACGTTATTCACCAGTTAAACTAGGAATAAGTGGAATATTTCGAATGAAAAAATTAAACCAAGTATAACCTGCGAATTTACGTTGGTGCATTTGCGTTAACGTAAGTTCGCAGGTAAATTTTTAGGTTCCAAAGGTGGAGGTGGGTGGTGTGGGTAAAGGAAACGCCATTTTAAGGATTTTAATAATAACAGTTTATTCTTTAATAATGTTAAAGAAATACAGTACCTATAACCTATTCGCCTATTCTATATAATGCATAAACCTTAAAAAGTATTATCTTGCTAGTTAGTGAGTTATTAAGGGCAATAGTGGGTCTAAAATCTCTCGATATCTGCGCCAAATCTCCCTACGAAAAGAAGTACGGAGTCAGATTTAAGCATAACCTTTGTTGTTCGAAAAGTATGACAGTTCTATTTGAATAAAACTAAATAAAATTTGAAACAAAATTAAACCTGTCTGTAAATAAGATTAAATATAAAAGTATCGATATAATCGATAAAAATTCCACTACACAGCACTATTGATAGCTTATTTTCTAGATTTTCGACCGATTATTATCAGAAATTTGTATTTATCACCAGATCTTTTTCTGTAACTGAAAATGAATGTTTATTTAGGCTTACCTCTCTTCATTTAATGGATATTTGGCCATAAATATTCGCTGTTTACCATCCGAGCGGCCGGCTTTTAGACCACATATTTCACAAGTTTTTTAATGCATATTTACATATTAATTCACACGGGTACACGTATAAATACCAATAATAGATAAAAGTAACAATAAATAATACAAATTTCCGCTTGAAATTCACGAAACAGTTGTAAAACACAAAAACAAATTTTGTTTTCATTCACTTCTTGACAAGCAAAGAATGAATATGGCGGGCATAAAGCTGCGACAGAGTCGAATAGATGTTAGAGCAAGACAGCGATAGCCACCATTTTGGCCGCCATCTTAATTAGCGCAAACGCCATACATTTGAGATGGTTCATTTTTTTCTTAGGGAGTTGCACCAGACTGTATACCACTTGGAAAGAGAACGTATTGGGAACGAATCTCATAGTATTCTTAGTAAACTAAGTATTAAGCGTTGAAAGGGAAAAGGTTCTTGAGTTGTCTCGTATTTGGAGACATTATCATGTGGAGGAGCGGACTCAGAAGAGCGTTGTTTTGATTTAATGTTTGTAAAATCTAGGTGTCAGTTTGAATGTGTATTGGATATCTAGAGCAGTTCGATGACAACGTAAAAAAAACATATGAGATTCGTAGGTGCGTTGTTTAGCGCGATATTTTGTATAAAGATCGTGCTGAGTGTCGATCAATACTCCTTCGAGCGATCAGATAGATGGTCGGTGGTGACCCAATGTCCATGAGTTAAATCTCGCTTACAATAAAGCCTTGGAGAGGCCTCATGATTTCTATTGGTTATTTCTCGTGCGAGTACCTACGATAAATGCGACGTTGCTAGCTATCGCGACAAGTGTATTGCGATTGACACGAAGAAAAAGCGCGGGAGTAGTAGAGGTTTCAAAGGATACCTTAATGTTAGAGGTTTAGGTACCGTAAAAAATAACGGTACCGTTATTTTTGGGTAGTGAAGAGGTATCGTAATTTTTCGGTAGTGAAAAATAACGGTACCGTTATTTTGAGGTATTGAAATAAATAGGTTACCAAAAAAAGGTTAAAAGGTTAACCCTTATAACCGATATTTTTTCGGTATGCAGTCCCTGTTTAATACACGTGCGTAGCCTGTCCGTGCGCCGCGGTGAGCCCGCGCCTTTACACTAGTATTATGAGCGTGTTAGATTGTTACTTCTTCAAGATCGAGTGTCTGGACGGATTTGATTAGGTAAATCACGTCTTGGATAAGCACTATAGAATACTTTTTATTCAGGAAGTATGTTGCCTTGGGATAAGTTTGCACTTCCACGCGAGCGATCTGTTAGCTTCTTCTTCTTTTCGAATCGATGGTAAACTCGTTAAATTATTTGGGCCCAGTAAGTTGCTACGTTAACTGCAGCATCGGTGGCACCCATTAAGTCCTCCAAAGTGCAGGTGTAAGGGCACCTGGGACATTCCAACATGTGGGTCATGTTTTGAACAGCACCGCACAAGATAACACACTTGACTGGCCTGTTGGTCTAGTGTCCCTGACTGCTATGCCGGAGGTCGTGGGTTAGGCCCTGAACGCACTAGCGGCTAGTCGTGACGCGGCGAGCGATCCGCCGCAGCCCCAAGACGACCGTAGCGGTTGACGGCTGACCGCAAGTCAGTGCGTTGGTATCAAGCGGTTTCATATAAAAAATTGAAGTGCGCCAACCGGAACAGCACGCCGCATTACAGCTTGCCGCTAGTGCGTTTAATTTATTTTTATTATTGATAGGTTTCTCTATAGGCTCTTAGATTCTCCCACCCACCCAGGACAAATGTTTGTGTGATGAGCAGAGGTCGGAGTAGGTAAATTGATTTAAGGTCGTTGACGTCAAACGTAGAGGATAATATTATGGATATGCCTCCAAAATACCGGAACTTCATATTTATTGTGATATTTGTTCCGGAATTTTGAAATTAGCACGAATTTGTGTTTAAGGTGAAAAACGTATTAATAATATCAATCTACGCTGCCAGTGTTAGCTAATGGTGAAAGAAATCAGTATTTTATTTTATACAAAAAAACCTTGGAATAGTTACACCGTAATTTGTCCCTTACTGTTGAATTAGAAATGACGCTTTATTTTATTTTAGTCCATAATTCCAATCCCGGAACTTTTTCCGGTACTTCCCGCACATTATGGATAAAATGGCATGTCCATATTATAATATCTTGACGCAAGTATATAAAATCAATCTACCTACTCCGACCTCTGGTGATGAGCCCAATCATTTGTTGTGTCTGAGTATAAAAACTCCATAATATGTATGTATTTAGAAATATAAAAGTATGTTTATCAGTTGTCTAGTACTCATAGCACAAGCTCTGCTTAATTTGGGACTAGATGGTGTTGTGACAGTTGTGGAATATTATTATTAAAAATAAAACAAAGTAATAAGAGTCTGAACAGTTTATTCTCATCATTCGAGATTTCTTTTGACTCGTGCATCTTTCTTTTACAAAATTCACATCACATTTTCACTCACACTTATTACAACGGGAATACATATCTATTGATTTTTACATTAAATGCAGGTAAAAAGCTATTTATTGACACTTTATAACTTCAAAGATTAAAAAAAAAAAGAAATTGATAAGTTTAACAATTTAGTCAATGCACTCTCGCGTTTATTCCGCCAGGGTCGCACTTCCACGACCAAATACTCCATCTCGTCAGCTCTTCTGTCACCTATGGGGATTGAAGAGCTAAACGAGATGGAGTACCCAGTCGCTAACACCCGACCCTGGCGAATAGAACGCAAGCGGTTAGAGTTCAAAAGACTTGGAAGACGGTATTTGCTAGGAAAAATAATTTCGGAGTTATACATTGGCAATAAATAACTTTGAATAGGTGTTTCCTTTGCCGCTTGTAACGGCTCAGAAAATAACATCTTTTACAATAATCACTCCGCTTAGTACTGACTTTAAAATGTTCGCGCCAAAATGACAAAACCGCCATTTTGAAATGTCATAGACTCCGACACATTTTCAGTATTTTGATATTTACATTAATTGTAAACGGTATTTTCTTATAAAAAAATAATATTAATTACAGTTTCTTACTATTAAATCGGTTATTTTATTCATATAATATCTCTTCGTTTTTATAAAGATATTTACAACAAAAGGATATTGTGCGAACAGATTTTTATACTATTTTTTTTTTCTTTACATAATATTTGAGGCATTCCTAACTTACTGTACAAATTCGACTATTTGAGGCTTAATATTTATAGTAGTATGCCGAAATCATTCGCCACAATTTTAAAATCAGTACTAATTATAATATTTATAAAAAGTAGGATCTTATACCTTTCATAAAAACGATCTTAAAATATTTCAAGATGTTCATATCATTAAGATTTCATCAATAACTTTGAACAAAGCATAAAAGGCACACGATGGAACGTGGAAATACACTCACATAGACATATTCGGAAAAGGTGGCAACAGATTTGCTAGGCATTTTCAATTTTGGAGCTAATCTTTACTACCTTTTTCCCTTCAACACGTTAGTTGCCATGTCAGACAAAGGTGACCTCCAGTAAACACATAATTCAGGTGATGTCGGACAAGGGTGACCGACACTACATCTCTTCGTGTCCGACAGTGACCCGCGTGGCCCATCGTCATTTTTCTTTGGCAACCAACGTGTTAAAGTGGTCTATTGAAGCGATTTCTACAAATTATGTTACTCTTCTATACTTTCTCAATATGAACATTATCACAGAGCGAAAATGTACATTATTTTACATTTAAAGGCTTTTATTTTGATAATTTATTTAGAGAATTGTATGCGTAAGAAGGATATAAATATGAGTAAAAACATATACTTAGCTTGAGCCACGAAGTGATATATGAAACCACATAATGCACTGATGTTGAAAATGCACAATTTAAAAAAAAGAAATGTAAAAACTAAAATGTATGCAATTTTACGCATACAGAACTCCAATAGTTTTTCCTTATGACTTCCACGTTTCTATTTTTTTCGCAAAGAAAACTACAAACTGAGATCATTTTTTTTTACTATTTTTCAAAAATTTGTATTTTTTTTTTGTCATTTATAAGTTTATAGACTACTACGATAATAAGAAATAAGTGACTACTACTACTGAAAACAAATAAAAAGTAATTGAAAATAAAAGAAAACTATAACGCTTTTTTTCATATTGTTTTTTTTTTTAGTGTCGGATTTTTATCAAAACTCGTAGAAAAGAGTTAGTCGTAAATGGAAATATAATATTTAAAGAATTAATAATTATTTTTACAATAACTTTAATACTTAAATTACAGATAATAGATGTACTTAAAAAAGAAACTTTCGGTGGATTTTTTTTCACTTTTTTTTCGCATATAAAAAGTTTACATTCGCTCAGTTTTTATGTGACTCAAATTCTTATATTTAAAAACGCTTTGAGCGTCATTTGGGGCAAGCAACTGTGGCGCAACAGTCGGTCGATAGTAGCGCAACTGTGACGCAAAAGTCTTTCGATTTTAGCGCAACTGTGGCGCAACAGTTGGTCGATAATAGCGCAACTGTGAGTCAACAAAAAATATTTACTCGCCCAGTTTTTTAAAGCTCGCCAATATAACCCTAATAAAATTTAATACTATGCATTTTTAACAGCACTTCATGATATTTACCCAACATTGAACTACACCACAGTTCCTACCCCAGATTTCGCCCCGAACCTTAAAACTAGTAAAAAATATGGAATATTCTTTTTTTTTGAACTTTTTTTCTCTCTAATAAGAAAAATCACAGTAAGGAAAAGCTTTGGGATGGCAGACAACGCTTCTTTCAAACATATTCGTTGAACAAAAACACTAGTAAAGCTTTTAAAGATACTTGATATAACATTGAGGTTTTAGAAATAGACAGTGCAGATTTAAGTCAATCACAACGGTCCTGAGCTCCTGACCACATAACCACGGCGCGGTGCCCGACTGCTACATCAGCAGGCGTATAAAGGGGACGAGGGGAGCTCGGATGGGCCCTGGCCATCTTAGTAAAGTCTAGTGCCCACCCTAGGAAGTTGCGCTACCGATTCGAAATTCTATGATGGACGCCAAAATAACTTCACAATAACTCAATAATTAAGTTAAGCGCATGACAGGGGTCAGAGAGAGAGAGGGAGTTACTTTTCAGAAGGGGAGGGCCCTTCTGAAAAGTAGCCCTACATACGTCAATGTGCGGCCCAATGTAGAGCAGTGTTGAGATCTACAACAATCTCGACACGGTATACCTCTATGAAGCGACGCGCTAAAGTGCCGCAATCGGCCATTTCAAGTTCAGTCTTGCGGACGTCGAGTCGTGAGTAGCTTACCGTCCGGTTGGAACGTCGAAGCCACGTGCGCCTCAAAGAAATTTTAAAAAGGGAAAGAGGATTTCTGAAAATGAAACCGCCGTAGTCCAAAAACGCAAAAGGCAACTAAAGGACACAAGTGGTTTTAATAGCAGACGGTAAAAGTCTGTCACGTCCGGGAGGACGTATTACGAGGATTAAAACTATTTCACGCAAAATGGCACTGTGGTAGCGTCGCCTGACCCTTTTGAAGTAAATGAATAAGCTGTCTACCCCATTAACCTCAAAAAAAAAAATACGAAAGAAACGCTGTCTATCGCAATGTAAAAACATTAAGTGTAAAAAAAAAAAACAACTTTTCACATGAATAATACTCCAAATATTACTTTTATTTACCATTAAATTTTGAACTGGATTTTTTTGAATTTTAAAATTGCACCATTTTTTTTTATATAATTTTTTTGTCCTTTATTCGGATTAATTATTAATTAAGCTTAATTTTAGTTCGAAACATACAATTGAGCGATTGTGGCGCGACTGTGTGGTGGCTCCGTGACAGTATTTATTTAGAAAATTGGTCGTGATTACTGAGAATTGCGATAACATTAGGCCGAAGACACATTAATTGAAGCCAATCTAATAGTAATTAAAGTAGTCGTATTGCTAATTTACCAATAACTACTCTAAGTTTAGTTTTAGTTGCTAAGTTTAAAGCAACTGTGGCGCAACTTTACCGCAATCTCAACATCTTGCACCCCGTTTTGCTCGACACAAAGCAGGGTACTGTCACACGACCACACAGCCGCGCCCCTCGCACACCTACACACACAAACACACCAACAGACAGACGGATCACATACATTTTGACATTCTCAAAATTAGGATCACGCGACAATCGAGAGACATTAATCCTTCTTGAAAGAAAAAAAAATAAAACTTAAAATTTAGAACCACGGCTTTTTATCTCCATTGTTTTCTTGCATCGTTTTTTTTTTTTATCATAAAAATAAAATAAACTTAAAAACTTGTAATTTCGGAGACGAGATTTGTAATTTGGCTTAGCATCTTTTTTCTAAAAAAAAAATCTATGTATTAGTACAAAAATATGAAAAAAATAATGCTTAGTGAATAGAACAATATTTTGTTTTTCAGCTTCAATTTTATCACATCACTTCATCAACTCCACACCGCGGCTTTATAGGACGTCGGTTTTACTCGCGGCTCGTCGGTGCTGATCGACTAGCGAGTAAAACAGTTTTGAACGTCGAGCCGAGTAGAAAGTGAAGCAAACACGAGCCGCGAGCCAGGCGAGTCGTTCATATTGCAATGATACACCGGCGAGTCCTAAGACCAAGGTTTTACTCGCTCGTCGATCACAGCCTTTAAACATTCAACAAAACTTTTTCGTCTTTTCAACCGATTATGACTTTTATTGTGTTGCAGTAAATAGTTGGTATTTTAACCACTCTTTTGCTTTTGATGTCATCCTTATGTCTAAAGAATAGACGTCAAAATCGGTTGAACGCACAGTAAAGAAAGTTTGTTTAAATGTACAATCTTATTGATACAGAATGTGTTGATGATGAAAAAGATGGATAAAATCGATTGCTGATTAATTGGGTATTTGACTTGAATTTTTTTATTGTTTTTATCAAAAAGTATCTTTACCCAAAATCGCAAATAGAAAAAAAAAATCAAATTCGTTCAATGTGAATAAAGTTAGAGAGATTTCAAATGTGGTGGGAGGGGAAACTGTCAAATAACAGTATAAGGATGCTCATACTGAAATGTGACGTCACCGCCGTCAGGTTACGTGTGCTCAACAGAGATAATAGCGATATATTCCCAACCACGCTCTCACTCTATGATGTTATTTTCAGTCAAATACCCAATTTGTTTCTTGATAAATGCTTTTTTATCTGCATATAGCCATATTACATTCCCGACGCCATTTAAAAAAAGAAAGACCGCTAGACCCGGCAAGTATCAAGTTCTACCTGTCATCTATCTAGATTTATAAGTCAAGTCTAACTATTAACTATTTTAATAATTATTAATTAATAAGACCTTTCAGAATTCGAGTTCAAAAGTAATAGCAATAATAATAATGTCAAAAATAAATAGTGTACAATAATAAGAATAATAAAATTTCGTAAACTTAAAATTTTCTTCGCAGTCAATTAAATGTCAAACATTTTTTTTTTTATATATATATAAATAAGTAATTTTTTAAGGTAATTTTTTTTTAAGGTAAAATTCCAAAAGATCCTATATATTCAAATAATCAGCTGCCAGGTACATGATGGGTTTATATTTTAACACTAAAAAGTACCACCTGAACATTATATGAGATGGTACTATGGTTCGAAGTGTGATGTTAAATACAATTGGTGATCAATAGTAACACTCGAGACTATTCTTAAGCTAGAAATACAGATATTACGTCTGGATGATATTGTATGACGAGATAGCTCTGAATGTCACTTTAAAGTACCACCAAAGCCCAAGTTGGACCTTCAAAACGTTTTTGAGGTACAATTTTATCCTCAATTAGAAATAAGTATCGCTTGAGCTATAGCTTCAAATGCCCTCTACAACTAAGTCTCAACTCTGGGTTAAAATAGCACTAAAAAGTACCCAAAATCACGAAAATACTACTGTAAATCTTCAAGTGTCGACTGTGTCTTCGTATTCAGGGCTGAAGTGTCACTAAAAAGTACCATTCTAGCCAAATGGGCTCAGTGATACCGCTGTAGACTTCGTGGAGTACAGTACCGTAGATCAGCTAAGGGACAGTGTGGTACCGGTTAGTGCACGTTAAGTACCGGGAGCGCCGGGTCGCGCGGGGCCTCAGTTGTCGCAGTAGACGGGCAGCACGGGGCTGCGCGGCCAATCTGATGTCTCTTCGTTCTCGCTGCTTTCACTGCCCGATCTGGTGATTGGAAAAATTATATTGTTAATAATTTATACGTCGGCTGAGAGAGTACAATGACCTGTAAGTAGGTAGTTAGTACGCAACGACCGGCAACTACCTACAGGTCATAGAACTCTCTCAGCTAATGTTTACTTAAAGAAATTAATTACGTACATGCGTATATTAATTCCGAGTTTTAGAAAAAAGGACTTTTTTTATTCTATATTTACAAATCTAGTGTTTCATGTAACGGATCGACCCTCCACGAGATTAAAACGATCAAAATTTAGCCGTATATGGGTGGTCAGAGGTTTTCAGACCCTAAAAGTAGCACAATGCCATTTGGTCACTATTTCAATAAGTTTTTTATATTTACTTTCCTAAAATTAGATAAGTTACTCCTTATAACGTGAGTTGTCTACCAGTGAGTCTGTCGAATCGTTCCAGCCGTTTCAGAGATTATCCGGAACAGACAGATATACACAATAATTAAAAAAAAAAATGCATTTTTGTACAGTACAAGTTACTCCTTACAGTTCATAAACCAAACTTACGTTGAAGATAGACGAGCCAAAATAAATCTATAAAGCGAAATATCACTCACTGATTACTCACGAAATCTCAGAAACTATAACACCTACAAACTTAAAATTTGGCAGATAGGTTCCTTATAGGGCGTAGACATCCGCTGAGAACGGATTTTACGAAACTCCTCCCCAACGGGGGTAAAACGGAGGTTGGAAGTTTGTATGGAGAACCCAATTCAATTCTCAATTCTTTATTGCGTACCATAATATATACATAGTTGGTAGGGAAATAGATAATAGTCACAATTATGGACCCTGTCGGGCACAGCATAGATAAATTTAGGTAGAAGAGAGGATGAAGGCACTGCTTGTTTTACTTATTACTTAGTTTAGAGTAACTAAATAATATATAATCTGTTGTGATAATATATAATCTGTTATGTTATAATCTGTTATGACTTTCGTGCGGGCGAATCCGTTGGCAGGAGCTAGTAAATAATAGAAGTATTGACCTGGTCCTGGTGGGCGTGGCGTCAACTGCGAAGTGTTGCTCCTCGATGGTCGGCAGCAAAGAGGTCAAGCGGTCTGTGGGCCGGAGCACCTGACGGAAGACAAATTACAAATTAACACATGTTAGTGAACTGATATGAAATATTTTTTAGCAGCAGCATAGCATAGTATCAGCATATAATTTCCTACTGCTGGGACTCGGGCCTCTCTGGGAGAGAGAATGGGCCGTGGGCAGGCCCAATGCGGGTTGGTGGATGCCACGTCTTAGTATTTTTGGTTCTAGGACATGCCGGTTTCCCCACGATGTTTACCGTCACCGTTTTGAGAGCAATGGTGATGAAATAAATTACACAGAGTAAAGCGCCTGGCTGGGTTTGAACACGCGACCTACAAATCATCAAGTCGCGGCCGTTACCACTGGGCCACAACTGCTCTCTAAATAATAAATAAATAGTTTTTAATATAATTTAATTAACAACTAAAATAAAAAAGCTTCAAAACAAAAATACGTCCAATGGTTTGTAGCGACAACTATGGCGCCACATGAGAACTACAAGAATCCTACATCGCGCAATAAAAGTTCTCCCCACGATTTGAATATTTATATACGGCAGTCCGAAATCATTTATCAGGTACAGTACGGCCGACGGATCTTGGCGCGCCTGAAGTTAGGCTCTGAGAACTTTAGCGCTCAAAATAAGCTAGCGTAAAAAATGATTTATAAAAATAAATGTCAATAACAGTTGTTAACAGCAATAACTGCTATTGGCATTTATTTTTTCAAACCATTTATTTTTTACGAGTGCATAAGCGCTTTAGTTCTCAGAGCCTAACTTCAGACGCGCCAAGATCCGTCGGCCGTACTGTACCGTCTGATAAAAAAAAAAATCCTTTATCATAAAGGTTCATAAGTTATAAGGTGGTACAAAGTTTGCCGGGTCAGCTAGTTGCTTAATATAAATACGGAGCACTGATAGCAATCAGTATAGTTGTCCTCAACGCAGTCTTACATTCGTCCTTTAAGCTACCGGCGCGAGCGTAGTCATATTCTTGTTAAACGGTGCTGGACTCAACATTTCTTTTTAGTGTCTCTGCTCTAAGTAAATAAAATGGTATTTGCTAAAATTGGACATTCCATTTAGGAGAACCATGCACATATTATGTGTGATAATGTGAGTGAGAACCATTTAAGTAAAACCATGGTCACAGACGAGTCCTCAACGTAGTCGTTTGTATTCAACGTTGTCATCCGCTTACCTTGAGCGTACGTTCGGACAAGCGCCACACGAGGCGCTGCCGCTGATCACGGCGCGCCTCGCAGCGCTCGTAGCGCGACACCACGTGGCGCACGCGCGCCCGAGCGTGCGCGAGAGACGAGTCGCACATCTGGAACAACACACACCACATCAATATGGATATTATTGAAGCATAATATTTTAGGAATGTGTAAAATCATCTAATGACTTCTCCCTCTCTGTGCGGAGCGGGAGGGAGCTGATTTTTACTGTTGTTTTCACATTGAACCTTTCTAGAATGGAAGGGCATTGTCATTGAAGCAAACCAATTTTTTTTGAGGACGAGTATTTCGTACACTTACTGATTAAAACCATGAAGTGTTCTGCAGTTACCTCACGCTAAAAAACGTACTAAACTCATACGAATCCAGTCGCGCGTCATGCCTAATGTATCGGACAATCTGAGATTTTATTTGTAATTATGTCTATGATTGCAGGTGAATTTAATCGTCTTATAATAGCAGGTTGATTTAATTGTCATGTTTATTATTGCAGGTTGATTTTTAATCGTCATGTTTATAATTGCAGGTTGATTTAATCGTCATGTTTATGATTACGGGTGAATTTGATCGTCATGTTTATGACTGCGGGTGGATTTAATTGTCATTTTTATAATCCAGGATGTTAGAGGAGGTATAACTTCTGTTACTTACATGGCAGTGCAGCTGCAGTTGCCGCGCGAAGTCGTACAGGTAGTAGGCGTGCTCCGGGATGGTACCACTCTCCTCGGCCGCAGCTAAGGACTCCGCCAACTGTTGCTCTGCAGACAAACAAGTAAATGTATTAGTCATTTGTTCATTTGGATTTCCAATAAGGCCTATTGACAACAGACGCAATTTTCGTTTATTGCATTTTCATTGTAAAATTGTATGTCGATTAAAATATTATTAGCGACCATAAACCGTATTTATTTACAAAATTACATTCATTAAAATCATAGATATTATTGTCCTCTTAGTTTTTTTTATTAAAAATGTTTTCCATAGTCTATGTCTAAACTGAAATGTTCCAGTAAGATTGTTGTCTATGAAAGTTTAATATCTCTCCATTGACATAACTACAAATATATGTGATCAGCAGTTAGCTTTTTAGGAGATAAACAATATATATATTATTTTTAATTTTACTGAGTATATAAAATTTATAAGATACTGTCTAACAAACGTTTGCTTTAACCGCCTATGTCGAATATATCCGATGAACACTCCCGCGTTTATTCCGCCAGGGTCGCACATCCACGCCCAAATATTCCATCTAGTCAGTTCTTCAATCCCCATAGTAACATGGGGATTGAAGAGCTAAACGAGATGGAGTACCCAGTCGCAAACACATAACCCTGGCGAGTAGGACGCGAAAACACTCGTTGAGCAAATCCGACGCAAGCGTGCTGCTACGTAATAATACATAGTTTTCCATCGACACGACTACATGCACACCGCTTAATTTGAACTAGCGACAATGCGTAGGGTAATCCGGTTTCTGCTAAGGGGACAGTCCGCGTGAACAGCGCGCTAACAAGCATCGCCACGCAAGCAGTGATGCAATCGTTGATGCTGAGGCGCACTAGTTTCTCTAGCCTTGAAGACATCTAAATTATAATTGGACGGGAAGACTGCAGCACGCAAATTGTTCCAGTCCCTCGATATACGCGGTATAAACGACGAGGTAAAACTGACCGTAGAGGTTTCAACAACGTAAGGGTGGATACTCTGAGATCGGTAGATCCACCCTGGATACTCGCCGTTCGTAAGGGTGTTGCCTCCCCTTTTTCGTAGTTCAAGATGATGATGATGATGTCACTATTTAAGTAACGTGACTAGACGGTAGTGAGCTATATTCACCTAGCTTGTAGTAGAGCAGCACGAGCGCCAGTTCGCTGGTGCGCGTGTTGACGCAGGCGGCGTCGCAGTTCAAGATGATGATGATGTCACTATTTAAGTAACGTGACTAGACGGTAGTGAGCTATATTCACCTAGCTTGTAGTAGAGCAGCACGAGCGCCAGTTCGCTGGTGCGCGTGTTGACGCAGGCGGCGTCGCAGTTCAAGATGATGATGATGTCACTATTTAAGTAACGTGACTAGACGGTAGTGAGCTATATTCACCTAGCTTGTAGTAGAGCAGCACGAGCGCCAGTTCGCTGGTGCGCGTGTTGACGCAGGCGGCGTCGCAGTTCAAGATGATGATGATGTCACTATTTAAGTAACGTGACTAGACGGTAGTGAGCTATATTCACCTAGCTTGTAGTAGAGCAGCACGAGCGCCAGTTCGCTGGTGCGCGTGTTGACGCAGGCGGCGTCGCAGTTCAAGATGATGATGATGTCACTATTTAAGTAACGTGACTAGACGGTAGTGAGCTATATTCACCTAGCTTGTAGTAGAGCAGCACGAGCGCCAGTTCGCTGGTGCGCGTGTTGACGCAGGCGGCGTCGTAGTTCAAGATGATGATGATGATGTCACTATTTAAGTAACGTGACTAGACGGTAGTGAGCTATATTCACCTAGCTTGTAGTAGAGCAGCACGAGCGCCAGTTCGCTGGTGCGCGTGTTGACGCAGGCGGCGTCGCAGTTCAAGATGATGATGATGTCACTATTTAAGTAACGTGACTAGACGGTAGTGAGCTATATTCACCTAGCTTGTAGTAGAGCAGCACGAGCGCCAGTTCGCTGGTGCGCGTGTTGACGCAGGCGGCGTCGCAGTTCAAGATGATGATGATGTCACTATTTAAGTAACGTGACTAGACGGTAGTGAGCTATATTCACCTAGCTTGTAGTAGAGCAGCACGAGCGCCAGTTCGCTGGTGCGCGTGTTGACGCAGGCGGCGTCGCAGTTCAAGATGATGATGATGTCACTATTTAAGTAACGTGACTAGACGGTAGTGAGCTATATTCACCTAGCTTGTAGTAGAGCAGCACGAGCGCCAGTTCGCTGGTGCGCGTGTTGACGCAGGCGGCGTCGCAGTTCAAGATGATGATGATGTCACTATTTAAGTAACGTGACTAGACGGTAGTGAGCTATATTCACCTAGCTTGTAGTAGAGCAGCACGAGCGCCAGTTCGCTGGTGCGCGTGTTGACGCAGGCGGCGTCGCAGTTCAAGATGATGATGATGTCACTATTTAAGTAACGTGACTAGACGGTAGTGAGCTATATTCACCTAGCTTGTAGTAGAGCAGCACGAGCGCCAGTTCGCTGGTGCGCGTGTTGACGCAGGCGGCGTCGCAGTTCAAGATGATGATGATGTCACTATTTAAGTAACGTGACTAGACGGTAGTGAGCTATATTCACCTAGCTTGTAGTAGAGCAGCACGAGCGCCAGTTCGCTGGTGCGCGTGTTGACGCAGGCGGCGTCGCAGTTCAAGATGATGATGATGTCACTATTTAAGTAACGTGACTAGACGGTAGTGAGCTATATTCACCTAGCTTGTAGTAGAGCAGCACGAGCGCCAGTTCGCTGGTGCGCGTGTTGACGCAGGCGGCGTCGCAGTTCAAGATGATGATGATGTCACTATTTAAGTAACGTGACTAGACGGTAGTGAGCTATATTCACCTAGCTTGTAGTAGAGCAGCACGAGCGCCAGTTCGCTGGTGCGCGTGTTGACGCAGGCGGCGTCGCAGTTCAAGATGATGATGATGTCACTATTTAAGTAACGTGACTAGACGGTAGTGAGCTATATTCACCTAGCTTGTAGTAGAGCAGCACGAGCGCCAGTTCGCTGGTGCGCGTGTTGACGCAGGCGGCGTCGCAGTTCAAGATGATGATGATGTCACTATTTAAGTAACGTGACTAGACGGTAGTGAGCTATATTCACCTAGCTTGTAGTAGAGCAGCACGAGCGCCAGTTCGCTGGTGCGCGTGTTGACGCAGGCGGCGTCGCAGTTCAAGATGATGATGATGTCACTATTTAAGTAACGTGACTAGACGGTAGTGAGCTATATTCACCTAGCTTGTAGTAGAGCAGCACGAGCGCCAGTTCGCTGGTGCGCGTGTTGACGCAGGCGGCGTCGCAGTTCAAGATGATGATGATGTCACTATTTAAGTAACGTGACTAGACGGTAGTGAGCTATATTCACCTAGCTTGTAGTAGAGCAGCACGAGCGCCAGTTCGCTGGTGCGCGTGTTGACGCAGGCGGCGTCGCAGTTCAAGATGATGATGATGTCACTATTTAAGTAACGTGACTAGACGGTAGTGAGCTATATTCACCTAGCTTGTAGTAGAGCAGCACGAGCGCCAGTTCGCTGGTGCGCGTGTTGACGCAGGCGGCGTCGCAGTTCAAGATGATGATGATGTCACTATTTAAGTAACGTGACTAGACGGTAGTGAGCTATATTCACCTAGCTTGTAGTAGAGCAGCACGAGCGCCAGTTCGCTGGTGCGCGTGTTGACGCAGGCGGCGTCGCAGTTCAAGATGATGATGATGTCACTATTTAAGTAACGTGACTAGACGGTAGTGAGCTATATTCACCTAGCTTGTAGTAGAGCAGCACGAGCGCCAGTTCGCTGGTGCGCGTGTTGACGCAGGCGGCGTCGCAGTTCAAGATGATGATGATGTCACTATTTAAGTAACGTGACTAGACGGTAGTGAGCTATATTCACCTAGCTTGTAGTAGAGCAGCACGAGCGCCAGTTCGCTGGTGCGCGTGTTGACGCAGGCGGCGTCGCAGTTCAAGATGATGATGATGTCACTATTTAAGTAACGTGACTAGACGGTAGTGAGCTATATTCACCTAGCTTGTAGTAGAGCAGCACGAGCGCCAGTTCGCTGGTGCGCGTGTTGACGCAGGCGGCGTCGCAGTTCAAGATGATGATGATGTCACTATTTAAGTAACGTGACTAGACGGTAGTGAGCTATATTCACCTAGCTTGTAGTAGAGCAGCACGAGCGCCAGTTCGCTGGTGCGCGTGTTGACGCAGGCGGCGTCGCAGTTCAAGATGATGATGATGTCACTATTTAAGTAACGTGACTAGACGGTAGTGAGCTATATTCACCTAGCTTGTAGTAGAGCAGCACGAGCGCCAGTTCGCTGGTGCGCGTGTTGACGCAGGCGGCGTCGCAGTTCAAGATGATGATGATGTCACTATTTAAGTAACGTGACTAGACGGTAGTGAGCTATATTCACCTAGCTTGTAGTAGAGCAGCACGAGCGCCAGTTCGCTGGTGCGCGTGTTGACGCAGGCGGCGTCGCAGTTCAAGATGATGATGATGTCACTATTTAAGTAACGTGACTAGACGGTAGTGAGCTATATTCACCTAGCTTGTAGTAGAGCAGCACGAGCGCCAGTTCGCTGGTGCGCGTGTTGACGCAGGCGGCGTCGCAGCACACGATCTCCAGCAGCTGCACCAGCTCCTCCTCCTGGTGGACAAACAAATCATTGTTATTACATACTAATATTTCTGTAAGGTACTTCCTAATTGTCTATGTACTAAAGTTGCCAGTCATTGTTCAAAATTTAATGCAATAAAATTGTACAACAAATTACCTACTTCCTTAAAACAGGATTTTTATAGCTGAACCTTCAAATCCAGTCTTCTTAAAGCGTATGTATTTATGATTTAAGTATCTGATTTTTTTTTATTATTTTTGTATTGGTTGACATTTATGACATTGTAATGATTTTATTTTAATTTCAAATTTAAATTGATCTAGTTTTAAGGATATACTATTATGTATGTTGTTATGAATAAAGATACTACTACTACTACTAAATAAACATGCTTTCTTTTGGAACACGTACACCTTGTCTTAGAACAATACCTCTACCATGAGTTTTAAGCAATAGTATTCGTCGCTACTCGATATTGACGTCGTAAATATTTTGTACATGGCAAATTTTCGTTCTGCAAGTGACCGCTAGAGGCGCTGCAAAATTTGCCATACAAAATATTTACAGCGTCGATATCGAGTAGCGATGAATACTATTGCTTAAAACTCATGGTAGAGGTATAGCACATAAGATAGTTGTCTACACAGTTGCTATGTTGAAATGTGTGACATACCTGGCAGCTGGGTGGCAGTATGATGGCGCACTGGTCAGCGTGCAGGCCCAGCATGGCGCGCAGCAGCCGCAGCCAGTCCAGCGCGGTGCTGGTGCGGCAGCCCGTCACCAGGCTTAGCTTGTCCACGATCACGCGCGACATGCGGACCACATCGCCAGCTGTGCACGCTGATTGGGATATTGATACTGGAATAGAGAAAAAAATCATTAGTTTAAGATTCAACTACCCATTTTCCCTAAAGGGCACTCATTATCCGTCATTATTGCACATCTCATTGTTGGACATAGGCCTCCTCAAAGGTCACCACAAGACCAGTCCTGTGTCCTTCGGATTCCCGTAAACACTGCTGGGACACAGGCCTCCTCTCTAAGAGAGGGAAATTGGCCGTAATCCATCACGCGGGCCCGGCGTGTGTTGGTGGAGGTCTTCGAATTTTTGGTTCTAAGACATGCCGGTTTCCTCACAATGTTTTCCATCACCGTTATGAGAGCAGTGGTGATGAAATAAATTACACAAAGTAATGCGCCTGGCTGGGTTTGAACCGTTTGTGTGAAGTGGTGTTTAGTTGGAATTGTCATGAGAAATAAGTACTCTGGTTATTGTATCAAAACTAAAATATGTGACGATCAAAATTAAGAATTATTTTGACGTTTTTTTTTTTTTTTGTTAAATCTATTTTTATTAGTAAGGGCCGATGGTGATAGCTGGTGGCGGTGTTGAGAGGAATGGTGATGACTTACCAAGTTCCTCGACAGAGATGCTGCGCTTCGTGTTCGTGTCGGCTGCATACTGCTCCAGCGCGATGTTCATGCAGGAGACGGTGATGCAGGGCACGTGACACGGGCGCACCTTCATCTTTGTTAGGAACCTGAAATAGTAAAATATTTTATTTATTTTAACTTAATATAAGAGTCTTATTCGTCGTGGAGTGTTGTGATGACTCAGTGGTTAAGGCACCCGCCTTTCAACCTCGCGGTTGCTGGTTCGAAACCAGGCAAGTACCAATGTGAATTCTTCAATTTTTTTTTTTTATCGATAGGCTCTCGTTTGACCACTATCTCACCTGATGGTAAGCGATGATGTGGCCGAAGATGGAGCACGCCTGCCCAGAAGTAACCTATTCACTCTTGACTAGATATTTTTTATTGTAGATGGGAATATCATCCAGTGTCATCTCCGCGCTCTTGGGCGAGGCGGAAGATAGTATCAGACTTTTACTGACTAAAAACACACCTGCTCCTTCGTTGTCTTTCATACCAAGGCCGCTCCTTGCAGAAACCGATCCTTGGCCCCAGTAGGCGTCGCCGACGACTTGGGTAACTTGAGCCCGTTACGGATGGTTACCTAATACGCGATCCGTTGTTTTAATCTACTAGATCAGTGTAGTTATTCTCACCTGTCGAACAAGCTGATGGCGTTGATGAGCACGTCGGCTGGCAGGTCGAACCACACCTTCAGACATCTCAGCACGTGAGCAGCGCCGTCGCGTGCCCCAGTCGTCACCTCTCCATTCTGTTGACAACAACGACACATAAATTAACAACATAAAATCACGACAGTATTTTTTTTTGCTAATATTTTTGGCTTGGATACCAAGTCCTTTAAGCCATGTCTTCGTGTAAAAACTTTGGTTTACCATTAGAATATCGATGTATACATTCTAATGTTTGTTTGTTTTGTAGTGTTTGGCAGTAAATGTATCAAGTCAACCTTTTCGGCAAACTACGCTGAGGTACCTTAATCAACACTACAATAAAATTTTCAGCTCCATTTTTACCGAGATCGCGCCTGTTTCAATGATTCCACATATTGTCCAGTTGCGCAGACACTTGAGATACAAAACTACACAGTTTTACATCACAATATCCACTAGGAATCAATTCGCGAATAATTAAAACAGCCGCTGAACTTCACTTAAAGAAATCCCGCCAAAAAACTTCACGACAGTATTGATCCTTGAGGGGTGACCAGAGTCAGTTTTTTTTTACTTTTACTGTATGTTTCAAAAGTAAATACTTACTCAAAGTAAAAAAGGCCAAATACAAGTAAGTAATACAATAAATAATATTGATCTTACTTTATAGTTTTAAGGCCAGTTGTTCTACCGTGGAAAAGCGCAGCGCGGGAAAAAATGAATAGCTGTTCGTTAGTCTCTCTAAAACTCGAGATCGGCTGGACCGATTTGGCCAATTTTGGTCTTGAAATATTCGTGATACTCCAGGGAAGGTTTAAACGGTGAGAAAGTATGGAAGAATTCACGAAAAAAAAAATCCTTTAACACAATATTCATTGACTATTTGGCGGTACGAAGTTCGCTCGGGTCAGTTAATCAATATTGACTGGCCTGTTGGTCTAGTGGTTAGTGGCCCTGACTGCTATGCCGGAGGTCGTGGGTTCGATTCCCACCCAGGACAAATGTTTGTGTGATGAGCACGATCATTTGTTCTGTGTCTGGGCGTTATTTATCTATAATATGTATGTATTTAGAAATATGTATGTGTTTATCAGCTGTCTGGTACCCATAACACAAGCTCTGCTTAGCTTGGGACTAGACGGTGTTGTGTGATAGTTGTGGAAATATAAAGCTGAAGAGTTTTTTTTGTATATTTGAACGCGTTGATCACAAGAACTACTGGTTCAATAAAAATAAAAATATCTTTTAGTGATTAGCCCGTTTATCGAGAAAAAAGAATACCTCTATTTTCTGACCTACTTTTTTTTTTGGGTATATTACAATACTAAATACACTTGTAATTTTCAAAACGTTTAATTTCGCAAGTACTTAGTTACAAAATGGTCGTGACTTTAGCAGCGATTTGACGAATTAGCATCTTTTGAAGGCTGCAACATTCCTAATACGCGTGGAGGTCAGGTTTCTAAATAAATCTATGTTTTTTCTTTATTTTCTTTTATTAGAAATATAATACTTTGCACAAGAAATAATACGCGGCAAATAAGTAGAACCCTGTCGCTACACGCAGCTCTCACCTCGACAAAGACCCGAAAATCGGTTGATGTAGCAAAAAACTTATGAGTATTTCTCAAAATACATGTACATCTTTGAAAAAAAAAGTGTGCTTTGAAACAGTTCAAAAGTTTTATATTTATAAATCATCACACAAAAAAAACACACACTCAATTTTGTAGGATGAATATTAATCTTTAAGATAACGAAGAATTATAGCTATAATCATACTTATTATCAAATATTTCGATATTTTAAAAATAGCTTTTTTTACCTTTCATACAAAAACCTGTTTGCCACTCTACCTTTTTCATGTGTTTTTGTTTCATAAAATGCGATACGTAACTAAATTATTGTAAATTTCTTTGTATCATCGTTCTACAGTAATCGCAGTTTCTGTATCAAATTGATTTTCTATGGGGTGTCATAGTGAATTGGCAATTTAAAGCAAAAAAACAAAATGAGTCGCTCTCATTTACTATTTAGTTATTACTCTTTAGTTACGATTTATTTCTACTTTCCCATGATTTCTGAACGATTCCGTAATTTTTTTACACGGACAACACTAGCTTCACTCTGATTGGCTATTGGTTTGACGTCTCCGCCATTACATCTATCGTGAAAATCAGTGAGAACGTGTGTGTTTTGTGGGGTTACTTTTTCGAGACAGGAAGTAAAATCAGCGATTTTTCATAGAACGGTAAGTCTTCATTTACCCATTTTTTGTAATACGTGTTGTACGAATATTTAATAAGCTTTTATATTTGCTGTAACAGCTTTTATCAATAAATATATTTTTTCTGACCTCAATTTGTCTAATATTTCGTAACGTTTTTTACGAATTTCGTTACGTAACGAAAAAGTACAACATAAAGCTGAGTGTATACTGTTATAACCTGACTAAGCATAGTAATATTCACTACTTAATTTATGAAAAAAAAATATATAGAGCGTCAATAACTAAAGGATTGGATATTATCTGCTATATAGAAGTGCCACCAGCAAAAAATAATGAAATAATTTAAATTACGTTTTTATGTGATTTAACAACTTTTTACCCCTGATATTACTTACATGAAGTTCTATTGAGAACTTCCTCCTTTTCGTCGGTTAAAAAACCTCGCGGCTTTGTTTCAATTCGCTTGAGAATAGAATTATACCGATTGTTACAAATACTTAACTCTTGCTAATGACACTTCTGTAGAGATGCCCACTATACTTGTTGGTTTGACTTATCAAATTGGTTATTACTTACAACTGCTTATATACAACTGCATTACTTCTTTTGTTTTTTAAGGAATGCCGCCAAAAACCAATGCCGAAAGGCAAAAAGCTTACAGAGAACGACTCAAAAAGGATAAACCAAATAAATATGAGGAAATCCGTGTCAAACATTTGGAAAAAGTTAAAGAAAATATCAAAAAGAAAAAAGAAATTCTTACAGAAGAAGAAAAACAAGAGCTACGAGCAAAGTGGAGACAAGCCAATGCTATAAGAGCTGAAAGAAAAAAAAAGGCCTACTCTACGACAAAACAAAACAACACATTGGAAGTAAGAAAAAATGCTAAAAATAATACAAATATCCTAAAGGAGAGACTACAAAAGCTTACTGAAGAAAATACTCAATTAAAACGACGAAATAAAAATTTAAGACAGGCCTGCAATCGGATGAAAAAGCGAGTGGAAATTCTGAAAAAACGACTACCCCAACAAATTAGGCCTGATAATGATGCTATTTCCATTGAAACTCGTCAGTGTGATGACACACCGTTAACAAAATCGAATAGTTTTTTAGAAGAAACTTTACCAAATGTGTCCGTGACGGAAAAAGAAAAGGTAAAAAAGAAGTTAATTTTGCTTAACACAATTACAGATTCTTTAAAAACAGAGTTTAATAAAGCAGATACCAAAGAGAAGAAAGTACTAAAAAAAGTTGCTACCAACGATATTGCAAATAAATACAAATTAAAAACAGCTATTTCTAATGTTCTTGGTCTGAAAGGAAGAATAAGAAAGACGAAATCAATAAACGAAATGAAAAAGAAATTCATGAAAGATATACAAGATTTCTTTGAAAGAGAAGATGTAAGTAGACCTAGTGCGGGAAAAAACGAGTGCATAACGAGAAACAAAGAAAAAGTGCAAAAGAGATATTTAATGGAACCAATATACAAGCTCTATAGAAAATACAGGTTAGAGGGTGGTAAAGCGTCTTTGCAAACTTTTTATCGTTTTCGACCGTTCTCCGTTGTGAAACCAAGACTTCAAGATAGGAATACTTGTGCTTGCATAAAGCATAGTAATTTATCTTTCAAGGCAATATCGTTGAAGAAGCTAGGTTTGCTTCAGACATCTGACATTGACGAACTTATGAAAAATGTCACTTGCAGTAAATGTTTTAAATGCATGTACTCTGAGTGTTCTGAATGCAAAAATAAGAAACTAGCTGTTGATTTGACAATAAATGAAGACAGCCCTGTGGAGTGGCTTCAATGGAAAATAGGCACACACACTTATATTAAAATTGACAAAAAGAAATGCGTAGAAAAACAGACGAAAAAGTATTCAAAACAGGTAGTGAAAGGGACAGTGAATGCATTGATAAAAGAATTTCAAAATGATGTTCAAAAATTTAAAACTCACTACTACAATGTTCAACATCAGTACTTGGCGTGGAAAAAGTGTATTGAAAACCTTGATGAAGACGAAGCTGCATTGATTTGCGATTTTTCAGAAAACTTTTCGTGCAAGCAGTCTGAAGAAATTCAGGCGATACACTTCGGAGGGTCTAGAAATCAAGTCACATTGCACACTTGCGTCCTTTACAGAAAAAATGTGAAACCCCAATCGATATGCTCCATATCCCCAAATAATGAACATGGTCCTGGAGCAATCTGGGCCCATTTGGATCCAATAATGAAACTGTGCCAACACTTTACCATTAAAAAGATTCATATATTTTCTGATAGCCCTACAACTCAGTACCGCCAAAAACATAATTTTTTCTTGTTCCAACATAATATAAAAGAATACGGATTTGAATATGAGTATTTCTCAAAATACATGTACATCTTTGAAAAAAAAAGTGTGCTTTGAAACAGTTCAAAAGTTTTATATTTATAAATCATCACACAAAAAAAACACACACTCAATTTTGTAGGATGAATATTAATCTTTAAGATAACGAAGAATTATAGCTATAATCATACTTATTATCAAATATTTCGATATTTTAAAAATAGCTTTTTTTACCTTTCATACAAAAACCTGTTTGCCACTCTACCTTTTTCATGTGTTTTTGTTTCATAAAATGCGATACGTAACTAAATTATTGTAAATTTCTTTGTATCATCGTTCTACAGTAATCGCAGTTTCTGTATCAAATTGATTTTCTATGGGGTGTCATAGTGAATTGGCAATTTAAAGCAAAAAAACAAAATGAGTCGCTCTCATTTACTATTTAGTTATTACTCTTTAGTTACGATTTATTTCTACTTTCCCATGATTTCTGAACGATTCCGTAATTTTTTTACACGGACAACACTAGCTTCACTCTGATTGGCTATTGGTTTGACGTCCCCGCCATTACATCTATCGTGAAAATCAGTGAGAACGTGTGTGTTTTGTGGGGTTACTTTTTCGAGACAGGAAGTAAAATCAGCGATTTTTCATAGAACGGTAAGTCTTCATTTACCCATTTTTTGTAATACGTGTTGTACGAATATTTAATAAGCTTTTATATTTGCTGTAACAGCTTTTATCAATAAATATATTTTTTCTGACCTCAATTTGTCTAATATTTCGTAACGTTTTTTACGAATTTCGTTACGTAACGAAAAAGTACAACATAAAGCTGAGTGTATACTGTTATAACCTGACTAAGCATAGTAATATTCACTACTTAATTTATGAAAAAAAAATATATAGAGCGTCAATAACTAAAGGATTGGATATTATCTGCTATATAGAAGTGCCACCAGCAAAAAATAATGAAATAATTTAAATTACGTTTTTATGTGATTTAACAACTTTTTACCCCTGATATTACTTACATGAAGTTCTATTGAGAACTTCCTCCTTTTCGTCGGTTAAAAAACCTCGCGGCTTTGTTTCAATTCGCTTGAGAATAGAATTATACCGATTGTTACAAATACTTAACTCTTGCTAATGACACTTCTGTAGAGATGCCCACTATACTTGTTGGTTTGACTTATCAAATTGGTTATTACTTACAACTGCTTATATACAACTGCATTACTTCTTTTGTTTTTTAAGGAATGCCGCCAAAAACCAATGCCGAAAGGCAAAAAGCTTACAGAGAACGACTCAAAAAGGATAAACCAAATAAATATGAGGAAATCCGTGTCAAACATTTGGAAAAAGTTAAAGAAAATATCAAAAAGAAAAAAAAAATTCTTACAGAAGAAGAAAAACAAGAGCTACGAGCAAAGTGGAGACAAGCCAATGCTATAAGAGCTGAAAGAAAAAAAAAGGCCTACTCTACGACAAAACAAAACAACACATTGGAAGTAAGAAAAAATGCTAAAAATAATAAAAATATCCTAAAGGAGAGACTACAAAAGCTTACTGAAGAAAATACTCAATTAAAACGACGAAATAAAAATTTAAGACAGGCCTGCAATCGGATGAAAAAGCGAGTGGAAATTCTGAAAAAACGACTACCCCAACAAATTAGGCCTGATAATGATGCTATTTCCATTGAAACTCGTCAGTGTGATGACACACCGTTAACAAAATCGAATAGTTTTTTAGAAGAAACTTTACCAAATGTGTCCGTGACGGAAAAAGAAAAGGTAAAAAAGAAGTTAATTTTGCTTAACACAATTACAGATTCTTTAAAAACAGAGTTTAATAAAGCAGATACCAAAGAGAAGAAAGTACTAAAAAAAGTTGCTACCAACGATATTGCAAATAAATACAAATTAAAAACAGCTATTTCTAATGTTCTTGGTCTGAAAGGAAGAATAAGAAAGACGAAATCAATAAACGAAATGAAAAAGAAATTCATGAAAGATATACAAGATTTCTTTGAAAGAGAAGATGTAAGTAGACCTAGTGCGGGAAAAAACGAGTGCATAACGAGAAACAAAGAAAAAGTGCAAAAGAGATATTTAATGGAACCAATATACAAGCTCTATAGAAAATACAGGTTAGAGGGTGGTAAAGCGTCTTTGCAAACTTTTTATCGTTTTCGACCGTTCTCCGTTGTGAAACCAAGACTTCAAGATAGGAATACTTGTGCTTGCATAAAGCATAGTAATTTATCTTTCAAGGCAATATCGTTGAAGAAGCTAGGTTTGCTTCAGACATCTGACATTGACGAACTTATGAAAAATGTCACTTGCAGTAAATGTTTTAAATGCATGTACTCTGAGTGTTCTGAATGCAAAAATAAGAAACTAGCTGTTGATTTGACAATAAATGAAGACAGCCCTGTGGAGTGGCTTCAATGGAAAATAGGCACACACACTTATATTAAAATTGACAAAAAGAAATGCGTAGAAAAACAGACGAAAAAGTATTCAAAACAGGTAGTGAAAGGGACAGTGAATGCATTGATAAAAGAATTTCAAAATGATGTTCAAAAATTTAAAACTCACTACTACAATGTTCAACATCAGTACTTGGCGTGGAAAAAGTGTATTGAAAACCTTGATGAAGACGAAGCTGCATTGATTTGCGATTTTTCAGAAAACTTTTCGTGCAAGCAGTCTGAAGAAATTCAGGCGATACACTTCGGAGGGTCTAGAAATCAAGTCACATTGCACACTTGCGTCCTTTACAGAAAAAATGTGAAACCCCAATCGATATGCTCCATATCCCCAAATAATGAACATGGTCCTGGAGCAATCTGGGCCCATTTGGATCCAATAATGAAACTGTGCCAACACTTTACCATTAAAAAGATTCATATATTTTCTGATAGCCCTACAACTCAGTACCGCCAAAAACATAATTTTTTCTTGTTCCAACATAATATAAAAGAATACGGATTTGAATATGCAACTTGGAATTTTTTTGAAGCCTCTCACGGCAAAGGGCCAGCTGACGGGGTTGGTGGGGCATTAAAGCGCCAACTTGACAATCATATTTCACATGGCAATGACATAACCAACGCAAAAGAAGCATATGACTATTTAATGGTTAACAGTAAAGTAAAAATGTTTTATGTTAATGAAAACGACATTCAGAAGATGACCAAAAATATCCCTGAAAATATTATTCCCATAAAAGGAACAATGAAGCTGCATCAGATTGTAACGGATGGCAACACGACAATTAAATATAAATTGCTGAGCTGCTTTGATTGCCAGAAAAACATCTGCTGTGATTGCTACTACACTAAAGAACATGAACTTCTATCCAACACCCTATCAGAACCAAAAGCATCATGCAGTAACAAACCGCAAGCCTTGAAAAAACAAAAACCAGCAGCGAAAAGATTCAAAAGAATAAATAGTTCTACTACGACGGAGAGTGATGTCAGTATAAGTTATCATAGTGATTCAGATCTGATAGATGCGGATTTTTGGAGTGAGGACAATGATTTACCCAGGATAGATGACAGAGAGAGTGATCAAGACTTAGAGGTGAATGTCCATTTGAGAGCAAATATAAAAGAGATTTATTTATGATTTTTGACGTATTTTAGGGTCAAACACAAATAAAAAACTAATAAATACCTTTCAAAATCAATCATAAAAAAAAAATATTTTTAAATACACTTTGATGTCATGTTTTTAATTTTCAGGACACATCAAAGGAGGAAAATGTTAAACGGCAACCCCCAGAACAAGTAACATTGTTATCTTCGTCAAGATTTATGTCTGCAAACCATGCTTTCTATGATACTGAAGTAAAATGCCTCAAGGCAGACGAAACACAACAAGGCAAAGAAAACTTTAAGAATAAAGGAAAAGGAACAGGGAAGAAAACAGCAAAGCAACAAAAAGATATGGAAGAAGACAAATATCCAATTGATATAATGAATGTATTAAAACAAAAAGGTGAAACAGACAAACCAAGTAAAGAAATAAAAAGTCATGAGGAAGAAGGATCAACAACTGATATCAATACAAAGCCAATAATTCTCGAGGATTTAATAAGTGACGAAGCTGTAACTACGGATGAAAAATATATGAGTGATGCAATGTCATTTAATGAACCGGAGTTTAATTTCAATGATTTGGACAATGTAGATGTTATAATACAAAATAATAATGCAACAAAAAATAACACTGAATATGAAAATAATGAAAATGTACCAATTGAAGGCACTCACAAAGTCAAAGGCGAAACATGTGGACTGACTATTCTTAACGACGAAATACTGGAAAATATACACACAAAAAAGAAAGTGGTTTATAAAGGACTTAAACCTCTATCGCTTAATAATTATCTTCACGCGCCAAAGCGATGTGATCCAAAGATTAAAAAACGGATTGTCAAACCAAATGTGTTTCGGAAAGAATTCAATTATTACAAAGATAAGGAAGAAATTTATAAAGCGCTAATGGATAGTGATTCTAATTAAGTTTTTTTATGTTTAAAATAACGTCAGGTTTTCATTTTTAAAAGATTGGGAAAAAAAAATAATTTGATTAAAATAGTATGAATGATTACTCCCTTATTTTATTTCTAACCCCTTAAGTATTTGGGTACATACTTACAAATATTTCGTATTGAATAAATGAAGAGCATTCACAATATTTCGCCAATGTGTAACCAGCCTTATGGTTACTATTTAGTTACATCTAAGGACTATTTCGTAACAATATTTCGTTACTACCATTTCGTTACGTACATTTATTTTGAGAAATACTCTTATATTTCGACACTATCCGAGGGAATCAAAATTCATAGGGCACTTCCCGTTTTGCCTTAGAATCCTGAAATTTAGCACGAAGCAAGGTCCCATAGGCCATAGCACTCAGAAAAAATCTGAAAAAGTGTAAAGTAGTAACGCCACAAAAAAAAAAAATTTGCGATTCGGAAAAATGTTCGTAACTCAATTCGGTAATCGATATTTTTTCATAAGCGTACGGAGCTCTCAGTTAGCGAGTCCGATTCGCACTTGGCCAGTTGTTTTGTAATTCGCAAGGATATTTTCAACTAACGAGTAATATGGTACTAATAAACACTCGATTGTGAGCGATGAGATAAAGCTACCGCCTTATTGGATCCCCATGGCCTTGACCAAGAGAGACGCTTGGAGTTTGGAGTATAGCCTTTGTGAAACGGTATCACGTGTTCGCAGTGTGGACTTATTTGATGATGTTTACGTTAACGGCTTTTGTTAAAGGATTAGTTTAGGTGATTTTTAGTTCCAAAGAGCTTGTGCTATTAGTACAATATACAAATGATAAACATACTTGTATATTTCTAAATGTATGTATTTTAGAAATAAACCGTTAATTTAAACGTCAGCTGAGCGAGTCCAATGACCTGTAGGTAGTTAGTTAGCAACGACCGACAACTACCGACAGGTCATTGAACTCGCTCAGCTGATCTTTGTTTAAAGAAATTAATTTCATACATGCGTAAATTCGATTTTTAGAAAAACAGTAATTTATTTTTTTAATTTTATCTTTACAAATCGATAGTGTTTCATGTACCGGATCGAACCTCAACGGGATTAAAATGATCAAAATTTAACGGTGTATAATTAGAAATATATAAGTTATGTTTATCAGTTGTCTAGTACTCATAGCACAAGCTTTGTTTAGTTTGGGACTAAGGAGCTATTCAAGGGGTTTTTTTTATGGTAGGTAAAATCATCCAATGACAAATCCCGCACATGGAGGTGCATTTTATTTTTGATGACATGGGGGATGGGGGTCTGGACGGTGATTACGTCAGCAGTACCTACATATTTTTAGTTTTTTTAAGAGAAAGACGTCGAATTTTCAAAATCTTTGCTGACGAGGGGGGAGGGGGTTAATGTTTGCCACAAATCTGCTTACGTAATAATTGAACGGCCCCTAATGGCGTTGTGTGAAAGTTGTAGAATATTGTAATAATTCGTTACCTCAGATTCAGCAGGCAGGCACAGTTTGGGCTGCGCCTTATGTTCGAGCAGCAGGTACTCGTTGAGCGTCGCGTACAGTCTTTGCGCCTCCTCCTCGGGAGAGCGCTGTCGCGACGTGGATGCCTCCGATTGGCCAGCATCCGGGTGCCCCGCGCCCGATCTCAACATTATCGGGATTATTGGCGCGAGTTGAGGGTGAATCGGCACCTGTATTAACACATCAAATTTTTATAGTTATGAGTAAGGGCGTGGAAATATGTCTACTGCACGGCACCGCCACCGTACAACGTCACGACGCCGCTCCCGTGCGGCGGTGTCGTGCCGCGGCACGATGCCGTGTACGGTGTGCCGCGGGCACAAGCCATCGTTAAATTTTTGTCTTGATATGGACCGCAAAAGACCTATTATTCAGCACGATGGTTGTTGTCTTGTCTTGTGCCTGCGGTGCACCGTACTCGGCACCCGCCGCGGCACGACGCACTCCAACGGTGGCGGCGTCGTGACGTTGCACGTTGGCGGTGACATGCCGTTGACATATGTCCACGCTCTTATAATGTGCAACCTAAATATCATTTTTAAGGGTCTATTGTCTAAACCAACCCGTATTCCCGGTTTGGCCCGAATGTGATGACGGGACGAGCTAGAGCGATTTCGCCAGAACTGTAAGGGCTGTTTACGGAGACGCGGCGCGTCGGGCGGTCGTCGTACATTGCCATATTTGTGCTATTTGTGTGCCCGTTGTGTTCGCGCGTGCAATGACGCGGCCCGCAGCTGCACTGTACGACGAACGCCCCACGCGCCGCGTCTCCGTTCACAAGCACTAAGGAAGAAGCGCGGGCTAGCGAATGATGAGAGTGAAGAGAGACCTTTGCCCAAGATTGAAACAGAATAGGCTAGCAATAAAAGGGGTCTACTAATAAGTGCAGATTTTTTTCATGAATTAGATCCAAGGTTCAAATGACAATACTCACAGGACTTCGTAAAATAGAAAAACTATGCTTTAGTAAGGAAGTTATTACATAAGAAGTACGTCATGTCTCTATAGAAAAGGACCGAACGATAATGCAGTTGAGCGTAAATATATCTAATGCGTAAGAACGAATTTAAAACGTTTAACAAGTTGATACAAGTTGATTTTGAATCATAATTTCACCGCTCGCAATATTGAGGGTGAGTAAGCATTCGACAATGTCGATAACTGACACATTCTGAATTTACGGTATTAATCTTATTAATCTTTTATCGTATGCTGTGATTCTGCTTACTTATGCATCATCTTGGTCACAAATGAAGCGATTGGACGTGGACTATTATTACAATCGCCTGTTCACTTATTGGGCACCCTACAAATACCTTTTTTGTTCGTTTTTCTAGCCTAGTTCAATTTAATCTCCTGAACTAAAGCCTCCTTGACTTCCGTCACCTTTCGCGAGACCGCGTGTCCTCTTTTCAGATCATAGACGACCACTGGTGGTGTTGGATCACTTTCGGTGCCAAGGCATACGGGTCGTAAATAATAGAAAAAATTTAATTAGTTCTGAGCATGAACACAGGTCAACAAATAGCTACTTATACCAACGGCTCAGGAGGCGAGTTATAGCCACATGAACCATTTTGCTACGTCCTTGGCACCGAAAGAGTTTATGTTCAAGAGATGTTCGCAACACAAAAGGGAATAAGAAGTGAATTAAAGGATTGTAATTGTGATTATAATGTGATTGTAAGGAAAGTAATTTGTACAATTGGAAAAATGTGCCATCAAAAACACAATCATTCCATTTTGCTCAACAACACATTTTTCATTATGGCAGCAACACGTTACAGTATGGCCTCCAATATGCTGAGTGCGAGTCGATTTTACGTTAACCTGATCGAAGCGTTTACCGCATTCAGCTCTCTGATTAGTTAAGAACTTGGAGCATGGTAATCGGAACACTTAACGTTAAACTAACTCGCACTAGGCACTTTGAACTACAAAAAATCTGAAAAACTCTTACCTAAGCGAGTGCAGGAGCAATCAGCGGCTTGTTGTCGTTGTATATGCCCGCACCGATCCGCCCACAGCTCGTGTCCCGACGGTTAGAGCGACCGGGCGCGGAGGCCCTAGTACCTGACACAAGAGAGAGCGCTGTCAACGCACTGCAGCCTTGGTAGGCCGCGGAGCGATGATACAGGGTGACGGGAGAAGAACAAAGGAGTTGGAAAGATCAGGAGTACAGGACACAAGAAAATGTATTGGATGTGTTCAGAATGTCGTCGAGGTAAACGCAAAAATATTTTTTGAAATAAAAGTGAAGTTTCTTTTAAACAAATATCAGAAAGCTACACTGGAACTTATATAAGCTTCAAATTATAATTATTCAAATATTTTATAACTAATTTAAAGATATAATTTCTAGAAATATAATTTATGGGAATTTATTGAGATTTGATTATAACCTTTCACGAGATCCAATTACGAAATTTCGCTAAATACTGATCAATTGACAATAGGAACTATAAATTATACGCTATCTTGGTAATTTCAAGGATGAAGGGATCTGGAGATGGAAGATTCAGGAGCTACAGCTCGAGAAGGCTACCGGGAGCAATGTTTTGTTGAAAAACAATTGCCCAGCGACCAATGCGCCTCTCAAACAGGTCAGATACGCTACAAACAGTGGTTGAGCACTGATGTAGGGCGTACAATGCGCTCTGAGCGAGACGCAAAGACACTAGCGTTTAGAAAACACAAGTAAAATGCCACGGTCTATCCCTTAGCCCTAGTATACACCGAGTTAAGCCTCCTGGATTAACTCTTAATACTATATTTATGTGAACCTTTGACAGTTCTAGCGCAGCAAGCGACTGGGGCTTCTTGACAGGGATTAATTAAAATAGCAGTAGAAAATCTTTTAAATATACCTGTAAAATTGGAACAGTGAATATGGCACATGGATCGATATGAGATGTAATTTTAGTGGCATAAAAATGATTACCTACGTACAAAGTATTGAAATCAACCAGTGTCTTTTGGTAGCATAATAAACGTATTGTGACGGCTTCGGTAAATGTTGACGGAACTATAAGATGCAATGTATACAATATAAGGAAGTTTGGCGTGACTTCTTGGGGTAAAGCAAATTGATTCCTAGTGCATATCGAAATGTAAAATTGAAGTAGCTTTGTACCTAAAATGTCTGTGCAACTGGACAACATGTGGAGTCATTGAAACTGGCGCGATGTGGTAAAAATGGAGCTGAGAATTGCAGTACTAACTACCTCAGTGAAGTTTGCCGAGAAGGTCGACTTTGCAGCCAAATAGTTCAAAAACAGTAGAATGTGTACACCCATATTCTAATGATAAATAAAATAATTGACTATTCATACGAAGATATAAAAATAAGTTTTTTGACAAGTAAACCATTTTTTGTGCCCTCTTAATTATAATAATATAAACAATATATAGCAGAGTAATACGACCTGTTTGATACTTATTATGACCATGTCATGTGTTACATTGTAACTTGTAACCGAAGCTTCCGCTTGACGTCATCTCTTAATCATAAGAAGAAGTACTTCAATATGTATAGTCAATTGGAGAGATAAGTATGCGAGAGATAAGTATGCGGGCTGCAGATGTACGATTTTTTTTTATTACTTTTATATCATCGATAAGCTCACATTTGACCACTACCTTACCTGATGGTAAGCGATGATGTGGTCGCCGATGGAGCACGCTTGCCTAGAAGTAACCTATTCACTCTTGACTTAAGACCCCTAAGTTGTAACTATCAGGAAACACAGACTCCACTCCGTGGGATGTCCTCGACACATAATGTTTGAACTATCATGGCGGTCGACCTTGAATGCGCACTAACAGATTTTTGGGTCGATATCGAAGCGAAGGGCTGCCGATCTTAGCAACGGGTTCAATTTATTTGCCGCGTACTTTACCTAGGTTACATAATTGTGATTTAAATATTCTTATTGCTTCATTTACAAAACAACACCAACTTGTAATACGCATACTAATTAATACGGATAATGTTCAGCCATTGGCTCAAGTTGTTTTTACTTCCATTCGCCACTACACATAACAATATGGCCTTAATAAAATAAACATAATCGTTGAACAACATTCTAGTTATGAATTGTTAATTTTACTTGTGTGAGGCCAAGTAGCCATTCAAATAAGAATAGGATCGAATCAGCGCCATATTGTGACGTCATAGCTGTCAAATCGAATGGGGTAGGATGAGCAAGCGGGTTTTTTTTTAAATTAATTTATTGACGAATAATGAACGAAATAATTCAATTAGAATCTAATTCTTCAATTCCGCTCATCTCAACCGATTTGGGGCGCATCAGTTGGATGGTTTTAAAGTCTACATACAGCGAAAATAGCTAGAAGCAATTTTTTCTATGCATACTCGTGCATCTTAAAAAGTAAATACCAATTGAATGTTTAAAAACCCTACCGCAGTTAACAAACGAGCTGATGACCTTGAACACCGGCACAGATCTTCACAAATTGTAGCTAAGAACCATCTCGATATCTCTGTACAAAATTTCACCGTTCTAGATCCTAGAGTTTGGGCTTGGCGTTGATGACTAAGAGCCAAATTCACCAATAAACTAATCGCGATTCGTTCAAACAAAACGCAGTTTGAGCGCCTAATCGAGATAATAGCTTCATTTTGCGTTTCACCGCTATGAATTAAACCTAGTTTACGCTAAACTCAGTTTCAATTCTTTTGTTGTCGCCCATGTTACGACAAGGTTCTTTAAACTAGATTACCCTGAGCTCAGTTTAGTTGAACTGAGTTTTTAAATTGAATGATGAAATCAGGCCTAAGAGCTCAGGGTAATCAAGAAAGTAATCGCGATTATATATAACAAAACGCAGTTTGAGCGCTTAATCGAGATTATAGCTTCATTTTGCGTTTCACCGCTATGAATTGAACCTAGTTTACGCTAAACTCAGTTTCGATTCTTTTGTTGTCGCCCATGTTTATGACACGGGTCTTTAAACTAGATTACGCTGAGCTCAGTTTAGTTGAACTAAGTTTTTATATTGAATGATGAAATCAGCCCTTAAACTATACCATACTGGGACTACGGGTAACCTTTGCAGAAGTCCACCCATGGCCCTAGTAGGCTTAAGCCCCGCTGGGACTCTCCAGTAAATAAAATCGAGTAAGAATGCTGCTAGTCTTCTGGGTACATTTCCGGATGACAGCGATGTGGAGGAGTACTTCGACGCCTGAGTGTACTGTGTTTTTGTATTATATGTATGTACACAAAGGTAGGTTTTAGTATAAATAGTTTAGTTAATATTTAATATTTTGTACATGTGTAGATATCATTTGTAATAAATAAATTGGATAAGTAAGAATTGAATATCTCATTTCTCATATAAATATTCTACAAAACGACCAATAAAAATGTTCCACTCGCCTGAAAACCAAGATAAAATCTTGGTTATCACAAGGATTACTCTTATTTTCTTATCTTAACATTGTGACCTTAATGTGGCTTAGAAAAATCTTGATTTCGACACGAATTTTCCGTCTGCTATCGAGAGTAGTCTGTAGACTACAATAAAATGACAATATTTGTCACGGTTCTATTGTCAGTTTTAACACGGTCGCTCACATTTCTTTAAGACAACCAAGATTTTTTGAGTTTTATAAAAAGATGTATGATCCATGTTAAAAAAACCCGCATCAAAATCCGTTGCGTAGTTTTAAAGATCTAAGCATACATAGGGACAGACTGCGGGAAGCGATTCTGTTTTATACTATGTAGGGAAAATAATTTGTCTTTTTGTTCATTTTCATCGTATTTTTTTTAGCGTTTGCCGCTCTGTACTGTTTATTTTTTTGCTAACATGAAATCTGTAAAATGTAGAGAAAAATGTTATAATACAGATTTAATAACCCACGTTCGTAACGACACGAACCTGGTTACTTATCGCCTTTGTTGATTGTACCCATTGATAGAATATAAGGGAAGTTACGTTACGCGCCAACATCGCAATCAGAAAACCTGGACTCGAAACTCACACATCTACTCTACCTATAGTTATTGATAGACAAGGCCGGCGCTGTCGTGCGAGCGAAATAGCGTTAGCCGATGAATGTGTGATCGTCGCGACCGATGTGAAATCGTGACATATTGGCACAATTTTAGCGATCCACGCTCTTGAGGCGAGTCACCTATCTTTCGCTGTTTTGACTGTACCTCCTTCTTGTAGCGTATGTACCGAATTGTGGGTACATTGATATTTATAATTTATGTTAACCTGTTGAATACCGTAATTAGAGACACAATAGAAAGACAATAGGTGTGCGGACGCCGGCGTCCTCTTGGGAAATAATGAATGAGTTGTAGGTAGTCAGTCTACCACAAGATTGTGCCAGTCATTATACGTCTACTGTCGTGACTACGTCTATTATTTATCTGTGTATCCAGAGTGCTTTCCTAACCCGAGAATTGTTCACTTCTCTGCACTAAATTAATTTTAATCTAACCTAAAACCGAACACACGCAAGCAACTAATTGCAAAATTCAAATCACGTATACAAAACATATGATCGTTAAGGAGCTTAGTTACAAAGTTTATTTGGCATAACTAATTAAAGTAGAAATTAACGCGTTGCATACATATTATCGTTTAGGCGAGGCGTAACCGCTTGGTGGGCTAACCGAAATAATACTGCGGTGTAAAAAGAAAAGTTTATATTACGCAGACTATTTTCACTTTCTTTTTGAGTTAGTGGTAATTTATTTATAATCTAAGCTATGAATTGACGAACTTACGAACTGTCAAATGCTCAAGGGTAGAAGCGAAGGCCTTGCCAAATTTGACCCATTCCTATATTCTGGCCGCTGTTTTATTAGGCGAAGAATCGCAAAGAACACCAAAAAAGTGTGTTATGAATAAAAAAAAATTATAGCTGTTGGTTAGTCTGACTAAAAGTGGAGATCGGCTGGACCGATTTGGCTAATATTAGTCTTGAAACATTCGTGATAGTCCTGGGAAGGTTTAAACGGTGAGACAATATGGAAAATATTCACGAAAAAAATACCGAATACAGCTCCATCTCTAATTAAAATGTCATTTTAAAATGAATTATGCTGGTTCTGGTAATGCCCATGTAGATGGCGTTATCCTTATTAGGTGATACGAAGTTTGCCTGGTCAACTAGAGTATTGCTGTCAGTTTTATTTGTATACCATCTCTCCATTTATAGTGTAGCAAAAATAAAATATCCAAAATTAACATTAAAATTCCGCGCTTCTAGTGCAAAAATAGTCGCATTTTCTGAACATTATTTTTTTCTTCCAAAAGAACCCTTTTTCTGCAAAAAAAATCATATTTGGTCCAGCCGTTCACGCGTGATGATGTGACCAAGAAAAAAAAAGACTATTTTTTTTTAAACTACCCTCAAAAATGTGTCTTAACAATTTCGCTAGCTAGATTGTGCTCGAGTTCATTGGGGTCAAGGGGCAACGACCTGCCGATCAGTCATGCACAGTGACTTAGATAAACCTCGCTTTCGTTCAAAATATCACAGTTTTACGTCAATATTATAATTATATAATGTAGGTATTTTGCATAGATATCCGGAGATATGCCTTCATTGCAAAATAATAAGAAATCCTTGCGCAACCGCTTATCTCCCACCAAAATAATTACAACATTGACAAATAGTGTATTTACGACACACACTCAAAATTTGTACACGCACACTAAGAAGAAAGCAGCTACACTAAATCAATTTCTAATAGCACACATAAATAGAATGGGCGGGGCATTCGCTTGTAAGCACGGAAACATTCAATGCACACGCATGCAATTAGAGCATCGAACCGATTGTCGATAATTGTTATCGATATTTAATTTTAGCATATTCTTGTAATATAATTTCTTCGTCTAATTTTCTTTAAATAATTTTTTTTTATATACTTATCCGAAAAGAGAGTAATGATTATAAAATAAAATAGGAATAAGTTTTTTTATATCGTGTTACCGGTTAAAGGGAACGTTCTCTGTTAAATATCATGTATTATTATACAATATATTACTTAATCTTAACTATATGATTTTAATCTTATGTGACTACCTACATTCAGAGTTGGTTTAAACATTTAGGTAAATTTTATACACGTATTCAAACTCGCTAGCGTTAACATAAATTTCTATAGAATCAAAATAGCGTCATCTAGCAAACTCGTTTTAATTTTAAACAAATTGTAGGTAGTTGATGCTGACAGGATCGAATTCGTTAGGATGAAATAACTCACACTCTTCTTCTTCCTGCCCTTGTCCCATATTACTTGGGGTCGGCGCAATATGAAATAACTCACACTAATCACTCAAAATAAATACATCTAACAAAAAAAATACTGGTCAAGTGTGAATCCGACTCGCGCACCGAGGATTCCTTACAAATTTACCTATGTAAATGGTTCAATTCCAAAATTTCTCAAAGACTTTTCCGAATCGCAAAAAAAAGATATTTTTGTCATCACAAATCTTTGCTGGTAGTGAGTCACAGTCGTACTGCATGAAAACAGAAGGAGTTGGAATAGAAATTATATTATTATAAGTAAGAGAATTATATTCAAGATAAAAATGCTTGGATCAATGCTAGTCCAGCTCCACTACAACTAGGGCCTACGAAAACACCAAATATCCAGATTAAAAAAATAATAATTTAATAGTTTTGTATAGCGAACACAAAATATTGTTACTTTTGACCAAAAATAAATAACTGTATAAAATTATACTTGTTTATCATGCTACTTATCATATTGTACTATAATTTTTGATCATCTCAATCTTTAGATATAATGTCAATTTAAGTTCACGAGTATTGAAATAACAATACCTTAATTTCGTTCAAACAACATTCATTCAATAACTAATTTAACTCTTACTATACATGTAATACGACAATATTCATAGAAATGTAAAAAAATATATTGAACTGCGAATAATACGCATATCGATAAAATCAGCCTCACGCACTCGATTGCACCTCTCTAAATCTTTAACGGTCATTGCGGTCATTGCGTTCGGGAAGATTCGCGCTAGTTCGGTCTAGTTCGTGTCGTTCCGAACTTGAGTTCGTGAAATATTTAAAAATTGATTTAAAATATAAAACAGTGACTTAATTGTTTAATTACCGGTGGCAGGATACGCCATTTGTCTTCAGGTTGATGATATGTGACCTATTTTTGCATATAATTACTGCACAACTCGGCATTTTGGTTTTTTACGCATCAGTAGTACCCTGTACGCAATTGCAAAGCGAATGAATGAAGCGTACAGCCGCTGTTCGATTATATGGGTCGTTTGCCCAGATCGAGGCGCCACGTGCCACGCCCCCAAGGCATATCCCTCGATATCCGTGGTATTTTGCGAGACTGTCTGCAATGGAACTACACAATGCCATTTAGTCACAATAAAATGAATAGGTTACTTCTAGGCAAGCGTCCTCCATCGTTGACCACATCGCTTACGATCAGGTGATAGAGGTTAAGGGGAGCTTCTTATCAAAAGTAAAAAAAAAAAAAAACAATACCAAGAATTTTTTTGGACGAAACCCAATTTTTTATCTAAACTTCTTGTAACATCAGTTATCTACCAGTGAGTCTTGTAAAAATAGGTTTAGACGTTTCGACGAGCCGCTGAAACAAATAGGCAGACAGATAAAAATTCTAATACTAACTTAGATTATATCGAAACATAGTCCAGGTTTTCTATTTGCGATGTTAGCGCGTAACATATCTTCCTTTATATCAATGAATACTAACAAGTTATATATAGAATAGCGTAAGACTAGCTTTTGTCGGTAGCTTTGTCTAGTGTGAACATAGAAACGAAAGAAAGTAAATATATAGGGTGACTGGTAATTGGTGAACGATACTTAAACACGTGATTGTAGTCATGATAACAAACAACTTTTAGTATGGGACCAAACCTGAAATCACGAAAAAAAACCTGCTGGTCAGAACATTTGTGTTCGCCTAACTGGTCAAAATGTAGGTACTGAACTTGGCTGATTTCATTCGCGATTTCAGGTTTGGTCCCATAGTAAAAATTGCTTGTTATCATGACTACAATCACGTGTTTATTTATCGTTCGCTAATTACCAGTCACCCTATATATGTGCTATTCCAGACCATGGTCTCATCGTGTGCCAAATTTCATCAAAATCCGTTCAGTCTTTTGACTGTGAAAGACACACATACATAACAAACATACACACATAAAAATTCAGATCTGGTGACGAGTTTTTTGCGCCTTTACAATTGAATAGGATTATATTTGTAGGCGTTGATCGATAATATAAGCAATGTTAATAAATTATTTAGATTGATTTCGAAACCTATAATCCCGTATTGTGATTTCGTCTAGACGTCTGTTTACAAGCATAAGGTATTGTTTAGTTATTCAAGTTAATTATTGAATTGGAAGAGACAATAGCTCAACAGGTTTACAAGTTGTCGGTCAAAAGGTTACAAGTTTAAATCAAGATCAATTAGTTTGAGTTCAAGTTTTGACCGCGTTGAAACAGGTCAATGTAGGTCCGGCCAAAGTATTTTCTAGACTAATAGGTATAACAAAGGCTCGAGTATTTTATGTACCTAAATACTCGAGCAAAGTACTCGACACTCCAATGTCATGCGACAAAGTTACTTCTAGCTCTCTTATCTTTAGCGCTTCTAGGCTAGAATCATTAATATTTAAAACAGAGCGTGGACTTCTGAAATCATGATAGTTGGTCCTAATTTCACTGTCGCAATCAGTGTTACATCGGTTGCGACGATCACACACATTCGGCGGCTAACGCTATTTAGCTCGCACGACAGCGCCGGTTCTTATCTTTGTCCTTGTCTATCAGTGACTACAGGTAGTGTAGATGTGTCAGTTTTGAGTCCAGGTTTTCTGAATGTTCCCTTATAACATGCAATTTCTATTGTTTTGTAAACTGAAAGTCCCATTAGTTCTTATCACTGTTTTTCTTCATCTTTGTTCTTTTATTTTGTAGATAAAAGTTTTCATTGTTTCGATAAATAGAAGGCAATAATAAAATTGTTGCTTAGTGATGAAAAACAGCTGATTAAAATTATAATCAGCTGTTTTCTGTTTATTTTGCGAATGTCTTGTTATTAATATGGACGAACGTATATATGCGCAGTTTAACGTTAAAATGGTATTATAAATGTTATTGTTCGGTTATCTAGATGTGACCTGAAATGTTTTACTAGCTTGCTAATGGTTTTGCCCGCAAAGGAACATAATCCCAGGAAAATAATGAATCCTAAGTAATATTACACGGTATGGTCTACCTGTGTGCCAAAATTCAACCAAATTTGTTAAGCCGTTTGAGCGTGAAAACGAGTGGAAACGAGTCAATTACTTTATAGGTAGTTGTCAGTCGTTGCGTACTAACTACTTACAGGTCATTGAACTCGTCCAGCTGACGTTTACTTAAAGAAATTAATTTCGTACTTGCGCAAATTAATTCGAGTTTTAAAAAAAGTACCTTGTTTTTTAAATTTTATCTTTACAAATCGACAGTGTTCCATGTACCTAATCGACCCTCCACGGGATTAAAACGATCAAAATTTAACGCTGTATATTCCTTCACTGGCCCTACCTTTTGCGTCCAAAAATCTCTCAACAAACAAAAACGAAATAAGCTCAAACTATTATTTCGACGACTGAATTTGAAAGCGAAATAATACAAAAGAACTATTTACATTATTTCAAACGTGTATATTTTCAGCACACACTACTAAGATAATAATAATCTTTCCTCGTGTATATGATAACTGTTAGGTTTGTATTTAATTGCTGACTGTCACGTTTTACTGATGTTATTCGTGATTAATGTGTAATGCGTAAGCAAGTGACACAGATAGAAATCTACTTTGATTGAGCAGTACCCTGACTGCTCAGCCAAAATTAATTAGTGGTAAGTGCCCCTTCACTTATTTTATTTTTAATAGGCAACAAAGGTACGGGGTAGATTTTAGTCAGTAAGAGTCTGACACTATCTCCTGCTCCGCCCAAGGGCGGGATTTGTCATTGGATGATTTTACCTACCATAAAAAAAACCCCTAAGGGGTGCAACCGACATTCACACGGGAACGCCGCTGGCAGAAGATACTTGTACCTATAAAATCTAAAAGTAAACCACATAACATTCTCATTACCTGCCAGTTTGACCGGGCATCGCCCAGCACCTATCAGACGGAATGAAAACAAGTCACAATATTTATAAAACAAACAAAATCTTCTGTTGCGAAATGCATTACGTAAATACATATTATGTAGCATTGAGATGTAGCACTTTGTTTTTGGTTTCATTGATATATACTAGAATATCAGCTGTGTTTTGCCAGTAAAGGTCATAGTTGACTAGCCTGTTGGTCTAGTGGTTAGTGGCCCTGACTGCTATACCAGAGGTCATGGGTTCAATTCCCACCCAGGACAAATATTTGAGTGATGACAACGATCATTTGTTCTGTGTCTGGTCGTGTGACAGTTGTGAATAAAAAATTTGTATCACTTGATACTAATTTGACACACGCACTCCGGAAATGTTCTTTTCATAAGTACTTATTGTAATGCCTGTAATACGCACGCGAGACGCGTTTTTTTCGCCTTTTGAAATTTTCTGCATGCGGATCAAATCCGCACGATATTAAAAACACCCTTAGTTTTAAGATCAACACTTATGACGTTCAGCGTTCTGATTGGTCCGCTCTAAGCTCTCAACCAATCAAAGAGCCAGACGCGACATAGTACGCGGCAAAAAATAAAAAAACTATTTATTTTAACGCGCCGCCCTCACTTCGATTGAGAGCCGAAAATCGCCACACAAGTTGAACCGTAATGGCTGTCGACTTTGAATGCGCAGTAACCGATAATCGAGGTGGGGGGCTACGCGTAACCTTAACAAATGGTTCAACTTGTTTGCCGCGTACTAGACTCTCGCTAAATACAGAGCGAATAGTCGATAGATTGTCTATTTGATGATTTCAAACGATGAAATATCGTCAGTATGTTTAAAGAAAGTAGCCAATGATATTCATAGTCCAGCCATAAGTCTATCGAAATACTCATAAATAAAACGCGTAATCTAAAACAGTACACAAGTAGGCGTCGAAGCATATCTGAATTTCGATAAAATGTTGTTTTCATTCAAATTCGCGAGTCAATGAACTCCGGCGAAAGAGACGAACGATTGTGACCGTTCATTTTTCTAGAATTACAGTACGATCGACGGATCTTGGCGCGCCTGAAGTTAGGCTCTGCGAACTTTAGCGCTTGGGCACTCGTAAAATAATAAATGGTTTGAAAAAATAAATGCCAATAGCAGTTGTTTTGCTGTTACCAACTGTTATTGGCATTTATTTTTATAAATCATTTATTTGTCGCGCTTATTTTGAGCGCTAAAGTTCGCAGAGCCTAACTTCAAACGCGCCAAAATCCGTCGTCCGTACTGTGTTTTTTTTTTGTACGAGTGTGTCATAGCGTCGCCGGGCCTTGGTTCAGGCCATGGTCCGGAGCGAGGAGAAGTGGCAGGCGGTGGCCTCCTTCTGCGAAGCGGTAATGCTAGCAAAGAAGGAGGCTGACTGCATCAGGCCACGGCGCTCACGCCGCAGCCGCCGCCGTAATTATGGTCCCAATTTCCGGCCACCGTAGGCGCTGACTTGCGGTCGGCGGGCAATGGGTAGCTCGCTGTCCGTCTGCCGGTCCGCCGGTAACAGACCAGACCGAGCCCAAGTCTTTTACGGCCTCAAGGAATCGTCAGCAAACTGTAGAGGTCCAGTAGGGTCGAAGCCTAATCTGGGACTCTGGGAAAGTATGAAAATGCATACCCGGGCCCTGGAACCAAGGCAAAGGAGGAACGGGGTAGTTTTTTTAGTCAGTAAGAGTCTGACACTATCTCCCGCTCCGCCTATGATGTCATTTGATGATTTTACCTTATTATAAAAAAAATATATATATACATGGTGTAGGCCTATCTTAAAAAAGTGGACCACATAATCACGTTCACATACCAATAAGCAATAAATCGTCATAAATGAACAAAAACAAACAACAATAAAGACGTGTTTCACACAATTTCCCCTTTTACAACGTAACTGCGCGCGCACTAGGGTTGCCGATAGTATTTCTAGCAATTTTTAAATTATTATTATTGATAGATTTGCGTTTGACCGCTATCTCACCTGATGGTAAGCGATGTACTACTAACATACTCCATCGTCGGCGATGGAGTAAGCTTGGTAACTTATTCAATCTTGACTTAAAGACTCCTGGTTGAAAGATTCCGGCAGGGAAATTATAGGATATAGGGGGATGTCGAAAAATAATTCATAAATGACTTGAAGAATTGTACGTATGTAAATACATAAATTATGCAGTCTCAGCAAAGACTTTTTTTTTAAACACTCCATTATGCGGCATATTAGTTTAACTAAAATACCTTCAATACGTAGTAACAGATTTTCGGGTCTCAACCAAAGCGGGGGACTGCGCTTAACTACAGCAACGACGACCATTTTGGTTCCACTTATTTACCACATTCAATACTGAACTGGCAGCTGATTCACCCCGCACACGAATCGGTACATATTGATGGCAGCCCTACTGCAATGCATCGCTGACTTTCACTGGACATGCTTCGCGCAACTATTATTGTATGCCATTGTTACGGAGAAATTTGACTTAGACACACAGTGTGTGGAGAAATACGGAATATTTATTTATACAAATATTTTGAAAAGGTATAATTTGTAAGTTTTGTAATGTAGGGTGGTAAATTGTAAGACTATTGAACCGGTTCTGAAAGAACACTTTCGCATTTTAACATAAATATGAATTGCATTGTTTGTTACAGATATTGAATATACTTTCGTATCATCAACATCAGCCTTATAATGTTCCCACTGCTGGGACTCAGGCCTCCTCTCTAGGAGAGGAAATGGGCCGTAATCCACCACGCGGGCCCAGTGCGGGTTGGCGAATGTCACATGTCTTCGAATTTTTGGCTCTAGGACATGCCGGTTTCCTCACGATGTTTTCCTTCACCGTTTTGAGAGCAGTATTGTATAAAACTGAAACAGTAATAATTTCAGACCTTGGCAATAATAATAATGATGATTAAAAAGCGACAGAATTAACTCATTGTTTTTAACGGAATAGGTCGCGATTAGATTACTAACATTTTTAGTACTGAACATTTTTCCTGCGAACACTGATAGCTGCCAAATGAGATCAGTTAGGTTGGCGATACATCGATCCTGATTTAGTGTATGGGATAGTTACTAATAGCTATATTTTTAGTTATTTATTATGTGTCCCTGCCAATTGTCTATATATATATATATAGGGTGACTGGTAATTAGTGAACGATACTTAAACACGTGATTGTAGTCATTATAACAAACAACTTTTACTATGGGACCAAACCTGAAATCTAAAAAATCAGCCAAATTCAGTACATTTTGACCAGTTAAGCGAACACTAATGTACTGACCAGCAGATTTTTTTTTACGATTGTTATCATGACTGCAATCACGTGTTTAAGTATCGTTCACTAATTACCAGTCACCCTATATACCTATAATATATAAACTCGTGCTTGAATGCGAAAAGTGGTGTTAGTTACACAATTTATACCTCACGAACGGCTGAACCGATTTGGCTGAAAATTGGTGGAAAGGTAGCTTAGAATTTTTATCCCGTTAAATTTAAAAAAAATATCCAAAACCTGCTCATTTATTGGTATAGATAGGGTAAAGTAGGGTAGAGCGAAAGCGAAGCCGCGGGCAAAAGCTAGTTTTTTTTTTATATTTCTTTTCGGATTCGGGTATTTACTTAGTTTTTTTTTTTTTAATTTGAAGTGGGATATCCTATGGACTGGCTAAAACCCAACCGTGCTCTTTGAGGCGCCCTTTGCATTCCAGGGCCACGCACGATACATTTTAAACATTTTTGCAGCCCGAAGACTAACTATTCATTTATTATTTGTGTGATCACACAAATTGGTCATATTAAATTCATCATTACTTGATTACAATGACATCATACATTATTTAGTATTTTTCCAGGAAAATTACTGGGATCACTAAACAAAGAATTACATAATCCAAGCCAAAATCCATATACCATTTTGATTTGATTTTCCTTCAAAATTATTTAATAACATTTCGGAAATTCCATTTGTTTCAGGAAATAAACTAACAACTGAAATTCACATGATTATTGTAACAGTCATTAAAGACTACCAAAAATTAAAAACTCTAGGTTAGTTTTATATTATAACCAGCCTTATGTTCCCTGTGCTGGGACTCAGGCCTCCTCGTTATGAGAGAGAATGGGCTTTCTACCACGCTGGCCCAGTACGAGCTGGTGGACGTCACATAAATTTTAGAATGTTTGGTTCTAGGGCATGCCGGTTTCCTCACTATGTTTTCTTTCACCGTTTTGGGAGCAGCGGTGATGAAAAAAATTACAAAAAGTAATAAGCCTGGGTTTAAAACCTCAAGGGGTACCCGTGGGGGTAGCCCACTTGTAAGTCGAGGCCGAGGCCGCAAACAAAAAAAAAGTCCTGCTAACATAATCACCACCCAGACGCCCCATCCCCCTTTTGTCATCAAAAATAAGCAAACCAATACCCCCCGCCACCCCCTATCGTGCTTACGTAATACTTGAATGGCCCCCAAGCGAGAAAACGTAGTATTTTCCTAGTGAAATTCTTCACGCATGAATATGCGCGTACGCTTACGCAAGTGTCGTCTAAGCCTTAAACGGGTGTCGTCGTTGTGACGTCATTACTAGTTATATAATTATATTAACTTGCTATTTAATATGCGTGCGAATAGGGACCCTGGCTTTCCAAAATGTTTTCGAATTGTTATATTAAGTTTTATCAAATAACCTCTCGCTCTGTGTGGACCGAAAGAACGTGTCAGACTTTTACTGAATAAAACCCAACTGTGTCCCTTTTTGTTGCCCTTTAATTGACAGGTATCACAGTGAATAGGCTTTTAATAAACTAGTCCGCCTCACCATCAACGATAGCATCACTGCTTACCATCAGGGGGGCTAAAAGGCCACTAGCAGATCTGCATTCGGATAATAATATGAATCATGTCAAAAATCGCAAAATGGTCACGAATTGGCAGTTCATATTGTTATAAGTAAACAATATTCATATTAGGTATGATTCTGCAATGCAATTCATCTATTGACAGTTTTTTTGACAGACGGGTCATAAGTATGACAGGAATTCAGGAAATGAATTGCTAAATGTGACCTTTTTAGACCCGCAGGTCGGATCGCAGCCAAGCACTAGTTTTATATCAAATAAAAAAGAAAATACTCTTTCGAACATAACCCGGAACCCAACCAAAGGCTCATAACGTTTATTTTTTTGGTTCTTTGACTAACTAACATATTGAACCGGGAAGCATTTTAGATTGTTTTTCCAGCAAAGGAATTCAAATAAACCGTCTATACTTTCACCTTCAATTTAAAAATTAAAACACGAATTAACATTTTGTTTTGACACAGTTCCATATTAATTTGTTTTGAAGAAAAACTAAATTGATAAATTTTCGTATCGTGTCAATTAATGGAATGCCTGGTTAGTTTTGTCGCCAATATTTTAATCTACACTACTGCTCTCAAAACGGTGAAGGAAAACATCGTGAGGAAACCGGCATGTCCTAGAAACCAAATCCAAAATTCGAAGACATGTGACATCCACCAATCTGCACTGGGCCCGCGTGGCGGATTACGGCCCATTTCCTCTCGAAGAGAGGAGGCCTGAGTCCCAGCAGTGGGAATATTATAAAGCAGATGCTATGCTATTATGCAACTACTTATGGATCGTTCAAGAGTTATCATGGTCATGGTGATGGGTTTTAAACAGCAGGTCTTTTTTTTATTATGGATAGACTCACTTTTAACTACTATCTCACGTGATGGTAAGCGATGATGTGGCCGACGATGGAGCACGCCTAGAAGTAACCTATTCACTCTTGACTTAAAGACCCCTAGGTTGTAGCTATCAGGAAACACTCTCTTGCTCTACCAAGAACTAGAGTTTTCGAAGATTTCCTTCCCAAAAAAACTTATACAAGTTTTATGTAAAAAATGTACATTTAGTAAAGCATTCCTGAGGCCCTACCACTAGCTTTTAAAACGATCCATTTGAGGACCTAAACTGAAATGTTAAAGGGATTTTAACACGTCACGGTAGAGCCCCTATTGACACCGAAATCTATGAACTCCAGCAGTTCATTCACTGTTAGTATTTGAACGCATGACCTCGATTGTATCAGCATAGGTACCTACTATAATATATTCCACAACTGCCACACAATGCCATCTAGTCTCAAACTAAGCAGAACTTGCGCTATGAATACTAGACAACCGATAAACTGTTGTTATATATTTATAAATACATTACAAACAAACACAGAACAAATGATCGTGCTCATCACACAAACATTTGTCTTGGGTGGAAATCGAACTCACGACCTCCGGCATTGCAGTCAGGGCCACTAACCGGTAGATCAGTCAAAATGATTCAATAATGACAACTGACCGGTTCTAGTACTAAAACATCAATTTTATAAACATTATGGCTAACCAACCTAGAATTATTTATCTTCGATCCAAAAACAAACTATGTAACATTTATTTTCACAAAATATTACCATACAGTATCACACTGTCAACAATTAACCGTTACAAGATGGCCGACGCCATAGACAGAGCGATCCAAATTCAAACGTACGTCTATTTCGGGATTATATTATTTGTGCGAAATTAGGCCGGTACTGTTATGAAAATTGCTGTTCCGTTGGTCCTGTGAATTATGATTTACATATGTTTTTGATCATCAACATGTCGTTTTTAGATTGCTTGAAGTATTATTCTCTCTCTAAAGCTATTTGGTTTAAATAATGTATGTATAATAACAATTAAAAACAAAACGATTACAATAACATTTTAAATTGTGCCATCTGACATTTGGCTTTTGTGGAACCGGTATAATATTGATAAGTATTTCGTAATTTTCTAGAACATCAAAAAAGAAAAACAAACACTAGAAATATCGTGAGGAATTTAAATAATACCTACATAAGGGCAAATTAATGGTTAAAAAAATCAACTTGTAGGTTTTTATCTACAAAATCACACAGTACTATAAGTACCGGAACAGAAACGTCAAGATTAAAGATAAGAATAATCGCGTTTGATTCGGTTAAAAATATAAAACGATGACATCATAGCGTTTAGCGTTGTAACTATAAAACACTTGTAATTTCCTTGCACAGCACTTTAAAAATAGAATAGACAACAAACAATTTGAATGAAGAACTGTAAGTCTTTTCTTTTTTTTTGTGCGGTAGAAAATCAAATGGCTCGCTCTTGGAAGATTGCGGGGGAGTGTCAGGCTTTCACAGACTAAAACACACCTGTGTTCTTCAGTGGCGTAACTAGTTGACCAACATCTCATGTTCTGGGTGGAGCGATGAGTATCAGACTTTTACTGACTAAAACGAGTTGCCATCCTATTTTAAGATGGGAGAATTTCTCGCTAAGAAGTTTTCTAATGAAGTTTTGGGGGGCCCCGAGCTTGAAGGCCCCCACTGCCCCGCCAAACACTTGGTAGCTACGCCAGTGGTATTCTTCCGTTCATAATACAACAACATCATTGATAAAGGATGTAGGCTACACCAAGACAATATAAAACCGCTATTTTTTATAACACATTTTCTGACACCACTTTTACAAAGTCTCAAGTCATTTATTGTTGCTCAAACCGAGATAAAAGACGATGATGATGTTACATAAGTATTTGGCACAAACAAGAATACGTTAGTTTTAACGTGTTTGTATTTTTAGAAGCAGGTAATAGCGAAGGGGCCGGACGAACTGACGTTTTCAAGTTCAGAGTGCCTTCTGCGAGACATTTATGATGGCCGGAGCTCCGATTGGCCCGTTCCTAGCTGTTAACCAATCAAACAGCCAAACAAGGTACACGTTTCGATCGTGTTGACGGAACAACAACTCACACTCAATGCCAGGACCATAGCATGGCATCATTATAATGTTCCCACTGCTGGGACTCAGACCTCCTCTCCAGGAGAGGAAATGGACCGTAATCTACCACGCGGGCCCGGTGCGGGTTGGTGGATGTCATATGTCTTCGAATTTTTGGTTTTAGGATCATGTCGGTTTCCTCACGATGTTTTCCTTCACCGTTTTGAGAGCAGTGGTGATGATGAGATAAATTACACAAAGTAATCCGCCTGGATGGGTTTAAACCCGCGACCTACAACTCGTAAGTCGGGGCCGTTGCCATTCTGCCACCACTGCTCTCCGCAAGAAAGGCAAGCAGAAATAACTGGTACCTTGGCCGAAATTAACCATTAGATCCATTTGTAAGGCACAAAGAAAGGGCTATGATCGGAGTTTCCATGTGTGATCGAATAGGGAAGATCAAGGTCACCGACATAGCCCGAAGGATCGCCAAACTTAAGTGGCAGAGGGCAGGGCCATTGCTTGCAGAACAGATGGCCGTTGGAGTCGAAGGGTTTAAGAGCGGCGACTGCGTACCAGAAGTCGCAGCGTTGGAAGACCTCTCACAAGGTGGACCCGATGACCTGGTGAAGGTCACGGGAATCCGATGGATGCGAGACGCACAGGAGCGGTCGTTGTGGCAACACTTGGAGAGGACGTTGTCCAATGTCTTTCTGCTGAAATGATGCGATGTGGTTGATGACGAATGAGTCACGGCAACAATATAAGAAAGAGACCAAGCCTCACGCATGACCTAACCTCATCTGATGGAAAACGACAATACGGCCAACGATGGAGCACGCTTGCCTAGAAGTAACTTATTCACTCTTGACTTAAAGATCCCTAGGTTTCAGCTATCAGGAAACACCTCCGGTAGGGAATTCCACTCCTTAGCTGTACGCACAATGAATGTGTTCCCAAAACGCTTTGTCCTTATGAGTGGGATGTCCACGTTTAGCGACTAAACCTGGAGATCAAGTTAACAGAGGCCGTCCAGAAATAACCGAACACCTTGGCCCGCATGTGACGAATGTTGTCAATGAAACTGGTCAAGGGAGTTGGTTTGTAAACAAAAATATTCAAGGGACATTATTGTTTGTATCTGGAAACTTGTTGACATCCCGCGGTTACAGATTTAGAAGTACGAGTTGTGGAAGTCAATATGTCAGGTTTTGAGATTGGGAGACTCTTTGGCCTGCTGTCTACGGACCATGTCTGCGTAGCTTCATAGATGCGTATTCGAAATTATACGCTTTTCCGGTGGGTAAAAATCATCCGATGTTATCTCCCGCCCTTGGGCGGAGTGGGAGCTTGGCCGGACTTTCCTTTCAAAAGCTGGTCCATGGCACCAGTAGGTTTTGGCCCTGCTGTAACTCTACGGTTTGCTGACAACTCTTTGTGGCGCGCGGGAACAGAGCGCGCCATCGACGACTTGGGCTCGGTCCGGACGGTTACCAGACGGTGAGCTACTCATTACTCGCCGTCCGCAAGCCCGGACATTATACGCTTGGTGGACGCTTACATACAAAACTGTGAAACTCTGTCGACGAAATGGCAGCGTTGAGCTGTTTTGTCGTGTCTATGCAGCTAAGCGTCTGCGGACAGTAGGCCATAGTTTATTATGGTCGCTTCACGCTGGCGTTTACCAAGCGTATATCATTCCAGGCCAAAGATGTCCACTGTCGGACAGAGGCCTCCCCCAAATGGCGCCACAACGAACGGTCCTGTGCGTCTCGTATCCATCGGATTCCCGCAACCTTTACCAGGTCATCGGTCCACCTTGTAAGAGGCCTTCCAACGCTGCGATATCCGCAGGAGTACCAAACTTGCCGACATAGCACGAAAAATCGCCAAACTAAAGTGGGAATGGGCAGGGCACATTGCTCGCAGAACAGCAAGTCTGAAAAGGCCACTTTTGTAGAATCATAATGTGAATCATATTTTTTTATACGGCTATATTTACAAGGTATATGATTCTGATATGCAGTGAATTGAGTATGATTCGACTAATTTGTGCAACCATTTTACGAACATTAGAAGAATTGCTTATGATCTGCTAGGAATTCGGAATATGATTTGCTCTAGATGAATTGATCATGTGACGTTTTTAGGCCGGCAGTTGGCCATTGGGGCAGAAATTAACCACCTCTAAACAGGTCTCAATTGCATGATGAAATTTTAAATTCACAAGTTTTTTTTTAGGTGTCTACAAATTAAAACTGTCCAGGTTTCTCTCAGGAAAACCTTGGCCAGTATTTTTTGTTGAATACAAAAACACAACCTTGATTTCGCGTATAGTATACAAAATAAGAAGTCTCGATGTTGCAACTTATGTGCCAACACTTACGGAGTGTGAGCATTCGGTCTTCAATTTCGTCAGTTAAGAGTGTCCGTCCCGAGGTACATTTTCATACAACCCCGCTCTTACGTAATTATGACGTTATTACACATTATTTTTTCTGAATATTTTGAAAACACAGATATCTTGTGGGTGTTATCTAGATTTCTATATAGAACAAATCATAAATTTGTTTAAAACAAAACCAGAAAAGACCTCTGGAAATTTGCTACTATGCGTGAACTTTAGGCCTCCATAATGTACTCATATATTTGAAAAATAAAGAGAATTAAACTATAGTAATATTGCATTTTTAAAATGAAAATTCTGAATAATTATTTCTTTTTTCCAAAAACCTTTCAAGGTTAAAAAAAACGCGTATTGAAGCAAGTTTTCTGAAATATTCAAGTGAATGGCGGACCGAATGACAACAGAGTCTGCAGGCGATTTCTCTTTTTTCGCGTTGCTAATTCATCAAACATTGCGTTGGTTGAATCGACAAGCTTTTACATTGTCAAGCCTCAACAGGACACCGGTGTCCGCATACCTATTGTCTTTCTATTGTCTCTAATTACGGTATTCAAAGGGTCAAATCATGCTCACGTTGTCGATTGACGAGTGGGAAGGTCTCTCTTAACAGTACAATATCAAATCACTGTACATAATCCTTGAAAATGGCCATGGATTGCGTCTCATATCGAATTGAGCATTAGGCATGCATATATGTGCGTGAGGTCATAGAATGGCAAATATATCTGAAGCTGTTATAATCAAATTAGAGTTAGAATCTCTAATGTTCTTTTTTTCGACGCAAAATAATTATCAAATATGGAGGATATTTGATAATTTTGCATTGACACCCGGCTCTGGAGCGAGTAGTAATGTTAAGACTTTTACTGCCAAAAAACCCCGTACGGCCTTTGGTTGCCCTTTCAATTTAATTCATTTGATTTATTTCAGGTAAGTAGACCCATAAAAGTTTAACAAATTTGTTAACAAGTTTGTTTTCAAAACAACGGCTAAATTTTGATCATTTTAATCCGTGTCCCAGGGTCGATCCGGGAAATGAAACACTATCGATTTGTAAAGATAAAATTAAAAAATTGTTTTTTTTTTTTTTAAACTAATTAATTTACGTATGTACGAAATTGATTTGTTTACGTAAACATAAGCTGAGCGTGTCAATAACCTGTAGCTAGTTAGCACGCAACGACCGACAACACGTCGGTCAAACACTACGCCCTGTTGACGACTCGAACTGGGTCCGAACCAAACGTCGAGCTACCCATTGCTCGTCGTCATAACCTGATTACCTAACTACAAAGTTTGTGAAACTTCAACGCATAAATTTAGCTAACTAAATACGGTATACCGTGTGCAATAATTGAATCTAACACACTGTTCGTTTGTCTACGGCATACTAAATAGGTAGAATGGGTCAACGAGTTGCTTCTATTTGTATTTGAGCCGTTGAGCTAATGTGTTTTTGTTCTGTAAGCATAAAACGTAGAATTTTCAACTTAGGTAAGAAGAAATAGAGTACTTTTGATTTTAAAAGGGAAAAATTTAATTAGATACGCTTATTAAAAATTAGGCAAGTGCGAGTCGGTCTCGCGTACTGAGGAATCCGTACAAACGTACTTACGCAGTTTCGAAGATTTTCACGAAATGTAAAAACATTCGATTGCGGAAAAAGTGTTGGTTACTTTGTTTTTTTTCCGTAGAGCAGCCGAAAATTATCTAACACCATTAAAAACTGCACAGCGAAAAATTTGTCTAAACTAACAATTTCGTTTTAGGTGTGCATCGTGTCGTGGACAAAACAATTTCGTTAAGAGCGCCTAACCCGAGGTACATTTACATAAAACCGCTCTTACGTGATTATGATGTTATTACACATCTTTCTCCAGATATTTTGGATACACAGATATCTTGTGGATATTATTTAGGTTTCTATAGAAATCAAAACATTAATTTGTGTGAAACTAATCCAGTAAAGACCTCTGAAAATCTGCTATTTTACGTGACCTTTGCCCCTCCATAATGTACTCATATATTAAAAATATAAAAAAAGTACTTCTGTAGAAGCCTTGCGCATTTAATCGAGATTCTAAATGATGACAATATTTCTGAAAACCTTTTAATGGTTTAAAAAAAATCACGTGAATAGTGAATAATAATAAGTGAATCACGGAATCACCGAAAGCCAACCGAGTTTCTAGGTTTTCTCTCTTTTTTCGCGTTGCCTTTTCATCAAACATCGTCTTTGTTTGCTTTAGATGAAGCCACAAGCGATGAACGATGGGCAACCTTAAATTTTGAGACAGTCTTATCTATGCGAGACAAAACTGACAAAGTGGGCGCTCAGCCTAACCTTGGCATACGATAACAACAGGAGAAAAGTTCATAAAAGAAGAAAATATTTTCGTATCCACACGTAATAGCTACGTAACCGTAATGTGCCAATGGCGTTGGACTCATTCAAAGCTATGGACGTTTGCCCAGGCCTTTTTTTCTTCAGCGTCTTCAAGGCAAGCCAGTTGTTTACTTTTTAATGATCTCATAGTCTCGAATGATCTGTCAATGTGTGGGTGAACGTAGAGTATTATTCTTGTGTTCGTAGATGACGTTGGACATCGCATGTTATAATTTTTGTTATAACGTTTTTAGCAATAGCATGCCCGCGTATGTACCATCGCGGACATTTCTGCATGAGCACTTACAACAAAACTTATGAAGTTTTTGTTTCGAATGCAAGCAAAAATTAACTTAGCGATGGTCAGACGGAGGTGTCTTTGATAGTACATTAAATAAAGCCTAATTATTATGTCACTGATGAATAAAGCAGTTTTCTATCAGTGAAAAAAAATTAGCAATCAGACCAGGACTTTCAGAGATTACGAAGCTTACTGAGGCCAAGGGTCTACTTCTGAAAGGAAGGCTCGGCCCTGGAATGAAAAGCATCGAAGGAACGGGGTGGGTTTTTTAGTCAGTAAAAGTTTGACACTATCTCCCGCTCCGCCCAAGGGTGACACCATAAAAAAATCCTCCAACAAACAAAAAAACAAACTTTGCCTCTTAATTAGTGTAGAGTGTAGACTTATTGACTAGTCGCTTTGTTCGCGAGGAGTTTAAGAACATTACTCACCTTTTTGGGGCAATCGAGTAAAAAATTGTTTGTCCACACTTCCATAGGTAAGTGAAATAAGCTCTTTGTAACATCAGCTATCTGACAGCGAATGTCCCGTCAAAATAGGTCCAGCCGTTTCGGAGATAAGACGGAGCAAGAAGAGACAACAAATTTTGGTATCGAATATATGTTTAGTAGTTAAAAAAACTGTTCGTTTGATATTACAAACAGACACTTCAATTCTATTTATAGATGTACAGATTGCAATATAATATGTTGAAGGCTAATTAATTCATTATTTAATATTCATAACGCACTTCTCCTTATTGCGTAAAATTATTTGTCTGAAGGCTTCCTTTGTGACTCTTTTAATAAATAAACAGCTGTTGCCTCTGACCTCGTTCTCGTACAAAGTTTGGAAGACCACACCCCACTTGACCTATTTAGGGCGGAGTTTCGAAATATCCTTATTAGAGATGCGCCGAATATTCGTTTTATATTCGGTATTCGGCAGAATCTTGAGGTATTTTATTATAAAAAAAAACCCTAAAGCGACATAAATCATTGGATGATATTCCTCTTAATTTTTTTAAGAAGGTAAGTATGTTTTTCATATTACGTCTGTTGTTGATGGTCGCATATCATAGTTGAAAAAAAAAACCTGATAAAATACAGGATCTTTATAAGAATTTGCAAGTATTCAAAAAAAAAAAATGTTGCGCAGTTAATAAAAAACATCTTCGATAAAACAATTTGAATAGTTTCCAAGAGAGCGAACGCCGTTTTATATCTGAAGGTGACATTTCGATCAGATTGACGTAAAAATAAAATATCTACCTACATATTTTATTTGTGTTATTACATCCTAAATTGATAAATGATAACGATTGTTTTGAACTTCGAACGCAATTGAATTTATTTGAAAATAGAATACCATCTTTCATTTTCATCAATATAAAATCAATAGCTTCTAGCTTCGTCAACATAATTATGACCCCAGTAGGCTTCGGCCCTGTTAGGCCCCTAAAGTTTTCCTGACAAATCATTGAGTCGCAAGTGAAACACTACCCGCCGTCAACGACTTGGGCTCGGTCTGGACGGTTACCTGGTGAGATACCCATTGCACCCACATCCGCGATCATTATCTATGACCCTAAGGCTTTCTAAGTTTCGAGACCCTTACTCTAGAAGACATAGTACATTTTGATACACATGCAGAAAGTTTGTCATTGCGACCGAGGCGGAATTCACACGAGCCGTAAGCGAGTGTGTTATGGAGCCAAGGGCTGCATACACTTACGACACGTGGGGGTCGACGCGCTCCCAGCTAGATGCGATAAACAATTTTATTACATAAAATTGCGGCGGGGGCGAACACTCGCACTTTACTACACTAGTGCGGAAAACAGTTCATTGCGTGCCCTAGATAAGAGCGAGTTTTCGAGTAAGTGTACTAAAAAATCTTTACCAATGCTATCTGCATAGATTAGAGAAACAGAATAGATTTATCGAAACTTGCAATTACATTGAAATATTACTGCTTGTAATTCAAGGGTAAAATGATTATACTAGTAGTTTATTACTACTCATAATTCACTCAACTCTGTTACTAAGTGAAAACAATCGTAAATAAGCCCATATCACGTTCCATGAGTTTTATCACGCCATATCTAACGGTATGACCATACAGATGAAATTGTATGTTAAACACCGTATTGGAGAAAGGGAAAATACTCTATACATAATTACAATACGCGGTCGGTAGGAAAATGGTACAGAAAAACCGGCCAAGTGCGTGTCGGACTCGCGTACGAAAAGTTCCGCACGGTCAGTTGGAAAAAACGAAAAAAAAAAATGTTGTATGGAAGCCCCCCCCCCCCTTAAATATTTATGTTATTTTGTTTTTAGTATTTGTTGTTATATTGGCAACAGAAATAGATAATTTGTGAAAATTTCAACTGTCTAGCTATCGCGGTTCTTGAGATTCAGCCTGCTGACAGACAGACATTTTTTTTTCACTACAATTTTATGTTTAATGTGATCTTTGTCAGTTAGTTACTAAAGATGATTCCACGAGAACTCTGCCGACAAACTGTGCTGCAGTTTGGCAAAAGAATATGTCTACATATTTATGTAAAGTGTCTTGAATAAACAAATAAAAAAAGAAAAGACTGACAGACAGTGATGAGGTCCCTCTTTTACGCTTTGGATACGGAACCCCAAAAATGCCAGAAGCGTTTTATCTTGTCGTTTGTACCGCGTACATCGAAGGACTAGAACACTTTGCCTGCTGCGGTCTCCCCGTCCGATTATTATTTAGTTGTCTTCAAGGTGAGAGTGATGTACTAAAGCTAGTGCGCCATCAACGATTGCCGACTGCTTTCCATCAGGTGTCGCAGTTTATATCACTTAGCGAGGAGTGGCAGGCGGTCGCCTTCTTCTCTGAAACTGTAATGCTAGCAAAGGAGGCGACCGCACGTGTGAGGCTCCGCATGCCGAAAATTTCAAAAGGCAAAAGGAACGCGTCCCGCGTGCGTATTGCACGCATTGCAATAAATACTTGTATGAAAAGGGCATTCGCGGAGGTTACGCATACGGAGCAAATCCGCATGCGTTATGAAATCCGCACGATATTAAAAACACCCTAATTCTACCTTTATGAGTATACATGTGAATGAATGGAGAGGGGGAGGAAAGCCAAAGATGGATGGATAACCAGGCCAAAGATAGATGGGGGTCGTTCAAGTATTACGTAAGTAGATTTTCGCAGATATTAAACCACCTTCCCCATCGTCAGCAAAAGTAAGCAAAGATCTAACCTTCCCCCCACATGCTTACTTAAATATTGCTAAGTGATGTGCCTGTCTATTAATTTTCATGTGATTTTTGAACACCGAGATTGTTCTCTTAAAAAAAAAAATAGCTGACGTAATCACCATCCAGACCCCCTATCCCCCATGTCATCAAAAGTAAGCAAAGCAAAGACCCCTTCACCTCCCTGAAGTGCTTACGTAATAATTGAATGGCCCCATGGATAATCAGGCCAAAGAAGACTCTTCACCTTGCTACGAGGTTATTCTGTTTTAGCGCAGTAGTTGACCTTATAGCTTTGTTTTCCTTCCTTTTATTGTTGTAGTATCCTCTATTGATACTTATATTTCCTTTAAGGCTACGTTGTGTTACACTCAGATGCAATAAATCATCATCATTATTTCAGACGAAAAACTTCCTCTGTTGGACATAGGCCTCCCGCATGTGTCGCCAGAACGACCGGAAAACGCAATAACACAGAGTTCTTTAGTTAGAAGAAAGTCGTAGGTATACGTCGTATATTAATATTGCTTGCCCTTTGAAAAGCATAGTTTCTACGTTGGAATTCATAATATGAAAATACGTTTTTATTTTTATTAGCTCATGATTATATATACTGCGATATTACAGAAAATACAAAACACAAAGAAACCAATAAATACCTAATTAAAAAAATAACGTACTACCCTTTGAATACCGTAATTAGAGACACAATAGAAAGACAATAGGTGTGCGGACACCGCTGTCCGCTTGGGGCTTGAGAGTAATTTATCCAAAATATAACACTTCAAAGCTAACCGTTATAAAAAACGGTAATTTCATAGGTAGACCTATTATTTCTTGTCACTATCACTACATAGTATACAACAAAGTCGCTTCCCGCTGTCTGTCCCTATGCATGCTTAGATCTTTAAAACTACGCAACGGATTTTGATGCGATTTTTTTAATAGATAGAGTGATTCAAGAGGGAGGTTTATATGAATAATACATGCATAATATATTTAATATCACCATTACACCCGTGCGAAGCTGGGGGGGGGTCGCTAGTTGCAAATAAAGTATTGTACAAAAAGTAATTACAGTAAAGTTTGTACTCAGTTGTACAAACTGACCGTCATAGAATCGCGTAACTGTATTCGTTACGCTTCGTAGACGTTCTTATCGCCAACGTATACCCGTTGCTTGGCAACACATGTGTCAACGTCAGGGGGTATGACAAAGAGAGCGTACAGTACGGCCGACGGATCTTGGCGCGTCTGGAGTTAGGCTTTGCGAACTTTAGCGTTCAAAATAAGCGCGCCAAATAAATGATTTATAAAAATAAATGCCAATAACAGTTGTTAACAGCAATAACAATTGCTATTGGCATTTATTTTTTCAAACCATTCATTTTTTTACGAGTGCACAAGCGCTAAAGTTCGCAGAGCCTAACTTCATACACGCCAAGATCAGTCGGCCGTACTGTAAAAAAGACAATCTACATACGTTTCGCGCTCGAGCAACGCACACATAGACAGCGCTCACGGACACGATATCTTGTACGTGACTAAACCGTGCTAAACCAGTGCTAGATCACAGAGTATTTTTTCTAGCGACCGCCGGGCGTACGTATAAAAAGTGAACTACATACATGAGTTTTACTTCTGTACATAGCTATTTTGTCGTATGACTACGTATGTACGTATGACGCTAATATGTGTCTAAGAGCCAAATTCACCAATAAACTAATCGCGATTCGTTCAAACAAAACGCAGTTTGAGCGACTAATCGAGATTATAGCTTCATTTTGCGTTTCACCGCGATGAATTGAACCTAGTTTACGCTAAACTCAGTTTCAATTCTTTTGTTGTCGCCATGTTTACGACACGCGTCTTTAAACTAGATTATGCTGAGCTCAGTTTAGTTAAACTAAGTTTATATATTGAATGATGAAATCAGCCCTAAGCGCACATTTGTAACCTTATTTAAAACCTTGATCAACCTTGTGTCCTAAGACTAGGGTTACTAACCATACTCTAATATGTATAGAGTACACACAGCTTCTGCCAGCGGCTTCATCTACGTGAAACTCGGTTACTCCATACAAATTCCGAACCCCGTTTTATCCCCATAGGAGTGGAGTTTCGTAAAATCCGTTCTTAGCGGATGTCTACACCCTTTAAGGAACCTACCTGTTAAGTTTGTAGGTGTTATAGTTTCTGAGATTTCGTGATTTGAATCGCGTAATTAGAGACACAATAGAAAGACAATAGGTTTGTGGACGCCGGCGTCCTCTTGGTGAATAATGAATTAATTAGTGAGTGGTATTTCGCTTTTATACACGGCTAAATTTAGATGGTTTTAATCCTTTGGAAGGTCGATCCGGTACATGAAACACTATCGATTTGTAAAAATAAAAAACTTTTTTTTTAAAAACTCGAATTAATCGCAATCGCATATATACGAAATTGACGTCGTCTCAACGCTCAGTTACATGGTCAGAACAAAGGAATCGGAGGCATGGCCGATTCGAGGCGTTCGACGCAAATGAATCGAAACTAAATGGTCGTTAACTTGGATATGGGGGTAGATAACTATTATATTCTTGTAAAAAATTTAGTGGTAACCCTAGCTAGACCTCATGTTTAATCTTCAGATACAAATCGTTTAGCTTAAGCAGCTGTGTTACAAATGACTTAAATAGTAATTAGTGTTGTACGTCTGAGACTCATTCAAGACCAAAATAACAGAGATTAGGACAGAGTTTATTGACTTTTAGTTTCGAGTACACTACAGATTCATTACTATTTCAGACTATCTTGAGAAAAAAACCTTTTTTTAGTGATGGGAAGTTATCAATCAATAATACACACATTGAAGGAGAAAAGCCGATTAATTTCAAAGATTTGCCACACCTGCACGCAGATAGGGCAGTTCGCTAGTTTGCATCTTTTGACAAAAATTATGATTGTGATGATAATATAGCTTCATGTGCTTACAAATTTGTTTCTTTAGTTTCCTTGTTGAGCTCAGTAGTTCTTACGGCCACTATCCGACTTCACAACCAAACCTGCTCTATGGTACATAGCATGTTAATGCTTTGTCATCCGAGGTATAATCAGGGCTCAAAAGTGCAGTTGCACTCTACTGACACTAAAGTATGTAAAATTTCTTTGTAAAAGAGGGTCAATGGATCATTACCCATTTAGTTTGTAGCATAGAATCTAAAATATTGAATAAACTAGTTGCAGAACACTGGAATTCTACTACAAAGAAATTTTAGACAGTTTAGCATTGTTAGAGTGCAACTGCACTTTTGACCCCGGACTGAACATAATACAGCAGAAGCATAATCAGTCTTTTTAATGTTCTCACTCCTGGGACTCAGGCCTCCTCTCTAGGAGAGGGAACAATTGTAACGCATTGCGACCATATTCAGGTTTTGCATCAACACGATACAAATATTTCAAGTTGATTAAAGGTTGTAAAAAATACACACGCCAAATGATAATTCAAAAAACATCCAACGAAACAAGCTACTAATTCAAATGTATAAATTAACTGGACAAATTAGACTCAATATAAAAACCACGCAAAGAAGGCCAACGGCGCGTGTACGTGATCAAATGGTAGAGGGGATATAAATAGGTCACGCGTATGGCGGAGTTAACTTTACGTCCTCTTTGAGGAACATTGCCCGTTTCAAAGGAGTTTTTGGGCTATAAAAAGATCAATTTGTGCGGGAAGTTTGTGTTGGAAAAAAATATTTGTTCTTTATTTGAAAAAAAAATGTTCTTTATTTAAAAAAAAAGAACTCAAATGGCCAGTAATGCTAGCGAAGGAGACGGCTGCACGCGTGAGGGTATGGTCAATTTGGACATCCTAAAGTGGGTAATCGACATACGAGCCAATACCGCGGTTTTAAAGAACGTCGGTTTTACTCGCGGCTCGTCGGTGGTGATTGACTAGCGAGTAAAACAGTTTTGAACGATAAGCCGAGTAGAAAATGCAGCAAACACGACGAGCCGTGAGCCAGGCTCGTCGTTCGTATTACAATGATACACCGGCGAGCTTTACCGACGAGCCGTAAGACCGCGGTTTTGCTCGCCCGTCGATCAGGGCCTTTGGAGTCTGTCTAAAGAGTCAAACGACTTGGGTAATTATTAGGGGACAATGAAATCTGATGTAGTTGAATAATCAAGGTTGATTAAAAGCTCTTGAACATTTATTTTACTGATAGAACCTTATAAAACGTATCGAAGACAAGTATTTATATAAATGATTTAATATTATTAGGGAAATTTTTAACAACAAAAAATTTAAAAGCTTTTCATTAAGAATATATTTCAGTCTCTTTAATGATTAAACTACTAACTAAGAAAAATAAATAACATAAAAGTATCAAACTCTTTCGTACCGACTTTTGTCAACTAAAATTTTGCGTTGCCAGCAACCGATTTTTCAATTCGTCCAGAAAGTTTCAAGTCGTTAGACTTTTTAGAAATTAGAGGTATTGAGAAACGCAGAGCGATCCCTATTCACGTAGACGCAGGATTCCGGACGAAGAGCTATAAGTAGCTCGCCATCTGGTCCGAGCCTCGTCACTGTCGTCTGCGCGTAGTGTTCCACGCTCGCCTCAAAGGCATGTCTACAAAGTCCAGCAGAATAAACTAGTGCGCCTCACCATCAACGATTGCATCACTGTTTACCATCAGGTGGGATCGCAATCAAGCACTAGTTTATTTCAATAAAAAAAAAAAAATTAGCTGATGCCCGCTACGATCACGAGAAACCTCTGAAAAGGAAACCCATAGTCCTAGAACACAAAAGGGAAAACGAAGAACACTCGTGCGTTTCTAGTCAGAAAAAATCTGACACGCTCACCACTGTAGACCGAGAGAAGTAATAGGGATTATTTTCCATAAAAAAGACCTACAAAAACTACGTGCAAAATGATAATTAGCATAGAAAACCGACCGGTTCAGACAAAACAAGGTCGTCTAGTTTTTTATACTATTATTTATGTACTAAAGCTACACCCGAAGCTACATTAGCGTTTCCCGGTGAATGAATTTTGTAGGAGCTCAAGGACTAGGGCAAGGCCTTATGTACTATAACATAGTACAAGAATTACGTTTGTTTACGTAACTCTAGTACTATATGTGTTACGTGTGCGTCTCAGACAGGCTGGCCACATACAGTCAAACGAAATGAATAGAAAAGCTGTAGATTTTTTTCACATTATTAAGAAATTGTTTGGAGCACTTGGGTACTGCATTTTTTTCTTGGATTGTAATATAAAAATATCGGTAGGGGCCTACCCCACTCGCTTATCGTCAACTTAGAGTATGGTTTAAGAGCTTGTTGCTTCATGTAATGAAAGGGCAACGCGAAAAAAGAGAGAACGCTTAAAAACTCTGGTGGCATTTGGTATTTACTCGAATATTTCACAAAACTTGTTCCAGGAAATACGTGTTTCTTTAAAACCCTTGAAAAGTTTTTGTAAAGAAAATTGTTGTTCAGAATCTCGATTAAATGAACAAGGCTTCTTCTATAGAAGAACTTTTTTATATTTTTGATATAAGAATACATTATGGAGGGCCAAAGTTCATGTAAAATAGCAGATTTTCTGTCCTTACTGGATTATTGGATGCAAGACGCACAGGAACGTTCGTTGTGGCGACATTTGGAAGAGGCCTATGTCCAGCAGTGGACGTCTTCCGACTGAAATGATGGTGACGACGATATATCAACGAATCTGCTTTCATATGCATTTATTAAACAAATTTAACGCGACTTCGCCTGCAGCGAAAGTCGGTTTACCTCCTTGGGGGTGGAGTTTCGTAAAATCCGTTCTTAGCGGATGTCTACACGCTATAAGGATCCTACCTGCCAAATTTTAAGTTTGTAGTTGATTGATTTCGTGATTAATCAGTGAGTGGTATTTCGCTTTAATACATACAGATTACAAACAAGATACTTCGATTTTATTTATATAGAAGGCACGTGGCGATAGCACATCACAAGTTTCCTTGTCGACACAAATACTTCAAGGTATATCAATATCAAGCATGTTTGTCGTCACAAGACACACACACAGTGATATCAGAATTTCTGTTGTCTACGACTGTTAAATTTTGGTTGTTTTAATCCCGCGGAGGGTGGATTCGGTACATGAAACACTATCGATTAATAAAGATAAAAATAAAGTACTTTTTTTCTAAAACTCGAATTAATAAACGCATGTACGAAATTAATTTCTTTAAGAACCAAATTCACCAATAAACTAATCGCGATTCGTTCAAACAAAACGCAGTTAGAGCGACTAATCGAGATTATAGCTTCATTTTGCTTTTCACTGCAATGTATTGAACCTAGTTTACGCTAAACTCAGTTTCAATTCTTTTGTTGTCGCCTATGTTTACGACACGGATCTTTAAACTAGATTACGCTGAGCTCAGTTTAGTTGAACTAAGTTTTTATATAAAGGGCCAAATTCACCAAGAAACTAATCGCGATTATATAAAACAAAACGCAGTTTGAGCGCCTAATCGAGATTATAGCTTCATTTTGCGTTTCACCGCTATGAATTAAACCTAGTTTACGCTAAACTCAGTTTCAATTCTTTTGTTGTCGCCCATGTTACGACACGGTTCTTTAAACTAGATTACCCTGAGCTCAGTTGAACTGAGTTTTTATATTGAATGGTGAAATCAGCCCTGAATGATGAAATCAGCCCTAAGTAAACGAGTTAATGACCTTGTAGGTAGTTGTCGGTCGTTGCGTACCAACCACCTACAGTTCACTGACGTTTACTTAAAGAAATTAATTTCGTACATGCGTAAATTAATTCGAGTTTAAAAAAAGTACTTTTTTTTTCATTTTCTCTTTACTAATCGATAGTGTAAAATTGAGAGCAGTGGTGGCCGAGTGGTAACGGCCCCGATTTAAGACCCTGATCGACGGGCGAGTAAAACCGCGGTCTTATGGCTCGTCAGTAAAGCTCGCCGGTGTATCATTGCAATACGAACGACGAGCCTGGCTCGCGGCACGTCGTGTTTACTACATTTTCTACTGGGCTCATCGTTCAAAACTGTTTTACTCGCTAGTCGATCAGCACCGACGAGCCGCGAGTAAAACCGACGTTCTAATGCCTGTAAATGATCTATTGATATTTCATCTCTGCTTCCAAGGACCTTGCAAAAGACGTAAGGCAGGACCTACTGCTCACCGAATTCTCAAAACTGGTTCTTGGACACTAGAAAACTCCAGTCATGTTATCAACGACCAACTGGCCGTTTTTTATCGCAATTTTTTTTTATCAAATTACCTACACGGAGAGACCAATTACAAGGTCTTTTCAATTTGGAACGACAACCTCATTTTGGACCACAAGTAACCTACATAGGTTATCAATTATGGCGGATCGCCAACTGGTTGAAGAATAACCGCCATTTTTCATTGATTACGGTGACAATTATTTTTGTTAAGAATTCTGGAGTTTGCGGTTAAAATTGAGGCTAAATTTTATTATTTTTGTGTGTGTATGTGTATTTGTGTAACTTATAGGGAAGTTACGTTACGCACTTATAGGGAAGTTACGTTACGCGCTAACATAGCAATCAGAAAACCTAGACTCGAAACTAACACATCTATGATAAGTGTCATCACAGTCGCAAAACTACAGTCACTGATAGACAAGCACAGAGATAAGAGTCGGCGCTGTAGTGCGAGCGAAATCGAAAAAAATAATATTTTTGCGGAATACCCTCGTTTGTCACTCGCTGATTGCGACTGAATGAAATCAGGCCATAAAGGCCTGATTTCAGCGGTCCACGCGCTAGAAGCGAGTCACTTATCTGCTGCAGTTTTCATTTAATCAAAATAGGATGAACAAAAAATATCTGAAGAAAGATGTGTAATAATATCATAATCACGTAAGAGCGGTTGTATGAAAATGTGCAAGCTGAAGTTTGCCCGATCTTAATGATCAAAATTAAAACTGCGTCACAATACCTAAACGTATATATGTCCTTATATACCAATTAGATACTATTGGTACATTGATTCCAAGGCGAATTCATTTTGACGAAAATACGCAGCACATTTATTCCAGCACTTGCGCAAACACTTGCGTATTACAATAAGAAGACGGACGTTATTAAAACGATAAATAAATATTGTAATTTTTGCGATATGCGCAGTTCATATAAATGGCAATCTTTTGATCGCTCACGTCCATTAAATATATTATAAGGGAGGATATGTTACGAGCTAACATCGCAATGAGAAAATCTGGACTTGAAACTCGCACATCTACACACTACCTATAGTCACTGATAGACAAGGACAGAGATAAGAGCCGCCGAACGAAATAGCGTTAGCCGATTAGGACAAACTCGTGATTTCAGAGGTCCACGCGTTAGAGACGAGTCACCATTTTTCGCTGTTTTGATTATATGAATGCCAACGTCGGATATATTCGACAAACACTCTCGTGTTTATTCCGCCAGAGTCGCACATCCACGACCAAATACTCCATCTCGTCAGCTCTTCTGTCACCTATGGGGATTGAAGAGCTAGATGAGATGTAGTACCCAGTCGCAAACACACTGCCTTGGCAAAGAGGACACGAAAACACTCGTCGGACTAGTCCGATGCAAGCAGTTAAAGGGTTAAAGGTCATAGCTCATTAGAGCCACCCGGCAACCACTCCGCACCGCCGCGCTTCCTGCGGCTTCTTCATATGGACTTGTTTGAGTATGCCCTCACTGCATCTACTCCTTAGCGTCATCGGATCGCCTCGGTCGTAAGCCATGCACGTGCGGACGGCGGGTGAACCACTCGCTGCTCGCATGCTTGCTTTGCGTTGACTGCGCATTGTCAAAGCGCGGGACCGCGAATGATTCACGCGAAAACGATACTTGACGATATTGGAAAATTTGACATTAAGACACATGTGTAGACCTAGTGCCAATTGTTAGCATTGTTAGCAGACTACTCGAAAATTCGTGAACAAAGCGACGGCACTCTATGACCACGCGGGGTCCACAGGTTGACGACGCGAGGTCCAATGGTTGGTCACGCGACGTTTATTGGTGACTAGCTGAGCTGACCCGGCAACTTCGTACCACCTAACAATCGATTTTCTTTTTCATGAAATTTTCCATACTTTCTCACGGTTTAAACCTTTCCTGAAGTATCACGAATATTTTAAAACCAAAATTGGCCAAATCGGTCCAGCCGTTCTCGAGTTTTAGCGAGACTTACGAACAGCTATTCAGGTTTTATATATAGGGTGACTGGTAATTAGTGAACGATACTCAAACGCGTGATTGTAGTCATGATAACAAACAACTTTTACTATGGGACCAAATGTTACGTTTTGGCCAGTTAGGCGAACAGTACCTCTACCATGAGTTTTAAGCAATAGTATTCGTCGCTACTCGATATCGACGCCGTAAATATTTTGTATGGCAAATTTTGCAGCGCCTCTAGCGGTCACTTGCAGAACCGAAATTTGCCATACAAAATATTTACGGCGTCGATATCGAGTAGCGTCGAATACTATTGCTTAAAACTCATGGTAGAGGTACAGAACATGAATGTACTGAAATTAGCAGATAATTTTCGCGATTTCAGGTTTGGTTCCATAGTAAAAGTTGTTTGTTATCATTACTACAATCACGTGTTTGATTATCGTTCACTAATTACCAGTCACCCTATATAAGATAACGCGGCGTTTAACCGTGGACCACCTGTCCAACGAGTGGAAGCCATGCGACGAAGCGGTGCGGGGTGGGTGCCGGGTGGCTTTAATGACCTGTGACCTTTATGGGAAATAGATTGTGGATGACGTTTTGTTGCCGTGATCAGTGGCCCGTGTGCAACCAGTAGAGTCGATCTTTAGACGCTTATCACTGTGTGACTTATTGAAATACAGCAATTAGGTAGTTTTGATTGACTAATTTTATTACTTCATTATCGTTCAATACCTTTACGTTATCATTTTATAAGATTAGGTTTACCGCCTTTACAGTTTTAATTTTCCATATTTATAAAAGCGAGTAAATCTCAGAAACTATAACACCTACAACGTTAAAATTTGGCAGATAAGTTCCAGTTATGCTATTCTCTAAGAAAATGCAGCGCTGCCTCAACGACGAACACTCAAATAGGATACATTGGATTGTTAATTCCATGTATCCTATTTAGATGTTGTCGTTTTCTTAGAGAATAGCCCACCAGCACTCCCATCTGCTTTTAGGATGCAGCGCGAAGGCGTGTCAGGATTTTAACGACCTGCGGTTTTTTTTTATCTCTTACTGTGTGTTCACGGAGACGCGGCGCGTTGGGCGGTCCGTCGTACATTGCGAACGCCCAACGCGCCGCGTCTCCATAAACAATCCTTTAAACGCTCGCGTGGAACACTACGCGTTGTAGACGACTCGGGCTCGGTCCTTACCGGACCACCGGACGGTGAGCTGCTTATTGCTCGTCTGTAGCTTTTACCCAGCACTGGGATGCCGATCGACTTCCCATTCTTTTAAAGATAGTGACGTAACAACGCAACCGTACCGACAGAAACCATATCTTTAATGACAAAAAGATTAAAATGATCTTCACATGTTGTACACGTGATTCTTGTTTTTATTTCGACTGCTAAGTATAATGATTATTAATGATTAAAACAACCTGTTTCGTGATTGTGTGGACACGTTTCATAGCACGCAGTTTAACTTTCCGTCTGTCGTAGAAGAGCTTGGGTTTTTTATACAAATAAATAAGCAAGGCAATTGGGCTTGCGGACGGCGAGCAATGGGTAGCTCGCCGTCCAATGCCTGCCAGAGAGTGGTTTTAAAACACAAACAGTAACTGAATGATCACGATTAGGTTTTAATTAGTAAAAGTCTTACATCCCCTCTAGCTCCACCCAGAGTAGATGTTATAGTACGCGGCAGATAAGTTGAAGCATTAGCTATGGTTACGCGCAGCCACCCACTTCGATTGAGATCCGAAAATCAGTTACTGCGCATGTGTGCCGAAGATTACAACCAAATGCATTTATAGCAAATGGTTCAACTTATATGCCGCCTACTATAATTAAAAATTCCAAACACAAAAAAAAATGGTAAGAGGTCACGGCTATCTATGGATATCTGCAATAACAGAAATACTCCAAGAGGGTAGTCTACAATGTTTGAAGAGGTCTTAGTGAAGGTAATATTAAAAAAAAATGTAAAATCTACCTACTTTAAAATTTCTAGTATTCAGGTAGACTTTCAGCCAGCCTCAATGTTTCTGTTTCTTAGGTTAATGACCTTGAAACTTGGTACAAATTCTAATCAAAATGAATAATAAAGACAGTCATCATTCATTTTTCAATACTACCCTCAAAATTCGGTTTGACAGATGTTAAAGTTTTTACAAATACTTTCTCGCGAACGAAATCGCTAACAAAGAAACGATGGCTTCGATTACGTTTAAAAGTAAAGGTGCAATTCACTTACACACTGTTAAATTTTATTCGTTTTAATCGCGCGGAGGGTCGATTCGATACATCAAACACTATCGATGTGTAAAGATGAAATTAAAAAATAAAGTAAGTATCTACTTCTTTTTAAACTCGAATTAATTTACGCATATACGAAATTAATTCCTTCAACTAAACGTCAGCTGAACGACGCCAATGTGTATATTGGCATCAATATGGCTACACTTGAACAACTGGACTGGCATATGTGAAGCGGCAGATGGGGGATTGAGTTTCACCTGCCTGATTAACTTTTTCTTGGCTTCTTTAAACACGCCAGTGGTATTGATTTAGCTTGCGTGCCGAAAAAAACAACTGACTGACTGATATCAACGCACATCTGAAATTAATGGGACTAGAAGGCGGAAAATAGCTGACTCGCCTCTAGCATGTGGAGAGCTGAAATCAGGCCTTTATTGCCTGATTTCACTCAATCGCAATCGGCGAGTGACAAACGAGGGTGTTATGCAAAAGTATTTCTTTTTTCGATTTCATTCGCACAAAATCTCGCTCTTATCTCAATCCTTGTCTATCAGTAACTGTAGCTTTGCGACCAGGTTTTCTGTTTGCGATGTTAGCGCCTAACATATCTTCCCATTCCGGGTTTCAATCGATATGCGGCACAGCGGGGGGCTGCCGTAACCATAGCAACAACGGCCATTTTAGTTCAACTTATTTGTAACTTACGATAATAGATTTTCGGATCTCAATGAAGTAACCATATGAAATGGTTTAACTTATATGCTGCGTACTATACGAAACAATGAAATTCTCGCCATCGAAAGCGTCAAAGGTCATTGTCCTCTCATATCTATTAGTATTGTAGTACGTAAATATTGTAGAAACAATCACTTTTTTTTAAAAGTAACCATGGAGTTTTTTGCCGGTTCTTCTCCATAGGAAACGACCAATTGGAACCGTGCGCTAGCTTCTGACATTTTATAAGTGGCCATGTAGGCATATGTAAAATAAACGATTTTCAGTTTGAGTTTGAAAGAACGAAGAACGTGTACCCAGAACCAAGTAAATCTATAATCCCAGTAGCTCACATTTCGCAACACGCACGCATAATCCTTACGCTTCTGAAGTTTATTATATGCGCAGTAACGTTCATTTCAACACATGTTATCTGCCCTAATTTGGGTCTTATCTAAAACCGTCGCTTCAACAAACTGGCAATACTGTGAACGTGACTTTTAAAGAGGTTTAGTATATTGTTTATGGTTTTGGTGTCTGTGGTAGACGATTAAAGAGGTTTTGCCAGTACATCACCATCATTACACACACGAAGACGTCCACTGTTGGGCACAAGCCTCCCCTAACTTCTGTTGCATTTCGGGGAATGTATTTACAGTAATGGAATTACAGTCATTTCTTTCCGCCAAGTTCGACCTAAGCGCGAAAGCACTAAAGATATACTCATTAAAGTTAATGACAAAATAATATCAAATCCCCAGGACATAGAAGACATAATTATTTTCGAATACGTTCAACAAAGCCAAGACAGTTACTGACACTAATTCTTTTGATCAAGCTATGAAGACATTGCAAGATAACGTAAACAGAGTGGATAAAGATATGATCTGCGATCTAGTCACTACTGACGAAATAAAAAAAATAGTTAATTCTGTGGCCACCAAAAATCTCTATCATCAGACCACCTCGTACTACGATGCGCCACGGTACGCGGTGGTCATCACCTCGCCAAGAAGTAAACTATTCACTCTTGGCCAGTGGCGTAGCTAGTCACAGGGCCCCCGTATAAAAAATGGTACTTTTTTACAAAATATGTTTGGTTTACCCTACGAGACGATTGCAGCGCGGGGGCCCCGTATAATTGATACGGCAGTTACGGCGGTTGCTACGCCTCTTCTCTTAGCTTAAAGACCCCTTAGCTGTACATAGTCTCATCTAATGGTAAATGATGGCCTGGTCGATGATGAATCAACACTCGCCAAGAAGTAACCTGTTCACTCATTCAGCATATTATGGTTCTTATGGTATTTTTCAAATGGAAGACGATGTTGAGGGTACTTTGACAATTAAATATTATTTAACCTTTTGAATACCGTAATTAGAGACACAATAGAAAGACAATAGGTGTGCGGACGCCGGCGTCCTCTTGGGAATTAATGAATAGACCCCTCGGCTATACGCAGTAAATCACGTAGCCACCTCTAGGTAGGCGACAAACAAGTACCGCGCTTGTATAAGAAACTCTTTCAAAGGTATTGACCTCGATGGAAACGCGGCCACATCTTTGTTCCTCATGAGGCGATTGTTACAAGTAAAATCTCTTATATTTTCGCCTACTTACATTGAAGACTAGACTTATTGATTTGCTGACGAATCGGACATATTTTATTACAAGCTTTTATTTAGTTTCACCTGTCCTGATGTTTGTCTGTGATCAAATCTTGTAAATTAAATTTGATCCACTTCCCGGTTACCGATAGAGCTGGAATTTTTCATGCACCTAAATCAGATGAAAATGCAAAATGCAGACACAACCCCATCGATTTTGGGCTCGTGTGATTCGTCTTGACGAGTATTTTGGAGCTAGATGGTAGCAAGGTCTGATGATGGAACTGGAAACTCGGTAATAAGTGCAATAAGATAATCTTATGAATATTAATTAAATAAGTATAAAAGTGCGAGTCAGACTTGCATGAAGGGTTCTGTACTGTCTGTACTAACATACCACAGTAAAAAAAGTAAAGGTTTCTTCAATTTGTTGTTTGAAGCTACAGAAATAAATCATCCGTGACAATCTCAACTTTCTATCACAGTTCATGAGATACAGCGGCTAAACTGTACTATACTGGACAGCGAGTTTTGAGCTCATAATTTTTTATTGAAAAGGTTTATGTCTAAAAAGTAATTATGCAAAGTTTCAATGTTAGGAAATATATAGTTTTTGAGAATTTTTTTTATTAAAATCGATAATTTTTCGTATTATTTGACGCCATTTTGATAGGTTTTGTTCACTTTTTATTTTATTTGTAGTTTCTATGATAATGAATTTATTAGTGTTTCATTTACCAACCCCTTATTATATAGTTTTTTTTAAACCACCCAGAAAACTATATTTTAGTACTCAAATATTTTAATTTAGTGGTAGAGTGCTCCCGGACAAAAATTTTTTTTTTTTCATTTTTAAATACCCGAAAGTATACATTTGCTACTGTGGGGGGATGGTCCGAGGGGTAGAGGGTGACACCCTCCCCTAAAATCCCCAAGTTAGACCCAAAAATGCATAAAATGTACGATTTTTTGATTCCTAACCTCAAAATTTTCAATCTTGAATATCTCCAAAAGTATGCGTTTCCTAGATTCAGGAGGGGGTTTGGGGGGGTGGGGCCTCCACCCCCCTCCCCTCCTCCCCAAAAAAACCCTTATTTCGCTGTCCAGTATAGTACAGTTTTACCGATACAGCCTAGTGACAGAGAGACGGACAATGGAGTCTTAGCAATACGGTACTATGTTTACCCTTTGGGTAAGAAACACATCGGCGATTGGCCGAGGCTGGGCCCACATGTAAACATAGCATGAAGTGTTAAGTGGTTGTGTAAAGTTATGTGTGTAGTCAATCAAGAATAGTACTAGTAGAATAATACTTTTGGTGCCAAGAAAATACTATATAATTTGTTTGTCTGCCCACAACACACCTCCAGAACCGTCAATTTACGTAACTGTTGTTGACTTCGGTTCATGCTCAGTTGCCAACTTTGAATTTTAATAAAAATAATTCGAAATAAAACAGTAGAGAGAGTAACCATGCAGTTTTTTGTCAGTTCTCTCCATAGAAATTAAGTATATGTAAGGACAAAATTAACAAAATATTAATTTGGCAACATCCTGCTAGCTGGACTTGCAAATAAAATTATCACTTGTTTCAACAAATACATTATCTTTATTGGAAACAACCCTTTGAATACCGTAATTAGAGACACAATAGAAAGACAATAGGTGTGCGGACACCGGTGTCCGTTGGGACCATGAACTGTTATAAGTGTCAATACGGAGCACATAAAATAAAAACATTTTAAATTGAATTGAAAGAAAAAAACAGTGCAATAAAATTTCCAACATCACATTATTACACCATAATTAAAATTAAACGATTATTCATAGGGAGATATAAGGTTATGCAAGAGTACAAGTTTCAACATGTGGGGACTAAATTTAGCAACGGCTTTACAACTAAAAATCGTATAGAACTCATTATAGTAGTTAGTAACTCTAAGTCTCTAGAACCTTCTAAAGCAGTGCTCAGTACTAATAAGAATCATAATGTCTTATTTAAGTGGGTAATAAAAAACTTTTTGAAATAAACATACTTTATGACATACCGCCCTAAACTTTTACAAAAAAAAAAAAAAACATGAAATAGCAGTTAATCTGGTCCTAAGTCGTTATCTATGGACATAAAATCTAAATATAAAATTTCTTCTAAGGTTTTAGAGTTCAACTTTCTAGTTTGAAAACTTTTAGAAACCAATAAAAGCCGTCAATTTCTCTCCCACGAGCGCCTAAACACATCGAATATGCAAATAAAACATGCAAATACGGAATTTCGCCATAAAAGACACTGGTTGACCTAAAATTCGTCTTAGCAACCGAGAGAGGTTAACTTTAACAAAGAAAATTTTGCACAAAAAGAAAGCGTAATGGACACAGATTTCAATGAAATAAAGTATATCTAGACTCACCCGGATGCTTCCGTGGTGGGTTTTATATAAAAAACACCCTATAACAGAGGATTTTTTTTGTTTCACACCCTTCACGAACTAAACCAAGAATGCTTGACAGATGACTGATGGTATAAAGATGGCGGACTAGAAACGACGAATTACGTCATTCCGCGGGAAAATTGAAACGACCGTTACACTTCCTTTTTATACGTATTTTTTCATTTTTGACTAATAAATGTATGAAAAAAAATCGCTTACCTCATTAACAGTAGAGATGTGTGATAATAAATAATATCCAATTGAGTTTTGCTAATACATCAGTAAATTATTCACTCCGATTCCTCGCGCTGTTGCCAGATTGCTATTGCGTCAGATAATGTATAACGTTCAGAGATACACATTTCAATACACTTTAGCATTACTTTTTAAAATTCACGCACGAAATTATCACAGGTTTTAACTTATGATGCCAAACTTTAGTGTAGAATATCCTCCGAAGTAGATTTATCTTATAAGAAAAGTTGGAAAGAAGAACGGCAACGTCGCTTTATAACACTCTTGAAACAAAGGCTTCCTTTTTTTAAAACTAATATACTAAATCACGTCGTAATATTAATCAAAATCTATTGTATTATTTGAGCTAACGATGTTAAAATTGTATAATTAGTTACAAAATGGCGGAAATTCTAGACGCGTATAGGGACAAGGTACAAAAATAACTGACTCGCTGTGAACTTGTTTTTGTTTCGTTTGTTCTGGCGTTGTAAACAATGGGGGTCAGTGTTGCCGTTGCAATATCAATATTTTCTACCATTGTAAACGATTTAAATGATTCGAGATATCAAAATAGGGTTTTATAATTTGTTTTCGTTTTTAATGATTGATACTATGATAGAAAAAAAAATTCACGTTCAAACGGATTTCGTTGAAACCTAGTTCACAGGTAGACCATGTCCTATAATAGCATAATATGTTATTATAATAATAAATTTATTGAACCATTGTTACAAAACTTTCCATAAATTAAAATTATCGTAACATAATGTAGGTCTGTGCCATTGTATGAAACTTTTTATCCCGGTAATATGTTCCCTTGGAACAATTTTGTACGCAAGCGAAACCGCTGTCAGAAGATAGTATGTGACCTCTGACAAGTACGTTACTTTGATTGTTACTGCAGCAGTATTGTCTAATATTAGGTTTCGTTCCCTTTCAGGTGAACTTTAAATTATATCAGGACAGTAATTTACATATAGTGGTTTTACTTCAGACTGTCCCCCGAGACAAGTAGCCCTCATAATTGTTTTTTTGCATTTTCAAAACCAACGTACAATAAAGCCATTCCAGATTTTGACACATTTCAATTAATCAAGTTGCCAACCTGTTGGTTATCGTTAGTATTGCGGGGAGTGTGCATTGGAATTGTAAAATTTAATTCCGCCTAGTCCGTTCCATCATCGGACCACAAGACGTACAGCGTTGCACCACCGGTACATGGCGTAGATCCCACCCATACGTACAAAGCGCTTTGGGAACACATTCGTTCTGCGTACTGCTAAAGAGTGGATTTCCCTGCCGGCTTGTTTCCTGATAGCTATATCCTAGGGGTTTTTAAGTCAAGAGTGAATAGGTTACTTCTAGGTAAGCGTACTCCGTCGTCAGCCACATCATCGCTTACCATCAGGTGAGATAGAGGCCAAACGAAAGCCTAGCCACAATAAAAAAAAAACTTAGCAGTTGCACTGTTTCAGTTACATAAAATCCCTTAATTCGGTGTGCCTAATGGTAAAAACCACCATTTGTTATTATGAAAATGTTTGAAACTCGCTCGCCTACCGACACCGCCCCGCTCGCCGCTAAGACCGACGTCTTGAATGGACTGTCACACGCCACATTTCTTAAGTGACATAATGGCGCCGTGTTAAAACAGTATCTTTATAGACGCCGTTAGTGAAATGAAACATTAAAAATAATTTAAAAGTATTTATTTTTTAAAGTTACATCTAAACATAACATATTTTATCATAATACACAAGTATAAACTAAAGTTAAAGTTCTTAAACAAAAACGTAATTGCTATAAAATAATAAAACGAAAAAATGACATTAAAATTCGTTACTTATACAACTTTACGGTAAGCGTAAATTCATTAAAAAAAATAGACAATATGTAAATCGTCTCTTCAATATGAACTATTTGGGCTAATCAGAATCAAATAAGTTTTATTTGATTCCAATTAGCCGAAATAAACTACTAATAATGCATCAGCGTATACAAGGCAATTTATTATTATACTTATCAATAAGACTGAATATAGCAAAGCGTGCATTTAAAAAACTGAGATCTCAAAGGCAGTAAAAAAAAAACTTAAATGACTCGAAAATCTACCAATTTGGTAGAATTCGTAATGGTCAACACAAGTTCTAAAACCATGGATTGTAGCACCTTGACCGATTTATATTTTATTTTACAGAAAATAATGTCAAAAAGTAAATGTGAATCATCAATCAAGATTATTATAATATAGTTTAGCCATGATACGTAATAAGAATAAACGAAACAACTGCATAGAAAAACATTTTGTAGAAATGATGTCATTGGAAAGCAATGATATATTTTATTCAGTAAAAGGATTGCGATTATATTGTGATGTAAATAGTAATATAAAGATTTTTTATAAGATAACAATAAACATACATACATACATTATAAACATGCTATTTTTAGGGTTCCGTATCCAAAGTGTAAAAGGGCTCCATTAGTAACACACGTATTTATAAACAAGTAACACTAATTACTTGAGTAAAAGTAAATACTTGAGTAACAATTTATATTCTATAGTTAAGATTTTTTTTAATTTTTCGTGAAGATTTCTAACATCAAGTAATGACTTATTAAAAAATTACTTAGCAACAAGTAATTACTTCTTTATAAATATGGGTGTCAGACTCTGCTATCCGTCTGTCACCAGGCTGTATCCCATGAACAGTGACAACTAGACATTTGACATTTTCACAGACAATGTATTTCAGTTGCCGCTATAACAACAAATACTAAAAACATAATAAAATAAATATTTAAATGGGGCTCCCATAGGGGCCGTTCAAGTATTACGTAAGCAGTTTTTCGCAAATTTTAACCCCCTTCCCGCTCGTCAGCAAAAGTAAACAAAGATGTCACTCCCTATGCTTACATAAACATTGGTTGTATTTATATTTTTCAATGTACTCTGGTTTCGTTATTAGTTTATTTAATGAGCAAAAGTTACAAGTCTTAAAATAAGGAATAGGAAACTAAAAAAACAACTTTTTTATTGGCATATTAATTTAAAATTAACAGTCACCAGTACCTCTACCATGAGTTTTAAGCAATAGTATTCGTCGCTACTCGATATCGACGCCGTAAATATTTTGTATGGCAAATTTTTGTTCTGCAAGTAACCGCTAGAGGCGCTGCAAAATTTGCCATACAAAATATTTACGGCGTCGATATCGAGTAGCGACGAATACTATTGCTTAAAAGTCATGGTAGAGGTACAGCCCATGTCACACGAAACCATGATTAAAGTTTTTATTTACATTGGATGATTGCTTCTCAGTAATGCGTGTATGCACACTTTCTAGTGATGAAAAATCGACACCTTTGTCTTAAAGAATCTAATAAATATACAGGTATTGCTGACGTAATCACAATCCAGACACCCCCATCAAAAATAAGCTCAGCAAAGGCTGTTCACCCCTCCGCAGTGTTTACGTAATACTTGAATGGCCTCAAACAACAAATGTTTTTTTTTTTTTGCCGTTTTTTGCTTAGGACGGTACGGAACCCATCGTGCGCGAGTTCGACTCGCACTTGGCCGGTTTTTATCAATAAACAGTTTATTAAAGCTCCCTTTTAGGGGTTAAAAAATATTTACAATCTATTGCGAGCGAATTTACTCGTGCGAAAGTTATTGCTGTTAACAACTGTTAATGGCATTTATATTTTTAAAACCATTTATTTTTTTTACGAATGCACAAGCGCTCTAAAGTTAGCAGAGCCTAAGGCGGATGTTACACTGCCCCGCATCACGCTGCATGTTGTGTGTTAACCTACGCGCGTACTTGCGGGAGTGCACATCTGCATCGTGCGGGTTCATTACGCGCGTATTTGCGTTTTGTGGATTCACGGCGGCTCCGACTCATTTGATTCACTGCCGCATTCATCACGCGCGCATATTTCTCCGCGTATATGCGCGTGAACTGTATGAACACGCGACTGTGCGTGTTTTCTATACAAACGGAGATACTTACGAGCAAAACAGTGAGTGAGTTGAGAGCAGTGATGGCCGAGTGGTAACGGCCCCGACTTACGAGTTGTAGGTCACGGTTTCAAACCCAGCCAGACGCATTACTTTGCGTAATTTATTTCATCACCACTGCTCTCAAAAAACGGTGAAGGAAAACATCGTGAGTCATTCGAAGACATGTGACATCCACCAATCCGCACTGGGCCCGCGTGGTGGATTATGGCCCATTCGCTCTCGTAGAGAGGAGGCCTGAGTCCCAGCAGTGGGAACATTAGGCTGATGCAACGCAAAAAAAATATATGTTAAAACACGCATTCACGCGCTTCGCTGTGTGCTGCGTGGCAGTGTGTTACATGGCTAACTTCAGCCTCGCCAAGATCCGTCGGCCGTACTGCACCAATAGTAAAAAATTTGGTTCGCCTACGTTGTTTCTCAATCGCTATTAGGAGTTTTGATTTTAAAGAACTTTTGAATTGAAGTTTGTATCAAATTATCTGGAGTTTTTTCGTTCTTTTTAATTTTTTTCTTCTTTATCGGCGTAAAATCTTTGTTAGGTTTTATTGAAGAACAATTTTGAGACGAACACTCGAGAATGTATTGTTTGAATTTTTTAGATTTTTTCTTCTTATTTTTTGACTCAATCTTCAATTTCAATTGCTCTTTACGCCATTTGATTTTGACTTGAATATTTTTATTTTTAATCGATATATTCTTGCGATCTTTTTTCTTATCTTTTCTCCGTTTTTTCGACTGATATTTCAAGACGATTTTGTCGTCATCGAGTTTTCTTTTACGGTTTTTCTTTGACGTCTTTATTTGTGTTGGTTTTTCTTCGATTGGGATCTCTTTTTTAATGACTCTTTGTAGCCCAACCTCATTGAGATATTGGTCTTTGAAAGTTTCTAAATCAATATCGATATTTTCCGTGTCCAAAACCTCTTTGTTATAAGGGCTAAATTTGAATGCACATTTCTTACTTTTCTCTGGAGATTTCAGTTCTAATTTCTTTAGGAATTCATCATTTTGACTGTTCTCAATTTTGATAACGTCAATGTTTACAATTTCGTCTTTAGCAGATATTTCTAAACTAGAATCTTTTAATATGTCTACGGTTTTGAGGTTTTTTGGGGAGTTGAAGATTGGAAAGTTAAGTTCCGGTTCATTTTTGAATTTGATTCGTAGGTCTGTGGATGATGGCCTTTTTGGCGTTGTAGAGTATTCTACCTCTTTTTCTTGTTTAGTTGGCGTCTTTATATTTTCTTTGTTGGTGTTTGAAGGTGGCGAATCCTGCAATAAGAGTACTGGTTTTATTAGAATTCTACAAGTTCTACAAGCGGTTCAGATAGCTTGTTAATTGTAAACATTATATTTAGTATATGCGAAACCTGAATATAGTTTGTTCAGAATCAGTAACTGAATCGATTTCAATAGTTTTCATATGTTAATTTCTTTCCCAAAAATATTTAAAATAGGTCACAAGTTGGACACCACCGACACTAAGTAAAACACAGGCCGTAGCGGGCATTAGGCGCCAGCGCACAGCAGGTTGCGAGAGCAAAATGTCACCAAACAAAAATACGAAGACATGTGACATCGACCAACTCTCACTGGGCCTGCTGGATTAGGGCCCATTCCCTCTCCTAGAGAGATTTGAGTCACAGCATTGTTAATGTTCCTACATTATAAGGCTGATTATGTATGAGATAAAAACTTACGTCCAATATCTCAATAACTTCAATAGCATCACACTTCTTGGGCGAGCACCATTGTCTGACAGACTCCTTCTGCTTCGGCTCTTGGAGTATATTGTCGAACACGCCGTTTAGGATGTCACTGGAAAAGGTAAAAAGAAAAGGTTTCATGCAGGTCCAATGTACGGTTTATTCCAGAAATCCCCACCAAAGGGGATTGTTACTTTTTTTTTCAAGAAATCCCTACTAGTTAAATAGTATCATGTCTTGGCAAGATTCTACATTCGGTCACATTGCAAGGAAGGATGGTGGCAACATCAAAAGGCTTATCGTGACCGGTAAAGTGGATGGGAAAAGGCCTCGTGGACGCAGCCCAATACTTTGGTCCGACCAGATCCGCACCGCTCTTGACTCTACTGTATACAATGCCCTTCACACCAGGAACAGAAACAGATGGAGAAATGTCGTGCGAGTGAAAGTGATGAAGCAGGGAGGTCACGACCCTCAGCATTGGGGAATACGACGCAAGGAGGAGGTAAACAGTATCAGCCTAGTGACGATTTAAAAAAAAAATGTAACAATATCCACCAGTACCTCTACCATGAGTTTTAAGCAATAGTATTCGTCGCTACTCGATATCGACGCCGTAAATATTTTGTATGGCAAATTTTGCAGCCCCTTAGCGGTCACTTGCAGAACCAAAATTTGCCATACAAAATATTTACGGCGTCGATATCGAGTAGCGACGAATACTATTGCTTAAAACTCATGGTAGAGGTACAGGTTTTGTTTCTTATAAAACAAAAATCTAGGCAAGAGCGAGTCGGACTCGCGCACTGAGGTTTCCGTACAAACAAATTTATGTAAATAGTTCAATTCCCAAAATCTAGTGTCGAAAGATTTTTGCGAATCAAAAATTTTTTTTTTTGTTACGTATGCATAAATTTAGTTTTCAGATACATTCCTATACTTCTACTATGAGACCTTGTTTCATGATAAATTTTAGGATTCTAGGTTAAATGGAAGTATAAATTTTAATTCTTCGAGAGTGTCGAAATTTACGCTTTTTGCGACACAAACGGCCATATCTTTTTTTTTCCCGTTAACTTTAAAGTTTGATTTTATCAGAGCTTCAAGGGACCGCAGACATGATTATATGGTTTTAATTTCAAATCGACAACTCCACACCCTCTTACTCCAAAAAGATACTTACTTAACAATCTTTCTCTTCTCACTCAGCGGCTTCGGTTTCCTGAATTTCTTCCTCAGATCCTCGACCAGGTTCTCATCTAACACCACATTATTGCTGCCCATCCTATTCCGCAAACTCTCCTCCAGCAACTTCGTCGGCGAAACGTACTTCAACTCCAGACCTTTACCAGGAGACAGGCTTTGGAATTCGTCGGCGACTTTCGAAGGCGATTTGAAGTCTATTTTCGTTGACGTCAACTTGGATTTGAGAATATTTTCTAAAACATTCGGTTTTGAAGTTGTTTCTTGTAGTTTTTTCGGTGTCTTCAGATTTAGATCTTGGCGGCTCGATGAAGTATTAGAGGGTGCTGAAAAATGATTTCAATTCAAATTCTGAGTCTGTGTTTCCTGATAACTATACTATAACCTATACTATGATTTTTTATTAGACGAAGTAAAGTGACAGCAGTGGACAATGCCCAACTGTCAAACAACCATTGTTATAGCTGTCACTTTACTTCGTCTAATAAAAATCATAGTATAGGGATCTTTAGGGTAAGAGTGAATAGGTTACTTCTAGGCAAGCATGCTCCATCGCCGGCCACATCATCGCTTACCATTAAGTGAGATAGTGGTCAAACGCGAGCCTCTTAATAATAATAAAAAAAATCTAAATGGTTTTATTTTACACTAGGCTTCAGCCAGCGGTTTCGCCTGTATAAAAGTAGAAAATAAATAGATTATGTTACTCAACGAAGATGTAGTTTAGTAATGGTGAAAGAATTTTTGAAATCGGTCAAGTAGTAGAAGTATACACGGGTAAATTTTGATCGTTTTAATCTCATGGATCCAGTACATGAGCGAGTCAATGACCTGTAGGTAGTTAGTACGCAACGACCGACAACTACCTACAGGTCATGACTCGCGCAGCTGATGTTTACTTTAAAAAATAATAATCTCATACATGCGTAAATTAATTCGAGTTTAAAAAAAGGACCTACTTTATTTTTTAATTTTATCTTAACAAATGATTAGTGTTTCATGTACCGGATCGACCCTCCACGAGATTAAAACGATCAATATTTAGCCGTGTATAGTTATAGATACGTCCGCATAGGCACATATCGATGCTTCCGGCAACAAATGTCGTAAACGCCATTTTGGCGAAAATGAGTTAAGAATGCAGCCCTACTTAATTTTTGGCGCTGCGTCGATCTAAAAATTTGAAAAAAATATTCGCCTAAAAAAAATACTTTTACACCCAAAATTTTTACTAGTATAATCAAGATTTTTTAGAAAAGAGGGTATGTATAACTCATATTGCTTAGAACCGAATAACCGTGCAGGTCGTATAATACAACGTACAAACAGCTATCGGTCGTAAAAACATGAATACATAATTAATTGTAATTACACCACACAATCATTTTTCTGCTGAGAAAATACAGAAGAAATGTTAGAATTACAATATAATCGAGTAAAGCAGTTGACTCCAAAACAGCTATATACGGATAAACTACCAATTACCGCAGCTAAATACAAAGATCTGCAACGATTGTGTGATCAGGGGACAATACACAAACGGTTTCATGCCGAATACAAACAGCTTCCTTGTCAGTCTCATAATGTCATTGATACTCTTCCTGAGACTGACGAGGAAGATGAAATTTCTGATTAATTATCTTCTATCAGAAAATCAGGTCTTCAAATTTCTGGTTAATAATCTTCTATCCAATGACAGAAGATTATTAATCAGAAATTTGAAGACCTGATTTTCTATAACTCGTCGTCGTATTATGTTTTGCATCTACTTTTTTATTATCTTGTCGATAATACTTTCCCATTTTCACCAACGACACTAAAAGTTAGGTAGACCATAGTAAAGAAGCTTTCCGAACAAACAAGATCTAGAAAGATGAACTACCTAAATTTTTAAGGGCGTTGGTGAAAATGGGCATTGTTTATTAAAATTATTAGAGCAGTAAGCTTGGTAGAATGTTTACTTATATTTTTTTGTAATTCATTATCAATACGTTTTAAAAAAATGTCGTGATTATAAAATCTTCTTGAAATCAATGAAACAAAATGATTACTTAACATTTTGAATTATGTCTGGCTGGTTAGGTACGCCGTTGGAGGTAGAACACTATAGGCATCATATAACAAACGCTTGATTAAATTATACGGGACGATGCTTATAATTTACTTACTTAAGTGTATTTTTATACCTTTAGGACCTGCCAGGTCCTAAAGGTATAAAAATTTCGAGCCGCGACACAAACAATGATGATGAATGATGATTGATGTACAAGATCCTCTAATGGAAATTTAATTTGAATTAGTGCCTTGCTTAACCATTATTTTGATTAAACGATGACGGTCAATGAATAAAAAACCTTTTTTAATTATGTCAATTTGTGTTTTATTTTATTGTTTTTATTACAAGTAATGAAAACTCAACTTACAGTCTTAAATTCATTGATTTGCTTCAGATATTTCCATGTTTGTTACATACCATCGCATCAGATCGTGGTGTTTACACTCATTTTTATTTCAGTATATGGTTTTTAAAACCAAACCCAGAACTATTGTATTTAAAAACTGGTGCTTACTTCTAACTTCCGTTAGACAAATCGTTCTCCATTGATTTGTTAGTGGTCGTAAATACCAACTTCTTGAATTTTCTGGGGTGTATGTCCAAGCTAACTTTTAAAATAAGGCTTTGACATAAATAGCAATAATATATTATGAAACACCATCGTATTTTACGTATTTCTTGTATAGAACACAATTTTACAACTTTTACAGTTAAAAAGATATAAGCCAAAAACGAAATTATTTTTTGTTTTTCGTTGATTACCAAAAGTCCTATTTTGGTGTTTACGACCTTTGTTGTCGGAAGCATCGATATTATAAAACGTCAGAACCTAGTACATATAGGAGTATTTCTTAGCATAGTGTCATAATAATAGCATACGGAACAACCCTAAAAAATACTTACGTTCCGACTTAACTTCAGTTTTGACTGCCGACATTTCTGAAGATGAACAGGATGGCCTGAAAATGAAAAAAAAAAAATCTAATGAGTACATGCAGAGCTTGTGTTATGTGTACTAGACAACTGATAAACATACTTATATATTTCTAAATACATACATATTATAGATAGATTACACCCAGACACAGAACAAATTATCGTACTCATCACACAAGCATTTGTACTGGGTGGGAATCGAACCCACGACCTCCGGCATAGCAGTCAGTGCCATTAACCACTAGACCATTAGGCCAGAAATTAATGAAATATTAATTTATATTTCAATATTTTTCTAATTCTTTTGTTAATTAAGTATAAGTTAGGTTAGTAACAACATTCTTTAAGTTTATTTGGTAAAACTGAAAATATAAGTCTTTTCTACAAGCTTTTATTTAGTTACACCTGTCCCGATGTTTGTCTGTAATAAAATCTTGCAAATTAAATTTGATTCACTTCCCGGTTACCAATTGAGCTGAAATTTTGTATGCATGTGTAAATCGCGTGACAATGCAATATTTTGATGTCATGGAGTTGAACTCATGATGGAGCTGGAAGGTGGAATGAACTCGGTCGTAAACTATACTTCGAGTTTGGGCTCGTTTGATTTCTATTGACGAGTATTTAGATGCTAGATGGTAACCAGGGTCTGATGATGGAACTGGAAGATGGCCATAGAAACTCGGTAATAAACGCAATAAGATAATCACATCTTGTTTGAATTTTTTGGAGTAGTCTTGATGAGTATTAATTATACACCCCTATTTTTTAATTAGTGCAAAAAAAAAATGGCGCTCAGTCAGCACCCGTTACTGATCATATTTGTGTAGTCAAAAGTATAAAAAACGAAATCCCAAAATTGTCCACGAAAATTGGTCATTACTGGTAAATTCATAATTGAATCATCATTCATAATAACTACTACTAGAAAATACTAAGCGCACTGTTTTTTCATTTTTATTGACATTTTTTCATTGATTTACAATAACCTGTACAATGTTTCCATAAATTGAGTGAGATTTTGGGATATGAACAAACGCTCATAACTTTGCAGTTTATGATTTTTTTTTTATTATTGACAGGTTCGCGCTTGACTGCTATCTCACCTGATGGAAAGCGACGATACGGTCGACAATGGATCGCGCTTACCTAGAAGAAACCTATTCACTCTTGACTTAAAGATTCCCGGGTTGTAGCCATTAGGAAACACAGACTCCGGCAGGGAATTCCACTCCTTATGCTGTACGCATAATAAAAGTGTTCCCAAAACGCTTTGTGCGTATAGGTGGGATGTCCACCATGTACCGGTGGCGCAACGCCGAATATTGTGCATTGAGACTTTACTTAAATACCTTTTCTAATAAGACCTTTAAGTATTTGCCATAATTAAAAAATAGTGGTGTATATGTATATGCCGCGCTATAAAAGTTTGCTGTGAAAAAAATATTGTCAATGAAAACTTGTTATTTTTCGTAGAAATATAGAGTACTTACAAGTTCTGATTGTTCGTATGTCGTTTAGTTCGCCGTAGCGACATGCGGGACGGCATGACGGGGCCGCGGCGGCCGCGGGACGTGGACCGCTGCTGCTCTTGTGTGATCACTGCAAATTAATAATGTTACACTAATATTCATCCACTGTAGGCACGGTAGATAGACTATAGGTAGGTAGCTCGCGGTCTGACTGCCTAAGTCGTCAATGGCGTGTACAGTTCCATGAGCGCCTATCCCAGGAGTTATTAGAAAACCGTAGGGGCCCAGCAGGGTCGAAGTCTAATGGGGCCAAGGGTCTGGTTCTGAATGAGGCTTGGCCCTGGTATGATAGGCAATGAAGGCATTTTTAGTCAATAAAAGTTTGATACTATCTGTTGCTCCGCCCAAGGGTGGGAGATGTTGTCATTGGATGATTTTTCCAAACAAAAAAACAGCGCAATATTTATTATCATCATCCTCTATGTGGGCAGAGCATCGGCGTGTCCTCGTGGGGGCTCGCGGCGGCGGCAGTAATGCTAGCAAAGGAAAAGGCCGACCGCATCAGGCAACGGCGCACACGCCGCTGCCGCCGCCAGGATTGCAAATTTTCCGAATCGAAAACAATTTTTTTTTGTGACATGACTACAAATTTACAGTTTTCAGATTTATTTCTATACTTGTACTTTAAGACCTTGCTTCATGTCAAATTTCAGGGTTCTAGATCCACGGGAAATTCATAGAGTACATGTATTTTGATTCCTTTGAGAGTGTCGAAAAATACGTTTATTACAATATAAACGGCCGTACCTTTTTTTCATATACTTAGTAATTTGACCAATAGTGCTATTCTGTAAGAAAACGCAGCGCTGCCGCAACGACGAACATTCAAATAGGATACATTGAATTAACAATCCAATGTATAGGTCAATCAGGTTGACAATTCAATGTATTCTATTTTTTTTTTTTTTACGGTAGGTAAAATCATCCAATGACAAATGCCGCCCTTGGGCGGAGCGGGAAATAGTGTCAGACTCTTACTGACTAAAAACCTACCCTGTTCCTTCCCTGCCTTGGTTCCAGGGCCCTGGTATGCATTTTCATACCTTCCCAGAGCCCCAGACTAGGCCTCGACCCTACTGGGCCCCTGTAGTTTGCTGACAACTCTTTGAGGCGCACGGGAACAGTGCGCGCCGTAAACGACTTATGTATTCTATTTGGATATTCGTCACTGAGGCAGCGCTGCGTTTCCTTAGAGAATAGCACCACTGACCTTAGACCTGTATATGTGGTTTTAATTTCAACTCGATACCTCTACGCGTTCTCAAGATACAGGGTCTTGACAAACAGACGGAAAACAAAGTGATCCTATAAGAGTTCCGTTTTACCTTTTGAGAGACGGAACCTTAAAAAAACTGGCATTTAGAAAGAATAAAGATAAATATTAAATGAAACTTACCAGCTTCAATAGAGCTGGCGAGTTGTTCGATGTGTTCGGGCGCGGCCGGTGTGCACGTCGCGCACACGTGCGGCGCGGGCGGCGCCGGCAGGCACGCGCTGTGCGAGCCGCTGCTGCCGCACAGGAGGCACAGCTTTATACACCACGACCTGGAAACAAAGGGAAAGGATGATGGTAGGATTTCTATGAAGTTTGGGCCTACCTTCCAATAGCATTGTGTGTTATATCGTTCAATAGGTATTTTTGAGCTGAATAAAAGTTACTATGCCAGCAAGTTCCAAATAATAGCCCATTCAGAGTTATTCTCATATTAATATGTAACAGCGTGAAGCTGCGCGTAGCCATAATAAAGACAGCCATTTTAGTTCAACTTATTTGACGCATACTATAGCATAGCATCGGCCTTATAATGTTCCCACTGCTGGGACCCAAGCCTCTACTTTAAGAGAGGGAATGTGTCGTAATCCACCACGCGGGCCGAGTGCGGGTTGGTGGATGTTACATGTCTTTCTTTTTTTGGTTCTAGGACATGCCGGTTTCCTCACGATGTTTTCCTTCACCGTTTTTAGAGCAGTGGTGTTGTAATAAATTACACAAAGTATTGCGCCTGGCTGGGTTTGAGCCCGCGACCTACAACTCGTAAGTCGAGGCCGTTACCACTCGACCACCACTGCTCTCAGCATAATATACGGGCATGATTGTGGCGTGGCCAGCTGAAATGATAATGATGATGAATTTATTACCCTTGGTCGGCATCGTGACTTCGCCCCATAGGACACAGGCAGTCGGTCGCTGAGCATGATATCTCACGGTCGTAGATCTCCGAGAAGGCGTTCTGTTCCAATTCCCACGCTGCATCCCTGTGAACACGTATTTTTTTTATATTATTTAGACTTTGATTCATCAACCGTAACTGCATTAGGGAAGGCTCTGATCGACGGGCGAGTAAAACCTTGGTCTTATGGCTCGCCGGTGTATCATTGCAATACGAACGACTCGCCTGGCTCGCTCGCGGCTCGTCGTGTTTGCTTCACTTTCTACTCGGCTCGTCGCTCAAAACTGTTTTACTCGCTAGTCGATCAGCACCGACGAGCCGCGAGTAAAACCGACGTTCTATAAAATCTCGGTATTGGCTCGTACGTCGATCACTCACTTTAGGTTTCTTTTCAAAATCAAAAACGTTTATTTTAAATAGACAAATTAAAAGTATTTTTGAATTGTCAAAATGTCGGTCAGTCAAAACTAGAAAGTGAAGTTAAATTGCACGTTCCAAAGCGTAGATCTCTATGGAGAAGAACGTGCAAGAAACTCCATGGACACTCTTTTAATAATGTGAAATTGAGGACTCCATTGACTCCTCTTTTAGGATTCTGTACCAAAAGGGTAAAAACGGGGCCCTATTACTAAGACGTTCGCTGTCTGTCCGTCTATCTGTCACCAGGCTGTAACTCATGAACTGTGATAGCTAGACAGTTGAAATTTTCACAGATGATGTATTTCTGTTGCCGCTATAACGACAAATACTAAAAACAGAAAAAAATTAACTCCCTTACAACAAATGTGCTTTTTTTTTTACCGTTTTTTGTTACGGACAGTATGAAACCCTTCATGCGCGGGTCCGACTCGCAGTTGGCCGGTGTTTTTATTTATTATTATTGAGCATTTCCCTTAGTCCCGCGGGTTTGCGATTTTGGTACGGGATTGTATTCCCTAATTGAATACCTATAACAAAAAATGTGATTATTAATTGTTTTGTCTATCTTTTTGTGCCCGCTAATCTCCAAAACGGATGAATCAATTTTGACGGGACTTTCACTGATAGATAGTTCCTTTTTTCGGTGGGAAAATTATCCAATTACATCTCCGCGCCCTTAGGCGGAGCGGGAGATAGTGTCAGACTTTTACTGACTAAAAACCTACACCTATTCCTTCGTTGCCTTTCATACTGGGGCAAAACCTTCTCTTCAGAAAACGACCCTTAGCCCCAGTAGGCTTCGACCCTGCTGGGCCCCTACGGTTTGCTGACAATTCCTTGAGGCGCACTTGGAACGATTCGCGGTGTCGCCGACTTTGGCTCGGTCCGTACGTTTACCGAACGGAGCTACACGTTGCTTACTGTCCGCAAGCACGCGCCTACGGTGACTGGTAGATAGCTGACGTTATAAGGAGTCTTGGACAATATATATTTTTTTTAATGAAAAAGATGAGGTTTCCGCACTGAATAAAACCTACTTGAAGTTATGAAAATACATTACGGACTTTATTTACCTGTCGGGTACGTAGTATCCTTGCGTGACGACTGCTTGGTAGAAATTGTCCTTGTCGTTACAGAGAGGACACTTCAGATAATGCATTCCCGCACTTAGAGCCATGCGCTGGAACAATCAATCACACTAATAATAATCATCAACCTACTGGGCCCAGAAACTTTGAGGGAGGGGAGGGCCATCGATACGATAAGAAGAAGAATAATAATCGAGAAAAAATTAGTTCAAACTTTATTTTTAATTATGGGTAGGCTCGCGCTTGACCACTCAGGGGCCTTTCAAGTATTACGTGAGGAGATTTTTGACAAATATTAAGTTTACGTAAACATTGGTACCTATATGCTTGCATTTGACTGGCCTGTTGGTCTAGTGGTTAGTGGCCCTGACTGCTTTGCCGAAGGTCGTGGGTTCGATTCCCACCCAAGACAAATGTTTGTGTGATGAGCACGATCATTTGTTCTGTGTCTGGGTGTTATTTATCTATAGTGTGTATGTATTTAGAAAATATATAAGTATGTTTATCAGCTGTCTGGTACCCATAACACAAGCTCTGCTTAGCTTGGGACTAGACGGTGTTGTGTGATTGTTGTGGAATATATTATATATTAGAAATACATTCATGGTAAGGTAAGACATGTACCTGTAGACAATTCCTATGGAACCAAGCGTCTCTAGCGCAGCATGGAGGCCAGAACGTGTTGACTGTTGGGTAGCCGTCCACCGCCTCGTAGCAGATCACGCATACAGACTGCGCGTCCGTTTGAGAAGCTGAAAGAATGAATATTGGAATTATTATCTGAATTGAAAACAGTCAAGAGTGAATAGGTTACTTCTAGGCAAGTGTGCTCCATCGTCTGCTTACCATCACGTGAGATAATGGTCAAACATGACCTATCCTATTATAAACACCGTTAAATTTTGATCGTATTAATCCGGTGGAGGGTCGACCCGGTACATAAAACACTATCGATTTGAACGAGTCAATGATCTTGTAGGCAGTTGTCGGTCGTTGCGTACTAGCTACCCACAGGTCATTGGACTCGCCCAGCTGACGTTTACTTAAAGAAATTGATTTCGTACATGCGTATATTAAATCGAGTTCTAGTAAAAAAAGTACTTCATTTTTTTTTCTCTTTACAAATCGATAGTGTTTCATGTACCGAATCGACCCTCCACGGGACTAAAACAATCAAAATTTAATGGTGTATACAGAAGGAGATATCATTTAACTCACCATCGTCCCCACCTCCGCTGATGGACAGCTCCTTCAGGTCCCTGAAGTTAGTGTCCTTCTTTTTCGCCTTGTTGTCGCTGATCCTCCTCTGCTTCGCCTTCGCCATTATCACGGGTGGAATGTTCTGCTTAGGTGCGTGGGATTCACAGAACGACCTGGAAATTCATGTTAATTACGGATACCGGCATAAATGCTAGCAAAGGAGGAGTCCTCACGCTCCAGCCGCCGCGGGAATTCCGATCCCGATTTCCGGCCTCCGTAGGCGCGGGCTTGCTGACGGCGAGCAATGGCTAGCTCGCCGTCCGACGTAAGCATGGTGTGGGTAGAGGGGGTGAGTGGTTTGCTTACTTCTGTTAACGAAGGGGCATTTGCATCCCTAATATGCACATAGTAGTCACATGGGGAGTTTTTGGCGTGATGGCACTATGTGCGATCTCGGTAAAATGGAGCTGAGAATTTTATTGTAGTGTTGACTACCTCAGCGAAGTTTACCGAGAAGGTTGACTTGATATATTTGTTGCTAAATACTACAAAAACATTGTGAAAAAACCAGCATATCTTAGAACCAAAAATTCGAAGATATGTGACATTAAACAACCCGCACTGGGCCCGCGTGGTGGATTTCGACCCATTCCCTCTCCTAGAGAGGAGGCCTGAGTCCCAGCAGTGAGAACATTAAAAAAAGGCTGATACTGCTACTACAAAAACCTTAGAAGACATGGCTTAAAAGACTTAGTACCTAAGTAAAACATTACATTCATTCAGCACTCACTTGTAATTCCCATAGAACAGAGACACAGCATTGCGTTCTCTGCCACAGGGCAGGTGGAACTGTTTCCTGCACTGCGTCACCGAACAGCCCAGGTTGGCGCCTCCCCGGCTGCAGTACGAACATTTCTGAAACAAAAGATACGTCAATCATCACACGTAATAGCTCCCTTTTTAGAAAAAGATATAAAAAAAAAATTCGTATTTTTTTTCAGAAATAGATATAAAAACAAAAATTTTCAAAAAAATGAATTAACGATTTTAAAGGTCATTCAAGTTGTACAATCGTATGTACAGTACGGACGACAGATCTTGGCGCGTCTGAAGTTAGGCTCTGCGAACTCGGCCCTCGAGGGGTTAAAAAAGAAAAACTGGGCAAGTGCGAGTCGGCCTCGCAGACCGAGGGTTCGAATCGAGTCTCGAAGATTTTTTCGACCCGAAAAGTGTAATTTTTTGTGACGTAACAACAAATTTACAGACTTCAGATTTATTCCTATATTTATGCTGTAAGACCTTGCTTCTTGACCTTGGTTCTAGGCCACCGGGAAGTACCCCATGTATTTTGAATCCCTTGGGAGTGAAAAAATATAAGTTTTTTGCGACATTTTGATTTTTTTCACAGCTTCGAGGGACCGCAGATCTGAGTATATAGTTTAAATTTAAGTCTATACCGCCACGCATTTCCGAGGTCTTGATATACAGACAGACTTACAACAAAGTGATCCTATAAAGTCCAACTCCAAACTCCAATCTGCATGGTTCTCATATGATTTGACCAACAACCTTACAGCCACTAGACGTGTAATAACAGGCGATGCATGTCTGTCAACACATCTGAATAATAGATCTGATGTGTGCAGTGATGTACCAATTCTTATGACCGCCTCTGTTATCGATAAAGCAAAATACTTATTTACTATTTATACGATCATTTTATACTTACTACAACTACCTATGTTACGTTTTTATAAATAGAGACGACTTTTTCAGCTTACTTTTTTTTTTTTTTTTAATTTTACATTAGCACTCAAAATTTATTAATAATATAAAGTATATACAATAAATTTTAAAATAATATCAAGAACAAGGAAGGTAAAAAATACAATTAATAATTTTACTAAATATTATAAAAGAAATATCGATATTTCGTGATTCGGACCAATCAGAACGCAGTACCCCGCTTCCCGCACCTCAGCTACTTGACAGAATTTTTTCGGTGCGTTAGAGTGAGCATGCGGCGTCTAGGGGCTATATAGTCGATGGATTTGACCATGACATGTTTGTGTATGGACTTGAAAAGAGACTTTGACCCTGAGTTTATTTCGGTGTTTCTTCTCAGGATAGTCAGCTAGGAAACACTGGCCTCATCTAATTAAAATTGACAAAAAAAAAATTACGTGTAAAAGTATTTTTAAAAACCTATTTGCAAAATAAATATCATTTATACTATGGGAATTCTATTACATTTTTTTTATTATTGATAGGTTCGCGCTTGACTCCTATCTCACCTGATGGAAAGCGACGATGCGTTCGACGATGGACCGCGCTTACCTAGAAGAAACCTATTCACTCTTGACTTAATGATTCCCTGGTTGTAGCCATCAGGAAACACAAGACTCCGGCAGAGAATTCCACTCCTTAGCTGTTACATTGCATGATACACTGCGACAATGAGGACGGCAAATTCTTTTATTGCGTGTTACATTGTAATGTTATGTTAAGGCATTATGTACCCAGCGTAATTGAAACATCTCAAATGGCATTCTAGTGAACAAATAAAGATATATACATGAATTATCCGAGCTGTAAAATGTCCACTACTGGAGAAAGGATGAATCCTTTAAAGTAAAGTACTAACTGGTAAAGTGCGAGTGGGATTCTCGCAATGAGGATACCAAATTGCAAATAAGTAATTTTTTTCTTGACTAATTCAGTTTCCAGACTTCATTTTAGTGCAAAAAAAATTTCGTTTTTTAATTCTTTTCTTTTCCACTCACGTCTGTCCTCGGTCATTGTGGGCCAGTCTTTCCAATAATTTTCCAGCTCATCTCTCCACCTTTGCCTTTGTCTACCGCGATGTTGCCTTGCGTTTACCGGGAAAGGGAAAAGGGAGAGGCAGAGGGAGGCCTTCGCCCAGCAGTGGGACCTATTAGGCTAAACTAACTAATACTTTTCTATTATACAGGGTGTATCTGACATTGACACACAAACAAATATCATGGATCCAGTACATGATTCTGGACTCCCCAGTGGTGGAATTTAATAATAACAATTTTACACAGTTTAAATTTTAAAAAAGTAATTTTTTTTTTACGTTTTGTATCTTGCAATCGGTTTGACAAACCATTAACAGATTTTTTGTGAGAATTGGTAGATGCTAAGGTTCATTCTTCCAGCGAAGAATTTGCTTTCTCAAAATTTTGTTTACTTTGCTCTACTCAGTAAAGTCCCAAATGTAGTGGCGTTTTAGCCTTCTCAATGTTGCTGGTTCACTTAGAACTGTGGCTAAGGTGTTGCTATATGTCATTAGTCAGTCTTTATATGACTTTAATCTGCGTTATATTTCCTCCTTTATTGTTCCAATCTGTAGATGCTCGTGTAGTTCAAAAAAAGTAGATTAAAAAAATAATTCCACCACTGGGGGGCCAGAATCATTGTACTGGATCCATGGTATTTGTTTGTGCATCAATGTCAGATACACCCTGTACAGTAATTACTTACATGTTTCTTTGCCCTTTCAATTTCACCGAGAATATCTTCATAGATGAAACCAAAGAGTCCATCTTCATCTCTACCTTTCTGTACCAGACATGAGGATAGCAGCTAAAACAAAAGAAAAAATGCAGTTTAGCATCACTATGGTGTAAGGTGAATATCCACCCAGTTCGGACTATGCGTTTCGCCTCGTTGTTTATACCACGTTGGTACGGTTTGTTTATTTATATTAGTAGGATAATATATTATGTGATTGAGACTATTGAGAGTAGGCTATATGTAGGTAGTAATAGTTTCCAAAAATATCAGGATAGGAAAAAACTATTAGTGTATGCTAGAAAAGCATGGCATCAAAAAAAAATATTTTAGAAAAATACCTATTTTTCTTTCAAATGCTTGTACTAAAAAAAAATGAATCTCACAGAAAGATGAAAGTGAAGCCCTGGGGGTAACCGAAGGTCCAGAGATGGGTTAGAGGCAGTATAACTCATTCACTCCTCACTCCACCAAAATGAGAGGAGTGATTTGGTGATATCCCACCTCAAAACTGCTTTAGTGCCCTACCAGCACTACTAACTCATTGGAAAGCTGTACCTCTACCATGAGTTTTAAGCAATAGTATTCGTCGCTACTCGATATCGACGCCGTAAATATTTTGTATGGCAAATTTTGCAGCGCCTCTAGCGGTCACTTGTAGAACCAAAATTTGCCATACAAAATATTTACGGCGTCGATATCGAGTAGCGACGAATACTATTGCTTAAAACTCATGGTAGAGGTACTGGTGAAATTGTTTACGTGAGCTAAGAAAGGTTATAAGTTGACCTCAGTAGTTGGTTTACATAAGTATGCGGGACTTATAGCCTGTAAAAGCATGGAAGCATATAAAAACTGCTTTTGACATGTAATCTAATAGAAAATACAACTTCCACAACGGATATAGAACAAGTTATGAAGGAACTTACGACACAAAAATAATGACACTGAATGTTTCCAATAGCGTATAATTTTCCGTAAGTTAGCTCGTCGTCCACTTCGCGTTGGCAAAAACCACACGGTAATTTCTTTTCAGTCACTATTTTGGCTACAATTTTACTTTTACCACTGCTTTTGCGTGGTGCCATCGTTGCACTTTTTGTCACTACAATGTTTAATAATTATGCCGTCACATTTCCATGGAAGTGTATTAAAAATGTTGATATTTAACCGAGTTAAAGTTCTAGTACAATACTGTAAAAATCACATTAAAATTGCAAATCGTCTACGAAAGCTGATACGATATCAACAAACATCAAACATGGCGTTTGACATATTTTTGGCGGGAATTTGTATTTTTTATTACTTTCGTCCAGAAATATAGACCCCAGAACTCCTTGATCGGTTCTGTCTGTGTTAGAAGCAATTTTATGTTTGAGTAGAGATCGTATTGTTAATTTATAACTCTTTATTTGTTTTCCAATCAAAACTGAAGATTTATACCTGGTCTTTTCATTATTGATTTTAATTTTTAATGAAGTTGTGTTGTTAGAAAGATTTCTAAACGAAATGTATAATGTTGCAAATCTTTTCTCCTGATGTTGCCCTCCACAAAACTCTATTTTCTCCAGCCTCATGATCTCATTGTTCCAAATAAAAATAACGTTGTCTATGGGCAAAATTATATTAAAATTATGTGCAATTAATCAAACAAGCAGCAACACTATATTAAAAACGTCAAGAAATCTAAAAAAAAGCCGGAAGGCAACTTAGTTTTTATTTTTATTGTTATTTGTTTAATTATTGTTAAAATACTACGTTAGTAGTAACAACCATAATTTTATCTAGTCTTAGAGCTTATTTCATGTCCAGAGTAATTTAATTGCAAATATCTGTGCTTGTGACGGGTTTATGGAGCCATAAAATTGTTGATGTAAAGTCCTTTGTTTGGGAAACAGCAATTTCTTCGTGTTTTCTCGTGAGCTGGGTGTGGAAAACGCATATGGGTACCGTGTAAGGCGTGTTTTTATTGTTCTTTGTTAGAAACACAAGTGAAAAGTGGTCAGACAAGCTGATTTCAGCTCAATTTTATAGGCGGCAGTGATTGACCATTTCGACATAAAAATTTATCCGTTTGCCGTCACAAATATGGCTGTGTTGCTCAACTCTCGTTGTGAAAACCGTCTAAAGGGAATAAGGAACAGGCAAACTCCATTAATAATCCAATAAGAATCTTGTTAGTTGTGTAAAAATCCCAAAATGTCGGCATTGGGGGATAACAAAGATATCTGGTCGGTGCCTGGCGATCGGCTAGATTCTAAGTATGAAAAATGTCGGAATATAACTGAAGAGATATATAAGAGAATAAATATAACATTTGAAATCAAGAAACTGGAGACAGAAGCACAAAGTGATGTGTCCGATCACAGGTAAAATTGACATCTTATTTTTATCACATTTTTTATGTTTAAACAATAAACCCAGCATCTATTTAGTATTTATTTATGTATATCTTATCCTTATACCATATTTCAATATTGGTTAAGCTGATTTCCAATGAAATCAAGCATGAAATCTATTGATAAAACTCAAGGACATATTTCACAATTGGTTCTCTCAAATTGGTAGCTTATGATGTTAAGTTAGTCTAATATTTCAACATTTATTTTTATTTAAGCATGTTTGAATATTATGAGGATATTATAATATTTATTTTATTGAAATTAGAACATAGTTATTACATTATACATAGTTATTAATAAATTAAGAACTTGTTTATTTCTGTTTTTCATTGGGTTTCCTTTTTTTATTATTGTTGATGGATTTGCGCTTTACCGCTATGTCACTTAATGGAAAGTGACGATGCAGTCGACGATAGAGCACGCTTACCTAGAAGTACCTAACCTATTCACTCTTGACTTCAAGGTTCCCGGGTTGTAGGCACTTTCTTTGGAACGTTGAATGCTAAGATTTTAAGGAATCAAATTTAGTTCTCACCAGGGACTGCATACCGAAAAAATATTAGTTATAAGGGTTAACCGCATGACGTCATATCTTTTTATTTCAGTATCTCAAAATAAAGGTACCGTTATTTTTCACTACCGAAAAATTACGATACCTAAATTTTTCACTACCGAAAAATAACGGTACCGTTATTATTTACGGTACCTAAACCTCTAACATTATGGTATCCTTTGAAACTCCTACTCCCGCGCTTTTTCGTCGTGCCAATCGCAATACACTTGTCGCAATAGCTGGCAACGTCGCATTTATCGTAGGTCCTCGCACGAGAAATTATTTCGGTACCGGAATTATTTCGGTTGAGTAAAGGTTAAATAAAGATATAGCGGTACCTAAAAAAATAGCGCTATCTTTATTTTATACCGAAAGAAAGAAAGAAAGAAAGAAAAATATTTTATTTGACACAATTATATAGACACACACAATGCAGAAACAACACGTAGACACTCAAGATAAAAAAGGATAAAACCAACATTGTGTGTCTCACGGTTGCGCCAAATAGGTCCAGTTCAGCAAAAATGCCAGACAGCTACGTGGTAGTTGCCTGACGCTGGTTTTCAACTGAACCTTATTTAGAGTGATCGGTTGAAAATTGGTTTATTTAGCCAGTTAACAGTGTAAGGTATAGGGTAATTTAAAAAAATACGCACCTATTATATAAGTTTGTGTGGTAAATAAAAAATATGTGTTCAGTGTAAAAAATACATAAAATTTGTCAAAAATAATAATAAGAATAATAAGGCAATCTAATTGTGCTTTACCGGTAGCGTAACCACAAATCTTAACTGGTTTCGGTCTACCTTTAAAATAAAGCTGTACCGTATTTTAATACCGGTAGCGTAACCGTATACCTTAACCGAAAACGGTCCCTGGTTTTCACCATACATCATCAGCCTATTCTTCTGTAATTAAGTTAACTAACAGGACCTGTTTAATGGTTGTTCACACTGGGCTGCTGTAAGAATGTGGTACTGGCAGAATAGTCAACACCGACTTGTCCGCCTTAAAGAAATTACGAAGAATTAGTAGCGAGATATAATAATAATAATAACAAAATCAATCAATCTAATAGCAGAATCATCTCAATAACTTCTTTCGTTACTTTATATTGATATTTTTTGTATGGGATCCGACTTTAGATATTTATTATTAGAGCAAAAACACAACTGCTGCTGCCATTATTGGTATCGAGCAGAGACCGTTTTCGGTTAAGATATACGGTTACGCTACCGGTATTAAAATACGGTACCGCTTTATTTTAAAGGTAAAAAATAACGATAGCGCTATTTTTTTAGGTATCGCTACACCTTTATTTAACCTTTACTCAACCGAAATAATTCCGGTACCGAAATTATTTCTCGTGCGAATACCTACGATAAATGCGACGTTGCCAGCTATCGCAACAAGTGTATTGCGATTGGCACGACGAAAAAGCGCGGGAGTAGGGGTTTCAATAAATAATAAAGCAGCGGGTTTTCTCTACCGCGGCGAGCGTGGTTGAAAACCGCTTCGTGAATTCTTAGCCTGATAGAGATTTTTTTCTTCTAGCGAGCAAATTGACAGCAATGATCTCAGTAACGAAACAGATTTGTTTGCCTGCGACAAGACGGACTCGATCTCAAGCAGCGAGGAGGGGCAGAAGCCTGCGGTCACCTGCGAGAAGTACATCAACATCAATAATAATGAGGAGACCAAGATGAAGAAGGCTGGGGCGGTGTACAAGAGGCCCAGGAAACGGTTAGTTTTTTTTATATCATCCACTAGGTTCTGCCAGCGGCTTCGCTTGAAAGTCGCATTACCCCCTTAGGGGAGGAGATTCGTAAAATTCGTTCTTATACCCTGTAAGAAACCTACCTGCCATAAGTTTGTAGGTGTTCTAGTTTCTGAGATTTCGTCATTAATCAGTGAGTGGTCTTTCGCTTTTATAATTAGAAAGGATTATATAGGGTGACTGGTAATTAGTGAACGATACTTAAACACGTGATTGTAGTCATAATAACAAACAACTTTTATTATGGGACCAAACCTGAAAAATATCTGCTGGTCAGTACATTTGTGTTCACCTAACTGGTCAAAATGTACTGAACTTGACTTATTTTTTTCGCGATTTCAGGTTTGGTCCCATAGTAAAAGTTGTTTGTTATCATGACTACAATCACATTTTTAAGTATCGTTCACTAATTACCAGTCACCTTATATAAAATAGATTGACAGCCCCTTTCGCTCCATGTAGAGCGAGAAAAGTTTGAAAAAGATAAACGTGTATTGCGCGCGGCAAATAAGTTGAACTAAAATGGCCATCGTTGCTATGGTCACGCACAGTACCCCGCGGTACTTCGACTGAGTACCAAAAATCTGTTACAGAGCGGTGGTCGCGTTGGAGGACATAGTTCAAAGCAAGCGTTATATAGGGTGACTGGTAATTAGTGAACGATACTTATACACGTGATTGTAGTCATGATAACAAACAACTTTTACTATGGGACCAACTTGAAATCGCGAAATAATCTGCTGATCAGTACATTTGTGTTCGCCTAACTGGTCAAAATGTACTGAACTTGGCTGATATTTTTTCGCGATTTCAGGTTTGGTCCCATAGTAAAAGTTGTTTGTTATCTTGACTACAATCACAAGATTAAGTATCTTTCACTAATTAACAGTCACCCTATATATGCAAGCGTGCTCCATCGTCGGCCACATCATCGTTCACCATCAGCCCCCCTAGCCAAGGTACAATCGTTTCGTTTAGCGTGAACGCTTGGAGTTGGCCACGACCCCAATTCCTTTGTTCTAACCACGTGACAGAGCGTTAAGATAACGTCTGAACAAAGGAATTGGGGGCGTGGCCAACAACACGCGTTCGAGCTTCGGTACTAAAAACGTCACATGAGCAATTCTTCTAGAGCAAATCATATTCTGAATTTCTAGCAGATCATAAGCAATTCTTCTAATGTTCGTAAAATGGTTGCACAAATTAGTTGAATCATACTCAATTCACTGCATATCAGAATCATATTCCTTGTAAATATTGCCGTATAAAAAAAATATGATTCATATTATGATTCTGCTAAAGTGGCCTTTTTAGCCCCCATGAACAATACTATAGTAACTTGGCTAGGGAGCCAGGTGAGATAGTAGTCAAACGCGAGTCTACCCATAATGAAAAAAAATATGGTAGTTATTTTAAACAATCTCTTTGTTAATGAAGCAAATGCTTTTGTTTTATTATAGACACTTGAATTGTTAAGTCATGGTATTGTGTGGCAGCAGTATTGTATTGTTATAGTTATACAATACATAACATTCGTTATGCTCATGGTAATTTAGAGGCCAAAGTCAGAATTCGTTTACGTCAAGGGCGTCGCCAACCGATTTTCAAAGACGGGCTATTGGGAGTATAGAGAATACAAAAAAGGTATTAAAAAATAATAATAATAAAAGTTTATTTTCTCCACATTATAACTCCTAATAGCTAGCCTTATATCTAAGGTAACATATAGGATGGGCATTATATTGTGGCAGATTGGTGCCTAAACTAGGCTCTGAAGCTGTAAAGCAAGCTCTAGGGGTGGGCCGCAGCCCCCCCTGCCCCCGCTGCCCCCCCTTGGCGACGCCCATGGTTTACGTAGACTATTATTTCCAACTAGCTATTGCTAGCGGTTTTTCTTCGCGTTTGTAGGTCGTGAATTCAAGCCTAGCAAGACGCATTAGCAATAATCAGCCTTATAATATTCCCACTGCTGGGACTCAGGTCTCCTCTCTAGGAGAGGGAGCGGGTCACATGTCTACGATTTCTCCTTCGAATTCTTAAATAATAAGAATGAATCTCATGCGATCTCTGTTAGGGTCCTATTTAAGGACTATAAAAGTAATGGACTGTAATTTAAATTGATTATAATTCCCGAATAGGCAAAGATTCTATGTTGGTATGGTGTGCACGCGTGTCGTCTTCGGAGATTGGTAGCTGAGTGAAGTCCCGTCGTTGAATTTGGGTTCGGTTGATTTGGGGTTTGGGTTTGGGTTGGTGAGTATGCTTTTTCCGCACGCCTCGCCGCTGCTCGCCGCCTCCGATGTCTCATGACAGCAGCCGAAGAATGCCGAGAGCGCCCGAATATTCTCCTTCGACATAATACTACTCAGTAATAAAGTGGCATTCTACTCACCGGAGTAGGCAAGCGTGCTCCATCGTCGACCACATCATCGCTTACCATCAGGCGAATGGTCAAGTGTGACCTTATCAATATCCTAAATCAATACCATCTTTCCAGGTTCAGGAAAAGGGTCAAGAAACGGCAAACCAAGTGCACTCGAAGCGATTCGGAAGGGTCCAGTGATGAGGCTTTGCCGCTCAGTCGTATCGTGGAGGTGGACAGCAAGAGCATTGCAGACTCTCCTGAAAATGTCATGGGAGTGCCCAATATCGTGATACTGACCAGAGGTGAGCATCTAAAGCACTCTCCACACATTTCTGGGTACCCGGCCCTGCCGTGTGCCGTCAGGGGCGGGGAAAAAATCGGTTACATACAATTTGTATGAACTCGTTCACATAGCTCCGTGTCAGGGGCATCCGGATCGTCAGTGTCCCGGAGCACGCTCGGACACACGGACGCACTGACCGTGCTATCCGATTTTTATCCAGGTACGTTGGCCACAACATGAACACAGAATGGTAGTTAGAACTTGCACGACAGAATAATATATTTTACGATCTTTCTAATCTAAATATTTGAATTCTAAGAAGAAAAATATAATATGGGATAATATAGGAAATGAATTAAAGTGTGATGGTAAGTTTAAACATTTGTACACGGATACCGATTTCTCTGATATGTGTCAACACGAATATGGATATCCCTGACGGGAACACTGAAACGAACAACTCGAAACACGGATAGCCCTGACCCGGAAATGTGTGAATAGCGTTTTATGCATAAATCTGACTTCGAGGAGCTCCTGGTGTGAAAACTGAAGCGCCAGGGTAGCAAGCGCATCTGATTCTTGCGGAAAAACGCCCAGATGTCACCATTGTGTTGGCTACCCGGTGGACATAGTGGAGCATATGATGGATTTGTGCCCCGCTTGGGTAGTGCTCCGCCGTGTCCTCGTGGGGCCGATCGGAGGCCCTGGTGCAGGCCTCGCCTCCTTCTGCGAAGAAGTTTATTATTGTTATTATCGTCCTAACGCTTAGTGACGTCATTCTAAATCCAATATGGCGGACTCTTAAAGATGGCCGACTACTTATTTTTTATCACGGTATGGATAAAAGATGGCGGACTAGTTATTTTGTTATGCACCCTCACGGTATAGGTATCAATTAAAAGGGTTTGTTGAGAAGAATACGAAAAAAAAATACGTTATAATAAATCCAATATGGCGGATAACTGTTTTTAAATTTTGTTTTTAAAGATTTTTCAATACACTTACTCGAAAACCCGCTCTTATTTCACCGCTTTTAGGCACGCAAAGGACAGTTTTACGCACTAGTGCGGGAAAAAGCGCGTGCTCACCCCCGCCACAATTATTATCATTTATTGTAATAAAATCGTTGATCGTATCTCCCCCACGAGGCGCAGCTCAACCCCCAAATGTCGCGAGTGTATTGAAAACTTCGTTTGATACGCCTGCAAATTTGTCGGCTAAACTGTACTATACTGGACAGCGAGTTTTGAGCTCATAATTTTTTATTGAAAAGGTTTATGTCTAAAAAGTAATTATGCAAAGTTTCAATGTTAGGAAATATATAGTTTTTGAGAAAAATAATAATTAAAATCGATAATTTTTCGTATTATTTAACGCCATTTTGATGGGTTTTGTTCACTTTTTATTTTATTTGTAGTTTCTATGATAATGAATTTATTAGTGATTCATTTACCAACCTCTTATTATATAGTTTTTAGTAAGAAATAATAAAAATGAGATGAGACAATTTGTTTGCGTACCAAATAATTAGGGCACCCCGACTCGGATAGATTTAGGTTAGAAGGGGATGGCAGGGTCTAGTGAGCGAGCGAACAGACCCTGCCATCACCTTCGTGGTTATTTTTTTTTAAACCACCCAAAAAACTCTTTAGTACTCAAGACAATTTGTTTGCATACCGAATATAGGGCACCCCGACTCGGATAGATTTAGGTTAGAAAGAGCGCTCCCGGACAAAATTTTATTTTATTTTTTTTCATTTTTAAATACCTGAAAGTATACATTTGTTACTGTGGGGGGATGGTCCGAGGGGTAGAGGGTGACACCCACCTCTAAAATCCCCAAGTTAGACCCAAAAATGCATAAAATGTACGATTTTTTGATTCCTAACCTCAAAATTTTTAATCTTGAATATCTCCAAAAGTATGCGTTTCCTAGATTCAGGAGAGGGTTTGGGGGGGTTGGGGCCAGCCCCCCTCCCCCCCTCCCCAAAAAAAACCCCTATTTTCGCTGTCCAGTATAGTACAGTTTTACCAATTTGTCACTGCAACTCTCGGCTCCATAACACACAGAATTCCGCCTCGGTTTGATAAAGTTTCTGCACTTGTATCAAAATTTTTAACTCATCTTGTTTTATCTTTAAAGATCTAAAACCAAAAATCGCATCAGACAAGAAGCCGCAACTAAAAACATTAACAGTTCAATTAACAAAGACAGAATTGTTCCCTTTGAACAAGAAGCAAACAGAAGTTGCCCCTTTGAAAAAGGAGCCAGCAGTAGTTGCTCCCCTGAAGGAGACAGCACTCCCTTCCCCCTTGAAGAAGAAAGAGAATGAAGTAGAAGTTGCTGCGGTGACAGTGACAGAAGATAAGGGGAGGAGTGAGTGGAAGAACTGTAGTATGTGCAGTTTGTCCTTTAGAGGGGAGAGGGGATTGAGGTAAGAGGAATTATTATTATTATGCTTATAAACGGCTAAATTTTGATCGTTTTTATCCCGTGGAGGCACGATCCGTTACATGAAACACCATCGATTTGTAAAGATAAAATAAAAAAGAAAATTATTTTTTTTTGAACTCGAATTAATGTACGCATCTATGAAATTTATTTGTTTAAGTACGCATCAGCTGAGCGAGTCTGACAGCTACCTACAGGTTATTGAACTCGCTTAGCTGAACACGACGTAGGCGGTTAAAATGTTAATAAAAAATCAGCTAAATCAGTACATTTGTTTTCCAGTAAAGCACTTATCGAAGAACTTTATTATATTTATTGGGCTTTTTTTTTGGCTCAAAATCCATTGTTTTAATTCATAGAGAATTTTTTTTTCAGACGCCACATGACAATGTCTCACATAATAAACCAAGAAGAAACAAAAAAGTCCATGAAACCGGAACAACGAGAAACAACCACTTTAGATGGGTAATACGCATAATGACCAGCCGCCATTTTGACGGGCAAAGTGCGAAATATCCAAAAAAACATATTTCCACGACCAAAACGGTACTTTTTAGTACCACTCTTGAAAAAATGGCGTCTCGTCAAACATTTTTATTATTATAATATTATAAATGTTTTTAAAAATAGTTTATGGAAAGCTAGTTTTGAGGTTTTTTGGTAATTTTATTAAAATAATTGTAAATTAAAGTGTTTCGGAGTGGGGATGGAGTGCAATAGAAGAACCTTCTTTGAAAAAAAAAAAACTGAGTGCATGAATTATTTTTTTAAAACAAACAATTGGTTTCCGAAAAATAATTTAGATCTAATTAACGACATTTTATTTGTACAAGGATTAAACTAAGGGTGTTTTAAATATCATGCGGATTTCATTACGCATGCGGATTCGCTCCGCATGCAGAAAATTGCAAAAAGCAAAAAAATGCGACCCGAGTGCGTATTGCACGCATTGCAATAAATACTAGAGTGAAAAGGACATTTGCGGAGGTTACGCATGCGTGATAAAATCCGCACAATATTAAAAATAGCCTTAAAATGTGAATTTTGAATAAACCGGCTTTATTTAAAAGTTGAACTCTCACCAGAAAGGGTTCCTTATCTTAATCTGAAAAAAAAAAGTCACATTTCTTGTGTGTTGTTTTAGCGTCAGTTGAAAATTCAAACTGTCCACTTATTAAGATTCATAAGATACAGTTTGTTGATAGATAAGTCGACAAATGGATGGACAACCCTGACTTCGTAAATCCAATAGAATTCCGTAAGGAACCCTTTGGTTAAAAATAACTTGAAAAAAAAAATTATAGCTCGTTAAAAAATGTATTTTATCATGTGGCACTAAAAGTGTGACCTCAAAATATTTTCTGCACTCGGTACTTTTTGAAAAGAAGGTACTTCGAAAAAGTGTTAGTGTCAATGCTGTTATAATGATGCCTTATTCTGTGTGAAATGAGACTAATCTCCTAAAGAACAACTCAATTCGGGTAGATGAAATCTAAGTGCTTATTTGGCTTAGTATAAACGCAAAATTTGAAGAATAAAATATTTTAATAAAAATTTTGATTAAAATAAACTTGTTTTGGCGTTAAGCTGTAAAAAAAATTTTTTTTTGGAAAGAAAATTAAAACGAGCTCGTCAACATTAAAAAACAAGTTATTATTACGTTGCAAAAATTTATTTCAAAAGTGGTACTTGTTTGAAAAGTTCACCTTTTTCAATGTTATACGACTAAAAAATAGTTAAAAAGATTTTCCAATATATCCTTGCGGGAAATTATTTAAAACATTTTGGTACTTTTATGAAAAAAACTGCTTAGTTTTTTTTATTGACATTAGCTAACTGCAATCCCAATAGTAAGCAGTGATGCAATCGTTGATGGTGAGGCGCACTAGTTTATTAAAAGCCTATTCAGTTTAGGATTGAAGACCGCAGCAGGCAAATTGTTCCAGTCCTTCGATGTACGCGGTATAAACGACGAGGCGCGAGAAATATGACGTCACGCGACAGCGCCATCTAGTGTCGAGTAGCGAAAAAAAAGTTTTGTTACTGTGGTACTTTTCATAAAATTATGACAGCATTGGCACTTTAGTGGCAGGGTTGAAAAAATCTGTGATCGATGGGCGCATTGTGATGTAGGTTAAAAAAATGAAGGTAGGACATAGGTTTATTTTTTAATTTAGCAAAAATATCGTGTATTATGAAACTTGACCTGTGATGCTTGTCTTTGAGAAGCAAAGAAAAAAAAAACGTTCTTTTGCTCAAGATCCTAAAAAAAATGTTGTACCTAAAAAAAAAAATATCATCTTATTTAAACTTTGGCAAAGCCATTTTTCTATTTTTTACAAAAAAAGAATAAACCTATGTCCGAAAATTATTGAATGTAAAAAAAATGGTTCGGCATATACAAGTACAAAATTCTATTTAGTGAAAGACGAAGGAGGATAAATGTCATTTTTCTAAAAAGCGAAATTTAAAAAATAAAATTTAAAAAAAGAACGTTCTAGATTTTAGCTTCTTCTATACATATACTTGTAAGGATTTTTGAAAAACCAACCGTTTTCTGATCTGACAAAGCTGTGTTGCCAGTTAAGGGTTTAGTGATAAGGTGTTGCAATATGTTTTTTTTTTTGTTTTCGTAAAAGCGGTGCTATTTTTTAATTTTAGTCGGGATATTAGCAGTTGACTAGTCATCTTAAAACACGTTTGCCACTAATTGTTCCTAGCGTATTCGTTTAAAAAAAAATGGCTGTTTTGTTGAGAATTTATTGAAATTTTATTGAAACAACGCCATCTAGTCCCAAGCTAAGCAGAGCTTGTGTTATGAATACTAGATAACTGATACACATACTTATATACCCAGACACAGAACAAATGATTGTGCTCATCACACAAACATTTGTCCTGGGTGGGAATCGAACTCCAGGCGAAGACTAACAGGCCGTCGTTTCACCAATAAGGTTGAAGTTCTATAATAATGATCGTTAGCCAAGTTATTTTCCGTCAGCCGAAAACAATTCCAGTCTTCTAAGGAAGTCTAAATAGAAAAAAATATATTCAGTAATTTCTCAATGAAATAACCATTTTATTATAAAGTGTATTGAAAATCTCGACGTTAATTATATTCCTAATTTTAAAAGCATTTTATGATCTTTGTAGAAAAAATTGTTAAAATTCTGCTTTAAGTGCCCAACAGGGTGAAATATTGCTATAAAACAAATTAAATTGTACAAGTTTGGAATAATTTGTATACACCATGTTTAAGACATCGACGCAAAGAAGGTACATTTTGATACAACAGCTCTTACGTGATTATGATGTTATTACACATCTTTCTCCAAATATTTTGGATACACAGATATCTTGTGGACATAATCTAGGCTTCTATAGAAATCAAAACATAAATTTGTGTAAAAGTAATCCAGCAAAGACCTCTGAAAATCTGTTAGTCATATATTAAAAATATAAAAGAGTACTTCTATAGAAGCCTTGCGCATTTAATCGAGATTCTAAATGACGACAACTTTTTTCAAAAACTTTTGAGGGTTTTTAAAAAGACATTTATTTCCTGGAACAAGTTTTGTGAAATGTTCGAGTAAAATCACGGAATTAACGAATGCCAACAGAGTTTTCAGGCGTTATCTCTCTTTTTTCGCGTTGCCTCTTCATCAAACATCGCGTTGGAATGCGTTAGATCAAGCTACAAGCTTTTAAATCATGTTCGATGTTGACGAAGGCGAGTTTGGAAGGCCCCCTCTTAATCTATGGATACAATGATATAGTTTTGTATCTTAGTGTTTGCACAACTTGACAATATGTGGAATCATTAAAACATGTGCGAGAGAATAGCTCTGTCCTTTTTTCTCGCTCGTTCGCCTCACGTTTTATGACATGGTAAGGCACCAGTGGTGCTATTCTCTAAGAAAACGCAGCGCTGCCTCAACGTCCAACACCCAAATAGGATACATTGGATTGTCAACCTAATGCACCTATACATTGGATTGTTAATTCAATGTATCCTATTTGGATGTTAGAGAATAACACCACTGGATCTATAGTCCACGTTTTTATGCTTCGATGTCTGTGATACGGTGTACATAAATTCCGCAAATGTGACGTCATTTGTATCTCATGATAGCGGTCTAACGCTACATAATTTTATTTGATCCTGTATACAAACAGTATGCACATTTAAGTAATAAGAGACCTTCAAATCTAAGAAACTTTTCAAATAAGGAAATCGATAATTTATAACTTTAATTTTTTTTACTTTGTTTTATAAAACTACTTTGTTTTATAAAACAAAGTCGTTATGTATGCAAAGATTCTAAATTCAAATATTATTCGGTTTATTCTCAGAGTTCTGAAGATATTTGAAGGTTTTGACTAATTAAAAGAGGTATAAAATGTAGCAAAACACTGAAACCGTAAAAAAACTTGTAAAATAAAACACTTGACTCAATTGATCTCCAGTATGTGTCATCGGATCTTTTTGGTGCAATCTATGGGTGTTGCCATACTACCTATTAATTTAAAAAAAAAACTATTTTTATTTTTTTCCTATAGTTACTTAGAGTTTTCTATTGTAAAAAATAGTAGTTAAAATGAATTTTTCCATATATCTATATTCTTGCTTTTTATTGCGAAATATATTATGGTTTTTGTGGTGTTTTTCAAATGGAAGACGACGTTGAGGGTACTTTGACAATTATATATTATTTAATATTGTAAAGACATTGGTTGACATTTGAATTGCGCAATTTCTTGTTAAAATCGATAAAAAAAATTGTTTCATTTGACATAAAATTGCGCATTTATTATTATTATTTTGTGTTCCTTAATTAAAATGGTTTTTTTTTTCTGTAAATATTATTGTTAATAACAATGCTGGTTTGGTATAAAAACAAGCTTATTCTTTCTTTTTTCGTACTTTTTTCTATCTTTATGTTTTTATTCCTATTAGATAATTGAAAAAATCTAGTGTTATGATGATGGTTTTTACTCGTCGGATATATTCGACAAACACTCTAGCGTTTTCCGTCAGGGTTGCACATCCACGACTAAATACTCCATGTCGTCAGCTCTTCTGCCACCTATGGGGATTGAAGGGCTAAACGAGATGGAGTACCCAGTCGCTAACACACGGGCCTGGCGAATAGGACGTGAAAACACTCGTCGGAGAAATCCGACGGACGTCTACGTCGGATATATCTGACAAACAGGTGATTAAAAGGTTAAAGGAGAATGTCTTTTCTCTGCGTCATAAGTTTTTTCTTTTTACCTACATTAGATACGCTAGTTTTTATACCAACCAGTATTCTAAGTTAAAAAATGCATTTTGCATATTATATAAAAAAAAATATTTTTATGTTTTCCTTTTTTTTGTTATAGAATTGATAATTTTAAGTTTTATTTTGACGTCTATATACCATAAATAAGACGAAAGCTGTGTCTGTGGTTTTAGATAGAAAAAAAAAGAAGGAATTTTAGAATGTGTAGTTTGGAGAGTAAAAAATAATAATGTGGTATATAGATGTATAGATATATTTTTTGAATTTAAGAGAAGTTTGGAAGCTCTACTAAAATATGTTGGTATACTTGATTATAGAAATGGTTATATTAAAAAAAAACAACTTTGACAGTTCTAATGTAAACTTATTTTTTTTTTTATAATTCTTAATGTTTTGGCGGGCTTTCTTCGAGTGAAGTTCAGTTGCTGTTTTAATTATTCGCAAATTGATTCCTAGTGGATATTGTGATGTAAAATTGGTGTAGTTTTGTATCTCAAGTGTAATTAGACGTAAGTAATATGTGGAATCATTGAAACAGGCGCGATTTCATCAAAATGGCGCTGAGAATATTGTTGTAGTATTGACTACCTCAGCGAAGCTTACCGAGAAGAATCAATACATTTGCTGCTAAATACTGCAAGAACATTAGAATGTATTTCACCTGCAATCTGATGGAACTTACAAATGACATACAATTATATACTTTACAATCTTAACACTGGCTTAACAGTGTGAAGCAAAAACAAAAAAGAACGTGTTGTCAGAATTATAATAATAAATATTTCGCAACTATCACTATATATAATATAATGTAATATATACGATAAATTGCACTCAGATACAGAACAAATGATCGTACTCATCACACAAACAGCCACTAACTTCTAGACCAACAGGCCAGTCAGTATACGACACATTTTTTTCCTGTTTTTGCCTTGGGAAAATCATCCAATGATATCTCCGCTCACTTGGGCGGGGCGGGAGATAGTGTCAGACTTTAAAAACCCACTACTTTATTTTTCTTTGCCTTTCATACCGGGGCCGAATCTTCCTGGCCCCAGCTGGACCCCTACGGGTTAGTATCCGACATAAGTTTGAAAATAGGGCTTCCAAACATCTGTAATGGTGATTTTTATAAGTAAATCTAGTCTAAAATCTGTTCATTTTGGTTAAGGCGTTGCGGTGTGTGGATGTATTTCGATATAATTCGTTTAGAATCGGTTTTTGTTGAACCTATTGTCATTAAGTTTTAAATGTCAGATGGTTGGGGCGTTTAAGATAGGAATACACGTCAGTAACTTGTAGGAAAATTAAATGTAGCTAGCATTGTATGAAGTTCAGATACATTCAAGGGACATTCAATCCCCTGCGGGTTCATCATACATTACTTCACACTTTTGGGGAACGGGAGGGGGACGAGGAGGGGTGGGAGGGAGACGAGAAAGGGTGGAAGGGGGACGAGAAGAGTTAGGAGGAGTCTACTAAGTTTCGTAATGTCTTTAAATCCCTATAATCATAGATATATATAATTTATATTTAAAAAAAATTGTGTGGCGTTATTTTTAAGGTGGGAAATCATCGAATATCTTTCGTTCTGGGTGGACTGAGAGGGAGTGTCAAAATTTGACTGACTAAGGGCCGAAACTGCATTGAGCGGACGCTCGCGACGGGCACTTGTCTTGTGACAAAGCGCATGTGTTGTGTGCGACGGTCCCCGTCGAGGAAACCGAATTATTACCTACGCATTATCGCTAGTTCAACTTTAACGGTGTGCATGTAGTCGTGTCGATGGAGAACTTAATATTTATTATACACGCTACGGATCGCGGTCGCCCGCTTTCGCAGATTTGGACCTAAAACTGACCTGACTTCCTTTCGATGCCTTTGGCTTCCAGGGGTCAGCACCAGCATGCAAGCTACTAGCATATTCTTTCACAAGTTACTGCGATGTGTTCCCATGCCTGTCGACGGTTTAGTCGATTTTAATGCCATTTCTAGTGGCATATATGTCAGTCAACAGCTTTTAGAGTATTATAATTAATTTGCACTCGATGTTACAATAGCTTGTTGAATCGACTCCGTTAGTCGAGTTTTAGGAAGATTTTGTAGTTTACTAAATACAATAGTCGATTTGTGCACACGTTTTTATTGGAAGGCAATGTTGGCTGTGTTACACAAGCTCGAATTTGGTACGATCGGAACGCGATTTTGGTTCGGTTCCGGACCAAATCAGAGGACTCTATCACGCTCATAACGCGACCTATTTAACGATTTAAACTGGCGTGCTATTCTCTAAAAAACAGCCTTGACGTAATGCTGGCCACAGCAAAAAAATCCATTGTTTGACCCAAATTGGATTGTTGACCCAATTTACCTATTTGGATTTCGTCGCTTCCGCCAGCGCTGCACTGAAGGCAGATTCTTAGAGAATAGTACTGGGTTTATCCCTCTTTTACGTTTGACATTTTAATACGTCCTGGTAAAGCCCCTGTCCATCTATAGAGTCGTACGCGGACCATAATTATTATTATTTGAGAGCCCGTGTAGGTTTGCTAGCGGACGGCACGCACTTGACGTCGTAAACAAAACAACCGTCTGATCTGGTCGTCTGTTGCGAAACCGGATTTGGTCCGTCGAACCAAATTCGAGCGTGTGTGAATACTAAGGTTTTTTTTTAATAGCATGGGTAGGATGACAGTAGGACGGAAATATGCATCTTTAAGGGCCGAAACACATATCGCGTTGCGATGCCGCACTGCTAAAATCGGAAGTGTCGCCGCAACGCAACTTTTAGCGTTTATTGTCGTATTCTACAGGGATAACCAGTCCCTCGTGATTTTTGAGTGTGAATAGACGTCTCTTTGCCATGGATCGTAATAAACTTATTGCTTACTTGACGACAAACTAGATACTGCATACATCCATTTAATAAGGCAATGGAATTTGCGCCGCGGTGCACACTGCAAAGTTCTTCGTAGCTTAGATATTAGCGGCGCGGCGCTGTAACGCGGTTATGTTTCGGCCCATAGATAAGAGAAAAGGATAGGTTATACATTGTATAAACCTGACAGCTGTCACTCGCACCATCCTATTGCAATTGCTGTGTAATATAATTGGTACAGTCATAAACTATTTAAATAAGCGTTCCTTTTCTAGATGTCAAGTAAATACGGTCAGAAAAGTATGAAAGAGACAAAGCGATGATATGACTAGCTCTCTTTCTAAACTTCTGATTGGCCCATTTCACTGGCTGTCAGTGACACCTGTCTCACATTTGCTATGTTTCGTTCTTCAGGTGGTTTTGTGACAATCGCGCTGTCTAATTCTCTATGATTGAAACCAACGAGTGATTTTTATATTTCGAACTTTGTCCCGACTATGTTAAAGTTCAATTTAAAATAACTGGCTTTTAAGTCGAGATTAATAGTTTGGAATCGGAAAATCGCTCGTTGGTTTAAATTTACTGCAGTTGGATTTTTAATCTGGCAACATAGTCACATAAATGTTGCCAACATGTCTAGTGAAAACGTGGCTCAAATTCGTCTTTTTATTACATTTTTAAGCGCAGATTCGCTCAATAATTCATAAGATAACTTTTAAATGTCAAATTCTATTAGATAGGTGAATTTTGAAAAGAATCTAGGTATCTTGCCACGTTGTAATTTTAATGTAAATTGTTATTTTGGCGAATGAACAAATGGCGAAGAATTATTATGTTTCTGGGGTTCTCTGTCTAAATGGCAATAATATGTTTTTTTTTGGACTGTTTGTGACAACATTTCCTTGAATGTGAATTATCGCTTAATGATAAAGTGAGAAAAAAAATTCTGCGATTGATTAAGCGGGATGCTCCAGAGTAGCACGCGAAATAAAAATTCGTAAGTTTTTTAATACATATTTATTTACGGAATAAAAATTAAAATCTTTAATTCAACCCTCTCAGTTCGTGTTAACCTGATGATTGACTTTTTCATTAAATAGCTAATTAATAGAGTAAGACGTGTGTAGTAAACACTAACCTGACAAACCTGTTATTTTGGAGCATCCCCCTTAAAAAAAAACGGTATATGCTTCAAATACCTTAGAGAAATGAAAACTTCAAAATTCAGATACAAAATCGTAGTTGGTCGGATAAAGTCGGCCGACTTAGTTGAACTTACCCGAACCAGCGTTACAGAGCCGAGCGTGATGGTCTCATTCAAAATCCATAAAATAAAGTGCTCAGCGCGCCAAAAGTTCTCACATCGAAAATGGTGACGATACAGTGTGTTGAAATTTTGTTTGACGTCACACCTAGAAGCGACTTAATAAGTCCCTATTTTGACACTGGGCGCCAATAAGCTTATAGAAGTGACTTATTGGCGCCCAGTGTCAAAATTGGGACTCCATTTTGACGCTGGGCGCCAATAAGCCCTTTGTTCTTTGATTTGTTGTGTTTGTTCATTCGCCAACGTACGTCGTCGTTGTTAAGTGAACCCATTCGGCCAAGCCTAGTTAGGTGGATGTACAACAGAACCAGTTCGATTGTGATCCTCAATAAAACAAACTTTATCGATATTTCATATGAGTGTTTTATTTATATCCTTTTTTTGGGTAGGACATCCTTAGACAACCTAAAGGTACGTTTAGACTGTGACACTATACACGGTACACTCAGTGTATACATCGAGTGTATCTGTATAAATCAACGTTGCGAAAGCGGGAGCACGTGTGGACGTCGCATGACTGTGCACGTGTGTCGTGTCCCCATAGTGGAAACCGGATTATTACCTAAGCAGTGTCACTAGTTCAACTATAACAGTGTGCATGTAGTCGTGTCGGTGGAGAACTTTAATGTATTATTACGAAGAAAAAGGGTCACGACGGAATCCCGCGCGATGTGGCACTTTTGTACGGGACCGCGCGTGCGCCCGCGTCCGCTTAACGCAGCGTTAGCCCTAACACTCCCGCTTCCCACTTACCTCTTAGGTAAATTTCTGTGCATGAGGCACGTCTACAACTGTATTTGGTACAAGATAAATTTATTTATCATATAAATAAATTTATCGTGTATCCGGCCGGATACCGGATATCCGTTTCTCCAGTGCACTGGAATGTGTAAGTGCCTAGCTTTGCATACATGGTGCTAAGTGTACGGCGTATAATTTGATTATTAGTTAAATTAGCCGAATGTAGGCTCATGTATGTGTACATTTAACGCGACCTACATTCGGTGATGCGTTGACGTAGGCAAAGCAACGATTGCATGCATTTAGGTAATTTTTACCCGACTGCGCCAGAAGGAGGGTTATGTTTTTCGAGAGTATGTATAATTGTTTGGCACGCTCTGCAGCCTTCACGGCTCCATGGATTTTAGCTTGAGAGGTGTCGTTAGATTCGTATTTACTGTGAGAGTGACACTGGGTATATCAAATAAAATAAAAAAACAAAATGGCGGATTTTTATTTTTTTCGACTTTCTAGAATGGGTCCCGACTGCTACAATTTACCTTGTATTTAAAATATTATATAGTTAAGTGCAATTGGGTACAACGACTTCCTTGTTTTAGGGCTTTTTCATGTATACTCAGAAAAAGTCGGGTTTTTTAGTTTTTTAAATTACCGTTTTTTTTTTTACTTTAGTGTTTAATTAGACGTGGTTTGAGTCGGGCTACTTGCATCTCATCTACTCTTCGCGTTAGGTCCTCAATGATATTTCTACATTTTTTACACTTTGCATTTGTGTTGCATTGACATCTTATGATATGATTGCAAACTACAGCAAAGAATGCACACACTTTTTTGTTTAGAATAAATCTTTTCTTATAAGTAAAAATGAATAGTTGTTCGTTAATCTCACCAAAACTCGAGATCGGCTGGACCGGATTGGCTAATTTTAGTCTTAAAATATTCGTGAGAGTCCAGGGAAGGTTTAAACGGTACAGCGGTGAGAAAATATGGAAAAAATCACGAAAAAATAAATCCGAATGCAACGCCATCTCTAATTAAAATGTGTTACGAAAATGAATTATGCTGGTTCCGATAATGATCCCGTAGATGGCGTTAGCTTTATTAGGTGGTACAAAGTTTGCCAAAACAGCTAATCTATATATATAAAAGAAAGTCGTGTTAGTTACACTATTTATAACTCAAGATCGGCTGAATCGATTTGTCTGAAAATTGGCGAGAAGCCGAGAAGGTAACTTAGCACCAAGAGAAAATTAACTATAGGTTAATTTTTTATCCCGTTAAGTAAAAAAGCAAAAAACTAATGCCTGCTCATTTATTGGTATAGTCGAGTAGGGTAGAGTAGAATAGAGTAGTCAGTTGACGGGAGCGAAGCCGCGAGCAAAAGCTAGTTTTAAATAAAAACAATATTTATTAGAAAATTACAATCTTTATTTAATTAATGTACAGTATGTTTGTTTTTACACACGACTGCTAAATTTAAAAAAGAGGATAAAACACGCTTGCCTAGAAGTAACCTATTCACTCTTGACTTAAAGGCCATGTTTACGGAGACGCGGCGCGTTGGACGTTTCGTCGTACATTGCAGGAGCGGGCCGCGTCATCGCTCGCGCAAACACAAACATATGGCAATGTACGACGGACCGCCCGACGCGCCGCGTCTCCGTAATCGAGCACAAAGACCCCCTAGGTTGGTTGATGATGATATCGTGTTTATTCGTTCGCCAGAGTCAATAAAATTGATCCAAACTTTCTAATAAAATTGATTGTTTTTTTTTCTAATAAAATTGATTACAAACTTTGCAATAACCATATAAACTATAATATTAATCAGATTAACAAAATATATATCAGCAATCAACAATAGTAGAAAACCAACACAATCATCTTTATCGAAAAACGCTGAAATAGAACGCCAATTAACTAAAATGGTCGCACATCCACGACCAAATACTCCATCTCGTCAGCTCTTCTGTCACCTATGGGGATTGAAGAGCTAAACGAGATGGAGTACCCAGTCGCTAACACACGACCCTGGCGAATAGGACGCGAAAACACTCGTCGGGACTATTCCGACGTCAGCGATTTAAATACCACAGCTCATTAGAGCCACCCGGCCCCACTCCGCACCTTACGACTGAGGCGATCCAGTGACGCAACGGAGTGGATGTAGTTAGGGCATGCCCATACAAGTCCATATGAAGAATTCCAGCTGCAGGAGGCGAGGCGGTGAGGAGTAGGTTCCGGGTGGCTCTAATGAGCTGTGACCTTAAGTGTTAAAGTCCCTCACTGCGTCTGTTTGTCTGTCTGTTCACGGTTAACTAAGAAACAAGTTACCACAAGCTTTTGACGCGATCCAATTCACGACCTAAGTAAAGGTCTACTGTCCTAGCTTGTAGCTTCATAGACGCGCATTCGTCACTTAACGCCTGCATGAAGCTTACAGAAAAGACTATGGAACTGTATCCACAAAGCGGGCAAAGATATGACGGCACTAGGTTGCCGCATCGTCAATGGCGTTCGGTCAGATGTTTGGGCAGTAACCTCAAACATAAAAACTTCTTTGGGGTGTCTATAGCTACATGACGCGGAACGCGCGCGGGCAACTCACCTGCGCCCAAACAGTCTTCGTTGCACAAACCAGTCTTCGAATTAGTGTATGCGAATTTTTATCTTACTATTAAGGAAATAAGGTCGAGAATCCACTGGTTCAACTATCATACTCGTCGCGTCGTTTCAAACGCAGTCATTGCAATGAAAAATGAACTCTATTGGTATGAAATAAAGCACAAATTTCATTGCCCCTCTTAAACCGTCCTCAAACTACTTGCGTCAATGAAAGTTTTCTGCAACTCCATGATAATTTCGTCTTCAAACCAGACGACAACCTTTTTCAACAACCCTTTCTAACGTCGCAAGACCGTAGTCGTTTCGTCAGTCCACTGGTTCATACAAGTGGCTACAGTGAGAGCACGGGCGGCAAGCGGCAACCCGCGCGATAGTGAGGATCTTAAACTATTTCGAGCCATGCTATGGCAATCCCCGCTCCCCGCACCGCATTGCCAGTCCAGAGATTGGTCCCTAACAGCAGTTTTCACTTGAAGGAATAAGGCCGTGTTTACGGAGACGCGGCGCGTTGGGCGTTTCGTCGTACATTGCAGCTGCGGGCCGCGTCATCGCTCGCTCAAACACAAACCTAAGTGCTTGATTACGGAGACGCGTTGCGCGGCGCGTCGGGCGGTCCGTCGTACATTGCCATATATTTGTGTTTGCGCGAGCGATGACGCGGCCCGCTGCTGCAATGTACGACAAAACGCTCAACGCGCCGCGTCTCCGTAAACACGGCCTAAGGCAATGTACGACGGAACGCTCGACGCGCCGTGTCTCTGAAATCGAGAACTAAGAGTACCTTTACGTGGCAAAATCTTGCTAGAAAAATCAAACAAAGCCGGCGTATCCTCTTCTTCAAATTCCAAACATCGTTACATAATAATTAAAACTATAATTTTACCTATTACTAACTATTTATAAAAACTTAAAGTAATATCTAAAGCCCGGACTACATAACTATAAAAAATACTTCATTTTTAGAACAATTTTAACCATTTACCAGCCCACGTCGGATTAGTCCGACGAGAGTTTTTGCGTCCATATTCGCCAGGGTCGTGTGTTCGCGACTGGGTACTCCATCTCGTTTAGCTCTTCAATCCCCATAAGTGACAGAAGAGCTGACGAGATGGAGTATTTGGTCGTGGATGTGCGACCCTGGCGGAATAAACGCGAGTGTTGGTCGGAAATATCCGACGAAGACAGTTAAAGGTTCAGTAAAATTCCAAACCAATGGTGTAGTCCAAGCCTTAGACTAATGAACTAAATTCTTAAAAACTAAAAAAGATATAAACAAAACATAATGTATCATCTCTTTCATACATTTATAATAGTTAATATGAGTTGAGCATAATTTGGTACGTATAATCCATACGAAATACGATTAGTTCAATCGATTTTGACATCTATGGTTACAAAAGTTTTTTTTATCATTTATTTTTGTCGAAAAAATTAGACTACTAGTATTTGAAGCAAACTTCTTACATTATAATATTTTCAAATAATAATTAATACATGCAGTAACTTATTTTTAAAATTTAACAGAATTTTCATTTTTATTTGTAAATTTTCAGGGGAAAAATTAGGAAAATTTCCTGTTAACATGATCTATAAAAATACATAGGTATTTATTGAGTATGTATATTATGTTGATGTACAGTATAGCATAGCATCAGCCTTATAATGTTCCCACTGCTGGGACTCAGGCCTCCTCTCTAGAAGAGGGATGTAATGTATGCTGTACGCATATTTGTTTAGTATATTTTTAGTTTATATTAGTTTTAATTGAAGAGGGGGGGGGGGGGGCTGTGCGTTACCATATCAAATGGTTCAACTTATTTGACGCGTACTATAACCTCCTTCGCGTCATTGCAGTCGAAACTATGCCCAACTCAAATCACAAGTCAACCGTTAAATAAAACAATTTTCACAGAGAAACAGAACATTCAAAGCACTTTTAAAAATACTGCCATCGCAAGTAAACACCTTAGAGTGACAGAGAGGTCAAATATAAACTGCCTTTTGACCGCGAAAGTCGATAGATGACAAAGCAAAATTACTGTGTCCAATACGCCACGGTCACGATTACATGACAGATGCTAGTTTGGCGCTGAGAGCACGTTTTTGCTTTTTTGACTTGACGGCCATAAAGGTTAATGTCCAGATAGATCGCTTTACGTACTTTTTCCACATACAACTAGCAGAAATGAGCTGTGCTCTTATAGGCAATTGTTCTATTAAAATTTTAATTTAGATAATGGTGCCCAATTTCAACGGAGATAAAGTGCATCTATACACGGCATATAAGTTGAACCAAAATGGTGATGAGGCCCAGTGCGGCACAGTTGGGGTCTGCGCGTAACCATGGCAACGACGCCCATTAATATATCGTCGCTGTAGAATGATAACCTCGTATGTCCAGAAATCCAAACTTCAAAGGAACAAAAAAGGCAGTTAATTTTATCAATGTTTAAAATATTTTTATGTGCTTTTGCCTCATGTTTTGAATGATAAAAAGGACCTATTTATGTTATTAACCAATGCCGTACTTAACTATATTATGCCAGAGAAATTACGTAAGAAGTTTTCTATCCGCCACAAAAAAATAACATTTTCGACATACGAGGTATTCATTCTACAGCGACGATATAGTTCAACTTATTTGCCGCGAAGTATATCATGCAATGTAACAGAATTCCCGTAGTGTGGGAGACCTTGTGCGCACGAATCGTGAGCACTACGAGCGCGAACAGAGCGTTAAAACTCGTTTTTGGGGTCTCAATGAAAGAGAGGGGCTGCGCGTAATCATAGCAACGGGTTCAACTTATCTGCCACGTTCTATAAGACTGGAAGCCCACAAGATATTTGGAAAAGGCTAGACAAGTTGATCAATGAACATTACAGTACGGACACAAACCATCTTACCTGGATACCGTTTACAAAATTCCTCCGCATAAACCCACAACACAACATTGTACATTTCAAATCTTCAATATTAGTATGTTACAGTCATTCTCTTGTTCTTTCACAATATACTTTATATCAGGTTTCACTTTCAACGGTACTAGAGTTACGGGCTCCTGCTTTACTTCCTTAACTATTTTCGGTGACTTTGGAGACACATTCTTAGGTGAACTCGGTTTAACTTTAAACTGTCCCATTTTAGTTTTGACCACATCTTTTTTCTTCACACTAGCTTTTGTTTTCAACGGTGTACTCGTATCGGCTACAGTTTTGAAATTCTGATTCACAAAGTGTTTGTACGAATCGTTAAATGATGTAGGGGACTGTATGAGTGACCGAGCCGGTTCCTCTGCCTTGCTCGGTACCTCTACCTTTTTCTGTGGTTCTTCTATTTTTTTCAGCACAGTTTTCTGTGGTTCTTCTACTTTTTTCAGTACACCTTTCAGCGGTTCTTCTATTTTCTTAGGTGTACTTTTAGGTGGTGTACTCGTATTTTCCTCTTCAAGAAGTTCCTGTAATTCCTTTGCTATGGTTGTTTTCTCAGTTTTCGCTTTTATACTTTTACTGAAAGTAACTGATTTATTGACCGCTGTACTGCTCCTATTGTGCCTTGTTGTCATACCATTTTCAATGGGTACCGGTGCTTTTTTAACCTTTTTGACAACTTCAGTCTCAGTTCGTTTCTCAAAACTCTGTTTACGTTTATTCTTCGGTTTCAAACTATCTAAAGATTTAGAAATCTGTTCATCGGACAAGTTTTTATGAATCACTGTTGTACTAAGTTCTTTCTCATGATCCTCATCATAATAATTCTTGAGTACGGCTGTCATTTCTAGTGCTCTGCCTAATAGGTCTTTGAGCATAGCTATATCTACTTTCGCTGCGTCTACCATTATGCTTTTGAGAACATTTTTAAATTCTGCATACAGATCATTGTATTCTCCTGCTTCTAGTTTGCTATCATCCATATCCCTTGTGTATAAAGATATGTTATATTGGTTGGATTGCAACGGTACATCTATAACGGTATGTTCACAGTGCTCTTTATAGTAACAGACGTGAATGCCTCTAGAGTATTCTCTTACGGAGATGCTGGCTGGACAAAGTCTGGTGGCATTTGATGAAGTGGTTGTCTGGTAGGAACAGTGGTAGATTTCTTTGCCTTTTTGCTTGTTTAAGCGTGTGAATTCGATGCTGATCGCTTCTTGTAGTTGTGTCTTCCATTCTTCGAATTCTGAAAATGAAGAAGTATTTAATTACACAAATAATAGTAATAATAGATTATAAATTCTGTATTTATATTACTGTTATTTGGAAGGACACACTAGCAGCTATTAGCTAATGCATGTGTTGTTCAACCGATTTTTAAAGCAGTTTAATGTGGTCTCAATCAATCAATCTATGTGGATGACAGTGTTCCATCACTGCTGGTATTATATTTAAAGTTTTTTACCAAATACCCAACTTAGAGAAAAAAGTATATCATCAATATATATTATATAAAGTATTATCATCAACATCATCATTTCAGCCAAAAGACATACACTGTTGGAGATAGGCCTCCCCCAAGTGTCGCCACAATGAACGGTCCTGTGCGTCTTGCATCCAAAGGATTCCCGCAACCTTTACCAGGTCATCGGTCCACCTGTGAGAGGCCTTCCTCTACCTCTTCCGGTACATGGTCGCCATTCCAGAACCTTCCCGCCCCGATGACCATCTGTTCTGCAATCAATGCCCTGCCCATTGCCACTTAAGTTTGGCAATTCTTCGTGCTAGTCATAAAGTATGCAATAATAATATACAAACCTTTTCTGCTAGGAAAGAAATAATTTTGTGCATCATCTGCATGCAATCCCTTCACGTGATGTTGAAATAACACGAGACCGAGGAAAACCTGGTCACAACCCAGACACAAATACTGATCTTTGGATGCTTGCATTTGTGAACAGTTGTGCGGTACCGTTGAACGGATCTCTTGATTACATGATGCACATGTTTCTATGCGTATCGGTTTTACCAGGGATGGTGAGTTTGGGGCTCTGGGAAAGAAAAGATTAGAGAATTAGGTGATAAGTTGGAAAAGATATTGAAGTTAAAAATAACTTTTTTTTTTATAACAGTTCTTCTTTTTTTGTTCTTCAACTCATTTGGACAGGCTAAGGTCTTAGACTATACCGCCTCGTCTTTAGTAAATATCTTTTTGAGTTAAATTAGGACATGGATGCAACACATCCTAATGTTGCTGCTAATGTATTAACCTGTTGAATATCATAATAAGAGACACAATAGAAAGACAATAGGTGTGTGGACACCAGCATCCTCTTGGGAAATAATGAATTAAATAAGCTTTTTTGGAAACTTTGCTGAGGTTGTTAACACTACAATAGAATTCTCAGCTCCATTTTACCGAGATTGCGCCTGTTTCAATGACTCCACATATTGTCCAGTTACACAGACACTTGAGATACAAAACTAAACCATTTTAGATCACAACCTCCACTAGAAATCAATTTGTGAATAATTAAAACAGCCATTAATAATAATAATATTCCACAACTATCACACAACGCCGTCTAGTCCCAAGCTAAGCAGAGATTGTGTTATGGGTACTAGACAACTGATAAATATATACATATTATAGATAAATAACACCCAGACACAACAAATGATCATGCTCATCACACAAACATTTCTTCTGGGCGGGAATCGAACCCACGACCTCCAGCGTAGCAGTCAGGTTCACTAACCACGACCTACAGGCCATTGAACTTCATATGAAAAAATCCCAACAAAAACTCTTATTTAAATAAAAAAGGTTTTCATTATTTGTCTAAGTCTGTAACTCCCTTTGGAATCTTCATAAGTCAAACATAATGTAAGCTTAGGGCCATAAATCCAAAACAGACCATAATGTAAACACAAATCTCAACTCACACTTTTTCGCCTTTGTCGTCAATGCAATGATTCTTCTGTATATGCCTGAACGCCGTGAAGTATACGGGGTACTTCAACGAACACACAGGACACTCAAATTCGGGCTTCTTAGTGCCACTCGGTGATTTAACCGCCAATTCAGGTGTTTTCACAGGCTCGACAGTTTTCTCAACTTTTTTCGATTCCGGAGGGTTGATCCTCTTCAACAAATGCAAAGGAATCAACTTCTTCTTAAGCAGCTTTGCAGTGTCTTGTTTTTTAACCCCTATACGTTTATCCGAGTCCGATTTCGCGTGGAGAAATTTGTAATGAGACTTCCAAGCAGAGACAGTGAGAAATTTTCGCCCGCAAACATCGCATTTCACCGCCGGACGGGGCTTATTTGACTTCTTTACCTGTTCAGGCGCTTTTGTACCCATTTTAAACACCACATTTAGTTCTAATACACTTTATTTCAGCGAATTAACGCAAAAGCTTGGCCGATTCGTAAAATAGAAGCGTAGGAACCGCGGATAAAAACTAAATAGAACAGGCATTCCAGTTACAAATAAATATTTAGTTTTTAAACATATACCGAAACAAGATGGCGCTGCAGTTTTATCTATTTAAATTATATTTTATATTTGCAATCACACTTATCAATACAAAATAATGTGTACAAAATTTCTTGAAACGATAAGGTTCATTATAATCACAAAACAGTACCGATCATTAAATAATGTTTTAGTCAGTACCATAACTAGTAAAAATGTTATAAGGCTATTGATGACGAATTTACGTAATGCTGCATTTGGAACGCGACTCAATTGACGCACTTTGACATTAGCGTTCTAAATTTTTAAATTCCTCTTCGTTTAGAAATGATAACTTTGACACCTTGTCTTTCAATACGTTTAAACCCTTAATATTACTATTTAAACCCAAGGATCTTATATTTATATCCAAACCAAGAATTTGGGATAATATTAAGATTCTTGGCTTCAGCTTCAATAAAACAAATCACTATCCTATTAATAAATGCGAAAGTTTATGTGTCGGGATATGTGGAAGTTTGTTACTCTTTCAAGAAAAACTACTGAATGGATTTCGATGAAACTTGGTGCACGGGTAAACCATGTCTTGGAATATCATATAGAAAGGATATTTCTTATCTCGGGAATATGTTCCCTTGGAATAATTTTCTAGTATCACGCGGGCGAAGTCACTGTCAGCAGCTAGTAAACTCTACAAATAATGAGTTTTAGCGGGAATTTTCCGAATGAAGGTCAGTAACTGTTTCACGCAAAATGATGTTGTGATATAATTTTGTAGCTCAAAATCTCAAGTGTCAACACAATTAAAAAATGCTCTATGTGAAATCATTAAAATATGAAGATATCTCGGTAAAATGGAACTGAATGTTTCGTCATTGCCTACCTCAGCGATTCTTGCCGAGAAGGCAGATTCTCACGATACATTTACTGACGATTGACAAATACTGCAAAACATTAGAATATGTACATTCGCTTTCTAAATGCAAAATAAAATGACTGTATGCCCTATAAAAAAAAACGCGATACTTCACAAAAACTATGTGTTAATAACATTGACATATATATTACTAGCGTAAGGACCAGGCCAACCGCGCGATTAAATGGCACTAGCGCGCTGGCCCTAAAATTACAGTTTAGGGCCAACGCGTCTCAGTTGACAGTGGCTCGTGTGCGGGAGTGAACGAATATTTGCTTGTCATAAAAATGCCTATTTGTGTGGTAAAAGGCTGCAAAAATTATGATACAAAGGTTAAAAAGGAACATGGGATATCGTGTCATCGATAAGTAACCTTACATTAATTTTGTTACCATTAAGTTATTAAATAAACACATTTTATAGCGATAAATATTTTACTACCGAATACCACAATGGCAGCCATTGTGTGACCGGTACTGCACGAAGTAAACTTGTACGGACGTAATTTTTATTTCATTGTTGTACTTAGTACTTGTAATTTTGAATTTTAGTATCTAATGTGTTTTATATTCAAAAAGAATACAACAAAAATATATTTTAAAGAAATAAGAATCTTAGAAACGATACCTACCTAATTGAAATTGAATATTTTATTCTTGATATATTTTGAAATATAGTTTTATTTTTTCACGCTGAGATGACATTTAAACTACCTAGCTTTCGCCCACGACTACTTCCGCGTAAATTACGAAAAAATAATAATAATGTAGCTTACCTACATGCTTTCTTGAGGCTCAATCTTAGTCCGTACCACATAATTATCATCGAAAACGGTTCAGTAGTTTAACCGTGAAAACGCGGTAGACAGTTATTTTCGTATTTGTAATATAAGTAAGTAAAAGTATGGATATATGGACCAACTTCCGATGACGATGATTTTTTTTCAATTACAGATTTCCAAATGATTCAACTCATGCAACGCGTAAAGAGATTTGGAGTCGCATTATTCGGGAACAACAACCGAACTGTACCTACCTTTATGGGCATGCAATTGATTTAATTGTACCTACTGACTGCTAAAATACGAAATAAAAAACCCATACGCGCGAACAAGGTTACGTCGATCACCTATGCAGTGCGGCAGTCACGTAATTCGAATGAGTTATCACAGATGTCGCTATTTTTGCTTGTATTATGAAAGTTTATAAGAAATGTTCAGTTGGGCGCATCCTTCCTTTCGAAATCATTGGTTAATAATGTCTATAGGCATAGTTCGAATGAAAGGGTTTATACTATGTTACACTTCTGCATTAGACAAAAGAAAAGAGGTTCATAGATGCAGGTGTTCACAACTTAAATTTTTCGAGTTAAATTCAAACAATTTTAATAATGGTCTCAATATGAAATTTTTACATTACCTACTTAAATAAATTTGATTATTGTAAGATAAGTACTGAACACTAAGTTAGGTAAATGAAATGGCTTTTTTTAAATAAACATAACTTTACTTCAAACAATTTTTTATATATATATATTTTTAATGGTGTATCAACAAGTTTACTCCTTACAACACATATGAATTGTACGCAATACAAGGCAGCACTGTACTAACAACCACTGCTTCTTTGAGGTTTTTAACATTGACACTATTAGGTAGTATAAGTATATAACTAAATAATTTATTGAATTAAAAGCCTCATAAATTCAGAAGATGGATAGTTCAAATGAATTCAGAACAGACAGTTGGTATATAAGTCGATTATAATTAATTCAGCATCAGTCTTTGTTAAGGTTGTATAGCACATCAGTGTAAATACTACTTGGATGGGTTGCTATGCTACCGAGTTTTGTTGATTTTGCAAGTCAAAAAATGTTTTTTATGACAAATGTCTGTTCTTTGAATAAATGCCATTAACATTATCTAATGTGTAAATCCACTAAGCTCTAACAGGTTACGGACCCAGGCACGAAAAGAAAAAAGCGTACGTAAATAAAAATGGATTATAGTACAAAAATCGACATAGGAAAGTTACATGGCAAAGAAAATTGGTCAACTTGGAAGTATAAGATTTCTATAATGCTTGATGGCACAGAAGGTGCTACAGATGCTGTGAATGGTAAACTCCAAAAACCAACCCTTGCCGAAGGAGCAGGTGATGCTGAAGTAAGCAGCTATAATAAAGCGTTGGCTAGTTATAGGCAGGCTGAAACGAGCGCTTTGCTCATGCTAACTACTAACATGTCAGAAGACACATTAAAAAAGGTAATGAGGTATAGAACTGCATGTGATGTCTGGCAGGAGTTACATAGACTATTTGATGGACAGGAAGAAGATAGAGCCTACAACTTGTGTCTAGAATTCTTCGGACTTAAACAAAGCAAGGCGGACGATATTCCCACGCATATATCAAAGCTGAAGAATGTTTGGAATGATTTAAAGATCGAGGTTTCCAAAATTGACGCTAATGCTAAACTTCCTGAGATGTTCCTCATATGTAAAGTCTTGGACACGTTAGATGATAGGTACTTCAACTTCAAGTCAAGCTGGCTGATGCTAAAGCAGACTGAAAGGACTATTGATTGTTTAACAAGTCACCTCTGCACGTTCGAAAGAGAGCTAGGCAGTCAAGAGAACTCTAATCAAGAGGCATTAGTGACTACACCAATTAAAAGAGAGTTGAAGCAAAGCATGGACGATCAGCTGATTTGCAACTACTGTTCTGGAAAAGGACATAGAGTTCGCAAATGCAAAAAGTGGATTAAAGATGGGAGGCCACCTAAACCATCTTCAGGCATATCAGCACCCTCAAAGTCCAAGCAAGTGCAGCAAATTTCATTAATGGTGAATGCGTGCTCGAAAGAACAAATTCAGGATAGAAACAACTGGTTTGTTGATAATGGTGCAACAACACACATTGCTGTCAGAAGCGACTTCTTCCTAGAATTTGAAGAATTTCAGCTAGACCACTCAGTAACAACCGCAGATGGGACTGTGATTCCAGCATTAGGAAAAGGAACCGTAGTGGTCAACGCAAATGTCAATAATAAGCAGGAACTAATAACACTTCGAGATGTGTGGTTAGTACCATCTCTTACGAAAAATCTTTTTTCGACGCTAGCTGCACAGGATAGGATGCAGAATAGCGTATTTACGTCAACAACTAGAGAATGTAAACTTGTTATAGAAGGTTCAAATAAAGTTGTTGGCAAGAGAGTGCCTAATGGAGGACTTTACAAGTTGGACATAAAGACGGTCATACCAGCAAAGCAAAAATCCATTGAGGTCAATGCAATCACTGGTTCTAATCTATTGCAGCTTTACCATGAACGTTTCGCACATCAAGACAAACGACATGTACGCGAAATTGTCAAGAGGGAGCTTGGATTTGATTTAAAACCAGACAGCGTAAAGTGCGAAGGTTGCATATATGGCAAATCCCAACGAAAAAAGTTTGGAACAAGGGAAAGAGCTACAAAGCCAGGTGAACTAATTCACACTGACGTGTGCGGACCTTTTGCTGAGAGCATCTCTAAATTTAAATATTTCGTCTTGTTTAAGGATGATTTTTCAAATTACCGCTTTGTGTATTTCATAAGGCACAAGTCCGAAGTTAAAGATAAATTATTACAAATGTTGCAAGAAGTTAAGGCAACTGGTCATATGGTGAAAACTTTATTGAGCGACAATGGTGGCGAATTTGATAATGAAGCTGTCCAAAAGATTCTACAAAAGTTCGGAATTCAGCATAGACTGACGATGCCTTACACGCCAGAGCAGAATGGCTGTAGTGAGCGGGAAAACCGCACGCTTGTAGAAGCTGCAAGATCGATGCTACATGCGAGAGGAGATATGCCACAAGTGCTTTGGGCAGAGCTCATAAATACTGCTGCATATGTTCTGAATAGGACAGGTCCTACCAGAGTAGGAAAAGTACCCTTTAAGTTGTGGCACGGCAGGAAACCGAAAATAAATCACTTAAAGGTTATTGGAAGTGAATGTTATGCACACGTTCCAAAACAAAGTCGTAAAAAGATGGATAAGAAAGCCATTAAAGGACTGCTGATAGGCTATGAGAACGATGATGGTTATCGTATCTGGGACGGAAAAAAGACGCTAAGGTCTAGAGACATTACGTTTCAGTCTGATGTCGAGTTCAAGATTTCCACCAGTATCCCTAGTGGGTTAGAGGGAGATAACCGTGATAAACATGGTCTCATAGAAGATCAAGCTTCTGAAAATATAAGGCAAAATGACAAGAACTTGATCTAGAGGGAGATATTACAGAAGATCAAGTTCAAGAGGACATTGTTATACCAACAGAGGACCAAATTAGAGACAATGCTCATATTCTAACAGAGGATGAGGAAGATTTTACGGATGCTCAGGAACAATTGGAAGTAGTTGAGCCCTTAACGGAGACTCGATACAACCTTAGAAACCGAGCAACAATTAATAGACCAAAGAAACAGGGAAAGTTGAGGAGAAAGAATCTAAAGAGAAGTTTCCCTATAGAGAAGCTGTAGGCGCATTGTCGTATCTCATGACAGGTACGCGCCCGGATATTGCTTATGCTGTCGGGGTTGTATCAAGAAAATTGGAGAATCCAACTCAAGCGGACTGGTTGAAAGTTAAAAGAATATTTCGCTATTTGAAGGGAACAGCTAGCTATGGCATCAAATACACATGTGACTCTACGAAAGCCATTATTGAAGGTTATAGTGATGCTGACCATGCTGGAGATGAACAAACTGGACGTTCTACTACAGGAGTAGCATGTTTATTCGCCGGAGGAGTTGTTTCCTGGTTAAGCCAACGACAAACGTCTGTTGCAATTTCAACAACTGAAGCTGAGATTGTTGCAGCGAGCGAAGGCGCACGTGAGCTGGTATGGCTTCAAAGGTTATATAACCAACTCACAATATTAGAGGGCGTACCCACATTGAAGGTGGATAACGAAGCAGCCATACGTCTCGCACACAATCCGGAATTTCACAAGCGAACGAAACATATAAGAGTGAGACATTTCTTCGTTCGTGAGACTGTTCAAGAAGGTTTAGTAGATGTACAAAAGACCAGTTCTACTGACCAACTAGCTGACCTTATGACCAAGGCAGTTCCAAGACCAACACTCAACAAGATGAGAGCTAAATTAGGGCTGCATAGTTTTTCCAACTGATGAGGGAAAGTGTTAAGGTTGTATAGCACATCAGTGTAAATACTACTTGGATGGGTTGCTATGCTACCGAGTTTTGTTGATTTTGCAAGTCAAAAAATGTTTTTTATGACAAATGTCTGTTCTTTGAATAAATGCCGTTAACATTATCTAATGTGTAAATCCACTAAGCTCTAACAGTCTTAACTGTAATTAAGCACAATCTACATAAATTACTTGTACTTTTATTACAAAGTGTACCCTAAAAACAACCTTTTTTAATTTCTGTCTAATGCTGTTGCAAATAAAGTATAGTTATTTATAAAAAATAAAAAATCTTTAATAAACCAATATCAAAATTTTATTCCTCCATTGCTTGGACTCCCCATAATTTAATTTCATCTTCACAAGCAGTTACTAAGCAATTATCATTTGGATGATGACTCAAAGACACTACAGGCCTATTATCACTATGTTTTAACTTTTGTACACAAGTACTACTTATTAAATCATAATAAAACACTTCTCCAGTAGCCGAACCAGTAATAACATGACTATCTTTCTCATTAACAGCATTTTCTATTGAATAATCTCTAGCTTCATGACCCGTAAAAGTGTTCAATATCTCTCCGGACTCCTTATCAAATAACTTCACAGTACTATCATTACAACTTAAAATAAAACATTGTCCGTCATTAGTCAGGCTCCCAAAAGTCACAATATGACCAATATAGTCAGAAGTCATCTTAGCCATCCTTATATCATATAATCTAACGTGACAATCTACTGATGTAGTTAGAACTTCATGGTCAGTCACTTGGATGGATGTAATTGTGTCCTTTGCATCTTTTAAAACTTGTACCGGCTCTTGTCTACGGCTAAGCACATCCCAAAAACAAACCGTGTTGTCTATTGATCCTGAAACTGCCATTGAGGATTCTTCGTTGAATTTTATGCATGTAACAGAGCTTGCATGGCCGCGGTATCTTCTCAAAGGTTGTCCTGTAGTAACATCCCATAAAATTACTGATTTATCTGCGCTGCCAGATATGATTTGACTGCTATCAGAGGAGCCAGCGGCGTCTAAGACCTCGTTTGCGTGTCCTCCATAAGTTTTCAATAGTAGTTGCCGGTGAGGATTCCAAAGTTTTATTTTCTTGTCGGCTCCGCATGTTAGGCAGTATGAGCCGTCCACGTTGAACCGGACAGCGCGTATTGCTTGTTGCTTGCACTTTATAGTTGCTAACGTGGTTACTGGAGTTAGTTCAAACATGTTTTGTGGCTAAGTTTTATAAATATTGCAGAAGTAAACAGACAGAGATCGACTTTGTTTTGAGAAATGTGACATTGACGTTTGAGACAATTTTGACAATGTCAAACCCCTCGTTCCGAATTGTGTCAAAAGCGATTACAACGCGAATGCAACCAACGCGCAACGTCACAATTATTATTTAATATAGCCCTATTATTATGAAATTTATTTTAAAAATACATAAATAACTAATTAAATTATATCTACACATGTACAAAACCTTAAATATTAACTAAACTAATTATACTAAAACCTACCTATGTACATATAATACAAAAACACAGGACACTCAGGCGTCGAAGTACTCCTCCACATCGCTGTCATCCGGAAATGTACCCAGAAGACTGGCAGCATTGCCACGTTGAATGGCAATGCTAATTCTTTGGGCGAAGAACGAGCCAGCCCTCTGGTCACGCAAAGTGTCGATCAGACGGCGTAAAATTTCCTTAAAAAGGAGACGCGCACTCGGACCCCATGACCCAAGCGTTTCAACCCCAAACGGCTCAAAACTGTAATTACCAATAAGGTTACAGTATTTGCGCCGTTTAAGGGTCTCAGCAGCCGCAGCGGCAGCGCCGGCACAACCTGCCGAACTTGGAATATGTGATGGCGCAAGGGTGTCGACACAGGTTGCGTCCCACACCAAAGGCCTACCCACCTTCCACGGCACCAACGTCATACCATCTGGTCTCTTTCCATCGTCACGTACCAAGCCATTAGGTTCTAATACGGCAGGTACACCGGCGGTGACAAGAGCTCGACGGATAATATCGTTGATGCTAGCATGCCGTGCAATGCGGCCTGCACTCCTGCAGCAGGACAGGCCATGGTGTCCGAGACTGTCGACGGCTTCGCCGCAGTGGCACCGATGTGGAGCGACACAGGGTGCGCCTAAGCGTAAGCAAGTTGCTAGCCGAAACGAAGCGTCATCCATCATATAGCCCTTATATTTTATGACTATTAAATTTGGTCAGATTCGCGCTATAATCAATTTTGACGCAATTCGGAACGCGGGGAAAGTTGACAATAAAAAAGAATTGCTTTATTTGTTAAGTAATTAATATAAATTTAAGTTTACCTACATGTCCTATGAAATTACAAACGTATTTTAATTTACATTCTTACATTACATAAAAGAAAACAGCGACATCTATTATCGCTTTTCCGAAACGCTAACTCTTAACGCCATCTAGCGGCATTTTCACGTACTACCGCAGCCATTGTTCTTCAAAATTGCAATGGCCGATTTTATCAGCTATATTTTCAACTGCGTAGTGTATGCGGTAACAATTCATATACCTACCGCTGTTTACATTGACACACTAACTTAGTTCTATTACGTATGTTGGGTATATTTGTAATTGTTACACGCCCATCTCGTCTATTGTATGAGCTAAAGCGAGGGCATTTTCCTGGCGGCATTGCGCACATTTGTAATGACGTTGAAGTTTTCCTTTGAATGGCAAGGAATAACCTCTTTTATTCTTTCTTTTTATTCTATATTAGGACAGTTGATGTTCTAGGCGAGCTTAACTCACAATCGGGTTTTCTTACGACAAACCATTATATATACGTAAAAATTGAGAGGGAAACTTTACATGTAAGGATAAATAAACAATCATGCACAATAAAACTTAAGGCTCGGCCCCGGCATGATAGGCAACGAAGGAACGGGGTAGGTTTTTAGCCAGTAAGAGTCTGACACTATTTCCCGCTCCGCCCAATTGCGGGATCTGTCATTGGATGATTTTACCTACCATAAAAAAAATCACATAAATTATACTAAATAGATAAATGTGTAGAGCACACTACAGGTATACACAAACTCCATTACGAGTATTCTTACTATGTTTGTTAAAAGGAGCGATTGGTCCAACGATTGTTTTCGCGTCCTATTCGCCAGGGTCGTGTGTTAGCGACTGGGTACTTCATCTCGTTTAGCTCTTCAATCCCCATAGGTGACGGAAGAGCTGACGAGATAGAGCATTTGGTCGTGGATGTGCGACCCTGGCGGAATAAACGGAAGAATGTTTATTACATTTTTTAAACACGATATCCGACGTCGGTCACTTATAAACATAATGTACATAGAGGTAAAACCAAGAGTTTGAAGACGGCGAGATATGAATAGATCGCCGTCCCATCGTCCGGTAAGGACCAAGGCCGAGTTGACTGCTATCAACTGTCACTGTAGGCTTGCGACTGTGATGACAGTGATCATAGATGTGTGAATTTCGAGTCCAGGTTTTCAGATTGCCATGTTACCGCGTAATGTATCTTCCTTTATAATATATTATTTCAATGGGTGTATCTGTATAACTCCATCTCTTTCTCGCTCGCACGCCTCACATTTCAACACGTCATAGTGAGGCCCTGCAATGCGATCACCTTGGAACAATCGCACTGCAGCTGGGAGTTGGCAAGTATACCTACTTTGAAATTAACAGATCTTATGAAGATAGGTGGACACTGGAAACGGTTCTTATAAGTAGCTACTCGTCTTAGGGGGTTTTATCACGCATGCGGAATTGCCCAACGCACCGCGCAACGCGCCGCATCTCCGTAAACACGGCCTACGACACATTTTTATAAACTCCAATAGAAAATTACTTAAATACACTTATGTAGTTTTTTTAGGTTTCGTACCTCAAAAGAAAAAATCTGAGCCCTTATAAGGACTATGTGGATAATATTAATATATACACCATTAAAACGAAGATATCTTTAAATTAAAAATAATAATATGTACAAACGGGTAGAAAAAGAACTTATTGGGCATCAAAAAATTCATCTACATCGATATCAATGGGAAAAGTGCCCAGAACGCTGGCAGCATTGCCTCGTTGGATGGCAATGCTGATTCGTTGACCAAAGAAAAGCCCAGCCCTCTGGTCACGCGAAGAGTCGACCAGCTGTTTGCTGATGTCTTGAACAACTCGATGAGCGCTCGGACCCCATGGCCCTAGTGTTTCAACCCCAAACGACTCAAACATGTAACTACCCTTATAGGATCACTTTGTTTTCCGCCTGTCTGTCTGTCAAGACACTTTATCTCGGGAACGCATGGAGTTATCGAGTTGAAATTTAGACCAAATATACTCAAATCTGCGGTCCCTTCAAACTGTGAAAAACTTAAAATTTTAAGTTAACGGAAATAAAAAAGATACGGCCGTTTATGACGCAAAAAACGTATATTTCGATACTCTCAAGGGAATCAAAATTCATAGGGTACTTCCCGTTGATCTAGAACCCTGAAATTTGGCATGAAGCGAGGTCTTACAGCACAAGTATAGGAATAAATCTGAAAACTGCAAAATTAAAATTACGTTACAAAAACAAAAAATGCGGTTTTGAATTCGGAAAATCATCGTAAATCAATTCAACTGTTTTCATAGGTAAGTTTGTGCGCAACCCTCAGTACGCGAGTCCGACTCGCACTTGACCAGTTTTTTATATTATGTCGTAGCCACATCATCATTTAAAAAAAAAAAAAATCATAGAATTGATTACTTCATGATATGGCCAACTAAAACTGGCCAGATCGTTTAAACTTTAACATTTGATGATAGGTATGTCAATCCCTCGGAGGGTCGATTCGGTACATGAAATACTATTGATTAAAACGACCAAAATTTAACGATGTATACCTGTCGTGGCCAGATCATAGAAATTGATCACTTCATGATATGGCCATTATTCTATGAGAGCAGTGGTGACCGAGTGGTAACGGCCCCGACTTACAAGTTGTTGGTCGCGGTTTCAAAACCAGCCAGGCGCATTACTTTGTGTAATTTATTTCATCACCACAGCTCTCAAAACGGCGAAGGAAAACATCGTGAGGAAACCGGCATGTCCTAGAACCAAAAATTCGAAGATATGTGACATCCACCAACCCGCACTGGGCTCGCTTGGTGGATTACGACCTATTCCCTCTCCTAGCTAGGGAGGAGGCCTGTGTCCAGCAGTGCGAACATTAAAAAGATGATGATATGGCGAACTAAAATTGCGTCAACATGTGATGATATGTAAATCCTCGTTTGGCCATATCATTGATGTAGGATTTCTATTGTATCTCTGAAGAAAGCAGGCCAAACGAGGATTGACATAATTATCATCTAATGTTAAAGTTTAAACGATCTGGCCCACATAAATCTGAATAGTAAGGTAATATTAAGACTGTGATCAAGCCACGACATATACATCAGCTTAAAATCTAAAATTTTCCTTTTATTAAAAAATAAAACATAACGTCACTAAAATTAAAAAGGCCACTATCTAACCCTCGTTCAGAAAATTAAAAAAAAAATACAAAGCTAACGCTTCTAATATCAGCGAACGAATTTTCTGCCGTCGCCCGGCCTACATCCGGACCGGCCGCCGCCGTATACGGCAGAATACGGCAGAAACAAGCTAAGCAGGTCAGTGGAGTGCGGTATGGAGTATGCAGCAGACATAATGCGGACAAACCGAGGCCCACTGCGTCCTTCATGTAACAGGGAATACAGATAATGGCCGCCAATTCTCTTGTACACTAACTAAACTCTTCAGAAACTTTTATTTAGTTTCACCTGCCCTAATGTTTGTCTGTAATCAAATCTTGTAAATTAAGAGGCCGTGCATAGAATTCATTCGCTAGAGTTTAGGCTTACTGCCGACAAACTGTGCTGCAGTTTGGCAGAAGATTATGTCTACATTATTTATGTAAATTGTCTTGAATAAATCAATAAAAAAAAAGCAAATACGCTGCAATCCTATGTTTGTCTTTGTTAGTATAGCATAGCATCAACCTTTTAATGTTCCCACTGTTGGGACTCAGGCCTCCTCTCTAGGATAGGGAGGAGGGGGGGGCGGTTGTGTTTGTTACTGATATTTTTTTAATGTTATAAATCTTTTGTAGTTTTGTGTAAACCTAGCCAAAAATAACTCTCTCGTTAGTTTTGCGATAAAAGGGTTTTGAATACACACATTATTGCAAAAAAATTACTCAAGCCATTTGATAGAATAAGAACTTGACTTTCATTAAATAAAATAATCTAAAATTAAAAATTAAAAAAAGACCCCCGACAGTCCTTGTCGTTAATATTAAATGTATAGAACTGGTCAAGACGAATCTAATGAGCCCAAACTCGATAGGTTTTTACTAGGTATTCCAAAGTTCCATCAGTCACCTCCCAGTTCTAGCATCAGGACCTTGTCATCATGAGAAATGTGTAGAACTGGTCAAGACGAATCTAATGAGCCCAAACTCGATACTATGTTAATAAGCAATCCAAGGTATAAGCACCTTCGAGCTCCATCATGAGATCAGCTAAAGGGCACCAGATTGTAGACGAGATTTTGAAATATTAGGTATCTTCGAGCTCTATTATCAGACCAGCTCAATGGCATGATTGTATATGAGTATTTCAAATATTAGGTCACAAAGATGTTTCAAATAAAGTAAATACCCATTAAGTGTTCAAAAACCCTACCGCAGTTAACAAACGAGCTGGTGACCTTAAACACCTGGACAGATATTCATAAATTGTAGGTAAGAACCGCCTCGATTAAGCCAGCTTAAATAAAACAAAGCGCATCAAAATCGGTCCATTCGTTTGGGCGCTACGATGCCACGGACAGACACACAGACAGACAGGTCAAAGTTATAATACCCTTCTTTTCCGTCGGGGTTTAAAACGCATGGCACGGCCTCTTAAATTTGATACACTTCTCGATTACCGATTGAGCTGGAATTTTGCATGCATGTTTAAATCAGATGACAATGCAAAATTATATTGACATGGAGCTGATCTGCAGATCAACGCTAAGGCAAACTGTACCTCTACCATGAGTTTTAAGCAATAGTATTCGTCGCTACTCGATATCGACGCCGTAAATATTTTGTATGGCAAATTTTGGTTCTGCAAGTGACCGCTAGAGGCGCTGCAAAATTTGCCATACAAAATATTTACGGCGTCGATATCGAGTAGCGGCGAATACTATTGCTTAAAACTCATGGTAGAGGTACTGAAGGAACATAGGTGTAGTTTTACTCAAGAAAAGTCTAAGGGCGAAAGCTGCGTTAAGCGGGCGAACGCGGGGCTTCCGCGCGGGCACCCGTCTCGTAACTATGCGCGTGTGTCGTGTGCTCTGGTCCCCGTAGCGGAAATCGGATTATTAAATTGTCTGTGCGTGGTCGCTAGTGTGCATGTAGTCGTGTTGATGGAGAACTTTAATGTATTATTACGTAGTAAAACTGGCGCGGGGCGCGGCTGCCCGCGCGGCTTGTGATGATCTCCCACCTAAAAAGAAGTGGGGCTCTGGGAAGGTATGAAAATGCATACCAGGGCCCTGGAACCAAGGCAGGGAAGGAACAGGGTAGGTTTTTAGTCAGTAAGAGTCTGACTCTATTTCCCGCTCCGCCCAAGGGCGGGATTTGTCATTGGATGATTTTACCTACCGTAAAAAAAAAAAAAAAAAACCTAAAAAGAAGTATCTGCCTACCCTCCTTTACAAAAAGGTCGTGAATTACCCTTTCTGTTCCAAGAAAAACTCCTTGGACACCTTAGATTCAATCAAAACAGCAGAAGAGGCGACTCAACTCAAGCGTGGGGACCGCTGAAATTGTGGACGATTTCACATCGGTCGCGACGTTCACACACATTCGGCGGCTAAAGCTATTTCGTTTGCACGACAGCGCTGGCTCTTATCTCTGTCCTTGACTATCGGTGAGTTTCGAGTCCAGGTTTTCTGATTGCGATGTTAGTGCGTAACGTACCTTCTCTTATACACCGTTAAACTTTGATCGTTTTAATCCCATGGAGGGTCGACCTGGTGCATGAAACACTATCGATTTGTAAAGATATAATTAAAAAATAAAGTACTATTTTTCTAAAACTCGAATTACGCACTTATGAAATTAATTTATTTAAGTAAACGAGTCAATGACCTTGTAGGTAGTTGTCGGGCGTTGCGTAGTAACTACCCACAGTTCATTGACCTCGCTCAGCTAAAGTTTACTTATAGAAATGAATTTCGTACATGCATAAATTAATTCGAGTTAAAAAAAAGTACTTTATTTTATAATTTTCTCTTTACAAATCGATAGTGTTTCATGTACCGAATCGACCCTCCACGGGGTTAAAACGACTAAAATTTAACGGTGTCTAATTCGAGTTTTAGAAAAAAAAGTACTTTATTTTTTATCTTTACAAATCGATAGTGTTTCATGTACCGATCGACCCTCCACGCGATTAAAACGATCAAAATTTAACGGTGTAGATATCTCTCGGGTGTTTTAGATCCATCCTAACCTAGATAGGGCACGCCACGATTGAGGCGGTAAGGCCCCTATTTGAGGCGTGGCTGGAAAGGCCTCACGGCGTCGTAACCTTCCGCATGGCGCAGGTACTAACCGAACATGGCAAGTTCGGGCCGTACCTGTACAAGATCCGTGCGGAGGTGACGCCCGGGTGTCGTCACTGTGCGGAACGCCCGGTGGACACGGTGGAGCACACGGTAGAGGTGTGCCCCGCTTGGGAAGATATCTCTCGCGCCGGGGCTTGGTTCAAGCCATGCTCCGGAGCGAGGAGGAGTGGCAGGCGGTCGCCTCCTTCTGCGAAGCAGTAATACTAGCAAAGGAGGAGGCTGACCGTATCAGGCAACGGCGCTCACGCCGCAGCCGCCGCCGTAATTCCGATCCAAATTTCCGGCCACCGTAGGCGCGGGCTTGCGGACGGCGGGCAATGGGTAGCTCGCTGTCCGTTTGTCCGGTAACAGACCGGACCGAGCCCAAGTCGTTTACGGCGCGCACTGTTCCCGTGCGCCTCAAGGAGTTGTCAGCAAACCGTAGGGGCCCAGTAGGGTCGAGGCCTAGTCTGGGGCTCTGGGAAGGTATGAAAATGCATACCAGGGCCCTGGAACCAAGGCAGGGAAGGAACAGGGTAGGTTTTTAGTCAGTAAGAGTCTGACACTATTTCCCGCTCCACCCAAGGGCGGGATTTGTCATTGGATGATTTTACCAACCGTAAAAAAAAAAAATCCTAACCTAGGTAACCGACATTGTAAAATATTGATGTTGAGATTCGTAGTTTAAATAGAGATAGATAGATATATTCTTTATTGTAAACCAAAGATAAATTTACAATAGGAACTTAAAATTAATAGGGTGTCACAATGGGCGGTCTTATCGCTAAAAGCGATTTTTTTACAGACAACCTATGGATGGATTTGACGGAGAAAAAGATACGCAGGTACAAGCAATTTTACAAACAAAGATTTATTTAAAACAACAGTGGTTATACACCGTTAAATGTTGGTCGTTTTAATCCCGTGGAGGGTCGATTCGGTACATGAAACCCTATCGATTTGTAAAGATAAAATAAAGTACTTTTTTTTCAAAATGTCGAATTAAAATACGCATGTACGAAATTAATTTCTTTAAGTAAACGGCTCAATGACTTTTGGTATTTGTCGGTCGTTGCGTACTAACTACCTACAGTTCATTGGCCTCGCTCAGCTAATGTTTACTTAAAGAAATTAATTTCGTACATGCGTAAATTAATGGGAGTTTAAAAAAAAGTACTTTATTTTTTAATTTTCTCTTAACAAATCGATAGTGTTTCATCTACCGAATCGACCCTCCGCGGGATTAAAAGTATATCGATGTGTCTACCTTTCTTCAGGAAAAGGTCGTGAATTACCCCTTCTGTTCCAAGAAGAACTCCATGGACACAGGTATACGTTGCAAGGTTCTTATTAATATCTGAACAAGGCTGATGAGTAAACACCAGATCGATGCGCCTGCAAGGTCGGGCTGCCCTTGCCGCCATCTGCTCGTGGGTGAGGAGGAGTGACCGGTGAAATACAACCTTATTTTTAGTAGTACTAGCTTTTGCTCGCGGCTTCGATCCCGCTCTTACCTACTCTACCCTACTCTACGTTGTTCTACGCTACTCTACCCGGCAATGGGTAGCTCGCTGTCCGTCCGTCCGGTAACAGACCGGTCCGAGCTCAAGTCGTTTACGGCGCGCACTGTTCCCGCGCGCCTCAAGGTGTTGTCAGCAAACTGTAGGGGCCCAACAGGGCCGAAGCCTACTGGGGTCAAAGGGTATGTGAAAATGGCACCCGGGGCCCTGGGACCAAGGCAAAGAATGGAACGGGGTAGGTTTTTAGTCAGTAAGAGTCTGACACTACTTCCCGCTCCACCCAAGGGCGGGATTTGTCATTGGATGATTTTACCTACCATAAAAAAAACCCTACTCTACCCTACACTAATAATCGACTAGGTTTTGGATTTCTTTATTTTATTTAACGGTATAAAAATATCTAACATCTAATATAATATATAAAAAAACCTATCCCATGTCCTTCTCCTGGTTCTAAGCTAACTTCCCACCAATTTTCAGTCAAATCGGTTCAGCCCTTCTTGAATTATAAATAGTGTAACTAACACGACTTTCTTTTATATTGACTGGTAATTAGTGAACGATACTTAAACACGTGATTGTAGTCATGATAACAAACAACTTTTACTATGGGACAAAACCTGAAATCGCGAAAAAAAAATCTGCTGGTAAATAAATTTGTGTTCGCCTAACTGGTCAAAATGTACTGAACTTAGCTAAATTTTTTTTGCGATTTCGGTTTTGGTCCCATAGTAAAAGTTGTTTGTTATCATGACTACAATCACGTGTTTATGTATCATTCACTAATTACCAGTCACCTTATATATGTATATAGATATGCGAAACCTGAAATACGTGTCGGTTTTGTCGACGTCGCGTAGTGTATTATGGGTCAGACTGTCTTACTCGGGAGTAAACTTTAAGACAATCTGTGTAACGTGTGCGGAATATCGAGTGATGTAATAGATGCTAGAGACACTCGATGAAGAGTGAACATACACACTGAGTGAATCGTATAAAGTGTCGTAGTCTAAACGTATCTTAAGCGTTTTGCCTCGTTGTTTACAGGTACCGTGGAGGGTCGATTCGGTACATGAAACACTATCGATTTGTAATTTCTTTAAGTAAACTAGTCAATGACCTTGTAGGTAGCTGTCGGTAGTTGCGTACTAACTACCTACAGTTCATTGGCCTCGCTCAGCTGACGTTTAATTAAAGAAATTAATTTCGTACATGCGTTAAAGTTCGCAGAGCCTAACTTCAGACCCGTCAAGATCCGTTGGCAGTACTGTACCAAAGAAAGATTATTTTTAGTTCGATTAACTTTTTATTCAGTTTTTTTTTTTATACTAAAAATCCTGAGATTTCATGAAATTTGCTAAATCTAGCCGCAATCTTCAGAAGAGTCCAAAAATCCTTATATCCTGAGATATGCTAACCCTAACCGTGGCCATTTCACCATTCCTTTATCGTAAAATTTCTACGCATTCTACCCTCCGCATTGCAGTTACAAGACCAATGTAATATGTGCCAGAAACAATACATAAATTAAGGTATACAAACTTTTTGGACGCTGAAAGTAATTCAGGTTGCATGGAAATAGGTCGTCTTTACCGTAAGCTCTCGTTATACAAAAAATAATTTGTAGTAAAGTAAATAGAGAGATTTTGCCTTGGGTCATAAGTGAAAAGAAAGCCAGCCAAATCCTACTTGGACTCACGCATCAGGGTTCCGTGAATACAAGCTTATTTTTAACCAACTTCGAAAAGGAGGAGGTTCTATGTTCGGCTGTATGTTTTTTTTTTTATGTATGTTCACCGATGTCTCGGTCAATTGTGGAAAGATTTCGAAAATAATCTATACTCCCGAGTTTGTCTCATAGAAATATTGTTCTGATCTGATGATGAACTTCGAAGATATAGGACGGAACTCTTCAAAAAATCATAGCAGAACTGTCGTAATAAGTAAAATTGCTTTGTTTATACAAAAAGTGACTGACTGAAGGAAGAAGGGGAGGAGATATACAGCCCTATTTTTTAATTAGTGCACAAAAAAAGGGGGCTCAATCAGTACCCGTTACTGATCATATTTATGTAGTCAAAAGTACAAAAAACGAAATCCCAAAATGTCCACGAAAATTTGTCATTATTGGTAAATTCATAATTGAATCATCATTCATAACAACTACTAGGTACTAGAAAATACTAAGCGCAGTGTTCTTCCATTTTTATTGTCATTCTTTCATTCATAAACAATAACCTGTACAATGTTTCCATAAATTGAATGAGATTTTGGGATATAAACAAACGCTCATAACTTTGCTGTTTATGAATATTATGCATTGAGACTTTACTTATATAATAACAAGACCTTTTCTAATAAGCCCTATATTTGCCATAATTAAAAAATAGTGGTGTATAGAACTGATCTGATGATGAAGCCGGAAGGTGTAGGTAAGAACCCGGCATTCTATAATATATTAAATCAGAGTATTCTAGCCGTGTTTGGTATTATAAGAATTATCATGATGATTTGGTGATGTAACCGAATGGCGGAAGGGAGATAGTGTCAACTTTTGCTGACTAAAACCCATTCCTGTTCCTTCTTTGCCTTCGTTCTAGGGCCCCGGGGTTCACTTTCACATTACCCATGGCCCCAGTAGGCTTCTACCCTGCTGGGCCCCTACGTTTTGCTGACATCTTCTTGAGGCGCGCGACGAACAATACGCGCCGTCGACGACTTGAGCCCAATCCGGACGGTTACCGGACGGTCAGACGGTGAGCTGCCCATTGCTCGCCGTACGGAAGCCCAAATCCCTGCGGCGTGAGAACCTCTCGCGTGCGGCCTCCTCTTTTCCTATACCTTGGCTAGTAACAATTTAATTAATTTTAATAAGAGGTAAAAAAAGAAGATGGCCGCCACGTCAGCTGTCAATTAACAAATCAATTACCGCTGCGACAGTTTTAATCGAAGTGATAGCAATTATGAGTATTTCTTGAGAGCTATTATGTGTTTTTTTTAAATTTATTTATTTAGTACCGCAAAATAGCTATTAACACTAAATAAAATTAAACTTTTCACTCTGTCTTATCACAGAACCGTAAACTGTTTGTGTGTGTGGTGTTTTACAGGATGCATTTTGGAGAGTGTGCGCGGGAATTACATGACATAATTCCGCCATCTCAATTCCGACATCGGGCAACACGACGTGCTTATGTTGTTTGCGGACGGCGGGCAATGGGTAGCTCGCTGTCCGTTTGTCCGGTAACAGACCGGACCGAGCCCAGGTCGTTTACGGCGCGCACTGTTCCCGTGCGCCTCAAGGAGTTGTCAGCAAACCGTAGGGGCCCAGTAGGGTCGAGGCCTAGTCTGGGGCTCTGGGAAGGTATGAAAATGCATACCAGGGCCCTGGAACCAAGGCAGGGAAGGAACAGGGTAGGTTTTTAGTCAGTAAGAGTCTGACACTATTTCCCGCTCCGCCCAAGGGCGGGATTTGTCATTGGATGATTTTACCTACCATAAAAAAAAAAAAAAAAAAACCCTTATGTTGTTGAAACTTCTACGGTACGGACTAAGCGTTTTGCCTCGTCGTTTATACCGCGTACATCGAGGGGCTGGAACAGATTGCCTGCTGCGGTCTTCCCGTCTGATTATAATTTAGGTGTCTTCAAGGCTAGAGTGAATAGGCTCTTAATAAACTAGTGCGCCACACCATCAACGATTGCATCACTGCTTAACATCAGGTGGGATTGCAGTTAAGCACTACTTTATATCAAATAAAAAAAAAAGTAAGATGGTAAAGTTTATTTGTATAAGATATATTAATCTTACTAAGAGCAGTGGTGGCTGGCCGAGTGGTAACGGCCGGCCCCGACTTACGAGTAGTAGGTCGCGGGTTCAAATCTAGCCAGGCGCATTATTTTGTGTAATTTATTTCATCACCACTGCTCTCAAAACGGTGAAGGAAAACATCGTGAGGAAACCGGCATGTCTTAGAACCAAAAATTCGTAGACATGTGACATCCAACCCGCACTGGGCCCGCGTGGTGGATTACGGCCCATTCCCTCTCCTAGAGAGGAGGCCTGAGTCCCAGCAATGGGAACATTATAAGGCTGATGCTATTTTATATTAAACTTATACAATTTCTTTGAATATGACTAACTGATATTAAAATTACTGACGGCACAATTGGCGCATTGGTTAAGTGATTGGTTGCGTCGCTGCGTGTCGCAGGTTTGTTTCTCGCACGGAACAAATATTTGTATGTCCTACAGAGGTGTGTTGCAGGTCTGGTTGTCTTGTGTATGTGTGTTTATATGTTTGTGAACGCATACACAATACAGGAGTCATTCCTAGTGAGGGGCAAAGATAAAAAAAAATGCAAATTAAATAATTTCAGTTTTTTACAATTAAATTATTTGAGATTTTTACCTGACAATTTTGCTTTGATTGTAATAGATTTTTTTGTGATTTAAGTGCCTAAAATTAGTCTATGACTTGAGATTCGAATTCAAATGTTTTTATTAATTAAAATTAATAAGTAAAGTAAAATATATTTGATAGATAAAATATGACGTTTGATTCACGAACGAAGAAATTTATAAGTACGCGGTATCTAGTTCCAATTTCAAATTAAAAAAAAAATCTATCTATGTCAACATAAAGGCTTTTAAACCATACAACTGATTTGCCTCTTAACAGTTTTATTAGAAAAGCAATAATGCAAAGATGGTTATAGATCATTAAAATAAAGCATTTAAAAAAATGATAATTATTTCCAACAACTAAAGAAATTGTCTTTCTTTTTTTTTGTTGAAGCACACGTATTTTTTTTTTTTACATTAGCCTACATGTGTACATAATATAAAAAGTCAGAAGCTAATGTATGGTTCCAATTGGTCGTTTTCCATGGTGAAGAACCGTCAAGAAACTCTAACTATTAGCATAAAGCCCGTATGTAGGATACAATGGCATTTTCTTTCATGACGCGGGAATGAAACGACAACATTGAGAGTGACAGAGATAGCAATAGTTTTATCAGCCTGATTCTTTTTTCAAAGTATTTGCTTGTATTGCTACTGAAATTCGGGTTAGAATATTTCGTTGTACAAATACGTTATGACAAAATATGTTTTTTTTAAATAAAGAGCGAAATATCAATCTGTTTTTTTTTTTCATTATGACAAATGTCAGTCAGTTTTGAGGCTACATTTCAGCACTTCAAATTCTGTTTCCCCTGTCTTAAAGACAGAGCGCCGTTATAGTTAGATATGTATACTGAAATACTGCATTGAAACTTGAAAACATTTGAAGAATGTGTGAAATAGGACAGGAACTAAATGTGTCACGTAAGAATTGACGCATTTTTGTAAAAGTATGTCTTATAGGGATGCGCCAACACTAGAAAAAAACCTGGCATAATAGATTAGAGAAAAAAAAAACGAAGTTATTTTTTTGTCCCCCGATTCCAATTTCGAATACGGAACGCGGTATGCGCGCGCATCCTACATCGACCGATACGTTATCGCTAGTAGCAGTCCGACCGCCTCATCGGTTGGACGTATGCCTCAATGGGCGAGTTGCAATACCCAGGGGCCCCAAGCGTTGCTGATGACGAGAGACAGTACAGGGCGCCGTTCCGTCGCGCCCCGCAGTACAGGTGGCCCGCGCCCCAACCGCCGCAGCCCTCGGCCTTTGCCCCGTGGAGGAGGGCGCCTGCCCCACCACGGCCTCCAGACTATCGACGAAGTGCATCGTACCCTGGCAAACCTGATGATACTACCTACCAGGTACGTTCTTTTTTTATGACCATCGCATTTTTTTTCAGCTACGTACGTCATAAAAAAGTGTTTTTTTTTCTTTTCATGCGTATGTGGCTTTTGAAGTACTACGTGTTATCTTCAAAGTTAATTATTTTGTAGTATAGGTTGATATAGTAAATTCAGGTCGTTTGCAAACTGTTTAGCATATTACGAGCACAGTTGACAGATGTGTCTCATAGTTTCAGATGTGTTATCAATACCTTGAAGTTTCAGGCTTGTTACTGTAAAGGGGGTCAGGTGTCTGAAAATTGGGTAGGCTGTTTCGTGATTCTTTCGTTTTTTTTTTTTAATGGCCAGTGCTCGTATTTTTATAAAAGAAAAAATAGTTTTATAGTGATGTGCATTACGAATAAAAAAAAACACTTTTTTCTTTATTCATAATTTGTGTAAGGTTGTAAAAATAGTTTTTAATTAAAATTAAATTGAACGGAAATACGTTGTTAAGCCAATTAAGATAATATAAAGAAATGAAATAATCCATTTAGTTCAGTGATTGAATTATTTCGGGTTTTCTTAATGAAATACTTCAGGAAATAAAAACATAAATTACATTTCAAATAACTGGTTGTAACCTTTTAATAAGTTGATAAAAAACCTAAGGAAAAATTTTACTTAGAAAAATTTAGTTATCTAAGCGAAAATCACGTGATTTTAATTTCAACTAGTGAATAAAATATGAAAACGCTCCTGAAACATAGGAGATTCACAGGTGTAGAGTTCCCTTAGCGAATTTAATATGGCTTGAAATTAATTCACCCCTTGAATAGATTTTCACGTTTACTTGTTATGTAGTGAAATATAGAGAGAGTAATTTTCAGGCTTTCGTTGCTGTAATTGTTAGTTTCACCTGTACTCACCACAATTTCAATAGACAGATAGAAGTATAGAAAAGATGTATATTTCTTCATTAAGAGTGACTAATTGAAGTGAGTGACTTCTTAAGTTTCTTGTAAAGGCTAATGTTTATTTTATTTCTTTATGGGTGACCTATTTTCTCACCTACAAACATGATTTTTACGTTTAACTTTGGTTAGACAGAAATTATATCTCTCATAAATAACCGAAGTACTTGCAGACTTCATGCACACTGGTCAGCCCAGGATTACCTAAGTTCGGAAACCATATTCCAATAGATGTATTTTCCATTAGAAGTGATGTATTTTCCTTTATTACGTACCTATCATAAGTCAATTGTAAACGCTAATGTTAATTTGATTTTCTCAAGTTAAGTTTTAAATTTTATTGGTGACCTATTTTCTCACCCAATTTTTATGTTTTATTTCGATAAGTTACGTAAAACTATTGAAAATAACAAGATATATCTCCAAGGTACTTACTTAATAACTGAAAAAATATAAAACAGGAGCAATAAAAAGTAAAATTGATTTCGTGCCCCTCCCTTGTTGAATTTTGACATCGCCCTTCTTACCTTGCAAGGAATTCAATTCAATCGATTTACTTTAAATAATATCTAAAAAACAAAACATTTCTGAAGAAAACATCATTACGGAAAGAATAGAGCACTTAAAAAAAAATCTTAACTGTCAAATATATTAAAAAAACCTATGCCTCATCACTAAAATTTAACCTAATTCCATTTTCAAATTGATATTTCTTCTGATAACAAAATATAGAAGTAATAGCAGAAATGACAGTATCACAGTCGATTCGAATATGGAATACACCATAGAGAATGTAAGCACTACGTTTACAATACACATTTATTACCAGATACCATTTATAATACGATTCATTTTACGACCTGAACTGAACTGTTGATGTGATGGAGCTAAATAGAGTGTAAAGTAAAGGTCCATCTCTCTCGCTCGCACGGTTGACATTCATGTGACACGTCATGGTAATTCACTAATTCCATTAAAAAAAAAACACAACGACCGAAATGTCAAGTTAGTCCATCATGGGCCGTGGTGTGACTGCTATCGCCAGCTCAGTTCTACTTTGTTTATACAAATATTGATTTTTCTACGCTCCGGCACGTGGCTGCTACAACGCGTTTTGTTACTGGCTGGTAGGTAGGTAATTACGCGCTGACGATCGCGTGTTCTTATTTCAAAAGTATTTTTTTTTTTAAATCGAAGGATTGGAACAATTTGCCATTTTGCCTACTGCGGTCTTCTCATCCGATTATAATTTAGGTATCTTCAAGTCTAGAGTGCATAGGCTCTTAATAAACTAGACTTGTGCGATTCACCATCAACGATTGCATCACTGCTTACAATTAGGTGGGGTCGCATTCAAGCACTAGTTTATAACTTTATATTATTAAAAAAAAAAATATGACGTTTACTTTTTTAATTGTTGCAGTTCATTCATGTAAGATGGCTTTTGAGTAAAAAAAGAAAATATTGTTACGAGTCTTAGCAAATAAATTAATAAATATATATATTGATGATTGAAAAATACAGTCAGTTAGTAAACTATAAAAACATGCACTAGTTATGTTGTGAAATACATAATGTAACTCGTAGTTAGCGAGCGTAGCTAATGATTTTTCTTTTTCTGTATGAAAAAAAAATGTCTTTTCATTCCTAAATATTGAAATGTGTACCTATCTATCTTCAATACATTTATAATAATATTGATAGCTTCATAATATGTTCTTAATCAGAATATATATAATATCAAACTTTAATCTACTTTTTTAAATGGTTTGAAACAAAATTAAGTTTATTGACATTTTTTTTTAATGAATGTAGTTGTTCTACTGTTTAATAAAATTAAATAACTTTATTTAATACCCTCCACGGGATTAAAACGATCAAAATTTAACGTTGTATAAAAGCGAAATACCACTTACTGATTAATCACGAAATCTCAGAAACTATAACACCTACAAACTTAAAATTAAATTTAAAACCCCGGTGTCTATACCTCTCCTTTTACTGAAAAAAATAAATAGAAAATATATATTAAACGGTGTATAAAAACTACCTACAGAATAATAATTAAATCTACGTAAGATTCGTATATTTCCATTAGCATACCTACCGAGCTACGTTGTGCTACGAATCTAGCATTAGCTAGAAGCATTTCAGCAGTAATACAAAAGAAAAGTGACGAGTAATCACACTTCAGCACTTCAGCAAACAAAAAAAAATGGCGTTTTAGATTTTCAAGAGAAAAAGGTTGGGAAGTAAAAGATTTAATTTAGTTAAGTATAACGTATTTTTTCTATTAGAACAACGTTATAATATTTACCCACATATTGTTTACGTCAGTCTGCGATTACGGAAAACACTTTTGTTTATTACCAAAAACAAACTAAATTTTTGAGGCGGGAAGTCGACATCTAACTGAAAACCGTAATTGGATGTTTTTCCAAAAAAAAAAGCAAATCTTTAAATATATTGATACAGATGACGAGGCAGTATGGTACCAAAAAGGGCGAAGGGTTTGAAAAATTGGTCTATGGTAAGAAAGTGGCTGAATGTCATTGTTCGTGACCTATTTAAAAAAATGTTTTTTTCTTTTAATTTAATTTTTTTTATTGACACTGTGTAGGTCAGACGGGTAGTTGCTCCATGTTAAGCATTTGTATTCAGGTCAGGTCATATTAGAAGCCGCCCCAACGAAGTCGCGAAAAGGCAATAGTTCCTTTTTTAAATTACGCTAAACACTGACCAGCATGATAACTTTTATAAATTTGAATTTAGAATTCGACATAATTACAAACATTTAGAAAAAAAAACCTTATGCCTTACAACATAAAGTTCAAATATCATTGCAACCCATTGTCTATAGGACCTTTATCAATAAAAATGGGCAGTTAAAAACGTACTTTAAAAACATGACGTTAAAGTTGATACTCGAGTGGGTGCTGACAGAATCGCTCGTACAATCGTATAGGGGTTGACAGCCAGCTGATATCTTCTATCTCTTTCGCTCACAGCTTTGTAAAATCAATACTGTTGAGGTTCTAACCTAAATAATAACCGTTAGCGTTTACGTGAAGGCGATATTTAGGTCCGCTATTTAACTATAACGCAATGGAAAAGGCTATGCTCGGAGTTTACTTGCGTGATTGTATCAGGAATGAAGATATTCGCAGGAGAACCGAAGGTTGCCGACTTAGCACGAAGAATCGCCAAACTTAAGTGTCAGTGGGCAGGGCACATTGCTCGCAGAAGAGATGGCCGATGGGGACGAAAGGTTCTGGAGTTGCGATCACGTATCGGAAGACGTAGCGTTGGAAGGCCCACAAGATGCCGTTAATTGTGGCGACATTTGGGAGAGGCTTTCGGTCTTTCAGCTGAAATGATTATGATGTAAGACACACAATCTTAGATCTCAAATGTTTTTTTTTAATTCGTTTGGCTTTCAAATTAAAAAGTAAATATTTCTTTTTTGTTTAGAATCTTTGTTTAGAACGCGCGAGAACCCTTACGTTGTTGACTTGAAAGCTATACGGTTCGGACTAAGCGTTTCGCCTCGTCGTTTATACCGCGTACATCGAACGACTGGAACAATTTGCCTGCTGCGGTCTTCCCGTCCGATTATAATTTAGGTGTCTTCAAGGCTAGAGTTAATAGGCTCATAATAAACTAGTGCGCCTCACCATAAACGATTGCATCACTGCTTACCATCAGGTGGGATCGCAGTCAAGTCACTAGTTTATTTAAAAGAAAAAAATACTATTCATAATACCTTGACATTGACAGAAAAAAAATCTAATTTAATAAGTAAAGATAAAGAGCGTTTTGTTTGTCAATTACAATTTAATTCATTCAAAACTTAATCTCAATGTTATCGAAGGAAAGAATTTGACCGATAATAAATATAATATAGTGACGAAAAAATAACGATAGTAATAGATAAACAAATGAGCATCATTATTAATTAGTAAGTGAACTGTCCGTAAGTAAAGTATCGAAAGTGAAAATGCTTATAGGAGGACTTCCTAGTAAACAGAATTAGGTTTCTTCATAAAAACTTTGAAAAATCCTTTCTTGTCGGATGCCTACGTCATACAAACAACATACCCTCCAAGTTTCAGGTATTTACGATAAGCGGTTTAGGCTGTGCGTTGAACCGTCTGTCATTCAGGACAAAGCATGTTATAACTATAGATATTATCGTTTTTGTAGTACACACATTAAAATATACCTTTATGCTATGTTTAAATAATTATAAATATAAAATTTAAAATAAAAAAAAAACCCCCGACAGTCCTTGTCATCAATATGAAATGTATAGAACTGGTTAAGACGAGTCTAATAAGCCCAAACTCGATGGGTTTAATTGTAGGCATTCCAAAGTTCCATCAGCCAGCTCCCAGTTCTAGCATCAGGTCCTTGACATAATGAGAAATGTATAGAACTGGTCAAGACGAATTTAATGAGTCCTAACTTGATGGGTTTACTTTATTAATAAGCAATCCAGGGTTCTTACCTTCAAGCTCCATCATCAGACCAGCTGGTGACCTTAAACACCTGGACAGATCTTCATAAATTGTAGCTAAGAACCATCTCGATTAAGCCAGCTTTCAAAGAAAAAAAGCGCATCAAAATCGATCCATTCGTTTGGGCGCTACGATGCCATGGACAGACACACAGACAGACAGACAGATCAAACTTTTCTGTTCGGGGGTTAAAACAGAAATATGAACAAAATGCATAATTTCAGATTCGAGAGTTTACAATTTATGGACTGTCGATGAATTTCCATTTAAGTTAAATGATCCAACTCTCTCAAAGGTTTTCTAGCGGTACCTCTACCATGAGTTTTAAGCAATAGTATTCGTCGTAAATATTTTGTATGGCAAATTTTGCAGCGCCTCTAGCGGTCACTTGCAGAACCAAAATTTGCCATACAAAATATTTACGGCGTCGATATCGAGTAGCGACGAATACTATTGCTTAAAACTCATGGTAGAGGTACAGATCATTTTGTTTACGGTTAACCCTGTGCGTGGCGTCATATTTATGTTAATAATAAAAATAAACTTAATAAAATCTCCTTTCTTGTTTCTATCATAACAAAACCATAAAGGCTTTGCATCGTTTTAAAAACACCATTGAAATGTTATGCGTATGACCTAAGGCATTAACTACTATGAGATCAATTGGCATCCGCTACAAGAGAAGTACTTCCATTTTTTTATCCGACTACAGCCAAGCCAAAGTAGGCAGAAAAGCCGTAGTCACACGTTTTTAGGGTTCTCAACCCAAAGGATAAAAATGGAACCTTATTACTAAGACTTCGTTGTCTGTCTGTCACCGGGCTGTATCTCAAGAACCGCGATAGCTAGACAGTTGAAATTTTCACAAGTTATGTATTTCTGTTGCCGTTATAACAAAAAATACTAAAAACAAAAAAAAAAACAAAAAAAATATATATATTTAAGAGGCCTCCCATACAACAAACGCGTTTTATTTTGCCCTTTTTTGCTCGATATCAATAATGGCAACAGGTAGGCACTTGAAATATTCACAAAATACTCAGTTGTATTTTTACTTTAATAATAAATAATAAATTAAAAATACCCATACAAAAACGCCTTTTTTGGCTTATTTTGTTGTTGTTCTGTTGTTTACCTAGTCAATGGTACGGAACCCTTCGTGTGCGAGTCCGACTCGCACTTGGCCGGTTTTTAACTATATAACGTGTGACTACGGTTTTCTTTTTGTTCTGTTCTTGTTTCTCCAGTAATCTTGTATATTTTAATATCCTGAAAATCTTGTTTCATACTTTTTCAGCATCGTTTTTAGGACTCCGAGCAAATGGAAAAAAGTCCGTCTATCAAGAACTTTTATTTCGCGAACGCGTGAAGGTATCGCGTAGAAATTAAAACCATAATTATACTAAGATCTGCGGTCCCTTGAAGCTGTAAAAAATCAAACTTCTAAGTTAACGCTAAAAAAGATATGGCCGTTTATGTCTCAAAAATCGTATGTTTCGATACCCTCAAGAGAATCAAAATTCATAGCGTACTTCCCGTTGACCTAGAACCCTGAAAATTGGCATGAAGCAAGGTCTTATAGCACTAATACAGGAATAAATTTGAAAAATAAAAATTTGTAGTTTTGTTACAAAAAAAAAAAACTTTTTTTGATTACGAAAAATCTTCGAGGTTCGATTTGGGAAATGAACTATTTACTTGGGTTAGCTTGTACGGAACCTTCGGTGTACGAGTCTGAGAGAATTTAGGTGACTTTAAGTCTAGACTATTCACTCTAGCTTCTTAATAAACTAGTGCGCTTCACCATCAACGATTGCGTCACTGCTTACCATCAGGTGGAATCGCAATCAAGCATTATATTCTATCATTATCAATGACATTCGGGAGTTTTTTGGCGGGATTTCTTCAAGTGAAGTTTTAATTATTATTCGCAAATTGATTCCTAGTGGATATTGTGATGTACAATTGGTGTAGTTTTATATCTCAAGACACTTGAGATACAAAACTACACCAATTGCAACGTGCAATTGGACAATATGTGGAATCATTGAAACAGGCACGATCTCGGTAAAATGGAGCTAAGAATTTTGTTGTAGTGTTGACTACCTCAGCGAAGCTTGCCGAGAAGGTTGACTTGATACATTTGCTGCCAAATACTACAAAAACATTAGAATGTTTGCCTGCTGCGGTCTTCCCATATGATTATAATTTAGGTGTCTTCAAGGCTAGAGTGAATAGGCTCTTAATAAACTGGTGTGCCTTACCATCAACGATTGCGTCACTGCTTACCATCAGGTGGGATTGCTGTCAAGCGCTAGTTTATATCAATTTAAAAAAAAGAATGTGTAGCACCCGCATTCTAATGGTAAACTAGTGAACTATTGATACGAAGACATGGCTTAAAAGACTTAGTATCCGAGTCAAAAACATTAACAAAAAAAAAGAAAATCGAATTCAAATGTCATAGACTCCACGCCTAAATCCGGCCGCATCAGATCAATTGAATCAGCTGTTTGTGATGCGGATCTAACGCCCTACTTACGTATACGCGGATATTCGGATCAAGCCAACCCTACTGATGACACCCCTACAAGGACATTGCTAAAATTATGTTAGGGTGTGCATGGGGGTTGCAAATTTGTTTGTGACGAAATGCATAAGTAATTGATTTGTGTAGAGACGCCGGATTTATCTTTTTATTTATTGCTAGCTTGTTTGTAGAAAGTCGTCTCTAGGGAACATATTGATAAATAGTATTCTATTTGCTATTTCAAGACATGGTCTATTTCAGTGCCAAATTTTATTGAAATCTGTTTTGCTGTTCGAGTGTGAAGAAGCCCACAAGCTGGTTGGTTGAGAATAAGGCATTAAGTCCTTGTTACAAAGACTTACAACCGAGACAATCCGGTGATTCTACAGAGTGGATGTAGTGAGTGCATGCCCATACAAGTCCATAAAAGTACATAAAGAATACTCCACATAGTCGGGCAATGGCTAGCTCACTGTCCGTTCGTCCGGTAACAGACGGGTCCGAGCCCAAGTCGTTTACGGCGCGCACTGTTCCCGCGCGCCTCAAGGAGTTGTCAGCAAACTGTAGGGGCACAACAGGGCCGAAGCCTACTGGGGCCAAGGGTTATGTGAAAATGTCACCCGGGGCCCTGGGACAAAGGCAATGAATGGAACAGGGTAGGTTTTTAGTCAGTAAGAGTCTGACACTATTTCCCGCTCCACCCAAGGGCGGGATTTGTCATTGGATGATTTTACCTACCATTAAAAATATATATATAAAGGATACTAGCCGCAGGAAGCGTGGCGGTGCGGAGTGTGTGCCGGGTGGCTCTAATGAGCTGTGCTTTTCAAGGTTGAATTTCCATACAACCTTGTTTAGTGCTTGACCACGTCATCAAATAGTAATAATATTTTTTTATATTTTTAATGTTTTTTAAAAGAAATATTTAAAAATATAATTTATATGTCTATTGAATTAATAAAGAAAATATTTTTTTTTTTGTTTTTTTTTTTATTGTTTTTTTTTTATATATGTGTGTTAAAAATATTTAAAAATGTTAAAAATATGTATTATAAGGAATAAAGGGAATAATAATATTCCACAACTATCACACAACGCCGTCTAGTCCCAAGTTAAGCAGAGCTTGTGTTATGGGTACTAGACAACTGATAAACTTACTTATATATATCTAAATACATACATATTACTTATAGATAAATTACACCCAGACACAGAACAAATGATCGTGCTCATCACACAAACATTTGTCTTGGGTGGGAATCGAACCCACGACCTCCGGCATAGCAGTCAGGGCCACTAACTACTAGACCAACAGGCCAGTCAACAAAATGAAGTCTTGTGCAAAATTTCACGTTTCTAGTCTAGTAGTTATAGCTGTGCTGTAGAAACTGACTGACTGACATATTAACATGTCAGTCAGTCAGTTTCTCCTTTTATACACCGTTAAATTTTGGTCATTTTAATCCCGTGGAGGGTCGATTCGGTACATGAAACATAGTGTTTTAAATATTAATTTCTTTAAGTAAACGTCAGCTGAGCGAGGTCAATGAACTGTAGGTAGTTAGTACGCAACGACCGACATCTACCTACAAGGTCATTGACTCGTTTACTTAAAGAAATTAATTTCGTACATGCGTATATTATTTCGAGTTTGAAAAAAAAGTACTTTATTTTTCATTTTTATCTTTATAAATCGATAGTGTTTCATGTACCGGATCGACCCTCCGCGGGATTAAAACGTCTATTTAACTAGCTTTTGCCCGCGACTTCGTCCACGTAAAAGTTGAAATTGGTTTTAATAGGATTTTCAATTGGTTTTTTTTTTACATTAAAAATCAGATGAGTTTTCAAACATGAGTCGAAATAAAATGTAATTTTAATGAAAAGTACTACAGAGTATTGATATCAACTTTGAAGCAAATCACCCCCAAAATAACTTTCAACCCTTTCCGTACCCAAACGGTAAAAATGAGATCCTATTACTAAGACTTCGCTGTCTGTCCGTCTGTTGCTATCTGTCACCAGGCTGTATCTCAAGAACCGCGATAGCTAGACAGTTGAAATTTTCACAGAATTATGTATTTCTGTTGGCGCTATAACAACAAATAGGTACTAATAATAAAATAGATATTTAAGGGCGGCTCCCTTACAACATACGCGATTTTTTTGCTCTTTTCTGCTCGATATCAATAATGGCAACGGGTAGGCACTTGAAATATTCACAAAATACTCAGTTGTATTTTTACTTTAATAATAAATTATAAAATTAAAATAAATTAAATATTAATCCCATACAAAAAACGCAATTTTTTGTCTATTTTGTTGTTGTTCTGTTGTTCACCTAGTCAATGGTACGGAACCCTTCGTGCGCGAGTCCGACTCGCACTTGACCGGTTTTTATTTAACCCCGTTAGGGGATGAATTTCAATAAAATACGTAACTTGTCTTCCATCAATTGTGTTAAAGAATTTTCATGCAAAATTTGAAGTCGATTGAACTAAGGAATCACGTTGTTCCATACAAACTTTACCTCCCTTCTCCACCCCCTTAGGGTTTGAATTTCGAACAATGCTTTCTTATCGGATGCCTACGTCATACAAAGAACTTACCTTCCAAGTTTCAGGTCTTTACGATCAGTGGTTTAGGCTGTGCGTTGATCCGTCAGTCATTCAGGACAAGCATTTTATAACTATAAATAAATAAATAGATTAGTACGAAGTATAATATAATTAGTAGGATGTAAACCCTATTTCTTCCATAACGAACGCCCTCTATGATATTGTCATAAAAATCAATGCTGCCAACCGCGCGCATCAGTAATGCCAAACTAACAAACGGGTACTGTACGAAGACTGGGTCACCCCGGATAGGGCTCGTTTCAATGGCCGAATGTAGGCCACCCGGGCGAACGAGGGGTACATAGTTTGTAAAATTAATGGCTCGCTGTCGGGTGGTTAACATTATAATGTGCTAAATTCCATATTACAGCAGTTATAATGAGAAAAGTGAGTGAAAATTTGGATCGTAGGCATACCTTAATTTTTTATCGACTTAAAAAAGGATGAGGTTATATATTCGGCTGTTTGAATTTTTTTGAATTTCGAACATATGTTTTTTTTTATAAATATAAACTAGTGCTTGACTGCGATCCCACCTGATGGCAATTGACGCAATCGTTGATCGTGAGGCGCACTAATTTATTAAGAGCCTAATATTCACTCTAGCCTTGAAGATACCTAAATTATAATCGGACGGGAAGAATGCAAGAAGCAAGCTGTTCTTGTTCTTCGATATAGCCGATACAAACGACGAGGCAAAACGCTTAGTCCAGACCTAAGAGGTTTCAACAAGTATAAATATTTTTTATATTTAAAATTTATGAATAATTCTAGTTGGTTCCACCTGGAGTTGGAGAAGTTATTTGATGATTACCCACGAAAAAAATAACTTTACTATAATGTCAAATGTTTCTGTAACTTACAATGTATAAGCACGCAGGCTAGAGTGAATAGGCTCTTAATAAACTAGATACGTCTCATCATCAACGATTGCATCACTGCTTACCTAGTGGGATCACACCACTAGTTTGTCATTAAAATAAAGGTATACAGATCGCTTGGGTGTGAGGAAATTCGTTCTCACGCGTGCGGCCGTTTCCTTTGCTAGCATTACTGCTTCGTAGAAGGAGGCGACCGCCTGCCGTTCTTCTCGTGACGGAGTATTTATTTGATATTGTCTAGCATAAAAAAATACAACAGGCTACAATGTAAAAAAAAAAAACAAGAAGTGCAAAATAACTTTAATTTCGGAAGTCGGGTGTTTATATAATAGTTTGATATCTTCGTTTAACACCGACTTCCGAAATTAAAGTTATTTTGTACATTTTTGTGATTTTTTGCAACCAATTTTACTTGTTACGACAGTTCTGCTATGAGTTTTTGAAGAGTTCCGTCCTATATCTTTGAAGTTCATCATCAGATCAAAACAATATTTCTATGGGAGTAATTCGGGAGTATAATAATTTAATAAAAAAATAATAATAATATCCGTCCACAATTGACTGAGATATCGGTAACATAAAAAAAAATACATACAGCCGAACATAGAACCTCCTTTTCGAACAAATTTAAAAACAAATGTTCAACCTAATAAAAGCGACATTTTTACTGACATTTTTATGCTTGTGTACAGAAAGTGAGTGTTTCCGAAGACTTGCGTCCGCTGCGTTCACAAACAAACATTTGGAACAATAGAACGTGTTGTATTACAGAACTCACAGAAAAATGTTGTGTAAACTGCACTTACTAGTAACCTTCGATCGCGTATTTAGAAAGAAAAGAAAAAAGAAACATAACAGTAACCCGTATTCCCAGTAATCTAAGGCCTTGTTTACGGAGACGCGGCGCGTTGAGCGTGTCGTCGTACATTGCAGCAGCGGGCCGCGTCATCGCTCGGGCAAACACAAGCCATGGACCACACGACGCGCCGCGCAACGCGCCGCGTCTCCGTAATCGAGCACTAAGTCGTCGATGCGGCCACGGTGCGTATTGTTCCACGCTTACTCAAGTAGGTGTCAGCAGCAAACCGTAGGGGCCCAGCAGGGTCGAAGCCTACTGGGGCCAAGGGTCTGTTTCTCAAAACGAAGGAACAGGAGTGGGGTGGGTGGTGGGTATCCCGCCACGCCCAAGGGCGCGGTTATGTCATTAGGAGATTTTTTTTACTGAAAACAAATTCCCAGTAATAAGATAGTTGGTTACTGGGAATACGGGGTATACAATGCGATTTAAATAAGAATAGCTAAACGTCAATGACCTTTATCTGTCAAAAGTTGCTTGAAAAGTACGGTTTACAAAGAAAACTTATTTATGTGTATAAAACAGTTTTTTGAGGGTTTCGTAAACAAAGGGTAAAACAAGACCCTATTACTAAGACTGCGCTGTGCCTCCGTCTGTCACCAGGCTTGATCTCATAAATCGTGATAGCCCGACAGTAGAAATTTTCACAGATGATATAATATATTTCTGTTTTCGCTATAACAAAAACTAAAAACAGAATAAAAAAAATAATATTTAGGTAGGGCTCCCATACAAAAAACGTGATATTTGCTGTTTTTTTGCTACGTTCTGTTCGGAACTCTTCGTGCGTGAGTCCGACACAGAACAAATAATCATGCTCATCACTCAAACTTTTGTCTTGGGTTGGAATCGAACCCACGACCTCTGCCCCACTTGAGCAGAGCATTGCTGTGTTCTCGCATGGTCGAAGCCTACTGGGGCTAAGGGTCTATTTCTTAAAAGGAAGGCTCAGCATTGGTATGAAAAGCAACGAAGGAACGGGGTGGTATTTTTAGTCAGTAAAAGTATGGCACTATCTCTCGCTCCATCCAAGGGCGGGAGATGGATGATTTTACCCACCAAAAAAAAAAAAACAATGACTTCCGGTATAGTAGTCAGGGCTACTAACCACTAGACCAAAAGGCCAGTCAACGCAGTTCGATGCAATGACATACATCTGCATTATTGACCTCATTTGTATATACTTACGTAGTATAATGCAGTCTTGGCCTAATAACTTTGTAGGTTACAAGGGCTTTCAATTTGCGTTGAATGCTGTCATCTCCTTTTTTATGGTAGGTAAAATCATCCTATGACAAATCCCGCCCTTGGGCGGAGCGGGAAATAGTGTCAGACTCTAACTGACTAAAAACCTACCCTGTTTCTTCCCTGCCTTGGTTCCAGGGCCTTGGAGCCCCAGATTAAGCTTCGACGCTACTGGTCATCTCCTTTGGAGGTAGCAGTGCTGATACGAGGTCTTAAAGTGATCCATTTTACAAGCCACCCTGAACAGTAAAAGGATTTTTTTTATTTGGGAAAATCATCCAATGTCATCTCCCGTGTTTCATACTTTTACTGACTAAAAATCCTCTCCTGTTCCTTCTTTGCTTTCATTTCAGGGCTCCAGGTTTGAAGCCAAATTTCAGGATTCTAGGAAAACGGGAAGTACTGTTACGTCTGAGTAATCAGTTTGCATAAGATTATATGCAGACTCATGCGTATACTCATAAGTTAGCATACTGGTTGAATAGTAGTTCGAAGGATGTTAGTATCTTCGCAAGTATCTATGCAAGTACAGAATGTTAAAATATATGTTTATTGCGATTTAAACAGCCAAATCTTTTTTTTCCGTTTTTTTACCAGTTTCATTTTTTACAGCCTCAAGGGACCTCAGACCTGAGTATGTTATTAATTTCAACTTGAAACTTCCACGCGTATCTGAGATAAAAGGTTTTGACAGACAGACGGATATTAAAGTGATCCTATAAGGGTTCCCTGGTGTTTCTTGTTTGTTCTTCTCCATAGGAAACGACCAATTCGAACGGTGCACTAGCTTCTGAAGTCTTATAAGCCCATGTAGGCCTACGTGAAATAAAAATGATTTTGCGTTATTTTGTAGTAGTTTTGTCAACTTATTTGGTAGTTGAAGTAAGCAAACTTCTGATTTTATCTAACAATACTCTCTTCAGGATAATGGCACCGTTTAGTTTGGGGACCATTGTAATAATTTTGTTAAATGGACAACTTCATGCCAGTACTTTTTTTAAGATTATAAGTATTTTCATGACAATTATTAAATAAATGTATTGTTATCTGTAGGAAGTGTCTTCATACTTCTCAGGATCTAGAGGTTCTAAACATATAAAAGGCCAGGGGCCGAAACAAACAGATTCATCATTTCATTTAAATGAAATGAGACACCAACCGCCGATATTATGTTATGTCTGTATGTATGCATTATGCGCATCCCGGAACAATGCCCAATATAGGACGATTTACGACATTTATTTATGTAAACTTCAGGTAAACACGAAGAAGTATCCATGGAGTTTCTTGAACATTCTTCTCCATAGAGATCTATGCCTTGGAATGAGCAATTAGCATCATTTTTTTGACTGACTGTCTTTTCGAAATTTTAAAAGTGCCTGTTTATGGTTTATTTGAAATAAAATGCTTTGAATATTTGAATTATGGAGGTTACGCTCAGATGCAGAAATATTTATTTTTGATAGTCTCTCGAGTCTCAGATCTCTCGAGTTTGACCTCAGGCTCATACCTCACCTGATGGTAAGCGATGATCTGGTCGAAGATGAGCACGTTTGCCAAGAAGTAACCTATTACAAAAAATAGAAAGGAACGATTTTATCTAACCCATTTTGCTACGATTCCTGAAGTAGAAGATATATAACTACATTTTGTCTTTCCCCATCAAATCATCTATTAAACCTTCTCCATTATTCCGTAACGATTGCTCCAATATAATAAATATATAGTAAAACATAAATATCTCCCTCCGTAGTACCCAGGGCGGCCTATATAACGTGTTTTCAAGGCTGACTCTGACCTACATAGCGAACCGCACTGCGGCGTGCTCGCTGAAGAGCCCAGATTGCGCGCGCGAAAAATTTCTACTTAACTACCAAGCATTTTATTATGCTGGCAACACCGGATATGGTGCAGTAGAAGTGATCGATGTTAGGTTGGTATTTAAATAATCTTTAAGGTTTATTTTTAAATTTGTATTTGGAACTAGGAGAATTTTTGGTGCGATTTCTTCGAATGAACTACAATCTCAATGGCAGTTTTAATTATTCGCATTGATTCCTAGTGGATATTGTGATGTAAAATTGTTGTAGTTTTGTATCTCAAGTGTCTGCGCAACTGGACAATATGTGGAGTTGTTGAAACAGGCGCAATCTCGCTAAACTGGAGCTGAGAATTTTATTGTAGTGTTAACTACCTCAGCGAAGTTTGCCGAGAAGGTCGACTTGATACGTTTACTGCCAAATACTACAAAACATTAGGAATTTGTACATCTATATTGTAGTGGTAAACCAATTAACTATTCATACGAAGACATGACTTAACTTTTTGATTGGCTAATGCTTTCGCGAACCTAGGAAAAAAAAAAACTCTTCTTGGAGGCTAGTTTTCATGAATGAAGTATACATTTTCGAGTGGCAATGCCGCCAGCCTTTAGGGCACACTTCCAGTTTTATGACGCCATTTTTTTTAGTTAGGAGTAGGTTTTAGTGTATATATAGTTTTAATTAGTAAGTGTTTTATATAATGTATATATATGTAATTGTGTATTTTCGAGTGTCGTTTAGTAAATTTCTAATTATTTTATTAGCTAAGTTATGGATAATTTTTTTCCTAGCTGAAGCGGCCCCTGAAGGCTTTTTTATGATTGATGAGATCTCTTTTGACTACTATTTTATCTGTTGGTAAGCGACGATGTACTAGAACACTGGATTGCGGCAGTAGCAGTCTCGTTTCCTTTTCCTTATGAAAAAAAGGCCCTCGCTGATGCGCCTTCGTCCACGTGTAAATTGGTCCACGCTTCGCCTCTATTTTTTTTTTGTAATTTGGTACCACTGGACTATATTTGGAACATATAACCGTCAACAACACATAGTACAACATTACGTTCATATTTTTTTACTATTATTTTCCTTGATTTATCTTATCGCTTTTGTTAATATTTAACTGTTATTTCCGCCTATTCATGGTTACTAATTTTATACATGTAAAAGGGGAAACTGATAGAATGACATTTTTTTTTTGGTTGTGGGTAAAATCATCCAATGACATCTCCCGCCCTTGGGCGGAGCGGGAGATAGTGTCAGACTCTTACTGACTAAAAACCCACCCCGTTCCTTCGTTGCCTTAGATACCAGGGCCGAGCTTTCCTTTCAGAAGCAAGCCCTTGGCCCCAGTAGGCTTCGACCCTGCATGCCTGCAGCTAGCAGGCTGGGTCTCTACGGTTTGCTGACAAGTCCTTGAGGCGCGCGGGAACAGTGCGCGCCGTCGACGACCTGAGCTTGGTCCGGATGGTTACCGGACGGTCGGACAGCGAGCTACCCATAGGTCGCCGTCCGCAAGCCCGATGACATATCAACGCACAGTCGATACAACTGGGACTAGGAGCGTGAAATTTTGCTCAAGGCTTCCTTTTATGATATAGACGAGTACTAAGAGATGATTGTCCAAAATTCAGCCCCTAAAGGGATGAAATGGGGGTCCAAAGATAATCTTTTTTTTTTTATTCTTGATAGGCTCACGTTTGACCACTATCTCACCTGATGGTAAGCGATGATGTGGTCGACGATGGAGCACGCTTGCCTAGAAGTAACCTATTCACTCTTGACTTAAAGACCCCTAGGTTATAGCTATCAGGAAACACAAACTCAGGCAGGGAATTCCACTCCTTAGCTTTACGCGTAATGAATGTGTTCCCAAAACACTTTGTACGTATGGGAGGAATCTCCACCATGTACCGGTGGCGCAACGCCGTACGTTTTGTGGTCCGATGATGGAACGGACTAGGCGGAATTCATCCCTTATCCCGTTTTATTTGGGGTCGGCGCAACACGTTTTTTTCTTCCATTCTCTCCTGTCACTCGTCACGCTATCACTAACTCCCTTTTCTTTCATATCACTCCTCACACAATCCATCCATCTCTTCTTCGGCCTGCCTCTTCCTCTCCATCCATCCACATGTAAACCCAGAACTCTTTTAGTAACATGCGTTTCATCCCTCCTCTTCACATGACCATACCAAGACAAACGATTTCCTTTCAACTTTTCAGTCACTGGCGCCACTTTCAAACTTCCCCTAATATACTCATTTTTCACTTTATCCATTCTCGTCACACCACACATCCATCTCAGCATTCTCATCTCCGCTACGTGCAATCTTTTTTCTTCCGGCTTTTTCAAAGCCCAACATTCTGATCCATACAGTATGACAGGCCTTATCATGGACTTGTAGATTTTACCCTTCAACTTGAGGGGCATCCGTGGGTCACAAGTTGTTCCCGTGACCTGTCGCCATTTCATCCAACCTGCGTTGATCCGATGTGTTACGTCTCGGTCTACCTCACCATCCCCTTGGATGAGCGGAATTAAATTGTGCAATTCCAATACACACTCCGCGAAATGCAAACGATAGAAAACCGACAGTTTTGCCGACAAGTTTGTATGGAGAATCCTACTTCCATGCGGGCAAAGCCGGTGACAGAATCTAGTAGTTATTAGTTAGTAGTAGTTTATTAGTTTAGATATACACCGTTAAATTTTGGTCGTTTTAATCCCGCGGAGGGTCGATTCGGTACATGAAACACTATCGATAAAAATAAAAAAAATATATTTTTTTAAATTCGAATTAATTTACGCATGTACGAAATTGATTTCTTTAAGTAAACGAGTCAATGACCTTGTAGGAAGTTGTCGGTCGTTGCGTACTAACTATCTCAAAATCAAATATTCCACCCCGCCCACTGTCACTTAAAAAACGCTTAAGATACAGATAAACTGAATAAAAAAAACTGGGCAAGTGCGAGTCGGATTCTCATACTGAGGGTTCCGTACAAAATAACTTATGTAGATAGTTAAATTCCCGAATCGAGTCTCGATGAATTTTTCGGATTCAAAAAAGTTTTTTTTTGTGACGTAATTACAAATGTACAGCTTTCAGATTTATTCCTATACTTAAAAAGTTGAAAGGAAATCGTTTGTCTGGGTATGGTCATGTGAAGAGGAGGGATGAAACACATGTTACTAAAAGAGTTCTGAGTTTACAAGTAGATGGATGGAGAGGAAGAGGGAGGCCGAAGAAGAGATGGATGGATTGTGTGAGGAGTGATATGAAAGAAAAGGAAGTTAGTGATAGTGTGACGGCTGACAGGATAGAGTGGAAGAAAAAAATATGTTGCGCCGACCCCAAGTAATATGGGACAAGGGCAGGAAGAAGAAAAAGAGACTTATTCCTATACTTGTGCTGTAAGACCTTGCTTCATGTCTTCAGGGTTCTAGGTCAACGGGAAGTACCCTATAAATTTTGATTCCCTTGAGAGTCAATATATCCGATTATTTGCAATATAAACGGCGGTATCTTTTTACGTTAACTTAGAAGTTTGATTTTTTCACAGCTTCAAGGGCCGGCAGACTTGAGTATATGGTTTTAATTTCAACTCGATACCTCCACGGGTTCCCAAGATAAAGGGTCTTGACAGACAGATAGACATACGGACAACAACGTTTTTCTTTTGAAGTACAGAACCCTAAAAAAACGTTTAATAGGTATTTAACTTTCCCGTAGTAAACCGATAATTATTATGGTTCTTGCATAATTATTATCATAATGAGTTCAAGAGAACAAATATAGATATTCGTAATAATAAAATTATGTTATCAATGTTGTAACACATTATTTAATTTTAATTTGTAATCGCGGTTTTTATTCCGTAGTTCTCATAGGAAATGACGAATTGAATATTTACTTTAAGTAATAATAGTATCTGAGGTATTTGTATTCAAATTTTTTGTTCTAATATTTTAGTGACATTTATGTTGCCAAATACGAACTAAAATTACAAAATCTTATGTCGCTGTGTCAGAGTCCGAAATCAGTTTGGGCAGTTGCTCGGACTAGACACAACCACCTGGCTAGTCGGAGTCTCTACAATCATCATCATCATCATTTCAGCCGAAAGACATCCACTGTTGGACAAAGGTCTCCTCCAAGTGTCGCCACAATGAACTGTCCTGTGACAATTCACCAACACCATTTGCTTCACTGCTTACCATCAGGTAGAATCACAGTTAAGCACTGGTTTATACATAGAAATTTCTTATATCTATTGGTTTATGGTTACGCGAATAAGCTTTGAATGGACTGTAGGTTTAAAAAGCGATCTAGCATTTTGTCAACAATATGCAGGTACTGTGCTTGGCCTTTATTGATGGATGGATGGATTGATTTAGGGGGGAACAAGGGAACACTGACCTTATGACCTCGAAGGCTCCACGTGGCTGCCGGCCGGCGACCCCTGACTTCGCACCTTTAATCACTGCCAAGTGCCAGGTCCTGCATTGCACTACACTGCACTATTGTTGAGAGTCTTTAAGCGGTTGGATCTCCGAAATAGTCAATTTTCTTGTAATTTCGAGCGGGCGATGTTAGCGGGGTCACAACTTCACATTCGATGCACAAGTGTCATGTCTTTCTTTTTTGAGGCCGTGCGGGAAAAGGGAAGGGGATAGGATATTGCTAGGCCAAAAAAAAAAAAAAAAAACGGAAATCGCGGATCATTGCAAATTGGCGTAACCAGGTTTATATCATTAAAAAAAAGAAAATTAATTTATAATTAGTAGCTATACAAAAAAAAAAATATACGAATAGATAATATACACAATACTATCAGTGCATTAAACCCGATTCGTAGATAGCTTACAATGGTTGTGATAAAAATATAAAACCGTGATTTTTATGACTACGATATTTTTTTATTGGTGTCTGTGATTTATTTTGGATGGTAATTAATTACTAATATAGGCTGACTGGTAATTAGTGACCGATATTTAAACACGTGATTGTAGTCATGATAACAAACTTCTACTATGGGACCAAACCTGAAATCTCGAAAAAATCAGCAAGTTCAATTATTCAGTATACACCGTTACATTTTGGTCGTTTTAATCCCGTGAAGGGTCGATTCGGTACATGAAACACTATCGATTTATAAAGATAAAACTAAAAAATGAAGTACATTTTTTCTAAAACTCGAATACAAATACGCATCTATGAAATTAATTTCTTTAAGTAAACGAGTCAATGACCTTTTAGGAAGTTGTCGGTCGTTACGTACTAACTATCTATAGTTCATTGACCTCGATCAGCTGACGTTTACTTAAAGAAATTAATTTCGTACATGCGTAAATTAATTCGAGTTTAAAAAACAAGTACTTTATTTTTCATTTTTATCGTTACAAATCGATAGGGTTTCATTTACCGAATCGACCCTCCGCGGGATTAAAACGACCAAAATTTAATGGTGTATTTTGACCAGTTAGGCGAACACAAATGAACACACTGACCAGCAGATATTTTTCGCGAGTTCAGGTTTGGTCCCATAGTAAAAGTTGTTATCATGACTACAATCACGTGTTTAAGTATCGGTCACTAATTACCTGTCACCCTATAAAAAAACAATTAGCTTTTGTCCGCGGGTTCGCCCGCGTACATAAAATATAGCTTATGTCACTCGGAATAAAGCAGTTTTCTAACGGTGAAAAAATTTTAGTAATCGGACACGAGTTAAATTCCGATCGGTCGACATTGGAATTGTGACGTTAGGTACTCTTGAATTCGATGCTAGCGCCAAATTGCGTGACCTTTTTGGGAAACTAAGTTAAATGGGGATTGGGCTTGGCGTGTGGTTACGCAATTTTAAACCTAAAGTCACAATTCCAATATCAACCGATCGGAATTAAACTCGAGAGTAAGCCCCCAGTACTTTCAGAGATTACCTACCTACAAATAAAACAAAAACTATGTATACAGGATTATGTTTAGTAGATGCGATACCTGAATATAGTTTGTTCAGAATCAGTAACTGAATTGATTCCAATCATTTTTACACCCATGTTATATTTTTTCCCAAAAATATTTAAAAAAGGTTACAAGGTAGACACCACCGATACTAAGTACAACACAGGTCACGGCAGGTCATAGCGGGCATTAGATGCCTGCGCACAGCTGAGTGCGGGAGCAAAACAACCCCTCGGTCGCCCGGATGGCCTGATAACCATGTGTTTGTGTGAACAACCAGGTGACATAACAAGCTTATAACTTTGCGATTTTTCATGGTACAGTTATGAAATTTTGTACATAGATTCTTTGCATGAAAATACTAGACCCGTGTTTTGGGTTTCGCATTATATTATACTAAAACTCATGTTGTATCTATATTTTCGTGATTTATTTATTTATTATTACACATACATACAGCTACCAAGTACCATTGCTGTGGTGCTATTCTCTAAAAAAACGCAGCGCTGCCTCAACGACGAACATCCAAATAGGATACATTGGATTGTCAACCTAATGTACCTATTCATTGGATTGTTAATTCAATGCATCCTATTTGGATGTTCGTCGTTGCGAAAGCGCTGCGTTTTCTTAGAGAATAGCACTACAGAAATCCAATGCGATAGATGTAGAAAAATATAATTTACATTCAGTTCAATTAAAAAAAAAAAACAAAGAATCAACTTCAACTTCAACTCTTCATTAATGGTCTTTGTGGAAACAACACCAAAATTTTGCCAATAACATGTACGAAGTGTTAATAGACCATCAAACGCTGGAGAGTATTTAGCGAGAATTAAACAAGCAATCAATACAATACAATTTAAATTAATACAAAAATACAATAAGCGTTTTGCCTCGTCGTTTATACCGCGTACATCGAGAGACTTGAATAGTTTGCCTGCTGCGGTCTTCCCGTCCGATTATAATTTAGGTGTCTTTAAGGCCAGAGTATAGTGAATATTAGGCTCTTAATAAACTAGTGCGCCTCACCATCAACGATTCCGGTGGACACGGTGGAGCACACGGTAGAGGTGTGCCCCGCTTGGGAAGAGCATCGCCGTGTCCTCGTGGGGGCAATCGGAGGCGATCTCTCGCGCCGGGGCTTGGTTCAAGCCATGCTCCGGAGCGAGGAGGAGTGGCAGGCGGTCGCCTCCTTCTGCGAAGCAGTAATGCTAGCAAAGGAGGAGGCTGACCGTATCAGGCAACGGCGCTCACGCCGCAGCCGCCGCCGTAACTCCGATCCAAATTTCCGGCCACCGTAGACGCGGGCTTGCGGACGGCGGGCAATGGGTAGCTCGCTGTCCGTTTGTCCGGTAACAGACCGGACCGAGCCCAAGTCGTTTACGGCGCGCACTGTTCCCGTGCGCCTCAAGGAGTTGTCAGCAAACCGTAGGGGCCCAGTAGGGTCGAGGCCTAGTCTGGGGCTCTGGGAAGGTATGAAAATGCATACCAGGGCCCTGGAACCAAGGCAGGGAAGGAACAGGGTAGGATTTTAGTCAGTAAAAGTCTGACACTATTTCCCGCTCCGCCCAAGGGCGGGATTTGTCATTGGATGATTTTACCTACCGTAAAAAAAAAAAAAAAAAAAAAAAAAAAAAAAAAAAAACCATCAACGATTGCATCACTGCTTAACATCAGGTGGGATCGCAGTCAACCACTAGTTTATATTAATTAAAAAAAATAAACAATAAAGATAAATACAAAACAACACAATTTGCATTAGATGTTCTAACTTTATAACTCGCATCTCTTGTGTGTTTTTTTTCTATACGTGGTTGTAACTTGTAGGAAATGGGACATTTTATACTAGCTACGTCACTGTACGGATAAACAGAAAAACGTCTATAAAACCACTCGATATTCCGCACAAGTTACACAGACTGTCTTAAAGTTTACTTCCGAGTAAGACAGTCTGGCCCTTATTACACTACGCGACGTCGACAAAACCAGTCTGAATATCGTAATAGACCCAGTTACTCGTAGATGTGCAAAAAAAAGCTAATAGGTATATCTTGACCATACTGCCCGCTGTTTCAATATCGAAAATTGGCGTAACGATGCATTACTACAACGCATTTACTTCTTAGTAAATAATAGCGTAACCCACAGATATAGATATACCTAGATAACGCAAGAGCAACTACTTCGCGTGCCTAGCTTACGTACAAAAATCGTAAGTGGTCACTTTCGCGCTCAGTCTGCATCAGAGTACAGCGCTAGTCGGAAGCAGTTAAAAATATAAAAATGGTTAATTGTGCTGTTGGTGTGGGGGTGGAGCGAGGGGGACGCCGTACGCGGTCTTCACTAAATAGTGCTTGTGACGTCATAATAGGTAGTCAAAAAATGGCACGCTTGGTTTTCATACAGATCGTGATGCTTGCGTTATCTATGTCTATCTATATCTGTGGCGTAACCCATCCCAGCTTTACACGAATGTACGAGTAATAAATCTTTGAAATCGGGTTTTTGTCTACTATAACTTTATTGAAAACAATTACCTTATTCACAAAGTTAAGACACAAACATAATTAATTATGTCAAGAATTCAATGTGCCTAACATTACATTTGGAAAGTGACTTCTCTTATTATGGACCCTGCCTCCTAAACTTAGGAGAGACCTGTGACAGCTTCGCAAAAAACGTATATTTCGACAGTCACAGGAATCAAAAGTGATAGGATACGTCCCGTTGACCTAGAACACTGAAATTTGGCATGAAGCAGCAAGTCTTATAGTACAACTATAGGAATAAAACTGAAAACTGTAAATTTTAGTCAAGACACAAAAAAAAAACTTTTTTCGATTCGGAAAAATCTTCTGAGATTTGATTTGGGAATTTATATAAATTATTTTGTACAGAACCCTCATGTGTGCGAGTCCAACTCGCTCTAGTTCTATATAAATGCATGTTTTGAATGTGTATAGTTGTTATAAGTTGTATATCTTAGTATGTTGTATATTTGTTTAGTTGATGTTAGGTAGCGGTAGTTGTTAAACGTTTTAATAAGTTTGTTTTTTAAAACTACTGTTTTGAATAAAACTTGAATGTCATTTATGTAGGTTTTAGCAGCACATCCCTAGATTTCGACTATAATTTATAGAATATAACCCAAAGAAACCAATAAGTACCTTATTTTGAAAACATAAAGTTTATTTGATCCTAGATGACTCAGCGAACTATGTACCGCCTAATAAGGGGATTTTTCTTTGTGAATTCTCCCATATTTTCTCTGGAGTACCTATCAAGAATATTTAAAGTCCAAAATTAGTCAAATCGGTCCGACTATTCTCGAGTTTTAGCGAGACCACGAGCGAGACTAACGAACTTTTCATTTGTATTTATATTTATCTTGTCTGATTTTATGTAGGTACAATACAACCGGAAAGTATACCTAATCGCCCATTTATCGAATATTTCTTGTATTTTAGCGCAAGTATCACCAATTCTCTCTTTGGAAATCATAAAGTCGGAAGTGTTTTCCTCGTAAAAAAAAAAATAACTATTTATGTAAAAGGCAAAAATTTTGCGTAAAAATACATCAATGTAAGTTTCTAAATCAAAAACAAATCATCCAGAAAATAAAACACATAGAAATCAATTTTCCAAAGTAACTAAAAAGGAAATATGTATAGGTTAACTTGTTAGAAATTTCTTCGTTATCACTTCATAGTTTTTCAAGGCCAGCGGCCATATTGATTCGTCATAGCATAAGCTGACAACATGTATTCTATCTCGCTCTAGCGCACTACATTCGACGGAATAAACTATAGTTTTATGATGTCAGTGTTCAAATCCTTCATTTTCATTTTGTTATTGCTTGTATTTTTTTGTTTTATGTTCTTTCAGTGGTTAGGTAGAAACGAAATGGGATTTAGAAACTGTTTTGGTTCGTCAAAGCCTCCTTTTTTACGTTCTCTTAAATTAAGCCTAATATTTTAGGATTGACTTAAGCTTGTATTGTATTGTATTTCGGGCTGGTATCCGCAACTCCACGACTAAAGCGCGTATTTTGTGTACGGGTGGGACAAATGTGTCATTCGATCCACCCCAGCTCCTCGAGGAAGGCCAGCAGCGCCTTGGTGTTACTGACCATTTCGCGGAGGTTACCTGGGTTTCCGAAGTACTTTGCCCTGTATCCAGCGACAACAGGGAAGCTCAGAAGCAGATGTGCTGCAGTCTCTTCCTCCTCCATGCAGGCTCTGCACAGTGGGCTGTCTGTAACTCCTATGACAGAGAGGTTTTTTTTTTTATTTTTTTTTTATGGTAGGTAAAATCATCCAATGACAAGTCCCGCCCTTGGGTGGTGCGGGAAGTAGTGTCAGACTGTTACTGACTAAAAACCTACCCTGTTCCTTCATGCCTATCACGCCGGGGCTGAGCCTTCCTCTCAGAAATGACAGAGAGGTGCTTATTAAAGGTCCCGTGGCCAGTTGTAACGGCCGTCACTTTCCGTAACTGAGGTTTAGTCAGTTGTAGGGCCTTTTTCGTAAAGCGGCCATCAATGGAGGGAAGTGCCTCCTTGGCCTGCCTGCACTCACTATGATCTACCCATAGAACTTGTTTGAACTTGAATTGACTTAAGCTTAAATGAAGATATTCGCAGGAGAATCAAAGTTGCCGACATAGCCCGAAAAATCGCCAAAATTAAATGGCAGTGGGCAGGGCACATTGCTCGCAGAACAGATGGCCGTTGAAGACGAAAGGTTTTCGAGTGGCGACCGCGTAAGACGCAGTGTTGGAAGGCCTTCTAGAAGGTGGACCGATGACCTAGTGATGTGAGACGCATAGGCCCGGCAGTTATAGTGATACTTAGGGGAGGCCTATGTCTAACAGTGGACGTTTTTACATTGAACAACCTGTCTGCGCTACTATAATACGTTCTATTTTCTTTTGGTTAAACAGAAATAACGACGTGACAAGGTAATCTATTATGATGATTATGATGATGCTTCTAGCTTTCGGCCACAGCGACCGCATTCCTTGAGTCCTCATGGCCAGAGGTGAGACGTCGTGTACAGCATCACGTAAATGAAAATAAAAGGAGGTTGGAATTAGACCAATAAAAACGTCTACATAAAAGCAAAACACCACTCACTGAGTTATCACGAAATCTCAGAAACTATAATACCTACAAACTTAAAATTTGGCAGGTAGGTTCCTTATAGGGTGTAGACGTCCGCTAAGAACGGATTTTACGAAACTCCACCTATAAGCGGGTCACCCATCCAAGTACCTACTGACCGCGCCCGATGTTGCTTAACTTCGGTGATCGAAAAGAACCGGTGTATTCAACGTGGTATGGACGTTGACGCGTTTACGGCGTGCACTGTTCCCGTGCGCCTCAAGGAGTTGTCAGCAAACCGTAGGGGCCCAGTAAGGTCGAGGCCTAGTCTGGGGCTGGGGGGAGGTATGAAAATGCATACCAGGGCCCCGGATCCAAGGCAGGGACGGAACAGGGTAGGTTTTTATTCAGTAAGAGTTTGACACTATTTCCCGCTCCGCCCAAGGGCGGGATTTGTCATTGGATGATTTTACCTACCATAAAAAAAAAAACCTATAAGCGGGTAAAACGGGGGTTGGAAGTTGGTATAGAGAAATTCACGCGGGCGAAACAGCTAGTTGAATATAATAAAACTGAATAGACAACTATCTGCTGCCTCGCTAAATAGTCCTCTATACTATGATTTTTTATTAGATGAAGTGGACAGTACCCAACTGTCAAATAACAATGCCCAACTGTCAAACAACCATTGTTATAGCTGTCACTTTACTTCATCTAAAAAAAATCATAGTATAGGCCATTCCTAAACAACCAACTACCAAGATCAACTGGATTAACAGGCGAGGAGGCAATGTCGTCATTCAGTGCCCAAAACCATGTTACCAGTCGACAGCGGTGCGGAAGAGTTTTTCGACGCCATTCTTTTGTTTGGTTTTATTTAGCTTAAAGAGCCTTTTATACACTGGTAAATTATAGTCGTTTTAATCCCGCGGAGGGTCGATTCGGTATATGAAATACTATCGATTTGTAAAAAGAAAATTAAAAAATAATGTACTTTTTTTAAAACTCGAATTAATTTACGTGCTTACGAAATTAATTTCAGTGCGCGAGTCCGACTCCCACTTGCCCGGTTTTTTTTAGACTCTGTTTCTAGTTATGTTTCTTCGGTCTTTTAACCCAAAACTTAGTCATTCCATTCCATCTAATATCTCTGTTGACAATATTTGGTATGCTTACGTCCTACAATATACGATAAGGTATGTTTGCCTGTGATGTGTCAAGTGTAAGATAACCTAGATACTGTTGTGACGTGTGGTAAGCAACTTTAGGAGACATTTGGAATACTCTATGGGTGTTGAAAGTTTTTAGATTGAGACTAAAATGGAAAATACATAGTTTTTAAGCCTCAAAAATAAAAAATAAACCGAGCAAGAACGAAACGTACAAAGTAACTTATGTAAATAGTCCAATTCTTGAAGATTATTTCGAATCGAAAAAAGTATTTTTCTTTTGTGAAGTAACTACTAATTTACAGTTTTCAGACTTTTTCCTATACTAGTGCTATAAGACCTTGCTTCATGCCAAATTTCAGGGTTCTAGGTCAACGAAAAGACCCTAAGAATTTTCCCTTGAGAGTGTCGAAATATAAGTTCTTGCGGCATAAACGGCCATATCTTTTTTCTGTAACCTACAAGTTTGTTTTTTCACAGTTTCAAGGGACCGCAGATTTCACTATATTGTTTTAATTTCAATTTGATACCTCCACGCGTTCCCGGGATAAAGGCTCTTGACAGACAGACAGACAGACAACAAAATGATCCTATAAGGGTACCGTTTTTTCCTTATGCGGTATAGAACCCTAAAAAGAATAACATCACGTGAACTATGTTGAAGCTAAGGGTACCAACAGCAAAGTGAACAGTTTTATCGTGCATTGAACCGATATGAATGCAAATTTGTTAGCATTCGAACTTGCAAGGCACTTAATAGTTCAAAAGACGAGGTTACGATTTAACTTGAAGGATTGCAAGAAAGTTTATTTTGTTTATGGTAAATACTATCTCCTTGAACGCAGTTATTGTAAAAAAAAAATTTTTTCGACTTATCTGTCAAAAATATTAAGAAATCTGGCAACTTAGTGCTCTAACACCCGTATTTATAAACAAGTAAAAACAAATTCTTGAGTAAAAGTAACTACTTAAGTAACAATTTATATCCCATTAAATTTTGAACGAAGATTTCAAATGTCAAGTAATAACTTAATAAGATTTTACTTAGTAACAAGTAATTACTTCTTCATAAATACGGGTGTTAATATTACTTACTTCAAAATTGAATTATGTAGAGACAAGTGGCGTAGTTAGCCCCAGAGCAGGCGTGTATAGTAAAAAAAATGGTGCCCCTTTTTTATCCGACAGCGATAAAGCGAAAAAAGGATATCTTTTTTTTTTACCTATATGTTCAACTAGAACTAGTTTGAGTGCCTCACATTAATAAGATTTAGAATTTGTGGACAATTTATGCGATTTTATGTTACTGTAAGTTTGTAAACCCTAAGGGCCTATTCATGACTTCGGTCTTAGCAGCGAGCGGCGCGGCGAACGGGACCGTATCAGTAGGCGATTGGTCGACGGCGCTTATGGCGGCCATAGAGGCGCGCGCTCGACCAATCGCCTACTGATACGGCCCCGCTCGCCACATCGCTCGCCGCTAAGACCGAAGTCGTGGATGCACCGTAAGACCTTGGAGCTTCTATCATTAAAACGGCTGTGACGGTAGCTACGCCCATAGTTAAAGAGTATGACGAGTTCACTATGAGAAGAGTGAGAGAGACGCGAATGTCGATTTAAAAAGAAAACCTTTTTAGTTAGATAACTTTGAATCGGTGCTTAAGAGCCAAATTCATCAATAAACTAATCGCGATTCGTTCAAACAAAACGCAGTTTGAGCGACTAATCGAGATTATAGCTTCATTTTGCGTTTCACCGCGATGAATTGAACCTAGTTTACGCTAAACTCAGTTTCAATTCTTTTGTTGTCGCCCATGTTTACGACACGGGTCTTTAAATTAGATTACGCTGAGCTCAGTTTAGTTAAACTAAGTTTTTATATTGAATGATGAAATCAGCCCTAAGACTTTTCTCGAAAATGTTATTTTGATATTATGTTTACAAACACTAAACTTAACAAAATAAATACAGGGATCAATACAGGTCATAGGAAATTGGGTTACGATTTGAACAAGAGGGGGCGTTGATCTGCAAAAAATAGATTGAACTGAACCTGTCCCACGCGCGAGTCACCGATAACGGAATAGATAATAATATTTATTATCTAGCAAAATACTGGGGCCTCCATGACGTGTTCAAATGTCACGCGTGCGAGCGAGGAAAAGACATGGAGCTATACACTCTATACACCGTTAAATTTTGGTCGTTTTAATCCCGCGGAGGATACATGAAACAATTTAATTATTAACAAAACGAAATTAATTTCTTTAAGTAAACGAGTCATAACCTTGTAGGGAGTTGTCGGTCGTTGCGTACTAACTACCTACAGGTCATTGAACTCGCCCAGCTGACCTTTACTTAAAGAAATTAATTTCGTACATGCGTAAATTAACACGTAAAGTGAAATTTAATTTTCACTTTACAAATTGATAGTATTTCATGTACCGAATCGACCCTCCACGGGATTAAAACGACCAAAATTTAACGGTGTATAAGGTGTATAGCTAATAGCTAACCCTCATGTCATGGTAAGGCCCCTGCAGATCTGAGTGCCTAGTGTGAGTTTGTTTTACGTAAACGCGATCGACACGTTTATGACGTTCGGCGCACTGATTGGCCAACTCGAAGCTCCTAGCCAATCAGAGAGCCAAACGCGGTAAACGTTTCGATCGCGTTAACGTAAAAACATCTCGCACTCAGTACCTCAACCATGAGTTTTAAGCAATAGTATTCGTCGCTACTCGATATCGACGCCGTAAATATTTTGTATGGCAAATTTTGGTTCTGCAAGTGACCGCTAGAGGCGCTGCAAAATTTGCCATACAAAATATTTACGGCGTCGATATCGAGCAGCGACGAATACTATTGCTTAAAACTCATGGTAGAGGTACAGCACACTGTTGCTATCCCAGAGGTAACGGCCACGACGAAACTATGCACCGAATGATTTTTACCAGACTCTCGTATATTATTTATATTATCTTATCCGTGTTTTTCCTAATTCATTGACAGTCGCATGACAGATTGGTCACTTATCTATTTTATAACCTCGTTTTGTTAGGAGAATGTTGACAAGCTATGTACACATATTCAGTGGCGTAGGTTTTTTTTTTATTTTAGGTAAAATCATCCATTGACAAATCCCGCCCTTGGGCGAAACGGGAAGTAGTGTCAGACTCTTACTGACTAAAAATCTACCCCGTTCCTTCGCAGCCTATCGTGCCGGGGCCGGGTATTCCTTTCGGAAGTTAACCCATGACCCCAGTAGGCTCCGACCCTGTCTGCCTGCAGTTAGCAGGCTGGTAGCAAACGGCCTGGGGGGGGGGGGGGAACCTAGGGCCCCTTGTTTTACTTGGGAAATCATTAAATAACTTCTTTTGCTGGGGTTGAAGAGGGAGAAAGTGTCAGACTTTTACTGACTGAATTAGTGTTGCCACCTATTTTATTTAGTTTTTGAAGATGGGAGAGAATTTTTCGCTAGTTTAATAAGAGGTTTATAGACCCTTATCTGAAATATCATCGTAAGTGATTTCCACTTCTGCAACACAAACTTTTTGAAGTTTTCTCTTTTATAATTATAAAAAAGGGTTTCATCAAAAGGCTTACCAGTTGTTACCCACAAGAGAATGGAAACGGAGTTATCCGCAGAAGAATTAAAGTTACCAGCATAGCGCGAAAAATCGCCAAATTTAAATGGGGCAGGGCACATTGTTTGTACACAGCCCCCATTTTTTTTCTTCTATAGTTTATATGGCAGATTAAAATTTGCTGAAACAGCTAGTTATAAATATAACTACTGTATAAAATGTAGTTGCTACTAACATATTTGCCGAGGAGCAGTGGTGGCCGAGTGTTAACGGCCCTGATTTAGAAGTTGTAGGTCGCGGGTTCAAACCTAGCCAGGCGCATTACTTTGTGTAATTTATTTCATCACCAATGCTCTCAAAACATCGTGAGGAAATGTCCTACAACCAAAAATTCGAAGACATGTGACATTCACCAACCTGCACCGGGCCCGCGTGGTGGATTACGGCCCATTCCCTCTTTTAGAGAGGAGACTTGAGTCCCAGCAGTGGGAACATTAAAAGGCTGATGATGAACATATTTTAATTGATACTTTTTAAGGTAGAACTACACTGCGCACACGTATGCCACAGACGCCGATCTGGGCGCGTCGGTTTCCATACATTTTATATGAATACTAGACTTGTAGTGCTACACTTGATCCTTGTTCTACGTACAAATTAGGCGTGTTACACGTGTACGTCGGTCTAATGTACTTCTAGCTTAAATCATATAAGGAAAACCCATTCCTGCAAATTCGATATTTTGTTACTCCCCATTTTTTTAATGTTTCCTCTCACTAGGAATAACTCTTATCGCTTATCACACGGTACGCGATGATGTGGCCGACGATGGACCACGATTGCCTAGAAGTAACCTATTCACTCTTGACTTAAAGAGTTTATAGCTATCGTCAGAAAACAAACACCGGCAGAGAATTCCAATCCTTAGCTGTACCCAAAATGAATGTGTTGCCAAAACCTTTTGACGTATGACGTTTCAAAGGAAATGAATTTCGTCAGTTCTACCAACATACAATAATGACAGTCTTGTGGGCACTTCCGGGGTTCTCAAAGTGTGACACCTGTCATATTGGAGGATGACTTTGTAAATGTTGTTGTTAATTGGTTGAGAATTTGCTTTGCTATTGTGTTTTTGAATTAGTTATAACGAACTATTTTCTAAAGGCGACTTCGCTTGTATGAGAAGTGTTTTATCTTTTTTTTTTCATCCAATGCTGCTTTCACTCTTGATGGAGCGATAGGGGGTGTACTAGACCTTTACTAATTAAAACTCACTCGAGGGCTGAAAAGCATGTTATTTATACAACATTATTTTTAGTGAAAGTATGCGAAACCTGAATATAGTTTGTTCAGAATCAGTAACTGAATCGATTCTATTTAAAAAAAGGTCACAAGTTGTACACCACCGACACTACTACTCACGGCAGGTGATAGGTACAGGGTAGAGCTGGGTGCGGGAGCAAAACAACCCCTCAGTGGCCAGAATGGCCCGTTGACCATGTGTTTGTGTGGACAACCACATACTTATCAAGCTTATAACTTTGTGATTTTTCATGATACAGTTATGAAATTTTGTACATAGATTCTTTGCATAAAAATACTAACTAATGTTTCGGGTTTCGCATATACATACAAAAAATAAGGTTGTAGAGTAATGAATAACTTAGTTTTATACAATAACCGTGTTCTACAGTCGATACTTATACGAGTTGAAAGTAGATAATACTTTGAGAGATCATCTGGGTGATGATAAGACCAACGCGATAAGGAGATAATATGTGATAAGCAGAACAAACAGGTTAGTTTCGATGAAGTGACTGATACTCTCGATATTCTAAAAGGGCCATTACCATGATTTGCTAAAATATTAGGCGTGCGGGCGAAAAAGAGGGATAAACCTAATGAATTCAATGTTTGTTTTATAATAAGTTGAGGTGTGCAATAAATAAATAAATAATAATAGACCTATATATCCTATACACTGCTTTTTTTTAATTAGTGCACAAAAAAATGGGGCTCAATCAGTACCCGTTACTGATCATATTTGTGTAGTCAAAAGTACAAAAAACGAAATCCCAAAATTGTCCACGAAAATTTGTCATTATTGGTAAATTCATAATTGAATCATCATTCATAACCACTACTACTAGAAAATAATAAACGCAGTGTTTTCCCATTTTTATTGACATTCTTTCATTCATAAACAATAACCTATACAATGTTTCCATAAATTGAGTGATATTTTAGGATATAAAGAAACGCTCATAACTTAGCTGTTTATGAATATTATATATTGAGACTTTACTTAAATAATAACCAGACCTTTTCTAATAAGCCCTATAAGTATTTGCACTAATTAAAAAATAGTGGTGTATATCTTCATCTCTTTTATAGTTTAGTTTAGGTCGTCAAATGTATCGCGTAAGAGCTCGTGGTAGCACTTCTGTGTAACATTTTTTTTTACATAACCTAGTGCTTGATTGCGATTCCATCTGATGGTAAGCAGTGATGCAATCGTTGATGGTGAGGCGCTCTAGTTTATTAAGAACCTATTCGCTCTAGCCTTGAAGACGCCCAAATTATAATCGGACGGGAAGACCGCAGCAGGCAAATTAGCTGTTAGCGTTCCCGCAAAACTAAGTGTCCACAAAATGTATGTCTCTTTGCCATGCCAGTACATTTTGTGGAAGAAGTCACGCAATGAATGACGTGACAGATAACATAATAAACACAAACACACTCTTAACAGCACGACAGCGCGTAGTGTTCCACGCTCTCCTGAAAGAGATGTCGGCAAACCGTAGCTGAAGCCCGCTAGGACCACGCGGATTTTCTGAAAAGGAAACTCATAGTCCTAGAACGCAAAGGACAACTGTAAACCACAGATGTGGTTTTAGTTAGTCAAAGTCTGACATGCCCTCTCGCTTAAGGTTGCCAACATTTCTGCGACGAAATATAGTATTTTTCAAACTAAGCTATAAAAAAATATAGTACACTTCATTGCAAAAAATATTATTTGTTATTTAGGTATTTTTTTAACTATATTTGTTTGCATTTCTTGCATTTTTTAACTATTTTAATTCTAAAATAAAAGTTTCATGCTATAAGACAACATTTTTAAATTAATTATATAAATCAAAAACTTTATATTTGTTAAAGGTTTATTATATTTTATTGAGTCTTTTTTGTATTTTTCTTTTTGACTATCGGTTATAGCGACCCACTTTCGGTACCGATAATATCTCTGTCATATTTTCAACAATTAACTAATAACACAAGCAAGTATGCTGAAAATGAGATTGATACCATACTATATACTACTGTCTTCTAACTTTATGTAGTAAGGGACTTTACCAATTACAAGTCACTACTTAACCGTTGCACACACTCCTATTATTATGCAACTAGGCTCCAGAGATGCATATTTCAAGATAAGAAAATAAAACTACAATACTAAAAGCCAATGTATGTAAATGTAAATCATAAAAAAAAAACACGCGGCATGTCAAAACAACAATATCTACAGTTTAAAAATAAAGTAGCAACTTCCGACTTCGTTCCGTTCCATTTTCGAATAGCTTAGCTAACCTTATTTCCCGCGTCGCGCACTGCGATTGGCTGCATTGTGGATCTTGTCAATTTAAAGTTGGCAACATTGGAGGTTTGTTGAGAGAGTGCTGTAGGTTTTTCCGTATAAGAAAGTGGGAGGGAAATTTATAGAACATTGTAATAAATAAAATGAAAATATTACTTAGGTTCACAATGATATCTCTATGAAGTGTCTTCAGTGATTTTTTAGGGTTCCATAAACAAAGCGTACAAACGGGCCCTATTGCTAAGACTGTTGTCTGTCACCGGGTTGTATCTTATGAACCGTGATAGCTAGACAGTTGACATTTTCAAAGATATTGTATTTTTGCTGCCGCTATAACAACAAATACTAAAAAAAAAAGAATAAAATGGTTCCCACAAAATAAACGTGATTTTTTACTGTTTTTTGTTATGGACGATACGTTTTAATAATATTGCTATTTACAAACAAAGCTATTTCGTTCCTTGACCAAATTAATTGTTAACAATAAATACTAAAACAAAATAAAATAAATATCTAGGGGGGCTCCCATACAACAAACGCGTTTTTTGCTCGATATGGTAAGGAACCCTTCGTGTGCGAGTCCGACTCGGACTTGGCATGTTTTTTAATATAGATACATTCGCGTTTGACCACTATCTCACTTGATGGTTAGCGATGATGTGGTCGACGATGGAGCACGCTTGCCTAGAAGTAACTATTCATACTAAGTATACATTATTGTTGCGAACAGTTTCCTTTTCTAACAGATAACATAAAATAGGACAATAATTATACTGTCACAGATAATATCGGATTTCCTACAGATGCCTAATGTTTTCATACGTTTTGGTTATTCTGTTTCAATTTTTTTTTATACAGTAATATAAAATGGTAAGTCATAATAGCAAAATTAATCTCAATCATATAAAGTCGAAAGTTTCAACCCGCCCTTATTCCGCTTAACAGCTGTTAGGTACGCAATTGACTGTTTTCACCCTAGTACGGAAAAGTGCGCGCGCTCGCCTTCGCCATAATTTTATTACATTTACGGTATTAGATTGGGCGTGCGGCGACCCCCACAAGTCTTGCGCGCATCTTAGTATCTAAGTGTATTGAAAAACGTTGTTTGATACACGTGGATAATCACTGCACTCAGTATTGTGAAACGAAAAAGAAGGTCAATTTTGGACACCACCAATAGTTAGTACAACATTGCGGGCATTAGGTGCCTGCACACAGCTGGGTGCGGGAACAAAACAACTCCTCAGTCTCCCAGATAGCCCGGTAACCATGTGTCTGCGTAAACAACCAGGTAACATAACAAGCTTATAACTTGGTGATTTTTCATGATACAGTTATGAAATTTTGTACACAGATTCTTTATATAAAAATACTAGACACGTGTTTCAGGTTCACATTTCTAAAAATAAGGTTGTGTACAGCAGTGGAATAATACGGGCTAACTATAATAAAATATTAAATGGAGCGACTGCCTAATGAGTAACGAAGCACCAAGATCCTAATTGGCAAAACTATACTATGATTTTTTATTAGATGAAGTAAAGTGACGGCTATAACAATGGTTGTTTGACAGTTGGGCATTGTTATTTGACAGTTAGGCATTGTCCACTGCTGTCACTTTACTTCATCTAATAAAAAATCATAGTATAGTGCCATATATTTCCTGGCTTCTGACGACCTACGCCTTGTAAAATATCGATTATAATTTCTCCATGACATAATATAATTCTACCCTTCTTGTTTACATAAATACTAATTAGAGTTGTCTTCCACACATCAAATATTGATGAACATTGCCATAGTTTACACGTAGGGATGTAGGTTTGCTTAAATCATTCACACAAATCTATAAAAACTGCAATTTCATTGAAGCAAATAGTTATAATAGCATTATAAAACAACTTATACACAAAATAAACGTTGTTCAATACTACGACAAATATCTTCTGTTCAATGACAATAAAGGTTTAAAGAAGAGATCAGCAGGTTCAGAAAATATTTTGAAAATCTCAGAAATTGTTTCGGATCCGGTAGTCAATCACGGCACGATAAAACCGATTGAATCGATAAATCAACATAAAAAAGGTACTATTCCTTATTATTTTCGCAAAATTGATAAACCACAACCCATATTTAATAACGAGACTGCAGAAAACATAGTGGTAAGTGAAGAACCATTTTTTCGTAGCCAATAAGAAAAAAGACAGTGGAAGTAGTTTTTCTGTTCTGCATCAAAATATCGCTGGGGCTTTAAACAAACTTAATGATGTTAACTTAACTATTAATGAAATGCGAGAATCCGGTTTAAATATAGACGTAATATGTCTAACAGAACATTTTGTCGTTAAAGGTGAAGAAAAGTACCTAAAACTCAATAATTATTATCTTGGTGCTATTTATTCACGATCGGATAAGCGACGAGGAGGATCATGCATACTTTGTAAAAGTCATCTTCAAATTACAGAATTAAAATAAATAAATGAGGGTTGCATTGATAAGCACTTTGAAATTGGTGGCCTTGAAATCAAATCCATACATGTAATCATACTATGTGTATACAGAACACCCTCATCTAACATAGATATATTTTTTGAAAACTTAAACAAAACTCTATTGAAACTACAACATAAAAAAAGTAAAATTATAATTTCTGGAGACTTCAATATAAACTTGTTACGCAAGGACAAAAATAGTACAAAATTCAAAGAGCTCATTTCAAATTACGGAATGCGGTGCCACATTCTAGAAGCCACCAGATTAAATACTTGTATCGATAACATTATTAGTAACATCCCGAATATTGTAGGCACAACTCATAATGTCTGTTTATCTGACCATAATACAGCACAGGTAGTAAAATTCGAATATGATCGAAAACTTAGATCAGGTTACTATTTCACATACTTAAATGATCATAGCAAAGATAATGTCGACAAATTTATTGACCATATTAGCAATTTATCTTTTTCCGAAATTTATGACATTTCTGACACAGATGAGGCCTTTGAATGCTTTCACGACACAATTACACTATTCTATAAGTTGTTTTCCGCTCATCAAAGTAAAAAAGCAATTTAAATACAGTAAATTAAAATGGATAACAAAGGGGATTAAAATGAGCAGTAAAACTAAAAGACTTTTAAGATACAAATATTATTTAAATAAAACATGTGACAATAAAACTCGATTTAAGATATACTCTAATTTGTTAAAAAAATGTATTAATAACCTACAGTCGTTATGTAATCTTAAACATATTTCATGTTCAAAAAATAAAGGTAAAGCGTCATGGGATATTGTCAAACGAAGTACGGGTAACGAAACATCTCGTGAATACATTAACAGTCTAGTTGATAATGATATTACAGCTACCTCAGGCTCTGATATTGCGAATATTTTCAACAACTTCTTTATTGATATAGTTGAAACCAACACATGCTTTCAAAGCAAATCTAATAACTTGAATAGTTTGAAAAGTAACGACAACAGTATTTTTATAAATCCTACAAATCCTGCTGAAATTTTTTCAATATTAAATTCACTAAGAACCACCAAGGCAGCCGGTTACGACAACATTTCTACTGACCTTCTAAAAAATATTGCTCAATACATAGCAGAACCACTGTCTTATATTATCAATTTGTCATTAGAGCAAGGCTGCTTCCCAACAAAACTCAAAGTTTCTGTAATAAAACCTCTTCATAAAAAAGGCTCAAAAACAGATAAAAATAATTACCGTCCTGTTGCGCTAATACCGATTTTATCGAAGGTCGTGGAAAGAGTTATGTACAAAAGAATTCTCTCTTTCTTTGATAGATATCATATTCTAGCTAAGGAGCAATTCGGGTTTAAGAAGAATAGGTCGACTTCGCTAGCAGCTTTTAACCTTGTAAAATTGATTTTGAATAACATTAACGATAAAGTTACAACATCAGCTCTGTTTTTAGATTTAAGCAAAGCTTTCGATTTTGTTCGCCATTCAACTCTCATCGACAAATTGAATAAAATCGGAATAAGAGGTCCAGCCTTAGAATGGTTCAAATCTTATTTATCGAATAGAAGTCAAATCACAAGAATTACTAAATTCGACGATAAAATTAACAGTATCATCAATTTTGACTCACAACCTCGACATAATAACTTTGGAGTACCGCAAGGAAGCATCTTAGGGCCACCGTTATTTCTTGTTTATGTTAATGATCTTCCTCAAGCAATCGAACAAGATTGTGTCCTTTTTGCTGATGACACGACGGTTATCCTAAATTGTAAAGACATCAAAACTTATGAGACGGATATAAATAACACCTTACATAAAATTGTCTCATGGTTAGAAAACAACGGTTTAAAACTAAATGTAGGAAAAACTAAAATATTAAATTTCAAAACGCAAAAAAGTAAGTACCTTCCACTTAATATATCTCACGAGAACCAATTAGTTGAACAAGTACGTAAAATAAAATTTCTTGGAATAACACTGGATGAACACTTAACCTGGAAAGATCACATTGATGAAATATGCACGAAAATCAACAGATTTGTTTTTGCCTTGAAAAAAGTCAAAGAAGAAACATCTAAACCAACTGCTATGATGGTGTATCACGCCTATATATGTTCCATTATTCGATATGGTATCATTGTTTGGGGGAATTCCTCTGTGATGTCTAGAATACTGATAGCACAAAAAAAATGTATTCGCGCTATCTTTAACATGGACTGGACCGAATCATGTAGACCAGTATTTATATCTCACAAGCTTCTTACTGCTCCATGTATTTATATCTACGAAATTGCAAAATTTGTTAAAACTAATCCCTCTCTATTTGAATTAAAGAATAATTTTAACAAGCGAAAAGCTACTCAGTACTTACTTAAGATCCCTGTGCCTAGAATAGAAATGTACAGACGCAGCTGCGTGTATATGGCGCCACTTATATTTAATTCGTTACCTAGCTGGATGACTAAATTACCTTACAAAAAATTCTGTGTAGTTCTGAAAAAATGGTTGATTTCACATAGTTTTTACTCAATAGGCGAATTCCTAAATAAAAAAACATGCCAATCCTATCACTTCAGGAATGCTTTGTAGTCAGTGTTGAAGTAAATGTTTTATTTTTATTATTTACCTAATTCTCTGATAAATTGATTACCTTAATGTGTATTTCTTATTTAATTTAAATAATTGAGGTATAGATCTGTTTATAATTCTATTTGCTTAATTTATAAAAAAATTGATAGTGGTAAGTTATTGTAAGTCCCTAAAACCCTATCGACTAAATATTTGCATGCCATCACTAAATGGCGGAATGTGTCTTTGTACCTACTTTTCCATAATAACATATTTGTACCCACCACATTTTACGCAAATAAATGATATTATTATTATGAAATGTTGAATTAATTCATTAAGTTTTCATTATGGCTGTGTAGCAATCTGCTTTTGCTTGCCTGATTGGAATAAGTAGATAGGTATGTTTATGGTCGTCTTCACAAAATAGGTTATTTTAATATGGTTTTAGTTTTGTAGTGTTGGTATTGTTTCTTTTTCATCAACGCGCCAAATCCGTACAAGTTCCAAATTCAAAATGAATTTTTGGCGGGATTTTTTCAAGTGAACGTTTTTGTTTTAATTATTCGCGAATTAGTTTCGGGAATATTGTGATTGTGATGTAAAATTGGTATAGTTTTGTATCACAAGTATCTACACAAATGGATAATATGTGGAATCATATAAACAGGCACGATTTCTGTAAAATGGAGCTGAGAATTTTCTGTAGTTTAGGCTACTTCAGCGTAGTTTGCAGAAAAAATTGATTCGTAAAGTCTGTAAACATATTTAAATGCAATGATATTATTGAAAAAATGTGTTAAAAATTGGTATAAAAAATAAATGCGATTCTAAAAGAGAGGCTAAGTAATACAAAGCAAAAAACCCCTTTTATTGATACGCAAATAAGTTTTCTTTGCAAACCTTACTTTTCACTCAACATTTGATAGATCGAGGTTATTGACTTTCCTATTCTTATTTGGAACGCTTATTAAATTGCGCGATGCACAATTTCGTATTTTTTGTAGTTCTTATATGGCGCCCTAGATGTCGCTACAGCAGTGTTATTTTACTAAATAAAAGGATAATTACTTGCAGGATCTATCTGTCAATATAGTTTCCTATTTGTGTCCTTCCTTGAGTAGCTTTGTGTTAATTTTAGACACATAGTCTATCATCACTGTTATTTAGAACCGTAAGTAGTGGCGTAGCCAGGTGATTGGGCCCTGGGGAAAAAATGGGGCCCCTTTTTGGGAAAAACGGAAAAATTGGGGAAAATTTGAAAAAAAGGGAGCTCGGTGGGAGAAGGGGGAGAGGGAGAGGTTAAGTGAACGAGTCAATAACCTTGTAGGTAGTTGTCGGTTGTTGCGTAATGACTACCCACAGTTCATTGGCCTCGTTCAGCTGACGTTTACTTAAAGAAATTAATTTCGTACTTGCGTAAATTAATTAGAGAAAAAAAAAAAAAAAATTTATCTTTGCAAATCGATAGTGTACCGAATCAACCTTCCATGGGATTAAAACGACCAAAATTTTACGGTGTATATGTTGACCAGTTGTCTAATGGTCATCGCACAAGCTCTTTTTTTCTATTGTTTAGGACTAGATGGCGTTGTGTGATAGTTGTGGAATATTTATTATAACTATTTTCCAACAACCTACAACGACCTAAACTTCCTCAGAATACCTAATTATACTAGCTCCATATACACCCTTATTGTGTATATACAGGGCGTTCCTAATCGGGGATATACAGGGTGCTTCTAAGTAGGTCGTCCCAAAGTATCCGGGACACTGCGGATGTTGAAAATTGTATAGAAACTGATGAGAGTTCAACTAATTTTGTACTTTATCTCGCTTTAGGGGTTCCCTTACAATGTTTAAGAAGTTATGAAGCGCTTTAAATATTTTATACTTTGTGAAAAGTGACATTTTGGTATTTTGACTTTGAATTACGACCTGTATTCCTCTTTAAAAATACGATACGGGAATTAGGGTGTTTTTAATATCGTGCTTATTTTATCACGCATGCGGGATTACTCCGAACGCTTAGCCCCCGCGTGATATCGCGCAGCAACCCTGCATGCGGAGCAATTCCGCATGCGTGATGAAATTCGCACGATTTTAAATACATTCTTACGCACTGGGTTCCTATCCAATGGGTTCCTCCCGCTCTGGGTGGAGCCGGAGGGCGTGTCAGACTTTTACTGACTAAAACCTGTGTCCTTCAGTTGCCCTTTGCGTTCTAGCACTACGGGTTTCCTTTTTAGAAAATCCCCGCGGTCCTAGCATCGGCCCGACGGTTAGTAGACATCTTTTTGAGGAACACATGGATCACTACGCACTGTCGACGACTGGGTCTTTGATTATCGGAATGCGGACGGCGAGCTACCCATTACTCGACGTCCGCAAGCCCGCACTTAAGGTGGCCAGAATCCCGGCGGCGGCAGGGGCTTGAGGGCCATTGACTCACTTGTGCGGCTTACTCCTTTGCTAACATATTTATGTTCGATGAAAGTGGCGACCGCCTGCCACTCCTCCTCACTTCGGACCATGGCCTATACCAAGGCATGGCGCGAGAGATCGCTGCCGCCAATCGCCCCCTCGAGGACACAGTGGTGCTCTGCCCAGGCTGGATACCCCTCTACTGTATATTCCACCGTGTCCACACAGAGGTGTCACCCGGGCGTCACTTCCGCACGAATCCGGTGCAGGAACTTCCTGAACTGATCGAGTTCTGTGAGAACCTGCGTCATGCGGAAGGTGGGGACGCCGTGAGGTCTTTCCAGCCACTCCTCAAAGAAGGGACTTACCGCCATAATTATGACGGTAGCATACTTAGCTTATAAAGTTCCTACTGCTAGGACACAAGTCTGCTCTCTAGAATAGGGAATGGACCGTAATGCACCACGCGGGCCCAGTGCGGGTTGGTGGATGTCACATACTTTCGAATGTAAGGTTCTAGGACATGCCGGTTTCCTCACGATGTTATCCTTCACCGTGATTTGTTTTATAGTCTCCGTAGCCCCCAACATAATTCGGAAAAGTTGGGTGATAGATTTGCAAAAGACATAAATGTATAATTTCAAGTTGACAACTCGAAATGTACCAACTGATAAATTCAAACCTAGCGCTTGATATGTCTGTCACTGTCATTTTGTATACAAAAGAGCGAGAGAGAACAAATGGTCCTATTATTACATTCATGAATAGGAGAGATAATTTATTCATTGAAATTATCATGAGATGACATAAATACGTCACGCGATGGTAACGAGTGTTATTTCAAACAATTTTAAGTTGAATTACAGATTTTCCACAAGCAAAACGCACTACGGCAACGGTTTTCCATAGAATTTTCATTCGTTATTCAAATAATCAATATGGAATCAATCATTCAGGCGCCGCCATTATAAAAAAAGATGACCACTCTACAAAGACCGTTTCTGCTTAGTCATTTTGTTGCAACAGAGGTCTAACTTAACTGGTCACAAAGCCATACTGTAAACCTACTGACCTATTTTCCCGCTACGCAGTGTGACGTCAATACAGCATTGCGCCATAACGCGAACGAAGGCCCAAGCTAAATTGAATCTTACTACCCATGCTATAAAGTCGCAAATTAATTATATAAAGTAAACATACAAAGGTTTTAATGGTAAAAGAAAATCAACCCTGTTTCAAAGGGGTAAGGTTTGTTTTGATATGGTTGAGCAATCTAAAATTCTAGATCTTTTTAAACTGCAAGAGCACATAGGTCAAAAGGTCAACGCAATGCGATTCCAAATTCTAAATGGGTCACGCAGGGCGAGAAAATGTTCTAGTTTTCATGAACCAATGAGAGCACAGCGTTTAAAATGCAAGGTACATTAACCAATAGTAATTAGTTTATTTTGCTGCAGCGAAACCCTATTGGCTGTTGATACCTATTTATTTGTTCGTGTAGCCACGTGGAAACAGAAAACGTATTTGTTTTATTACTTTTTTACTGCGAAATAAATTCAAACTTTGCGAAATTGCTTTTTGATTTTTTTATTACTTTACCGAGTAGCCATTTTGAATATTGAAAAATATTACTTGTTTGCTTTCAAACTTTGTGGCGGCTTTGGGAACTAAACTGAGCGACGATTTATTGATTTCTACTTAGAAAGTGGACAGTGGGTCACTATTTCTGTCTGGCGCCCGCATGGATAAGGCAAAATTACTAGATTATCTTGAATTTATTATTATCTATAGGTAAATCTGCTAAGTTTCGGATTTTAACTTGTACCTAGATACCTATTAGACAAGTATATTCCTATAGCTATTAGTTTTTTTTTCGGATTAGTGTTGTAGACTACAAAAACTAATCGCGAGTTTTTTAGTCCAATGCGTTCCAAATGAGAATAGGATCACCATGTTGTGACTTCACGTCATTCTGTCAAATCGAAGAATTTGGGTAGGGTAAACAAAGTATTTTTTTATTAAATTTATTTGTATGGTAATCCACGGTTGTAGGCCCTACAGGCATGCCTACCAACTCCAATAGGCGTCACATTTTCATGTGAGAAAAACTAAAATTTTACAGATTTATGAATATAGCCATATTCGCCGCACGTCTTAGCCTACGTGGAAATACACGTGCAATTTTGATCGTTTTAATCTTATGGATTGTCGATCAGGTACATGAAACAATATCGATTTGTAAAGATAAAATAAATAAATAAATATTATTTTTTTACTAGAACTTTGAGCATAGCACCACTGGTTCCTGAGAAATTGTGAAAAAATCATAATAATCGATATAATCGTAGTATTTTTACTATAAAGTTCTCTTTGTACAACAATGTTTTTAAAGGTAAATATATTAATGAGCTAATATTGTTTGATCAGCTGGCCGTATTGTTTATCTTTTAACCAATAACAATATTAAGGGTGAGTCTTTGACATTAAGAGGGTCTCTCATTCGTCTGGCCTAGTGTTTTCTTGACAATTTGATATTTTTATTTGCATATTAGTTTTCCCCGATCAATAAATGTATCAAAGGCACTCATTTGCCCTTTTTTTTGGGCTTTACCAATGAAAGATTTATTTTTAAGATTGTTTAAATTTTTATTCAGTTTTTTTTTGTTTATTTAACTTTTAATTGTAAGCTGTATATTTTTTTAATGCCTAAAAAAAGATTTGCAAAAACCGGACGCAATCCTCAGAAGAGTCCAAAAATCCTGATATCTCAGGACAAATCCTGCGATATGGTAACCCTAGGCCTACGGTAGCCCAATGTAGTTTACCCAGTGGCGTAGCTTCTAAGGGGCTAGTCGGGGCAGTGTCCTCAAGCTCGTGGGGCCCCCGAAGTCTGATTAACAAACCGCGGGTAAAAAATATATTTTTCTTAAACCTAAAAATAAAGTGGCCTTGTATTTTTGAAATATGTGTACTATATAGTATATTAATAAAGCCTAAACAGTTTAGGGGCCCCAAGTTGGTTTTTGCTCCGGGGCCCTTGGTCACCTAGCTACGCCCCTGGTTCAATCTTTATGTGTATTTCATTCTTTAATGAGTTGTTTTTCTGTTTTGTTGCAGGAACGGAGCGGTTTAGATAATATGCGGTCTCTAGAACATTACTTAACAGATATAATGAGAGCAGACTCGTCAGATCACATGAAAGGTAAAGTATCTTTAAGAACAACTGAAAATAACATTCTTTTCAAGTGAAAATGAACTTTGTTTTTTAGTTGATAAGGTGCGTTTTCCAAAGCACAGTTGTTTTATTATTTTTCTGTTTGTCTGAAAAGGGCCAAGGTCTGTCGCAACGTTTTTTTATTCGGAATTTAAATATTTTTGATTAAAAAAGCAAGTTCATACAAAATTGAAAATATTGTAGAAAGATTTTTGCAAATCCGTTCAAAATAAGGTTAGTTGCAACTAAAATCTGGTTGAAGGGGAACTTTCAATTAAACAAAAACAAAAATAAGCTAATATGTGACGTCACTAATATTGGATTACGGGGAAACAAAATAGCTAAATATTTGACGCCATCTACCGACAATAACTAAACAACTTTGTTGTCGGTTGAAAATAACAGATGGCGCTTTATTAAAAATATAGTTATTTGTTTGCTACGCATAAAGAAAATTAAATCCGTGTGAATTTAATTTTCTTTACTTTTGAAAAAGTTCGCATTCAGCCGGTCAAATGAAAACTCTTTACAAAGAAAATTAATCATTCATTATTATTGCTTAGTTTTTAGAAATTTTTACATAAATACTTATTATTTATTCTCTGTACTTATCTTAAACTTTTATTACGTTACGTGTGCCTGTGCAAGTTCGACTCGCACTCGTCTAGTTATTTAAAAAAGGTACAGGCTCTAACCTACAATTCCCACGTCCTCTAACTCTATATTTCTCTATGGATATGTCATACGTCATGTCTGTACAAATAAGTTAGGCGCGATTATGACACCGCCAGTAGGTACATGCTGTTGGTCAACTGTGTAGTACTGAGTGGCGCAGGCGGAAGCAATGTGGCGTTGGGCCAGGAAATCAGCGGTTTGTTACTAGGTGAGGTGTGAAATCATTCAATAACTTGGAGGGTATGCAGAAAAGAGAGTAAAGTCCCATGTATCTCCGTTGGAAAGGGAGGGTCTTCCGACCAGACAGGTGTTATGTCTGGTGGGGAACTGTCCGATAGATGATTGCGAGCTGTTCTATACACCCCTATTTTTTAATTAGGGCAAAAAAAAATGGGGCTCAATCGGTACCCGTTACTGATCATATTTGTGTAGTCAAAAGTAAAAAAAAAACGAAATCCCAAAATTGTCCACGAAAATTTGTCATTTGGTAAATTCATAATTTCATCAATCATTCATAATCAACTACTGTTTTTTCCATTTTTATTGACATTCTTTAATTCATAAACAATAACCTGTACAATGTTTCCATAAATTGAGTGAGATTTTGTGATATAAACAAACGCTTATAACTTTGCTGTTTATGAATATTATTCATTGAGACTTTACTTAAATAATAACAAGACCTTTTCTAATAAGCCTTTTAAGTATTTGCACTAATTAAAAAATAGTGGTGTATGTTCAAATCGCGCAACGAACTTTGAATACGCGATGCAGGATTAGTTCTGATGTGATGCCATAGATACTACTCCCGCTCTGGGTTGAGAAAGAGAGCGTGTCAGACTTTTACTAATTAAAACCACACCTGTGTCTTTCAGTTGCCCTTTGCGTTCTAGGACCACAGGTTTCCCTTTTATAAATTTTGAATCAGAAGTCTAACCATGCTTCGGCCGTGCTGGACCCCTATGATTTGTGACGTTTGAAATTATAAAACCATTGATAACCCGGTTGGTAGTTAGTACGCAACGACCGACAACTACCTACAGGTCATTAGACTCGCTCAGCTGTTGTTTACTTGAAGAAATTAATTTCGTACATGCGCATATTAATTCGAGTTTTAGAAAAAAGTACTTTATTTTTTAATTCTATCTTTACAAATCGATAGTGTTTCATGTACCGGGTCGACCCTCCACGGGATTAAAATGGTCAGAATTTAGCCGTGTATATTAGAGTGCCTACTCGCTCGTGTTATGGCCACACACGCACAATATCAACCTGTTAATGCATCGTGACTTCCTCTTTATCGTCAACTGGTACAGTCAACAAAATAACTCATATTCACATGTACTCAAGTACCGTCAGCCAATAGTCTAGTCCCCATGGTTACCTAGTCACTAGTAGGTATTAGTACATACGTACTTGACAGATACGGCCAGCAAAATAGTTTAAAGGTTCTAAAAAATAACTCTATACAAAAAAATTAAACTGAAAAAAACTGAAGGTATCTATTTGAGTTTTGCTGAGGGGTACTAAAACTAAAAAGTGTGACATAAAAACTTTTTACAAAAAATAAAAAAAAAACAGCAAAAAGGGCAAAATAACTTTAATTTCGGAAGTCGGTGTTAAATAACGAAGAAACCAAACTATTATAGAAACACCGACATTAAAGTTATTTTGCACTTTTTGGTGGTTTTTTGAAGTCGGTTATATTTTTTTTTTTAAGTTTTTTATTAGTTTATGCGAAACCTGAATATTGTTTGTTCAGACTCAGTATCTGAATCGATTCCAGTAATTTTTTTACCCTGACATTTTTCTTAAAAATATTTAAAGATGGTCATAAGTTGGACACCACCGATACTAAATATAACACAGGTCACGGCAGGTCATACCGGGCATTAGGCGCCAGTGTACAGCTGGGTGCGGAAGCAAAACAATCTCTCAGTCACCCGGATGGCCCGGTGACCATGTGTTTGTGTGAACAACCAGGTATTAACAAGCTTATAACTTTGTGATTTTTCATGATACAGTTATGATATTTTTATTATAGATTCTTTACATAAAAATACTTGGATATTTGGAGATATGCGCAACAGAAACTTCCCGCACACCTTGAAAAGGGGATATCCTCCGACCAGACGGGTTTAATGTCTGCTAGACGTTCAAATCGCGCGGAGAACTTTACTTGTGCAATGCAGAATTAATTTTTATCTGACGCCATAGATGTCGCTACAGACACGTGTTTAGCATATATACTAAAAATAAGGTTTTGTATAGATTGTAAATGACGACATATTGGTTAGAGAGTTTCTTAACAGTATAAAAAAAAGTGTAATAAATAATTATAAACTTGACACAGTTTGATTTGTTGACTGTACTCAGTAACCATTGTTAGCGTTGCAAAGTAGGTACACGGATATAGACGATACAAGCTTAGGCACTGGATGTGGCAAAGATTTTTATTCGTCTCAGCCACTATTCCCAAATGATACTAAGATAGAGTCTGTCTAAAAAGTCAAACGACATAAAAAATCTGTTGCTTGCTGAACACGAATTTACGGGTTCCGGTGGATGCGAGATGCACAGGACCGTTCATTGTGCCGACACTTGGGGGAGGCCTATGTTCAACACGAATTTGCGGGAATCCGATGGATGCGAGATGCAAACGACCGTTCATTGTGATGACACTTGGGGGAGGCCTATGTCCAACAGTGGACGTCTTGCGGCTGAAATGATGACGATGAATGATGACTGAATTCAAATGTCTCTCTATCTCAATCTTTACTTTAGTTAAGTTTTTTTTTGTCGATTAAAGAAAAGTGTACGCGTTTTTTCCAAACTGGGGCCTTACGAGTACCCTGACGTGTTAAAATGTCAGTCGTGCAAGTGAGAAGAGGGATGGAGCTATACACCCTATACAACTTTAATTTTAGTATATGCGAAACCCGAAACACGTGTCTAGTATTTTTATATAAATAATGTACATATATACAAAATTTAATTACTGTATCATGAAAGTTACAAAGTTATAAGCTTGTTATGTTACTGGGCCATCCAGGTGACTTAGGGGTTGTTTTGCTCCCGCAACCAGCTGTGTGCTAGCACCTAATGCTTGCTTTGGTCTGCCGTGACCAGTATTATACTTAGTGTCGGTGGTGCTCAGCTTGTCAAAAATTGTTGAAATCGATTCAGTTACTGATTCTGAACAAACTACGAGTATTTTCAGTTTTCGCATATACTAAAAATAATGTTGTATTGTTCCATCCCTTTAACAGATCAGTTTAGGTTGTAAAATAGATCGCGTTGGTTTGGGCCTCTGTTTTTCTTTTAGATATCGGACGGTTAATCAAGCAACCATGTAGTCTTATCATCACCAAAATACATACTTTATGATGTTATTTTTCCTACGAAGGCACCCAAAAGAGACGTTACAAGCCTGTATTATACCCAGAATGGGCTAAAACACTCTGTTTTTATTTTTATTTCGGTATCACCATAAAAATAAAGATTAAACCTTCGTGGCTCAAATGAGTACGTACTTGTTTGAGTCATTTTTAGCTCGACTGTCGCAAACGAGCCGTCATTAAGGTTTCCCTTATGAAAGCTTGTAATACAGTTTAATTTTTAAGTGTTTGTCGTTATTTTGCGATGAGTTTTGAAGTGATTGTTTTGGTAATAATATTTTATGTAAGATGTTTTTTTTTTGTATATTGTGGAATATTTTTTTTTTACAATTTGTTTATGTTTTGGGGTTATAAGTACAATACATTGAACCAAAATGGCGATCGACCATGAATACGCAGTAACACATTTTGGGTCTCATATAGCAACAACGACTATTTTGGTTCAACTTATTTGCCACCTAGGTACTATAGTCAGGTGAAACAGGAACCATATAAGGCAATTATTTACTAAACTGAAGCGACCCTGTGTAGCTGATGCCTGCTAGAGCGGCTTTGAAAATTACTGTGCCTCTGAAACGCAGGAACATCTGAAAAAACATGGGTCAGTTTTAGTCAGTAAAAGATAGACACGCCCTCTCGCTTCGCCCAGAGTGGGAGAAGTTATTTGATCATGATCCACAGGTTTCGCCATCAATCTATAAAATATGGCAAGCTAAAAATCTGTTAAACGAATGTTAAAAACGTATTAGAGAAATAAATTTAAAAAAAATGTCTCTTTATTGTCCTCATACCCATTAATATTTTAAAATCATAAAAAAATGGCAAACTGTACGGTTATTCATAAATGTCTTGAAAAGTTGTCAGAGACTTGAAAATAAAAGGAAAAACTTGCCCTTCTTAAAATCTCTATCCTTTTTTATTATTCATAGTACATTTTATGATTTACAAATATCTTTGGATTCACTTGGAATTATAAGTTCAAATTAACTTTATATTAAAGGTATATTATTCTCTTTCGAAATTAGGTATTTATTGTTTTTTTTTGTGTTTTGTATTTTCTATAATATCACAGTAATTATAACCATAAAAGTTAATAAAAAAAACGTTTTTCCTACGTAGAAACTATGCATTTTATTAATTATTTCATTTATTATTATTTACAGTTTATCATTATTATATTTTTCAAGTTTTTTTTTTTACGCAGATTCTTAACAGTAAAATCAAAACGTCAGTACGAACTCGCAAGCACGATGGAGCCACATCTAGCGCGACTATGCGTGGACATATTACACAACTCTGTGACAGCCTTCGGGCTGACCTTGAGTGTTTTGTTCACCAATTACCCCGCTACCGTACTAGTGATACTCTTTAACATATAGCCTAGTACATTTACTTGCGTTTTACTCATAAAATAACATCACTATAGTACGCGGTATACAACCTTTTTTAGGGGTTATGCGAAACCTGAATATAGTTAGTTCAGAATCAGTAACTGAATCGATTCCAATAATTTCTACACCATGTTATATTTTCTCCCAAAAGTATTTGAAAAAGGTCACAAGTTGGACACGGCAGGCCATTCCGAGCGTTAGGCACCAGCGCACAGCTAGTTGCAGAAGCAAAACAACCCCTCAGTCTCCCGGATGGCCCGGTGACCATGTGTTTGTGTGAACAAACAGGTAAAAAAAAAAGCTTATAGCTTTGTGTTTTTGATACAGTTATGAAGTTTTGTACATAGATTCTTTACATAAAAATACTAGATACGTGTTTCAGGTTTCGCATATACTAAAAATAAGGTTACATATTAAGTAAAACAATTTGCTATGGTTACACGCAGCCCCCACATAGATAAGACCCGAAAATCGGTTACTGCGCATTCAAGGTCGACCGCCATGATGGTTCAAGTTGTATGACGATTACCGGGGCCAAGGGTTTGACTACTGGGGCCAAGGGTTTGCTTCTGAAAGGAAAGCTCGGCCCTGGTATCTAAGGCAACGAAGGAATGGGGTGGGTTTTTAGTCAGTAAGAGTCTGACACTATCTCCCGTTCTGCCCAAGGGCGGGAGATGTCATTGGATGATTTTGACCAAAACCAAAAAAAAAAAAATTGTCTGACGTTGATCACAAAAATCTTCGTAATTCAATTCGGGAATTGAAGTGTTTTCATAGTTAAGTTAAGTAAGTTTGTACGCGAGTCCCTCAGTCGTGACCCTCAGTGTGCGAGTCCAACTCACACTTGCCCTTTTGTTTTTCTGACAAAGTCACTGCTGAAAAAAAATGCTTTCAAATGCTTAGGTTCTTGATTCTATGCTCTATTGAAAATTCAGAACCTTTTTTTTTAAGGAAAAACTCATTGTCTTTGACCTACGTACTTACTGTTATCAACGGATGTTGTAAAAACCATAGAGAAAAAGGCGCGTAGATTTTGTTTTTTGTTGTATCGTTTGTTAAACACTATGTTGAGGCTTGTATTACTAACCATAGCAATGAAGTGTATGTATCTTTTGGTACATATTTATGTTTTATTTATTGGTACCTATGCGGACTTAATGCAACAGGGCATTCTCTATCAGTCAACCTTTGGGTTAAAAAAGACAACACTGTGGTAGGTGTGCACAATAAATAAATAACAGATATTTTGTACAGAATAAGATTTAAAATTCGAAGATTCAAAAATGACCATTATTTTTACGAAGACTGAAACTAAAGTTGAAAAGATTTCAAGTAGATAGTAGTTCCGAATTTTACTTTTGAACGAAAATTTACTTTGTTTTCTTTTTCTTTTCTTTTTTAGTTTTTTGTAGGAAACGCTTTCTTAAAATCCATTTCAATTCACTTTTTTTTTGTTGTATTTAGATAATTAAGTAACTCTTAAACTCGGACGTATTTATATAAAAATTGCTGAGCCAATAGTCCAGTCTATGACATTGAAAAAAAAAAAACCGGCCAAGCGCGACTCGAACTCGCTGGAAGGGTTCCTTAACGTTCTTAGCAAAAAACGGCAAAAAAAATAACCTTTTTTTTAAATTGGAGCCCTTATATATTTATTTTATTCTGTTTTTTAGTTTTTATAGAGAGAGAGATACCGGCATCAGAAATAGGTACGTCATCTGTGAAAATATCAACTTTCTAACTATCACGGTTCATGAGATACGGCCTGGTGACAAACAGATGGTACAGTCTTAGTAATACGATGCCGATTTAATCATTGGGTACGGAATTCTAAAAAAAGTTCTGAGCTAATAGTACACAACATTGAAAAAAAAATCAGCAAGCGCAACGCAATTCGTAATGGTACGTGACATTTCGAAAATAGGTCAAAAATACATCATTTGATTGTCTCCTAATAGATGGCAAGCAAAATAAAACCAAATAAACTCTATCAATGCAAAATAACCATTGGGACGGCTGACATTTTCTCATTTGGCTCGCTAGTTCTAAAACTAGTTAAAAATAACTATATGCTACTAAAACCGTCGCCTACCTCGTGACTTACCACCACGCTTAGAATTTCCATAGCAACCGGCTAAATTAAAAAGTACGTATTGTCATTTCACTGTACTACAAATAGAGACTTCCGAAAATAGACGAGTTATTTGCCTAGTATTATACCTCTAAGTTAGAGAGGTTATATCATAGAGCAATTTCGGGTGTACGAAATCGATATTTGAAATAGTCGGTTGATCGATAACAATCGAGTGGGAATCTGTGATGTACGTTGTCAGTAGGTGAGCGCGCGCGAACGAAGCGCATGCGTTTTGTAACTTTTTAAAATATACGAATTTAGAACCGTGGGCGGTGCGTGTTCGGTCTATTTTTATAAAAAAAATATTATTGCGCGGCCGTTTGGAGTGCAGTGAACTCTGATACAAAAATTTGGTGTTTTTTTTTTTAATTGTGTGCTAAGAAAAGTGGATACTGAGTAGCAATATTGTTTATTTTTTGGTAATTTTTTATATTTTTATTTCTAATTGTTTTTTTTGTTTGCATCCTTGAAAGTGAATTTTAATCGATACTGATTAATCGATAAGTGAGTCGAGGTGAGGATGTAACGTTTTTCCTTTGCCTTGAATTAATAATTTATGAAAAAATTAAAATGAAGCCAACTTCTATTAGGTTAATTTCATACAGTAAAAAATTACACAATACAAATATAAAATAATGTATTAACGTTATTAAAACGTGAACTTGATAGTTATTTTTAAAATAAGAATAGTGTTTTGGACTTACTGACGATTCAGACACGGTGTCCGAAATGGCAAATTTTTATTTCAATATTTTTTTTCATTGATGATTAGGACACCCACTGTTTAGTACAGTCAGATAAAAAGTTTTACACATAATACCTTTAAGGAAAAAAAAAGCGTTACCAAAACTATTTTAGGCGGCAAACTTCGGCTAGTAAAATTCTGTTTTAAACTGTTTTTTATGCGACTATACCAATCAGCTTCAATTTTTGTGGTGTCCAAATCGTCAGTGAAAATATATTTGCATAGATATATGTATAAAAGTAGAAACTGACTGACTGACATATCAATGCACAGCCGAAATTACTGAGACGAGGACCGCAATATTTTGCAAAACAATTCCCTTTATGACGTAAGCGAGTTCTAAGAGAAGGTTTTCTAAAATTCATCCCATAAGGGGATGAAATGGGGGTCCAAAGCTACAACCTAGTGGTCTTTACGTCAAGAGTGAATAAGTTACTTCTTGGCAAGCGTGCTCCATTGTCGGCCACATCATCGCTTACCATCAGGTGAGATAGTGGTCAACGCGAGCCAATAATAAAAAATATATAAATAAATATGGAAAAGCCTACTTTTTTGCGGGCTAAACCAGGGTTAGTTAAAAAAAATATAACGATTCGGACACTGTGTCCGAATATACATAGTGTCCAAATCGTCAGCAACTTATTTTCACGGATTGTACGCTTTGTTTATTTTTTTAGCGCGTGCTAGCCAGAGACAATATTTTTTTTTATTAGTTCTATTTTAGGACTGGCAATGGTACTAAGACGTACAGCCAGGTGTATCTAGGCAAAGACAATTACTATTTAAATGAATTCATTAATAAAATACAGAGTTGCAAAGTTGTTTTAATTGGCATAACTGTAGGTGTACCTAATTATTTTATTTACTTAACCTTTTTTACCATCAAATATTTTCAACAAAGACTCGCGTTTATTCCGCCAGGGTCGCGCATCCACGACCAAATACTCCATCTCGTCAGCTCTTCTGTCACCTATGGGGATTGAAGAGCGAAACGAGATGGAGTATCCAGTCGCTAACACACGACCCTGGCGAATAGGACGCGAAAATATTTGTCCAAATAAAATGTCAATAGCAATTAAAAGAGATATTTGCAACTGTGCATCAAAATTTTTATTCTTTTCTAAAAATACTTATTGTAAGTACACCAAAGTTTTAGGTCGAGGGTTGAAACCCAGCCAGGTGCATTACTTTGTGTAATTTATTTCATCACCACTGCTCTCAAAACGGTGAAGGAACACATCGTGAGGCAATCGGCAAGTCCTAGAACCAAAAATTCGAAGACATCTACCGACCTGCACCGGGCCCGCGTGTTGGATTACGGGCCATTCCCACTCCTAGCGAGGAGGCTTGAGTCCCAGCAGTAGGAACATTAAAAGGCTGATGCTATGCTATGCTAAGGGACTTGGGGCACCCTGGTTCGGACAGTTTAGGTTAGAAGTGGATCTGGCCATACCACAACGTAGCCAGAGCATAATGCTGTTGTTGGGTACAGAAATGAGTGCGAATGTAGACAACAAAATCGCGTATAGATCCGAATACGATGTCTTTATCGCAACACGATAGGCCGCCACAGTATTTTTTTTTAATACTATATTTCACAACTATCACACAACGTCATCTAGTCCCAAGCTACGCAGAGCTTTTGTTATGAGTACTAGACAACTGATAAACATACTTATATATTTCTAAATACATAAATATTATAAATAAATAACACCCAGACACAGAACAAATGATCGTGCTCATCACACAAACATTAGTCCTGGGTGGGAATCGAACCCACGACCTCCGGCATAGCAGTCAGGGCCACTAACCACTAGACCAACAGGCCAGTCAAAATATACTGTCATCTGGAAATGTGCCTAGAAGACTGGCAACATTGCCACGTAGAATGGCAATGCTAATTCTCATTTACGCATTTTCTATGAAAAGTCTTAAGAATTTTCAAAAACTCATCCCACTTAATTTAAGGCCGAGCTCGGGAGTGTCAGACTCTTACTGATTAACCCTGAAAAATTAAATTTAAATAATGTTTGTATGTCTTTTATAAGATTTAAAAAAATAAGACATCGAGGATTCGAGATTGTTCACGTTTAGTCAAGTACCTAAACTGATAGACTATAGTTCTGAGATGAAGTCCCGATGTTAGGTAATGAACTAAATTTAAACAATCTTTGTGTCTTTGATACGATTTTTTAAAAAATAAAAAGACATCGAGATTTTTTACGTTTAGTCAAGTACCTAAACTGATGGAGTATAGTTCTGAGATGAAGTCATAACAACGACTTACACGTGTCCAATGGGTCTTTTCTAATAATAAAACGTACTATTATTACGTTTGTATACCTAATGGGACAGAAAGAAAGTCATAATTAAATCGGTAGGTAGATTTAGCGCGAACTACATTAGACCGACCATAAATATAAGCTGTTTTTTTTTATGGGTTTGATGCACATCTCAACTTGTACACCATGCTCAAATGGTGAACTTAGCAACTGGTGCACTTCTCAATTGGTGCGCTTCGCAAAAGGAGCACATGTTTTCCACGTCCATATCGTTCAATTCAGGAAAAAAAAATGTAAATAATGGCCCCGCCATCATCGTTTTCGAAGAAGTAAGGACCAATGGCATATTTCATAAATAATGGCATAAATGGGCCTTTCAAATAAAAAAATAATTTCTTTAATATCTCACATACAGCTTGTTTTATTTAATTTCAACATCGACCCGTCCTTGTTGAAAGACCCTTTATGAAAGTGAACTCCGGGGCCCTGAAACGAAGGCAAAGAAGGGACAGGTGCGGGTTTTTAGTCAGTAAAAGTCTGACAAAACCTCACGCTCTGCCCAAGAGCGGGAGATGTCATTGGATAATTTTATGAATCGTGTTCTCGGACGGTGCTGATCTTCAGTGTTTGTGCGGCGTCTCTCCGCAGACCATGTCCCACCGTCCATCCTGCATCATGTGCCTTATTACCTGTTCACGTAGGGACCTAATGACAGCATCAGTGGACGGCATTGCCGTGGCTGAATACTGTCGGGTCGTTTTCTCAAGTCGCAGGGCTATGCCAATAATCCGCAATCAACCGATGCCCTAAAACTCAACATAACGCAGGCCATCGCTCAGATTCAGCCAGATCTATGCAGTACAGTAATTGAAAATTGGACCTCTCGGATCCGTGCCACCGTTCGAAGCCGCGGTGGACATTTAAATGATGTCTTATTTCATAAATAATGGCATAAATGGGCCTTTCAAATATATATATATATTTTTTTTTTAATATCTAAAGAAAGAAAGAAAGAAAGAAAAAGAATTTATTTGGTACAGCATAAGGCATGAACACATCACAAACAAAGGTAACACAAAAAATAATAAATTAACAAAAGCAAAAAAAAAAAAAAAAAAAATTGTGTGCCTCATGGCTGCACCAAAATAGGTCCAGTTCAGCATGAATGCCAGACAACTAGTGCCTGACGCTGGTTTTCAACTGACCTGTTGTTGTGACGCAACGGACGTAAAACCGTTTGGAGTGTGTGTATACTATGTACTAAAACTTTGTGTTGTAAATAAATAAATAAAATAATGTTAAATTACAAAATAGGGTTTTAATAATATACGAAAAATGTTAACACTAAATAGGTGTAAGACAGTGTATTTGTTTAGTGTGTGAAAATAAATAAATAAAATACGAAACGTCGAACTTCCACCATTATGTAACAGTACCTAATTAATTCTGCCTACCTTTAACACTAAAAAATGCAAATACCAAGCACGGTACATTATATAATTGAGGTATTGTGTGCTACCATATCCAGCTTTAGTTGTGCATCAATCAGATACTGTCGCAAGCGTCTTCTAAATGTACCCATCGTATTGGTCGCTCTGATCGGTGGTGGGATGTTATTCCACACTTTGGAACTAGCATAACGAAAGCTACCCCTAAAAGCAGCTGTACCGCAGGATTGGGTTGAAAGTTGCTGTGAGCATTGCCTCCTTCCACATTCCCGCCGGCTCGTAATCCAACTCAATTTGTTAAATAAGTAGTCCGGTTTTTGGTATTTAACTACACCGAACAAGAGACAAGCTAGGTGCAGTTTACGTCTAGATTTCATTTTCAGCGTAAAGTGCCTGTTTAAGTATGGCGTTACATGGGTTCGGCGAGGAATGTTGTAACAAAATCGAGCACAAGCATTTTGTACCCTTTGGATGAGCCGATCTGTACGAGCTAACAGGCGCGGACCATATACCGTGTCTGCGTAGTTCAACCTGGAAAGGACAAGGGCTTCTACTAGCTGCTCACGTAACGCTTCGGACAAGTACGGTCTCATCTTGTATAGAACCTTCAGGCGATAGAAACAATTCCTAACTGAGTCTGCTACGTGTTTCTCAAAACGCAGGTCTTTATCTATAACAAGTCCCAAATTCTTCGCCTCATACACTCGCTCGATTTGCTCGCCCATCAGCTTCAGGTCAAATGATCCAGGTAACCTCGCAAGCTGCTGCCTTGAGCCAAACACCAAATATTTTGTTTTTGTAGGGTTCAATGACAAACAGTTCTCCTCAGACCAAGTGGCAATTCTTTGGAGGTCATCGTTAAGAGCTTTAATGGCATCATCGTACTCGTGTGGTCGGAAAGATATATAAATCTGAACGTCATCGGCGTATATGTGATATTTACACTTGCGGAGACATTTAATGATATCTGCACAGTACAAAATGAAAATAATCGGACCTAAGATGGAGCCCTGCGGGACTCCTCTCTCTACTGCAATGAGTGCCGATTTCAGAGTAGTGCCGTCACCCAAACGCAAATCGACCAGCTGTTTTCTATTTGTGAGGTAGCTGCGGAACCACTGCAAGGCACCAGGGTCGAAACCGTAATAGTTCAACTTGGATAATAGTAATTGAATATTTATTGCGTCAAATGCCCGGGAAAAATCTAGCAAGACGAGCATTGTACACATTCCCTGATCTTGGGCAGCTAATATATTATCAGTAACGTCCAGTAAAGCAGTGGACGTACTGCGTTGCCTCCGGAAACCAGATTGTAAGTCAGGCAGAATGTTATTTTGTTCCAAGAATTTAGTTAGTTGTTGGCTGACGGCTTTCTCCAATACCTTAGACAGGCATGGTAAAATGCTTATAGGACGTAGGTCTTTCAACTCGGTTGGATTTGAAATTTTAGGTAACGGCCTAATTGATGCAATTTTCCATTGTTCGGGGAATGTTGACGTCACTATAGAGCAGTTAATTATTTCAGTTATGACATTTAAAGTGTGCGGTAGAGTCATGCTAATCATATCTAAAGTAATATTGTCGTGGCCCTCGGCGTTATTTTTAAGATATCTCACATACAGCTTGTTTTATTTAATTTCAACATCGACCCGTCCTTGTTGAAAGACCCTTTAATTTTGCCATCGACACGCTAAGAAGAAGAAGGTAGCACTTGGTCCAACTCCCATACAAAGATTGGCAATGTCCTTTCAGTGTTTGAATTATGATTGTAACTTAAACTACAATTGCTATAGGATGGGGGCCGTTCAAGTATTACGTAAGCAGATTTTTGCAAATATTAACCCCCCCTTGTCAGCAAAAGTAAGCAAAGCTCTGCCCCACCCCCTCATGCTTACGTAAACATTGGTACATGCATTCTTCAATTTGTTCTGGTTTCGTTATTGAAATAGAGACTGACTCCAGGTCTTCGAAGATATTGGATGTTTGTTGCTTTCGCGTGATTTTGGAACATTAATATCGTTTTCTTAAAAAACTAACAAAATATACTGCTGACATAATCACCATCCAGACACCCCGTCCCCCATGTCATCAAAAGTAAGCAAAGCAAAGACACCCCACCGTATAGTGCTTACGTAATACTTGAATGGCCTCATGGTGCGGGTGACAGCTATCAGATTTATACAATGTAGTTAGCTATCCTTTTCTCTCGCCTTAAAGATGCATTATTTTCGTCCTGCTCTCATCCTACGCATGCTAGGTAAAAAAGACCTTAATTTTGTCATTCAGAATTATATAAGCTTATACGCGAAATCCGAAACACAATAGTATCTTTATGTAAAGAATCTACGTACAAAATTTCATGACTTTAACATGAAAAATCACCTGGTTGTTCACACAAATACATGGTCACCGAGCCATCAGAGCGACCTAGGGGTGGTTTTGCTCTCGCACCCACTTGTGTGCTGGCTCCTAATGCCCCCATGACCTGGTTTGACCTGTCTTGTAATTAGTGTCGGTGATGTCCAACTTGTAACCTTTTTTAAAGCATATAACGTGGTTCAAAAATGCAAAAATAATTGGAATCGATTCAGTTAGGTATTGATTCTGAAAAAAAAAACAAAATACAGTTTTCGCATATATATACTAAAAATAAGGTTATATAAAGGTTACATGTTTTGTCCTTCTAAAGAGGTATGTTGCTCAACGTGAATGTCGAAACTCTCAAGGAAAAACGTGAGCTGCGTTTCTTTTTCACCCTCAAAAGCAGAGAAAGTTTGCTTTTCAACGGATTCTGCCAAGCAAGCCATAAAAGTTATAATTAATTTCTTGTTTTATTTCTAAATTTGTACCCCTTTTGTAACATTTGAAACAATAATGTCTATAGGAAACCTTATAAAGTTCAAAACACTGGTAACTGTTTCGAAAGGACTTGTTTCTAAACTGTAAAAAAAAAAAAACTTGGGCGCCATTTTCATTATGTGCGTACAGCTAGGGAGTTGATTTCCCTGCTGGAGTCTGTGTTTCGTAATAGATAGATGTAACCTGGGGTGTTTAATTCAAAAGTACATACTTTTAGTGTATTGAAAACAATTGAAAATCATTACTTATTTATTTGCAAAATACGTCTGAATATTTTGCAAAGATTTTTTTTTTTCAATACATTTTCTCGATAATCCGGTCTTATCACACCGCTTTAAGGCACGCAATCGATTGTTTTCCGCACTGGTGCAGAAAAGTGCTCGTGTTTCCCCACTATAATTTTATTACATTTATCCTATAAGGCTGAGCGTGCATCGACTTGCACTAGTTGCTCGTCAACCCCTGTTTATTCATTTCTTTGTAAGTATATTGAAAAATGTCGTTTCATTTACGTGGAAATTTATCACTGTCGTCCTCGGCTCCATAACACCTTCGCCTACGGCTGCAGCGAATTCCGCCTCTGTCGCCATTGAAAAACTTTCTGCATTTGTATCAAAATGTTCTTTTCTTTTGAGTTGAAAAATCATCAAATAATCTCCTGTTCTGGGTGGCGACAGAGAATGTCAGACTTTTACTGACTAAAACCCACTGCTATTTCTTCAGTTGCTCTTTGCGTTCCAGGACTACGGCCACTCTTTCGAATGTTCCTGCAGCCCTAAATATTCCCTTAGAACGAAAGTGACCTAACTCAAAAATTACAAATTTTAGGAATTGGGTTTGACAGTCTTCAAAATGTATTTCTTGTTATTGAGTTGACTTTTTTAAAATTTAAAAAAAAATTGGTTATTTCTGCAGATCTGCGCCATCAGAATGATTAATTTAAAATCTGATCAATTACAGGCACTTTTGAATTGTCAAAATGTCGGTCAGTGAAAAAGAAGTGAAGCTAAATTGCACGTTTCAAAGCGTATGCATAAGCATAGCTATGGAGAAAAACGTGCAAGAAACTCTATGGACTCTTTTCTAAATCAAATTATGAAAACATCACCCATATTTTTTTTTTTAATACTTTATGCACATAAAACTGTACAAAGGTAGACTCAATGACTTAGGCATTTTCTACTAGTCAGTTTCAGTCAGTCAGTTTTAAGAATGAATTTCTTATCTTATCTTTTTGGTAATGATTATCTTTTTGAGTTACATAAGAAGCGGTTGCAACACATTTTAATATTTTTGCAGTATTTTGCTGCATATTAACTATTTAGCTAGCTGTGGTGAGTTAGTTAACACTACAATAAAATTCTCGGCTCTATAGAGATTGCGCCTGTTTAAATGATTCTACTATCACTAATTTTACGTCACAATATCAGAAATCAATTTACGAATAATTGAACCAGCCATTGAATTTCACTTGAAGAAAAACCATTCAAAAACTGTCAATATCGAAAATCAACAAATCATAAGCTCCCATGTTAGGTTTTGCCGCTGTCATATAAAAAGAGGCACGGACAACCACTAAGTAAGTCCACAAATGTCACTGAAGTCACATTACTTAGCTGACGCAACAAGCCTTGACACGACTGGTGTAGTTTTGTTAAAAACAGTCACAAAAACAATGCCCAATGTTTTTGGGTTGAGGTGAAGCAAAAAGTTTACTGTTTTTGTACGATTTAGAACTAGCGAGTGTTTATTTAGATCATTGATTATAGTATTCAAGTACTTAGCTTGTATTTATCGCTTTTATTGCTTATATCTCTGAAGGTGGCCCTTTCCCTACTCCCCTATCGTCAACGTCGATAAAAAAAAGCTTGTTGTTCATCTATAGCAATCCAACGCAATGTTTGATGAAGAGGGAACGCGAAAAAAGAGAGATAAGTCATGAAAACTGTTGCTATAGGCAATTTACCACGCGGGGTTAGTGCATATGTGAGATCCCGGGACCCTTACGTCTACGGTCCGAACTAAACGTTTCGCCTCTTCGTTTAGGTTACCGTTTACATCGAAGGACTGGAGCAATTTACCTGTATTCGCGTCCGATTATAAATGATAATTTAGGTGTCTTCAAGGTTGGAGTGAATAGGCTCTTAATAAGCTAGTGCGCTTTATCATCAACGATTGATTCACTGCTTGTCATTAGGTGGAATCGCAGTCAAGCACTAGTTTACATCAATTAAAAAAAAATATCTAAACATTGTCTATGATGTTAACCAAGACCTATTTTCTCTGCGGCCAGTGTTTTTGGCCACTCCATACTAATATTTAGAGTAAACAACTAACTGTGGCTAATGGCGACCTTGAGCATAGACTCGAGAGGAGGGACATTGTTACGTTACGTTGTGTTATTGTTGTCTGTTTGAGTCGTTTACGAGTGATTTATAAAGGTAATAAACGAGTAGAAAGATTGTGTTTTTTGCTGGCTAAGACTAACCATATTGGGTTAAAATATAACAACACTCTTATCGAGTAATGTGGTTTTTTCTTCTTTATACTCAACTGCTCTCAAAACGGTGAAGGAAAACATCGTGATGAAACCGGCATGTCCTAGAACCAAAAATTCGAAGACATTTGACATTCACCAAGCCGCACTGGGCTCGCGTGGTGGTTTACGGCCCATTCCCTCTCTTAGAGAGGAGGCCTGAGTCCCAGCAGTGGGAACATTAAAAGGCTGATGATGATGATGATGATACTCAACTGCCCCAGTAAGTAAGTGAAATACCACTCACTGATAAATCACGAAATCTCAACTTAAAATTTTGGCAGGTAGGATTTATATAAGGACTTTACGAAACTCCACCCGTAAGGGGGTAAAAGGGGGGTTGGAAGTTTGTATGGAGAAACCGACTTTCATGCGGGTGAAGCTGCTGGCAGAAGGTCGTTATTGATAGGCTTTGGAATTTTGGATGTCCACTATCTCAGTTTTTTTTTTCGCATCACTGGTTTTGTTTCCCTCAAAGTTTTTGGGTCCAAGTAGGTTGCCACGTTTATAGCGGTGTCGTTGGCGTTTTTAGGTCCTCCAAAGTGGTCGACACTCTTAGCTGATGGTAAGCTACGCTGTGGTCGACGATGGAGCACGCTTGCCTGGAAGTAACCTATTCACTCTTTACTTAAAAGACTCCTACGTTTCCTGTTAGCTACAAGCTATCACTATCAGGAAAACTTGAAAAATTACGACAAATGAAGTACTTATCTATCATTGTCTTATTTTTTTTTAATTGCTGTGATATTGTGGTGAGAAGATAAATAAATTTATTATTATCACTTTATTTTTCCTATTCACATTAATTTATATTTTAAAATTTTTCTTATTATTAAATTGAATTTGGCTGCCGAAGTGAAAACAATATGAATTTTTAAAATAAATAAAACGATTGCGACTTAATAGCTGTTATTAAGTTAGTAAGGTCGTACTGTTTTTTGCGGCGTGCTCATGGGGGGTATCAACAGCTAAAGAAAAAAGAGATGAATACTTATTAAAAATATCCAACTGCAAAATACAACTAAAAATATGGTGGTATGATTTTTGATTGCAGTACTTCAAAATCGATTACTCAAGATCAACTGTATAACTCGCATACCTACATTTTTCTCAGCAGTTATTTTTTCTCATGACGTTTATTGGCAAAAGAATTATGACCTACATTTTTTATAATACATGGAGCGAATTTCAAGGACTTATCTAGATTGTAGAGTACTAGGATATATCTAACTTGAGTATTCTTACTTACTATTTATAATAAAATGTATTATATACAATATACTTAAAATTCTCCGATTTTCTCTACCATCTAATATATATAAATACTTTTTTTCGGTCGTCCGATAATCATCCGGATTGCGCCCGAGTCATCAATGTCGCGTAGTGTTCCATACGCTCCTCGAGATGTCAGCAAAACCGTGGGGGTCTAGTAGGGCCCAAACTATGGGGCCATGGGGTGACTTCTGAAAGTTCTACCGTGGTTTTTGAACAATTAAGAACAAATAAGATTTTGCCTAGACCCTTTAGCAATGAGCCCTGCTCACTGCCACTTCAGTTTGGCGATTGTTCGTGCTATTTCAGCAACCTTGGTTCTCCTGCGGATATCTTTATTTCTGATGCGATCACGCAAGGAAACTCCGAGCATAGCCCTTTCCATTGCCCTTTGGGTGACTATAAGCTTTCTGAAGAGGCAATTTATACTTGGCCGGAACATTCATTTTATTTATTTACAAGCACTCGTAGGTATATATTATGTCGCTGTAGCGTAGAGTTTGGCAGCCATTTGTATTATTGCGTCACACAGGCATGTATGTGGATATGTCAGACATTACGTTATGTGACAACATTTTTTTTTTTGACCTCATAACTGAAAACTTTTTTCTTTCTGATACGCTAAGGGCCACAGAAGGAACGAAGTTACACAGGAGGGTTTTAGTCAGTAAAAGTCTGACAATCTCGCTTAAACAAGAGTGTGGGAAGTCATTTCATGATTTTCCCACAAAAAAATGTCACCTATGTAAATACTTTTATAACGAATAAATTACAATTAAAATATTGACCTATTTGATGTTAATAGACTAAAATGATTTTTTTTTTTTGATATTAAAGATTAATTTCTGTAAGCGGTTTGACCTGCGTGAAAATAGAAAATATATAACTATGAAAATAGAAAGTCATACAGTGAAAAAGTAGCATTATGGTAAAAAAGTTTTCAAGATTTTTTTTACAAACCAACGCACAAATGTTACCGCCACAGAGTCTGATAGCATTGGTCTTTGAAATAACTTCTGGATCTGTATGGACAACTGGTCTAATGATTCTCTGTATTCGTTTGTAGGAAACTAAATATCAAACAGTGTAAAAAAAAAGAAAAATGTTTTTTTTTTTGACTCGCGCAAACAACCAATTAAAAATGTTGTCTTATCTTTCGTCACCATCATTATCACAGCCGAAAGATAGAATAGAATAGAATAGAATATAACTTTATTGTACACCAAGAAAGTTACTTAATTATTACTAAACTTAAATCTATGGGTACAATGGCGGTCTTATCGCTTATGTCTACTGTTGGACGTAGACCTACCCCATGTGTAGCCATAATGACCGGTCCTGTGCGTCTCGCATCCATCGGATTCCCGCTTTCCTCACCTGGTAATTTGTCCACCTTGTAGTAGGCCATCTAATGCTGCATCTTTCGGAATGTGGTCGCTGCTCCTTGATCTGACCAGAATAAAAAAAAATGTCAATAAAGAAGAAAAAAGGACAAAAAGGCTATACAAGGCTCTACCTCATGATATACTGGCAGTGGACGGGTTTCAGTTGATATCATATAAGTGACTGGACACAAGTGACAAGTCCACGCTCAGGGAATGCAGAATGACATAAGTCTTTCTATCAGTCGCACCTGTACAACCCACGCACTACTTACCGTAGCGTCTGCTAAATATATTTTACGCTACTTACGCAACGTGATGTGCTCACTGGCCGATTCAGTATTCAAAATTCGAATGCGTTAGCGAGGTGAAGGTTATTCTTAATTGCATTTTTTTAAAATCATTTCTTTTGTTTTTTTTATATATTATTAGGTTGGTAGTGAGTCGTGCATTCTATCTTGTTCATGGTCATTGTCAATATTATGACAGCGTTAGGTAATGTAATAGATTTAATGCCCTGACCTTGATTTTATAAATTGGTGTAATGTATATTAAAGAGTGAGAAGTGTTTTGAATGTGAATGTGGATTGTTATAAAAGTGTGAATGAAAGATGATTAGTATAGAAAGTGGGTTGGGTTTTTTCTTTTTTGGAATTTTATGACCTGGTAACTGAATCCTTTGGGCCAAGACTTTATTTTCATTGAGTTACTTTGTTTACTATCAGAAAACGGATGTAATCTATTGTATTTTTTTGTAGTACTTGGCAGCAAATGTATCGAGTCAGCCTTCTTGGCAACCTTCGCTTTGGTAGTCAACACAACAAAAAACTTAAGCTCCATTTTACCGAGATCGCGGCTGTTTCAATGATTCCACATATTGTCCAGTTGCGCAGACACTTGAGATACAAAACTACACGAATCTTACTTCACAATATCCACTAGAAACTAATTTGCGAATAGCTAAAACAGCAACTGAATTTGCCTCGAAAAAATCCCGCCAAAAACTCAAAGAGCGGTGATCTGAAATGATGGCTAATCGAAGAAAGAAGTAGATAATATCGAGTACTTATTTTTATTGGACAATCACATAATGTAAATATCGTATTTGTTACATTATGTATAGTTTTGAGAAAGGAGAAGGACGGAGAGGGAGAGTAAGGTTAAACAAAAGATGAATGGCTATGTTAGTGATATGAAAGTAAAAGCAGTTAGTGTTAGCGTGACGTGTGACAGGACAGAATGGAAGACAAAATGTTGCGCCGACCTCAAGTAATATGGGACAAGGACAGAAAGATGATGATGATGTATAGTTTTAGTTACAAGACCCATTTTTACGCGAGAAAGGAGAATTTATGCGATATAACTTCTCCCGCTCTAGGTGAAGCAAGAGGCCATGTCACTTTTACTGACTAAAACTCACCTTTGTTCCTTCAGTTGCCCTTTGAATTTAATCCCGCAAACTGTCGAGCGCGGATTCACCGTTATGGGCACCAGATGCCGGGATCACGACTTCGATTTCCTGCCACCGTAGAAAGGGCTTGTAGACGACCAGCAATGGGTAGTTCGCCGTCCCGCCTAATGGCTGATGGTGCGTAATGTTCCAAGCGCACCTTAGCCGATTATAAATCATTTATTTGCGTAAATAAAATACTTACAGAAGGTTGACAACATAAATAAAATTGATCTCTTATTCTGCTTTTGCCTTTAATTTCAGAGTTCAAATATGAAACGTAGTGTAAAAAAATAAATAATTATAATCATGCAGTCATTACGCAGATTTCCATCCCATTAAAATAAAAATTGTATTTGTTGTTTGTTTGTTTTGTTGAATTAAAAACTGTTAATATAAAAATGACAACTAATAAAAATAATCATAAATGTCAAATAATAATAATTTAAAAACTTTGCAATGTAAAAAACTTACAATTTATAACCTAAAAACTCATTTAAACTCTTAGACAATTTCCCGGTGTCAGCGGTAACCATAACCTTTTTTTGAAAGCTAGTAGATCCGCGCTTGCCACGAGGTTCTCAATTTGTGCTGCTGAATCGTGCGTCACTGGTTGTCAACCATTGTTAGACAGTGCAAGGTTGGTCTTTGTAGTATAGACTCAATGAACGCTTGACTTTGTAGTGAAGACAATTGTCAAATAGCGAACCGGAGGGTTATGGTTTTACTATTGTTTGAGTAATATTGATTTTAGTATAGTATTAATAAGAATAATCATTTTGTTTCGGAATATTGTTTTCTTAATTCTATATTTTTCACAAAAATATAACATAATATACCTAAGGGGATATAGACAGTTCATGTACAAAAAAAAATGTTACACATTTAAAACCATTGCGTCAAAATTTTTTTTTATTGGTTGGCAGAGATTTTCAAGCTCAATTCTTACAAATTGCATTTTTTGAGTTAGGTCACTTTCGTTCTAAGTGTGTAACTTCGTACTTCGTAATGTTTAGGGCTGCGGCAATATTTATTTATTTAAACTTCATGTACAGTAGTGGTACAAAGGCGGACTTAATGTAACAATGATCAAGACCTTTTAATCAATCTTGATTATTCAACCAGTGTTGACTACATCAGATTTCATTGTCCCCTAATAATTACCTAAGTCATTTGACTTTTTAGACAGACTCTAGCTACATGCATAAACAATAAGTGTATTTACATGTACGTGTTTCGAATAATACATAATCTCACGTTTTACGATAGACAATAATAATCAGAACTGATGACTTGAAGATAACACTTTATTATCAAAGAAGACGATTGTCTATGATATGAATCTTTTATTAACCTACCTACACATTTAGGGTTGCCAACCATACTTTATAATAACGTTTCTTACTTTATTTTTGGTAAATATACTTTATACTTTTGCTTGAAAATCTACATATAAAAGCGAAATACCACTCGCTGATTAATAACGAAATCTCAGAAACTATAACACCTACAAACTTGAAATTTGGCAGGTTTGGTAGGTTCCTTATAGGGTGTAGACATCCTCTTAGAACGGATTTTACGAAACTCCACTCCTAAGGGCGTAAAACAGGCGTTGGATGTTTGTATTTAGAAACCGACTTTCACGCGAGCAAAGAAGCAAGCAGAACCTAGTTAATTATATTGACATCGTCCCAGTGAACTTTAAAAATATAAATATTGATTTTGCAGCCTCTCATCACGTCATTAACCTTGATATTTCTGATTTATTAATTTTTCTACTCCTAAATAGGTTATATTTGTTTAAATTATTGCGACAGGTGTATTTATTCTTTAAAACACATATAATTTACGTTTAAAAATTACTTAGCTGACTATAAAAAATGGTAAAGTACGAACGTATATTATATACGTTTAAAAAAATGGTGAAGGAGCATTAATTATTTTTTGCTTTTCACTCTATCAGTTGTTCTGTCTGTATGGACTTTAAAAGAGACTGTGACCTCTGAGTTTGTTTCGGTGTTTCTTATCAGGGTAGTCAGCTAGGAAACACCGGCCTCATCTAGTTTAAACTAACGAAAAAAAAATATTGACGTGTAAAAGTGTTTTTTAAAATCTATTTGCAAAATAAATATCATTTGTAATTTATCTATAATATATATGTATTTAGAAATATATAAGTATGTGTATCAGTTATCTGGCACCCATAACACAAGCTCTGCTTAGCTTGGGACTAGAAGGCGTTGTGTGATAGTTGTCGAATATTATCACTTTGATTTTTCTTTTTCTGACTCAATTATTTATTAGATATTTATTAGTATTTTATTTGGTATTGTATTTATGTATTCGGATTATTATCTCTTATTAGTATTATTTCTGTACACTGACAGCCCTAATTCTATCTCCTTTCACTCAGTCCATCCAAAGGTTGTCTGTAAGAAATTGCCCTGTGCGATAAGGCCGCTCATTGTACCCTTATTTTTGAAAATGTTTGTCCTATATTTATTGTTTATGCGGTGTACAATGGAGAGTATAAAAATTAAATAAATATAATAACAATGAAATCAAAAAATAATACTGACTTTGACTAGCCTGTTGTGGCTGTTGGTCAAGTGGTCAGTGGCCCTGAATGCTAAGCCCGGAGTTCGTGGATTCGATTCTTACATATCTTACCAATGAAAAATGTCTGTGTGATGAGCACGATCATTTGTTTTGTGTCTGGGTGTAATTTATCTATAATATGTATGTATTTAGAAATATTTATGGATCAGTTACCTAGTACTCATAGCACAAGCTCTGCTCAGTTTGGGATTAGATGGCGTTTCTTTAAAATCTTTGTTGCTTCAATATCCACTTTTCTAAAAGCAACAAAATATGTTTTTCAGTGAGTGTTTTTTAAAATGTGTTTTTGAGTTTTTTTTTATGAAATAATTGTGTTAGTGCCGAAATCACCCTGGATATCATGATTAACGAACACCTGGTCAGCAATATGGCCTATTATGGTAAGTTTTTAAATTATTATGTTATCTAACTCATATGCTATGGCATATGCTCGGAGTTTCGAAATAGAAATAGGACTCTGAATACTTGTAAATTATGAAATTAACGTGAAACTGAAAATTCTTCTCGCTATAAGTAACATAGCGTAATTCTCTTACTAATACTCAAGTCTTATTTCTGTCTGCGCGGTTTGAAGTAAGGCTCCTATTTCCGGGTGGTTATAAAAAAAGTAACCACAAAGGCTGGCAATAATATGTAATCTAACTACTGATTTATAGTAATCCGATTTCAAAATAGTAGTTAACTACGCCCTACACTGGCTTTCATAAATTACATCCATATTCTAAAATTAAACAAATGAACTATTCATTTACGAAGACATGGCTTAAAGGACTTGGTATCCAAACGAAAAACAAATCAACAAGCAGTCGGATAAAAAAAAGAGATACAACAAGTGCCAACCTACAAAAAAAAACTTCATTCGAAAAATCCCACCAGAAAATAAGAATGTTCAAAATTCTCTTCTTTCTCATTTTAATCCATTTAGTTAAGAAATAATATCTGGCAGGTAAGGTTATCGAGCGAACGCAGTAGGGAGTGTCGCCTGTCGCCTGACCTCTGTGACCCATAAAAATGATCCGCGCAGGTCGGTCATATAACCCGTTCATGTGACTGCAGCCCTGGTACCTACCTATATTGTTTAATCAATGCAACAAATCTAGTGAAAAATTAATATTTTAGGGAAACAGTGCCCTGAAAAATAAATGCTTAGAATTTTAAGTAGGCTGAGCGAATCAGTTATCCATAAAATGGTCTACTGCGTCGTATTCCTCAATGCTGAGGGTCGTGACCACCCTGTTTCATCACTTTTCCCTGAATGATGTTCCTCCATCTGTTCCTGTCTTTGACGGTGTGAAGGGCATTGTATATCATAGAGTCAAGAGCGGTGCGAATCTGGTCTGGCAAAAAATCTAGTGAAAAATTAATGTTTTAGTAATATTTCTTAGATTAGGTGTACCTATATATTTGTATTACTACATTTAAATTAAAATTGAGTTACAAATAAAATAAAATAGAAATTAAAATATGTTTTAGTGCAACTTAGGGAAAAGAGTGCATTGAAAAATAAGTATTTTTGGCTGAGAGAATATAATTATTTATTTCCTCATAAAAAATATCCACGCGGGTTTAAGTTACCTACTGATGTTATTGCAGCCCTGGTACCTATGCTGTTATTTAGTGCAGAAAATGTAAAGAAAATATAATGTTTTTAGGGCAATTTAGGGCAAACTTCTAAATTTTCTTCGTGAATCAGTGTTTAGTACCTCTACCATGAGTTTTAAGCAATAGTATTCGTCGCTACTCGATATCGACGCCGTAAATATTTTATATGGCAAATTTTGCAGCGCCTCTAGCGGTCACTTGCAGAACCAAAATTTGCCATACAAAATATTTACGGCGTCGATATCGAGTAGCGACGAATACTATTGCTTAAAACTCATGGTAGAGGTACAGTTGTTTATGAGTTAATCACGAACAAAAAAACAAATAAGCTGCTGTCCCCAGCGCTATCACACCGCGTCTATGGTTACTGCTCCACTCCTATTACATTTTGATACAAGTGCAGAGAGTTTGTCATTGCGACCGAGGTGAATTCGATCACGAGCCGCAGGCGAGTGTGTTACGGAGCCTAGAGGGATGCCGTGACAAATTCGCCCGTGTTTAAAATGACGTTTTTTAATACACTTACGACTCGTAGGGGTTGACGCGCGCCCAGTCTGATACTACAAACAATTTTCTTTTTGCCTCATAGCCTCCAGGTACGGGGGGCCCAAAGCCGGCTTAGCAAACCTCTTATTGAACTACTGAACAATTCTTCCACGCTTGAAATAAATACGCAGCACTAATCATGGTCACTCGTTTTGCTCAATAAAAGTCTAAAAATTCCTCCAGCTACAATCGGAAGAGAGGTTATTTCATGATTTACCATGTAAAAAAGGGCCCCACTTTTTTGCCACCTAGCTACGCCACTGATCCCTTCTCGTTCCTTACTTGTACTAAATTAGGAACCTTGCAGTGTTCCTTATTTAATTTAGAAGAATACTTAAAAGGCTTTAATATAAAATCACCTTGCATTTAATTGCCTCCGCAGTGCAGTGAAATAGCAGAGACCTTTGGCACTGCAGTAGTTTTATGTCCTTATACAGAGAAAGAAAGAATTTGAAAAAAGAACTGTTAAGAACTTACTGTGTATAGCTATTATTTAAAAGTGGAACGTTGAGCTCCTTAGTAGTTCTGAGTTGAGCTTTACGAATACTGATTATAAATGCTTGTACTGGCTGGGCAGGTCCTCTTAAATCGTATAGTTCTTTCCTCAAAAGACAATCTGCTTGGTTCTCATGTGATTTGACCATTACATATTTGCTGTATGGACTCTAACACGTTTAGATCGGCGTGTACCACCGGTGGAGCACGGAGTATTTGCTGATACGGCGGGGTGTACCACCGGTGGCCACGTCACACTATACTTTCAACTTCAAATACCTTATATTACGATTACTTGCTTATTAGAAAGAGAGAGAAAACATAATTCCTGTCTAATCCTGCAGACTTTTGGTTCATGGGACGATGATGTGGCCATATGAAGATTTGAGCCGTCGGATACTAAGTACCTACTCCTGACGTGCCGGTCTGAACGTGTTAAAAGAGACTTTGACCCCTGATTTTTTTTCGGTGTTTCTTCTCAGGGTAGTTAGCTAGGAAACAACGGCCTCATCTAATTTAAACTGACAGAAAAGTTGACGCAAAGTGTTTTTGAAAACCTATTTGCAAATTAAATATGGTCTATTTAAAAGCTACAATAAAAGAAGATATATGAATCGGCAAATCTAATACGTATGAAGTTTGGTGCATGCACCAAAATGTTGCACCATAAAGTACTTACTAAATCCATGGCTCTAACAACTCACCTATTGCCACAGACAAACTAGAATTGGTTCCAAGTTCTATTTCAACTATGGTTCCATTAGAAAACCTAACTAGCATCTGCAACAGTAGTTCAACAAACAACACTACATACGTCAATATCTTTATTACCAGCGTCGAATTTGGGTCACCCGGGCTGTGGTGTTCTACATTCGGTTGCCATGGCAACGGCGGCCATCTTGCGGTCGCCATGGAAACGCGCATGCGCGGCGTTGGCATAGGCGTGTCTGGTAGATGTGTGTGGCTTTCCTCGGGTGTGGTGGACACTTGAATGGCCAATGCACTTTTTATTTTTGAATATCGGTTGCAGAAATAATGAATCATTCAATGGGATTTAAATATAGCAAAAAATCTAACTGGAATTTCAAAGAATTTGGCTTAAAAGCCTCGGTTTTAAGTTAGGAATGTGACTTTGCGATAAGGCAGTCAGCTGTTAGTGGCTCTTAGCAAATGTTATTGAAGTATTTTTTTTTTAGGTGAGATATCTTCCAATGACTTCTCCCGCTCTCGGGTGGGGCGAGAGGGCTGTCAAACTTTTACTGATTCAACCCCACTCCTCTGTTCCATCTTTGATAAATATTGCTTTAATAATTGCCCTTTACTTTTCGATTGGTTTAGACTATGCTATAGGTCTGCGACTGTGATGACACTGATGATAATAGATGTGTGAGTTTCGAGTCCAGGTTTTCTGTTTGCGATGTTACCGCGTAACGTATCGCATCGAATGATTTTTCTCGCTCTTGGCTGAAGCGCGAGAGCTTGTCAGACGTTTACAGACTAAAACCCAGTCGTACGTTCCTTCTTTGCTTTGCGATGAAGGATCCCTGATTTCCCTATCGGAAGAAACCCATGGCCCCAGTAGGCTTCGACCCTGCTGGGTCTCTACGGTTTTGGTGACATTTCTTTTGTTACGCGTGGAACCGGGCACAGTATAAAAATGGAACTCAGGCTCGGTCTTTATACTGTGCTCGGTTCCACGCATATCTAAAATCCCGATTTCCAGGCACCGTAGGCGCGGGCTTGCGGACGGCGAGCCATGGGTAGCTCGCTGTCTGATCGTCCGATAACCGACCGGACCGAGCCCAAGTCGTCGATGGCGCGTATTCTTCGTGCACCTCAAGGAGCTGTCAGCAAAAGTAGAGGCCCAGCCTGGTAGCTGAAGGCAGACGGGGTCGAAGCCTACTGGGTTCATGGGGCGGCTTCTGAAAGGAAGGCTCGGCCCCGGTACGATAGGCAATGAAGGAACGGGGTAGGTTTTTAGTCAGTAAGAGTCTGACACTATTTCCCGCTCCGCCCTATCATAAAAAAAAACTCGGGCTCGATCCGAATGGCGAGCTACATATTGCTCATCGACAGCACGCACGCCTACGGGGTGGCTGGAAATTAAGAACGCTAAGGGAAACTAAGAGTACAAGAGTGGCTTTTTGGTCAGTAAAAGTTTGACACAGTTATTTTTGTTTTGGCTGTTTGTGCACTTAGCCAGTGTCAGGCTTCAGGCTCCATACAAACTTCTGACCCCCGTTTTACCCCCTTAGGCCCCTTAGGGTGGCGTTTTGTAAAATCCGTTCTTTTTTTTTATTGATAGGCTCGTGTATGACCAACATCTCACCGGACGATGGAGCACGCATGCTCCCTGTAGGGTGTAGACATCCGCTAAGATTTATAGATTGAAGTCTATAAATCATAAATTTGCGAAAACTCAATGGAAATCAAGACAATATCACGTGTATCCAAAATATCTGAAGAAAGATGTGCATTTAACATTATAATCACGTAAGAGAGGTGGCCCCGACTTACGAGTTGTAGGTCGCCGGTTCAAAGCCAGCCAGGCGCATTACTTTGTGTAATTTATTTCATCACCACTGCTCTCAAAACGGTGAAGAAACATGTAATAGAACCAACAATTCGAAGACATGTGACATTCACCAACCCGCACTGGGCCCGCGTGGTATATTACGGCCCATTCTCTCTCCTAGAGAGGTGGCCTAAGTCCCAGCAGTGGGAACATTATAAAGCTGATGCTATGCTATATAACTACAACCGGCTGTTAAGCAAGATTGGCGTGTTATGATGTCATGCTATGATAGTTCACCTGCTCCAAAGATCACGATGGTTGACCTAGATAAGCGTGAACTTTGGTAATGCTCGGTGATCCACAACTACAGTTATTGATTTACTTTAGCCGTTCAACTTTGAGCCTTTATAACTTACAAGCTGTTCTCCGCGGTTTCACCTGTGTCTTTGTTTACTGATGCGCTTACGTGAGTTGTAATACTTAAGGGCCGTTGGTAGTCACAGAGTATTTTGTATGAACTCCGCCCGGGACTATATCGACTTCGCGGCCCCGAAACAGCGGTTTTATTTACATAAAATAAATAAAACAATAACTATTCAAGATCTTCGTTTTTGCGAGCCGCTTTTAAATAATAAGATTTATTTGTTTTTGTGTTTTTTTTTTTTGCTGCTTTCAAAACGGTGAAGTAAAACATAGTGAGGAAACCAGCATGTTCCAGAACCAAAAATTCGAAGCATCCAACCCGCACTGGGCCCGCGTGGTGGATTACGGCCCATTCCCTTTCTTAGAAAGAAAGCCTATGTCCCAGCAGTGGGAACATTAAAAGGCGGATGATAATGATGATGATGATTTTTTTTGTCAAATATTTCCGTAACGTAATCTCGTAGATAAACCACATTTGAAATCGTAAATTAGGGTCAGATTCGCGAATTTTTTTTTATCAAGCCAACTAATTTATATCATGTTTTGATTTTTGCCTGGCGCTTGGTCATGTAGTCAATTTTAATAATAAAACCCGTGCCTACGGTGGTTGTAGGTTTGTAGTGCAGCAGTCATTTCAGTTAATGGAGCGCAGTCCTGTCGATGGTCAGCAGGGTATGGAGAAGACGTACTGGCGCGCGCGTTTTGATGCCACGGGATGTCACAGCACAACCTGCCGTGTCAAGCTGTGCCACGCCGTCAGTGAGTGCCGACCCTTAGAGCGGTTACGCACTAAGTCCGATCCGAATCCGATCCGTCAAAAACCCGCTCTTATCCCACTGCTTTTAAGCACGCAATTGACAGTTTTCTGCACTAGTGCAGAAAAGTACTCACCCGCCACAACTTTATTGTAAAGAAATAGTTCTACGCCTACTACGGGCACGGACCATAGTTTCATGGGCTCGGATCGGACGTAATGCGAAACCGCTCTTACGCCTTGATCAACCGTACCAAGTACAAGGGCGAAACAGTAAAATGTTGCTCGGCCGAGACAGTGATGTAAGCGGCCGAGCACTCGGTGCTATGTTCATACATACACTGTAGCACCCATTTGCCAGACTGCTTTTAAGTGTGTATTCCCATCTCACATTGTATGATATAATGATGTGTATTCATTGGGTCCACTGTGGTTTCTATAGCAGTTCCCATCAGGTGATTTCGGCAGTGAATCAAAACAAATGACAGTCTCACAGTAGGTGCGTGCGTAGTACATGTATATCGATGATGTATTACTACATAGTATAAAACAAAGTCGCTTCCCGCTGTCTGTCCCTATGTATGCTTAGATCTTTAAAACTACGCAACGGATTTTGATGCGGTTTTTTTAATAGATAGAGTGATTCAAGAGAAAGGTTTGTATGTATAATACATGCATAATATATTTAATATCACCATTGCACCCGTGCGAAGCTGGCGCGGGTCGTTAGTTATAATAATTGAGTATTACGGATGCATAAGAGCCAAAGAGCCAAAGCGGGCGCCCAAGCTGTCCCATACAAAAGTGCTCCGTCCGGGCAAGTCGTGCCAAGTTCTCCATGGACACGACTACATGCACACTGTTAAAATTGAACTAATGACACTGCGCATGTAACAATCCGGTTTCCGCTACGGGGACCGCCGCAAACGACACACGCGGCGTCACGCGACGGTAACCGTCACCCACTTAACGCAGCGTTTTTACTATTTGTTGTTATAGCGGCAACAGAAATACATCATCTGTGAAAATTTCAACTGTCTATCAAAGTTCATGAGATACAGCTTGGTGACAGACGGACAGACAGACAAATAGATAGCGGAGACGCGGAGTCTTAGTATTAAGGTCTCAAGGAACCCTAAAAAGACGTGGACGCGGTTCTAAATACAAATAGAATGGCCGTCTTAGCCTTCAGAGACGTCTGAAAACATTGAAATCGAAAGAATTAAATAATTGTGTAACAGTTCATCTTCAGTTAAACCATTTCGAATTTATCGTGGAGAAAGCGTATTTAACAAAAAATAAATAAGAATTGATCTTCGCGCAATTTATGGTTACAAGCGCTAAGAATTGCGTAACAATACAATAAAATACTTTGAGTATCTTGTTCCGAGAGGAAAACCTTGTCGCTCATCATCCTCTCTTCTCCTTCGTGTTCCTTCCCACTCTTCAAGTCGTTACAGTGGATCTTTTACCGTTCATGCTGTGCGCCTCTGGAATTCTTTTCCACACACATTGAGGGCTAGCCCTTCGTTGGAGGTTTTCAGGGGGAGAATTAAGGAACATTTTCTTTCAATATGACACGTAAATATGTACTTATGTATAGGTTTTTATTAGTTTATTTATTATATGTATGTATAGTGTGCTGTACACATATCTATTTAGTTTATTTTTTAGTTTTAAGTTAGTCTTAATAATATATGTGATTAAATTTTGTTGTGCATGTTTGTTTTGTTATCCTCAAATATAAAGTTTATCTCTAATTTTTTTTTCATGAATGGTTTGCTGTAAGAAAACCCAATTATGAGTTAAGCTCGCCTATGTACATCCACTGACCTATTTTTTAATGTGTAAAATGGTATGTACAATAAAAGAAAGAATAAATAATAAAGAAAATAAAATTGAATTAACTCTAATGTACACTAAAGTAGTTTTTTTTTTAAATATACACCGTTAAATTTTGGTCGTTTTGATACCGCGGAGGGTCGACATGATTTGTAAAAAGAAAATTAAAAAATAAAGTACTTCTTTTTTAAACTCTAATTAATTTACGCATGTACAAAATTAATTTATTTAAGTAAACGACAGCTGAGCAAGGCCAATGAACTGTAGGTAGTTAGTATGCAACGACTGACAACTACCTACAAGGTCATTGACTCGTTTACTTAAAGAAATTAATTTCATCTTTAATTTTATCTTTATAAATCGATAGTGTTTCATGTACCGAATCAACCCTCCGCGGGATAGCTTATATTGAGAGTGGTGGCAGAGTGGTATTGGCCCCGACTTACGAGTTATAGGCCGCGGGTTCAAACCCAGCCAGGCGCATTACTTTGTGTAATTTATTTCAACACCACTGCTCTCAAAACGGTGAAGGAAAACATCGTGAGGAAACCGGCATGTCCTAGAACCGAAAATTCGAAGACTTGTGACATCTACCAACCCACACTGGGCCCGCGTGGTGGATTACGGCTCATTATTCCCTCTCCCAGAGAGGAAGCCTGACTCCCAGCAGTGGGGACATTATAAGACTTATGCTATGCTATGCTATAGCCTATATTGAATCATGTTAGTCTTGTGGTCGTTGGTTTTGCCCTGCTTTCAAAAATACCCAGAGTAGGGTAGAGTCGCTACCTACTCCGATCCTTCAAACGGACGAAGCCGCGGGAAAAGCTAGTAGAACAATAAAATTAATCACTCTCCATACCTCCCTACGCTTCAATATCAAAGGTATGACGACAGTCGAAAACAGCTGACTAGCGCCCTACAGCGCGGACAAAATCGATACGTTGAGGTACGGGGGCGTTTGTTACGCATGCTAACAAACTTACAACCTGTTCAACAATTACGTAGGTATTTGCCTTTTTTTTTGATGGAGATCATCAAATCAAAATCCAAAAGTATTTATTTGCAAGGCATACATTGTATAAAATGAAAGATCTTATATATAACCTAAGTCACTGTATTCTGCCTGCTAGCAAGCGTGCAAATGTATATTTATAGGGTGACTGGTAATTAGTGACCGATACTTAAACACGTGATTGTAGTCATGATAACAAACAACTTTTACTATGGGACCAAACCTGAAATCGCGAAAAAAATCAGTCAAGTTCAGATCATTTTGACCAGTTAGGCGATCATTAATGTACTGACCAACAGATTTTTTTCGTGATTTCAAGTCTTTTCCCATAGTAAAAGTTGTATGTTGTCATGACTACAATCACGTGTTCACTAATTACCAGTCAATTAACAGTTCAGTTTAGGACGTCAAATGGATCGCTTTAAGTCCTAGTGGTAGGGTCTAAATATAAGTCTTAGCATACCTATCAATAAATAAAAGCTGGGACGTTCAAATCTAGGTCATTTGACATTTAGGTTATAAACCTACTTGTGTATGTTGTTCTAGACTGTTTCGCGACAAGATTGTCTATGCTAAGCAGCCATATTGGATTTTGTTTAGCGGGTAATGGCGGGAAACGGAATGGAACTTTTTAAGTATGTTTTGAGAAAAACGTATGAAGTAAAAACATGTTTCAATTCTTACACTAGTTATAAGAAATCTGAAAGTTTGAACGGATAATTTTATGATAGATTTCTGAAACGGATGAATCGTAAATTATGCGTTTTGATTTCATTTGGTAGCTGTAACAGTTAGCTGATTTGTTTATGATTAGATAAATCGATTTAAAAAAAGAAAATAAAAAAAAGAATACAAAAATGTAAACAATTTTTTGATTTTCCTCGAAATTATAGACAGGATTGTAAATATCTCACGGTGAAACCATTGGCACATCTATTTAGGTTCTTCATTATTATTTTTTTGTGTAATTCAGTGCAGTGTATTTTGAGAACTTTTTAGAGGTGTTTCTTAAGGACTGTCCTCATTTTTCTGTTTTGTACTAAAACATGAAATAAATAAAAGAAGTTTTAAAAAATTAATGGCATTATGTGGTAGCCCATTTCTTCAGAAGCTTTATGGCTCAAATATGTTAAAAGCCGAGTAAAAAGAAAGGATTTTTTTGGCGGGATATCTTCAAGTGTAGTTCAGTGGCTGTTTTAATTATTCGCAAATTGATTCCTAGTGGATATTGTGATGTAAAATTGTTGTAGTTTTGTATCTCAAGTGTCTGCGCAACTGGACAATATGTGGGATCATTGAAACAGGCGCGATCTTGGTAAAATGGAGCTGAGAATTTTGTTGTATTGTAATGTTGAGTAACCCAGCGAAGTTTGCCGAAATCGTTGACTTGATACATTTGCTGCCAAATCTGCAAAAACATTAGAATGTGTAGGCACACCCATAAGCTAATTGTAAATAAATTTCATTCATACGAAGACATGGCTTTAAAGACATAGTATCCAAGACATAGTATACACTTAACAAAAAAAAAAAAAGAATAATAGTAGAAAGAAGTTATGGTGCACTCGCGTGAAACCGCGGTACACGACGAGTTATACATACATATGTATACCTATATGTTGTCGTTCCCCTCATCTCTTGAATGTCGTAAACAGCTGATCAATAAATATTTAAACAGACAGCTATTTAGCTTGTAAATCAACGCTTTTACAAATAGAAGCTATTCGTTTTTTTACAAGTTTGATTTAATCGTTTTTGGCATCTTTTAAAAAAAAACTTTGTACTTACTTACAAAAAGAAAATCTACTTCACTACAAAAAAAAGACACATTAGGTATAATCGTTCAATATAACTGTAATATCGGAAATCAGTATTTCTGTGTTTTTTTTTTTTTTTTTTTTTTTTTTTTTATGGTAGGTAAAATCATCCAATGACAAATCCCGCCCTTGGGCGGAGCGGGAAGTAGTGTCAGACTCTTACTGACTAAAAACCTACCCCGTTCCTTCGTAGCCTATCGTGCCGGGGTCGAGCATTCCTTTCGGAACTAACCCATGACCCCAGTAGGCTTCGACCCTGCCTGCCTGCAGTTAGCAGGCTGGGCCTCTTCGGTGTGCTGACAGCTCCTTGAGGCGCGCGGGAACAGAACGCGCCGTCGACGACTTGGGCTCGGTCCGGTCGGTTACCGGACGATCGGACAGCGTGCTACCCATTGCACGCCGTCCGCAAGCCCGCGCCTACGGTGGCCGGAAATCGGGATCGGAATCCCGGCGGCGGCTGGGGCGAGCGCCCCGTTGCCTCTGCCTGATGCGGTCGGCCTCCTCCTTTGCTAGCATTACTGCTTCGCAGAAGGAGGCGACCGCCTGCCATCCCTCCTCACTACGGACCATGGCCTGAACCAAGGCCCGGCGAGAGAGATCGCTGCCGCCGATCGCCCCCACGAGGACACGGCGATGCTCCGCCCAGGCGGGGCACACCTCTACAGTGTGCTCCACCGTGTCCTCCGGATGTTCCGCACAGTGGCGACACCCGGGCGAATCCTCCGCACGAATCCGGAACAGGTACTTAGCGAACTTTCCGTGTTCGGTAAGCACCTGCGTCGTGCGGAAGTTGAGAACGCCGTGAGGTCTTTCCAGAGTATTTCTGTGTTATTTAACACCGACTTCCAAAATTCGTTATTTTGAAAGTTTTTAGTATTTTTTCGTAGTTTAGTCGTATTTATTTAAACAAAATGTTTAAAAAAAAAAACGATGCCAAAAAGAAATGAAAACAGTCAAAATTTTAAATTTAGATCGTAACTAACTTTGTTATTTATAAAATTAACTCGATCAATAAAAAGTTCTTTATTTTAAGGATAGAAAGTTATCAATTCAAATTTACAACCTGTCTCCATTTTGTTTCAATGAAAACCTAACCTATTTTGTGCCTTGCGTAACAGGCAAACAGTAGTCTGACAAAATCTAGGGAAGGAAGTTCTACGCATGCGCGACGCAAGCACGTGCGGGGTCACTGACCTTGCCACGATTAAAAGACAGATTTGGATACACGTAAACAAATTGTTCGTTCACTTCAATGGCCTATTTTTGATATACCTACATGGCTGGTTTTGTTGTGAAGATTGGTGTTTTAGAGGTAACTTGTACAGCAATGGATAATGAACAAGATTTTCACCATAGAGTAGGGTTGCCAATCGTACTTTATAAACGAGTCAATGACCTTGTAGGTAGTTGTCGGTCGTTGCGTACTAACTACCTATAGGTCATTGAACTCGCCCAGCTGTCGTTTACTTAAAGAAATTAATTTCGTACATGCGTATATTAATTCGAGTTTGAAAAAAAGTACTTTATTTTTTAATTTTATCTTTATAAATCGCTAGTGTTACATGTACCGAATCGACCCTCCGCGGGATTAAAACGACCATAATTTAACAGTGTATAAGCTCTAATTTCTTCCTCAGGTTATTCCAGGACGTTTTGATCGATATTTTTATATTTGTTCTACCTGTTTACTAAATATAGACATGTCCAGCTCTTTGGACAGTCATTAAATCTAATTTTGCAGGATTGGGGTATATTTGTAGCTATACAAGAGAGCTGTGGTGGCCGAATGGCAACGGCCCCGACTTACGAATTGTAGGTCGCGGGTTCAAACCCAGCCAGGCGCATTACTTTGTGTAATTTATATCTATTATTACCACAGCTCTCAAAATCGTGAGGAAACCGGCATGTCCTAGAACCAAAAAAATCGAAAACATGTGACATCCACGCAATGGGCCCGCGTGGTGGATTACGGCCCATTCCCTCTCTTAGAGAGGAGGCCTGAGTCCCAGCAGTGGGAACATTAAAAGGCTGATGATGATGTTGATTTGTAGCTTTACAGCGCTTTGGTATCGGCGTTATTTGTTGATCTGCCGCGTTTTTCGAGTCTGTCCGTGGATGACGAATTGGCGAGTGAGAGAAACCCATCGGTGTTCCTTTAGTTATTTTTTAAGGTTCCATAAATCGACAAATGGAACCCATATAAGATCACTTTTTTGTCCCTCTGTCGGTCTGTCTGTCAAGACCCTTTATCTCGGGAACGCGTGGAGGTATCGAGTTGAAATTAAAACTGTATACTCAGGTTTGATATCCCTTGAAGCTGTGAAAAAATCAAATTTCTAGGTTAACGGAATTAAAAGATACGGCCGTTTATGTCGCAAAAAACGTATTTATATTTCGACACTCTCATGGAAATTATTTATAGGATACTTCTCGTTGTCCTAGAATCCTGAAATTTGGCATGAAGCAAGGTAACAAGTATAGGAATAAATCTGAAAACTGTAAATTTGTAGTTACTTCACAAAAAAATAGTTAATTTTTTCGATTCGGAAAAATCTTCGAAACTCATTAAATTATTTACATAGGTAAGTTTCTTCAGAACCGTCAGTGCGCAAATCCGAGTCGCGCTTGCCCAGTTTTTTTTAAAGGGCTCAATTCCCTATGTACTAGGGCAGCATAAACAACAAGGAGGCTCATAATAATAGGATTGAACAAGAATAGACGTCTTGCAAAACGGATTATAAACGTGTCGACTATCGCGTTATTTGCTTAGCCTTTTCACGCCCTAGTTTCTTCTAAATAACCATAAGTCTTGTAGGAATAAATATCAGTTAACGCGTTGACAGAAGCAGCTTTTTTTTTTTTGTTATTTCTGTTGTGCCCAGATTAATTATAGAAATTGATACACTTCATGATATGGCCACGTAAAACTGGCCAGGGGGCTTACTCTCGAATTTTATTCCGATCGTTCGACATTGGAATTGTAACGTTAGGTATTCTTGAATTCGATGCTAGCGAGAAATTGGTTTAAAATTGCGTGACCACACGCCAAGCCATCCCCATTTTACTTAGTTTCCCAAAAAGGTCACGCAATTTGGCGCTAGCATCGAATTCAAGAGTACCTAACGTCACAATTCCAATGTCGACCGATCGGAATTAAGCTCGAGAGTAAGCCCCCAGACCGTTTTAAATGTTAAAGTTTGATAATATTGTTTTTAGTTAGTAAATCTTGCACTATCTCCCGCTCCACCCAAGGGCGGGAGATGTCACTGCAAGATTTTCCCACCTAAAAAAATCGTCCGTAGCAAAAAACGGTAACAAAACACGTTTGTTGTATGGCCCCTAATATGTATTTTATTCTGTTTTTTTTTAATTTGTTGTTATAGCGGCAACAGAAATACATAATCTGTGAAAATTTCAACTGTCTAGCTGTCACGGTTCATGAGATACAATCTGGTGACATACGGACGGACAGACGAACAACGAAGTGTTAGCACAGAATTGGTCATAATAATAGGGTTCTGTTTTTCCGTTTGGTTACGGTACAAAAGGGTTTTTTATTTCACTCTTTAGTTCTAGTAGATACCCCTCAGCCAAACTTAAATAGATACCTTCCGCCATTCCGTTCCATCATCAAATCATCATGACAATTCTAATAGTACCAAACACGGCTAAGATATACTGATTTATTACAAAAATCCGGTACCTACTTTCCGGCTTCATCATCAGATCAGTTCTATGTATTCTCTCCCCTTTTTCCTTCAGTCAGTCACCGACTACATGTATAAACAAAGCAATTTTACGAATATTCTGCTATGATTTTTTGAAGAGTTCCGTTCTATATTTTCGTAGTTCAACATCAGATGAAAACAATATTTCTATGGAACCAACTCGGGACTATAATCTTTCAATCAAAACAAAAATTGTCAAAATCGGTCCACAATTGAACACACATAAAAAAAAATACATACAATCGAACATAGGACCTCCTCTTTTTCGAAGTCGGTTAAAGAGAAAAAAGTTATATAATATAATATTTCCACAACTATCACTCAACACCGTCTAGTCCCAAGCTAAGCAGAGCTTGTGTTATGAGTACCAGACAGCTGATAAACATACTTATATATTTCTAAATACAAATCACACCCAGACACAGAACAAATGATCGTGCTCATCACACAAGCATTTGTCCTGGGTAGGAATAGAACCCACGACCTCCGGCATAGTAGCCAGGGCCACTAACCATTATACCAACAGGCCAACTTGTGTTTAACTAGATTTTTAAATAAAAGAAGCTACTGACTACGATTGTTTAATTGACATTAATATTAGTCATCTAACTTCAGTTAAATGACTTTAAATATATTCTGTACCTCTACCATGAGTTTTAAGCAATAGTATTCGTCGCTTCTCGATATCGACGCCGTAAATATTTTGTATGGCAAATTTTGGTTCTGCAAGTGACCGCTAGAGGCGCTGCAGCCATACAAAATATTTACGGCGTCGATATCGAGTAGCGACGAATACTATTGCTTAAAACTCATGGTAGAGGTACAGAACATGTTCCACAGCCGTGTTAGTCGTAACACGGACAATAACTACTGATTTTTAGTACTGACCTAGAAAAAGGTTTCATGCATATAATTACTGACTACCTAGCTCGAGTACTACCTATAGCAGTCAAACCACACTTGATATACGATGACAGCCGCTGCTCTTCATTGGTTGGAATCTCGACGGCCGCCTTCGTTCCTTCTTTGCCTTTGCGTTTCAGCTTTTAGGGTTTTTTTTTCTTATGGTATATAAAATCATCCAATGACAAATCCCACCCTTGGGCGAAGCGGGAAATAGTGTCAGACTCTTACTGACTAAAAACCTACCCCGTTCCTTCGTTGCCTATCATACCGGGGCTGAGCCTTCCACTCAGAAAACGGCCCTTGACCCCAGCAGACTTCCTGCCTGCAGCTAGCAGGCTGGGCCTCTACGGTTCGCTGACAGCTCCTTGAGGCGCGCGGGAACAGTACGCGCCGTCGACGAATTGGGCTCGGTCCGGTTGGTTACCGGAGGATCGGACAGCGTGCTACCCTTATAGGGTTTCCATTTCGTAAGTAAACCCATGGCCCCAGTGGCCTAGCAGAACCAAAGCCTACTGACTTTAGTTCTGCTAGGCTCCTACGATTTTGCTGACATCTCTTCGAGGCACGCGTGTAACAATACGCGCTTTCGACGACTCGGGCTCTGTCCGGACGGTTACCCGATGGAAGGACGGCGAGCCCACGCCCATGGTTGCTGGAAATTGAAGTCGAGGTCCCGTTGACTGGGGAGGACGTCCCCTAATGCGAGCGGCAGCCTCCTTCGCTTGCATTATTGCTTCGCAGAAGGAGGCAGCCTCCTGCCATTCCTCGCTCATTGCCTGTGCAAGGGCACGACGCTAAGGGTCGCCGCCGTCGATTGCTCATTCGAGAACATGGCAGTGCTCCTCCCAAGCGGGGCATGATTTTCTTTTGTTTTTAGGTGGGAAAATCATCCAATGACAACATCTCTCGCCTATGGGCGGACCGGGGGATAGTGTCAGAATTTACTGACTAAAAGCCACTTCGGTTTCTTTTATGCCTGTTTCAGGGCGTCGGGTTTCACTTTCACTTTACCCATGGCCCTAGTAGGATTCGACCCTGGTGTGGCCACTACGGTTTATTGACATCTGGTTGAGGCGTGGAACGATACGTGCTGTTGACGACTTGGGCCCGGTCCGGGCGGTTATCGGACGGTTGGACAGCGAGCTATCCATTCCTCGCCGTCCGCAAGCCCGCGTCTACTGTGAAGGAGCATGATAGGTGTCACATGACTTCGAATTTTTGATACTATAGGACATGTTTCCTCACGATGTTTTCCTTCACCGTTTTGAGAGCAGTGGTGATAAAATAAATTACACAAAGTAATGCGCCAATGCTCAGATGGACCGGGAAAAACTATTATTATTATTAGTTGGTTATTCCGGGAAAACATTTTCCAAATTGAATAAGAGATATATAAGAATAAACATATATTATTATTAAAGAAAGTTACACGTGTCCGGAAAAGTTTCATAATTAACATAGTAACAAGAACCCAATATCTTCTATCTATATAGAGTGACTGGTAATTAGTGACCGATACTTAAACACGTGATTGTAGTCATGATAACAAACAACTTTTACTATGGGACAATTTTACTATATACACAATGTTTTATTATATTTGATATAAATTAGTGCTTGACTGCGATCCCACCTGATGGTAAGCAGTGATGCAATCGTTGGTGGTGAGGCGCACTAGTTTATTAAGAGCCTATTCATACTATCCGTGAAGACACCCAAATTATAATCGGACGGGAAGACCGCAGCAGGCAAATTGTTCCAGTCCTTCGATGTACGCGGTATAAAAGATGAGGCGAAACGCTTAGTCCATCCTTTTGCTCGAGTCGCATCCAGCTTGTCCCTTGCTGCCCAGCGACGCCCTAAGCCGAGGTCCCTACCCCACAGGGGGTGCCCTTAGCGTGGTCGCTTAGTTTGTAAGTTTAGTTAAGTAGGCCCTGGCTGGAGGCTTTGATTCTCGAATCGAGGCCGCCACTGGCAAGTCCGGTTAAGCAGCCGACAACCTCATAGGATGACCTGCGACAGGCAACACAAAAAAAAAAATAGTTCATCCAGTCCGAAGAGGTTTTAACAACGTAAGGGTGGATATTCGCCGTATACGTCAGGTTTTCCGATGGTAGAAATGAAATGATGGAATCAAGTCATGCAATATTGGCGTTCGTAATGTCCTCATAGCTGATAGAGGCTTTTACAAGAATACTTACTTCTCTTGCACAGTTTTATTGTAGTTTAGTTGCTAAATGCCCCATTCATACACTTCATATATGTAAGTGATGTCAGCCACAGAGTTTGGAAAAACTACGGCGGCCATTTTTTAAGGGGGAAACAATAAAATAATAATAATATTTCACAACTATCACACAACGCCATCTAGTCCCAAATTATGTAGAGCTTGTGTTATGAGCACTAGACTATTATATTTTACATAATTTGTTTTTTTTTTTATTGATATATACTAATGCTTGACTGCAATCCCACCTGATGGATTTTTTTATGGTAGGTTAAATCATGAAATGACAATTCCCGCCCTTGGGTGGGGCGGGAGATAGTGTCAGACTCTTACTGACTAAAAACCTACCCTGCTCCTTTCATTGCCTTCGTCCCAGGGCCCCAGGTTTTATTTTTCACATAACCTTTGGCCTCAGAAGGCCGAACCTGGTGGGCCCCTACAGTTTATTGACAACTCCTTGAGGCGCGCGGGAACAGTGCACGCCGTAAACGACTTGAGCTCGGACCGGTTTGTTACCGGACGGACGGACAGCGAGCTACCCATTGCCCGCCGTCCGCGAGCGTCCTACCTGATGGTAAGCAGTGATGCAATCGTTGATGGTGAGGCGCACTGTTATTATAGTAACACCCAGACATAGAACCCGCAACCAAGACAAATATTTGTCTGGGGTGCGAATGGTACCCACGATCTCCGGTGTAGCAGTCAGGCCAAACTTAGAGGATTATTTTAATGATGAGTTAAATTGAATGAAAAACAAATGGCCCGTTTTAAATTTTTGAGAAAGACTTGAATGTAACTTGGAACGAAATTGAAAGAAACAATAAAATAAATATTAATTACAAAAACTGTTTTGAAAAAATACATAAATAATTGATGGATTGCAAGTATTCTTTTTGCGCTTAACTTTTAATAAACGTACATACATACATATTCTTATTTCTAAACACATCCATGATATAGACAAATTGTTAGTGAGAGCGGTGGTGGCCGAGTGGTAACGGCCCCGACTAACGAATTGTAGGTTGCGGGTTCGATCCCAGCACGCGTATTACTTTGTGTAATTTATTTCATCAGCACTGCTCTCAAAACGGTGATGGAAAACATCGTGAGGAAACCGGCATGTACTAGAACCAAAAATTCGAAGACATGTAACATTCACCAATCTGCACTGAGCCCGCGTGGTGGATTGCGGCGCATTCCCTCTCCTAGAGAGGAGGCCTGAGTCCCAACAGTGGGAACATTAAAAGGCTAATATTGTTAAAATGCTAATATAGATAAATTACACCCAGACACAGAACAAATAATCGTGTTAATCACACAAACATTTGTCGTGGGTGGGAATCAAACTCACGCCCTCGGCCATAGCAGTCAGGGTCACTAACCACTAGACCAACAGGCCAGTCAAAAATAAGTATGTGTAACAGTTTTTTAGTACTCATAACACAAGCTCTGCTTAGCTTGGGCCTAGACGGCGTTGTGTGACAATTGTGAAAAAAAAAAAAACAAAGTTAATTTACTATTCAGAGAAAACGTGGCATCTAGGTATTCCTTGTTCTGTGTGTCACTCACTAGTCAGAGTAATAATCATCTACTATGGAGGTCACACGTAATGAGGGACATCCTCCCAGCTGAGCTAGCCGACATCCGAAAAGGGGAGTTGTGTGTTGTGTATGACATGTATGAGAATCGAGTTGGTTTGTGATTCCGGTGTTAGGATTTTTGATTTGTATGGACTTCCTCCGAGGTGACGGTTGCGAGTTCAAAGTCAAACCCAGACAGGCCGCTAAGCTAAAATCGGCAGTGCCGCCCGCCGCAACGCAGAATTTCGCGGTGTGTGCCGCGGCGCGAAAACCATAGCTTTATTAAATGCATATAACCCGTATATTCTTTGTCGTTTATTTAAAATAGAGTAATGTCTTCTTAATAACAAATAAGCATAAGTTTATTACGATCCATGGCAGAGAAACGTCTATTAACATTAAAAAATCTCGAAAAACTGGTTATCCTTGTAAGATACGACAATAAACGCTGAAAGTTGCATTGCAGCGACGCGAAAAAAGGCGGCGGGCGGCACCGCCGCAACGCGGTTATGTGTTCCGGCCCTAAGAGAGAATTTCCCAAAATTTTTCCCCATAAGAAATGAAAAAGAGTCCAAAATTTGTATAGAGAAACCTACCTTTACGTAACCGAAGCCGTTGCAAAAACTAGTAATCGTTATTCCTTATAATTTAGAAATCGTTTTTGATAATTAAGAAAAGTAATTTCATTAGTGAAGCCTCTGAAAATCTGTCTTTTCCCGCCAATTTTCTTCTGTCAAATTTTTTTTTCATGTTTGTGGTTATGGTATATGAAGACTTTTTAAATTAGGTTTTTTTTTGTCTCATTAAACTAGGAATGATAACTGGTAATGATAATGTAGCTATTTTTCATAACAAAAAATCGAATATACATTATTAACTTATCAATACATAAGTTTATTTATCTCATATCTTTGTATATGAGTAGTCAATTGTTAGTGAGTCAAATAAATAAAATAAAATAAACATTTTTGATGCGTTTTGTTTTATTTTTTACTTTATTTCTTGACCATGGTTACTTACAAACTCACACAGGCTTGAAAAACCTCTGAAAATTTGTCTTTTCTCGCCAATTTTCATCTATCAAATTATTTGTTCATTACTCCTTGTTTTTTTTTTTTTTAAATAGGTTTTACTTTGACTTTGAACAATTTTTTATATAAAAAAATCATGCAAGCATTTTGTTCCACATATTAGATTGCCATATAAATTAAATACCTACCTACCGCACTACCTTGAGAAAAATCGATCGTTGTGGGAATTAGGTCTTCTGCATTGCATTTAGTATTCAACTTCGTACTAACTCATTAACTATTGATTTTAATGACAGCGGTAACAAAGAAACTGCGTCATAGACAACATGTGCATAGCGTCCCATTCAATGACGTGGCGTATCAGTAAATTGACATTTGATGGCTGAATATGTGATACCTTTGCTTAGTAGAAGGGATGGGAAATCTATACAACTATATAGTATATAACTACATCGTATAAAACAAAGTCGCTTCCCGCTGTCTGTCCCTGTGCATGCTTAGATCTTTAAAACTACGCAACGGATTTAGATGCGGTGATTCAAGAGGAAGGTTTATATGTATAATACATGCATAATATATTTAATATTATCTTTGCACTCGTGCGAAGCTGGGGCGGCTCGCTAGTGCCTAATAAAATTCTTGCGACAGTTTGCTATTGTGTGGAAGCCTTCGTTGACCCTTCAATAATTAACTATGCGACACTGTTACCGTGAATACGACGAAGTTATTTGCCGCAGTACGACATTTAGCTCTAATACTGCGGTATTTCGAAACTGCTTCGACAGTCTTGTGATAGCAAAGACGGGCTTTCCTCACTCGCTTATCGTCAACGTCAATCATGGTTTATTAAAAGCTTCTTGCTTCATCTAACACAATCGAAATTAAATTTGATGAAGAGGCAACGTGAAAAAGAGCGATAACGCATGACAACTCTGTTGTATTCGGTAATTCCGAGATTTACTCGAATATTTCACAAAACTTGTTCCAAGAAATACGTGATTTTTTAAAACCCTTAAAAGTTTTTTCACAAAAAATAGTCGTCATTCAAAATCTCGATTATATGTGCAAAGCTTCTCTAAAAGTACTTTTGCATTATGGAGGGCCAAAGTCCACGTAAAATAGCAGATTTTCAGAGGTCTTTGGCTTGGCTGACTTTTACACAAATTTTACCTACTTATGTTTTGATTTCTTTATAAGCCTAGATAATGTCCACAAGATATCTGTGTATCCAAAATATCTGAAGAAAGATGTGTAATAGCATCATAATCACGTAAGAGCGGTTGTATGAAAACGTACCTCGGGTTGACCGCTCTTAAGTATTTCGGGGAGTGTGCGTCGGAATAGAGAAGCTTCAAAGTTGGTAATGCGAAAAAGAAGTCCGACATGGTTTTTGACGTCAAAGGCCATGACACCCGCGCGGCAGCCATAGAAAACGGCGTGTTGACCAATTTTGATAAAGAATAGCATAGCACAGCTTCAACCTTATAATGTTCCCACTGCTGGGATTCAGGCCTCCTCTCTAGGAGAGGGCATGGACCGTAACGCGGGTATAGTGCGGGTTGCTGAATGTCACATGTTTTCGAATTTTTGGTTCTAAGACATGCCGGTTTCCTCACGATGGCATGTCCGATTTTGATATTGTTTCCAGAACATTTATTTTATTTTTGTATATAATTTTTTTTTTTTTACGGTAGGTAAAATCATCCGATGACAAATCCCGCCCTTGGGCGGAGCGGGAAATAGTGTCAGACTCTTACTGACTAAAAACCTACCCTGTTCCTTCCCTGCCTTGGTTCCAGGGCCCTGGTATGCATTTTCATACCTTCCCAGAACCCCAGAAGTACCGGTACATGGTGGACATTCCATCCATACATACTAAACGTTTTGAGAACACATTAATTGTGCATACAGCTAAGGAGTGGACTTATCTGCCAGACTCTGTTTCCAGATAGCTACAACCTCGAGCTCTTTAAGTCAAGATTGAATAGGTTACTTCAAGGCAAGCGTTCTTCACCTCCCGCTCCACCCTAGGGCGCGAGCATATTAGATGATTTACCACCGCAAAACAAAAAATGCATATCTGACCTTCACCCAATATAACTGTAGCGACATCTATGGCAACACATAAGAACTAATCCTGCATCGCGCAAGTAAAGTTCTCCGCTCGATTTGAAAATATAGAATAGCCCGAAAATCATCTATCAGGCAGTAATCCACCAGACATAACACCTTTCTGGTCGCAGAATCCTCTCTTTTCAACGGAGGTATGTGGGACTTTACTCTCTGTTCCACCTACCTCTAAATAACTTATCAAAATATCGTCCACCAGTCGCAGCGACAAATCGCAACTCTGCGGCGAACGTTAACTCGAGTCAGCATTGCGACATTTGGCGTGTTAGCGGGTGCTGCAATACGACATTGGCTACGTGCTATATGCGATACGGGTATGTCAAGGCGAATGCATCGTTTTAGGTAAGCAGAAGACCAACGCACTTATTAGTAACAGATATTATCAAGATTTTGTAAGAAAAAAACAAATTATATACAAATAGACATCAAATTAAACGGACTAAGGCAGTTATTTTTACAGTAACTGCACAATAATGTTATAATTTTCTTGATCCATGGTCACACTCAATTAGGTACTTAGTTAAAAATATAAAATATACCATAGAGATATTTACAGAAAAAAATACAGGATGCACAATAAACTCTATTGTTTTATAGATGAAAACAACAATAACTCAATAAAAAATCTTAATAAGGTCATTACCACTTGGCAATGAAACTATATACTTAATTAAACATTCATTAATAAAATACCATCACGTTCATAAATATTAACAAAGTTATTTAAACGTTATTAGCGACTATTTAAAAAGGTTATTATCGTTACTCGATCGAATACCGCTGGCATGGCATGCTAGATTCAAAAAATATTATTTCAAATTTGGAACGTTTGTCGATCCTATTTTTTTTCCATTCGCGTAGTCCGTCGCAGCGGAGTCACACGATTTTTCGAAGAAAAATATAGAAACGTATTTTTGCAATATTTTTTCTCGTTCATAAAATCGCAATTTCGAAAGTAATCGTGTAAAATATTATGTCGGTGCATACTATTCCTCTGGTTACACCTTTTATTAGAGGCCCGAGGTTCCCGTATAGAAAGAGTGAGTGTTTTCTATTATTATTTTTTTTCCTTTATTTTCAAACAGCCTCCACAATGAGATGGGCAGAGAACAATATTATTCGTAAAAAAAAAATCGCTTAAAATTTTATTACAATTGTTCAAGCTTTAGCGCTTCAAAATGTCACTGCCTGTCTTAGAGAGATCAGTCATAAGATTTTCAGTGCACTTTTATGGAGAATCAACTAAAAAAACCCGACTGTTTTTCTGAGTATTCATGAAAAACAGGCGGGTTTTTTTATTTTTTTTTAAATTACCGTTTTTTTATATTTTCAGCTTTATTTCCAGTACATTTTATGCTGAAATACCATATTTCAGTAGTGTATTAGTCTACCGTAAGAGTGAAACTCTATGTAAACTTTACGCGTTTTCTTCAAATTGTGCGTTTTTTACAGGTTTAAATTCTGGTCCTTATTTTTTTTTATGCCTCATTATAAAACTGCTTTCGCGTATGTTTATCCGCTAACCACGCATTGGAGTATTGACGCGTTTTTCTAATAGAAAGAGGAATAACCGAGGTAGGTTTATATGTATAATTTACACGCGTACAAAGCCGGGACGCGCCACTAGTCTAATGTATAAAAATGTCTTGTCATAGTGTTTGCTACCGAACTCCTTCGAAACGACTTGGCCGATTTTGACAATTTGGTAGGTTTGAGAATAGATCGTAGGCTGTTCACTCTTTCTCACACAATATTTCAAATTCTGATTACTTACTGCTTCATTTTATATCAAACTAGCGACCCGTACCAGCTTCGCACGCTTCCCCATATTATGCATGTATTATACATATAAACCTTCCTCTTGAATCACTCTATTTAAAAAAAAAAACCGCAACGTAAAGATCTAAGCATACATAGGGACAGACAGCGAGAAGCTCTATACTATATAGTGATTTCGATACTGTTGTCTGTAAAAGATTTCTTTTTAATGTTATTTGTATAAAAATGAGCTCAGCAAATTGCCCCATTAGCGCCTGTAAGACAGGCCGTACAGTCGTCGAAGGACTGCAACAAAGCCTGCTGCGGTCTTTCCGTCTTAATATAATTTAGGAGTCTTCAAAGCTAGAGTGAATAGGCTCCTAATAAACTAGTATGCTTCACTATCAACGATTGCATCACTACTTACTATCAAGTGGCATCGCAGTCAAGCACTATAAAGTAGATCGACGTACGAGCCAATACCGCAGTTTTATAGAACGTCGGTTTTACTCGCGGCTCGTTGGTGCTGATCGACTAGTGAGTAAAACAGTTTTGAACGACGAGCCGAGTAGAAAACGAAGCAAACACGACGAGCCGCGAGCTGGGCTCATCGTTCGTATTGAAACGATACACCGGCGAGCTTTACCGACGAGCCATAAGACCGCCGTTTTACTCGCTCGTCGATCAGGGCCTTTATAGAAAAACAACGCCTTCCCTCCCCCCTACAGTCTGTAGGTGGAGGGATCTGCATGCTAAACTCTAGTTACAAAACATTATGAAAGATGTTATTTCATTAATGTTGTAACTCTCTTACTCATATATAACAAATCTATTTATCTCCCGTCTAAATAACTATTCTTTGGCATCCCTCCAAAATGGCGGACATTTTTTTTTATTAATGTCATTGACTTTGCTTACGATGGATGCTGTAAATGAAATATTGCAATAGATTGAGGAGAAATATGTATTGTTTCTCTATACAAACTTCCAATCTCAGTTTCATAAAATCCGTTCTTGGCGGATGTCGACACCCTATAAGGAACCTATCTGCCAAATTATAAGTTTGTAGGTGTTATAGTTTCTGAGATTTCGTGATTAATCAGTGAGTGGTATTTCGCTTTTACATATTTAGATTTCCCACGTAAAGAAATCTTATAGCTAATCCCAATTAAAACTATTGTAATTATCATTGAAGTTACACAATTGGGGAGCTGGCAGCCGTCTTCATTTAGTTGTCAAAATGGTTGCGTGGCTCTAGCGAACATGCCAAATACAAGCAAACGTATTGGCTATGTTTAGGGTTGAGTTATGGTAGATAAGTCTTTATCAAAACAGAATAACTAGCCTTGGAATAAATAAGCGATTTCTGTGTTTGACACGGGTGTAAAAAATCTACTAAATACACATAAAACATACAGTTCGTTCGACGGTTCTTGGCGCGCCTGAAGTTAGGCTCTGCGAACTTTAGCGCTTGTGCACTCGTAAAAAAATAAATGGTTTGAAAATATAAATGCCAATAGCAGTTGTTATTGCTGTTAACAACTGTTATTGGCATTTATTTTTATAAATCATTTGACGCACTTATTTTGAGCGCTAAAGTTCGCAGAGGCTAACTTCAGGCGCCCCAAGAACCGTCGAACGTACTGTACATATAAACGTATGGGTAGCTCGCCTTCCGGCCGTCCGGTTACCGTCCAGACCAAACCCAAGTCGTCAACAGCGCATATTATTCCACTCGCGCTTCAAGAATATGTCAGCAAACCGCAGGAGCCCAGCAGGGTTTGCTTCTGAAAGAAAGACTCTGCTATGGTATGAAAGGCAACGAAGGAACCCGTCCTCCCGCTCCGCCCGAGGGCGGGACATGACATTGGATGATTATTCCACCTAAAAAAATTACGTATGTCTGTATATTGGTGAAAACTGCCTGAATACCCGTTCAATACTTATGAGTTTGTCGCGAACAGGCAGTCACGTTGAATTACTTTTATAATATAACTAGCGGCCCGCCCCAGCGTCGTACGAGTGCAATGGTGATATTAAATATATTATGCATGTATTATACATATAAACCTTCCTCTTGAATCACTCTATCTATTAAAAAAGAACCGCATCAAGATACGTTGCGTAGTTTTAAAGATCTAAGCGTACATAGGGACAGACAGCGGGAAGCGACTTTGTTTTATATTAGGTACTTAGTGATTATAAATTACAACCAGACCCAGAACAAATGATCACGCTCATCACACAAACATTTGTCGTGGATAGGAATCGCACCCACGACCTCCGGCGTAGCAGTCAGGGCCACTAACTTTAAATTCACGTTATAGATGTAACCTTTTGTGAAAATAGTAAGCAAAACTGTACCTCTACCATGAGTTTTAAGCAATAGTATTCGTCGCTACTCGATATCGACGCCGTAAATATTTTGTATGGTAAATTTTGCAGCGCCTCTAGCGGTCACTTGCAGAACAAAAATTTGCCATACAAAATATTTACGGCGTCGATATCGAGTAGCGACGAATACTATTGCTTAAAACTCATGGTAGAGGTACTGGTACAGAATTGCCATATTGAAAAAACTATCAACATTAACCGCGACAGCCAAAACTTGAAATCCCTCGAAAGTTCCAAAACCACAACAGAATCCGTCTAAAAGTTTTGTAGATAAGCTGTCACAGACAGACTCAACTTAGTTTTTTATATATTTGGTGATTGTGGTGTCAATGTTACCGCCATAAAATTCTGTATTCGGATTCAAAAAGGGTAACCATGAATTGTGTAGGGTTGCGGGAAATTTAGTTTTTTTTATTATTATTGATAGGGCTCACGTTTGACCACTATCTCACCTGAATGGTAAGCGATGATGTGGCCGATGATGGAGCACGCTTGCCTAGAAATAACCTATTCACTTAAAAGAACCCGGCTAGGCGCATTACTTTGTGTAATTTATTTCATCACCACTGCTCTCAAATCGGTGAAGGAAAACATCGTGAGGAAACCGGCATGTCCTAGAACCAAAAATTCGAAGACATGTGCCATTCACCAACCCGCACTGGGCCCGCGTGGTGGATTACGGCCCATTTCCTCTCTTAGAGAGGCGGCCTGAGTCCCAGCAGTGGGAACATTAAAAAGGCTGATGATGATGATGATATTTTTAATATCGTGCGAATTTCATCACGCATGAGGATTTGGTCCGCATGCGTAACCTCTGTAAATGTCCCATCTATCTATCTATTTGAGCATGGTTTCCGCACTTAGAGGACCATTGTACGTGGGCTTTGGCGGCTTTATTCTTTGGTAGGCTTATTCCAACCAGCCCACCTCTCCAAAAACTGATTAGGCCTCTTAGGTTATTCAGGGCGTCAATGAGAGAGTTCGGAGATCCTACGGTTCGTGTGCATGTATCAGTGATCCCTGTGCAGTCCAGGAGCACATGCGCGATTGTCTCTTCATACAAGTATTTATTGTAATGCGAGCAATACGCACGCGGGACGCGTTTTTTAGCCTTTTGAAATTTTCTGCATGCGGAGCAAAACTGCATGCGTTTTTTTTATGGTAGGTAAAATCATCCAATGCCAAATCCCGCCCATGGGTGGAGCGGGAAGTAGTTTCAGACTCTTACTGACTAAAAACCTACCCCGTTCCTTCGTTGCCTATCGTGCCGGGGCCGGATATTACTTTCGGAAGCTGACCCATGACCCCAGTAGGCTTCGACCCTGCCTGCCTGCAGCTCTACGGTTTGCTGACAGCTCCTTGAGGCGCGCAGGAATAGAACGCGCCGTCGACGACTTGGGCTCGGTCCGGTCGGTTATCGGACGATCGGACAGCGCCAGCGTGCTGCTACCCAAAACTGCATGCGTGATGAAATGCGCATGATATTAAAAACACCCTTAACCGTGGCCTCAAAGTCAAAGCATATCTAAGTTTCTAAACTAATATTATAAAAAGGAAAGATTTCATTTTTTATTTGCTTGTGTTTTACGATTTATCTCAAAAACTACTTGATCAATTTCAAAAATTCTTCCGCCATTAGACAGTTACATCTTCACTGAGTAATATAGGCTATTTATTTTCTAATTTTATGCGTGCGAAACCGCTAGTAGAAGCTAGTTTGAAATAATCATTTACAGGCACTTTTGAATTGTCAACGTCTGAAAAATGATGCTAAGCACATTTCCAAAGCGTAGATCTCTATAGAGACAAAGTGCGCAAGAAACTTCATAAACACGCTCTTTTTAATCATGTTATGTATTATTTTATCGGTTACATGTTTCTTGTCGCTACTATTGTGTGAGTACAATATGAATAGACCTACGCCTTTAAAAGCAAAGGGCAAATGAAGGACGCAGGTGGGTCTTAGTCAACAAGAGTCTACGTTCGAGTTTTATACGCGCCTGAAAGACGTCAGCAAAACCGTATCGGCAGAGCCGAAGCCTATTGGGGCCATGGGTTGTCTGTAAGAGAACCCCGGGGTCCTGAGACGAAAGGCAAAGAAGGAATATAGGAGTGGGTTTTAGGGAGAGAACTCACGAAGCAGTTTTTTTCCGCGGCCGCCACGGCTGAGGAAACAGGTATTTTATTTCAAAACTCACAAGGCGGGTTAATTCGCCCCCACCGCCGCCGCTGCGACGGCTGCGGTTTTCGACCGCAAGCCCTCGTCGGCAGATAGGACGCGGTCGCCACCAACCGACCGCAGAGCGTGCGAGCGCAAACCGCCGAGGCGGCGGCGGGCGACCGCGGCAGCCGTGAACAACCGCGCACACCGCGGCCGTAAACCGCGTCGTGGAAACTCATTTAATTTTCACATATATATTTACATTCTACAGAAGCTGCGCGCCTGCTACCGTGCCGGCAGCGGGAGAAAACCGCGTCGTGAGTTCTCTCACTAAGTCAGTAAAAGCCTGTCATGACCTCCCACTCCACCCTTGAGCGAGAGAAGTCATTTGATGATTTCCCACCTAAAAAAAAACGTACATAAGTTTTTTTCCAAAAAAAAATTTGACTGAGAAATCGGTGAAAATACATAAAATACATACAGCTGAACATAGAACCTCCTTCTTTTTTGAAGTCTGTTAATAATGAAACAAATTGTTTAGTATTTTTAGTTTTAAAAAAATTCCATCATTGTCCCAATTTAAACCCGGAATCGGCGTCACCCTTTTGGGCAGGACACACTGGATCTGTATAGTTCAATGCCCTTAAAATTGTGACCTCTGTAGGGTCACTCGAGGTCAGATCTAGTGGCAACTACTAACATTTACATGCTGACTAGTTTTAAGGCACGTTTAGGATTTTTTTTATTCCTTGCTCGATGGCCTTGCTTGATAGAGCAAGGGTAGCCAAGTAGGAACGGCCCTGACTTACGAATTGTAGGTCGTGGATTCAAACCCAGTCAGGCGCGCATTACTTTTTGTAATTTATTTCATCACCACTGCTTTCAAAACGGTGAAGGAAAACATCCGTGACGAAACCAAAGATTTGAAGACATGTGACATCTACCGACCCGCACTGGGCCCGCGTCACAGTATAAATATTTATACCGGGCCCGCGTGGTGGATTACGGCCCATTCCCTTTCCTAGAGAGGAGGCCTGAGTCCCAGCAGTGGGAACATTAAAAGGCTTATTATACTTGTGATTGAATCGTCATAGTATATACAACTAGCCTAGATAATGGGAGCTTTAATTGCTGGGCCACAATAGATACAGGTCTCATCTTGGTAAGAGAAAAAGCTGGGCCCAAGTCCATCACATGGCCGCTTTGAGCGATGGTGTAGATGTCGTGGCCAAATCATAGAGATGATCACTTCATGATATGGCCACCTAAAATTGGCCAGAGTGCCTAGTGAGTTTGTTTTACGTAAACGCGATCGACACGTTTATGACGTTCGGCGCACGGATTGGCCTACTCGAAGCTCCTAGCCAATCAGAGAGCCAAACGCGGTAAACGTTTCGATCGCGTTTACGTAAAAACAACTCGCACTCGGCACACAGATCGTTTAAACGTTAACATTTGATGATATGTCAATCCTCGTTTAGCCATTTATTTATTTATTTATTCAGCAGGCACCTTAACAACTTGCTCACTAAAACATACACAAACAAAACACACATTATACAGTTTTAGGCATTGTGAATAATTCGTCACTTGAGTTGCACAGTAAAGAAAAAAAACATAACAATTGATATAACAGAAGATGTAGCTGACCTATACAAGTCACAGGTGAGCTATTATCAAAATTTAACGAGAAAAAAATACATTGCTATATCATTGATGAAGGATTTCTTATGGTAATAAAAGGTCTAAAGAAAGTAGGCCAAACGGGTATTGAATTATCATCAAACTTTCAACGTTTCAAAAGAAATTGGCCAGTTTTGTGATTTTTCACGACATGCAATAATATGACTTCGAATCTTGTATAGTTCTAGAATGCGCCTGTTGGCCTAAACTTCAATAAAAGACTGTAAAACTGAAAACGTATAGGGAAATTGTACAGAAATAGAAATTGAAAGGCGCGCGTGCCCGCGCAGCAAACCGACGAGTGTCGAAGGTAGCCGACGACGCCCGATCAGTGTCGGTCGACACAATTGATGCATAATGTCGATATTTGTGATCCATAACTTAATATTCTTTCCTTTGTCTGCAGGCAAGTCGCCGTTCTTCCCCGGCGTGGAGGAAGCGGCAGTAGCGGGGGGCGCGGCCGGCGCAGGCTCGCCCTCCGTTCCCGACCAGGCACAGGATGTGGTCTCCAGACTGTCTGCTGCTGGTCAGTATCTCTCTATACACCAGTAGTTTGTAACTCTTGCTAGGGTAGTTGCTCTACCAGTGGGAAGGTCTTCGTGCCTGGCCAGGCAAAGAATGTGGTCTCCAAGTTGTCTACTGCCTGTCAGTATCGCTCAATACACAGTAGGCAGCTGGTCTGCCAGTGAGGAGGTCTCAGTGCCTGACCAGGCACAGGATGTGGTCTCCAGTATTTCTGCAGCCGGTCAGTATCCCCCAATACACATGTAACTCTTGCTAAAGTAACTGATCAGCCAGTGGGGAGGCCTCCGTGCCCGACCCAGGCACAGGATGTGGTCTCCAGGCTGTCTGCAGCCTGTCAGTAGCCCTCAATACACCAGTAGATTGTAGGACTCTACCTAGGGCAATTGGTCAGTACGGAGGTCTCCGTGCCCGACCAAGCTTAGGCTGCTTGTCCACCGTAGCGGAGCCAAGCTGCGGAGTGGAGAAACGCATAAATATTAACCAATAGGACTGTAGAAATCTCCGATCCTGTTCAGTGAAGTATTAACTAGTTTCAAAATTCATATAAAACCTATACGCAGACGCTATAACTATAGCTAAAACAGTCTGCAACTCCGCTCCGCAGCCTCACTCCGCTCTGGTGGACAAACACAGTCCGCAACTCCGCTCCGCATTACTCCTTTGCTCTGCTCCACAACCTCGCTCCGCTCCGGTGGACAGGCAGCCTTAGGATCTGGTTTCATAGGTAGTCAGTTATTTGATGATTCCCACCGTCAGTTGTCGAAACCTTGAGTGATTTCCGCGACGTCGACTATGCCGTTTTTTTTTTCACAACTATCACACAATGCCTCGTTTCAAACTAAGCTGAGTTTGTGCTATGAATACTAGACAACTGATAAACATTCTTATATATTTCTAAACACATATACATATAGATAAATTACACCTTAATACAGAACAAATGACCAACAGCCCAGTTATTGATGTCCTCATTAAATATACCCATTTCACGTTACCTTATTGCTTCTTCCAGGTCTATCTATGTGTGTGAGCGCGCTGGGCTCGCCGGCACGCTCGTCGCCAGTGTCCGCGGGGTCCGAGCACGGCGAGCGATTCAGCCGTAAAGTCTTTGTGGGGGGGCTGCCCCCGGATATTGACGAGGGTGAGTACCATTCTATATCAGCACTTGGGGGATGAAATATCCCTCAACATGATGCGCAACACTAAATCTACGTCGTGACGCTTCTTCGAAGATATAGAATAGAATAGAACTGTCGTAGCATGTAAAATTGCTTTTTTTATACATGTAGTCGGTGACTGACTGATGGAAGAAGGGAGGAGAGGGGGATACATAAAACTCATCTGATGATGAAGCCGGAAGCGTAACTTCGCATTCTTGTGACAGCGTTGCGCGTAATTTTATCACCTAATCTGTGGCTTTATCTTCTAGAAGACCAGGGACGGTAAACCTATGGCCGCCTGCCAATGGTGTCACGTGGCAAAATAATTCGGGCACGGCAGTATAAGATGCCTAGGGGTCTTTAAGAGTGAATAGGTTACTTCTAGGCAAGCGTGCTCTATTGTCAACATCATCGCTTACCATCGCGTGAGATAGTGATCAAACGCGAGTCTATCCATAATAACAAAAAAATAAATTATTTTATTTATTTTATTTATTTATTTATAAAAAACAATGGTATTTTACAGAGTTCACAAAAAGGCACACAATTAGACCCTTGGGGTCTGTCTCAGCGTGCCACAGCCTGATTACTGGTCAACGCGCTATAAACTTCCAATTAACTGAATAAAATACTCCTTCAACTTACGCTTTATGTTTTTGTTATTAAATGAGCATCTAATATCTACAGGTATCTGGTTTATTAGATTGGGTATCGAGTAAGAAGCTGTTCGTTTGCCATAAAAATTATTTTTTCGTGGCACTTGAAGTAGCTTAGATTTAGCCTGCCGTGTGTTCACGTCATATTTTAGCGGTATCTGAATATCACTATTATCAAAATGTTCAATGAGAAATAGATACTCAGCGCGCGCTTGCACAGGTAATACTTTACAGTGTTTAAATAACCCAATGTAATTGTCTCGGTATTTATTTTTAACATATTTTGGTACTATGAGTTTCAGTATACGTGTTTGCAGGTTATGAATTTTATCCAGGTAAGTTTTAAATGTACGCCCATAGCTGGTAAGTCCATAGGAGATTATCGACTCGGCAAGAGCCATATACATTTGAATGAGGGTTCTGTATGGTATATTGCGTTTTATAATAGAGAATTTGGCGAGTATTGCGCGTAACTTACCGCATACAGATTCCACCTGGTAACTCCAGTTGAATCGGTCGTCAATTACTAGTCCCAGATAGGTATGACATGGGACTTGGTCTATAGCCGAACAGTTGCAGTCTGACACGTTTTTATGCAGGCAATCATGACTATGACATGAAATGTATAAAGTATATGTGTATATGTGTTTTGATACAGCAGCAATCACAAAAAATTTACAAATAAACTATTATAACAAAAAAACAAATAAAACCTCGATATTTTTTTGATATGGGGACCACCTTTTGAACTCGCTACGTCACCACACAATCCCGACTTTGGGCCAGCCTACAGATTTGACCCAACAATAGTGTCATGCATCTATTGTCCATTTATCAGCGGCCCATTATCAGGATAGGTTGACGAGCCCCGCGGCCGCTTTGTGCTAACTGGGTCACAGATACCGCATTCAGATGACTTATGAGATTTGATAGAATTGAAGACTAAATGGTAAATGAAATGGGCTACCTTTTGCGTCCGTTTTGTAACACCCAGTAAGCGATTTCATCACCATCATTTCAGCCGCACGTTCACTGTTGGACATACTCCTACTCTTGCGTATTCCTCAATGCTGAGGGTCGTGACCCTGCTTCATTATTTTCACTCGTATGATGTTCCTCCATCTATTTCTGTCTCTGGCGGAGTGAAGGGCCCCATATACCGTGGAGTTAAGAGCGGTGCGAATCTGGTTGGACCAATGTCGACGAGGCCCTATTCCATCTATTTTACCGGTCACCATGCGCCTTTTGAGGTTGCCACCGTCTAGCCTTGCAATGTGACCGAAGCATTGAAGAATCTTGTGTAGACAATCTGACGACAACCGCGAGGAGATTTCGCAATATGGATACTTTGGTCCGAAATGCTGTGTGCCAAGGGATACGGAGCGTTTTTCTTCAGCACCACTTCTCAAAGGCGTCAAAGTCAATGCGTTTGCGTTCAGCAGCTTGCTTTCTTGCTAGCGTCTCTGTTGGACATAGGCCTCGTCACTGTCGTCTCAAAGAACGGTCCTCTGCGTCTGAAATTTACCGCATTTCCATGACTCCCCTAGGTCATCCGTCCATCTTGTGGGAGGCCTTCTACACTACGTCTTCTGGTGCGTGGTTTACCACTCAATCTTTCGTCCCTATCTATCGGCCATCCGTTCTACGAGTAATGTCCCCTACCACTTAAGGGCAGCCAACCCGAAGTACACTTTCATACAATGCAACCGCTCTTATGTGGTTATGATGTCATTACACATCTTTTTCGAGATATTTTGGATACACAGACATCATGTGGACATTATCTAGGCTTCAATAAAAATCAAAACATATCCAGTGTAAAATTAATCCCATAACCTACTACCTCTGAAAATCTGCTATTTTACGTGAACTTTGGCCTTCCAATAATGTACTCATAGATTGAAAATATACAAAAGTACATCTACAATTCTACAGATGCCTTGCTCATTTGAGATTCTGAATGACGACTTTCTTTCTCAAAACACTTAAGGGATTTAAAATGCACGTATTTTCTGGAACAAGTGTGAAATATTCAAGTGAATCACGAAAATACCGAATGCCAACAGAGGCGTTCTCTTTTTTCGCGTTGCCTCTTCATCAAACATCGCGTTGGATTGCGTTAGATGAAACCGCAAGCTTTTAAACCATGCTCAACGTTGACGATAGGCGAGGATTTTTGTGTGTACATAAATAAATACTTTCAACTTTATAATATTAGCGTGACGTTTACTAATAGTTGAATCCATGACAGATTGTCGATGGTTCTAAAAACCCATGATATGAAGATAAGAGCCACGCTTATCGCAACGCCAAAGCGATACAGCGTTGCGGTGAACATGTGGCTTTTCGGTGTTGACATACACCTTTATAGAATGTAACGCCGACGTGTGAATCAGGTTGATAGCGGCTGTTTACGAAATTATTTTGTGTGCTTTAGTACCTAAGCAAGATGGGTATATTGTTTGCTGGTTTTGACAATGATTCTCACGAAATCACTACATAATATAAAATTGAGAGGAAGGCTCAGCCCCGGCACTATAGGCAACGAAGGAACGGGGAAGGTTTTTAGTCAGTAAGAGTCTGACACTACTTCCCTCTCCACCCAGGGGCGGGGTTTGTCATTGGATGATTTTTATTTTTTATTTTATTTATTTATTATAAATAGGTAAACGATAAATATGTAATAGGATCGTAACAGCAGCTGTCCCGTAATTAGGGCTGGGCACACCGTATAATGTGAGAGCAGTGGTGGCCGAGTGGTAACGGCCCCGACCAGCCAGCCACGTTACTTTGTGTAATTTGTTTCCTCACCGCTGCTCTCAAACGGTGAAGTAAAACATCGTGAGGAAACCAGCATGTCCTAGAACCAAAAATTCGAAGACATGTGACATCCACCAACTCGCACCGGGCCCGCGTGGTGAATTACGGCCCATTTCCTCTCCTAGAGAGGAGGCCTGACTGAGTCCCAGCGGTGGGGACATAGTAAGGCTGATTATGCTATGTTATACACCATATAATCATGGCAGTAAGTCGCCTTTTGAGGAGTGGCCTCGTCTTCCACACGCAGGTTCTCACCGAACATGATAAGTTCGGGAGGCTCCTGCACCTGATTCGTGCGGAAGAAACGGCCAGATGTCACCATTGTTTGGACCACCCGGGGGTCATGGTTGGAGCATACGGTGGAGGTATACCCCGCACCGGGCACTACTTCAGGTCATGGTCCGGAGTAAGGAGGAATGGCTGGTCGTCGCCTCCTACTGCGGGGGAAGAGTATGTAATGCTAGCGTAGAAGACGGCCGCACGCGTTAGAGCCGGGGCACACAAGTGACGCCGCCCCACTTGGACGGCCCACCAATTCGTCGAAATATTTGCGGTGCGTCGCCGCAACGCATCGTGTGTCGCTTTAGGGAACGGTTATCTTCACGCCCCAGCCGCCGAGACCCCGACCCCGACTGCCAGCGACGGTAAACACGACCTTGCAGACAACAAGCAATGGGTAGCTCACCCTCTGCTCGTCTTAAAAGGGCCAAGCCCGAGTTGTAGACGCCGCGTAGTCTTTCACGCACACCTCAGACCTTAGAAATGTCAGGAAGTCGTAGGGGCCCTGGACAACATTTGCAACTGGGCAAGACAATTGAAGGAACATAGGTGTCGTTTTATTCAGTAAAAGTCAGACACGCCTTTCGCTTCACCTTAGAGCGAGATAAGTTATTAGTTACAATTTTTTTTTGGTGGAGAAAATCATCCAATGACATCTCCCGCCCTTGGACGGAGCGGGAGATAGTGTCAGACTTTTACTGTCTTAAAAACCCAACTCGTTCCTTGGTTGCCTTTTATACTGGGGCCGAGCCTTCTTTTCAGAAGCAGACCCTTGGCCCCAGTAGGCTTCGAACCTGCTGGGTGCCTACCCGGGATGATTTCACACCTGAGTTTCAAAAAAATCTGACCAACGGACGTATTAAACTCATCAATCGATTTAGCCATAAAAAGCGAGCCTCAACAAATATTAGTACCACAAACAATAATAACCAAGGGGCCGACCATAAACTTTGAGAAAACAATCTTATTGCAGGAGAGTTTTGTTTCAATCTTAAAGTAATATTACTTCATTTTGTACCATAAGCTTAATCGCTCAGTATGATTGTATTCCTGCTAAGTGCTGGGAAAGAATGAACGATTCTAAAGATTTTGTCTATTCCCTGCTAAGACAGAAAAGATACGCGCTATACTGATCTGTATTGCGTTGTCTCTTTCAGATGTTTGTTGTTCGAATCGCTACATTAAAGTTGATCGTAAACTAATAGAATACATTTAACTCAAAAGATGCCTTGTTAAAATATACTTTTAAAAGGATATATGTAACTTTTATAAAAATGAACGTAATAACTTTCAAGATTTTACATTAATAAAGTAGAAAAACCAAAAAAGCTGCGAGCGACAACGTCGACATTTAGTTGCACGTTAGTGTGAATTACAACATTCGGAATTCGGAACGTTTGTTTACATTAACAAAATTCTTATCAGTGTTTATTTGTATAGTGCGAACGAAGTTTGATTTTTTGAATTAAAATAGTTTTCAAGTGCTTAAATTTAGAGTAATCTAGCTGTCTTTAAGTGTTTGGTGTTCGAAGCGGATAATGAACTATGCTTGAAACTTATTGTACATTGACATCATGGAATTAAGGTAAAGTTAAACAGTGTATTCCAGTGAAATACGTAACAGGTTGTTCGTATTGTTTTTCGTGCACTATTGAATTCAGTGTTATCTGCTTCCAAAAACTCAAAAAATTCATTTATGTTCCCCATCTAGAATACAATAATAAATTAATAACCCACATAAGTGCTAAAAACAATTAACTTGACACGTTTAGGCATCGAAATAAGTTATATACACTTTGTATGTCACGAAAAACACTTTAAATAGTATATATTTGGAAAACAATAATAAATCCGCTGCGTCCGAGCAACTTTTTTAAGCCTGCTAATTTGACGTAAAAACAATACTGCTAGCGGTCAAAAATCGCCTTATAGTACACATTGAGTGAAGTTTTATGACATTGACGTCACAAAATCGCTAAGAAAACATTCTTGTTTTAATATTGTAATAAGATTGTTTTGAAGGCCACATGGTACGAAAAACATAAGTAAGATTAAAACAATACTGCTATAAGAGCTTGTGGTCGCCCCCCAGGTCAGTATTATCGGTGTCCGTGTGCCGGCCTTGTAGCGCCATTACGTTGCACTGTGCCGGTGTTGTGGGGCCGTCGCCTAGCAACCAACGTTATGTAAGGCCAAGCTGTTTGGACGATTGGATTGTTTAGTATTAGAAAGAAATGCATTTGGAATTAGGGGTTGATTAGAATTTGATTACGCAACGTTGATTACCCCTTTTATTGCTAAGAACCCAGCTAATGGGTCCTACAATAGTTTTTTATGGTAGGTAAAATCATCCAATGACAGATCCCGCCTTTCAGCGGAGCGGGAAATAGTGTCAGACTCTTACTGACTAAAAAGACCCCGTTCCTTCGTTGCCTATTATACCGGGGCTGTGCCTTCCTCTCAGAAAACGGCCCTTGACCCCAGCAGGCTTCGACCCTGCCTGCCTGCAGCTAGCAGGCTGGGCCTGTACGGTTTGCTGACAGCTCCTTGAGACGCGCGGGAACAGTACGCGCCGTCGACAACTTGGGCTCGGTCCGGTCGGTTACCGGAGGATCGGACAGCGTGCTACCCATTGCACGCCGTCCGCAAACCCACGCCTACGTTGGCCGGAAATCGGGATCGGAATCCCGGCGGCGGCTGGGGCGAGCGCCCCGTTGCCTTTGTCTGATGCGGTGGGCCTCCTGCTTTGCATAGTTTGGTTGGTAGTTGACTTTTTAGGGTCTCTTACTTATAGGGTAAGAACGAGACCCTATTACGTTACTTAACAAGATTCTGCTATCCGTTGCTCTCACCAGGCTGTATCTCATAACCCATAAGAGGTGCAGTTAAAATTTTGGATGGTTCCAGTCCAAAGAACCCCATCCCGCGGCAATTAAGTTGAATCAATTATGCTTACGCACAGCCCCCCACTTCGATTGAGACCCGAAAATCTGTTACAGCACATTGAAGGTGGACCGCCATGATGGTTCAACTTATGTGTGACGAGGATTATAAAGCCGATGGTCGCGGTTGTCATTCGGCGATCTTTGACAGTCGTTACAGTTAGACGTCAGAAAGTCTGAACGATTAGTCTATTCAAGGAGTATCGTGTTATGTAAATAGGCTGTGGAGATCTGCTAGCAGCGTTGCCAGACGTCCCGATTTTGGCGGGACGTCCCGATTTTTTAATCAAAATTAAATGTCCCGCGCGGGACACGCTTAGTCCCGCTTTTCGAGGATAGCTTGACCGTACATGCAGCGCGCTGAGGAGGCACGGTCTGGTGGCAAAGACAATATGAACTGGCCGCCCACCGGTAAAGTAAATCTGATTTAAAATACTTATCATATTTTTATTCAAATAAATTTTCTATGGTTACTTTTGCTATATAATGTAACACGTAAATTAAAATTTAGACAAAAAATAATATTTAAAAACTTACGATAATATACGTTTTTTTACTATGTCCCGCTTTCGACGAAAAAATCCCGATTTTTTCACTAAATTTTTCAAAAATCCCGACTTGCCAAAATAAAAAATCTGGCAACGCTGTCTGATAGGCAGTCGGTCCATGTAAAGCCCTGCGCGCACCGGTGACTTTTGTCACCGTGACTTTGATGTGTATGTCACTGTCACGTCACGTATCCAAAGTGGAGTGCGCGCACGACGAGCGACAGTGACAAAGCTTTTTTTGAAATCGAAGCCTGACGACGAGAGTGACAAATTTGTCACCAGTGCGCACGTTTCGTCACGGGCTTGTCCGCTGCCATGGTCGGTGTTTGGGCGCCGTCGGCTACCTTCGTCAGTCTCAGACGGCTGCATCGCGGGCCAACGGTGCGCGAGCAAGCGGGGCCGCGCGCACACCACACTTCACTAGCAAGAACGACTGACGACGCACGCGTGCCTTATAAAATTCTTCCTGTAACTTAACTGGATATACGTCAGTTTTACAGTCCACTGCCTTTTATTTAAGTCCAAGTCTAGACCTTAACAGTCAGCGTACAAAGATGTCACCCAGTTGTCACGTCGTAACATGGGCGCACCTCCATACATGTCCATGGACTTGGTAAGGTGATAAGTCAGTGCGCGCATTGCTTAACACACGGGAATTCGTCCGCCTCCGGGTAGACCAGAAGCCGACAAACTAGTTGCTAAAAGGCTCCGGAGATAATGAGTATGAAATATTGTATCAATAATCGTAATAAACACAGGCAATTAGGTTCCTAATACTTTCAATTAGTTTACCAAGGTATTACTCTCCAGCAATAGGTCAAACGCATTGCAGTATTCTATGACGTCACCTTAACACGTGCCAATGCAATGCTAGCCTCTTTGGGTGACTGCACACGGGCAACCGACCACAACCACAAATCACCGCTGCTTTCTTCTTGTGGCCTGCACCGGCCACTAAACGCCATCACAAGCCACTCGCACAATTAAACCTTCTTCATCCAGTCTATTATGATATTGTCAAAGTCTGGTCAAAGCTTTTTATTTGCAATAAATAATATAAAATAATATTTCCATAACTATCGCACGACGCCATTTAGTCTCAAACTAAGTAGAGCTTATGCTATGAGTACTAGACAACTGGTAAACATACTTATATATTTCTAAATACATACATATTATAGATTACCCCCAGACACAGAACAAATGATCATGCTCATTACACACATTTGTTCTTGGTGGGAATCGAACCCACAAACACTGGCATACAAGAGATTATGCGTCATGAAATGGTATGCAAATATTAAAATGTATTTATCACAAAAATACTTTTAAGAAAAATATTAAACCTTCTAAACTCTGGCTTGAAAAGTAGCTGTCGCGCGCTTCAGCTACTTTTGTGGTCACTTCTAGCTTCTTCTAGTGGCGGCGTTTGTTGCTTTAATATGGTCCGTGTGCCAAGACCCTTAGATGCGCTACACGCGTAGAGTCGCAATAGAATCAAGGACGCGCGTGGGATGCCTGCAATCTCACTTTGTACGGTTTACGCCCTAATGGGAAGTGTGTGCTAATAATCTTATATGCACTGGTTAGCACTGGGATGTATTTTGTATAAAGTAGGTCAGAAAGGATGTGTTGAGTTAGATAAGTCCGTAGGTTTAGAGCATTTGTACATTGCATGCGATCCCAATCCGAATTGGTATAGTTCTGCATTCTAGATGAGAGAAGGAACGCCTTCAGTGCGCAACGCTTCTTAAAAGAAGTAGATAGTATATTAACTTTTGAATACCGTAATTAGAGACACAAAATAGGTGTGCGCACGCCGGTGTCCTCTTGGTGCTTAACAGTTTAAATTTAAGTTTTATGATTTTTTTTAAAGTACACATAGGAAAACATACACACAAAATGACATATTACAAAAAAAAATACATACAGCCGAATATAGAACCTCCTCCTTTTCGAAGTCGGTTAAAAAGAAATATGCTTATGATAAAACACATATAGCGACATCTAAAACAGCACGTAAGAACTAACCTACTACTAACCAAAGACATTAAATATAAGACTACCTGGGAGTACTTAGAGGTGTGAACAGCTTACCAAGTCAAGCGCCATCTAGCGAAAATCATGGCCAAGGTAGGCGACCCCATGGCCAAGGTGTCGGTGTATCATTGCACTACAACCATTTTGTGAGTTCGCGGGCCTGGCTCGCGGCTCGTCGTGTTTGCTTCAGTTTCTACTCGGCTCGTCGTTCAAAACTGTTTTACTCGCTAGTCGATCAGCACCGACGAGCCGCGAGCGCATATACAAGGGGTTAAACTATGACATTAGGCATCACGGATAGTCCCCTGTGCAGAGCGTGCTTGAAGAGGGAGGAGACAACTGCGCATGTGCTCCTGGACTGCACAGAGATCACTGATACACGCACACGGACCTTAGGATCCCCGAACTCCCTTATTGACGCCCTGAAAAACCTGAGAGGCCTAACCAGTTTCTGGAGAGATGTAGGCTGGTTGGAATAAGCCCACCAACGATTATGGCCGCCATGGCCCACGTACAATTGTCCGCATAGGACTAAGTGCGGAAACCAAACTCAGAAGATAAGGGGTCAAACTGTCCCCAAACATAAAGCGCAACGCTGTCAAATTATCCAACATGTCCGACGTCCCGTGAAAGGGTTGTTAAATGTTGGTGACAAACAGAATGGCCGGTCACTAACCATTATTTTACATTGAAATAGTTTATCAATTTACTATTCCGATACCTAAGCGCCTGTAGAATTAAATTAGCAAATTTGAAATCAAATACAAAATAGCTGTTTAGTAAGCAGGCGCTATCGAATGAAATGTAGGACGGTCACTACCTATAATAGTGTCCATGGAGTTTCTTGCACATTCTTCTCCATAGAGATCTACGCTTTGGAATTTGCAATTAGCATCATTTTTTTTTTCTGACAGACCGACTTTTTGACTTTTCAAAAGTGCCTGTAAATGGTTTCTTTGAAATAAAATGCTTTGAATCTTTTGAAACTTTTTAATTAAAAATTACAAAATTTGTAACTGTGTTGTATGATCTTGTTGCAGATGAGATAACGTCGTCGTTCCGTCGGTTCGGGCCGCTCGTGGTGGACTGGCCGCACAAAGCTGAAAGCAAGAGCTATTTTCCGCCCAAGGGTTACGCGTTTCTACTGTTCCAGGTATGTGCTAGTCTATGGTAACTCTAGTTTCTGGCCACCGAAGATGAGCAATGGCTGCATGTTGTGTCCCACGCTCGTCGCAAAGTGACGATGCTGACATTCTCGACAGTTGATGCCGCTTGTTTGTCAATTTTAAAACCAAAAATGTTGAGTTCAGTGAAAACATGATGAAGCTCGAACCTAAGGTTATCCTATCTCAAATTCAAGACCTTCTATAGCAGACTCAGTGGCTGATTAGCTATATAGTAAAAGTAGCAAATGCTACGAGCCCCCCGCACTTTCGGGAGCCCTGCGCCACCTGATCGTTACAAAAATTAGTTAATGTATCTACACTACATGAAATCTAAATACAGCTGATTACACATAAAATATTTTATTTAATCTATCTTAATAAAAAAAGGTCTACCTAGGGGGCCCTCTTATCGAATTGCTACAAGGCCCCGCATTGGCTTAATTCGTCACTGAGCAGACTGCTGAATAGTGTTCAAAATAATTAACTACTTCCTACCTGGCCCCTACGGGTTCAAACACTTACTTGACGTAAGCCTCATTAAGTTTGAAGAAGAACACTTATATCTCTTACACGTATCTCCAGGACGAGAGCTCAGTAGCCGCTCTAATGGAAGCCTGCATCACGGACGACGACAAGCTGTACCTGTGCGTGTCCTCGCCCACGATCCGCGACAAGCCGGTGCAGATCCGGCCGTGGAGGCTCGCGGACGCGGACTTCGTGCTCGACGCTAGCATGCCGCTCGACCCCAGGAAGACTGTCTTTGTCGGAGGCGTGCCGCGTCCGCTGAAAGCTGGTGAGTTTCCACAAAAAGAGGCGTTGTTTTCAGAGTTTTTTTACTTAGAGATCCGGCTTGAAAGTAACTGCTCAATCTGACATTAATAGAAGTATACGAGGCAGTGGTACAGAATATAGGAGATTCCAGCTTTAGAAGCAAGATCTTCTCTCCTTCCAAATTGTATCTAGGATCTAATGTAAAGCTCTTGGAGGCTTGCTGACACCATCATCGTACTCGATGCTAGAATGCCGCTCGAGCTCAGGAAGTTTCTGGTGAGTTTCCACAAAGTTTGGTGACATATTCAGGGTTCTTTTAGCTGAAGATCTGCCTTGAAAGCAACTGCTCAATTTGTTTTTACCAATCGCAAAGGAGACAGTGATACATCATGCAGGAGATACAAGCTTTAGGAGCAAGATCTTCTCTCCAACCAAACTGTATCTAGGATCTAATGTAAAGCTCTTGGAGGCTTGCTGACACCATCATCGTGCTTGACTGTCTCTCTCTGTTTGTCTTTGGCGTAGGTGTTCCTCGTCCCCTGAAAGCTGGTGATTGTTACTACACAGGTTGGTGGCATTTTCAGAGTCATTTTAGCTTAAGATCCGGCTTGAGAAGAACTGCTCTTTCTGTCATTAATAGAAGTAAAGGGGGCAGTGGTACAAGATGCAGGAGGCCCAAGCTTCTGGTGGGCACTTCTCTTCAACCAAACAGTGTCTATAATAGGAAAGATTTAGTCGTGGAGGCTTGCAGACTGTACTAGTTAACTTGCCGGACGACTCCAGGAAGAGACTGTCTTCGTAGGCCAGGGACGCATATATGATCCCAATGTGTATTGACAGCTTCTGTCCTAATGGCCGATGCATTGTCGGTACTGATGAGCTTGTCTCATGTTGCAGTGGAGCTGGCGATGATAATGGACCGGCTGTACGGCGGCGTCTGCTACGCTGGCATCGACACCGACCCTGAGCTCAAGTACCCCAAGGTCAGTACCCAAACACTTTCAAAAATTACTTAGACCAAGAACTCGCAAAGCGGTTTTCAGCCACGGCCGGCGCGGTCTCGGACCCGCAGCTATTGTAGAAGGCAGACATACACCGTTAAATTTTGGTTGTTTTAATCCCGCGGAGTGTCGATTCGGTACACAAAACACTATCGATTTGTAAAAATAAAATTAAAAAATAAAGTATTTTTTTCTAAAACTCGAGGTTGTATACGCCTGTACGAAATTAATTTCTTTAAGTAAACGAGCCAATGACCTTGTAGGTAGCTGTCGATCGTTGCGTACTAACTACCTACAATTCATTGGCCTCGTTCAGCTGATGTTTACTTGAAGAAATTAATTTCGTACATGCGTAAATTCGAGTTTAAAAATAAACTTAATTTTTTAATTTTGTTTTTACAAATCAATAGTTTCATGTACCGAATCAACCCTCCGCGGGATTAAAAGGACTAAAATTTAACGGTTTTTTAATTTATTTATTTAGTTAAAAAATTTAAACGCATTTTTCGGAGCATATTTGGTGCCATTGAGCTGGTCTGATGATGGAGCTCAAAATTAAGAACCCTGGATTGCTTATTAACATAGTAAGCCTATCGAGTTTGGGCTCATTAGATTCGTCTTGACCAGTTCTCTACATTTCATATTGATGACAAGGACTGTCGGGGGTATTATAAAATTTTTAATTTTATATTATGTGTGTGTGCAGGGCGCGGGTCGCGTGGCATTCTCGAACCAGCAGTCGTACATCGCCGCCATTTCTGCGCGCTTCGTGCAGCTGCAGCACGGGGACATCGACAAGCGCGTCGAGGTAATGTAGCATCATCATCGTCGGAAGGAACCGTCGTCATCTTGACATCAAGCGTCATTTTATCACCGCATATAATCGCAACAAATGTTCATCTATTTCCATCATCAACTGGTATCGTCAGCATAAGTCATCGTGCGCTATTTCATTACTATTTCTTTTTATCCAAAAAAAAACCAGTTATGAAGGAAAATAAAATAAAAGTTACCCCTTTTAAAAAATTACCCTTTTTGAAAAATTACTCCTAATGAAAAATTACCCTCATAGAAAAATTATCCTTTTTGAAAAAGTACCCTTTTTGAAAATTTCACTTTTTGAAAAATTTCACTTTTTGAAAAATTTCACTTTTTGAAAAATTACCCATTTTGAAAAATTACCCTCATTGAAAAATTACCCCTTATTACCCTTTAACTAAGCATCTATGTTCTGTATAAAAAAATTTAAAAGTTATCCTTTATACTCGTACATTAATAAAAAAAAATGCTACCATTACCCATTTAATTGATTTGTTCCATCAATAAACCCAAACTAAAATCGACCACATACCCCATTACAATTCACCATTACGCGAAATAAAAATGACATTATTTCATTATTATTTAATATGAAGACCTTACCAAGTGTATATCCTAATGTTATACGCTTACAGGTGAAGCCGTACGTGCTGGACGATCAGATGTGCGACGAGTGCGCCGGCGCACGCTGCGGCTCCAAGTTCGCGCCCTTCTTCTGCGCGAACGTCACTTGTCTGCAGGTACTACGGATATCATCATCATCATAGCATATAATCAGCATTGTGCGGGCTTGCGGACGGCGAGCAATTTGTAGCTAGCTGACCGGCCGTTCGGTAATCATCCGGACAAGGCCCTAATCGTCGACGGTTCGCCTCAAGGAGATGTCACCTCAAGCAAACTGTAGGGGCACAGCAGAGTCGAAGCCTACTGGGGCCAAGGGTTTCTTCTGAAAGGAAGACTAGGCCCTGGTATGTTAGGCAACGAAAGAACAGGAGTGGATATTTAGTCAGTAAAAGTCTGACAATACCTCCCGCTCCGCGCAGGGCCCGGAGATGTCATTGGATGATTTTCCCACCTGAAAAAAAGGCCCGAATGTAGTCATTACACACGGTAAAATTTGTTCTTAGCGGATGTCTACATCCTGTAAGGAACCTACCTGCCAAATTTTAAGTATGTGTTATAGTTTTCGTGATTAATCAGTGAGTGGTATTTCGCTTTTATGTAAGGTGACTGGTAATTAGTGAACGATACTTAAACACGTGATTGTAGTCATGATAACAAACAACTTTTACTATGGGATCAAACTTGAAATCGCGAATTGTGTTCGCCTAACTGGTCAAAATATACTGAACTTGGCTAATTTTACTCGCGAGGTTTGGTCCCACAGTAAAAGTTGTTTCTTATCATGACTACAATCACGTGTTTAAGTATCGTTCACTAATTACCAGTCACCCTATATATAGATGTATTATAATACCGGATATCTTCTTTCCAGTACTACTGCGAGCACTGCTGGGCGACGATCCACTCGCGCCCGGGCCGCGAGTTCCACAAGCCTCTCGTGAAGGAGGGCGCCGACCGCCCGCGCGCCGTGCCCTTCCGCTGGTGTTAGTGCTCATACCCACACTATATACTACTTAACTGCTTATCATAACACGCTGGCAACACTGGCGACTTGGCTGGGTCGACTGAGGTGGTTAGACAACTGGGGACTAGACCTAGAGATGAGCAAATAACTGGGGACTTGAAGCCAGAGGTGGTTAGTTAACTAGGAACTCACTGGGGATATAACTGAGAGATGATCAAATAACTGGGGACTTGAAGCCAGAGGTGGTTAGTTAACTAGGAACTCAGGGGATCTGAGATAGCGTTAGTTAGCTAACTGAGGACTACTGAAGGTAACTGGGGATTTGATCTAAGGTGGTTAGTTAACTGGGAACTTGAAGCTGTAACCACAAGTGGTTAGTTAACTGGGGATTTGATTTGGAGGAGTTGGTTAGTTAACTGGGGATTTGAGTTGGAGGATGTGGTTAGAAGACTCAGGACTTGAGCTGCAGGCGGTTAGTTATCTACCGGCTTGAGCTAGAGGTGGTTAGTCAATTGGGGATTTGGTCCTTTGCAGGCTGACCGCTAAATATGACGGAACAGTCATAATAACATGTATTGACAGTTATCTGATCGTGTTTGCCTCTTCATCAGTAGGTTCTAAATAGTTGTCTTGCTACGTCAGTCGGATTGTAAGTGTGGGATATGTTGGGTTGACTTTTTTCATTTTGGTGGGACATTTTTGACCTGCGGTTCCAAATCTGGTTATGAAGTCTATTCTTTGAAACTCTACTTGAAAGAAATGTTCACATGATTTGACTATCAGTAAGTGCATAAGCCACCGGTCTGTCCCACCGGAACCGAGAAATCGACCCAAACTTACAACGTAAGCCAAAAAATTATTACCCAAAACCGATTCAGTATTAATTTATTAAGATAAAAATATTTTTTTATAGCCATACCAGTGTTGTTAACGTGTTGTTTGACAGTTGTACTCTGAAAAGTGTCGTACTCTTAACATCGGACGGTACTTGTGCCTATACTAACACGACGCCGGGTTGATGGGTCATTTCGGAACGGGTAATTTTCAAAAGGGGTAATTTTCAAGCGGGGTCATTTTTAAACGGGGTAATTTTCAAGCGGGATCATTTTTAAACGGGGTAATTTTCATATGGGGTAATTTGGTCCCAAGTTTTTTTTTTTATTCTAAGAGGGAGAAGATTGTAGTAATTTTGATTGGATAACACATTTTGTCTGGGTTATATCACTCAATCGGGGTACCTACAAAAAAAAAGTTGTCTACCAATTTGAAAAGTCACGCTTATACTTTTTTTCTCTATGACCCGTTCCAACCTCAGCCCGGTGTCGGCAGTTACCCCCCACGCCGCAGTCTCTATGCAAAGATGAAGTATTATCAATAATTCTGATAATATTTCACCCTCGCATACAATATCTGCCCAATTCACACAACGGGATACAGAAGAAAAATAGGTTTAATCACTGGCAATACTTTGATGTGATTTTGTTGCTGGTAGCATTGTCTAAAAAAATGCAATCTTCGCGCTATTCCTTGCGAGTTTGGCAGAGCATTGGATTGAGGATTTTCAGGAAAAATCTCGTCACCAGTTGGCGCTACTTAGGCGGGAGGTCTTCTACTTTGAAAATGAATCTTAGTACATTAATGTAAAATGAACTAATGTCAAAATCAAGCGTTTTGACCTGCCGCCTCAGTGCTGCCACCTAGTGCACACAATTTCAGATAACCCTCATTACTAACATTGTTATAAAATGTTCAAATAAAAATATCTGACTGCACTTTGGCAGATAACGCACTAGGCAGCAGCAAGCAGCAGGCCGCGCACCCATCTTTATCCAAACCTGCGGCTGCCAGGCTATTTTAGAGCCGCCCTACGATGTACCGGATCGACTGCCCGCTGACTGTCTAGTGCGGTATCTAGTAGTTACCACTTCGGAACTCCTGCCAACGTTATAAACCACGCGTGAAGGTATACATACACTAGCATTATTATTTAGACTAGTTTTCAGTGAATTTGCACCAAAATGGTAGGAATTTCATATGATGGCAACATTGTCACTCGACTGCTCAGCTGAAACGGACATTCTGATAGTGATCTTTGAACATCGATTGCGAGAATAATCGATTAGATTTTAAATATTAATCGAATATGTTGCTACTGATTAATAAACTATATTGTAAGTGCTATAAAATAGAAGCGATTTAGTAGGTAACTAATTTTTTGATTATTATATTAGTGTGAATATTCGACTCGATACTGTCCTTTAAATCTGGCTGCAACATATGCGATTATTGATGTATAACCATGATAACATTAAAAAAATCGAATCAATATCGATTTTAGAAAAGTCGATTATTCAAATCGATGCTCACCGATCACTTTTCTCATTTTACGGACTATGCCAGAGGCGCCTAGAAAATTAAAATTGCAACATTATCCAATGTTTAATGTAAGCAAAATATTTTAGGATTGAAGTACAAGGCGTCGATTCAATGAAATGCTTTTGTGGAAACTACCATTTTGAAATATTTGTAGCTATACATTGCGGGTCGATTAAAAACAAGATTTTCTTTGAAGTGCTATTAGAAATACTGTGTTACATTAGCAAATAGGTAGATAATTTTACTTTCAAACGAAAGAACGTTACAACTTAACTCTAGTGAAGAACAATTTTAACTTTGACACGTCCGAGATTATAACCTACAAATATTTCATATTAATGTTGCTAGTTTATTGAAAAACTCACTACAATGGTAGTTTCTGCAAAGCGAGTCTTCTTGACAAAAATAGATTCGATATAAGAAAAATATGTATCCAAAAACTTAGCTAGATGTCCGTTGTCATTTGTGGATAGGTAAGTACTATCTGTCACGAGGTGACGCATTCGCGACTTGTCGCACGACAATCGCATTTGTGTACGCTCACTTGTCGTAAGATACTAAGCGTAAGACATAAGTGAAGTGTCTAATTTTTTGAAAATAACTGTACCTGTGTAGCTAGAGACAATTTCCTGATATTTTCCTTTATTTTAACATTTGATTAGAGATTCTTGACTTGGATATTGTTGCGGTTGTCTTGTTGTCCCGTTCACGGTTGCGACTTGTCGGTGCGATTTTAACCCGATGTTTCAAATGTCGGATATTGTGAGGTCTAGACCTCTTATTGCAAGCCTATTGTCAGATTATTCATCTCGGAGCGGGATCAATTTCACTTAACGTTGCATTGACAAGATTTGTGCTTTTCCAATCATTCCCAATTTGAGTCCTGTATGAAGTATAATGTTTACCTTTACGAAACTTGTCAGGCAACGAATTAGCGTAGCCATTTGACTACGGCGAGATTAGGGGAGGTTCCTTTAGGCATTTTGCAATAGCTATCTGCCTCTTGGCTGCGCTTACCATCCCGCTCGTGGAACGTGGACAGCTAAGGGATAAACTATTGGGCTCGTTTTGATTTTGACGAAGGGAGGCGGTAGGGACACGTTTTTTAGTACAAACTTAACAAAACGGTTACCAATTTGGCTGTAGTCTTGCTCTGCAAGTTCCGTGGGGACGCGAGTGAGAGACGAGCTCGTTCAGAAGTCTTGACTGTTAGGGGAATTCAGTGTTCATGTAGTGGAGTAGCGGGTCGAAGACGTTATGGTTCGTTTTGTGTAATCTCTCTCGAATGTCGATGAGTCCACTTCGCAATTCGCGTATGTTAGTGGAATTTTGTCGTGTCAATTGAGGGTTTTCAACAATTATTATAATATTTCGCGCTCGCTCCAACCGTCCCCACACATTATTATTTTTAGCGTTAAAAAGTAATATATTAAAAAAAATACTATTTTTTTGAATTCGCCGGGGTAGTGCAATAGATGGTAGCATAGTATCTAATTATCAAGACGTACTAGCGGTCTCAGCGACTTTAGGACACTGAGGCCGCTAGCAAGTTTATTTGAAACTATTTAAGATTATATTAACCTTATTAAACATAGTGTAAATAGGAAGGATTCACAATTTTTGCCTTCGCGCTCGTTTCACTTGGGATTGAGATTGACTAAATTTATGTGAATATGATTAAGTTTACTAGGAAAAGCAATTATATTTTAGCCAAAATAACGAGAGACTGTTGCAGCCCTCGTTTCTTAATTTGGGAGCATTGTTTAAGAGAATCTTGTGTTCTTTTCAGCCAATTTCCTGGCTACGTTTCTATTTTGCCAGATAGATTTCTTTAAAGACAATGCCAGACGCCTTTCTCCCCTCCATCCGCTAAAATATATTTGCCGAATAATAGTAAACATAGAGCACCGGTGTTTAATTTGCATCGTGACGAATTTCCTGTAAGATGGACCAAACGCACGATTCATCTAACTATTGGACTTGAAATATCTTGAAATTGTTGGTCGTTGGATTGCATCAGGGAGGAAGAAAATTTTTCTGTTAATTTCTGACTTATGTGCCTGTCGGACCTAGCATTGTGCCTTGTGGAACACCGTTCATGATTGAAGGGTCTAAGCAATGGCTTAAAGTTTGGGAATCAGTTTGATCAGAGCAATGGTTTAAGATACAAACAACGCTCACGAATTTCACTATGTTTCTATAGTCGGGACTCTGTCGTGCTTGGTTTTTTAGTCGCATTAGGAGGTAAAAGTGTCGAAAGTGACTCTTAGTTCTAAGAGCTATGCCAGAATTCGTTCTACACTTTTCAATATTCCACTGAAACCTCGCGAATAGTCCTTCGTCTGCGTCTTTAACTAAGTACAGTAGAGTTTTAACTCAAAATTTTCGATGTTTTTTCAGTATAACGTGTACTTAAATCTTAAAGTATAAATAACAACGGATACACACTGTATGGAGATAGATAACGTATCCCGAAAGACCACGGAAATAAAATAGACTGTAGTAAAAAGACTTGCGCGGATTTTTTGATGATTTTTTTCATGATTTCGATGCGGTTTTTTCGTGTTGTGTGGTACCTTTTTTCGAAAATTATCATGAGGCTTGATAGTGCCTTGTTGTGGCGTATGAGTTTGATGTACCCCTCCCGACGTAGCTCGAATATAGGAGGTCTGATGGACCTCCGACTTGGGTCGTTTCACTGTTCCTTGTGAAGAATCAAAATTATAATCGTCGTTTTCCCCCCGTTTGTCTCGCGTTTCGGTTGACATATGGGTCGGTTTTACTTCCTAAGTTCCCTATTTTTATTCTTCATCACTGCGGCCGGGGTAAAGCTGGCCCGCACTAAACATTAAGTAGGTACAATTTGTATTAATAGTAGAAGCATTTTAGTAAAAATTTGCCATATAGAACACGTCACGGGACCTTTTATGTCTGTGGAAAAAAATGTTCAAGTATTAATCAATTAATGTAGAAAAAATATTTGAAGAAAAATAATATTAATATTATATTTTTCTTAGTATTTAGATATGTATGTATAGTATTTCGATATGAAAAGTCTCGTGACGCAGACAGAATTTATAAAATCGCACGCGATTGTGTGGAAATCTCTTATAAACGATCCGTATTTAGTCTAGAAATGAGAAGAAACCAGCTCATATGAAACTATTGTTAATATATCGCTCTGTGATCTAACTTGCAAATATATAAATCATTTTTAGATTATTATAATCTGGTTTCTTCGTCACTTTCTAGTTGGACGTCGGATCTGTTAGTAAATTAATAGTTTCAGTATAATAGCAAATGCGAATACAATTTCTCTAATTAAAAACTAGAAGTTTCCTAGAAAAATATTTAAAAAACACGCCTTGATCGCCCCGAACACCTTATATAGGATCCATTTTCACTTGCGCACTTTGTATCATTATTAATTCATTTTTTATCGACTGATTTTCGTTTTCTACTGCATTTTCAAATTTGGTAGTTTTTTTCAACGATTTTGTGGCAACACTTTTGAAAAAGAAATTTTCGTTTGTAGCCTTTTGATTCTGCGTCGGTGCGTTGAGTTTAGACTTTACTAAAAATTTATTTTTATGTTTTTCTTTGTGATTTTCGTACACTCGTTCGATGTTTTTGGTGGTTCTTTTCATGAAATTGCTCAATGGTTTTTTTGTAAAATTGTTTAGTATTCCCTACCCCCCTAGTTGAAATTAGTATGGCGGGCGATGGTTGAATGTATGGTCGCACTGTCCCATTTTGTATTTTTGTATTTTTATAATAAAAAAAAACGTAAACAATGTGAATTCGGATGTGATTTTTTTACTTTACGCGCAACGTTGTAGTGAACGCTTGGGTTAAGACATTTTAATAAAATTAAATTAAAACAGATCTTCAAGTCAACTTACAGAAAAATCCTTTGGACGTAACGAAATCAGTTTAGTATTATTATTTTCAAGCAACAATTATCATTAATTGTTGTCTGAGTTTTATATAAATTATCTCCCGAAACTAATCATTCGTACTGCCAACCCATTGAATGACTTGTCGATTTCAATGATTTTATAAAAAAAATAACAACTTTGTAAGCAAAGCAAGCCTTTAATCAATTATAATGTCTATATCTATAATTTTTGTATAAACAACGTTCAAAAATCTTGAAGATCTGTTCAACCCAGCGATAAAAAAAAAAAACTTAATAATTGGTGTTAGTATAAAACCGAGGTGTGTTTGGGATATGTGGTCTGCCTGCGAGCGGTGGACTAGATTTGCACTATGTAAAGGCTTTGTGACGATTGTATCGTCATGTATCGCTGGTCGCCGGCTTTATAGTAAACTATGTGCCTCTGTCCTCAGTTCTAGGCTGTATGATTTAACCACTTGGAGGCTGTTATTTAACTGAATTTGACTACATAAGAAACTCGCGACAAACTGCCAATAAAATGCAGTTTGACATGACAGAGACATAGCTTACAATATTTTGACTGATGTGACCAGCCGAAACGCTTTTCTACCATTTCGGTAGAATGCGAAGGATTTTTAGTAACTAATTTTGCTATTTAGTTGAATTAATATTATAGCGCGGGGGAAAGTTTCAATTCATCCTCCCTTCTTTATTGTTATTATTGTTTTCTCTTGAGGTTTTTATAACCTGTTTTCGCTTGTCTGTTATAGTTTCTTGATGTCGCCTCGCATTATTTTAGTTTTGACTCTCGTTTAGTTTCTTATTTAATAGTTTCTCTGCCTCAATGACGCGGCAAAGATTTGATGCTGCCAAGTGTGGTTGGGCAGCAATAGTGGTAATGTTAGTTAAAATTGATGTAGGGTTCTTAGAATGTTGATTCCCGCGTCATTGCGGTAGTAAGCTACGGCAATCGTCTAGTTTTGATGGCATTGTAGCGTTTGAAAATGAAAATATTTTTTAGTTGATTTAGAGCAATGTTTAGTTTGTTGAGGCGGGGCGGCCGTATTCTCGCACGTACCTTTAGTCGCTAGTTTGTAGTTGTTGTTTTGTCGGCGCCGTCGCTAAGCGGCCCTCGTTCACGTTTGTACGTTGTCTGTTTTTTCTATGGACGGGTGTGCTGTTCTCATTAATTTTAGATCGTAATTTTGTCGTTTGCATATCACTGCGTGCGGTCACAGCAGGGGGGCGTCGCGGTGTCGTTCTTATACATTTTTTGACGTGAAATTTGTATCTTTATAAAATGAATTGTTGTTGTTGATCGGTGTATCGTCCCCCACGTTACTCCCGAGCGAGTTTCGCACTTCATATGCATGTAAATAGGAGTTAGGTGAAAAACAAAATTTTTAAAAAATCCGCAAAAAAAGAATGTTTTTTACGATTATGTCGGTGGCGGAACAGAGTTAGTAAAAATTTTTTCGTCTTAGCGTCGCCCGTATCGCCCGGGCGGATTTTGTAAATTCTTGTGCTAGAGTTTTTAGTGAAATTAAAGAATAGCAAAGAGTAGCGCAATTTAAACTAACCTAGTTGAGTCTAATAATGTACCTAATATCTTGTACCGTTGCTAGGACAATATTATTGTGTTTTTTAAATAATAAAAATGATTGCACCGTTTTATCTTCAGGTGTTTTTTCACTGTTTGTATAATTTGAACTATATCAAAAGTTGCGGTGGATCTAAATTTATTTTTTTAAATAGTATTTTCGATGTTCAGTGGACTCTCGTTCAGATGGTGTAATTGTGTGGACACTCGAGTTTTTAGCAAACGATTAGAAGCTTTATCTAAACCATTATTATATCTAAGACTTCATTTTAGACAAATGTAGGAGTAAGATTGAGTAAAATATGAAGTCTCTTAGTATTTATTATATCTAATTGAAACTCGTTTGAACTACTCGAGTGTCCATGCATTTCGTGTCGGTGCTTCACTAAAATTCAAATTTCTACCAAACTACCACACAAATATTACTTATTTAGTAGAAATATTTTTGTCTATAAAAAAGATGATGCACAGACACAATTATTTCAGAGTCCATATTATAATTTAAATTGATTTAAAATAAGATTTATATATTTTTATATGCAGTTGTTTCATTCATTGTTATACTTATAAAAATCAATTTTGTTGATACTTGATAAATGAAATTGAAACCAATTTTTTTCGCCAAACGTTTTGTTTGGTGCCTTTGGGTCTAATGTTTGTTCTGTAAGCGTTCTACGATACCTAGTGACAGCTTTAGTGAGAAATAATTAAGATTAATTTTTAAGCTTTCTTTTTAGACTTAAGTACATTTTCTAAATGACTGTGCAGTGACGGTGAAGTTGGGAATACGGGAAAAACGGTGACAGGAAACTATGATTTTTTATATATATAATTATATAAACTTTACCTGGACTTGTATTTCAGAAAGCCTTGCCTGTCACCGTTTTAAACAACTTGCAGGCTGCGCATTAAACCTCAGATCATTAGGGAGACAAAATTTCCCACAATTTGACGTGCAACGCTGCCAAATTGTCCAACATTTGTGGGACAAATTACGGGACACTGGACAACGTTGCAGCGTCATGTAAATTGAGCGTTGCGCCTCATATTGGGGGACATTTTATCCTCTAATACATCTCTGAGGCTTTTAGCATCTTTGTTTCCAATTCTCACACTTACTGCTTCCGTATTACCCTTCACCGCCACTAACATGAGCTCCAACGGCACCAAACGGCGTACCGTGCCCCTTGTGTAGGCCACGACACTCGCTTAGTCTTGTTTCACGCCCGTGACTTACTTTACGACTATTGTGAGATATTAAAATGAATTTGAAACTTTCGCCCTGTGTTTGTATTGTAGTTTGCTTTCTGGGGTAGTGCAATTGTTTGCCTTTGTTGCGGGGCGGGAACTGTGCTTTGCAGTTAGTGATTGAGATATTATTGATAGTTAGACGCGTAGTTGAAGCGTTTAGGCTGTTAGGTACACGTGAGATACACATGCATCAGATTCCATATTAAAGACCAATTTGAGATTACTATTAACTCTTAACCGCTTGCGTCGAATTAGTCCGACGAGTGTTTCCCGTTCTATTCGCCAGGGTCGTATTAACGATTGGGTACTCCATCTCGTTTAGCTCTTCAATCCCATAGGTGACAGAAGAGCTGAAGAGATGGAGTATTTGATACATTGGCCCTGGCGGAATTAACGAGTGTTTGTCTGATATATCCGACGTAATTGGTTAAAGGTTTAATAAACACAAGAAGCCAGTTTGGGACATACATGTAACAAGTCCAAATCTTTTCTAACTCAATTTTACAATAAGGGCCTTCTGGTATGAATAGACTTATAAACACGAATGTCTCTAATTTCCACGTGTTTATATAGGGTGACTGGTAATTTGTGAACGATACTTAAACACGTGATTGTAGACAATAACAAACAACTTTTATCATGGGCCCAAACCAGAAATCGCGAAAAAGAATCTGGTCAGTACATTTGTGTTCGCCTAACTGGTCAAAATGTACTGAACTTTGCTGATTTTTTTCGCGATTTCTGATTTGGTCTCATAGTAAAAGTTGTTTGTTATCATGACTACAATCACGTGTTTAAGTATCGTTCACTAATTACCAGTCACCCTATAGACACTATGTATACACTGTACCGTATAGTGTGTCCTAGTCTAAACTTGCCTTTAGGTTTGGTTCCCAGACGTGGCATTTGTTATATTTGACGTTCATATTTCTTAAAGGTCGTAACTGCAAATCACAGTTTCGTTATAAGCCCTAGTGTGTCAGATTATTTTTGTAAGTACATATTTTTTTATTAGCAACTACATCCTTCTAGTTTCGACCAAAGACAGTATGCGGCCCAAAGTTACCTACCAAAAAGACATATTTGATTCCTATTTTTTACTTAATTTCCGGTGAAGAATCGCTTTTTTGTAAACATTTTTTTTAATCACCCGCTTGTTTTGATGTATTTTTGATGTTATTCCTATTTATTTTTTACCAATTTTTTGTATAACTTTTTTATCGATTAGTAGTTTTATTCACTAGTAGTTTAGTGTTACATTTTTTCAGTATTTTTTTTTCGAGTTTTTTTTCCTATTATAGGTAATTTTACACAGATTAGTATAAGCTTTCAGCGAATATAAAGTTTTTGCACGTTGGCCGTAAAATAAGGTATATTTATGTATATTTAACTTGAAATAATAGAAAAAATTAAAAAAATCTGTTTGAATATTGCAAATTAGATTCAAATTTCTAAAAAACTGAGCTTTATTGTTTTTTTTTCTTTTTTTTTCTATTATAAATAAAATGTATTACGATTTTTTATATATTTGTATTTATGTAAAAACTACATAATTATTGTAGATAAGTAGTTTTGGATTTACCTGCGTTTTTCCTTATTTTAAGAGTGATTTTTTTATTTTATTTTGTTGTTTGATAGTATTACTTAGTGTTACGCTTATTGAGGACTGCATTGAAGGAAAATAGTTTTTTTTTAATCTGATGGCAGTCGGAAAATGTATACACGATAATAATGTTCCTAACTTTATTGTATCTAAAGAATATTTATGTATATCAAAAGTATTATGTATAATTATAGAAATAGTTTTGTTGATAATAAAAATGTTTTACCAAACCATATTATAACACTAGTAATATATAAGTAGTTTATAAATATTTATTAAATATTCATATTATATAAGTACTTAATTTTTATTTATTGTATTATATCTGTTAAAATTCGTGTATGTATATAAAGTCAGAAACTGTCATCAGATTTAAAAGTAATTTTATGAATGCAATGCCCCAGTCCCCAGTAGGCTAGTAGGTATTGTTTAAAAACTGAAATACTTGAATTTTTATATGAATTTTATTAATATAATATGGTATTTTACTAAATATTAGTCCAATATTAAATCTTTAAATGCTTGTTTTATTTTGAACCCGAGCAAACAATCTGCAAAACTAAACACCTAATCAAACTTCGAGGGAAATCGAACGAAGATAGCTGTTGATGACGCGAAGTTGATGAACAATGACGGGCTAAGTGTTGTTTAATAAATAATATCAATTTATAGCAAAGGCGCCGGGAGAGAAAAAAAAACGGTTTTTAATCTTTTGAATACCGCAATTAGAGATACAATAGAAAGACATTAGATGTGCGAGCACCGGCGTTCGCTTGGGGCTTGAGTAAAATCTGAAATAGCCTGCCATATTGGATTTTATAGTCCGTCATCTTCAGACGTCCGCCACATTAAATTTAGAATGACATCGCTTAGTTAAACATACGTTGTCCATCCAAACTAAATCTGCAAAATTCTGCTCGATCAGTTAGGAGTAACACTTTTGAAATTAACATAATTAGACCTTAACAATTCTTTGCGATGGTCCCGTCGCTGAAACTGGATTATTATCTACTAGCGATAATGCCTTGATCACACGTACCGTAGAAAACGGGCGAGACAATGCTCTCTTGATCGAATACTCTGTAACTACGTATAAACATAGCACCGAGTGCTCGGTCTAGCGCTGATATGTACAACTCGCTTACATTACTGTGTCTCGCCTGTAGATGTAAAACAATATTTAAAACGTTGTAAACAAAAATTTTGCCGGTTTTAAACCCCCAAATAAATCTTTTTAAACGGTTGGAAACTCTTCTACAAAATGTACATGTGTGTGCGAGTAGTGGACGTTGCGTCGTGACACGTGCGGCGACGTCAACGAGAGTATGTGAGTGTACGCTTGGTTTTAAACCAAATCAAATTATGTATTGACTGGCCTCTTGATGAAATGGTTAGTGGCCCTGACTGCTATGCCGGAGGTCGTGGGTTCGATTCCCACTTAAGATAAATGTTTGTGTGATGAGCACGATCATTTTTTGTTCTGTGTCTGGGTGTTATTTATCTATAATATGTATGTATTTCGAAATATATAAGTATGTTTATCAGCTGTCTGGTACCCATAACACAAGCTCTGCGTAGCGTGGGACTAGACAGTGTTGTGTGATAGTTGTGGAAATATTATTATTATTTACATTGACTGAAAATAATGAAAAAAAAAAATTCTTTACCAACACAGTTTTTGATTTATCAATACAGTTTTTATAACTTAGGTACTCGTAGGTACCTAATAAGTTTTTACGCATTATCGGACGGTTCATCGCTAGAACTAAACCCGCTAAGTATATCAATATCGATAAATCACACATAAAAAAATCTTTACACAGTTCATAGATACTCCGTTATATCCCTACCTCGTTAAAATCAAGAAAATCTAGTTTACAATTAAGAAAAAAATAGTCATCAACATTGACCGTTACAAATCGAAAAAAAAAATGGTTTATTTGGGTTTTAAACCATGTTTGTCGTTTTAAACGGATTGGTTTAATTGGTTTTAAACCGGCCTTACATCTATACTCTCACCTTTTTACTCGGTACTTGCGTGACTCATGTCAGAACTTTTTGAGCAAGTGCCACAACACTTGCCGCACCATCTGACTCTGAACGCATAATTTAAACGTATCATAAAAGAACGATGTTTTGCATTTTTAGTAACTAAGCGCTGGCGTGAAGAATATAAGGCTGTTTTGCAAGAGATACAGATACAGGGACTGTGGAAACAGGGAAACTCGAAGGCCATGGGGAGACTTACCCAATAGTGTGACAACGTACACTTTCGAACTTTGACGGTCAAGGCTCACTGTAGCACAGTCGAAGCATAAAATTAACTTCTATGGTCATCTGCATATATCTGCTTATATAAACTCGTATGACAGTATCTTGGAATGCCCTTTACTGGTTACAGGTTGATCTGATCACATCCGTCCTAGCAATATAGCTGCCAAATTACTTCTGCACCGAGAGATTAGGGGTGTTCTTATTATCATACGGACATATGAAAGCGGTACATTATGATCCTAGAAGCGAGTACATTCGATTGGTGAACACCTAAAACGCAGATTCTGCGGGGCCTTACTGGGCAAACGCATGTGATTTCGTCATGCGTGCGAATTTACTCCGCATTTATTGTAATGCGGGGAATACGCACGCAGGACGAGTGTGGGGCGGGGCAAACCCGCATGCGTGATGAAATCTGCAATGATAATAAAAACATCGTAGAATTATTTCACTAACTTACTGTTTGTACATTGTTCTAAAATGCGGTATCAAATGGCCAACTATATGTTACTTTTATCATATCTAAAGCTTTAAAAAAAAAATGATACGAGCCAATGGGGACCCACACGAGCGTTAAAATGTCAGTCGTGCCAGCGAGAAAAACGACTAGAGTTCAGAGCTAAGGTCGTAAAATGAATCGCGTTAAGAATCGCAAGACAAAGAAGGTTAGGAGTAGGTTTGAGTCAGTAAAAGTCTGTCACGCCGCCACACGCCGCCTTAAAGCGTGAGACATCTTTAAAAAACGAAACCAGACGTTTTTTTTCAACTGGCTCTAAACTGTTCCTAGCCTGTGGCTTCGGAACTTCTAGTATATTTAAAAAAAAATCGAATATAATCGAGGCGGGATTTTAAAAAAATCGTGCAGGTTTAGTAGAATTCTGTAAATGCAATCAAACGTGCACGAATTTTTCTTTTAGTTCTCAAAATACATTTTAATCGACGAAGAAACTAATTGTGTGGATGGTTAAAAAAAACCGTGTATATCACCAAAATATTTAATGGTTGTATTAAGTTAGGGTATTTTCCTCATATGTGGAAGACTGCAAAAGTTATTGCATTGAAAAAACCAGGAAAAGATCCCACTTTACCGGTAAATTATAGGCCCATCAGCCTCTTACCAGTCTTAGGTAAACTGTTCGAAGTAATAATCTATGATCGGTTGCGACGTTGCTCTGAACAGCTTATCCGAAACGAGCAATTTGGCTTTCGTTCATCCCACTCTACGGTTCCACAATTGGCTCGAGTCTCCGAACACATTTCCTACCATCTTAATCATAAGCAATCTACCGGTATGTTCCTCCTGGATATTGAGAAAGCGTTCGATGCCGTCTGGCACGAAGGCCTGTTATACAAGCTTATCTCCTACGGAATTTCAATGGATTTAGTGAAACTGATTCAGTCTTACCTAAGTAACCGCAAGTTCGAGGTACATATTGGCTCTAACAGGTCTTCGCCCCGGATGGTGTCAGCCGGAGTGCCACAAGGTTCGGTGCTTGGACCTTACCTCTTCATCCTATTTGTGAATGACATGCCTGTACAAGTCCGTACTCACTTGGCCTGTTTTGCTGACGATACAGCGTCTTATACTTCAGATAACGATGTAGATATAATCATTAGCCGACTTCAGATGTCCCTCGAACTACTCCAGTCTTACTTCAATAAATGGAAGCTTAAGTTAAATGAATCTAAGACTGAAGCGATACTTTTTACACGTCAACGTAGCATCCCTAAAAGAACTTTAAAAATTGCTGGACAATCTATTCCTTGGAGCGCAGCAGTTCGTTACCTAGGTGTTACATTAGACAAAAAACTCAACTGGAGTAAACACATATCTAAATTACGTGTCAAGGGAGCACAAGCACTAGGTTCCCTAAGCCCTATACTTAACCGCAAAAGTGGACTCAGTCCTAAGACAAAAATACGATTATACACAACACTAATTAGACCTTGCATCACCTATTCTTGCCCGGTATGGAGCAGTACTTGTCAATCAAATTATAACCTTTTACAAGTTCTTCAAAACAAAGCTGTTAAAATTGCTTACAATACCCCATTCAAAACTAATATAAGTGTTACTATCTGAAGACTAAATTGTGACTTAGTATGTAAGTTTTACAATTATGTGTATATTTTATATCAATAAAGAATTTCATAAAACAAAAACAAAAAAAAACCGTAAAATGATATCCAGTACATCGTTTTCACTCAGCATCAAGGTGTCTTGACTCTTAATGGGCATTTATAATGTCTGCCAAGAGGTCAATCACGTAAGATGATTTAGGGGGGAGGGGATTGACCATGTGTTATTTTTTGTTACAAGGGAGTAAATAAGTAAATAAAACAAAACAAACATGGTGTTCCTGATACATTGCATGCAAGATAATAATGAAATAAGGCGTGGGAGGGAGTCTTGATAGTACTTACGTAAAATCACAAAAAATGCGCAAAGTTAAAATTTGAAAAGGCGCAGGCCAACACCCGAGTACTACTATACTATACGTAAATTATTACCCACTTGTGGACATAACGTTTAGTTACTAGTTTGTAAACGACACACTTGTAAACGTTCCTAAAAAATGTTACTTTTATTAAAAATAAACATCAAAGCCGTATAGTAAGAAGACGTATAGTTAATATTGTTACGTAATAAACTAATAAAAATCAAAATTTATTCAAAATTGAAAATATATGTCTAAAGAACTCTAGCAAGTTTCTAATCTTCCCCTCGTTCCGAAGTGCGTCAAAAGTTATTATACCGCGGATCCAACCAACGCACAACGTCAGAATTATGACATAATAGCCTTTTTTTATGGTAGGTAATAGCCTTTATATTTTGTGACTATTAAAGATCGGATTCGTGCTATATTCGCTTTTGATACAATTCGGGACGAGGGTTTGGTAAAAATAAAAATTATTTAATAGCAATAGCAACACAAAGCTGTCAATGTCATTTTCATTGATTGAAGTTGCGTTTCCTGACCTAAAGTGTCACCCTAATTTAGAGCATGCAAAAGAGACAGCTACATACGTACTACATACATTACAGCGAAAGAACTAACCACCTATGTCAAAAAACTTGAGCGACATGAAACGCAATCAATCTAGCGTGTTTTGGTTCTACTGGGGCGTGCTATAATTTCAATGAAAATACAAAACAAACAAAGTAATGGTTGATAATAGAGCAAATTATATTCCAACCCCTATGTTCCAAGGGCCGGAGGGGACAAAGTTCGCTATAAACCCATTCGCGGCTCCGCAACCCGTAAATCAACGCGAGTTGCCGAAAACCAGAAACGGTGATCCATTATCGTTATTTTGCACACACTGTGACCTTCCTTTCGTGGACGCTACAGAATACGAGCATCATAATGTTGAATTACACGGTGGGAAGAAGATTTTAACATGCAATTTGTGTAACGCGACATTTCGAAGACAAGACCATTTGAAGCGCCATATTCGTAGTTTACACAACAATCAGAAATACTGCGTGTGTCCAGCATGTGGAAAAGATTGTAAACGACAAGATATGCTACTGAAACATATAAAAAGAAAACATTCAGATGCAACAGAGGTTTTCCGATGTAGAGAATGCTCTTTTGAATGTTCAACACATTCTGAATTGGGAAAACATGAATTTACACACTCATCTGTGGATAGGCACTTGTGTCCTCACTGTCAAACTACTTTTAAAAGGCGGGATCATATGTTAAGGCATGTGAAATCCCAGCATATGAAGCAGCTAGTTGAATGCCCGATTTGCCGCCAATCTTACAAAAGGAAGGATCATGTAGTGAGGCATGTAAGAGAGAAACATAAGATGGGATTGTTGAACGGAAAGCTAGTTAGTTCTTCGGATGTTATATAAGACTTTAATTTGTCTAACAATAGTATTGTGTTATTGAAACTGCTTGAATAAGTGTATGTTGTTTTTCTGAGCAAATATGGAGTTTATATTTTGATAGTTATAATGATATAATAATATTCCACAACTATCACACAATGCCGTCTAGTCCCAAGCTAAGCAGACCTTGTGTTATGACTACTCATAAACATACATATATATTATAGATAGATTACACCCAGACAGGACAAATGATTGTGCTCATCACACAAACATTTGTCTTGGGTGGGAATCGAACCCACAACCTCCTGCGTAGCAGTCGGGGCCACTAAACACTAGACCAACAGGTCAGTCCAAAATGTTTTGTGGAGGACTAAGCGCATAAGTTTATAAATAGTGGTCACCCTTGCCGCTATGTGTACACCTCTACCTAACTAGGATGGTCAATCACTCTATGCTCTCTATGCTCTATGGTTTCACTAAGCTTGACTTAAAAATGTTTTAGAAGTTTATAGCAAAACCTTTTTAGTCGAACAGCAAAATTAAAGCACAGTGTCTTGGCCTGATCATAGAAATTGATCACTTCATGATATAGCCAACTAAAATTGGCGAGATCCTTTGTATGCAAATATTTAATGACATGTCAATCCTCTTTTGACCATATTATTGATGTAGTATTTCTATGCTGATAAAAGGTCTAAAGAAAGTAGGCCAAAGAGGATTGATATATAATCAAACTTTAATGTTTAAAATAATCTGGCCAGTTTTACTTGGCCATATCATGAAGTGATCAATTTCTTTGATTTGACGACAGATGGACTAACCAAATCAGAAAATCAGGTCTTTGTTTTGAGTGATAAAGCTGGCCAGTCTATTTTGTAAAACAACATGCTTCTTGCGCCAAATAAACATTCATTGAGTGCTGTGGTGCTATTCTTTAAGAAACCTCAGCGCTGCCACAACAACGATCATCGAAATAGGATACATTGAATTAACAATCCCATGTATAGGTACATTAAGTTGACAATCCAATGTATCCTATTTGGGTGTTCGTCGTTGAGGCAGCGCTGCGTTTTCTTAGAGAATAGCACCACTGTATAGAGGACAAAATGGTCATTCATCAACCTTTTCTATGGAGCACAGTTTACATTGTGCATATCAGCAAGATTAGCAAAGCAATGGGTTAGATTTTGTGAGGTCCCAAGTAAGGATATGTTAAATTTATGAATCATTGTGGCAAAAAAAAATATTGAAGTACCCTCGAATATGTTCTCTCTCTATAACTCAAAGGTTTGCTGGGAGAAAACTCATTGCTGAGTTAAGCTCGTAGCTAAATATCTCCATATGTTATATTATATTTTTGTGTATAATAAAGAAATAACAGAATAAAGAAGAATACTGTAACACTAGTAAGTGGACAAGTCTTACACCTGTATTTATAAACAAGTAAAACTAAATACTAGAGTAAAACTAACTACTTAAGTAATAATTTCTATTCTATAGGTAAGATTTTTTTTAATTTTGAATGTAAATTTCAAACGTCAAGTAATGACTTGAGATTTTACTTAGTAAATAGTATTTACTTCTTTATAAATACGGGTGTAAGAGCGGTTTCGCACTACGTCCCATCCGACAAAAACCCGCTTATTCCACCGCTTTTAGGCACGCAAGTAACAGTTTTCCGCACTAGCGCAGATCTCACAATTTTATTGTAATTAAATAGTTCTATGGCTACTATGGACCATTCTTTCACGGGTTGGGATCGGACGTGAATGCGAAACCGCTCTAAATTAGAATTTTTAAGCAATCTAGAATGATACTAATTATTTTTTTATAATTTTTAGTAGGCAATGTGTTAGCAATAATGCTCAAACCCACCTAAAAAGATGGGCAATGCAGAAAACTTTCTAACAACATTGAAAAATGTGCTTTAATTCTCTTACTTTAAAGTGTACAGTTGTACAAGCATACATATTGTGTCCACACAGTTGTTTGGGTTTTTTTTTTTTTTTTTTTTGTGGTAGGTAAAAATCATCCAATGACGAATCCCGCCCTTGGGTGGGGCGGGAAACAGTGTCAGACTTTTACTGACTAAAAAACCTACCTTTCCATTCCTTGCCTTTATCCTGGGGCCTTTGGTGACAGTCTCACATAACCTTTGGCCCCAGTAGGCTTCGGCCCTGCTGGACCCCTACAGTATGCTGACAACTCCTTGAGGCGCGCGGGAACGGTGCGCGCCGTAGACGACCTGAGCTCGGACCGGTCTGTTACCGGACGGACGGACAGCGAGCTACCCATTGCCCGCCGTCCGCGAGCCCGCGCCTACGGTGGCCGGAAATTGGGATCGGAAACCCGGCGGCGGCGGCGGCGTGTCCGCCTTTGCCTAAGGCGGTCGGCCTCCTCCTTTACTAGCATTACTGCTTCGCAGAAGGAGGCGACCGCCTGCCACTCCTCCTCGCTCCGGAGCATGGCTTGAACCAAGCCCCGGCGCGAGAGATCGCCGCCGATCGCCCCCACGAGGACACGGCGCTGCTCTTCCCAAGCGGGGCACACCTCGACTGTGTGCTCCACCGTGTCCACCGGGCGGTCCGCACAGTGGCGACACCCGGGCGTCGTCTCCGCACGAATCTTGTACAGGTACGGACCGAACTTGCCGTGCTCGGTCAGCACCTGCGCCAAACGGAAGGTGACGACGCCGTGGGGCCTTTCCAGCCACGCCTCAAAGAGGGGCCTTACCGCCTCGATCGTGGCGTGCCCAGCACGAGGTTGCGACAATCGCTCTCGCCATTTCACCATGACAGTTGTTTGGGTGCGCTTTAGTGCATTTTAAACTTTACTTGTGAAAAATAAGGTTTATTTTACTATGCGTTCCAAATAAGAATAGGAAAGTCAATAACCTGTATATCTCCTATCCGTCAAATGTTGAGTGAAAAGTACGGTTTGCAAAGAAAACTTAATTGCGTATCAATATAGGGTGTCTTTTTGATTTGTGTTACTAACACCCTTATTTATAAACAAGTAAAACTAATTACTTGAGTAAAAGTAACTACTTAAGTAACCATTTGTATTCCGTAGTTAAGAAAAAGTTAAATTTTTAATGAAGATTTCTAGTCTCAAGTAATGACTTATTAAGAAATTACTTAGCAACAAGTAATTACTTCTTTATAAATACGGGTGTAAGACACCGCCAAGACACACCTGTACCTCTACCATGAGTTTTAAGCAATAGTATTCGTCGCTAGTTCGCTACTCGATATCGACGCCGTAAATATTTTGTATGGCAAATTTTGCAGCGCCTCTAGCGGTCACTTGCAGAACAAAAATTTGCCATACAAAATATTTACGGCGTCGATATCGAGTAGCGACGAATACTATTGCTTAAAACTCATGGTAGAGGTACTGTATCTTTGGACATCGCCAACGGAGTAGAATGCGGAATGTCGACGCACAAAATATAGATGAATGCTAGTACGATGCTACAACATCGCGATGCACGTTACCGCCGAAACCACTGAGTGCTCGATTACGGAGACGCGGCGCGTTGCGCGGCGGGTTTGGCGGTCCGTCGTACATTGCCATATGTGTGTTTACGCGAGCGATGACGCGGCCCGCTGCTGCTGCAATGTACGAAAAAACGCCCAACGTGCCGCGTCTCCGTAAACACTGCCTGAATATCGATGCACATTATCGCGATAGAACTTTACACTTAATACTTTGAAATTCGATTTGTAGGTATTAATTTGTTTTGTGCAAAAAATAAAATCTATTAGACATTATATTACATACATACAATTTTGGTAAAATGTATTTATGACGCCTACAGATCTTTTCTGAGCAACGTATTTTTCTATAGATAAGTCACGAGTTCCATGTAAAGTTGTTACATCACATATTAAATTAATATGCAACGACATTCAGTGATTGCGCGGTAACGTGCATCGCGAATTCACGATGTTGTAGCATCGTACTCATTCATCGATATTTCGTGCGTCGCCATTCCGTATTCTAATCTCGCCAACGCCTTTAATTCCCTGCCCTGGAGTAAAATTGGGAGGGCACTCCGGTATCACTGGGTGCCCAACTACCTCCAGACACTTCACACAGTGACGCAGAGATGAGCAGAATTGAAGAACTGGATTCTGATTAAACATTTTGCGTTCACGATTCGTAAATAAATTAAATTTTTAAAATTTCTTGATATGCTCACTATACCTAATTTCTTAGATTTGACATTATGGCGCCCAACACACGGTCATGCAAGCGTCAATCATTGCCATCAATCATGACGTATCATGAATGAAATTTGAACGATGGTACTCATTGTTCATTCAAAAATCATTCTCTGCCATTCATAGATTGATGGCAATAATTGACCGTGTAATGGACGCCTACGACGTGACGTCACAACATGGCAATTGATCCTATTCATATTTGGAACGCATTGTAGGTACAATGTCTTGAAAAAATTCATTGCTGGCTTCTCTTTTTGGTGTGGTTTGAAAGATGCAAGAGCTGTGTACAGTGAAAACTGGTTATGTGGCTCGTGATAAATTTCAGATAGGTACTGATAATTACAATGTAATTCAAATGAGGATAGGAACGCCAATGATCTGTATTAAAAGTTACCTACCTAAGGCTACCTACTAGAAAAGTATGGTTGGCAAAGAAACCTTATTTGCGTACCTATCAATAATGTTTTTTTTTTTTACTTTGTCTAACCGAGTCTCGAGACTAAAATATTTCGCAAAGAAAATGGATTTAAAGGTCAGTGGAGCCCTATCCGGGCGCAGCTGGCCGGAATTAACTGCACAGATACTCGTTCGCCGCGTAGGCGACAGTATCCTCATCATCATCTTCCTGCCCTTGTCCCGTTTGAATTTGGGGTCGGCGCAACCCGTTTTTTTCTTCAATTCTGTCCTGTCACTCGTCACGTTATCACTAACTCCCTTTTCTTTCATATCACTCCTCACACAATCCATCCACTTCTTTGGCCTCCCTCTCAATGCATCCACATGTAAACTCATAACTCTTTTAGTAACATGCGTTTCATCCCTCCTCTTCACATGACCATACCAAGACAAACGATTTCCTCCACGAGTGTGTGTGCATTTAATTCAAGCCAGATGTTCAAGGGACTAAAAGCCTTAATTGGTGCCACTGAACTTATCGCATAACTAATCCAATTCTGGGTGAAGCGAGAGGAGTGTCAGAGTTTTCATGTAAATCCACTCATGTTCTTCACTTGGCCTTTTCGGTCCAGGGTGACTTTTGAACCATTGTGCAGTTCTGCCAGGTTGTAAATATTAGAATAGAATCTCACTAATCAGGCACTTAACGTCCAACCTCGCTCGCCCATCCCTACGCCAAGCACAGCGTAGGTATAGTACGACCATTCTAACTTGGCGAGTCTGAAGTTAGGCTCCGCGAACTTTAGCGCTTGTGCGCTCGTAAAAAAATAAATGCCAATAACAATTGTTAACAGCAATTACAACTGCTAATGGCATTTATTTTTTTTAGACCCTTTTACCTTTTATTATTTTGTAAAATTCGTAGGAAAATGTTACATTCCATAAAAATGACAATAACCCCCGTTTTATTTGGTGTTTGAACATGTACAGACGCCAGCACGTCAATCTACCCCAACCTGTCAAATTTTACCAATCGAACATTAACCTTCCGCTATTGTGATAAGGTTGAAAATCTATTAAAGAAATTTGACAGATTGAGGTGGGTTAATGTGCTGGCGTCTGTACCTCTACCATGAGTTTTAAGCAATAGTATTCGTCGCTACTCGATATCGACGCCGTAAATATATTGTATGGCAAATTTTGGTTCTGCAAGTGACCGCTAGAGGCGCTGCAAAATTTGCCATACAAAATATTTACGGCGTCGATATCGAGTAGCGACGAATACTATTGCTTAAATCTCATGGTAGAGGTACTGTACATAATGTTGTAGCTTTCTCACATTTTTGTAGCTTAAATTGATTAGTTATTATCCTGAAAGTACCTAGGCAAGCCCGCCATATTCAAATTTTCCTAAGTTCGACTCAGCGCTAGTGTGAGTTGGGCCTATTGGCTTTTTGTTCAAATATGGGTTTGCACGTCTGTAATAATTGAATCTCGCCATAAATATCTCTTGTTTTTTTTTTATTTATTCCATTCTGATACCAACAAATGCCACTGGTACCGCTGGTATTTGTTTCGACTCATATATTAAGACACGTCCAAAGATTACCTACGTTTGACTTAGCTGACTGTACTAAATTCAAGTTGTTGGTTTTCCGACAGAATGGAAAATAAATATGATTTGAAAGAAATACAAGTGGTATTAGTTTTTGGTTTGGTCTAATGAACGGAATAAATATTTTGTTTTAGTAAAAGTACCAATGAAAGAATAAATAGTGATTTAAAAAAAAAATGCTTAAAATGAGACTATTAGAAGGCATTTTAGGTTTTATCAAAGTTCGATTTGATTTAAATATTTTTAGTATTTTTGCTTGAGCACATAAAATAAAAGACAAATATTGATCCACTTGTTTTTGTGTTATTTATATTCCTGTTATAGCATAAGGGCCAACATTACGTTAAGCGGTCGCACGCACGGACGCTCGCGCGGTATCGTGACGTGAATGCGCGCGTGTCGTGTGCGGCGCCCACTATAGCGGAAATCGCGCAGTGTCGCCAGTTCAACTTTAAAAATGTGCATGTAGTCGTATCGATCGATAATTTTAATTTATTATTACGTAGCAAAAGGGACGCTGGGCGCGGCTTCTCGCGACGGGGGCGGTGATTCCAGACGGCACTTTTGTATGGGACCGCGTGCGCCCGCTTAAAACAGTGTTGGCCCTTATGGGAATCAGGCTGATTCTTTCACTATTCCAAAATTACCTTCGAAGTAAGAGGGAATAAAGAAAAAAAACTTCAAAAATTATACTTAAACTATCTTTAATTCATAAAATATTTTACAACATAAATTACAATCTCATAACCAGGTTAAGAACCTTTCAAGTGTGCAGAAAATGCTTTTATAAATAGTGGTATTTTTCTATAGTTTTTATTTCGACTGCCTGCAGTTATCTACAGTTCATTTCATTTTACTAAGATACAATGCGAATTGAGCTGCTTTTAGCGCAATACCCCACCGCTTAAGCCCACTCTATTATGAAATAGTTACTGCGCAGTCTCGCAGCTATATTCAGAGCCGAATTTAAATTTGAATCGCAGGCTGGTTACAGTAGAACATTTAAAAAAAAACCTTAAGTTTAAATTAAATATAAAATAAATACTGTAAAGTATGTTAGAGTTCTTTTCGGTTCGTTGTTTTCATTAAAACATTTTTTGTCCAATAAGGACAACACTAGTGGGTTCAAGACTCATAGACAAAGCTTATTGACAAGATTTATTTAAAAAAAAAAGTTAAAATACCCTACCGACATTTTCGAGATTTTAAAAGACAAAATCTGTACTTTTTATTGCAAGTTTTATTTATGTTGCTATGTTTATTTGTTCATCAGGTTTAGACAAATTTCTTTTCTATTAAGGACTATTTTACACAACACGTGTAAAATGACAGCAGGACAAAAATATAGATGTTCATGTGTTCATGTTCAACAGCAGAGACCCGAAATTTAAATATGTTTCAATGACCAATTACCACCAAAAAAAAAAATTGAGACATATTTACAGTAGGGTACATAAATCTTTTAAGTTTTTCATACAGTCTTGTTCGTTTAACTAATTTAATATAAAAAAGGTTATTATGAAAAATTGATTGCACTAATTTTAAAACAATTTATATAGGGTGGAACAAAATTAATTAATGTTTAAGACAATAATTATGAGACAGCATTGTATACAGTAAAGTAATACAATCAGTTCATAAGATTGAAATACAAAAATTGCACAAAACTTTTTTCAATACACTCACTCAAAAATTGCATTTTTACGCTTTTAAGCACGCAATTACAGTTTTTCGCACTAGTGCGGGCGCTCGCCCCCGCTCCTCAGTTTATTACATTTATCATATCAACAGGGCGTGGCGCGATCCCTTCGAGTTGCGCGTCAATCCAAGTTTATTTATGTCGTAAGTATATTGAAAAACGTCGTTTATACGTGGAAAATTGACACTGCAGCCCTTGGCTACGGCTCAAGCCAATTCTACCTCGGTCGCAATGACAAAATTTCTTCAGTTGTGTCTAAATGTACTATTTTTGTTGGAATTCATTCAAAAGTAACGAAAGATATAGATAAAAAATTGTGATGAAAAGCATAATTATGTTCACAAATCTTTGAGGGTGTTTTTAATATCGTGCGGATTTCATCACGTAAACTCTGCAAATGTCCTTTTCATACAAGTGTTTATTGTAATGCATGCAATACGCACGCGAAACGTGTTTTTTTGCCTTTTGAAATTTTCTGCATGCGGAGTAAATCCACATGCGTGATGAAATCCAAATGATATTAAAAAACACCCTAACAGATCATTACATTTTTTTTTAAACAAAGCCTTAAAGATTGCAATGCAAGATAAAATTGTAAAGCGTAATTTAGACGGTACGAGTTTCTCGAACGTTTTGTTCGAGAAAATCGTACGCAATAATCGTAAGCAATAATCGCCATGACATTATCGTATCAAAGTGTTTAGACACAGGTAAGAAATAAATTCTCACCTACGATTATGTCATACGAGACTCGTAAGCAATAATCACTAGGCGATAATGTCCTGCGTCTATTTAGACAGCAAAAATATAATGAGAAGATTCTTGCTTTCGAGAATCTCGACTTGTCTATACCTACCAAAGATCTTATATATTTTGGGGACAATCTGGATTGATTACGGAGCAATATTACACACTCTAAAGTGTACTATATTTTCATGTGTATTAGGTTCATATGTTTCATTGACAAGTAAAAGAAGAAAAAACGTTCCAAGCAAGACAACGAGAAAGAGGTTTTTTTTTAGTTATAAAGAGAGTTTTAGTAATCTTACTTGAGACGCGCCAGTTTAGAACAATTTCGTCCAATTATCATCATCATTTCAGTCCAAACACGTCCACGGTTGGACACAGGCCTTTCCCAAATGTCGCCACAATGAGCGGTTCTAAGCGTTTCGCATCCATCGGATTTCCGCAACCTTTACCAGGTCATCGGTCCACCTTGTAGGCCTTCCGCGTTTCACACTGTCACCACTCCAAAACCTTTCGGCCCCAACGGCCATTTGGTCTGCGTGCAATGTGCCCAATTGGGACAATTCTATTCTAAAGAAGTTCAAGATGTTGTTATAGTACGTTGCAAATAAGCTCTAAACATATCAATACAATTAATAAATACCTACATGTGTTTTTTTTTTGTTGTTTTTAACTGCATATTAATTTTGCTCCGGAATCAATCCAGTTTGTCCCTAGGATATTATATGATCCTTGTTCTCGCCAGAGTGGACGAGCGAGAGGTAAGTCATAGTACCTCTCGTTCGTCCACTCTAGCGAGAATCGTATGTTCGAGTCGAGAAACTCGAACCGTCTAGGTATGAATGTTTAGACGGAGATGCTTTTTTGTTCTTACGATTATCGTACGTTCGAGACGAGAAACTCGCACCACCTAGGTATGTGTTTAGACGATGACATTTTTTCTATGCTCTTACGATTCTCGTATGTTCGAGGCGAGAAACTCGTACCGTCTAAATTGCGCTTTAGCCTTCATTTTATTTAACCCTAATCGAAGCCGATTTCGTCAAGCGGCACGATTACGCGGTAAACGTCAGCCAAAAACAAAATGGCAGATTTTTATTATAAAATATTATGCTTTCAAATTGTAAGAAATTCACTTAAGGCCCTGCGCGCACCGGTGACTTTTGTCACGGTGACTTTTAAGTGTTTGTCACTGTCACGTCACGTATCCAATGTGGAGTGCGCGCACGACGAGCGACAGTGACAGTGACAAAACCACAGAAATGTAAAAAATAGGAGAAGTGGCAAGGGGGCGTGTTTGCGTCCGCGGTACTTGCTCAACAAGGGCACATACCGGCAAAGAGCCGTTTGACGGCCGTCAGTTACATCGCGAACGTGATCGTAAATAAATTTAAAATACCGTGTTGTTCAGTGGTTTCATGCAAAAACTAAAGCGAAAAGACAAGCCTGGGTCATCAAAGAATCTCTCACCATAAATAAGTATAATGTTAATAGTATATTTATCTTTAAAATCAGGAAAAAGAACAAATCTTATAATATCCCTTGCTTTTACTACGTTATTTTTGTTTTCAAATATCAAAGCGACTTTATTACTCATACAGTAAATATATTGCTCTTTAACCACTACCTAACTTTAACGCTCAGTAACTGAACAAGTAATGTAAAAATAACATAACGATACTTTATCAGTGCGGTGTATTTCTTATTACGGCCGCAGTCAGTTGAGCCGAGCTAGGGATGCGCCTGTACACATCCGCCAATATAGACTATCGACCACAATATCGATTGGTTGGATATCCGAAGTGAAATAATGTATTTTTATTTATTTTGGAGTAGTAGAGAAATACGTAAGCAACTTTCGTAAACTAAGTTGGTAAAGAGTAGGTCAAAAGTCGGTGGACAAATGGAAATAAATAATAATTACAGTTTTTAATTTTATTATAAAAATTTTACTGTTCTAAAAATTTTTTTTTTTTTTTTATTTAATTAGTTTTTGGAACCTAAAAAAATATCATTATAAAAATGAAAAAATCGATAACTTTTCTATTTAGTCAATCACTAGCGTAAATTTAAAATAAATTTCTTTTGCACAGCACATCGACATTTATGTGTGCGTAAGTTATATGGTGCATGAAAAATATACGCTGTGTATAGGAAGATAAGGTTTATAATATACTGTGTAGTATGGTCTGATTTATAATTTGCGAGTGTGTGCAGAACTGTGTAATAATAGCTGCATATGTAGTAGAGTCAGTGATGGTAGGGATAACTGGAGACATGGTGTTCCTGTTCCGGTACATTTTTCACTGCGTAACATATCTTCTCCTTTCTAATATCTTTGGACGAAACTTTTTTAAATCGAAGCGTCATTTGTCGCAGTGGCGTAGCGTGCGTTTTCGCAGCATGGGGCCGCCCTTAAGTTTTTAGTATGTACTTTGTTTTTTCGCCTATTCGTTTAACTTGTTTTGTTACGCTCCAAGTGCAACCCCACTTTAGGTCCATGCAATCTCTTTCCATCCCAGGTTGCCTGGAAGAGTTCGCAGATAGCGATAAGGCCGCCCATTGTATTTTTTTATTTAAGGCCGTGTTTACGTAGACGCGGCGCGTTGGGCGTTTCGTCGTACATTGCAGCAGCGGGCCGCGACATCGCTCGCGCAAACACACACCTATTTCAATGTACGACGGGCCGCACGACGCGCCGCGCAACGCGATGCGTGTCCGTAAACGGGCACTAAGTCTCAAAATTTTATAATCTTTTTATCTTGGTGTACAGTAAAGTACATATAAATAAATAAATAATTACTCATAATCATATTTTTACATTTTCCAAATTATTAAATTGGCGCTTCCTACCGCCCCCTTTCGTATGGCTCCTGGGGCCATGCCCCCCACCGCCCCCACCCATGCTACGCCACTGATTGCGGCGCGGTGACAAAAATGTCACGGGCTTGTCCGCTCCATGGTCAGCGTACAAAAAAGTCACCCAGTTGTCACGTCGCTACGTGCGCGCACCTCCATACATATCCATGGACTTGATAAGGGTGACAAAAAAGTCACGGTGACAAAAGTCACCAGTGCGCGCATCGCTTAAGAGCGTAAATAATCATACTTCTTTATACAATAGTCTGTAAATATCGAAAATAAGGCAATGCAGTGAGAGAGAGCGGACTCCGCAAAAGTTAGGGCCAACGCTACGTTAAGCGGGTGCCCGCGCGGTCCCATACAAATGTGCTCCGTTCGGGCTCACCGCGCGAGCACCCGTCGCGGGCAGTCGCGCACCGCTTCGGTTTTGCTACCTTAAAGTTCTCCTTCGACACGACTACATGCACACCGTTAAATTTAAACTAACGACACTGCACAGGTACTAAACCGGTTTCCGCAACGGGAACCGCCGCACATGACACACGCGCATGGCCACGCCACAGGCGTCAGCGCGGGCGTCCGCGTGTTCGCTCTCCTAACGCAGCGTTGGCCCTTACAGGACGGCGAGCTACCAATTACTCGTCGTCTGCAAGCCCGCGCCTACGGTAACCGACACAAGAATCGAACACAGCGCCTCAAACTCAAAAAACAGCGCTTATTCTTGCTAATCCATCTTGCATCGCACACACAAAAATTCATAAGAAAAAACAATATACAAAAAAGTGCAATATTCTAAAATAACTTATATTTAACATATGTAAAGCAATATTTTTAACGTTAAGTACAAAAATAAATATAAAAAAATATTTAACTAAAGTTAATATATTCACATATAAAACTTATAATTATTATTATAAGATAAATTAGATGTAAGTTTTTTGTTTTGTGTTTAAATTAAGAACACTTATCAAATCGGTTATAATATAGAATAATAATAGCTTTTTTTGTGCAAGGGATTATGTAATTCGACTGATTTTTACCTAAATAATACATTACTGTATAAATATATAAAAAAAAAAAAATTGAAATAAGCTTTTTACAAATTCTCCGCCATATTCGATATATTGTAACATAAACTCCATTCAAAATCGGGAGCAAATTAGTTAAATATTTTTATAAGCAAATAAGCATAATATAGCATAATCAGCCTTTTTTTTAATGTTCCCACAGCTGGGACTCAGGCCTTCTGTCTAGGAGAGGGAATGGGCCATAATCCTCAACTCAGGCCCAGTGCGGGTTGGTGGATGTCACATGTCTTCGAATTTTTGTTTCTAGGACATGCCGGTTTCCTCACGATGTTTTCCTTTACTGTTTTAGAAAGCAGTGATGATGAAATACATTACACAAAGTAATACGCCAGACAGGGTTTGAATCAACTACAACACGTAAGTTGGGAGTCAGCTGCCCCCCCGCCTGCTCTTCCCAGACCTGTTGTTCAAATTTGAGGTTACAGTTTTTTTTTCTTTTTGAAATGGCAATTGAGCCAGTTGCGACTATTCTGCCAGTGTCACGTTGACGGTGACTCGGTGAGGACCATCGTCGAACTTTTATCTTCATGGTAGATTTTAGTAAGCTTAGCAAAAAACACAAGCACAAGGAACTGCCTCGATCAAGTTTCACCGAGGTTAAAGTTAACTCTAATGACGTCATCGGGTAGGTACTCTACACTTGCATTTTTGAACGCGAACTGTCAATGTCATATATGGCTGCTTACACCAACCTACCCTGCTCGAAGTTAGAGTTAGTTGGGTTAACTCTAGGGTAACTACTCTAGTTATTAAAGAACGACCCTGGGACGCGTGTTTATCAGTTGTCTAGTACTCATAACACAAGCTCTGCTTTGTTTAGGACTAGATGGGATGGGACTATTATTGAATGTTTTAAAGAGAAAAAACCCAAAAACCATGCATTCATACACAATTCCGATATTTCACATTGTAACATTAGATTACCAAATCTAATGTTACAATGTGAAATATCTGTGAAAGTGTGCGAGAAGTTTTTTCCATGACTAATACAATGCGTTCCAATTATGAATAGGATCGATTGCCATCTTGTGACGTCACGATTTACTGTCAAATCGAGGAAAGAATTTTTTAAATTTCAATTTATTTACGAACTGTAAACGAAAAATGTTTAATCAGAACCCAGTTCTTCAATTTTACTTATCTCGAGGCCCTATTCACGAGCGGCGCGGCCGTATCGGTAGGCGATTGGTCGACGCCGCTCATGGCGGCCATAACGGCGCGCGCTCGACCAATCGCATTCTGGTATCGCCCCGCTCAGTTCTTCAATTTTGCCAAAATTTCTTCAATTTGACAGTAAGACGTGACGTCACAACATGGCAATCAATCCTATTTTCATTTGGAACACATAGTAGATACTTATAATGTATATTGCTACAGGAAGTAGTTCCGATTTATTGCTATCGTAATAATTACTATTATAGCACTTATTACTAATGAGAGAAGGCACTTATTGGTTATCTCTTGCCTCTTAATAATCCCTTGCACAAATTAAATATACATAAATATCGCTCACCTAGTATAATATGGCAGCGATTTCATCCGCGTGAATGTCGGTTACCCCCTTAGGGGTGGAATTTCGTAAAACTCCGTTCTTAGCGGACGTTTACAGCCTATAATAGGCATGGGCTAACTATATCCGATAAAAGATTGGATATGTAGTATATCATTCCAAGTAAAGATATATAATGTGACTGGTAATTAGTGAACGATACTTAAACACGTGATTGTAGTCATGATAACAAACAACTTTTACTATGGGACCACACCTGAAATCGTGAAAAAAGTCTGTCAATTATGTTCGCCTAACTGGTCAAAATATACTGAACTTAGCTGATTTTTGTCGCGATTTCAGATTTGGTCCCATAGTAAAAGTTGTTTGTTATATTGACTACAATCACGTGTTTAGGTAACGTTCACTAATTACCAGTCACCCTATATATCCGCTTAATATATCCATATCCACTTAATATATCCGGGAGTGAAGTAACTCCTTATGGAGTAGCGAGGATATGTTTGGGTCTGGGATAGATAGATATCCGATATATAAATAGATCCGCAGAATGAGGCATTCCAAATAATTCCAGTGTAACTCAAGACGAATAAATGACATAATATGACGAATTAACACGTAATTATTGCTCAAAAGTTGCAAATAATATTGTGAAAAGAGAATAAAAGAAAACTCTTTCAATTCAAGTGAGAACACTTTACTCTTGAATGTCCCAATAGCTGCTCCATCGCTTTAAAGTTGTCTATTACGTTTATTTTCTTTTAGTGCTTTCTTGCTTAAATTCATAAACAGACCCCCTCGCTGCATTCGGTGCTGTCATTCAAATCAGTTTCGATCGGAGTGGATCGGAGTTACTCGGATACAGGATATGTTAATTTTTATGAAAGGGAAGAAGTGGATATGTATCCGCTTAGAGATATATATCCGAAGATATAGACGTCTCCGAATTTATTCATGCCTAGCCTATAAGGAACCTAGAGTACGTTCGACGGTTCTTGACGCGCCTAAAGTTAGACTCTGCAAACTTTAGCGCTCAAAATAAGCGCGTCAAATAAATGATTTATAACAATGAATGCCAATAACAGTTGTTGACAGCAATAACAACTGCTATTGGCATTTATTTTTTCAAACCATTTATTTTTTTACGAGTGCACAAGCGCTAAAGTTCGCAGAGCCTAACTTCAGGCGCGCCAAGAACCGTCGAACGTACTGTACCTGCCAAATTTTAAGTTTGTAGGTGTTATAGTTTCTGAGATTTCATGATTAATCAGTGAGTGGTATTTTGCTTTTATAGGTATATAAGATGATTGTGGTGTGTTTGATATCCCATAACTCAAGGTTTAAAGTCCTAGAATATGGGGTTCAAATATGCATGGTTTCGAAGATATCATCGAACATAATTAATTTAGTTCAAAAATTTTCACCCATATGACAAATCTTTAATTTTGCAACGTTGCCAGTCATCAATGAAATCTAAATTATATAGGTGGTACGAAGTTCGCTGGGTCGGATAGTTTAAATACATGTCACAACACTATTCCATACTATTCTTATTTAGAACGCATTATAAAACGCAAATAATCGTTTTCAACAATGTCCCTCACACCGCTCTGGGCTTATCCACTCTTTTTTTGTCCAGGCGATATCACTTTGGAATGCGCTCCTTCTGAATGTCAGGATGGCGATGAGCCGATTTTCCTTTAAGGTGAACGCGCGTGAGTTCATTTGTAAGAGGTTGGCAGAATAACCACAGCACTGATTGCTTGGATTTGTTTTTCCCAATAACATTGCTTATTTATATTTATGTATCTAAGTATGTATATTTTGTTTCTTTTCTGTTTGTCTATTTATTTGTTACACCTACCATGCACAACCCTAAGGTTGACTGGTAGAAAATTCCTGAGGCATTAAGTCCATTTGTACAGTGTTATGTGCATACATTTTGTATATATAAATAAATTATGCTAGTGGCCTACATCACAATTTCTGATTTGTACAATCTTCAGATCCTAATCTAGAAAAAAATAATGTAGATGTGCCAATATATTGCTAGGTGAGCGATATATATGTCATCAGCAAAATTGCAGAGTCCGTATGATTGTAATAAATCTTTAATAGATTATTATTTCACGATATTACATCTAAATTCATTAGTTTCTAACGTAACTGTGTCTTGTTTAGAAAAATCTGTTTACATTTTTTTCAATCTTACAGCATTTGCAATTTTCTGGTTATACTCAGTTTCAGTCAATAATGCACAAATGTATACTATTCATCCGGTACATAATTCTAGACCTCCAATTGGAGGAATTTATCATCGGCATTTTTCTAACTAAAAATAATAAAGTTGCAAATTAGAGTTGTTCAGAGAATTGTTGTATCTTCCCTATTAGTAGTAATTAAATCTTAGAATTTCTGTATAATGTGACCAATATAAAAAGTTTAGGTCGTCCAGCAAATCTTATAAAAAAACATAAATATACTCTTGTGAGTTACTTTGCATCTTTTAGCTAGCTATTTTAACTGCTTGTATTGGATGTATGCGACAAGCCTCTCACATATATTCCGCAGGTTCGCACATCCACAACCAAATACTCCATCGAGTCAGCTCTTCTGTCACCTATGGGGATTGAAGAGCTAAACGAGATGGAGTACCCAGTCGTAAACACATGATCCTGGCAAATGGGACACGAAAACACTCATCGGACCAATCCGACGCAAGCTAAAGGGTTAAAAAACCTGTATTAGAAATACATCATGATTATAAATTAACGTTACTATTTACATAAAACCTAAACACAAATTGTATAAGATACCTTTCATAACATGCAAATATCCCACAAAAAAACCTTATACTAACAAAATTTTTCCTAAAAATCATAACTTCTTATGGATTCTTGCTAGATGACTCCGCAAGGACTCCTCGGCTTTGAACTTCAAACAGCACAAATCACATTGAAACGTCACATTTTTAAATGTGTGTTTATTTTGTACATGTTTTGCTAAACCTTCCTTACTCGTAAACTTTTTTTGACATTTAAAACACGAATTCTCCTGAAGAATCTGCTTCAATTTTAAATGGCGACGTAAACAGTACCTGGACTTGAAGGTGATCGCACAGCTCTCGCATTTGGATTTGCTTTTGATCTGATGGTGCGTCTGGCAATGAAGATCCAAGTTGCTCTTTTTGTTGAAGACAATCTGGCAGTCATGGCACTCAAAAGTCGCTGCCTTCTGCTGTATCTCGTGGTTTGAAGTCATGTGGCGAAAATACTGACTGTTCTGGGTAAATTTCAGCCGACAATACTGACAAGAGTAAATGTATTTTCGATCGTCGAACACAGAAACTGTGTCGTCAGTTTTTCTTGTTTTTAAAGCTGGTCTCGTGATTCTGATCCTTGGGCCGGTTCTCACAGGTTTTTTATTCATAACTATGCCGATTTAACAAGCTTTCATAATATATTTAGACGAAGTTTTGGTAGATTTTGTAAAATCAACACGTAGGCAAGCACTCGTCAAATCTTCTTCACAGACACTTTGTAGTTGAAATTACACTGAAATCTGTACTATTTGATAATTAATGTATAATTTCGGTTATGAATTATGTAACACTAGTAAATATTTGAGTATTTTATGTATTATTTTTCATAAATTCGATGTAACCACAATTTTGGACGTCAAAACGTAAGTTTGGTGTGCGTTTTGAAACTAACTAGTAAAAACTTTCACTTTATTGTCTGTGAATAAGTTAAGAAATTAGTGAAAATTACTGAAATAAGTAACAGTTTTATAATTATATAAAATCTTCAAAGACTATTTCTAAAAATTCTAAACCTATTCGAAAAATTTTCGTAGCGGTATCATTTTTGTTTAGAATTTTAACGGTCATATTCAGTTTACATTAGATTTTCGAACGTGCATCATTAAAATGAGTCATGTGAGAGAATAACAATAAAAATAAAATCCAAACAATGAAAACGTGCCTAAAAAGATTAATGATTTCTTGTTGTTGTTTTTGATCGTCGTATCACAGATAGCAGAAGTCAATTACCCCTGTCAACTAAAGTTGGTAGTAAATCTGTAGTAAGCGGCAAATAAGTTGAACCAAACCAAAATAGCCGTCGTTGCTATGTTTACGCGCAATCCCTCACCTCGATTGATAACTGAATATCTGTTAACTACTGCGCATTCAAGATCGATCGCCATTTTGGTTTAACTTATATTCCGCGTAAAGCGCAAGTTACATTATTCCTGAGTGACCTATTTGATTGTAAGTAATTAACGAAGATATTTACTAATATTTTTTTATTCCAAAAACATTGTATGAGCAGCAAAGCGGACACGGGTCAGCTAGTTATCTAAAATAAGTACCTACATATATCCTTAGCGCAACTAAAAGTGTGAAATAAAAAACTTTTTTACAAAAAAATAACCGACTCCATTAAAAAAAATCTACTTGAAAACCTTTAGAGATGGGTTTCAAAATATATTATGATCAACTTTCATGTATTTGTTTTCATGAGACGACACAAAACCAGCCTGCACTATTTAATTAAAGTGAAAATGCCCATTTATACACCCGTTAAGTTTTAGTCGTTTTAATCCCGTGGTGTGTCGATTCGGTACATGAAACACTATCGATTTGTAAAGATAAAAATAAAGTACTTTTTTTTCTAAAACTCGAATTAATATACGCATGTACGAAATTAATTTCTTTAAGTAAAAGAGGTCAATGACTTTGTAGGTAGCTGTCGGTCATTGCGTACTAACTACCTACAGTTCATTGGACTCGCTCAGCTGACGTTTGCTTCGAGAAATTAATTTCGTAAATGCGTAAATTAATTCGAGTTTAAAAAAAAGTAGTTAATTTTTTTATTTTATCTACAAATCGATAGTGTTTCATGTACCGAATCGACCGTTCACGGGATTAAAACGATCAAAATTTAACGTTGTATATTTCTAACTACAAACATGATTTTTTAGATAAAATTATACCCAGACACAGAACAAATGATCGTGCTCATCACACAAACATTTGTCTTGAGTGGGAATCGAATCCATGATCTCCGGCGTGGCAGTCAGAGCCACTAACCACTAGACCAAAATACCATACATTATACCTACTATTGTTTCATTAATGCCAAGAAAACCTAATTACATTAGTCTTATTAAGTAAGTAATTCCTGTAATATTATGATAATTATTGTTCAATAATTACATAATATAATATCAAGATCGTCATTGATAATATTGTTATGTAACTTTTAATTTAATGAATGCATTGATTTGATAACAAAACTAATACTAATGTCACGTAGTAATTTCAACTTGTCCCTTTTGGAGTTCCGTACGTGTTTTCGGTAATATTGTGAACCATTTTGTGTAGCGTTCTGGCATGCTATTTCTCTAAGGCCGTGTTTACGGAGACGCGGCGCGGTGGGCGTTTCGTCGTACATTGCAGCAGCGGGCCGCATCACTCGCGCAAACACAAACATATATGGCAATGTACGACGGACCGCCCGATGCTCCGCGCAACGCACCGCGTCTCCGTAATCGAGCACTAAGAAAACAACCTTGAGCGCAACGCTGCCGCAGCGACGAACATTCAAATAAACAATAACAATCTAATGCATAGGTGCATTAGATTACCAATCCAATGCACCTATGCATTAGATTGTTAATCCAATGTACCTATTTGGATTTTTACCATCGGACAACCTGACGTACGCGAGTATCCACCCTTACGGTGTTGACATCCCTACGGTCCAAACTAAGCGTTTCGTCTTGTCGTTTATACTGGAATAAGTTGCCTGTAGCGGTCTTCCCATCCGATTATAATTTAGGTGCCTTCAAGACTAGAAGTGAATAGGCTCAAAAATATATCTTTAACTATAAAAATGCAGCAATTGAGAGCAGTGGTGGCCGAGTAGGTCGCGGGTTCAAAACCAGCCAGGCGCATTACTTTGTGCAATTTATTTCATCACCACTGCTCTTAAAACGGTGAAGTAAAACATCGTGAGGAAACCGGCATGTCCTAGAACCTAAAATTCGAAGACGTGACATCCACCAACCCGCACTGGGCCCGCGTGGTGGATTGCGGCCCATTCCTTCTCATAGAGAGGAGGCCTGAGTCCTAGCAGTGCGAACATTAGGTATAAGGCTGATGCTGAGCTATAAAGAAAAGAGAACAGTCAAAAATAAAATTTGAAAGAGATTTTTTTTTTGAGTGTGTGATGGGCGAAAATTCCTTCTTATCAATCTTCCTCCTTTTACTTTGGGGTTGCTGAGGAGATGCTCTATAGAAAGCCATAATTAAAGGTACCGAACCTCAGTTAGCGTTTTTTAACTCACTCACATTTCCATACTATCAAAATTACAAAGAAATTAACGTAAAATGCTGCAATACAAAGATTATAGTAAATAAGGCTGCAATATCAAAATTATGCAACAACAGCTGTATAAAAGCCGCCATATTTAATTCCAAATATAGTTCTAAGTTATTTATTGAAGGGCAGAGGAAATGGCTTACAGCCAAGTTATATACAGCCTTTTTATTTTTATTATCTGTTCTAGCGAAGTTTTGAGCATAGACAAAAGTAAAGTTGTGAATACAAAGCAAGGGAAAGTCAAAGGGTTTTTGGCGTCCAATGAATTATACTATGAATACTGTGGAATCCAATATGCTATTATTAAAGATAGATATCAGGTGAGTAAAGTATAATATCTTTTCAATACACTTTATAGAAAAGCCACTCTTATCCGCCACCGCTTTTAGTCACGCAATGAACTGTTTTCCGCACTAGTGCAGAAAAGTACACGTGCTTGCCCCCGACACAATTTTATTACATTTATCAGGCTGGGTGCTAAACCACCCCTACACGTCGCGTGTCAAACCCAGTTTATTTGTCTTTGTGTGCATTGAAAAGCGTCGATTGATACATGTGGAAAATTGTCACTGCAGCACTCGGCTCCATAACACTGTCACCTACGGTTCGGGTGAATGCCTCCTCGGTAGCAATGACAAACTTTCTGCGCTTGTATCAAAATGTAATGTTATGTGATGGTAGATATAGATGTGCCTACTAGATAGCTTCTTCTAAGAAATTAAATGTGAGGACGGACGAACGACAAGCTCATTCAGATCGTAATCTGAAAGAGCAATATGTGTGTGTGTCTATTAATCGTATAATTTTCTCTTTATGTATTCGACGTAAGAAAACTTATTTAAATATACAACCGTATTTTTAGTATAGGCGAAATTCGAAATACGTGTCTAGTAAGAAATACGTGACTGTACGAGTAGGTACAAGTATCATGAAAAATCGCAAAGTTATAAGCTTGTCATGTTACCTGGTTGTCAGCACAAATACAAGTTCGCCGGGACGACTGAATGCTTGTACCTATTACTCCCGCACCCAGTTGTGCGCTGGCGCCTATTGCATACCCGCTGTGACCTACCATGACCTGTAGTGCTATTCTCTAAGAAAACACATCGCTGTTCGACGTTGCCGCAACGGAATATAGAACCAAAATTCCTTCGCCAATATTAGGCTCATTACGGTATGGTAAATACGATCGCTTTCTCTGCGTGCATTCAGTGCTTACCCTGTTATAAACTATGGTCATATGTTATTCTTATGTATTAGCTACAAGTTTCATCCAATCCATCCAGACAATCAACTATCTCTATTCATTTTGGAATGCAATAAAAAAAAGCCTTGCCTTACACTATAAATAACTTCATGTAAACTCACATACACTAGCCACACGAACCCGAACTATCTGTTCTTCCATTACGGTGTAGGCCATACAAATATGTTTGTGTTGCCTGCGCTGAGTATGGCCGGTTCGATTCGCGAGCCCAACTGAACCTGCCATACTCAGCGCAGAACCCAACCGCTCAACTACTGCACTAACCGTGCCCTAGTATGCCCACTTAAATAAACATTCTAATTTTTCCCACAGGCACCCGTAGAACCGCCATCTCACAACGGAATCTTCAACGCCGACAACCGCCTAGTCCTGTGTCCCCAATTCCCCGCAAACGATCTTCTGTCCGGCCCCAGCGAAAATGAGGACTGCCTTGTGCTCAATATTTACGTCCCCCACTCTTTTAACGATACCTTACCAGTCATGGTTTTTCTTCATGGAGGAGACTTCGGGGTTGGGAGCGGCTCCCCAGTCTTCTACGGCCCCCATTATTTAGTCAGCCATGGAGTCATCGTTGTTTCTGTTAACTACAGGTTAAATGCTTTAGGATTCCTAAATTTAGGCTTAAAGGAAGCTCCAGGAAATGCTGGTTTGAAAGACATAAGAGCAGCTTTAAGATGGATTAAGGCTAACATCAAAAACTTTGGCGGTGATGAAGATAATGTGACCGTATTTGGACAAGGAAGCGGTGGAGTAGCCGCAATTTATTTAAGTCTTTCCGAGTCTTGCAACGGGTTGTTCAAAAGAATTATTTCGGAAAGTGGAAGTTTGTTTACGCCAAAATCTTTCGACGCTAATCCTTTAGCTACTGCGTCTCAAGTTGCTAAATCACTTGGAGTCAAAACTATGGATCCGGAAGAATTATTGAACATATATTCTGATGTACCGATTAACAAGTTAGAAGAAGCTATAGGCAACCAAATGAATTGCAGATCAGTATTTTTGCCATCAGTCGAAGAATATTTAGATGACGATCCCTTTTTATGTGATACTCCTTTCAATATCCTCACTTCTGAATCTTTTGAAGCAGTCCCAGCTATATTTGGTCTCAACACCGTCGAAGGCCTAACTTGTACATTAGATTACTATACTATAACCAGTCAAATGGACAGAATTAAGAACGAAGATTTTACGGTACTAGACCAAAGAAGCTTCAACGTGTCTAAAAATGAAAAAGAAGAAATCAGAGAGATTTTAAAAGATACTTACTTTGCTAATATTAGTTCTGAAGAGAATGTAGTCGGAGGTTTGATCAATCTTAATTCTGATTTCGCTTACGTGGGACCGATGTCGCTTTTTGTAGAAATGTATACCAACAATTCTGATGTAGATGTGTTCCAGTATATTTTTAATCATATGGGGTACAGAAATTTAGGAAGATTGTTGACCAATACGAGTTTGCCTGCTACAACTAATATGGATGAGCTGTTCTATATTTTCGAGTTAGAGAGGCTGCCGTTACCAATGACTGAAGATGACGCAAGAATTGTGACTTTCATGACTATGATGTGGACTAATTTTGCTAAATATGGGTAAGATTTTGTTTTTTTTTTTTGTCGAAATACGTTATTAGTGGTAGGATACATCCGAGAAACACTCTCGCGTTTATTCCTCCAGGGTCTGACATGCAAAACCAAATACTCCATCTCGTCAGGTCGTCTGTCTCCTATGGGAATTGATGAGCTAAACGAGATGGAGTACCCAGTCACAATATTGGTATTAATAGTGTGGGTTGCGAGATATTCGATAGAGTTATAGTGGCCCAGGAATGTAAACGGTAAATCATGAAATTCAAGTGAGTTATTGGACTACAGCACAAAACTGCGATGCGATGCAACATGGCTGGAGCCTGCGATGCGTATTATATAAAAAAGAAATCATTTTAGGTACCTAACCCATATTAAAATATATAAGTATTCTCCTCGTTGTTGTTTGTATAGCAGGATTCGTTATTTGTTAACCAGTCTATTTCATTATCAGCCTTATTATAGCCAAGTATAGAAATTGACTGTACTGCTACGTAAAGGCCTCGCACCATTTTTCCTGTGGTCCGTTTTATGCAACATCTTTCCATTCAGAAACATATAATTTACTAAAATTAAAATAACCCCGTTCGATTTTCAGATCACCAACCCCAGAAACAGCAAACGGTGAATGGTTGCCGTACCCCCACAACCTGGCCATCACTTTAGAACCACAATACGTCGCACCATTGACTCCAGAACGAGCCTACTTCTGGCGCTCTCTCTATTACAAATATGGCGCCGAAATTGAGCGGGAAAACTGACAGTTGCGCTATTGTCTATGGTAGACGGGTTGTTTTTTTTAGTGATTTATTTTATAATATTTAAAAATTGGTAAAAATAAATTTAAAAAATACACTTTTCTTTATTTTATTTAACGTTGATAACCTAGAACACAAGATGGACCGATGATAACCTGATATGAGTTACAAGATTACGATGAATGCGAGACGCCCGTTCGTTTTGGCGATGCTTGGGGGAGTCCTATGTCCAAAAGTGGGACGTCTTTCGGCTGAAGTGGTGATAACGATGAAACCAAAATTTTTGAAAATATTGGATAGTTATGTAGGTTTTTGTTCGGGGTGCGTACGACTTCTCCGATACTCGCTAGCCGGCCACACGCCGATGTTCCTTTAGTCTAAATTATCATGTAACAGTGTATGTGAGTAAAATAAACTGTCAATACCGGAACCAGTGTTTCTTTGAACATTCCTTCAAGATAGTAGTGACTTAGGCGTACCATTCGCGGTACGCACCCCGAACAAAAATCCTACAGTTACATAATAAATAAAATAAAATGCTTTCTACAATCATTTTTATTACAAAATCTACGCATAAGTATATAATACATAATAACTTGTTTCCTTGTGCAAATCTTAAAATATATTCTAGAGATACAATTATATAAAATATTACTTATAACCACATTTAAAACGATTACCTATTAATACATGATACCTATTTATTTTTTTGTTAAAATATAGAATGAAAACGGTAGATTTTAACTCAACCTAAAGAATTGAGAGGTAGAAAATCATCTCTCTCAGATATCAGAATAGTTTATTTCAAATAGACTAATTACATGCACTTTTGAATGGTCAAAATGTCGGTTATTCAAAAAAAATTAAGCAAAATTTCACGTTTCAAAGCTTAGATCTCTATGGAGAAGAATGTGCAAGAAACTCCATGGATACTCTTTTTAAATCATATTACCTATGAGTTACATAAATCTTGGTTATATTTAGTAAAAAGACGTTGCTCAGTTGTTATTTGAATCCTGATAATTTGGTATTCACTAGATTTTTTTTTTACACTGGCTCCTATTCTCTTCTGCACTAACTAAACTTATACAATCCGGTCATTCTCCAATTCAGCGTTCTTTGCATAATTACCGTGACCTTTTTTATTTTGATGAATAGTGGTTTTCTAGTATTAACTAGAAAACCACTATTCATTGTTACATGTCTCATTAATTATTGAATTCGTATCTTTGATTTGTTTCATATTTTAATGTGTTTAAGTCAAATCAGTGAAAAATAAAAAAGGTCACGGTAATTAGGCAAAGAACGCCGAATTGGAGAATGGCCGAATCACTCTCTCTTACTTTTTTCTCGCGCCAGAATTTCATTTGCCTTACAATACAATTTTGACGCGATTTCACGAACGTGTAGATTAGCAGTAGGTAAGATAAGAATAGAAAGAAGTGCATTTCGTAAACTAAATTGACAGAAGTAAAAATATCGCTATCTCTTTCTAGTTTTCACGATTAGTAAAAGTGAGCGATAGTCTAAACTAATTATTATCAAGAGGAAACATACAAAAACACTTTTTTTTTTTTAATGTACCTTACTTACGTACTTTTTTGTTTTTAATGTGTGATTTACCTCAAAAAAAAAAACCAAATATTCTTTCACCTTTAGAAATGTATATCTTCACTGAGTAATGTAGGCTATTTATTTCCTACTTTCATGCGTGAAGCCGCTGGCAGAAGCTAGTTTATTTAAAATAAGTTTAGTTGATGTATAAGAGAATGGGTGCCATTGATTGACAATAAGCAGATAGCCCATTTTATAGTAAGCGAATATCAGTATCACCTGAGAGATTAGCCAAGTTGATAATCTACAATCGTTAACGCTAATAAAAAACTTCAAATGTATGGGAATGACGTCATCTCAACGCTCAGTCACGTGGTCAGAATCAATAAATCGGAGGCGTTGCTGACTCGAGGCAATTAACGAAAGAGAATCGAAACAAAACGGTCGTAACTTCGCTAGGTAAGCTGAGATATCTCAGCCCCTCAAGTTTCGATTCTCTTGCGTCGAACGTCTCGATTTGGTCAATAAAATATGATATGATTCAAAATTCTTAAAAAAAAAAATTAAAAAAAGAAACACATTTGAAAAAAATACCTATAGTTTTCAAACGGATTTTAATAGTACTACATAAAATTTCAAACTGTCACTGTGCTATAAATGAAGGTATGTTTCTTAGACCGTTCTTTTCTTTAATTTAATTGTTCATAAGTATATTGACGTTATATTGTATTATTATATAAAATTTTAAAGCAATGTACAAAATAATTGTCTTTTCATCATGGTTGGTTCTCTAGATAACAATTTTATAATTGTTTTACTAACTTAGCGCGAGGTGAAACTATGATTTAAATTTATCTACAATTCTCTCGCAAAAAGGTCACGTACCATTTCGTAATACATAATTATAACATTACTTATCTAATTTTAATAACTACCAAACGCCGTCTCATTATTACGGCGCACTTTATAAATATGTTATAATTATTTCAGATATATCAACAACAATTCTCTTCATAAAAATTACTTATTTGAGTTAAGCCTTTTTTCATTATACTTTCAAATTTCAAATCCAAAAAGCCCAATATCCAAACTTTCCAACCAGAGACAACAAGATTTTACGCAAGATTTTACCTTTGCAGCCTTCAACTCGAGCTGTCAGTGTCACTGTCACTCGATTCTTGCTTCTTTTTATTTTTTTTCTTGTCTCTGTGTCTGTCATCGTGTTTATCTCGACGCCTAGGACTTCTTTTCGGGCTGTCCCTTCGCACCCGATGATGTCAAATACCTGAGTCGTCAGTAGTGTGATGGACGTTATTCAGGGATTCTTCTGAGCTTTCCGATTTCTGCTTTTTCTTGCTTCTGAAATTAGAATTTTCGTAGGCATTAGGTTTAATATTCAATATTTTATTGCAATCCATAGGTCTATATGTATATCATGTATCACGGTAATTTCTGCCTAAACTTAAAAAAAATATTTGCTTGAATCCTGTGGCGCGGCACCTAACCCTTTGCAGTTTTCGTTTCGGGTTCAAGCAAAAATGAACTTAACGGTCGTCAGAAGGAAGTGTCTTTGATAGTACAGACGCCAGCACATCAACCTATCTCAATCTGTCAAATTTATTTAATAGATTTTCAACCTTATCACAATAGAGGAAGGTTAATGTTCGATTGGTAAAATTTGACAGATTGCATAGGTGGTGTTGAAAATTGTCACAGACCAATAGGGACCCTGTCGGCCATAGCAAAAATTAGGAGAGAGGTCTTCCTCTCTCCTAATTTAAGTAGCAATTCATGGAATTCAATAGATTTGTAGATCTAATATGATCCGTTTAATTGGGTGTATAATAATATGTATGTAGATGTACATAATTATAATATGTCTGTGTATAAATAAATTATGTCAGGTACTATTATTTATTTTGTGTCGGCATTACTATTAAATTCTTCAAATTAAATAATGTATGTATATTATTATAATATTATGTCTGTATAAGATTAGGTTACTACGACTACCTAAAATCTTTTTCTTCCTGCCCTTATCCCATGTTACTTGGGGTCGGCGCAACACGTTTTTTCTTCCACTCTGTCCTTACATCCGTCGCACTATCACAAATTCGCCTTTTCATTCATACCACTCCTCACACAATCCATCCATTTCTTCTTCGGCCTCCCTCTTCCTCTCCATCTATCTCCGTGTAAACTCAGAACTCTTTTAGTAACATTCGTTACATCCCTCTTCTTCACATGACCATACCAAGACAAACGATTTCCTTTCAACTTTTCAGTCACTGGCGCCTCTTTGAAACTTCCTCTAATATACTCATTTCTCACTTTATCCATTCTCATCACACCACACATCCATCTCAACATTCTCATCTCCGCTACGTGCAGTCTTTTTTCATCCATCTTTTTAACTAACTAAAATATGGCGTCAAAAAACTCTTCGACATCACTGTCGACTGGTACTGTGCCCAAAAGACTAGCAGCATTGCCACGCTGTATGGCAATCTTTATCCTCTGTCCGAGCCTGGCTTTGACCAGGCTGGGCGCGTGATGAATATAAATGGGTCACGCCAAGTGTCAATTAGACGTTTTGACAAATCTTTATACAGTTTGTGAGCACTCGGACCCCACGATCCGAAAGTTCTAACCCCAAACGGTTCGAAAATATAACTTCTAACAAGGCTAATGTTTTGAATCTAGTTTAGGGCCCTGCCATTACTAGCATGGAGGGTCACAGAAATTAATGTAAGGAGTATTTATAGATTTCAGTTGAAAAAGGAGACTTACCCCTTCTTTTTTTCGTTCTCTGTAGATATTTGATCTTTGAATAGCTTCGATAGCTCCAGTTCTTTGATTTCGTCCGAATTCGTCAGGATTATTGCCCTGAAACAAACAAACAAATAGGTTAACTACCAAGTAGGTACCGAATAACAATACACCAGTTAATATATTTTAAGCAGTCTTTTTAAAAAGTCAAAAGACTTGGGTAATGATTAGGGTACAATTAAATCTGATGTAGTCACTGGTGGAATAATCAAGGTTGATTACAAGGTCTTGATCATTGTTTACTGATAGAACTTTATAAAAGATTTCGTATATAAGTTTTTTTTTTATGAATGAATTTTATTAGGGAACTTTTTAACAATAAAAATGCAAAAGATTTTCATTTAGAATTTTCGGTCTCTTTAATGATATAGGTATATTCTTTATTACATTATTATATTTATTATTAAAAGTATCAAACTGTCTCGTACTGGCCATATCCATTTCAGTGACACGGTGACAACTAAAATTTGTGTTGCCAGCAATAGATTTTATATTTCGATCGAGATCGAATTCCTAAGTCGTTTGATATTTAGACAGACTCTAACTGTTAAACTATTGTGGTGTTCGCCTTCTTCTGCGAAGCAGTAGGAAGGAGACATAAACGGCCATATATCTCTTTTTTTCCGTTAAATTAGAAGTTTGATTTTTTCACAGCTTCATAGGACCACAGTATATGGTTTAAATTACAACTCTCAATTCCTTTCAAAGATTCAAAGATTCAAAAGCATTTATTTCAAATAAACCATTTACAGGCACTTTTGAAAGGTTAAGGTGTCAGTCTGTCAGAAAAAAATTATGCTAATTGCACATTCCAAAGCGTAGATCTCTATGGAGAAGAATGTGCAAGAAAGTCCATGGAAACTCTTTTCAATCATTTTATGTATAACAAATATCTCTGTTACATATTTCTTGTCGCTGCTATTATGTGAGAACAATGTAAACAAGATAAAAAGAAAAAAAAATCTAATTATAATATTAAAAATAAACCACGGGCAGCTAAGAGATGACCAGTCTCAACTGAAAGCGCCCGTTCACGAACATGACGCGTATATCAGCACCACTCAGTTCAACCATTTTGAAGGGAACCGAATGATCCAACACACGCGCCACCATCAGTGAGACATTTGAGTGAGCATGACAAACTCTCAACCACCATGCTCATTTATGTCAAACAAGTCCAATATCCAAAAACCGTAAATTGCTCCATGGTACTCACATTTACAAACTTTGAAAATAAATGCTTCTACATTATACAATAATAATTTAATATTAAATCAAAAGATAAAAAAGTATTTTCCAAACTAATCAATTTTGTACGCCCTGCTGGTAGTGGAGCTGGACCAGCATTAACCCAAGCATTTTTATCTTGAATATAATCCTCCAAGCTATAATATGCCCGTGTACATAGTGTGCGTTTAATACAAGATTTAAATTTTGTTTCATTGAGTTCTAATATGTGAGAAGGTATTTTATTGTAACATTTTAAACAGTACCCCATGAAAGAAGACGCTACTTTAGCCAGTCTGAACCCTGGTTGAACTAAAAGGTCCCTATTCCTTGTAACATAATTATGCCTATCGCCTCTTTTACTAAAAAGGTGAAGATTCTTTCTAACGTACATGATGTTTTCATAGATATATTGACAAGGCACCGTCATGATATTAATATCTTTAAACAGTTCCCTTAGAGAATCGCACCGGCGGAGATTGTAGATGGCTCTGATGGCTCTTTTCTGTAATATAAAAATAGAGTGGATGTCTGCAGCCCGTCCCCATAGTAAGATACCGTATGACATGATACTATGAAAATAACTAAAATAGACTAGTCTAGCGGTATCAACATCCGTAAATTGGCGGATTTTTCTAACAGCATATGCAGCTGAGCTAAGCCGTCCTGCAAAAGATGTTAAATGAGGACCCCACTGTAGCCTTGAGTCAAACGTTATACCAAGGAAAACCGTTTTATCGACGAATTCTAGTTTCACGTTGTTCAATACTATCTCACATTCACTACTTTTGACATTTGGTAAGGAAAATCTTATACATTTAGTTTTCTTCCCATTTAAAACTAGATTATTAGCAGTGAACCAGTTTTGGACCTGCAGTAGGGCGTTATTTTCGTCGTCAAGATTATTAGTTCTTCTATTTACCTTAAAAATCAAAGAAGTGTCGTCGGCAAACAACACCATATTAAGTTTATTTTGCAACAAATGGGGTAAATTAAATCATTAATGTAAACTAAAAATAAAAAAGACCTAAAATCGAACCTTGTGGTACTCCCATTTTAACATTTAACCCCGACATTTAACTTTTGAGACTTAACGTTTAACTTTCGACATTTAACATTTAACTTTGAAGTACGGACCCTTATAGGATCAATTTGTTGTCTGTCTGTCTGTCTATCAAGGCCCTTTATCTCGGGAACGCGTGGTGGTATCAAGTTAAACCATATAGTCTGCGGTCCCTTGAAGCTGTGAAAAAATCAAACTTCTAAGTTAACGGAGAAAAACATACGGTTGTTTATGTAACAAGAAAATACGTTTTCCACACTCTCAAGGAAAAAACAATCATAGGACATAGAACAAGTATAGGAAAAAATCTGAAAACTGTAAATTTGTAGTTAAGTCACAAAAATAAATACGATTTGGAAAAATCTTCGAGACTCAATTCGGGAATTGAACTATTTTTATAGGTAAGTTTGTACGGAACCATAAGAGCGCGAGTCCGACTCGCTCATGCCCAGTTTTTCCTGTTGACGTACAGTACCTACCCTAAAAAAAGGTAATCACTACATTCATCTGTTTGGCGGTTAGTCCCGATCAGCTAGTACCTAAATGCAAACAAAATGAACCCTAGTGTTTCATGGGTATACTAAAGAGCTCACCCTAAGCTAATGACCAAACACTCAATCAGCGTGGCTGAGGTGCGGATTAACAAAACAAAGGCTATACTTATACAATGGCTTACACGGCTGTACAAACAGACGACGCGACGTACAGGTATAGCGACCGATAGCAACCCCATCGTTTGCCGCGCCCTGCTAGTGAGGGGACGGGTTTGCCGATAAAGGCATTGTCGATTCAAAACTTGAACGATATACAACATTATTTTTAGTATTTGAAACCTGAATATAGTTTTTTTAGAATCAGTAACTGAATCGATGCCAATATTTTTTACACCATGTTATATTTTTTCCCAAAGATATTTAAAGAAGGTCACAAGTTGGACACCACCGACACTAAGTACAGCACAGGTATTTGCGGGCATTAGGCATCAGCGCATAGCTAGGTGCGGGAGCAAAACAACCCCTCAGGAGGTCCGGTAACCATGTGTTTGTGTGGACAACCAGGTAACATAACGAGCTTATAACTTTGTGATTTTTCATGATACAGTTATCATAAAAATACTTGACCTGTGTTTCGGGTTTCGCCTTATGTACTAAAACTAAGGTTGTATATACATTGTTAGCTCATGTTTGTTCATAATTATTAATAGTTCAAAGTATTCTATCAACTTTGAGCAAGTATAATATGCAGGAAGTAATATTTTTTCTTTATAATGTATGGGAGTTTTTAATTAGCAATTTAGTTATAATATTATCATTATAATGAAGCTTTAATAAAATGTGAAAAATAAATCGATCTATCTATACACCGTTAAATATTGATCGTTTTAATCCTGTGGAGGGTCAATCGGTACATGAAACACTATCGATTTGTAAAATAAAAACTTAAGTACTTTTTTTCTAAAACCCGAATTAATATACGCATGTACGAAATTTATTTCTTTAAGTAAACGTCAGCTGTGCGAGTTCAATAACCTGTAGGTAGTTAGTACGCAATGACCGACAACTACCTATAGGTTGTCCTATTCGGAAGCCAATCCATGGCCCCGAAACGAAGCCTACTGTTCGGTTTTGTTGACGTCTCTTTTAGACGCGCGTGGAATGATACGCGCCGTCGACGGTTACCGGACGGTCGGACGGCGAGCTACCCATTGCTCGCCGTCTGCAAGCTCGCGCCTACGGTGGCCGGAAATCGGGATAGGAATTCCGGCGGTGACTGGAACGTGATCGGCCTTTGCCTCACGCGTGCGTCCTACTCCTTTCCTCCTCCTCTTTTCCATCGGTATAATACTATTACTATATCCGTATCCCTGATCTAAATTCAGCTCGCAAGATGAGATAAAAAAAAACACGGAACAGATAAAAACTGAAATCGACTTTACATTTATCGATATTGCAGCGCTCACCCCATCACTAGCGAAGGTTGATTCGAACGGGTTTATGTCAAGGTGATGACCGTCCGTCCCTCGCGACCCCAGCACTGTAGCGTAGTCATAGTATAGCATAGATATAGTATAGCTAATCGCAGTGGGGTCAAGCTTTTGTTCGGTTATAGGGAATTATAGTGAGGTGAGTCAGAGGGAGGTTTGATATGTCTCGGAATTGAGTGACTGGATTTTTGAGTTTTTTAATTTAAAGGATTTTATTATTTATTATACACCGTTAAATTTTGGTCGTTTTATATCCCGTGGAGGGTCGATTCGGTATATGAAACACTATCGATTTGTAAAAACAAATAATAAAGTACTTTTTTCTAAAACTTGAGTTAATATACGCATGTACAAAATTAATTTCTTTAAGTAAACGAGTCAATGACCTTGTAGGTAGTTGCCCGTCGTTGCATACTAACTACGTACAGTTCATTGGCCTCGCTCAGCTGACGTTTACTAGAAGAAATTAATTCGAGTTTAAAAAAAAACAACTTTATTTTTTAATTTTCTCTTTACAAATCGATAGTGTTTCATGTACCGAATCGACCCTCGGTGGGATTAAAACGACCAAAATTTAACGGTGTATACTTTATTGTACATTTCAGAAAAATATTAAGAAGGAAAGGAAAACTTGTCTAAAACTTATACAAAGGGCGGCCTTATCCCATTCCGCGATCTGTTACAAGCAACCTGGAATGGACAGTATTGTCAGAAAATTATATGGAGCTGTCACTATAAGCACCAAAATTAATATCATCTTCTATGTAACTTGTAAAGTTTTTTTAAGAACGTCCAACTCGAGTTACATATTCATACAACCGCTTTTACGTGATTATGGCGTTATTACACATCTTTCTTTACATATTTTGGATATACAGATATCTTGTGGAAATTATCTAGGTTTCTATTGAAATCAAAATTAAAATTTATGTGAAATTGATCCAGTGAACACCTCTGAAAATCTGCTATTTCGTATGAAGTTTTACCCTTCATAATATATTCAAAACTAAAAATAAAAAAAAGCATTTTAATAGAAACTGCATATTTAATCAAGAGACTGAATAACGAAATCTTTTTTCCATGAACTATTTACGTTTTTAAAAATACACGTAAAAAAGAACATTGCCAATCTTTGTATAGGAGTTGGACCAAGTCCTGCCCAAAATGAACACAGTATATTTTGTTCGTCAGGCCAATTGGTACAAACTATATTTTCATTATGCTTTGTGAAAATAATGAAAGAAAGAAAGAAAAAGAGTTTATTTGTACCAAAACATGGCGCATATCTTAAAATAACAGCTACACACACTGACTCTATATAATAAAATAAAAATAAAAAAGTACATAAAAAGATATGCGTCACATTCGCACAAAACGGCCAGCGCTCAGCAAAATGCTGGAGCTCGATAATGATTCTTTATTCTTTATTGTACATGCAATTTAAAAAAAAAAACAATAATAAGGTCAGTGGACGTACATAGGCGAGCTTAGCCCATAATTGGGTTTTCTTCCAGCAAACCGTATACATAAAAAATGAGAAAGAAATCTTACATTTGAGGATATACAATCATGCACAACAAAACTTAATTACATAAATGATTACATCTAACTTAAAACCAAAAGTATACTAAATAGATATGTGTACAGCACACTATACATAAATATAATAAATACAACATAATTATATATAAATAAATAATATTTACGGGTCATGTTGATAGAAAATGATGGTGGGGTTGAAGTCTACGAATTTCATGCGTGGGTGCTACGACGTAGCAGACGCTACGGCACCGTAGCGGTGTGCTACGGGAGGTCCGTATCGAGAGCTTTGCATTGTAATAAATGAACATTTGACCCCACGCTCCGTTAAGCACGTGGTCAGATGACCCGTGGTCTGTTGTTGACCATGTTATTTATTGGCTGTACTGACCTGATCCTCCCTCCATCACCCCTGTCGTGTCGCCTGTCGCTGATCACAGATATAGAAGTCTCACCAACCTCGTGTTTTTTCTTATGCTTCTTCGATTTGTGTTTACTGCGAAAAAATATAGAGTTTAATAAATAATAATAATAATCATAATCATTTATTTGTCAGGAAATCATTTCCATAGGGGCCATTCAAGTATTACGTAAGTACTATAGGTGTGTGCGGCAGGGTCTGGGTGGTGATTACGTCAACAGTATATTTTGTTAGTTTTTTAACGGGAGTTTCAAAATCACGCGAATGCAACAAACAGCGAAAACAACATTCAATGTCTTCGAAGACTAGAGTCAGCCTCTATTTCAAGCCTATTCCTTATTTCTAGACTTACAGCCACTCCTCGTAAATTAATAACGAAACCAGAACACATTGAAAAACGCATGTATTACCAATGTTTACGTAAGCATGGGGTGCGGTAAGTCAAAATGTGTATACACCGTTAAATTTTGGTCATTTTAATACCGCGGAGGGTCGATTCGGTACATGAAATACTATCGATTTGTAAAGATAAAATTGAAAAATAAAGTACTTTTTTTAAAACTCGAATTAATTTACGCATGTACGAAATTAATTTCTTTAAGTAAACGTCAGCTGATCGAGGCCAATGAACTGTAGGTAGTTAGTACGCAACGACCGACAACTATCTTTAAGGTCATTGACTCGTTTACATAAAGAAATTAATTTCATACATGTGTATATTAATTCGAGTTTTAGAAAAAAGTACTTTATTTTTTAATTTTATGTTTATAAATCGATAATGTTTCATGTAACGATCCTCTACGGGATTAAAACGACCAAAATTTAACGGTGTATTCTGTACAGGAACCGAATGTGGTTAAAAAATGCAAAATACACCTTAATTTCAGAAATCGGTGTCAACAAAACCAGAAACACTGACTACCGAAATTAAAAAAGTTATTTCGCTTTTTTGGTTTCTGTTTGAAGTAGCTGTGATATAGTGTTTAGTAAAAAAAAAAAAACAACCGCTCGATCTCTCTTACTTACCTGTGTTTTTTGTCTTTTTCTTTCTTATCAGTATTCCTACTTTTTGTCTTCTTTCTGTAAACGGACCCGCCATTTCCTTCATCAACGGTTTCCAAATGCAAAACGTACAGTCGATATATTTGTAGCAAAATTACCTGAAGGAAAGAAATATTATGAGTAATTCTTCATCATCTCCAGCTTTTAGTAAGACAGTTTGAAAGAATTATCATTGGCCTTTGAACGCCTGTAAACCAAACTGCTAGTGTACAAATGCATCCTCAAACCTCAGGGCCTCAATTCTGCTATTACAATAGTGTCAGAATGGTCTATCATTGATTTCATAATTGTTGATTTTGACACTACTAATATAATGGCGTCATGATCAACCATTGGCACTCAAAGATTCAAAGATTCAAAAGCATTTAATTCAAATAAACCATTTACAGGCACTTTTGAAAGGTCAAGGTGTCAGACTGTCAGAAAAAAAAAATGATGCTAATTGCACATTCCAAAGCGTAGATCTCTATGGAGAAGAATGTGCAAGAAACTCCATGGACACTCTTTTCAATCATTTTATGTATAACAAATATCTCTGTTACATGTTTCTTGTCGCTGCTATTATGTGAGAACAATGTCAATAAAATAAAGTAAAGACTCTATGGAAAGAAATGGCTCAGAATCTCGTACATAATAACAAAATAATGAATGTCTGACGTATGCGGTAATTAATCTGTTAAAATGACAGTTCCTTTGATCAGTGACTTACTATTAGAACGTCATTGTGCTGTAATTGCTTTTAATTTGTTACAAGACAGCTCGTACCAATTCTATTACACTGACCAATGATCAGCCATTATGAATTAACAGATTACGAACTTTTAGCAAAATGACAATGGGATTGTGTTGGAATGACGATATTATGAAAATAGCAGACTTGGGCCCCTGGACCTACGGTATCCAACTGTAGAGAACTGCAGCGAAATCAAATATTGAAATACTTTAAAGGTTTCAATACAAAGTCCTAAGGCGGCGGTGTTCTAATTGGCAACGATCATAGTAGCAAACGATGCGTTCATCGTCGTGTGATGAAAATGTTCAACTGTTGTCCTAATTGGCAAAGATCGATCGTACGAGCAAACGATGGGTTTATCGCCTTCACCGCTGCTCGACTCTCGGAGATTTTTCTCAATACAGTACGAGATCAAAGTGACTCCGTAATTAAATTTGATACACCACTGCATTCTATTTTAATATGTCAGCTTTTTCTTAATCAGTGCGGTACGAGGTCGAAATGACCCTGTATTAAAGTAGTTACACCTTTACATTCTGTTTTAATAGGGTATCTTAAGTGTATATTCATCTCTTTACTAAACTAAACCAAATTGAAGATACGGCCTTTCTCAGCAGAGTAGACTAAGTTTCCCTTAGTCGCACCGCAAGGAAGAAACGATGCGTTTATCGCCTTCACCGCAGCGGCGCTCGACTCGCCTGTGCCGTCCCCACCCCCCGCGTTCTGTACCTCTACCATGAGTTTTAAGCAATAGTATTCGTCGCTGCTCGATATCGAAACCGTAAATATTTTGTATGGCAAATTTTGGTTCTGCAAGTGACCGCTAGAGGCGCTGCAAAATTTGCCATACAAAATATTTACGGCGTCGATATCGAGTAGTGACGAATACTATTGCTTAAAACTCATGGTAGAGGTACAGCTTGCACGATGACACGTGAGTGACCAATCAGGACACTCAAAAGAGATTTGCAGCTTTGATTGCTCGTTCGCACGATCAGATCCGTAGTATGATAGTTTTTAAGCATTTCACTGTTCTTGCGCGATCACTTGCAAGCTCTATTAGGACACACTAAAGAAACTAGTGTGTTTAATCTCGTTGTGCGACAAGAACGCATCGTTTGCTCGTACGATCGTAGCTAATTAGGATGCCGTCTAACAGTGCATTCACGACCTTGGTCTTAGCGGCGAGCGGGGCGGTATCGGTAGGCGATTGGTCGAGCGCGCGCTGCTATGGCCGCTACGAGCGGCGTCGACCAATCGCTTACCGATACGGCCCCGTTCGCCGCGCCGCTCGCCGCTAAGACCGAAGTCGTGAATAGGCCGTAAGGCACACCTTGTTATATCACAAAAGAAAATGTCAGCGCCTGGTAGCTTCGCTTCAGTCTACACGCATGCCACTCTTTGCTAAAATTATTGGATCAGGTGCATCATAGTGGCGGTACTTATAAAAAGAGATACTGACTGACTGACGTGACTACGTTGATATACGTACAGCCAAAACTACTGGGACTAAGAGCATGAAATTCTGCACAAGGTTTCCTTTTATGACGAAGGCGAGTACTAAGAGATTTTCTAATATTCATCCTCTAAGGGCCGAAACATAACCCGGTCTTCTACGCAATCATGAGGTCGAGAGTTGCATCTTTTTGGCAAAGTTTGAGACGTTCCAGTAACAGTATTTTGAGAGCAGTCACATGCAATCTGGCTAATCCCATATTTAAACACTGGAATTCTGTACACCTGAATGAGAACAAAAAATGACGTAAGACTTAGTTCTTAAATTATAGTAATGTTTTTTTTTAATATGTTTTCTCTTTTTTTTTGATGACTATGGTACCTATACATACCTCAATGATTTTTAATGTATTTTACAAGTTTATTTTATTGTATATGGGTATTTTATTGCCTGAATTAAACTATTATTATTATTATTATAACCACGTTGCGGCGCCGGCCGCTAAAATCGGCAGTCCCGCACGCCGCTCTTTTTCTCGTTGCTGCAACGTAACTTATAGCGTTTATTGTCGTATCTTTTCTACAGGGGTTTTCAGTTTCACGAGATTTTTGAGTGTGGATAGACGTTTCTATGCCATGGATTGTAATAAACTTATACTTATTTGTTATTAAGAAGACAGGACTCTCTTATGGTTATAGGTATCAATTTAATAGAGCTATGGTATTCGCGCCGCGGTGCACACCGCAAAATTCTGCGTTGTGGCGGTTGACGGCACTGCCGATTTAAGTGGCGCAGCGCCGCAACGTGGTTATGGTTTCCGGCCCTTAGGGAATGAAACCAGGGTCCACAATTTGTATGGAGAAAACTAAATGCTAGGCAAAGCCGCTTGCAGAAGTTAGTTTTTTTTTTTGTAAAAACAGAACTTACCAACGTGTTTTTACAAGTGAAGAACATATTCATGTAGTTTATGATCTTGTAATGGCAGATGATGAGGAGTCTAAAAGCCAAGAACGGCGCATCTTGGAGAGCTATGTTCATCATAATGGCGCACACTTCTATTGAACAGCAACAAGCCCGACTGTTTCTGATGGAAAGACAAATTATAATGATATATTAGACTAGGATTAGAAAGTACACTAGTAGCACTTATTTTCCTGCAGTACGGGGCGTTAAAGACCTCGTATGAAAACTATCACTATAGTGGTAATGGGTCGATTCCACCCCGTAACATTTAAAAAATAAAAGCTTTTTGCTCAGTGCAGTACGAGGTCAAAGTGACCCCGTAATTAAATTTGATACACCACTGTATTTTAGTTTAATAAGACATCTTAGTAAAGTTTAAGAAATAAAATGCTTTTTTTTTATCAGTGCGGTACGAGGTCGAAATGACCCTGTATTAAAGTAATTACACCTTTACATTCTATTTTGATAGGGTATCTTAGATGTATATTCATCTCTTAACTAAACTAAACAAAATTGAAGATATGGCCTCCGCTCGGCAGAGTAGACTAAGTTTCCATTAGTCGCACCACAAGGAAGACACGTACGAGGCGTATTACACCCCGTTCCGCGTTGAACATGTTAATAAAAGTAAAAAAAAAACGTGTGGTTAAAAAGTAAAAAAAAAGTAAAAAAAAAAACAGGTGAAAGCGTCAGAATGGCCGCGAAATTCAAATTGTCTTAAATTTTGCTTCTATTTTCTATAAGTTTTCCAACTTTTATCTTGTAATAGTGAACTGAAAATTTCAAAAACGGTAAAGTATTTGAATTTCACAAGTCCTGTAACATTCACCTTAAACTGTCTATTAGAATTAAATCAGTATGCTGAGTGCGAGTTTTTTTTACGTTAACGCGATCGAAACGTTTACCGCGTTTGCTTCTCTGATTGGTCAAAAGCTTGGAGCAGACCAATCAGAACGCGCCAATGTCTTAGAGTCACTGCACATATATCAATTCAGGAGCAGATCTTCACCGCCTCGCCTTTCCCCTTGGCATCAAACAGAAGCTCTAGCACGTTGACTCAGCTACAGCTAGCTGACACCACGCTTGCGGCTCGCCAACCGTTGGATGACGGTACGGAGAGCCGTAAGTGCGGAAGCAAGTCAACCACGCACCGCACCGCACCGCGTTTAGTGAGCTTGCCCGGAGGCGAGGCAATTACGTTACGATTCCAGTTAGTGTGCGTTGCAGTAGGGAGTTTCATATATATAATATTGAACGTCTCGAGTTGATACAGTGACGATCCCTTTCCGTGTTGATACACACCTTTAAACGTGTCGTTCGCGTTAACATGAAACAAACTCAAACTAGGCACACTGAAGTATTTTGTGTGCCTTTCGTAACTCCGGCAATCACATTCTTGAACAGGAGTACAGCAACGTTGCTTTGTGCCAAAAATGCCAAAAATAGTGGTTGTTTTTTTCCGATATTTTTCTTTTGTTCCTATAAATGTGAATGGTACATAAAAAAGCTGGAAAGCGTGATCAATATGATAGGTTTTTTAATTCAGAGTGTATATATGTCACTGGATAATTTGGTATTTGAGTATTTTGTTGTTTAAATTATTATTTTTATTATCAAAAAATAACTTTACCCAAAATCGCAAAAAGAAAGACTTTAAAAGTTAAGCGGAATAGGGAGTAAATTTCCGCAAACCTCTGCTGAAAGGGAGGATCCCCCGATCAGATGAGTGTTATATCTGGTCTAGGCAACTGCAGCAGTAAACTCTGCTCTAATACCAGGATTTTGTTTTTTTAGTTCCCATATGATGTCATAGATGTCACTATAGACTCTTTCAGATCAGTTCAAAACTAACTAAGTTCAAAACCTTTCAAATCTGGTGGAAGGGAAGACTGTCAAGTAACAAAATAAGTATGTACATACTGAAATGTGACGTCAGTGACTTTCGGTTACGCCTGTACAAAAGGGATAGCGACATTTCCTCAACCTAACAATTAAAATACTAATTATTGCTTAATTTAATAACGAACTTTGTTGCCGTTTTAAGAGAAATAATTCTGTTTTAGTGTTGTATTTGTATTTCGGGCTGGTATCCGCAACTCCACGACTAAGCGCAGTGTTACTTGAAAATTTGTAAAAAATATTGTACAAAAATATACATAAAAGTTTGTTCCTACCTATTGCCTCCCGAGTAACGTTTTTTGAGCAATTACTAGTTGTTCTAAAATCGCGATAACGCATTAAATACGACCTAACTCACGTCGACTTAATGAGTCGACTTACACATTTCTTACTCATGCGCGATTTTTGACGTCGACTCAATGAGTCGGTGTTACCGATGAGAGGTAATAATATTTATCTACATTTATGTGTACACAAGTTTATTAGTCATTCACGTCATTCACGTTCAAATGGCTGAACGGATAGATGAAATTTGACACACTAGTACACTATATCTTGAAATAGGACATAGGATACTATTTATTCTGACAATATATTCCCATGGAATTATTTTCTCAGTTTATATGGGCGCAGCCGGTGACAGATAACATGTTTAGGTTATTAAAATCTAAGGATTTTTCAATTATCCAGTGACATATGCGTTTATACATTTGATTTGTGAAAAAAAGTTCTTAAAAATACACCCTGATACATGTCGAAACACTCTGGTTTTCTCCTGAAAATCCATGAAAAAAATCATATCGTTAGCAATGTTAGTTTGATATACTCACTTATATACAAAAATTTTATCATGGGTTTAGTACGCGGTAAATAAGTTCTTGATCATTTGCTATGGTGACGCGCAAACCAGTTATAAACCTCGTTACACATTAACCGACTTTCAGGTCTCAATCGAAGTGGTCCAATGGCTCAACTTATTTGCCATGTACTATACCTAGTGTGAGTTGGATTTACGTTAATAGGATCGACGCGTTCATAACGTTCGGCACTCTGATTGGCCCGCTCTGAACCAATCAGAGCGCCAAACGCGAACGTTTCAATCGTGTTAACATAAAAACAGCTCGCACTAACGACCCATTCACAACTTCGGTCGTAGCGGCGACCGGGGCCGTATCGGTAGGCGATTGGTCGACGCCGCTCATATTGACCATAGCGGCGCGCGCTCGACCAATCGCCTACCGATACCGCCCCGTTCGCCGCTAAGGCCAAAGTCGTGAATGCGCTGTAAGGCCTCAGTATGTAATTTTGTTTTTCATACAACATGTAAGTATCATGTACATAAATCTTTGATTCAGAGTGGGAAAAGGAAGTTAATCTATAAATTATACCTAAATATATACATAACCGAAATAACACTCACTCTCCACCACAAGTACCAATCTCGAAATCTCAGAAACTATAACACCTACAAACTTAAAATTTGACAGGTTCCTTATAGGGTGTAGACATCCGCTAAGAACGGATTTTACGAAAATCCCCCCTGAAGGGTTAAACGGGGGTTGGAAGCGACTTTCATGTGGGCGAAGCCGCTGGAACAAGCTAGTTAATTATATAAACGCGTATAGATGCGTGATGGTGATGGCGTTAGTTTTGGTATCGATCTCCATTTTAGTTCAACTTATATACCGGGTACAACACTTCCTTGGCCCACTCAAGAACCGTCCACAAATAGTGCTTGCGTGTGTCATGAGCGCGCGTGCGGGTGTAACATAGTACGTACATACATGTCGGACCTATTGGCAGTTCCTCTGGACTTGCGACTCTTAGTGGCTGTGAGGACCACGGTGAACTGCATCAGCGACCACGACCAGATGGCCAGGGTGAGCAGGACCAGGACTTTCTCTGTCGCTACCTTCTCGTCTTTGAAGGAGTCGAAGAATTCGATTATGTCCGCCGCTGTACCTGCGTGGGTGAAGAGGAACATAATAATCATATTTCAAGCTTTATATTCTTTTGACGAATTTAAGATTTAATCGAATTGACGTAAATATTAATTGGATTGAAAATTATTGTGACTTCTTTCATTATTTAAATTTAAATTTGTGATTTGACTTCTATTTATTTATTTTCTTTTATTTTTGCATTATTTACATTAATTATAGCGGTAAGGGGCTTATTAGACCCCGTAACGTTTAAGAAACTAAAAGATTTTTTTGGTTAAATTAAAAAAAATACACAGATTTTTAATAGATTTATTTTTTCATTGCGATACGAGGTCAAAGTGACCCCGTATTAAAGTAGACTGCATTCTATTCATCATATCATACACATACATCTTACGTATATATATTATATTCATCTCTTTCCTAACCTACACTAAATTAAAGTTACGGCCTGTACACGGGAGATAATATTATGTTTGTGTTAGCCACATCGCAAGGAAGACACATTCAAGGCATGTAAGACATTGTTTCACACTGAATGTGTTCATCAAACATCTAAACATAATCAGCCTTTAATGTTCCCACTGCTGGAACTCAAACCTCCTTTCTAGGAGGTTTGAGTGCGAGTTAGTGGATGTCACATGTCTTTGTTCATTCCATTTTTTGGTTCTAGGACATGTTAGTTTCCTCACGATTTTTTCCTTCACCGTCTTGAGAGCAGTGGTGATGAAATAAATTACACAAAGTAATGCGCCTGGCTGGGTTTGAATTAGGGTTGCCAACATTTCTTCAACGAAATATAGTATTTTTCAAACTATAAAAAAATATTCTTATTTTAGTTATATACTTCAAAAAAATAATTGTATTTTACGTATATTTATAGTAATTGTTATCTACTTATTTATTTGTATAAAAACGATATTTGTCTGCACATATTGCATTTTTTAAACACACATCTACATTCAAATTTTTAAATTAATATAAACCAAATACTCTATAAAGCAGCAGTTGAATAAATTGGTCGCTTGTTGTTCTCTTTTTTGGAGCATTAGGGCCCGTTCACGACTTCGGTCTTATCGGCGAGCGGGGCCGTATCGGTAGGCGATTGGTCGACGCCGCTCATAGCGGCCATAGCGGGGCGCGCTCCATCAATCGCGTACCGATACCGCCCCGCTCGCCGCTCGCCGCTCGCCGCTAAGACAGAAGTCGTGAATGCGCTGTTAGGCCCAGCGCACACCGCTGGAGGCGCGGCGGAGCGCATTTCCTTGAAACACGCGGGCGGATTCCGCGGGCTTCGAGCGGCGCCATGTCATTTAGTGCTGATCGATACTTTGCACAGACAACTCGCTCTCGTTCGTAATGGATGTGGCCTGGCACATGATTATTATTGCTGCGCTTGCAGAAGAAGAAGAAAAATGGAAAAGAAAATCAAAAATGCATTTGACCGTCAGCCAGCCGCGCGCGGAGCAATGCAGCGGAGCACAGAGCAGCATGGCGGCGACTGGAGCACTCGCGCGCATGCTCTTGTAGTAGCTTGAAGGCGCTCCGAGTGCCGCATACAAATTTATTCTTTTGTAGACCGTATGTCAAGGTAGTTAAGGTTTATATTAAATTGTTGTCTTCAATTGCGCTCCGCCGCGCCTCCAGCGGTGTGCGCTGGGCCTTAGTGTCAGCACCAGGAACTGTAATTCGAATCACCCACTTCTCTTAATTTTGCTTACCGATATAGACCAGAAGCAGTTGACTAAGCTGGTCTCTCGTGAGGTCTCCCTTGGGCAGCAGCCAGCGACCTACGATGAGCGTTAGCATCAGGAACTGTTCTATGAGAGTGACCAATGTGTCTGTGGGGATCTTGGTGGCGCCAGGAATTGGTAGGTCCGTCTGGGGACAATTGAGAATAAGGTTATGACTTCGTGTCAATGATAGTAAGCAATGATGTTAGACTGGCCTGTTGGTCTAGTAGTTAGTGGCCCTGACTGCTATTTTTTTTTTTATTGTAGTTAAAATCATCCAACGACAAATCCCGCCCTTGGGCGGAGCGGGAAATAGTGTCAGACTCTTACTGACTAAAAACCTACCCTGTTCCATTCATTGCCTTTGTCCCAGGGCCCTTGCTGACATTTTCACATAACCTTTGGCCCCAGTAGGCTTCGGCCCTGCTGGGCCCCTATAGTTTGCTGACAACTCCTTGAGACGCGCGGGAACAGTGCGCGCCGTAGACGACTTGAGCTCGGACCGGTCTGTTCCCGGACGGACGGACAGCGAGCTACCCATTGCCCGCCGTCCGCGAGCCCGCGCCTGCGGTACCCTGACTGCTATGCTGGAAGTCGTGGGTTCGATTCCCACCCAGGACAAATGTTTGTGTGATGAGCACGATCATTTGTTCTGTGTCTGGGTTTAACTTATCTATAAAATGTATGAGTATGTTCTAAAGCCGGTTTGAGTCACTATAGTTTATATACACTTAATTTTGCACAATAGTACTCGAGTTAAGAGCTCTTGAAGTCGGCTGCATATCAAAGCTTGATATGAATACATAGGAGCTTTTAAAACCAGATAAGTGTAAAATAAACTTTGCAAAGATTCAAAGATTTATACTTGAAAAGCAAAGAGATTAAAACATTATGCAGGTGAATATCATAAACGAGATTCTAGGAAATTACAAGGAAGGAAAAACCTGTGAGAAACCTTCTAATAGGTATCTATTTTGGTATATTTAAAAGAAGAAACTGATCAACTGGCATATCAATGTGTCGTGGCCAGATCATAGATATTGATCACTTCATGAGCTCTCTTCCTCACACTCTACGGGCTAGCCCCTCGTTGAAGGTTTTCAGGGGAAGAATTAGAGAACATTTCCTGTCTATGTGACTCATTATATGTATGTAGGTATAGGGTTTATTTACTGTATACATACACCACTATTTTTTAATTATGGCAAATACTTAAAGGGCTTATTAGAAAAGGTCTTGTTATTCTTTAAGTAAAGTCTCAATGAATAATATTCATAAACAGCAAAGTTATGAGTGTTTGTATAGATCCCAAAATCTCACTCAATTTCTGGAAACATTGTACAGTTTATTGTTTATGAATGAAAGAATGTCAATAAAAATAGAAAAACACTGCGCTTAGTATTTTCTAGTAGTAATTGTTCTGAATTAAAATTCAATTATGAATTTACCAATAATGACAAATTTTCGTGGACAATTTCGGAATTTCGTTTTTTGTATTTTTGACTACATAAATATGATCAGTAGATACTGATTGAGCCCCATTTTTTTATGATATTTAAACACGTGATTGTAGTCATGATAACAAATAACTTTTACTATGAGACCAAACCTGAAATCACGAAAAAAATCAGCCAAGTTCAATACATTTTGACCAGTTAGGCGAACATAAATCTATAGTCTTTCATGTACCGAATCGACCCTCTATGAGATTAAAACGACTAAAATTTAACGGTGTATATGTCACCGTAAAATTGCAAATACTGATAGATGGAAGAAGATTATCAATGGAAGAGTATTATCAAAAAATGCTCTACGCACATATTGCCACTAGTTTTCTTTTAAAGAGAAAATTTTATTATTTTTAATTTGTTTTCGAAGAGAATTATTTTATTTTTATTTAGTTAAAATTTTTACTTAACATATCATGTCATAATTATTGATTATCTACAAAATAATAAATAAATAGTTGATGTCACAATTCTCTATACTTACTATGATTTTTTATTAGATGAAGTAAAGTGACAGCTATAACAATGGTTGTTTGACAGTTGGGCATTGTCCACTGCTGTCACTTTACTTCATCTAATAAAAAATCATAGTTTAAATGCATTTATTTTATTTGACTGACACCTATTTTCATTCCTAAGTCCATATGTAGGCACAGAACGACCTACTGTAAGACCGACCAATCAGGGACAGCCTTCAGATAGTTGAAAATTTAACGCGCGATTCATTGTAATGTATCAGTTTAATTTCGATATATTACAATCTCCCGATAAAGAATGCGTTATATCGTGAGCTATTTGTTAAGGTTCACAATATTTCGATAGTTAACAATCTCTCGAGATAGATTGCAATCTAACGGTATTTACAATTTTACGGTAAAATATATAAAAGTTAAGTAATAAACAGACAGGGCACGTAAAGCGACTTTGTTTTATACTGTGTAAAGAAGATTGCTATTTGAGGCCGGCCAAAGGTTCTATTTTGTTTCGGCCAATTTTGGCTGGAGTAGATTTTTTTTTGGAGTGTAAAAGTCATCCAATGACAACTCCCGCCCTTGGGTGGAGCAGGAGATAGCGTCAGACTCTTACTGACTAAAAAACCTACCCCGTTGCTACATTGCCTTTCATACCAGGGCCGAGCCTTCCTTTCAGAAGCGAGCCCTTGGCCCCAGTAGGCCTCGATCCTTCAGCAGGGTATCTACATTGGTTGGGTTAGGTTTCGGCCACAAATATACGTAATTTTAGGTAAATAGAAGCATAAAGAAAGAAACAGGATGCACACATACATAGCATACCTCGACATATGTGTCGTTGAACAGTTTCTGAAGACGCAAGTCCACCTTGTGTAGCTCCAGCAGCCAGATCGCCGGCACCACCAGCCCGAGGTAGATGAACACGGAGGGACAGAACCTGGGGACAATGGAAAGAAGGTTTCAATGAAAACAGATTTTTTTCGAGGTTTCATCGATGCTTTAGAATGTGCAAGTATTATACCCCCCAAACCCAATTTACACCGTTTAATTTTGATCGTTTTAATCCCGTGGAGGGTCGATCCGGTACATGAAACACTATAGATTTGTAAAATTAAAATATAGATTTATAAAACTCGAATTAATATACGCTTGTACGAATTTATTTTTTAAGTATACGTCAGCTGGGCTAGTCCAATGACCTGTAGGTAGTTAGTACGTAACGACCGATAACTACCTACAAGGTCATTGACTCGTTTACTTAAAGAAATTAATTTTATACATTTTAGTACATCCTTATATTAATTCGAGTTTAAAAAAAGTACTTTGTTTTTTTTAATTTTATCTTTACAAATCGATCGTATCATGTACCAAATCGACTCTCCGAGGGATTAAAACCATCAAAATTTAACGGTGTACTTATGTACTTATGTAATTAATACTCATCAAGACCAATCCAAAAATTTCAAACACGATAATTATCTCATTGCGCTTATTACCGAGTTTCTATGGCCATCTCCCATCATCAGACCCTGGTTACCATCTAGCACCTAAATACTCGTCAAGACGAATCACACGAGCCCAAACGGCCACCTTCCGGTTTTTATTTTATTTTACGGAATATCTTTTTTGGACCCACTCTGACACTTTATTATGAATTGACATTATATTATGGATTAATTTAATTTGAAATGATTAAAAATAATTTTGATACTGGTATTTTATTGTCTAATTTTTAATTATTTTAGATTATTATCTATGTGGGAATATTCTTCTACCAGCACTGACAATATATTATGATTTTATATTTGTATAATTTAAGGTTTTTTGCAATTTTATGATGTAGTCTTCTGTCTATTTATTTTATAATGTAATAATTAGTATAATATAGAAATTTTATAGTCAAGTAAATTAATCCATGTCAGCGATGTTTATGTTACTGATTTTAAGCCTAAACATAATATTATATTAATATTTGCACACCATGTCAATATGGTAAATATGTTAGCACAACTCCATTTTATTGTAACACCTTGCATGCATTGTTTCCCATAATCATTGTATGTACACTCATGTTTGAGCAAATAAAAGAATCTGAATCTGAATCTGAATCCGGTTTAATCATCAGATCAGCTCCATGTCATAATAGTTTTGCATTGTCATCTGATTTACACATGCAAAATTTCAGCTCAATCGGTAACCGGGAAGTGAATCAAAAATTTGCAAGATTGGATCACAGACAAACATCGGGACAGGTGAAACCAAATAAAAGCTTATGAAAATTCTATGCAGTGGTGGCCGAGTGGTAGTGGCCCCGACTTACGAGTTCGCGGGTTCAAACCCAGCCATGCGCATTACTTTGTGTAATTTATTTCATCACCACTGCTCACAAAACGGTGAAGGAAAACATCGTGAGGAAACCGGCATGTCCTAGAACAAAAAATTCGAAGACATGTGACATTCACAGGCGGTCGCCTCCTTCTGCGAAGCAGTAATGCTAGCAAAGGAGGAGGCCGCACGCGAGAGGCAACGGCCCACAAGGCCCAGCCGCCGCGGGGATTCCGATTCCGATCCTGATTTCCAGCCAACGTAGACGCGGGCTTGCGGACGGCGAGCTATGGGTAGCTCGCTGTCCGACCGTCCGGTAAACATACGGACCAAGCCCAGGTCGTCAACGGCGCGCACTGTTCCCGCGCGCCTCAAGGAGTTGTCAGCAAACCGTAGAGACCCAGCCTGCTAGCTGCAGGCAGGCAGGGTCGAAGCCTACTGGGGCCAAGGGTTTGCTGCCGAAAGGAAAGCCGGGCCCTGGTATCTAAGGCCACGAAGGAACGGGGTGGGTTTTAAGTCAGTAAGAGTCTGACACTATCTCCCGCTCCGCCCAAGGGCGGGAGATGTCATTGGATGATTTTACCCACCACCAAAAAAAAAAAAAAATGTGACATTCACTAACCCGCACTGGGCCCGCGTGGAGGATTACGGCCCATTCCCTCTCATAGAGGCCTGTGTCCCTGCAGTGGAAACATTAAAAGGCTGATGACGATGACGATGACGAAAATTTTATGTTTTGAAACACCCAAACATAGTGTGGTTCATAAGTCAATTGATTAGTGAGGAACATTAGCATTAGAGGGCAGACAGCCGGTCACTCAACACGTCATCACCTTCCGGACGCACCCAAATTACCTAACGACTCGGCGAAGGCGACGAAGGGCGAAATGACTGCGATTTATAGGTATTTCTATGTTTTTTTCCTTATAAATAATATTGGTTTGAATAATGCGCGCGATAAATTATATATAGGGTGACTGGTAATTAGTGAACAATACTTAAACACGTGATTGTAGTCATGATAACAAACAACTTTTACTATGGGACCAAACCTGATATCGCGAAAAAAATGGTCAGTACATTTATGTTCGCCTAACTGGTCAAAATGTACTGAACTTGGCAGATTTTTTTCGCGATTAAATTTTAGTCGCTTTAATCCCGTGGAGGGTCGATTCGGTACATGAAACACTATCGATTTATAAAGATAAAATTAAAAAATAAAGTACTTTTTTTCTTAAAGTCGTGGTAATATACGCATGTACGAAATTAATTTCTTTTAGTAAACGAGTCGACGACCTTGTAGAGTTGTCAGTCATTGCGAACTAACTACCTACAGTTCATTGACCTCGATTAGCTGACGTGAGTTACTTAAAGAAATTAATTTATTACCACGACTTTACAAATCGATAGTGTTTCATGTACCGAATCGAACCTCCACGGGATTAAAACGACCAAAATTTAACGTTGTATACAGAGATGTTCCTAGCTATCGATCGATCGTTAATTCCACCCTTCCGCCATGGAAGCGTAAAGGTTATTTTCACGGCTCTTTGTGAACACCTAATCAGGTGTGACGCACTTGGGGGCTGATTTGTATTAAATACATTGTTCTTGGAAAGGGTTCCTACTATACTAGCGGATAATCGAGGAACTCAGTGGGTAATTTTTTTTTAACCGACTTCGAAAAGGAGGTTCTATGTTCGGCTGTATTATTTTTTTTAAACGACTTCCTCATCGCTGCCACTGTGGTGAAGTTGTCAACAGCCTCGGTCACCACGGCCTGTCGTGCAGCCGATGTGCGAATAGTAAATGTCAGCTGAGCAAGGCCAATGAACTGTAGATAGTTAGTACGCAACGACCGACAACTACCTACAAGGTCATTGACTCATTTACTTAAAGAAATTAATTTTGTATATGCGTATATTAATTCGAGTTTTTGAAAAAATGGACTTTATTTTTAATTTTTTCTTTACAAATCGATAGTATTTCATTTACCGAATCGACCCGCCGCGGGATTAAAACTACTAAAACTTAACGGTGTATAGTTTTATATAATGTACTTATATAATTGTGTATTTGTGAAATAAATAACCACTTCGAAAAGAAGGAGGTTCTATGTTTATTTATTTATTTAAACTTCATGTGCAGTAGTGGTACATAGGCGGACTTAATGCAACAAGGCATACTCTACCAGTCAACCTTTTCTTTTTTATGAAGATTATACTCCCGAGTTAGTCCCATAGGAAAATTGTTTTGATCTGATGATGAACTTCGAACATATAGAACGGAGCTCTTCAAAAAATCATAGCAGAACTGTCGTAACAAGTAAAATTGCTTTGTTTATACATGTAGTCGATGTGGATGGATGGAGAGGAAGAGGGAGGCCTAAGAAAAGATGGATGGATTGTGTGAAGAGTGATATGAAAGAAAAGGAAGTTAGTGATAGATTCTGTGGTGATAGTAGGACGGGTGATAGGGCAGAATGAAAGAAGAAAACGTGTCGCGCCGACCCCAAGTAACATGGGAAAAGGGCAAGAAGATGATACATGTAGTCGGTGACTAACTGAAGGCAGAAGGGGAGGGAATACATAGAACAGATCTGATGATGAAGCCGTAAGCAAGGTACCGGAATTCTGTAATAAATCAGTGTATCCTAGCCGTGTTTGGTATTATTAGAATTGTCATGATGATTTGAATCATGGAATCGAATGGCCCCTCAGCCATACTTAAATAGATACCTTTCTATTTAAGTATGGCTGAGGGGTACTCCAACAAAAAAAAGTGAAATATTTTTTTTTTTTTTAAATATACAACCAACTTCAAAAGTGCAAAATAACTTTAATTTTGGAAGTCGATGTTAAATAACGAAGAGACAAAACTATTATAGACATACCGAATTCCGAAATTAAAGTTATTTTGAACTTCTTGTGTTTTTTTTTTATATTAAAGTGATGTATTTTTTTTTACATTTAATTTAATAAATACACTAGCTTTTGCCAGCGGCCTCGCCCGCATGAAAGTCGGTTTCTCCATTCAAATTTTCAACCCCTGTTTTATCCCCTTAGGGGTTTTTTAATGGTAGGCAAAATCATCCAATGACAAATCCCGCCCTTGGGTGGGGCGAGAAATAGTGTCAGACTCTTACTGACTAAAAACCTACCCTTCCATTCATTGCCTTTGTCCCAAGGCCCGTGGTGACATTTTCACATAACCTTTGGCCCCAGTAGGCTTCGGCTCTGCTGGGCTCCTACAGTTTGCTGACAACTCCTTGAGACGCGCACGCGCGGGAACAGTGCGCGCCGTAGACGACTTGAGCTCGGACCGGTCTGTTACCGGACGGACAGCGAGCTACCCATTGCCCACGAGCCCGCGCCTACGGGGTGGTCGGAAATCGGGATCGGAATCCCGGCGGCGGCTGGGGCGAGCGCCCCGTTGCCTCTGCCTGATGCGGTCGGCCTCCTCCTTTGCTAGCATTACTGCTTCGCAGAAGGAGGCGACCGCCTGCCACTCCTCCTCGCTCCGGAGCATGGCTTGAACCAAGCCCCGGCGCGAGAGATCGCCGCCGATCGCCCCCACGAGGACACGGCGATGCTCTTCCCAAGCGGGTACACCTCGACTGTGTGCTCCACCGTGTCCTCCGGGCGGTCCGCACAGTGGTTGACCCCCTTAGGGGTTTTTTTTTTTTTAGGGGTGGAGTTTCGTAAAATCCGTCTTCAATGGATGTTTACACACTATAAGGAACATACCTGCCAAATTTTAAGTTTGTAGATGTTATAGTTTCTGAGATTTCGTGATTAACAAATTTTCAGAGTTACTAGATTAATTTTACTTTTTATGTTTTTATTTCAATAGAAACCTTGATTATATATATAAGATATATCTATATATCATATATATAATATACCTATCTGTTGTTTTAAAATATCTAGAGAAATATGTATAATAATGTATTAACGTCATAATCACGTAAGAACAGTAATATGTTAATGTATCTCGGGTGTGCTGCTCATAAAAATACTATATACAGAATTACGATTCCCAAATTTGACAACCACAACATGGCCCGGATAGCTCAGTCGGTAGAGCATTGGACTTTTAATCCAAGGGTCTAGGGTTCAAGTCCCTATCCGGGCGTTATTTTTGGTTTGTGTTTGTATGTATGTCCTTACTAGAGTACTAAAACTGCATCATAGATAAATTGCCTGATAAATTGCCTGTGTTTTTTTTATGCATTAAGTCAGTAAATCAAGTTTCAAAAGCATCCGAATGTAACATATTCTCTATTGTTTTTTTTTATTTATTTACCTGTATTTTCGAGTGAGCCTTTTCAAGCTTTGCTGAGTCAATCAATAGCATAAGCAACCTTACAATGTCCCACTACTGGGTCTCAGGTCTTCTCTCTAGGAGATGGCATGGGCCGTAAGTCACCACGACACCTCGAGTTGTCCACGCCTCCAATTACTTTGTTCTCCAATTCCTCAGTCACGTGGTTAGAACAAAGGAATTGGAGGCGTGGCCGATTCGAGGCGTTCGACGCAAGTGAATATAAACTAAACGGTCGTAAAGCTAGGGGGGCAGGTAGTGTTAGTATGTCTCAGAATCGTGAGGTTCTGAGATATAGAAAAATCCATAATAACTATTTAATAATCTATTTTTCAATTCTGCTTTCATTCAATTGCCTTTTGCGTTTCAGGGCCTTGGTAACTCTTTAGAACATTCGCGCAAACTTAGCATTCTTTTATGTGACGATTACATGTCGGCCCAGCCTCGGCCAATCGCTAATGTGTAGCCATGCATTGTGCAAACTGGTAAACCCCGTAAACACAATAGCGATGGGCCGAGGCTGGGCCCACATGTAAACGCAGCATTACATTCATGTTTCGGTAGGATAAAAGACAGATACGCAGGCGTATTTATGTTAGTTTAATAGACTGTTATATGACATGACACTGGGGGTCACTCATATTACATCGTTAACGCAATGGCTGTAAAAAAATACGATAGGTAATTTGACGTACTAAGTTCCTACTGAGGTTGTAATACTTTCGGGAGATTTCGACTAACGTGTGATGAGCACGATCATTTGTTCTGTGTCTGGGTGTTATTTATCTATAATATGTATGTATTTAGAAATATGTAAGTATGTTTATCAACTGTCTGGTACCCATAACACAAGCTCTGATTAAATTTGGATTAGAAGGTGTTGTGTGATAGTTGTGGAAATATTATATTATTATATTTGTTTTAGTTGTCAAAAGAAAAAAGAAAAATACCTACAGCCGTACTTAGAACCTCCTCTTTTTCGAAGGCGATTAAAACACTACAGATCACTACATAGTATATATAAAACAAAGTCGCTTCCCGCTGTGTGTCCCTGTGTATGTTTAGATCTTTAAAACTACACAACGGATTTTGATGCGGTTTAATAGATAGAGTGATTCAAGAGGAAGGTTTATATGTATAGTACATGCTTAATATATTTAATATCACCAGTGCACCCTTGCGAAGCTGGGGCGCGTCGCTACTTTGATTAAAATTAAAACACTGTAATGGTAAAACGGTACTTGTAGAATAAAGTGTAAACAATCAGAATGTTTGCATGTCTATTAGTCCGGTTTTCAAAGCGACTCCGAAAGGAAGAGAGTCTATGTTCGGCTGCGTTTTTTTTTTTATGTAGGTATGTTCACCGATATCTCGGTCAATTGTGGAACGATTAAAAAAAAAAATTTTTTTTGAGATTGTACTCCCAAGTTGGTTCCACAGAAATATTGTTTTCATTTGATGATGAACTTCGAAAATATAGAAGGAAAGTCTTCAAAAAATTATAACAAAAATGTAGTCTTTAACCGACTTCGAAAAGGAGGAGGTTCTATGTTCGGCTGTATGTATTTTTTTTTATGTATGTTCACCGATATCTCGGTCAATTGTGGACCGATTTCGAAAATTTTTGTTTTGATTGAAAGATTATACTTCCGGATTGGAACCATAAAAATAACTTTTTGATCTGATGATGAACTTTGAAGAAATAGAACGAAACTCCTCAAAAAATCATAGCAGAACTGTCGTTTTTATGTGTGTATTCACCGATATCTCGGTCAATTGTGGACCCATATTAATTTTTTTTGTTGTGATTGAAAGATTATACTCTCGAGTTGGTCCCATAGAAATATTGTTTTGATCTGATGATGAACTATGAAGATATAGAACAGAACTCTTCAAAAAACCTAAGCAGAACTGTCGTAACAAGTAAAATTGCTTTGTTATACACATGTATGTATAACAAAGCAATTTTTAGTCGGTGGCTGACTAAAAGAAAAAGGGGAGGGGGTACATAGAACTGACCTGATGATGAAGACGGAAGGTAGGTAAGAGCCGGAACTTTGTAATAAATCAGTGTATCCTAGCCGTGTTTGGTATTATTAGAATTTTCATGATGATTTGATGATGGAACCGAATGGCGAAAGGTACCTATCTATTTAAGTTTGGCTGAGGGTACTACTACTAAAAAGTGTGAAATAAAAAACTTTTTACAAAAAAAATACAACCGACTTCAAAAACCACCAAAATGTGCAAAATAACTTTCAATTTCGGAAGTCGGTGTTAAATAGCGAAGAGACCAAACTTTTATAGAAACACTGACTTCCGAAATTGAAAATTATTTTGCACTTTTTGGTGGTTTTTGAAGTCGGTTGTATTTTATTTTTTATGTGTATGTTCACCGATATCACGGTCAATTGTAGACCGATTTTGAAATTTTTTGTTTTGATTGAAAGATTATACTTCCGAGTTGGTCCCACAGAAATATTGTTTTGATCTGATGATGAAATTCGAAGATATTGAACGGAACTATTCAAAAAATCATAGCACAATTGTCACAACAAATAAACTTGCTTTGTTTATACATGTAGTCAGTGACTGACTGAAGGAGGTAAAAACCGGAATTCTGTAATAAATCAGTGTATCCTAGTCGTGTTTGGTATTGTTAGAATTGTCATGATGAATTGATGATGGAACCGTATGGCGGAAGGTATCCATTTAAAGTTTGGCTGAGGGGTACTACAAGAAAAAAGCGTGAAATAAAAACACTTTTTTACAAAAAAATACAACCGAGTTCAATGTAAAAAAAACGGTGTTAAATAAAGAAGAGACCTAACTACTATAGAAACACCGACTTCTGAAATTAAAGTTATTATGGACTATTTGTGTTTTTTTAATCAATAAATATAATATTTTAGAGATATCTTCGTGATTTTATCTATCGTACTAAAATAGTTGTATTATGGTTTTGAACACACTATCTATTCAGCATTTATCAAGAAGAATAACACATATTTTTGTGGTTTTATTAACGTTCAGATGAATGAGGAATCCGTTGGATGAGAGACGCATAGGATCGTTCATTGTGGCGACACTTGGGGGAGGCCTATGTCCAATAGCGGACGTCTTTTGGCTGAAATGATGGTGCATTATAAAATTCAAGAAGTCTTAATATTGGACGTACTCTATGGATCAGAATGTTGGGCTGTGAAAAAGAAGGATGAAAAAAGATTACATGTAGCGGAGATGAGAATGTTGAGATGGATGTGTGGTGTGACAAAAAAAGGATAAAGTGAGGAATGAGTATATTAGAGGAAGTTTGAAAGTGGCGCCAGTTACGGAAAAGTTGAAGGGGAATCGTTTGGTTTGGTATGGCCATGTAAAGAGGAGGGATGATACACATGTTACTAAAAGGGTTATGAGTATACATGTGGAAGGAAGGAGAGGGAGAGGGAGGCCAAAGAAAAGATGGATGGATTGTGTGAAGAGTGAAAGAGAAGGAAAGTGATAGCATGACGGGTGACAGGGCAGAATGGAAGAAGAAAACGTGTTACACCAACCCCAAATAACATGAAAAAAGGGCAGGAAGATGATGATGAAGTCCTCTTAATATTTAATGTAATTCATTTTTTTTTTAATATGTTCTAAAGAAATTCTCGGATCGTGGGGACCGAGTGCTCACAAGTTGTATAAAGATCTGTTGAAACGTCTAGTTGACACTTCGCGTGAGGGCTGGCTTTTACCTCGGACAGAACAAACTGTAGGGGCCTAGCAGGGCCGAAGCCTACTGGGGCCAAAGGTTATGTGAAAATGTCACCAAGGGCCCTGAGACAAAGGCAATGAATGGAACAGGGTACGTTTTTAGTCAGTAAGAGTCTGACACTATTTCCCACCCCACCCAAGGGCGGGATTTGTCATTGGATGATTTTACCTAACATAAAAAAAACCTCGGACAGAAGATAAGCATTATAATACAGAGTTACAATGACATAAATGGCTCTGAAACGTGGTCGCTTCCCACGGGCCTCAATTAAAAGGCTTAAAATCACTCAAAGTGCAATGGAAAGGGTTATGCTGGGAGTTTCCTTGCGTGATCGAATCAGGAATGAAGATATCCCCAGGAGAACCACGGTTGCCGACATAGCATGAATCGCCAAACTAAAGTGGCAATGGGCAGGGCACATTCGCAGAACACATGGTCGTTTTGCCCGAAAGGTTTTGGAGTGGCGACCGCGTACCGGAAGACGCAGCGTTGGAAGGCCTCCTACAAAGTGGACGGATGACCTCGTCAAGGCTGCGGGAATCCGATGGATGCGAGACGCACAGGACCGTTCGTTGGGGCGATATTTGGGGGAGGCCTATGTCGAGCAGTGGACGTCTTAGGGCTGAAATGATGCGGCTATGCCACTAGTCTTTTGGGCACATTACCTGCCGACAGCGATGTAGAAGAATTTTTTGACGCCATATTTTATGGCCAAATTCACCAATAAACTAATCGCGATTATATAAAACAAAACGCAGTTTGAGCGCCTAATCAAGATTATAGCTTCATTTAGCGTTTCACCGCGATGAATTGAACCTAGTTTAGGCTAAACTCAGTTTCAATTCTTTTGTTGTCGCCCATGTTTACGACACGGGTCTTTAAACTAGATTACGCTGAGCTCAGTTTAGTTGAACTAAGTTTTTATATTGAATGATGAAATCAGCCCTTAGTTTGATTTAAATTAATCGTAGTTAGCCTTGGGATTTTATTTTTTTTACATTCAATTGTTTTTAAAACTTACCACTTCCATTCTTGATTCTCCTTGATAGTTAGCGTAAAAACTCCTTCAAAAATCAATAGCAGTATCGGTGATGCCAAATACCAATATTCGATATCGTTTTTGAAAACCGTAACTTGCCAAATCGCTACCATACCATGACAGGCAAACACTAATCTTGTAATAACCGCTTTAATAGTAGCCAATACTTTGCCGACATTCGCCATTTTGTTAAAAAAGAACTACAAACTTTTTTGAAAATGACGTAACGTTATGTCAAAAAAAAAATCAAAATGGCTACTAATTTTAAATGTTTCATAAAAAAATTAGGCACTTATTCATTTTATTTTACGTTTAATGTGTAAATAATCACTATATTTTAAATTATATTAATTTTAAAAGCACTTTTTCTAAGGCACGCGCGTTTTAAAAACATTTTGTAAATTAAAGGTACGTTTTATGTTACATTTTAAATGTTAGCACTAAATGCAACGATAAGCGAAAGTCTACTAGATAGCCTGTCTCTTGCATTGAAAGAAGCGCTACGATTCCAAACGAGATATTGGCAACACTTTTGCTATTTCAAATCCATTGCTGCATAAAGCCGAGCAAAAAACCACTATCCGAAAGAAAAACAAGCAATGGACTATGTGTAATAGAAAACAAACATTACATGACTATTACGGATGCGCGCGCATCATCAAAATTGGCCAATCACAGGTCATTTTCCCAAGAAAAGGGCTTGGGAACGGTGGGAACTTAACCTGATTTTTATTTTTACCTGGATTTGCAGTCATGTTAACTCTTATTGCGACATAGGTTAAGCTCAAAATCTTATGGCAAATTGTTTTTCGGTGAGATAGGTACTGATTGCTTGCTATATTTTTGGTCGCGGAAGGTAAGTTTATGATACAAATTAATACTGTAACGGGTCAATTATATCTTATTAAAAGAATAATCGGTTGTAACGTTGTATCAATTCTAATACTTATTAAATGTTTGGTAGTAAATGTATCAGTACCTCTACCATGAATTTTAAGCAATAGTATTCGTCGCTACTCGATATCGACGCCGTAAATATTTTGTATGGCAAATTTTGGTTCTGCAAGTGACCGCTAGAGGCGCTGCAAAATTTGCCATACAAAATATTTACGGCGTCGATATCGAGTAGCGACGAATATTATTGCTTAAAACTCATGGTAGAGGTACAGGTCAGTCTTCTCGGCAAACTTCGATTAGGTAGTCAATACTATTAGGTATAGTATGTTGGGGTAAGACCGACGCTGGGGTAAGAACATATAAATCAAATATCTCACTTATTTGGCTACATATTTTAATACTAGCTACATTGTACGGCGGCACATCATTATGACGTGGCACGCAATGTGGATAGCATTGCAAATATAGCTAATTAAGTGAGATATTTAATCTATACGTTATTACCCCAGCATCGATCTTACCCCAACGCACCTTATAACATTGTCAGTTCACATTCACATTTATTTTACTTTATAATAATCGGCAGTTCGCGTCGAGCCATCAAGTCGACCTTTCTCATTGCGGCCAACAAGGGCCACGTGTCACTCATTTCACACACATCATTTAATTAGTTCATTTTACTTAACTTTTGGTACAATACAGTCTTTTAAATTACTTTTCAATACACTTGCTCAGAAAGTGACTTTTATTGCACTACACTTAGGTATATAATGGCACCTGTTACCAAACTTTGACATTTTGATTACCATTACGCACTAGTGCTGTAATGTAGCTATAACCTTTTTGTTCAACCTCTTTGTTCGAAAAACAAATTTTGAATACGAAAAAATAAAAATTGTTTGTGGTCTATGGTCGTCATTTAAAGATGCGCGCGGTTTTTGGCGTAATTTTTTCGAGTGATTTTCATGGTTTGTATTAATAAAATAAAATCAAATACTACATTTTAAAATGTTACATCCATATTCTATTGTCACTACGAATGACATTAACGTAAAAACTTTTCACACAAGAAAACAAGCGACGACTAGGCAATATGATCAAAAGACCATATAGCCATAGCCTAGCGCGTGTTCATAGGCAACAGATTTAATTTTTTTACCGCCATGTTATGAAAAATTTTACTAGTTTTACCGTTGTAATATTAGTTAACTTAATTATTTTTCTTCACAAGTGTATTGAAAAACGTCGTATGATACACGTGAGTAATGAATGTTACCGTTCTTGGCTATCTTAAGACCCTCGCCAAGGCTCGGGTCTTAATATCGCCTCGACGGCAACCTCCTACATTACACACTTGTATCATAATGTACTATTTACCACCTTTAATTCTATTCCGTCCACATCATATAAAAGTAGTGTGTGATCTAGCAAGAGAACATACAACTATTAGGTATAACATTGTTTCCTACACACTATAGTCTACATTTCTTATAATTTCTCCTTTAGCAGGTCTGCTGGAAGAAATTTCTTTAGAAATAAGCAGTACCTTTGTACTATTATTTATTATGTGTTGTCTTTTTTTTATTTTTTAAATTGTGAAATAAATAAATAAATAAACATTGTCATTTCCAATTTACCGAAATCACGCCATTTCACCTGGGACCCTAATCTGCTATTTTTATAATAAGTGCATATCGTCAACACGATCGCATTGTCATTATGATACAAAAGTACATTTTGTTACAAGTGCGGAAAGTTTGTAATTGCGACCGACGCGGAATTCGCACGAGCCGTACGCGAGTGTGTTATGGAGCCGAGGGCTGGAGTGGCAATTTGCACGTGACGTGTCTCAAACAACGTTTTTCAATACACTTACGACTAGTGGGGGATGACGCGCGCCTCGTGGAGGTCGACGCGCGCTGATATGATAAACTATTTTACTATTTTCAAATAAAATTTTACACACACTTTTCCGCACTAGTGCGGAAAACAATCCATTGCGTGCCTAAAAGCGGTGGAGTAAGAGCGGTTTTCGTGTAAGTGTATTGAAAAAAAAATTGTAAGAGAACGTCAACATTCAACACAATAAGAACACGAAGAACTGAGGTGAACACACGCAGATCTGGGCTCGTCGGTCTCCATACATTTTATATGGCAACTAGACTTGTAGAGCTACCCTTTATGCATGCCACGCGACATCGTTCTATACACCGTTAAATTTTGGTCGTTTTAATCCCGTGGAGGATCGATTCAGTACATGAAGCACTATCGATTTATAAAGATAAAATTAAAAAATAATGTACTTTTTTTCTTAAACTCGAATTAATATACGCATGTACGAAATTAATTTCTTTAAGTAAACGTTAGCTGAGCGAGGCCAATGAACTGTAGGTAGTTTGTACGCAATGACCGACAACTACCTATCAAAAACGGTGTATACATCGTTAAATTTTAGTAGTTTTAATCCCGCGGAGGGTCGATTCGGTACATGAAACACTATTATAAAGATAAAATTAAAAAATAAAGTACGTTTTTCTAAAACTCGAATTAATATACGCATGTACGAAATTAATTTCTTTAAGTAAACGTTAGCTGAGCGAGGCCAATGAACTGAAGGTAGTTAGTACGCAACGACCGATAACTATCTACAAGGTCATTGACTCGTTTACTTAAAGAAATTAATTTCGTACATGCGTATATTAATTCGAGTTGTTGGAAAGAAAGTACTTAATTTTTTAATTTTTTCTTTACAAATCGATAGTAATTCATGTACCGAATCGACCCTCCGTGGGATTAAAACGACTAAAATTTAACGGTGTATACAAATCAGGCTTGTCACACGTGTGCGTCGGTCTAATGTACTTCTAGCTTAGGTGTCATCATCATCATAATTCGCATGACCACTTTTTACATGACATTCATAATTTTAATTTCACACTGGATTATAGAAAGTAAGACAAGGCATTTACTGGCTATCTTTCTGATTAACAAAATTGATTTTTTTTTTTCACTGAGATGTTATGCTAGGAACAAGAGAAAACGATGAAAAATACAGTTTATTTCTTTGTTGCTTTATTTTACCGTAAGTCTGTCTACTTATACATTATTTTTAATATAATGCGAAATTCGAAACACTTGGTCTTTGTAAATCTATTAGTATTTTACACAGTTTTTTGGTCGTTTTAATCCCGCGGAGGGTTGATTCGGTACATGAAACACTATCGATTTATAAAGATAAAATTAAAAAATAAAGTACTTTTTTTCTAATACTCGAAGTAAAACACGCGAGGACGCCGGCGTCCGCTTAGGTTACAACTGGTTAATATACGCAAATACGAAATTAATTTCTTTCAGTAAACGAGTCAATGACCTTGTAGGTAATTGTCAGCGTTTGCGTACCAACAACCTACAGTTCATTGGCCTCACTCAGCTGACATTTACTTAAAGAAATTAATTTCGTAAATGCGTAAATTAATTCGAGTAAAAAAAAGTACTTTATTTTCTCTTTACAAATCGATAGTGTTTCATGTACTGAATCGACCCTCCGCGGAATTAAAACGAACAAAATTTAACGGTTATATGTAAAGAATCTATGTACAAAATTTCATAACTGTGTCGTGAAAAATCACAAAGTTATAAGCTTGTTATGTTTCCTGTCTCTTCCTTTGACCTTTAAGTGACTTTAAGCCTGTGTGTTTAATGTGCTCTAAGTAAATAATATAAAAAAATTCTTTGCCAACAGTTCTACAATATGTGAAAGCAAAAAAACAAAATACGAACGAATTAAAACCAAGCTCAGAAAAACTATTGAATGCTGTAGAAAAAATTAATATGACCAACTTTTTGGATATACTTTTGAGTGACGCTCAGAAGATTGGTAAGAAACAAAATGAACACACAGCCACCTCCGTTCCAAATTTGAAAAATAAAGAAGAATATCAACGATCACCGACAAAGAAAAAAAAGCATAAGGTAAAAGACGGTTTTGAAAGTAATTACGACGCTTTGAATTTAGACGACGATAAAGCTAAAAAAATAGTTCGTTCACATAATGAAGATGAAGATGTAAAAAAACTTGAACAGATTATTCGCACCCAAAATGAAGGTGTAGATCTTGATAAGTTGGCACGTATCTTACAATCCAATAATGCGGGACTAGACTACGAAGAAATGCGTGAACTCCTTCGTTCAAGTAACGCAGGCATAGACTTTAAAAAAAAGAGCATTCGTCCACATCACAGATCTAAAGGCGGTTCTGTTGAAAAGTTACAAGATGGACAGATATTCCGATCTATAAATCGGCGCAGTGACGAAACTAGTGGAGCTGATCTAGTGTTCGATCTAGAAGATGACGATGATTTGAAGCATCCACTGTTTTGATAAAATATTTAATTGAAATTGTACCTTTTTTTTTTATTTGTCCTATGTACAGTCAAGGGGCCATTCAAGTGTTACGTAAGCACTACAGGGGGTAAGGGAGTCATTGATTTGATTTTTTTTTTTGACATGGGGGCGGTCTGGATAGTGATTACGTCACCAGTATATTTCGTTAGTTTTTTAAGAGAACAATATCGATGTCCCAAAATCACACGAAAGCAACACACATCCAATGTCCTTGAAGACTTACAGCCGTATTTATAAAGAAGTAATTACTTGTTACTAAGTAAAACCTTATTAAGTCATTACTTAACGTTTGAAATCTTTATACAAAATTAAAATTTTTCTTAATTAAAGAATACAAATTGTTACTTAAGTAGTTACAGTACGTTCGACGGTTCTTGGCGCGCCTGAAGTTAGGCTCTGCGAAATTTAGCGCTCAAAATAAGCGCGCCAAATGAATAATTTATAAAAAATAATGCGAATAACAGTAATTAACAGCAATAAAAACTGCTATTGGCATTTATTTTTTCAAACCATTTATTTTTTTACGAGTGCACAAGCGCTAAAGTTCGCAGAGCCTAACTTCAGATGCGCCAAGATCCGTCGGCCGTAATGTACTTGACGTTTTAAATCTTCCATCAAAATTAAAATTTTTCTTAATTAATGAATTGTTACTTAAGTAGTTACTTTTACTTAAGATTTTACTTGTTTACTTGTTTATAAATACGAGTGTTAGAGTCAGCCTCTATTTCAAGCCACCTCATAAATTAATAACGAAACCAGAACACATTGAAAAAAGTATGTACCAATGTTTGCGTAAGCAGTAGAAAGCTTTGATTACTTTTTCTGAAAGGGGGAGGGCGGGGTATACATTTGCAAAAAAATCTACTTAAAAATGGAGCTCTCAAGATTTCTTGCAATAATGGACTATGAAGGCACGGAAAAGTTCCTAAAGTCATGAGCAATACACATACACATTACATTCATAACACAAATACACAGAGATTGATTTAGACCAGAATTCACTTTGCTTGTGTTTTTACTTTTCGATATTAGCTTGGTCTAAAATCAACTAGACTCACTCACTCATTACACTGGACACACACACTACACAGCTACTCACGATGCTATAATAATTATAAAAATATATATTATTCCTTTACACATCTTAGTTAATTATTGTTACCTCCCTTATATCGACTGTGTACTACTCTTGTAAGACGAAGGAGACAGGTTTCCACGACAAAGGGGATCCTAGTGTGGAGACTAATGCCATTAAATTTGTTAAAAAAATATCTGTGCGTTTAGTGTGAGTTGTTTTTACGTTATCGCGATCGAAAAGTTTGCCGCGTTTGGCTCTCTGATTGGTTTAGAGCTTGGAGCGGCCCAATCGGAGGCTCGAACGTCATAAACGTGTCGATCGCGTTAGTATAAAACAAATTCACACTAGGCACTCTGAACTATAAAGATTTATTATTATTTTCTTTATTCACTGAATGTGACATATAAATTATATTTTTAAATATTTTTCTTTTAAATCATAAAAAAATACATTAAAAAATATAAAAAATAGTGTCCCACCGGTATCGGGAACAGGGTCCCAGCTACCGGCGATCAGAGCTCCATAGAAAGAAACCTCCTAACAATACGAGCCGTGTCCAGGAGTACCGCTTTCTGAATCAGGCCCTTGATCCAGCCACCTAACGAGAGCCTCCTTCATGATAACTTCGTCCATAATTGCACAGATAAAACCTTCTGTTTCCCCAAAGAGGTCACCGAAACGCAGCCAAGCTACAGGTTATTATTATTAAGTAACACTTGAATGGCTCCTAAGGAGCGAAATTCTTTGCCAGGGTCGGTGTTTTTTAATAGAGTAGAGTGAACAGGTTACTTCTAGGCAAGCGTACACCATCGCCGACCACATCATCGCTTACCATCACATGAGACAGTAGTCAAACGCGAGCCGATCAATAATAAAAAATACTCTCATTCAAATTCAATTCAATTCAAAATATTTTTATTTCATATAGACCTACTTGGGCACTTATAAAACATCAGAAGCTATAGTGCACGGTTCGAAATTGGTCGCTTCCTATGGAGAAGAACCATTCAAGAAACTCCATGGTAACTCTTTTAAAAAAAATGGTTTGTCTTACAATATTTCCATATTACAGTATTCATAATTATGTAAGGACAGTGTAGACCGGTCAATATTGTACCTACGCAAAATCACAATAAAAATAAACAGAATTCGCGAAGTCTACAGTGTTCTCACATTCACATTATAAAAAAGAGGCTATATAAAAAAGCAAAAAAAAATATAATTACAACTAAATCAATATCATTAAGTCGCAAGTCTATGTAATACGCGTTCGCCACTCCAGAACTTTTCGGCTCCTTCGACCATCTGTTCTACGAGATGTGCCCTGCCCACTGCCACTTAAGTTCAGCGATTCTTCGGGCTATGGCAGTAACCTTGGTTCACCTGCAGATATTTTCATTTATGATTTGATCACACAAAGAAACTAGAGGACAGCCCTCTACATTGCCCTTTGGATGATTATACCAGGAAATAGAAACTCCGGCGGAATGGTCACCTTGTATCGGTGACGCATTACCGTACGTCAGGGCCTTAAGTCTGCTGTCACAATAGTGTCAGAATGGTCTATCATTGATTTTAACAAGTTTGGTAATATATAGCGTCATTATAATAGCGTCATTACGACTTTCCAATATCAACCACTGACAATACATTGAAAGAAATGGAATAGAATGGTAATCTCTTACATAATGACTAATGAATGACAGTTCCTTTGATCAGTGACCGGCTACGATTAGAACGTCATTGTGCACTCATGCTTTTAATTCGTTACAAGACAGCTCGTGCCACAATTCTTTTACCAGACCACTGACCGACCAATGATCAGCCATTATGAATTAAAAGTTTACGAAGTTTTAGCAAAATGACAATGAGATCGTGTTGGATTGACAATATTATGAAAATAGCAGATGGTGGTTGATTGGTTGATGCTGGTGGTTTGATGATGGAAAAGAAGATGCAATTCCGACGCATTTTCTCCGAATTTCACTTGGTAGAAAAACGACATGCTAGCAATTGCTAGATTGGCGTCGACAAAAAAACGGTCTTTTGTTATGTTTTATTACGAGAATAAAAAAAAAATATAATACAGGAATCTCAAAACACAATGTGCCAAGTTGCGTCAAAAAAAAATTGGCACTGGCAGTGACACTGACAGTTTCTGTCACTTAATTTAGTGCTGCCAATTTTTAATAATATTTTTTTCATGAATTTCACGAATGGAGACGATATTTATTTTGCATGATGCTAGACATAGGCAATCTCGTATTTATTGAGAGCCATGCACCATGTTATTTGATTATGACTTTATATTCTTTCTAAATCTTGTAATTTAAGTCTTTTCGCTTTTAATACAGGGTTAACGATTTATTTTAAGTCAATTAAAAAGATAGGTATATCGCCAGCTAGTTTCTAAATAAAGAATTTGAAGACAATATGTGTTATGTCAAATTATAGCCTAAACATCTGTAAAAATCAGCATTAAAGAGTATAGGTTGGTATTAGAAAGAAAGCTTTGATAGGCTCTTAACTTCTAACTCAAAAAAGTAACCATGGAGTTTCTTGCCGGTTCTTCTCCAATTTGGAACCGTGCACTAACTTCTGACTTTTTGTTAGTGCCCAAGTGAAATAAAAACTATTTTGTTTTTGATTCTAAATTCTCAATTTGAACGTTTTTTTTTTGTTAGTATCTTCCCACAGGCTCATATTCTGAGCACTACTCACATTGAGTATCCTATGGGCCTATAAAACCTCATTTTGTCAAATTATATTTGAAGCGGCCTACCTACTTGCGCAACCGATTTACTTAGTACTTTTCATATAAGCATACTGTAATTTACGTCCACGTGGCAGACGTTCTTAGTGCTCGATTACGGAGATGCGGCGCGTTGCGCGGCGCGTCGGGCGGTCCGTCGTACACTGCCATATGTTTATGTTTGCGCAAGCGATGACGCGGCCCGCTGCTGCAATGTACGACGAAACACCAAACGCGCCGCGTCTCCGTAAACACGGCCTTAGTTAGGGTTTCAAGGAATCAAATGGTGAGAAGTGGTGTTCTTCCCTCAGCCTGATTTTTCTCTAGGTGGTGGATCTCGTATGACCTGCCTCCAGCGAAGAAAACTCTTCCGGCTCTAAACGGACTTGCCTGTGGCTATTTTAATAAAATTAAAACCTCCAACCAGAACTTATAACAAAAAAAACCGGTCAAGTGCGAGTTGATCTAGCGCACTGAGGGTTCCCTACAAACTTCCCTATGAAAACAGTTAAATTCCCAAATAGAGTTTTAAAGACCGATTTGTGTCGTACTACAAATTTTACAGTTTTCAGACTTTTTCCTATACTTGTGCTATGAGACCTTACTCCATGCCAAATTTCAGGATTTTAGGTCAACGGGAAGTACCCTATGAATTTCGATTCCTTTGAGATTATCGAAATTTACGTTTTTTGCGACATAAATGGCCGTATCTTTTTTTCGTTAACTTATAAGTTTCATTTTTTTACATCTCCTGAGTAAATGGTTTTAATTTCGACTCAAGAACGCATTGAGGTTCAACTAGGAGTCAACCAACCCGCACCGAGCCCGCGTGGCGTATACCACCCATACCCTCTCCTAGAGAGGAGGCCTGAGTCCCAGCAGAGGGAACATTATATAAGACTATGCTATGCTACATGCTGTAATCTATTTTTCGCTTAAACGAATCTTTGGCTTTCTAGCAGCCGATAGTAATTGTGTTTAACGCCTGTAAATACCGTTGCTGTTCATAGAACTAAACGAAACCAACCCTAAGCACTATGAGTCCCATTTCAAGAGCATTAAACATTACTATAGCAACACTGAATTGAGTCCCACAATCGGGAGCGTTAAAACTTGCTATGGCAACACTGAGGTTGTTATTTTCCCGGCAATCAATATTATTATTGTGGAAAGGGAACCGTGAAGGTCGGCTTTGTAATTTCTGCAGGGAAAACAAAGAAATATAGCTCAGATGTGAAAAAGGTTACAATTCGACTGTTTTTGGCTTCGTTTTGGACAACAGCGGCCATTGCTAAATTAAATACCTTGTCGAGCTCTGATTGGTGAGTAGTATTTTACTTAGCTTGTACTAATTTTTTATCCGAAGAGAATGTTATACTTCACTTGTCGTTTTATACAACAATATTTTTGGTAAATGCGAAACCTGAATAGAGTTTGTTCAGAATCAGTAACTGAATCGATTCTAATAATTTTTAAGTTTATGTTATTCTTTTTTCATAAACATATATATGTTGAAAAAACAAAAAAAAAATATAATGATGTACATTACCATACAAACTTCCACCGAAAATTGGTTTGAACGAGATCTAGTAGGTAGCTTTTTTTAATACGTCATAAATCGTAAACCGTAATTTACCAAGTTTGTACGATACGAAACCCTCAGTGCGCGAGTCCGACTCCCACTTGCCCGGTTTTTATAATGTGAACGTGAGAACATTCTAGACTTTGTGAATTCTAACACCCGTATTTATAAACAAGTAAAACTAAATTCTTGAGTAAAAGTAACTACTTAAGTAACAAATTGTATTCTATAGTTAAGAAAAATTTAAATTTTATATAAAGACTTCAAACGTCAAGTAATGACTTAATAAGATTTTACTTAGTAACAAGTAACTATTTCTTTATAAATACGGGTGTTAGATTACTTTCTATTAACATTACCCCCTACCCCCCTTATTATTCCCTCTGCTTTATTAACATTATTTTTATTGTGTTTTTGGGTACAATATTGACTGGTCCACACTATCCTCTCATATATCTATGAATATTGTACTATGGAAATATTGTAAGATTTTTTGTTTTTTAAAAGAGTAACCATGGACTTTCTTGCCGGTTCTTCTCTATAGGAAATGACCAATTAGAACTATGCATTAGCTTCTGAAAACGTAGGTATAGTCAATGTCAAAATTATGAGTTAAATGTTATTTTTTTTTCGAAAGGAGAATGCTCTGGCTCCATAGAAAAAAAAACCAGCTCTGGCGGAAATGAAATGTATCTCAAATTATCGATATTAATAAGTAATAAAACAATAACTAACTATTATCTTGATGCTTACTTGCAAACATATAAAAATTGCCGATTGTAGTCGAGTGGGTAGATCGCACCCCATGTTGGGCGCCAGTTTGTTGTCTTCTTTAATTATGTAGTCTATCAACTATGACAAAACAAATAAATAAATGGTTCTGAATAGTTCTGATTAAAATGGTACCACCAAACTTGTGTTAATTCTAGACAGTTAGATTTTTATTTTCTTATCCAAAAATAATTGAGAGCAGTGGTGGCCGAGTGGTAATGGCCCCGACTTATAAGTTGTATTTCGCGGTTCAAACCCAGCCAGGCGCATTAATTTGTGTAATTTATTTAATCACCACTGCTCTCAAAACGGTGAAGGAAAACATCGTAAGGAAATCGGCATGTCCTAGAACCAAAAATTCGAAGACATGTGACATCCATCAAGCTGCATCAGGCCCGCGTGTCACGGCCCATTCCCTCACTTAGACTGATAGCCTGAGTTTCATCAGTGGGAACATTATAAGGCTAATGCAATGTTATGCTATCCAAAAAGAATACAATCTTACATAAATCTATAATCGTGTTTTTTTCGTCTTTCAGAAACATCTACTACAAAAAAGCATATAGAAAAGCATGAAACCACAGAACAAACAGACAAAATGATTGAAAAAACAAAACTTAACGATTTTAGAAGATGTTGTTACAACGAGGACAACTTAAGCCTTAATTATGAGATAAAAATGCAACCGACAGTTCCAGACTAAGATTTTTGACTACATCATATCATTTTTGAAACACTTCAACTTTTGAACTACCCTCACCGTTTAGTACGACTTTTACTGCTTAGATCACCGGTGTACATCGTCTACCTTAGCAGAATTGTTGTTACAGAATACACAGATATAGAAAACGAAACATAGGGAAACACAATGGGTGGGTTTATCGCAAAAAGATAATCTTTGGGCGGATTTAAAAGAGAGAAGACAAGACCTTATTTTTGGTTTGAGGTTGGATATCATCAAATAAACTCTCCTGTTCAAGGTGAAGCAAAAATTAGTGTCAGACTAATTTTGACTAACAGTTCCAGAGCCACAGTATCTATAGCAGACAACAGCCCTGCTGGAGCCCGTCCATAGACTTCTGGCAGCGTGTGTGAGCATTGATTCTTAACAATATCTACCACAATGGATACCACTTACAAACAAGTTCAATATGACAGACCTTCAGTCATCACTTACGCACCGAAGAGAAGCAGGACAGACTCCATCCTTACACCAAAGGAGAAGGGGCTTTCCACGCTTCCACCAAGTGCAGATCAAAGAGAACCAACTTCTACACCGAAATTTGACGACAAAGCCTTACCTGAGAGTAGTCCTAGGAAAATAAAGTCAATGTTCTGTAACTCATGGTCTCAAATTTGGGGGCCTTACGACAAGGACAAACGTTACAATTGTGATACATGCGAAAAGAGCTTCGATAAGAAGACTGACTTGAAGCGACATATTCCAACTCATTTGATCGCAAAACCTTTTGAATGTACGATGTGCAAAATGGAGTTTGTACGCGAAAATCTTCTTAAAACTCACGTAAGCGCGCACAAGAATGAGAAACCTCATAAATGTACTTTATGTGATTGCAGCTTCATGTTACCAGTAGATTTGAAACGCCACATTTTTACGCACACTGGTGAAAAACCTCATAAATGTGACTCCTGCGAGATGGCGTTCCGTCAGCCGGGAGACTTGAAAAGACATATTCGGAAACATACTGGTGAAAAACCGTACAAATGCTATATATGCAATAAGAATTATGCTCAATTACACGGTTTGAAAAAGCATTTTCTAACGCATACTGGTGAAAAACATTATGGGTGTGAACAATGCGAAAAATGTTTTAGTACTGCGGATGCTTTAAAAACGCATGCCCGAATTCACAGCAACGAAAAACCACATAAATGTGAAGTGTGTGAAAGGCGGTTCACTCAACTAGACGGCTTGAAGAAACATTATAGAGTGCACAGTGGCGAAAAGCGTTACAAATGTGATACATGCGAAAAACGGTTCAGAGATTCACACGATTTGAAGAATCATGTTCGTCGTATGCATACTGGTGAAAAGCCTTTTAAGTGTGATCAATGTTCGAGGGCGTTTAACGTGAGGAGTCATTGGAAAAAACATATGCGTATACATACCAATAAAAAACCTGACCACTGCAGTATTAGTTTGAAAATGCGTTTTAAGGATGCCAATGCACGCAGAAAACACAAACGTAGTCATATCCGTGATGAACGGTACACATGTGATTTATGTAAAAAATCTTTTGTTTATAAATCTACTTTGAAATCTCATATTGCGAGGCATGAGAAGACCAAACCAGTTCATTAAAAGCCGGTCAAGTGCGAGTCGGAATCGTGCACGAAGGGTTCTGAACCATTGAAAAGGTAAACAACAGTATCGAGCAAAAATAGGCAAAATATGGCGTTTTTTTATATGGGAGGCCCCTTCAATATTTATTTTATTATTTATTATTAGAGCAAAAATATAATTGAGTATTATGTGAATATTTCAAAAGTTTATATCGAGCAAAACGGGCAAAAAACCGCGTTTGTTGTATGAGAGCCCCCCAATTATTTATTTTATTTATGATAAGCGCTCGGCAGAGCACTATGTTCATACGTATCGAGTATTCGGTCGAGAGCACTGTCTCGCCTGTTTGCTCGGTACATGTGATTACGGTGCGCCCGAACGAATTCGCGCGATTACTCCACGGTTAAAAAATGTAATATGTTGCGAATGAAGTGTAGGTAGGTTTTAACCTTTTTAAGTTTAACATGGATAACACTAATTATGGCTATTTACCTACTCATATCTGTGTTAAGAATAATTAGGATAGGTAAACAATGATTAAAAATAAGATTCCAAATTATTAGGTAGGATTTTTTTTTCAAACACTGTAATTAAATTATTCTTTTTAATATTAAAAAAAAGCACAGCTCATTAGCATTAGCCACCCGGCACCCACTCCGCACCACCTCGCCTCATGCGGCTAGTATTCTTTTTATGGACTTTTATGGGTATGCGCTCACCACATCAACTCTGTAGTGTCACCGGATCATCTCGGTCGTAAGCCCTCCACGCACGGACGGCGGGTTGACAACTCGTTGCTCGCATGCTTGCCTTGCGTTGACTGCGCATTGCCAACGCGCAGATACCGAGCAGACCGCGCACTGCCCGACATTACTTGACGATATTGTAAAATTTGACATTACAAAACACACGTGTAGACCTAGTGCCAATTGTTAACATACTACTCGAAAATTCGTGAACCAAGCGATGTCCAGTCGTTGACCATGTGGGGTCCACTGGTTGACGACACGAGGTCCACGCGACGTTTATTGGTGGTAACGCAGCGTCCACTTGTGGACCACCTGTCGACAACGAATAGACGCCGAGAGACGAGACAGCGCGGGTTGGGTGCCGGGTGGCTTTGATGAGCTGTGACCTAGTAGTTTTAAGTCTAATGGCGTTTTCGTGTTTATTATAAATTCTAAATCATTTCCTCCACCCAAAGCAATCGAATTGATATTAAAATAAAATTCCTTGTTCGTCGATATTAATCAAGGGTTTTTGCCTCCTATCATGGCGACTGGGTCGATTACAGTGGAGTATATTTCCTTTAAAAGGACTTAAAGTACGCGGAAAATAAGTGGAACCATTTGCTATTGTTACGCGCATCCCTCCACTTCGATTGAAACCCGAAAATCCGTTGTCCTCGTCATAAAAGTTAAACCGAGTTAGGACGTAGGTACCTAATAATATCATCAATTGACACGCTGGTTTAGTTGTACTCTATCTGTTTAGGGACTTATGACAACTAAATGTAAACAATCTACACACGTCTTTTATTTAAAAATTGTCTAAAAATGTTGCCCAAAAAAGGTTACAATTAGCTATTTACCTAAATCAGTGTTAGAGCTCATCGTGCTGTGCTGACGTTGCGGCTGCGGTGAACCTCAAGCGGCGGAAATATAACAACCTCGTCGGCAGTTATATTTTTGAGCCGTTTGGGGTTGAAACTCTTGGGCCGTGGGGACCGAGTGCTCATGCGCTTTTTAAAGATCTCTCTAAACGTTTAGTTGACACTTCGCGTGACCCAAGGGCTGGCTTTTACCTCGGTCAGAAATGAAGCATTACCATTCAACGTGGCAATGCCGCCAGCCTTTTGGGCACACTTCCAGTCGACAGCGATGCGGATGAGTTTTTTGACGCCATTTTTTATTTAGGAGTAGGTTTAAGTGTATATATAGTTTTAATTTGTATTTTAAATAATGTAAATAATTTATGAGATAAATAAATAGACACGTTAATGAATACCTACATAGCAAATATGCTTTTCATTTAGGTAAGTACCTAAACAATGGTCTCTCGCGCCGGGGCTTGGTTCAAGCCATGCTCCGGAGCGAGGAGGAATGGCAGGCGGTCGCCTCCTTCTGCGAAGCAGTAATGCTAGTAAAGGAGGAGGCCGACCGCCTTAGGCAAAGGCGGACACGCCGCCGCCGCCGCCGGGTTTCCGATCCCAATTTCCGGCCACCGTAGGCGCGGGCTCGCGGACGGTGGGCAATGGGTAGCTCGCTGTCCGTCCGTCCGGTAACAGACCGGTCCGAGCTCAGGTCGTCTACGGCGCGCACCGTTCCCGCGCGCCTCAAGGAGTTGTCAGCATACTGTAGGGGTCCAGCAGGGCCGAAGCCTACTGGGGCCAAAGGTTATGTGAGACTGTCACCAAAGGCCCCAGGATAAAGGCAAGGAATGGAAAGGTAGGTTTTTTAGTCAGTAAAAGTCTGACACTGTTTCCCGCCCCACCCAAGGGCGGGATTCGTCATTGGATGATTTTTACCTACCACTAAAAAAAAAAAAAAAAAAAAAAAACCTAAACAATGGTATTATTATGTACCTACGTCCTAACTGTTTCTCGGATAATATTCCACTCATAAAATCTGTGCATAAAATATATTAATGATGCGTAATAATTAAAACAGAAGTTATTATTATTCTCAATAATTTATTTTTATTTTTTTACTTCTGATGATGACATTAAAAGAATAATTCAGTTTCTGGAAACTTTTAACTTCAACAGTAAGAAGTTATTGGAACTTCGTCATCGATATAATTATAATTATGTATTAAATGTCAATAAGCTATATATGTATCTAGTTGAATTTTACATGACAAAATATACTAATGGAATTAGTCTTTAAGTAAAAGTTTCGGCATATGTTGTATAAATGAAATTTTACATTTAAAATAATAAAATTATTTTGTCTTTATATAAATAAGAACATTATATTATTAAAAAGAGTTTTATTTTTTACCTCTAACAAAAAAAAAACTTTTTATTAAAAAAAATACAACCCACATGAAACACTTCACTTAAAAAAAAAACACTGAAAAGCAAAATAACTTTAATTTAGGAAATCGGTGTTTCTGTAGGTAATGTTTTGATTTTTTTTTATTTAACACTGACTTGAAGTTAATTTGCACTTTTTAGTGTTTTTTTTTTTACATTGAAGTCAGTTGTACTTTTTTTAAGCTTTTTGTGTACGGTCAGAGGTCAAAAGTGCACTTGCACTCTACTAATGCTAAAGTGTATAAAATTTCTTTGTAAAAGAGGGCCACTGGGCCACAACTGGTTTATTTAATTCTTTAGGTTCTATGGTACAAACGAACTGAGTGATGATCCATTGATCCTGTTCTGTACTAAACACTTTCTTATCGGTAGAGTGCTACTGCACTTTTGACCCCTGACTGTACACTTTAGCTGTGTTACCACAACTAAAACCTATGGTACCCCTCAGCCAAACTAGAACAGTGTGCAAATCAAGATACAAGGTACCTACGGCGAGTATCCACCCTTACGTTGTTGAAACATCTAAGCTCCGGACTAGGCCTCGTCGTTTATACCGCGTGCATCGAAGGACTGGAACACTTTTGCCTGCTGCGGTCTTCCCGTCCGATTATAATTTAGGCATCTTCAAGGCTAGAGTGAATGGGCTCTTAATAAACTAGTGCACCTTTGATTGCATCACTGCTTACCATCAGGTGGGATCGCAGTCAAGCTTTAGTTTAAATTAAAAAGAAAAACCTATAGAATTTAATCATTAAGACATTGCATGACAATTCCAATAAGTCAACTCACGACTAGGATAAATTGATTTATTACGGACTATTTGTGCCATCGTGTATTCGAAAGATTGTAGGAAAGTCTTTGCCCAGGAGTGGGATAGAACAGGCTAATAAATAATAAATAAATAAATTCATGTCTACTTTCCATCATGAGATTAACTCGATGGTACCATCGCGGTTATTTCTGCCAGATAACTTAAAAAAAAAATTCGCTTGAATCCTGCAGCGCGGCGCCAAACCAAATCTTTTGAAATTTTCATTTCGAGTGCAAGCAAAACTGAACTTAGCAGTGGTCAGGCAGAAGTGTGTTCGATTGTACCTTATAGTCTGAGTGCATCTCATGACAATTCTAATAATCCCAAACACGATTTTTTTTTTTATGGTAGGTAAAATCATCCAATGACAAATCCCGCCCTTGGCCGGAGCGGGAAGTAGTGTCAGACTCTTACTGACTAAAAACCTACCTCGTTCCTTCGTTGCTTAAACACGGTTAAGTTATATTGATTTATTAGATACAGAGTTCCGGTGCCTACCATCATCATCAGATCAGTAGTTCTAAAAAAGCCACTTTTGTATAATCATAATATGAATCATATCTTTTTTATACGGCAATATTTACAAGGAATATGATTCTGATATGCAGTGAATTGAGTATGATTCGACTAATTTGTGCAACCATTTTACGAACATTAGAAGAATTGCTTATGATCTGCTAGGAATTCGGAATATGATTTGCTCTAGACGAATTGCTCATGGGACGGTTTTAGGCCCGCAGTTCGACATATCACCTCCCCTTCTTCCTTCAGTCAGTCATCGACTACATCTATATATTCTAGTAGGTATATAAAACCGAAATACCACTCACTGATTAATCACGAAATCTCAGAAACTATAACACCTATAAACTTAAAATTTGGCAGGTAGGTTCTTTATAGGGTGTAGACATCCGCTAAGAACGGATTTTACGAAACTTCACCTCAGTTCTTCAGTTTGGAAGTCGTGGAACAGAGAGTAAAGTCCCACATACCCCCTTTGAAAAGGGAGGATCCTCCGACCAGACGGGTGTTATGTCTGGTGGGCTATTGCCCGATAGATGATTTCGGGTTTGTTCTATATGTTCCAATCGCGCCGCGAATCCCACTTGCGCGATGCAGGATTAGTTCTTTTTTGTGACGACATGGATGTCGCTACATCACTCCCCTCCGGAGATCGGAGATCGATGGTTCTTGATGCTTCTTGATGCGTCGTGATGCGTGCCAGGCCAGTGGAGGTTGGTTCCAGTGAGTCGGAACCGGATTCCGCATAGTTCTCGGTGAGTCGGAACTGTCTGCGGTGATGCCCCAGTGAGTCGGGGTGGTGCTATCCCAGTGAGTCGGGATACGATGCTGCAGGCTCCAGTGAGTCGGAGTATTGCGGCTGGCTCCAGTGAGTCGGAGCGGTGCTGTGCGACGTAGGGCTTGACTGCTGTCGTCGACCAGGAGAGGTTCTTCAAGGCTCTTCATGTGACTGGCCGAAGGTGCAGGTGTTTAGCCAAGGTCGCTGATGAGGCTGAGGGTGATGACCAGGTATGACCAAGTAGGCATGCTGGTGGTCAGGATACCCATATAGCCGTGGGAGTTTGGAAGTCGTGGAACAGAGAGTAAAGTCCCACATACCCCCTTTGAAAAGGGAGGATCCTCCGACCAGACGGGTGTTATGTCTGGTGGGCTATTGCCCGATAGATGATTTCGGGTTTGTTCTATATGTTCCAATCGCGCCGCGAATCCCACTTGCGCGATGCAGGATTAGTTCTTTTTTGTGACGACATGGATGTCGCTACATAAGGGGGTAAAACGAGAATTGGTAGTTTGTTTGGAGGACTGATATTCACGCGAGCGAAGCCGCGGGCAGACCCTAGTGTATCTTTAAACAAAGCAATTTTACTTTTTACGAGTTCTGCTGTCATCCTATGAGGAGTTCCGTTCCATGTCTTTGAAGTTCGTAATCAAATCACAAAAGTATTTCTATGGGACCAACTCAAAAGCATAATTTTCAAATTCGGTCCACAAAGACCAAGAAATCGATTAACATAGATAAAAAAGAAACATACAACCGAACATAGAACCTCCTTTTTGAAGTCGGTTAAAAACCGTTAAATATAAATCACTTGGCGAAGATCAAAAACAAGAAAAAAAAATCTGACGACTTGAGAACCTCGGTATTACTCGGGTATTATGTCTCTTGTACAACATTCTATTCAACCCTGCTTATCCTGGCTACTTGCGTGATCGTTTTACGTTCACTCGCCCTGCCGATCCCACCTTAAATACCATCTCAATTTCCCATCCCATAATACCCATTTCTATTCCAACTCCTTCTCTTTTCATGCAGTGCGACTGTGGCCCTCAATTCCAGCTAAGATCGCTAAAAATATATCTATCTTCAAAAAGCTAGTCAAAGAACATTACCTCTCTACCATCTCGTAAAGTTATAATTATTATAGATATATGTATTATTTTAATTTAATTTATGTATAGTATCTATTTTTGTGTACATTTATTTACTATAATTGATTTAATTTAGATATCATAGTCTATTTTTGTTTTTCCAAATTATTTATGCACACTGCGTCTACATCTCTCATCCAACTCTCCTGTCGCAGGTCTGCTGGAAGAAATGTCGCTAGAAATAAGCAGTACCTTTGTACTCTTTTATCTGTATTTGTTTTTCTTGTTGTTAAGTGTTTGTATGTACATGAATAAATAAATAAACCTCCTTATTTTTTTTTAGTCGGTTAAAAAAAGAAAACTACAAAGTAATATTCGATATGTGTATTTTATTTCAATACAGGACGGTAAAATGTAGGTATAGTTAGTCATAGTTTTTTTTTATAGTAGGTAAAATCATTCAATAACAAATCCCGCCCTTGGGCGGAGAGGGAGATAGTGTCAGACTCTGACTGACTAAAAACCTACCCCGTTCCTTCGTTGCCTATCACAGGGCCGAGCCTTCTTTTCAGAGAGCGGCCCTTGGCTCCAGATTGTTTATCAGAGTCAAAATTCTTTTTACAACAGAATTTCACTAAATGAAATAATTATGCCTTTTAATATTGAGAGTGACAAATTATAACCCCCATTTGTGTAAACGCCCTTTGTTTTCCAGGACAGCGGTGAAACAACAGATATAGATAGACATAGATAACGCAAGCATCACGATCTGTATGAAAACCAAGCGTGCCATTTTTTGACTACCTATTATGACGTCACAAGCACTATCTAGTGAAGACGCCGCCGCGTACGGCGTCCCCCTCGCTCCACCCCCACACCAACAGCACAATTAACCATTTTTATATTTTTAACTGCACCCGACTAGCGCTGTACTCCGATGCAGACTGAGCGCGAAAGTGACCACTTACGATTTTTGTACGTAAGCTAGGCACGCGAAGTAGTTGCTCTTGCGTTATCTAGGTATATCTATATCTGTGGGTGAAACTAACTATATTACGCAGCAAATAAGTTGAAAAAATATGGCCGTCACTGTTATAGTTATGCGCAGCCCCCGGCTTCGTATACAATAAAAATCAGTTTAAAACAATTTCAACTGGCCTGTTGGTCTAGTGGTTAGTGGCCCTGACTGCTACGCCGGAGGTCATAGGTTCAATTCCCACCCAGGACAAATATTTGTGTGATGAGCACGATCATTTGTCCTGTGTCTGGGTGTTATTTATCTATAATATGTATGTATTTAGAAATATATAAGTATGTTTATTAGCTGTCTGGTACCCATAACACAAGCTCGCTTAGCTTGGGACTAGACGGTGTTGTGTGATAGTTGTGGAAATATTATATATTATTCTCTTTATTTGTTATTTATACATATTTTTTTATATTTCTAAATATTTCTTATTACAAATATAAATAAAAAAAAACATTTAAAAATACAAAAAATAGTAGTCCGCCGGTGTCGGGAGCAGGGTCCAAGCTACCGGTGGTTAGGGCTCCAGAGACAGGAACCTCCTCACAATGCGAGCCGTATCGAGGAGTACTGCCTTCTGTACCAGGCCCTTGATCCAACCGCGCAACGACAGCTTCGACAGATGATCGTCGAAGCTTTTGTCTATAAGGCCATTAGCGGTCACGACAATCGGCACAATGACAGCCGAGTCCACATTCCACATGTCGACAACCTCGTGTGCTAAGTCGAGATATTTGATTTGTTTCTCTTTCTCAGCTTTCACGAGATTCTCGTCATGTGGGATGGTGACATCGACTATCATTGCGCGGCGCGCTAATCGGTCTATCACCACTATATCCGGCTTATTGGCTACAATAGTCCGGTCAGTGATGATAGACCGATCCCAGTACAACGTGGCATGGTCATTTTCGAGAACTGGGTCGGGCACATACCTGTAATACGGTACCTCAGAATCCACTAGGTTGTACTTCAAGGCAAGTTGCTGGTGAATAATCCTGGCTACTTGGTTATGCCTGTGCAAGTACTCGCCGTTAGCCAGACGAGAACAACCAGAGATAATATGTCTGATGGACTCACCCGGACGATGGCATGCCCGACACACGTCAACCGTCCCGTCCTTCATAATATGTCTTCGGTAGTTGTTCTTTAGGATAACTTCGTCCATAATCGCACATACAAAACCTATAACCATAACCTAACCATATTATATATTATTATTATTAACTTTTTATTTACATTCAACGATGTATTTCTACGTCGGTTTGATGACGGTGTGATGTATTGCTCTAGCGTGTGCGGACAACGCCGTGCTCTGAGCGAAGCGAGCGTTACATATAGTACAGATGAAAGGTTTCTCTCCCGTGTGTGTTCGTAAGTGATTTGTAAGTATCTTGTTAGTCTGAAAAAGAGAAAAAATATGTTTAAAAAGTGCAACCTACAATTTTGTATTATTTATCATATATTTACACCCTTTCATTTATACACCGTTAAATTTTGGTCGTTTTAATCCCGCGAAGGGTCGATTTGGTACATAAACACTATCGATTTGTAAGGATAAAAACGAAAAATAAAGTAGGTACATTTTTCAAACTCAAATTAATTCACGCATGTACGAAATTAATTTCTTTGAGTAAACGTCAGCTGAGCGCGGCCTATGAACTGTAGGTAGTTAGTATGCAACGGCCGACAGCTACCTACAAGGTCATTGACCCGTTTTAGAAAAAAAGTACTTTATTTTTTAATTTTACCTTTACAAATCGACAGTGTTTCATGTACCTAATCGACCCTCCACGGGAATAAAACGACCAAAATTTAACGGTGTATTTAGTAGGTTTGATTACCTTCCTACGTTCTGAAAGTTGAATTGGAGTACATTTTAACTAGAATTGAATAAAAATTAATTTAAAATAAATTAAATTTAAGATTTAACTAAATTATAATAAATTGAAAATAATTAAATTAAAATGAATTGAAATAAATTACTATTAAATTATAAAATAAATTAGACATTGCAATAAAAATGTGTAGGTACTTACAGAAAATCCTCTCCCACAAATGTAACAGATCTTGTTCTTGGGCGGCATGATGCCCTCGTGTACGCGTCGCGTATGCTTCACCAGGTCGGCGTTGCGGATGAAATTCTGTACTGAACAATATTGTAATATAACTAGCGAACTGCCCCAGCTTCGCACGGGTGCAATGGTGATATTAAATATTCTATGCATGTATTATACGTATAAACCACAGATATAGATAGACATAGATAACGCAAGCATCACGATCTGTATGAAAACCAAGCGTGCCATTTTATGACTACCTATTATGACGTCACAAGCACTATTTAGTGAAGACGCCGCCGCGTACGCCGTCCCCCTCGCTCCACCCCACACCAACAGCACAATTAACCATATTTATATTTTTAACTGTGTACATTTTTAGCTGTACTCCGATGCAGATTGAGCGCGAAAGTGACCACTTACGATTTTTGTACGTAAGCTAGGCACGCGAAGTAGTTGCTCTTGCGTTATCTAGGTATATCTATATCTGTGGTATAAACCTTCTTTCTCTGTCTCTCTTGAATCACTCTATTGAATTGCTAAACCCTGCTCCTATATAAACCTTCCTCTTGAATCACTCTATCTATTAAAAAAACCGCATCAAAATCCGTTGCGTAGTTTTAAAGATCTAAGCACACATAGTGACAGACAGCGGGAAGCGACTTTGTTTTATACTATGTAGTGATATTATTCATAACTGTCACACAACGCCATCTAATCCCAAACTAAGCAGAGCTTGTGTTATGAGTACTAGACAACTGATAAACATACTTATATACCGCTAAATTTTGATCGTTTTAATCCCGTGGAAGGTCGATCCAGTACATGAAATACTATTGACGAGCTGAGCGAGTTCAATGACCTATAGGTAGTTGTCGGTAGTTGCATACTTACTACCTACAGGTCATTGCACTTGATCAGCTGACGTTTACTTAAAGAATCTAATTTCGTACATGCGTGAATAAATACGAGTTTGAAAAAAAAAGTACTTTATTTTTCATTTTTATCTCTACAAATCGATAATGTTTCATGTACCGGATCGACCCTCCACGGGATTAAAACGACCAAAATTTAACGGTGTAGATAAATTACACCCAGACACAGAACGAATGATCGTGCTCATCACACAAAAATTTTTCCTGGGTAGGAGTCGAACCTACGACCTTCGGCATAGCAGTCAGGGCCACTAACCACTTGACCAACGAGCCGGTCAGAATCCCGTGATCCTAAAATGCAAAGAGTAACTAAAGGTATGGTTTTAGTCTGTAAAAGTCTGACACGCCATTTCCGTTTCAATATAGAAGAGTTATTAGATTTAAAAAACCGGCCAAGTGTGAGTCGGACTCGCGCACGAACGTTTCCGTACCATTGACTAGGTAAACAAGAGAACAACAACAAAATAGACAAAAAATGGTGATTTTTGTATGGAAGCCCCCTAAAATATTTATTTTACTTTAATTTTATTATTAAAGTAAAATTACAACTGAGTATTTTATGAATATTTCAAGTGCCTACCTGTTGCCATTATTGATATGGAGCAAAAAAGGGCAAAAAATCAGCCTTAAGTATTTATTTTATTTTGTTTTTAGTATTTGTTGTTATAGCGCCAACAGAAATACATAATTTGTGAAAACTTAAACTGTCTAGCTATCGCGGTTCTTGAGATTCAGCCTGCTGACAGACAGACGGACAGACAGCGAAGTCTTAGTAATGCAGTGGCGGATTAAGACAATGCGGGGCCTGTAGCAATTCGATAAGGGGGCCCCCTAGGTAGACCATTTTTTATTAAGATACATATAATAAAATATTTTGTGTGAAATGGCCTGTTGGTTTAGTGGTTAGTGGCCCTGACTGCTATGCCGGAGGTCGTGGAATCGATTCCCACCCAGAACAAATGTTTGTGTGATGAGCACGATCATTTTTCCTGTGTCTGGGTGTTATTTATCTATAATATGTATGTATTTAGAAATATATAAGTATGTTTATCAGCTGTCTGGTACCCATAACACAAGCTCTGCTTAGCTTGGGACTAGACGGTGATAGTTGTGGAAATATTATATTATATTTAGATTTAATGTAATTTTGATGCTTTAACTATTTTTTGTTCCTATCAGGTGGCGCGGGGCCCCGAAGACGCGGCGCCCCGAAGGCGCGGGGCCCCGGAATGTGCGGGGCCCGTAGCATTTGCTATATAGCTAATCCGTCATTGGCAATAAGGTCCCGTTTTTATCCTCTGGGTACATTACCCTAAAAACCCGTGCAAAAAATATTAAAGTTACCGCTTCACAAGAACATACCTTATCACATTGCTCACATCGGTACTTGTAAAACTTGAGATGTACCAGGTTATAATGGTCCTTCATATAGATGTTCTTCGAGAAGACCTTGTCACAACCAGGGCAGGGGATCCTGGAACCAATTTGTATTAAATTAGAATTTTTGGAAAATATGGATGGAAAGAGAGGCCAAAGAAAATATATATGGTTTCTTTGAGGAGTGATATGAAAGAAAAGAAAGCCAGTAATGACGTTTCAGCTGACAGGATAGAATGAAAAACAAAAGCGTGTTGCACCTACGCGCGGGCTTGCGGGCGGCGAGCAATGGGTAGCTCGCCTTCCGACATTCCGAACCGATCGCAGCCGAAGTCCTCGACGGCGCGCTGTTCCCGCCCGCCTTAAGGAGTTGTTAGCAGACCGTAGAGGGCCAGCAGGGCCGAAACCTACTGGGGCCATAGACAGATTTCTGAAAGGAATGTCCGGCCCCGGTATAAAGGGCGAAGGAATGGGGTTTTTTTTATGGTTGGTAAAATCATCCAATGACAAGTCCCGCCCTTGGGTGGAGCGGGAAGTAGTATCAGACTCTTACTGACTAAAAACCTACCCCGTTCTTTCGTTGCCTATCATGCCGGGGCTGAGCCTTCCTCTCAGAAGGACTGGGGTGGGTTTTTTGTTCAGTAAAAGTCTGACACTATCTCCCGCTCCACCTAAGGGCAGAGGATATCATTGGATGATATTTATCCATCGACAAAAAAAAAGTAATATGTCAGTATCCCATCACGGATGACAAGAGCATCTCGAGATACGATACTGGCGTTGTGACGTCCGCTGTAGGCGATATGACAAGCCTCCGGTAGCAGGTCATATGACCTAGAGTGGGATGAGGTGACTTACGGTGGGGTACGATGCGCGCTGTCGGCAAATTGTGACATAATGCACGCTGCGTCTGACGCGTCCTAGCGGCGATGTACCACCGATAGCACATAGTGACCTAGCGTGCGACACTAACCTTTATTTTTTATGCTGTGTGTAGCGCGTGCTTTTGACGTTTTGCCACCAGTAGCATGCAGCTACCTTGAATAGGATTAGGTGACCTAGGCTGAAACACTGACCTATGCTTCTTGTCCTTAAGGAGCGTGCTGTTACCGATGTGCCATCGATAGTATACAGTAACCTAAGAGTGAAACGAAGTGACCTAGGGTGGGACACTGACCTATGTTTCTTGTGCTACATAATACGGCGTGCGCTGTTAGCGATGTGTCACTGGTAGCATGCAGCGACGTAAAGTGAGATGAGGTGACCTAAAGTGGGACACTGACCTATGTTTCTTGTGCTACATAATACGGCGTGCGCTGTTAGCGATGTGTCACTGGTAGCATGCAGCGACGTAAAGTGAGATGAGGTGACCTAAAGTGGGACACTGACCTATGTTTCTTGTGCTGTCGATGGCGAGTGCTGTTGGCGAGATGCCACCTGTAGCGGTATACATCGCGGTACTGTTTGTCGCACTCCACGCAATACGCGGCGACGCCGATGTTGTGTGCCGTCTTATTGTGTAGCCAGAGACCGTTGTAGCGAGCCCAGCGTTTGTTGCAAGGCTTGCATTCGAAGGGAGAGTGCTGTTTTCTGGAAATGTTAATATCATTTTATTTATTGATTGATCGAAGCAATCATCATCAGCCTTTTAATGTTCCCACTGCTGGGACACAGGCCTCCTCTCTAAGATCGAAGCAATATAATAACCAAAAAACACCCTGAAATAAAACACGATATCCCGATAAAAATAGTCACCAAATACATGTAATTCAAAACGAATAAACCCACGAATATAATATATTACAGGTTTGGTCCCATAGTAAAAGTTGTTTGTTATCATGACTACAATCACGTGTTTAAGTATCGTTCACTAATTACGAGTCACCCTATATTGTACATCGTTAACTTGCTACAAACACGCGACGAAAACGTTGCGACTTTGCCACGCATCCACGACGTCTTCGCTTTGCGACACGGCGTATTCGCGACGCATTCGCTGCGCGTCCGCCCCGCCCTTCAACCGCTCGCAAACCGCTAGCATGGTAAGACCGTAAAACCTTCTACAGATTGTTCTACGGCATCAATTAAATTAGAGCAGTCTTGAGCTGTCTCTTTCTAACACACAGGATGATTCATAAGAAAGAAGGAGATGCATATATTACTGTAATACGCACCTGATATGATCTTTGATGCAGTATTTCATTTTGAAGCTGATTCCGCAATAATCACAGATGAATTTCTCGTGCCATTCCTTGTAATGCTTGAAGAATTCCCATCGACTTCTGTCAATATAAAAATAAACTATAACAATAATAAGCCTTTTAATGTTCCCACTGCTGGGACTCAGGGCTCCTCTCTAGGAGAGGGAATGGGCCGTAATCCACCGCGCGGTTGGTGGATGTCACATGTCTTCGTACTTTTGGTTCTAGGACATGCCGGTTTCCTTCACCGTTTAGAGAGCAGCAATCATGAAATAAATTACGATTTTTTTTCAGAATCCTGAAGACCTGGATCTTTGGAAGGCGTACGAGGAGCCGAAATCAACTCGCAGAGGCCATATAGATACTTTTAATGGAACGTGATGCCAACCGACGATTATCCCTGTTCGTGCAATGCTAGTGCATCCAAGGACAACCCCCGGTTGGTGAAAACTATTGTGACATATGGAAAACAAAGACAATAGGGCTATGGTTTTTGGAGTCTTAAGTGGTCTTTTTTCTTATTATTATTATTTATTTATAATTTCAGTAATGACACCTTTACGATAAAAAAAATCTTTTTGTTATGGTGGGATAGTTATTAATCTAAACGAGAGAGTGTGTGAGACTTTTACTGAGTAAAACCACACCTATGATCTTTCAGTCGCCTTTAGAGTTCCACGACTATCCCTTTTACACTTTTCTCCCATGGTCCTAATAGGGCTTCCTGACGGCGAGCAATAGGTAGTTCGCTGTCCGACCGTCCGGACCGAGCCCAAGTCGTCGACGGCGCGTATCGTCCCACGCGCGCCTCAAGGAGTTGTCAGCAAACCGCAGGGTCGAAGCCTACTGGGGCCAGGGTCGATTTCTAAAAGAAATATTCGGCCCCGGTATGAAAGGGAACGAAGGAACAGGAGCGAGTTTTTAGTCAGTAAAATTCTGACACTCCCGCCCCGTCCAAAGGGCGCGGAGACGTTATTGGATGATATTCTCACTGAAAAAAAAAATGGCCTTAACAGGTATTGGCCCTGCTGGGCTCCTACGGTTTGTAGTTTTCTGACATTTCCTTAAGGAGCGTGTAGAACACAACGCGCCATCGACGACTCAAGCTCCGTCCTTACAAGTCGAGCGGACGGTGAGCTACCCATTACTCGTCGTCCGTAAGCCCGCGAAAAAAAACATAATAAAATTAAAGACTTACCTAAATTTCAATTCACATTTCAAACACTGAAATATCTTTCTATGTCTTCGTTCATGATGCCATCTTATTTGCGATTTGTCGTAACAAGAAAAGTCGCACAGTGTGCACGAGTACTTATTGTAATGTGCTCTTACATGTTTAGATAGTAGACTTTTACTGGAAATGCTTGCGGCACAAATATCACAGATGTAGTTCGTTAGCTAAAAAAATAAATAGTACATCAATACAAAGTCGCTTCCCGCTGTCTGTCCTTATGTATGCTTAGATCATTAAAACTACGCAACGGATTTTGATGCGGTTTTTATTTTTTAATAGATAGAGTGACTCAAGAGGTAGGTTTTTGTGTATAATACATGCATAATATATTTAATATCATCATTGCACCCGTGCGAAGATGCCCCGGGTCGTGCCGTAGGAGAGTGTGTCATGGAGCCAAGGGATGGAGTGACAAATTTGCACGTTTATCAAACGACGTTTTTCATTACATTTACTACTCGTGGGGGTTGACACGCAACCAGTCTGATACGATAAATGTGATAAAATAAAATTGTGCGAAAACACTTTTCTACACTAGTGCGGAAAACAGTCAATTGTGTGTAAGTGTATTGAAAAAAAGTAATATTGATTGCGCATTGTTGGTGTATTGTGCACAAAAAAAAAACAGTTAACATAAGATTACAATTACCTTACTATGTAACTTCTGATCATGTTTCTGCAAAACTTCTCGACTCGAAAACGTCAAAACGCATTTTTGACATTTAAACCTTTTTGACATAAAATATGCGCTGTCTCTTTCTCTCTTGATCAAACTCTGCAACTCTTCATCATTAACTTGTGTTCTTCTAAAACAGTCTTTAGTACATTCGGTGATAATTTTGAATTTTGGCTTCTTATTTTCTATAGCTCTTTTTGTAGCCCAACGAGTACTTTTGGGTTTCGTTTGATCTGCAGATTTTTGTAAGACAGTATGATCTTTAGACCTGAGATGGTCGGTACTTGCGTGGTCCATGCAATCGGCATTTGTCTTCGTATTCACACCTACGAGAATACAATCCAAATAAATATTACGATATATGTGAAAGAAGATGGTATAACGAATAGGCCTGGTCATCATACGGGCTAGTCGAAAGAATTTACTTTTTCACGTCACCTACTCGCAAATGTTAAATTAAATGTCATGCAAATCTGAAGTCAAAGAGGAGTAAATTCTATTTTTGTTTTTTCTCGAAATCCATCTATATAATAATCTACTATATAAAAATAAGTCGGGTTTTCCTTCCTGACGCTATAACTCCAGAACGCACGAACCGATTTTCACGGTTTTGCATTCGTTGGAAAGGTCTCGGGCTCCGTGAGGTTTATAGCAAAGAAAATTCAGGGTAGAGTAGGGTAGAGTAGGGTAGAGTAGGGTAGAGTAGAGTAGGGTAGAGTAGGGTAGAGCGGGAGCGAAGCCGCGGGCGAAAGCTAGTCTATATATAAAGAAGAAAGTCGTGTTAGTTACACTATTTATAACTCAAAAACGGCTGTACCGATTTGGCTGAAAATTGGTGGGAAGGTAGCTTAGAACCAGGAGACCCACATAGGATAGGACATTTTTATCCAGTTAAATAAAAAGTAAATCCAAAACCTACTCATTTATAGGCAGTGATAGGAATAGGTAGTGCCTATTTGCCTAAATTTCGAAGAACAGAGACAAGAAACGGAGACTTCCTTAGGACTAAATTTTTTCCGAGACATCTATCCCGAAATTTCGAGACAACACTTAAATACATTTAAAAAAATTGTTATTTGGAATAAGTAATTCGTCTATATTTACCTTAAGTTTGCGACTAGATATATCATAATAAATAACATACACAGTCGTTACAACCATTCAATCACCAGAATTTTTTTTTTAGAACATTTTGTAAATGACTTGTTGATCGTAATACACAATGAATCACAATGTTTTTATAAGAAGCCGTACACTTTTCGAAGTAAATATCTTCTTTCTAGCTCACTCTCGGCTACGTATAATGAGATTTCTAAAGTTCAAGTGTAAAAAAAGGCTTTCAAATAATAAAACGGTATTTTTTTTATCATTTTAGCATTCTGTATAGTAGAAAGAATTTATCATTAAAAAAAAGGTACTTAAAATAAATAAATAATTTATTTATTTGCCAGAATGTAGGTATACAAAGTGGTATGATCTTAATATTAATGAGGTTTTGCTTTAACTAGTTAATACCCGCGGCTTTTCCCGCGTGTAGTACTGTTTTTGTATCCCATGGGAACTATACTTTTTTTTTAATAGGAAGTAGCCTATGTGCTAATCCACACCTTAATCTATATCACTACCAAATTCAGCATTTTCAGCAATTGAGTAATGGACATCCATACAAACTATCACATTTATAATATTAGTAATTGCATAGGTATTAGATATAACATATAGTCTGTGGTTTCTCCCTACTCCTCCGGGATAAACGCGTGAAAAAAATACGGAAGTCATCTATATCATGCACAGTCATTTTAAGAAGACCTCTCTGATCACAACAATACAAACACACGCAGTTTGTGTCACTAGGCTGATATAGCCTTGCATTGCATTGCATCAGCCTTATAATGTTCCCACGGCTGGGACTCAGGCCTCTTCTTTAGGAGAGGGATATATAGACTTATATAGGATAGGCTGATATATAGGATAAGTTGATATATAGGATAAGTTGTTATTATGGAGTTATAAATTATAAATTTTATGTCTAATCGCAAACTTTAGATAAATATAGACGAATTACTTATTCCAAATAACACATTTTTTTAAATGTATTTAAGTGTTGTCTCGAAATTTCGAGACAGATGTCCCAGAAATAATTTAGTCCTAAGGAAGTCTCCGTTTTTTGTCTCTGTTCTTCGAAGTTTAGGCTAATAGGCACTACCTATTCCTATCACTGTTTATAGGTATAGGGTAGAGTAGGGTCGAGTATAGTAGCGAGAGCGAAACCGCGGGCAAAAGCTAGTAAACGATTACTAATAATATTTAGTCAACAGCACGTACCTGAAATTTCTTTCGTGACTTCGTCAATTTTAGTACAGTCGTCAAAATTATCATCGAATGCGTCCTTTATTTCATCGTCATATTCGTCATCACTATAAATGCCACATATTTTTGTGTCTGTCTGTCCTCTTACTTGTAAATTGTTTACATAAATAGTGTGAGGATGCGTATCATTTAAGATTATTGTTGTAAGATTAGATTGAGTGCCGTAGAGGAGACTCTGAAAACAGAAAAAAAAAATACTAACGATACCGACGAGCAGCGGCCTTTCCCCACCCGCCAATCGTCAACGTCGAGCATGGTTTAAAAGCTTGTTGCATCATTTAACGCGAGGTTTGATAGAGAGGTAACGCGAAAAAAGAGAGAACGCCTGAAAACGTGGATTGCTTTTTTTTCTCTTTTATTTCCAGTAACTTTAATGTATGTCTGGCAATTTGAGTATTTTCTGCGGCCTATCCAAATTTCCTGTCTTTGGTATTGTTCGTCAAGTCGTTGAGATCCTTAGTAGTCCTGAGTTGGGCTTCACGAATACTGATAAATGCTTGCACTGGCTGGACAGGTCCACTCAAATCTGTATGGCTCTTTCTTCAAAAGACCATCTCAGACAAATCTGCAAAGTTCTCATGTGATTTGACCATTACAAATTTACTGTATGGACTTTAAAAGAGACTGTGACCCCTGAGTTTGTTTCGGTGTTTCTTCTCAGGGTAGTCAGCTAGGAAACACCGGACTCATCTAGTTTTAAAAAAATATTGACGTGTAAAACTGTTTTGAAAACCTATTTGCAAAATAAATATAATTTATCATTTATCATTATCATTTAAACTCTGTTGGCATTTGGTGATTCCGAGATTTACTCGAATATTTCACAAAACTTGTTCCAGAAAATACGATTATTTTTTAAAACCCTGACAAGTTTTTGAGAAAAATTGCCGTCATTCAGAATCTCAATTAAATGTTCAATGCTTCTATAGATGCACTTTTTTTATATTTTTAATATATGTATGAGTACATTATGGAGGACCAAACTCCACATTAACTAGCAGATTTTCAGAGATCTTTACTGGATTAGTTTCACACAAATTTATGTTTTGATTTCTATAGAAGCCTAGATAATATCCACAAGATATCTGTGTATCCACGTAAGAGAAGTTGTATGAAAATGTAACTTGATGAACATACTCCCAATATAAAAGCTATCCCATGTACTATTCCAGGACATGATCTTCCTGTATACCAAGTTTCATCAAAATTTATTCACTAGTTTTGCGTGAAAGAGTACTATATTAAATCGTGGACCATGCCCAATTTCTATGGAGAGTCACATCGCGTGGCGTGGCGTGGATCTAATGTAGCTCTACAAGTCTAGTTGCCATATAAAATGTATGGAGACCGACGCGCCCAGATTAGCCACGTGAGCGCAATGTCTACCTTAACAAACATCCATTCATACAAACGTTAGTGCTTTCTTTTTTGGTTTATTTTTTGGACAAACATCATCCAATGACATCCCCCGCCCTTGAGTGAAGCGGGAGATAGTGTCAGACTCTTACTAACTAAAACCCACCCGTTCCTACGTTGCCTTTCATACCGGGGCCGAGCCTACTTTTCAGAAGCCAGCCCTTGGTCCCAGTAGGCTTCAACCCTGCCTGCTAGCAGGCTAAGCCTCTACGGTTTACTGACAACTCATTGAGACACGCGGAACAGTGCTTGGTCAACTTTAGAGTTTCAAATATTAGTAGGATGTTTTATCACCTGTCCTAAATGAAGCATTTCATTAGCTTTGTTAACTTGTTGTTGAAATATACTTGCTCTCCGCAGAAACGCCTTGCATTCCCAGCACAGTTTTATATCTTCCAGCGAGGTAGGGTCCTGAAAAAACATGAAGATAATAATAACATTCCACAACTATCACACAATACTATCTAGTCCCAAGCTAAGCAGAGCTTGTTATGAGTTCTAGACAACTGATAAACATACTTATATATTTTTAAATACTGTAGGTATTTAATGCCTGTAATCGTGAAGGTTTGGAAGGACTTGGGGGAGGCCCTTGCCCAGCAGTGGGACAATAAGGGCTAATAAAAAAAAAGTGTATACATTTAAAAATCATTGCCTGTAGTTGTGTTACATTGCAAAAAACTTTAATTTTTTTATATATAAAAAACGGTCAGTGGGTCGTCTTAACCCCAATGTAAATAAAACTAGAAGGAGCTACTCAACTGCTCAGGCCCACCGCTCGACGAGTAACATCTCATTTAGTTAAAAGAATAGCAAATAAATAATAAAAGGCTAGAGTAAACAGGTACTTAATAATTTAGTGTGCTTTACCACCAATGATCGCAGTCAAGCACTAGTTTACAGTTACTTTACATACTCTTTAGTTTGCAGCAATTTAAAAAAAACTTACATGATTTGGAATGTCTGAAGTAATTATTTTATAGATATTGATAAATTCCCCTAAAAGAGACAATTTTCTTCCCACACTAAGGCAGACACAACACTGGTTCCCATAATCAGGAAATTCACATTTTATTTCCGTCTCATCCATCATGTTTAGTTTTAAATAAAGTTAAACAATTAATAAACAAAATTCTACATAAGTAAATATTTTTAAACTAAATGTATTAGTATGCTTGGATTTTTTTTTATAAAATAAAATATCAATAATCTAGTTTTATATTTATCTAGTTATTTACATTTGATTTAATTCTAATTAGATTTAAGGCTTATTATAACTTTAATAACACTTATTCGCCAGTGTTTAATCATCAACTTCAACTTCAACTCTTCATTAATGGCCTTTGTGGAAGAGACACCACAATTTTGCCATTTTTTATGTTTTCGTTTTACGTCAAAACGACAGCAAAAACCTGTCATTGTGACGTTGACGTACAGCTGTGTTAAAAAATATAGAATTCCAGAATAGGGTAGAGTCACTACTCTGTGACTCTACCCAGTCACTACTCCAACCGTTCTAAAATACTTCAAATACAAATAAATACAAAAAGTTTATTTGTGCACAGGTACAATTTAGGTGTTACAAAAATGTATACTAGTGTCCCTGTGTTCTGCCACAGTAAGTGGCATACAAATATTAATAAAATAATTCTTATTTACGCCTACTGAACAATCGTCAAATCGAAAAATGAAATATTTGAAATGAGGTAATTTACAAGTCTAACCAAAAGTACTGAAATGAATCAAAAACTATTGCTGTTAGCTTGATATATCGTTTAAATTCATTCAGACTGTTCGAAAATATGTCTAAGTTATTAGTACGCGTGCTCAGCTTATTAAATCTACAACAAAATACATAAATTGAACAAAACAGGATATCAAAATGAAAAATTCATTGTTGACATGGCACATTGACAATTCTCAACCTACGTTAAAAAATGCGAGGGTATACACACCCTGATACCGTCACGAGAGTTAACAGTTGGGTTAACTTTAGAGTGACTCGAGTCTCGAGTCAGAATAAAAAAAACTACCCTGACCCTGGGTTGCAACTCGAAGCATTTTTGAGTGGTTTGAGTAGCAACTCTATCCTACTCTGGTTATTTTTGAACGCAGGGCTGCTGGAACGCGGGGTATTTTGACATTGACAGGCGACTGAAAAAAAAATTGTTCGATACCATCTCTCTATAAAAATGTATGTACTCTGTGCATCTCTCTCTAATCTGTGCTCCTAAAATAAACAAAATTGTGGTGTCCAGTCTGGCGCAACTCCCTAAGAAAAAAATGATCTTCGTCAAATGTATGAAACGCGTACTAATTTTAATGGCGGCCAAAATGGCGGCTATCGCTGTCTCGCTTTAACATCTATTCGACTCTGTCGCAGCTATCCATCCGCCATATTTATCTTCTACTTCTCAAGAGGTGAATTGTAAACAAAGTTTAATTTTTGTTTTTAATATGTGTTTCGTGAATTTTAAGCGAAAATTCCTATTAATAGGACGTTTACGTGTACCCATGTGAAGCAATCTGTTGATATGCACTATAAAATCTGTGAAATATGTGGTTTACGAGCCAGCCGGTCGGACGGTCAAAAGCCAATGTTCATGGCTAAATATCCATTACATTAAGAGAGGTAAGCGTAAATAAACGTTCATTTTCAGTTACAGAAAAGGATTTGGTGATTTACAAATCAATTTTAATAAAAATCAGTCGAAAATCTATAAAATAACCTATTAACAGTGCTGTGTAGTGGAATTTTATCGACTATATCGATAGTTTTATATATTCATTATTAAAATTTACAAGTTCGTGATAAAAAATGAAATTCTTCAATTTTAAAAATGATCTATCACTACTGCTGGGCATGTTTAATCGACTATCGATACTCTTATAATTTAAACTTTATTTAGTATAATTCAAATAGAACAATCATGCTATTCGAACAATAAATATTTCAGGTATCTCAATATGAAATGCTAATAAGTAATGAAATACATTTTTTTCTTCTAGATGTAAACATTGGATTGGACGTTCGTACGTATTGGTGGAGCTTTTTAGCTCCACCAATTAAACACGTTTGTAGCAAACATTTTCTGCCAAGGATTTTACGAAGACTCATCTCAAAAAATCTGCAATTCCTTCTGTGGGACTTACTGCAGAACCTTAGGGAGATGATTGGATTTCTTCTACACATTGGCAAAACTGATACTGATTCGACTCTTAAATGCAAAGGTAAGATTCTTAATTAGAACATCATTCATGTAAACTTTGTTATATTTACAATTACAGATCTTATAAAGATCAGAATCAGAAATAATAAAGTAAGATAATGATACTTTTAAGGTTTATGCATTATAGATAATAGGCAAATAGGTTATAGTTTCTGTATTTGTTTAACCATAAAGAAAAATAAAATAAACTGTTATTATTAAAATCCGTAAAATAGTGTTTCCTTTAGTGTTAACCACACCCCCACCCCACCTTTGAAACCCAACCTCATTTGCGTCAACGTAAATTCGCTGGTAAGTGGAATATTCCATATCAATTAATGAAACCTTGGGTTTTATTTTTTGATATGAAATATTCCACTTATTCTTAGTTAAACTGATGGATATAGTTGGCGTAAATAGACCTTAATTCAGATCCAATGAATGGACCTATAATTTTTTTTTTTAAATACTATCGATAAAAAATTACCATGAGCACCTAGGTACACCACTATATCGGCCGTTATGTTGGCAGCCCCTTGCGTCATGTATATGGTCATCTATGTCAAAGTTGGTATTGAATCTTAGTACACGTTTTGACGTTTCGTGTTGAACCATTTTTTTCTATGGGAGTCCCGTCTCTTAAACGTAGTGCTTATATTCTCTTTGGTGGTGTCGTCGTTCTACAAAGGCCATTAATCGCAGTGCTTACATTCTCTTTACATTAATCAAGAGTTGAATTTAACAATTGCAAGTCTTGTATAAACAAAATACCATGGAAAAACTGTCAATGTGTAGGATATGTCTAGTGGAGAATGTTCGCATGTGTGTGGTTACCAACAAGAGCCTGCAGGAGATGTATGAGAAGCTGACTGATGTTCCAGTAAGTATATATATAAATAATTATTGAAGTTTTAAATGAATTTTACTTAGGACACAAAGTAGTATACAAGCATATTTGTTGCAGTTTGTAACTGAAGACCGTAAGCCGATGCTCGCTTGTTTGTTCTGCTGCACTAGACTCAAGCAATGCTGCCAACTGCAGAGAAAGTGTGTGGAAGCTGAGGAGCTGTTAGCTCAGATGTTGAGTGAGGACTATGAGGTGAGGGACAGACAAATACTCTCTTTTATATAACTTTAGTTAGTAAATTTGTTTCTTGATTACTTTGCTGAATCAAAAAAGGAAACATTGTGAACTCTTTAGATACTCTACCGTTTACTAATTTTCAAAACTGCTCTTTATTTTAGTCACCACTATCTTCAATTCATAAAATCTACTGAAGATACATTACTGTTAACTCATGATAAAATGTTTGTGTGATGAGCATGATCATTTGTTCTGTGTCTGGGTGTAATTTATCTATAACTAGCAACCCGCCCCAGCTTCGTACAAGAGCAATGGTGAAATATAAAAAAAAGTGCACCCGTAAGATTAAATATAATATGGGTGTATATAAAAGTTCCTCTTGAATCACTCTATCTAATAAAAAAACTGCATCAAAATCCATTGTGCAGTTTTAAAGCTCTAAGTATACATAGGGACAGGCAGACTGCAGTGGGAAGCGACTTTGATTTACTATGTAGTGATATGTATGTATTTAGAAATATACACTGTAAAATTTTGGTCGTTTAACATTTTGAATACCGTAATTAGAGACACAATAGAAAGACAATAGGTGTGCGGACACCGGTGTCGTCCTCTTGGTGCTTACAAGGTCATTGACTCGTTTACTTAAAGAAATTAATTTCGTACATGCGTATATTAATTCGAGTTTTTGAAAAAAGTACTTAATTTTTTAATTTTTTCTTTACAAATCGATAGTATTTCATGTACCGAATTGACCCTCTGCGGGATTAAAACGACAAATTTAACAGTGTATAAGTATCTACATCAGTTGATAACACAAGCTCTGCTTAGCTTGGGACTAGACAGTTGTGGAATATATTATAATAAAAACTTTTGTCCACAGCTTATCTCCTGACTACCAATAAATGAGCAGTTTTTTGATTATTTTAGTAATTACTGGATCATTAAGATTCTTTTTCTTAACAAAATAAGTTTTGTTTCAGCAAAATGCTTCATCAAACCGAGGACACTTGGGATTTGTTGGCAGGTTAATTGTAACTCCAATAGAGAACATAAGTATAGTAGATGATAGTCTAATAGAAAGCGATGCTATCAAACAGGAACCACCAGATGTTTGTGAGGAACAATATGATGTTGAGTTACTGCCGCCGGCACATCACAGTGAAGGTAAATACACCATTAAATTTTGATAATTTTAATCCCGTGGTTGATCCGGTACATAAAACACTATCGATTTGTAAAAATAAAATATAAAAAAAATCTTTTTTTCTAAAACTCGAATTTATATATGCATTTAGGAAGTTAATTTCTTTAAGTAAACAAGTCAAAGACCTTGTGGGTAGTTGTCAGTTGCTATGTATTGACTATCTACAGGTCATTGGACTCGGCCAGCTGACGTTTACGTAAAGAAATCCACAGGATTAAAACGACAGTGTATATTAGCAAAGCTATCTTATATAATTTGTTCAGGAAAACTGGAAAGCACTCTGACAGTTTTCAAGAGTAACGTCTACAAAAAAGAAAAATTTTGTATCATATAACTATTTTATTACAGAGCTCGATCCTAAAAATCAATACAAGAGTCACCCAATTGTAAAAACACACCAATCATCTGAATCTGAAGAAGATCGACATTTGATAGAGATTCAAATAGAGCAAGAAGAAGGACATTTATCTGAGAACTTAAGAGTCAGGGCGACAAAGAGTAAGTATTATAGGAATCGGATATAATATAAAACCAGGTAACTGTTAGTAGGACTTGCATACTGAGGGTACCGTACAAATTGCGGTTTAAGATTTATGACGTATTAAAAAACTACTTACTAGATCTCGTTCAAACCAATTTTCGGTGGAAGTTTGCATGTACATAATTTTTTTAGTTTTATTATTCTCTTATTTTAGAAGTTATGGGGGAGGGACACATATTTTACCACTTTGGAAGTGTCTCTCGCGCAAACTATTCAGTTTAGAAAAAAATGATGTTAGAAACCTCAATATCATTTTTGAAGACCTATCCATAGATATCCCACATATAAGGGTTTGATAAAAAAAAAAAATAGTTTCCGCTCTAAGTACCCCCCAAAATTCATTCGTTTTTTTTTCTATTTTTGTGTGAAAATTCACAGAATAACTTACCAAGTTTCAACAGTAAAGTTCTTATGGTTTCGAAAAAAAAAGTGTCTGTGACATACGGACGGACAGACAGACATGACGAATCCATAAGGGTTCCGCTTTTTTGCCATTTGGCTACGGAACCCTAAAAACTAAAAGGCTTGTTCCAGTGGCGTAACTATATCATCTGTGGCCCGAGGCAAATTCATTGATGGGGCCCCAGAAAAATCGTCACGTGATCATTTAGTCTTATTAAATTTTGTAAAATAGGTTGGGTTACTTTTTCTGAGCTCGCAGCCTCTCGAACTGGGGGCCCTTGGCATTTTGCCACCCTTGTCACCCTGTAGTTAGGGCACTGGCTTGTTCACGTATTAGGTCAGGATTTATTATTACGAAATCACTCTTATTTTTGTATTATTTTTTCACTCTTTCACATTTATTAATATAAAAAACCACTTGCTTTTTCCGCTCTGACAAGCTTCCTCATAACTTGTTTAACTTTTAAAATGTTCTGTATTTGAAACTTGAATTGGTGTTTGTCTTATTCAGAATATGTCATGTACCAATGAAAGGAAATATATACAGTACTGGCTTCTGCCATGTGAAAGAAGATTCCAACCCTCGATTTACCCCCTTACGGATGAAGTTTCGTAAAATCCGTTCTTAGCTGATGTCTACACCCTATAAGGAACCTATCTGCCAAATTTTAAGTTTGTAGGTGTTATAGTTTCTGAGATTTTGTGATTAATCAGTGAGTGGTATTTCGCTTTTATATATTTAGATCGATATCCCATTAGTTTTACACTTTTTACACTAGAGGTACCAACAAAGGGAAACCGCGACATCGTTCGCGTGAATTCCGTACCATCTCCTAAAAAGGATACGGCAAATAAAAAAACCACATCCGATTTACTTGTACTCCCATTTCCCATAAGTCCAAAATAAAAAGTTATAAGATTAGAATCCTGGTCTTAAGATAAGCAATAAAGTATATAGTAATAATAATAAATTGCAAGGAATCGTGTTCGTAGAGTGTAACAACCAACGCACCTTGTGTACCCCTGGTATTGCAGATATTCATAAGCGCTCGTGACCACTTACCATCAAGTAGTCGCTTGTTTGAACAACACTTTGTGACATAAAAACCTGCGTTGTCGTTTGCTTGCAGGGATGAAACTGGAAAATTCAGACAAAAGCTATCCAGGTGTAGATGATATACCAGCACACGACTCTGAGTCAGATTCAGAAGATGATGTACCTCTGAGGGAGATAAAGCCTGACGTAGAGGAAGTTCTAGCAGTATCAAAGAAGAAACGAAGAGCCTTTGTGGCTAAAAGTAAGTATTCATGTGTATGCAAACACTGTCCACTAGCGTCATACACGAGTTTAGAGTTAATTACTTCACAAATATTAACTAAGCATCTAACAAAATATTTAGAATCCAAAGGGTATATTCTCAGTACTCAATTTAGCTTTACAAAAAAGTTATCCACAGAAAATGGAACCATGCACTAGCTTCTGATGTTTTATAGGTGCCCATGTAAGCTAGAATCAGTTCTGTCATTTGTTAACAAAGCAGTAGCTAGCGTTGACAATAGAGAAAAATATCTGGATATTTTTCTCATGTACAAAATTAGTTTACGCATGTACAAAATTGATTTCTTTAAGTAAACGTCAGCTGATCGAGGCTAATGAACTGTAGGTATTTAGTACGCAACCACCGACAACTCCCTACAAGGTCATTGACTCGTTTACTTAAAGAAATTAATTTCGTAACTACGTATATTAATTCAAGTTTTAGAAAAAAAAGTACTTTATTTTGTAATTTTCTCTTTACAAATCGATAGTGTTTCATGTACCGAATCGATCCTTGGCGGGATTAAAACGACTTAAATTTAACGGTGTATAGTGAAAGCAAGCACTAAAAAGGGAGTTTTGAAAATTCGACCTCTAAGGGAGTGAGAACAGAGCTTGTATTGAGAAACCTACTTTCACGCAGAAGCTAGTCTATATACTATTTTGATTCAAGCACAGTACACCCTTCAAACTAATACAACTTATCAGAATTATTATTTTCACAGGAGCGGCCGGCGCGAAAAAACAATCACTAAAAAGAAAACTAGAAACAACTCAAGCCAAGCAAACGATGAATGTACCATCAAACTCGAAAATTATCCAGACAGCTGAATATAGTATGTTCGAATCTGTTCCCAAGATCAAAGAGTCTATCACTACCACATCACAGAACAGTTTTAGTCAACCTCCTAATTTACGAATACACGCTGATGAAACACCCTTCAAATGTGACATATGTCAGTACAGTTTTAAGTCTAATCATAATTTAAAAGAACATTTCAGAAAATATTCTGGAGAAAAACCCTTCAAATGTAATGTGTGTCAACAGAGTTTTATATCTAAGTGTCATTCAAAAGTACATTTCAGAAAACATCCTGGTGAAAAACCTTACAAATGTGATGTATGTCAGCAGAGTTTTGGTCATAAGTACAGTTTACAACTACATCATAGAAAACATTCTGGTGAAAAACCCTTCAAATGTGATATATGTCAGGTTAGTTTTATGCAATCTAATCACTTACTACGTCATGTCCGAATTCACACTGGTGAAAAACCTTACAAATGTGATGTATGTCAGCGTAGTTTTATTGCAGCTTCTAACTTGAATCGACATATTCGAGTTCACGCTATTGAAAAACCCTTCAAATGCCATATATGTCAGCTTAGTTTCGTCCAATCTAATCACTTAATACGTCATATTCGAATTCACACTGGTGAAAAACCTTACAAATGTGATGTATGCCAGCGTAGTTTTATTGCAGTTTCTAACTTGAATCGACATATTCGAGTTCACACTAGTGAAAGACCCTTTAAATGTGATATATGTCAGTGTAGTTATAAATCTAAGTACAGTTTACAACTACATCAAAAAAAACATTCTGGTGAAAACCCCTTCAAATGTGAAGTATGTCAGCGTAGTTTTAAGACTAACTCTAGTTTAAAAGAACATTTCAGAAAACATTCTGGTGAAAAACCCTTCAAATGTGATATGTGTGAGCTCAGTTTCAGTTATAGGTACAGTTTACAACTACATCAAAGAAAACATGCTGGAGAAAAACCCTTCAAATGTGATGTATGTCAGCGTAGTTTTACCCAATCTGCTCACTTAAAACGTCATTTGCGAGTTCACACTGGTGAAAAACCTTACAAATGTGATGTATGTCAGCGTAGTTTTATTGTAGCTTCTGACTTGAATCGACATATTCGAGTTCACACTGGTGAAAAACCTTATAAATGTGATGTGTGTCAGTGTAGTTTTAAGTCTAAGTATAGTTTAAAAGTACATTTCAGAAAACATTCTGATGAAAATCCTTCAAATGTGATGTATGTCAGCGAAGAACCTAAAACATTATATTCGAGTTCAAACTGGTGAAAAATCTTAGAAATGTGATGTATGTCTGCAAAGTTTTAATTTGAAAAATAATTTAAATGTACATTTTAGAAAACATTCTAGCGTAAAAGTGCTAGTTAATGAATAAATGAAGGTCGATTGGGATTTTTCGCGGTAGTACCAAAGAAGTCCATAAAATTGAATTCAACACACTTGCTCAGAAACTGACCTTATTTGTACAGTGGGGCTAAAAGGCCACTTTAGCAGATCTGCATTCGCATAATAATATGAATCATGTCAAAAATGCAAAATGGTCACGAATTGGCAGTTCATATTGTTATAGGTAAACAATATTCATATTAGGTATAATTCTGCAATTGAATTCATCTATTTGACAGTTTTTTTGACAAACGGGTCTAAATGCACATTCGTAAAATTTTAGGAATATTAGCAGAATTGCTAAAAGATCGTAAGTATGACAGGAATTCAGGAAATGAATTGCTAAATGTCACCTTTTTAGACCTGCTGCACCTTGATAAAAACATTATTTTTAGTATAATATTCGAAAACTGAATATAGTTCGTTCAGAATCAATAACTGAAACGATTCCAATAATTTTTACTTTATAATTTTTTTTTTTAAATCATCCAATGACATCTCCCGCCCTTGGGAGGAGCGGAAGATAGTGTTAATTTTTTCTCAAAAATATTTTAAAAAGGTCCCAGTTTTGACACCACCGACACTTAAGTACAACACAGGTCACGGTAGGTTACAGCGGGCATCAAGCACCAGCGCGCAGCTGGTTGCGAGAGCAAAACAACCCCTCAGTTGCCCGGATGGCCTGGTGACTATGTATTTGTGCGGACAACCACGTAACATAACAAGCTTTGTGATTTTTCATGATACGTTTTTGAAATTTTGTACATAGATTCTTTACATAAAAATACTAGACACGTATTTCAGGTTTCGCATATACTAAAAATAAGGTTGTATAATGGTTGTATAATGCTTGTGAGCACACTGACATTTCAATAACCATTACGCACTAGTGCGACAATGTAATTAGAACATTTTTGTTAAACCTCTTTGTACTAAAAAAGGGTTTTATCATGAAAAAATTAATTAGGTTTTTGCATTCAATATTATAAATTAGTATCTTACTTGCTAATTTCATGTAATGTTCGTCTAAATATGAATTAGTAATAAACTTCGACTGGCCTGTTGGTCTAGTAGTCAGTAGCCCTGCTAAACCGGTAGTTGTGGGTTCAATTCCCACCCAGGACAAATGTTTGGGTGATGAGCACGATCATTTGTTCTGTGTCTGGGTGTAATTTATGTATAATATTAATGTATGAGTATGTTTATAAGTTGTTTAGTACTCGCAGCACAAGCTCTGTATACTTTGGCAGTGGATGGCGTTGTGTAAGTTGTCGAATATTAGTATTAATTATGGTCCATTGCTAGATGCTTAGTGTGATGGAAACCCCTCGCCAGACACCCTTTAACTTCAATAAAATTTAAGTATATACTCCAAAAGCTGATTTTTATTTATTATGTACACACAAATACTTAAATAGAAAAGAACAAATACAGACAGAAGAGTACAAAGATGCGAATTTTTAACGAAATTTCTTCCAGCAGACCTGCGACAGGAGAGTTGGATGAGAAATGTAGACAGTTTTATACACCATTAAATTTTGGCCGTTTTAATCCCGCGGAGGGTCGATTCGGTACATGAAACCCTATTGATTTGTAAAGATAAAAATGAAAAAGTACTTTATTTAAAAACTCGAATTAATTTACGCGTGTACGAAATTAATTTCTTTAAGTAGGTAAACATCAGCTGATCGAAGCCAATGAACTGTAGGTTGTTAGTACGCAACGACCGACAAGGTTATTGACTCGTTTACTTAAAGAAATTAATTTCGTACATGCGTATATTAATTCGAGTTGTAGAAAAAAAGTACATTATTGTTTTAATTTTATCCTTATAAATAAATAATGTTTCATGTACCGAATCGATCCTCCACGGGATTAAAACGACCAAAAATTAACGGTGTATATTTCATCTCTAATTATAAGATAATATTTCCTCAGTAACTGGACGATTCTGAAGGCTCTAAAACTCAGCCAGCCTACTTTTATGGTGCTAGCACGTGGCAATACCCATCCGTGGGTGCGACTGGGACAGTGAGTTAAGTCTTTCTCGCACTTTGTGCACATCCTCAACCACTCAGTATGTGAATAAAAAATAACCCTTTTTATCTATATAGGGTGACTGGTAATTAAGCAAACACAAATGTACTAATCAGCAGATTTTTTTTTGGCGGTTACTTCTGGGTCTGGAGTGAGGTGGGCTGGTTGGAGTGAAGGCCGCCATGGTGCACACACAATGGTACAACGAAGACAAAGTGCAGAAACCAGACTACTAAAGATAGATTGATAAATCCATAGGAATATTATTTAACTAACAAAAAACCTAAAATTGTTTTGTTTTTCAATCAAACTAAATAGCATAAAATCATAAATAAAAAAGAATGAGGTGTCTTCAAGGCTAGAGTGAATACGCTCTTGATAAACTAGTGCGCTTCACCATCAACGATTGCATCGCTGCTTATCATCAGGTGAGATCACAGTCAAGCACTAATTTGTATCAATTTTACAGAATACCATTTGTAAATATCGGTTCACTAACCTGTTGTAAAAACGACAACAGCGCCGAGTCGTGTAGTGACGTAATCTTGACACTATTATCTATTTCTACTCTATTAGTGGGTCGTTGTCGAAATTTAGAGCGACGAAACGTAACCAGTCTTGCGACGATAGAAACGATTATTAAAACGGTCCTTATCGCGACTGGTTTGAAGACGTAACTATCGTTAAGTAGTTGCAGAAACGTTATTAAACGTCTTTGCCGTTCGTCGTCGTTATCACAACTGGTTTGAGATCGGTTTAAGCGTGGAAATAAAGGATAGAAAACGGTCGTTCCGTAGCAGAACAAAAAACTTTCTTTGAAAGCTGTTCGTTATTGAAACGCCCACCGCTGCTACACTATCTCCCGCTTCGTCAAAGGCGGGTGTTGTCATTGGATGTTTTTTACCCACCGGAAAAAAAGTCATCAATGAAAGTAAGTAGAAACCTCCGCTTTCTAAACCTCATTGTTTAAATGACCTCATAAGAAAAATAAACAGTTAATTGCGTGCCTAATAGCGGTAGGTATAAGAGCGGATTTTTGAGTAAGTATATAGAAAAAGAATTTCTGATTCGTTTGGACATGTTTTTCAGGGTCCCAAGCACAGTTCGACAAAGTAACTTGTATAATGTCTGACAAGAAAAAGAAGGAAATACCAAACTGAAAAGCGGTGATAAAATATTTAGAGTCTGTCTAACGAAAGCGCGACCTGAGAAAATGAGGTCAAATCAAAAAATATTGAATATGGTATTACTCTCATACTAGGAGAAAAATTTTTTGATACTTGAGTATTTTTTTGTATTTGCGACAATCGTATAATTCTTTTTGACGAACTATATTCTTAATATGAGGAACACAAAATGTTTAGAAATAAATATACTCAACCAATACGCTTTTAACACCATCACACACTCAATATTCAATTCCCTTACAAAACAAAAAATAGAATCCACACATACTTCTTCCAGCAAGTTAGAGAGATTAGATCCTATGTTTCAAACAGAAATGAGTCAAACAGGGCGTCCCGTTGTCCCCAAAGTTATTCACCACTTCTTTCAGACATTAGCAGTCGAATGGGAAGAGAAAGGCATTGTCATCAGCGAAGCTAAGTTAAGTAATTTGCGTTTCTCTGATAATATTGTCCTGTTCTCTTCTACAGCCACAGGACTAGAGAAAATGCTGGTTGGTCTACATATAAAAATGTTGAAGACCAAAATCATAACCAAAAGGAACGTACACGTAGGCGGACAGAATATACAATACGTCTTAAAATATATTATTGTCTACTTGAGCCAAGTAGTCTCTTTCTGGGCCAGGTAAGACAAAGAAATAACGTGTCGAACAGAAAATACCTGAAAAAGTTACTGGTCCATCAAGGAACTATTTAAGGGCACTTTGCCCATATTACTAAAGCGTAAGCTTATGGACATGACGTGTAATCTCCTCATTTGACCTATGTTGTATACAGACTTGGTCTTTGACTAACATCCAAAAGTCTAAACTCAAGGTTTGCCAACCGACCTGGATGTCTTTCTTAAGAAATGAAATGTGAGTAAGGGACTGAGACCATTAGAAAGAGTGGATGGCTTTTGCACAGCAGTAGGACAATACTGGATAGCTATAATAACCAATACAATACAAAAACGAATAAAGATTTATTTATTGGTATATTACTATTCTATCAAGAAAGTCACGGGAAAAGGTGAATAACACAAAATGTTGAATTTTATCATCCTCAATGTATTCTATTTCATCACATCAATTCGACCGCTTTTGAACAAATAAAGTGCGGTAGTGAAGATATTTCTTCTTAAAGCTTAGTTTTAAGTGTAAAGGTTTTTTCTCCAAATTCCTTAACGATTCAATGTTTTTTTATTTATTTCGCGCAGTCCTTGAATATCTTCAAGATTATCTATAAACATAAGAAAAATTATGAATATATCGTAAAATATATCTAATGGTCAGTCAACAATGATCAAGATTATAATGTCATACTAACTTAAAAACCCGAGATCAAAAATAACTACGTTCTCTTCTTGTTTTTCTTTAAACTTACTGATCATAGTATTTCACAGCTTTCCTACATAACTTTTTATTGTTTTACCCATGATAAGCAATTATATTTTTCAAATCAATCTTTGTTACAAAATACTGACAATTGCAATCATAGACTTTGACGTGCTTTTGACGGAAACATTATGTTGCCAATTTAATTTAAAAAAAAATCTCCAGGTCGCGCTTTCATTAGACAGACTCTAACCTCGTTTCGCTCGCTCTTGAATCCATATTTGTCAGGCTGATTAGTTTCTTTATCGATTTGAAATCGACTAAGAAACTAATCTATACTATTTTAATTCATGTACAGACGCCAGCACGTCAATCTACCCTAATCTGTCAAATTTTACCAATCGAACATTAACCTTCCGATATTGAGATAAGGTTGAAAATCTATTAAAGAAATTTGACAGATTGAGGTAGGTTGATGTGCTGGCGTCTGTACACCCTTCAAACTACAACAACTTTGCATACCAGTTTTATTATTTAATACGCATTCTAATTAAATTTAAGACTTATTGTTATTTTAAAACAATTTTTCAGTTCATGTTTTCGTTTTACTCTCGTGTAACTCATTTGCTGTCTTTTTGAAATTAACTTGACAATAGGTTTTGACAATTTGACACAACTGACAGCAACTCAACTACTATGCGTTCCAAATAAGAATAGGAAAGCCAATAACCTTGATCTGTCAAATGTTGAGTGAAAAGTACGGTTTGCAAAAAAACCTTATTTGCGTATCCATAAAGGTTTTTTTTTGTTTTGTATTACGAAGTCTTAATTAAGTCTAGGTGAAGTAAAAACTTTAATGTTTAAAATAAATTAGCTAAATATTTTGTTTTATATAATAATTAGTTATAAAAAAAACTATTTTCTTTCTTAGGTACTTATTGTTAGGAATAATTCGCCTTTTTCTTCCATTTGCCACTAATCGGACACTTCACACAGTGACACAGAAATGAGCAAAATTCAAGAATTGGATTCTGATAAAAAAAATTTCGTTCACGATTCATAAATAAATTAATTTTTTAAAATTTCTTTTTTGGTCCCCGTACCCAATTTCTTCAATTTGACAGTTTGACGTGACGTCACAATATGGCAATCGATCCTATTCTCATTTGGACCGCATTGTACAGACTACTGACATAACCGTAATACTTTTTCATGAAAGTAGTATGTCCGCAGGCACTACCCTTATAGTATGCGGCAAATAAGTTGAACCTTTTGTTTACTGGTTACACACAGCCTTCCACTTCAATTGGGACCTGAAAATCTGTTACTTCGCATTCAAGGTCGTCAAACATTCTAGCTCAACTTATGTTTCGTGTATTATGCATTGTTTTGTTTCTCGAAATATAAGTTGAACTAAAATGGCGATCAACTTTGAATGGAGAGTAACTTAACAGATTTTCGGCTGCGCGGCGGGTTTCAATCGAGGTGGAGGGCTGTACGTAACCATAGTAACGGGTAAAACTTATTACGTCAATCTACCCCAATCTGTGAAATTTTACCAATCGAACATTAACCTTTCCCTTATTGTGATAAGGTTGAAAATCTATTAAAGAAATTTGACAGATTTAGGTAGGTTGATGTGCTACGTTTCGTTACTCATAATATCGATTTTTTAGAAACGAAAACTTAACAATTTGTTAAAATTAAATAATACTTATAAAAGTTTATAAGAATGTCGGTAGTTTGGAGAATGTTATCTAAATAATATTGTTGAGTTAACTAATTATTGAAACTGAATAAACGAAACGTAATTTCGTTATCGATTTTATTCATTCCATTCATTGAAGTAATGGTCTCGCCCATTTCATTTACGTGTTTATTATTCTGAAGACTTCTCAAAACTTTAAGTAACAAGTATGTATTAATTTTATATTCCAACATACTTCAGTTTAAGTATGAAAAAGAATCAGAGAGCAGTAATATCTTTATGTGTTATTATTGTATCTTGTGATAAAATGGTTTTTTTTTTTTTTAAATTGGGGATTCCCCCTATTTTATTAATTTTTAATTTAGATGCTATTTAATTTTTTTGTATATCTTTTGGGTCTGTTGTCTAACACAAAAATTCCCAGATACACAGATATTGAAGTGCGTATTAAATCATTAGGTATATAAGTTTCCAATAAATAGATATATAAAAAAATGAGCGATTTTCATTGCAAATTTCGAATTAATTGCTTACGTGATGAGGTCTGAAATTATCATGTTATCCAATATTTTGTTTACTCAGATTTTGGAGCTGCCGTTAAGCGTGATTATAATAAAAAATAAAAGGATTTCCTTCTATTTTTATTTAATTTTTTGCTCTCTTCTGTTTATTCCTTATTACAAACTATATGAATTAATTAAATAACAATAATTTATTTATTAATGATTAACTGTCAATAATTAAATAATAATAATCTATCAATTATTAAGCAATTTTATGAACTATTTATTCTATAGGGTTAGACGAACGAAACCGATTTCGATATAATTCCGTAAATAAGTACGTATTACGGCCGCCAATCACATAACCAACATATAACTTGAAATTGACCTGTAAAACGCAAAAAACTTAATTTAAACACGGGTTACTTTTCGGTACTCCCATTTATTTCATCTGCGCTTCCTTATCAATTCACTTTTCTTTATTTCAGTACTCTGATGGGTAACACCTTGTGGTGATCTTGTGGTCTGTCTGCCCACTGAAGCTCACACAACCAGCAATTGTTTACAATGCAGGTGAGTTTCTATTTTTGACATTAGCATTAGAACGGAGCAGTAACTAAAAACGCGGATGAAATTGCAAGCTGCAGATTTCATCCGCATTTTTAGCTACTTCATCAGGCTGGGCGCGCGTCGACCCCCACGAGGCGCGGGTCAACCACCACGAGTCGTAAGTGTATTGAAAAACGTCGTTTGATAGCAGCTCTCGGCCTCATAACACAGTCGCCTACGGCTCGTGCAAATTCCGTCTCGGTCGCAATAACAAACTTTCTGTACTTGTATCAAAATGTACCTCTATTACTATAAAATTCGGGCGGGAGCGAGCACACACACTTTTTTGCACTGGTGCAGAAAACAGTCATTTGCGTGCCTAAAAGCGGTGAGATAAGAGGGGGTCGAGTAAGTATATTGAATAGAATTTTGCCCCACAATGAGGATTATCTACTCCTGTATCATGCATTCACATACACAAGACACCGAGATCTGAAACCATTTGTTCCGTGTGGGAATTAAACTCGCGACACGCAGCCTGGCTGTCAATGTCGATAGGTATGTCAGTGATCTCCATTCAGCTTTGTATATTTTCTGTTTCAGCCCACAAGAACGAAACCCAACACCAGAGGGGGCCAGTTTAGCGACATGTACCTACACCTAGCATTTGGAATAACAGTACTCCGTTTAATAATATCCGCCCTTTACACTGTTGGTGGTATCAAGCCGAATCTAAGCACCCAGTCCTATCTGAACATTTTTGTAAGTATTTTTTTTTTTTTAATTTTTGTTGGCATGTGTGGCTTTACACCTTAAGCTAGAGTTGCCAACCGTCCAGTGGTGCTATTCTCTAAGAAAACGCAGCGCTGCCTCAACGGCAAACACCCAAACAGGATTTATTGGATTGTCAACCTAATTAACCAATACATTGGATTGTTAATTTAACGTATCCTATTTGGATGTTCGTCATTGCGGCACGCTGCGTTTTCTTAGAGAATAGCACCACTGGTTTCCCAGGACGTGTTCTACTTTTTGTATTATCCTGGGATGTTCTGGATAGTTTTTTAGCAGAGTTCTGGGCTTTTAAAACCCGTGGAGGGTCGATTCGGCACATGAAACACTATCGATTTGTAAAGATAAAAATGAAAAATAGAGTACTTTTTTCAAACTCGAATTAATTCACGCATGTACAAAATTAATTTCTTTAAGTAAACGTCAGCTGAGCGAGGCCATGAACTGTAGGTAGTCATGTCAGTCATGAACTCGTCATTGTCTCGTTTACTTAAAGAAATTAATTTCGTACATGCGTATATTAATTCGAGTTGTATAAAAAAAGTACTTTATTTTTTAATTTTATCTTTACAAATCGATAGTGTTTCATGTACAGAATCGACCCTCCATGGGATTAAAACGAACAATATTTAACGGTGTATAGCTCCATTTCTCTTACTCGCTCGCACACTTTAACATTTTAACACGCATCATAGTAAGGCCCCAAGACTGATAACTAAAATATTATACTAATTTCTTTTTCAGATGTGCCACTTCAGTATACCAATACTAATAATGTTTATAAAGTATATTTTAAATAAGATTGCTACGCCGGTGTACATCTATGATGCAGAGCGAAGACTTGTTAGTACATATGACTTGAAACTGAATCGAGTTTGGGTGAAGTAAGTATTTTTTTTTTACCTGGCTGCCAAGGTAGGGTTTATTCTTTTTTTATGGTTTTGTACCCAAAGGGTAAAATCGAGACCCTATATTTTCTGTCACCAACCTGTATGTCATGAACCGTGCTAGCTAGACGGTTAATCACAGACGATGTATTTCTGTTTCCGATATAACAAAAAATACTACAAACAGAATAAAATAAACATTTATGTGTAGTTTCCGATACGACAAACGTGATTTTTTGCCTCTTATTAGTAATTGCATATATACTGGTACGGAACCATTCGTGCTCTAGTCCGAATCGCACTAGGCTGGTTTTTTGCTATTAGCTTTTACTCGTTCGCGTGGAGTTAAACAAATAAAAACATTAAACTGTTTTTCTTTCTTTCTTTCTTTCTAATGTCTGGCAACTGCCCGAGAGATGAATCTATTTATCTATTCAATCTTTATGCAACTAAATGTACCAGACGCGAGCACGTCAATCTACCCCATTCTGTCAAATTTTACCAATCGAACATTAACCTTCCATTATTGTGATAAGGTTAAAAATCTATTAAAGAAATTTGACAGATTTAGGTAGGTTCATGTGCTGGCGTCTGTACAAAGGTGGACTTAATGCCTTAGGCATTTTCTACCAGTCAACCTAGGGTGAAACAATATGGCAGATGAATAAAAAAAAACGAATTGATGTTCAAATCCCGGGTAGAACTTTAATTAAGTGATGCAGAATAACATAGTTTGGTTCATATGTGGCGCCATAGATGTCGCTACAGTTGAATAGAGGTCAAGAGCGAGTCTTTCAAAAATATCAAAAAACAAAGATTATTAATTCGTTTTCCATATCGTATTTGTGATTAATAATAATAATGTATGTTTTTGTTTCAGCCATTTGAACGATATAACTGTGATTATAGTGCTGACACACGTACTATCGGTAATATCAAACATTTTTTGGTTTATTCTACTGTTCCTGCCACTGAGAGCGTTATATCTGGCTTGGAAAGTATTTCTTCGTCCATTCCTCATTATAATATTTACGGACCAAGAATCTGATACGGAAAAAAATAAGAAGAAATCGAAGAAAACGGGAAAGAAGAAAATTAAATATCTGAGGACTATTAAACACTGGCATCATTTTAAGTAAACGAATGCTGGATTGAATTCAGTGTGCTGAGTGTGAGTTATTTTTACGTAAACGCGATCGAAACGTTTACCGCGTTCGGCTCCCTGATTGGTTAAGATCTTGGAACGGGCCAATCCGAGGGCCGAACGTCATAAGCGTGCCGATCGCGTTAATGTAAAACAAACTCGCTTAAGCACTGTGTAGGCTAAGTATTAATTTTATACTTACCCAAAAGTAAACGTCAATTTGTTTAAAAAAAAATATTGGTATTGGATAAGCGCCATCTTGGAAGTTCTGGCGGGATTTTATGTATTTTTTTCTGGCTTCGAGAACGCAATCAAAAATTTAAGTCTTGTGTCGTATGAAGAGTTATTTTGCTTACCATTAGAATAATTATGGACGTACACATTCTAATAGTTTTGTACTATTTGGCAGCAAATATATCAAGTCAACCTTCTCAGCAAGCTAGGCTGAAGAGTCATCACTACATTCAAATTCTCGGCTCTATTTTATGGAGATCGCGCCTGTTTCAATGATTCCACATACTGTCCAGCTGCGTAGAAATTTGCGATACAAAACTATACTAATTTTACATTACAATATCCACTAGGAGTCAATTTGCGAATATCACAGACACTGAACTTCACTCAAAAAAATCCCGCCAAAAACTAGATTTTACCAAGGATGGGCAATAACTTTATACTATTTTTTCTTATGGAAAAATGAAGTACTTATTCTTGTAGTGTTGAACTTTTACATTCCTTTTATCGATGTTATTCTTATGACCATTTGATGACTATATTTTTACTAAAAGTTTAGACTTATTTTATATAATCTATTAATGTTATTTTTACTATTTCAAGTAGTCTGTTTTTTATCAAGCTCAGTAGCACTAAAATCCTGGTCCAAAAATAAAATAATATTAGTATGAGAAGGGGTGGCGGCGTATGGAATGGAAACATCTCGTTATGCTCTTTTTTGTAGACGTCATCTCATGGCACATTCACAAAACAAAAATCACATTTCAGTATGGTGTTACTTGTGATTTTCCCTTTCTATCAAATTTGAAAGTTAGCTTACTTAATTCCGAACGGGCTTAAAAACCTTTCCATTGTGATTTTGGATGAACTAACTTTTTTCGTACAAAGAATTAAAAAAAAAATCAACGAGCCAAATTTAGCGTCGATTTTTATAACGTCACGTTGATTTTTATTCTAGGAACCGGGTAAATGACTGATGTACTTATACTTAATAATAATTATTATTTATTTCGACAAACTTACATCATACAACATCAAATCTTTTCTTACACACACCCAAAATTTAAAAATAATAGGTACACATTCACATTAAAAAAAAACCAAGCCGTGAGAATCACGAGACCTGATCAATCTGAATTTTTAAGATATGTGTGAGGCAAGGTTTTTGAATTTAGATTATTTTGATAATGAATCCAGAAAGCCATTCCAGATGTATGAAGCCAGTTTTAGAATTAGTCGTATAACTGCCCGTTCACTACTTCGGTCTTAGCGGCGAGCGGGGTGTGCTTTTGATCTTACCGCTCGCGCGCCGCCACCGCGCTTGGCTGCCACTGCCACTCATAGCGGCAAGTTCGTGAAATGGCCGTAAAAGCAGTTAACTTGCATTCCCGATGCGTTGCACATATAGAATCGTAGCGCATCGTATTTGTGATGACTGATGTAGGTATGATCTCAGTTATTTATTTAATGTAGGTACAGCTGTTTTAAAATCACGCGCTCTTACACTACTTGTTTATTTTGTCAACCATGGTTTCCCCCGCGTCTTTTATTACAGCTCCGCTTTGCTTCGTCGGATTCGCCCGACGAGTGTTTTGGTGTTTTCGTGTCCTATTCGCCAGGGTCGTGTGTATGCGATTGAGAACTCCATCTCACTTAGCTCTTTAATCCCCATAGGTGATAGAAGAGATGTCTAGATGATGTATTTGGTCGTGGATGTGTGACCCTAGCGGAATATACACAAGAGTGTTTGTCAGTTATATCCGACGGTGGCTAAAGTGTTGAACAAACAAAACACTCTTTTATGTTTATTGCAATAGTCTACAAAATCATTTGGAGCTGCGCGCAATTTTAAATTTGACTATAAAATGTACTTATGTAGAAGTACACAGGTAGTCAGGTACAATAGCTACATATCTTTATTATAATTTATTTTATACAAGTATTTCTATATAAAAAAAAAACCAAATTATTACTCAAAACAGGGAATGTTGAGATTATTATTGTAATCCTACTTAGTATTTAAGTTTTAGGTACTAAACCTACGTTTAATGGAATCTAGATTGTAAGTAAATGTCATAAGTGTTAGAATTGTGAAACAAATCATTTTTATATCGACATCCTGGCTGTTGTGATTTTTTTATAAAGCTTAAAATAGTTCATTTAAGTTTTAGAAATTTTAAACGAAATTATATTTATTGAAATCTACGTGTTAAACTCTAAGGATAGTTTTTAGGTGATGCAAATAAATGTCCATTATATTATGGTTTTGCTCGTGAGGTATTATTCGCTGCACGTAAGTTGAACTATGACCTTCAATGTGCTGTAAAGGATTTCCGGGTCTGAATCGAAACGCGGCGGGCTGCGCGTAACCGTAGCAATGTTCGCCATTGTAGTTCAACTTATATGCTGCGTAAAATAAAATCTTGCTAATGAATGTTGTGTCAAATCATAAAACTTGTCTTTTTAATGTACTTACTTTTATGAAATAAACGACTTCGTACTATTATCTACAAAATTTTTTTATTTTCCTGTAATTCACTCAAATTCCCATAAGCTACGGCCAATGGTGGTCATTTTCTTACAAAAAATGGCGATGAAGTCAATTTTATTGATCTCTCATAATCTATTACTCGTGGGAAGTAATATTTAGTTCTCCCTCTTAGGAAGGAGCTTTCTTCGTAACACCATCAGGTTATATCTATCAAATGATACGTAGTTAAAGTACAATAGAATTTTGATACGAATGCCTGGCCTGTTGGTCTTGTGGTAAGTGACTCTGACTGCTATCCCGGATGTCGTGGGTTTGATTCCTACTCAAGACAAATGTATTTATGATGAGCATGATCATTTGTTCTGTGCAATTATAGGGTGTAATTTATTCAGTGGACTAGTACTCATAACATAAGCTCGGCTTAGTTTGGTACTAGATGGCGTTGTATGAAAGTAATTATTATTTCCTTTGTTTTCTATACGTATTTTTAAAAAAAAATATGTTTCTTATAAGACATATTATTACTTATGTACCTACAAAAAAAAAAAAATTAAAAAAATGTAAAATACTGTGTTGAGAACAGGGTCGTAAAGTTTGGTTACCTACATTTACATTAATTTATTCAATCACTAGCTGCTGCCAGCGACTTTACCCGCATTATAGTAAAAAAAAAAAATATATATTCCAAGGTTGTTGTTACCTTGGAATAATTTAATAATGTAATACTCCTGGAATAAAAACTGTCCTATGTGCTATTGCAGGATATAGTCTAGTACTTTAAGGTTAAGTACTTTTTGTGTAAGAGTAACAAACATACTTTTTTAATTCATCCATACACACAAACTTTCGTATTTATAATATAAGTAGGATATTTTTTATTGTTTTGTATATCCAATTTTCGGGTCTCAAAAGTAGGAGGCTGGACGTAACCATAGCAAATGGTTCAACTTATTTGCCACATACTATATTTCTCTTTTTTTTGTTTACCGGTTTTAAGTTGACAGTCTGAAAACCGATAAAATCAATATCGACTAACGCGTCATATACAACACTAGTCTAGCTAGAAAATGGCAGGAGTTTGTTTTGGTTTTGTTGTGTGTTTTGGAAATGAAATTCTTTTGATTTCGTTATGAAAATTATGATAATGGAGTCAAGTAATCGTGTTGCTTATGAATATAAAACATAATCTAATTAGAAACTGTAAATATTACGTTAAAATGTAATGTGTTTTGTATTTTGTGAAAGTTGTACTGAAATTCAGAAAGTCGTGCAGTGGATCGTGAAGAAATAAATAAATATTAATAAAAATGGATATCAAAGAAGAAGGTGTAGCTTGTAAAGTGCTATGCAATGCTTGCTTGTGTGTTGGGCGAAAGCTTCACAATATAACAGAGGGAAAAATACAGAAATACTATCTCAATGTCTTGGACGAAATTCCTGTAAGTACAGTTCGATTATTGATGAAAAAACGATGTCTAAATTTAATTACCTGTTTTTTGTTTATATCTAAACATTTTTATACCTATCTGGCTTCGTTTTAGCATGTTTAACACAATTTTTGTTCATGTAGAAGTATATGACCACTTGTACAGGTAAAGAAAAGTTGCCAGCCCAATGCAAAAGTTCGTGTCGTTTCTAAACACAAACTGTGTACACTGCTTTAGCACTGACCAAGAAGAAAATCTTGTTTGTAGGCCTGTGTAACTCTACTGAACCGACTCACTGTTCCGAAACATATTTGTGTTCCGAAAGATTGGAATGTTAGTAATGTTTTAAATGCATGATTTAGAACAATTGGAACATTGAAACTGGCTTTACTTTAAGTGACCTGGAGTCTTTTTAAAATTAAAACATAAAAACCCAAAATTTAGTAAAGAAAGAAAAAAAAAGAATACAGAGTTACAACAGGAATCACAATTAGAGAAAGACACACATGATCACATGTGATTGACATTTGATCCTTCCGTTAGAGACTACAGTATGCACACAATTGACTCGGTGAGATAGTATTGATTCTTTTTTATTTAAAAATACCACCTATTTAATCCATTCACTTTACTTGTTCTTAGGAGGGAGGGTGGCAGGTCCAACGCTGCGTAAAGCGGGAGCCCGCGCAGACGCGTGTGTCGTTTGCGGTGGTCCCCGTAGCGGAAACTGGATTATTATCTGTGCAGTGTCTGGCCTGTTGGTCTAGTGGTTAGTGACCCACGCTGACCAGCTATGCTGGTGGTTGTGGGTTCGATTCCCACCCAGCACAAATGTTTGTGTGATGAGCACGATCATTTGTTCTTTGTCTGGGTGTAATTTATCTATAATATGTATGTATTTAGCAATATAGGTATGTTTGTCAGTTGTCTAGCACTCAGCACAAGTTCTACTTAGCTTGGGACTAGACTATGTTGTGTGAAGTGTCGTTAATTCCGCCGCAAACGACACACGCGTCCGCTTGGCTTTACACAGAATTGACCCTCAGTTTTACTGAGTTAAACCCACTCCTCTCTTGGCCTTCGTTCCAGAGCCCCAAGGTTCTCTTTCGGACAACCCATGGCCCCAGTAGGCTTCAAACCTGCTCGATTTGCAACATCTCTTTTCGGCGTGGATCACTACGCGCCGTAGACTCCGGACGGCTGCGGTGGCTGGAACTCCGGGTCGGGATACCAGCGGCTGAGGCATGAAGGTCATACCCTCACATCACAAACAAATCTAGTGCCGCGGTTCCTAACTTGAAAAATAAAGGTTTTATATGATTCTGGACAGACCCCTGGTAAAATATTTCGTCGGCCCAGTCCTATTTAAATTGTATAGTTTCTAATTGTATTATGCATTTGTTTCAGCTGTTCAGTATGTCTGCTGTAAGGCTGCAGGTTTGTTGGGAGTGTAAGGCCTTGCTAGAGAAGACCATAGCCTTTAAGGAGCAAGTCCAGGACTCTTATAGGATACTACAAACTTACACTCAGGAGGTGAGTTTGTTCATGTTGTAGATGTTGCCGCTTTGTCGATATAGCAAAGGGGCCATTCGAACCTGGGGTGTAGGCTGCGAATGCAGGCAGCACGAAGCCGGCTGCAGCTGCACGACTGCTAAGTAGTAGTTTTTTTTTTATGGTAGGTAAAATCATCCAATGACAAATCCCGCCCTTGGGTGGGGCGGGAAATAGTGTCAGACTCTTACTGACTAAAAACCTGCCCTGTTCCTTCCCTGCCTTGGATCCAGGGCCCTGGTATGCATTTTGAAACCTCCCCAGAGCCCCAGACTAGGCCTCGACCCTACTGGGCCCCTACGGTTTGCTGCTCCTTGAGCTATGTAGTAGTATGGATTTGTGTGAAAATAATTCCGAACGCGGCTGCGGCAACACGTGATACTGCTGCATGTGCTGCCTGCAGCCGAGGTGCGAACGGCACCTTTAGGACAGTAGTCCACGGCCGCGTTGCTTTATAGACGCGTATTCGTCATTTATTAACCGTTCATGGATAGTAGGCCAAAATCGCTTCACGCAGACGTATACCAAGCGTATAGTGACGTATACACGTCTATGAAGCTACGTGTCCGTGGACAGTGGGCTATAGTTTTGTATGGTCGCTTCACGCAGGCGTACACGAAGCGTATAATAACGTATACGCGTCTATGAAGTAACAGGTCTATACACAGTAGGCTTTAATGAGGGAAGAAGTAGCATGAACTCAAGGAGGATGCTCCCACGACACCTCAAGACCTTTTTTGTTTCCAGAATCTCCATGAATGCCTCCTCTCTGACGTCAGCCGGCCGCCTCGCCTGAAGGTCCACAGTGCAGAACCTGTCAGCATTTCACCGTCAAATGGGTACGAAACTCTAGACCAGTATCCGGAAGTACCCATCATTTGTGTCAAGGATGAAATGAAGGAAGATTGGAATTCTCATAATGGTATGTGTTTAGCGAATTTGTACGCGTTATTCTCTAAAGGGGGTGATCGGTTTATTTTATTCCACAACTATCACACAACGCCGTCTAGTCCCAAGCTAAGCAGAGCTTGTGTTATGGGTACTAGACAACTGATAAACATACTTAAATATTTATAAATACATACATATTAAAGATAAATTACACCCAGACTCAGAACAAATGATCATGCTCATCACACAAACATTTGTCCTGGGTAGGAATCGAACCCACGACCTCCGGCATAGTAGTCAGGGCCACTAACCACTAGACCAACAGGCCAGTCAAAAATTGAATCCTGTCTTGTTTTTTTTTGTGTTGTATTTATGTGTGCCTAAGTTGTATTAGACACTAACGTAATTTTTAAGTTGTTTTGTAATACTAACACCCTATGGGCCTACAATACCTGAGAATAAAAGATTTTTATTTTATTTATTTTACTCTATTATTTCCAGATGACACAAATAATCTAGAAGATTCATGCCCCCTCTCCGACAGTTCGGAAAATACGAAAGAATTTGAAACAGAGTTACAAAATATTATGGGAAACATGAAGAGAGAAGAGAAGAGAAAGAGAGTGGTTAAGAGAAAGAGAGAGAAACATACTAAAGTTAAGACAGTTAAAAAGAAAGTCAAAGTGGATAAAATTGATGAGAATGAAAAGGTAAACCGTTTGTTTTCCGTTTGGCAAAATCGAATAACCAGACGGCGAGCTACTCATTGCTCGTCATCTGCAGGCTCGTGCCTATGGTGAATAAAATCAATCAGAGCTTTCGAACATTGAGAATTGAACCTCCATAGCACTGGGGCCATTCAAGTATTACGTAAGCACTGGGGGGGGGGGGGCATTTGCTTTACTTATTTTTGATGACATGGGGGTGGGGGGTCTAGATGGTGATTATGTCAGCAGTACATTTTTTTAGGTTTTTTTTAAAAAAATGTTGATTTTTCAAAATCACACGATAGTGAGCATACACACATCACTGGTCAGTAAACATCTAATTTCATTGAAAACATGTCAATGTCATGGATTCGTGTGTCATGGACTGATGACTAATAATTTCAATTAATACGAGTATACCAAAATAAAAGTCGTTTTTTTTACTTTCTCTATTTTAAGCCTATTCCTTATTTTTAGGCTAGTAACTTTTGCTCATTAAATTAACTAATAACGAAACCAGAGTACATTGAAAAATGAATGTAGGTACCAATGTTTACGTAAGCTTTACTTACTTTTGCTGACGAGGAGGGAGAGGGATATTTGCCAAAAATCATCATCATCGTCATTTCAGCCGAAAGACGTCCACTTTTGGACATACGCCTCCCCCAAGCGTCGCCACAATGACCAGTCCTGTGCGTCTTGCATCATATATGTTTTGTGTTGTAGCCAATAAAAGCTTTATCTATCTATCTATCTACCATGTGACTCTAGCGACCCTGAGCAGGTCATCGGTCCACCTTGTGGGAGGCCAAAAATCTGCTTACGTAATACTTGTTCGGCCCCACACCCGCAGGCTCGCGCCTATAATAATAATATTATTAATTTAATTCAGGTAACCAGACCCATAAAAGTTTTAATTTTTTTTTACACACAATATAAAACAAATAAAAATTCAATAAAATTCATAAATTCAACAAATAATTGTCAAAAAGTAAAAATAAAAATACAATAAAATGCAATTCATAATAAAAGTCAAAAATAAAAATAAAATACAATAACTTATCAAAATTACAATACCTATAGTGACCGGGGATTGCCTTGAAATTTCTTCTTTGTGTGTATAACGTGTATCCATGCTAACCATTACCTTGTCTTGTTCACAGTCAAAACCTTCAAAAGAGCGAGATCAAAAGATCCTCACAATAGAACTGACGTACGAGGAGATGCTGTTAGAAAGAGAAAGAGAATCTACGAGAGATGCGTTCGTGAAGGCTGAATATAAGTGTGAGAGCTGTCTCATCGGGTTTAACTACAGGAAGTCTTTCTTAGCGCATGCCGCGGCTAAGCATTCGCCGGTAAGCAAGACTTTTCCTTTCACTCGAGCCCCAAGAAAAATGCCCCAAACGTCATTCGTACACTTGGGTGTTCTTTTTATTAGTTACTAGCTGCGCGGCTCGGAACAGAGACGCGAATTGTGGAGGAAAAGATATCCCACTCCTCCTAACTTCATCCCTCCGGCAGAACAAACTCAAGTGGTTGCCAATTCGCCTTCACCGTAATGCTCATATTCTTTTCCTTTTGTATAAGGTGCTCTTTTTCCCTTCTACCCCTCTTTACCTCAAAGAACGGTTCCAATTTCTTTGCGACTCCCACATTAAGACTCTTAGATCATCAGATAATTTGAAACTTAAAATGCCAATGCATTCAAGTACCGTCCTGGATAAGGCATTCACTGTCCAGGCCGCTCGTCTTTGGAATGCATTGCCTGTGACAATAAAACGTGCGCAAACACTACCTGTGTTCAAAAGGCTTGTGAAGGAGCATTACTTGACACTGTGACCTTGCTTTCGACGTATCACTTATTCTCTTGCCTGTATATTTTTGTATGTATGTATATATGTATCTATTTTAGTATTAAGTACCTATATAGTTTTGTTTGCTTTTATATTTGCACCGAGTGCAACCCCATTTTGTGTCCTGGCAATTTCTATCCATACTAGGTTGCCTGGAATAAATTGCCGAGTGCGATAAGGCCGCCGGTTGTATGTTTTCTTTTTTTTATAAGGTTTCCTTTTTATATTGTAATCTTGGTGTACAATAAAGTATAAATAAATAAATAAATAAACATCTGCCAACGGGACACGAACTGCAGTGGCCAATTTGGAAATCTCTGAACCGACTGTGTGCTGAGGTCGGCTGCTGCAGGGATAATCTGGCCAAATGGGGTTTCCTTGACCAATCCCAAATACAGTGCTAGTGTAGGGCCCCTTCACAAGATATGCGTCACCTCCTTTCCTGCCCAGCATGCACTACCACCTGCACCTTCAATGATTTGTACGAGGCCAACGACAGGGCTGTCCAGGTGGCTAAATATTGGCCGGACAAGATATGAGTCAGTTCGACACGAAAAGAAGAAGCTGATCTGACAAACTTCGTATCGCCTAATAGTCAATGAATGCTATTTTTCATAGCGGCCTTAGCGGCGCGCGCTCCTCCAATCACCTATCTGCCAAATTTTAAGTTTGTAGGTGTTATAGTTTCTGAGATTTTGTGATTAATCAGTGAGTGGTACTTCGCTTTTATCTATATAAAATAACAGTAATAATACTTATCCTTTTTCAGGAACTAGGCGATTATATATGCCCTATATGCAAAACGATAATACCTTCAGTGGAATCATTCACAGCGCATTATAAAAGACATATGAGAAGGTATGTACGATCCTTTTCCTTAAATAGCTACGGACATAATAATAAATAATAATCTATACTATAATAAATCTGTAGAAGTAAAAATTCTGTACATTGAAAATATCAAATAATAAATGGCAGGGGCGTGTTACTAGACCGACAACGAACCCAAAAATGTGATTAAAAAATTTGTCTGTCTGTCTGTCTGTTTGTTCAGGCATCACGCAAAAACTACCGGTTGGATTACGATGAAACTTGGTATAATTATTCTTTAATATCCTGGGCACCACACTGGGTACTTTTTATCTCGGAAAAGTATATATAATAAAAAACAAACTTAATTTTGCGGTTCGATCCCTAAGCCCGATTACTGTACCAACCGCAAATAATAAGTTTGTCGCAGGTTACGTCACCCGTTTCTATTGTAATTCGCCACAAAAGGCACGCGCCGAGGCAGAAGTATTAATACCGGTAAGTATGCTCGATAGATAACGTTCTACACAAATAGCACTTTACACAAAAAACTCATTGATAAGTTTCGTCGTTCACGCGACTGAAGTTGCGGGCACAGCTAGTAATAATAATAAAAACGTTTATTTATATCCAACAAATTACAACACATTTTAGTTGACCGGTAGTTTGAAAACAGGCAGAAGGCAATTTGTGGTAGATCTGGAGTCTAAACTAAGCCAAGGCCTGTATTTTAGAGCTCCAGGCCCCTCTAATACATCTCAAATTGATATAGTTAACGTGAGAGTGTGCATGAGTGTATAAATATATAACATAGTGAATATAATGTGAGAATAAATAATCCTCCCGACCGAATTTCGATCACGACGCAGGAGTTATAGTGTAAACCAGGGATGTTACGAATGTCATATTTTAGAGTCTAGACTTTCGGCGAAAGTGTGTGTTTGAATGGCGAATGTGCAAATGCGAATGTTGTGAAGGAGCGAGAAAAGAAATACTGGCTTTTAAAACTGCATTAATCATAGGAAACCCGAATTTAAAGGGAAAATTTTCTAAAGCAATAATTTATTCATCATCATCATCATCATCATATTTATTTTATTTAAACACTTTATGCACAAAAGTACAGAGGCGGACTTTTTTTTACCCCCTTCTTCGTTGCCTATAGTGCCGGGGCTGAGCCTTCCTCTCAGAAAACGGCCCTTGACCCCAGCAGGCTTCAACCCTGCCTGCCTGCAGTTAGCAGGCTGGGCCTCTTCGGTTTGCTGACAGCTCCTTAAGGCGCGCGGGAACAGAACGTGCCGTCGACGACTTGGGCTCGGTCCGGCCGGTTACCGGACGATTCGACAGCGTGCTACCCATTGCACGCCGTCCGCAAGCCCGCGTCTACGGTGGCCGGAAATCGGGATCGGAATCCCGGCGGCGGCTGGGGCGAGCGCCCCGTTGCCTCTGCCTGATGCGGTCGGCCTCCTCCTTTGCTAGCATTACTGCTTCGCAGAAGGAGGCGACCGCCTGCCATCCCTCCTCACTATGGACCATGGCCTGACGGAGGCGGACTTAATGCCATGCTTTTTATCAGCCGAAAGACGTCCACTGTTGGACATAGGCCTCCCCCAAGTGTCGCCACGATAAACGGTCCTGTGCATCTCGCATCCATCGGATTCCCGCAACTCTAGCCAGGTTATCGGTCCACCTTGTGGGTGTGTTTCCCTTATTCGGCAATATTTTTTTTGCGCCAATGGATTTTTTTTTTCATTATAGATTTTAAAATAGACCTCTTTTACCTCTTCCAGTGGCGTTTGCGGAGGAGTGATATAATTTTAGAAGCCTGGACCTCTCCGGAGTCTTAGTAATAGAAGACCCTATTACTACCTATTATTTTATTATGATTATTTTTATTGTGCTTTTGGGCACAATATTGACTAGTCTACACTGTCCTTACATAATTATTATTACTGTAATTTGGAAATATTGTACAACAAACCATTTTTTTTTAAAGAGTAACCATGGAGTTTCTTGCCGGTTCTTCTCCATAGGAAACGACCAATTTGGAACCGTGCACTAGCTTCTGACGTTTTATAAGTGCCCATGTAGGCCTATATGAAATAAAAACATTTTGACTTTGACTTTAAGATTCCGCTGTCCATCCTTGAATGAATTGAAATTGAATGAGTGATTGAAGGGTTAGCCTTTGGGTACTGTCTCATTCCGTTACTTAGTAATGAAAAGTTTGATCACGTGGCAAATAACAAAGTAACTTGACTTATAATTTCTCAAAAATGTATTTAAAAATTGCTTTCTTTCAGATATGAGTGCATTATTTGTCACAAAAGGACAATGGATATGAAAGTGATGCAGCAACATTATTATTCGACGCACGAGATCTCGCTCAAAGAGTATAAATGTAACCTATGTGGGAAGATATCGAAGTAAGTAATTTATTTTTTTAAATACATAGAACATTCGTTTGACGCAACACAGTAAATGAACAGGCAATACACAAAAGCACAAAAAATATATAAAACTAAGCACATAAATAAAAAAGAAATTAAAAATTTAAGACAGTCACAAACATTAAGATGTGTTGTGTATTTGTTCATTCATTTATTTATTTAATAATTTAAGTATTCATTAATTTAATTATTCATTAATCATTTAATTATTCATTAATTTATTTATTCATCATTTGATTATTTATTCATTTATTTATTAATTATTCATTCATTTATTTATTTTATTATTCATTCATTTATTTTTTTAATTATTCATTCATTTATTTAATTATTCATTCATTTATTTATTTAATTATTTATTCATTTAGTTAATTAATTATTCATTCATTTATTTATAAATTAATTATGAGGACTTATATAAAAAAAAACTAATAAAAATAAAAACAAATATAGACGACAACAAGCCATTTACAAGTCGTCACGTATATTGTCGACCGACAATTGAGATTAATTATGGTTGTAATGTTTATTTACAGTTCCATAGACACTCACCGTTACCATAGAGACACACACAAAGCTAGAGTACAGTGCACGGAGTGTGACAAGACATTCAGACATCGAGCGGGACTCATGAACCATAGACTGTGAGTTTTTTTTAAAACTTTTATTGTCTACTAGCTTCCGACTATAATAATTTAGGTGTCTTCAAGGCTAGAGTGAATTTTATAAACTAGTGAACCTCACTATCAAAGATTGTTTACCGTTAGGGTTTTTTTTATGGTAGGTAAAATCATCAAATGACAAATCCCGCCCTTGGGCGGAGCAGGAAATGGTTTCAGACTCTTACTGACTAAAAACCTACCCTGTTCCTTCCCTGCCTTGGATCTAGGGCCCTGGTATGCATATTCATACCTTCCCAGAGCCCCAGACTAGGCCTCGACCCTACGGTTTTTGCTGACAACTCCTTGAGGCGCGCGGGAACAGTGCGCGCCGTAAACGACTTGGGCTCGGTCCGGTCTGTTACCGTACAAACGGACAGCGCGCTACCCATTGCCCGCCGTCCGCAAGCCCGCGCCTACGGTGAACAACGTAAGGGTGGATACTCGGCCTGCGTCTGTTAACAATACTAGTAATATTAGTAACAGTTTCTTTTTCATTCTTTCTAGGGCAGTTCACGAATATCAGAATTCATTCCCCTGCACTATTTGCGAGAAAGTGTTCCGATGGAAAACTAGTCTAAAACGACACCTGGAGAAGCACGAAGTTAAGGTAAGCATTTAACTTTTAAGTTGCAGCCATATTGTATAACACGCCGGTTTATAAGTTGGCGCGCCTGATTGAATAACGTCGCTGTAATGTAATGTGGTTACCTCATCTTCAGCCGGATTTCGATTCGTGAGTTCAGTTCCCACTTAAGACAAATGTTTGTGTGATGAGCACGATCATTTGTTCTGTCTGGGTGTAATTTATCTATAACTAGCGACCCGCCCCAGCTTCGCACGGTTGCAAGGGTGATATTAAATATATTATGCATGTATTATACATATAAACCTTCCTCTTGAATCACTCTATCTATTAAAAAAAACCGCATCAAAATCCGTTGCGTAGTTTTAATGATCTAAGCATACACTGGGACAGACAGCGGGAAGCGACTTTGTTTTATACTAGTTCGTTTCATAATACAGTTCTCTGTAACTACATTGAAAGTGCTATATTTCTTATACACTGTTAAAATTTGATCGTTTTAATCCCGTGGAGGGTCAATCCGGTACTGAAACACTATCGATTTGTAAAGATAAAATAAAAAAACAATACTTTTTTTCTGAAACTGAAATTAATATATGCATATACGAAATTAATTTCTTTAAGTAAACGAGTCAATGACCTTGTAGGTAGTTGTCGTTCGTTGCGTACTAAATACCTACAGGTCATTGGACTCGCCCAGCTGACGTTTTCTTAAAGAAATTAACTTCGTACATGCGTAAATTAATTCGAGATCTTTACAAATCGATAGTGTTTCATGTACCGAATCGACCCTGCACGGGATTAAAACGAACAAAATTTAAAGATGTATAGTATGTTTATGTAAATGTAGGGAAACGTCTAGCTGATAAAATACACAGAGACCCACAGTCTTTCTCACTGCCCAGTGCCCAGAAGGAATCTTTAGTCCTGCTTAAGACAAATGAGCAGGAAGTGGAACGCTTAATCGTTTCACTCAAGAATGATTGTGCAGTCGGCTGGGATGGTATTTCGTCTAGTTTTTTAAAACGTCATAAAAATGTTATTATACCTCCGCTGACATATGTATGTAACCTGTGCCTTGACACTGGTGTCTTCCCTGACTTATTCAAAAAGGCTCTTCTTCACCCTATTTTTAAATCTGGAGACCGTGACCGTGTCGAAAATTATAGACCCATATCGGTACTACCTGCAATGTCCAAGATATTGGAGAGGATAATAAATTCAAGGCTGGTATCATATCTAGAGGCTCGCAAACTATTGTCGATCAACCAATTTGGCTTTCGAAAAAATCTGTCTACTGCCGATGCGGTACATAAACTGGTTAATCATATAGCTCAAAAACTTGACAATGGTAAGAAATGCGTTGCGTTGTTCCTAGATCTCGCGAAGGCATTCGACACGGTCTCGATTCCCATTTTAATATCCAAGCTTGAGTGTCTAGGTATACGAGGTACCCAACTTTCACTGTTTCAAAGCTATCTTACGAATAGAACACAATGTGTAAAAATTGGAAACTGTTTTAGCTCAGAGTTAAATCTTAATTTCGGTGTACCGCAAGGCAGTATCCTTGGTCCCAGTCTATTTTTGATTTACATGAATGACCTGTGTTGCCTTAGTCTAGAAAGCGGTTCAATATTCTCGTATGCGGACGATACGGCGCTAGTGTTTGCCTCGGATAGTTGGGAGGATACATATCGGTATGCACAGAAAGGTTTTAACATAGTTAGTGAATGGCTTAGTAACAACTTGCTCACACTGAATATCGCGAAAACGAAGATGTTGGATTTTTCTATTCGCTGTACCAGTGTTCCATCAGCAAGTTCACTGTATGTTGCTGCCCAGCAGAGTGAGGACGAAAGCGACGGAAATGGCACTGACGATCACAACATCTGCAGGGTTGAACGAGTCCCATCGGTTAAGTATCTTGGGATTGTAATTGACTGCAACCTTACTTTTAAGGAACACATATTACACCTCTCGAACAGAGTGCGCAAATTGATCTACATTTTTAAACAGCTGCGCCAATCGGCGGGTGCTGCTATAATGAAAATGACCTATCAAGCATTGTGCCAATCAGTTCTGGTTTATTGTATCACTTCCTGGGGTGGTGCAGCGAAGTCTCATTGTATTCTGATAGAACGTGCTCAGAGAGCCGTCCTTAAGGTTTGCTGTTTCAAGCCAAGACTTTATCCCACTATTAAGCTTTATGAATATTGTCAAGTTCTTACGGTTAGGCAATTGTTCGTATTGGCCACTGCTATTAAACAACACGCTATTACCAACTATTCGCAGAAAATAAATCGCCGCAATCATCTAGTAGCTAGAGCTACTCCTCTTAAAACGTATTTTAGTCATAGATTCTTTGTTTTCCTTGGTCTACATCTTTATAATAAATTACACCGAATTCTTTCCTTGAATTCACTAAACAAACATAATTTTAAAATCACTCTACAAGCCTGGCTCCAAAACCAAACTTACGCTACCACAGAAGCTCTCTTAGACGTATTAGTCTAATAATTACACAAATTCCAAAACATCTTCTCTATCACACATACACTCACACCATAACACCATCATACACAAACATATTTACATTAAAACTCCTTCCCATACAGATCTACGCATGCTTTTATTATCATTATTATTATTATTTTTTCTACCTTTTTTAGTAATTGATTCCTGTGGCTATTAAACTCACTGATTATTTGTAATTTGTATCACTGGCTGTGTCTATATGTAGGCTTGTAATTAAGTAACTCGGAACTGGTGGGGACCTGGTGACCTGTATTACAGGTGTTACTACCTACCACAGGCACCAGCGATCCACAACCAAAAATTGTTAGCCAATGGTTCTTAGTATAAGATTGTCTGTATTTTTTGGCTTGTGGTGAGAAATAAACGTTATTTATTATTTATTATTATTATTATTTATTATCAGTTGTCTAGTACTCACAGCACAAGCTCTGCTTAGTTTGGGACTAGATAGCATTGTGTGATAGTTGTGGAATAATGTTATTTTTCTCAGGGTAAATCGTCAACAGGCGCAGCGTACTGTTCGATGTGTAACGTCAGCTTCGCTTCTATATTTTCGTACCAGAGACATTTGAAGAACAGCCTCAAGCATGTCACACAGGATCAGCTCAAGTAAGTCCTTTTTTTTATTAGCTGCCAATGGGATCGACTTAACGCCATGTTGTGACGTCATAGCTGTCAAATCGAATCAGGTAAGGTGAGCAGAACAAGCTATTTTTAGGGTTCGGTATCACAAAAGGAAAGGATTTGTGGTGTGACGAGAATGGATAAAGTGAGAAATGAGTATATTAGGGGAAGTTTGAAAGAGGCGCCAGTGACTGAAAAGTTGAAAGGAAATCGTTTATCTTGGTATGGTCATGTGAAGAGGAGGGATGAAACGCATGTTACTAAAAGAGTTATGAGTTTACATGTGGATGGATGGAGAGGGAGAGGGAGGCCAAGGAAGAGATGGATGGATTGTGTGAGGAGTGATATGAAAGAAAAGGGAGTTAGTGATAGTGTGACGAGTGATAGGAGAGAATGGAAGAAAAAAACGTGTTGCGCCGACCCCAAATAAAACGGGATAAGGGCAGGAAGATGATGGTATCACAAAAGGAAATACGGAACCCGTACACTTTGTTGTCCGTCTGTTTGTCTGTCTGTCAAGACCCTTTATCTCGGGAACGCGTGGAGGTATTGAGCTGAAATTAAAACCATACAGTTACGTCTATGGTCCCTTGAAGCTGTGAAAAAATCAACCTTCTAAGTTAACCGGACAAAAAGATATGGCCGTATATATATATATATATATAAGGTGACTGGTAATTAGTGAACGATACTTAAACACGTGATTGTAGTCATGATAACAAACAACTTTTACTATGGAACCAAATCTGAAATCGCAAAAAAAAAACAGCAAATTCAGCACATTTTAAACAGTTAGGCGAACATAAATGTGACTGACCAGCAGAATTTTTTTTCGATTTCAGGTTTGGTCACATAGTAAAAGTTGTTTGGTATCATGACTACAATCATGTGTTTAAGTATCGTACACTAATTACCAGTCACCCTGTGTATATATAGGATATAGACGTTTATGTCGCAAAAATATACGTTTTCGAAACTCATTGAATCAAAATTCGTAGGGTACTTCCCGTTGACCTAGAATCCTGAAATTTGACATGAAGCAAAGTCTTATAGCACAGTTAAAGGAATAAATTTGAAAACAGTAAATTACGATATACTGTTACGTCACAAAAAAAAAACTTTTGAAGGGAATTTGTCTGTCTGTCAAGACCCGTTATCTCGAGAATGCGTAGAGGTATCGAGTTGAAGTTTAAACCATATATTGAAGCGTACAATCCCTTGAAGTTGTAAAGAAATCACACGTCTAAGTTGCGGCTACTTATGTCGCAAAAAACGTATATTTCGACACTATAATTGTAATTTGTAATGATACCTATTTACGTCTATGAAGTTGCTGTGCTCGACAGGGTCCATGTGCAGTTGTATTTTTAAAGTGGGTGATCGACATACGGTCGGTTTTAGTCGCGGCTCGTCGGTGCTGATCGACTAGCGAGTAAAATAGTTTTGAACGACGAGCCGAGTAGAAAATGAAGCAAACACGAGCCGCGAGCCAGGCTCGTCGTTCGTATTGCAATGATACACCGGCGAGCTTTACCGACGAGCCATAACACGGCGGTTTTACTCGCCCGTCGATCAGGGCCTTATGATCTTATAAAACACATGTTAAATTGCAAAAAAAAAACGAATTTAACGCGTGTAAATGATGGGTGGTAATGAGTGGACTGTATTCTATAAGGTAACTAAAGGTAAAGGTAAGGTAAGGTAGGCTGTCAACTCTCTTTGTCACTCAAAGGTTTGCTGGCAGAAAACTCTTTGTTGAGTTAAGCTCGTCTTTGTACATAAATTGTCAAACTACTGTGTATTTTTTTTTTAATCTTGTGTACAATAAAGAATAAAGAAGGTAGTATATTGCCGTTGCTACAATATTCAAATTATAACGTCCCGTACTAACAATAAATAAAAGGAATCGAAAGGTCGTCCGACGCGCAGCTGTCCGTGGAAGCGAGAGTCCGCGGTGTGCCGGCCCGCCTGTGTCGGCGCCCGCGTCTCCTCTCCCCCGCTGCCGATGACGTGTGTACACGCCGCCTCATGTATCTGTTGGGTTGGATTCCCAACACTCCTGTTAGCAGCCAATTACTTTTGTCGCTTATACGCGTCGTTGGCGTCCAAAGGATAACAAATATCAATTTTATTTACTTGCAGGTTCATCTGCGACCATTGTAACAAACGGTTTGCCGATAAGACTAAATTAAGAGATCACATCGAGGAAAAACATTTGCACAAGACGTATCAATGTCAGATATGCCTAAAGGTATGTTGTACCCATCTATATTTTTTTAGTGTACACCAAAATATGCCTTAAGTTACCTAACCCACCCCTATTATAGTTTTTCAAAGGAGTAGGTTAGGTTAGGCATTGTACATAAGTTTGTACAACTTGAATGATCTTGAAAAACGTTAATTGTCGTACTGTACACCATGGTGTACGAAATTCATTCGGCCGAAAATTTTGGTTTCTATATTATCCAATGACAAACCCCGCCCTTGGGCGGAGCGGGAAATTTTGTCAGACTCTTACTGACTAAAAACCTACCCCGTTCCTTCGTTGTCTATCATACCGGGGCTGAGCCTTCGTCTCAGATAGCTCGTTTTTCCTGGACAAAACCAGAAGTTTTTTTTAAAATATTTCTTTCTTTTTAGGGTTCCGTAGTCAAATGGCAAAAAACGGAACCCTTATGGATTCGTCATGTCTGTCCGTCCGTATGTCACAGCCACTTGTACACCACAGATGTATTCTGTGTTGTGTTCCGCATTAGGATTTAACACAAAAATAGAAAAAAAAAACACAAATATTTTGGGGGTTATACTTAGAACTGAAACTCAAAAAAAAAAAAAAATTGTCATTCCCATACGTGTGGAGTATCTAAGGGTAGGTCTTTAAAAATGATATTGAGGTTTCTAATATAATTTTTTTTAAACTGAATAGTTTGCGCGAGTGACACTTCCAAAGTGGTAAAATGTTTGCCCCCACCGCCCGTAACATCTAAAATAAGGGAATGATAAACTAAAAAAATATATATATGATGTAGATCTAAACCGCAATTTGTACGGAACCCTCAGTGCGCGAGTCCGACTCCCACTTGCCCGGTGTTTTTTATGTGATTTTTTTAAAAGCGCGTTTTACGTAATAGTAATACCCCCTGGCGGCCGAAGGGAGAATAATAATAAACTTTCACTAGTGCCATTAAGATGGAGTTTGGTGTGGACAATACTCAATATTTTATTGCAATCCATAAGTATACATAGAAGGTATTAAAAAAAAAAATCACAGACCATTATGGACCCTGTCGGGCACAGCAAAAAATAGGAGAGAGGAAAAGGGTTAAGTAGCAATTCATGGAATTCACTAGTACTGTAGATCTAATGGGTCGCGTTTAATTGGGTTTATTATAGTATGTATATTCATCGTTATAATATGTCTATGTATAAATAAAATATGTCAGGGATTTTGTGTAATGACTATTAAATTATTCAAATTAAATTGTTAATTATGTCAACAATTTTTAATTTTTATCGTCATTATTATTAAATTATGTTCCTATTTATATTAAATTATGAGTGTATATTATTGTTATATTAATTCAAATTAAATTATATATGCAAATTATTATTATGTCTGTGTAGAAAAGTGAATTATGTCAAGTAAATAATGTTAGGTATTTTGAATTTATGTATTTGTTGTCAATATTATCAAATTATGTATTTATTAAGTACGTCGTGGTTTAAGAAAGGTAAATTAAGTTTTTTTTTTCGTCATTATTATATATTTATGTTTCTATTTAAATTCAATTATTTAAGAATGTGCTGTCATGCATGTAAAGTGAGAGGAGATTGGATCTGAGAGAATTTGACTCTGGGATTCCATACACCTTAGATTCTTCTCTTCGACCGAAACTTATAAGTATTATAATAATAATAATAATAAGTCCCTCATGACGAGAACCTCGTGAAAGGTCCCTCATGACGAGAACCTCGTGAAAGTGATTATTGATATAGCGGTCCCTCATGACGAGAACCTCGTGAAAGTGATTATTGATATAGCGGTCCCTCATGACGAGAACCTCGTGAAAGCTGAGAAGGAAAAACAAACTAAGTATCTTGACTTGGCTCGCGAGGTTGTCGACATGTGGGAAGTGGACACAGCAGTCATTGTGCCGATAGTCGTTACGGCCAATGGCTTAATAGCCAAGAGCCTCGACCAACATCTGCGGAGGCTCTCGTTAGGCAGTTGGATCAAGGGTCTGATTCAGAAGGCAGTACTCCTGGACACGGCGCGTATTGTCCGGAGGTTTCTCTCTCAGGAGCCCTGACCACCGGTAGCTTGGACCCTGTTCCCGATGCCGGTGGGCTACTATTTTTTATATTTTTAAATGTTTTTTTTTTTTTGTATAACCTTCTATAGAAAATATTTAAAAATGTAATTTATATGTATATACAAATAATAAAAGGAAATAATAATAATAATAATCATTTATTTGCAAGAATACGGTACAATAGATGATAAACATTTTTGGTTCCAACATATCCTGCCATACTATGGCGTACAAATATTTATAATGCAATATACATTAAACATTGTTATATTATTACATAAATAAGTCATATTGAATAAATTGTCTTCATTGAAATTGTATTAATTGACAGTAATCAAATAAATTATGTCATTCATTGTAATTGTATTAGTTAATAATAGTCATATTGAATAAATTATGTCATTATTGGATATGGTATAATAAAGCATTTTTTTTTTATGTGCATATTATGTTACTAGCGACTTATCCTCTAAATATTCTTTAATACTGTAATAATTTTTTTCTAGTAACAGTCTAAATAACACCCTTTTGAACAACGACGATGGCAAATCTTGAATATTATTTGGTAAATGGTTATATATAATAATTGCCATGCAGTAAATATTTCTTTTATATAACATTAATTTTATTTGCGGTAATTTCAATTTATCTTTGTGTCGTACTCTACTATTTGTTTTATAACTGCTTTTTTCGAATAAATTATAATTTTTTTTTACAAACATACATGTTTCGAAGATATAAAGACATGGTAAAGACAATATCTTCAGTTTTTGGAATAGCGGTTTACAGCTATCCAAAAAGTGCGCTCCACACATTGCCCGGATACATTTTTTTTGTCCTTTAAAAACTCTTTCAATATCTACTGAGTTGCCCCAAATTATAAGACCGTACCTCAGTAAAGATGCTACATAAGCATGGTAAGCAACCATTGCGGTGTTTAAGTTAACCGTTTGTCTTACTCTTTTCAGGACATACACAAAGCGATCTATTTTTTTGAGTAATTTATCGATGTGTGGTTTCCAGCTACAGTTTTTATCTACGGTTATACCTAAAAATACACATTCATTAACAGTTTTTAAGAGAGAATTATTATATTGAATATTTAGACTATCTGTGTTTGTATTACTTGCTTGAAATTGTATTATATTTGTTTTTGACATGTTTATTTTTAAGTTATTTATTTCTAGCCATTTGATTGCCTTGTCTAGTGCTTTCACAATTCGTTTTTCTAAGTCATTTTTATCATTACCTTTAATAATCAAGGTTGTGTCATCAGCAAATAGTATACACTCTTCATTAATAGCCTCTGGCAAGTCGTTGATGTATACTAGAAAGAAAAGCGGGGATACAATTCCTCCTTGAGGTGTTCCGAAATTGTTTTGTCTGTATTTAGATCTGAATTGTTTTTGTTCATTTTTGCACATTCTTGTTATTTCTACGCATTGCTGTCGGTCGGTAAGAAAGCTTTTGATCCAATCGTTGGCTTTTCCGCGGACTCCATAGTGAGAAAGTTTAGAGAGTAACGTTTTATGGCAGACGAAGTCAAAAAAGGCTTTTGTCATGTCTAGAAAGACACAGCCTGTTTTAGATTTTTTGTTTAGACTTTCGGTTATTTGTTTAATTAAAGAGAAACATGCTGAAGTAGTGGATCTCCCCTTCCTTTCCCCTTCCTATTTGGGTATGTCGGAAGCGTTAGGCGTTAACGTCGCTGACATGCTGGACTTTATTAATATATATATGTATATATTATGTAGTTTATTAATTTGTGTATATATATTATATAATTGTATTATATTTATGGTTTATTAGTATTTCTGTTCTTGTATTCACCTTTTCTCTCTCTTTATTGCACCTACCACTATTTGTCTCACCATCACCCTAAGGTTGACTGGTAGAGAATGCCTAAGGCATTAAGTCCGCCTCTGTACGTTTGTGCATAAAGTGTTAAAATAAAAAATAAATAAATAAATAAACATGAAGCAAATACAGCGAATATAGTGTCGCATATAATAGACTGCGGTATTAATGTTTGACATTTCGCCCTATTTATCTTATTTTTATTTATTTTTAATTAGACATTATTCATTTTTGATTTGATGTTTTTTATTTTTATTAATTTGATGTTTGACATTTAACTTTTAATGTATGTTTGGAATTTCATTTTATCAAAGTGTTTGTAAGAATGGTTTTTATGTATTTTTTTTTAAATTATTTTAATTAATTTATTTATTTTATTCTAAAGGTGAATGATATGTTTATGATATGGGTTATGTACTTACCTGAAATATTTTTTTTTTTTTAAAGGTTGGTTAAGGTGGGAGCTCGGTTCCGGCCTTAGCCTTTTAACATAACCTGTCCGTGTCAGAGTGCCCTACAATGACGAGTACGCTTCGCTCGCTCTTGGTTGTTGCTCTTGGCGTAGTAAAAAAAAACGAATTAGTTTAAATGTACAGTGATAAAATGAGAAGTTTGATCACGAATCTTTTCTCGTTTAAATTTAGAGTTTATTTATTCTTTCCAGCCTTCTAAGAACCGCGTAGGATTGGACCAGCATATACGCAATGTGCACAAAGGGAGACCCAACAATAAGATGTGTCATCACTGCGGCAAAGGATTTCCTGTGAGTATACTTACCAAAAAACGTGTTGCGCCGACCCCAAATAAAACGGGATAAGGGCAGGAAGATGATGATACTTCTACTACACTCTACACCGTTAATTTTGATCGTTTTAATTCCGCGGAGGGTCAATTCGGTACATGAAACCCTATCGGTTCGTAAAGATAAAAATGAAAAATAAAGTACTTTTTATTAAAATTCGAATTAATTTACCTACGCGTGTACGAAATTAATTTCTTTAAGTAAACGTCCGCTGATCGAGGCCAATGAACTGTAGGTAGTTAGTACGCAACGACAAATAACTACCTATAAGGTCATTGACTCGTTTACTTAAAGAAATTACTTTCGTACATGCGTAAATTAATTCGAGTTTAAAGAAAAAGTAGTTTATTTTTTAATTCTATCTTTACAAATCGATAGGGTTTCATGTACCGAATTGACCCTCCGCGGAATTAAAACAACCAAAATTTAATGGTGTATAATACATGCATAATATATTTAGTATCACCATTGCACCCGTGCGAAGCTGGGGCGAGTCGCTAGCTATAGGTAAATCACACATAGACACAACAAATGATGATCCTAATCATACAAACATTTGTCATGAGTGGGAATCGAATCCACGACCTCCAGCATAGCATTTAGGGTTACTAATCACTAGACCAATAGGCCAATCGATTTTGATGTTTCGAATTGTTTTTAACCTAAATATTTTTTCCAATTTTACAGACTAAAGTGCAGTTGGAGTCACATATTCGTTCGCATACGGGAGAACGGCCCTTCATATGTGAATACTGTCCCACCACATTTTCGCAGCAATCTAACTTATATAAGCATAATAGACAGGTTAATATTTTTGATTCTATTTTTTTTCCACATAGGCCTATAGTACGCGGCAAATAACTTGAAGCATTTGCTATGGTTACGCGCCCTCACTTCGTATGAGACCCAAAAATCGGTAATAATCCACGTCACACAAGTTGAACCTTCATGGCGGTAGATCGAGGTGTAACTCATTGCAAATGGTTCAACTTATTTGCCGCGTAGTATCTATCATTGAGCGGCCCCCGATTCCTGCCGCACTAATTAAAAACGCAATAATGAATGATTTTTGTAAAATTTAGTCACTCATGGTTTCGGATTTCTCGTAATAAGCTCTGTATAGTTATTTAATTCCTAAAAAAAAAAACTACAATAACCTTCTTACTGCACTTTTGATTAGTGCGGTACATTACTATGTGTAATTTATTTCATCACCACTGCTCTCAAAACGGTGAAGGAAAACATCGTGAGGAAACCGGCATGTCCTAGAAACAAAAATCGAAGACATGTGACATCCACCAACCCGCACTGGGCTCGCGTGGTGGATTACGGCCCTTTCCCTCTCCTAGAGAGGAGGCCTGAGTCTCAGCAGTGGGAACATTATAAGGTGGATTATGCTATATTGTTATTATGCTTCATGGGCACTTATAAAACGTCAGAAGCTAGCGCACGGTTCCAATTGGTCGTTTCTTATGGAGAAGAACCGGCAAGAAACTCCATGGTTACTCTTTGATTTCTTTGAGGACAGTGTGGGCCAGTCAGTATTGTAGGTATTCAAAAATACAACAAAAATAATAATTATAATCTACCTAAAAATAATGCGTTAAATTATAAACAGTAGGTTAAGATTCATAAATCTTTCAATAGTTTACAATCTCGAGAGATAGATAATAATCTAAAGTGGGTGATATACCACGGTTTTATACAACGTTGGTTTTACTCATGGCTCGTCGGTGCTGATCGACTAGCGAGTAAAACAGTTTTGAACGACGAGCCGAGTAGAAAATGAAGCAACACGACGAGCCGCGAGCCAGGCTCGTCGTTCGTATTGCAATAATACACCGACGAGCTTTACCGACGAGCCATAAGACCGCGGTTTTACTCGCTCGTAGATCAGTGGTGTTATTCTCTAAGAAAACGCAGCATTGCCACAACGATGAACATCCAAATAGGATACATTGAATTAACAATCAAATGATTTTTTGTTAATTTAATTTTTATTTGTTTAATTATTAACTCTTTTTATTTAGTGTTTTATAATTTAACTAGCTTTTGCCCGCGGCTTCGCTCCCGCTCTACCCTATACCCATAAATGAGCAGGTCCTGATTTTTTTTAAAAATAATTTACAGGATAAAATATATCATATATCCTTCTCCTGGCTCTAAGCTACCTCCCCACTAATTTTCAGCCAAATCGGTTCAGCCGTTCTTGAGTTATAAATAGTGTAACTAACACGACTTTCTATTATATATAGATGTGTTTAGGTTCTCAGCACTTCCTTCTTTCTGGTTAAATATTATTTGTTGCGCGCTGCGTTTTTTTAGAGAATTTTACGGTGACCTACCAAACCAAACATATTTTGTTTCTATTTCAGGTACATCTGAACATAAAATCGAAACGCTATCCTATTGCAAAGCGGAAAGAAGACAAGCTACCCGATGTGCCCATATTGGATCATTCTCAGCCCCTAGATCAATATAGGCCGGTACCAATACTGCATTATACTACGGAAAAAGTGTTTAGCATGTGAATATAATATAATAATAGAGCTCCATTTAAAAATTGGAAATTAAATTTAAATAAACAGTTCTCAGTTTGTCACTTGAATCCATGGTTCCTATTGTCTGGGTGTAATTTATCTATATTACGTTTGTATTTAGAAATATACACCGTTAAATTTTGGTCGTTTTAATCCCGTGGAGGATCGATTCGGTACATGAAACCCTATCGATTTGTAAAGATAAAATTAAAAAATAAAGTACTTTTTTTTAAACTCGAATTAATTTACGCATGTACGAAATTAATTTCTTTAAGTAAATGAGTCAATGACCTTGTAGGGAGTTGTTGGTCGTTGCGTACTAACTACCTACAGTTCATTGGCTTCGATCAGCTGACGTTTACTTAAAGAATCAATTTTGTATACGCGTAAATTAATTCGAGTTTAAAAAAAAGTACTTTATTTTTTAATTTTATCTTTACAATTCGATAGGGTTTCATGTACCGAATCGACCCTCCGCGGGATTAAAAACGACCAAAATTTATCGGTGTATATTATGTAAATATTTAGAAATATATAAGTATGTTTATCAGTTGTCTAGTACTCATAGCACAAGCTCTGCTTAGTTTGGGACTAGATGGCGTTGTGTGAAAGGGGCCATTCAAGTATTCTTAGAGCTTCAGTGTGTTGCAGCGTGCATTCGAACTATATCGTGAGTACCAGTATAGTTTCGTGGCATAAGTGTAGAACTACATTAGACACATTGGCCACGTACGCAAGTCTGGGCGCGTCGGTTTCCAAACATTTTATATGGTAACTATTAACTAGGCTTGTAAAGCTAAATTAGATTTTTTTACCACAACTATCACACAACGCCGTCTAGTCCCAAGCTAAGCAGAGCTTGAGTTATGAGTATTAGACAACTGATAAGCATACCTATATATTTCTAAATACATATTATAGATAAATTACACCCAGACATAGAACAAATGATCGTGCTGATCACACAAACAATTGTCCTGGGTGGTAATCGAACTCACGCTCTCTGGCAAAGCAGTCAGGGCCACTAACTACTAGACCAACAGGCCAGTCAAATCCACGCTACGCGACGTGACGTTAGGTACAAATCTGGCGTGGCCCACGTGTGCTTCAGTCTATTTTAGTTCCAGCATTAATCGCACATCCATTTGTCGAGCTCACGCAGCAGTGTTGGGCAATATGTAATCTAGCTACTGATTAATAACTACGACTACATATATATATTTTTTTTTATGGTAGGTAAAATCATCCAATGACAAATCCCGCCCTTGGGCGGAGCGGGAAGTAGTGTCAGACTCTTACTGACTAAAAACCTACCCCGTTCCTTCGTAGCCTATCGTGCCGGGGCCGGGTATTCCTTTCGGAAGTTAACCCATGACCCCAGTAGGCTTCGACCCTGCCTGCCTGCAGTTAGCAGGCTGGGCCTCTTCGGTGTCATGACAGCTCCTTGAAGCGCGCGGGAACAGAACGCGCCGTCGACGACTTGGGCTCGGTCCGGCCGGTTACCGGACGATCAGACAGCGTGCTACCCATTGCACGCCGTCCGCAAGCCCGCGCCTACGGTGGCACTACGACTACTTAATGTTATTAGTAATCAAAACTACAAACTAAATAATCGTAAAAAGTAGTTAAACATTTTGATTACTAACTACAAATTGTAGTTGCAATCACGATTACGAGACTACTTTTTATAACTACACATTTAAAGTTCGATTTTTTGATTACTTGAGGAGTGATTTTTCAAAAGGCCTTATTTCCACCAGAGCCAAATTTTCAGTAGAGCCAAATATCTGTGAGATATGCAAAGGTTGTACTATAACTTTTGAAAGTAGTCAAAATAAGTGTGCATTAGTTGTTCTGAACATATGGCATTTAAAAAAAATAGTTTTATATACTTGTATTGTTTTTATCTTAAATTAAATTTTGGAAATATGACCTTTTGTTTGCTACAACAGGAAATAAGGCCTTTTGTATAAAGTGAATAGGAAATATGCCCCTTTGTTGCACACCAATTTGGAAATAAGGCTTTTTGTACAATTCAGAATGAGTAGGTTAGGTAAAAAACAACTAGATAGCGGTGTTACTTAAAATATTAAAGAATTGTTGTTAGGAAATAAATTGTTTATTCACAAAATGGGACCATAACAAATTTAAATTCTAAGGTTCAACAAATCATCTGGTTCCTTGCATTCACATGCCATTGTAGGATCATGCAGGTCATGCTCATCTTCCTGCAAAGTGCTTAGAACATCATCTAAAATATTTTTATACCAGCCCAGATTATCCATGTTTCTCCAGTCATCTCCAAATTGTTTTTTTAGTAGATTATCCACGTCATTCTTTTTCTTTGCTGAAAGAGGTATCAGCGCATGTGGTAATGTCGAAATTTCTGAAGGAATTCTTTTACCATGTTTTAATAGAGAAACTGACTCTTCAGAACCAGACTGAAATCTGTAATGTTCATATCCAGTCACTTTGCAGCTCAATACTTTCCTTAAAATAGGTTGTTTTCTTTGACCAATTTTAGCTAAATAGGAAATATGCCGTTTTGTATGAAATTTCTTAACACGGTTAAAAAACAAGCAGGAAATACGGCGTTTTGTTAATTTTCACACTGCCTGTCTACCTACGGGTGGAAATGTGCCAGTTTGTTTGACATTCTACTTTTGATGCGCCTTTTACTATAGGAAATAAGGCGTTCTGAACTAAGCAAATGCCAGTTCCAGTTGCGATTTTGACTAGACTTCACGATTCCGTCGAAATCTACATCAAAGTAAAAAATGGAAATAAGGCCTTTTGAAAAATCACTCCTCACTTGTCAATCAAAACGATAATGATATTATGTAATATAATAAGGACATAATTAAACACCTATGACTTCAAGTCCTGTATTCAATTATTCGTGAAAGTAAACATACATGAATTTTCATACGTTCAGTTTCAGGTTTTTTATTTAAATTAAATTTTAGAGCTAGATTCAGTTGTAATAAGTCAATAATTTCATCACTTTTCATGTATACTTAATTTCAAAATATAAGTTCTTAGTACTCAAATAATAATCGGTAATCATGACTACTAGATTACAGCAATCAAATTAACATCTACTTCGTGTAGTTTGATTACTGTAGTTAAGTTAAATGTAATCATAACTACATGTAATCAAACTACACGTAGTTAAATACTTTCAATAGTAATTTGTAATCTGATTACAGAATAGTAGTTAACTGCGCCCAACACTGACGTAGGATACTCGGTGACAGCATGTAAACGTACTAAAATCTGTGTAATTCCAGAAGTAGTTAATCCAATGAAATTATAATTTTTATTTATATAAAATGTATCTAATTTTTGTATTGTGATATACTATAAATCATATTTAAAATCATTTAAATGTGTTTCATTTTATCCTTTTATAAATTATTCTAGCTTTTGACCGCGCTCTACCCTATTCTACCGGTATACACTACTCTACAGGTTTTGGTTTCTTTTTATTATTTAATGGGATAAAAATTATCCTATGCCCGTCTCCTGGTCTTAATCTACCTTCCCACCAATTTTCAGCAAAATCGGATCAGCCGTTCTTGAGTTTTAAATAGTGTAACTAACACGACTTTCTTTTTAACCGACTTCGAAAAGGAGGAGGTTCTATGTTTGGCTATGTATGTTGTTCACCGATATCTCGGTCAATTGTGGACCGATTTCGAAAATTTTTGTTTTTATTAAAAGATTATACTCTCGAGTTGGTCCCATAGAAATATTATTTTGATCTGATGATGAACTACGAAGATATAGAACGGAACTCTTCAAAAAACCTTAGCAGAACTTTCGTAACAAGTAAAATTGCTTTGTTTATACATGTAGTCGGTGGCTGATTAAAGGAAAATGGGGAGGGGGTACATAGAACTGATCTGATGATGAAGACGGAAGGTAGGTATGAGCCGGAACTTTGTAATAAATCAGTGTATCCTAGCCGTGTTTGGTATTATTAGAATCGTCATGATGATTTGATGATGGAACCGAATGGCGGAAGGTATTCCTACAGGTACCAAAAAGTTTAAAATAAAAAACTTTTTACAAAAAAAATACAACCGACTTCAAAAACCACCAAAAAGTGCAAAATAACTTTCAATTTCAGAAGTCGGTGTTAAATAACGAAGAGACCAAACTATTATAGAAACAGCAGAAGCAAGTTATTTTGTACTTTTTGGTGGTTTTTGAAGTCGGTTGTATTATTTTTTGTAAAAAGTTTTATATATATATAAGAATAGCGACCCGCCCCAGGTTCACACGGGTGAAAAGGTGATATTAAATAAGTATATTATGCATGTATTGTACCTTCCTTAAACAAACCTTCCTCTTGAATCACTCTATCTATTAAAAAAAAACCGCATCAAAAGATCTAAGCATACATAGGGACAGACAGCGGGAAGAGACTTTGTTTTATACTACGAGTATGTGTGATAGTGCTTGACTGTCGTTGTTGGTGAATCGCACTAGTTTATTGAGTATGAGCCTATTCATTCTAGCCTTGAAGACACGTAAATTATAATTGGACGAGAGAACCGCAGCAGGAAAATTGTTTCAAACCTTCGATGTACACGGTATAAACGACGAGCCGAAACTTTTAGTCCGGACCGCAGAGGTGTTAACAATGTGAAAATCAAAAGAGTTGAACATTTTAAATATCTGGGAAATATATTGTCGTCTGACCTGAGAGACGATGCAGAGATGCTTAGATTTAAGTACCTACTCGTAGATCAAATTACGAGTATGTTCCATGGAGCCGCGTGCCTGGCGACAAGAAAGAACTTGTTCACGCCGCTCGGTCGTTTTGCGTGTTGCCATTGGTGAGCGAAAAAGAATATGGCCGAGTCGAGCCCTTTACATACAGTAAAATAAAATATAAATAGTAAGAGAAAAAAATAACATAAAAATATAAAAGGGCTTGGCCCAGGCAATGCGTGTCAGTCAGTCAATCGATCGTAGTGTTTGTATTCTCTCCGCAGTCGAACAAAATTGTTAAAGACTATTTATAAGTCTACGTCAAAGCAAATGTAAATAATTACAAAAATAAAAATTTATATACCTACTTGCACCGAACTTAAATTAAATCTACAGTCCATTCGCCACAATAAACAATTCTGACATACATAACATTTGTAAGGTTTTTCACCAGTGTGAACTCGACTATGTAAAGCTAATTTGGAAGAGTTAATAAAACTACGCTCGCATATATTACATTTGTAAGGTTATGTTGCTATTATGTTGTTTTAATTGAAAAGATCTAGCAAAACTACGCTGACATACATCAATTTGTAAGGTTTTTCACCAGTGTGAGCTCGAACATGGTATTTTAATTTAGAAGGGCAAATAAAATTTTGCTGACATAAACCAAATTTGAACGGTTTTTCATCAGTGTCTATTCGATTATGTTGTAGTAAATTAGAAGATTGACTAACACTACTTTCGGATGTGTGAGGCTCTTTGATCTTAGCAACAGATTCGGACGTACTAGTTTCAGTTGTCCGGATAATTTTAGAGTCTGATAGGTTCATCGTTTGATTGGCAGGAATTGTGTCTTCTAGTTTTCTTTTTAATGTTGGGTTCTTCACGACGTCGGCTCCTGTGGTAACAATAAATCTGATAAGTACAGTCGTTGCAATTTGGGGGATACATAATAATATGATTATAAATAAAATACATTAGTTTCATAATCGACTTTAACATATTTTATATAGTTTTGGGAAGTAAATATTCAACAGAAAAAATAAACGTTTTGGAACACATTCATTGTGTATACAGCTAAGGAATGGAATTCCCTGCCAGAGTCTGTGTTTCTTGATGGCTACAACCCGGGAATCTTCAAGTCAAAAATAAATAGGTTGGTTAAATCGACCTCTATTGTCGACCGCATCGTCCCTTTCCATCAGGTGAGATTGTGGTCAAGCGCGAACCTATTAAAAATAAAAAAGAACGAAGCGAGCATGAATATTAAATTCACCAGGCGTAAGCTCCACCTTGTGGGAATCCGGCCGCTGTGGCGACACTTGGGCCAAGTCAACAGTGGTTTAAATAATGACCTTTTCTTTTTAGGTGGAAAATAATTTAATGACTTCTCCTGCTCTAGGGCGGAGCGAGAGGGCAGGGCAGACTTTTACTGACTAAAACCACTATGTTCCATCTTTGCTTTGTGTTCCGGGACTCCGGGTTTTTATTTCGGAAGTTAACCCCATAGCCCCAGTAGGCATCGGCTTTGCTAGGTTCATACCGTTTTGCCGACATCTCTTTGAGACCCGCATTAAACATTACACACCGTTAACGATTTCGAGTTCGAGTTTATCATTACATTATGAAGGGACAAATTCACAAAAATAGCAGTTGTTCAGAGTTAATTCATTTGATTTCAATACAAACCTAGATATTAATCACCTAGGTAGCTGTGTAATGACGTCATAATCGTGTAAGAGCGGTTATATGGGAATAGTATCACGGATAGGGAGCTGATTGAATGATGACTGACTGATTGATTGCTGACTGACTGATTGAATTGATGAAAATGATTTTCATATAATTAAATCCTTAACTACTTATCCTATTATTATTTTCTTACTCTTATTTCCGATTACTATTGATGTAAAAGATACGCAGATAATATTGGTTTTTATTATCAACAGGTAGTTGAACATGATAAAGGTATAACTACCGACGACAGGCATAAAATACAATTCCCCAAATTAAATATTTAATTTATTACACAAACAATATTATTATTACACAAACAATATTATTATTACTTTAACAATAACTTATTTATAGACTATAACTTTTGAACTCCAAACCGCAGAATATTGACGTGGCTCAGAAGGCTGCCCAGCTTATGTGGGACTGGGCTGCACATGTCTGCCGCATGCCAAACTAGCGGTGGCCCAGTAAAACACAAAGTTGGTACCCTGAAATCGCACGACGTGGTCGCGGCATACTAAGAAGGAGATGGCGGGACGACTTAGATGCTTTCCTTATGCATTGGCAAGAAGTGGCTCAAAGAGAGAGAGGAGAAAGGCCTTTGCCTAGGAGTGGGACATAATTATATAATAATTTTTGGAGCGTTTGCATTTTGTAGAGGTAACAAGGCATTACATGTGCAAAAAAGCGTATGTCATGATCGAACGGATGACTGCCACGAAAATGTGAAATTTGCAAGTGAGCGACAATTTACTGCAGGCAGTCAAAATGTAGTGGGGCCTAAGCAAAAGTGGTAAGCGAAACAATCCTGTTTTGTGTGCTCGGCAAAGGTCATATGCTGGCCTAGAACTTCATCGAGGTATTTAGCTTTTTCACAAGGGATAGGCTTGCCACATGTGGTGATCAGAGAAGGCATGAAAGGGTCTTCCACAGTCTTGAATAGAGGACTGCCTAGAGGATTGTTAAATAATAATGTGTTTTTAACCTCAATTCTAAATTTTCGGAGCCATTTTCCCAAAATGTTTGCGGAAGATTGGAAATTGCGAGCGATAGCGTCTCAATCAGAAAAGTTAATGGCCATGCCTTGCCAATCGGCATTGGTAAATAACGTGAAAACTAGGAGAAATCAGTACTGAAACATGAGGGACCCTTGCTGCCATGAGGTGAGAGGAATGCCAGGACTCTCTCTATGAAAGCCGAAGGTACGACTTGACAGACTCGCAAGATGGGTACAAGACAATCTGGACTGGAACATCGAGTTGATATCTATAAATATAAATAAAAGAAAGACGTGTCAGTTACGCATAACTCAAGAACGTTGGACCGATTTCGCTGAAAATTGGTGGGAAGGTAGCTTAGAACCAGGAGAAGGAGATAGGATCGGATTTTTATCCCGTTAAGTAAAAAAAATATCCGAAACCTGCTTTTTTATTGGGTAGAGTAGAGTGGAGTAGGGTAGAGCGGGAGCAAAGCCACGGGTAAAAGCTAGTAGCTTATATATTAAATCATTGTGATAACTTTTTTGAAAGCTTTGGTTTAATTAAAGATGGTTATGTTACTTACTAATTAAGAGGTTTTTAAAATCGACATCTCATAAATTTTTTTTTCCACAAAAATTACAATAATGACTGGTTATTGTTTTGTTACTTATTATTCTTAACAATTTAAGATTCATCTCGTTCCCGCTGAGCTGTTTTTTATATCGATATATATGTCCAAGAATATAGGTCGATGGTTTTTTAAAAACCTTTCTTTTAGAAACAAAACTTTGCCGACTTAGATCACATTTGAACTTTTTCACCAGTGTGACCTCGAAAATATAGTTTTACTTGAAAAAATTGATCATAACTACGCTTGCATACATCACATTTGTAAGGTTTTCACCAGTGTGAACTCGAATATATCGTTTAAATTCAGTAGATTGAGCATAACTACGCTGACATACATCATATTTGAACGGTATTTTACCAGTATGTATTAAAACAGTATGTATTAAACTATGTCTGTAAAAATTTCCCTTATCACTGAATCTGCGACATATCACATTTGTAAAGTTTTTTATTTTCACCAGTGTGTATTCGAATATGTTTCTTTAATACGCATGTGCGGAATTAATTTCTTTAAGTAAACGAGGCAATGACCTTGTAGGTAGTTATGGGTCGTTGCGTACTAACTACCTACAGTTCATTGGCCTCACTCAGCTACCGTTTACTTTGTTGACCGCGGGATTAAACCAACCAAATTTAACGGTGTATATAAACACAAGTGTCTCTAATTGCATACTCGTGCACACAAAGCACAAAAAGCACACAAAGTGTGGTCTTTTCGTACCATTAGGTAAAATTAAAACTTTGCAGACATACATCACATGTCTAAGGTTTTACACCAGTGTGAATTCGAATATGTCTTTTTAAGGTTGAAGATTGAGTAAAACTGCGCTGACACACTTCACAATTGAAGGGTTTATCAGCAGCATGTATTCGAATATGTTGGTTTAAATTACTCCTATCACTAAAACTGCGCTGACATAAATCACATTTGAAGGGTCTTTCACCAGTGTGAACTCGAATATGTAGTTTTAATTTAAAGGAGCTAGTAAAACCACGCTGACATACATCACATTTGTAAGGTTTTTCACCAGTGTGAATTCGAATATGTTGTTTTAATTTAGAAGAACAATTAAAATCACGCTGACATACATCACATTTGAAAGGGTTTTCATCAGTGTGAACCCGAATATGTCGTTTTAATTCAGTAGATTGAGAATAACTACGTTGACATATATCACATTTGAAACGGTTTTCATTAGTGTGAACTCTGATGTGAAGTTTTAAGTGGGAAGATTGGTTAAAAATACGTGGACATACATCACATTTGAATGGTTTTTTACCAGTGTGTATTAAACGATGTCTGTTGAAATTTGCTTTAACACTGAAACTGTGCTGACAAATATCACATTTGTAAGGTTTTTCACCAGTGTGTATTCCAGTATGTTGTATTAAATTAGAAGGTTGGCTGAAACTACTCTGGCATGTCGTAGTGATAGGCTCTTTGATCTTAGCAACACTTATGGACGTACTAGTTCCAGTTGTTTGGTTAATTTTCGAGTCCGATAGTAGATTCATCGTTTGCATGACTGGCATTGTTTCTTTTATTTTTAGTGTTGGGTTCTTCGGGACGGCCGCTCCTGTAAAAGGTAAGATATATTATAGTTATTCATACTTTGGAAGATGCACATGAATCAAAATAATACAGATTAATTATCTACAGTTTCTTTGTCGACTTAAGCATATACAGAGAAATAAGGATTCAAGAGCGAACGGTGTGAGCTTGAATATTTTATCACCACGCTTACGATTGGTAAGTACTATTAGTAAGTATTATTTCTGCTTGGTAAGTACTATTTCTGCCTTGAAGAACTTTACCTTAATGCCTTTTGTTCTTTTAATAGGATCTCGATCTCGGAGATTTTGAAAGTCTGGAAGATGTTTTTTCATATTATTTAAATTCGACTGACCTTTTTGTAAAAATAAGACTGTAGTATGATTATAGTCAAATCAAGATATTTCTACCGAGTACCTTAAAAATACGGTAACAAACTCAAATTGTTACAAACAAAAACTATTATGATTTAGTGGGTATGTAAGACTATTTTAATAAGTGGACTAGTTTTTTTTTTGCCCACAACTATCACACAACGCCGTCTAGTCTAAAGCTAAGCAGAGCTTGTGTTATGAGTACTAGACAACTTATAAATATACTTATATGTTTCTAAATACATACATATCACAGATAAATAACACCAAGACACAGAACAAATGATCGTGCTCATTACACAAACATTTTTCCTGGGTGGGGAATTGAACCCACGACCTCCGGCATAGCACTCAGGGCCACTAACTACTAGACCAATAGGCCAGTCTAGTCTAGTTGAATAAGTTAAAGAAGAAACTTGTTTAATAAATTCTAAAACTTAAGATTTTACCCTATGTTACTCTCTGTTGTGACTATTTTCAAAACTATTTTTTCCATGTTCCATAGAAAAAAACATTTTGAAAAAAAAAAACTCGTTTTGTTGGGTGAGAACCTGTGTCATGCGGAAGGTGATGACGTCGTGAGGCCTTTCCACGCCTGAAAGAGGGAACTTACTGCCATAATTATGGCGTGCCCAACAGCGCAGGTACAGGCGCAATGTTATGTGATAAAGTGCATAAACAGACATACAATTGCCGAAATTCCAAGAGTTGCTGTCATTTATCGAAATGTTCCATGGTTTATTTACAAAGTTCTTCATCAGGTTTTCACCAAATTTAAATGGAACCTCCTCGCAGACTAAGGGCCAAATTCACTAAGAAACTAATCGCGATTATATAAAACAAAACGCAGTTTGAGCGCCTAATCGAGATTATAGCTTCATTTTGCGTTTCACCGCTATGAATTGAACCTAGTTTACGCTAAACTCAGTTTCAATTCTTTTGTTGTCGCCCATGTTTACGACACGGGTCTTTAAACTAGATTACGCTGAGCTCAGTTTAGTTGAACTGAGTTTTTATATTGAATGATGAAATCAGCTCTAAGAGTCAAATTCACCAATAAATTAAACGCGATTATACAAAATAAAACGCAGTTTGAGCGCCTAATCGAGATTATAGCTTCATTTTGCGTTTCACCGCTATGAATTGAACCTAGTTTACGCTAAACTCAGTTTCAATTCTTTTGTTGTCGCCCATGTTTACGACACGGGTCTTTAAACTAGATTACGTTGAGCTCAGTTTAGTTGAACTAAGTTTTTATATTGAATGATGAAATCAGCCCTAACTCACAGAAACAAAAAGTAAGCTAACTGTATCTTAATTATTTATTTATTTATAACTTTATGCACTAAAAATACAGTGTGCAAAGGCGGACTTAATGCCTTAGGCATTTTCTACCAGTCGACCTTAGGGTGGTGCAGAGACATAACATGGCAGGTGCAACTTAAAAGAAGACAGACAGAAAGGACAAAAGAACAATAATAAATATAGATACATACATACAAATAAAGAACGATATTGTGAAAAGACGAATACAACAAATCAAGAGTGTGATGATTCTACCAACTTCTTGCGAATGTGATCTCGTGCTTGTACTTTAAAGGACAACCGACTGGTTGCCGTCCTGACATTCAGAGGGAGCGCATTCCAAAGGGAGATCGCCTGGACAAAATAATTATAATCACCAAATGTGAACCGATTCGTCAAAAATCGGTTCATATTTGGCGAAGATGAATGAATGAATAGGTGAATGAGATAAAAAAAAAAATGAGGACTCGACAACCTCCTCCCATCTTTGTAAAATATTATATGTGTTTCCCCTCGAATTACAACTATAGACAAAAAAAAAACAAAGAAAAAAACTATAATACCACAACAAAACAAAATTTACTTACGATCATAGAGCCTAGAGTGAGTTTGTTTAACGGACGTAGCGACAGCTATAGCGTCACATAAGAGCTGAACTACGAAATCCATCATGGCGCAATTAAAGTTTTCCTCACGAATCGAACATATACAACAGCCCGAATTATACAATAAATTATCTTTTGGGCTGTTACACAGATCAGAAAATACATCCGCCTGGTCGGAGGATCCTCCTTTTCAATACTTTTACGGTTTGATACTTTTTTTTTTATGGTAGGTAAAATCATCCAATGACAAATCCCGCCCTTGGGTGGGGCCGGAGATAGTGTCAGACTCTTACTGACTAAAAACCTACCCTGCTCCTTTTATTGCCTTCATTCCAGGGCCCCGGGGTATATTTTCACATAACCCTTGGCCCCAGTAGGATTCGGCCCTGCTGGGCTCCTACAGTTTGCTGACAACTCCTTCAGGCGCGCGGGAACAGTGCGCGCCGTAAACGACTTGGGCTCGGACCGGTCTGTTACCGAACGGACAGACATTGGTACATGGTACATGTAACACTATCGATTTATAAAGATAAAACAAAAACAATAAAGTATTTTTTTTCTAAAAATCAAATTAATACGCATGTACAAAATTAATTTCTTTAAGTAAACGAGTCAATGACCTTGTAGGTAGTAGTCGGTCATTGCAAACTAACTACCTACAGGTCACTGAACTTGCCCAGCTGACGTTTACTTTGAGAAATTTATTTCGTACATGTGTAAATTAAATCGAGTTTAGAAAAAATATACTTTATTTTTTAATTTTATCTTTATAAATCGATAGTGTTTCATGTACCGAATCGACCCTCCACGGGATTAAAACGATCAAAATTTAACGGTTTATACGTATGACAAACTCCGCTCCAAGCTCTGAACCAACCAGAGAGCCGAACGCGGTGAATATTTCGGATTCCTAAAACAGTGTAGGAACTTCAATAAAATGCACAAAGACAACAAGCTAAATACATCCCACCTGCAGCTACCTGGCCCTACTAAACCGGTCTTTGTCGATGAGTCACTGACAAGCTTGGGGAGACGACTAGCATACCTGGCCAGACTGTTTGTTATGGAACACAAATACCATAGTACATGGACTTCTTATGGTAAAATTTTTATCAAAAAAACCCATGATTCACCAGCGCTGCGTGTGGACTGCGAACTAGATCTGAAAAAGATTATAATTAAGTGACTATACTATGTCAATTTACTATGTTTGCTTTGTACTTTTTATGTTACATTATTTTATATCTTTAAGTCTTACAATATAAGGTATTACACAATACTCCACAATAAAACACTCAACACATTAATAATAATAACACAAACATCTAAAAATTATAACTTTCCTACACTTTTTTCACACATACATAGGGTGAACCGTACATACGCGACGCAACAACATATCCATATAATACACACGTCTCCAATTTTCCACAGTGCTACAACACCATTTTATACAATTATTATTTGTTATCCATCTGTTACATATAACTATAATACATTATATACAAATTCATCATTATATTACATTTGCTTGACTAATTTTCAATCTACTCATGAGGTATTAATCGTCACAACTTTTTATAACTCTGCAACTTTAAATCACACTTACTTTCCACATAATTACAGTCTATTGCCATGCTCGAATTCACCTACTTACTTAATTTATCAAAATTCGATAGCACAAACCAAATTAATAGCGATCTAGATAATTTTGTTATAGCGGATTCATCCACTTGCGAAATAGAAGAGTGTCCTAATCTAATTAAAAGGCCACACTCTAGCCTAAAAATAATACACCAGAACATCCGTAGTGTCAATCGTAATTATCCTAGCCTGTTAACCCTTCTTAAAAGATCAAATACTGAATGGGATCTTATCATACTCACGGAGTGTTGGCTACGCCACTCTCACAACATTCCTGCAATAGAAGGCTTCGACTTTGCTAAAACTGAAAATAACATCACCCAAAATGAAGGGGTCATCGTGTACTTCAAAGATAACTTAAGTCCAATAATATCGGAACCAACCATTCTTGATGCCAATTGTATTACAATAAAAGTAGACAGCAATACCCTCGTCGTTGCAATATACAGACCACCTGGTAATAAAAACATTAACCCGTTTCTCGAATCTCTCAGTAATCTTTTAAGTGGCTTAAACTTCCCTAATATCATACTCATTGGCGATATTAACGTGGACATAACTATTAACACTAACGATGCTAACTCTTCATCCTACTTAAATCTACTAGCTTCCAGAGGTCTTTTACCTGCCCACCAGTTACCAACACATAGTAAAACTTGTTTAGATCACGTCATGCTAAAAAGTAGACTCCCTGCCTTTTGCTATGTCGCTGAGACGTCTATTACCGACCATGACAGTGTGATACTTGTGCTTGAAAACTACCACCATCCGACTATAACATCTACCATTAAGAAAGTTAACTACATAGGTCTTGACAACGATATGCAAAATATATGCCTCAACTCCATCTACGAAACAACTGATGTAAATGTAGCTACTTCATTGTTAGTCAATGACTTAAACTCTGTATTACTAGCTAACACACAAACCGTTTCCATTTCCAATCGCAAGAGGATTAAAAAGCCCTGGATAACAACTGGTCTATTGAGATGTATGAAAAATCGAGACAAACTCCACATAAAATCTAAAAAAAATCCTAATGATGAAATCAGCAAGATCACCTACAAAAGGTACAGAAATTTTTGCAACTGGCTACTAAAAAAATTAAAAACGGACTATGAAAAAAACCTATTAGATAAAGCAGCTAAAACTAACAATAAAAAACTTTGGGACGCTGTAAAACAAATAACACACTCTAACAAAAAATCAAACTCAGCAATGGACCTTATATCCACCCCTAACCCCTCTACCTCTGTCAATGCAATAAACAATTTTTTTGTGTCTATTGGCAAAAACCTTGCTGAAAACATTCATGACGGAAATCCATCTATCTGCATACCACACGCTAACTCTTGTCCTTCCTCTTTCGTTTTGTTTCTCACTGATGAAGATGAGGTTCGTCAGTGTATCCTAAATCTAAAAAAAGTCAATACAGTTGGACGAGATAATATCTCAGGAGCTTTTCTCAAAAGATACCTCACTATCCTAGTCCCGCCCTTAACGTACATCTTCAACTTAATGTTCCACAGTGGTGTTTTTCCGAAGCAATTTAAACTTGCTGAAGTAATCCCAATTTACAAGAGTGGTGACAGAGACTGTGTCAACAACTACCGACCCATCTCTATACTTTCTACTCTGTCTAAACTAGCTGAAAAACTTATTAACAAGCGTCTAATTAACTATCTTGAGACCAATTCCTTGCTGTCAAAATCTCAATTTGGTTTTAGAGCTGGAATCTCGACCAATAATGCGGTACACGAATTGATCGATCATGTTGTTAATAAACTAGACCACAAAAAGAAAGTGATAGCGATATTCCTGGATTTAGCCAAAGCTTTTGACACAGTCTCTGTTCCACTCCTACTAACTAAGCTACAAAGTATGGGGATTCGTGATACACAACTCAAACTGGTTGGGGATTACCTTGCTGACAGGCAACAGAGAGTTAGAATTGGAGAATTCATTAGTGATGACTTACCTGTTTGCTACGGTGTTCCTCAGGGTAGTGTAGTTGGGCCCACGCTTTTCCTCACCTTCATCAATGACCTGTGTGATCTGCTACTAAAAAATGGCAAAATTGTCACATTTGCGGATGACACTGCGTTGATCTTCCATGGCGACAGTTGGGATGAGGTTTACCGCCTCGCTCAATCTGGGTTCAATACTGTAACTTCTTGGCTCTATAACAACGGCCTTACTCTCAATGTCAGCAAAACTAAATTTGTACCATTCTCTATTAAAAACGTCTCATCTGCAGTTCACGAAAATTATTGCATCAAAGCCCATTATTGTTCATCTGCCCACTCCTGTTCCTGCAGTCGATTAGAAATAGCTTTTAGTATAAAGTACCTGGGAGTCATTATTGATAGTACTCTCAGCTTCAAACTCCACCTGGACCTACTATCATCCAGAACTCGAAAACTAATTTTCATTTTTAAAAATTTAAGCCGTATTGCAGATAAAAATGTCATTAAAATGGTTTACATGGCCCTCTGCCAATCCATTCTAACCTATTGCATTACTGTATGGGGTGGCACTTGTAAAACTAACTTAATAAAACTTGAAAGAGCTCAAAGAGTGGTATTAAAAGTAAGCCTGTCGTTACCTTTCTTCTTTCCTACCAAAGATCTGTACTTGCTCTCTGATGTTCTGACTGTAAGACAACTTTATATTCTGTGCTCGGCTCTAAAACAACATTCACTAATAGGGTATGATCCTTTACTTAATGCAAACAAGAGAGTCAAACACAGGGTTTGCCCAACACTTACTAATCGTAGCACTGCCTTCTCACGCAAATTCTTTGGATTTCTTGGTGGACATCTATATAATAAGATAAATAAGGAGCTAACAGTTTACCCTCTTACAAGAGCTAATTGTAAGAGGGTTATTACTGCCTGGCTTAAGACCCTCAACTACGATGACACTGAAAATCTGCTTATTGTACCATCCTAACCAACTGCGTATGCTGTCACCTCCTTCACCCCGCACACACGCACTCACACACACACTCACTCTCTCCTACACACACTCACACTGACACATACAACCTCCGGCACACTCACACTCACACTCGCGCTCACATACTCACGCACACATACTCAATTACTCACCAATTTAATTTAGTTCCTCTCACCCACTTTGTACCCCCATAGCAGTAACAATCTCACTGCACCACCTTGTACCCCCATAACAGCAACAATCTCACTGCACCTAGCTTAATCCCTCTTAATTATTACTTTGCACTGATGTTGTATACAGCTGCCACCTATTGTCCGGAGTCTGGAGAGGCTGGTAATCTGTCATACAGGTCTCCTAGTACAGAAACCAGTCTCACATAGATCACAACAATTATCGCTAATGTTTTGTTTGTTTTCTATATTGTTTGTAAAATTCTATGTGAGAGAAGAACAATAAACTTATTATTATTATTATTATTTCGATCACGATAAAAACAACTCTCACTCAGTGAATATAAAATTTCAAATCTGGATACGGATATAAGAATAATATACTGATTTCGGATGAGATTTTTTTTCGGATTTTACTCTACTTTCAGATACTTTCGGTTACGGATATAAGAAGTTAGAAATTATAAAAGTAAAATACAAATTGAAAGATTACACTTTTATTTTTAGTTTCTCCAATTCGCTACCAAACTATATAACACTACCAAGCTATATACAACACGTATTTATTCATTAATTTCTAACTGTTCTTCACAGATCATATTAAGGTTAGTCATCAACCATTTCTATAAACTATTTTAACTCCATAAATTTGGCACTTTTTCAAACTAAAATGTACGTTTTATCTTGTCTTAAGATTTAAAGTTTGCATACATAACATTTCTAAGGTTTTGAATCAGTGTGAAATCGAATATTATGTCTTTTTAATGTTGAAAGTCGAGTAAAGCTTCGCTGACACACTTCACAATTGTAGAGTTTTTCAGCAGCATGTATTCGAATATGTTTGTTTAAATAACTCCTATCACTAAAACTGCGCTGACATACATCACATTTGAAGGGTCTTTCACCAGTGTGAACTCGAAAATGTCGTTTTAATCTAAAAGAGCTAGTAAAAACACGCTGACATACATCACATTTGTAAGGTTTTTCACCAGTGTGAATTTGAACATGGCGTTTTAAAATATAAGAATGAGCATAACTACGTTGACATACATCACATTTGTAAGGTTTTTCACCAGTGTGAGTTCGAACATGTTGTTTTAAATTAGAAGATTGAGCAAAGCTATGTTGACATACATCACATTTGTAAGGTTTTTCACCAGTGTGAATTCGAACATGTTGTTTTAAATGAGAAGAAATATCATAACTGCGCTGACATATATCACATTTGTAAGGTTTTTCACCAGTGTGAGTTCGAACATGTCGTTTTAAAATATAAGAATGAGCATAACTACGTTGACATACATCACATTTGTAAGGTTTTTCACCAGTGTGAGTTCGAACATGTTGTTTTAAAGTAGAAGATTGAGCAAAGCTATGTTGACATACATCACATTTGTAAGGTTTTTCACCAGTGTGAATTCGAACATGTTGTTTTAAATGAGAAGAAATAGCATAACTGCGCTGACATATATCACATTTGTAAGGTTTTTCACCAGTGTGAGTTCGAACATGTTGTTTTAAATGAGAAGAAATAGCATAACTGCGCTGACATATATCACATTTGTAAGGTTTTTCACCAGTGTGAGTTCGAACATGTTGTTTTAAATTACAAGATTGAGCAAAGCTATGCTGACATACATCACATTTGTAAGGTTTTTCACCAGTGTGAATTCGAACATGTTGTTTTAAATGAGAAGAAATAGCATAACTGCGCTGACATATATCACATTTGTAAGGTTTTTCACCAGTGTGAGTTCGAACATGTTGTTTTAAATTACAAGATTGAGCAAAGCTATGCTGACATACATCACATTTGTAAGGTTTTTCACCAGTGTGTATTAATCTATGTATGTTTAAATTTCCCTTTCCACTAAAATAGCGCTGACAAATATCACATTTGTAAAGCTTTTTATTTTCAACAGTGTGTACTCGAATAATATGTTTCTTTAAATTACTCTTAGTATTAAAACTGTGGTGACATACATCACATTTGAACAGTTTGTCAACACTGTGTGTTCGAGAATGTTGTATTAAATTAGAAGAATGACTGAAATTATTTTGACATATGGTAGTGATAGGCTCTTTGATCTTAGCTACAGATTCGGACACATTAGTTTCAGAAATTGGAACAATTTTACTGTCGGATAGTAGATTAATCGTTTGCTTGGCTGGAATACTAGCTTCAAGTTTTCTTTTTAGTGTTGGATTCTTCGGGACGGCCGCTCCTGTGATAACAATAAAGATAAATAAGTTGTTGTTCATAGTTTGAAGGATGCATACGAATCAAAATATAGATTGTCTACAGTTTCTTTGTCGACAACATAACCTGAGAAATAAGGATTCAAGAGCGAACGGTGTGAGCTTGAATATTTTACCACCACGCCTACGATTGTTACTAATTTCTGCTTTGAAGAACTTTGCCCTAATAGGCTTCTATCCCGGGTATCCCGATCTCGGAGATTTTGAGTCTCGAAGATATTTTTTTATAATATTAAAATTCGAGACTAATATTTTAAAGACTTTTGGAAAAATAAGACTAGAGAGACCATTTTATTTTTGTTTCACGCTAATGAACTAAGCATCCAAATCAAGCTATTTCTATCGAGTACTTTAAACGCGCAGTAAAAAACTCAAATTATAAAAAACGGAAATTATCATGATAGATTTTCATCATCTATACTTTTACTGGCCATGTAAGAAACAAGTCTAATAAGTGGTTTATAACTTTAAATTTTACCCTATATTATCCTTTGTTGTCTCCATTTTCAAAATGACCTCTTCAACGTGTAAGGGGCCATTGAAGTATTACGTAAGCACTACAGGGGATGGGGGGTCTTTGCTTTGCTTATTTTTGATGGCACGGGGGACGGGGGTGTCTGGATGGTGATTACGTCAGCAGTGTATTTAACCGACTTCAAAAAGGAGGTTTTTTGTTGGTTTTTTAAACGAAAATCACTCGAAAGCAACAGACAGTCAGCCTCTATTTCCTTATTTCTAGCCTTATAATTATAACTGCTCCTCAATAACGAAACCAGAGCAAATTGAAAAATGCTTGTACCAATGTTTACGTAAGCATGAGGGGGGTGGAGTAGAGCTTTGATTACTTTTGCTGACAAGGGGGAGGGGGGGCGTATTTAAAAAAGATCTGCGTACGTAATACTTGAATGGCCCCTAAGGTAGTTTGACACAAGGAAGTTATATTTTATCCTAAGTCTTCTCTAACCTCACATTTCAGTTGTACTTATATCGTTACAATTGTCGGTTAGCCCCATAATAGTCGCATCATTTAAATCTGAGGGTAGTTATGTAATCATCTCAATTGCGTGTATTATTGTAGCCACACACGTTCCAGTTTACTTGCGCAAGTTAAGACTTGCACAAGTATACTGAAACGTGTGTTGGGCAGAAACTTGCGCAAGTATCTTCCAACACACGTTTCAGTATACTCGTGCAAGTCTTAACTTGCGCAAGTATACTGGAACGTGTGTGGCTACCATAACTCAAGCCCCAAGCGGACACCGGTGTCCGCACACCTATTGTCTTTCTATTGTGTCTCTAATTACGGTATTCAAAGAAGGGTATTACTGGATAGGACAACTTGGTCCAGTAGCTTGTTCAACTAAAAGCCTGGACCTGGGGCCATATCATGACGAATTAAAATGTCAGTGGTACAAGCAAGAAAGAATGAATGAAGCTATACACCCTTTATAGCTCCATCACGTTAGCAATTAAATTTAAGTCGTCCAATGATTTTAATTTGTGCATGGAAATGAAGAACAATGTCAGATGCCCATATTAACTTTGGCTCAATATTAATTTGTCATGGACAGTGAATATTCTAACGTCTTTGCGTGCTGTTTAATTTCAAAAGCATTTCTGTGCTTTCCACTTTTACACTGAACTTCTAGAAAAGAAGTTATTCGGATATCTTTTCTAGAAGTTCAGTGTAAAAGTGGAAAGATGGACATGTGAATATTCTTACGTCTTTTTGTGCTGTTTAATTTCAAAAGCATTTCTGTGCTTACCACTTTTACACTGAACTTCTAGAAAAGAAGTTATTCGGACATTTTAAATTGGAGGTTATGTATTTTACCAGAGAGAAAATTGGCACCGCCTGGCAAAAAAATTCAACGAAATTGTGGCCAGCACTGCGCTCAAGGCTGTTTTCTTAGAGAATAGCACTGCTGGTCGGAGGATCCTAGGTTTGCGAGACTTAACATAGCATCATCCTTATAATGTTCCCACTGTTGGGACTCAAGCCTCCTCTCTAGGAGAGGGAATGGGTACGAAATTAATTTCTTTAAGTAAACGAGTCAATGACCTTGTAGGTAGTTGTCGGTCGTTGCGTACTAACTACCTACAGTTCATTGGCCTCGCTCAGCAGATGTTTAGTTTTTTTTTTTTTTCTTTATTTATTTTTGGGGTTTTTCAAATCCATCCAATTGTCTGTAAGAGATCGTTTTTAGCGATAAGACCGCCCATTGTGACACCCTATTAATTTTAAGTTCTTAATGTAATTGTACTTTTTGGTGTACAATAAAGAATACATCTATCTATCTATCTAACATTATTAATACCTAAACTAAAATAATTAAGATACTATATATATACACTTTACAATAATAAAGAAGGAAGTCACATTTGAAGGGATGCTATCAAATGACATAATTCGACATTCGACATTCGACATTTTTGTAATGGGCCACTTATGCCTGCGCTGTTGCCTTAGCAGCTCGCATTGCTACTACTGCATGATCCAAACTTTGAAACACCGTTTCGATAGAGTCCTGAAAATCTGTTAGTACGCATCGTAATTTTCCGCGTAATATAGCAATACGCCCCTTCTTGCCACAAGTGAATCAAAAGACATTCTTCTTTATGCTGTACAAGAGCTTGCAGATGTTTTCTGAGTATTGTGCGCGGTAACCATCATCATTTCAGCCGAAAGACTTTCCACTGATGGACATAGGTCTACAACAAGTGTCACCATAACTGGTCCTGTGCGTCTCGCAGCCATCGATTACCCGCGTCCCTAGCCAGGTCATTGGCCCACCTTGTGAGAGGTCTTTCGGTACGTGGAGACCACTCCAGGATCTTTCGTTCTCATCGGCCGTCTATGTATGTGAGCAATGTGCCCTGTCTTTACCACTTAAGTTTGGCGAATCTTCGGTAACCTTGATTCTCCTGCGGATATCTTCATTTCTGATATGATCACGTACGGAAACTCCAAGTCTTTTGATGTGACCCGTTGTACGATGCATGCCTTTTAAGTTCTGTCGTTTCCATATTTCCCGGCAATTTTGAATTTGGAACTGTTCTATATTCGAATGTTTTTAAATTTTGAATCTCAAAACAGTTGAAGGTATTAGGATTAATGCTGTTGTTTTAGTCACAGCGTCGATTGGAATCTGCCAGGTTACGTACGAAAATGAATCTCTCTAAGCAAAATGTTTGTGAAATAATTTTCTACAATTGACTAACATTTTATTTTTTCTTTCCTTAAAAAGAGTTTTTGCCACAGTTTCAGCGTATTCGTAACGGAATGCCACACTTGAGAAGTGCCGAATTTCGATGACTTGCTTTTGCGCAATAATAAAAGCGCCTCTTACTAACAGCTGCTTTGTTATGCAAATGTCAATGGCATTAGGCACTTGCCTTGATATCACTGGAGTTTGGATTGTACTCCGGAAGCATTGGTGCAGACATACGAGACCTCATAGCTTCTATCAACAGCATCATATACCGTTTCGTTCAAACATTATCTGCCTTTCATTTTCATGTGTTGTTGGTAGTTGTGGTGCCCGAACGTATCCCACTTCTGATGAAGGCGACAGCGGTTTCCTGACAGAGGGCTCATATGATATCGTAATTCGAGAGAACCAGTAAATTCGTTAGGCTGCAGTGCCCACTGACGTCTATTTATTAACACACTGGACTGGCGGCTGTCAAAGTGCTTTTGTCCGTGTTTGTTATTCGCCATTTTGGCGCTGTCGGTCGTAATGACTGTAGCGAGTGTTTAAGGTACTAAAACTTTAGGCGACGTCGTGATGTCGTTGTGACGTCATGTTAAAGAGGTAGGGTGAGCAAAAATATACCTTATTTTTAATTGATATAAAGTAGTACTTGACTGCAAACCCCTGATGGTGAGCAGTGATGCAATCAGTGATGGTGAGGCGCACTAGTTTATTATGAGCCTATTCACTCTAGCCTTGAAGACACCTAAATTATAATCGGACGGGAAGACCGCAGCAGGCAAACTGGGGCCCAAGTCTTTTTTTTTTTGTAAATTCGACATTCCAACACAATCCCATTGTCATTTTGGTAAAAGTTCTTAATCTGCTAAATCATATTGGTCGATTATTAGTCTCGTAAACGAATGGTGTTAGAATAACTTTGTCGTATTCAGACAAATCTAATGGTGTCACTAATCAAAGGAACTGATAAAATTTTATCAGATTACCCCATAAGTCAGAAATTCATTTGTCGTTATGTGCGAGATTACCATTTCTTTCAATGGTGTGTCAGTGATTGACTATTGGAAAGTCATAATGACGCCATTGTATTAGTAGATTACCAAACTTGTCCAAATCAACAATTATGAAACCAATGATAGACGATTCTGACACTATCAGACTGTAATAGCAGACTTGAGGCCCTGGCATTGTTTTTTTAAATAAAATTGATTTACGAATCATGGACGAAAAAGGTCTATTTAGAATCAAGTTCTTCAATTCCGCTCATCTCTGCGTCACTGTGTGAAGTGTTTGAGCAATTCAAAATGGAAGAAGGCGAAGTTTGGCTAATACTTAATGAAAATACGAATGAATGTATGTGTGTAACTGCCATTTTCTTATGTAATAATAAATGATGAGTTGCCAACACACACTTTTCCACCAACATTTGACAGATCGAGGTCATTGACATTCCTATTCTTATTTGAAACTCATTGTAAGGGCAGAAGTTTATGTGATAAAGAAAGTTTGTTTAGGGCATGCAGTTCGTGTATAACGCTAGTGGACACATGAACACTTACTTTGAGTCACACTGGCTCTTCGTTTCTTCTTTGGCACTTCTTGATTTTCCTCCGCCTTAGTCTTTATCTCCATCAGAGGTACATCATCTTCTGAATCTGACTCAGAGTCGTGTGGTGGTATATCTTCTACACCTGGATAGCTTTTGTCTGGGTTTTCCGGTTCAAGCTCCGCTAGCAAATAAAAACTTAGTGTTTTATACTACATTGCTCAACCCTCGTAGCAAATAGCACAATAATTTATAGCCTATAGTACATATGTTGACTAGACCTGTAAGGATTATGTGTGCAAAATTTGAACAGGATTAGTTCAATAGTATTTGCGGCCATTGGAAACATCGCTCTACTTTTTATGATTTTTTACATACTCGCTCTAATTTTACATACATATAATTCTTACTGTCAGCGTCCTCGACTGTTCGGTTCTCAGATAACTCATTTTCTTCTTCTTCTTTAATTTTATTCTCCATTACAAGTTGTTCTTCTTCAGAATCAGATGAATGGTGTGCTTCTACATCTGGTTGACTATTATACAAAGTTTTATGGTCGAGCTCTGTAATAAAAGAATTATATGTTTGTGATTGGGGATTGTTATTTTTGACGGAATTATAACTTAGGCCGTGTTTAAGGAGACGCGGCGCGTTGGGCATTTTGTCGTACATTGCAGCAGCGGGCCACGTTATCGCTCGCGCTAACACAAATATATGGCAATGTACGACGGACCGCCCGGAGCGCCGCGCAACGCGCCGCGTCTCCGTAATCGAGCACTAAAAGATCATAAAAAGCCCTCAAAATTCTCTTCTTCTCATCACATTTATTTATTTATTTATATTTACACTTCATGCACATGAAGGTACAGAGGCGGACTTAATGCCTTAGGCATTTTCTACCAGTCAACCTTGGACCACCAATCACATCACTATTTCAGCCGAAAGACATTCAGTGCGGGACATAGGCCTCCCAAAAATGTCGCCACAATGAACAGTCTTGTGCGTCTCGTACCCATATCCCACAACTATCACCAGGGGCTCTAGTCTGCTACTTTTACAAATTTGTCATTCCAACACGATCCCATCGTCACTTTGCTAAAAGTTCGTACTCTGTTAGTTCATAATGGCCGATCATTGGTCAGTCAGTAGTCTCGTAATAGAATTGTAGTACGAGCTGTCTCATTACGAATAAAGCAATGACTGCAAAATGACGTTCTAACGATAGGTCACCGATCAAACATACTGTCAAAATTTTAGCATATTACCGCATACGTAAGACATTCATTTGTCATTATGTACAAAATACTATTCTATGCCTTTTCATTCAATGGAGTGTCAGTGGCTGTTCATTGGGAAGTCATAATGACGCCATTATATTAGTAGATAAATTAACTTGTCAAAATGAACAATAATGAAATCAATGATATGGATTATGGTTTTGGAAATTAGCCGGTAACACAGTCCAACAAATCATTTTAAAAATGAATTACATTCTGACATTACACACACACACACACACACACACACACACACACTTACACACAGTTTAATTTGTTTTGTATGTATAAGTAGATTAGTTACACAATATAATTTACCATTAATTTTATGTATTAATGGCTATCACAATATAATTTACAATCGGCTTAGCCCACGTGAGGGTATACACCGTCAAATTTTGGTCATTTTAATTTTGTGGAGGGTCTATTCGGTACATGAAACACTATCTATATGTAAATGCATAAATTAATACGAGTTTAAAAAAAAAATGTTAAATTACCTTTTACAAATCGATAGTGTTTCATGTACCTAATCGACCCTCCGCGGCATTAAAACGAACAAAATTTAACGGTGTATTATTATCCCAAGGGAACATACTTCCGGGCATAAAAAGTATAACTATGTGCTATTCCAGAACATGATCTACCCAATACCAAGTTTCCCCGAATCCATTTAGTAGTTTTTGCGTGAAAAGGTAACAAACAATTTCAACAATTTCTTTGCTCTGGGCACAGTAACAATCTGCGTTCTACAAATAATCGTCTTCTACGATGCCCCTCACACCGCTCAGGGTTTGTCCATTCCTCTTTCTTTGTCCAGGCGATCTCTCTTTGGAATGCGCTCCCTCTGAATATCAGGACGGCAACCAGTTGGTTGTCCTTTAAAGTAAAAGCACGAGATCACATTCGCAAGAAGTTGGTAGAATCATCACACTCTTGATTTGTTGTATTCGTCTTTTCACAATATCGTTCTTTATTTGTATGTATGTATTATTGTTCTTTTGTCCTTTCTGTCTGTCTTCTTTTAAGTTGCACCTGCCATGTTATGTCTCTGCACCACCCCAAGGTCGGCTGGTAGAAAAATGCCTAAGGCATTAAGTCCACCTTTGCACACTGTATTTTTAGTGCATAAAGTTATTAAATAAATAAATAAATAGTAGAATTTTTAAATCATGCTTACCATCAGTTTTAAGATGCTCCTCCGGGTCAATAATATCATCAAGTCCCTCATGAATTGTTGGCAATTCTTCTTTGATAACAGAAGTTTCCTTTTGATCATCACCATCTATATTTACATGAACTATTGGACTATTGATAAGGCCATTAAAAAACCCTAAATGGTTCGACGTCAGCAAAGGGTCAAGCTGCAAATATAATGATAATAAAAATGTATTAATTATAAGGCAATTTTAGGTCCATACTCCACAGTATACAGTTGTTAGTTTTATTTTTCTGTGTTTTAATTGCGATCAGTCTGTTGACTATAAATTAGTGGGTGTATGCTTGGATGGTTATTTATTGGCGATTGGTGTCTAGACTCTTCAATCCATATCCCTTCTTATGTCCGTTTATCTAGGATGTGTCATCTTTTTAACCATCTTGTTGGGTTGTTTGAATCCTGAATTAAGTCACGTGCCAATGGATTGGTGTCACGTCTCACACAGTATATGTTAGTAGCTCTTATTTATATATTAAATGTATTATGCATGTATTATACATATAAACCTTCCTCTTGAATCACTATCTATAAAAAAAAACCGCATCAAGAAACATCTGATTGCGATAAAAAAGATCGAAACACACCTGCAAAATGCGCGTTATGCTCTTGCGATCATCCAGCAAATTATAAAGGTTGTCAAATTTATAAGGAGTTTGTTGCTCGGAGACTAAACCCTAACCCAAGGTCAAGAAAAACAAACCAGCCTATCACCCAATTAGCAGTTACTCCAGTCGTCGCTCCAGAATCACGCTTGCCACATCAAGCCGTCGAAGAACAAAAATCACACCACAAAACTTATGCTCAAGCTTTAGCTGAAAATTCTAAAACACCTACACTAACCTATGATAATTTTGAAAATTACCGTGTGAATCCTGCCCTAGAAAACATGCTTTTAAAGCAAAGCAAAAAGATTGATCTTCTAATTCAACAAATAAGCTCCATGCTGGATCTTATCACCACACTAGTTTCTAAACTGTCAAAATGACCATGCTGCATGTGGCAACTTGGAACATCAATAGTCTTGCACCAAACACTCTTGAACTGGAAACTTTTCTCAATTCTAACAAGCTTGATGCATGCCTCATATCCGAGGCACATACAACCTCAAGAAGTCGAATATCCATTCCGGGATACAGTGTGTACTTCACGTCACATCCTGATGGAGGTGCTCACGCAGGCTCAGCGATTGCTATTAAAAACAGCTTGAAGCACTGTCTATTACCATCATATGCTACCAACTACTTGCAATCCACTACAGTGCGAGTAGAAGACAGCTCTGGCTGCATAAACCTCTCGGCGATATACTGTCCTCCACGATACTCCATAAATGAAGCCATGTTCTCGAAGTACTTCCAATCACTGGGTAATCGATTTATAGCTGGCGGTGACTGGAATGCCAAGCACACGTACTGGGGAGCAAGATTAACTGTAACGAGGGGTCGCGAGTTAAAAAGAAGTGTCGATTCTAATCGGTTAATGCCACTATCTACTGGTGAACCGACTTACTGGCCTACAGACAATCGAAAGACACCAGATCTGTTGGACTTTTTTATCACCAAAAATGTATGCCATCTGAACGTCCATATTGAATCAAGCCTTGACGGTTCTTCTGACCACACTCCGGTCATGCTAATGATAAGCACAACGATCATAAATCGTGAGATAGACAATGACCACCTACACAATGCCAAAACTAACTGGAATGACTTCCGCTACTATCTGGAATCCAATATAAATCTTAACTGTCCACTAAAAACTCCTGCAGATATTGATCGAGCGTGCACATACATTACAAATCTAATTCAGGTGGCTGCCTGGAACAATACTCCTGCACTAGATATACCATCCCGTAGATTACCAATACCAATCGAGATTCGAAATAAAATATCGGAAAAACGTAGACTGCGTAGGGTGTGGCAGCGCTCTCGTAACAGAGAAGATAAAACCCGACTCAATCGTGCGATTGCTGAACTAAGGAAAACTCTTGCAGAAGTTGCTAATGAGGGTCTTAAAAGAAAATTAGAAATGCTGTCTCCAAATTCAAGCGGCAACAATTCTCTTTGGAAAGCTACAAAGGCACTGGCTCAACCCCAACAATGCTTCCCTCCAATCAGATCAGGCAACTCGTGGGCACGTACTGATTCAGAAAAAGCAGAAGTATTTGCAGCTCATCTAGCCAATGTATTTAAGCCCAATGAAAGCGATGGTCCTGATGACCCAGAAATGGATGCATTCCTAAATCAAGATAAACAACCGAACGTTCCTTTGCGACCAACATCTCCTAGAGAGTTAGCCAAAGAGATCTCCAATCTGGCAGTAAATAAAGCCCCTGGTTTCGACTTAATCACACCAAGGATACTGAAAGAGCTGCCTAGGAAAAGCATTGTCTTTTTGACAAACCTCTTTAATGCAACTCTACGAATTTTCTATTTTCCATCTCTCTGGAAAATATCGCAGATAGTGATGATCCACAAGCATGGCAAACCTATCAATGAAGTGACTTCATACCGACCAATTAGCCTCACGCCAATATTGTCGAAGTTATGGGAAAGAGTCCTCTTGACCAGGTTAAAACCGCATCTTGATGAAAATGATGTTATACCCAATCACCAATTCGGGTTTCGCAAAAATCATTCCACCGTGGAACAAGTGCATAGAGTCTACCACACGATCAGGCAATGCCTTGAGAGGAAGGAGTATTGCTCAGCAGCTTTCATTGATGTCCAACAGGCCTTCGACAGAGTATGGCATGAAGGCCTGCTGTATAAAATTAAAAAGACGCTTCCACAATCGTTCTATCTTCTGATGAAGTCTTATCTGAAAGAGAGAATGTTTCAAGTTAAACAACGTAGCGCAAGATCTTCTCTGCATACCTGCCGCGCGGGGGTGCCACAGGGTTCGGTCCTTGGTCCGGTGTTGTATAACATCTTCACTTATGACTTACCTCAAGCTGCAAACGTAACTGTTGCAACCTTCGCGGATGATGCCGCATTTCTTGCATCCAGTAGTGATCCAGACGAAGCGAGTAGATCTTTGCAAAACCAGCTCAATCAAACCAACGAGTGGTTGCGAAGATGGCGTGTAAAAGCAAGTGCCTCTAAATCGCACCACATCACATTCACATTAAGAAAGAAACTGTGCCCAACGGTCAAACTTGGACAGGATCCTCTACCGCCATGCAAATGTGTTAAATACTTGGGATTTCATTTGGACCAACGTATGACATGGAAAGACCATATTAAGCACAAACGAAACGAAGTAAATAACCGATTCAAAAATCTTCTGTGGATGCTTGGTAAACAATCAACTCTATCCCTAAGCAATAAACTGAGGGTCTATAGCTCAGTTATAAAACCGATTTGGACTTACGGAATTCAACTGTGGTCTTCAGCCAGCAAATCCAACATACTTTGCCTCCAAAGAGCTCAAAACAACATCCTAAGGACCATAAGTGGTGCAGCCTGGTTCACACGCAACACTGAAATACACGAGTACCTGAATATGAAGACTGTCATTGAAGAAGCCAAACAATACACAGATAACTACGCTGAACGACTAAAGCTTCATCCCAACCCATTGACAAGCATGCTTCTAATACGAAACCCAATCAATAGACTAAAAAGAGCAAATGTGCTATATAACTAAGGAGAGTTAAGGCAGTGGCTTTAACCCACCAAAAATTCTATCTACTACAACTAATCTGATTATAGTCAAATAGACTGATCGCAGATTACATCGAGAAAAAAAAAAAAAAAAAAAAAAAAAAAAAGAAACGCTGCGTAGTTGTAAAGATCTAAGCATACATAGGGCCAGACAGCGGGAAGCAACTTTGTTTTATACTACGTGATAAAACTTCTCATATAATATTCTAATAATAAAAAAATAATATGGGCTCAAACTTAATAGTTGTCAATAAATTAAAATGTCAAAATATAAATTATGCTTATTAGAAAAAATAAAATAAAACAAAATTGTCAGTGAAACTTAAAATGATTAATAGAAACAATAAAACCAATTTAACCTCTCAGGCACAAGTGTACCGAATTCGGTACCAGCTAACTTAAAAAATATTTTTATGTCCTAGGATTTATGTTAGCCGGTATGAGGTGTACCATATTTGATACATTAGTGCCTCAGAGGTTAAAACGGACAATTAAATATTGCTGAATGTCCTAGGACAGATTGCATTAAGAATGCCTCACCTGATAATCCGCTTTCATCATCTGAGCGAACAACTCTTCTGCTTCTAGACATTTTCTCAGAAGTCGCAAGCATTGCTTTAGTTTGGTGTAACAGAAGAAACAAGCGAGCATTGGTCTACTGTCCACAGTTATAAACTGTAACAAAACGTTTCATATTAAACTGCACTATAACGTCAGAGTATGCAAAACAAGAAACGTAGGTCTAGTATTTTTAGGTAAAAAATCTATGTACAAAATTTCATAAATGTACCATGAAAAATCACTAAGTTATAAGCTACCTGGTTGTTTGCACAAATACATGGTCACCGGGCCATCCGGGAAACTGAGGGTTTGTTTTGCTACCTATCCTGAATGTGCTAAACTCACATACATACATATTATAGATAAATTACACTCAGACACAAAACAAATGATTGTGCTCATCATACAAACAATTGTCCTGGGTGGGAATCAAACCCTCGACCTCCGGCATAGCAGTCAGGACCACTAACCACTAGACCAACAGGCCAGCCCAATAAAGTTTGCTAGTTATATGTTATTTTAGACCGTTGCCACACCCTGAGCCCATGGCTGGGTATGCCAATGTCCTCATTCTTTCACTAAACCTACTGGTTTACCTTCCGCCTTGAAATCTCTAAACAGTTTATAACAATGCTTAAAGTACGCAGCAATGTAACCGTTGCTATGCACACAGGCTCTGCTTCGATTGAGGTCTGAAAAGCTGTTAGTGCGCATTCAAGGTCGACCACTATGATGGTTCAACTTGTGTGCTGAAATATATTAATTTATACCTAATCTAGTTTATGTAATGTGACTATAATAACAACTTACAGGTACATCAGTCAGCTTCTCATACAGTTCATGTAAGTTCTTGTTGACCACCATATACATGGGAACATTCTCCACTAAACATATCCTGCACATTGGCAATTTTTCCATTTTGTTTCCATGAAGTGCTGTCTGTTTATTTAGATCGCCACCGGTTGGAATAGTGAGCCCAGTTAGATGAGAGCAAAAATGCGTTGTTTTCACACTGCACTCAGCACTGGCTGTGCACAAAGAGAATATAAGCACTACGTTTAGCTGTGCACACAAAAACAGCCAGGATATCGCATAAACAACTGATGTCAGCGTCGGTTAGCGGATTGTTATGTTTTCTTGATTTTCAGCAACTTTGAGAAAGCAGAGGTGTAAACCATTTATATTATTCATAACATACTATTCAGAAGTAGTAGTCCATAAAATTAAAAACAATTAAAACGATTTTTTAATTGTTCGCGGACCGAACTCAACTTTTTGACTCAGTTTTGACTGTTTTTGTCTTTTGACAACTTGCATTTGACATTTGAAATTTTGTATTTTTTTTTCTACTTACCCCTTAGGAAAGGCTATAGTTGTTCGACCATATCACCTAGTCTTCCGTTCATGTTTTCTTTTATGAATAATCACATTAGAATGCGGGTGCAACGTATTCTAATGTTGTTGTAGTATTTAACAGCAAATTTTTCGAGTCAGCCTTCTCAGTAAACTTCGCTGAGGTAGCCAAAACTAAAATAAAATTCCTAGCTCCATTTTACCGAGATCGCTTCTGTTTCAATGATTCCACATATTGTCCAATTGCGCTGACACTTAAGATACAAAACTACACCAATTTTAAATCAATAAATCCACTAGGAATCAATTTACAAATAATTAAAACAACTACTGAACTTCACTTCAAGAAATCCCGCCAAAAAACCTTGGAATTTTGAAGTTGAACAATTTGTTTTTTTTATCTAATACTAAGTCCTTTAAGCAATATCTACGTAACAATAATTAATAGTTCATTTGTTTACCATTAGATTATGGATAAATTTTGCTGAGATACTACAACAAAATTCTCAGAACCATCATTTTAACGAGATCACGTCTGTTTGAATTATTCTAAATATTGTTCAATTGCGCAGACACTTGGATTTCATTTATGATGGTGTTTTGAAAAATCCTACCAATTTTCAGCTGGGTTCGAATTATTGTAGCCTTACCTATTTTGTTTGGTCTATTTTGACTATGTTTAGGTAATATATTTGAACTATTCAACCAACATTTTGTATGTCGATCAGAAGTCTCATCTTGACGCGAGTTGAGATTATTCATCATACTACTTCAAGCAAAACGAATTGAAAAATAGTCAGAATAATTTAAAAATGTTTATTATCTACATTCAAAACTACTTACCTTGCAATAGCTCTATGTGTGTTATATCATTGGATTGGTATTTTTATACTGAATAACAGCCCATTCACAACCTTGCCGTGGTAAGCGGCGCGCGGTGGTAGCGAGAGGTAAAATCAAATTTATGAAAATGAGGCTCGTCATGAGTAGCCGCTCATAGCGCCGCTACCGCTCACAGATACTCTTTGCTCATAGCGGCAAAGGTTGTGATCGGGGCTTAAAAGTTACTATAGCACCAAGTTCCAAATCTTAGTCCGTTTAGAGGTATTCTGTTTGTTTAACATGTCAGTTTTGCCATAACCAAGTATGAATAAAATAAGTTGAACCAAAATGGCACAAAAACTAGCGAACGAAAAATATATTTATTTAGATGAGCATGATTCTTTATCCTTGTCCTATCACGTAATAGCAAACTCGGTAATGGCATCTCTTTCTTTCACCTATAGCCACACTAATCTTACATAGATTTTTGAGACGGAGATGAAGCCAGCTAGACCGCGCCGCCATATTAATAATCTCATTATCATTGCAGCCGAAAGAAGTCCACAGTTGGTTGTAGGCCTTCCCCAAAATAATCTCAAATAATGATAATCTCATAACTTACAAAAACTCTAAGTGCTCGATTACGGAGACGCGGTGCGTCGGGCGGTCCGTCGTACATTGCCGTATGTTAGTGTTTGCGCGAGCGATGACGCGGCCCGCTGCTGCAATGTACGACAAAACGCCCAACGCGCCGCTTCTCCGTAAACACAGCCTTAGGTGTCAAACGCGTTATCTGAAAAATATTACTTGTTTGGACCACAAGACAAAAATGTTATATCATCCACAGATTTTCCACATTTCAATACACCTTTACATTTTGATTGTTTTGATCCTGTGGAGGATCGATTTGGTACATGAAACACTATCGATTTGTAAAGATAAAATTAAAAAAATAAAGTACTCACTTTATTTTTAAACTCGAATTAATTTACGAATGTACAAAATTAATTTCTTTACGTAAACGTCACATGGGCGAGTTCAATGACCCGTAGGTAGTTAGAACACAACGACCGACAACTACCTACAAGGTCATTGACTCGTTTACATGAAGAAATTAATTTCGTACATGCGTACATATATTAATTCGAGTTTTAGATTAAAAGTACTTTATTGTTTTTTTATTTTATCTTTACAAATCGATAGTGTTTCATGTACCGGATCGACCCTCCACGGGATTAAAACGATCAAAATTTAACGGTGTATAATGTTTAGTTGTGTAAACACTTGAGATACAAAATTACACCAATTTTACATCATAATAATGGACATATATTTGCGATTTATTAAAACAGCCACTGAACTAACTCGACAAAATCACGCCAAGAATTATGTGCATCTTATAATAGCGGCATTAGACTACAAAGAAATAAAATATTGGAATGACTGATTTATTTATCAAATATGTACAAGTTGTTTACAAGTTTCTGCCAGCGCCTTCGCCGGCGTGGATTTCGGTTTCTCCGTACAAAACTTCCAACCCCCGAAACAATATTTCAATATTTCTATGGGATCAAATTCGGAAGTATAATCTTTCAATCAAAATCGGTCTACAATTGACCAATATATCGGTTAACATACATAACAAAAAATTACATACATACAGCCGAACATAGAACCACCTCCTTTTAAAAACAAGTATATCACTAATGAAGTTTTAAGTGTTGAATCAAAGTCTAAATAATATAAAAAATATTGCAAAAGCAATGTAATAAAAAGAAAGAAACACATGTATATACTTAAAATAAAGACGGAGCAGTTAATAAACACAATTATACGATTTTGCAGAAAATGAGTTACCAGGGAAGCACACATGTGCAGAAGCAGTCATTGCTAAACAAGCATATCTTCAACATAGTCTTAAACCTTGTAATACGCTTTTAATGTGAGTTTTAAACTTTCGCTAAGTTCTGTGACCGACTTTACAACCTTGTTATAAGAGCCTCTAAGGATGTTGGTCTAGACTCCGAGGCCATTAATTCATTAGCTAACACGACTATCTGTACAATGATCGCAAAGTCCACGTCCCACAGGTCGACATTCACTCTAGAAGGGTTCTCACCAGAATGTTTCGTAAAACGTACTTCTGCATTAGATTTGAAATTTTACTGATATACATCACATGAATGTTTCTAGGATATTTTAAATGTATTCTTAGAATTAAAAATCTGCTGACTTGCATCACATTTGAAATGCTTACAACAGTGTAAGTATGAATATAAAAATTCAAAGATGGTTAAATGACTAAAACTATGCTGGCATACATCACATCTATAAGGTTTTCGCCAGATTGTATTCCAGATCACACTGGTGAAAAACCAACTTTGAATAATTATGTTGTTTGAAGTGCACTACGCTGACACAAAAGTTTACAAGTGTGATGTAAAGTTTATGACCAGTACGTATTCTGAACTACTAAATTTCTTTTCGAAACCAAACTTTGCTGACATACATCATATTTGAAGTTTTTCATCAGAGTGAATTCGAATATGTTGTTTTAAGTGAGATGATTGACCAAAACTGCGCTGACATACATCACATTTGTAAGGTTTTTCACCAGTGTGGATTCGAAAATGTTGTTTTAAGCGAGAAGACAAAGAAAAACTTTGCTGACATACATCACATTTGTAAGGCTTTTCACCAGTGTGAGCTAGAACATGTATTTTTAAGTTACCAGAACGATTAAAACTGCGCTGACATACATCACATTTGTAAGGTTTTTCACCAGTGTGAGCTCGAATATGCAGTTTTAAGTTTGTAGAATGACTAAAACTACGCTGACATACATCACATTTGTAGGGTTTATCAGCTGTGTGTATTCGAAAATGTTGGGTTAAATTACTCCTATCACTAAAACTGTGCTGACATATATCACATTTGTAAGGTTTTTCACTAGTGTGAACTCGACTATGTATTTTTAAGTTATAAGAACGATTAAAACTATGCTGACATACATCACATTTGTAAGGTTTTTTACCAGTGTGAATTTGAATGTGTTGTTTTAAGCGAGAAGACAAAGAAAAACTTTGCTGACATATATCACATTTGTAAGGTTTTTCACTAGTGTGTATTCGACTATGTACTTTCAAAACACCCTTATTACTAAAACTGCGCGGACAAATATTACATTTGAAGGGTTTTTCACCCACGTGAACTCGACTATGATTTTTTAAGTAAGAAAATTGCATAAAGCTGCGTTTACAGACATCACATTGGTAAGGTTTTTCACCAGAATGTTTTCTAAAATTACTCCGGGATGTGGTAGTGATAGGCTCTTTGGTCTTAACAAAGGATTCGGACGTATTAGTTTCAGTTGTCCGGATAATTTTCGATCCTGATAGTACTTTCATCGTTTGCTTGGGTGGAAATGTATTTTCAACATTTCTTTTTAGTGTTCGTTTCTTCGCGATGACCGCTCCTGCGACAACAATAAATCTGATAAGTTCGAGAGATGCACATGAATCAAAATAATATACATTCATTTAATTTAATTTCATTAATGTTCGATAAAAATACCGGCGCTCTAAACTAGCAGGTTAGATTCCGCAAAACACACAAATCTAATTATATTTTATATAGGGTGACTGATACTAAAACACGTGATTGTAGTCATGATAACAAACAACTTTTACTATGGGATCAACCTTAAATCGCGAAAAAAAAAGTTCAGTACATTTTGACCAGTTAGGCGAACATAAATGTATTGAACTCGCTGGTTTTGTTTCGCGATTTCAGGTTTGATCCCATAGTAAAAGTTGACTACAATCACGTGTTTAAGTATCGGGCATTAATTACCAGTCACCCTGTATAACTACGTTAAACGGCTCGTCGGGTAATTTTTTGACATCGGAACGCCTTACAACAATCACACCAATGGAGCACAATTAGTTCAGAATCTGCTATTGAAATGTAAAAACCTCAATCCCTAAAAGGCGATTAATGATTTGTTTCTTGATGCCTATTCTCAGGGTACTTGGCACCCACTGTTTATATCTCTATTTTTTTTTTTTTGGGACATTATATTTTACATTTCATATATTGACATTGACTCTTTTGACTGTTATTACTATATTTATCTGAATGTGACATTCAAATAGTTGCTAATGAAACTGTGACTATTTAGACTTAATTTTAATTGTTGACATTTTATATATATTTATTTTTTATTTTTTAAATGAATATTGTATTTTAATTATCATTTAGCAATTTATAAATATTAAAAATTCGAATCATTACATTGATATTTGTATGCCTTCTGGCGGGACATTGTTGGAACAATTATTTTTTTTACGACGTCTGTAACCATACCCTATGTTTACAAATAAATATTTTATTATTATTATTGTCTCATGGGTGGGTCACTACTAGTTTAACTATAACAGACATAGTTACATTGTTTCTTTACAATTATAAAAACGTCGTATGACAAAAGTTAGTATTGATGATAGCCATTCTCGGCTCTTTTGAGAACCTTACCTTTTTTTTATGGTAGGTAAAATCATCCAATGACAAATCCACCCCTTGGGTGGGGCGGGAAATAGTGTCAGACTCTTACTGACTAAAAACCTACCCTACCCTTACCTTCGGTTCGTGTCTAAATACCGCCTTAGAGGTAATCACTAATCATCTTTTCCTTACCATCTATTTGTTGTTTATACTCGTTTGATTCCATATTTTAAATATTATTTTTAACTTTTTGGTGCCCGCGACTTCGTCCATATCGTGTGTCATTTGACCAAAATTTCAAGTATTGCGTGGTTGAAGTAATTTTTGCGTGGAACATTTAATCTTTTTCTAAAACGAAAGTAATCTAAGTCATCCTTTTTAGCATTAGTTATCTAGTAGTGATGGCCCATAAAAATCGGTCTACCTGCTTCGGAGATTACCTGGATCAAACAAACAGACCGATAGACTAAAACTTAAGTTTCATTTTTCCAACAGATATCGAAGGTACTTTAACATATTTGAGGAGTAGCTGGAGAGGTGCCAAGACATCCTCAACTTCCGCATGACGCAGGTCCTCACTAAACATGGTAAGTTCGGAAAGTTCTTGCACCAGATTCAGGCAGGCGAAATGCCCGGTTGTCACCATAGTATGGACCACACGGAGAACACGGTGGAGCATGGTGAAAATGTGCCTCTAGCTTGAACGGAGCCCCACCGTGTCACCGAATAACCGAATAACGAATAATATCGGTTAAGTTCTTACCAAACCGAATATACTGCCGGATAATTCGGTTCCAGGTTCCATAGCTTTCCACCCAAACGATGTTTGTTTTCTGAGGCAGGGTATGTCAAACTCAAACTCAAACTCAAAAGCATTTATTTCAAATAAACCATTTACAGGCACTTTTGAAAGGTCAAGGTGTCAGTCTGTCAGAAAAAAATGATGCTAATTGCACATTCCAAAGCGTAGATCTCTATGGAGAAGAATGTGCAAGAAACTCCATGGACACTCTTTTTAATCATTTTATGTATAACAAATATCTCTGTTACATGTTTCTTGTCGCTGCTATTATGTGAGAACAATGTCAATAAAATAAAGTAAAGACAAAAAAAAGGCATTCTAAATAAAGATATTAAAATAAACTACTGGCAGCTAAGAGATGACCAGTCTCAACTGACAGCGCCCGTTCACGGACATGACGCTATGTGTAATAAGGATAAAACAAACAAGCTTTTGCCAGAGAGAGCTTAGTCTTCCTGTTAATATTTGTTCTTATGTATCTACCGCTGCTTCATTACAAATATTAAATTTTAATTACAAATATTCTTATTTATTTATGTTCAAATTTATTTGTAACATAATTGAATTCTAAAGTTTATTCATTATGCATACTTGTCATATCACAATATGATGTTAGAATATGAAATTCCTTTAATTTACTTTGCCTTAAGTGCTGATTTACAATGATCCATGAAAACGAATACATTCGGTATTTCGAGGTTACCGCAAGAGATGCTGGATAACTTAATTCTCAGCATGCCAAAAAGGATTGCCGCATGTGTTCGAGCCAGGGGAGGAGTTATCTTGTACTAAATAAAAACAATTTCATAATAAATGTTGACAATATTTAGTTAAACCTCTTTTTCTTTCAATTATTTATTAGTCGAAATTGCATTAGGACTTTTAAATTCAATTTTTGTCAATAAAAAATAATTTAATTTTTTTATTTCAAAATGTGTATCTTTTTTATATAAAAAAAGATGTTATGTAAGCAACATTCCTTTAAAAAGTAAAATTTAAAAAATATTCCATCTTTTGCAAGTGAGCTCAAACTTTTTTGATGTGTGTACTCGATGTATGTCATTTGTAAGGTGTTTTGCCACTGTGAACTCAAATATGTAGCGTAAAGTAAGAAAAGTGATTAAGGCCTGTACCTCTACCATGAGTTTTAAGCAATAGTATTCGTCGCTACTCGATATCGACGCCGTAAAGTTTTTGTATGGCAAATTTTGCAGCGCCTCTAGCGGTCACTTGCAGAACCAAAATTTGGCATACAAAATATTTACGCCGTCGATATCGAGTAGCGACGAATACTATTGCTTAAAACTCATGGTAGAGGTACTGAATTATACAGAAACGGCGTACGGTGAAGGCGCGGCGCAGACACCTACATTTTGTATTAAAGCTTTTTGAAACGGCATCGTGCTTTACGGCTCGCCTTCTCCGCAAGTCCGCATCTTTACCACGCCTTTTATGTATAATTCAAGTTTAAGACTACGCGGACATAAATCACATTTGTACTTTTTTACAAAAACGTTTTCTCAAAAGTATTTTTAATAAAGGTTTTTCACCAGTGTGTACTCGAATATGTTGTTTTAAGCCAGAAGATTGACCAAAACTACGCTGACATACATCACATTTGAAAGGTTTTTCTCCAGTGTGAATTCGACTATGTGTTTTCAAATTACTCTCAGATCTAAAACTACGCTGACATACATCACATTTGTAAGGTTTTTCACCAGTGTGAATTCGAATATGTAGTTTTAAGTTACAAGAACGATTAAAACTGCGCTGACAAATATCACATTTGAAGGGTTTTTCACCAGTGTGAACTCGAATATGTTGTTTTAATTTAGAAGAACAATTAAAATCACGCTGACATACATCACATTTGAAAGGGTTTTCATCAGTGTGAACCCGAATATGTCGTTTTAATTCAGTAGATTGAGAATAACTACGTTGACATATATCACATTTGAAACGGTTTTCATTAGTGTGAACTCTGATGTGAAGTTTTAAGTGGGAAGATTGGTTAAAAATACGTGGACATACATCACATTTGAATGGTTTTTTACCAGTGTGTATTAAACGATGTCTGTTGAAATTTGCTTTAACACTGAAACTGTGCTGACAAATTTCACATTTGTAAGGTTTTTCACCAGTGTGTATTCCAGTATGTTGTATTAAATTAGAAGGTTGGCTGAAACTATTCTGGCATGTCGTTAATTGGTTAATTTTCGAGTCCGATAGTAGATTCATCGTTTGCATGACTGGCATTGTTTCTTTTATTTTTAGTGTTGGGTTCTTCGGGACGGCCGCTCCTGTAAAAGGTAAGATATATTATAGTTATTCATACTTTGGAAGATGCACATGAATCAAAATAATACAGATTAATTATCTACAGTTTCTTTGTCGACTTAAGCATATACAGAGAAATAAGGATTCAAGGGTGAACGGTGTGAGCTTGAATATTTTATCACCACGCTTACGATTGGTAAGTACTATTAGTAAGTATTATTTCTGCTTGGTAAGTACTATTAGTAAGTATTATTTCTGCTTGGTTAGTACTATTAGTAAGTATTATTTCTGCTTGGTAAGTACTATTAGTAAGTATTATTTCTGCTTGGTAAGTACTATTAGTAAGTATTATTTCTGCTTGGTAAGTACTATTAGTAAGTATTATTTCTGCTTGGTAAGTACTATTAGTAAGTATTATTTCTGCTTGGTAAGTACTATTAGTAAGTATTATTTCTGCTTGGTAAGTACTATTAGTAAGTATTATTTCTGCTTGGTAAGTACTATTTCTGCTTTGAAGAACTTTACCTTAATGCCTTTTGTTCTTTTAATAGGATCTCGATCTCGGAGATTTTGAAAGTCTGGAAGATGTTTTTTCATATTATTTAAATTCGACTGACCTTTTTTAGACTATAGTATGACTATAGTCAAATCAAGATATTTCTACCGAGTACCTTAAAAATACGGTAACAAACTCAAATTGTTACAAATAAAAACTATTATGATTTAGTGGGTATGTAAGACTATTTTAATAAGTGGACTAGTTTTTTTTTGCCCACAACTATCACACAACGCCGTCTAGTCTAAAGCTAAGCAGAGCTTGTGTTATGAGTACTAGACAACTTATAAATATACTTATATGTTTCTAAATACATACATATCACAGATAAATAACACCAAGACACAGAACAAATGATCATGCTCATCACACTAACATTTTTCCTGGGTGGGGAATCGAACCCACGACCTCTGGCATAGCACTCAGGGTCACTAACTAATAGACCAATAAGCCAGTCTAGTCTAGTTAAATACCCAAGTTAAAGAAGAAACTTGTTTAATAATTTCTAAAACTTAAGATTTTACCCTATGTTACTCTCTGTTGTGACTATTTTCAAAACTATTTTTTCCATGTTCCATAGAAAAAAACATTTAAAAAAAAAAACTCGTTTTGTTGGGTGAGAACCTGTGTCATGCGGAATGTGAGGACGTCGTGAGGCCTTTCTCCGCCTGAAAGAGGGAACTTACTGCCATAATTATGGCGTGCCCAACAGCGCAGGTACAGGCGCAATGTTATGTGATAAAGTGCATAAACAGACATACAATTGCAGAAATTCCAAGAGTTGCTGTCATTTATCGAAGTGTTCCATGGTTTATTTACAAAGTTCTTCATCAGGTTTTCACCAAATTTAAATGGAACCTCCTCGCAGACTAAGGGCCAAATTCACTAAGAAACTAATCGCGATTATATAAAACAAAACGCAGTTTGAGCGTCTAATCGAGATTATAGCTTCATTTTGCGTTTCACCGCTATGAATTGAACCTAGTTTACGCTAAACTCAGTTTCAATTCTTTTGTTGTCGCCCATGTTTACGACACGGGTCTTTAAACTAGATTACGTTGAGCTCAGTTTAGTTGAACTAAGTTTTTATATTGAATGATGAAATCAGCCCTAACTCACAGAAACAAAAAGTAAGCTAACTGTATCTTAATTATTTATTTATTTATAACTTTATGCACTAAAAATACAGTGTGCAAAGGCGGGCTTAATGCCTTAGGCATTTTCTACCAGTCGACTTTAGGGTGGTGCAGAGACATAACATGGCAGGTGCAACTTAAAAGAAGACAGACTGAAAGGACAAAAGAACAATAATAAATATAGATACATACATACATATAAAGAACGATATTGTGAAAAGACGAATACAACAAATCAAGAGTGTGATGATTCTACCAACTTCTTGCGAATGTGATCTCGTGCTTGTACTTTAAAGGACAACCGACTGGTTGCCGTCCTGACATTCAGAGGGAGCGCATTCCAAAGGGAGATCGCCTGGACAAAATAATTATAAAAAATCGGTTCATATTTGGCGAAGATGAATGAATGAATAGGTGAATGAGATAAAAAAAAACTGAGGACTCGACAACCTCCTCCCATCTTTGTAAAATATTATATGTGATTCCCATCGAATGACAACTATAGACAAAAAAAAAACAAAGAAAAAAACTATAATACCACAACAAAACAAGTTACTTACGATCATAGAGCCTAGAGTGAGTTTTTTTAACGGACGTAGCGACATCTATAGCGTCACATAAGAGCTGAACTACGAAATCCTTCATGGCGCAATTAAAGTTTTCCTCACGAATCGAACATATACAACAGCCCGAATTATATAATAAATTATCTTTTGGGCTGTTACACAGATCAGAAAATACATCCGCCTGGTCGGTGGATCCTCCTTTTCAATACTTTTACGGTTTGATACTTTTTTTTTTATGGTAGGTAAAATCATGCAATAATAAATTGGGTGGGGCCGGAGATAGTGTCAGAGTTTTACTGACTAAAAACCTACCCTGCTCCTTTTATTGCCTTCATTCCAGGGCCCCGGGGTTTATTTTCACATAACCCTTGGCCCCAGTAGGATTCGGCCCTGCTGGGCTCCTACAGTTTGCTGACAACTCCTTGAGGCGCGCGGGAACAGTGCGCGCCGTAAACGACTTGGGCTCGGACCGGTCTGTTACCGAACGGACAGACATTGGTACATGGTACATGTAACACTATCGATTTGTAAAGATAAAATAAAAACAATAAAGTATATTTTTTTTCTAAAAATCAAATTAATACGCATGTACAAAATTAATTTCTTTAAGTAAACGAGTCAATGACCTTGTAGGTAGTAGTCGGTCATTGCAAACTAACTACCTACAGGTCACTGAACTTGCCCAGCTGACGTTTACTTAGAGAAATTTATTTCGTACATGTGTAAATTAAATCGAGTTTAGAAAAAATATACTTTATTTTTTAATTTTATCTTTATAAATCGATAGTGTTTCATGTACCGAATCGACCCTCCACGGGATTAAAACGATCAAAATTTAACGGTTTATACGTATGACAAACTCCGCTCCAAGCTCTGAACCAACCAGAGAGCCGAACGCGGTGAATATTTCGATCACGATAAAAAGAACTCTCACTCAGTGAATATAAAATTTCAAATCTGGATACGGATATAAGAATAATATACTGATTTCGGATAAGATTTTTTTTCGGATTTTACTCTACTTTCAGATACTTTCGGTTACGGATATAAGAAGTTAGAAATTATAAAAGTAAAATACAAATTGAAAGATTACACTTTTATTTTTAGTTTCTCCAATTCGCTACCAAACTATATAACACTACCAAGCTATATACAACACGTATTTATTCATTAATTTCTAACTGTTCTTCACAGATCATATTAAGGTTAGTCATCAACCATTTCTATAAACTATTTTAACTCCATAAATTTGGCACTTTTTCAAACTAAAATGTACGTTTTATCTTGTCTTAAGATTTAAAGTTTGCATACATAACATTTCTAAGGTTTTGAATCAGTGTGAAATCGAATATTATGTCTTTTTAATGTTGAAAGTCGAGTAAAGCTTCGCTGACACACTTCACAATTGTAGAGTTTTTCAGCAGCATGTATTCGAATATGTTTGTTTAAATAACTCCTATCACTAAAACTGCGCTGACATACATCACATTTGAAGGGTCTTTCACCAGTGTGAACTCGAAAATGTCGTTTTAATCTAAAAGAGCTAGTAAAAACACGCTGACATACATCACATTTGTAAGGTTTTTCACCAGTGTGTATTTGAACATGGCGTTTTAATTTAGAAGGGCAAGTAAAATTACGTTGACATACATGACATTTGAAAAGGTTTTCATCAGAGTAAACTTTAAAATGCCTTTTTAATTGAGTATATTGGGTATAACTACGCTGACATACATCACATTTGTAAGGTTTTTCACCAGTGTGAATTCGAACATGTCGTTTTAAAATATAAGAATGAGCATAACTACGCTGACATACATCACATTTGTAAGGTTTTTCACCAGTGTGAGTTCGAACATGTTGTTTTAAATTAGAAGATCGAGCAAAGCTATGTTGACATACATCACATTTGTAAGGTTTTTCACCAGTGTGAATTCGAACATGTTGTTTTAAATGAGAAGAAATAGCATAACTGCGCTGACATATATCACATTTGTAAGGTTTTTCACCAGTGTGAGTTCGAACATGTTGTTTTAAATGACAAGATTGAGCAAAGCTATGCTGACATACATCACATTTGTAAGGTTTTTCACCAGTGTGAATTCGAACATGTTGTTTTAATTGAAAAGAAAAAGCATAACTGCGCTGACATATATCACATTTGTAAGGTTTTTCACCAGTGTGTACTCTAATGTGTAGTTTTAAGTTGAAAAATTTATTAAAACTACGTAGACATACATCACATTTGTAAGGTTTTTCACCAGTGTGTATTAATCTATGTATGTTTAAATTTCCCTTTTCACTAAAATTGCGCTGACAAATATCACATTTGTAAAGCTTTTTATTTTCAACAGTGTGTACTCGAATAATATGTTTCTTTAAATTACTCTTAGTATTACAACTGTGGTGGCATACATCACATTTGAACAGTTTGTCAACACTGTGTGTTCGAGAATGTTGTATTAAATTAGAAGAATGACTGAAATTATTTTGACATGTGGTAGTGATAGGCTCTTTGATCTTAGCTACAGATTCGGACATATTAGTTTCAGAAATTGGAACAATTTTACTGTCGGATAATAGATTAATCGTTTGCTTGGCTGGAATACTAGCTTCAAGTTTCCTTTTTAGTGTTAGATTCTTCGGGACGGCCGCTCCTGTGATAACAATAAAGATAAATAAGTTGTTGTTCATAGTTTGAAGGATGCATACGAATCAAAATATAGATTGTCTACAGTTTCTTTGTCGACAACATAACCTGAGAAATAAGGATTCAAGAGCGAACGGTGTGAGCTTGAATTTTACCACCACGCCTACGATTGGTACTAATTTCTGCTTTGAAGAACTTTGCCCTTTTATCCCGGGTATCTCGATCTCGGAGATTTTGAAAGTCTCGAAGATATTTTTTGTAATAAAAAAAATCGAGATAAGTATTTTAAAATTGACTTTTGGAAAAATAGGACTATAGAGACCATTTTATTTTTGTTTCACGCTAATGAACTAAGCATCCAAATCAAGCTATTTCTATCGAGTACTTTAAACGCGCAGTAAAAAACTCAAATTATAAAAAACGGAAATTATCATGATAGATTTTCATCATCTATACTTTTACTGGCCATGTAAGAAACAAGTCTAATAAGTGGTTTATAACTTTAAATTTTACCCTATATTATCCTTTGTTGTCTCCATTTTCAAAATGACCTCTTCAACGTGTAAGGGGCCATTGAAGTATTACGTAAGCACTACAGGGGATGGGGGGTCTTTGCTTTGCTTATTTTTGATGGCACGGGGGACGGGGGTGTCTGGATGGTGATTACGTCAGCAGTGTATTTAACCGACTTCAAAAAGGAGGTTTTTTGTTGGTTTTTTAAACGAAAATCACTCGAAAGCAACAGACAGTCAGCCTCTATTTCCTTATTTCTAGCCTTATAATTATAACTGCTCCTCAATAACGAAACCAGAGCAAATTGAAAAATGCTTGTAATAATGTTTACGTAAGCATGAGGGGGGTGGAGTAGAGCTTTGATTACTTTTGCTGACAAGGGGGAGGGGGGGCGTATTTAAAAAAGATCTGCGTACGTAATACTTGAATGGCCCCTAAGGTAGTTTGACACAAGGAAGTTATATTTTATCCTAAGTCTTCTCTAACCTCACATTTCAGTTGTACTTATATCGTTACAATTGTCGGTTAGCCCCATAATAGTCGCATCATTTAAATCTGAGGGTAGTTATGTAATCATCTCAATTGCGTGTATTATGGTAGCCACACACGTTTCAGTTTACTTGCGCAAGTTAAGACTTGCAGAAGTATTCTGAAACGTATGTTGGGCAGAAACTTGCGCAAGTATCTTCCAACACACGTTTCAGTATACTCGTGCAAGTCTTAACTTGCGCAAGTATACTGGAACGTGTGTGGCTACCATAACTCAAGCCCCAAGCGGACACCGCACACCTATTGTCTTTCTATTGTGTCTCTAATTACGGTATTCAAAGGGAAGGGTATTACTGGATAGGACAACTTGGTCCAGTATTTTGGTCAACTAAAAGTCTGGACCTGGGGCCATATCATGACGAATTAAAATGTCAGTTGTACGAGCAAGAAAGAATGAATGAAGCTATACACCCTATATAGCTCCATCACGTTAGCAATTAAATTTAAGTCGTCCAATGATTTTAATTTGTGCATGGAAATGAAGAACAATGTCAGAGGCCCATATTAACTTTGGCTCAATATTAATTTGTCATGGACAGTGAATATTCTAACGTCTTTGCGTGCTGTTTAATTTCAAAAGCATTTCTGTGCTTTCCACTTCTACACTGAACTTCTAGAAAAGAAGTTATTCGGACATTTTAAATTGGAAGTTATGTATTTTTACAGAGAGAAAATTGGTACCGCCTGGCAAAAAAATTCAACGAAATTGTGGCCAGCACTGCGCTCAAGGCTGTTTTCTTAGAGAATACTGGTAGAGAAGACTGCTGGTCGGAGGATCCTAGGTTTGCGAGACTTAACATAGCATCATCCTTATAATGTTCCCACTGTTGGGACTCAAGCCTCCTCTCTAGGAGAGGGAATGGGTACGAAATTAATTTCTATAAGTAAACGAGTCAATGACCTTGTAGGTAGTTGTCGGTCGTTGCGTACTAACTACCTACAGTTCATTGGCCTCGCTCAGCAGATGTTTACTTTTTTTTTCTTTATTTACTTTTGGGGTTTTTATCTGACCACATATGCCAACCCCATTGTACCCTTTAACATTATTAATACCTAAACTAAAATAATTAAGATACTGTATATATACACTTTACAATAATAAAGAAGGAAGTCACATTTGAAGGGCTGCTACCAAATGACATAATTTCCTGGCATCATCCGCAGCCGGCCGAGACAAAATTGACTGTATTAGTCCCACATCAAGTCTATTCAGATTTAATTCCCTCAAAAGTGACTCCCTCTCACTCCTATTCCGGACACAAACCATCAGCAAATATTGCACGTCCTCAATCTGATTGCATTCTCTGTAATTCGGCGAATCAGCTTTCTTCATAAGGAATGCAAATTTTGCCGATGGGTAGTGTCCGGAACGAAGCCTTAAAGCTAATCTACTATATAAAAATAAGTCGGGTTTTCCTTCCTGACGCTATAACTCCAGAACGCACGAACCGATTTCCACGGTTTTGCATTCGTTGGAAAGGTCTCGGGCTCCGTGAGGTTTATAGCAAAGAAAAGTAGGGTAGAGTAGGGTAGAGTAGGGTACAGTAGGGTAGAGTAGGGTAGAGTAGGGTACAGTAGGGTAGAGTAGGGTAGAGCAGGGTAGAGCGGGAGCGAAGGAGCAGGCAAAAGCTAGTTTAATATAATTTCGACTAAACAGACCATCTTCAAACCAAGGCACACAAGGGGGCTCACTTTGTATAGTTCTGTACCAAATACCCTTATTTAGACTGATATTATCAAAGTATTGTTTCCAGGAGTTATAACATATTACTTTGCGTCTAGGTATGTGTTCCCAATAATCAGGTAAATAGTCAATTGTTGTACCCTGTATTGCTGCTAATTTAGACACTCGGTCAGCCTCCTCATTTTTCCACGTAATCCAATATGTGCAGGAACCCATTGCAACTTAATTTCTATATTATTCTTAGATAGTATGATGTTTATTTGAAGAAATTAATTTCGTACATGCGTAGGTTAATTCGAGTTTAAAAAAAAAGTTCTTTATTTTTCATTTTAATCTTTACAAATCGATAGTGTTTCATGTACCGAATCGACCCTCCGCGGGATTAAAACGACCAAAATTTAAAGGTGTATATTATTGTTTGTATTATTTGTATTTATTTCATTAGTTATGTATTGTATATATGTAAATAGTGCACCATGAAGTACCTGCGTAACTTTTCTCCATCTTTGTCAAATCCATCCAAAGGTTGTCTGTAAGAGATAGCTTTTAGCGATAAGACCACCCATTGTGACACCCTATTAATTTTAAGTTCCGATTGTAATATTATTTTTGATGTACAATAGAGAGTATTAAATATACGAGTATCTATAGATATAAAAGAAAGTCGTTTTAGTTACACTATTTATAACTCAAGAACGGGTGAACAGATTTGGCTTTAAAATTGGGAAGGTAGCTTAAAAGGACAGGATAATTTTTTTTCCATTAAGTAAAAAAAATCCAAAACCTGCTCATTCTTTGGTATATAGTAGAGTAGGGTAGAGTGGGAGCGAATCCGCGGGCAAAAGCTAGTAATATAAAAGAGTATCTATCTATTATACTGGTTTCGGATTACGAATATGAAATTATTTCGGAAATTACTCTACTTTCAGATAGTTTCACTTACGGATATATGAAGTTAAAAATTATAAAAGTAAAATACAAATTGAAAGATTAAAATTTTATTTCTGGCCTCTCTAATTTGCTACTAAAATCAACAGATAAGGCTATCTGTTGATTTTAGTAGCAAAATAGAAAAAATATGTTTTCCATTCCATTTTTATACTATTGTATTGTTTCTCGTTAGCTTTTACTAAATTTTATAATTTTCACTGTTTTGTTTACGTCTTGACGTATGACGCTGTAAGAACATTATAGGTCAGTTTCACACTCACTTATTTTTTCAAATTGAATGAGCTGTGCGCTAACGGACACGTCCCTACGCGGCCAGCGTGATTTTCTTCACAGATGTCTGGCACGCACTCGCTCTAGTTTTTGGCTTGGCTTTTTATTTTTATTAATTCATATGTTTACTTTTAAATATGACCGTAGCTATAATACTCCTTGATGTCCCTAACTAACATTTAGTGAGAAAGAAGCTTAGATAATGACAACGTCATGTCACACAAAAAGTCATGAGAACAGAGATCAAGTAATTTAAAACAAGTGTGAGTATTAAATAACACTACAAGGTTTGTTTTTATTCATGAATCATTCGCTGCCACCGTTCAGCTGACTTTTTGCTAGTGATGTATTGATTTCAGTTTGAAATGTTCGGTTTCTGGTATAATTTGTTTTAGAATAATTCGTAACTTCCTAACATGTAAAATTAAGGTGAGAAAACCCTTCCCGTATCGTTTGTTAACTTATCAAGAATGTTATGTATAAGGCCCGTGACTCACCGGGACGACATGGCGGCGCAGCCAGTTCGCGCAATCAAGGACATGCATGCAGCTCTATAGTGTGTACCTCACCTGGCAACTGTTGGCCACGCAGCCAATCCATACTTTTCATTGTCGTGGTCAGTGAGGCATAGCCCTAAGACACGTTGTATAGATGTCCCCGAAAACTTGCTAGTTACGTTAAAGAACATTCAGTACCTCTACCATGAGTTTTAAGCAATAATATTCGTCGCTACTCGATATCGACGCCGTAAATATTTTGTATGGCAAATTTTGGTTCTGCAAGTGACCGCTAGAGGCGCTGCAAAATTTGGCATACAAAATATTTACGGCGTCGATATCAAGTAGCGACGAATACTATTGCTTAAAACTCATGGTAGAGGTACTGTTCCGTAATTTAAATAGTATGAAAACGACTTACAGTGATGATTTAACTGGCCCGCCATGTTTAGTGTCTTGCAATAGTCAACTCGACATTTTTGTAATGGGCCACTTATGCCTGCGCTGTTGCTTTTGCAGCTCGCATTGTTACTGCATGATCCAAACTTTGAAACACCGTTTTGATAGAGTCGTGAAAATCTGTTAGTACGCATCGCCATTTTCCGCGTAATATAGCAATACGCCCCTTCTTGCCACAAGTGAATCAAAAGACATTCTTCTTTATGCTGTACAAGAGCTTGCAGATGTTTTTTGAGTATTGTGCGCGTTAACCATTATCATTTCAGCCGAAAGACTTTCCACTGATGGACATAGGTCTACAACAAGTGTCACCATAACTGGTCCTGTGCGTCTCGCAGCCATCGGTTACCCGCGTCCCTAGCCAGGTCATTGGCCCACCTTGTGAGAGGTCTTTCGGTACGTGGAGACCACTCCAGGATCTTTCGTTCTCATCGGCCGTCTATGTATGTGAGCAATGTGCCCTGTCTTTACCACTTAAGTTTGGCGAATCTTCGGTAACCTTGATTCTCCTGCGGATATCTTCATTTCTGATATGATCACGTACGGAAACTCCAAGTCTTTTGATGTGACCCGTTGTACGATGCATGCCTTTTAAGTTCTGTCGTTTCCATATTTTCCGGCAATTTTGAATTTGGAACTGTTCTATATTCGAATGTTTTTAAATTTTGAATCTCAAAACAGTTGAAAGTATTAGGATTAATGCTGTTGTTTTAGTCACAGCGTCGATTGGAATCTGCCAGGTTACGTACGAAAATGAATCTCTGTAAGCAAAATGTTCGTGAAATAATTTTCTAAAATTGACTAACATTTTATTTTTTCTTTCCTTAAAAAGAGTTTTTGCCACAGTTTCAGCGTATTCGTAACGGAATGCCACACTTGAGAAGTGCCGAATTTCGATGACTTGCTTTTGCGCAATAATATAAGCGCCTCTTACTAACAGCTGCTTTGTCATGCAAATGTCAATGGCATTAGGCACTTGCCTTGACATCACTGGAGTTTGGATTGTACTCCGGAAGCATGACAGTGTGCAGACATACGAGACCTCATAGCTTCTATCAACAGCATCATATACCGTTTCGTTCAAACATTATCTGCCTTTCATTTTCATGTGTTGTTGGTAGTTGTGGTGCCCGAACGTATCCCACTTCTGATGAAGGCGACAACGGTTTTCTGACAGAGGGCTCATATGGTATCGTAATTCGAGAGAACCAGTAAATTCGTTAGGCTGCAGTGCCCACTGACGTCTATTTATTAACACACTGGACTGGTGGCTGTCAAAGTGCTTTTGTCCGTGTTTGTTATTCGCCATTTTGGCGCTGTCGGTCGTAATGAATGTAGCGAGTGTTTAAGGTACTAAAACTTTACGCGACGTCGTGACGTCGTTGTGACGTCATGTTAAAGAGGTAGGGTGAGCAAAAATATACCTTATTTTTAATTGATATTGGTTGCGCGAATTTGCTGTGGACTGTAGATTTTAAAAAGCGATCTAAGGTTTGTTAACAATATGCAGATACTGTGCCTGGATGGGACGGAAACTAGGAAGGAACACTGACCTTTTGACCTCGAAGGTTCCACGTGGCGCCGGCCGGCGAACCCCGACTTCGTACTTTCAAATCACTGCCAGGTCCTGTTTTGCACTACACTGCACTATTGTTGAGTCTTTGAATGGTTGGATCACGAAATAGTCAATTTTCTTGTAATTTCGAGCGGGCGATGTTAGCGGAGCGGTCACATTCACAACCGATGCACAAAACGTCAATGTCATTTCATTTCTTGCGGTCGTGCGGGTAAAGGGAAACGGAAGGGATAGGATTGCTAGGCCAAAAAAATAAATTACAAAAAACAAAATCGCGGATCATAGCAAATTGGCGCAACCATTCCCCCCGGGTTTGAAGGGTTACCTTCAAAGAAAAGAAAAAAAACAAAAGCGAAACTAAACCCTATTACTAATCTAAACTATCAATACTAGGTAGCGAAACAACTTATAACTAACTATGCCACTACTACTGATTAGGCAGAGGGCAGAGGCGAATAACCGGACGCAGGTAAGATCCAGTTGCGGTTTTAACCTTTACGACTCGCGTTATTCCGTTCGAACCCGGAAAAACTTCTTCCACTACACCAAGAGGCCAGTGCAGAGGAGGCGCACTCTCAGTCTTCAGTATCACCACAGTACCGACTGTGACTGGATCTGAAGGAGTGTTCCACTTTTGACGCGACTGCAGCGTATGCAGATAATCTGTCCTCCATCGCTTCCAAAAGGACTGAACTAAGCTATCTAGCAGAGCGTGACGCGGGTGAAGCTTAAAGCAGGGCACACATCTGTGCACTCTAGCGCGTATCAAATTGCGAGCGGAAAGTATCCAGTACTTCTGTCGAAGAATGGACATTAATAAATCGGGACCAGCGTGACAATTCACCTTATGGTGATAATCCACCAACAAATCCAAAACGTGATCCTTGCGTGGTAGGACTACTGGATGCATTTGTTCAAACTCTAACTTAGCATTTCGCAGACGGCCACCGACACGAATGAGTCCGTCTTGCAAAAATGGTTTCAAATGTTGAAGTGCGCGACTACAAAGTTTATATGATTCTAAACTACGAAATTCTATTGAAAAATAAAATTTCTGCAACTCTCGAAGTACAACTGATTCAGCTCTATCCAAATCAGCTGCGATTATAGAACCACGCGATGGTAATAATCTCAAAAATCTTAGGACGTAAACTACACAGCGTAATAGTCTCGACCAAGACGAGACTCGATTAAACAACAACAAAACAACTGACTCTTCACGCGGAACTGATACTACAAGCGTATGTTTCTTCTCCTCGGGTGGCTCTGAAACAGTAGCGGGGTTAAACGGAGCATTTGGCCACTCGTTAGGAGTGGTATGAAGCCAGGGAGGGCCACAAAACCAAAGCGGATGATTTAAAATTTGCGCAGGAAGCAAACCACGTGAGAGACAATCAGCTGGGTTTTCTGTTCCAGCGACATGGAATATATTTTCCGGTGACAATTCAGCTTGAATCTTAGCCACCCTATTTGCGACAAACGTGCCCCATCGATGGGGTGAAGAGTGGGCCCAACATAGAGCAACGGTTGAGTCTGAAAACGCTACAATTCTCTCTATATTAATGCGAGGACGACAAGTTTTGACTATAGATGTAATCAATTGAACCAACATAAGAATAGCGCAGAGTTCGAGACGAGCAAGAGAGACAACCTTACGAGAAGATACCTTTGATTTTGCGCTAATGAGGAAAACTGAAATGTTATCGCCATTTTGGACCTGAAAGTAAACCACTCCCCCGTAAGCCCTCTCACTGGCGTCTGCGAAACCAACCACATTAACAACAGTGTCTGGTATTATACCAACATGGCGAGGAATCTGTATCTGATCGAGCATTGGAAGCTCTTTCCTATAGCGAGCCCACAACTTAGCAACACTGTCAGGAGCGGTGTCGTCCCAATCACAGTTGGAAAGCCAAAGCTCTTTTATAAGCAGCTTTGCACACAAAACGACAGGAGCTACAAAACCCATTATATCCCATATCCGAGCTACACATGCTAGGATAACGCGTTTGGTACAAGTTGGCGGAGTCGAGCTAATTTTAAGACTGAACATATCAGTTGCGGGTGACCAACTTAAACCAAGGATCTTATGCGAATCACTATCATCGAATTCCTTTACCGAAGTCAACCGGTGTGACGGTGGAATCGACTCTAATGTAGCTTGCGAGTTGCTTGTCCATTTCACCAGATCAAATTGACCGGACTTCATGAGGCTGATTACTTGAGCAGCGGTCTCTATAGCCTCTGCTTCACTAGGTACACTGTACACAAAATCGTCCTTGTACAATCCGGTTTCAATAGTGGCCCTTGCTTTCGGGTATGTATCACCCTCGTCAGCGGCCAACTGCTTGATAGTGCGAAGAGCGTGAAAGGGACTAGACTTAAGCCCAAAACAAACACGATTGAATTCGTAAACCTTCAAAGGTTCCTGCGGAGAAAATCTATACAAGAAGCGTTGGAATCTACGGTCACATTCTCTGATTCCAATACTAAGAAACATTTGCCGAATATCGGCAGAGAGCGCAATAGCAAACAAGCGAAAATTTACTATTATTTCAAATAAGTTACCCTGGAGGTTCTGACCACAATACAAGATATCGTTAAGCGATATGCCAGTACTAGTTTTAGCGCTACCATCCATAACCACACGCAGTTTAGTTGTAAGCTTGTCTTCTCTAACAACTCCATGGTGCGGGATGATGTAAAACGGGTAATCACGTGTCTCCTCAGTCTCGGCAGGCGCTGATGAGATATAACCTTTATCTAAATATTCGATCAGCACATCATCATAGGCTTGCTTCAACTTAGGAGACGCCTGCATCTTACGTTCCAAGCATAGAAAGCGTTTTTCTGCGGAGGCACGGGAGCCACCGAGCGAAAAAATATCACCCTTGAAAGGGAGCGCGACAACATAACGACCATCTTTATCACGAGTAGTCGTGCGGGTATAAATCTCCTCAGTGACCTGATCCTCAGGGCTGAGAATAGGCGGGACATTGACCTCTTCAATCTCCCAGAACTTGCGGATGGTAGACTCAAGCGGCGGCTCGACGGTGCAACAGTGCGACACAGTCGAGTAACTATTTAAATAAGCGGGTGCGGAACCAACTATAACAAACCCGAGAACTGTTTCCAGTGCGTGCGGAGCGGGGTACATCGGAAGACCTTGAATTTTACGTGATAACTGGAGATGCGGGAGAATCGAAGCACCGATCAATAGATCGATATCTCCAGGGAAAGCGTAATTTCCGTCGGCTAACTGCAAGTTCTTAAACTCCGTCAGCATGGACGTGTCAACCGGTACCGTGGGCAACCGTTCCGTAATCTTATCTGCGACTAGCGAATCCATTTCAAACGAAATATTACGATTAAAACGTGAACTAAATATTATTTTAATGGAACCGTGAATGGTTGCCTTTAAGCCTCCAAAACCTTTCACTTCTGAGCGGGATGACCAATTATTAAAACTAAAACCAAGGCGTTGACAACAATCCCGAGTAATAAAATTACTCTGGGAAGCGCCATCTAGTAGCGCTCGAACGGTGTGCGGTTTGCCAAAGGCATCTACAATGACAACTTGCGCGGTCGCAAGTAAAACGGTAGTGATTTGAGTACCAGCGGCGGAAAGCGAACACAATGTTACGTCGTTTGCACTTGCAGCAGGCCGCGCGTCACAAGCGTCGCGCGTCTGCGCAGGCTGCTGCTGCGATGGCAGCTTACTACTCTCAAAATGTAAGAAGGTATGATGTCTAGCTAGACATTTACGACAGCTAACACCACTGTTACATGACGTAACCAGATGTTTGTCACTTAGACAATTAAAACACAAATTATTAGTGCGGACAAACTTGTAACGATCACTAGGCGATAATCTCTGAAATCCCGAACACTTGTACAGCTGTGTATGGCTACCCTTACACAGAGAACAGTCAGGTGTTGAGGCGGTATTAACTAGCGTATGTGCAGTCTTGACTGACTTCGATGACGCGTCTATACGGCGATCGGAACCTGTCCTATTCGTGACTTCATGACGTGCCGACGTGCGCTGCAATACCTTAATATGGTCGCGAATAAAAGATTCTAAATCTTCGAACTTAGGTATTTCGTTACCGCGCCGAGTCGTTTCAAACAGACGAACAGTTTCAGGATCTAATTTCTTTAAACCGATATACAAAAACAAAAAGTCACAGAGGTCATTGACCTTTAGGTTCTTTACTGCACGAACAGATGATGCGAAAATATTTAAAAACTTCTCTAAATTATGATCGTTACAAACGGAAAAACTTTTCAAACCGAATAATTGATCTAAATATGCGGTGGCTACTAATCGCTTATCTTCGTATTTTGTTTTTAAAGTGTTCAAAATTAAATTGTAATTTTCAGCGCTAAACGTAATTCCAGCACAGACAGCCTTTGCCTTACCGGTCAATTTTTCTACGAGATAATGCAATCTCTCGTGATCTGTCAGCGATGTGTTCCTATGTATTATATTTTCGAAACTATCTATAAATAAATTCCAATTTCGAATGTCACCATTAAATTCAGGTATTTGAATTGGCGGCAATCGTGGGCGTTCGCGAGGAGGGTTGGATAAACCACTCGCGGGGGGGGGGAGTCTCTAAACTCCTAGCAATACGTTTGATACGACAATACAAGTCATCAAAGGACGACAATGCCTGATAACTCACACAGTAATCAGGATTTAACTCCAACTCTAAAATGTTTATATTATTAATTGTAGATTCAAAATCCGCGCGCAAACTATCTAAAGTTTCCAACGAACACAAGAAAGCATCTCTAATCGCCAGATCCGAGGTTTGCAAAGATTTATCACAAATTGATTGAACACGTGAAAACTGTGAGTCCCTTTTAGCGTATAAAAGCTTTAACTGAACCTTTAAATCAGTACTAACCTTGGTTCCCTTAAGAGACATCTTGTTTTGATATATTCACACTATACACTCAAACAAACACTTAACGAATTATTAAGTAAGCGATAATTATCAGATAACAATATGGTAATATTGTAAACAACAAAGCGAACGGCGAACGAACGGAATAACCTGAATCAATGAGTGAATATTACCCAATTTCTCGATTAAATCATTCACGTCGTTCATATGCGTATATAATCTATGGTTTATCCGTTTCCTACAAATATTCACTCAACAATGAACGGGTATTTTTGAAATGCGTCTACCTACATGCAATTTGTAGGACTTCCGAATGAATTTTGTCAAGAAAAAGAATGCGATCGATTTATATCTACGCTGATATTTACGTAGCTAACTATAATTATGCGGTGCGGTTGACGGCGTAGGTACCGTAATTATCAATGGCTCTTTAACTATACGAGCGAAATAACGATTAGTTGCCTAAATGCCTAGATGCGGGTTTTCTACTATTATATCTAGGTAAACAGGCGCGTTGCGTTTATTCCCTATGGAACAAATACTATATTGCGAAATTACAAGAAAATGATTCACGATCCTGCTCGTAAGGACCAAAAAGTAATGGTTGCGCGAATTTGCTGTGGACTGTAGATTTTAAAAAGCGATCTAAGGTTTGTTAACAATATGCAGATACTGTGCCTGGATGGGACGGAAACTAGGAAGGAACACTGACCTTTTGACCTCGAAGGTTCCACGTGGCGCCGGCCGGCGAACCCCGACTTCGTACTTTCAAATCACTGCCAGGTCCTGTTTTGCACTACACTGCACTATTGTTGAGTCTTTGAATGGTTGGATCACGAAATAGTCAATTTTCTTGTAATTTCGAGCGGGCGATGTTAGCGGAGCGGTCACATTCACAACCGATGCACAAAACGTCAATGTCATTTCATTTCTTGCGGTCGTGCGGGTAAAGGGAAACGGAAGGGATAGGATTGCTAGGCCAAAAAAATAAATTACAAAAAACAAAATCGCGGATCATAGCAAATTGGCGCAACCAGATATAAAGTAGTACTTGACTGCAAACCCCTGATGGTGAGCAGTGATGCAATCAGTGATGGTGAGGCGCACTAGTTTATTATGAGCCTATTCACTCTAGCCTTGAAGACACCTAAATTATAATCGGACGGGAAGACCGCAGCAGGTAAAATGGGGCCCAAGTCTTTTTTTTTTGTAAATTCGACATTCCAACACAATCCCATTGTCATTTTGGTAAAAGTTCTTAATCTGCTAAATCATATTGGTCGATTATTAGTCTCGTAAACGAATGGTGTTACAATGACTTTGTCGTATTCAGACAAATCTAATGGTAAGTCACTAATCAAAGGAACTGGCAAAATTTTAGCAGATTACCCCATAAGTCAGAAATTCATTTGTCATTATGTGCGAGATTACCATTTCTTTCAATGGTGTGTCAGTGATTGACTATTGGAAAGTCATAATGACGCCATTGTATTAGTAGATTACCAAACTTGTCCAAATCAACAATTATGAAACCAATGATAGACGATTCTGACACTATCAGACTGTAATAGCAGACTTGAGGCCCTGGCATTGTTTTTTTAAATAAAATTGATTTACGAATCATGGACGAAAAAGGTCTATTTAGAATCAAGTTCTTCAATTCCGCTCATCTCTGCGTCACTGTGTGAAGTGTTTGAGCAATTCAAAATGGAAGAAGGCGAAGTTTGGCTAATACTTAATGAAAATACGAATGAATGTATGTGTGTAACTGCCATTTTCTTATGTAATAATAAATGATGAGTTGCCAACACACACTTTTCCACCAACATTTGACAGATCGAGGTCATTGACATTCCTATTCTTATTTGAAACTCATTGTAAGGGCAGAAGTTTATGTGATAAAGAAAGTTTGTTTAGGGCATGCAGTTCGTGTATAACGCTAGTGGACACATGAACACTTACTTTGAGTCACACTGGCTCTTCGTTTCTTCTTTGGCACTTCTTGATTTTCCTCCGCCTTAGTCTTTATCTCCATCAGAGGTACATCATCTTCTGAATCTGACTCAGAGTCGTGTGGTGGTATATCTTCTACACCTGGATAGCTTTTGTCTGGGTTTTCCGGTTCAAGCTCCGCTAGCAAATAAAAACTTAGTGTTTTATACTACATTGCTCAACCCTCGTAGCAAATAGCACAATAATTTATAGCCTATAGTACATATGTTGACTAGACCTGTAAGGATTATGTGTGCAAAATTTGAACAGGATTAGTTCAATAGTATTTGCGGCCATTGGAAACATCGCTCTACTTTTTATGATTTTTTACATACTCGCTCTAATTTTACATACATATAATTCTTACTGTCAGCGTCCTCGACTGTTCGGTTCTCAGATAACTCATTTTCTTCTTCTTCTTTAATTTTATTCTCCATTACAAGTTGTTCTTCTTCAGAATCAGATGAATGGTGTGCTTCTACATCTGGTTGACTATTATACAAAGTTTTATGGTCGAGCTCTGTAATAAAAGAATTATATGTTTGTGATTGGGGATTGTTATTTTTGACGGAATTATAACTTAGGCCGTGTTTAAGGAGACGCGGCGCGTTGGGCATTTTGTCGTACATTGCAGCAGCGGGCCACGTTATCGCTCGCGCTAACACAAATATATGGCAATGTACGACGGACCGCCCGGAGCGCCGCGCAACGCGCCGCGTCTCCGTAATCGAGCACTAAAAGATCATAAAAAGCCCTCAAAATTCTCTTCTTCTCATCACATTTATTTATTTATTTATATTTACACTTCATGCACATGAAGGTACAGAGGCGGACTTAATGCCTTAGGCATTTTCTACCAGTCAACCTTGGACCACCAATCACATCACTATTTCAGCCGAAAGACATTCAGTGCGGGACATAGGCCTCCCAAAAATGTCGCCACAATGAACAGTCTTGTGCGTCTCGTACCCATATCCCACAACTATCACCAGGGGCTCTAGTCTGATACTTTTACAAATTTGTCATTCCAACACGATACTATCGTCACTTTGCTAAAAGTTCGTACTCTGTTAGTTCATAATGGCCGATCATTGGTCAGTCAGTAGTCTCGTAATAGAATTGTAGTACGAGCTGTCTTGTTACGAATAAAGCAATGACTGCACAATGACGTTCTAACGATAGGTCACCGATCAAACATACTGTCAAAATTTTAGCATATTACCGCATACGTAAGACATTCATTTGTCATTATGTACAAAATACTATTCTATGCCATTTCATTCAATGGAGTGTCAGTGGCTGTTCATTGGGAAGTCATAATGACGCCATTATATTAGTAGATAAATTAACTTGTCAAAATGAACAATTATGAAATCAATGATATGGATTATGGTTTTGGAAATTAGCCGGAACACAGTCCAACAAATCATTTTAAAAATGAATTACATTCTGACATTACACACACACACACACACACACACACACACAGTTTAATTTCATTTGTATGTATAATTAGATTAGTTACACAATATAATTTACCATTAATTTTATATTTTAATGGATATCACAATATAATTTACAATCGGCTTAGCCCGCGTGAGGGTATACACCGTCAAATTTTGGTCGTTTTAATTTTGTGGAGGGTCGGTTCGGTACATGAAACACTATCTATATGTATATGCATAAATTAATTCGAGTTTAAAAAAAAAAATTTTTTTTTATTTCCTCTTTACAAATCGATAGTTTCATGTACCAAATCGACCCTCCGCGGGATTAAAACGAACAAAATTTAACGGTGTATAATTATCCCAAGGGAACATACTTCCGGGCATAAAAAGTATAACTATGTGCTATTCCAGAACATGATCTACCCAATACCAAGTTTCCCCGAATCCATTTAGTAGTTTTTGCGTGAAAAGGTAACAAACAATTTCAACAATTTCTTTGCTCTGGGCACAGTAACAATCTGCGTTCTACAAATAATCGTCTTCTACGATGCCCCTCACACCGCTCAGGGTTTGTCCATTCCTCTTTCTTTGTCCAGGCGATCTCTCTTTGGAATGCGCTCCCTCTGAATATCAGGACGGCAACGAGTCGGTTGTCCTTTAAAGTACAAGCACGAGATCACATTCGCAAGAAGTTGGTAGAATCATCACACTCTTGATTTGTTGTATTCGTCTTTTCACAATATCGTTCTTTATTTGTATGTATGTATTATTGTTCTTTTGTCCTTTCAGTCTGTCTTCTTTTAAGTTGCACCTGCCATGTTATGTCTCTGCACCACCCCAAGGTCGTCTGGTAGAAAAATGCCTAAGGCATTAAGTCCACCTTTGCACACTGTATTTTTAGTGCATAAAGTTATTAAATAAATAAATAAATAGTAGAATTTTTAAATCATGCTTACCATCAGTTTTAAGATGCTCCTCCGGGTCAATAATATCATCAAGTCCCTCATGAATTGTTGGCAATTCTTCTTTGATAACAGAAGTTTCATTTTGATCATCACCATCTATATTTACATGAACTATTGGACTATTGATAAGGCCATTAAAAAACCCTAAATGGTTCGAGGTCAGCAAAGGGTCAAGCTGCAAATATAATGATAATAAAAATGTATTAATTATAAGGCAATTTTAGGTCCATACTCCACAGTATACAGTTGTTAGTTTTATTTTTCTCTGTGTTTTAATTGCGATCAGTCTGTTGACTAAGCAAGTGGGTGTATGCCTGGATGGTTATTTATTACCGATTGGCGTCTAGACTCTTCAGTCCGTATCCCTTCTTATGTCCGGTTATCTAGGATGTGCCATTTTTTTAACCGTCTTGTTGGGTTGTTTGAATCCTGAATAAAGTCACATGCCAATGGATTGGAGTCACGTCTCACACAGTATAATATGTTAGTAGCTCTTATTTATATATTAAATGTATTATACATGTATTATACATATAAACTTTCCTCTTGAATCATTCTATCTATAAAAAAAACCGCATCAAGAACCATTGCGTAGTTGTAAAGATCTAAGCATACATAGGGACAGACAGGTGGAAGCGACTTTGTTTCATACTATGTAGTGATTAATATTGTACAAAAATACATAATAATACTAGGATAAAACTTCCCATATAATATTCTATTGATAAAAAAACTAATATTGGCTCAAACTTAATAGTTAGTCAATTAATTGTATTGACAGCACTGTGACGTACTGGGTGTCTTGTATGTGTGAGTTTACATGTTTGTGAACGCACCCACAATACAGGAGTTATTTCAAGTGAGGGGCATTGTTTAAAAAAAAAAATGACTATATCCAAAATATCAGTGTTTTGAAACTTAAAATGGTTACTTACTAGAAAAAATAAAATAAATTAAAATGTCAAAAAAAAGAAAATAAAAATGTCAGTGAAGCTTAAAATGATTAATAGAAACAATAAAACCAATTTAACCTCTCAGGCACAAGTGTACCGAAATCGGTACCAGATAACTTAAAAAATATTTTTACGTAATAGGATTTAAGTTAGCCGGTATGAGGTGTACCATATTTGATACATTAGTGCCTCAGAGGTTAAAACGGACAATTAAATATTGCTGAATGTCCTAGGACAGATTGCATTAAGAATGCCTCACCTGATAATCCGCTTTCATCATCTGAGCGAACAACTCTTCTGCTTCTAGACATTTTCTCAGAAGTCGCAAGCATTGCTTTAGTTTGGTGTAACAGAAGAAACAAGCGAGCATTGGTCTACTGTCCACAGTTATAAACTGTAACAAAACGTTTCATATTAAACTGGACTATAACGTCAGAGTATGCAAAACAAGAAACGTAGGTCTAGTATTTTTAGGTAAAAAATCTATGTACAAAATTTCATAAATGTACCATGAAAAATCACTAAGTTATAAGCTACCTGGTTGTTTGCACAAATACATGGTCACCGGGCCATCCGGGAAACTGAGGGTTTGTTTTGCTACCTATCCTGAATGTGCTAAACTCACATACATACATATTATAGATAAATTACACTCAGACACAAAACAAATGATTGTGCTCATCATACAAACAATTGTCCTGGGTGGGAATCAACCCCTCGACCTCCGGCATAGCAGTTAGGACCACTAACCACTAGACCCACAGGCCAGCCCAATAAAGTTTGCTAGTTATATGTTATTTTAGACCGTTGCCACACCCTGAGCCCATGGCTGGGTATGCCAATGTCCTCATTCTTTCACTAAACCTACTGGTTTACCTTCCGCCTTGAAATCTCTAAACAGTTTATAACAATGCGTAAAGTACACAGCAATGTAACCGTTGCTATGCACACAGGCTCTGCTTCGATTGAGATCTTAAAAGCTGTTAGTGCGCATTCAAGGTCGACCACTATGATGGTTCAACTTGTGTGCTGAAATATATTAATTTATACCTAGGTAATCTAGTTTATGTAATGTGACTATATTAATTTATACTCAATCTAGTTTATGAAATGTGACTATAATAACAACTTACAGGTACATCAGTCAGCTTCTCATACAGTTCATGTAAGTTCTTGTTGACCACCACATTCATGCGAACATTCTCCACTAAACAAATTCTGCACATTGGCAATTTTTCCATTTTGTTTCCATGAAGTGTTGTCTGTTTATTTAGATCGCCACCGGTTGGAATAGTGAGCCCAGTTAGATGAGAGCAAAAATGCGTTGTTTTCACACTGCACTCAGCACTGGCTGTGCACACACAAACAGCCAGGATATCGCATAAACAACTGATGTTAGCGTCGGTTAGCGGATTGTTATGTTTCTTGATTTTCAGCAACTTTGAGAAAGCAGAGCTGTAAACCATTTATATTATTCATAACCTTTCATAACATACTATTCAGAAGTAGTAGTCCATAAAATTAAAACAATTTTTTTTTTTTTTGCTAAACTAAAACTGAATTTGAATTTTTGAACCACAAAGCAACTGAATAAATAAAACAAGATTCGCGCGGACTCACGCGGAGTCGCGGACCGAAATCAACCAAAGAGAATACAATGCGGTCCAATTGAGAATAGGATCGATTGCCATGTTGTGACGTCACGTTGAACTGTCAAATTGAAGAAATTGGGTACGGCGAGCAAAAAAAGCAATTTATAAAAGGAGATGTCCGCTTTTTGTATGGACGTTGGTTTTTTATTCCGAGAAAAATCTAACCAGCATCAAAGTCTACTCAACTAAATAAGCCAAAAATAAGGAACTTGAATGTACTGAAATAATATTTTTAAACCCCTCCATTTAAGCGAAAAATCATAAAATAATAATTGATGTTATTGCTATTTTATTATTTGTTGGCAATCCTTAAAAAAGCTCCGCCACTCTGTGACAATGTCATATTTGACAGACGATTATTCATCTGTCACTGGAGTTAGAGATGTGCCAACTAAGCATAAGACACGCGTCAAGTAAACTCGAATTAAAATTCAATTGATTCGGGATTTCGATACTTATTTTATTGCCATATGAAAGTTTTTTAAATGTATTTTAAATTAGTAAATATATAATACAGCATAAAGTTCCAACAGAAAAAATCAAATGTTGATTTTCTAGGATCAATCGATTTTACTGGCTCGAAAAATCAATTGCTCGATTAATTGATTTCAGATCGCGACCCTATACAGTGTGCATGTGGGTTGTAGGAGTTGTAAATGGTCGGTTTAAACGAGATTTTAAAATCTTTCGAAATAAATATTTTAATATAGGGTCTCAAAACCTAATGGATGATTTCGAAATTGCAGGAGCCATTTTAAATAATTTTCATCCCGTTTTGACTGACCATCCTGATGCTCAAAGTATACTGGAAAGAGCTAATCAGAGAACGAATATGCAAAACTATTTAGCCGACCATGTGATTAGGCATCAGCTTAATAGACGCTGAGCCAGTTTCGTCCATATAAATGCTCAAATGCCACAGCTGAATGTGTTCCCCATCATGGAGATGTTCGATTTAGTTTTATTTAGCTTGGGTATTTATCAAATTAAACAGGCACACTCTTATTATGGGGAACATATTCGGCTAAACGTTCAAATAAATGTTTTTTCTTTCTTTCTTTCCAAACGGTACTTTTACCGTAGAAGTAAGTGTAGATGTACAATCTATAAATATTCCGAGCATTTCGTCAACACATGAGACAGTAAGACGACTAAAGTCACGCCACATTAGTAGTCGAATGTATTACACATATATTTTATTGAAAGTGGCAGAGACTAGTTGGCAAAACTGTATTTCTGATTATTATTGTAGTTGTAGTTGCATAATTGGGAAGAGGACTGTTGGAAGCTGTGCTCATATAATGACAATTGTCTGGTATCTTGGATGGGCTCGGCATCAAAATAATATAACTCCACCTGCTCAGTTTCTCGACAATATTTTAATAAGAGAAGACGTTGAAAATGAAGAAAATCAATAATTAAATACTATTTAAAAACTTAAGTTTTATTATTACAAACCGTACATTGTGTCCATTATAGCTTGGTATTAATCAGTTTTTAAATAGCATAATTTTCGAAAGGCTTTTCATCCACTTCCGATCTCGATTCCCAGTCAAATAAAAGGAATTCTCCTATTTATTTGAACAATGGTTTCGATCAGTAATTAACATTATTACTCTGCTGATTATAAGCTCTTGTGTAATATGCTGAAACATGCACTTCTTGTTATGATGGATAATGCTACACATTTTAGACGATGAATAATGTAATAGCGATTGTATTATTGTTATGTTTACATTGACAAACAAAAAAAAAGTGTGTTTGTATTGACATATTAAATCAAATATTGATTGACACTGACAGTAATGACAGTTCTCCTGTGTCAATTTTGACAAGTTTACTTTTTTTGGGTGTCTGTCACTTTATTAACCTAGATAATTAGAAAGGTTTGTTCGTTTTAAAAGTAAATTCTCACTAAAATAAAAAATGATTTTTCTCAAAATTGGAGGGCTTTAAAAATTTATGATATAGGTAGAAGCACTAGGTTTTGAGATGTCTATCCAAATATATTTAAATTACCCTGGTTAGAATTATTAAATAATAAAAAACCATTTCCGGACATGTCCTTTAATTTATTTACGAATCTTGAACAAAAATAGTTTTATCAGAATTCAGTTCTTCAATTTTACTCATCTCTGCGTCACTGTGTGAAGTGTGTATTAGTGGCAAATGGAAAAAGAAGTTGAATTGTTCCTAACAATGAAATTAAGAAAGAAAATAGTTTTTATTTTTAACTAATTATGACTTAAAACAATATATTTAGTTAATTTATAATAAACAATAACGTTTTTACTTCACCTAGACTTAACTAAGACTACGTAATAAAAAGCGAAAAAAAACCTTTATTGAAACGCAAATAAGTTTTTTTTTGCAAACTGTACTTTTCACTCAACATTTGACAGATCGAGGTTATTGGCTTTCCTATTCTTATTTGGAACGCATAGTATAAGCACTACGTTTAAGTCAACTTTTTGACTCAGTCACAGATTACAGACAGATACTTTTGACTGGTTTTTGTCAAAGAGAATATAAGCACTACGTTTAGTTTTTGTCTTTTGACAACTTGCATTTGACATTTGAAATTTTGTATTTTTTTTCTACTTACCCCTTAGGAAAGGCTATAGTTATTCGACCATATCACCTAGTCTTCAGTTCATGTTTTCTTGTATGAATAATCACATTAGAATGCGGGTGCAACGTATTCTAATGTTGTTGTAGTATTTAACAGCAAATTTTTCGAGTCAGCCTTCTCAGTAAACTTCGCTGAGGTAGCCAAAACTAAAATAAAATTCCTAGCTCCATTTTACCGAGATCGCTTCTGTTTCAATGATTCCACATATTGTCCAATTGCGCTGACACTTAAGATACAAAACTACACCAATTTTAAATCAATAAATCCACTAGGAATCAATTTACAAATAATTAAAACAACTGAACTGAACTTCACTTCAAGAAATCCCGCCAAAAAACCTTGAAATTTTTAAGTTGAACAATTTGTTTTTTTTATCTAATACTAAGTCCTTTAAGCAATATCTACGTAACAATAATTAATAGTTCATTTGTTTACCATTAGATTATGGATAAATTTTGCTGAGATACTACAACAAAATTCTCAGAACCATCATTTTAACGAGATCACGCCTGTTTTAATTATTCTAAATATTGTTCAATTGCGCAGACACTTGGATTTCATTTATGATGGTGTTTTGAACAATCCTACCAATTTTCAGCTGGGTTCGAATTATTGTAGCCTTACCTATTTTGTGTGGTCTATTTTGACTATGTTTAGGTAGGGTAGACTGGGTACGGTTGAAACGGTGGACGGTTGAAACAAAGCGAATATCTCGACACCGTGCGTGATGAGTTGAGGGGTACAGGGGGGGAACGAAGCGGGCGACAAGTCGAAACACGAATTTCAGTGCTGCGTCGTTCTTCGCGCGCTGTACTTGTGTATAGGAGGCCCCATTGTGTTTTTTGACGGAAAAGTAAGTATTTTTTGTTCGTACATTTTTGCAATTATTATGGTTTTATTAAAGCTAGAGTATTGAGAGTTTTGTATCGTTTTAACTGAAGTTTGTAGAATATGATTGTATGACTAGTTTTTATTCAAATTTATTATCATTCTTACTGTGAACTGTTTTATACCTAGAAGGGGGGTTGGGGACAGTTGAAACATTTTTTGTGGGTACGGTTGAAACAGTTCATTCATTAAATTTTCTTGTTTCTTAGATGCCAAGGAAGACTGCGAGAGGTCAGGCCGACTTATCAACCTACAAACAAGCCTATGAAGATGTAAAAGCCGGATCTTCGTTAAGAACAGCGGCAGAAAAGAATGGACTGAACCACTGTTCCCTGTTAAGGTATGTACGTAAACGAGATGCGACTGGTGGGGATGAAAATCAAGAAATGGGATATAAAGCTCACAATCGAGTGTTTAACCAGGAACAAGAGCGTGAGATATCTAAATATTTAATTAGATATGCAGACATATATTTTGGCCTAACTAAAAAGGATGTGAAGACTTGAATATTAATAAAAAAATATCTGTGATGTTCAACTGTGCCATTACGAGTCGTAAAATGTTATTAGAGATAAATAAAACATGTTCATTTATTATATTTTGTATTATTTGCATGTGTTTCAATTGACCCCAGGTACTGTTTCAACCGACCCTGACATTGGGACGGTTGAAACAAATTACATTTTTTTTTTTAATTTGATTTTACACATAAAATACGAAACAGTGATTTCAAATAACATTGCCTATTAGTAGACAAAGATATGGTCTCTCATTTAATATATTTCCGTCATTGCTCGGTTAACTAATTACGATGTAATGAATGATAAACGCTAAAATGTTTCAACCGTACCCAGTCTACCCTAATATATTTGAACTATTCAACCAACATTTTGTATGTCGATCAGAAGTCTCATCTTGACGTGAGTTGAGATTATTCATCGTAGTACCTCAAGCAAAACGAATAGAAAAATAGTCAGAATAATTTAAAAATGTTTACGATTATCTACATTTAAAACTACTTACCTTGCAATAGCTCTATGTGTGTTATATCATTGATAAATGATATGATATGATATGATATGATATGATAAATGATATTTTATTTTTGCAAATAGGTTCTCAAAAACACTTTTACACGTAAATTTTTTTTTTCGTCAATTTTAACTAGATGAGGCCGGTGTTTCCTAGCTGACTACCCTGAGAAGAAACACCGAAACAAACTCAGGGGTCAAAGTCTCTTTTAAAGTCCATACAGCAAACAAGTAATGGTCAAAACATATGAGAACCGTGCAGACACTATCTGGGATGGTCTTTTGAAGAAAGAACCACACAGTTCTGAGTGGACCTGTCCAGTCAGTGCAAGCATTTGTTAGTATTCGTAAAGCTCAACTCAGGACTACTAAGGAGCTCAACGACTTGACGAACAATACCAAAGAAAGGACATTTGGGTAGGCCGCAAAAAGTACTCATAACTGTCAGACATTAATTAAAATTAGAGAAAAACAAGAAAAAAAAAAACCACATAGTCCCCAAATTCACAATAATAAAATATACAAAATGTAATTTTACAGAGTTAATATTGCTAAAATAAAAAAATAAAAATTATAAAAGTAATTGTTAATGTCAAATTGTAAAAATAAACAATGTCATAATTGTATAAATAAGAATTTAAAAAAAAAAAATTAAATTAAAAAAGTTAACAATGTCATAATTGTAAAATAACAATAATCGTCAAATTAAATATAATAAATAAAACAAATAATAAAGACGGGCAATCAAAAAAAAAAAAAAGTAAATGAAATAACAACAAATATAGTGAGTACCGGAGCAGGTCAATCCCAAGCCGTTTTGTCCTCGAGATACTCTTTTACAGTATAAAAAGCCTTCTGGCAAAGTTTCCGTTTTACAAGTTTTTTGAATTTATTAAGGCTAAGTTCCTGAATAGGACTGGGAATCTTATTATAAAAGTGTATACATTGGCATCTAAATGAGCCTCCTATTTTTCTGAGTCTAGTCGCAGGAACCACTAATTTGTGTTTGTTCCTAGTATTCACGTTGTGAATATCACTGTACTTTTTAAACAAATTTCTATTTTTGTGAACATACAAAATATTTTCATAGATATACTGAGATGGCACAGTCAAAATATTAATAGTTTTTAATTTATCTCTAAGGGAGCATCTGGGACTTAATTTATAAATTGAACGAATAGCCCTTTTCTGTAACACAAAAATCGACTGAATATCGGCGGCATTACCCCACAATAAAATACCGTACGACATTACGCTGTGGAAATAACTGAAATAAACTAAGCGGGCTGTCTCTAAATCAGTTAGATTTCGGATTTGTCTAACAGCATATGCTGCAGAACCAAGTTTTTTTGACAACTTATCAATGTGTGGGCCCCACTGAAGCTTAGCATCAAGAGTTAAGCCCAAGAACACTGTAGTACCTTCAGGACTCAATTCTTTACCTTTTATTAGCACACTAGTTTCCACTTGCCTAACATTAGGCATCGTAAACTTTACAAATTTAGTTTTTTTTTCATTAAGAAGTAAGTTATTAACATTAAACCAGTGTACTATTTTTGAAAGGGCAATATTTATATCGTCAGTAACCGGCTGCTGACGTTTAAGTTTAAACAAAAGCGAAGTGTCGTCTGCAAACAACACTATATCATGGTTATCCTTTATAAGGTAAGGCAAATCATTTATATAAATAAGAAATAAAAATGGGCCAAGAATTGAACCTTGGGGTACACCCATTGACACTACAGACCCGGGTGATCTTATTCCGTTTACGTCAACTCTCTGAATCCTATCACTCAAATATGAAGTAAGAAGATCCAGGGAGGAGTTTCGGATTCCGTAATGGTGAAGTTTCCTGATTAATGTTTCATGGAGAACACAATCAAAGGCCTTGGACAAATCACAAAAAATGCCCAGGACATCGCATTTGTCTTCCCATGCATTATAAATATGTCCTAAAAGTTCAACACCGGCATCGGTTGTTGAACGACCCCTTGTAAAACCAAACTGTTTAGTGTGTAATAATTTATGTGTATTAAAAAATCTTTGTAACTGTTGTAAAATTAGTTTTTCAAATATTTTACTAAAGGTGGGTAGCACTGAGATGGGTCTATAATTCGTGGGGTCAGATGTACTACCCGTTTTAAACAATGGTATTATTTTACTATATTTCATTAAGTCAGGAAACTTGCCACGATCAATACAATTATTAAAAATAAGTGCTAAACTGGGAGCTACTACGTTTATAATAGACTTTACAACATCCACAGAATTTCCCCATAAATCTGTAGTCTTTTTTACATTCAAAGTATTAAAGGTTTTAATTATATCTACATAAGTAACATGTTCAAAATTAAAATCGGAATCGCAAACTTTTACATTTTCTTTGAGCAAAGACTCTGCATCAGTAGGTGATGAGTTCAGTGATTTTGTAGTTAATATGGGGATCTCTGAAAAGAACTTTTCAAAAGCCGCGGCAACCTGTGAGTCCGAATTGACCACACTGTCATTTATTATAAGGCTATAATCATTACACGGTTTTGTAGACTTTCCAGTTTCACTATTTATAATATTCCAAGTTGTTTTAATTATATTACTACTATTTTTAATTTTGGAACTCAAATAACGCGCTTTTGCGGTTGAACATATTTTTTTGAATAATTTTGAATAATTTTTAACATATAAACTAAACTCAGCAGTGTTTACAAGAATTCTTTCATCATACAATTCATAAAGTCGCGTTCTGCTTTTATGGATACCAATAGTAGCCCATTCACTGAAAGATACATTACTATTAACCAATATAGTTTTGGGTATAAAAGTGGAATTAAATTGCTTACAGTACATGTTAAAAAAACTCTCATATTGATGATTCAGATCATCTAATGTTGACAAAACTGGTAAATTATTAATGAGTTTAGTTTTAAAACTTTCTAAGCGATTTGCAGTTTTCGGGTTAACAGTGATATTCTTTTTAGCCACTTTGATGTTTGGGTTTTGAAAAGTAATTAATTGCCCACAGTGATCAGAATCTAGTAAATTTATAATGTTTTTGTGGCTAGGTATAACATCAGTATAAATATTATCTATGCAAGTGGCACTAGTAGGAGTTACTCTTGTGGGCTCCAAAAACAAATTAACAAGATTGTATGACTGAAATAGACTTATGATTTTGCTACATAAAGCTGAGTTTTCTAGTAGATTAACATTAAAATCACCACAAGTGATTATGTATTTGTTTGAATTACAGATCTTGTTAAACACTTCATCCATTACCTTTTCAAAGCAGTCATACAATCCAGAAGGGGGTTTGTACACACTTAATATAATAAACTTGTCCAACTCAACACAGGCTATTTCAATTGACCGCTCAACAGATAGACTCACAATATCCTTACGTTCCTTAAATTTAAGGTGGTTACTAACTAAAATCAATGAGCCACCACGTAAGGCATTAGTTCTGCTAAATGAACTACCAACCTGGTGATTACTAAAATTAAACATGAACTGGTGGCTTTTAAGCCAATGTTCTGTTATACAAAGAATATCGATATGATTACAATTAAGGAATAGTTCTATTTCTAAATCTTTGTTCATAAATCCTTGAATATTTTGATGCACCAGGTTGATATCATTTATTGATTTCAAAACTTGATTTGAATAATTTTTGGTTGCCAGTATATTCAAGCTAGAGATTGACTCTGTTGTCTCAATGTCTAATTTAAATTAATATTATTGTCAATATTTGATGCCAAGTTATTGGCAAAATCAGTTGTCATGTTATAGCGTTGCTCAATAGGAGCAATTTGTTTAGCCAAGTTCTTGGCTGTAATAAGAAAATAATATGATAGCGACATAGCTATCTGTCTCTTACAATAGTTTGATAGATAGTAAGTATCTACAAGATATCTATCTTTAGTCAAATAATAGTTAGTACCAACATAATTGTTGGTGTCAATTAGATGAAACAATTGATTATTTAATGTTATATTATACAATGTTGAATTGATCTTATACCTAATGCGATTTTCTTCCTGTGGCAAACCTTTACTATATGGGAATGTGAACATCACTATTTTTTTTACACTCAAGTTACTTAAGGTACTATAATATTGCAACAATTCTCCTTTGTTTACATAACCTCTATTACCAAGAAAAATTATAAGTATAGTATCCTGGTGAAATTTACATTTCATAATTTTTTTCATTATATCGAATAAAGAACAGCCAGGCAAGCAGTGATTTATTATTGAGTGTCCCGGATACTCATTTGTCAAATAGTGGCCTAAACCTTTTCCAATTTCATCACAAAATACAACTATTTCTTTATTTACAATCTCTTGTGACAAACAATTAGTTATTTCTACTGGCAAACTGACACTAGACTGGGTTAAGGTGGTATCACATATTGACAATGAATGGTCCGGCACAGAAGCAACAGATTGACAATGCTCACAGGTGTTTTTTTGTGAGCTGACCAGCTCATTCATTGCCAATACATATTCCCTCATTTGGTTTTCAGAGGCTGTATATTTGATTGTCATTGAACTTAGTTTGTGTTGTAGGCGGTTTAGTTCACATTGTAAGTCTTCAGTGTCAGTTTGATATTTCCTAGTACTTTTCTCTAGGTTTGAAGAATACACATCTAATTGTTTTAGTAGGTGTAACCTTTCCCTATTTAGTTTAACATTCTTGATAAAGAACTTTTGCTTCTTGACCATTTTCTTGGTTTTAACTATATATTTGTTGATTTTAATATATTTTTTAAGTTTATTTTTACTAGTGACTACCCTCACAGTTTTACTTGATTTAGAGTCATCATCACTAGTCAAATCTATAGTAAAAGAGGGGTTAATTTGTGAAACCATTGATGGGGCGATAGGCACCAACTCGCTGAATAGACTTTGGTTCAATGAGGCGGTGATGTTAAGATTAGTTGTCTCTAGTTGTGATATTTGAGATTTAGCCTCTTGCAGCTGTTGTTGCAATAAATACTTGTGATTCAGAGCATGTTCATACTCTGTGCTACATTGGCTGAACCCGTCCACAACAAGTTGGAGCCTATTCCGGTCTTCTATGGCCTCAGTGAATTGAATGTATAACTGAGCCATTTCATGTTTCAACTTCCTATTATTTTCATGGGCTTCAAAGAGTACCTTCTCATTGCCATCCATTTCCTTATTTAGTTGGTCACAGTACTCTTTAGACGCCTTTAATTCGCTCAAAGCCAGACTAAGTTTGGACTCCTCCTGGCGAGCATAGGCGCTACGAGTCATAGGCATGATTATAAGGAATTAAAAAGAAAATAGAATAGACTAGGAAGTTTAAGATAGTAGTAAAGATAGTTAGTTAAAAGAAAATGAACTTAAAAAGTTATATTCTGTCACCAACTAACTAAGGTTATATTATGTTTCAATTGTAATTTACAACAATATGTAGCTGAATAAAAGAACTATAATTGTGAGTTAAATTAAATTAACAAAATGCTAACAATAAAATAGCAATCAAATATAAAGTAATTGTACCTGATAACAAGATGACAATGGAAAAACACTCCTACCGGTAACCTCCAACTGTCACAAAGTTTTGTTGAACTTTTTGCACCGAATTGCACGAATTTTACACGGAATACAGTTCAATACCCTATTTACTTGATGAGTAATTGGAAATAGGCTTTTAAAATATAAAAAAATAATATTTAAAATTAAAATTACAAGGGACATTACAATTACATTGGATTGGTATTTTTATACTGAATAACAGCCCATTCACAACCTTGCCGTGGTAAGCGGCAGCGGCGCGCGGTGGTAGCGAGAGGTAAAATCAAATTTATGAAAATGAGGCTCGTCATGAGTAGCCGCTCATAGCGCCGCTACCGCTCACAGATACTCTTTGCTCATAGCGGCAAAGGTTGTGATCGGGGCTTAAAAGTTACTATAGCACCAAGTTCCAAATCTTAGTCCGTTCAGAGGTATTCTGTTTGTTTAACATATCAGTTTTGCCATAACCAAGTATGAATAAAATAAGTTGAACCAAAATAGCACAAAGAGTAGCGGACGAAAAATATATTTATTTAGATGATCATGATTCTTTATCCTTGTCCTATCACGTAATAGCAAACTCGGTAATGGCATCTCTTTCTTTCACCTATAGCCACACTAATCTTACATAGATTTTTGAGACGGAGATGAAGCCAGCTAGACCGCGCCGCCATATTAATAATCTCATTATCATTGCAGCCGAAAGAAGTCCAGAGTTGGTCGTAGGCCTTCCCCAAAATAATCTCAAATAATGATAATCTCATAACTTACAAAAACTCTAAGTGCTCGATTACGGAGACGCGGCGCGTCGGGCGGTCCGTCGTACATTGCCGTATGTTAGTGTTTGCGCGAGCGATGACGCGGCCCGCTGCTGCAATGTACGACAAAACGCCCAACGCGCCGCGTCTCCGTAAACACAGCCTTAGGTGTCAAACGCGTTATCTGAAAAATATTACTTGTTTGGACCACAAGACAAAAATGTTATATCATCCACAGATTTTCCACATTTCAATACACCTTTACATTTTGATTGTTTTGATCCTGTGGAGGATCGATTTGGTGCATGAAACACTATCGATTTGTAAAGATAAAATTAAAAAAATAAAGTACTCACTTTATTTTTAAACTCGAATTAATTTACGAATGTACAAAATTAATTTCTTAACGTAAACGTCACATGGGCGAGTTCAATGACCCGTAGGTAGTTAGAACACAACGACCGACAACTACCTACAAGGTCATTGAGTCGTTTACATGAAGAAATTAATTTCGTACATGCGTACATATATTAATTCGAGTTTTAGATTAAAAGTACTTTATTGTTTTTTTATTTTATCTTTACAAATCGATAGTGTTTCATGTACCGGATCGACCCTCCACGGGATTAAAACGATCAAAATTTAACGGTGTATAATGTTTAGTTGTGTAAACACTTGAGATACAAAATTACACCAATTTTACATCATAATAATGGACATATATTTGCGATTTATTAAAACAGCCACTGAACTAACTCGACAAAATCACGCCAAGAATTATGTGCATCTTATAATAGCGGCATTAGACTACAAAGAAATAAAATATTGGAATGACTGATTTATTTATCAAATATGTACAAGTTGTTTACAAGTTTCTGCCAGCGCCTTCGCCGGCGTGGATTTCGGTTTCTCCGTACAAAACTTCCAACCCCCGAAACAATATTTCAATATTTCTATGGGATCAAATTCGGAAGTATAATCTTTCAATCAAAATCGGTCTACAATTGACCAATATATCGGTTAACATACATAACAAAAAATTACATACATACAGCCGAACATAGAACCACCTCCTTTTAAAAACAAGTATATCACTAATGAAGTTTTAAGTGTTGAATCAAAGTCTAAATAATATAAAAAATATTGCAAAAGCAATGTAATAAAAAGAAAGAAACACATGTATATACTTAAAATAAAGACGGAGCAGTTAATAAACACAATTTATACGATTTTGCAGAAAATGAGTTACCAGGGAAGCACACATGTGCAGAAGCAGTCATTGCTAAACAAGCATATCTTCAACATCTTAAACCTTGTAATACGCTTTTAATGTGAGTTTTAAACTTTCGCTAAGTTCTGTGACCGACTTTACAACCTTGTTATAAGAGCCTCTAAGGATGTTGGTCTAGACTCCAAGGCCATTAATTCATTAGCTAACACGACTATCTGTACAATGATCGCAGAGTCCACGTCCCACAGGTCGACATTCACTCTAGAAGGGTTCTCACCAGAATGTTTCGTAAAACGTACTTCTGCATTAGATTTGAAATTTTACTGATATACATGAATGTTTCTAGGATATTTTAAATGTATTCTTAGAATTAAAAATTTGCTGACATGCATCACATTTGAAATGCTTACAACAGTGTAAGTATGAATATAAAAATTCAAAGATGGTTAAATGACTAAAACTATGCTGGCATACATCACATCTATAAGGTTTTCGCCAGATTGTATTCCAGATCACACTGGTGAAAAACTAACTTTGAATAATTATGTTGTTTGAAGTGCACTACGCTGACACAAAAGTTTACAAGTGTGATGTAAAGTTTATGACCAGTACGTATTCTGAACTTCTAAATTTCTTTTCGAAACCAACCACTTTGCTGGCATACATCATATTTGAAGTTTTTCATCAGAGTGAATTCGAATATGTTGTTTTAAGTGAGATGATTGACCAAAACTGCGCTGACATACATCACATTTGTAAGGTTTTTCACCAGTGTGGATTCGAAAATGTTGTTTTAAGCGAGAAGACAAAGAAAAACTTTGCTGACATACATCACATTTGTAAGGCTTTTCACCAGTGTGAGCTAGAACATGTATTTTTAAGTTACCAGAACGATTAAAACTGCGCTGACATACATCACATTTGTAAGGTTTTTCACCAGTGTGAGCTCGAATATGCAGTTTTAAGTTTGTAGAATGACTAAAACTACGCTGACATACATCACATTTGTAGGGTTTATCAGCTGTGTGTATTCGAAAATGTTGGGTTAAATTACTCCTATCACTAAAACTGTGCTGACATATATCACATTTGTAAGGTTTTTCACTAGTGTGAACTCGACTATGTATTTTTAAGTTATAAGAACGATTAAAACTATGCTGACATACATCACATTTGTAAGGTTTTTTACCAGTGTGAATTTGAATGTGTTGTTTTAAGCGAGAAGACAAAGAAAAACTTTGCTGACATATATCACATTGGTAAGGTTTTTCACCAGAATGTTTTCTAAAATTACTCCGGGATGTGGTAGTGATAGGCTCTTTGGTCTTAGCAAAGGATTCGGACGTATTAGTTTCAGTTGTCCGGATAATTTTCGATCCTGATAGTACTTTCATCGTTTGCTTGGGTGGAAATGTATTTTCAACATTTCTTTTTAGTGTTCGTTTCTTCGCGATGACCGCTCCTGCGACAACAATAAATCTGATAAGTTCGAAAGATGCACATGAATCAAAATAATATACATTCATTTAATTTAATTTCATTAATGTTCGATAAAAATACCGGCGCTCTAAACTAGCAGGTTAGATTCCGCAAAACACACAAATCTAATTATATTTTATATAGGGTGACTGATACTAAAACACGTGATTGTAGTCATGATAACAAACAACTTTTACTATGGGATCAACCTTAAATCGCGAAAAAAAAGTTCAGTACATTTTGACCAGTTAGGCGAACATAAATGTATTGAACTCGCTGGTTTTGTTTCGCGATTTCAGGTTTGATCCCATAGTAAAAGTTGACTACAATCACGTGTTTAAGTATCGGGCATTAATTACCAGTCACCCTGTATAACTACGTTAAACGGCTCGTCGGGTAATTTTTTGACATCGGAACGCCTTACAACAATCACACCAATGGAGCACAATTAGTTCAGAATCTGCTATTGAAATGTAAAAACCTCAATCCCTAAAAGGCGATTAATGATTTGTTTCTTGATGCCTATTCTCAGGGAAACTTGGCACCCACTGTTTATATCTCTATTTTTTTTTTTTTGGGACATTATATTTTACATTTCATATATTGACATTGACTCTTTTGACTGTTATTACTATATTTATCTGAATGTGACATTCAAATAGTTGCTAATGAAACTGTGACTATTTAGACTTAATTTTAATTGTTGACATTTTATATATATTTATTTTTTATTTTTTAAATGAATATTGTATTTTAATTATCATTTAGCAATTTATAAATATTAAAAATTCGAATCATTACATTGATATTTGTATGCCTTCTGGCGGGACATTGTTGGAACAATTATTTTTTTTACGACGTCTGTAACCATACCCTATGTTTACAAATAAATATTTTATTATTATTATTGTCTCATGGGTGGGTCACTACTAGTTTAACTATAACAGACATAGTTACATTGTTTCTTTACAATTATAAAAACGTCGTATGACAAAAGTTAGTATTGATGATAGCCATTCTCGGCTCTTTTGAGAACCTTACCTTTTTTTTATGGTAGGTAAAATCATCCAATGACAAATCCACCCCTTGGGTGGGGCGGGAAATAGTGTCAGACTCTTTCTGACTAAAAACCTACCCTACCCTTACCTTCGGTTCGTGTCTAAATACCGCCTTAGAGGTAATCACTAATCATCTTTTCCTTACCATCTATTTGTTGTTTATACTCGTTTGATTCCATATTTTAAATATTATGGAACTTTTTGGTGCCCGCGACTTCGTCCATATCGTGTGTCATTTGACCAAAATTTCAAGTATTGCGTGGTTGAAGTAATTTTTGCGTGGAACATTTAATCTTTTTCTAAAACGAAAGTAATCTAAGTCATCCTTTTTAGCATTAGTTATCTAGTAGTGATGGCCCATAAAAATCGGTCTACCTGCTTCGGAGATTACCTGGATCAAACAAACAGACCGATAGACTAAAACTTAAGTTTCATTTTTCCAACAGATATCGAAGGTACTTTAACATATTTGAGGAGTAGCTGGAGAGGTGCCAAGACATCCTCAACTTCCGCATGACGCAGGTCCTCACTAAACATGGTAAGTTCGGAAAGTTCCTGCACCAGATTCAGGCAGGCGAAATGCCCGGTTGTCACCATAGTATGGACCACACGGAGAACACGGTGGAGCATGGTGAAAATGTGCCTCTAGCTTGAACGGAGCACCACCGTGTCACCGAATAACCGAATAACGAATAATATCGGTTAAGTTCTTACCAAACCGAATATACTGCCGGATAATTCGGTTCCAGGTTCCATAGCTTTCCACCCAAACGATGTTTGTTTTCTGAGGCAGGGTATGTGTAATAAGGATAAAACAAACAAGCTTTTGCCAGAGAGAGCTTAGTCTTTCTGTTATTATTTGTTCTTATGTATCTACCGCTGCTTCATTACAAATATTAAATTTTAATTACAAATATTCTTATTTATTTATGTTCAAATTTATTTGTAACATAATTGAATTCTAAAGTTTATTCATTATGCATACTTGTCATATCACAATATGATGTTAGAATATGAAATTCCTTTAATTTACTTTGCCTTAAGTGCTGATTTACAATGATCCATGAAAACGAATACATTCGGTATTTCGAGGTTACCGCAAGAGATGCTGGATAACTTAATTCTCAGCATGCCAAAAAGGATTGCCGCATGTGTTCGAGCCAGGGGAGGAGTTATCTTGTACTAAATAAAAACAATTTCATAATAAATGTTGACAATATTTAGTTAAACCTCTTTTTCTTTCAATTATTTATTAGTCGAAATTGCATTAGGACTTTTAAATTCAATTTTTGTCAATAAAAAATAATTTAATTTTTTTATTTCAAAATGTGTATCTTTTTTATAAAAAAAAAGATGTTATGTAAGCAACATTCCTTTAAAAAGTAAAATTTAAAAAATATTCCATCTTTTGCAAGTGAGCTCAAACTTTTTTGATGTGTGTACTCGATGTATGTCATTTGTAAGGTGTTTTGCCACTGTGAACTCAAATATGTAGCGTAAAGTAAGAAAAGTGATTAAGGCCTGAATTATATAGAAACGGCGTACGGTGAAGGCGCGGCGCAGACACCTACATTTTGTATTAAAGCTTTTTGAAACGGCATCGTGCCTTACGGCTCGCCTTCTCCGCAAGTCCGTATCTTTACCACGCCTTTTATGTATAATTCAAGTTTAAGACTACGCGGACATAAATCACATTTGTACTTTTTTACAAAAACGTTTTCTCAAAAGTATTTTTAATAAAGGTTTTTCACCAGTGTGTACTCGAATATGTTGTTTTAAGCCAGAAGATTGACCAAAACTACGCTGACATACATCACATTTGAAAGGTTTTTCTCCAGTGTGTATTCGACTATGTGTTTTCAAATTACTCTCAGATCTAAAACTACGCTGACATACATCACATTTGTAAGGTTTTTCACCAGTGTGAATTCGAATATGTAGTTTTAAGTTACAAGAACGATTAAAACTGCGCTGACAAATATCACATTTGAAGGGTTTTTCACCAGTGTGAACTCGACTATGTTCTTTTAAGTGGTAAAATTGACTAAAACTGCGCTCACATACATCACATTGGTAAGGTTTTTCTCCAGTGTGTAATCGGCTATGTCTTTTCAAACCACAGCTATGACCAAAACTGCGTTGACAAATGTCACATTTAAAGGGTTTTTTAACGGTGTGTATTCGACTATGTTTTTTTAAGTTAAAGAATTGCTTATAACTTCGCTGACATATATCACATTTGTATCGGTTTTCACCAGTGTGAACCATAAAACTATTTTGGGAAGTCATAGTGAAAGGCTTTTTGATCTTAGCAACAGATTCGGACGTACGAGTTTTAGCTGTCCGTATAATTTTCGGGTCTGTTAATACATTTATCGTTTGCTTGGCTGGAATTGTATCTTCTAATTCTCTTTTTAGTACTGGTTTCTTCGCGACGGCCGCTCCTGTGATAACAATAAATCTTATAAGTACAGTTGTCTGGGAAATGCACATGAATAATTGAATTAAGATAATACACGGGCGAGAAATCACCCCATACCCCGTATCACATTACGTAACAAGTATATTAAAAACAAAATTTAGTTTTTATTTATGTGTACAATGTACTGATTTTTAACCGCTGTTTTAATAGCATTAAAAATACAATAAAAAATGATATTAAATGATTATCCATTCATACTTCATAAAAAAAAAATAAAAGTCGTCATTTCAGAATTTTTTACGTTCCGATTACAATTGTCAGTTATGTTAATTATCCGGCCATAGTAGAAAATAATGAAACTACTAAAATGAATTTTGTTAAATTAATTTATTTTAGCTCATCATTTTATAAAACAAACATTGTCAATAAAACAAACTAAAACTAAACTTAACATAGTCAATTAGGTTATGACATTTTGTTGTTGAAGTTAGTAAATTGAAGTTAGTATAGCTTATTTTTTTTTGTGCTGCATTTGAGTCGTTTTGATCATCATCATCATCACCATTTCAGTCAAAAGACGTCCACTATTGGACATAGCCTCCCCCAAGCATCGCCACAATGGCCGGTCCTGTGCGTCTCGCATCCATCAGACTCCAGCGACCTGACCAGGTCATCGGTTCACCTTGTGGGAGGCCTTCCAACGCTGCGTCTTCCGGTACGCGGCCGCCACTCCAGAACCTTTCGGTCCCAACGGCCATCTGTTCTTCGTGCAATGTGCCAGCCCATTGCCACTTAAGTTTGGCGATTCTACGTGCTATGTCGGCAACCCTGGTTCTCTTGTAGATATCTTCATTCCTGATTCGATCACGCAAGGAAACTCCGAGCATAGCCCTTTCCATTGCCCTTTGGGTGACTTGTAAGTCTTCTTATGTGGGTCATTATAAGCGGCCACGTTTCAGAGCCATATGTCATCACTGGCAACACGCACTGGTTATAGACTTTCGTCTTGAGACACTGTGGTATGTTGGACGAAAAGACACCGCGCAGTTTCCCGAACGCCACCCAGCCGAGTCAGATTCGACAATTGAAGTCAGACCTACCCAACTGGACCATCTGTTCCAGGTAAACGTAGTCTTTAACAACTTCGAGTGTAGAGTCTCCGATCTTGATAGCAGTAAGCGCTACATGCGTTTTGATAGTTTTATTAAATGATTATTAATTCAATACATCTATAAAAACTTTTGACAGTGTAGAGATAGTGACTCATGTGTTGCAAGTGTCAAGGTTTGTCAAGAAGGTGCACGCGGCGCACGTACTGCGTGTGCAGGGTGCGCACATTCAGTTCCGTTTACTTTCGTATCTTACATCTGCGGGCGCGAGTAAGTATCTGCAACGCGCGGGGTGCTCGCACGCGGCTTTAGCAAGCCGCATTCCCCAAATGTAAACACACCCAAAGAGTTTGAATATGCATGTGGATTAGACGTATGGGCCGCGCCGGTGCACTGCCGCCACCAACTAATCACTGTCCAGTCGGTTGTCCAGAGGCCTCCTGCCGGACACGTCACAGTTATGGCAGTAAACCCCTCTTTGAGACTCCTCAAAGAGCACCTTCCGCATAATGCTAGGAAGGAAGGAAGGAAGTTCCTGCACCTGATTCGTGCAGAAGAAACGCCTGGGTCACCGCCACCATTGCGTGAACCGCCCGGAGAACACGGTGGAGCATACGGTAGAAGTGTGCCTCGCTTGGGCAGAGCACCACCGTGTCCTCGTCGGGACGATCGGCGGCAACCACCTTTTGCGCCGGGCCCTAGTATAGTCCATGGTCCGGAGCGAAGAAGAATGGAAACTTTCCTCCTTTTGCGAAGCAGTAATGCTACCGAAGGAGGCGACCGAACGCGCGAACGAACGGCCCTCACGCCCTGTAGGCGCGGGCTTGCGGTCGGTGAGCAATGGGTAGCTCGCCGTCAGGCCGTCCAGTTATCGTCTAAACCGAGCCGAAGTCGTCGACGGCGCGTAGTGTTTCACGGAGAAATCAGCAAAACCGTAGGGGCCAAGCAGGGTCGAAGCTCGCTTCTTGTGCCTTTTGTCTATATCAAACATTGCATTGGATAAAAGAACAAGCTTTTAAACTACGTTCACGTTGACGACAGACGGATCGGGAGGACCTTCCAGATCACTCTTAGGTCAGAAGATTGAATTAAACTACGCTGACATATATCCCATGCGAAAACATCACATTTGAAGGTGTTTCCCACCAGCATGTTTCCTAAAAGATTATTTTAAAATAATTTAAAAACTAAAACTACGCTAACATACATAATATTAAGAAGACTTCTCAGCAATATGAACAGGAATATGATTTTTTAAGTGAGAAGACTGGGAAAAGCTACGCTGACATATATCACATTTGTAAGGTTTTTCCCCAGTGTGAACTCGAATATGTTGTTTTAAGTGAGATGATTGACCAAAACTGCGCTGACATATATCACATTTGTAAGGTTTTTCACCAGTGTGAACTCGAATATGTTGTTTTAAGTGAAAAGATTGACTAAAACTGCGTTGACATATATCACATTTAAAGGGGTTTTCACTAAAATGTTTTCTAAAATGGTCTTCTAAATTATTTCTGAATTTAAAACTACACTGACATACATCACATGTGTAAGGTTTTTCACCAGTGTGAACTCGCATATGTTGTTTTAAGTTAGAAGATTGAGCAAAACTGCGCTGACATACATCACATTTGAAGGGGTTTTCACCAGAATGTTTTCTAAAATGTACTTCTAAATTACTTTTAAAACTAAAACTACGCTGACATACATCACACTTGTAAGGTTTTTCACCAGTGTGTATTCGAATGTGTTTATTTAAATAACTCTGTTTGCTATAATTGCGCCAACAAATATTACATTTGTAAGGCTTTTCACCAGTGTGAGTTTGAGTATGATAAATCAAAGTTGACTTATTAGTAAAACTGTGCTGGCACACATCACATTTGAAAGGTTTTTCACCAGTGTGGATTCGGCTATGTGTTTTCAAATTACTCTCAGAACTAAAACTACGCTGACATAAATCACATTTGTAAGGTTTTTCATCCGTATGAAAACGAATAATATGTTGTTTTAAGTTGGTAGACTGAGAAAAACTACGTTGACATATCTCACATTCGAAAGAGTTTTCTCCAGAATGTTTTTTAAAATGTAAATTTAATTTACTTTGACTAATAAAACTGCGCTGACATACATAACATTGGTAAGGTTTCTGACCAGTGTGTAGTCGACTATGTATTTTCAAACTACCCTTCTGGGTAAAACTGCGCTGACATACATCACATTTGAAAGGTTTTTGACCAGTGTGTATACGAAAATGTGTGTTTAATTTACTGTTCTCAGCAAAACTGCGCTGACAAATATCACATTTAAAGGGTTTCTCATCAGAGTGTATTCGTGTATGTTGTATCAAATTTGAAGATTGACTTAATCTACCGTGGGATTTGGTAATGACAGGTCCTTTGATCTTAGCAACAGATTCGGACGTACTAGATTCAGTTGTTTTAATAATTTTCGAGTCCGATAGTACATCGATCGTTTGCTTGGCTGGAATAGTATCTTCAAGTTTTCTTTTTAGTGTTGGTTTCTTCGCGACGGCCGCTCCTGTGATAACAATAAATCTGATAAGTAAAGTGTTGTAGTTTTGGGGATGCACATGAATCATAATAATATAGATTATAATTTCTTCGTGGAATTGAAGGTAGCCTGAGAAATAAGGATTCAAGAGCGAGCAATGCGCTTTAGATAAAGACTTTTTATTGTCTACCTTGCGAACTATACATTAAGCCTTCCATCCTGGGGATGTTAGTCTCGGAAATTTTGAGTCTCGACGGTATTTTTTCATTTCACGATTCGAGGCTGATATTTTTAGTTCCGGGAAAAACGAGACTTAAAAATACCATTTTAATAGTAGTTTCATACTTAGGCCCGGTATTCACCAAAGCGGAGAGGAGGGATATTTTTTTTAAGAAATATTTTACAATGAAATTGATATGCAAAATAAATGGAATAATAATAATAGTTTACACTTCGGGGAAGAGGTAAATCATTGATTCCGACGCGGTTGGGCAGCGTTCGGGAAGCAGCACGGTATCTTCTTGTATGACATACCATCGGTTTAAAGAAATTTATTTCTTATAAGAACATACAGTCCACTTATAATAAGATACAACATTTTGTATCTTATTATAAGTGGACTGTATGTTTGAATTTGTATTGTACTGTATTATCATGTCTATCATTATAGACATGATAATACAGTACAATACAAATTTACTCCAGAGTATCAGCAGATTATAATGTACATACATATTTCTGTAGCTTCTGTTTAAATGTATTCGCGTTATTGCACTCCTTAATATCGTCTGGTAATCCACTGAACAGATGAACTCCTTCAAATAATATGGTCTTTCTACCGTAATTAGTGCGTACGCTGATGACTTCAAGTTTGTTTTCATATCTGTTTCTCAGATTATGTGACATTGTTTTTTTTGTTTTTTTGTATGTTAGTTTGTATTGAGTTTAAAGTTATATTTTTGATAAGAATGCAACTACCATAGTGTAACAAGATCGTCTATGACCAGTGTGTGTTACCAGTGGTGACATACGGTTCTGAAAAGTTTTCGGTTACAATAGCCTCATCAAAAGGCTTAAAGAAGGCACTAACCCAGAGGACAATGCTCTGAGTTACTCTGTGTTATCGAATCAGAAATGAAGATATCCGCATGAAAACCAAGCTTACCGATAGAGCTCAAAGAATCACCTAACAGTGGCAGTGGGCAGAGCCTATTGCTCGCAGAACAGATAGTCAATGCGGCCAAAAGATTTGAGTGTGACGACCACATACCGGAAGACACAGCGTTGGATTGCCTCCTACAAAGTGGACTGGCGACCTCAAAACTTACGTCGCGGCAGTCTGAACAACTCACAACTCTTAACCCGAGAACAAGAGCGGCTTGTTCAAAGGTGCATAAAAAGCGTATTAAAAGAGACTCGCGCAGCGTGTATTTAGGTGGTATTTCGTTTAGTTACGAGCACGGTATCTCGGTCTTGTAATTTTTTTGCCGCGTACATGAACATTAGAAGCGTTGTTAGAAGATTTAATTTCGCATTTTTGCTTTCGCAGAATAAAATTTCTGTGCTGTGTATTATTACTTATTCCGTGCCGCAGATACAAATACAATAGAATGCCGATTATCCGAACATCCGATTACCCGGACTCATTCGTCTCGGCTCTAATTATCAATTTAAAAATGTTTTGACAGCGCAGCGAAACTTGTTACGACAAGTTGATTTCCGCCTCCGACGGTGTACTACCGCTTTCATTTGTTTGCGGGATAGTGTTTGTTATTGTTTCATTTTATTTGATAGCGTTTACCCTTGATTCCGAATGTTAACTGATGAAGAAATCATTGAGGATATGAACAGTAACGAGAGAGAAGATGAAGAAGGGACTGAAACTGGGGATATATGTCAAGTACCATTCACGCAGAAGCTTTTGAAGCTCTAGATGTTGCTTTTAAGTGGTTTGAAAGACAGGACGAATCGCATCAGGGACTTGGCCGCAATGAAAAGATGTGATTCATTATGTCAAAGATCAATAACAAGTTATTTCCAACCAAAATTATAAATTACATAGGTATTATGTAATTCATTATCTATCGTTATAGCTCGTTTTTTATATATCGTATTATCTAAGTAAAACCTATTGCATAATGAAAAATTATTAAAAAGTAAATATTGTTTGATTTGCTTTGAAATCGGCTATCCGGATTTTTGATTATACGGAACACTCCTTGATTTATTTGATCCAGATAATCGTGATTCTACTGTAATATAACAATTGCAGCTTACAATGCAGTACAGCTGGAATGTGAGGTTAGAGCAGACTTACAACAAAATGTAACTTCCATGTGTCAAATTACAATTACGTACAAGTGAAAAAACTATTTTTGAAAATGGGGGCAACAGAGGGCAATATCAATACCAATTGCTAAACTAGTTAGTTTTGTGATAAAGTTCTCTGTCTGAAACTATATTAAACGTCCTTTATTTCTTATATTAACTAGAGGGTAGACATAAAATAAAATGGGTAACTCTCTTAGGGCTGATTTCATCATTCAATATAAAACTTAGTTCAACTAAACTGAGCTCAGCGTAATCAAGTTTAAGACCCGTGTCGTAAACATGAATGACAACAAAAGAATTGAAACTGAGTTTAGCGTAAACTAGGTTCAATTCATAGCGGTGAAACGCAAAATGAAGCTATAATCTCGATTAGGCGCTCAAACTGCGTTTTGTTTTATATAATCGCGATTAGTTTATTGGTGAAATTGGACCTTAATAATTTTCACTTGTAATAATTTCAGAGATTCTGGTCACTGGTTAAAATGTCTTATCTTGTGTCTAGCATGTCTTGCTTTTTCCGGGACTAGAAAGATCAGTCTCGAATCTTGAAATAAAAAATACCGTCGAGGCTCTCGAAATTTCTGAGATCAAAATCCACAGGATGAAAGGCCATAATGCATAGTTCAACAAAATTAATAAGTTTTTATCTTAGGCGTGGTGGTAACATATTCAAGCTCGGATAGCTTGCACTTGAACCTTTATTTCTCAAGTGCTTATGAAACTATAATCTACATTATTTTGATTCATATGCTTCCCCAAAACTACAACAACTATCAGGGCCTCAAGTCTGCTATTACAATAGTGTCAGAATCTATCATTGATTTCATCATGGTTGATTTTGACAAGTTAGGTAATCTACTAAGGTAATGGCGTCACTATGACTTTCCAATAGTCAATCACTGACACACCTTTGAAAGAAATGGTAATCTCGTACATAATGATATATGAATGTCTGACGTATGGGGTAATCTGCTAAAATTTTGACAATTCCTTTGATTCGTGACTTACCATTAGATTTGTCTGAACAAAGTCATTCTACCACCATGCGTTAACGAGACCACTGACCGACCAATGATTGACCATTATGGTTTAGCAGATTAGAGACATTTAGCAAAATGACAATGGGATCGTGTTGGAATGTTGAATTTATAAAAATAGCAGACTAGGACCCCAGATTTATTGCCATCACGGGAGCGAACGTCGCGAGGGGCCTAACACTAAAACGAAAACTTGAAGAAATAATTTTAGCCAAGCAAAATATCAAACTTAAAAAATATCCGGACAACTGATCTTAGTACGTCCGAATCTGTTGCTAAGATCAAAGGGTCTATTACTAATACATTACTGAGTAGTTTAAGTCAATCTTCGAATTCAATACAACATGCTTGAATACACACTGTCGAAACACCCCTCAAATATGATGTTTGTCAGAGCAGTTTTGGTGATAAGAGTAATTTAAACAGACATTTACGTGTACGAATACATACACGCTGATGGAAAAAAGAAAAACCATACAAAATTTATATACACCGTTAAATTTTGATCGCTTTAATCCCGTAGAGGGTCGATCCGGTACATGAAAAACTATCGATTTGCAAAGATAAAATAAAAAAAAATAACATACTTTTTTTTCTAAAACTTGAAGTAATATGCGCATGTACGAAATGAGTTTCTTTAAGTAAACGAGCCAATGACCTTGTAGGTAGTTGTCGGTCGTTGCGTACTAACTACCTACGGGTCATTGAACTCGCCCAGGTGACCTTTACGTAAAGAAATTAATTTCATACATTCGTAAATTAATTCGAGTAAAAAAAAAAACTACTTTATTTTTTAATTTTATATTTACAAATCCATAGTGTTTCATGTACCGATTCGACCCTCCACAGATTAAAACGACTAAAATTTAAAGGTGTAGTATTATGTTGTGATAAAAGTGGGCCCCAAAATGCTCCCCCGTGGTACGCCAAATTGTAGCATAGCTTCTGCACTGATGTAGTCCCTGGTCTTAACAGACTGTATCCTATTATTTAATAATAATTATAATCTTTTAATAATTTTAGTGCTACACCTCTTACACCTATTCTCTTTAATTTCATTATAAGTATGGGTATGGAGACTGTGTCGAATGCTTTACAGATATCTAGAAAAATAACCAGATATTTTCATTATTGTCTAAGCTAACTAAATGCTTTGTTTACAATTGATAGAATCGCATCTAGTCATCATAATTGTATTCTATAACGAAAATGATGACTTGAGAATTATCTCCAGTAAAAGTAAATATTTAGAATCCTTACGTATTAACATTTGCATTTTAAATATTTTGTAAGACACTTATTTATTATTTATGCAGTAATTAATTTGCTTTTTATACTTTTGGACTGAACTTGACCTTTTTTTTTTACTGCATACACGAAGTCCACAGTAACAATATTTTCTGCATGGTTTATGTCGTCTTTACAAAAACAATGCATAAGTAGCTCTTGATTTCGTGTAGGCTCGTGTATGACGCTAGTGGACAGTTTATGCCCACACACATGAACACTTACTTCTAGTCACACAGGCTCTTCGTTTCCTCTTTGGTGCTTCTAAGCCTTCCTCCGCTTGAGTTGAGATCTCCTTAAGAGGTACATCATCTTCTGAATCTGACTCAGAGGCGAGTGTTGGTACGTCTTCGGCACCTGAATTGCTTTTAGCTAGGTTTTCCAGTTCTAACTCTGTAAGCAAACGATTATATAGGTTTTTATGTGACAGGTTGTTGTTCAAGCAAGCAACTGCTAGATGGTAAGTGGTTACTACCCCTTATGAATATCTGCAATACCAGGAGGCCTCAAGTGCGTTGTCTTTTTCGAAAACGATATCTTTCCAATTCATTCTACTATTATGAGTTTTTATTTTGAACTTATAGCAAATGGTACAGGTTAATAATGGGTTGTGCTTTTGTTATCCTCTGCATCCTATTTAGAAGATAGATATTTTATCAAGTCGTCGGAAAGCCTCTCTCCTGGACAGGTGTTGCCATGGACCACCAGGAAAACTGTAAAGAGACTCCGCAACCAGGTTGGGCGAAGCAAAGGCAATCTCGACAGATGAGGGTTCTTGGACGGTTCTTATCTTCAGTGTTTGTGCGGCGTCTCTCCGCAGACCATGTTCGACCTTCCATCCTGCATCACATGCCCTATTACCTGTTCACGTAGGGACCTAACGACAGCATCAGTAGACGGCATTGCCGTGGCCAAATACTAAGCCAGGCATGGAATTTAACTAATTTTGCCATCGACACGCTAAAAAGAAGATTTCTAAATACGAAATTCACGCGAACGAAATAGCGAGAAAAGTGCTAGTCATACACAATACTGCATAGATCTCTTTTCATTGGTGCCTCCAACAAATGGCATATAAATTGTAAATAAAACTAACACTAATTCGAGTTTGAAACAAAGAAACCTTAAAATAGATAAGTTGGTTATGAGGAAAGCTGTCAGGTTGAGACATACAAGTGATTTCTAATGTTAATGTGAAAGAGTTATAGTACACGGAAAACGAGTTAAACCATTTGCTGTGGTTGCGCACGGCGCCCACTTCGATTGAGACCTGAAAATCGGTTACTGCGCATTCAAGATCGCCTGCTATGATGGTTCAACTTGTGTGACGAGAAGTATAACCGATTTTAGGTCGAGGCTACCCATGGTAGATGGTTCAACTTATTTGCTAAGTACTATAACTTTGGTAAACAATGCTTTTTTATTATAACCAATTCCTATAATACTTACTCTCCGTCACCCTGACTCTTATGCACTCAGATATCTCATGTTCTTCTACCTCTACTTTAATCTGCATTACAAGTTGTTCTTCTTCAGACTCAGATTCAAAATGGTGTGCTTCTACATCTGGATGACTGTTGTACAACTTATCAGGAGCAAGCTCTATAATAAAATAGTTATATGATTCAAAATTGTTTAGGTTTTTGACCAAAATTAATATCTAGAAGACAGTCAGATTGGCAGTCTTCTAGATATTAGCACTTCCCGGTTTTCCTAAACAAATTAAATGGGATGATCACTTTTGTAATATTTACCTTTACTGTGATATGCCGGCTGTAACTCAACATCATCTTGTTCCTCACAAACAGCTGGTGGTTCCTGTTTGATTGCATCGCTTTCTATTTGACAATCATCTACTATACTTATGTTCTCTATTGGAGTTATAATAAACCCGTCAACAAGTTCCAAGTGTCCTCGATTTGTTAAAGGTTTTTGCTGAAACAAAATTATTTTTTTTAAGAAACAGAACCCAAAATCAGTAACTTAAAAATAGGTATTGTTAGGTTTAACACTCTCATTTAGTTTTAGGTACAATTGATAATTTAAATAAAATGCTGTTTTTATAGAAAAATAAAATGTTATTTGAAAAACCTAAAATGGACAAGACATGGTGTTGTCTAAAACACCAAAGTTCATTGAATTCTATTTATTACTAGCTGATAGCTGACCCAGCAAACTTCATGCCACTTAATAATCATTATTTTTTTCTTTATGGATTTTTCCACATTTTCTCACCATTTAAATCTTCCCTGGACTATTACGAATATTTCAAGACCAAAATGAACCAAATTGGTCCAGTCGTTCTTGAGTTTTAGCGAAACTAACAAACAGTTATTTATTTTTATATATAAGATTACGCTGTATCTCTAAATACTTGTACTACAGAAATAAAACACATTTGTTGCATAAATAAATGTTTTAATTGTAGAAGAAGAAGTGCCAAAAAATAAAGAAACCTTTGGAAAATTAATATCCATAGAAAGAGAACTTTTTAGTCACTTTGAGCCAGTTTTAAAGTAACAACCATGATAATGGAAGTCAGTTGTTCTTCTGAAGGAACTAAAAAGGAAAGTACTGTGAACAAACATAGGGTCACACAATATTTCATTTTAATTCATTATTTCCCAAGAGAATGCCGGCGTCCGCACACCTATTGTCTTTCTATTGTGTCTCTAATTACAGTATTCAACAGGTTAAGATTCAGCAAAGTAATCAAGAAACATAAAATTTATAACTAAAGTTATAAGTTAAGAGAATAGTTGTCTGTACCTCTACCATGAGTTTCAAGCAATAGTATTCGTCGCTACTCGATATCGACGCCGTAAATATTTTGTATGGCAAATTTTGGTTCTGCAAGTGACCGCTAGAGGCGCTGCAAAATTTGCCATACAAAATATTTACGGCGTCGATATCGAGTAGCGACGAAAACTATTGCTTAAAACTCATGGTAGAGGTACTGTTCATGATTCCCTCACCTCATAGTCCTCACTCAACATCTGAGCTAACAGCTCCTCAGCTTCCACACACTTTCTCTGCAGTTGGCAGCATTGCTTGAGTCTAGTGCAGCAGAACAAACAAGCGAGCATCGGCTTACGGTCTTCAGATACAAACTGCAACAAATATGCTTGTATACTACTTTGTATTGTAAAGAATCCTAAGTAAAATTGTTTTTATATATATACTTACTGGAACATCAGCCAGCTTCTCATAGATCTCCTGCAGACTCTTGTTGGTAACCACACACATGCGAACATTCTCCACTAAACATATCCTACACATTGACAGTTTTTCCATGATATTGTATACTTTGATTTCAACATTTACGATTATTTTTTATGTATCGAACGCACTTCCTTTGTAGATCGCAACAAAATCGAGCTAGGCTTCGTCGCGGTCTTCGATACGGCTTAGAACAAAACACCTTTCCAAACTTTGTCGGTGGTAAAGGAAGAGTTAAAAAATCTGACGAGTTAAGTATACAGTCAAATAGCGAAATAGTACGCTTTCCTTCTCAACTTCGACTTCAACTCTTCATTAATGGCCTTTCTGGAACTTTTCTTCTCATAATAACTAAGTAAACTATGTTTCACTAAAGCCATAATTCAATTTATTAGTATATTACAAAGTAAACTCTGTTTTTTCATTAGAGATAACGATTCACAGATTACAGAGAGATACTGTAACGATTTGACAAGTGCAAATTTCAAACTTCGGAAATATGATACCAGCTTTTTGATCAAAGTGATGTCTCCAAATTCGTTTTTTTTTGTACCGGTTCTTTTAGTATTACAACCTTTAAGGTAAGTAGGACCAAGATATGATAGTGTTTGTTTATATTAGAGTCTAATACGAATTTTAAAATAAAAATATTCAAATATATTACGATCTTTTTTTACACGCGGCCTTTTACTTAGGCTAAGAACTAACATCCGTCGCGGTTGCGGGCCTGCAGCTTCGTAAGCCGCGGGTTCAAACCCAGGCAGGCGCATTACTTTGTGTAATTTATTTCATCACCACTGCTCTCAAAACGGCGAAGGAAAACATCGTGAGGAAACCGGAATGACTTAGAATAAAAATTCGAAGACATGTGACATCCATCTAATCCACACTGGGCCCACGTGGTGGAATACGGCCTATTTCCTCTCCTAGAGAGGAGGCCTGAGTGTCAGCTGTGGGTACATTATAAGGCGGATGCTATGCTATATGCACCCAGAACTTTGTAGGCCTTTTATTAATAATAGTTAAAGGAATTCGTCAAGTATCCCCTCAGCGATGGAGTGACTGCATCTCACACGTTATTAAAGAGGAAGACAAAATGTAGGTACCACTTGGGTCATATCGCCGAAAACATTATCGAAAATTTTACAATTGAAGTAGGTAGCGATTCTGATGATTCATTTTACTCGGACTCTTCAGATTCAGAATAAAGACTCTTTGCGTAACCTAGCAACGGTGTTGATATTTGGAACTTGTCATTCTATAAATATATTAATTGAATGTTTTTTTTTACGTAATGGACATATTATAATTTATTCAACATTGGTGACAAGGAGGTCTGTTGAACTATAGAGCCTGAAACGATTACAAGCAACTTTCAGGTTGAGCTAACGAAAACGAAAAATACATTTCAAGAAGATATTATACTTCATACCTTAAAAGAAATCGAAGCCAGATTGACAACTTTACAAAACTTTTACGAATCCGCAGTTTTGATTTAATCTAAGACGAATCTAATCTTACGAGCGACGAGCTTACAAAAAAAGATTGAACAGGAAACAGAAAATGATAACTCGAAGCAACAATGCAATACAGGTACGAATGTGAAACCTACATTGATGGCATCATCATTGGTCGTCAAGCTGTGATTTCAAATCTCTGCATTACAAAAAATCGACACTCGATTCGGGCCTGAGTCCCAACTGACCATAATTAGTCGTAAAAATTTAAAATGATAATTACGATACGTACGATTTTTACGAATATTTTTCGATCTTTCGGTCAATATCGGTAGCGGCACCTCACTATTTATGAAATGGAAAAAACATGCAACATTCGAATTGTCAAATCATTATCTCTAATGAAAAAATGAGCTGTAGGTACTCTGTAAATTTATTCCAGTCAGCTGTCAATGTCAAAATCACTGAGACACTGAACGTCAAAATTAAGGATGGGATCTTGAATTTGTATTAGCAATGATGCGTAAACAATAAACGTATTACTTTAGTTTCATTAAAATTTACGATTATTTTCAAAATTTTGTTGATATCAAAACTATTATTTAACACTTCCTTTACCACCGGTAGAGATATTCACAGATTACTGACAGATACGAGACAATAAATATTTACTACCACCGACAATTTGGAAGTTAAACCCACCGAGCATCTAAAACGGTAAACCTGGTTAAACCTTTGTGTCATGCTCTGGGTATGCCGTATTGAAAACCGGGAGCCGGGACTAAGCCAAGCTCTGTCTTGTTGAGACCCATGAAGGAAGTGTTACACGATACATAGAAGCTTTTAAGTAATTTTTTATAAAAATAAAAGTATTTATTTATGTTTCGTTCACAAAGTACTTTGTAATATGCAGTAATATATTTCGTTAAAGCCTTATTTTTATTCGATTTCTTACAATCACCTAACAGACTGTAACAGTTAAAAATTGGTTAAAATCAGTAGAGTTGTGACTGCTATATTAGTATTCTCTCAGATATTAGTGATATTCAATGGATTCATGTATTAGTAATCCGACTAACTCTGATATGCTAATATTTCATATTCACATAATATGTAAGGACCATTCAACACAGGTCGAATATTATAATGAAAAAGTAGTCTGTGAATATAATATCACTCGGAATTCATTCGATTACCGCGGATCATATTCACTCATTACTATAGCAATATCAAATAGTATCTAGATACTATCTCAAAAGTAATTGTCGTCACCTCACACCACTTTAAGTATCTCGGGGATGAATAATATAATCGGTGTAGGTACAACAAACATGGATGTTAGAATGCATCACATACCTGCCGATCTGAACTGCCAATCTTCGTAATAGATTTCTTTCTCTTATATATCATCTGCTTCGCTTATGACTGAACTTCTACCATCTGTAAAGTTTAAAGCTCCCTGAACATGAATATATCAACGCAATTAACCCTAAACTTATTGTGTAAACAATACACCAACAATAACATCTGAAGAACATCATTTCCACAGTGTATAATCAATAGCTGTACCAGAATGAATATGACATAATAACAGCTTCATCACAAATCATTTTTCATGAGGTTAAATAAATATTAGAGCCCGAACTCCCTCGGGACTCCTCCCCCAGGATCACGTCCTGGGAGCATCAGGTTAGGTTAAAAGAGGAGCCCGATCGCCGTCGGAGCTCCCTCCCCCAGGATCAGGTCCCGGGGGGACCAGCTGGCTCAAATTGGTGTATAACACACCCATGTAACATCGGAACCTAGAGGGAACCACCTCTCCAGGACTCGGCTCACACCCCTATCATACTAGAGGCAGCCTACCCGTTAAAACGTACATGCCGGAATCCTGGAGACTAACTCGCCAGGCCTCAGCTACTTCCGCCCTCTCCGCCCGGAAGCAACCTACTCCGCTAACCTTCCGCATCGGGATCCTGGAGATTAACTCTCCAGGCCTCATCATACTGACGCCTCTCGCCCCATCAGTATATTACCCCGAGCGAGTCTACTAAACCTCATACAGTTAGGCATTCACCTTTAACATTAACATTTATAGGAATCAATTGCGCTGAGACACCAAATAACCACACAGAGCTTGACTAAGATATTAACATAAGTAATACTTAGCTTTCATGCCTTCGACGTCTGGATACATGTCCCTCTTCCAGACACGGCACGAAAGGTCTTTAATTAACATAATTCACGCTCGGTACACAAGTTATCACAGTACACTTGCAACTTAGCAACCTTTAGAAATGGCGGTATAGAGTTACTGTTCGCGCCAACTAATATTTGTAAAGTCTATTATCTATGCTTACCATAGTTAGTCAAGATAGCCCTCGGGATGTTGCTAGTGTTGAATTTATATATTTGGTCTATGGATTCGCGTTAGTCGCGACACTCCCGACAAAAGGCGAAAGTAGCGTGATCAGGATACTCGTCCACTCTTTAATCTTTTCAAGGGCTCGTGTGGCAGCTACTCTTTGGTCTAGACTCATGACTTTCTTCTATTGATACACAATCAGTTTGATCACTTGACTCAGGCTCGGATAATACGTACGACTTAGGTTCAACAGACTTAGCAGTGTCTTTCTTACTTTCTTGATACACAACAGGCGAACGCTCTTCGGTACTTTCATCTTCATTAAGTACTCTACTGATTTCACTCTCAACAGGAAGTTCGGCGGTATTAGGAATTAGTGGGTTTTCGGTAACTTTGCTTCCAGGTGGTTTTCGTAACTGAAATTCTGTAATTTGGAGGTCTCGTTCTTCGGTCTCTTTTAGTTCTGTTCCCTTGACACAGTTTTCTTCTCCATCTTCAATTTCAAGAGGATAAAGATGTGCAATTGACCTTGTGAACTCGGTATCACCTACTTTAACTTTAGCTACTCTGCACATGCCATCTACCCCTTTTATCAAAGAGACTATTTTTCCGACTTTCCAATTTATTCGATTTTTGTTGTCACTTTTGATTTGCACGATTTGACCAATCCTGGGAGTCAATTTCGACGTTACTCTTGGCTCCCTCGGTCCGTGACTATACCTCTCTCGTAAGCTGAGAAGGTAACGATTGGAAAACATATCTTTAAATTCATTCAAGATGACAAGTGCTCTTTTCCAACTTTGGATCAGAGTATCTTTTGTCACTGTACCTTGAATTTTAGTAGGGTCCTTTCCAGATTCTTCCATTGTAATACATTTCCCCATGGTGAGAAAATCTGAAGGTTTCAGTACATGATCTGGCTCTGAGTCCACCCTGGTCAGAGGTCTAGTGTTAAGGACTTCTTCGATTTCCTTTACACATTAGTAATCCGTCTATACCTGTGAATAGTCCCAAATTGCGACTTAAGCTTGTCAACTTTCTACTTCCAAAGGAAAATATTCAAATTGAATTTTCTTTAAATTTGTAATTGTGTCATCTTGTATATTATTATCTTCTGGTTTTTCTTTTATGTTATCTTGTATATTTATATCCTTAATCATTGGGTTATCAACGTTAATGTCTAGATTATTTATTTCTATCGGATCATCCTTTCTTTCTCCCGTCGGACCCTCCCCAGCCGAAAATGAATGGGTTTCTACGGCAACAGATCCACTTGGCCACTTGTCTGGACTGTCCACTAGGAATTGTGGGCCTATAAGCCACTTCTTCCTATCTTCTGTCGAACTGGTAGGTCTTGTTCCGACGTCAGCTGTGTTAAGCTCCGATGGAATATATCTAATCTCTATTTGTTGGTTCTTTTTAATTTCCTCAACTCGTCTAGCCACAAATGGTGGCAGGAACTTGTTAGATTTACACCATTCGATGACAATTTGACTGTCTGTCCATAAAACTTGTCTTGTTATGTTTTGATGAATAAATTTAAGAACAAATTTGATTAATCTACATCCGATTAATACACCAAGTAACTCAAGTCTTGGAATTTTGAGGTTGTCCTGATCTTTTATTGGTACAAGACGTGATTTTCCTATGACCAAATATTTCTCAGATCCGCTGACTAGGAAAACGGAAGCCGCATATGCCTGATTCCCTAGTGATCCATTGTCAGCCAACAAATAACATTTATTAATATCTGATAAATTTATGTGAGGGATGCCTCCTCTTGAAATAAACTCAATGCAATTCGCATGTATGACAACTATTTACTCCGTTCGTGACTGGGGCTTCGTACTTCCTGGGGCTTTTCCGTCCCGAAGGTGAAAATGGTCAGATTATTTTCTTCCTCTATGAAAAGTTTTAATTCTTTAGCTAATTTAAATATAATCAAAGAATGTTATATAAGATCTCTGTGAACCTGAATCCATCAAAACCCGACATTTGATTTGTTTAAATATATTTCCAACGATGCTAGCTTTGACTATGGCTGTTTGTAAAATCGTGGGTCCCTTTTCGTCTCTTCTGGGGTCTTGGAAAAAATTGATGGGCATAAAGCTCTATTATGCTTCTGATTTGCATTGCAATGCACACATTTTACCTTAAATGTACAGTCTGACATGAAGTGACCTTTCTTTAAACAGAGGTAACAGTTTCGACTCAATCTTGATTTTCTCTCTGCCAATCCTTTGAACTTCTCGCACTTATCGCTATAGTGATCGCCTTGGCAAAATACACAGCCTTTATTTACTAGTCTTTTATACTTATTAATTTTGTTACCGGTTCTTCTCCCTATGTTCATCTCTTTGCGTATTACAGCTGGGTGGAAATTAGCCTTTCGGTTGTCACTATGCTTTGCTCGTTTTGACAGCACCTGTAAAGTTTCCACTGTACTACTTTCTTTATTACTCTGCCTTTTTCTTCCAGATATTCTTTCTGCATCTTCCCTAGCAGCTATAGTCATCTCTAAATGATGCCTCAATTCTTGAATAGAGTCGCTATTGCTTCTAAGCTTTAATTCATAAATTAGCTCAGTGGGGAACTTTTCCATTACCATGAAACGAAGATGATTGTGGTTTATATCTTCACCTAATGATTCCAATATTTTCACATTCCTTTCAATTTCATTGAAAGTCTTTCTACAATCTTCTGAAGTATTTTTTGCAACATTGATTTTGCAAAGAGTCGCATAATGTGCATCAATGAGGTAAGAGGTTTTTCCGAATCTATTTTTCAAAATCGATAAAGCAATTTGATAATTTTTATTAGTAGTGTCTAACCCTTCAATAGCCTTCTTGGCATTACCAGTTACAGAGGCTTTCAAATAGGAAAGTTTATCAACATCTGTCAGATTTTTAGAATCAATATTAGAACTAAATTGGTCCCAAAATTCATGCCACGTCAGTATATCTCCATCAAACGTGGGTAATTGCAGTTTTGGAAGGCGACAGGATGAATTATTTTCTTGATTAATTCGCTTATTAGTATTTTCTAAAAGTGTACAATTTATCTTCGCATTTAACACGGCCAAAGCTTCTTCTGCTTCCAATTGTATTTCACTTATTTGAGAAATTTCATCCGAAGCTTCAAACCCCGCTTCGGCATGGGTTGCTAAACGAAAATATTCTAAAAGGTCCGAGTTTAACCGCTTCATTAAAGCTTCTAATTTGCTATAAGCTATTTGCCCTTGTGTCAAAGTGTCACTGTTAATAGAATCTGGTATGTTACCTAAGTCAATTTTAATCTTTTCAATAATGAGCCTAAGTCTATTTAAAAGTATTTCTTCCATGTTGCTGTCTATTCCTGTAATACACACATATAATTACATAGTCTAATAACTATATCATTCAGCATCCTTTATTACTTTCATAAGTTGTGAGCAATTATTCAATTTAGATTCTCATTGATTCAAAACCAACGGATAAATAATTATAAATGTCTTCATTCAATTAAATTCCTACTCTGATTAACCGTTCAAAACTCTTCTACTAATAGACCAACAATTTGGAAACTTGAACATAAATAATTTTTAAAAGTATATTGACATCTTCCCGTAATAACTCAAAACTCATTAAATAATTTTTATTTACTGTATGATTATAGAAAAATAAATCAATATTAAACGGTGAATTATTTGAATTTTATCAAATGATCTGCACCCATACTTTAATTATTGTATTAACACTTTATAATTAATATGAATTAATATGTTTATTTAATTGAGTTTTATCACTAAATTATTTCATAGCTTTTATTTCATTTTCATTTCTGGATTTATTTTATTAAAATATTACACAATATAAAAATCATACCAGTTTAAAGAAAACCCACATAACATAATAAACATGGACACACAAACACATATCTGTCAAAAGTAATAACAGAATATTATTCTTAAATCTTATTCAAAATAAAATTAAACAATCAACCTGTCTTAGCTTGTCTGTTATCTTGTTTTACTATGCAATGTCAAAGTCTTTGTGAAGATAATAACAAGTTGTTGTATCAAAATAAAATAATGAATAAATTCATAAACTTAGTAAAGTTTCAAAATTGGGTAATAGCAATTCTATTTTAAAAGTTTTCTTCAATCATTCATAAATATGTAGGTTGGTGAACTTCCCAATAAACCAATATTGAAAATGTCATATTGTGATTTATGAACTAAATTTGGAATATTAATTTTATACTATTTTTAAATATCAAGTATAATTCTTCATTTAATTCTTACTAATTTCTTTACTTAGTTTAGGTACAAGTAAAATAAATGTCCATTTATTTTACGAACGACACTGAAAAAATGAGTCTGTCAGCCATTTTTTATCAAAACATTAGCGAAAATTAATTAAACCTATAATTTTATGAAAGTCACTGAACGAATTCGCGACTTGTTTACTAATTTTCAAATAGATTTACGCTATTAGTCTTGTAACTTAAGCAATCAACACTTTATATTAACTCGGTTGAACTAAGTTTAGGAATAAGTATAACTTACCGATTTTATGAATATATCCGCTTGATTATTCCAATTCCTTGTATTTTGTGGAAATCCAAGTAATACGCTTTCAACTTAGTGTAAAATCTGGTGTGGTTGATGGCTAGATATTAGTTTTTCGAATGATCTCGCGCCGATGTACTTAAGTAGTTAAGTCTAAAATTCGGCGCGAACAAGTTATGAAGTTACCCGCCGAAGAGTTCACGACTCCCCGATACCACCTATTATATGGGAAAATTTCGTGAGGATTTTTATGTGTTTATAATTAATTCTTCTTATCTAATTCTAGCTTATATATATTTCAACACATAATTACTTTAGTGTATAAAACATATACACTTATGGTAAAACCGCAACCAATGCCACTTTAGTCCAGTACTAAATGACATCTTTATATAACTTATTTTTTATTAGTAGTAAAGTCGAAGTTTCACGTAATTTTTTCCGTTCTTCCAAAGTGATATCCAGCAGTAATATTTTCCATCTAACATTGTCCGTTTTAGTTGATCAGTACTTCATATCTGTTCATTTATCTTCATTCATTAATCATTTTTTCAAGATAATGTTAGTGTAGAATATTTCTTAAATTTTAGTTAAAGCCTTAAATTTGTCATCGAAACGCTTAGAAGAAGTTAAAGCCTTTATAGCTTTTATTTTTCCTCCTTTTCTTTCCACCATTTATTTAATATTTAATATTCATGCTTCCTCAAATAATGTTGAAAGTCCACTTTAGTGTGGAATTTATCCAAGATCTGGTAACACTTTTTACCTTTTACCCAATATGGCGAATCATATTCCTTTTCCTTTAGACACAACGTTCACTTACATTTAACGTTGAAATTAGTTATTTCACACTGATTATTCCCATTATAAATTCGACAAATTGCCTTAAGTTTTTTAAATAATAATACCATTCACCACAATATGCTTCGTAGTATTTTTATGCCGTCCAATAATTATTATTCCTTTATTTGTATTTCCGTTCCGAACTTCTGTTCGCCATTTATATTAATGCGTACAAAATAATATTTTATTGAGCCTTTCTTATCCTTCGAAAGTCATTCTCACTTGTTAAATTAATAAGTCAATTTAGACCAAGAAAAATAGAGTTTTACGCTGATATTAATCTCGATAAGTGACCGAAGCGAAGTTTCCCAAATAATTTTAACTAACTGGTTCCTTCGCTGTATACGGAACGCACCGTTTGATAGCTGTCACTGTCAGTTGACGTTGGACGACTGACAAACAATTCTTTGAAGTACAATGCTATTGTTTGGAATTCGCATTTATAAGGAATTTTATTAATTTCAGGGATCCAATAACTTTTAAATAAGAAATTTATTCAAGAATAATGTGGTCATATCATCATAGTGATTTATCTTCGCGAATTAACTCGTATATATTGTACAAAACAAGCAAAAGTTTCAGTGCTTTTCAACAACATCCATTTTTCAGTCAAAATGACTTGATGTCGCTCCTTGTTGGAAAGTATAGAGTGTGATGAAATATTAGCGACCGAGCGTTAACTACTTTTTCTAATTATTGAATTGTATTTATCTGATTATTAACCATTACAGCTCAAATCAACCGGCATGCTCTGCATTCTCTAGTTTACTCAAATATGAGCCTTCTAGGTACTTTGTAATGTGATGCATATCCCAGCATCTCCACCATTTTTGTCGTCACCTCACACCACTTTAAGTATCTCGGGGATGAATAATATAATCGGTGTAGGTACAACAAACATGGATGTTAGAATGCATCACATACCTGCCGATCTGAACTGCCAATCTTCGTAATAGATTTCTTTCTCTTATATATCATCTGCTTCGCTTATGACTGAACTTCTACCATCTGTAAAGTTTAAAGCTCCCTGAACATGAATATATCAACGCAATTAACCCTAAACTTATTGTGTAAACAATACACCAACAATAACATCTGAAGAACATCATTTCCACAGTGTATAATCAATAGCTGTACCAGAATGAATATGACATAATAACAGCTTCATCACAAATCATTTTTCATGAGGTTAAATAAATATTAGAGCCCGAACTCCCTCGGGACTCCTCCCCCAGGATCACGTCCTGGGAGCATCAGGTTAGGTTAAAAGAGGAGCCCGATCGCCGTCGGAGCTCCCTCCCCCAGGATCAGGTCCCGGGGGGACCAGCTGGCTCAAATTGGTGTATAACACACCCATGTAACATCGGAACCTAGAGGGAACCACCTCTCCAGGACTCGGCTCACACCCCTATCATACTAGAGGCAGCCTACCCGTTAAAACGTACATGCCGGAATCCTGGAGACTAACTCGCCAGGCCTCAGCTACTTCCGCCCTCTCCGCCCGGAAGCAACCTACTCCGCTAACCTTCCGCATCGGGATCCTGGAGATTAACTCTCCAGGCCTCATCATACTGACGCCTCTCGCCCCATCAGTATATTACCCCGAGCGAGTCTACTAAACCTCATACAGTTAGGCATTCACCTTTAACATTAACATTTATAGGAATCAATTGCGCTGAGACACCAAATAACCACACAGAGCTTGACTAAGATATTAACATAAGTAATACTTAGCTTTCATGCCTTCGACGTCTGGATACATGTCCCTCTTCCAGACACGGCACGAAAGGTCTTTAATTAACATAATTCACGCTCGGTACACAAGTTATCACAGTACACTTGCAACTTAGCAACCTTTAGAAATGGCGGTATAGAGTTACTGTTCGCGCCAACTAATATTTGTAAAGTCTATTATCTATGCTTACCATAGTTAGTCAAGATAGCCCTCGGGATGTTGCTAGTGTTGAATTTATATATTTGGTCTATGGATTCGCGTTAGTCGCGACAGTAATGTTTGTTTATTGAAAATAAATACAGCAGTGAGATCTATGTATTCCATCATATTCAGATATCACATTTTTACTAATACTCAAATATTAGTTTAAATATTACGATATTACCAGAGATTCTATTCTATTCAAATATATTCATATTAGCTAATACTGACAAATATCGGTATTAACCTATCTTTAAAAATCAGTTCAACTTCAACTCTTCATTAATAAACACAGATTACAGAGAGATATGCAGTTAAAATCACAGAACTGACAGGACAGAATGTCAAAGAGTACCCCATAAACTCTTTGAGTAGGTACTCCGCGTTCCGAACGGCGAACATTTCCTATCTAAACCTACGACTTGGGTCTTAGGCGCCCATTACACGGTAGGTTTTGCTGTCAGTTTTGCCGCAGTAAAAATTTTGATTGACGAATAAGGTGGTACTGATTGACGAAAACCATCATTCATGATTGATGGCAATGACTTGAATGACCGTGTAATGGGCACCTTAGTAGCAAAGAGTATAATAATACTAGGGGAGCTTAGTAGCATCAAGTCCGCCTATGTACCACCACTGTACATGAAGATTAAATAAATAAGAGTAAATTTTGTTGAGGAAATAATTCAAAACTATAATGATGTTTCGGAAAGATTGCCATACATTCGGCCATTAGCTTTACCTATTCGTTTCTGCTGTTCCGGCCTTAAATTAATACTTCTTCCTTGTATGTACTTTCTTCGTGCCTCTCATAAAACATCCTAATTTTTTGGTAAAAATGGACCAAATTATCCGGCATAATCTTTCATCAAATTTAATTATGGCCGTGGACGACCGAGCTTAGGCAAAAGCTACCCTTTCCTATCGTATGGGCTTCGGCCCTCGGTGTCAAAGTCTCGGTGTCGGTGCAAAATTACTAGTATCTGTTGAGCAGCTTTTATATATTATTTTGTTTAGGTTCACGGCACTGAGAAATTAATTAGGAATATCATATCTTCCTCACCGATTGATTTTGATCTGCCGTGTTTCACTGAACCTGTAAATGCCTGGAAACTCTCTTGCCTGAATTCTAAACCACCCAACAACCTTAGCTCCCAAAGGCTCTGCAAAGTAGTTCAAGAAAAACTGTTAACAATGTCTTCTACTACTGCCGAGCGTGCGTGCCTGCTGGCTGTGGGAGTGTGGGAGTCGGGTTTCTAGCTACCGTCGTCGAACATTGGCACCTAGTTCGACGATACCAAAGAGTACAATGCGGTCCAATTGAGAATCGGATCGATTGCCATGTTGTGACGTCACGTCGAACTGTCTGACTGAAAAAATTGCCTACGGTGAGCAAAACCAGAAATGTTTCAAAATTTAATTTATTTACTAATCGTGAACGAAAACTTTTTTACAGAATCCAGGTCTTCAATTTTGCTCATCTCTGCGTCACTGTATGAAGTGCCTAAGTAGAGGCAAATGGAAGAAAAAGGTCAATTGTTCCTAACAATGAAAATAAGAAAGATAGTTTTTTTTTTTAAGTAATTATGACCTAAAACAATATATTTATCTAATTTACATTAAACAATAATGTTTTTACTTCATCTAGATTTAACTAAGACTAGTAATATAAAGCTAAAAAAAACCCATAGTGATACTTAAATAAGTTTTATTTTTGCAAACCTTACTTTTCACTCAAGCTTTGGCAGATCAAGGCTGTTAGCTTTCCTATTCTTATTTGGAACGTATAGTATGTAAAGCTTCAACAGTGTTGATTTATAATAATTAAGGCCTTTGTGAAAAAGACACCACAATTTTTCCAATAACAGATAACGTAAATCGGAACGCGTGATTTTTTTGGAGTTTATGTTTTTTACTTTGTGTAATTTATTTCATCACCACTGCTCTCAAAATGGTGAACGAAAACATCGTAAGGAAACCGGCATGTCCCAGAACCAAAAATTCGAAGACATGTGACATTCACCAAGCCGCACTGGGCACGCGTGGTGAATGACGGCCCATTCCCTCTCTTAGAGAGGAGGCCTGTGTCCCAGCAGTGAACATTAAAAGGCTGATGATGATGATGATGATGTAGTTTTCAATCTCAAGTTTATACGCAACTGGACAATATGTGGAATCATTGAAACAGGCGCGATCTCGGTGAAATGGAGCTAAGAATTTTATTGTAGTTTTGATCTTTGGCTACCTCAGTAAAGAAGGGTGACTCGATACATTTGTTACCAAATACTACAAAAACATTAGAATGTGTTGCACTCCCACATTCTAAAGTGATTGATTATATTCATTCAAGAAAACGTGGGCGAAAAACTAAGCGATATGGTCGAACGACTGTAGCCTTCCATAAGGGATAAATAGAATTAAAAATAAGACAAACCCCGCGTTCCGAATTGCGCCAAAAACGATTATAGCGTGAATCCGACCAAATTTAGGGCCAAATTCACCAAGAAACTAATCGCGATTATATAAACAAAACGCAGTTTGAGCTCCTAATCGAGATTATAGCTTCATTTTGCGTTTCACCGCTATGAATTAAACCTAGTTTACCCTAAACTCAGTTTCAATTCTTTTGTTGTCGCCCATGTTTACGACACGGAACTTTAAACTAGATTACGCTGAGCTCAGTTTAGTTGAACTGAGTTTTTATATTGAATGGTGAAATCAGCCCTTAGTGGTCAAAAAATATAAGGGCTATAAAGTAATGACTGTAACATTGCGCTTTTGTTGAATTCGCGCTATAATCGCTTTTGACGCAATTCGGAATGAGGGGAAAATGACAGGTGACTGAAAAATATGACAGTTCGGAGTTCGGCCATTGATTGAATTCGGCATTTTTCGGAAGCTACCTAAATACATTATAATTTTTACAAATAAACTATTGAAATTATATATACATTGGCTAAATTAACGGAATTATTGCGAGAAGAAAAGCTTATTTCGTTACCTAGCTGTGTAACACAGTAGTTAACTCAGATTTTTTAGCTCTTCTTCACCCTCGACAAGAAGTTGAAAGAGGTTTTGCTCTGGTTATGCGGTTTGAAAGACTTTGGAAACCAAGCTTTGTCTTCGTCTTGTTGAAGTCCACGAAGGAAGTGCACACGATACACACAATCTTTTAACCAATACAAGATAATTCTACTATACAATAGTTTTATTTGATATCAACTAACATTTTAAAATATTTTATTAAGATTATTGAGTGCACAAAATACCATGGAAAAACTGTCAATGTGTAGGATATGTTTGGTGGAGAATGTTCGCATGTGTGTGGTTACCGACAAGAGCCTGCAGGCGATGTATGAGAAGCTGGCTGATGTGCCAGTAAGTATATAAATAAAAAAATTATTGAACTTTAAAAAGAATTCTTAAATAACGACACCAAATAGTATACAAGAATATTTGTTGCAGTTTGTAACTGAAGACCGTAAGCCGATGCTCGCTTGTTTGTTCTGCTGCACAAGACTCAAGCAATGCTGCCAACTGCAGAGAAAGTGTGTGGAAGCTGAGGAGCTGTTAGCTCAGATGTTGAGTGAAGACTATGAGGTGAGGGAATCATGAACAGACAGTTATTCTCTTAACTTATAACTTTAGTTAGTAATGTTATGTTTTTGAATTACTTTCCTTTGAAAAAAATTTTTTTGGCACTTTTATCTTAAATTATTTAATTAACAAAATACAGAATGTTACATGAATTCTAATTGATAAAAGTACCTAAAACTGAAAAGGATTCGGTTAAACTGTACTATACTACACTGCTAGTTTTAAGCTCGTAATTTTTAATTGAAAAGTTTTATGTCTTAAAAGTAATTATTCTAAGTCACTATGTTAGGAAACATAGTTTTTGAGGAAAAAAAAACATAAAATATTTAGATAGTATAACTTCAATGAATATTTCACAAAATGCAATTTTTTTCGTTAATTCGCTTTAAAAATCACAAATAACGTAGCAAATTGACATATTTTATACCTAATTAACTTAATCCTGTGCTAAAATAATAATATCTGAAAAAAAAATTAGTAAAAAAAGTTTTTTTTGTTACATGAAACAAAACACAAAAATATTTGCGCTAGCGGTAGTGACCAGACAGGATAAATTTACCAACCTCATATTATCTAGTTTTTAGTAAGAAATAATAAAAGTAAGAGGAGACAATTTTTTTGTATACCTATCGAATATAGGGCACCTCTTCCCGGATTGGTTAGATTAGAAGAAGGGGATGGCTGCCATCGCCTTCATGGTTATTTTCATTTAAACCACTCAGAAAACTATATTTTAGTTTACAAATATTTTTACACAATGGTAGAGCGCTCCCCAGCATAACATAATTTTTTTTTTTTCGTTTTTCATTACCTGAAAGTATACATTCAAAACATTCATTCAATCATTCAAAGGTCCGAGGGTTTGATGGTGAGTCCCTCTCCTAAAACCCCTAAATTTGCCACAAAAATGAATAAAATATACTATTTTTCGATTCATGACCCCAAAATTTCTATGTTTGAAAATTCGGGAGGAGGTAACACATCCCATCCCAAAAAAATTCATTATTTCGCTATTCAGTTGATATACTACTTACAGTTTAACCAAGGAATGTTAAACCTAAAAATATAATTTAAAAGTTACTAATCATCAAGACTATATCCTAAATAAAATTTTGTTTCAGCAAAAATCTTTAACAAACCGAAGACGCTTGGAATTTTTTGGCGGGTTTATTATAACTCCAATAGAGACCATGAGTTTTGTAGATGATTGTCTAATACCAAGCGATGCTATCAAACAAGAACCACCAGCTGTTTGTGAGGAACAATATGATGTTGAGTTACAGCCGGCACAACACAGTGAAGGTAAATATTTTTAAATAGTTTTTTTCCTGTAGCTTAGCCTTCATTATCTTTTACTGTTAAAACCCGGCTAAGAAAAAAAAAACGATGTTGCAAAAGTATGAAACAAGATTTTCAGAATGCTAAAATAAACATGGTTACTGGAGAAACAAGAACAGAACAAAAAGAAAAGCCATAGTCACACTTACATAGAATGTATGTGATATTGGGATCCAGTACTTGATTCTGGACCCCCCAGCGGTGGAATTTTTCATCAGAATTTACTTAATTAAAAAAAATACGTTTTTTAATTTTAATATTTTTAGTGAAAAAAAAGAATTACTCTAAAATTAAAAATGCTGTCAGGGTTTCTTAAGAATAACGATTTTATCAACCCCTATAACTTTTTAACAAATATTTTTAATATTTTTTTTTTACTTTTTTTTTTATTGAAAATATCAGCGAGGCTGTTTTAATAATAAAAAAGCACAGATTTTTTTTTAATTAGGAAAAACCGACGAAAAGTTCCACCACTGGGGTGTCCAGAATCATGGACTAGATCCATGGTATTCGTTTGTGGTACGATGTCATGCTTGGTTTACACATTGGCCCAGCGTCGGCCAATCGCTATTGTGTAGCTATTGTGTAATTGGGGAAACCCCGTTTATACAATGGAGATTGGCCGAGGCTGGGCCTACGTGTAAATGGGGCATCAGATATACCCTGTATTGGTACCAACCGTAACACTTTAATAACGTGACTACAGCTTTTCTGTTTGTTCCGATTATTGTAGAAACAATCACTTTTTTAAAAGAGTAACCATGGAGTTTCTTGCCGGTTCTTCTCCATAGGAAACAACCAATTGGAACCGTGCGCTAGCTTTTGACATTTTATAAGTGCCCATGTAGGCCTATGTAAAATAAAGGATTTTTAGTTTGAGTTTGATTTTGTTTCTTCAGTAACCATGTTTATTTCAGCATCCTGAAAATCTAGTTCCATACCTTTCCAACGTCGTTTCTTTTTGTCTTAGTCGAGTTTTAATTTTCTTACTTTTTATTATCTAAACTATTTTGGCGTTACATCATTGTTCTTCTATACTTTTTTGACATCGAGTTTTTTCACCGCTTGAGGGCGCCACATTCAATTTTGATGATAATATTTTTGATAAGAACAAGCATATATATATTCCACAACTATCACACAACAAGTGAAGCTCTTTCAAATGATATCAAACACGGTGCATTTATCTTAACGTTTCTTTTTAACACATGTTAACAAAGCAATAGAATAACTACGACCGGCCCTTAACAAAGCAATTATCGCTTATTGTTTATTTATTTATTATAAGCTTTATTGTACACCATTACATAAACAAAAACAAGGAACTAAAACTAAAACACACATATACAATGGGCGGCCTTATCGCACTCTGCGATCTCTTCCAGGCAACCTGGAATGGACAGTAATTGCCTGGACAAGAAATTAAATTTCTTCAAGAATTCCTGAAAGTCCCCTCTGGCAGACTGCCAGTCTATGGTTTTTTTTTCTTAAAATGTTCTTAATTCTTTATTGTTTGCCATACCAGCTTAAAAAATGTCATGTACATAGGCGAGCTTAACTCAAAGTTGAGTTTTCTTCCAGCAAACCATTGAGTGATTACAATAGAGGGTAGGATCCAGTATTCAATTTTAAAATTACAAATAAAAAGAATAAAATAATGTTCTTTTTTTGCACAAAATAATCTGTAGAATAGAGATAAAAAAAAAATCATTTTTCATTATTTTAGACTAAAACAAGTCGATTAGTGGGCGCATCCTTATGTCACCGCGTCCCATCGCCCCGCACTAGCGTCTTTGACAGTCGATGAGAGATTTTCCCGCTCTTTTGCACGGCGTCATATTTTGAATAGTTTGGAGTTGTAATTAAATGATTTATGTGTTAAAACATACAACAGGGAGAGTAGACGGGAAAAGACCCAGAGGTAGGAGTCCGATACGTTGGTCAGACCAAATCCGTGCTACACTGGAGACCACAGTCTGCGACGCCATCCACATCGCCGAAGATAGGACAAAATGGCGAAAAATAGTCCATAGTAAAGTTATTCGTCGAGGTCACGACCCTCAGCATTGAGGATAAACGACGCAAGGAGGAGGAGGAGGTGTTAAAACAACGTTTATCTTTATTAATAAATATAACTTGTTTTATTACAGAATTTGATCCTATAAATGTATACAACAGTCAACCAGTTGCAAAAACACAGCAATTATACGAACCTGAAGCAAATCAACATTTAATAGAGATTAAAATAGAGCGAGAAGACGATCATGAGTTATCTGGGAACCTAAGTGACACGGCGACGTTGAGTAAGTATTTTAGGAATTGGAGATATACCCCGTTAAATTTTGGTCGTTTTAATCCCGCGAAGGGTCGATTCGGTACATGAAACACTATCGATTTGTAAAGGTGAAGAGTGAATAGGTTTCTTCTAGGTAAGCGCGCTCCATTGTCGACCGTATCGACGCTTTCCATTAGGTGAGATAGCGGTCAAGCGCGAACCTATCAATAATAAAAAAAAGGTAAAATTGAAAAATAAAGTACTTGTTTTTAAAACTTGAATTAATTTAGGCATGTACGAAATTAATCAATGAGTCAATGACCTTGTGAGCCAGTAAACAAAGTTTTAGCGATATAGAATCAACGTAAGCAATGTACGACTAGCAGTTTCGTATTACCTCTTATACGAAAACGCGAATAATAGTACATTTTGATATAAGTGCAAAAAGTTTGTCATTGCGACCAAGGCGGAATTATAAATATTGTGGAGCGTAGGGCTGCAGTGACAGATTTGCACGTGTATCAAACGATGTTTTTTAATACATTTACGAAGAAATACTTTCTCTAAAAATTTGTCAAAGTTGTCATACGATTTAGTTTCGATTTAGATGGCAGCAGGATATCACAAGTATTGGCGGCGGTGGCGTAGCATCTAAAGAATTCTCTTCAAATCTTAAATTCAATTTTTTTTTTCACAAATAAATAAGTTAGATAATAATTTAGTATTTAATAGACTTTTTTGAAAATCAATATATTTGAATTTAGAACGCCGATAAATGTTAATTTGTTGGTAATAACAAATTATTGTGTAAAATAGTCATGTTCATTTATTATATTCTGTTCAAAAACACAATTTAAATTTGCATTAAATATTAAATCCTTAAAAATATCCGCCTCTTTGCTTTAAAAAAAAATAATCACCCTTGAACGTGACGAAATAGGAATAAAAAAAGCCCTTGGTGTGATAAATTAAAAAAAAGAACGCGGGTGATATACATGCCATGATTGCGAACCTAATCGTAGTGTGATAAGAGGCAGTTTTCGAGTAAGTGTATTGAAAAAAATATTGCCAAATAAGTTATACTCTCGTTTATAATACACGGAAAATTAGTTGAACAGTCAATTTTCGGGTCTCAATAAAAGTGAGGGGCTGCGCGTAAGTAGTCTGTCGGTGGCGTTTTATGAACTATCTAAGGGCCAAATTCACCAAGAAACTAATCGCGATTATATAAACAAAACGCAGTTTGAGCTCCTAATCGAGATTATAGCTTCATTTTGCGTTTCACCGCTATGAATTAAACCTAGTTTACCCTAAACTCAGTTTCAATTCTTTTGATGTCGCCCATGTTTACGACACGGGTCCTTAAACTAGATTACGCTGAGCTCAGTTTAGTTGAACTGAGTTTTTATATTGAATGGTGAAATCAGCCCTTAACGTTAATGACTCCAAAGTTCAGTGCAGATCCAAACAGTATAGACAATTTTTTTTGTTTTTTTTTTTTTATGAACTAGTGCTTGACTGCAATCCCACCTAATGGTAAGCAGTGATGAAATTGTTGATAGTGAGGCGCACTAGTTTATTAAGAGCCTATTCAATCTAGCCTTGAAGACACCTAAATTAAAATCGGGCGGGAAAAATTGTTCCAGTCCTTCGATGTACGCGGTATAAACGATGACACAAAACGCTTAGTCCGGACGGCGGAAATTTCAACTAAGAAAAAACATTTTCGAAAATTCATAAGAGTAGAATAAATTACAGGAAAGCGTTTTCGTAAAGTGTAGACAACACACCTGTACCTCTACCATGAGTTTTAAGCAATAGTATTCGTCGCTACTCGATATCGACGCCGTAAATATTTTGTATGGCAAATTTTGGTTCTGCAAGTGACCGCTAGAGGCGCAGCAAAATTTGCCATACAAAATATTTACGGCGTCGCTATCGAGTAGCGACGAATACTATTGCTTAAAACTCATGGTAGAGGTACTGGTGTACCCCTGGTATTGCAGATATTCATAAGCGGTCGTGACCACTTACCACCAAGTAGTCGCTTGCTTGAACAACACTCTGTGACATAAAAACCTGCGTTGTCGTTTGCTTGCAGAGATAAAACTGGAAAAGCCAGACAAAAGCTACCCAGATGTTGAAGATATACCAGCACACGACTCTGAGTCAGATTCAGAAGATGATGTACCTCTGATGGCGATAAAGACTGAGGCGGAGGAAGATCAAGGAGTATCAAAGAGGAAGCGAAGAGCCAGTGAGACTCAAAGTAAGTGTACATTTGTGTGGGCAAACACTGTCCACTAGCGTTATACATGCCCTACATGAAGTATCTTTGACATATCTTTGACTTCATTCATGCACACTATGTACATACACATAATGAAAAAAAAAAGTAGAAAAAATAGATATTACGGTATTAATCGGAATTTTGAAGGAATTCGTCAGGTTGATTCCTGTCATGTTAAATTGACATGCACCCGCCCCCACCACACACATCGACCGTGTTACCACCGCGCACACGCTGGTTATTGGGCTTGACTATATCGCGCGCAACATGATGAGCCGTCGTTGAGTATTGTTCTATAATTATGATGTAAATAAAACTCCTTTATAACTTTGTCAAAATTTTTGGGGACGTAGGCAAAGATACGATTTCTTGCGGAACTTCCGCAGTAACGCAAGCGGAAGCGAAATTCCGTTACAACCTTGCAAGAGACATTGCCATGACAACCTTACCCAGGGTCACTGCATTCCCCGTCATAAAGGCTCATACGCGCATGATGGCGTCCACCGTGAGGCGCCCCTTGCGAAAATCAAACCTGTTTCTCGACAGATCATTAATTCATTCCATTAATGATAAATGATATTTATTTTGCAAATTGGTTTTTTAAAAACACTTTTACACGTCAATTTGTTCGTCAGTTTAAATGAGGCCGGTGTTTCATATACCCTGAGAAGAAACACCGAAACAAACTCAAGGGTAGAAGTCTCTTTTAAAAGTCCATACAGCAAACATGTAACGGTCAAATCATATGAGAACCATACAGACTTGAGTCTGAGATGGTCTTTTGAGGAAAGAACCACGCAGATATGAGTGGACCTGTGCAGTCAGTGCAAGCATTTGTCAGTATTCGTATAGCTCAACTTAGGACTACTAAGGAGCTCAACGAGTTAACGAACAATGAAAGGACATTTGTGTACATTGCTAGGCAATCATGCTCCACCGTGCTCCAAGTGCGAGACTACCAAAAATAAAAAAGAGGGAGAACAACAGAGAGTAGTATAGTAACCATTTCCTAAACTGGTAACTTTTGAAATTAAGCTCCTTATCTAAACAACAAACTACTACAAATAAAATGAAAGTTAATTTAACTTTTGAATGTAAAAAATTAAGTGTGTGATTAATTAAGTACTAGGTTAAAATATCTTGTTTTGACTGTCTCATTGCTAAGCGTATAAATCTGGAACTACTTTTGCAATGGTCTCTAGTCTCATTTTCCTGGGACCGCTAATGTCACTCTCGGATCTCAAAAATACAAAAAAAAAAAAAAATGAGACTCGAAATCTCCGAGATCGAGAACTCGGGAATGTAAGCACTAATGCATAGTTCGACAAAGAAGAAATTAAAAAGAGTATTTGAGATGTGGTGGTATAATGTTCAAGTTTGCATTGTCCGCATGTTCAAGTAGTCAAAGAAATAGGTAATCTACATACACCGTTAAATTTTGATCGTTTTAATCCCGTGGAGGATCGCTCCGGTACATGAAACACTATAGACTTTTTTTCTAAAACTCGTATTAATATACGCATGTACGAAAATAATTTCTTTATGTAAACGGGTCAATGATCTTGTAGGTAGTTGTCGGTCGAAATAACTACCTACAGGACATTGAACTCGCCCAGCTGACGTTTACTTAAAGAAATTAATTTCGTGAATGCATGAATTAATTAGAGTTTGAAAAAAAGTACTATAATTCTTAACTTTATCTATACAAAACGATTGTGTTTCATGTACCGAATCAGTCCTCCACGGGATTAAAACGATCAAAATTTAACGGTGTATATTATTCTGATTCATGTGCATCCCCAAACTATAATAACTTTTCTTACCAGATCTATTGTTATTACAGGAGCGGCCGTCGCGACGAATCCAATACTAAAAAGATTACTTGAAGAAACAGTTCCAGGCAAGCCAAGGATGAATATACCATCAGGCTCGACAACTGGGACTAGTACGTTCGTATCTGTTAGTCAAATCAAACAGCCTTTTACTAGCACATTCCAGAGTAGTTTGACATCTTCTAATTTATTACAAGAAACTCGAATACCCACTGGTGAAAACCCCATAAAATGTGATCTTTGCCAGCGCTGTTTTACAAAGAAGAGTAGCCTAACCAAACATTTTCGAATACACACTGGTGAAAAACATTACAAATGTGATATTTGTCATCGCAGCTTTAGTTTAAAGAGTAACTTAAAGAAACATTCTCGAATACACAGTGGTGAAAAACCATACAAGTGTGATATTTGTCAGCGCAGTTTTAGTGATAAGAGTAATTTAAATTGTCATTTCCGAAAAAAACATGATAAAAATGCTGAAAAACCTTACAAATGTGAGGTTTGTCAGCGCAGTTTTAGTGATAAGAGTAGTTTAGAATTACATAGTCGAATACACACTGGTGAAACTGTCTTCACATGTTATATTTGTCACCGCGATTTTAGTAATAAGAGAAATCTAAATAAACATTTTCGAATACACATTGGTGTACATCCTTACAAATGTGATGTATGTCAGCTCAGTTTTCCCCAAAAGCATCTTTTAAATATACATACTCGGCTTCACACTGGTGAAAGACCTTACAAATGTGATGTATGTCAGCGCAGTTTTACCCAAAAACGTCATTTAAATGTACATAGTCGGCTGCACACTGGTGAAAAACCTTACAAATGTGATGTATGTCAGCGCAGTTTTACTCAAAGTTCTCATCTAAAACGACATGTCCAACTTCACGCGGATGAAAAGCCTTACAAATGTGATGTATGTCCGCGCAGTTTTATTGAAAAGAGTGGTTTGATAATACATAATCGGCAGCACACTGGTGAAAAACCTTACAATTGTAATATATGTCAGCGCAGTTTTGCTGACAAGAGTGGATTAACTATACATTTAAGAATTCATTCTGGTGATAAACCCCACAAATGTGATGTTTGTCAACGTTGTTTTATTACTAAAAGTAATTTGAAAGTACATTTAAGAAAACATAGTCGTGTGCAGCTCGCCTAACCTATTTGTAACTGCACATACTAATTTATTACATTATTGAACGAATCGTCTACTTGAACAGTGCTGTGTATTATGCCTACATCAAGTTTCAATATAAAATTTCGACTTTGCTTACTTAGGTAAATTGGTTTATGGTAAGGTAAGGGCTAAATACTTAGATAGGTAAATGAAATGATTTGTTTTTTAAATAAACAACATTATTCCAATTTTATTTTTTTTAATCATATCGACAAGTTTCCTCCTAAGGAAACGTGAATTGTACACAATACAAGGCAACAAGATTATTATTTAACATTCATACATAACTAATATTGTCAGAAATAACTAATATTGTATAGTATAACGAAAAATTTTCCAGGTCCTGACAACTGACAAACCTGACTGCTTCTTTTAGGATTTTGACATGAACACTCGTAGTCTAAGTAAGAATTATTAATTTACTTAATTAAAAGCCTCATAAATTCATAAGATGGATAGTTCAAATGAATTCATTTAAGTATAATAGTAGATATAGAAGTTGATTATAATAAAACCAGCATCAATTTTAACTGTAATAAAGCACAGTATACATTTATTGTACTTTTATTACAAAGTGTACCCTAAAAAAACCTTTTTTAACTTCTGTCTAATGCTATCGCGAATAAATCCTGTCTTATTGATTGTCTTCTAAAATAAGGTCTATACACCACTATTTTTTAATTATGGCAAATACTTAAAGGGCTTATTAGAAAAGGTCTTGTTATTCTTTAAGTAAAGTCTCAATGCATAATATTCATAAATAGCAAAGTTATGAGTGTTTATTTATATCCCAAAATCTCACTCAATATCTGGAAACATTGTACAGGTTATTGTTTATGAATGAAAGAATGTCAATAAAAATGGAAAAACACTGCGCTTAGTATTTTCTAGTAGTAATTGTTATGAATAATGATTCAATTATGAATTTACCAATAATGTCAAATTTTCGTGGACAATTTTGGAATTTCGTTTTTTTTACTTTTGACTACACAAATATGATCAGTAACGGGTACAGATTGAGCCCCATTTTTTTGTGCACTAATAAAAAAGTAGGGGTGTATAAAAACTGAAGAATTACTGACATACATCGCGTAACCTACACACACAAACATACGATACTCCTATCAAGATAGCACAACAATAACTTATCCACACACACATCTACCAAATTACACAAACATTCACAAACATCCACACAAACACTCACTCAACTTCTCAACATGGCACCCCACAACACATGGTCCCCCTAAGTAATAACTAAATGTATAAGCAACCATTTTTATCAATTGTCCAGTGACAACGTTCACTTGCTTGCACCAAAATTGTAAATAGTTATCATAGAGCCATATTAAACGACTGAACACTGCCACCCAAAACACAAGCATTCGCTTAGCTTGGGAGACAGTACCAGTACCTATAGAAACTGTTACCTATGTCTAATTATAAGTCTCATTTTGAACTCTGTCACCTTGAAATAAAGATTATTATTATTAAAAAAAAAGTATGGGTATGTCCCAACAATTGCATGATTTACACGCTAATTTAAAATATTTAAAAGAATATGTACTATGCGTTCCAAATAAGAATAGGAAAGTCAATAAACTCGATCTGTCAAATATTGAGTGAAAAGTACGGTTTGCAAAAAAAGCTTATTTTGCATATCAATAAAGGGATTTTTTTTTTGCATTGTATTATTTAGTCTTAATTAAATCTAGGTGAAGTAAAAACGTTATTGTTTATTCAAAATCAGTTAAATAATATTGTGTTACCTCATAATTAGTTAAAAAAAAAGACTATTTTTTTTTCTTATTTTCATTGTTAGGAACAATTCGCCTTCTTCCTCCATTTGCCACTACACAGAAACTTCACACAGTAACGCAGAGATAAGCAAAATTGAAGAACTGGATTTTGATATAACTTTTTTCAGTCACGATTCGTAAATAAATTAGATTTTAAAAATTTCTTGTTTTGCTCACTGTACCCAATTTCTTCAATTTGACAGTTCGACGTGACGTCACAATATGGCAATCGATCCTATTCTCATTTGGATCGCATTGTAGTGAAACTTTGTCCGAAAGGCGTACACAAGATTTAGCTATTAAGTAATTAGTGGAAACCTATCCTTAAGAAAAAAAGATACAGTTTCAGTAGCCCGCTCATGTGTAAATATTTCTTTACATCACCTGCTGGATAATGCCCTATTATATGTCATACAACCCTCACTTAAAGCATATCATTATATCCCTAGGGAGATAATGTAGTGTGGGGAATCCCTGGGGAACAATGAGATTTCAATTTGGAACGTCAAAAAACAAAGACATTGAAAATAACTCAACTGATCTTTTAATGAATGGTCTTTGTGGAAGAGTCACCACAATTTTGCCAATAACACGTACAAACTTAATATACCATCAAACGCTGGAGAGTGTCTGGCGAGAATTAACAGTAAAATAAATATAAATATCTTTTTAAATTAAAATACAAAATAAAAGAATTTTTCCGCAGACCAAAGAGTATAGTAAATAAGGGGGAGAATGCAAACCGTCCGTCACAAACAGTCAATCTTATGACCACAGATTATGACTATGTAAGAAGGGACATTGAAAATATACGTTATTCAAAAATCGAACTGACCATTAACAAAAAAAAATGGTCAAAATGTGGTTACTGACCAGTCTCGACAAAAAGTAATGAATGGGCGGGCGTTGTAGAAATATAAAACTTTAAAATCTTGGAGTACTAAAATTGAATGTAGAATTTTAGAAGATTGACTTGTAAATATTTTTTTTTTTTTTTTTTCTAAAATATAGCTTGTATCGTAAATTGTCTTTTAATTATCTCACAGATTGTGTAAAAAGTAGAGTATCTAACACGGGGATAGAGCTGTCTTTGTCTTTGGCGACTTGAACTCCTCACTTCACTCAGATTTCTACATTAACTCCCTCGCACTGCTCGGGAGTTAATTATATAAATCTCCTAGTCACCAAACAGCAAGTTCAGTACATTTTGACCAGTTAGGCGAATATACATGTACTGACTAGTAGATTTGATGCGATTTCAGGTTTGGTCCCATAGTAAAAGTTGTTTGTTATCATGACTACAATCACGTGTTTAAGTATCAGTCACTAATTACCAGTCACACTATATAATCCTGATTTTTACTTAGGAATTAAAATACTGACTTCAAAGAGCCACAAGCTGAAGCAAGAGATAATTTGTTATTTAGTAATTAGTATAGAAAAAAAAAATGTCAAAAATGTTAATTCAATAAAATATCAAGAAAGGAGATTTAGTATTAATTAAAAATCAAGTAAGAGATAAGTTACATAAGATTTAGACCATACAGTCATTGAAGATGTCTCACCAAATGTGAAAGTTTAAAAGATCTTATAGATGTAATTCATAAAAATAATACAAAACTGTTTGCAAATTGATTTTTTTTGGACGTTTCTCTTTACATTGTGTAATGTTAAAAATTAAGTGTTTGTCAATTTAGCTTAAGTAAAAAAATGCATTTTGAAATAATATCTACATTGTCATTATTTCTATTGTATACATTCCTTCCAATTTGTCCTTTCACAAAAAGAAATTTCTTACAGTAGTAAGAAATTTCTTTTTGAAATAAACAGTAGTTACAGACGCCAGCATGTCAATCTACCTTAATCTGTCAAATTTTACCAATCGAACATTAACCTTCTACTACTGTGATAAGGTTGAAAATCTATTAAAGAAATTGACAGATTGAGGTAGGTTAACGTGCTGGCGTCTGTACCTTTGTACAATTTTTATGATAATGTGTCTTCTGCTTAAGTATATGTTTGTACATAAATTGTAAAATAAATAAATAATGACGATTTTACCTACCATAAAAAAATCTTTTGTTTTTTAAGGGGAGGTGTAGTGTGCATCTCGCCTAACCTTATATTTGCTACTGCACACACTAATTTATTACATTATTACACGAATCGTCAACTTGAACAGTTCTGTGTATTATGCATACATCACTCCAATAGAACATTCTGGTGAAAAACGCTACCATTGTGATGTATGTCAGCGCAGTTTTCTTTGTAAGATAAATGATCATTTTAGAACACAATCTGGTGACAAAGCCTTCAAATGTAATATGTCAGCGCAGTTTTAGTATGAAGAGTAATTTGAAATCATAGTCAACAGCACACCAACCTAACCTAAAATTACAATGGTAGGTACAACTAACTTAGGGCCGAAACACATAATCTCGTTGCGTCGCCGCAACGCTTAAATCGGCGGTACCGCACGTCGCGACGTTGAATTATTATATTGATTATGTTGATCCAATAAAAAATGAAGATATCCGAAGGAGTACCAAGATTATTGGCAAAGCCCGAGGAATTGTAAATCTAAAGTGACAGTAGGTATCAGAGGAGTGGCTGGCAGGCGTTGCGGCATCCTCGCCTTCCGTATGACACAGATCCTCACCGTAAATGGTAAGTTCGGGAAGGTCCTGTTCCGAATTCAAGCGGGAGACACGTCTGTTATCATTGCGCGTACCGCCCGGAGGACACAGTGAAGCATACGGTAGATGTGTGTCTCACTTGGGTGTAGACCTCTCACTTTAGGCACTGGTTCAGGCCATGATCTGGAGCGAGACGGAATGAGATGCGGTGGGTGTGTGGGCCCATTTGTTAAGACTCCTATAAAATATACTTAAGATTTGGTCCCATTTTGGTTTGAAAGAAAAAAAAAAACTTTTTACAAAAAAAAATACAACCGACTTCAAAAACCACCAAAAAGTGCAAAATAACTTTCAATTTCGGAAGTCGGTGTTTCTATAATAGTTTGGTCTCTTTGCTATTTAACACACACACACACCTATGTACCCCCTCCACTTGTTCTTTTAGTCAGCCACCGACTGCATGTATAACAAAGCAATTTTACTTGTTACGACAGTTCTGCTAAGGTTTTTTGAATAGGTCTGTTCTACATCTTCGTAGTTCATCATCAGATCAAAACAATATTTCTATGGGACCAACTCGAGAGTAACCAAAACAAAAAATAATAATATGGGTCCACAATTGACCGAGATATCGGCGAACAAACATATACAAACGACAGTTCTGCTATGATTTTTTGAAGAGTTTCGTCCTATATCTTCGAAGTTTATCATCAGATCAAAAAGATATTTTTATGGGACCAATTCGAAAGTATAATCTTTCAATCAAAATAAAAATTTTCGAAATCGGTCCACAATTGACTGAGGTATCGGTGAACATAAATTAAAAAAAAAGAAATACATACAGCCGAACATAGAACCTCCTCCTTTTCGAAGTCGGTTAATAAGCAAATTTTGAACTGTATACTTAATAGGGTTCTTTGTTCGCACATAGAGGACTGAGGGCCACCTGTATCGGATGAACTACGGACACTTCAGAAAAAATATTTATATCAAAATAAAAAGGTAGGTATTGTTCTATTCTATACTATTTTTAGGATTGCGTACCTCAAAAGGAAAAACCGGAACCCTTATAGCAGTGGTTCCTAACCCTTTCGATCCTGTCATCCTTATGATTCATCTTGGGAAACAGATTTACCCAAACTTTTATGGAAAAGGGGGCAAGGGCTCTCCTTCATGCTTTAGAGGTTGCTTATAGAGGTTCTGGTAAATGAAAGGCGAGTGAAATGCGATAAAAATGGCATGATTTATTCAATGAACATCGCTTTTATTTATTTATTTTTAATTTTTTTGCACTAGTAAAAACTATGTACAAAGGCGGACTTAATGCCTTAGGCATTTTCTACCAGTCGACCTTAGGGTGGTGCAGAAACATAACATGGTAGGTGCAACTTATGGTAAACTAGAAAAGAAAAATACAATAACAAATATATACTTAAATACATACATACAAATTAACAATCATATTATGAAAAACGAATCCAACAAATCAACGCTGTGATGATTACACCAACTTCCTGCGAATGTGTTCACGTGCCTTCACCTTAAAAGTAAAGCGACTGGAAACCGTCCTGATGTTCTGAAGGAGCACATTACAAAGAGAGATCGCCTGCACAAAGAAGGAGGAATAGATAAACTTAGAGCGATGTATGTGTGTGTGAGCTTTTATATTTCCGCGAAGTATCGCACAAATGGTGGTGGTAGTTTAAAGTTATCTCCGATGAAACTCGATCCAAAACCGGCGGCAACGGTGCTACCAAGACGTATATTGCACAAAAATATTGAGTAAGTTCATACAATCTTTTTTTTTCAACCATCACAACGCCGTGTAGACCCAAGCTAAACAGAACTTGTGTTATGGGTACTAGACAACTGATAAACATACTTATGTATATGTAAATACATACATATTGTTAAGAACGTGATTAATTAAATGCCGGTTTACTAGAAGAGAACTTTAATAACCACAAACGATAACAAATCGTTCCGATTAATTTGGTCCAAAACACAATTATCAACACTAGATTTCCGTTTTCGTATCGCTTGGATCGTCAGATAGAATCACTAATCACTTCGCTTAGGTTTTTTTTATGGTAGGTAAAACCATCTTCTCGGCCTTGTCCGTTCGCTTAGGTAGGTACTCTAGATCGCACTTGAATCGCAGACGAATTCAAACTGACTAGCTTCATTTTTTTATTTATTTTTTTGTGTGGCCTCTCGCATGGCAACCTCTATGAGATTGTCGGCTGCTTAACCGGGCTTGCCTGTGGTGGCCTTGATTCAAGAATCAAAGCCTCCAGCCAGGGCTTACTTAACTAACTTTAACTCGCTTCTAGTCGGGGGCGGGTATTTATATGCGGGGCCAGGAAGATTCTAGATAAACACGTTTCAAGGCCATTCCAGAACAATGAGAGTCGCATCGCGGAGAAATAAATAATTATTATTTGAAACATGGTAATAATAGCGTTTTACTACGACTCATGCGAATATCGACTTTATTCTTAAAATCCTAAGGTACAAATTCCCTTACCTGCTAACACTTTTTTATTAATATTAGATACTAAGCCGAGGTAAGTACTTATGGCGGACTTTTCTAGAATTTAGATACGTACTTCCATTCTGGAAGCTTCTCACAGCAATGCGTTTTAATTATTTGGTTCTACTCGTGATTTTATCGAAGATACGGCGTGTTCAAGTTATACGGCGTTACAATAATATAGATAAATTACATCCAGACACGAAACAAATGATCGTGTTCATCATACAAAGATTTGTCCTGGGTGAGAATCGAACCAACCTCCGGAATAGCAATCAGGGCCACTTACCACTAGATCAACAGGCCAGTCAAACCTATTTTTATAATATTTATAGATTTTATTAAACGTAACATTAATATTTTTAGTGTGAGGTGGTAGGTTTGTATATAGAGAGGCTCTAACTTGTTATTTGATTACAATGTAAATGCTCGATTACGGAGACGCGGCGCATCGGGCGGTCCGTCGTACATTTCCTTAGGTTTGTGTTTGCGCGAGCGATGACGCGGCCAGCTGCTGCAATGTACGACGAAACGTCCAACGCGCCGCGTCACCGTAAACACGGTCTTAGGGTATGAAATGCACTTATGAACTAGATTTAGTCGTAGTGCTTATATTCTCTTTGGTATTGTATGGATTACTACACTATACACGGTACACTCTGTCTATAAATCGAGTGTCTCTATATAAACACGTTGAAAATCGAAAAAAATAATTAGTGTGGCTTCAACTGCTGTGTGAACACGTTGTGTCCAAGTGTCGTTAATAAGTTTTCGAACAAGTTTGAAATTTTCAATACACCGCAGCTGCACGACGTTTATTCATACTGACTGAGCATCAGTGACTAGTTTGCGTGTGAAGCTCGGACACAATTTCCGTACACTTACTAATACACACTACTCCGACACAAAAATTCCGTACAAGTGTAAACAGTACAGACAATGTCTGAAATTTATGTCGTAGCCTAAACGTACCTACCTTTATAACGCAGAATACCAACTTTACCCCAAGGGTAAAAAACCTCCAAGTTAAGAACCGAGGTCTTATAGGATCACTTTGTTTTCTGTTTGTCTGTCAAGCAAGATCCTTTATTTCGGGAAAGCGTGGAGGTATCGAGTTGAAATTGAAAACATGGACGTTTAATTTGACAGAAAATAAACACATATCGTCATCATTGTCGTCAAAAACTGATTGTACTCTATAATTTAACATCGTAGTTAAAGTCAAGGTGGCCAAATGGTTAAACATGTGCCGTACCTCTACCATGAGTTTTAAGCAATAATATTCGTCGCTACTCGAAATCGACGCCGTAAATATTTTGTATGGCAAATTTTGCAGCGCCTCTAGCGGTCACTTGCAGAACCAAAATTTGCCATACAAAATATTTACAGCGTCGATATCGAATAGCGACGAATACTACTGCTTAAAACTCATGGTAGAGGTACTGATAGATGCGTGAATCAGTGAACCGTGAGTTCAAACCTCACGTAGTGCTTTGACTTTTTGTAAGTTATTAATGTTATTATTAACAAACAAAAGAAATCAGTAGGAATATTTTATCAAAGCTAAAGAATGTTAATTTGTAGTCACCGACCTTACAGCCACTAGACGTGTAATAACAGGCGATGCATGTCTGTCAACACATCTGACTAATAGATCTGATGGGTGTAGTGATGTACCAATTCTTATGACCGCCTCTGTTATCGATAAAGCAAAATACCTATTTACTATTTATACGATCATTTTATACTTACTACAATAAAATTGAAGTTTTATTGTTAACCGGTTATAGATTTTAGTTTCCCGGAAGATTCTGATTTTAAAAGCGAGAAAAATGGTTCCTTGGATACTATTTTTTACCGTGATAATAATTATAAGTACCTATGTTACTTTTTTTTATAAATAGAGAGAACTTTTTTAGCTTTTTTGTTTTTTTTTTTATTTTACGTTTCACTCAAAATTTATTAATAACATAAAGTATGTAGGTACATTTTATGTTAAAATAATATCAAGAACAAGGAAGGCAAAAAATACAATTAATAATTGTACTTAATATTATAAAAGAAATATCGATACTTTCGTGATTTATTTAAATCCATCCCTAGAGTGTCGTAATGACCTTATTTGGACCAATCAGCACGCAGTACCCCGCTTCCCGCACCTCAGCTAGTTAACAGAATTTTTTTCGTGCTTTAGAGCAAGCATGCGGCGTCTAGGTGCTATATATAGTCGATGTTTGTAGTAAAATTGTCTATGTCGGTAGTTACTCAGCAAAAGAAAAAAAAGGCTGGGTAAACAGGCTCAAAAGACGCACTATTAAAAAAAATTATACTTTTTATTTCTCAGTTTATTAATCATCAAATAACAGTAATTTCTTATTGAGGCCATAGCTTAAATATTCGTTTCCAAAATTGGTAAGAGGATTTAAGCCTATGTAACCTAAAAAAAAACATACAAGAGACCAGATAATTCTATCACAAAGGTCAAAAGGATTAAATTTAGGCTAAAAACCAACAACACAACAACATATCTAATAAATAGTAGGCAACACACTTGAAGTGTTCATAACTGTTATTTTAAATACGGGTATTAGGTTAAACATACATAAGGGGCCATTCAAGTAGTTCGAATATGTGTAATATCAAGATTGTTACACATATTCAAACTACCCTCTCAAGTTTGATAACTAACACATAGATAAACAGATATTTATAAATTGATACTCAATTTTAAAACCGTCATTTCCTTTTATAAGAAAATATAAATTTATTCAATGCTTGAAGAAACAAACTACAAAAATAAGCATTATGCATAAGCATTACAAGTACAGCAACGCCATCTAGTAACAGTACATTGTAATGTTATCGATAAAAACATTCAATCTCATTTTTCGCTAGAGTACGTCATGTCTCGCTTCACACGATTTTATTTCAGTACTATCCAGGCACTTTTGCATGCCTGTGTACATTACATTTGTAAGGTTTTTCACCAGTGTGCACTCCGTAGTTTTAATCCATTAGATTGAGTAAAACTGTACTGACATACACTTGTAAGGTTTTTCACAGGTATGAAATTGAAGATGTAGTTTTAAATAAGAAGAACGAGTAAATCTACGCTGACATATAACACATTTGAACGGTTTTTCACCCATGGTCGTCGCCAAGGGGGGCGGGGGGAGGACGGCTACGGCCCCCCCCCCAGAGGCTTGCTTTACAGCTTCAGAGCCTAGTTTAGGCAGTCTCCCACAATATAATGTCCCATCCTAAATGTTACCGTAAATATAAGGCTAGCAATTAGGAGTTATAATGTGGAGAAAATAAACTGTTATATTTAAAAAAAAAAAACTTTTATTATTCCCTATACTTCCAATAGCCCCCCCTTGATCATCGGCTGAGGATGCCATTGTTTTCACCGGTGTGTTGTTGCATATGTTGTTTTAATTGACAAGTTAGAATAAAACTACATTGACATAAATCACATTTGAAGGGGTTTTCACCAGAATGTATTCTAAAATGTATCTTTAAAGCATACTTAGACCAAAAACCACGTTAACATACACCACATTTGTAAGGTTTATCACCAGAGTGCACTCGAGAATGTCGTTTTAAGTAAGAAGATACAGCAAAACTACGTTTACATACATCACATTTGTAAGGTTTTTCACCAGTGTGAACTCGGCTATGTATATTGAAGTGACCCCTCTGACTAAAACTGCGTTTACAAATATCACATTTGAAAGGTTTTTTAGCAGAATGTTTTCTTAAATGATCTAATAAGTTACTCTTACCAATAAAACTAAGCTGACATATAACACATTTGTAACGTTTTTCACCAGTGTGTGTTAAACTGTGTACATTCAAACTACACTTACTACTAAAACTTTGTTGACAAATATCACATTTAAAAGAATTTTCACCATTAAGCATTCCACTATGTTCTTTTAACTGAGAAGAATGCATAAAACTGCGCTGACACACATCACATTTATAACGTTTTGGACCACTGTAAACTCGAATATGTTTTTTTAACTGTATTAAATTATTTTGGGATGTGCTAGTGACAGGCTCGTTGATCTTAGCAACAGATTCGGACTTAAGATTTTTAATTTTCTGGATAACTTTTGAGTGTAATGGTACGTTCGTCGTTTGCTTGGCTGGAATTGTATTTTCTAGTTTTCTTTTCAGTTTTGGTTTCTTCGCGACGGCCGCTCCTGTGATAACAATAAATCTGATAAGTTGTAGTTTGGTTGTGCATCTGATTCGTGCGGAAGAAACGCTCGGGCACATGAGTAGAAATGGTACAGAGTTCAAGCCTAAGCTTCCTAAAAACGTGAAATATACCTATTTTGGTAGGGTTGTCATAATAGGTGAAAATAACATAAAATAATATTTGATAAATAGACTTATCAGTATTATATTAAAGAAATAAATTTCGTACATGTGTATATTAACTCGATTTTTAGAAAAAATGTACTTTATTTTTCAATTTTATCTTTACAAATCGATAGTGATTCAAGTACCGAATCGACCCTCCGCGGGATTAAAACGACCAAAATTTAACGGTGTAGACATTTATGTCAATTGGCGTACATTACTCACCACAAGTGACCCTCTGTTCCGTGTGGCGCATATACACAGGAATACTTACTTCGAGTCACATAGGCTCTTCGTTCTTCTTGACCTCTCTCCGCTTCAGTCTTCATCTCCATCAGAGGTACATCATCTTTTGAATCTGACTCAGAGTCGTGTGCTGGTATATCTTCAACACCTGGATAGCTTTTCTCTGGGTTTTCCTGTTCTAGCTCTGCAAGCAAACGAGAGACTTTCTTGAATGATTCCATAGTCATCAAGCTGAAGAAGGGACATGAACAGAATTAACTTTGTATATAGATGACATGCTATTTACATAAACAAATAATTATGGAAAAACTTTACCGTTATTTTATTTAATTTCATAATTATAATATGTACACCGTTAAATTTTGATCGTTTTAATCCCGTGGAGGGTCGATTCGGTATATGAAACACTATCGATTAGTAAAGAGAAAATTAAAAAATAAAGTACTTTTTTTCGAAAACTCGAATTAAATACGCATGTACGAAATTAATTTCTTTAAGTAAACGAGTCAATGACCTTGTAGGTAGTTGTCAGTAGAGTACTAACTACTTCAAGGTCATTGAACTCGGCCAGCTGACGTTTACTTAAAGAAATTAATTTCGTACATGCGTCAATTAATTCGAGTTTTAAAAAAAGTATTTTAATGTGTTTGGAAGGCGCCGACGACTTGGGTTCGGTCCGGTCGGACAGCGAGCTACCCATTTACTGCATAAATCTCCCTATAATACTTACTCTCCGTCTTCTTGACTCTTAGGTGCTCAGATAACTCATATTCTTCTTCTCCCTCTATTTTAATCACTACTACAAGTTGATCTTCTTCAGTCTCAGATGGATGGTGTACTTCTACATCTGGATGACTATTGTACAGATCTTCAGAGTCAAGCTCTGTAATAAAACAGTTATATTATTGACTAGCAACACACCCCTTCTTCGCACGGGTGTAATGGTGATATTAAATATATTATGCATGTATTATACATATAAACCTTCCTCTTGAATCACTCTATCTGTTTAAAAAAGCCGCATCAAAATCCGTTGCGCAGTTTTAATGATGTAAGCGTGTAAGCAATTTTGTTCTATAAGGTGTTAAAAAATTAACTGCAAGAAAAGTAAGAACTGGTTTAGAATTACAAATAAAAAAAATTGGCAAAAAAAAGATTTTTAAATAAAAACCCGTTTCGGAAATATGCAATATTTTCACTTCACACAAAATTATTGAATATGCGTACTGTACACCGCACGTGCTCCGGCGCGGCCGCCCCGCCGTAGGTACGCGTGAGTCGTTCACCCCTGTGACACGACACGCGACGGCGCAAATTCGTAAACAGCTGATTCTAATTTTTCCATCACATTTCTCAGACTTTGGACTGGCAAATTATCGAGCTTACTTACAAATAGCATATTTTTATTATACCTATAGGACTATTAAAAGCACTGGTAGACTCCTAGGATTGTTTGGACAGCAGGCACTCGTCGTTGCTCACCATACAGTTCACGGTAACGGTTACGTGCCGCAGCTAAACTTTGACCAGTCGTAATGTAGCACACTACCATATCTAAGTACTCTCGATTGGAATACGTAAACGGCATTATTAAAAGCACGAAACTGCACGAACGCACGTATTCGCCGTAATGACACAAGAAAACACCCTTACCGCGCGACGGATTTCGGACAACTAAGGGTCGGGAGGGGTAGAGAGAGCTGCGGGAAGAGTAGCGGGCGGCGGGGGAACCGCTAGCAAGCCGCTCGCGCGCGGTACGATGGCGGCCCAAGCCGCAAGCGCAGCCCTGGGTACAGCGCACAAAAAATTATTATACTAAATTATTTTATTTATGTGAAAATATAAAAACGCTCAAAAAAAATTTTTTTTTTATGTGTTCGTTTTTCGATGGCGAGTAAGTGGACAAAATTCTTGCAGTTAATTTTTTAACACCTTATATACAATGTAGTGTTTTTTTTTTGTAGCCATAGTGTTTCCTACTGCTGGGCAAAGGCCTCCCCTTTCTCCTTCCAAATTTCTCTGTCTAGGGCGATCTCTGGCCAATTTTGCCCCGCAAATATGATCAGATCGTCACACCATCTTCGTCGTAGTCGACCTCGACGGCGTCGACCTCCGTCAGGGGTCCAGTGAGTGACAATCTTGGCCCATCTGTCCAGGTGCATTCGTGCAACGTGGCCAGCCCACTCCCACTTCAGCCTGGCTGTTTTTTCTCCGACATCTGCTATTTGGGTTATGGAGCGCAGCGTGGTGTTTCTAAAGCGATCTATTCGCTTGATACTGTGGTGGGTGGAGGCGTAAATCAAAAAGCTTTTATGGTATTTATTATTATATTGTGAATCGAAGCTTATTTATATTAATATAACTTCAACTTTTGATTAATGGCTTTTGTGGAAGAGTCGCCACAATTTTGCCAATAACACGTACAAACTGTTAATATACCATCAAACGCTGGAGAGTATTTAGCGAGAGTTAACCGTAAAATAAATATAGATATCTTTTTAAATAAGTACAAAAAAAAATAAAAAAAAATCGCAGACCAAAGAGTATAATAAATAAGGAGGGGAATGCAAACCGACCGTTATAGACAGTCAATCATATGACCACAGATTATAATATATTAATATAAAAACATTAAATTAGATAATTCCTATTTTTCATTCATTGACAGTCTATCACAATCTTATGTCTAATCCTAACTTCTTTTTAATTTATACCTTTAAAGTTACTAAACATGCCAGTTTGCATGTTATATAGGACCTGCTTGGATGCCACAACACCTATTATGCAGCGCTCCATTGCCCTTTGGCAAATCTTGAGTTTGGAATGTAGTGATAATTAATTTTTTTGCTGACAATAGTCTCTAGAATTCTGCCAGAGATTACTATCTGGTTTTCTAGAACAAATGAAATATGAAGATTCCTTTGTTAATAATATTAATGCAAGGCACTGTAATACAATCTAATTGCTAAATTGTTTTTACTGAAAGGTAACTACACTATCACTGAGTGCCATATGCTTCTTTTTAAACCAGAAAACGTATTGTCAATGGGTGCTAAGCCAAAGGAAAAAACTAATAGAGAATTATTTACCTTCACTGTGATGTGCCAGCTGTAACTCAACATCATCTTGTTCCTCACATACAGCTGGTGGTTCCTGTTTGATAGCATCGCTAGCTATTTGACAATCATCTAATATACTTATGTTCTCTATTGGAGTTACAATAAACCCGCCAACAAATTCCAAGTGTCCTCGGTTTGTTAAAGGTTTTTCCTGGAACAATATTTGATTTTTTTAAGAAAAACAATCCTGATGATAAGTTATTTCAAAAATGATATTGTTAGGTTTACGTAATTAGAGACACAATAGAAAGATAATAGGTGTGCGGACACCGATGTCCACTTGGGGCTTCACAGTTTAAATTGCATTTATTACTAGCTTTTGCCCACGGCTTGTCTCCTGATCTACCCTACTCTGCCCTACTTTACCCTACCCTACTCTGCCCTATTTTACCTACCCTACTCTACTCTATTCTAATAAATGAGCAGATTTTGATTTTTTATTTATTTATCAGGAAAAATTATCCTATGTCCGTCTCCCACTTCTAAGCTACCTTCCCACCAATTTTCAGCAAAATCGGTTAAGCCATTCTTGGGTTTTAAATTCAGTCATTCTTTCTTTTATATAAATTTAAGCTGTATCTCAAAACACTCAAGAAATTAAAACAATTGTTGCATAAATAAATAATATTTTATAGTTATCAATTAAGTATGTTCAGTAGTTTTTATGAATTGAAGATAATGGAGCCAAAATTAAAGAACATTTTTGAAAATTAGTAAACCTTATAGGTTTCTTAATGTTGAGGGTGTGGAATAATGGTAAAAACGCAGAGTTGAGCGAAAGGATTTATATTTCCAAAATGTAGGTTGGAGAACAATAATTTTACAAAAGCAAGCGCGTGCTGTCAGTCGCATTGGATTTGACACTACTTCATCGTAAAATAAAATGGCGGTTTAAGCCTCGCCCTTTCACCCGCTCAGACCCCGCGCACTCCCTTTTACAATTTTTTAATTTTTCATGACTAACACGCCCCACCCCAGTGCTGCCTCAGCAGCACTCACCATCAACTGGTATTCGAGCTACACGTGTGACCGGTCTGGTCAACGTTCCGGTTTTGGTCTTCACTCGAACCATTCTGACTCGGTCGTCTCTTCCGGGGATCGCTTCCTGAATGATTCCCCTGGGCCAAGAGTTGCGGGGGCTATCAGGATCCGCTATGACTACAAAGTCACCCACCTGCAGACTTCTATGTTCCTCCTGCCATTTCCTGCGTGGCAATAAGTCTGGCAGTACCTCCTTGACCCATCTGCGCCAGTACATATCTGCTAATCTTTGGGAAATTCGCCACTGCTTTCGCAGGTAACCATCAGAATCGTCAAATTTACCGATATGAGGTAAACCTGACGATGAACCCAGCAAGAAATGATTAGGGGTTAAGGTTTCAGGATCATTTGGGTTTACAGATACGTGAGTTAGCGGCCGGCTGTTCACCATATTCTCCACTTCTGTCAAAAGCGTATTTAGAGTTTCGTCTCTCGGGGCACGTTCTTTTAAAATTATTTTCAGGCTGGTTTTCACGCTTCTGATGAGCCTTTCCCACGCCCCACCCCAGTGGGGACTCGCGGGCGGAATGAAAGTCCATTTGGCTCCGCGATTTAAGGCCTCATCTTTCAACACTTCTTCGTCCAATTCCTTTACAGCCCTTTTCAGCTCCGAATCTGCTCCTCGTAAATTTGTGCCGTTGTCCGAATACAAATACTGTGGCCATCCCCTTCTCGCGGCCATCCTCCTTAAGGCCATAATAAAAGAGTCGGTTGTGAGTTTAGTGACTACCTCTAAGTGAATTGCTCGTACTGTCAAGCACGTAAATAAGACGCCGTATCGTTTCTCGCGGCGCCTTCCCACCGTCACCTCTATGGGGCCAAATAAATCCACGCCGCAGTAAGTGAAGGGCCGTTCATGATGGGCCATCCGAGCGATAGGTAAGTCTCCCATTCTGGGTACTTCTGGTTGGGATTTTCTTATTCTGCAAGTTGAGCATTTAGATGTTACATGTTTGACAGTAGGTCTAAGTCTAGTAATCCAGTATCTTTGTTTGATCTCATTCACTACTGTTTCTTGATTACTGTGAGCGTAATAGTGGTGATAATATTTGACGATCAATCTCGCAACGTAATTTCTTCCATCTAATATTATAGGGTTTTTAGTTTCAGGTAGGATGCCAGGCGCAGCTCCAATGCGGCCCCCAACGCGCATGATCCCGTGTTCGTCCAGGTAAGGAGATAAGGTAAGTAGTTTACTTGTTTTTGGTAAACCTCTGTTGTTTTTTATTTCAGTTAATTCGTTTCTAAACGATTCAGCTTGTGATTTCTTTAGTAATAACGTTTCAGCATTCTTCAGAGTATCGTCGAATTCAAAGTTAAGTTTCTTGCATTTATTTATAAACTTTAGTACCAAAGAAGCCGATCGCCGTAAGCGAAGCCAGGAACTGAATCGAGTAGCAATAGGTACAGGTAAGTTCATCTCTTGTATATCTGTTCCTATTAAATTAATACACTCCAATATTGTTTCTTTTCTTTCAACAGATATGACGTCATGTGGCCATTCGTCTTCTCCGTGTCGTAAGAATGTGGGTCCGTAAATCCAATCATCTTGCAGGACGGGCCAGGTGTAGTTTTCTCTCGTAGCAATATCAGCCACGTTTAATTTAGTGGGCACGTATCGCCATTCATTCATTTGCGTTAACTCATCAATTTCGCCTAAACGGTTTGCTACATATACTTTATAGTTGCGAGTATTATTTCTTATCCAGTGTAGCACTGTTGTTGAATCACTCCAGAATACTCGTCGCTCGGGCTTTATAGTATGTTCTCTAGCTACTGAGTCTGCTAGTCTAGCCGCTAGAACAGCCGCTTGAAGTTCCAAGCGTGGAATGGTTATCGGTTTGTTTCCTACAACCCGACATTTACTCGCGATGAATGCTACGAGTGTATTTTCCTTGTCGTCATTCCATCGCCAGTACGCGACGGCGCAAATTGCTTTACTAGACGAGTCACAGAATATATGCATCTGTAGGTTTCTATAATAACTATCTTGGGTCACGACCATTCCATCTTTGATATCGCAACAGCTGTGCGTCGTAGCACCCGTAGCCGATGTCGCGTCTGCTACGTTCGTAGCAATATTCGTAGCACCCGTAGCCGTAGCGCTTGAAGTTGATGGCGGGAAAATCTTATCTGTCTTCTCGCTCACTCCCGTGATAGCCGCCGCATAATGCCTCGGCAAGCTAATATCTTGTAATGACTTCAATAAATAAATCCATTTCGACCATTTTTCGAACACTATATCGGGAATTTTATCGTCCCAACTGATCTTTAATTTCCACGTTTCTTGTAATATAATTTTCCCAATAATAGTGTACGGTGCGAGAATGCCATATACGTCAAAAATAGACATTAACAAACGTAACATTTCCCTCTTGGTAGGCTTTTGCGTCCCATTTATAATGCCTTCGGGTATCCGCTTGAAAGATACGTCGAATCGCAAAGTATCATCACTTGGATGCCAAATCAATCCAAGCGTGCGTTCGCCTTCATACTGTTGGCCTATTTTGAATTTCACGGCTGCATCGCCTAGTAAATCTATGGGTAGGCTCGCAAGTACTTGTTTACTATTGCTCGTCCAGTTCCGCATCTCGAACCCGCCTTTCTTGTGGATGGATATGACGTCATGGACCAGTTGTATAGCGGTTTCTTCGTTAGGTAGGCTGTCTATATAATCATCCATATAGTGACTTCTGTGTATAGCAGAAACCGCAGCAGGCATTGATGACTCATACTGCTTTGCGTTTTTGTTTTTTATAAATTGGGCTATAAAGGGCGAGCAATTAGCACCAAAAATTAGAGACGTCATCACATAGGTGTTTATAGGTCCTTCTGGTTCTTCTCTATATAGAAAACGGAAGGCGTCTCGGTCTTCAGGTCGAATTTTTACTCTGAGGAACATATCTTTAATGTCTCCAGATACGGCTACTCGGTTTTCTCTAAAGCGCAGCATAATGCCAAATAACGACATAAGTAGATCGGGGCCTGTCAATAAGTAATCGTTAAGTGATAACCCGTTTGTTTTGGCTGCAGCATCAAACACTAAACGCAGTTTCTTTTTGTTAGGGTTATCGACTCCAAAGTGCGGCAAGTACCAAGTTCTCGGCGGTGTAACATTTGAGTTGTTACATCTTTCTGCGTAGTCATTTTCAAGTAGATGTCGTATGCGTTCTTCGTATCTTTTCGCATATTCCTTGTTCCTTTTTAATTTGAGTTCTACTCCTTTCAGTCTGCACACAGCCGATGGGTACGAGTCTGGCATCGTGGCTTTCTCGTCTCGCCAAGGTAGGCCGACTTGCCATTGACCATTGATGAGTACAGAAGTTCGTTCTAAACTTTCTTCAGCGCGTAAGTCTTCCGAGTTCTGCCTGGGTTTGCCAGATACACCCATGGACTCGATTGAGAATGATCTTCGTACCTCCTCCTGTATCTCTCGCAGCACACATTCTGTTTCTATGACGTCACTAGTAACGAACAACGAGGAGTGACGTATAGAAGAATCAGGTAGGTAAACATTAGGCACCCTTCCATGCAGGCACCAGCCCAGAGGAGTCCGGGTGGCACAGGGTTCATCACGTTTTCCCACTCTCATTTCCAAAGGTAAGAGAAGGTGACAATTATCTTGTCCGATTAAAACTTGTGGTTGTAGTAGTGCTTTTGTGCATAAATTATGGCTGAGGTCATATAAGTGCTTGTAGTTTTTGATATTTACGGTTGACAAACTTTGTGGTAGGCTTAATTCATTCACGATTCGCGCATCAATTGTAAACTTGTTGTTATCAACACCGCACACAGTCATCTTTGCGCGCTGTGCATTGCATATTAGTTCGGTGTCGTTCCATGCGCCACACACACGCAGACATTCCCGGCGGCCGCGCAGCCCCACTCTCTCCGCCAGCGAAGCGCTAACTAACGACACAGTCGAGCCGTCGTCTAACAGGGCGGTTGTGCTCACCCTTCCGTTGGGTCCGTGAATGTTTAAAGGTACAATTTTTAAAATTACGGAACAGCTGGCATTGATATTTGTTATTGTTTCAGTTGGGACTTCAGTATTGGGTTGAACTTCGGATTGTACTGCTGGCACGGATTCACTGTTTTCTTGACGGGGCACATAATGTAATAAGCGGTGGTGAGACTGTCCACAATCGTTTACGTCACAGCTAGGAGCTGTGCACGTGTCCCTACGGTGATGCGCTAGTAAACACTTATAGCAAATACCGTTACGCTTTACGTGCAACCATCTGTCCTTTCGTAATGACTTTTTGAACTTTTTACACTCGGTTAATTTGTGACTAGCAGTACGACAATAACGACACTTTTCTTCACTTTGTCCATCTTGCACTAGAACAGTTTGAATATTGTGGACTTTATCACTTTGTTTACGTTTGGAATTGTCCGATCTAGGTTGTAATAAAGTAGCACTACAGGTTGATATTTTCACAGCTTCTTCAGTGAGGAAATCTGACAGTAAATCCAGTCTAGGTTTTGGTGATTCGGCAGTGATAAACGGGAAACTATAATCTGTCCACTTCGCGAGCAGAGTAGTAGGTAGCTTGAATAAGATGATGTTAGCTACTTCCATGCCTTGTAAATATTCATGGCGACCAAGGGCTCGTACAGCTGCAACGTAATTCTTTATTTTTACAGAAAAAGGCACTATTTCTCGATAGTAATCTGTAGACAGGTTGTTCATCCTTTTGATGTCTGACACGATGCAGGAAAGAATGACGTCAACGTTTCCAAATTGCAGCTTCAACGTGGAAATTACGTCAGCAGGTGAAGCACCACTGATGAGCAGGCCAGCTACGGCTTCTTGAGCTGCGCCGCGCAGACATTTACGTAATCGCCAAAGGTTTTCTTTATCGGTGAAATTACAGATTTCTGTGGACTCCATATAGGCTTGCTCGAAATGGAGCCACTCTTTTGGGTCACCGCTGAAACTAGGAAGTTCTTTTGGTGTGCTGAGACGACTTATTAGTTTGGTGTTTTGCTGGATGGCGGAGGACGTCACGAGTTCTTTGATGGCGCTCGCAAGCTGTTGAACTGTTCCTTCTGTGTCGGCCGGGTTCGTGCGCAACTTGTGTTCGTCACTGTCAAGATGCTGAAGTTCGTGTTGACTACGCTCCAACCACTTTTCAACGTCACCCGCGCCGTTATTTTGCTCCAATATTTCTGATGGTGGACTGTATTCTTCATCGAGATCTGCCAGGTCCGCCGCTAACTTTTTGTCGATGAGTTCCATCTCAATGCGCGCCTTCGCCTGGGCTGCTTCTAGCTCCAGTCTTTTTTTTTGAGCTTGTATCGATTGATGTGATGATGATAGTTTCTTGGACCTGACAACCGACTGGCGTGATGTATGTGATGGCGGATTTTGTCTTCCAGGTTGTTCCGACGTCACAACACTCGCGGCACAAGAACTTTTACCTTTAGGTTCATCATCCCTTTTTTTAGCTGGTGTAGGCGGTGGCATTTCTTGCGCTCCAGATACCGCTTGTAACTTTGCCTCCAACTCCTCCTTTTCCCTCAGTCTACTGGTACTGCGGGTATTCACCATGTATCTCTTCTGCGGCGGAGTATTAAACATTCGCGATCCGGCTCGAAGGACCACTGTTGAGGGTGTGGAATAATGGTAAAAACGCAGAGTTGAGCGAAAGGATTTATATTTCCAAAATGTAGGTTGGAGAACAATAATTTTACAAAAGCAAGCGCGTGCTGTCAGTCGCATTGGATTTGACACTACTTCATCGTAAAATAAAATGGCGGTTTAAGCCTCGCCCTTTCACCCGCTCAGACCCCGCGCACTCCCTTTTACAATTTTTTAATTTTTCATGACTAACACTTAACCTAATGTATACATTGGATTGTTTATTCAGTGTATCCTATTTGGATGTTCGTCATTACGGCAGCGCTGCGTTTTCTTAGAGAATAGCACTGTTGGGCCAACTCAGTTATACCTTTAGGGCCTATTCACGACTTCGGTGTTAGCGGCGAGCGGCGCAGCGCGCGGTGCGGTATTGGCAGGTGATTGATCGAGCGCGCGCCGCTGTAGCCTCCCGCTAAGCCAGAAGTCGTGAATAGGGCCTTAGTCCCTTTGAGGCAGTTTTGAAGTCCCTATCGTGACAAAAGGGTTAGTTGTTCCTCTCAAGGAATTAAAATGGGAAATAATGTGAACAAACAATGTTTCATTTTTAAGATTATTAACTAAAGTTATAAGTTATGAGAATAGTTAACGGTTCATGATTCTCTCACCTCATAGTCCTCACTTAACATCTGAGCTAACAGCTCCTCAGCTTCCACACACTTTCTCTGCAGTTGGCAGCATTGCTTGAGTCTAGTGCAGCAGAAAAAACAAGCGAGCATAGGCTTACTGTCTTCAGTTACAAACTGCAACAAATATACTTGTTTAATATTTTGTGGCTTTATTTAAGAATTCTTTTAAAACTTGAAATATTAGTTTGTTTATATACTTACTGGAACATCAGTCAGCTTCTCATACATCTCCTGCAGGCTTTTGTTGGTAACCACACACATGCGAACGTTCTCCACTAAACATATCCTACACATTGACAGTTTTTCCATGTTAAATATTTTGTTTAGTCAACCATCTATTCACCAAAGAGTATGTAAGCACTAGGTTTATTCACAACAAACGTTTGACTTTGATTTCATTTAGATTTAGTTGCGAATATTTTGAAAAGTTTGTTGATATCATATAAAACTGTTACGCACTAGACTTGGCTAGTAATCATTAGAAGCCTTAGAAGTTTTGTGTATCGTGTGTACTTCTTTCGTGGGCCAGAGAGAGCTGTTCAACAAGACAGAGCTTAACTTAATCCCGGTTTTCGATACCGCATACCCGGAGATAAAATTCTTGACTGGAAGTCGCCTGTCGGTGGTGAAGGAAGAGCTAAAAAAGTGAGGTGTACTTCTTGTAGTAAGGCCGTTAATGCGTTAATGCACATAATACATTCATAAAATATGTTTTCTGTAAAGGAAAAAACGGAAAATAAGGAATTTAGTAAGGTTCAGGAAAGGAAATGGTTTATTCTTATCGGATAAATATTAATACAAATAATAGATACACTAGCTAAATTTTTATGTCATTTTTTAATAAAAATGCAGATATAAAATTGAAATATTCGATAGGTTTCATAACTAAACAAGAAACACAAGTAGGAAGAGGAACATTATAGGAAACAAGAGAACGGAGGAAGGATGATCGATCATAACGGGGACAGGAGAAGAATATATGATCTAAAGTGCCAACATCACCACACTCACAAAGATTACTATTAACAATCTGCAGCTTAGCAAGGTGGGAAGGAGTACAGACGTGGCCAAGCCGCATACGAATTATCATACTTGTTATAATTTTAGAGCCTTTTATTTTAAAAAACCATGGCTTGACTGGCACCGAGGGCTGAATTGAGGCATATGACTTGCCCTTTAATTGAGAGCTTTCACTCCAAAGAAGATCCCAAGAATGCCGAAGATAATTTTTAGGGAGACTGACAAGATCATGGCAGAAATTTTTATAAGGAAACATGTCACCATTCTGCACTGCTTGTTTGGCTAATTGATCAGCTTTTTCGTTCCCTTGTATTCCAGAGTGACTTGGAATCCAAGCAAACTGCACCGTGTAGTTTCTCAGTAGACATTCGTGTAACTGCTTTCTTATTTCAAATACAATGGGGTAAAACGGTTTCATATTAAATGCAAATTTTTCAATGGTTTGTAAAGCACTTTTAGAGTCGCATAGTATAAGAACATTTTTAAGCTTCGCGATTAAAATATATTCTAATGCCTTAAACAAACCAAAGCATTCGCCAGTGAAGACTGACGTTTCAGGAGGAAGTTTTACCATCTGAATGACTTTATATTGAGAGTGAAATACGCCAACTCCCACACAGCTACTTGCAGATTGGGTCTTTGACGAATCCGTAAATATGTAGTGCCAATCTATAAAACTTTCACAAACAGCTGCTTTAAACTTTATATTAGCCCCTACGTCACTTTTTTCTATGCCGAGATTATAATGCACTACAGGAGAGACAAGTAAGGGTTCAAATGTTTGGCATTCAAATAAAGGAACAGTAGGTGAACTATGTACATTCGATGGTATAGAATTAAACTTTCTGTAACTTTTAACTAAACACGGAACTTCTTTGTGCCGCCAATAAGACGAAATTTGTACTAGTTTATCCAGTTTAAATAATTTTGAATTGAGTAAATGATTGGAAAACTGCATTGATTTAAATAAAAATCGATCTGATAGGTATTGCCTTCTCAGGTGAAGTGGAGGTTCTCCTACTTCTACCTGTAAGGCATTTAACGGGCTTGACTTCATGGCTCCAGAGATTATTCGAAGAGCTTTAGATTGTATGTTATCTAACTTCTTAAGACCCTTTCTGTTACCATCTTCAAGGAGGAATGTTCCGTAATCAAGTATACTTCGGATTATTGCGTTATATAACAGCTTAAGACTAAAAGGATGTGCCCCCCACCATACTCCGGAAAGACATCGCATAATATTCAGTTGACGTTCGCATTTTTCAACCACAAAGTCAAAGTGTTGTTTGCCAGAAAGTTTTCTATCTAAGACTAATCCTAAAAATTTAACCTGATTTTTTACAGGAAGCGTAATGTTGTCATAGGAAACAATTGGAGAAGGAATATTACGTTTTCTTGAAAAAACTACTACAGCACTTTTTTCTATTGAAAGACTTAACCCATTAACTTGTAACCATTGCTGTAAAAGACTTAGGGAGAAGGTCAACGCATTACATGCGTCCGAAATGTTATTGTGAGTAGTGTAAATTAAAAGATCATCTGCATATTGTAAAACATCAGCAGATTTTTGTAGAGATGATTCTAGGTCATATGAATAAATATTGTAAAGCAAAGGTGACAATACTGATCCCTGTGGAAGACCCTTAAACAGTGTCCTCGTCATTTTCTTGTCACCGGAAAAAAGAGAAATATATCTAACTGATAACAAATTTATTATAAACCGTATAAGCAGAGTGGGGACGTTTAAATTAATCAGCTTGCGTTTAAGAACAGGTATCAGTACATTATCATAAGCGCTTGATATATCTAGAAATGCTCCAACAACTGACTCGTTCTTGGAAAAGGCTATGCGAAGGTCAGTAGTAAAGACACTTAAGCTGTCTGTTGTGCTTTTTCCTTTACGGAACCCGAACTGACTGCCTGCGAGCAATTGTTTGTTTTCTATATACCATTCTAAACGATTTTTAACTAAATGTTCTGCAATTTTATTAAGAACAGATGATAGCGCAATAGGACGGTATGATGAAATATCATTTGAATTTTTATTTGGTTTGTGGATCGGCAAGATTTCTTGGGAACGCCAGGATTCTGGAATATTTCCAGAAACCATAACAGAATTAATTATTTGTAAATAGTATGATAATGTATTATCACTACAATGTGAGAAGAACGAATACGGAATACCATCTTCTCCTGGGGCAGAGTCTTTTAGGCATGTTAATACCCCTTTCAATTCGTACATTGAAAAGGGAGAGTTCAAAGACGAACTATTATCAATACTTGATGGAGTAATATTTGGGTAAATTTGATCATACTCTGGAGCTGATGCTGGAGCCAACTTGTCAAGAAAACTATTAGAAAGGGATTGAGGTAATTGTGCGTAGGGAGCAGTATCACTAAAGGCTTTTCTAAATCTTTTAATACTGCGCCAAACTTCTGATGGGCATGTACTGGGTGATAGAGACATACAAAATGACCTCCATCCCTGAAGTTTCTTATCTCTGAGAAAAATCCGTGTATCATTAATGATATCTCTAAGGTTGTCTAAATTTTCATCTGACATATCCTCACTATATTTTTTCTCGGCTTCCTTTCGCTTCCTAACTACATCGGAACATGATGAATCCCACCATGGTGGCATAGGAATTTTATCGGAAGATTTTTTTTTTAAAGGAAAAACTTGATTTGCTACTTCTACTAGGCACAGTGCTAAAGACTTAGAGCAATCATTTTCTCCACTCTGAGTAATTTGCGGGAGCTCAGCCACTTTAGCATCAACAAGCGTTTTAAATTTATTCCAGTCTGCGGATCCAAGTCTATATTTTAGTCTAGGGGGTCTTTTCGGTATTGTAATGGACTTTATTGAGGAAGTAATTACCAAAGGAAAGTGATCACTTCCAAAAGTAGAAGAAGAGAAGCAGGACCAAGATAAGGATGAAGCCAAGCTAGGAGAACATATAGATAAATCCACAGCACTAGTACTTTCACCTACATTAGTTCTACGAGTAGGCTCACCAGTGTTTATAATACATAGATTGTGGTCGTCTATAATTTCTAACAAACGAATTCCTTCCCTTTTTGTCTCACCACTTCCCCAACACTGATGGTGACAGTTAAAATCTCCCATTACTAAAAATGGACTACAGAGGGATGACAAAATATTACTAAGTTCTTGTAGGGCATTGATATTAGCAATAGGAATGTAGATGGAAACATAAGTAATATTTTCAACAATTACCCCTACGACATCAAGATCAGAACATGAAAGAAAGGAAACACGTGAAAATGGGGTATTATTTTTAATCAAAATGGCCACACCGCCATATCCGTCAGGTCTGTCATTACGTATACAAACATAACCTGGAATACCAAATAATTGGTTACTTTTAAGAGCCATTTCACAAAATATGATCGCTCGAGTTTAGGTAAAAGACGGCAGCTTTGTTCATGTGTGCGTAGCTATCCACACATACACAACGCGACCAGTGTAGCACTAGTGATGAGACGGACTAAACAATCTTGAGCCGTTATAATCGTAATGCACTTTGGTTAGATTTATAAATAAGTAATTTTATTTATTCAGTCTATTAATTATTTACATATTTATTTCATGTTGTTTTTTGTTAGTACAAACAATTGTACAGTTAATGTTACAACTTGAGATCTGTATCCTACAGAGTAGGCAAAAAGAACAGTTTAATTATTTATTATAAACATGCTGCATAAACTAAATATGAACACTATTAATACTAATTGATTATGATATTAATGCTGTCTGAACTAATAAAAAAAAAATGTTATGTAAGTATTTCTAAAATATATAATAGAAATGGACAGGGAAACAACCCTGAGATTCAAAGTGTTTTATTTTAAATAAACCATTTACAGGCACTTTTAAAATTGCAAGAAGTATGTCAGTCAGAAAAAATTATGACACTTTTTGCAATCATGTTATGTATTACAAATATCTCGGTTACATGTTTCTTGTCGCTGCTATCATGTGAGAACAATGTAAATAAAATAAAAATAAAAACAATTTTAAAATAATTTATAGATATTAAAATAAGCCACTGACAGGTAAGAAATGACCAGTCTTAACTGACAGCGTACGTTCACGGATACAAATAATCCAACACGCGCCACTGTCAGTGAGACATTTGATTGAGGATGACAAACTCTTTACCGCCATGCTCATTTATATCAAACAAGTCCAGTAGTAACCTAAAACCATAAATTGCTCCATGGCACTCACATTTAACTTTAAAAAAATGCTTCTACATTATACAATTTATATTATACAATAGTTTTCGAATTAACAAATATATTTCCAAAAGTAATCAATTTGTACGCCGTAGTGGTAGTGAAGGTTGACCAGCATGGAGCCAAGCATTTTATCTTGAATATAATCCTCCAACTTTTAAACACAAGTTTAAAATATTGTTATATTTAATTATTAATTCAATTTGGTTTCATTGAGTTTCATGATGTTTTCATAGATATATTGACCAGGCATTGTCACAGGATTAGGAAAACAAATCAAAGGCTTAAACAGTTCCATTAGAGAATTGCACCTGCGGAGCAATGGCTCTGATGGCTCTTATCTGTAGTATAAAAATTGAGTAGATATCTACAGCCCATAGTAAGATACCGTATGACATGATACTATGAAAATAACTAAAATAGACAAGTCTAGTATGTAGTATCAACATCCGTAAATTGGCGGGTTTTTTTTAATATCATATAAAACTGCTGAGCTAAACCGTCCTTCAAGAAATTTTGAACTAGATTATTAGCAGTGACCAAATTATTCTCTAGTTATAATAACTATCATATGTTAAATGACTGGGGCCAAAAGTTATGTGAGAATGTCACCACGGGCCCCGGGATACTGGGGCCAAAGGTTATGTGAGAATGTCACCACGGGTCCCGGGACAAATGCAATGTATGGAAGGGTAGGTTTTTAGTCAGTAAGAGTCTGACACTATTTCCCGCCCCACTCAAGGGCGGGATTTGTCATTGAATGATTCTACCTACCAAAAAAATAAACATATTTTAAATAAATACTTGTCGCAAAGGCATTGATCTTGCTTTTCTAGGGTCTATAATTTCTGGTAATATGCAGTATACAAAACATATTTACCATTGAGTCTGAAACTTCCATTGGTTCATCAAGTCCAGGCCCTAATACAACAGATTCTTTATTCTATAAAATTAAAGAAATATTATATACTACGTACTACTGAATGCGACGACCTCCCTGGCGGTGTCAGCGTGGTATATTACACAGACAAGTAGGCGTGGGTTTGCGGACGACGAGCAATGAGTAGCTCGCCGTTCGGCCATACGGTAAGATCCGGACCGAGCCCAAGTCGTCGAAGATGTCAGCAAAACCGTAGGGGCCTAGCAGGGTCGAAGTCTACTGGGGTCATAAGTTGAGTGAAAGAGAACCTCGAGGCCCTGGAATGAAGGCAAAAAGGAACATAGGAATAGGTTTTAGTCAGTAAAAGTCTGACACGCCCTCCCGCTCCGCCCAAGAGAGAAGAGAAGTCATTGGGTGATTTCTCACCAAAAAATTAAAAAAAAAATCCTACTACTAAATAAACTTCTATTTTCAACATATAATTGTAACTAAAACATACAATTACTGTTATAAAATCTGGCTTTTTACTTGTACCCGGCAGTACTTCTCGGCTAAATGCACTATCCTCCTCTACCCGATTCGTACGATTTCTCATTCTAGAACAAATCAAATACAAAAAAAAACAAATTTCCATACTTTCCATATCTACAAAGAAATCATATTTTTACTCAATAAAATGATTATTTTAGTGTTTTATTATGTGGGTACAAATTCTTAAAATTGTAATTACAGTATTAAAATCCATGTCAATGTGTAGTAATCAATAACTGCGTATACGAATTACAAATCAAAAGAATGTCTACCTCGCTTCTGTTGCTTTCTTTAAGGCTGCAATATTTCTATTTTTTTTTTTTGACATAATGGTAAACAGAACCCTTCCGCCCCATTGCAAAAACTAATAAAACAAAAACATGATTATTCAACAAATTCTACAAACTACTATAATAATACTTTGTTTAATAAATTAACGAAAATCTTTCCTTATGAAAAAAAAAAAAATACGAATAGAATCAAAATGTTGTAGTCGTAGTATAATAATGCGTTCACGATACGCGTGCTCGATAATCGGGACGCGGGAAAAAACGGCACAGGTCCTGCGTCGGCGGGCGTTCGAGCCGTACTAATCGCTGCTCGCTTAGGCTTCGTATTATATTCTAATTTAGAGTGATTTTAAAAACGATATTATGTCTAAATATATGAACGGATTTTACTGAAATGTTGGAATTAGTTTAATCTATGAACATTGTTTATATTTACATAGTTTTTTAAATGTAATTACGTTTTGTTCAAACCAAAAATCGCGATAAAACAGCGACATAGAACGTAAAAATTGACTTAATATTTTATTTTTTTACTAATTAATGTTATTAATCATCGAAATTCTGGTACATGGTTGGTTGACAAAATTATATGTCTGATACTTTGTGTATTTTTTTCGGTCAAATTTATAAATATTAATAGTAGATATAAGAGTCTGAAATTGACTCTGCGTTGATTTTTTAGAAAAGTACTTGTGGGAGATTAATTACCACAAAGTCAACAAATTAGTTTTTGGAAATGTGTTACATGAAGTGTCAACATTAAAGACTGGTCTATTTTTTACATATATTCAACAATGCCGGAGTATTACGTAATATGGTAAATTAGGCGACTTAAATCTTAGATTTACGCGCGAAAACGTGAAATGGCTCTTAATCCATGTTTCAGATAATGCCACAATATTTGGTTTAAATTTATTAATTAAGTAAAATAGGTCAGTTTTTTTAGGTATTACTGATCGGCAGTTCCATTGAACTATTGTGTCCATGATTTAAGTTTTTATTTAATAGCAGACTAGTTAAGCGTTCCACGTCGTACGGTTCAAATGATATATTTTTAGAAATCAACATTCTGATTAAGTTTAAAATAATATCAAAAATTTGCTCGTTGTCGTTCTGTTCGGATTTCTTAGGCAAAGCACACCCATTCGCTATAGTTGGGGTTTGAAACTCCTTAATAAGAGCGTTATGAGCTGCTCTGTCGTAACCCTGTGCTGACTTGGGAGGAGTTCGGGGTTTGAGGAAGACAGTCTTTTTGTGTGATGAAGTTGAGGTTTTCGGTTGTGAAGTGAAGTAATTATTTTTTGTGTGAGAATCATGAGATGTAACTGTACTGACAACATTTGCATAAGTTTTTGTTGCAGCTGGGTGTGTTTTGCTTGCTTCCGCATAGGAAACACATGAGTGGGCCATAGTATGCTTAATATTTTTTTGTCTCTGGAATTCAGGGCAATTCTTGTCAGTTGCATAATGCAATCCGGAACAATTTATACAGAATGCGGAATCCTCTTCAACTTCACAAGTTTCAGCTAAATGATTTTGGCCGCACTTAAAACATCTAGGTGTAACAGATCGGCATTGAATTTTAGTGTGGCCAAAACGGCAGCATCGGAAACATTGAATTGTCGGAAACACGTATGTCTCTACTGTTAATGCATTATAACATACATAGATACGTTTAGGCAAAGCTTGACCATCAAAAGTTATGACAACAGTTTGTGAAGGTTTCCAAACAGGTAACCCATTCACTTGTACTTTATAATTAAGCCGCCTAACCTTCAATACTGTACCAGTGCCTATGGGAGTTGTTATATTTTGTTTAATTTCGTCCTCACTCCATTCTGATGGGACACCTCTGACCAGTCCCATCCGAGTGACATTATAGGTGGGAAGAAATGCTTTGAATTTGTTTAAAGATAAGAGGTTACTTTTCAAAAATTGGTTAGCAGCCATAGGATTAGTGAAAGCCACTACACACTTGTTTCTACCAATTCTTTTAACGCTACCAGAAACAATATTTTGGAATTTGCTATTTTTCAGGAAGTTTCCAAAGGCAATAGGGTGCAGAATAGTGCCACTGTTTTCAATATCAGTAATGCGTTGCACATGAATTATGTATGGCCCTGAATCAGAAGCCTGGTACTCCTTCCTACCTACACTAACTGGTTGGCCTGTATGCGTCACAGGTAGATCTGGCTGTGAGGTTTGATGATTAGCAATTTCAGCCGGTTTAAATACTGGAACTGATTCATGGGTATTTTTATGAGTGGATTCTACGCAAAGACAATCAGTTTCTAGAGAAGAACTTCCCTCAGGAATCATCCCCTGTCTACTCCTTTTTGTTTTATTACAATGTTTGCACACAGTTTTGTGCTTATGAGAGCGCCTCTTACGAGTAGCACTAATTTTTTCGGAAGTAGAGGCATCACTTGCTGTGGCTACAGACCCATCAGTGTCCATACCACTTATATCCTCATTTGTAGATATAGTAATATAATTACTTACGGCCGGGGGATTTAAGCCAGGGCATAAATCCCCCACATCTACAGTAGGCGGGTCGTTCATGCGACCCGGCACTCGTCTTCGACTATGTTAGAAATATTTACAGAAACTTACCAATAAACCGGAAATCTACACTAATATTATATTACATACACTACAAAGAAACTATATTTACATAAAAACCTTAACTGAACCACTTATCTACACAAAATTAAATTATAAAAAATTTGCCGCGAAAAAATACACCCTGTCGAACCGAAATTTCCCGCGCTTTTTTCCACGTATGTTTACCACTGAAACATGAATGAAAAGTATTTCAAATTATTCAAAATGACATTTGATTTTTGTTTTTTCCTGTCAAATTAGTTGGGTACTAAGTCTTTTAAGCGATATCTTCGTATCAGTAGTTCGTTAGTTTGCCATTAAGATGCGGGTGCATGCATCACAATCGAATGCTTTTGGCTTTTGTTGTATTTGGTATCATTGCTATGATGTGATGTCATCGTATGTACAAAGCAAAGAGAATGTAGGCACTGGTAAACTTGTTTACTTGATGGTTAACTGGTTTACTTGATACATTTGCTGCCAAACACTACAAAACAAAAATCATTAGAATGTGTACATCCATATTCTAATGGTAAACCAAAGTTTTTACATGAACATGGCTTAGAGGACTTAGTATCCAAGCCAAAAATATTAGCAAAAAAAACGTCAAGTGTCATTATTAATTAATGTTATTCATGTTTGGCTGAAAAGTGGGGTGGATTTTTGAACTTAGTTATTACATTTTAAATAATTGCTACATTAGATTGTTGAATATACAAAATACCATGGAAAAACTGTCAATGTGTAGGATATGTTTAGTTGAGAATGTTCGCATGTGTGTGGTTACCAACAAGAGCCTGCAGGAGATGTATGAGAAGCTGGCTGATGTTCCAGTAAGTATATAAACAAAAGAAATTAAACTTTTAAAAGTGTTCTCAAGTAATATATAATCATATTTGTTGCAGTTTGTAACTGAAGACCGTAAGCCGATGCTTGCTTGTTTGTTCTGCTGCACTAGACTCAAGCAATGCTGCCAGCTGCAGAGAAAGTGTGTGGAAGCTGAGGAGCTGTTAGCTCAGATGTTGAGTGAGGACTATGAGGTGAGAGAACTTTTCTCTTAACTTATAACTGTAGTTAGTAATTTAGTTTTTCAATTAAGTTCCCTTATTAGTTCCTTTTTGTCATGGTAGTTCCTTTAAAACTGGCTCAAAGGGACTAAAAGAATGACTGAGTTACTACAAGGTATATTAATTTCCAAAAGTTCTTTGATTTTTTGGCTTCATTATCTTCAATTCATTATAACTACTAAACAGTACTAAATGCAATACAATTTATGTTTCGTTTTTCCCCATCGCCGTGCCTCTACGTTGACGTTGTGATGGGGCTTGCAAGCTTCAATAAACCATAGGTCTGTACCTGTAGCGTTTGTTGCATTACCGTTACATGCCTATAGTGAGGGGCCAAACTAAAAGAGATGCAATCTGCAGAGCAGTTTTGTGGCAAACTGTGGGCATTAGCAGCCCTTACGGGCTCGATCTCCCGGGAAAATTCTTGTTCTTCATAAAGGAGAAAAAGATAAATTTATTGCTTATCTGTGTACATTATGTTCTTCATAATAAATATTACATTTTTAGTTTCAACAGTTGGATATGTAATAGTATTTTGGGAAATTCAAGAACTTGCAAATAATATTTTTATCAAAAAAATCTTTCAGATTATAAAATACATTATCAATTTACAATTTTTTCAATTAATTTTAAATACATTTCCATTTAATTGCTTAATAGCTGGTGGTTACTGATTGTACACAGAAATAACAGTAACATAGGTACTTTTGTAATACAACATATTATTAATAACTTGTAAATTAATGTCATATTTCATTCTTGATTTATTGTTCGACAAAAACCCAGAATTTTCTATAAATTATGAGTTGTAAAAGTACCTTAACCCTTTGAATACCGTAATTAGAGACACAATAGAAAGACAATAGGTGTGCGGACACCGGTGTCTGCTTGGGGTCTGGGGCACGACGGTTTAAACTAAAAAGGGAGTGTTAATTACTCAAGCCCTAAGCGGAAACTGGTATTGTCTTTCTTTTGTGTCTCTAATTACAGTATTCAAAAGGTTAACTCAAAGGGTTAAATATAACACTACCATTTTTGGAGTTACTGATCATGAGGATTATTTTACTTAACAAAACTGAAATATTGTTGCAGCAAAAACCTTTCACGAACCGAGGACACATGGGATTATTTGGCAGGTTTATTGTAACTCCAATAGAGAACATAAGTTTAGTAGATGATTGTCAAATAGCAAGCGATGCTATAAAACAGGAACTACCAACTGTTTGTGAGGAACAAGATGATGTTGAGGTACAGCTGGCTCATCGCAGTGAAGGTAAATATATTAGCAAAGCCATCATCCCATTTAATTTTTTCAGGAAACTGGCAATCTTCTAGCGATTTAGCTTTGCCAAAGAAAATACTATTTTCAATTATTTTCCGTTAAATTTTGATCGAGATAAAATAAAAAAATAAAGTACTTTTTTTCTAAAACTCGAATTAATTTGCACATGTACGAAATTTATTTCTTGAAGTAAACGTCAGCTGAGTGGGTCCATTGACCTGTAGGTAGTTAGTACGCAACGACCGACAACTACCTACAAGGTCATTGATTCGTTTACTTAAATTAATTCATTTCGTACACAAAAACCTGCACTGGATAATGAGACGCAACAGCATACTGAGCATTGACAACAAACTCCTTATCTACAAAGTTATCCTTAAGCCTGTGTGACTCTATGGAATCCCAAGTAACAAAAGCTTCTATAACCAAGGCGTTTTGTCACCAAACAGTGATATAGTGGGCCTATAATGGTAACCATTGTGACTGCTTGTACTATAAAGGTTTTCATGAGAGCTTTTTGGTTCTTTAAGATTAAAGAGCATTTAAGTTCTATAATTTAGCTCTTAAAATGCTTATAGGATCATACAAAAGAATCTTTAAAGTGTTGCACTGTAAAAGATATGAAAAAAGCGATTATGGTACTATTTAGTACTATAGACCACCTTACTGACACTTTTATATATCTACTTTGCATTAATAATGTGTCAAAATGACGGTTACAGTACTAGTATTGTAGGAGTATCATAAACACTATTACAGCACAAATCTGTGCTATAAAAGTACCTTGCACAACCGTTACGAAACCCTTTAGCTTCTTAAAAGCTCCCTCAACACCGCTATGGGGCTAGTTCTGTAAAAGTCACGAAAACTCTTCTATAGTACTAAATATTACCATAGCGACTCCTGGCGCAGTTGTTAAATAACTTAAATTCTAAATAGCTCTATAAATGAGTTTGAGCTTCTGCTACGACACCTAAAGGGTGACATATTCGTTTTCGATACAAATATGGCTGCTGTGGTCTGCCATGATGGCACATTAGCAGCACGGCAGGAGTCAATATGTACTATAGCAGCCATAGTCGGTACAAGTCCTTTATTTATTAATTAAAATTTTATTAAAACACGAAAATTATGAAGGCGCATTGTTAAATTTGAAATCAGCGTATTGATTTTACCGATAAAATTATTTTCGCAAGTGAAGTTATGATATAGTTACGGTTCATGAATGTTTTATAGTATGTCCTTTTGCAACAGTGGCAAATGACATAACGCATAACTTAAATCAATATATTTTTTGTTCTTAAAGGACACTCAAGATGATACGATAACAACACGGACAAGTGATATAAAAGATAACTGGAATCGTTTATGGTTCAAAATACCACTATAAACATGTTTTGGTTAATTTTATAGTGCAAATTTGTGACATAAATGTTGCAGACAGTACTATTTTAGTACTAAAAAGCATTTCACGACACTTTTAAATTTCAACTATAGAGCTAATGTATCACCGTGAGAGACTTTAAGTAATGTTTATAGAATAAATCAGTGATAAAATTAGGGCCTTTTTGGGGTTTTGTAAAAGTTTACAACACCGCTATAGTACTAATCATGAATACTAATTAGCACGTCCTAAATCGTTTTCAGGGTTTTTCTAGTACCAAATTTTGTTACTTGGGATACAACTATGGGGAAGCGCCTGTAAATCAAGCATCAGCATAATGCAGAGAATGCAAAACATGATTTTGAGATCTATTTCTGATGTTCCTTGGTTCATTACCAACTCTGAAATCCACGACTAACTAAAAATGAATACTGTGTCGGAGGAAATACAGAAACACTCACAAATAAACCAGAAGAGACTGGAAAGGCACCCTAACGATCTGGCTGCTCAAAGAGACTGAAAAGAAAAGACATAACTTAGTCCAACTACTAAAGTGGACTCAGTAACAGATTGGGTAGTTGGCTCACTGGAGTCACGCTCATCCCGACACGAAACCAAATTCCAACACATCTGCTAAAAGTAAAACTGATTGCAGACTAAGGGAAAAAAATAAAAATTAAAAATTAAAAAAGTTTCGTACATAAGGAAATTAATTCGAGTTTAATAAAAAAGTATTTAATTTTTTAATTTGATCTTTACAAATCGATAGTGTTTCATGTACCGAATCGACCCTCCACGGGATTGAAACGATCAAACTTCAATGGTGCATAACTGCTTTATTACAGAGCTTGACCTTGAAGAACTGTACAATAGTTATTCAGATGTAGGAGCACGCCATTCATCTGAATCTGAAGAAAATCAACTTGTAACGAAGATTAAAATAGAGAGAGAAGAAGAACATGATTTATCTTCGCAGCTAAGAGTTAGGGAGACGGAGAGTGAGTATTATATAAATTGAAGATAGTAAAAAAGGCTCGTTTGTATATTAGTTCAGGATTTACTATCATGATAGTAGTCTTTCATATTTATACACCGTTAAATTTTGGTCGTTTTAATCCCGTGGAGGTTCGATTCGTTACATGAAACACTATCGATTTGTAAAGATCAAATTAAAAAAAGTACTTTTTTATTGTATATAGTTGATGTAATATATGCATGTACGAAATTGATTTTTTTAAGTAAACGAGTCAATGACCTTGTAGGTAGTTGTCGGTCGTTGCGTACTAACTACCTACAGTTCATTGGCCTCGCTAAGCTGACGTTTACTTAAAGAAAATAATTTCGTACATACGTAAATTAATTTGAGTTTAAAAAAAGTACTTTATTTTTTAATTTTCTATTTACAAATCGATAGTGTTTCATGCACCTAAACGACCCTCCGCGGGATTAAAACGACCAAAATTTAACGGTGTATAAGAAACCACTTGATACTATAACAAAAACAAAACACTGAAAACGCCGGCCGGCGGCCGCTCTAAATAAAAATGATAAGCAGTAATGTCACTTTGACTAGACATGCGTCTGTAGATCAAATCGTATTCAAAATCCGATATCAGTTAAAAATCGATACGTATCGATATCACAAACTAGAAAATCTGATTTCAAGAAATCCAAACCAAACTCAAAACTAAAATCTGAAATCTAGCCGAAATCGCGATATATTCGCCCTGTCCTTTTTATTTCCACTACGATTTGCTTAGTTAGAAAGAGAGGAAGCGAATTGCGTATCGCATCGGTCAGTTTGCGTTTGGATATCCTGTACCTCTACCATGAGTTTTAAGCAATAGTTTTCGTCGCTATTCGATATCGACGCCGTAAATATTTTGTATGGCAAATTTTGGTTCTGCAAGTGACCGCTAGAGGCGCTGCAAAATTTGCCATACAAAATATTTACGGCGTCGCTATCGAGTAGCGACGAATACTATTGCTTAAAACTCATGGTAGAGGTACTGGATACAAACAGTTTTCTAATGTTCAGAAACGATTTGGATTTTTGTAGTTTTGTAATATTCAAATACGATTTGGATTTTTGTTCGAATTGGATTTTTCTAGTTTTAGTATTTTGAAGTTTGCGTTTGAATTTCCACACAAATCGTTTTATGATATCCAGAATTTTTTGTCAATTTGGCTATCGGTTTGTTGGTTATCGAAATTCAACCAAAATCTATATACACATTATGCGATCAATGTCACCCTTATTTTGAGGGAACGTAAAAACTAGTTTTGAGTGATTATGCGTTGATTTATTTTGGTTTTAATCTAGTGTATAAAATCTAATGTTTTCGTTCAGAGATGCAAACTTGACCTTGGTGACAAGTGCGCGCGTCTTCGTATCACGATATCATCAGTGAGTAGAATTTGCCAATTTTTTTGTGTTAGTTTATAGTGGAATAGACTTTAATTTAAGGTACTTAAGTAATTCAAAATTTTGTTGCACACTTTATTTTAATTGATTTGTAACGAAATTCACAAACATGGCAAAGCAAAAAAAGAAGTTGAACTAAAATGCCGTTGTTGATATGGTTATGCGCACTTTGATTTAGACCCGAAAATCGTTTACTTTTTAACTATTGCGCATTCACAGTCGATCGCTATTTTGGTTCAACTTATATGTCACGTATTCTATGGAACGAATTGGTGATGTTAAGTGCTACAGAAATCGGATATTAAAATCGATTTTAAAATAAAAAATCGGATAGATATCCGTTTGCGTTCAAAACCAAAACCGCCCATGTCTAAATTTTACTTTGACAGCTAAAAGACCACTGATCGACCAATGATCAGTCGTTGTGAATTTTGCAGATTACGAACTTTTAGCAAAATGACAATGGAATCGTGTTGAATTTATAAAAATATGTAGCTGACTTGGGCCCCAGGTTCTATTAATTTTGAACGTTTTTAAACCTTTGAAAATCCACAAATATAAATAAAAGAGAACACCATGAACTTAGAATAATAACGACCATGAAATAACACCGTTAAACTATGGTCGTTTTAATCCCGCGGAGGGTCGATTAGGTACATGAAATACTATCGTTTTGTAAAATAGGTAAAATAAAAAAATTAAGTTTTTTTTTTAAACTCGAATTTATTTACGCATGTACGAAATTAATTTCTTTACGTAAACGACCAACAACTACCTACAAGGTAGGAGACTCTTTTACGTAAAGAAATTAATTTCGTACATGCGTATATTAATTCCGAGTTTTTGAAAAAAGTACTATATTTTTTAATTTACAAATCGATAGTATTTCAAACCGAATGGACCCTCTGCGGGATTAAAACGACCAAAATTGAACAGTGTATAACCAAGCGCCGGGCAAAAATCGAAACATAATATAAATTAATTGGCTCGATAAAGAAAAAATCGCGAATCTGACCCTAATTTACGATTTCAAATGTGTAAATCTACGAGATTGTCACGAAATATTAGAAAGTTAAAAAAAATAAAGCTTGTCTATTAGAAGCGCCTCGCAAAAATAAAAGTATTAATTAGTATTTTTTTTTAATAATAATAATAAAACCGCTGTTTCAGGGCCGCGAAGTCGACAATGCCGACTACTAACTTGAACGCCGTGGATCCCGTATCGTGGCTCGATGACTGCAGCTTTGTATCAAACCATTGCTATTGATGGAATTGTCAGGTCATTTAGAATAAACCATGGCCCTCGATTCGTAATGGTTGACGATAATGCACCCGCACATCGAGCTCAAGGAATCAACGCTGCTCTGCGTGAATACGACATTACCAGGAGAGGCTGGCCTGCCGGCTCGCCTGACTTAAACCTGATAGAGCACGCGTGGGATGCTGTCAAGAGAGCTGTTTGGAACCGTCAGCCACCTCCCCAGACAGTGCCAGAGATCAGGGAAGCCGTTATTCAAGAATGGGACAGATTACCTCAAGAAATACTGGATAACTTAATTCTCAGCATGCCTAGAAGGATTGCCGCATGTGTTCGAGCCAGGGGAGGAGTTATCGTGTACTAAATAAAAACAATTTCATAATAAATGTTGACAATATTTAGTTGAACCTCTTTTTCTTTCAATTATTTATTAATCGAAATTGCATTGGGACTTCTAAATTCAATTTTTGTTAATAAAAAAAAAAAAAAGTATCTTTTTTATTAAAGAGATGTTACGTAAGCAACATTTCTTTAAAAAGTAAAATTTAAAAAATATTCCATCTTTTGCTAGAGATCTCAAACTTTTTTTTGATGTGTGTAGACCCGGGCGGAGTTCATACAAAATACTCTGTGAATACAATCGGCCCTACCAAAATTTACTACCTTTTTGCTACTATTGGCATTCTCTTCTGACAGTGAGAATGTGGCCAGACAATCTGTTATCAGGACTTCTGGACTACTTTTTTTTCCATACTTTCAACAACACAGCTACCTTTTTGGTGAGGACCTTTTTAGTACCTCAATATACACCGTTAAATTATGGTCGTTTTAATCCCGCGGTGGGTCGATTCGGTACATGAAATACTATCGATTTGTAAAGAGAAAATTAAAAAATAAAGTACTCAAAAACTCGAATTAATATACGCATGTACGAAATTAATTTCTTTAAGTGAACGAGTTAATGACCTTGTAGGTAGTTGTCGGTCGTTGCGTACTAATTACCTACAGTTCATTGGCCTCGCTCAACTGTCGTTTACTTGAAGAAATTAAAGTCGTCCATGCGTAAATTAATTCGAGTTTAAAAAAAAGTATTTTTTAATTTTCTCTTTAAAAATCGATAGTATTTCATGTACCGAATCGACCCTCCGCAGGATTAAAACGACCAAAATTTAACGTTGTAAATTGTTTTTTCAACCCTTTTTGTCTAATATGATGTGAAATAATAATAAATTATGCATATTTGATTTGCTACATATCCGTAAGTCACCCACAAAATTTCAATTTAGTGCATGCTTCAGCCCCACTCAGCTCAACCATTTTGAAGGGAAATGAATAACCCAATTTAAGGGAACTGTATGACCCAATAACACGTGCCACCGCCAGCGAGACGTTTGAATGAGCATGACAAACTCTCAACTGCCATGCTTGTAATGTCAAAAAAGTTGTAACTAATAAAATAAAAATGCTCCATGGTACCTACTTCACATTCACAAATCAGAAAAAAAAGTGCTTCTACGTTATACAATGTTATTGTTTCCAAATACAAAAAGTAATGATTGATCACAAGCTCCATTAAAAGAAACAAATAAAATATAATAAAAAAATAATATTAATAAAAATAATTTCGAAAACAATACAAAAAGGGCCCCAGCATTTCTTCTGATGAAATAACTAATTTGTAGGCAAATGTGGCTGTGGCTGTGGAGCGGGACTGGATAAACCAGCAAACGACTCTAAGTCAGATTCAAAAGATGATGTTCCTCTGGTGGAAATAAAGATTGAAGCGGAGGAAGATCAAGAAGAACGAAGAGCCTATGTGTTTCAAAGTAAGTAATCCTGAGTATGCAAACACTTTCCGAGCTACACGCCCACAGATATAGATAGACATAGATAACGCAAGCATCACGATCTGTATGAAAACCAAGCGTGCCTTTTTTTGACTACCTATTATGACGTCACAAGCACTATTTAGTGAAGACGCCGCCGCGTACGCCGTCCCCCTCGCTCCACCCCACACCAACAGCACAATTAACCATTTTTATATTTTTAACTGCTTCCGACTAGCGCTGTACTCCGATGCAGACTGAGCGCGAAAGTGACCACTTACGATTTTTGTACGTAAGCTAGGCACGCGAAGTAGTTGTTCTTGCGTTATCTAGGTATATCTATATCTGTGTACACGCCCCATACGGAACAGAGGGTGACTTGTGGTGAGTAATGTATTCCCTGTTGACATAAAATGACCTATGCCTAGCCCTCTCCAGTCCAGAATCTCAAAGACATCCTTGATTGCGGCCGTTAACAGTTTCGTGGTCAGATTCTGAAGTCCCATTGTTCGTTGTCCGTAAGTCCACGCCTGCGGTGGCTGGAAATTGGGGTTTGGGGTTGGGAACCCAGTGGCTGGGCCGTGAAGGCCGTTCCCCTGCTCATGCGGCCGTCTCCTTTGCTAACATTACTACTTTGCTGAAGGAGGCAACCTCCTGCTAGTCCTTCACGCTCCGGACTATGGCCTGTACCAGGGCCCGATGTAAGAGGTCGTTGCCGCCGATCGCCCCTACGAATAAGGTGGTACTCTGCCCCAGCAGAGTACACATTGCAAGCTCTACCGTGTTCTCCGGGCAATCCACACAATGGTGACACCCGGACGTTTGTTCCGCACGAATCAGATGCAGAAACTTTTTGAACTTACCATGTCCGGAGAGGAGCTGTGTCATGCGGAAGGTGAAGACGCCGTGAGGCCTTTCTAGCCACTCCTCAAAGAGGGGACTTTTACCATAATTATGGCGTGCCCAGCCCTGAGCTGCGACAGTCGTTGTTGCCATTTCACCATCCTATCGGTAATCTGTCCACCATGCCGCAATTTGTCGCGGCAGCGGTTTTGCGCCCCTGCATTTTATCTCCACGCGCAAATCGTGCATGTGTGCATGGAGGTGTAAAAAGTATCCGCAAAAGGGTAGACAGCGCAACTGGGGTATCCCTGGTATAGCAGACTTTCATAAGTGCTACTGGCCACTTACCATCAAGTGGTCGCTTGCTTGAACAACACTCTGTGCCATAAAAATCTAAGTTGTCGTTTGCTTGCAGAGCTAAAACTAGAAAATCCAGACAAAGGCTATCCAGGTGTACAACATATATCAGCAAACGACTCTGAGTCAGATTCAAAAGATGATGTACCTTTGGTGGAGATAAAGATTGAAGCGGACGAAGGTCAAGAAGAACAAAGAGCCTATGCATCTCAAAGTAAGTATTCCTGTGTATGTGAACACTATCCGAGTACACGCCCCACACGGAACAGAGGGTCATTTGTGGTGAGTAGTGTACTCCCCATTGATATAAATGTCTAGGCCTAGAAATTGGTGTCGGAATCCTCGTGGCTTAGGCGTGAGGGCCGTCTCCTTCGCTAGCATTACTGCTTCGCAGGAGGCGATCGCCTGCCAGTCCTTCTCGCTCCGAACCGTGGCCTGTACTAGGACCCGGCACAAGAGGTCGTTGCCGCCGATCGCCCCCCCGAAGACAAGGTGGTACTCTGCCCAAGCAGGGTACACCGTGTAAGGTACATTGCAAGCTTCACCGTGTTCTCCGGGCGATCTACACAATGGTGACACCCGGACGAATCAGATGCAGAAACCTTCTGAACTTACTATGTCCGGAAAGGACCTGCGTCATGCGGAAGGTGAGGACGCCGTGAGGACTTTCCAACCACTCCTCAAAGAGGGGACTCATTGCCATAATTATGGCGTGCCCAGCACTGGGCTGCGACAGTCGCTGTTGCCATTTCACCATGAGATCCCATCGGTACTCAGTATTGGGTAACTCGCTGTCCGACCGTCCGGTAACAGACCGGTCCGAGCTCAAGTCGTCTACGGCGCGCACTGTTCCCGCGCGCCTCGAGGAGTTGTCAGCAAACTGTAGGGGTCCAGCAGGGCCAAAGCCTACTGGGGCCAAAGGTTATGTGAGAATGTCACCACGGGCCCCGGGACAAAGGCAATGAATGGAAGGGTAGGTTTTTAGTCAGTAAGAGTCTGACACTATTTCCCACCCCACCCAAGGGCGGGATTTGTCATTGGATGACTCTGTCCACTATGCCGCGAATTGTCGCGGCAGCGGTTTTTTCGCTCCGGCGCTGTATCTATTGTACAAACTTCAACAACTTATCAGGTTTATTCTTATCACAGGAGAGGCCTTCGCCAATAAACCAACACTGAAGAGAAAACTAGAAGATACTATCCCAGCCAAGCAAACGATGAACGTACCATTACACTCGAAAGTTATCCAGACTATTAAACATCGTACATCCGAATCTGTTGCGATCAACGAGCCTGTCACTACCACATCCCAAAGCAGTTTTTTACAATCTTCTCAGTTAAGAGAACATAGTGGCATGCACGTCGGTGAAAATTCTTTCAAATGTGATACTTATCAGCGCAGTTTTAGTCAAAAGAGTAATCTGCAAAATGATAGCCGACTACACACTGGTGAAAAACCTTACCAATGTGATGTATTACAGCGCAGTTTAATTGGTGAGAGTCAGTTAACTGCACATTTTCGGAAAAATTCTGATGAAAAACCCTTCAAATGTGATATTTGTCAAAACAGTTTTAGTAGTAAGAGTAGTTTGAATGTACATAGTTTAATACACACTGGTGAAAAACCTTACAAATGTGATATATGTCAACATAGTTTTATTGGCAAGAGTAATTTAACTGTACATTTAAGAAAGCATTCTGGTGAAAAACCCTTCAAATGTGATATTTGTCAACGCAGTTTTAGTCATAAGAGTAGTTTCAATATCCATAGCCGACTACACACTGGTGATAATCCTTACCAGTGTGATGTATGTCAGCGTCGTTTTGGATCTAAAAGTCAATTACAAGAACATTTTAGAAAACACTCTGGTGAAAAACCCTTCAAGTGTGATATTTGTCAACGCAGTTATAGTCATAGGAATAGTTTAAAAATACATAGCCGACTACACACTAGTGATAACTCTTTCCAATGTGATGTATGTCCGCGTCGGTTTGGATCTAAAGGTCATTTAGAAGAACATTTTAGAAAACATTCTGGTGAAAAACCCTTCAAGTGCGATTTATGTGAGCGTAGTTTTTCTCAATCTTCAAACTTAAAACAACATATTCGAGTTCACACCGGTGTAAAACCTTTCAAATGCGACGTATGTCAGCGCAGTTTCAGTAATAAAAGGAGTTTGACAGAACATAGTCGAATACACACTGATAAAAACCTTTCAAGTGATGAATGTCAGCATAGTTTTTCTCAATCTGCTAACTTAAATGAACATATTCGGGTTCAAACTGGAGAAAATTCTTTCAAATGTGATGAAAATTAAAGGACAGCCAATTTTTGTATGGGAGTTGAACCAAGTGCTGGCCAAAATGATAGTGCATTTTGTTCTCCTCAGGCCAATACTAATTTGTAAACCGAAGCGCTACAAAATCTGCCCTAGGAGTAAAAAGAAAAAAGTGTTTAGTTGTGAATTATTTATTTTTGATAAGTTACTTAGCATAGCTTTGTTTATAGCGTAATTGATTACTAACTTTTGTAATCAGTAATCAATTACCATTGAAAAGGACATTGCCAATCTTTGTATGGAAGTTGGACCAAGTGCTGCTCAGAATTAAAACATGGTGGATTTTGTTCCTTAGGCCCATACCAATGAATAAACTGAAGCGCTCCAAAATCTATTCCAGGAGTCAATAGAAAAAAATGTTTTGTTATGAATTATTCATTTACGAGGAAAATCTTGACAATTGTTTTCAGTGTAATTGATTGACTTTGCCTCACACTAGAAATTACTTCTGTATCGTGGATGTGTTCACAACCATGTATACTCACATACACAAGACACTTAGACCCGGAACACATATCTGTAGCCCATACAAAATATTTGTTCCGTGCGGCAAACGAACCCCCTGACACAAGAGCGTCGCCAGCTGATGATCAAGGGGGAGGGGGGGGGGGGCTATTGGAAGTATACACCACTATTTTTTAATTAGTGCAAATACTTAAAGGGCTTATTAGAAAAGGTCTTGTTATTATTTAAGTAAAGTCTCAATAAATAATATTCATAAACAGCAAAGTTATGAGCGTTTGTTTATATCCCAAAATCTCACTCAATTTATTTAAACATTGTACAGGTTATTGTTTATTAATGAAAGAATTTCAATAAAAATGGGAGAACACTGCGCTTAGTATTTTCTAGTAGTAGTTGTTATGAATGATGGATTAATTATGAATTTACCAATAATGACAAATTTTCGTGGAGAATTTTGGGATTTCGTTTTTTGTACTTTCGACTACACAAATACGATCAGTACCTCTACCATGAGTTTTAAGCAATAGTATTCGTCGCTAATCGATATCGACGCCGTAAATATTTTGTATGGCAAATTTTGCAGCGCCTCTAGCGGTCACTTGCAGAACCAAAATTTGCCATACAAAATATTTACGGCGTCGATGTCGAGTAGCGACGAATACTATTGCTTAAAACTCATGGTAGAGGTACTGATTGAGCCTCATTTTTTGTGCACCAATTAAAAAATAGGGGTGTAGAGAATAATAAAAAGCTTTTTTAAATAATAATAAAATATTAATCAAATATTATTTTCTCCACAATATAACTCCTAATTGCTAGCCTTATATTTACGGTACCATATAGGATGGGCATTATAATCTGGGAGACCGGAGCCTAAACTAGGCTCTGAAGCTGTATAGCAAGCCTCTAGGGGGCGGGGGTCGTAGCCCCCCTGCCCCCCCTTTGCGACGCTCTTGCCCTGACATGCAGCACAGCAGTCAATTGGTCAACCTGTGCGCCACAGATATAGATATACCTAGATAACGCAAGAGTAACTACTTCGCGTGCCTAGCTTACGTAAAAAAATCGTAAGTGGTCACTTTCGCGCTCAGTCTGCATCGGAGTACAGCGCTAGTTGGGTGCAGTTAAAAATATAAAAATGGTTAATTGTGCTGTTGGTGTGGGGGTGGAGCGAGGGGGACGCCGTACGCGGCGGCGTCTTCACTAAATAGTGCTTGTGACGTCATAATAGGTAGTCAAAATATGGCACGCTTGGTTTTCATACAGATCGTGATGCTTGCGTTATCTATGTCTATCTATATCTGTGCTGTGCGCCAACTGTGCAGTACTTTTTATGTAATTTTTATCAAAAAGTTTACATTAATGAAAATGAATTGTGACTCAATTATAAATCGATGCATAGCAGTAAAGTACAACAATAACTAGCAATACTAGTGACGGGGACTGTTGGTGTGTGATTCCCACCCAGGACAAATGTTTGTGTGATGAACACGATCATTTGTTCTGTGTCTTGGTGTAATTTGTCTATAGTATGTATTTAGAAATATACACAGTTAAATTTTGGTCGTTTTAATCCCGTGGAGGGTCGATTCGATACATGAAACACTATCGCTATATAAAAATAAATAAAGTACTTTTTTCTAAAACTCGAAGTATTATAGGCATGTGCGAAATCATTGGCCTCGATCAGCTGACGTTTACTTATAGAAATTAATTATGTACTTGCGAAAATTAATTCGAGTTTTAAAAAAAGTACTTTATTTTTCATTTTTAACTTCACAAATCGATAGGGTTTCATATACCGAATCGACCCTCCGCGGGATCAAAACGACCAAAATTTTACGTTTTATAAGTACCTTACCCATTTGTAAATATTGTTATTTTTTAGTTTATATACCTTTTAAGCGTGTTTTATAAAATGCACCTATATAATTGTGTAAATAAATTATTAATTTGCTAAGATCACATAGAATACGATTGGATAAGTAGAAAAAAAAAGAAATATATAAGTATGTTTATCAGTTGTTTAGTACTCATAACACAAGCTTTGCTTAGCTTGAGACTATTATATTATTGTTACAGAAATAATGTATTAATTAATAAATAAACTTAGGATGTAAACTCTAAATATATATCAGAACTAATTGGTTGTTTTTAATGAAGAAGAACAGACAAAACTCTATGGTTACCTACTTAAAAAGTCTTTCAAGATTATTTTTTTGCTTTGTCATCATCATTATCTTCCTGCCCTTATCCCGTTTTATTTGGGGTCGGCGCAACACGTTTTTTTCTACCATTCTGTCCTGTCACCCGTCACTTTATCACTTCTACCATTCTGTCCTGTCACCCGTCACTTTATCACTAACTACCTTTTCTTTCATATCACTCCTCACACAATCCATCCATCTCTTATTTGGCTTCCCTCTTCATCCATCCACATGTAAACTCATAACTCTTTTAGTAACATGCGTTTCATCCCTCCTCTTCACATGACCATACCACGACAAACGATATCCTTTCAACTTCTCAGTCACTGGCGCCACTTAGCCTTTTTTTTTGCTTTGTATTACTCGCAAATTGCTTCCTAGTTGATATTGTGATGTAAAAATGGTATAGTTTCGTATCACAACTGGATAAAATGTGAAATAAATGAAACAGGCGCGATCTTGACAAAATGGACTTGAGAATTTTATTGTAGTTTTGGCTACTTCAGCGAAGATTACCGAAAAGGCAGACTCGATACATTTGCTGAACAAATACTACAAAAGCATTAAAATGTGTTGCTGGTAAAATAATGAACTATTGACAGGAATACATGGCCTAAAACACTTAGTATCCAAGCCAATAAAATTAACAAAAAATATATTGACAGGTGACGATCGGCCTCGATACATTGGATTTTCGGTTTTAAAATAAGTTCAGTCTTGGTCTTGGTTATTCAACACCGAAACGTATTTGTGATTATCTGTGAAAAAGAGGGGGATGTAGCGCAATGGCGGGGACAGTCTGAGTTCGGCAGCCGTTGAGGCAGGACGCACATTTGATCTCTTGCATTTTTTATAGCGTTAATAAAATGATGTAAGAACATAATTTAAAATAGATTGTCCATGGAAACCTCCATGGACAATCTATTAATCTTGCGCAATAAATATATTATTTTATACTGAAGTGAGCAGGTTTATTACAATACGGTTTTATTCTAAAACGGAACCCCCCCTCTCCCTCCTTTTTGTAAACCACATTTTTATATGTTGTTTTGGTGTACAATAAAGAATTAAGAGAGAACAACTTGATTCGGTTTAAAACCAAACTCACACATTCACTCTCGTTGACGTCGTCACTTGTGCCGCGCGCGTGACTGGATGCAACGTTGCCAGCTCGCTAACCCACACGCGCATACCTACATAAACAGTCGCGCACGGCCGCCTCGCGTCCTTTAAAACGATTTATTTGGGGTTTAAAACCGCAACAGTTTTACCTATTAAGTACCCACCTAAGTTATAAAATTGATAAAGTCAAAATCTCTGTGTTGATAAATAATCTTTTTTTTTTCATTGTTTTCAATCAATGTAAATAAACATTTGATTTGATTTAAAACCAAACGCACACGCTCATATTCTCGTTGGAGTCGCCACACATGCGTGACATGACGCAACGTTCACTACACTACACATACATGCACACTTTGTAGACGAATTTCAACCGTTTAAAACGATTTATTTGGGATTTAAATCCGGAATATTTTGTTTAAAACATTTTAAATCGGTTGTTTTAGATATAGTCCCGATACCTACAAATGAAGTGCTATGCGATTCCTAACTACATTCTTCTGTTCTGTGCCCCCTAGTAACTCATAAATATTGTGTAAATGTGTCAATTAACTGCTCCATCTTTGTTTTAATAGATGAAGTGTATGTTTTAATAAGTGACAAACGCAGGCAGCGCGCGTTCAACTCGGGACCCGCGCATTGATAATGCGCAGTCAACGTAAGGCAAGCATGCGAGCAGCGAATTGTCACCGAGTGATCCACCCGCCGTCCGCGCGTGGAGAGCTTACGACCGAGGCGATTCGATGACGCTACGGAGTTGATGTAGTGAACGCATGCCCATACAAGTCCATATAAAGAATACAAGCCGCAGGAAGCGAGGCGATGCGCAGTTGGTTTCGGCGGTAGCTGTGATGAGCTGCAGCGCCGGCCCGAAGTAAATTTTAGAATTGTGCCAGATCCAATTATGGCGCCTCTCCTGTTTGCTCCTAATAATATCTATATACCTATATCGCAATACCGTCTACGGTCGACTAGGATTTTAGAAGTAAAAGACGCGCGCGGCGCGCGTCTCGTTCATCTCTTCGCTTAAAATATAAACAATTGAGAAATTTCTTTTATTTTTCTTTACCATTTAGGCGCCCTCTAGGATTTGGCGCCTGGAGCGACCACTCCGTTCGCCGTATGGGCGGGCCGGCCCTGATGAGCTGACCTTTAATCTGCGGATGCCACATCATTAATCGAAAAGTTAATTATACTATGATTTTTAATTAGACGAAGTAAAGTGACAGCAGTGGACAATGCCCAACTGTCAAACAACCATTGTTATAGCTGTCACTTTACTTCATCTAATAAAAAATCATAGTATAGCAAAGTCCTGTCTCTCTCTCTGAAAGTTTGGGCTAGGCATTGATATGCCCAGCTCAAACTTTGGCACGAGATGTTCCTTTAATGACGTATCAAACATTCACACGAACGAAGCCGCTGGCAGAAACTAGTTAGATTTCGGGAGCGCAAATGAAACGGACATTGTTTGGAAATTAAAATAAGAGTTTATTATTACGACCCGAGCTTTACAGAACTTCATGTAAGACTAACTTAGCCTATCTTAATTCTAAAACATCGTTATTCTAAAAACATATTCATAAGCTGTTGGTTTTTTTTTTTATGGTAGGTAAAATCATCCAATGACAAATCCCGCCCTTGGGCGGAGCGGGATGTAGTGTCAGACTCTTACTGACTAAAAACCTACCCCGTTCCTTCGTAGCCTATGGTGCCGGGGCTAAGCCTTCTTCTCAGAAAACGGGCCTTGACCCCAGCAGGCTTCGACCCTGCCTGCCTGCAGTTAGCAGGCAGGGCCTTTTCGGTGTGCTGACAGCTCCTTGAGGCGCGCGGGAACAAAACGCGCCGTCGACGACTTGGGCTCGGTCCGGTCGGTTACCAGACGATCGGACAGCGTGCTACCCATTGCACGCTGTCCGCAAGCCCGCGCCTACGGTGGCCGGAAATCGGGATCGGAACAGTCGGCTCAACTGCGGTCGCCTATACTCACATACTCGCATATATCCCGCCACGTGCGTCTGTTAGCAAAAGATGCTGGATCGGCGTCTAGACACATGGCCCTAACACAGCGTCGGGTTAGGGACATAACTAGCTAGTAGACTGTTGTTGTCATCTTTCTTTTGTTGCACAACAGCGTTGTCATGATCAAATTATTTGTCCCAGTCGTTCGCCTTTTGCACGTCCTACTCTATTGGTCAAAATGAGAGGTTATTGTATGAATGACTTAAGCCTTCTGATGAGGCCCATTATGAACGACTACGTTTCATATGGCGGACGAGAAGATGCCTTAATCGTACCGAACGCTACGCGGCCGAGTCAGATACGGCGATTGGCTTCTTTCTAAGCGATTGAAATCTATCTAAATAGATTGTCGGTCCTGAGTAAATCTACAGCTTAAATGAAGACTGTGCTCTCCAATCTTGACAATAGTGGTTGCTACATTGGTGTTTATTATACCTGCGCGGTGTTGCTCGTTCAACTTTAATTGTGAGCATGTAGTCATATCGATGGAGAACTTATTAAGTATAAGCAAAAGGGGCGCGGGGCGCGGCTGACAGCGACGGGTGCCCACGCGGCGAGCACGGACAGAGCACTTTTGTATGGATCTGGGCGAGTGATCCGCTTTACGCAGCATAAGTGTTCGATTACGGAGACGCGGCGAGTTTCGCGGAGCGCCGGGCGGCGCGTCATACATTGTCATATGTTTGTTTGTGCGAGCGATGACGCGGCCCGCTGCTGCAATGTACGACGAAACGCCCAACGTGCCGCGCAACGCGCCGCGTCTCGGTAATCACGGCCTTAGACCTAAGAACCCTTCTTTAAATCGGTAAATCGAGGGAGTATTGCACTCGTCAGTGACACTAATGCCTAGCCCTCTCCGGTTTAGGATCTTCAGGATATATTTTATTACAGCTGTGAAGTTTAGCAGAAATGACGTCTCTCCCTAGCTTCAAATTTTCGTCATAACCAACTTCACGTGAACGAAGTCGCGAAACAAAATTAGTAAGTAATATTTCTTTACAAGTCATTATTTTTCCAAAATTGCCACATGTTTCAAAAAGTTTTTAATTTTATCCTATGGGATAAAATTAAAAACTTTTTGATTTTTAATTTTATCCTATGGGATAAAATTAAAAACTTTTTGATATATGTATCTAGCAACAACTCGCTAAGTACATAAGCACACTGGCTGTATGGGCGTGCACGCGGGGAACTAGGGACTAAGGTAAGCCTTATAAACTGTACTTATTAACCACGGGCCCGACGGGTTCAAAACTGTTTTCTAAAATTTACTTCTAAGAGTCAAATTCACCAATAAACTAATCGCGATTCGTTCAAACAAAACGCAGTTTGAGCGCCTAATCGAGATTATAGCTTCATTTTGCGTTTCACCGCTATGAATTGAACCTAGTTTACGCTAGACTCAGTTTCAATTATTTTGTTGTCGCCCATGTTTACGACACGGGTCTTTAAACTAGATTACGCTGAGCTCAGTTTAGTTGAACTAAGTTTTTGTATTGAATGATGAAAACGGCCCAAAATTTTTCTTGAACTAGCACTTTGCTGGCATACATCACATTCGACGGGGTTTTTTTACCAGAATGTTTTCTAAATTGTACTATTAAAATACTATTAGAATTAAAACTGTGCTGACATGCATAATAACATCACATTAATGTTGTTTTAAGTTAGAAGATAGAGCAACAACTCGCTGACATATACGTAAATCACATTTGTTAATGTATTCGACTAATATGTACTTTCAAACTACTATTCTTACTAAAACTCAACTGACAGACTTCACATTTAAAGGGTTTTACACCAGAATGTTTTTTTAAATGTAAAGTTAATTTACTCTTACAAATAAAATTGCGCTGACATAGATTACATTGGTATGGCTTTTCACCAGTATGCAGTCGACTATGTATTCTCAAACAACCCTTTTCACTAAAATTACGCTGACATACATCACATTTGTAAGGTTTTTCACCACTGTGTTTAAAATAATGTTTGTTTAAAGTACTCTTAACACTAAAACTACGCTGACAAATATCACATTTAAAGGGTTTTTCACCAGAATGTTTTCTAAAATGTACAGTTAATTTACTCTTACTAGTAAAACTGCGATGACATACATCACATTTGTAAGGTTTTTCACCAGTGTGTATTCGCAAGTGTTCGATTAAACTACTCTTATCACTTAAACTGCTCTGACAAATATCGCAATTAAAGGGTTTTTCACCAGAATGTTTTCTAAAATGTATAGTTAATCTACTCTTGCGAATAAAACTGCGCTGACATACATTACATTGGTAAGGTTTTTCACCACTGTGTATTCGACTATGTACGTTCAAACTACTCTTTTGGCTAAAACTACGCTGACATACTTCACATTTGAAGGGTTTTTCACCAGAATGTTTTCTAAAATGTAAAGTTAATCTACTCTTGCGAACAAAACTATGCTGACATACATTACATTGGTAAGGTTTTTCACCAGTGTGTATTCGACTATGTATGTTCAAAGTAGTCTTTTGGCTAAAACTACGCTGACATACTTCACATTTGAAGGGCTTTTCACCAGAATGTTTTCTGTAATGTACTTTTAAATATTTCATAGATTTAAAACTATGCTTACAGACATCACATTCGTAAAGTTTTTCACCAGTATGCATTCGAAAATTACTCTTATTAATCGTGTGCTTGGCTGGATTTGTATCTTCTAATTTTCTCTTAAGTGTTGGTTTCTTCGCGACGGCCGCTCCTGTGATAACAATAATTTTTATTAGTGTTGTACATATTTTTGGGGGATGGACTTGTATCAATATAGCACAGATTACTTGAACATAGTTTGAGAAATAAGGATTCAAGAGCGAGCAATGCGAGCTTAAATATTTGGCCACACCTCAGATAGGGACTTTTCAACGTCTACTTTTATGAAGTATTAGCATAACATAACATAACTCCAACCTCCCACTCACCATTTGATAATAACAGAATAAGAAGAAAAAAAAAAGACTTAAAATATTAGGATATAATTCATTAGGCAGAAAATCTGCACACCGCATTTATTTTTTATTTACATAATTGTTTGTCACCGAAATATGAGAAAGGCCGCTGATTTCTGTAATTCAGGTCTTTGAACCTAGCTCGCTAGCTAGGAATCAGAGACTTTAAAACTATTTGTAACACTTTTTATGTGAATAAAGATTATTAGATTATTATTATTATTAGCTTGCTTACCCGCTGCTTCGCTCCCGCTCTACCTTCTCTATCGTACTCTACTTTACAATACCCTACCCTAATTATATTTTTTTTTTTCTTTCACAAGAACCTTCTCCTGACAATACCCCCTGAGGTTAGGCGGTAAGGCCCCTCTTTGAGGCGTGGCTGGAAAGACCTAACGGCGTCGTCACCTTCCGCATGGCGTAGGTACTAACCGAACATGACAAGTTCGGGAAGTACCTGTACAAGAACCGTGCGGAGGTGACGCCCGGGTGTCGCCACTGTGCGGACCGCCCGGAGGACACGGTGGAGCACACAGTAGAGGTATGCCCCGCTTAGGAAGAGCATAGCCGTGTCCTCGTGGGAGCGGTTGGCGGCGGAGATCTCTTGCGCCGGTTCTTGGTACAGGCCATGGTCCGGAGCGAGGAGGAGTGGCAGGTGGTCGCCCGAGGGCGAGATTTGTCATTAGATGATTTTACCTACTATAAAAAAACCCCCTGAGTTTGTTTCGGTGTTTCTTCTCAGGGTAGTCAGCTAGGAAACACCGGCCTCACTCGCCTCCTCGGTTAAAATTGACGAAAAAAAAATTGACGTGTTAAAGTGTTTTTAGAAACCCATTTGCAAATTAGATATCATTTATAATTTAATAACAAACACAATAAAAAAGTATTAGCGGTCCAGCTGTTCACGCGTGATGGCGTGTCCAAGGGAAATGGGGATTCATTTTTTAGAGATATACGCTTTGGAACGTGCAATTTAGCTTCACTTTTTTTATGGACTGACCGACATTTTGACAATTCAAAAGTGCCCGTAATTGGTCTATTTGAAATAAACTATTCTGATTCTCTGATTCTCATTTAAGAGTTCTTCTTGAAGAGGAAGAGGATGATGATGTTGTTGTACAAATTTTATTGAAACAGAAGAGTTACAGACGTTTATGTTTCAAAACTTGGTTTTTGTAGCCTTTATCGCAGGCATAAAATAAAATTCTGTTGAATTTTACTGATTCAATTGGTAATTCGTCTTGCTCCTTCGTAAATTTCACTATCTTCGTTGACAAAAACGTGACATTACTGCTAGAATGCTCCGAAATGACTGCGTAGGCAGCGTACGACCTATGCACGCGGCGCACGGCGGTCGTACGCCGCGTCTGGCGTGAGAGATATCATTATAGTGCATTTCCATAGTAAGCATTCGTATGTCGCCTACAACGTCACGCCGGACGCGCCCTGCAGCGTTTGTTGCAGACAGAAAAAAATAGACTCACTAAGGTACTCAATTTTATTTGGAAAAAGTTGGGTCCTTTAAAACTCTCAATAATAACGAGACTATAATATAACGAGCCAGCTGATCAAATACAAGTATTCCAAAACATAACGGAACAATCGCGAAGCTCACTGATTTATTTTCTCATTGATATATTGTAATTTACGATGTGATTTTGCTCTCACACTCATTTCCGCTAGCGCAAGTGCCCACTGATATGTCTAGCTCACCCTCTCACGCTGGGTACCCCATAATCGTGTAAGTTCCCTCTATGAAATGTGGCTGGAGAGCAGACACGGCGTTTTCACTTAAGTTTTACGCAGGTCATAATTTTAAAAAGTACACTCTTACTGAGACGCCCTATATATATAAGTCGTGTTAGTTACACTATTTATAACTCAAGAACGGCTGAACCGATTTGGCTGAAAATTGGTGAGCCGGAAGCTTGGAACCAGGATTTTTAGGATTTTTTTTTTCAGTAGCCATTTCAATAGTGGTTTCACATTTTTACGCTGGGGATAAGAAGGCAGGCAAAACAGAAATAATTAAACCTAGTACTTAATTAAACTATTTTCAAGTTTACTGACTTCCCCTTAACTGTCAAGCCCCAAGCGGACACCGGTATCCGCACACCTATTGTATTGTTGTTGTCTTGTTGTATTCTATTGCGTCTCTAATTACGGTATTCAAAGGGTTAAGCCATAAAAATCCTTCATACTATCTTTAAAACACTCAAAATGTTTTTTTTTTATTTTTAGTAACTAGCATTTGACTGCGATCCCACCATATAGTAAGAATGGTGCAGTAGTTGATGGTGAGGCGACCTAGTTAATTAAGAGCCTATTCACTCTAGCCTTGAAGACACCTAAATTATAGTCGGGCAGGAAGACCGCAGCAGGCAAACATCTAAAAACTGGAGTCTTTCGATGTACACGGTATAAAATGTTCTATTGGGGTAGTTCGGAAAACCAATAATGTCAATTGATAGATAGATATACCTAGTCTTTATTGTAGGGACACCATAAATAAAATTAATGCAGGAGCTTAAAACAATAAGGTGTCGCAATGGGCGGTCTTATCGTTTAGGTGCAGGCGAATGTCTAATCCGCAAAATGTCTAGCGGACGCAAAATGTCCAATTCCCAGAATACCCAGTTCAAAGAATGTCCAATTCCCAGAATGTTCGCAGAACGTGTAAACCGCAGAATATCCAGTATTTATCAAAATGTGGTCACCACTAATTAGTGGGGGACTTAAAGAAAAACGTTTATTCGTACCTCACACATACAGTAAATTAAAAAAAAAAAAAAAAACAAAGAAAAATAACATTAAAATCTGTGCAAGGCCAAAAAGGCGTCTAACTCAGTATATGCTGCGATATTTAAGAACGTAAAATAACGCAGCGCTGGTATTCTGTTAGGGTCCGCAGTGATGCCACGTTCACACTCACGGAGCTTACATAAACTAGATATTGAAACTAAATAATAAACAGTAATGAAAACATTGATAAAAACAAAAGCGTAAATTTATGTTAATGTGTGTCGTAGTGAAGACGAAGTGTTAAATAAATATTTTAAAAAGCATATAAAGAGAGCAGTGGTGGCCGAGTGGTAACGGCCCCGACTTACGAGTTGTACGTCGCGGATTCAAACCCAGCCAGGTGCATTACTTTGTGATTTATATCATCATCACTGCTCTCAAAACGGTGAAGGAAAACATCGTGAGGAAAACGGCATGTCCTGGAACCAAAAATATGAAGACATGTGACATCCACCAACCCGCACTGGGCCCGCGTGGTGGATTTACGGCCCATTTCCTCTTCTAGAGAGGAGGCCTGAGTCCCAGCAGTGGGAAAATTATAAGACTGATGCTATGCTATGCTAATGCATATAATATTAAATAAGTACTGAACCATAGACAGACGCCGGGCACGAGCGCTTTCGCGCTCTGCTCAACAATATGTGACGAACGTGAGCGCACGCCTCACGAATATTAATGTTCTGTGGCATGATCTATCGATTGTCAGAAGAAAAAGTAGGTGTACCTATTTTCATCACAAATAAACCAAAGTTGAGTGTAATGTAAATATTGACAAAGTTAAAAAAGCGATTTACGTTTATATACATCAATAAGCAGTCAAGTCATTAGCAAATCATTTTTATTTTTGTCGCATTTCTTTTAATATAATGTAAATTATAGAATCAATATAATAAAAAACGCAGGGGTCCAGCGATTTAATGAATAATTCTTAGTTAAGGCTCATAAAAAAACATAAAACGGCTCTAAGATGTTAATTTTGACATTCTGTACAAAAAAAAAAAAATGCTTAAGAAAACTAAAAACTAAACTATGACCATATTATAATTACGATTTTTTATTAAACAATAAATAGATATATTAAATCTTAAGTGGTACATGTAAAGACTAAAAATAATAACATTTACAAGTGGGTAAAAAAAGAAACTTATTGGGCAACTTAAAAAAATAAAAAATTTACGCCTTTTGTTATATTTATAAACCTTTTAGAAACTGCACTGACATACATTACACTGTTAGGGTTTTTTCACCAGAATGTTGTCTTAAATGTAAAGTCAAATTACTTTTACAAATAAAACAGCGCTGACATACATCACATTGGTAAGGTTTTGAATGTTCTCTTAAATGTGCGGTCAAATTACCTGCACGAATAAAACAGCGCTGACATACATCACATTGGTAGGGTTTTTCACCAGTGTGGTGAAAACTATGTTTTTTCAGATTACTCTTTCGACTAAAACTACGCAGACATACATCACATTTGTAAAGTTTTTGAACAGTGTGCTGCAGACTATGTGTTTTTAAATTACCCTTTTGTCTAAAACTACGCTGACATATATCACATTTGTAAGGTTTTTCACCAGTGTGCTTCAGACTATGTTTTTTCAAATTACCCTTTTGGCTAAAACTACGCTGACATATATCACATTTGTAAGGTTTTTCACCAGTGTGCTTCAGATTATGTTTTTTCAAATTACCCTTTTGGCTAAAACTACGCAGACATAGATACTAGAACTACGCACACATTTGTAAGGCTTTTCACCAGTGTGCTGCAGAGAATGCAATTTCAAATGAACTTTTTGACTAAAACTGCGCTGACATATATCACATTTGTAAGGTTTTTCACCAGTGTGCTTCAGACTATGTCTTTTCAAACTACTCTGTTCACTAAAACTGCGCTGACATACATCACATCTGTAAGGCTTTTCACCAGTGTGCAATCGACTATGTATTTTCAACTTATTCACGTTATAACAACTGTACTGACATACATCACGTTTGTAAGGTTTTTCACCAGTGTGCCGCAGACTATGCAATTTCAAACCATCTTTGCGACTAAAATTGCGCTGACATACATCACATTTGTAAGGTTTTTCACCAGTGTGCTTCAGAGCATGTTTTTTCAAATAACTCTGTAGACTAAAACTGCGCTGACATACATCACATTTGTAAGGTTTTTCACCAGTGTGCAGCAGAATATGGTTTTTCAAAACACTCTTTCGCCTAAAACTGCGCTGACATACGTCACATGTGAAGAGGTTTTCATCAGTGTGAATTCTCAAATTAGAATATTGACTAAAACTCCTCTGGGATGTGGTGATTGTAGATTCTTTGATTTTAGCAACAGATTCGGACGTACTAGTTTTAGTTATCCGGATAATTTTCGCGTCTGAATGTATATTCATCGTTTGCTTGGCTGGAACTGTATCTTCTAGTTTTCTTTTTAATGTTTTTACGCCGGCCGCTCCTGTGTTAGCAATAAAGACAACTTATAGTAGCTTACTAATTTATTGTACTTTAGGGGATGCAAATAAATCAAAATAATATACATTATGTATAATTTATTTTTGACTTTAACATAGCGACAAAAATAAGGATTTAAGAGCGAGCAATGCCAACTTGAACATTTTACCACCACGCCTCAGATAAATATTCTTTTTAATTTCCACTTTGTTGAACTATGCATAAGGGCTTCCCGGTGTTCTCGGTCTCGGAGGGTGTGTGGTAGTCTCGAAGATTTTTAGTAATTTTGAGATTCGAGTGATATTATCGGTCCCGGGAAAAATGAGAGTACAGACTAAGGCTTTCAACCCGAGAGTTTCGACCTCGAAAATATAGAGTTGAAATATTGAGATTCGAGACTGCTACCTTCAGTCACGGGAACAACGATACGTTTGAGACCGGCGTAGATTTTTGAGATCTACTAAACGGCACTGCACTGTACGACGAAACACTTCATAGCACATACAGTTTTGAATATTTGCTTTTATAAATTGGATTTCCAGTCACACCGTTAAATTTTGGTCGTTTTAATCCCGCGGAGGGTCGATTCGGTACATGAAACACTATCGATTTATAAAGATAAAAATAAAGTACTTTTTTACTAAAACTTGAATTAATATACGCATGTACGAAATTAATTTCTTTAAGTAAACGAGTCAATGACCGTGTAGGGAGTTGTCGGTCGTTGCGTACTAACTACCTAAAGTTCATTGGCCTCGATCAGCTGACATTTATTTAAAGAAATCAATTTCGTACAGGAGTAAATGAATTCGAGTTTAAAAAAAAGTACTTTAGTTTTCATTTTTATCTTTACAAATCGATTGGGTTTCATGTACCGAATCTCAAATCGACCCTCCGCGGGATTAAAACAACCATAATTTAAAGTGTATATGAGATGTCTATTTCATGCTAAAGTCAGTCTTTTGAATTATACAAACAGAGAGGATTGTATTGATGGTTTTTATGAATATAATTCAGTAAAGCCACATTTGTTACGGCTGTAAGTCAAATTTAACGAATATAGAACTCGACACTGACCTGCAAAAACTGATCGGAAGTCGGTGTTTAATAACGAAGAGACTAAACTATTATAGAAACACCTGTAGCATACACGATCATAACAAACATACAAACATACACACGCACAACCATACAACCACACTCACACACTGTCAAACATCTGTCGTCTCGTTCCTACACTCCACGCAGGGTGTGGGGTGGGAGGGGTCAGTCTGCGTCCCACCGCCGCAGAGTGAAGACGTGTTCTAGTGAGGATAGCGAGCCGATATATAAACTTAGCAAATGGTTCATTACATTATCATACATAGTTATTTCATTGTAGATTAGTGTCTACTACAACACCGACTTCCGAAGTTATTTTGCTCTTTTTTGTGTTTTTGTCATTGAAGTCGGTTGTATTTTTTTTGTAAAAATATTTTTATTTCACACTTTTTAGTTGCAGTACCCCTCAGTCATACTTAAACAGATACCTTCCGCCATTTGGTTCCATCATCAAATCATCAAGACAATTCTAATTATACCAAACACCGCTAGGATACACGGAATTATTACAGAATTCCGGTTCTTACATACATTCCGGTTTCATCATCAGGTCAGTTCTATGTATCCCTTCTTCCTTCAGTCACTCACCTACTACATGTATAGACAAAGCACTACTTGTTACGAAAGTTCTGCTATGATTTTTTGAAGAGCTCCGTTCTATATCTTCGAAGTTTATCATTAGATCAAAACAAAATTTCTATGGAACCAACTCGGGAGTATAATCTTTCAATCAAAACAAAAATTTTCATAATCGCTCTACAATTGACCGAAATATCGGCGAACAAACATATTCAAACGACAGTTCTGCTATGATTTTTTGAAGAGTTTCGTCCTACAACTTCGAAGTTCATCATCAGATCAATAAGATATTTTTATGGGACCAATTCGGAAATAAAATCTTTCAATCAAAACAAGTTTTTTCGAAATCGGTCCACAATTGACCGAGATATCGGTGAACATACATAAAAAAAAAAAAATACATACAGCAGAACCTCCTCCTTTTCGAAGTCGGTTAAAAATGCAAAAAAATTGACAAAGTATAGAGAATAATAAATAAAGACGTCAGAATGGGTTCGGCTGAGGTAAAGTATGCTCACCGTGTCATCCAAACGTTCATCACAATGGTGACACCCGGGCGGTTCCTCTGCCTTAAGCCGATTCAGGAACCTCCCGAACTTGCTATGTTCGGTGAGGACCTGCGTCATGCGGAAGGTGAGGACGTCGTTCCACCATTCCTCAAAGAGGGGCCATACTGCCGATTATGTCGTGCTTAGCCAGTGCTAAGCACGACATAATCGGCAGTACTTTCAACCCAGTGGTTGCGACAGTCGTTGTGGTATTTCATTGAGACAATGAGATCTCGAGAGCAATGGTGGCCGAGTGGTAGCGTCCTTACGAGTTGTAGGTCTCGTGTTCAAACTCGGCCAGGCGCATTACTTTGTGTAATTTATTTCATCACCACTGCTCTCAAAACGGTGAAGGAAAACATCGTGAAGACATGTCCTAGAACTAAAAATTCGAAGACATGTGACATTCACCAACCCGCACTGGGCCCACGTGGTGGATTACGGCCCATTCCCTCTCCTAGAGAGGAGGCCTATGTCCCAGCAGTGGGAACATTAAAAGGCTGATGATGATGATGATGAATGAGATCTCGCCAGAACTCTGTTCGCCATGTCACGACTTGCCGCGGCAGCGGAGTTTCGCCCCAGCGTTGCATCTCCATGCGAAGTAAAACATAGGATACATTGTTTTGTTACTGAATTCCGTCACCTCACTTTCCTGCTCCATCATCAGATAAGTTCAATGACATATCCAAAGTGCATCTCATGACAATTCTAATAAGCCTAAACAGGTCTAGGTTAATTTATTACGAAGTTCCGGTGCCTACCTTCCAACATCATCAGATCATTTCGATATACCCCCTCTGTGTTTCTCATGATAGTCATTGACTACATTTGTCAACAAAGCAATTTTACTTGATACGACAGTTCTGCTATGTTCATATGAAGACAGCTGTTCTGAAGACTTGTATAAGTAATGCGATTGTTGCATTGCGCGTCATATAACCCAACCGCGTCATGTAGCATTACACATGACTCGACGAAACTAAGCATGACACATGACACTCAAACATGACGCGCGGTAGCTAGTCCGAGTTCACCTCGTATGCGAGAGAGGAGGAGCATGCCCGAAATATAACTAAACTTCGTCGTAATAACGTTCGTCACAATACAGTATCTCATCATACCATAACTAGCTATCTCATATCATGTAATAATGTATATATTTCATTACAATAATTATTACGGGTGGCGCTTCATTATGCGTCATGTTTGGAGTCATGGTGTAATGCAACAATACTTGGTACTAAATGTAATGACATATTACATCACTTGAAAACGCACTGTTTTGTGCATGTCTAGTTCTGTCTGTGTGGATCAATTCGGGTGCAGACTCTTTCAAATAAAAATATATCATTCAAAATCTGTCTACATATGTGACCATGAAATCAGTGACCAATTATCTTTTGGTATATTTAGTTGCATATGTTTTTTCTGCAATGGAATTTAATGTGGTACCCGTAATAACAATTTTATTAAAGTACGAATCGAATACTTTACAATGGGCCACAACTCTGTTGGCCCAATTTGTGGACCTGGTCCTTTGAATTTGGAATCTATCATTCTATTCATTATACACCGTTATATTTTTTGTCGTTTTTATCCCGCGGAGGGTCGATTCGGTACATGAAAAACTGTCGATTTCTGAAGAAAAAACTAAAATATAAAGTAATTTTTTTCAAAAACTCGAATTAATATACGCTTATACGAAATTAATTTCTTTAAGTAACTTTCCGTTTAGGAACGACCAAATTTTTCTTTTCTTTGTAACCAAGACGTTATTTTTGTTTAAAAGTCACATTATTCTCTATCAGAACAACACAACAGACACCAAGATTTGGTATAAAAACGTGATTTTTATTTAGAAGTAACATTAAGTTTGCAAGAAATATGTAAATATAACTTACCGTAGTATTACTTCGTCACTATTCACAAATGCGCAAGTCGGCTGTCAACACACTACAGTCAAAATGAGACGTTACATTTCAAGCAAACTGACCAAAAACGCGAAATAATAAAACATAACCCCCTCCCCCCTCAAAACGATGAAAAAGCTAGAACTACATTAGACCGACGCACACGTGTAACACGCCCGATTTGTACGTAGAACGAAGTCGCGTGGCGTAGATCAAGTGTAGCTCTACAAGTCTAGTTTCCATATAAAATGTATGGAGACCGACGCGCCCAGATCGGCATGTGTGGCACACGTATGCGCAGTGTAGTTCTACCTAAAGCTAGAACTACATTAGACCGACACATACGTGTAACACACGTGATTTGTACGCAGAACGACGTCACGTGTCGTGTAACAAGTGTAGCTCTACAAGTCTAGTGTCCATATAAAATGTATGGAGACCGACGCGCCCAGACCGGCGTGTGTGCTCACGTGTACGCAGTGTAGTTCCATCTTAAATATGCGATTGTCACCGTTTTGACTGCGAAAATAAAGTCGAATATTGCAGTTTTTTCTACCCTGTTACAAAAATTGCAGAAAATTAAAATTATGCAGGCATTTCGTTCCGAAACGTGCAGAAGTACAATGTCTTAAAGATACTTCGCGTAGGGCGAACAGTACCTCTACCATTAGTTTTAAGCAATAGTATTCGTCGCTACTCGATATCGACGCCGTAAATATTTTGTATGGCAAATTTTGCAGCGCCTCTAGCGGTCACTTGCAGAACCAAAATTTGCCATACAAAATATTTACGGCGTCGATATCGAGTAGCGACGAATACTATTGCTTAAAACTCATGGTAGAGGTACAGCTCGCATATAACTCTAGTGGACAGTATTTACCCACACACATGAACACTTACTTTGAGTCACACAGGCTCTTCCTCTCTCCGCTTCAGTCTTCATCTCCATCAGAGGCACATCATCTTCTGAATCTGAATCAGAGTCGTGTGCTGGTTTATCTTCTATACTTGGGTCTCTTTTGTCTGGAATTTCCAGTTCTAGTTCTGCAAGCAAACTAAATTACTCAAGCAAGCGCCACTAGATGGTAAGTTGTTACTAGCGCGTATGAATATCTGCAATACCAGGGGTACCCCAGCCCCCCTAGCTCTTTAGGTTGGCTACGCCTCCAATTCCTTTATTCTGACGTGGTCACAACAAAATAATTGGAGGCGTGGCCGTTTTCAAGCGTTCGGCGTTAACCAGTAGGCCCCAGTAGACTTCGGCCCTGCTGGGGTCGGACCGGTCTGTTACCGGACGGACGGACAGCGAGCTACCCATTGCCCACCGTCCGCAAGCCCACGCCTACGGTGGCTGAAAATCGGGATCGGAATCCCGGAGGTGGCGGCAGGTAAAAGGTATGTGAAGATTGTTTACATTTAATTAAGTACCTAACTAGAGTATAGATATTATACGAGCAGTGGTGGCCGAGTGTTAACGGCCCCGACTTACGACTTGTAGGTCGCGGGTTCAAACCCAGCCAGGCGCATTACTTTGTGTAATTTATTTCATCACCACTGCTCTCAAAACAGTAAAGGAAAATATCGTGAGGAAACCGACATGTCATAGAACCACAAATTCGAAGACATGTGACATCCACCAAACCACACTGGCCCGCCATTGTGAATAAGAGCCCATTCCCTTTCCTAGAGACGAGGCCTGAGTCCCAGCAGTGGGAACATTACTAAGCTGATTATGCTGTATGCTATGCTATAGGTATAACACACCATTCAATTTTGATCGTTTTAATCCCGTAGTGGGTCGATCCAGTACATGAAACATTAGATTTGTAAAGATCAGACAAGAAATTAATTTCTTTAATTAAACATCAGCTGGGCGAGTTCAATGACCTGTAGGTAGTTACTATGCAATGACCGACCACTACCTATAAGGTGTTTGCCATCACATCCTATAATACTTACTCTCCATCTCCCTGGCTCCCAGGTTCTTGGTTAACTGTTCTTCCTCTATTTTAATCTCCATTACAAGTTGTTCTTCTTCAGACTCTGATTCAGAATGGTGTGCTTCTACATCTGGATGACTATTGTGCAGTTTTTCGGGGTCAAGTTCTGTAATAAAACAATCATAAGATTAAAAATTGGTTTTCTTTTGCTGAAAATAATCACTAGAAGAGAGTAGTATCAGGTTCTTCTGAAGAAATTAAAATAAAATAATAATATAATATAATATTCCACAACTATCACACAACGTCGACTAGGCCCAGGCAAAGCAGAGCTTGTGTTATGGGTACTAGACAACTGATAAACATACTTGTATATTTCTAAATACTAGATAAATTACACCCAGACACAGAACAAATGATCGTGCTCATCACACAAACATTTGTCCTGGGTGGGAATCAAACCCACGACCTCCGGCTTAGCAGTCAGGGCCACTAACTACTAGACCAACAGGCCAGTCAAAATATTCTTCAACTTTCACACTGACTGTGTTATCTAGTCCCAAACTAAACAGAGCTTGTGCTGTGAGTACTAGACAACTTCTTCTTCTTCCTGCCCTTATCCCATATTACTTGGGGTCGGCGCAACACATTTTTTTCTTCCACTCTATCCTGTCACCCGTCACACTATCACTAACTGCCTTTTCTTTCATATCACTCCTCACACAATCCATCCATCTCTTATTCGGCCTCCCTCTTCCTCTCCATCCATCTACGTGTAAACTCAGAACTCTTTTAGTAACATGCGTTTCATCTCTCCTCTTCACATGACCATACCAAGACAAACGATTTCCTTTCAACTTTTCAGTCACTGGCGGCACTTTCAAACCGGTACTAGACATACAAATGATCATACTCATCACACAAACATTTGTCTTAGGTGGGAATCGAACCCACGACATCTGGCATAGCAGCCAGGGTCACTAACTACTAGACCAGCAGGACAGCCAATTAAATATGTTTATTGCTTTATCAATAATTTCTTTTACTCGATTTCCAAATAGATTTTACTGATACGCTTCTTTATAAACCAAAGGTCTCATGAAAAAACTAATTCAAATGTTTACCTTCACTAAGATGTGCCGTCTGTAACTTGGCATCATCTTGTTCCTCACAAACAGCTGCTAGTTCCTGTTTGACAGCATCGCTTGCTATTTGACAATCATCTAATATACTTATGTTCTCTATTGGAGTTATAATAAACCCGCCAACAAATTCCAAGTGTCCTCGGTTTGTTAAAGGTTTTTGCTGAAACAACATTTATTATAAAAAAAAAATTGAGGAAAAGAATCCTGATGATTAGTAATTTCAAAATAGTTGCCAGGTAGAATATCTCTACTTTTAAATGCCAGGGCTTTAGTTATTATGAATCATGTATTTTCAGTTGATTTTATGAATTGAAGACAGAAATATAAAAAACACCTTTGAAAATTAGTAAACATTTGAATATGCAATTCATGTTTCAATGTTTCATTTTAAGATTCAGGGAATAAATAAAATACATAAAGTTTTAAGTAAAGAGAATACTTATCCAATCGTGATTCCCTCACCTCATAGTCCTCACTCAACATCTGAGCTAACAGCTCCTCAGCTTCCACACACTTTCTCTGCAGCTGGCAGCATTGCTTGAGTCTAGTGCAGCAGAACAAACAAGCGAGCATCGGCTTACGGTCTTCAGTTACAAACTGCAACAAATATACTTGTATACTACTTTGGTTTGTATTTATGGATCCTAAGTAAAATTGTTTTTAAATATACACTTACTGGAACATCAGTCAGCTTCTCATACATCTCCTGCAGGCTCTTGTTGGTAACCACACACATGCGAACATTCTCAAGTAAACATATTCTGCACATTGACAGTTTTTCCATGGTATTTTGTATATTTAACGATCTATTAACAATAAACGTTTGATTTAATTAACATTTCAGTTTAACAGCTTATATGTATCGTGTGCACTTCCTCCGTGGACCTCAACAAGACAACCTCAACACCTCAACTTTCAACGTCCTGTCGGTGGTATGGTAAAGATAAAAATCTGAATTCTGAGGTGTTACACAGCCAGATAGCGAAATGTCCTTCTCGTAGTGAGTCCATTAATTAACTCAATATATTTATAAGTTTTACTATTGTATTTGTTAATATTCGTTAAAAGTAACTTCAACTCTTAAAGCCTTTGTGGAAGAAACACTGCAATTTTCAAATAATATACCGCTACGCTACCTAATAAATCTCTTCAATGAATGACAGATAGAGTTGTGACTGATATATTAGTATTCGCTAAGATATTAGTGATATTCAATGGATTCATGTATTAGTATTCCGACTAACTCTGATATGCTAATATTTGATATTCACATATTATTTAAGGATCATTCAACACAAGTCGAATATTATAATGAAAACGTACTCTGTAAATATTATATCACTCGGGATTCATTCGATTACCGCGGATCATTTATTCACTCATTATTAAAGCAATATCATATTAGATACTATCTCAAAAGTAATATCTGTTTATCGAATACAAATACAGCAGTGATATCTATCTATGTATTCCATCATTTTCAGATAGCAAATATTACTAATACTCAAATATTAGTTTAAATATTACAATATTATTTGACGAATATATTCATATTAGTATTATTAGCTAATACTGACAAATATCGGTATTAACCCATCTTTAATAACAGATGATTTTGATGTTGTCAGTTGTCACTGTCACCTGCCAATCGCCCATTTTTTTCTTTTTCTATTTACCCCTTACGGGAGGCTATAGTCGTTAGACCATATCGTCTAATCTTTCGTCCAAGTTTTCTTGCATGAATATTCATATTATTCACATTAAAAGGCGGGTGCAACACATTCTACTCGTAATATTTTTGTAGTATTTGGCAGCATATGTATCGAGGCAGACTCAAGGGCGTCGCTAAGGGGGGGCAGGGGGCCTACGGCCCCCACCTAGAGGCCTGCTTTACAGCTTCAGAGCCTAGTTTAGGCACCAGTCTCCCACAATATAGTGCCCATCCTATATGTTACCGTAGATATAAGGCTAGCAATTAGGAGTTATATTGTGGAGAAAATAAAATTTTATTATTATTTAAAAAAAACCTTTTTATTATTCTCTATACATCCAATAGCCATCCATTTAACTCGAAGCCACTGAATTTTACTCGCCCAAAAACTCCCTCAATGGGCTCAATGGATGTTAATGTTTTTTTTTTCTAGTTATTATAACATAACGCATAGTCTTTTGTCCATGTGGCTGACACGATATATTCTTTATAATATAAAGAATACATATATCCGTATTTGTCCGTACAAAGGCCTGTCAATATTATAAACACCCCGCGTTCTGAGTCACAATAACACGACACGATAACATCGCATCGTTTACCAGGATTTAGTTGTCAAGTTTCGTTACATAAACACGAGTGGTAATGTATTTTGAATTCTTTTGCATCACGTAGCGTGTCACTACGCCTTCGTAGACCAATGCTAAATTCTAAATTAATTTTCCTTTAATAGCGCGTCACTAACGGCGCATTCACGACCTTGCCGCTCTGAGCGGCAGCGGCGCTTGGTGGCGGCGAGCAGTAAAATCAAATATTTTCCTTTTGATTTTACCGCTCACAACGGCGTCGTGAACGGGGGTAACAGTGTATTGCGTGCCGCTATGGCCGCTATAAGCGGCGTCGACCAATCACCTAACGATACAGCTTCACTCGCCGCTAAGACCGAAGTCGTGAATAGGACCTAACTCGCTGCAAAGAGCCCGCAGGGCGCGGCGGCATGTGTAATGTTGCCAACCTTAATGTCTCTAATATTATTAAAAACGCGGAATATAAGTTGAACCAAAATGGTGATCGACCTCGGCAGTGCAGTATCAGATTTTCGTGTCTCAAGGCTGCGAGGTTGCGCGTAACGGTTCAACTTATTTGCTACGTACTATAACTCAAACAATGCCCAAGAGTAGGCTTCGACCCTGCTGGGCCCCTACAGTTTCGGCAATGTATTCTTGGTATAAGATTTGGATAAACCCCTTAAAAATGAGGTCATGTCTATTGTAAGCGGTGCTACAAAAAAAAAACAGTAAAATCGGATATGTATGTACTTTAAATCACTTTTTTTATCCTGTGAAGGGTCAATTCGGTACATGAAATACTATAGATTTGTAAAGAGAAAATTAAAAAATAAAGTTTTTTTTTTTTAAACTCGAATTAATTTACGCATGTTCGAAATCAATTTCTTTAAGTTGATGCTTCAGGGATACGGGTTTAGTGCAACAGAAAAAACTAGCGTGAGTTGAAAGCACGTTTATTATACAAAACAATATGAAGGGATTGATCGGACGTGCGCAATCATTTGTGTTTGGTAGCAGACTAGAGAGGGGCCCACAATTTTTTTTATTTTTTATTTATTTTCAATTATCACAACACCGTCTAGTCCCAATTTAAGCTAAGAAGAGCTTGTGTTATGGGTACCAGACAGCTGATAAACATACTTATATATTTCTAAATACATACATATGTATTATAGATAAATAACACCCAGACACAGAACAAATGATTGTGCTCATCGCACAAACATTTGTCCTGGGTGGGGATCGAACCCACGACCTCCGGCATAGCAGTGAGGGCCACTAACCACTAGACCAACAGGCCAGTCAAAACACAACAATAAAATTGAACGAATTCGAAAATTTCTATGATGTGACCAGTATGTCAGCGTGTCCCACCTCCCACCCTTTAGTGTAGGATAGCGCACACTACGAACAATAGGACTGGAGCAGTAACCTGATAGTTTCGTTTCAAAATAAAGCTGGCTGGTACATTTGACACAACTATACTGATTTTATTAAGATAAAAATGAATTGTTTTGTTCGATATTGTCAAACGCCTTAGTAAAATCAGTGTAAATCATATCTACAGGCGACCCACGGTCTACGGTATCGACTAAAACTGATACAAAACACGCAAGACTGGTTGTTGGACATGCCACTTATATTAGAATTATGCCCGCCCTTGAGGGTTTACTTACTAGAATGTTTTCTAAAATGTCTTTTTTAGTATTTTTATTAAGGAAACAGCACTGACATACATCACATTGTTAGAGTTTTTCACCAGAATGTTGTCTTAAATGTAAGTTCAAATTACTTTGACAAATAAAACGGCGCTGACATATATAACATCGATAGGGTTTTTCCTCAGAATGTTTTTTTAAATGTGCGGTCAAATAACCTTTATAAGTAAAACAGCGCTGACATATATCACATTGGTAGGGTTTCTCACCAGAATGTTTTCTTAAATGTACTATCATATCACTCTCACTAATAAAAATACGCTCACATACATCACATTTGTAAAATTTTTTACCAGTGTACTGCAGACCATGTATAAGACCATGTGTTTTCAAATGACTTTTTTGACTAAAACTGCGCGGACATAGATCACATTTATAAGGTTTTTCACCAGTGTGCTTCCAACTATGGCTTTTCAAATTACCGTTTGAACGAAAACTAAGCTGACATAAGTCACATTTATAAGGTTTTTCGCCAGTATGCTGCCGACTATGCTTTGTCAAATTACTTTTTTGACTAAAACTGCGCTGACATACGTCACATTTATAAGGTTTTTCGCCAGTGTGCCTCCGACTATGGTATCTCAAAGTACTCCTTAGACTAAAACTGCGCTGACAAATATCACAAGTGAAGGGCTTATCATCAGTGTTATTTCGAGTATGTTGTATTAAATTAGAAGATTGACTAAGACTACTTTGGAATGTGCTAGTGACAGGCTCTTTGATCTTAGCAACAGGCTCGGATGTACTAGTTTCAGTTGTCCGGATAATTTCGGAGTCTGGCAGTACATTCATCGTTTGCTTGGCTGGAGCTGTATCTTCTAGTTTCCTTTTTAGTTTCGATTTCTTCGCGCCGGCCGCCCCTGTGTTAACAATATATTCAATAATTTGTAGTAGTTTATCAGATGCACACGAATCATAATAATACATACACCGTTAAATTTTTAATCACGTGGAAGGTCGATTCGGTCCATGAAACACTATCAATTCGTCAAGAGAAAATTAAAAAATAAAGTACTTTTTTTTTAAACTGGAATTTATTTACGCATGTACGAAATCAATTTCTTCAAGTTAACGTCAGCTGAGCGAGGCCAATGAACTGTAGGTAGTATGTACGCAACCCCCGACAACTACCTACAAGGTCATTGACTCTTTTATTTAAAGAAATTAATTTCGTACATGCGTATATTAATTTATTATATTTTTTTAATTGTATTTTAGTAATTTATTTTTTAATTTTATCTTTCCCAAATAGACCCTCCACGGGATTAAAACGACCAAAATTTTATGGTGTGTAGATTACGTATAGTTTATTTTTGGACTTAAACATAGCCTGAGAAATAAGTTTTTCCACCAGGCCTCTTTTTAATTGCTATTTTGTTAAACTATGCAGTAGGACTTCCATGCCGGGGATCTCGGTTTCAGAGATTAGGAAAGCCTGGATTTCTTTTGCATTTTTGAGTTCTAGAGTAACATTATTTTGAGATTTTTTAAGTGCTAACTTATTATGGATGTAATAATCTGAAATAAATAATAATAATTATTATTATTAATACTGGTCCCGGGTAAGAGACTTCTTCATTTCTTTTGAGTTTGTTTTGTTGTTTCGCCTGCGCTCCTTCTCCAATGGCATCTTGAGTGTGTTTTCTGACCGGTTGGACTCTCCCCTCTTGCAAAGGTGGATAAAGTATCCAGACACACTTTTCTAAATAAATTGATGAACCATTGAACTATTCCTACTAGGGATGTTAGGATATTCGCATCCGCATCCGCAAATGCGGAATATCCGCATCAATTCTGACATCTGCATCAGTATTAATCCGCATCAAAGTAATGCGTATTTTTAGCGAATGCGGATTTATAACTGTAACAGGTAAATGACACGTAAAGTAAGTAAACCACTCTTTTGTCCCCAAAAGAGTGGCACGTGCGTGTGTAAAGTAAGTAAGCGGGGTGCGTGCATGAGGCGCGTCGTTGGTGGACGGTTATTCGTCAATCAAAATTTTGACTGTGGCAAAACTGACAGTAAAACCTATCGTGTAATGGGCGCCTTAAAGATACTGCACGCAGGGTATGCAGCTCGTGTATAACGCTAGTGGACAGTGTTTGCCCACACACATGTACACTTACTTTGAGTCACACTGGCTCTTCGCTTCCTCTTTGATACTCCTTGACCTCCCTCCGCCTGAGTCTTAATCTCCAACAGAGGTACATCATCTTCTGAATCTGACTCAGAGTCGTGTGCTGGTATATCTTCAACACCTGGATGGCTTTTGTCTGGGTTTTCCAGTTCTAGCTCTGCAAGCAAACGCCAACGCAGGTTTTTATGTCACAAAGTGTTGTTCAAGCAAGCAACCACTTGATGGTAAGTGGTCACGAGCGCTTTTGAATATCGGCAATACCAGGGGTAGGTACCCCAGGTGCGTCAGCCTCAGGCCCCATGCCTAGGAGAAAATACATTTACTTATTATGAGAACGGCGCAAGTGAAGAGTAATTTTGTAATAATAAATCCCCAAGTAATAAACAAATAGGCTTTTTAAACACCCGACGGAAAAGAAGGATGTTATAAGTGTGACCTGTCTGTCTGTGTGTCTGTCCGTGGCAACGTAGCACCCAAACGAATGGACCGATTTTGATGGGGTTTTTATTATTTGAAAGCTGGCTTAATCAAGATGGTTCTTAGCTACAATTTATGACCCTCCGCGGCATTAAAACGACCAAAATTTAACGGTATATATAATACTTACTCTTCGTTTTCCTGACTCTCATGTGCTCATATAACACATTTTCTTCTCCCTCTACTTGAATCTCCACTACAAGTTGTTCTTCTTCAGACTCTGATTCAGAATTGTGTGCTTCTACATCTGGATGACTGTTGTGCAGAGTTTTAGGATCAAGTTCTGTAATAAAAGTTACCTTGTTGAAATTCATTCACACAACGCCGTCTAGTCCCAGTCCCAGCAGAGCTTGGGTTATGAGTACTAGACAACTGATAAACATACTTAAATATTTCTAAATACATACATAGTAAAGATAAATTACACCCAGACACAGAACAAATGATTGTGCTCATCACACAAACATTTGTCGTGAGTGGGGATCGAATCCACGACCTCCGGCATAGCAGTCAGGATCACTAACCACTAGACTGCATGTTAAAATAATTACCTTCACTTAGATGTGCCGACAGTTACACATATTATTGAAACTTGTTCTTTTATTAAAGAAAATAATTTTTGAAAAGGAGGCCTTCTAATGCTACGTCTTCCGGTACGTGGTCGCCATTCCCGAAGCTTACAGCAAGGTACTATAAGGCTAAATAGTTTTTACTGACAGGTACCTACACTATCATCAAGTGCCATATCGACGCTGTAGAATGATAACCTCGTATATCCAGAAATCCAAACTTCAAAGGAACAAAAAGGCGGTTAATTTTATCAATGTTTAAAATATTTTTATGTGCTTTTGCCTCATGTTTTGAATGATAAAAAGGAGCTATTTATGTTATTAACCAATGCTGTAATTAACTATATTATGCCAGAGAAATTACATAAGGAATTTTCTATCCCTACATAAAAATACAATTTTCGACATACAAGGTATTCAATTTACAGCGACGATATTTATATGTCGGATCCGGCGTTGATTTGTTGACAACAAAACCAGGCACGCCATCTAGTGGCAACTAGAAGAAATAGAGGTGGCGGGCCTAGACAGAGTCAGGTGTTTCCGCTTTGGCTAAGAGCTTGGGGAGGGAGAATCCGCAGAGTACAGCGGACACTCTCAGCCAGGCCGTCACAGAGTCAAGACGTTCTGAAACTGTCCGTTTTGTTGTTTGTACCTACCTAATAACGGTGCACTGTACTGAAATGTATTGAGAACTAAACTGATTCAGTTCCTAACCGTTTTTATTCATTGCACAATACCCACGCAGGCCCACCTGTTAGATGATCAGAACTCGAACCATCCTGAACGAGCCGTCATATATTATTATGCTTCATTTTAAACCAGAAAATGCATAACAATAGAGGTTGAGCCACAGGAAAAAACTAATTAATATTACCTTTAGTTAGTTGTGCCGGATCTAACTCAACATCAGCTTGTTCCTCACAAACAGCTGGTAGTTCCTGTTTGATAGCATCGCTAGCTATTAGACAACCATCTACTATACTTATGGTCTCTGTTGGAGTTATAATAAACCCGCCAACAAATCCCAAGTGTTCTCGGTTTGTTAAAGGTTTTTGCTGAAACAAAATCAATTTTTAAAAAGAATCCTGACGATCAGTTACTTTAAACATGGTATTGTTAGGTTTAACACTCCTTTTATGTTTAAGTTACTTATACAAATCATAATGTACAAAATGCTGGGCTTTTGTTCATGATTCCATCACCTCGTAGTCCTCACTCAACATCTGAGCTAACAGCTCCTCAGCTTCCACACACTTTCTCTGCAGTTGGCAGCATTGCTTGAGTCTAGTGCAGCAGAACAAACAAGCGACCAACGGCTTACGGTCTTCAGCTACAAACTGCAACAAATGTACTTATATACTATTTTGTGTCTTTATAAAAGAATCCTATGTAGAATTCTTTTAAATCTTAAATAATTTGTTTATTTTAATATACTTACTGGAACATTAGCCAGCTTCAAATACATCACCTGCAGACTCTTGTCGGTAACCACACACATGCGAACATTCTCCACTAAACATATCCTACACATTGACAGTTTTTCCATAATATTTTGTATACTTAATAATCTATTAACAACAAACTTTTTAATTTGATTTTATTAATATTTAAGAATATTTTGAAATGTTATTATATTCTGGACTTATCTAGTAATCGTTGAAAGCTTGTATGGTGTGCACTTCCTTCGTGGACCTCAACAATACAAAGCTTGGCTTGAGCCGATCTTTGATACTGCATATCCAGAAGAAGACACAACAACAAAAAGCAAAACTTTTTCAGTAAAAGCCTGAACCTGAACCTGAACAGAAGTTTTTGTTATTATTTTGTTGTCACTCATCTGTCATTGTTTGTCAAAGTACCCCGCGTTCCGAGTAACGATAACTTGGCATTTCATCGAAGTTAATGAATCAGCAACAATACGAGGCATATAAGTTAAACCTAAATAGCGACAGATTCTCGGAACTCAATTGAAATGTGGCAAAGCGGGAACTGCGTGTGATCATAGCAACGACGGCCGTTTAACTTATTTGCTGCGTCCTATAACAGATTTTTGGGTCTCAATCGGAGCGGGCGCTCAAAGTAGGTAATCATAGCCGGGCGCAACAACTAAATTACAAAATCTGTAGGTTCAACTAATTTGCATCGTACTACACTACCTGGTTAATATTTTTGGTTTGGATACTAAGACTTTCGCATGATTATGATTTCAATAGAGTTTATCATTAGAATATGGATGTTCATTTTCTAATTAAATGTTCTTTTGTAGAACTTAGCAGTAAATGATCAAGTAAATCCTCTCAGCAAACTTTGAGGTATTCATAGCTCCATTTTTACCAAATTTGCACGTTACAATTTTTATTTTTATTGATATAAACTAATGCTTGACTGGAATCCCTGTCACACTTTCATTAGACACATTTTTTTTTTTTTCGTAGTTCCTTGCTGACGCACTCACAATCATAACGATGTTATCGTGATTCGAAACGTGAGGTATTTTATTTTCGCGTTCCGAATTGCGTCAAAAGTAATTTTTGCGCGAATCCAACCAACGTGCAACGTCACATATAAATACATTTTGTTTCTATTTTTGGTCGGAAGAGCGATTTAATCGCTTTTGACGCAATTCGGAACGCGGGGTATATTTTAATTCGACTGAGGTTTTTGGCGGGAGTTTTTAGTGTGAAGTTCAATGGTTGTTTTAATTATTTGTAAATTGATTCCCAGTGGATATTGTGATTTGAAATTGATGTAGTTTTGTATCTTAAGTGTCAGTGCAACTGGACATTTTGTGAAATCATTGAAACCGGTGCGAGCTCGGTAAAATGGAGCTGAGAATTTTATTGTAGTTTTGGCTACATCAGCAAAGTTTATAGAGAAGGCTGACTCGATAGAAATCTATCGAGTCAGCCTCTGTTCAAAGAGAATTTAAGCACTACGTTTGATTTGCTGCCAAACAATATAAAAACATTTAAATGTTTTGTTCATTCAAGAAAACATGGACGAAAGACTAAGCGATATGGTCGAAAGATTATAGCCGAAATAGAAAAAACAAAATCGTTTGACAGGTGACAGAAAGTCATCCTTTCGTTCCGAAATGCGTCAAAACTGATAGTAGAGCGAATCCAACCAATGTGCAACGTCACAATTATTACTTAGTGGCCCGTATATTTTATGACTATTAAATTTGGTCGGATTCACGCTAAAATCGCTTTGACACAATTCAGAACGCGGGGTATTTATTTATGTTCGGCAATCGGCATCTAACACTTCAAAATATTCGCTAATGTTAATAAAATCAAAGTCAAACGTTTATTGTTAATAGATTATTTTAAAGAAAATACCATGGAAAAACTGTCAATGTGTAGGATATGTCTAGTGGAGAATGTTCGCATGTGTGTGGTTACCAACAAGAGCCTGCAGGAGATGTATGAGAAGCTGACTGATGTTCCAGTAAGTATATAAAACGCGCTTTAGTCGTGGAGTTGCGGATACCAGCCCGAAATACAATACAATACAAGTATATAAAAAAGAAATAATTGTAATTTTAAAGGAATTCTACTTAGGATTCTTAAATAACGACACCAAATAGTATACAAGAATTTTTTGTTGCAGTTTGTAACTGAAGACCGTAAGCCGATGCTCGCTTGTTTGTTCTGCTGCACTAGACTCAAGCAATGCTGCCAACTGCAGAGAAAGTGTGTGGAAGCTGAGGAGCTGTTAGCTCAGATGTTGAGTGAGGACTATGAGGTGAGTAAACCAGCATTTGATATAAATTATAATCTGTAAAAGTAATATGTTAACCATAAAAATATCATTTTTGAAGTTATTAATCATATTTTCATAACAAAATAAAATATTGATGAATGAAATATTATTCCAGCAGAACCCCTTAACAAACCGAGGACACTCGGAATTTGTTGGCGGGTTCATTATAACTCCAATAGAGAACATAAGTATAGTAGATGATTGTCAAATAGAAAGCGATGCTATCAAACAGGAACTACCAGCTGTTTGTGAGGAACATAATGATGTTGAGTTACAGCTGGCACATCACAGTGAAGGTAAAAATATTAGCAATGCTATCATCACATTTAATTTTTTCAGGAAAAAATAATTTCCAATAATATAACTGCTTTATTACAGAGCCTGACCCTGAAGATCTGTACATTAGTCATCCAGAAGTAGAAACACTCCATTCATCTGAATCTTTAGAACGTCAATTTGTAATGGAGATTAAAATAGAGGGACAAGAAGAATCTGAGTTATCTGAGAAACTAAGAGTCAGGGAGACAGAGAGTAAGTATTATCCGTTGAGATAGAGACAGTCCGTAGGCCGCTGTAAATACAACCTGGCGGAATAGAGTTTTATAGACCCAGTGGATACTCAGCGTAAATGCGGTGCCCCTGCTATTGTCTAGCCGACTCTAGCCATTGTATAAAAAGGGAAACCCCGTTAACACAATGGCGATTGGCCGAGGCTGGGCCCACATGTAAACGTAGCATAACGTATTGCACCTCCGCATGTTTGGGAACAGTATGTAATTTCAGAAATTTTTGTAAAAGCGACTTTAAAACTATGTTGAAAAAACAGCGATAATTGACCTTATATACTTATAAAAACGGTGACAGTCGCATGAATAACGTCATTTACATAATGATTGTTTCGCGTTTTTATTCAGTTAGCTTGAAACGTAACGTCTCATTTTGACTGTAGTGTGTTGACACCCGACTTGCGCATTTCTGAATAGTGACGAAGAGACTATGGTAAGTTATATTGACTTATGTACATACATATTTCTTTTAATATTTATTAATTTTTCTAATATTTATATTATTTATTGTTATTTTTTATTATTATTATTTATCTTGGTATTTGTCTTTTTTTGTATTTTTTTTTGTTGGTGGTTAAAATCATCCAATAACATCTCCCGCCCTTGGGCGGAGCGGGAGATAGTGTCAGACTCTTACTGACTAAAAACCTACCCCGTTCCATCATTGCTGTTGGAGCGTCATCATCATCAGCCTGTGTCAATCTACTGCTGGATAGGCACTTCTCATTTAAATTATAACGCCTGATGAATACCTCACAGCAGCAAGACGTCCAAACTCCTTTCATTAGTTTGTAATTTGTCCGGTCATAATGACATCGCACTTGTTCTAAAGACCTCAAACTGTTAACACCAAATAAATTTCTTTAACTTTGCATTGAGTATCCATAGTTTATTTGTTTCCGTAATATTCCTTTATTCTCGCACAATTGCCTTAGATACCAGGGCCGAGCCTTACTTTCAGAAGCAGACCCTTGGCCCCAGTAGGCTTTGACCATCTTGGTATTTGTCTGCTGTACATATTGTCTTTATAAATGACATAGAGTAAAACAAATGGGCGTAGTTACCGCCGTATCTGTATACGGGGCCCCCACCGTACAGGGGCCCCGTTTTAGACAAAAAAACGGAACATATTATCCGCAACCGTCTTATAGGTAAATAATATAATATAATAGGTTAATAGTATAAACCAAGCATTAGTAAAAAAACACCATTTGTTTTATACGGGGCTGCTGTGGTAATTTTGATACGGGGACTAGCTACGCGACTGAGTAAAATTTTTCTTTTCTTTGAAACCAAGACGTTATTTCTGTTTACAAGCGACATTATTCGCTACGGTACTGCATTTTTATATCACAAAGATATTTTATATGAGAAAACTAAAAAAAAGATAAATTCCAAATTCGAATGTTATATTATGTTTTTTTTTATTACGACTACTTATTTATGGCCAGACTTACTAATTCTGGCCATAATATATATTGTCATGGTTATTATTATTATTATACACCGTTAAATTTTGGTCGTTTTAATCCCGCGGTGGGTCTATTTGGTACACGAAATACTATCGATTTGTAAAGAGAAAATTAAAAAAATAAAGTGCTTTTTAACCGACTTCAAAAAAGGAGGTTTCTCAATTCAACTCAGTAAATATTCTTTTTTTATGGTTGTTCGCGCATATCTCCGTCATTTATGGACCGATTTGCAAATGTTTTTTTTCCTCGTAAAGGGTATGCTTCCAGATTGGGCCCATTTTTTTTTCAAAATCCAGTTCTGATGATGGGATCCATAAGCAATCGAGGGAACTCCTAAAATATTATAGGCAACCATATAGTGATTTTGGTATTTACAGTCAATAAGTAACATTTGATGAAGTGGAACTGATGAAGAGGACCAGAAATGGCCAACGCAACTTCATACTCACATAGGTATCATAATGACGACAGTTAAGCGACTTTGACTAATTATGTTGAAAATGGTATATTCAAAGTGACCTGATGATGATGATGGAGCCGTAAGATGGTCACCGGAACTCCGTAATAAATCAATGTATCCTAGCCGTGTTTGGGCTTCTTAGAATTGTCATGAGATGCACTTTGGCTATAAAATACTATTAAACTGATCTGATGATGGAGCTGGAAGGTGGAAGGTAAACACGAGAACTTCATAATAAAACAACGTGTCCTAGCACTGTTTGGGTTTATTGGAATTATCATGAGAAATAAGCACTCTGATTATAAGTGCATCGCAACTAAAAAGTTTGAAATAAAAAACTTTTTACACAAAAAAATAACCGACTTCATTGTTTTCGAAGAAGTACGGACAAATGACGCCGCCGGACCAAAATCCGCACCAAACAGTAACTTTTTGTAGATGCATTACCACCTGGTGAACCCCATGTGGGTTGTGGTCGTCCCATATACGGCAATTTTGCTTATTAACAAAACCATTAATCCAAAAATGCGAATGGCCATCGCTCAGATTCAGCCGGATCTATGCAGTAAAGTAATTGAAAATTGGAGCTCTGGGATCCGTGTCATATTTCATAAATAATGGCATAAATGGGCCTTTAAAATAAAAAAATAATTTCTTTAATATCTCACATACAGCTTGTTTTATTTAATTTCAAAACTGACCCGTCCTTGTTGAATAACCCTTTAGTTTAAAATCTGCAATTACAATCATCATCTTCCTGCCTCTTTCCGTTTTTATTTGAGGTCGGTGCAACACGTATTTTTCTTCCATTCTGTCCTGTCACTCGTCACGCTAAAACTATCTTCCTTTTCTTTTCTCACACAATCCATCCATCTCCTCTTTGGCCTCCCTCTCCCTCTCCATCTATCCACATGTAAACTTATAATTCTTCTCTTTTAGTAACATGCTTTCCCTCCTTCCTCTTCACATGAACATACCAAAACAAACGATTTTCTTTCAGTTTTCAATCTGCAAAACGCAGCGCTGCCGCACCGATGAATATGCAAATAGGATACATTGAATTAACAATCTAATGTATAGGTACTTTAGGTTGACAATCCAATGTATCCTATTTGGGCGTTCGTCGTTGAGGCAGCGCTGCGTTTTCTTAGAGAATAGCACCACTGGTCGTGTATGGTCTATAATGTGTGCGCGCAATCTGTTTCCAAACTATAAGTACTACAGTCAACATAAATTACGCCTGACAAAAACTGAAATATACTTTAATGAAATTAGCTATTAATATAATGGAATGATGTTGTAAATATAGGGTTAGATAAATAGTAATGGCTTTTTATCTTAACCTTACCCAAATGAGTCACTTACATTAGAAGGATGTGTGGTGCTCGGCCTTAGTGCTTTAATGGTCACTGTTCTAACCTAACTTAATCCACATGATCGCTTCGCTCATGTTTTATAGAGCTATCCGCACATTTTCGGGATGCGGACAGCGTGCTACCCATTGCACGCCGTCCGCAAGCCCGCGCCTACGGTGGCCGGAAATCGGGATCAGAATCCCGGCGGCGGCTGGGGCGAGCGCCCCGTTGCCTCTGCCTGATGCGGTCGGCCTCCTCCTTTGCTAGCAGTACTGCTTCGCAGAAGGAGGCGACCGCCTGCTATCCCTCCTCACTATGGACCATGGCCTGAACCATTGATAAATGATTTTTGCAAATAGGTTGTCAAAAACACTTTTACACGTCAATTTTTTTTCGTCATTTTTAACTAGATGAGGCCGGTGTTTCCTAGCTGACTACCCTGAGAAGAAACACCGAAACAAACTCAGGGGTAAACAATTTCTGTAACGGTATCACCAGCAAAGTTCTCGATTGCCCAGGACTTTGGTTTAAATTGCCTTGTGAGATGTGTGTTCTTTTGAGATCCCCGGAGTTAATGTTTTAGTTCGTCAAAGTAAAAGTTTAAAAAAATCTGAGGCGTGGTGGTAAAGTATTCAAGCTTGTAAGGGGCTATTCAAGTATTACGTAAACACTATAGGGGGTGGGGAGGTCTTCAATTTGCTTATTTTTGATGACATGGGAGGTCTGAATAGACCTCCCATGTCATCAAATAAATAGATTACGTGAGCAGTTTTTTTTAAGAGAACAATCTCGATGTTCCAAAATCACACGAAAGTGAGTAGACACACATCACTGAGCAATGTTTACGTAAGCATGGGATGGCGGAGTGAGATCTTTGCTTAATTTTGCTGACGAGGGGGAGGGAGTGTTAATATTTGCAAACAATCTGCTTACGTAGCTTAGAGGCTGTGTTCAAATCGACAAAGAAACTGTAATCAATATTACATTGATTTATGGCACCCCCCAAATTACAATAACATTATTCATTAGATTTATCGTTATCACAGGAGCGGCCGACGTAAAGGAACCAACGTTAAAAAGAAAACTAGAAGATACAATTCCAACCAAGCGAACGATGAATGTACTATCAAACTCGAAAATTATCTGGACAGCTAAAACTAGTACGTCCGAATCTGTTGCTAAGATCAAAGAGCCTGTCACTACCACGTCCCAGAGTATTTTTAGTCAATCTTCTATTTTAATAAAACATACTCGAATACACACTGATGAAAACTCCTTTAAATGTGATATTTGTCAGCGCAGTTTTGATGATAAGAGTAATTTAGAGAAACATGTTCTAAAACACACTGGTGAAAACCCATTCAAATGTAACGTATGTCAGCGCAGTTTTAAACAAAAGAGTACCTTAAATGCACATCTTAGAAATCATTCTGGTAAAAAACCTTATAAATGTGATGTATGTCAACAAAGTTTTAATTATAAGAGTAATTTAAATGTAGGGGAACATGGGGCTCAATGGATCACTTTTTTTTCTAAAGGCATTTTCGGTTACATTTTTGATTTATTGACTGAGGTTTTTAATTCAATATATGAAAGCATGTTTAATAAATCAGGTTTTTTTTTCAAATGCTTGTTTTACAGTTTGGTTTATTTTATAAGATTTTTTTTTCTCATACAGGGAATTGATCCATTGTGGCCCATGAATGGGTCACAATGAATCAGAGTTTGAGTCACAGTGGATCGAATGGGGTACTATGAATCATAAGTGTTTAAAATAAAAGAAAAACACTTATAATTCATTTATTACAAATTAAATATAATTATCAGTCATTGCTTTAATCAATCTTCGTCGCAAAATCACAATATAAGTATATGTTAGATTAATAATATAGCAAATTATGAAACAAACAAAATCCGAAACTTCTACTCTTCTTCGGTCTTCTTCTTTACTGGAACTGTCAGTATATTAGACATTTCTTTTGATAGCAGCCTTAATCTGTATCTTAGCCTTTTTCTGCTTTAATTCTTCGACTCTTCTTTCAATTTCGGCCTTTTCTGGTGTATCTGTCGCAATCATGGTTTTTCCTTTTCGTCTAGCTGTTCGTCCACCTTTTCTAGGGGCAGCTTTTGGTAAACCACGAAACTCTAATGGAATAATAAATGTTCTGGATTGCATATGTAGGCCTCCAAATGTCGAAGGCATTAGCGTTTGGTCGCAGCATGAAGCAAAAGATGGGTTTACAGATAATTTATTAAGATCTGGAACAGAATGGAATAATTTTACTGGTGTGCAAGGTCACATGGGCTTGAGACGCAATAGAAGATATGGATTGTTCTGGCCGAGTGTCATTTAGAAATTAAATAGGGAGTTGAAAGCAGTTTTCAAGGGATGGATTGCTAGATGGTGTATTTTGAAGGTTAGTAATGAGGATTATGTTATCTTCGATTCCAGGTGGTTTCTTTAAAGATGGCAATATATATGGTGATTGACTTCTTGTTCTGTTCTTGTCATCATTCTCGTCGTTGCAGAAATTAATTTCTTGTTCTTTTTCGCCTGGATTTGGCATAAATTGACTGTCAGTATCTTCGCTTGGTGCGAAGTCAAGGACAATAAAAATATCTCCTTTAAATGGAAAAAATCCCGTAGCCTGAAATGCATTACATATGTTACCAATTTATGAAGACCAATCTCTGTTTTCTTTTGTCTATCACGTGGCACGTTGAGCTGTAAACAAGTAGTAATAGAACTTACTTTGAAACTCTAACCTTTTTGGGGAACAGTAGATCATGATCCAACGAACCCCATTACCACTTGATTCACTGTAACCTATTTACTAATAACGGAAATAATATTTTTAGCAAAATATCAATCGGTTATATCACACTGCTTAATACAGTTTTATACAATTAGACACACACACTAAAGAAAAATATGCAAACACTTTAAAATATCTAAATAACTTTATACCAGAGTAACTTCAAATATTACGTAAATTATTTTTTTCGTACTCACCTACTGACCGACGCGCTGTCGCACATCCTCCCGATGTGTTTCAGTGACGGCGACTGGTCGGGTGGCGCGGGGTAGGGGATAACGTTAACGAAGCCGACGCGTGATTGTGTGAGTACAATAGATACAGAGTTTTAACATTTGATTCACTGTTCCCCGTGATCCACTGTTGCACATGTTCCCCTACATGTTAGAAATCATTCCGGTATAAAACCCTTTAAATGTGATGTATGTCTAAAAAGTTTCAATCATAGAAGTAATTTTATTGTACATTTCAGAAGTCATTCTGGTGAAAAACCCTTCAAATGTGATATATGTCAGCGCAGTTTTAAACAAAAGAGTAAATTAAATGCACATTTTAGAATACATTCTGGTGAAAAACCCTTCAAATGTGATTTATGTTGGCGTAGTTTTGCTCAAATTGCCTACTTAAAAGAACATTTGCATATTCACTATGGTGAAAAGCCTAAATGTGACATATGTCAGCGTAGTTTTATGCGCTCGTCTTCTTTAAAACAACATATTCGACTTCACACTGGTGATACGCCTCACAAATGTGATATATGTCAGCGTAGTTTCATTTACTCTACTCATTTAAAAGAACATATTCGAATACACACGGGTGAAAAACCCTTCAAATGTGATGTATGTCAGCGCAGTTTTATTAATAAGAGAAAATTGAATGCACATATTAGAATACATACTGATGAAAAACCCGTCAAATGTGATTAATGTCTGCGTGCTTTTCCTCAATTTCTTACTTAAAAGAAAATATTTATGTTCATTATGGTGAAAAGCCTTACAAATGTATGTCAGCGTAATTTTATCCGCTCTTCTTAAAACAACATATAAGGTAAGGTAGGTGGTAAGGTGTCACACTGGTGAAACACCTTACCATTTCAAACTCAAACTAATTTATTTCAAATAGACCATTTACAGGCACTTTTGAATAGTCGAAATGTCAGTCAGTCAAAAAAAAGTGAAGCTAAATTGCATGTTCCAAAGCGTAGATCTCTATGGAGAAGAACGTGCAGGAAACTCCATGGACAATCTTTTAAATCATCACATTTGTGATGTATGTCAGCGTAGTTTAATTTGCTCTACTCATTTGAAGAGTCATATTTGAGTTCACACTGGTGAAGAAGTTTCGGTTCTAAGAGAAGTTTTGAAAACATTCTGATGAATAAACATTTAAATTGTGAAGAAGGTGTGTCAGCAGTCCAGCACGCTTTTAATCTAAATAGCAGTTTATATATGAGTCGTGGCCAGATCATAAAAATTGATCACTTCATGATATGGCCAAATAAAACTGGCTAGATTGTTTTAAACGTATAAGTTTGATGATATTTCGATCCCCGTTTGGCCTAATTTCTTTAAACATTTTATTACCATACAAATCGTATATAAATGTTATAACAAGGATTGAAATATCGTCAACTGTTAACGTTTAAACGATCTGGCCTGTTTTAGTTGGCCATATTATGAAGTGATCAATTTCTATGATCTGGCCACTGCATATGCATTTTATAAAACACTCTGGTGCTTGCAAGCTGAAATTCTATATTCACATTTTAGAATAAATGTTCGGAAACGCATAGGACAGGTTGTCCAGCAGATATATTTATTTATTTATTATTAATAAATTAAAACGGTCTTACAACCAATTACAGTAACTAAACAAAAAGAAAAAAAAGGAGAAATATAACAAAATACAAAAATGTAACGTGATATTTGCTGGCAAATCTCTTTTGTTAGGTGTGTGGTAAATAAATTTAAGTATATTGTTTTATGTACGGTCAGGGGTCAAAAGTGCAGTTGCACTCTACTAATGCTAAAGTGTATAAAATTTCTTCGTAAAAGAGGGCCACTGGGCCACAACTGGTTTATTTAATTCTTTAGGATCTACGGTACAAACGAACTGAGTGATGATCCATTGATCCTCTTCTATAAAAAAAAAATTCTAGATACTTTATTATCGGTAGAGTGCAACTGCACTTTTTACCCCTGACTGTACGTATAAATTAATGTGTAGTAAATGTTATATTCAGAGGTCGGATTAGGTAGATTGATTTTATATACTTGTGTCAAGATATTATAATATGGACATGCCATTTTATCCATTATGTGCGGGAAGTACCGGAAAAAGTTCCGGGATTGGAATTATGGACTAAAATAAAATAAAGCGTCATACTGTCAAGCGTCATTTCTAATTCAACAGTAAGGGACAAAATACGGTGTAACTATTCCAAGGTATTTTTGTATAAAATAAAATACTGATTTCTTTCACCATTAGCTAACACTGGCAGCGTAGATTGATATTATTTTTTCACCTTAAACACAAATTCGTGCTGATTTCAAAATTCCGGAACAAATATCACAATAAATATGAAGTTCCGGTATTTTGGAGGCATATCCATATTATCCTCTACGTTTGACGTCAACGACCTTAAATCAATCTACCTACTCCGACCTCTGGTAATATTCTTTGAAACTGGGGACAACAGAAGGTCATGTCTAAACCACTTACTTAACTAGTTACTTTTTTAATAAATTCTGTCTGAAATTATATTAAACGTCTTTTATTTCTTATTAGAAACCCACCCTAGCCTCGCTCGGGTGCAATGGTGATATTAAATATATTATGCATGTACTCGTATTATAAACCTTTCTCTTGAATCACTCTATTAAAAATCCCCGCATAAAAATCCGTTGCGTAGTTTTAAAGATCTCAGCATTGTAGTGATATTAACATGCCTACTACAATCAATACCGGGTTAGTGACCCTGATTGCTATGCTAGAGGTCGTGGGTTCGATTCCCGGTCGAGACGGGATATATTTATCTATAATAGAGTGAATAGGTTTCTTCTAGGTAAGCGCGCTCTATCGTCGACCGCATCGTCGCTTTCTATCAGGTGAGATAGCTGTCAAGTGCGAACCTATCAATAATAATAAAAAAAAAAAATCGTATGGAATTAGAAATATACACCGTAAAATTTTGGTCGTTATAATCCCGCGGAGGGTCGATTCGGTACATGGAACCCTATCGATTTGTGAAGATAAAAATGAAAAATAAAGCACTTTTTTTAACTCGAATTATTTTACGCTTGTTAAAATTGATTTCTTTAAGTAATCGTCAGCTGATCGAGGTCAATGAACTGTAGGTTGTTAGTACGCAACGACCAACAACTCCATACAAGGTCATTGACTCGTTTACGTAAAGATATTAGTTTCGTACATGCGAATTTTAATTCGAGTTTTAGAAAAAAAGTACTTTATTATTTAATTTTATCTTTATAAATCGATAGTGTTTTATGTACCGAATAGATCCTCCACGGGATTAAAACGACCAAAATTTAACGGTGTATAAGTAAGTTTATCAGTTGCCTAGTACTTAAACTGCAAGCGCTGCTTAGTTTTGGACTAGAAGATATTATTTGAGTTTTGTGGAATATTTAACACAACAAAAATGTGCTGGTAAAATTTGCGATTCGTACTGTACGTTAACGTACCTTTTTACCTTTGAAATATATTGTTTTGACCGCCTAATTACTAAGCGTATAAGTTGGAAACTACTTTTGAAATGGTGTGTCTCGTTTTTCCCGAGACCGAGAAATATCGTTGAGACTCTCGAAATTCCCGAGACCGAGATCCCCGGGATCGAAGCTAACGCATTTATTTGAATTTTATAAAAAAAAATTGAATGATTATATTGTAATTTTGAGATTTTATTTGGTTGTGTTTTAATATGGGTGATAAACCTGAAATAAATGTTTTATTTTTTTTATTTTATTATTTTTATAGTTCGAAAAACTAGAAATTAAAATAATACATTATGTGACTAGGCTATGAAGCTGCGTTTTAAGACGCGGGTGGCAGGTTGATTTCTGAACTAAAGTTAGGTTGCTAATTTTTAATCCCGAACGCCAGTGAAGGATTTATATGATTAACTCCCGAGCACTGCGAGAGAGTTAATACAGAAACCTGAGTCAAATGAGGAATTAAAGCCGCCCAAGACAAAGACAGCTTTACAACCGTGTCCACTCTACTTTTACACCTTCTGTGAGAAATATTAGTGAACTACTTGTGCGATGAACGTACCTACAGGTCACTTATTGTGTTTTTTTTCTCTTAAGGCCCGGTTCTACTCATTTTGACCTTTTTTAAACCTATGGACCACAAATATAAAAGAGAACACCGTGAAAATTTATTTATTAAAATTGACTATATGGCCAAGGGCTTGGCAAAAATGAAAACACGATATAAATTAGTTGGGTCGATAAAAAAAATCGCGAATCTGACCCTAATTTACGATTTCAAACGTATTTATCTACGAGTACGTTACGGAACTATTTGAAAGTTACAAAAAAAAAAATAAAACCGCTGTTTTGGGGCCGCGAAGACGACATAATCCCGAGCGAAGTTTATAAAAAAAAAACAGTGACTAGAACTGGCCCTTAATCATGGTTTTGACTTTTACCTGAAGCGTGGTGGTATAATGTTTAAGTTCGCATTACTCGCACTTGAATCCCTAATTCGTAGGTCAGGCATGTTCAAGTCCCAAACGAAAGTATAGGTAATCTATAAGTACTGTTTTGAATCATTTGCGTCCCCCAAACTACTACAACTTTACTTATCATGTTTATTTTTACAACAGGAGCCGTCACGAAGAAACCGTGTCTAAAAATAAAACTTGATGATACAATTCCAGCCAAGCAAATGATGAATTTATTATCAGACTCGAAAATCCGGCCAACTGAAACGTCCGTCTCTGTTGCTAAGATAAAAGAACCTATCACTACCAAATCCCAGAGTAATATTAGTCAACATTTTAATTTAATACAACATAACCGAACACCCACAGATGACAACCGCATCAAATGTGATATTTGTCAGCGCAGTTTTAGTAATAAAAGTAATTTAAACAAACATTTTCGAATACATACTGGTGAAAAACTTTTCAAATGTGATGTATGTGAGCGCAGTTTTAGCTTAAAGAGTACTTTAGAATTACATAGTCGAATACACACTGGTGAAAAACCTTACCAGTGTGATATGTGTCAGCGCAGTTTTATTTGTAAGAGTAATTTAAATGCACATTATAGAAAACATTCTGGTGACAAACCCTTTAAATGTGATATATGTCAGCGTAGTTTTAAATCTAAAAATAGTTTGAATGTACATTTTCGAAATCATTCAGGTGAAAAACCCTTCAAATGTGATGTATGTTATCGCAGTTTTTTCAGTCAGAGTAATTTAAATGTACATTTTAGGATTCATACCGGTGAAAAACCCTTCAAATGTGATGTATGTCAACACAATTTTACTTTTCATAGTCAATTAAAAGAGCATTTGAGACAACATTCTGGTGAAAAACCCTTTAAATGTGATGTTTGTCAGCGTAATTTTACTCAATCTACTCACCTAAAACAACATATTCGAGTTCACACTGGTGAAAAACCTTACAAATGTGATGTATGTCAGCAAAGTTTTAGTCTTAAGAATAGTTTAAAAGTACATTTTAGAAAACATTCTGGTGAAAATCCGTTCAAATGTGATGTATGTCAGCGCAATTTAACTTCTAAGAGAAATTTAGATGCACATCTTAGAAAACATTTTAGTGCATAAGTATTTAATGATACGAATGTGTAATATTGTTAATTGCCGCTAAAGTGCTATTTAGACCCGAGCCGAAGGCGAGGGTATTAAGAGTGAGAATCATAGAAGTTTTTCAAAATACTTGTGAAAAAAAATCGTTGTTATTTTAACCCATAAAACCAATTAAATAAAAAATTAATAGGAATATAGATATATTAAACAATAAAAAAGTTGATTAATTAATTTTGCTTCAACAGTAAAATTACAGACTGACTACAGACTAGGACAAAAGTGTTGTTACCGAAATCAAACTGTCATCAAAATACAGCATATTATAATATGCTATATATTATAATATACGATATATTATAATATACGATATAATATGCTATGTTATATTGATAATTATCACTGTAATTATTGGATGTCATCAGTTTATTTTTAAAAGCAGGAGGAAAATATTATTCATTTTTTTTTAATACACTATTTTAGCTGATTGAAACATTTAATAATATTTTATTTATGAGCTCATCTGTAATGTTTACACTCTAACAGCGCATTCACAACTTCGGTCTTAGCGGCGAGCGGGGCGGTATCGGTAGGCGATTGGTCGAGCGCGCGTCGCTATGACCGCTTTGAGCGGCGTCGACTAATCGCCTACCGATACGGCCCCGCCTTCTTGATGATATCCTCTAAATTACTATGTTATTAATAATGATCTTTGAAGTGTGTCATAAAGATTGCTACTTTAATGTAATACGTTCTTTGAATCAATAAGTACTTTTATGACAATCTGTGGTTTATAGGAAATGGCGGGATTATTATATTTGACGTTTAAGTATAATGTCAACCCACAGTTTGACATTTACTATAGAAGAATTGAGATATTTGTTAAATGTTTCAATTGTTATCCAGCAATAAGCCGTCACTGACTACCAAAGCTCACATAAGTTATTTAGTATGGTATCTTAATATTATTGCTAATAATTTTATTCCATATCTGGGGTTTCCAAACATATTATTGTAACAAACTAGAATTAATGATATTGTAAAATGTGTCTATAACATACTGCAATAGAAGCTTCCGTGGAATTTCGTGCTCGTTATCCTCCACGATGAACTAGTTTAGGAACGAACAAATGTTACCCGATTAATTGATCAGCCTATTTGAAATAAATACTTATTTTTGTCTTTCTGTGAATTTTTTCATTAAAGCCTTTCCCTACACAGCACAGTCATACGAACTTGATACAGAGTAAATAATAGAGATGGACGATATACATCGATTTATTTAAAACACTCGATGTATAGTAACGATGCATCGTATAAACCGATGTATTGTTAATACTTCAACATCGAATATATATCGATGTTTTTCATTCGATACATCGACCAAGCAAATTAGGAATGAGTATACTATGAGTGAAACGAAACGTTATAATCAGTGCTGCCAATATAACAAACGCGCCTATCAGTTATTATAGGCTGAATTGGCTATGTTTCCATTGCCGCGGAGCCGGTATAGCAAAATTAAAAGTATTTAAATTAAACCAACAAAACAAAACAACAATATGGCCGACCGAGTCTCTGCTGTGGAAACGTGTGTTGTGTTTTAATACGATACAAGTGTTTGCTTTGTTTGAAACTAAAAAGAAACTTTGATTTATCAACAGGTATGTGTATTAATAAACAGAATAATGTATTTAGTGATAATGGGTTCGAAATTTTACTGGTAATATCACATTGTTTTGTTGTCAAAAAGTAGAAAGTAATTACTTATGTTGAAAATATTTTACGTTTTACTGCGCGTGCATATAACTAATTAACATATAAAAGAGAAGATTACGTTACGAAGTTTGCATTAATTTCGCAATGTAATACGATTTGATTGGAAGGTTATATTTTTACCCTGAAATACTACCTACCGTAGTGATTCCAAGTTATCGATACTATATTATCGATTATGATGCGGCATAAACATATTTGTATTTTACTAGGCAGTTAATAGGTATTATTATAAATACCCCGTAAACCGTGCTATAAAGTATTATTTTTTTAACTTTCAGTTATAATGGGACCTAAGAAAAAAAGTTCAGTTTGGCAGTTCTTTAACAAAATTGATGATAAGAAAACGAAATGCAAACTATGTCAAAAGGAAATTAAGTCTGCTGGAAATACTACGAACTTAATTGGGCACGTTCGTAATGTTCATAAGGCTGCTTATCTTGAAATTCAGCCAAAACAAAATACATTAAATGCAGAAGAAATATCGAATCCTCTAAATACAAAGGTAACGCCTAACGATAACATTGATGATGGTTTACTTCAATCTGAACCGATTCCTAGTACAAGTGGCAGTGGCAATAAAAGATCCTGTGAGCCGTTACCGAAAACCGTAAATGAAACTATTGATTTAGACTTAGAAGAAAACGTTACCCCTTTAAAACGCCAAAAAACAATACAGGCCGCCTTTAAAGATATTTCTTCTTACTCAGAATCTGGACAGAAGACAAGGAAACTGAACAACTGTTTATTATTCATGATTTGCAAAGACCATCAGCCTTTCTCAATTGTTGAAAACGAAGGCTTCAGAACTCTAATGAAAACAGTTGCTCCTCAATATAAACTCCCGAGTAGAACAACTCTAAGACGCTGGCTGGACGATAAATATGAAGTAATTTCAGAGACAATTAAAAAAATGCTATCCTCTATAGAAGATATAACCCTAACAACGGATATTTGGTCGGATACCTTAAATATGAAAAGTTTTTTGGGCATCACAGCGCATTTCGGAATAGACATTGAACTATACTCAATCACTTTAGGCGTGTACGAATTGGATGAAAGACATACATCAGATTATCTTTCTGAAATTCTCTTAAAGGTATGCCAAGACTGGAAAATAGACCAAGAGAATGTAACGGCTGTTGTTACTGACAACGCAGCCAATATAGTAAAGGCGATCGAATTAGCGTTCGGTAGAAGGAAACATATCCCATGTTTTGCCCATACTTTGAATTTGGTAGCTGAAGGCACAATGATGTGTACTGAGTGGAGAAACATTGTTTCTAAAGTAAAAACAATAGTGACTTGGTTTAAACAGAGTTGCGTAGCTAGTGACGAGTTACGTAAAGCCACTGCTGCGGCTATGGAGTCTCCTGCTGGGGTAAAATTAATACAAAGCGTGGATACTCGTTGGAACAGTACATACTATATGTTACAAAGATTTCTAGAACTCCGCAGTGTCATAAATGATATTCTCTTCCGCCACCCCAGAGCACCTGCAATGCTCAGTGCATCGGATATATCTACTGTATCGTCTGTCATCGTGGTGTTGCGACCCTTGGAAGCGGCTACAAAAGAAATTTCGGGTGATAAATACTGCACAAGTAGTAAAATTATTCCCTTAGTTCGTTGCATGCTCTCTAAAATAACTTCAGCTGTTATAGAAGATCCCGTAGCGAAGGAGGTGCAAAAACTTGCTATTAATGAAATAAATAAAAGAATGGGTTCTATAGAACATGTGAGTGCTCTTGCTATCGCAAGTATTCTAGATCCACGGTTCAAAAGAATACATTTCAATGATGCAATAGCTTGTTCGAATGCTGTTTCGAAAATTAAGGATATAATGAAGAAGAATTTGCAAAGCAATGAAGAACCTGAGTCAGATTCTGATAAATCTGATAAAAATGAAGAGGTCTTTTCATTATGGACTGATCACCATAAGTTAGTGCATCGTAACTGGAAAATTAACAAATCTGAAGATGTTTTGTCTGACGAACTTTCAGTTTATCTCAGAAGTCCTGTTGGAAGACTGAACGAAAATCCGTTAGAAATCTGGAGGGATTATAAAATACAATTCCCGAAGCTGTACAAAATAGCTTTCAAGTATTTGACAATAGTTGGCACGTCAGTACCTTCAGAAAGACTTTTTTCACAGGCAGGGCTAGTTTTGACTGAACGAAGGAACCGATTGAAGGGGAAAAGATTAAGTAAACTTTTATTTTTACATAGCATTGACAAAAAATATTGGAATATGTAAAAAAAAATGTGTTGGCTGTGTGATTTTGAATTTGAATAAATATATTTCCTGCTTTTATTAATACATATTTTTGTTTTAATTAAGGCCTAACCTAACCTAAAATACGTCATGGCGAAAACAATCGATGTTTAAGAAACATCGATGTATTTCTCAATACATCGTATTACCATCGATGTGACCGGTCGATGCATTACATCGAAAAAAACATCGATGTATATTTTAAATGTCCATCCCTAGTAAATAACCTGTTTCATATCCATCCCTAACTCATTGTCATCATCATCTTCCTATCCTTGTCCCGTTTTATTTAGGGTCGGCGCAACACGCTTTTTTCTTCCATTCTGTCCTGTCCCTCGTCACGATATCACTAACTCCCTTTTCTTTTATATCAATCCTCACACAATCCAACCATCTCCTCTGTCCTCTTTTATAATACGCACATGAATTCAAAAAGACATTGGTGCGAAGGTTCGAACCTACGACCTGTGACTTGGTAGTCCAACGGTCATATCCCTATTATTGCTTCTAGAGGTTACCTAAACACTCAATGACGTACCGTTCTCTTGGGGAACAGTCGATGGGCCTTTCTTTGGGTGAAAGTTATTGGTCAAAACATTCAGTTGGTTAAGCATTCACTGACGTAGAGTTATGTTGGCGAAAGATTCGTGGATGAAAAGTCCTTTGGGCGAAAAGTTAATGGTTTAAAGATAATGTTGACCAACGGTTCATGGACCAATCGACTGTTAGTAAACCGTTTTCTGTTTCTATGCGGACCATTGTACGTGGGTCATGGCGGCCATAATCTTTGGTGGGCTTATTCTAACCAGCCCACCTCTCTCCAAAAACTGATCAGGCCTCTCGGGTTTTTCAGGGCGTCGATAAGGGAGTTCGGGGATCCTAAGGTCCATGTGCTTGTATCAGTGATCCTTGTGTTGTGCAGTCCAGGAGCACATGCGCAATTGTCTCCTTCCCCTCAAAGCATGCTCTGCACAGGGGACTATCCGTGATGCCTATTGCGTGAAGATGCTTATTCAGAGTGCAGTGACCAGTGATGGTCCCCGCCACCAGGCGCAGGTTGCTTCTGTCCAGTTGCAAGAATTTTTTGGTGAGGGCTTCGTTAAGGGTATGGCATGGCCTCTTTGGCTTACCTACATCCTGATGTCGAAGACCACCAGCGCTCTGTTTAGAAATATTTATTATATTAAAATAGATAATTTTCTGAATGAGAAAGTCAGATGGAGTTATACACATTATGTAGCTCCATCCCGTTAACAGATCAGTTTATGTCGTCAAATGAGAAGGCGTCGGGGAGGCAACCGCCTCGATGCCTAACACGCCGAAACCCCACTTGTATCATCCAATACAATTAGTGGGACTTTGGAACCACGGGCGCTCAGAGTGGGGACTCTGCCCGCCCATCGAATGATTCCAGGGAAGACGGTGGTACAGTGATCACGTGTTGCCGTGCACAGATTTATAGTCTCTTCAGGGTTGTACCGTAACAGGCGTTGCACTGAGGGGGTTCCGGAATGGTCTTTTGAGAGGTAACGGTTCTACGTGCTGATGGTGATTGCCGGGGTGGTTTTAGTGAGGTAAAAATCCCACACTCCCTGGACTTATCCCCAAAGTCCGGGCGCCTTTTGAAGGTATCCCCTCGACAAAAAAAAAAGTAGTCAAATGAAATGCTAGCTGGGTAGGGCCTCTGCTCTTCCACCACGAGGATGTGCGTTCCATTACCTTTTTTAATTCATATAAACAAGTGCTTGATTGCGAGCCCACCTGATGTTAAGCAGTGACGCAATCGTTGATGGTGAGACGCATTTATAGTTAGAGATATTATATTATATATTGATTTCTGTAAGGAAGGTCTGGCCCCAGTATGAAAGGCAACGAAAGAACAGGAGTGGGTTTTCAATCAGACATTTAAATTCCCAGGGCGCGGAGATGTCATTGGATTATTTTCTCCCACCAAAAAATTAAAAAATCCACTAGTCATTTATTTTACTATAATTTAGCATAAAAAAATTGCAAGCATACCTAACCCCTATTTAGAAGGCTCGGAGTTGACACGTGTAATGAATATGAAATAATCTAGTATGGTAAAAAAAAAACACACTGATAGTTTCTAGACAATAAAGGTTTATTGTGGGTTACATATATAGTAAAAGAAAAATACTGCAACTCGATAGTAATATTTTTATTCCTGCAAAACACTTGTTTACTTATACACAGTTTGCACCTTGCAGCAAAGCAGCCAACGATGGACTGCCTGCCCAACCTTATTCTATTCGTTAGCACTGTTAGCAGCACCATGTCTACGTTACAAAAGTGGGGGAAAGCGCGGAAACTTTTAAATCAATGATATTTATTTTGCAAATAGGTCCTTAAAAACACTTTTACACGTCAATTTTTTTTTCTACTCTTTTTACTAGATGATGCCGGTGTTTCCTAGCTGACTACCCTGAGATGAAACACCGAAACAAACTCAGGCGTCAAAGTCTCTTTTAAAGTCCATACACAAACATGTAATGGTCAAATCATATGAGAACCATGCAGATTGGTGTCTGGGGTGGTCTTTTGAAGAAAAAACCACACAGTTCTGAGTGGACCTGTCCAGTCAGTGCAAGCATTTATCAGTATTCGTGTAGCTCAACTCAGGACTACTAAGGAGCTCAATGACTTGACGAACAATACCAAAGAAAGGACATTTGTATCTGTAAAAAGTACTCATAACTGTCAGACATTAATTACCAGAGGTCGGAGTAGGTAGATTGATTTTATATACTTGCGTCAAGATATTATAATATGGACATGCCATTTTATCCATAATGTGCGGGAAGTACCGGAAAAAGTTCCGGGATTGCAATTATGGACGAAAATAAAATAAAGCGTCATACTTTCAAGCGTCATTTCTAATTCAACAGTAAGGGACAAAATACGGTGTAACTATTCCAAGGTATTTTTGTATAAAATAAAATACTGATTTCTTTCACCATTAGCTAACACTGGCAGCGTAGATTCATATTATTAATACGTTTTTCAACTTAAACACAAATTCGTGCTAATATCAAAATTCCGGAACAAATATCACAATAAATATGAAGTTCCGGTATTTTGGAGGCATATCCATATTATCCTCTACGTTTGACGTCAACGACCTGAAGTCAATCTACCTACTCCGACCTCTGTTAATTACAATTAGAGAAAAGGAAAAATAATCCACATAGTCCCCAAATTCACAATAATAATCTGAGGCCCTACCACGAGCTCCTTACCGTGACCCACTTGAGGACCTAAACAGATCTGTTAAAGTGATGATATATATAGAGTGGGTGGGTCTAGTGACGCACCCACTATTAAATAAAAAAATGGTTTAAATAAAAATAAAAAATCTTCCAATTTTTTTATTAAATTGTTGACATTGAGAGCATCTTTTCGGTTTGCCTACATTATATACATAATACATCTCAAAGGTTTTTCATTAAAATAATGTATAAAAAAATAGAGAATCTTACCTAAAGTGGAAACCAAAGAGTCTAAAGACTGTATACAAAGAGAATATAAGCGCTACGTTTAAGAGACGGGACTCCCATAGAAAAAAATGGCTCAACACGAAACGTCAAAACGTGTACTAAGATTCAATACCAACTTTGACATAGATGACCATATACATGACGTAAGGGGCTGCCAACATAACGGCCGATATAGTGGTGTACCTAGGTGCGCATGGTAATTTTTTATCGATAGTATTTAAAAAAAAAAATATAGGTCCATTTATTGGATCTGAATTAAGGTCTATTTACGCCAACTATATCCATCAGTTTAACTAAGAATAAGTGGAATATTCCATATCAAAAAATAAAACCCAAGGTTTCATTAATTGATATGGAATATTCCACTTACCAGCGAATTTACGTTGACGCAAATGAGGTTGGGTTTCAAAGGTGGGGTGGGGGTGTGGTTAACACTAAAGGAAACACTATTTTACGGATTTTAATAATAACAGTTTATTTTATTTTTCTTTATGGTTAAACAAATACAGAAACTATAACCTATTTGCTTATTCTCTATAATGCATAAACCTTAAAAGTATCATTATCTTACTTTATTATTTCTGATTCTGATCTTTATTAGATCTGTAATTGTAAATATAACAAAGTTTACATGAATGATGTTCTAATTAAGAATCTTACCTTTGCATTTAAGAGTCGAATCAGTATCAGTTTTGCCAATGTGTAGAAGAAATCCAATCATCTCCCTAAGGTTCTGCAGTAAGTCCCACAGAAGGAATTGCAGATTTTTTGAGATGTGTCTTCGTAAAATCCTTGGCAGAAAATGTTTGCTACAAACGTGTTTAATTGGTGGAGCTAAAAAGCTCCACCAATACGTACGAACGTCCAATCCAATGTTTACATCTAGAAGAAAAAAATGTATTACATTACTTATTAGCATTTCATATTGAGATACCTGAAATATTTATTGTTCGAATAGCATGATCGTTCTATTTGAATTATACTAAATAAAGTTTAAATTATAAGAGTATCGATAGTCGATTAAACATGCCCAGCAGTAGTGATAGATCATTTTTAAAATTGAAGAATTTCATTTTTTATCACGAACTTGTAAATTTTAATAATGAATATATAAAACTATCGATATAGTCGATAAAAATTCCACTACACAGCACTGTTAATAGGTTATTTTATAGATTTTCGACTGATTTTTATTAAAATTGATTTGTAAATCACCAAATCCTTTTCTGTAACTGAAAATGAACGTTTATTTACGCTTACCTCTCTTAATGTAATGGATATTTAGCCATGAACATAGGCTTTTAACCGTCCGACCGGCTGGCTCGTAAACCACATATTTCACAGATTTTATAGTGCATATCAACAGATTGCTTCACATGGGTACACGTAAACGTCCTATTAATAGGAATTTTCGCTTAAAATTCACGAAACACATATTAAAAACAAAAATTAAACTTTGTTTACAATTCACCTCTTGAGAAGTAGAAGATAAATATGGCGGATGGATAGCTGCGACAGAGTCGAATAGATGTTAAAGCGAGACAGCGATAGCCGCCATTTTGGCCGCCATTAAAATTAGTACGCGTTTCATACATTTGGCGAAGATCATTTTTTTCTTAGGGAGTTGCGCCAGACTGACTGTATATAGAAAACTACATTCAGATGAGAATAGCCGCTAGGACCAGCTAGTATGTTATACATATTAGCAGCAGAAGGTGTCGTGACTGACGCGAATCCATAGACCAAATATATATGTATATTCAACACTAGCAACATCCCGAGGGCTATCTTGACTAACTATGGTAAGCATAGATAATAGACTTTACAAATATTAGTTGGCGCGAACAATGCAACCACATACCGCCATTTCTAAAGGTTGCTAACTAAGTTGCAAGTGTAGTGTGAGAACTTGTGTACCGAGCGTGAATTCTGTTAATTAATGACTTTTCGTGCCGTGTCTGGAAGAGGGACATGTATCCAGACTTCGAAGGCATGAAAGCTAAGTATTACTTACGTATATATCTTAGTCAAGCTCTGTATGGTTATTTGGTGTCTCAGCGCAATTGATTCCTATAAATGTTAATGTTAAAAGGTGAAAGCCTAACTGTATGAGGTATGATAAATTCGCTCGGAGTAACATACCTCTGGGGGGAGAGGCGTCGGTATGCTGAGGCCTGGAGAGTTAGTCTCCAGGATTCCGACATATACGTTTTAACGGGTAGGCTGCCTCTAGTATGATAGGGGTGTGAGCCGAGTCCTGGAGAGGTGGTTTCCTCCAGGTTCCGATGTTACATGGGTGTATTATACACCAATCTGAACCAGCTGATCCTCCCGGGACCAGATCCTGGGGGGGGGGAGGAGCTCCGACGGCGATCGGGCTCCTCTTTTAACCTAACCTGATCCTCCCAGGACCTGATCCTGGGGGAGGAGTTCCGCGGGAGTTCGGGCTCTAAAATTTATCTAACCTCAAGTTTAATGATTTGTGAAGAAGCTGTTATTATGTCATATTCATCCTGGTACAGCTATTGATTATACACTGTTGAAATGATGTTCTTCAGATGTTATTGTTGGTATATTGCTTACATGATAAGTTTGGGGTTAATTGCGTTGATATATTCATGTTCAGGGAGCTTTAAATTTTACAGATGGTAGAAGTTCAGTCATAAGCGATGCAGCAGATGATTTATAAGAGAATGAAATCTATTACGACGATTGGCAGTTCGGATCGGCCGGTATGTGATGCATTCTAACATCCATGTTTGTTGTACCTACACCGATTATATTATTCATCCCCGTGTGAGATACATAAAGTGTGAGGTGACGACAAAAATGGTGGAGATGCTGGGATATGCATCACATTACAAAGTACCTAGAAGGCTCATATTTGAGTAAACTAGAAAATGCAGAGCATGCCGGCTGATTTGAGCTGTAATGGTTAATAATCAGAAAATACAATTCAATAATTAGAAAAAGTAGTTAACGCTCGGTCGCTAATATTTCATCACACTCTGTACTTTCCAACAAGGAGCGACATCTATGATGCAGCGACGGAACCAATTAGTTAAAATTCTTTGGGAAACTTCGCTTCCGTCACTTATTGACATTAATATCAGCGTAAAACTCTATTTTTCTTGGTTTAAATTGACTTATTAATTTAATAAGTGAGAAAGACTTTCGAAGGATAAAGAAGGCTCAATAAAATATTATTTTGTACGCATTAATATAAATGGCGAACAGAAGTTCGGAACGGAAATACGAATAAGGGAATAATAATTATTGGACGGCATAAAAATACTACTTAGCATATTGTGGCGTAAGGTCTTATTATTTAAAAAACTTACGGAAATTCGCCGAATTTATAATGGGAGTAATCAGTGTGAAATAACTAATTTCAACGTTAAATGTAAGTGAACATTGTGTCTACTAAAACAGACAATGTCAGGTAGAAGGCATTGACGTCGTTAACAGATTGGGATGGGGTCCTCATTTGTAAGGTTTTTCACCAGTGTGAGTTCGATTATATCTCTTTAAATTACATTTAAGAGCGGTCAACCCGAAGTACATTTTCATAAAAACGTTATTACGTAATTATGATGTCATTTATACATCTTTCTCCTGATATTTTGGATACACAGATATCTTGTAGATATAATCTAGCCTTCCATAAAAATCAAAACATTAATTTGAGTAAAGACTCTGAAAATCTGCTATTTTACGTGAACTTAAGCCCTCCATAATGTAAGAGGAGGAGGAGGGCCTAAGTTCACGCTAAGTGATTACATAATCATATATTAAAAACATAAAAAAGTACTTCTATAGAAGCAATGCATATTTATTAATCGAGATTCTGAATGACGACAATTTTTCTCATAATCTTTTAAGGGTTTTTTTTATGGTAGATAAAATTATCCAATGACATCTCCCGCCCTTGGGCAGAGCGGAAGATAGTGTCAGACTCTTACTGACTAAAAACCTACCCCGTTCCTTCTTAGAAAAAAAAAACACGTATTTCCTGGGACAAATTTGTGAAATATTGGAGTAAATCACGGAATCACCGAATACCAAAGTTTTTAGGCGATACCTCTCTTCTTTCAAGTTACCTAGCGCAGTCTAAAGCAATGTTTGATGAAGATCATCGCGTTGGATTGCGTTAGATGACGCAAAAAGCTTTTAAACCATGCTCGACGTTGATGGTAGGCGAGGGGGGAAAGGCCCTTTTAAAACTCAAACTGCGCTGACATATGTCACATTTCTAAGGTGTTTCACCAGAATGTTTTACAAAATGTATTAATAAATTAGTTTTAGTATAAAAACTATGCTCACATACATTACATTTTTAAGGTTTGTTACCAGTATGAGTTGGATAATGACTGTATAAACAGCTCTTAGTACCAAAACTACGTCCACATACACTACATTTGTAACATTTTTTACCAGTGTGAGTTTGATAATGACGGTTAAAACTGCCCTTTACAGCAAAACTACGCCCACATACATCACATTTGAAGGGTTTTTCACCAGTGTGTATTAGATTATGTCTCGTTAAAGCACTCCTTACAGGAAAACCGCTCCCACAAGTATCACATTTATAAGGTTTTTCACCAGTGTGTATTAGATTATGTCTCTTTAAAGTACTCCTTAAAGTAAAACCGCTCCCACAAGTATCACATTTATAAGGTTTTTCACCAGTGTGTATTCGTTTATGTCTCATTAAAGTACTCTTATAAATAAAACCGTGTCCACAAATATCACATTTGTAAGATTTTTCACCAATGTGTATTTTAAAATGTTCTTCTAAATAACTCTTAGAACGAAAACTATATTGACATAAATCACATTTGTAAGGTTTTTCACCACTGTGAATTCGAACATGTTGTTTTAATTCAGAAGAGCATGTAAAATGACGCTGACATACATCACATTTGAAAAGGTTTTCACCAGAGTGTATTCGATTATGTGTATTTAAATTAGTCTTATAAATAAAACCGCGCCCACAAATATCACATTTGTAAGGTTTTTCACCATTGTGAATTCGAACATGTCGTTTTAATTCATAAGAGCATAAAAAATGACGCTGACATACATCACATTTGAAAAGGTTTTCACCAGTGTGTATTCGATTATGTTTCCTTAAAGTATACTTACAAATAAAACCGCGCCCACAAGTATCACATTTGTAAGGTTTTCCACCAGTGTGTATTCGAGTACGTTTTGAATTAAAAGATAAACTAGTGCTAGGCTCTTTGATCTTATTATCAGATTCAGGCGTACTAGTTTCAATTGACAACATATTCCCCGAGTCTGGTAGTTCACTCAATGTTCTCTTGGCTGGAATTGTATCTTCTAATTTTCTTTTTAGTGTTGTTTTCTTCGAGACGGCTGGATCTGTGATAACAATAAATCGGATAAGTTATTGTAGTTTGGGAGATACACATGAATGAAAACAATACAGATTACAGTTTTTTTAGCGACTTGAACATTGGCTTGAGAAATAAGGATACAAGAGAGACCGAAGCGATCTTGAATTTCTTACTAGCACGCCGCAGAGATTGTACCTTGTTCTAAACACAAGGTGTAACAATGTAAATCACTTAAAGACTAAAGCGAACCGAGCTGCCTTCAAGTGGTTCGTGCCCAATCTAGGGGGACCTAAACAGAAACCGGGTCTCCTACACCGGGGTGCTGTATAGATATACAGCACGTTTTACTGCGAGGCGTCGAACCTACTAATAATAGTATATTGTTTTGATTCTTGCGCATCCATTTTGACTTATTAGATTTATTGCAATCACGAAGTGGACTCCGCGATCATTGTACCGATAGTCGTGACAGCTATGCATGATACCCATGCGTCTTGACCGATCGCCTCAGAAATGTTGAGATATGTGCAATGTTAAAGTTTTAGGTTAGCAACACTCCAACAAGCTTGTATCTATGATAGGTTTACTTTTTGTCAGTGATGTAACTAGAACTGTGTGTAGACGGACGCCATAATTGTGTTACTAGAATATAAAGTGATTTTGCTGTAATAAACCCTGCTAAAACAGACTAATCGGCGTTCTCAATTACTGCCCCTGCTTACAAGAAAGATATAATTAAACAGTTAAGGTTTTTTTTTCTGGTAGGTAAAATCATCCAATGATAAATCCCGCCCTTGGGCGTAGCGGGAGATAGTGTCAGACTCTTACTGATTAAAAACCTACCCTGTTCCTTCCCTGCATTGGATCCGGGGCCCTGGTATGCATTTTCATACCACTCCCCAGAGCCCCAGACTAGGCCTCGACCCTACTGGGCCCCTACGGTTTGCTGTCTATTCCTTGAGGCGCACGGGAACAGTGCGCGACGTAAACGCCTTGGACTCGGTCCGGTCTGTTACCGGACAAACGGACAGCGAGCTACTCATTGCTCGCCGTCCGCATGCCCGCACCTACGGAAATCCGGAAATTTGGATCGGAATTACGGCGGCGGCTGCGGCGTGAGCGCCGTTGCCTGATGCGGTCGGCCTCCTCCTTTGCTAGCATTACTGCTTTGCAGAAGGAGCCGACCGCCTGCCACTCCTCCTCGCTCCGGCGCGAGAGATCATTGCTACCGATCGCCCTCACGAGGACACGGCGATGCTCTTCCCAAGCGGGGCACACTACCGTGAGCACACTACCGTGTGCTCCACCGTGTCCACCTGGCGTTCCGCACAATGGAGACACTTGGGCGTCACCTCCGCACGGATCCTGTACAGGTACGGCCGAACTTGCCATGTTCGGTTAGTACCTGCGCCATGCGGAAGGTCATGACGCCGTGAGATCTTTCCAGCCACGCCTCAAAGAGGGGCCTTACCGCCTCAATCGTGGCGTGCCCAGCACAGGGTTGCGACAGTCGTTCTCGCCATTTCACCATGAGATCCCGCCGGAACTCTGTCCGCCAAGCCGCGTACTATATACTTCATACTTCTTTAGGAACAACAAGTGACTTAAGGATGTGGCCCATTTAATATTAAAATATGAACAAGATTTTTTTATTATCTCATATATAATACTCACTCTCCATCTCCCTGACTCCTAGCTTCTCAGATAATTCTTCTTCCTCTATTTTAATCTCCATTACAAGTTGTTCTTCTTCAGACTCTGATTCAGAATGGTGTGCTTCTCCATCTGGATGACTGTTGTATAGATTTTCAGGGTCAAAATCTGTAATAAAACAATGATATTAACCCTTTAACCGCCGGCATCGGTTTGATCCGACGAGTGTTTTCATGTCCTATTCGCCAGCGTCGTGTGTTCGCGACTGGATTTTAACATCTCGTTTAGCTCTTCAAACCCTATAGGCGACAGAAGAGCTAACGAAATGGAATACTTGTTCGTGAATATGCGGCCCTGGCGGAATATACGCTGGAGTATTGGTCGGATATATCCGACGCAGGCGGTTAAAAGGTTAATATCTACACCGTTAAATTCTGGTTGTTTTAATCCCGCGGAAGGTCGATTCAGTACATGAAATACTATCGATATGAAAAAAAAAAGCATTTGTCCTGGGTGGGAATCGAACCCACAGCAGCACCCATAGCAGTCAGGGCCACTAACTACTAGACCAACAGGCCAGTCAAAACACAAAAACAACATTGAACGAATTCGAAAATTTCTTTTTATTTGCGATTTTTGTTTAATTACAATATAAAAATAAAATAAAATAATCAAATAGGTACCCAATTATTTATTATACACAGTTCCCACCCGTGACCAACGATATTTATATGAAAGATTATTTACCTTCACTGTGACGTGCCGGCTGTAACTCAACATCATCTTGTTCCTCACAAACAGCTGGTAGTTCCTGTTTGATAGCATCGCTTGCTATTAGACAATCATCTAATATACTTATGTTCTCTATTGGAGTTATAATAAACCCTCTAACCAATTCCAAGGATCCTAGGTTTGTTAAAGGTTTTTGCTGAAACAAAATTTTGTTTTGATAATTACTTAAGCCCCAAGCGGACGTATTGAAAGAGTTAATTGCAAGAATAGTTCATGCTTCCCTCACCTCATAGTCCTCACTCAACATCTGAGCTAAGAGCTCCTCAGCTTCCACACACTTTCTCTGCAGTTGGCAGCATTGCTTGAGTCTAGTGCAGCATAACAAACAAACGAGCATCGGCTTACGGTCTTCAGTTACAAACTGCAACAAATATACTTGTATACTATTTTGTATCGTTATGAATCTTAATTAAGTAAAACTGTTTTTATATATATACTTACTGGAACATCAGTCAGCTTCTCATACATCTCCTGCAGGCTCTTGTTTTTAACAACACACATGCGAACATTCTCCACTAAACATATCCTGCACATTGAAAGTTTTTCTACTTTTTCCATTGTATTCTATTTATATATAAAATAATTTAGTAACAATAAATGTTTGAATTCAATAAACTTTACGAATATTTTGAAATAAACTGATGGAAATAAAATCACTAAACTTTTCTTGACACCGTTAAGCACAGATTACAGAGAGATACTACGTATCCGTTAAGTATTTGGCCCAAAGAGAATATAAGCGACGGGACCAAAGAGAATATAAGCACTACGTTTAAGAGACGGGACCCCCATAGAAAAAAATGGCTCAACACGAAACGTCAAAACGTGTACTATTCTATTTTTAGAAAAATGGCAAATAGAGCCGATGTCGACTATTCTGCCAATGTCAAAAGTAAGTTGGATAAGCAAGTGTGCGAATCATTAACACAGACAAACAATATGCTAAAAAACAAAGTAACTATGGAGGAGTAAATCTTCGATTGATATAATTGGACTTCATGTGTTAGTACTGGACTGAAACAAACAAAAAATAAAGGTACATAAATATTAAATTTGTTAGAACATTAACTATATACACGTAACCACAATTACATAGAAGTCAGGGCTCATAATTTAATGTTATTGTGACGGATGAACTTCATCAACGCCACAAGTAGATCTGGAGAGGAATATGTAAGGAGGGCGGGGACATTAATCGGGAGAGGAATTTTGAATTTTGGGAGACGGCTATAAAGATCTAAAGGAGGGACGTTGTTTGTACACTCAAAAAATATGTGATCCAATGTACCTTCTTCTAAGCCACACTCGCATATGGAAGAGTCACGAACTCGGATTTTTTCCAAGAAAACAGGGGTGCAGCAGAACCCTAAGCGAATTCTGCAAAGGACGGAAATGACAGGTTTGGACATTTTTTTGAAAGGGTAGAACCAAGGTTTAGATTTAATGGTTGGCTGTACTGCGTAGTAGAATTTACCTTTCTTCCTACCAGAGGTATTCCACCGTTCCTGCCAAGCACATTGAAGACTTGCTTTTGGCAGGTTCAGTAAGTCGTACCCCTGGTAAGAATAATGAGAAAGGTCAGCTGTGGTTGACGAACAAGCGTCTTTTGCCAAGGTATCAGCATATTCGTTACCCTTGATGCCACAGTGGCTAGGTATCCAAACTAGCTGAACTTCTTTTTGATTATTAAAAGACGAAAAGAGAGACTTTTTAATTTTTAAAATTAGTGAGCTGTGCAATTTACTTTTAAAGGGGTTCTGGACCAAAGTTTGTAGGCAGCTAAGGGAGTCTGTGAAAATTACGGCTTTGTCGATGTTATGGTGTGACTCTATGAAAAGACAAGCTTCTAATAAAGCCACACATTCGCCCGTGAACACAGAGGACTCCTTGGGGCATTTAAATTGTAGGATAATCCTGGAATTTTGGTAGTAAACTGCAGCTCCAGTGTAACTGGAGTCAGTGAATTTCGAAGCGTCAGTGAAAAATTTTTGATAACCATTCCATCGCTCGCCCACCACCGCGTTGAAGGCCGAATCCGCCGAAGGGGAATTTTTGGAAATGCCAATGTTGTAGAAAATTTTTGGGGTGAAACATAAAACTTCATATTCAAAATTAAAAAGGGGTAGTTTGGGATATTGGACGATCGGACATTCGAAGTTTTGAGTAATACGAAAATATTTTAATATTAAGGGAGTTTCTTTATTATTCCAGTAGTTTGAAGAACTGTATAAGTTATTTAGTGCGTTCAGTTTTGAAATAAGGGGATGGGAGGATCTACATATTATCCGAGACGCAAAACGGGAGGCTAGATATTGCCGCCTTAGGGCTAGAGGTGGTTCAGCGCACTCGACCTGCAACGCGTTAACGGGGGAGGATTTCATACACCCAGAGATGATCCGAAGGCACTTAGACTGAATCCTATCTAGTCCGGCCAAAGCACCTTTATTGCATGGTATTAAGTGAAATGTACCGTAATCTAATATGCTGCGTACTAAGGCGTTATATATTAGTTTCATAGTGTAGGGGTGGGCACCCCACCACACACCCGCAAGGACTTTTAAAATGGCAATAACGCGTTCGCATTTTTGGATTAAGAAGTTTATGTGGTACTTACCTGTTAATTTTGAATCCAAAAAAACGCCTAAAAATTTTGCTTTGTTTGTCAGCGGAATGGCTTTTCCCGAAATAGTTATTGTGATGGGAGGCATAGTTCTTTTGCGAGAAAAGACTACTGCAGAGCTTTTCGGTGCAGACAATGATAAGCCGTGGTTCAACAGCCAGTGATTCAAAGAGTCCAGAGAGAAGCATAGGGATGATGCAGCGTCAACGATGGAGGAATCTGACACGTACAGGACTAAGTCATCGGCATACTGGAGGATGTGGCAGTTGCTGTTAAGACAGGAGCCAATTTCGGCTGTATACAGATTGTACAGAATAGGGCTGAGGACGAAGCCCTGCGGGAGTCCCCTCCAAGTAAGCCTTTCATCAAAGTCCTCTCCCTGGACCCTTAAAGTCAAAGAGCGACAATACAATAGTCCACATATGCATTCGATCATCTTTACCGGGATGCTCAGCTGGTGCAGTTTCTGCCTGAGGACGGGAAGAAGAACGTTATCGTATGCGGAGGAGATGTCTAAAAAGCCTGCGACGACGGATTCGTTCTTAGAAAATGCCAGACGGATATCTGTCACTAAAACTCCAACACTGTCCATTGTGCCAAGCCCTTTTCTAAAACCGAATTGGTAGTTCGGCAGTAAGTCTCTGGATTCCACTATCCACTCGAGTCGGTTCTTAATAAGATGCTCCATTAATTTAGCTAAGACTGAGGACAAAGCTATAGGTCTAAGGCCGTTCGAATCATCTACATGTTTGCCCGGTTTCAACAAAGGGATAATAATTTGTAGTTTCCACTGATCTGGAACCCAACCATTATCATAGCAGAAATTAATAATGTTGAGGAAATATGATTTTGCTTTATCTCCGGAATGTTTTAAAAACGAGTATATTACACCATCGGCGCCAGGTGCCGAGTCACGAACATGGCCGAGTACCATGTTCAGCTCCTTCAAAGTAAATGGCGCATCAAAGGGGTCATTGGATACAGTATTTAAGGGAACACTATGGTATTCAGATGCAAGTGGAACATACGGAGGGGCTATTTTGTCAAAAAATAATTCAGCTGTTTCCCTAGTAATTGGCGATGATATTGACGGTGAGCAACCACATCTAAATCTTTTGATGTTCTTCCATACTAATGAGATTGGAGTGGAGGGGGATAAGGATGTACAGAACTTCACCCAACCTGCACGTTTTTCCTGCGGAGAAGACGTTTAGATCGGGCACATACTTGTAGATACGTCAGCAGATTTTGGGTGGTCATCTCCCTATTGTAACGTCTTTCAGACTCGTTCCTTAACCTAACTGCTGAGGTGCATTCTTGGTCCCACCATGGAGGTGACGGGATTTTGTTTCGGGCACTGTTTTTTAATGGGAAACAAGAATCTGCACTAGAAGTAACTGCTTCAACGAAACCTTTATAACAGCTCTTGGCATGGCGGTGATCAGAAGGTTCGGATAAACTTAAATTTAAATTTGGAAGAGTATCAATTTTCTGCTCCAGTAATGAAGCGAACTTTGTCCAATCTGGATTGGACAAGTTGTACTTCAAAAGTGGAGGGGAAGCTTTTTCTAAATAAGTTCTATTAATCAAAGAAATGACAATGGGGTAATGGTCACTACCATGCGACAAGGTTGTACATTCCCAATGAGTCGAAGCAGCTAACTCAGCAGAGCAAAATGTTAGGTCAACACAACTTTTCTGCTGACCAGGGGGAGACCTGCGTGTTGGGCAACCATTGTTTAATATACAAAGATCCAAATCATCCAGTATCTCTATCAGAGCCGAACCAAACGCATCGCAACGCTCAGATCCCCATCTATAATGATGACAGTTAAAGTCACCCATGACCAGAATAGGACCTTGAATGTTTGAAAGAATATTTCTTAAAACAACTAAAAAATTTTGTTGAGGATGGGCAATATATACTGATAATACTGTAATACCTTCCATCTTTCCAGCTACAATACTCATATCGCCAGTAAGTGAAGGCAAAGATAAGGGCAAAAGTGGAACCCGATTGTTAACAAAAAGAGCCGATCCTCCATATCCGTCGGATCTGTCACATCGGAGGACATTGTAATGTGGTATACGGAAGCTGAGGCTTGGGGTGAGCCAAGTCTCAGCTATGGAGCAAGCTAGAGGTTTAAACTTATTGAGAAGGAATATGAGGTCGTGCTTTTTATGCCACACGCTCCTCACATTCCACTGTAGAAATGTTTGGCTGGACGCCATTTCTGATTGGTAAAAGGATTTTTATTAGTTGATCGGCAACGTTGGACGGTAATTGGGGATTAGAAGAAGATGAGATAAGGGTAGGTAAGAGTTTGATAAGGAGTTCAACAATAGAAATATTATTGCTAGGTGATGCATTGTTCAGGTTGAGGGCGCAGCCATTTGGCTGTGTGGATTGGGGAGAGCTAACTAAATTGTTGTGGATACTTTTGTTGTATGATGGGGAAAGTGGGGCATGGGTCTTGGGTTTGAGTGTGACTGTTTTGCGGTATGACTGAGTAGTTTTGGCAGCATTGGCATAATTCTGGGAAGGTACTGGAACTATTTTGCTAGCCTCCACATAGGAAATTGACTTCTCAGCCATAATGGTCTTGATGGCCTTCTGTCTACCATGCTCGGGACATGACCTGCTATTGGCGAAGTGATTGCCCGAGCAGAGCACACAAAAAGCCTCGCCCTCAGCAATGTTGCAACCATCACCGGGGTGATCGTGGCCACATTTACTGCAGCGTGGTTTGGACCTACATAGGTTGGCCACATGTCCGAATCTACAGCACTTACGGCACTGTATTGTAGGGTAAATGTACTGTACAACTGGAAGAGATGTATAGCAGCAGTATACTCTTGGTGGTAGAACTTGGCCATCGAAAGTGATGACACAAGTTTCTGTTGGTTTCCACTCAATAGCACCGTCATTGTATATTTTCCTACTAATGCGTCTAACTTTTAATATTTGACCACATCCAGAAGGCACAGATAAAAAGGATAAGGCTTCTTCCTCTGAGATATCAGTGGGAACACCAGAAATAACACCCATCCGAGTAATGTTGAATGTAGGGATGGATGCTGAGTAGCCATGTTTCGGTAGAATGTTGTTGGCTAGGAACGCATTTGCGTCCTGAGGAGAAGAGAATTCTACTGAGACACGGTTTCGGCCAACTTTATTCACACCGTCTCGGCGAACATTCGAAATTTTATTAAATAATAGGAACTTGCCAAAGTTCACGGGGTGTAGCGTGGCGCCTGCGTTTGGCGCAACTTCCAGACGAGAAACATGCACGATGAACGGACCTTTATCCAAAGCAGAGTATTTCACGCGACCTATCTGACTCTTAGGTTGTTTGCTTGGTGGAGTAGAAATGGGAGTCTCTTCGACATTTGGGCGCTTACGAGTACTCTGGGATACATCCATATCTGTAATAGCACAGACAACGTCGGCAAATTGTGACAGGGGGTTTTGGGAAAAAACATTTGAGGAGGATTGGATGTCAGGGGGGTCAGGATCGGGAGGTTTATTCCTATCCATTTTGGGGTGGAACTGGAAAGAAGTAGACAATTACAAAGCAAACCTGTTAACAAACACAAGGACAGCACAAATTAGGTCACAAAAGTCACAACAATCACTCGGAAACACTCAAATCTAAAAAACTCTCAAAACACACGTGCTAACCAAGGAACCCGTGGCGAGAATCGTCAAAACGTGTACTAAGATTCAATACCAACTTTGACATAGATGATCATATACATGACGTAAGGGGCTGCCAACATAACGGCCGATATAGTGGTGTATCTAGGTGCTCATGGTAATTTTTTATCGATAGTATTCAAAAAAAAAAACATAGGTCCATTTATTGGATCTGAATTAAGCTCTATTTACGCCAACTTTATCCATCAGTTTAACTAAGAATAAGTGGAATATTCCATATCAAAAAATAAAACCCAAGGTTTCATTAATTGATATGGAATATTCTACTTACCAGCGAATTTACGTTGACGCAAATGAGGTTGGGTTTCAAAGGTGGGGTGGGGGTGTGGTTCACGCTAAAGGAAACACCATTTTACGGATTTTAATAATAACAGTTTATTTTATTTTTCTTTATGGTTAAACAAATACAGAAACTATAACCTATTTGCCTATTCTCTATAATGCATAAACCTTAAAAGTATCATTATCTTACTTTATTATTTCTGATTCTGATCTTTATTAGATCTGTAATTGTAAATATAACAAAGTTTACATGAATGATGCTCTAATTAAGAATCTTACCTTTGCGTTTAAAAGTCGAATCAGTATCAGTTTTGCCAATGTGTAGAAGAAATCCAATCATCTCCCTAAGGTTCTGCAGTAAGTCCCACAGAAGGAATTGCAGATTTTTTAGTTGTGTCTTCGTAAAATCCTTGACAGAAAATGTTTGCTACAAACGTGTTTAATTGGTGGAGCTAAAAAGCTCCACCAATACGTACGAACGTCCAATCCAATGTTTACATCTAGAAGAAAAAATGTATTGCGTTACTTATTAGCATTTCATATTGAGATACCTGAAATATTTATTGTTCGAATAGCATGATCGTTCTATTTGAATTATACTAAATAAAGTTTAAATTATAAGAGTATCGATAGTCGATTAAACATGCCCAGCAGTAGTGATAGATCAATTTTTAAAATTGAAGAATTTCATTCTTTATCACGAACTTGTAAATTTTAATAATGAATATTTAAAACTATCGATATAGTCGATAAAAATTCCACTACACAGCACTGTTAATAGGTTATTTTATAGATTTTCGACTGATTTTTATTAAAATTGATTTGTAAATCACCAAATCCTTTTCTGTAACTGAAAATGAACGTTTATTTACGCTTACCTCTCTTAATGTAATGGATATTTAGCCATGAACATTGGCTTTTGACCGTCCGACCGGCTGGCTCGTAAACCACATATTTCACAGATTTTATAGTGCATATCAACAGATTGCTTCACATGGGTACACGTAAACGTCCTATTAATAGGAATTTTCGCTTAAAATTCACGAAACACATATTAAAAACAAAAATTAAACTTTGTTTACAATTCACCTCTTGAGAAGTAAAAGATAAATATGGCGGATGGATAGCTGCGACAGAGTCGAATAGATGTTAAAGCGAGACAGCGATAGCCGCCATTTTGGCCGCCATTAAAATTAGTACGCGTTTCATACATTTGGCGAAGATCATTTTTTTCTTAGGGAGTTTCGCCAGACTGGACGGGACTCCCATAGAAAAAAAACGCTCAGTATGGAGTTTGCGCTACGCTTCAATACCAACTTTCACGTACATGACCAAATGAGGGCTGCCAACATAAAAACCGAAATAGTGGTGTGTATCTAGGTGCTCATAGTAATTTTTTATCGATAGTCGATATTTATATAAAAAAATGTAGGCTCTTTTTTTGGGTCTAAATTAAGGTCTATTTAAGCCAACCTTATTCACCAGTTAAACGGATAAGTGGAATATTTCATATGAAAAAATTAAACCAAATGTAACCTGCGAATTTACGTTGGCGCAAATGAGGCTTACCCTTATTTGCGTCAACGTAAACTCACAGGTAAATTGTGAGGTTCCAAAGGTGGGGGTGGGGGTGTGTTTAATACTAAAGAAAACGCCTTTTTGAGGATTTTAACAATAACAGTTTATTCTCTTTTCCATTAATAAGGTTAAAGAAATACACCTTACCAATAACCTCCTTATCTCCATTCCTCTGTACCAGTCATTTTAACCCAGTGTTTCCAGTGTTTTGAGATGGTTCATTTTTTTCTTAGGGAGTTGCACCAGACTGGTCTATCCGACCAAAACACCGTAATACTTCTGACTTCTAACTTTCAGTGGTCAAAGAGCAAAAAAATCTGAGGCCAAAGAGAATATAAGCACTACGTTTCTGAGGCGTTAATTAATTATTAGCAAGCAAACCCTAAAAAGAAAAGAACAGCTGATGGAAAACAAGTTGCCATAACAAAAAAACTAAAATGTTGACAATGACAAACGTACATTCTCTTTGACAATGATGTTACGTTCCCCACAGCGCAAGCAAGACGGAGCGTGTAGCCTTAAGGGCTATTATAGTCGATGATTTATGGTTATCCTAATAAAAATAAGGGTAAGAATGGGACACACCTACTCTAACTTGTTGTCTTGAATTGGAACGTTTTTCCCCTTTTGCTTATCAATGAAACATATGGACCTAAATGGCTTGTAAATAATGTACACTTTAGAGTGTGTAATATTATTGCTCCGTAATCAATCCAGTGTATCCTCGGATATGAGACCGTTGCGTGGATGAAAGTCTAGGCGATATGATCGAACGACTTAGCCTTCCCGCAGGGGTAAATAGAAAAAAAACTGGTACTTTGACTTGACTAGGGATGGGATAATAGAAAAAAACGATATTTTTAACATATCGATAAATATCGAAATATTTGCACATTGTCAATGTATTAATGTATCGAAAATACGGGGAAGGAAAACATCCTGATGAAAACGACATTCTCTCCGTTGATTTAAGTAGTTAACTAAACGAAAACAACCTTCATATGTATTTTTATTTAAAAAAAAAACTATAGCGAAGAAATACACAGATTTTTTAGAATTAGCTTTATCAACCTTTTAATGATCCCACTGTTGGGACGCAGGCCTCCTTTCTAGGCCAGAGAAAGGGCCGTAATCCACCACGCGGGCCCAGTGCCGATTGGTCAATGTCAATAATTTAAATAATCCTTAAAAACTCAAAGACATCCTTTGAATTTTTAAAGATTATTTAAAGTTAGTTAGTTACTTAACATCGATATAGGTAGGTTTTAGTATAAATAGTTTAGTTAATATTTAAGGTTTTGTTCATGTGTAGATATAATTTAAATAGTTATTATTTATGTATTTTAATCACTAATAAACATTACAGTAAATAGCTAATTGTAAAAATTTTAGATAACATTTTTATACAAGTTTTAGATAAAAGGCATGTCAACGTTGTTTACATTTAGAAAAGAACCAAAAATTTGAAAAAATCTGACATCCACCAACCCAAAATGGCCCCGCGTGTTGAATTGAATTCCTTCTCCTAGAGAGGAGGCCTAAGTCCCCACAGTGGGAACATTATAAGGCTGATGCTATGCTATCGAATTAAATCCGAATTGGTAGTTATGTAGTAATATTTTTTCAAAACATTACAATACAATCATCAATAATTGAGTCAAACAAATAATTGTCAGATAGTGACATGAGAAGCACTTTCTGTTTTATGTGCTTTCCTGTCAATCTGCTCCTATTGTCTGGATAAGTTATTTAGTGCATAACCCTACTATTAGTTATATTAATGTCAACAATATGTCATTGCCAAATTTTTTATTCTAAATTTTCAGTCTTGATATTCAGGAAAAAATATCAATTATCGATATATCGAGATTTAAAATAGCAACGATTATTATTATTGATTTTTTTTTTTAAATAATGTCTATATTTTGTTATATCGATATTTTCTACCCAAGCCTACACTTGACACCACAGCTTGACTTATTTGACATGACATTCATGACATTGACACCAAAAGTTTAGTTCGGAATCACGTATTGTTGTTATTTCGGAATTAAAATAAATAATATATTGCTATATAAATAAGTTTATTGACTTTAAACGGGCTTGTTTTGAGAAGAGATGTTCGTTCCACTAATTGGCTGCGGTATACCTCAGGTTTTTTAGCTCTTCTTTGAACACCGGCAGATAGCAAGTTGATCGGCGTTGCTCTATAAGCGGTATTGAAGTTCTAAGCCAAGCTCTAGCTCGGTTTTGTTGAGGTCCACGAAGAAAGTGCACACGATACATATAAACGTTTAACGATCACAATATTTGTAAATGTTTTGATGTTGAACTCTAACATTTATTGTTAACAGATAATTGAATAAAATAATACAATGGAAAACGTGCGAAAACTGTCAATGTGTAGGATATGTTTAGTGGAGAGTGTTCGCATGTGTGTGGTTACCAACAAGAGCCTCCAGGAGATGTATGAGAAGCTGACTGATGTTCCAGTAAGTATATATTTAAAAACAGTTTTACTTAAGATTCATAACGATACAAAATAGTATACAAGCATATTTTTGTTGCAGTTTGTATCTGAAGACCGTAAGCCGATGCTCGTTTGTTTGTTCTGCTGCACTAGACTCAAGCAATGCTGTCAACTGCAGAGAAAGTGTGTGGAAGCTGAGGAGCTGTTAGCTCAGATGTTGAGTGAGGACTATGAGGTGAGGGAATTATCAACAGAACCACAATCTTTGTTTTTTTTTTTTTTTGTTTAAATGACCATTTTACCTTTTTAATCCACATCAAACTATTGTCTTCGACTTCAGTTATTTGAATGCTAAAGCCATTGGTCCAAATGGAATACCATTTTAAGTGTGAAAGTTATTGATAGAGTTATTGGTAGTGGATGTGTGGATGTGGTTAACTTTTGTTGGTATAAAGGGGAAAAATTCATAAAAAACATACAACCATGCAGATTGGAGTCTGAGAGGGTCTTTTGAAGAAAGAACCACACAGTTCTGAGTGGACCTGTCCAGTCAGTGCAAACATTTGTCAGTATTCGTGTAGCTCAATTTATGACTCAGGACTACTAAGGAGCTCAACGACTTGACAAACAATACCAAAGAAAAGACATTTTGGTAGGTAGCTAGCAAGCTAATAAGCCTTTTATTAGCTTGCTAGTTTCCACTTGCTTAACATTAGTCATCGTAAACTTAACAAATTTAGTTTTTTTTTTTTCATAAAGAAGCAGGCTGTTAATATTAAACCAGGGGCCCGAGTCTGCTATTTATGCAAATTCGACATTCCAACACAATCCCATTATCATTTTGGTAAAAGTTCTTAATCTGCCAAATCATAATAGTCGATCATTGGTCGGTTTTGGTCTCGTAAACGAAAGATGGTAGAATGACTTTGTCGTGTTCAGACAAATCTAATGGTAAGTCACTAATCAAAGAAACTGACAAAATTTTAGCAGATTACCCCATAAGTCAGAAATTTATTTGTCATTATGCACGAGATTACCATTTCTTTCAATATGGTGTGATAGTAATTGACTGTTGGAAAGTCATAGTGACGTCATATTAGTAGATTACCAAACTTGTCAACCATGATGAAATCAATGATAGACGATTCTGACACTGTTTTAATAGCAGACTTGAGGCCCGGTGTACTATTTTTGAAAGGGCAATATTTATATCGTCTTTAACCTGTTGCTGACGTTTAAGCTTAAACAAAAGCATAGTGTTGTCAGCAAATAACACTATATCATGGTTATACTCTATGAGGTAAGGCAAGTCATTTATATAAATAAGAAATAAATATGGGCCAAAAATTGAACCTTGGGGTACACCCATTGACACTTTAGACACGGGTTAACATTTTCCGTTTTCTCTCTGAATCTATCACTCAAATAAGAAATAAGGATTTACGGATCCCGTAATGATGTAGTTTCCTGATTAATGTTTCATGGAGAACACAATCGAAGGCCTTTGACAAATCGCAAAAAATGCCCAGAACATCGTATTTGTCTTTCCATGCATTATAAATATGCCCTAAAAGTTCAACACCGGCATCGGTTGTAGAATGGTTGCTATGTCTCGGACCAATTTTATAAGCTTAATATACAGATTTAAGAAACTGGGTTCGTATTTCGCAAATCATCCTTCGAGGATATTCCTTTTTGACAATGGCGTCCGCGTTTGCTGCTTGGTAGATAAATAAAAGTCACAATAGTTTCACCAAGCCACACACGTCTGTCTCCAACGCCACTCAAACGGATAATGTTTTACCTGTCAAGCAAAAGTGTATACGTCACTTGCCCTTTATTAGTACGTCACAGACGCTTACTGATTAACCAGCAGGAATAACGTTTGAAAAACAAAATGAAGCGCTCATTCAAATTAAAATTATCAGAAACTCTTTTCTGATTTATTGATTAATAATCTGCAAAAAATGATTTTTCATTTATATGTACAGACGCCAGCACATCAACATACCTCAATCTGTCAATTTTTTTTAATAGATTTTCAACCTTATCGCAACAGTGGAAGGTTAATGTTCGATTGGTAAAATTTGACAGATTGGGGTAGATTGACGTGCTGGCGTCTGTACCTCCAAAATATTTCAGACTTGCTAGAAGGAAGTACCTTGAACACAAAAAGTTTGCAGGTTTGCAGAACACTGTTCTAAGACACCACCGTTTTCCTGAAAAACTTGATTCTTATTCATGTGACTTGGGGATTAGACTCAGGATCCTATGATCAACCGTCACGCTTGTTAACATGATAGTAGCTTAACTAACAAAGCAGTTCAACACAAATTTTGTTGCAGCAAAAACCTATGAACCGAGGACACTTGGGATTTGTTGGCGGATTTATTACAACTCCAATAGAGAACATAAGTATAGTAGATGATTGTCTAATAGCAAGCGATGCTATCAAACAGGAACCACCAGATGTTTGTGAGGAACAAGATAATGTTGAGTTACAGCTGGCACATTATAGTGAAGGTATATATTCTTAACTAGCTTTTTTCGGTGTCAAATGAGGTATTTGCCACTCAGCGATAGGCTATATATCAGTTAAAATAATTAAGTAATTAGATTACGGTGCCGTTATATTGTTAACAAAGCGATCATCGAATTTTTTGATCAGGAAACTCGGCAAGTGCCTTCTGCTGGCGCGATGACGCGTTCGGATATTTCCTCTGATCTTACAGAGATTAAAAATTAAATTAAAAAATATTGTTTATAAATTGTAAAAATAAAATAAATATTCATGTCATAATTATAAGGGCTCGTGTACACGAAACCGCCGCCGCGTCCGTACCGCTTGATTTTAGCATACTACTATAAAGTTGTTAGTAAAACATTGCTAGCTGCGAAGAGCACACGCGTAGCGCTCGCAATGTAATACTAACAACTTTATAGTGGTATGCTAAAATCAAGCGGTGACGATGCGGCAGAGGCGCGGCGGCGGCATTGTGTACACGAGCCCTAATCGTTTTATTACAGAGCTTGAACCAAAGAATCTGTACAACAGTCATCCAGATGTAGAAGCACACTATTCTGAATCAGAGCCTGAAGAAAAAAAAATTGTAATGGAGATTAAAATAGAGAAAGAAGACTTACCTGAGAAGCTAAGTGTCAGGGAGATGGAGAGTAAGTATTATAGGAATTGGAGATACTGAAAAGGCTTGTTCACGATCACGTATTAATTCAGTATTTATTATTACGGATTTACTCGTTCGCATTAATACCAAAAAAAATTACTTCGCGCTGACAGCCTCTCTCGTATCTATTTTATAATATAGTTTATTGTAAATTCGAATTACTTTTTGTCTTATATATACTGAGCCATACTATCTAATGAAAATGGGTCTACGATGCAGTGTATTATGTACGATTTCCAACGTGCAAGCAATACTAGAAAATAAGCCCAGCTTTTTTTGTTAAAATATATGACACCTAACATCTAAATCATGGCACATAATAAACGAATTAAATAAAATTTAAACTTACTTAACTTACGCGTAATTGAAGATTAATAAAATACGATACGCTGATACCACAATACAACTAAATGCAACATTGCTACTTTGCACAGTTCTAATTTGAGTTCTTACCATCAAGTCGTCTCTTGCTTGCACAATACTCTGTCACATAAAAACCTGCGTTGTCGTTTGCTTGCAGAGCTAGAACTGGAAAACGTAGTCAAAAGCTATCCAGGTGATGAAGATATACCAGCACATGATGAATTTCTGATGGAGATAAAGACTAAAGCGGAGGAAGATCAAGGAGTATCAAAGAGGAAGCGAAGAGCCAGAGTCACTCAAAGTAAGTGTACATGTGTATGGGCAAACACTCCTCTAGCGTTATACGGTATACTCGAGCTGCATGAGCATTTCCACGGTAACTTGCGCTTTACTTTTAGCACTAAATCGTTATACAAATGTCACATGGGACAAGGGCAGGAAGGTGATGAATTTTCCGATTTGATGGACTTCAGGGTAATTGTGGAATCAAAATCGATTAAGACAATAGTTAAAGTATTTGTTGTGGCATGTGGGACTTTGCGAAACTGGGTAAACGAGACGGTGACGAGCGGTTGGGGCAATGATGGTTTGGACGTCGAAACTACCGGGGACACCTACTGGCTAGTTTTATGAAGACGTTGGGCCGTTACATGATGAACACCTTATCAAGCGTAAGCATAAGTAGTCGACCTGGTAAATATTCAATGATGTCTTTGTGATCAACGTAAAAAAACTGGAAGTATTCTTAGATTACTGTATGGCAAGAGTCACATTGAATACAATTATCAACCTTGAAAAGTTTCGACTGATGAAAGCAACGCTGCGTCCAGCACAGATCTTGATCCAAAACTCCGAGAGCTTTCAGCTCGACAGATAGACTGCACAGACAAAACCTTCGGTTTCCCTGAAGAGGTCACCACAACACAGCCAGGGTACGGATGCTAATAGATCTACATCGGGCCCATGCTTTGCCCGGTAAAAGCGCCCGTAAAGTTCCTCGTTTTGCAATACTTTTGTCTTTTTACAAAAAACGGGGCTTCAATAATTCAGATTTAATTAGGATCGAGTAGCGAAACAAATAATTTTTCTTTCAGGGTGTATCACATTGGGTGTTCAAATTTCTTCGGAATAAAGGTCTATTTTTGACTTGTCCTTTGATTCTGAAATTGCGTGAAGCAATTAATGACAAATTCCCTGGGAAACTGTCGTTGGGCGTATTGTTTTCTCACGTTAAACGCTCTTGCTCATCGATTGAAAGTCGCGCTCAATGCAATCCGCTGTACAAGATTCAATCTTCTTGACCGCCCATCATATTTTTCGGACTAAGTTCCTGTTTTGGATATTTTTGGTAAGGGATAAGAAAGTTAGAAACACGTTATACAAATGCATTGCCTCAGAGGATGACTTCCATAGAAATAAAATAACTTAGTTTTTTTTTTTCTTTTTAATTCACTTTCGGTTAACAACTTACCAGATTTATTGTTGTCACAGGAGCGACCGTCGCGAAAAAACCAACACTAAAAAGAAAACTAGAAGATACAGTTCCAGCCAAACAAATGATGAATGTACTGTCAGACTCGAAAATCATCCGGACAACTAAAACTAGTACGTCCGAGTCTGTTGCTAAGATCAAAGAGTCTATCACTAGCACATTCCAAAGCAGATTTAGTCAATCTTCTAATTTAATACAACATACACGAATACACCCTGATGAAAAGCGCTTCATATGTGATATTTGTCAAAGCAGTTTTAGTAATAAGAGAAATTTAACTGTACATTACAGAAAACATTTTGGTGAAAAACCCTTCAAATGTGATGTTTGTCAGCGTAGTTTTACTGAATCTGGTAGTCTAAAACAACATATGAGAATTCACACTGGTGTAAAACCTTACAAATGTGATGTATGTGAGCGTAGTTTTACTACTAAAAGTTCCCTTACTGTACATTTCAGAAAACATTCTGGTGAAAGACCCTTCAAATGTGATATTTGTCAGCGTAGTTTTACTCAAGCTACTAATCTAAAACTACATATTCGAATCCACACTGGGGAAAGACCTTACAAATGTGATGTATGCCACCAAACATTTATTTCTAATGTTAAATTAAGTAAACATAATATTCTAGTACACACCAGTGAAAAACCTTATATAATATTAAATTATTTATTGCCCCAAGAAAATACATGACGTGTTACATATTAAGTATGCGAATTCTTTTTTATATTTCATTTAATGAATAATGTCCCTTAAGCTAGAAAAGTTCTGTGCTATATAAAACATCCGTTCGTCCGTTGTTATAATTTACAAGAATTCGGTGAACCAAACATGTAATTAGGTTATTGTTTCATTTAAGTAGAAGTACTATCATTTGTGTACTATGGTGTGTGTGTGTGTGTGTGTGTGTGTGTGTGTGTGTGTGTGTGTGTGTGTGTGTGTGTGTGTGTGTGTGTGTGTGTGTGTGTGTGTGTGTGTGTGTGTGTGATACCTTCGCGGTTGTATGGTTTGCATCGATATATAATTATGAACTACGCACTAGATTAAGCGTGCCGTACACTCACTTAGTTTGACTCAAGTGAACTGCAGACACTACAGTGATGGATGTTTATTCATTTTTTATTTGGTATTTATTTGTTTTTTACAATTTCTTATGGACAGTTACCACAGATATAGATAGACATAGATAACGCAAGCATCACGATCTGTATGAAAACCAAGCGTGCCATTTTTTGACTACCTACCTATTATGACGTCACAAGCACTATTTAGTGAAGAGTCCCCCTCGCTCCACCCCCACACCAACAGCACAATTAACCATTTTTATAGTTTTAACTGCACCCGACTAGCGCTGTACTCCGATGCAGACTGAGCGCGAAAGTAGTTGCTCTTGCGTTATCTAGGTATATCTATATCTGTGACAGTTACTTTTATATATATTGTTTTTACAATTTGCAATGTAAAAAATTTAAAATTACATTTTTGTAAAGTTTTGTTATTGTGAATTTGGGGATCCATTAATTCTAAGAATAGTTTCATGTATATCCATTCAACTTTCAAGCCTACTTCTAAGCCTAAGAATAATTTTGGCGAAAATCCTGTGAAATATGATGTATGTCAGCGCAGTTTTGGTGAGAAATGTATAACTCATAGTCGAATAAACTTTGGTCAAAAAATCGTGGTTTTTTTTTAACTACCCAAAAATACATATGTACATAAAAAAAAGCTTTGGAAATGAAATGAATAAACTGATCCTTATTATACGTTCTTTAGGCCAGCCAATATCGACATCAAACATCACAAACGCGCATGTATCTACGGTTTTTTTTTTTTATCTACGGCTTTTGCCCGCGGCGTCGCTCCCGCTCTACCCTACTCTACCCTACCCTACCCTAAACTATACCAATAAATGAGCAAATTTTCCTCATTTTTCGAGCACTATAGAGGTAGCTGGGTTTTCAGGGTTTGCAAACTTGGGTGTAAACTACTCTTATGGGACCTAATCTGTATAAAAGAAAGTTGTCTTAGTTACACTATTTATAACTCAAGAACGGCTGAACCGATTTGACTGAAAATTGGTGGGAAGGTAGCTTAGAACCAAGAGAAGGACATAGGATTTATATCCCGTTAAATAAAAAAGAAAAATAATCCAAAACCTGCTCATTTATTGGTATAGGGTAGAGTAAGGTTTATAAAGAGCGGGAGGGAAGCCGCTGGAAAAAGCTAGTATTATATATTTGTTTAATCATACTCTGCAAGACCAAAAGTCAAAGTAATTGAGTATACTTCAAAATTAAGAAGTTAGACACCAAGAAAAACCAAAACATAAATAAATAAACCAAGATACCCTCACTCGTTATAAAAGAAGCCATAGATATCAAAACTGGACAAAAGAACATCAGACAGCTAACGAGGACATAAGATGTATGAAGCATCACCTTCAATTTCAAACACGTAGAAGTTTGAAAGCAAATGGAAACGCTTCTTATAACTTAAATAAAATACTACTTTATTGCTAAATGCTAAAGTATATCTGTAAGGCAGTTGTCCCACCGGCAACGATGAACGAGTAGCGAGTAGCTACAATGTACAAACGAGTTGACGAGCCGCGGGTAGCGAGTGTGTAGTTCCGATAGCTCGGTTATAATAAGCGAGTGTGCGAGTGAGACGAGCGATTACTCGCATCACTCGCTCGCGGCTAACAAGCAAACAGTTTGTGTGAGTTTGCTCTCTCAGCGTGAGTTCTGATCGCTGAGCGAGTATATTATCTATCATAGCTCTTATTGCCCAGCGACAAACTAGTGAAGCGAGTCCTCGCCGGCAGTGTGAACAGTCAGCGATCAACTATTAGTATATGCATCTCTTTTGTTTACACGGTATGTATATGTATTGAACGTTTCTTGAGCGATAAAATAGCCGATAGTTAGTCGTTTTCTCGCCGCCGGTGGGACAACTGCCTTAGTCTAGTATAAATTCTATATACGCCCCAATCTGTGTGGTTCTTTACTCAAAAGATCATCTCAAACACTAATCTGTGGTGCTATTCTCAGCGCTGCCTCAACGACGAACAACCAAATAGGATACATTGGATTGTCAACCTAATATACCTATACATTGGATTGTTAATTCAATGTATCCTATTTGGATGTTCGTCGTTGTGTCAGCGCTGCGTTTTCTTGGAGAATAGCACCACTGCACGGTTCTCATAAATGATTTGACCATTACATGTTTACTGTGTGATTTTAAAAGGACCTTTAGGCCTCATCTAGTTTAAATCGACAAAAGAATTACGTGATATAGTGTTTTTCGAAACAATAAATTTACAAAATAAATATAATATCATTTAAATATCGTCTAAATATCATCCTTTAATGCTACTTAAATATTATAATTTGAAATATTTGTAAATTCAAAATAAGATTGTACTTTAAAACTTAACGAATATTTAACTGCAAAACATAGTAAATTGTAGGTACCTACCTACTTTAAAACCGTAAAATGTATGTAGAATGCCATCTTAAATGCTATAAAGTATTTCTAATTTTAAATGCTTTACAGTATTTAAGATTTAGAAATTAAATGCATGGCACTTCAAATCCAGGACTATTTCGTGTTTATTTTAAAGATTGTGTATTCTTTCTTCTATAGCTCATTTTCGCCTCGGAGCCATAACTAATTCAAAAACAGTTAAAACACTTTTTTTTTCTAGTTAAATTTAAAAGCTACCCACATTGTTATACTTACATTACTTAAAGATTTTTTCATTACTTATACGCTGAAAGTAGGTCTAAAGTTGCCTAAGGAGCGGGTTGAAAGTAATACTTTTCGTCCCTAGGGAGAATCACTTTCAACTGACAGCTGTCAAATTATTAAAAAAAAAAACTAGTTCTATCTTCCCATTTCTTTTGATCTATGTCTCAACTTTCTATACCGCCAGTCATTTACAGCGCGATGTAAAATTGAAAGAGATAAGTATCTATATATTTTTTTTTTAATTACATACCTAATTATTTATAATTTAGTTTCAATTAATTCTTTAAAACTAACATAGATATGAGAAATAATTACCATTTTTCACCGATAAAAATGAAAAATGATGGTTGAAGAGCCGATTGACCACAGAAAAAAATAACTAAATCTCGGGAAACTTGTTGTAGAATTTTGTTTATAGGTACTTTACTAAATCTTTGCTGTAAGAAATTTTGTAATTAAACAATAATCGGATTCAGTTAAGGATTCAACGCCTGATTCCTAAGAGAAGAGGTTAAAGCAGTAGTCGAAAACTTTTTACGGCCTAAATAAAAAAAAAAACATACCTAAAATCATACGACGACCTTTGACGACGACTCAGATTTTTATTTTTATTTTCCTTTTATTCGTAATGAAACGCACAGTGTTTACCTCGGGTGAAAGGCTTATTTAGTCCCTCGAATGTTAGCGACCTCGCTTCGCTCGGACGCCAAACTTCTTCTCTGGACTAAATAAATTACTTTCACCCCAAGGGTAACAATGTACTATTTTTACTATGGAATACATCACATAAACGTCTGTATCTCGCGCATTTCCTGGCATTTCGTTTTGCGATTACATATTTGTTTTTTACCTACTTATTATTAGCCACGTTTTCTCCAAGACACATGGTGCGCCACTCGTGCACTTTCCGAGATATGGCGCAAAAATAAATAATAAAAAAACTACGTTTATTCAAGTGTTTTACTCTTGAATAGTAATAATTACAATGATTTATTTACAAAACAACTTGTAGAGGGATGTACTAAACTACTATAACACCAGGAATAGCAAGTAAAAATGGACAAAAGATACATCCTTTATACTTGTTATTCATGATTATTTGATTGATTTCGATTTACAAACTTACCAAAAGAACTACAATTCCTGGCATAGCAGTTAGCAAAGGTCGGGATCATAACAAAGGTAATTATAAAACATACCAAAACAACTACAATTCCTGGAATAGCAGTCAGCAAAGGGCGGTATCACAACAAAGGTAATTATCAGACATACCAAAATAACTAAAACTCCTTTTTTCAGTAGATTTTATTAAACATTCCGCATAAAATAACAGCTCTTCCTAATTGAACGAATTAATTCAGCTCTTCTAATCTGACGACTTGACAACTCTCCGAAAAGTTTTCGGGGCTTGGAGTCTATATCGAAGTTGAGGCATCTGATTTAGATGGGCTGTTAGATCTCTAGCATTTTCGGTATTTATAGATTTTTCACTGAAGAAATCCGGCGGTATTAATTTGCATGAATTTGTTTGCACTTCTACCAGATTTTGTCCATCTAGCGTAAATTCGGTGACAAAATCGAAGGCACCAGTCCTTCGGCTTCAAGTACCTATATTTTCAAACAGACGCTACTGTTTGACTAAATAGTTGAAAATAAATAAATAATCATGAAGATCGTTATGATCAGAAGCAACATAAAGATCTAAATTTGTAAAGCGACCTCCACATTCACGCCGCGAACACCCGCGAAAGCCGCCAACCACGAATGTGGATGGCTTTCGCGCCCATTCATAGGTTTCGCGCCTGTACGCGGCTTGTTCCCCGTTTAGTGTCGGTATTTTATAAACGTCATAATGGCGGGACCAAGTCTTGTATTGGAATGATTCTACCACGTACATTTAGTACGATTTTGTACTTTTTTGTACCCGTCTTTAAACTTTTGTACCTCACACGGTTTAAACGGAATTTCATGATAACCATGGCCCCGCCATTATAACGCGTTATAATGGCGGGACCATGCTTGTACTCCAAAACTATAACGAATTTCATCATTCTGATCAAACTAGTATTATGTACCTGATTTAGTACCTCCAAAAATCAACAGTAAGTGACTGAGATGTTAGTATTTTTTTTACAAAATTAATTTTTAATTTTTGACATTTTCAACGCCTGAATCCTTAGGCGAGCAATAATACTTTATGCAAAATTCTATAAGCAACTACTTTTCGTGCAGGCGCTTTATAATTAATTATGTTTTATATAAGGGTCAACGCTGCGGTAAACGGGCGCACGCGCGAGCGCCTGTCGCGTGACTATGCGAGTGTGTCGTGTGGAATCCGGTTTACACACGACACACGCCTTAGTACCTGCGCAGTGTCGCTAGTTCTACTTTAACACTGTGGATGTAGTTGTGTCGATGGAGAACTTTAATGTATTATTACACAGCAAAAGGGGCGTGGGACGCGGCTACCCGCGACCGGTATCCGGTGAGCTCGAACGGAGCACTTTTGTATGGGACCGCGCGTGCGCCCGCTAAGGGCTTGTGTACACGATGCCGCCGCCGCGCCGTCACCGCGCCACTATGCTGTTATAAACAGCATAGTGGCGCGGCGGCGGCATCGTGTACACGGGCCCTAACACACTAGGTTATTTAAATCATATTACATAGGCCAGATAGGATAATTATTATTATCCGTTTTAATATATTTCATAAAATTATTACATGCTATTTAGATAATCTGTACATCCGATTTTTAAACTGTTTTAAACTATAATATGTATCAAGGATCTTATATGTCCTAGGGATAAACTGGATTGCTTACGGAGCAATATCACATACTCATTGTACAACATATGTTTCATTGACAAGCAAATGGGGAAAAAGTTCCGATGCAAGACAACGAGAAAGAGGTGGTGTGTCCCTTTCTTACCCCTATTTTAACCAGGGTAACTATAAATTTACTATTTAAGTAAATTATTGACATTTTTGTCATTGAAGCATTTTAATATTAATTGATGCTGTAGAATTCTACTTATGGATGGCAAAGTACCATTCCTAACTGTCTGTGAACCCTGAAAAAATAGTTTAATTTACTAAGAAGTCAAAAGTAATTAAATTTCATTTTTTTTAAATATTTTTAGTAGATAACATTTTATTTTAGTGATAAAGAGGAAGCTTTACTTTTAGTAATCTTACTTGAGACTCCCCAGTACAAGAACAGATTTTGGGACCCATGACATTAAAAAGATCACGAAAAACATGCTACACATAGTAGTTTATACCGTAAACGTTTCAAGGATCAGTTTTTTAGTAAAATTAGTTCAAATTGCTCGACCTGTGTGCGTACAGCTACGACAAGCGCGTATTTAATTCGGTTAGAGTGCCAGACGAAGCATTTGATACTAAATCCCTGTGCATGTGCTTATGATATTCGTATTCTTTAACCTTTCATCCAATCATCATAATCATTTCAGCCCAAAGACGTCCACTGTTGGACATAAGGCTCCCCAAATGTCGCCACAATGAACGGTTCTGTGCGTTTCGCATCCATAGGATTTCCGCAACCTTTACCAGGTCATCGGTCTACCTTGTAGGAGGCCTTCCAACGCTGCGTCTTTCGATACGCGGCAGTCACTCCCAAATCTTTCGGCCCTAACGGCCATATGTTCTGCGAGTAATGTGCCCTGCCCATTGCCATTTTAGTTTGGCGATTCTTTGTGCTATGTCGGCAGCCTTGGTTCTCCTACGGATATCTTCGTTCAATTAATATGTAGTTAAAAACAAAACACACATTTAGGTTTTTTGTCATTGTGTTGATTTGATTAATTCAACTTATATACAATAATTACAACTTGAACTTCTATAGAATAGAATTGTCCTGTAATACGAACAAGTCTGTGGACACACTAGTAGAAAGAGATAACATAGCCTTTTGTATCGTACTCTTCGGAACGTTTGTGAGGTTGTCGTGAGCAATCTAGATAGTTTATAAAATCTTTGCAATGTATACCGTCAGTGACAGTATCAAGAGTCAGTCTGAAACATAAACACAATAATTTTTACTTATAATTATATTATAAGTCAATTAAAAAAACAATTATAAATTAATCGAACAGAGATATTTTGAGCTTCTCATTAATTTGGATGAGCAAGATGAAAAGCCATCTATAAAAATATTCGAATTTCTTTATTGGCGCGAATTATACTATCTTATAAAATAACAATTATGAGTTTTTAGCGAAATATTATCTAGTGAAGTTTAGTGGCCGAGCCTAGTGATGTCATATAAAAATGAAGCACTTTTATATCACAAGTGTCTACACAACTTTTGACAATATAGTCCTCTTTCAATCATTTCAATTATTGTAGTATGAAAATAGTGTAGAAACAATCACTTTTTTTAAAAGAGTAAACATGTAGTTTCTTGCCAGTAAGTAGGTACTTGGATTCTTGATCCGAATAATTTATGGTTAATGAATATTAAAAAAAATTATAAGTAGTATAAGTAGTTTTATTGTAAGTAATACTGAAAGCTTACTGAAAGAATATAGGCAGACTCTCAAGGAAAAGGAAGATTGTCAAAAAAAACCAGCTTCAGTTTAAACTGGATGTATCTCAAATTTTATCAATTATAATAATACAATTTATAGAGCGGAGCGAGCGAGCAGTGGTGGCCGAGCGGTAACGGCCGCGACTTGCGAGTCAGGAACATTAATTTGTGTAATTTATTTCATCACCACTGCTCTTAAAACGGTGAAGGAAAACATCGTGAGGAAACCGGCATGTCCTAGAACCAAAAATTCGAAGACATGTGACATTCACCAACCCGCACTGGACCCGCGTGGTAGATTAAGGCCCATTCCCTCTCTTAGAGAGGAGGTCTGTGTCCTGAACAACTATCGGATCACGATTGTGTTCGCTATGTCCTGTCTATTGGCAGTCTATATTCAATGTCTTTGCACATTAGCTTATTGCCAAAATACAGCTCTTGAAAATTTTAGTATACCAAACACTAGTCTAAACACGGCACTAGAATATTTTTAATAGGAGCCGTGTTTGGCTCTTAATAAAGATATTCCAGTTTAAAGTTGGTGGGATTACGTATATTATGTAAACAGTACCTATGTATCTTGTTTTAAAGTTTAAAAATCAATAAACGCATCAATAGGCGAATGACCACGGATCTTATATATCCTAAGATATCACGTATTGTCAATGTCAATAGATACTAATGTCTATCCAAAGATTTTATAAACTATAAGATCCTTGTGTCTATCTATCTGCAATCAGAATATGCAAGATCCTTTAGCGCAATAGACTAAAGAAGATTTCTCGGATTGTTGAGTTAGTAGTATGACATTATAATTTTGACCATTGTTGACGACGACTATTTATTATGTTTATAGATAATCTTGTGTGTTTTTACTACTAGTGCATAAAGATTTAATAAATAAATTTCTGAAAGAGCATACTTGAAGGTAGCGACAACTGTGACGCCACATAAAAACTATGAAGAAATACAAAATCCTTTACCACGCAATCAAAGTTCTCCACGCGATTTGAATATATACAACAGCCCGAAATCAACTATCAAGCAGTTGCACACCAGACATTATTCCGTCTGGTCGGAGGAGGGGACTTTACTCTCTGTTCCGCATACCTCCAAAGCGATAAAATAAATTTGGAAGTATAACTAACATTTTGTGTATTATTGATTTACATTCTCGGTCCTTTCCTGACAGAGTAGTACCGTATAATGTAATATACCAATAAATAAATCTTTATTCGTTCTTGTATTGTATTGGTTATTAAATCTAATTAGCCTTTATTTTCCCACTGCTGGGCAAAGGTCTCCCTCCACTCTTTGCGACGATCACAATTCCTTGCTTCTCATTCCAATTGCCACAATTCCTTGTTTCTCATTTCACTGTCTCTTAAGATACAGGTCTCCTAGTTTAAGAGACAGGGTTCATAATTTTATTGTATGCATAGACAAAAATGCTCTGTTCACAAACTTTGCGTATTGTATCTTTCTACCTTGTTTTGAATTGTGTCTGTGTGTAATGCTTGGATTAATAAAAACTATTATTATTTTATTATTATTATTAATTCTTAAGGAAGACATCCACGTCATCCCGCCATATCCATCGTGATCTGCCGCAGCGCCGCGTTGGTGTATCTGGAAACCGATCCTGTGTTTTACGTGCCCACAGCTTGTTAGGCATGCGGCAGATATATCCTGCCCAGTCCCATGTACGTTGGGCAGCCTTTTGAAGTACATCAACGATTTGCGTATTGGAGCGCAGTGTAGTGTTCGTCTTCACAATGGACGCAAATTAAAAAAACAGTCAAGTATCAAAACTTTTATCTCCTACTATGTCAGTAATACCACAATCAATGTGTTTTTATTGGACCTCATTTTCTCAGATCGCACTTTCATTAGACAGACTATAACATGTATTAACTTTATGAAATATATTAAAACGGATAATAATAATTATCCTATCTGGCCTATGTAATATGATTTAAATAACCTAGTGTGTTAGGGCCCGTGTACACGATGCCGCCGCCGCGCCACTATGCTGTTTATAACAGCATAGTGGCGCGGTGACGGCGCGGCGGCGGCATCGTGTACACAAGCCCTTAGCGGGCGCACGCGCGGTCCCATACAAAAGTGCTCCGTTCGAGCTCACCGGATACCAGTCGCGGGTAGCCGCGTCCCACGCCCCTTTTGCTGTGTAATAATACATTAAAGTTCTCCATCGACACAACTACATCCACAGTGTTAAAGTAGAACTAGCGACACTGCGCAGGTACTAAGGCGTGTGTCGTGTGTAAACCGGATTCCACACGACACACGCGCATAGTCACGCGACAGGCGCTCGCGCGTGCGCCCGTTTACCGCAGCGTTGACCCTTATATAAAACATAATTAATTATAAAGCGCCTGCACGAAAAGTAGTTGCTTATAGAATTTTGCATAAAGTATTATTGCTCGCCTAAGGATTCAGGCGTTGAAAATGTCAAAAATTAAAAATTAATTTTGTAAAAAAAATACTAACATCTCAGTCACTTACTGTTGATTTTTGGAGGTACTAAATCAGGTACATAATACTAGTTTGATCAGAATGATGAAATTCGTTATAGTTTTGGAGTACAAGCATGGTCCCGCCATTATAACGCGTTATAATGGCGGGGCCATGGTTATCATGAAATTCCGTTTAAACCGTGTGAGGTACAAAAGTTTAAAGACGGGTACAAAAAAGTACAAAATCGTACTAAATGTACGTGGTAGAATCATTCCAATACAAGACTTGGTCCCGCCATTATGACGTTTATGGTATTTTGCGCCGGCGACAAAGGGTTTACGAGGCGCGAACGTCCCGTGAACCCAAGGCATTACAAAGTACTCTGTGGTTATTGACGGGATTGAGTTTGCGCGGTCGATAATATAGTTCAATTTGCTTGTAATTTACGAAATGAAGTTATTGTTTATTTATAAAATAAATTTTAGATTCTATTAGAACTTAAGATTATTGTGAAATTTTTAAATTTTCTTTAAATTGTTTCTAAGGTATAGAAAAAAATACTTATTGGTCCAGATGTTTTCCAAGATTAAGTCTTAAAAAAAAAAATTCTGCTATATCCTATTTAAGCCTATAATGTTTTCAACCCATCTGGGAGTACACCATATAATGATGTTACTGATATTGTTTTAAATGTTATAAATCTTTGTAGTTTTGTGTAAAAGGTAGCCAAACATAACTCTCTCGTTACTTTTGCGATAAAAGGTTTTTGAATATGGGTAATTGCCATATTAATGGCAATTACCCATATTAGGAACCAACCACAACACTTTAATAACGTGTGACTACGACTTTTCTTTTTGTTTTGTTCTTGTTTCTCCAGAAACCTTGTTTATTTTAGTATCCCAAAAATCTCGTTTCATACTTTTTAGCGTTATTTTTTGTCGTAGTCGGGTTTTAGTTTTTTTTACTTTTTTTATTTAAACTATTTTGGTGTTAAAACACTGTGCTTCTACACAGTCTTTGACATCGAATTTTTTGACCGCTTGAGGGCGTCACATAGAATTTTATTGATAATATTTTTGATAAGCACAAGTGAAGCCCTTTCAAGTGATATCAAATACGGTGTATTCATAGTAAAGTTTTTTTTAACACATGCCTTTTTGTCCGCTAGAGGGCGTCACTTTAGAATTGAACAATATATTGGAAATGTACAAGTGAAATCCTTTCAAATGATACCAAACACGACGTGTTTATCTTAATTTTTTATTAACACAATACTTTTTGTCCACTAGAGGGCACCACATTGAATTTTGCTAATATTTTTTTTTTATAAGCACAAGTGAAGCCTTTTCAAATGATATCAAACACGGTGTATTTAACATTTTTTTAACACATGAATTTTTGTCCGGTAGAGGGCGTAAGTTTAAATTTAAATAATATTTTAGAAATGTACGAGTTAAGCCCTTTTTAATGATACCAAACACGGCATATTTATCTCATTTTAATTTTTTAACACATTACTTTTTGTCCACTAGAGGGCGCCACATCGATTTGTGACAAGTTACGTAGCTTATGTTCAGCGGACGAATAAGACGGTTCTAACGATACCTCATAACTCGAGTTCTGATAACTAGATTAGGAGCTATGAGGGAAAGATGAACATACTCACATACATAAATACATACATAGCCAGTCAAAATCATAACCCTCCTTTGGCTTTGCCGTAGTCGGCTAAAAACAAAAATCTTGAATAGCTTTTGTTTTTTTTTTTTATATATAAAAATAAAACCGCTGTTTTGGGGCCGCAAAGACGACATAGTCCCCAGCGAAGTTCATACAAAAAAAAACAGTGACTAGAAATGGCATTTTTTATTTTATTTTTATTTAGATAGATAATCCTTTATTTGCTCAAACATTTGTACAGTAGGTACACACATCACAAAATAAATTTTTAGCATGCAAAAGATGTTATAATTCAAAATAAAACGTCACGTTTGCCTTGGGGGGCGACCACAAGCTCTTATAGCAGTATTGTTTTAATCTTACTTATGTTTTTCGTACCATGTGGCCTTCAAAACAATCTTATTACAATATTAAGGACGTATTTACGAATTTGCGCGCTTCAATTCTAGGTATTTCGACTTACTACTACACGTGCACGGCTCACACACACAGCGACTAGCGCGAAGCGGCGAAATTATGAGTGAACTGACACGGCTTGATCCTTGAGCCTACTATTATTTATATTTTAGAAATGTATTTTTTTTAAACTTACCTACGGTGATTTGTATTCATTTTTTTTCTATCTCGCTTCGCAAAATGGCGATCAAAACAGTAAGCGTAATTAGAAGAAGAGAAATTAGAGTGCGAGTCGCACAGGACCGTTCATTATGGCGACATTTGGAGGAGGCCTATGTCCAACAGTCTTTGGGTGGAAATGATGATGATAAAATGTTTTATACATTGTCAACTCTATAGATGTTGTTGAACTGTCCAGCTGGAATCGATTGACAACATTCCTAGTATATCACTACGCAATTAGGATGCTGTACAAAGCAAGATAATGATGCAATGAATAAACACTAACAAAAATAAGAAGCAGGTAAGCAGAACTAACCCTATTTAATAAATAAAAAAATCTTAATCAATTCTTAGTAGTAGTCTTGGAGGTATACCTTCAGGTCGCTCCATCAAGTCCTAAGGTAAGGTCTCATCATAACTAACACAACGAGCCCAAACTCGGTACTCTTAGCTCTACTCGTTTATTAGTTCCAGTAGCAGTCTTGGAGGTATACCTTCAGGTCGCTCCATCAAGTCCTAAGGTAAAGTCTCATCATAACTAACACAACGACCCCAAACTCGGTAAACCTTGCTCTACTCTTTTATTAGTTCCAGTAGCAGTCTTGGAGGTATACCTTCAGGTCACTTCAAATCCTAAAGTAAAGTCTCATCATAACTATAACAACGAGCCCAAACTCGGTACTCTTAGCTCTACTCGTTTATTAGTTCCAGTAGCAGTCTTGGAGGTATACCTCCAGGTCGCTCCATCAAGTCCTAAGGTAAGGTCTCATCATAACTAATACAACGAGCCCAAACTCGGTACACCTAGCTCTACTCGTTTATTAGTTCCAGTACCAGTCTTGGTGGTATACCTTCAGGTCGCTCCATCAAGTCCTAAGGTAAGGTCTCATCATAACTAACACAACGAGCCCAAACTCGGTACACCTAGCTCTACTCGTTTATTAGTTCCAGTAGCAGTCTTGGTGGTATACCTTCAGGTCGCTCCATCAAGTCCTAAGGTAAGGTCTCATAATAACTAACACAACGAGCCCAAACTCGGTACACCTAGCTCTACCCGTTTATTAGTTCCATCAGCAATCTTGGAGGTATACCTTCAGGTCGCTCCATCAAGTTCGAAATGAAATGTTTTATTCAAGAAAAAATAAAAGAAACTAAAAAAATCTTGTTGATAGTCTTTAGTCAGCACAAAACACGTGAAGTATCAAATTAGGTTTATCAAATATTTTGTATTCGTACAGCGATCTTATTCCACACGAATTTCTGCTTACAAGCGACACAGTGTCCACTCACGACGGCGGCCGAGCGCAGACTAAAATTTTTATTTCAATTCTTATGCAATAATTCAAGACAGTGACTAGCAAAATAACCCTTATGTTCAATGCATTAAGATTCGCGCGATAGAGCTAATTTTGTTGAAAAACTAAAATTGATTTGATTTTTTTCTGAGACTAATTAGAACATTTTGGTAGTTTTTTTTAACGCTTTTTTTAGTTGATTATGTCTCCTTACATAATATATTTTTAAATAAATAAAATCTTTTATCAAACGGAAGAAAAATGGTCCTGAACTCAATACGAAATCTTCAATTTTGTGTGAAGAGGTACGGGAAATGATTTATTACAGTGTTATAAACCAAATTTTTCAAATAAAAAAATAAGGTGATTTCAAGATGAAGGAGTAATCTATCTGTGGAAATTATTATTTACATTTAGTTCAGTTTAATTCTGCTGCAAAATGTACCGAAAAACTGCTTAATTTGGTCAGTTTTGTAAACGCGTCCTTAAATAGCGATTTTGTGACGTCAATGTCATAAAACTTCACTCATTGTGTACTATAAGGCGATTTTTGACCGCTAGCAGTATTGTTTTTACGTCAAATTAGCAGGCTTAAAAAAGTTGCTCGGACGCAACGGATTTATTATTGTTTTCCAAATATATACTATTTAAAGTGTTTTTCGTGACATACAAAGTGTATATAACTTATTTCGATGCCTAAACGTGTCAAGTTAATTGTTTTTAGCACTTATGTGGGTTATTAATTTATTATTGTATTCTAGATGGGGAACATATATGAATTTTTTGAGTTTTTGGAAGCAGATAACACTGAATTCAATAGTGCACGAAAAACAATACGAACAACCAGTTACATATTTCACTGGAATACACTGTTTAACTTTACCTTAATTCCATGATGTCAATGTACAATAAGTTTCAAGCATAGTTCATTATCCGCTTCGAACACCAAACACTTAAAGACAGCTAGATTACTCTAAATTTAAGCACTTGAAAACTATTTTAATTCAAAAAATCTAACTTCGTTCGCACTATACAAATAAACACTGATTAAACGTAGTGCTTATATTCTCTTTGCACTGATAAGAATTTTGTTAATGTAAACAAACGTTCCGAATTCCGAATGTTGTAATTCACACTAACGTGCAACTAAATGTCGACGTTGTCGCTCGCAGCTTTTTGGTTTTTCTACTTTATTAATGTAAAATCTTGAAAGTTATTACGTCGTTTTTTATAAAAGTTACATATATCCTTTTAAAAGTATATTTTAACAAGGCATCTTTTGAGTTAAATGTATTCTATTAGTTTACGATCAACTTTAATGTAGCGATTCGAACAACAAACATCTGAAAGAGACAACGCAATACAGATCAGTATAGCGCGTATCTTTCTTTTCTGTCTTAGCAGGGAATAGACAAAATCTTTAGAATCGTTCATTCTTTCCCAGCCCTTAGCAGGAACAGGAATACAATCATACTGAGCGATTAAGCTTATGGTACAAAATGAAGTAATATTACTTTAAGATTGAAACAAAACTCTCCTGCAATAAGATTGTTTTCTCAAAGTTTATGGTCGGACCCTTGGACAATGGCAATCAATCAATCAAATATTTTATTCGCATAATATGTGTAGTTACAGGTGGTAAATAAATGTTATATACAATATAACAGGAATGATCGACATATTCACCATTTCTGGTATACGAAACTTAAATTAATAATTAAATGAACTGGTTAAGTACATAGGTGCCTATATATTCTTAAAATTTAATTATATTACATTACATACTAATTATTGCACTAATAGGAACATAGTAAGGTGTTACATAAATTTTCTAATTACGAAGAAAAATAATTTAGCTAACTATTATTACAACAGCAAAATTAGGAACAAAAATTCATAATACGGCGGTGACATTCATAGGCACGCATAATTTTTTTTTTTTAATTGACCCATAGCTGAAGGCTATGGTTACTAGTGCTACTAGTGCCTTTTGATCAAATTTCAGTCGTTGTTTGTTTTTTTGCGTGAAAAGATTTCACGATAATGTCATTTTTAGTGACAATAGGATGTAACATTTTCTAATGTTTTTGTAGTATTTGATTTTATTTAATTAATATAGACAATGAACTTCACTCGAAAAAATCACACCAAATACCGTGTGCATAAAATGCACACGGTATTTGGATTTAAATGGCGTAAAATGGCGCTTAACATGGCGACCATAAACCACAAAGAAAAAACAATTTTTATTTGAACGAACGATTTATACATTATATGTTTTGTAATTAAATAAATCGTTTTTACAAGTTAAAATGGCCGAAATTGCATGAAATAAGTAAGTAAAATACTAATTTACAATATACTATTGAACGAACGCAATAACCAAACATGAATTTTTTTCGTCTTCAAAATTTGATTTGCGAACAAAGAGGTTGAACAAAAAGGTTATAGCTACATTACAGCACTAGTGCGTAATGGTAATCAAAATGTCACAGTTTGGTAACAGGTGCCATTATGTACCTAAGTGTAGAGCCACTTTCTGAGCAGGTGTATTGAAAAAACATTTATTGACTAGCCAGGTGTACAATTTTTTTCGGAATAGTGTAATGGGTAAGTATTTCAGGGCACTCGGTAATTTGTTAAATAATTTAATGGACATAGTAACAGTTCCTTCGATATAGATCAGTTTTTATATTGGGCAGGGGAAAGCTATTGGGATAGCGGGTATTAAAATTACAATAATCACCAAAGGATTTGTATAGATACTGATGTGTTTTAACGAAAATACAAGACTCAAATATATACATTGAAGGTGCTTTTAGTAAGTTTAGTTTTTTATGGTTTCGCAGCTTTTTTTTCTTATTAGGTGTTTCGGTTTGAACTTCTTTATTACTGCTAGTTATTCGACTGGTTTTGTTTTTTGGCATTAGATGGCCTCAGTTTAGCTGGGCTATTCGTTACTTTTTAAATAGATCTTTTTTATTAGTCAGATTATTATTTAACTGTTTGAGTTCATAGTTTCCTAGCGACAATAATTCGATTTCTGAATGAGCACTTTGTAGTTGTTGCGTAAGTTGTATAACTTGTTCTCGTAGCTTTCTTAGTTCGTCATCCTCATCGTCTGACATCTCAGGCACACAAGTGACTGTGTTATTTAGATTATGTGTCGTATGTCCCTTAATATGTAATGTAACACGTCATGTAGTTTATTTTTCTTTGGCCAATAAATAATTTATTACTTATAAGGTTTTTCACCGGTATGTCTATTTCTAATATGTGTTTTCAAATTCCACTTTTTGCTAAACCTGCTCTGGCATACATCACATTTGAAGAGTTTTCCTTCAGAATGTATTCTTAAATGTTTATTTAATGTATTTTTATCAAAATAACTGCGTTGACATACACCACATTTGTAAGGTTTTTCACCAGTGTGTTTTCTGATATGTATCTTCCAGTAACCCTTTCGGGTAAAACTGCGCTGACATACATCACATTTGTAAGGTTTTTCACCAGTATGTATTCGTGTATGTCTATTTAAAATATTATTAGAACTAAAAGTTTGGTGGCATACATCACATTTGAATGGCTTTTCACCGGAATGTTTTCTAAAATGTATGATTAAACTACTTTTAGAAATAAAACTATGATGACATACATCACACTTATAAGGTTTTACTTCAGAGTGATTTCGAACATGCTGTTTAAGACGAGAAGACTGAGTAAAACTACGCTCACAGACATTACATTTAAAAGGTTTTTCACCAAAATGAGTTATAACATGATTATATAAGGAACTTTGCTCATTATAACTGCGCTGACATACACCACATTTGTAAAGTTTTTTTTCAGTGTGAGAACGAATAATATGTTGTTTTAGACTATAAGATTTAGTAAAACTACACTGACAAACATCACATTTGAGGGGTTTTTCACCAGAATGTTTTCTGAAATGTACAGTAAGGGAACTTTTAGTAGTAAAACCACGCTGACATACATCACAAGTGTATGGTTTTTCACCTGAATGATTTCTTAAATGTACAGTAAGGGTACTTTTAGTAATAAAACTGCGCTGACATACATCACATTTGAAGGGTTTTTCACCAGAATGTTTTCTGAAATGTACAATAAGGGCACTTTTAGCAGTAAAACTGCATAGACAAATATCACATTTGAAGGGTTTTTCACCAGAATGTTTTCTGAAATGTACAGTAAGGGCACGTTTAGTAGTAAAAGTACACTGACAAATATCACATTTGAAGGGTTTTTCACCAGAATGTTTTCTGAAATGTACAGTAAGGGCACTTTTAGTAGTAAAACCACGCTGACATACATCACATGTGTATGGTTTTTCACCTGAATGATTTCTTAAATGTACAGTAAGGGTACTTTTAGTAGTAAAACTGCGCTGACATACATCACATTTGAAGGGTTTTTCACCAGAATGTTTTCTGAAATGTAAATTTAATTTAGTCTTATTACTAAAACTGTGCTGACAAATATCACATGTGAAGGGGTATCCAACAGAGTGTATTCTTGTATGTTGTAAATTAGAAGATTGACTAAAACTACTTTGGAATGTGCTAGTGTCAGGCTCTTTGATCTTAGCAACAGAATCGGACGTACTAGTTTCAGTTGTACGGATAATTTCGGAGTCTGGCAGTACATTCATCGTTTGCTTGGCTGGAACTGTATCTTCTAGTTTACTTGTTGATTTTTTCTCGACGGTCGCTCCTGTGATAACAATAAATCTGGTAAGTAAAGTTGTTGTTCAAAAGTGGATTAAAAAGTTACTATATCACTATAAAACATAAACAAAGTTATTTATTTCTTTGGAAGTCATCCTATGATGGATATGGACAACGTGTTTCTAACTTTCTTATTCCTTGCGAAAAAATCTCTATCTTGACTCTCATAAACTATAACCACGTCGTCCTCGTCAACGTGAATTTTAAGTACCTACGATAAATGCGACGTTGTCAGCTATCGCGACAAGTGTATTGCGATTGGCACGACGAAAAAGAGCGGGAGTAGGGGTTTCAAAGGATAGTGAAAAAGGAATGACGTCATACCGTTAACCCTTATAAACCGATATTTTTTCGGTATGCAGTCCCTGGTTGATAGTCTCGCGTTTGACCACTATCTCACCTGGAATGGAAAGGAAAGGAATGGAAAGCGAAAAAGTGGCCGACGATGGAGCACGCTAGCCTATAGAAGTATCCTATTCACTCTTGAATTGAAGACCCCCATCTATCTATCTTCTGAGTATGGTTTCCGCACTTAGTCCTATGCGGACCATTGTACGTGGGCCATGGCGGCATTAACGACCCCCATTCTTTTAGGTTTTTCACATTGACACTAGTAGTATAAGTATGAACTAAATAATTTATTTAATTAAAAGTCTCATAAATTCAGAGATAGTTTAAATGAATTCATTTAAGTATAACAGTTGCTATATAAGTTGATTATAATAAATTCAGCATCAGTTTTAACTGCAATGAAGCACAATATACATTTATTGTACTTTTATTACAAAGTGTACCTCGAAAACAACCTTTTTTAACTTCTGTCTAATGTTGTCGTGAATCGAGTATAGTGCATAGTAGGTACATAAATATATCGCTGCAAACCATACAAACATGAAGGCATTACCCACACACACACACGTACATAAATTATGGTTATTATTACATGTTTGGTTCACTGAATTCTTGAAAATTGTAACAACGGCCGATCAGATGTCTTCTATATAACACAGTGGTGCTATTCTCTAAGAAAACGCAGCGCTGCCTCAACAACGAACACCCAAATAGGATACATTGAATTAACAATCCAATGTATAGGTCCTTTAGGTTGACAATCCAATGTATCTTATTTGGGTGTTCGTCGTTGAGGCAGCGCTGCGTTTTCTTAGAGAATAGCACCACAGGACTTTCCTAGCTGAAGGGATATTATTCATTAAATGAAATATAAAATAAAATGAACTCACTAGACTTAATATTTTATTTTATTTTTATAAATAAATAAATATGTAATGTAACACGTCATGTAATTTTCAATACACTTACTCGAAAACTGTCTCTTATCGCACTACGATTTGGTTCGATATGGCATGTTTATCACCCGCGTGCTTTTTTTTAATTTATCAAAACAAGGGCTTTTTCATTCCTATTTCGTAATGGTCAAGGGTGGTTATTATTATTTTTTATAGCAATGAGGCGGATATTTTTAAGGTTTTAATATTTAGTAAAAATTTAAATTGTGTTTTTGAATTGAATATAACAAATAGAGATGATTACGTAAGCAATAATTCGTTAATACTAACAAATTAACAATTATCTGTGTTCTAAATTTTTATATTTTTAATATTAAAATACTTTTGCAGTTGCTTCTCCTCCAACCTGCTAAAGTTATGCGCGGGAAAAAAAGTACACCTGGTATTAACTAACTCATTCATGTGTGATACTGGTGAAAAAAAGATTTCAAGAGAATCCTTTAGATGCTACGCCGCCAGATTATATGATTGAGGTAAAAAATACTTGCGATAGCCTGCTGCCACCAAATCAAAACTAAATTGTAAGGTAACTTCGGAAAATTTTCTTCAGTACAAAATGAACAAAACTGCGTTGTAATTTTCCGACAGAAGATAGAATATTGGTGGATTTTTCATCATATTTCTTCGTAAGTGTATTGAAAAACGTCGTTTGATATACGTGGAAATTCGTCACTGCAGCACTCGGCTCCATAACACCCTCGCCTGTACGGCTCGGGTAAATTTCGCCTCGGCTGCAATAACAAACTTTCCCCACTTGTATCAATATTCTTTAGCTTTGGGCAATTAATAATTTATAACTTGTAAGGTTTTTCACCAGTATGTCTATTTCTAATATGTGTTTTCAAATTACACTTTTGGCTAAACCTGCTCTGGCATACATCACATTTGAAGGGTTTTCCTTCTGAATGTATTCTTAAATGTTTATTTAAGGTACTTTTATCAATATAACTGCGCTGACATACACCACATTTGTAAGGTTTTTCACCAGTGTGTTTTCTGATATGTATCTTCCAGGAACCCTTTCGGGTAAAACTGCGCTGACATACATCACATTTGTAAGGTTTTTCAGCAGTGTGTATTCGTGTATGTCTATTTAAAATATTATTGGAACTAAAAGTTTGGTGGCATACATCACATTTGAATGGCTTTTCACCGGAATGTTTTCTAAAATGTATGATTAAATTACTTTTAGAAATAAAACTATGATGACATACATCACACTTATAAGGCTTTACTTCAGAGTGATTTCGAACATGCTGTTTAAGACGAGAAGACTGAGTAAAACTACGCTCACAGACATTACATTTAAAAGGTTTTTCACCAAAATGAGTTATAACATGATTATATAAGGAACTTTGCTCATTATAACTGCGCTGACATACACTACATTTGTAAAGTTTTTTTTCAGTGTGAAAACGAATAATATGTTGTTTTAGACTATAAGATTTAGTAAAACTACGCTGACAAACATCACATTTGAAGGGTTTTTCACCAGAATGTTTTCTGAAATGTACAGTAAGGGAACTTTTAGTAATAAAACTGCGCTGACATACATCACATGTGTATGGTTTTTCACCTGAATGATTTAATAAATGTACAGTTAGGGTACTTTTAGTAATAAAACTGCGCTGACATACATCACATTTGAAGGGTTTTTCACCAGAATGTTGTCTGAAATGTATAATAAGGGCACTTTTAGCACTAAAACTGCGCTGACAAATATCACATTTGAAGGGTTTTTCACCAGAATGTTTTCTGAAATGTACAGTAAGGGCACTTTTAGTAGTAAAACCACGCTGACATACATCACATGTGTATGGTTTTTCACCTGAATGATTTCTTAAATGTACAGTAAGGGTACTTTTAGTAATAAAACTGCGCTGACATACATCACATTTGAAGGGTTTTTCACCAGAATGTTTTCTGAAATGTAAATTTAATTTAGTCTTATTACTAAAACTGTTCTGACAAATATCACATGTGAAGGGGTATCCAACAGAGTGTATTCTTGTATGTTGTAAATTAGAAGATTGACTAAAACTACTTTGGAATGTGCTAGTGTCAGGCTCTTTGATCTTAGCAACAGACTGGGACGTACTAGTTTCAGTTGTCCGGATAATTTCGGAGTCTGGCAGTACATTCATCGTTTGCTTGGCTGGAACTGTATCTTCTAGTTTACTTGTTGATTTTTTCGCGACGGTCGCTCCTGTGATAACAATAAATCTGGTAAGTAAAGTTGTTGTTCAAAAGTGGATGAAAAAGTTACTATATCACTATAAAACATAAACAAAGTTATTTATTTCTATGGAAGTCATCCTATGATGGATATGGACAACGTGTTTCTAACTTTCTAATTCCTTGCGAAAAAATCTCTATCTTGACTCTCATAAACTATAACCACGTCGTCCTCGTCAACGTGAATTTTACTTCTACGAATATTATTTAATAAGTGAAAACTAAGAATTTAGTCCGAAAAATACACCGTTAAATTTTGGTCGTTATAATCCCGCTTAGGGTCGATTCGGTACATAAAATACTATCGATTTGTAAAGAGAAAATTAAAAAATAAAGTATTAATTTTTAAACTCGAATTAATTTGTAAGAAATTAATTTCTTTAAAAAAAACCACCCACTGGTGGTTCAGGGGATTTAATCCAGCACAGAGGATTTCATTGAGCGCAACTTTCAATCGATGAGCAGGAGCGTTTATTGCGCACTATACAGTAACTTTGGGGCTGTGTAATGCTTTCTGATGATTTTGTTTTGGATTTTGGAGATCACCAGTAACAGCAATTTTGACCATTGACATACCCGCCCTTCGAGGAGAAAATTTTCCGTCAGATGTTAGAGATTTTTTCATAGGAAAATGAGAAGTTTAGCGAGGAGGCCCTTCTTAACAAATTCAAATAGTTCAAAAAATCAAACCTGAAGACTATTGATAATGTTATTGTATTGATATAATTTTAAGTCTATGGCTAAAATTCGGTGATTACTTGAACGATGGAAGTTCAAAGAGGCGGCATGCTTTAGAATTAGTCTTCGACCGCAGCGGCGACGCGGTCAATGTTTTCAATCGATCGCACAGGGGCCCTGTTAAATATCTGAAGATAACGGAACTCTTCGGTGTGGCGTGACAGGTGCTCGCGCTCGTGGCCGATCGCGAGCCACCGCCGATTATATGAAAATAGCAGACTAGGGCAGTCTGCTATTTCTATAATATCGTCATTCCAACACGATCCCATTATCATTTTGCTAAAAGTTCGTAATCTGTTAATTCATTATGGCCGATCATTAATCGGTCAGTGGTCTCGTAATACAATCACCCTCCATGGGATTAAAACGACCAAAATTTAACGGTGTATAAGACAAAAAGTAATTCGAGGTTACAATAAAGAATATTGTAAAATAGATATGAGAGAGACTGTCAGCGCGAAGTAATTTTTTATATTAATGCGAAAGAACATAATAGTGAACAAGCCTTTTTATTATCTCCAATTGCTATAATACTCACTCTCCATCTCCCTGACTCCTAGCTTCTCAGATAAGTCTTCTTCCTCTACTTTAATCTCCATTACAAGTTGTTCTTCTTCAGACTCTGATTCAGAATGGTGTGCTTCTACATCTGGATGACTGTTGTACAGATTCTCTGGTTCCAGCTCTGTAAAAAAACCATTATAATTATGACATGAATATTTATTTTATTTTTACAGGGAATAATCTCTGTACGATCAGAGGAAATATCCGAACGCGTCATCGCGCCGACAGAGGCCGTCGCAGTCTGTGGTACCACTTGTAGTACCTTCCCACCACATATCCAGTCAAGCTACTTGTGTATAGAAACCATTAAAGCCCTGAGATACCCGTTTCTTTTTCCATCCATTTTACGCTCTTGGGTGGAGCAAGAGGGTGTGTCAGACTTTTACTGACTAAACCCACTTTTGCGGGCCTAAAAACGTCACATGAGTAATTCATCTAGAGCAAATCATGTTCCGAATTTCTAGCAGATCATAAGCAATTCTTCTAATGTTCGTAAAATGGTTGCACAAATTAGTCGAATCATACTCAATTCACTGCATATCAGAATCATATTCCTTGTAAATATAGCTGTATAATAAAAATATGATACATATTATGATTCTGCTAAAGTGGCCTTTTTAGCCCCCTGTTCCTTTGTCTCATTTCATACTAGGGTCGAGTCTTCCTTTCAGAAACAGACTTGGCTCCAGTAGGCTTCGAACCTGCTGGGCTCCTTCATTCTGGTTTTGTTAAGGGGATTACATCGCCCAAATCCAAAAAAACACCTAGGTTGTTTGAAGTTTCCTTATGTACGATTACCATATAAAAAATGAAGGGGATACTTAAGGACATTACTAATAAATTGTATTGATTACGTTTCTCAAAAAAATACACTAACTCTAGAAAAAAAATCTGGTAAATAGACCTTTTTTGAACATAAATTCCATATTTTCTCGAAAACGGCTCTATATTTATACATTGAATTTATACCAAAATATATGTTACGATAAATTGAATAACTTGTATTGATTTTTTTTAGAATTTCATTGAATATCGATAAGTAATCAAGAAAAAACTGGAATCAGTACTAACACCCCGCGCGCAGCACCCCCTGCAATGCCTGTGTAGAGGTCAATTCTTCTCTACTAATGTAGAGGTAAATTCTTGAAGGTCATTGAGCGATGTAATAGCCTTAACCCTAGAAAGATAATCTACGTCTTTGAGACGTAAGCCCGACACAAATATTGCTATCTCTTTTTTATTTCGCAACGTAGCGCACCTTCCTTCTCAGTTATCCCAGTCACCGGGCAGAGCTTACGCGAGACAACTTTGTCACCACGGTAAGTACAATAATTACGTAGATATAAGGATGGCTTACGTTCGACAGACGTATGATTATCCTTTGAGTAACTTTTGAACTTCGTTCCCTGTAGGAATAGTTCTTCTTATTTATCAGTAATTTTTATGTTTTAGGTAATTTTAGTAATTTACTGCAATGGCTGGACGCGGTGCTCTTGATAATAACCAAATTGAAGCAATATTGGAGTATAGTTAAGATGAAATTCCTTCAGACACTGATAGTGAAGTAGAAGATGACTTGGGTCAAGATGACGTACAGAGTGACACCGAAGACGAATTGTTCGACGAAATTGCTGCTGAAGTAATACGACATCGGAAGAATCTCGGAGGATGTCGAAAATGACATGTTATAAATGCAAATAAGCATTCCACAAAACTGATGTATGTAAAGGCTGTACCTAAATGTGATTTAAACACAAGGCTTGTTGATTTTTTATATTAATCTGTTAATTAGTACTTAATCTTTAATATTAAGTTAAAAAAAAATGATTTTATACTAAAATGAACATAATTACTCAATAAAAAAAGGCTTAATAATTTTAGTAAATTTGTAGAAGGCTTACAGAATTTAATATTTTTTTTTAATTATATTCCATTTCTGATTATTATTTTAGTTTTATTTGTAGTCCTTTTTATTTGCGGAACCAGGAAAATTCTAGATAAAGACGTTTCAAGGCCATTCCAGAATAATACAGTCGCATCGCGGAGCAATAGAAACATTATTATTACAAACCTTATAACTTACGACACATGAAAATTTCGACTCTATCGTATAAGGCAGAAGGTACAAATTCTCTATTCCTTAAGTACCTACTCAAATTTTCTAATAATAATTCAGTACCTACTACTTTATAGCGGACTTTTCTAGAACTTGCCTGGCCTAGGTACATACTTCTATTCTGGAAGCTTCTCAATCGCAGTTTGAGCGACTAATCGAGATTATAGCTTCATTTTGCGTTTCACCGCGATGAATTGAACTTAGTTTACGCTGAATTCAGTTTCAATTCTTTTGTTGTCACCCATGTTTGCGACACGGGCCTTTAAACTAGATTACGCTGAGCTCAGTTTAGTTGAACTAAGTTTTTATATTGAATGACGAAATCAGCCCAAAGTCCTTATTGGCACGCGCGAACGCACTCGAGCAGGTTCGGGTACCACGGTCGCCATGTATGGATTGGCGATAGGATAGAAATTAATCGAATGAATGCTGTTGTAAGACTGTCCGTTTATTGGGATATCATACCATTATATATGCGATTACAATAGTCTTAAAAGTACTTAGTAGGTATACTACCACTACAATCTCTTCCAGGCAACCTGGATTCTCAGAACATGCAACAAAAATTTATCACAATATACTCTAACAGATACACAGATACTTACATTATGCTACACAATAGATACATAAATACATACATACCAAAAATATAGGCATAAGAACAAATGAGCCAGAATATTTTGTGTACCTAAGGTTAATTAACCCCGATGTGGGTATAAAAATACATATAGCCGAATATAGAACCCCCTTCTTTCGAAGTCGGTTATAAATAACACATTTCACTAAGAAAAATCACCAAAAGGATAAAAACAATTAATTTTTAACAACACACAAAGCTGCACTGATATTTCCACGGTAACTTACATTTCACTATTAGCACTGAATCGTAATACAAATGTCACATAGGACAATGGCAGGAAGATGATGTATTTTCCGATTTGATGGACTGCAGGGTTATTGTGGAATCAAAATCGATTGAGCCAGTAGTTAAAGTACTTGTTGTGGCATGGGGGACTTTGCAAAACTGGGTAAAGGAGACGGTGACGAGCTGTTGGGGCCATTTGGGTTTGAATATTGAAACCACCAGGGACACCTACTGGCTAGTTTTATGGAGAAGTTGGGCCTCTACACGATGAACGCACCTTATCAAGCGAAAGCATAAGAATTCGACCTGGTAAATATTATTAAATTCTTGTTGGTTTGATAAAGAGGCAACGTTAAAAAGGCGGATAACACTTGGACACTCTGTCGGAATTCAATAGTTTTGATATTCATATTACAAAAAAATGTTCCCGAAAATAAGATAGATAATAGCTAATATCCACAAGATATCTGTATTTCTAAAATACCTTGAAAAAGGTGTGCAATAACATCATAATCACGTAAGACCCGTTGTATGAAAATGTATCTCGGGTTGGGCGCTCTCAATAAGAAATATGACAGCCGACAGCTGCCTGACAGGTTCTGGTTATGGTTAAAGTCAGTTGATACAACTGACATACGTAACATTCGTAAGGTTTTTACCTGAATGTTTTCTAAAATGTACATTTTAAACTACTTTTACAAATAAAATTGCACTGACATACATCGCATTTGTAAGGCTTTTCACCAGTGTGTAAAATCTATGTATCTATGTATCGTCCAATGAATCTTTTGGTTAAAACTTCGCTGACATACGATACATTTGTAAGATTTTTTACCAGCATGAAATCGGATATGTTTTTTTAGAATCGAAGATTGATTAAAACTACGCGGACACGCATCACATTTATAAGGTTGTTCGCCAGTGTGTATTCTACAGTAGAATACACACTGGCGAAAAACCTTAGTAACCTTAGTAGAATACACACTGGCAAAAAACCTTAGTAACCTTAGTAGAATACACACTGGCAAAAAACCTTAGTAACCTCAGTAGAATACACACTGGCGAAAAACCTTATAAAAATTGTAAAACAGTAGACTACTATGTTTTTTCCAATTACTCTTTTGCCTAAAACTGCGCTGATATATATCACATTTGTAAGATTTTTTTAGCATGTATTTTACATTGACTCTCTTGTCCTCAAACTGCGCTGACTAAAATATTCATCTAGATTAATCTTAGAACTAAAACTTACATTACATTTGTAAAGTTTTTCACCTGTTTGTATTCGATTATAATTTTGTTTTTCTAAAGTACCATTAAAACTAAAACTGCGCTGACATATATATAGACGCGTCGTAATGTTGTGCTATCCATAGATTTATTTAAATTTATTTTATTTTCATATCTATTTGCATACAAGACAGTGCCGACGTCCATATATTTACACAGTCACCGGCCCGCACTGAAAACCAGCGTCGTAGACTCGTCGCATTCTGCGTGTGGTCACGGCATAAAGCTAAGTGCGCGGGAGTTTTGCACGGACGTGGCGCATATTTCTCAGAAAATAACTATTAATAATTCTTGATAATCATTATTTTGCGCCTTTACCCGGCAAATAAAAAGTTTTTCTTTCTTCTTTCTATATATCACATTTGAAGGGTTTTTCTCCAGAATGATTTCTTCTAAAATGTTTGTTTAAGGAATTTTTTAAAGCGAAACTGCGTTGACAAACATCGCATTTGTAAGATTTTTCATCAGTGTGTATTCTGCTATGTATTTTCCATTGACTCTTTCGACTAAAACTGCGCTGACATACATCACATTTGAAGGGTTTTGACCCTGAATGTTTTCTGGAATGTTCATCTAGATTGGTCTTAGAACTAAAACTTTGCTGACATACATCACATTTGTAAGGTTTTTCACCAGTGTGTATTCGAATGTGTTTTTTTAAAGTACCATTAAAACTGAAATTGCGCTGACATACATCACATTTGAAGGGTTTTTCGCCAGAATGACTTCTAAAATGTGCGTTTAAAATAGTCTTAGAATGAAAACTTCGCTGACAGACATTACATTTGAAAGGTTTTTCACCAGTGTGTATTCTACTATGTATTTTCCATTCATTCTTTCGACTAAAACTACGCTGACACATATCACATTTGAAGGGTTTTTCACCTGAATGTTTTCTAAAATGTTCGTCTAAATTTCTCTTAGAACTAAAATTTTGTTGACATACATCACAATTGTAAGGTTTTTCACCAGTGTGGATTCTATTATGTATTTTCAATTGACTCTTTCGTCTAAATTTGCGCTGACATACATCACATTTGTAAGGTTTCACATCAGTGTGAATTTGAATATGTTGTTTTAGAAGAGAAGATTGAGTAAAACTGCGCTGACATATATCACATCTGAAGGTGTTTCTATCAGTGCGTATTTGAGTATGTTGTACTGCATTAGAGGATTGACTAAAATTACTCTGGGATGTGGTAGTGACAGGCTCCTTGATCTTAGCAACACATTCAGAAGTACTAAGTTTAGATGTCCGGATAAATTTCGTGTCTGATAGCATATTCATCGTTTGCTTGGCTGGATTTGTATACGTATCTTCTAGTTTTCTATTTAATGTTGTTTTTTTTGTATCGGTCGCTCCTGTAATAACAATAATTCTGATAAGTTGCTGTAAGAATAGGCGTTAGTTTCAATCGAAAAGCAAGAGAGTTTATCGTGTGAAAAAGACAAGTCCACCAACAATTTCCCCGGGCATTCGTCATTAATTAATTGCGTTACGCAATTTCGGAATTAAAGGACAGGTCAAAAATAGACCTCTATATTTGCGACGAAATTTGAAGACCAATGTGATACACCCAGAAAGAAAACTTATTTGTTACGCCACTCGATCCTAATTAAATATGAATTTTAGTAAAAAGGCAAAAGTATGGCAGAACAAAGAACTTCACGGGCGCTTTTCCCGGACCTAACATGGGCCCGATGTAGATGCGATCTATTAGCTTCCGAATCCTGGCTGCGCTTTGTCTGAAGTCTTTGGGGCAACTGAAAGTTTTGTCTGTGCAGTCCATCTGTCGAGCTGAAAGCTCTCGGAGTTTTGGATCCAGATCCGTGTTGGCCGTAGCGCAGCCATCATCAGTCGACTTTCCGAGACATCATTAAATATTTACCAGGTCGACTTCTTATGCTTTTGCTTGATAAGGTACGTTCATCGTGAAGAGGCCTAACTTCTCCATAAAACTAGCCAGTAGGTGTCCCTGACGGTTTCAATATTCAAACCCAAATTGCTTCAACAGCAGCTCGCACCGTCTCGTTTACCCAGTTTCGAAAAGTCCCCCATGCCACAACAAGTACTTTAACTAATGCCTCAATCGATTTTGATTCCGCAATTACCCTGCAGTCCATCAAATCGGAGAATACATCATCTTCCTGCCATTGTCCCATGTGACATTTGTATTACGATTCAGTGCTATACTGAAATTAAGTTACCGAGGAAATGTCCGTGCAGCTCTGGTATACTGTGTGAGTGCGCTTGCAGACGTCCGTTTTTCATCATCGCTCATCAACGCCAGTCTATTGGTGCATGTAGACGCGCCGGACTTATAGCCGGTTTTTTGCAAATTGAGTGCCATTTATCTACGTTTTTAAAAATGAATGATAAATTAAAGAAAAAATAATTGTTTTTATCCTTTTGCTGTTTTTTTAGTGATATTGGTGATTTTTAACCGACTTCAAAAAGAGGAGGTTCTATGTTCGGCTGTATGTATTTTTATTCCCGCATCGGGGCTTATTAACCTTAGGTACACAAAGTATTCCGGCTCATTTCTTCTTATTGCCTATATTTTCGGTATGTATGTATTTATGTATCTATTACATAGTAAAATGTAAGTATCTGTGTATCAGTTAGAGTATATTGTGATAAATTTTTGTTGCAAAATATGTTCTGAGAATCCAGGTTGCCTGTGTTCATTCAAGGTTGCCTGGACCAGATCGCGGGATGCGATAAGGCCGCCCATTATTTGTATTTTAGTCATACGTTTTTCTTAGTTGTGTTTCTTATAAGTGCCATAAATACATAAATAACCAGTTTAAAACTAGCAAAAAATTATATGTGTACAAGGATATACGTTTATTGACCATCCGTTGTCCGTTGAAAAAAAATAACGGACGTCTACGAGCGCTCTAACGCTAGTGGACAGTGTTTGCCCATACACATGAACACTTACTTTGAGTCACACTGGTTCTTCGCTTCCTCTTTGATACTTCTTGATCTTCCTCCGCTTCAGTCTTTATCTCCATTGCAGGTACATCATCTTCTGAATCTGACTCAGAGTTATGTGCTGGAATATCTTCATCGACTGGATAGCTTATGACTACGTTTTCCAGTTCTAGCTCTGCAAGCAAACAAAAACGCTGGTTTTTATGTGACAGAGTATTGTTCAAGCGAATTCCGTCTACTTGGCAGAATCTTCATACTGTGAAATTTATTTGGCATAACACACTTGGCGTAATTTTCTTTAAAAAAAATAGCATAACTTTTGTTTGGCAGAATGTTTGCGTGTCCGAATTTACAAGGGCATACTTTTAACTTGCAAGAATTTTATTTGGCCTAATTTTACCTTTTTCGTAGTTAAAATGACGCATAATTTCGTTTAGCTCGAGAGATTATTTGAGGAATCGATCACTTTTCGGAAGTTTTTCTATCCGAATTTCATTTTACGGAAACCTATTGACCGACGTCTTTTTTGCTATACCTCTGCATTGACATTAGATTATCGAAGTATCTGGTATTATTTAGCCAAACTCCATTTCGCCGATTTACAAAATAACTTTTTGCTATTGGCCGAAGCCTCTTTTGAACTTTTTTCACTTACCAAATAATTTATTTGCCATATTTTCACAACACCGCAACAAAGGATGATTTTACCTACCATAAAAAAAAAACACCGAAACAAAATTTTACGGAATTTTGACACAAATATAAATACTTAATGGTTACTTGGTAGAATTTGTAATATTAAATTAAAATAGTGTCACAAAAAGTCAACATTTTATGCTAAAAATTTTGTGACAAACGAATCGCTTCAAAACCGACTTCACAGTCTTGTCTGCCCTACTCCCAGAGTGTAATTTAAAACCGGATAGGCGCGGAGAGGTAAGGCGGCCCGCGAGCTAAGGAGCTGCTTGTTTGCATGCTGCATGTTGCACGCCTGCCATGTCGCATGCCTGCTGCAAGTTGTATGCCTGCTTGCATGTGTGATAGCATACTGCATGGTTGCTTGCATGTTGCATGCCTGCTTGCATGCTGCATGCCTTCTTGCATGCTGCATGTCTGTTTGCATGCTGCATGTCTTCTAGCATACTGCTACTACCTACCCCGAAATATTAGGCTGCCGAAGGAAGCCTCATACCAACAGTATTTTATTATTAATTTTAGGTTACCCTTTTGATACTATTTCCACCGCAACTAATGACTCGATATAAAATTGAATGCCAAAAGTCAATTCTGACAGCGAATTTTCTCCAATGTGATGGTTCTGCTTTTCAGTTATTAAGGATATGATGCCTAAAGATGATTCTGACTAAAAAAAATTATGAATTTCGAATGAATGCAGGACGATTTTCTGCGAAATGAAGTTTATGTTATCCGGTGATAAACCCGGACTTTATCACCACAAATACAAATTTATTAACAAATACAAAAGCCGGAACAAGTCTTTTGAGTATCTCCAATTCCTATAATACTCACTCTCCATCTCCCTGATTCTTAGTTTCTCAGATAAGTCTTCTTCCTCTATTTTAATCTCCATTACAAGTTGTTGTTCTTCTTCAGACTCTGATTCAGAATGGTGTGCTTCTACATCTGGATGACTGTTGTATAGATTCTCTGGTTCCAGCTCTGTAATAAAATGATTATAATTATGATATGAATATACATATTTTTTTTTTTACAAGGAATTATTTCTGTAAGATTATAGGAAATATCCGAACGCGTCATCGCGCGCTTACCGAGTTTCCTGATCAAAAAATTTGACGATGGCTTTGTTGACAATGTAAAAAGGCACCGTAATCTTATTACTAAATTATTTTTAATGACAGATAACAAACAACACTATCGCTGAGTGGCATATACCTTATTTGACACCAGAAAAAAAAAGTTAGTACCTAAAGAATATTTACCTTCAATGAGTTGTGCCGGCTGTAACTCAACATCATTTTGTTCCTCACAAACAGCTGGTAGTTCCTGTTTGATAGCATCGCTAGCTATCAGACAATCATCTACTATACTCATGGTCTCTATTGGAGTTGTAATAAACCCGCCAACAAATCCCAAGTGTCCTCGGTTCATTAAAGGTTTTTGCTGAAACAAAATTTGTGTTGAACTGCTTTGTTAGTTAAGCTACTATCTGTTAACAAGCGTGACGGTTGAGCGTAGGATCCTGAGTCTAATCCCCAAGTCACATGAATAGGAATCAAGTTTTTCAGGAAAATCTCGGTGGTGTCTTAGAACAGTGTTCTGCAAACTGTTTGAGTACATACTATAATATAATGAAAACAATTTAAAATTTTAATTGGTGTGTAACATGTATATAATCTATATATATAAAAGAAAGTCGTATTAGTTACACTATTTATAACCCAAGAACGGTAGAACCGATTTGGCTGAAAATTGGTAGGAAGGTAGCTTAGAATCAGGAGAAGGACAAAGGATAATTTTTATCCCGTTAAATAAATAAAAAAAAAACAAAATCTGCTCATTTATTGGTAGAGTAGGGTAGAGTAGGGTAGACTAGGGTAGAGTAAGATAGAATAGGGTAGAGTATGGTAGAGTATAGTAGAGTAGGGTAGAGTAGGGTAGACTAGGGTAGAGTAAGATAGAATAGGGTAGAGTATAGTAGAGTAGGGTAGAGCAGGGTAGAGTAGGGTAGAGTATAGTAGAGTAGGCTAGAGCAGGGTAGTGTAGGGTAGAGTGGGGTAGAGTAAGATAGAATAGGGTAGAGTATAGTAGAGTAGGGTAGAGTAGGCTAGAGCAGGGTAGAGTAGGGTAGAGTATAGTAGAGTAGGGTAGAGCGGGAACGAAGCCGCGGGCAAAAGTTAGTTATTCTATATTTAGTAGTGTATATGTTGTATATTGTGGTGACCAAACAGGTCATATGTAACATGCAAACTGGCCAACAGTATTAACTTTGAAGGTTTAAAAAAGAAGGTAAGATTGAGAGAGTTTTGTAATAGGCTGTCAATAAGTAAAATAGGAAATATATATAAAACTTATTTTTATAAGGCTTTAATTCACAATATAAGAATATAGGGCTAAACTGTACTATACTGGACAGCGAGTTTTGAGTTCATAATTTTTTATTGCAAAGGTTTTTTGTATCTAAAAAGAAATTATGCAAAGTTTCTATGTTAGTAAAAATATAGTTTTTGAGAATTTTTTTTATTAAAATCGATAATTTTTCATATTACTTCATGCCATTTTGACAGATTTCATTCACTTTATACTTTATTCGTTGTATCTATGATATGTATTTATTAGTGTTTCATTTACCAACCTCTTATTATATAGTTTTTAGTAAATTAATAAAAATGAGATGAGACAATTTGCTTGCATACCGAATATAGGGCACCCCGACTCGGATAGATTTTGGTTAGAAGGTTCGTGGTTATTCTTTTAAACCATTGAGAAAACTATTTTAGTACTCAAATATTTTTATGCAATGGTAGAGCGCTTACTGACAATTTTCTTTTTTCATTTTCAAATACCTGAATGTATACATTTGCTACTGTGGGGTGATGGTCCGAGGGATTGAGAGTGACCCCCTCCCCTGAAACCCCCAAGTATGTTAGTTCTGTAAGATTTCACTCCCATCTCTCTGTTGCCTTTAAATGACTTCCTCCCAGGCTTTCATAGTATGTGACATTAGCTTTATTTTTTAATAACTGTTGCACTCAAGCACACAACCTCTTTTTTTTTAAATTGGGCACCTAAAAGCTGTTGCACCACTCATCAGGTTTGGCTTCTTGCCACAACAACTTATTGAAGAACAAAATTAACCACATCCACACATTTACTCCCAATAACTTCCACACTTCAAATGGCATTCCATTTGAACCAATACCATTAAAATATCTGAAGTTGAAGAAAATAGTTTGTTGATAAAAAGGTAAAACGGAAACCAAACAGAACTAAATTTTAAAAAGATATAGTGAATCTGTTAATGATTCCCTCACCTCATAGTCCTCACTCAACATCTGAGCTAACAGCTCCTCAGCTTCCACACACTTTCTCTGCAGTTGGCAGCATTGCTTTAGTCTAATGCAGCAGAACAAACAAGCGAGCATCGGCTTGCTGTCTTCAGTTACAAACTGCAACAAATATGCTTGTATACTACTTTATGTCCAAAGATTTTTCATTTAAAACTTCAATAATTGTTTATTTATATACTTACTGGAACATCAGCCAGCTTCTCATACATCTCCTGCAGGCTCTTGTCGGTAACCACACACATGCGAATGTTCTCCACTAGACATATCCTACACATTGAAAGTTTCCGCACCTTTTCCATTGTAATAATATTCAAATATAATCTATTAACAATAAATGTTTGACTTCAACATCAAAACATTTACAAATATTACATATTATACTGTTAGCTACTGTTAGTTTGATATCAAATAAATCTATTTTACTAGACTTATCTCATGATCGTGCAATATTTATTTTGGTTCTGAGGTAAAAACAATCTTTTTATGGTTTCTTGCCCGTGTTACTACCAATGTTACTACCAGTAGTAATACTGTTAATTTGATTTCCTTTCTTACTACTGCAGTAGTAAGTTGTTAGAAGGGTCATTACAACTTGCCTTTGTTACTACCTCCACTTGCAAGTAAAACTTCTTTGTTAAATAGTGCACTTGATACTCAGATAAAACGAAAAGAAATAGGAAATATCTTATATAAAAAGAATTCTTTATTTTAAATGGAAAATGTCACAAGGACTTAATAGATTCAAACTCAAAAATTTAACTTATAATAAAAAATAGGCAAGTATCTTCTTAATAAAACAATAAAACATAAATAGCTGGTGCTCTTTTCATTGGAAAAGTCGTCTTTCGAGAAAAGCTGAAACTTTTATGGGAACATCAAGAAAGTGGGAAATCATATTTTTTCGCTATGTGCCGTGTTACCACATGTGTAACACTTTTGCCCTCAGATATGCTTCTGGAAGGGTGGTCGTACACAAAAAAAGAAACTGAACACCTTTCTTTTATGGTAAAATTCGATGTTTAACAAACAAACAATGCCAGAAACATCGAGTTATTAAAAAAATGTGAGAACCACCCATCCAGAAGTATATCTTAGGGTTTTTTTATGGTAGGTAAAATCATCCAATGACATCCCCCGCCCTTGCGTGGAGCGGTAGATAGTGTCAGACTCTAACTGACTAAAAACCTACCCCGTCCCTTGATTTACTTAATTCTGTGGCCCTGGTATGCATTTTCAAACCTCCCTAGAGTTCCAAAGTAGGCTTCAACCCCTGGGCCCCTACAGTTTGCTGACAACTCCTTGAGGCGCGCGGGAACAGTGCGCGCCGTCGACGACTTGGGCTCAGTCCGGACTGTTACCGGACGGATAGCTACCCATTGCTCGCCTTCCGCCAGCCCGTGCCTATGGTGGCCACAAATCGGGATCGGAATTACGGTGGCGACGGCGGTGTGTTTTCGCCGTTGTCTGATGCGGTCGGGCTCCTTTCGCTAGCATTACTGCTTCGCAGAAGGAGGCGACCGCCTGCCACTCCTCCTCGCCCCGTGCGCCGTTGCCTGATGCGGTCGGTCTCCTCCTTTGCTAGCATTACTGCTTCGCAAAAGGAGGCGCCCGCCTGCCACTCCTTCTCGCTCCGGACCATGGCTTGTACCAAGGCCCGGCGCGAGAGATAGCCGCCGCCGATCGCCCCTACAAGGATACGGCGCGCAGTTTCGCCCCGACGTTGCATCTCCACGCGTAGATCGTGCATGTATGCAAGAACTGTTGTCTCCAGATCCCATAATGGCAGGCCAGAAAGGAGGCTCGCAGGACACTGTGCGGTATTACCATGACCCTCTGGCAGGCGTTCCGCTGGGCCGCTGTAAAGGGCAATGGACCGAACGATGCCTGCCTAGAGCCTCCGGCAGGAGGCGACTGAACCCCCTAAGTTAGGCAGGAGCGGCTTGAAAGCAGCCCCAGTTCTATTCAGTCTGGGAATTTTGGTGGAATTTTGACGCCCAGACGTCGGAAGTGCTCCTCAAAATTCCACAGGCAAGAATATCTTAGAGGTGAAGTAGTAAAACAGTATATAGTGAAAAAATATGATTACCCGCTTTCTTGATGTTCCCATTAAAGTTTCAGCTTTTCTCGAAAGACGACGTTTCCAATGAAAAGAGCAACCAGCTATTTGTGTTTTAGTGTTTTATTAAGAAGATACTTGCCTATTTTTTATTATAAGTTAAATTTTTGAGTTTGAATCTATTAAGTCCTTGTGACATTTTGCATTTAAAATAAAGAATTCTTTTTATATAAGATATTTCCTATTTCTTTTCGTTTTATCTGAGTATCAAGTGCACTATATTTAACAAAGAAGTTTTACTTTCAAGTGGAGGTAGTAACAAAGGCAAGTTGTAATCACCCTTCTAACAACTTACTACTGCAGTAGTAAGAAAGGAAATCAAATTAACAGTATTACTACTGGTAGTAACACGGGCAAGAAACCCTTTTTTTACTCTTTGAATCAAACTATCAAAGACTTCAACTTCAACTCTTCATTAATGGCCTTTGTGGAAGAGACACCACAATTTTGCCAATAACACGTACGAACTATTAATATACCGTCAAATGCTGGATAGTATTTAGCGAGGATTAACAAACTATCAAAGACAATTTATGCAGAAGCACTAAGCTTTGAACAGCTTTGAATTGAAAACAAATTTATCTGAAAGTTTCGGTCAACTGTCAATCAATGTCAATGTCATGCCAAAGAGTATGTAAGAACTACGTTTAGTCACACCGCCGGGCTGCCCTGCGCTCAATTTTTTTGTTTTCTGTTTATCCCTTAGGGAAGGCTATAGTTGTTCCACCATATCGCCTAGTATTTCGTTTTCTTTTCTTTCTGTTCTTTGTTTTCTTGCATATTAATCATCATTCTAATGTTTTTGTAGTATTTGGCAGCAAATGTAACGAGTCAGCCTTCTCGAGAAATTTCGCTGAGGTAGCCAAAACTACAATTTGTTTAGTATTTTATTGTTTAATGTATTTGTTTATTTGATATTGAATTTAATCTAATTCAATTTCAATTGATAATATAATATAATAATTTAATTCTTAATGTAATTAAAATCGGACATTTCAAGTTTTTATGATTTATTTATTTTATGTGATGTCAACTATATAATTGTAGGTAATAAATTAATGTAATTAGTATGTTGTAGTTTATGCTTTGTGTTTTTCTGCGTATTTGTGTTAACGTATGGGTATTTTACCTGAAATGAATGTTTATTATTATTATTAAAACGCCATATTTGACAATACCAATCAAATTTTATTCTTCAACTGGCGTGAAAGTGTGTGACGTACACGCCAGTAAATAAACATACAGCTCATTTTTTCATTAGAGATAATGATTTGACAATTCGAATGTTGCATGTTTTTTCCATTTCATAAATAGTGAGGCTCCGCTACCGATATTGATCGAAAGATCGAAAAATATTCGTAAAAATCGTAAGAATTATCATTATAAATTTTTACGACTAATTATGGTCAGCTGGGACTCAGGCTCGAATCGAGTGTCGATTTTTTGTAATGCAGAGATTTGAAATGACAGCTTGACGACCAATGATGGTACCATCAATGTAGGTTTCACATTCGTACCTGTATTGCACTGTTGCTTCGAGTTATCATTTTCTGTTTCCAGTTCAATCTTTTTTTGTAAGCTTTGTAAGGCTTAAGCTTTCTAAGACGAATGTTTTAGATTAAATCAAAACTGCGGATTCGTAAAAGTTTTGTAAAGTTGTTAATCTGGCTTCGATCTCTTTTAAGGTATGAAGTATAATGTCTTCTTGAAATTTATTTTTCGTCTTCGTTAGCACAACCTGAAGGTTGCTCGTAATCGTTTCAGTCTCTATTGTTCAACAGACCTCGTCACCAATGTTAAATAAATTATAATATGTCCATTACGTAAAAAAAAACATTCAATTAATATATTGATAGAATGACAAGTTCCAAATATCAACACCGTTGCTAGGCTACGCAAAGAGTCTTTATTCTGATTCTGAAGAGTCCGAGTAAAATGAATCATCAGAATCGCTACCTACTTCAATTGTAAAATTTTCGATAATCTTTTCGCCTTTTCGGCGATATGACCCAAGTGGTACATTTTGTCTTCCACTTTAATAACGTGTGAGATGCAGTCACTTCATCGCTGAGGGGATACGTGACGAATTCCTTCAACTATTAAACGTTGGACTTCCTTAATTTAAATGTTTTATTATTTTTCGCTACGTACCCCTTCACTTGTGCCCACACCAACTCAATCGGGTTAAGCTCACAATGGTAAGGGGGCAAACGGAAAATTGTGACACCCCGTTCAGCAGCCATATCATCAACAACATATTTTTCAAACCTCTTTCTTTCTTTTCGGGCAATCTCTATTAGCTCGGCTTTCAACATACATTCTTCAAATGGAATATTTTTTCCTTTCAGTCAGTCTTGAATTTGGGCCTTGCGCCAATTTGAAGTTGGTAGAAGTTCTACTTTCCTTGAATGGTAAGGAGCGTTATCGATGACCAGCACCGAGTTTTCTTTTGACTTTGGGAGAATCCCTTTTAACCATTCTTCATATCGCTCCGAGTTCATCTCTTTGTGATAATCATCGAGCCCTTTTTTAGCTTCAAATATTAATAACGCATCGTCCACAAAACCATCTTCACTTCCAATATGGGACACCACCAGCCGTCTCCCTTTGCTTGTTGGACCTTTCAATCCAGTTGTCAAACCTTCCAAGAAAGCTTGACAAGATGATTTAATGTTCTGGTCAACCCAGTGCTTATTTACAGTATGACCTAAAATATAATAGGCACCTATAAGACAACATAATAAATAGTCCTAACATGTTTATATAAAAAGAAGCTACTTGAGTTCAGCAGTTGTCTGGGATGGGATTATAACATTGTATTGGAGTTCGGGCCAGAAACTATCGTGCACGTCCCCTATAGTCAGCTACGTAAACACACCCACACACAAGCGGAGGGCTGGTGGTCTTGGACACCAGGATGTAGACGGGTCAAAGAGGTCATACCATATATAAACGAAACTCTTACTAAATGCCTTTTACGACTGGACACAGGCAGTCCGCGTGGTTGGGACTATCACCGGACCCACCCTTAATCCTGCTTACTAAACAAACCCCTTCACACAATAGGCAACACAGAAAGTCTCCTGTGCAGAGCATTCTTGGAGACGGAGGAGACAATACAAAGAAATGCGCCTGTCTGAGTTTGAACCCGCGGCCTACGAAGCGGCAGGCCCGCAACCGCGGTGGATGTTAGTTCTTAGCCTAAGTAAAAGGCCGCGTGTAAAAAAAGATTGTAATATATTTGAATATTTTTATTTTAAAATTTGTATTAGACTCTAATATAAACAAACACTATCATATCTTGGTCCTACTTGCCTTAAAGGTTGTATTACTAAAAGAACCGTCACAAAAAAATCGAATTTGGAGACATCACTTTGATCAAAAAGCTGGTATCATATTTCCGAAGTTTGACATTTGCACTTGTCAAATCATTATCTCTAATGAAAAAACAGAGTTTAGGCACTCAAACGAATACCAGTCAATGACAGACATATTTACAGATTTGTGACTTTTAAATAGACTCAGCCAATATCGACCGTTTTCAAAAACATGGCGCTAGGTAAAATAAAATAAAGTTTATTTCGTATTTTTTTTAATACAAATATTCATTTTCAAAATGCGAAATTTACCTTCCCCAAACGACTGACAGACAGACGACTTTAGCAAAATTTAACACAATAGCACCAAATATCCAAATCACTGAAAGAAATTCTCTTCACCTCCTGGGCTCCCCAATTTTCGATGAATCCTTTCCAAATTTCATTGAGCAGAAAATACAAAATTTTAATGACGTCTCGGAAAGACTTTTTAAAATTAACATGCATTCGGCTTTTACACTCATTCGGTACTGTTGTTTTGGGCCAAAATTTACATATAGCCTTCGCTCCTCCCATCTGTGGAAACACCCACAACTTTTGGAAAAAGTCGATCAAATTATTAGAAACACATTATCCTCAATTTTAAATGTGGCCTTGGACGACCGAGCGTGGCAGCAAGCCACGCTTCCCATCCGGCTGGGTGGCCTCGGCGTCCGCAAAATTTCTAGTATAAGTTAACCAGCTTTCCTCTCCTCGGTGCAAAGTACTGATACATTAACCAGGAATATTTTATCTTCCTCACTGGTTGATGTTGAGGTACCGTGTTTGTCCGATGCGTTGAATGCTTGGAAAATGGCTTGTCCCAACACGGATTTGCCCGACAACCTGTCCTCGCAAAGACGGTGGGACGTGCCACTCTGCAGTACCATACGTAATAATATAATTAACACGTCTTCAAGTACTGCTGAGCGTGCGCGTCTGCTGGCTGTGGGAGAATGGGAGTCGGGTTTATGGCTTCAGGCACTCCCGTCATCCACCATAGGCACTATGATGGATGACGCTTCGTTTCGGCTAGCAACTTGCTTACGCTTAGGCGCACCGTGTTGCTCCACATCGGTGCCACTGCGGCGAAGCTGTCGACAGTCTCGGACACCATGGCCTGTCCTGCTGCAGGAGTGCAGGCCGCATAGCACGGCATGCTAGCATCAACGATATTATCCGTCGAGCTCTTGTCACCGCCGGTGTACCTGCCGTAATAGAACCTAATGGCTTGGTACGTGACGATGGCAAGAGACCAGATGGTATGACGTTGGTGCCGTGGAAGGTGGGTAGGCCTTTGGTGTGGGACGCAACCTGTGTCGACACCCTTGCGCCATCACATATTCCAAGTTCGGCAGGTTGTGCCAGCGCTGCCGCTGCGGCTGCTGAGACCCTTAAACGGCGCAAATACTGTAACCTTATTGGTAATTACAGTTTTGAGCCTTTTGGGGTTGAAACGATTGGGTCATGGGGTCCGAGTGCGCGTCTCCTTTTTAAGGAAATTTCACGCCGTCTGATCGACACTTTGCGTGACCAGAGGGCTGGCTCGTTCTTCGCCCAAAGAATTAGCCATTCAACGTGGCAATGCTGCCAGTCTTCTGGGTACATTTCCGGATGACAGCGATGTGGAGGAGTACTTCGACGCCTGAGTGTACTGTGTTTTTGTATTATATGTACATGGGTAGGTTTTAGTATAATTAGTTTAGTTAATATTTAAGGTTTTGTACATGTGTAGATATAATTTAATTAGTTATGTATTTTTAAACTTAATAAGACAAAATAGTTCATTATTTTTTAGATATATTGGTACAAATCGCTTTTAAAACCCGTAATCTATGCGGATAGCAATATTTATTTATTTATATATTCTTTTTTGCGAGTTTAACCCACAACTGGGTTTTCTTACAGCAAACCTTAGATACTAAACATTTGTAAAATATACAGGAGTATGCCTCATACAAATGCACAACAAAACTTAAGCTACCTACGTGCGAATGAAAGTGATGAAGCAGGGAGGTCACGACCCTCAGCATTGAGGAATACGACGCAAGGAGGGGACTTGCCGCGTACCATACCAAAGACGGGACGCTGGCCAAAACTCCCTGATCTAGCCAGATTAAGCTTTTGAGCCCCCTTTAGAAAGTCACGCTCCACACACCTCTCCAGAAAAATGTCAAGAGGTCGAGTGGACACTCTCTTTACAAAGTAGTTCTAGTATGCCAGCAACTGAACAGGTTCATCGTGATTACCGTACTTATTACATTTCTCACGATGGAGCTCATCTAGGTAACGCTATCCCGAAACCACCTGCTCTGTCGGTGACAGAGGAGGAATGGTGAGGGGGTGCCCTCACCATTCCTGGAGGCAATGATGTCAGGCTTTCTGATGCCGATCGCGGTCCTGACCCCTTTTCCATCATGGCAGAGCTGCGCTGACCTACATCACATTGGAAGGTTTTTTTCAGCAGAGTGATTTTGTCTAAAATGTTTATTTAGTGAGCATTTATAAACAAAACTGCGTTGACATACATCACATTCGTAAGGTCTTTCACCTGTGTGAATTCGAATATGTTGTTTTAACAGATAAGATTGAGCATAACTACGCCGACATAAATGACATTTGAAGGGTTTTTCGCTAGAATGATTTTTATAATGAACGTTGAAATTACACTTTTGACTAAAACTGCGCTGACATATATCACATTTGTAAGGTTTTTCACCAGTGTGAATTAGAATATGTTGTTTTAGAAGCCGAGATTGAGTAAAACTACGCTGACATACATCACATTTGAAGGGTTTTTCACCAGTATGATTTCTAAAATGAACATTTAAATCACTCTTTCGGCTAAAACTGCGCTGACATACATCACATTTGAAGGATTTTTCACGGAAATGTTTTCTGAAATGTTTATCAAAATTACTCTTTTGACCAAAACTGCGCTGACATACATCACATTTGTAAGGTTTCACTTTGTGAATTCGATTATGTTGTTTTAGAAGAGAAGATTCAGTAAAACTAAACTGACATACATCACATTTGAAGGGGTTTTCACCAGTGTGTATTCGAGTGTGTTGTATTGAATTAGAAGATTGACTAAAATTACTCTGGGATATGGTAGTGATAGGCTCTTTGATTTTAGCAACAGATTCCGACGTTCTAGGTTTAGTTGTCCGGATAATTGCCGTGTCTGATGGTACATTCGTCGTTTGCTTGGCTGGAATTCTCTCTTCTAGTAATCTTTGTAGTATTAGCGTTTTTGCGGCGCCCGCTCCTGTGGTAAAAATAAATCTGATAAGTTGTTGTTAGAGAGTGAATTACATGCTTTCTATGTCAATAAAAACAATAAAAAATTATGTGCGAAAGCTGTTACACATTATGATCAGTTAGTTTATATAAAAACAAGAAGGGAAAGAATTAGATTTCCAATAAAAACAATTATACGATCTCGAATTTTTAAGTTAGTATGACATTATAAACTTGATCATTGTTGACTGACTATTAGATATATTTTGCGACATGTTTGAACCCAGCAAAATTAAAAAAATAATTTTGAAACTTGAAACGTCAAGAAATTTGGAGAAAAATAATGTACCTACACTTAAAACTAAAATTCTGAGTTAAAAATCCTCATTACCGTGCTTAAGAATGGTACCATACGTTCAAAAGCAGTCGAGCTGATGTGATGAAAGTTTGCCTCGGTTGGGCAGGCCATCAACATTTTTAACTGCATTTAACATCGCAAAAGTGAAGGAAATAGTAACAGGACCAGTCGATATCAACCCAACAATTATCAAAAAAAAAATCAATGATTGGATTATTATTAATAGGTCTACGTGTATAATTTTTGAAAGAGCATACTTTGAAATAAAATGAAATAAATTTGGGCTTTTTCGGTGTATGCACCACGGTGCATCAGTTACTATGCGCAGAACTTTTGATTGGAAGCATCGGAGAACTTACGTACTTTGTAATGTTAGCGATTTTCGCCAAAAAGCCAGTAGAGCTAACCCAACTGCAGTTCTAACGCTTTTCTCTTAGTAAAGATATGTTTGGTCCAGCGGGGCTATTGCGTAACTCTGTTGACAGCTCAAGTGAAAATCACTTGCTAGAATGTACGAGTACATCGTATAACTGTCAAACAACTAATTTCGTATTGCCTATCTTTAGTGACCAACTGATATGACGTCGTTATCCACCGGTTCCTTTGATATCCACCGTGACGTTTTGACAGATGTTATAGTATCTATACTTTTAAAATTATGATTGTGAGCTTTATGCTGAAGATGCAATATTTAACTTAGCTGTATAATAGTCGATAAAAGTAGAGTCTGGACAAAATGCACCGTTAATTTTTGTTAGCCACCACTTATCCACCGCAGTTTGTTAGCCACTTTATGTCATACATAATACCAAAGTTATGAAATTGTTAGTTGACAACAAAGTTTAGTGTATATCAAATGCCATTTGTCAACTGTTTTGAAAAAGTTAGCCAATAGCCCTGCAGGTTAGGCGCCGATCGAAATATATCCGTATCTTACAGATTCAGATTGTGTAATTTTTGTCTGATTCAAAACAGAATGCGACATGAACGAATTTGGATTCAGTTGCTTTGATTCGCCAGTACTTTAGCCACTCATATATGTTGTTGACGCTAGTTTGAAGTTTACTGGACGCCCCGGCAAGAATTTCGTCGACTGCGAGGATGGCTGTGTCGTCAGCCAATGTACCTATCAGAGCATTGTGTAAATCAGGGAGATCCGAGGTAATTACAGATAGGGCATGGGCCCTATCACATTAACCTGAGGCACTCCTGCTTTCATCTCGTATAACTCTGTGACCGAATCATCCCAACTTGTGTAGAATTTTAACATGACATTCAATACTTCTTCCAAGGTTGCTTATATTTTCTAAACCGTCGCAAAGTGACATCCGACGCGGCTTGTTCGTTGGAAATCGCACATACACTGCATCTTAGATCCTTTTTCATCAGATAGTATGGTATTACGTAATAATAAATCCTGAATTATTACGCGAACAAAGCTTTTAACTATCTCTAATTCCTATAATACTTACTCTCCGTCTCCGTGACTCTCAGGTTTTCAGATAATTCTTCTTTCTCTATTTTAATCTCCACTAAAAGTTGTTCTTCTTCAGACTCTGATTCAGAATGGTGTGCTTCTACATCTGGATGACTATTGTACAGATTTTCTGGTTTAAGGTCTGCAATAAAACCATTATTATTATTTCTAAACTGAACATCCAAATTACTCTTTCGGCCAAAACTGCGCTGACATACATCATATTTGAAGGATTTTTCAGCAGAATGATTTCTGAAATATAAATGGTTGCGCAATATTGCTAACATTGAGCGTGGACTGTATTTGCGGGTTGACGCTATTGAAATAATATGCTTGACACATAGCTAGTAAATGATGGATAGTTGATTGAGCCGTTTCGGGACTGAGAAGACAGAGAAAGGGCTCGAAAAGAGCTTGCACTAATTTTTGACCTCATGGTTCACGGCTCGCGTTGTCCGGCTGGCGGGAAGTCGGCACGCTTCCACTTATTACTGCAAGATCCTGCCTTGCACAGCACTGCGCTAGTTAGTGTCTCTAGAGTCTAAAAGCAGCTATAGTTTCACAAGCCAATTTTTTCTGGTAAAATCGCGCGGGAATGACAATCTTAGCGGTGTGGTTCGAAAAAGTATCGTTTTCCAAATCTATTATATGCGCTCTCTTTTTTCGAGGTTGTGCGAGGAAGGGACAAAAGTTAGGAAATGTTGCCAGGTGTCAATTAAAAACAAAAAGCGGTAGTAATTATTATTAATCGCTATCGGCGCAACCAGTATATCTAAATTACTCTTTTGACCAATACTGCACTGACATACATCACATTTCAAGGAGTTTTCATCAGTGTACATTCGAGTATGTTAAATTGATTTAGAAGATTGACTAAAATTACTCTGGGATGTAGTAGTGATAGGCTCTTTGATCTTAGCAACAGATTCAGACGTACTAGGTTTAGTTGTCCGGATGATTTTCGAGTCTGATGGTACATTCGTCGTTTGTTTGGCTGGAATTCCCTCTTCAAGTAATCTTTGTAGTATTAGCGTTTTTGCGATGCCCGCTCCTGTGTTAACAATAAATTTGATAAAATGTTGTAAATTGAATACTTCCTATAACATCATCTTTCTGCCCTTTTCCCATGTTATTTGGGGTGCCGCAACACGTTTTTTTTTTCTTCCATTCTGCCCTGTCTCGCCGTCATGCTATCACTAACTTCCTTTTCTTTCATATCACTCTTCACACAATCTATCCATCTATTCTATGGCCTCCGTTTCCCTCTCCATCCATCCACATGTATACTCTTAACCCTTTTAGTAACATGTGTTTCATAACTCCTCTTTACATGAAAGGGAATCGTTTGTCTCGGAATGAACCAAGACAAACGTTTCCCTTTCAACTTTTCAGTCACTGGTGCCACCTTCAAACTTATTCCTCAATTTATCCTTTTTTGTCACAACACACATCCATCTCAACATTCTCAAAAAAATATTTTCTTCATTAATATTAAAAAATAAACTATTTTGTCGATTTTAATTCAAAATTACCCTGAAGACCATCAAATCGGAGAATTCATCATCTTCCTGCCGTTGTCCCATGTGACATTTGTATTTCGATTCAGTGCTAAAAGTGAAGCGCAAGTTACCGTGGAAATGCTCATGCAGCTCAGGTTTACAGTATAACGCTAGAGGAGTGTTTGCCCATACACATGTACACTTACTTTGAGTCACACTGGCTGTTTGCTTCTTCTTTGATGCTGTTTGATCTTCCTTCGCTTCAGTATTTATCTCCACCAGAGGTAGATCATCTTCTGAATCTGACTCAGAGACGTTTGCTGGAATATGTTCATCACCTGGATAGTTTAAGACTACGTTTTCCAGTTTTAGCTCTACAAGCAAACGGCAAAGCAGGTTTTTATGTGACAGAGTATTGTTATAGCAAGTAACCACTTGATGGTAAGAATTCAAATCGCGTAACAATATACCAACAACTTGTTGAGCTGTATATAGGTTTATGTGTTCACTTTATGCTGTATAAAGGTTTTATAAACACTTATATATTATGAGTGCAAAAATGGCACTAAAACATACTGCTGTACTTGAAGTTTTTTGATACCTCTTCGGGATAAAAGGATGTCAGAGCAAGAAGAGAGTTCGAAACTATCTGCCTACCTCGCCTAGGATAGGTGGTGCTATTCTCTAAGAACACGTAGGATTGTCAACATAATGAACCTATGCATTGGATTGTTAATCCAATGTGTCCTATTTGGATGTTCGTTGTTGGGGCAGCGTTTTCTTAGAGAATAGCACCAAGGTTCAATTTTTTTGTACTAGGTATTAAGTTACAGGAAGCTAGAGAGAAGAACAAAAACAGAAATGCCTGTACTCGACACTACACTCTGATTAGGTACACGATAGTTAATAGTTATTGATGTATATGCCACACAGAGTCGATCTGGTACATGAAACACTATCGATTTGTAAAGATAAAATTAAAAAATAAAGTGGTTTTTTTTCTAAAACTCGAAATGATAGACACACGTACGAAATTAATTTCTTTAAGTAAACATCAGCTGAGTGAGTCCAATGACCTGTAGGTAGTTGTCGGTGGTTGTGTACGAACTACCTACAGGTATAAATGATTACTGCAACTCCCAGTCTTTTATTTATTAAAATCCACATCCAGGACCCTGCCGGCTTGCCGGAGCTAGCCCCTCATAATACTTTCAAAAACGTTGCAAAGTGAGCTCCGACGCGGCGTGTTCGGGTATTCGTACATAATACACGGCATCTTAGATCCTTTTTCATCTGATAGTATGTTATTACGTAACAATAAATCCTGAATGAATACACGAACAAAGCTTTTAACTATCTCTTATTCCTATTATACTTACTCTCCGTCTCCCTGACTTTCAGGTTCTCAGATAATTCTTCTTTCTCTATTTTAATCTCGACTAAAAGTTGATCTTTTTCAGACTCAAATTCAGAATGGTGTACTTCTACATCTGGATGATTGTTGTACAGATTTTCTGGTTCAAGCTCTGTAATAAAACGATTATAATTATGATAGTGTGCCGTACTCAATTTCAATTAATAAAATCATTGTCTATCTACACCTATTGTAAAAAATAAGTTTCAACGAACAAACGTATTTGCTTATAAATTATAATATGGGGGGCGCGTGCGGTCGCGGGACGAGGGACACTTGCGCGGCCGAAGCCCCGCCCGGCGAGCAGGTAGTGGAGGCACCTCTGTGACGCGGAGCGCTTGTCCGTTGATAACTTTGTTTACGTTCAGGCGATCGTATTTAAGTGTCGGGCCTTCGATTGTTCGCTTTATCTGCCTAGATTAAGTATATTGACTCTTTCTCCTTCTATCTTGCAACTGTCCGCTTGTGCTTGTGCCTGTGCTTGTGCTTGGAACCATATTATAGACTGCTGAGAACTAGTGCCTTCTTATTTGCTTCACCCTTCCAACACATCCACGGTAACGTAAGACATCTACAATAGAAAATGTTTGAAGGCTTTCTAGCCCCATCAGTAATAATAATTGAATCTGTAATCTCGAAGTGCGATTTGCAATAAGGCGTGGTTTGTCTGGCGAAAGGAATAGACACTCGTTACAATCAAAATCATTAATGTTAGCACTTCTAGTTCTAATATGCGGCTTTAAAGCCTCGTATTCATGGTAAAAATTTGTTTAGCAACATGGTTGCATAAACAATATAAACATGTTGCCGAATTGCTGTCAATATATTGCGGCCAAAACTTGTGTTGCAGAGTTGACGCCCGGCGAGCAAAAATATCAGTTTATCAACAAATGTTGACTTGTGTTGACGTGCTTGCAAACATGGCGGATCAGATACAGAAAACAGAACAACATTACTGCCTCAGGCAACATTTAGGCCGTGTTTACGTAGACGCACGGCGCGTTGGGCGTTTCGTCGTACATTGCAGCAGCGGGCCGCCTCATCGCTCGCGCAAACACAAACATATAGCAATGTACGCAACGCACCGTGTCTTCGTAATCGAGTACTTAGACATTATAGACTGGCGTGTGTGGACAACCCATATTGATTTAAACAAAGTTTCCAGCAGCATTCTCGCCGTTCATCAACAACATTGATCAACTGTTACTAAACAAATACAACTGGCCACGGGACTTTTAATAAGCACCTCTCTGTCATAGGAGTTACAGACAGCCCACTGTGCAGAGCCTGCATGGAGGTGGACGAGACAGCAGCACATCTGCTTCTAAGCTGCCCTGTGGTCGCTGGATAAAGGGCTAAAGACTTTGACAACCCAGGTAACCTCCGCGAAATGGTTAGTAACACCAAGGCGCTGCTGGCCTTCCTTGAGGAGCTGGGGTGGATCGAGTGACATATTTGTCCCGCTCGTACGCAAAATACGCGCTTAGTCGTGGAGTTGCGGACACTTACAGTGAGACAGGCTTAACTATTTTCAGAGGCGATGAAACATTGTCCACATTGTACACTGTTAAAAATATTTTTTATTAACAAATGTTACATACTATAAACTTGGCTTTTTACTTACCAACATCTTGTTCCTCACAAACAGCTGGTAGTTCCTGTTTGATAGCATCGCTTGCTATTTGACAATCATCTACTATACTTATGGTCTCTATTGGAGTTATAATAAACCCGCCAACCAATTCCGAGTGTCTTCGGTTCGTTAAAGGTTTTTGCTGCAAAAAAAAATTGTGTTGAACTGTTTTTTTAGTTATGCTACATACATGCTGGTTGAGCATAGGATCTTGAGTTTTATCCCCAAGTTACACAAATAGGAATCAAGATTTTCAAGAAAATCTCAGGTGGGGCCATTCAAGTATTACGTAAGCACTACAGGGAGGTGCTTTTTTATTTTTGATGACATGGGGGACGGAGAGATCTGGATGGTGATTACGTCAGCAGTATATTTTGTTAGTTTTTTAAGAGAATGATATTGATGTTCCACAATCGCACGAAAGCAACAAATATCCAATGTCCTTGAAGACTAGATTCAGTCTCTATTTCAAGCCTATTCTTTCAACAACAGAAGAACTCCTTTGTGCTACCTTTGCTGATGATACAGCTGCTTTGTGCAATGACAGGAACCTCCATATGGCATCACAAAAGCTACAAGTACATTTCGACAAGATCAACAAGTGGATGTCTGAGTGGAAAATAAAAGCGAGCGCTAACAAATCGACTCCCATGACATTCACTCTAAGAAAGGATGATTGCCCACCTGTTAAACTTGGATAAGATATACTTCCACATGGCGTAATGGCTAAGTACCTTGGTATACATCTTGACAGGAAACAGACATGAAGACACCACATAGAAAAAAAGCATGATGAATTGAACATCACACTTTGAAAAATTAACCGACTCGTGGCAGGAATATCACACATATCACTTGAAAATAAAATCGTTATCTAAAAAGCGATACTGAAACCTGTCCGGGCGTTTGTGTTGAACTGTGGAGCTCAGCGAAGAACTCAAATGTGGTAATTATTCAGCGATTCCAGAATAAAGCTCTCAGAATCATCTCAAATGCTCCATGGTTCATAAAAACCTCTGAACTAGTCAAGCGTCTACAGATTGGAACCATAAAGGAAAAAATAGAATGCAGATCTAAGTCATATAAAGACCGACTAATGACACATAACAACACCTTAGTCACAGTTCTAAGTGAACCAGCAACATTGAGAAGGCTAAAATGCCACTACATTTGGGACTTTACTGAGAAGAGCAAAGTAAATGAAATATTGAGAAGGCAGATTCTTCGCTGGGAGAATGAACCTTAACATCTACCAATTCCCACAAAAAATCTGTTAATGTTTCGTCATACCGATTGCAAGAATCAAAATGGAAAAAAAAAATCCTACAAGCACCTTATTGGATTATACATCCTTCTCCCGAGCAATACATTCTTCTCTTCTTCATACTGATAAACATACTTTATATTTCTAAATACACAATATAATAAATTACACCCCTGAGGCTTTAAAACATTATATCTCGCAAACTGTGAATTTGCAAAACTAGAATTTTTTTAAAAGATGTCTATTTACGAGTACTATCTACAAAAAAAAACAACTTCTAAATGAATGGCCTATAATGGCAACTTTATCCTAGTCAGGCCCGTCAATTAAGGAGGGTTACTGTCTGTTCATGAGTCCCTCACCTCATAGTCCTCACTCAACATCTGAGCTAACAGCTCCTCAGCTTCCACACACTTTCTCTGCAGTTGGCAGCATTGCTTTAGTCTAGTGCAACAGAACAAACAAGCGAGCATCGGCTTACAGTCTTCAGTTACAAACTGCAACAAATATACTTGTACAGACAGTATTTTATAACATTATTCAAGAATCTTTAAATACTCTTATAAAATAATATTTCTTTAAATACTATTGTAGTATTTTTATTTATATACTTACTGGAACATCAGTCAGCTTCTCATACATCTCCTGCAGGCTCTTGTTGGTAACCACACACATGCGGACATTCTCCACTAAACATATCCTACACATTGGTAGTTTTTCCACTTTTTCCATTGTATTATCTTATTTATTTAAACTTCATGTATTGTAGTGGTACATAAATGGACTTAATGCGTTTGACTTCAACTCCCAAAAAAATATCAAATATTAAGACCAACATACAGTTCATATTTTATTAGTCTGAGCTAACAAACTGTTGGTGGTAAAGGAGGAGCTAGAAAATCCGAGGTATTCAAAACCTAGATAGAGAAGCGTGCTTTTTTGTCGTGGTCAGCAATATGAATAATAAAAAAAAACTTGTTATTTTTGCAATATTTAAATTCGGTGTAAAACAGTATTTACACAACACACAATTACATTTTTTAGTCGTGTCAATTGTCAAATTTGTCAATGTCACCACCAAAGAGAATATAAGCACTACGGCAAAGACCTTGGAAAGTTGGAATCCTATGGATCATGAATATCTGGTTGAATAGGCTTTATTTACAAAAAAAATACTTCAACTCTTCATTTAATGGCACTCTGTGATAGGCTTCTAAATAGTAACTTTTTAGAGATCGCTTATTTGACATTACAGACGCTCAAAAGACGGTCATCTGCTGTCAAATCCACGTCAAAGAGCACATTATAGTACGAAAAGTCTATACAAAAAAAAAGGTAAACGAATCTTGATTTCTTGAACGGATTTCGTAAACGTCACTTGGCAGGCCAGTCGCAGGCCTGCTATAATGAAGTCATAGTACAAAAACGCCGGGCAGTTCAACTTCAGGCCTGGGGGCTTACCATGACCTCTTATGGAATCGTCCAATTCCCAGTAAGTCAATTTCCTTTCAAAAGCAGGCCTGTTTCTGAAACGTTAAAAATCGTACTGTGACAGTTCTAAAGGTGAACGACTCTTGCATTGAGGTGAACAGTTACGCTTGTCTGTGGTCGGCTATAATGTCATTTTCGTTTTAATGGAGAACGTTCAAAAACCCTACATGTAATTTACCGTTTCGATACCGGTTTTTTTTAAATTATATTATAATCATAATTTTGGAGAATCACACAATTTTATTTAACAATTACTAATTTTACTGCATTTATTTGATAGAACTTTCTAAGATACGTTATCTAAAACCTCGAAAAAGCGCAACATACATGTTTAATAAAATATCTTTAACCCTTAAAAGAACAACGTGATATGAACGTACCTGATTAAGTTTCGTAATTTTTTAGCGCCAAACTTAAAAAAAAACATCTTGACTTTGTTTTATCCCCACTTGACATAGAAGTTGATAAGAAATACTTGTTTCGTTCAGTTTTAAGTGCTTTTTTTGGGAAAAAATTGTTCCTGCAGAGCAAGATTCAGTTTTCTCAAATAGTCTTGTCGAAGTTGTCGATCTAAATAACATTTTGTTGCGATTTCAACCTGTGAATCCTCATTAGCAATGTCGTATGTTGGTTTACTTAAATGGTATATAATTATGGATATTTAATGGATGGAAATGTCGTTTTTAAAATGTGCAATGTTTTAATTTTTAGTGAATCCCAAACAAGGCGTCGTGTGAGTATGACCCAACTGCTTCATTTGTGGGAATTTTTAAATGACCACAGGGAAATTGCTGTTGGGTATAACAAGTCCACTCAAGCCCGGGACCACAGCAAACGAATGTGGGAAAGAGTCGCAGACATTTTAAATTCTACAGGCGAAGGATCTATTAAATCTGGGCCTGAGTGGTCTAAGGTAAGTAACTTTTTACCCCGATACCCTGTGATTTTCTTTCTTTATAATAATAATAAACATGTCATCAATATTATTTTTAGTACTGGGTGGACATGAAGTCCAAATTAAAAAATAAAAATCGGCAGATAAATGACAGCAGAAGAAGAACAGGAGGTGGACCTGCCACAAAATTTGAACTGTCTGATATAGACAGAAAGTTCCTCAGTATCCTTGGGGACGATTATGGGATTGGGTTACCTGGTGTTAGAGTGGAACCCATCATACCGCAGGAGCCTCAAGTGCTACAAGTGAGTGTAGATACCTACTCGGCCAACTATAATGTCTATTATACAAAAAAATTACAGATATGCACATTTACATAAATAACTATTTTTACTTGATCTGTTGTATGTAATTATTTTGGTATTTCCTATTTATTTTAGGAAAATGAAGACAATATTACAGTTCCAACTAATGTGAATACCTCCTCCCAGTCTACTGAAAATGAGGAACCATTATATCTAGAAGTTTTATCCAGTGAAGTATGTAATTTATTGTTACCTATGTAGTAAATGATATTATAAATAAATATGCTTATAATGTGTTATCGTTTTTATAGGAATATCAGCAAACTGAACCCCACGAAGTTGTAACTGCATTATCTCAGTCTATTATATCACCATCTCGACAGGGTGCAACTGTATCTGCACCAAGAAATTTGATACATTTTGAAAGAGAGCCATCACCCCTATCCACGCAGAGTACAACAGGGCGGAGCGCAAGGAGGCGCCTTGTCCTATCAGATGACACCGCCAGTCACCACCAGCCTCCTCGTCCAACATCAGCCTTACAGGGCACACCAGAAACGGCCCGACCGGGACGCCGAAGGCGACAAAGGCTACAAATGAGTGCAACTGATGCCAGAGAGCGGCTGGTCATATCTTCTGAAAGGAGGGCGCAAGCTGAGATAGCTAACAGCCAATCTTTGGAACGGATAGCTGATGGTATAAGTCAAATAATCTCTGTATTAAGACAAATACAAGCTGGGTAAGAATCTATATTTAATATATTTTAATCACATATGAAAATAAAACATCACTAAATTATAATTATGAATTGTAAACTTTTAACTTAAAAAAAAGTTCTATACTTATTAACTTTTTACCAACTTCCGAAAAGAAGGAGGAGGTTATCAAGTCGACATAATATGCATGTACACTTTTTGGTGACCATTTACAAAATTGTTTAGGTGTTTGTATGTTTCTCTACTTACCTCTCCAAAACTATTATTAGGACTGTGATGTTTCTTTTATTTTTTGATTACAAGTTTCATCAAAATCGATTTTTGAGTTTGTATAACATTAACACAGTTTACACAATGCAAATAATATAGTTATATATCTTCAGCAGCAACAAGAACTTCAAATGCTAATTAATCAATCTAGGCATTAGGTACCTAGGTATTATGGTTGTGGAGCAGAACCAGCATCCAGCCAAGCATTTTTATCAGTAATTTAATTCCCTATATAATATACTTTCACTTATTTTATTTATTAGGAACAAAAAAACAGAAACAAAGATAGAATTATTAGATAAATAGATAAACATGTAACCCATACTATTGTCCACGGATTAATCAAATACATGAATAACGGAAACTGATTTTAAGAATGATTTTTAACTAACTAATTAACTTTATATGTTTTTCAGTCTCCCGGGCGCAGCTGCCAGAGGCGAGCAACAAGATCCTGCCTAGTAATTATGCCCATCTGCAGTTCTCTGTTCTGTGGGCCAGCTGATTCAACATGCAAATTTGTAGATTGCATGAAGGCTTCTTGTTGCACCTCATCTTCAGTTAGTTCTGGTACAGCTATATTTGCTGTGTTACAAATGTTGTGCAGAATCACACATGCATTTGTAATATAGCCAGCTACTTGTGGTTGGTAATGTAGCACTCGATGGACTAATAAACATCGAAATCGAGCCTTTAGTATGCCTATGGTCCTCTCAATAATGTTTCGGGCCTTGACGTGTTTTTCTGTGTAGTATGCTTCTGGAGAATCTGGATCTGCATTTAAAATTGGTGTCATCATAGTTTTTCTGAGAGGGTACCCAGAATCTCCTGGAAACAAATAGATTGTTAGATTACTTAATGTTGTTTTAAATTGTCTCTATTTAAACAAATTATTTTTAATTGTATGAAAAATATAAAAGATAAATGTGTTAGCCACTGAATACCGTAGATTCTAGAGGCTTTAATTTATTACATACATATTTGCATTCAATAGAAACGGCCGGCCCGCGACGATGGCGGCCGAGGGCGAAAATCGCTTCGTGAGTTCCCTCCCTTACTTAGAGACTGACGACTTTTGATGACTTTATTGCTTTATTTTTCTATTTTATTCTTGCTGTAGTAATACTAGTGAAAAATTATAAAATAGACTACCTATTTCATATTGTAACAAATAATACTATTGCTTTTTATTTGATCACTATTAAATAATTATAACTACAGTACAACCCATATAGAAGTGTAGTAAGTGTAGAATAGGTACTTATCAATTGACACCATATGTCTAATTAATTACATAGTATTAAATATATTTATTTTACCTAAAAGCCATAAACTCTCTGTAGTACTTAGGTCCTCCAAATAAGGTTTCAATGGATGACTGGACCAAATAAAAGAATCATGATTTGCTCCTGGGTGACTAGCATCGACGCTAATGATATCCATGTCAGCATTACAAATCTGGAAATAATGCATTATAAGTTTAAAATAGGTGTAACAAAAAGATCAGTATGCTGATATGTTCCTTTCTTTATGCTAATATAATTATAAAATATACTTCAATACCTAAGTACATAAAACATTCCAAGGCATGTTTTGGTATGAAAAAACTTGTATTAACTTCATAATAGTACATTTTTAAAGTAATACAGCATTTACATAAAAGAGAATTCACTTACTAATTGTACGTTCAGAGAGTGATAATTTTTTCTGCAAAAATACCTATCTTCATGTTCATTAGGTCTTACTATGGCAATATGAGTACCATCAATGCAACCTATTACACCTGGGATACCAAACTTTTCATAAAATCTGCAAACAAAACATTGGGAATATTAATGATTATTTCATAATATAGTACAAGTAGATAATATCAATATGAACAGGTATATTATTTAAAATAAAGCTGCAGCTTTTTTTTTTGCATTTTTAAACTTGCTGTTCCTTGAAACCACCAGAGGGAACGAAAAAATATTTTTGAATATATAATCCTGATTTTATTAATTTTTATTTCTGATAATTATGTTACACAATATTTCACTGATAATATATGTATAAGAAATCCTAACCTAGCTGCAATTTTAAAATTAATTAATATTGTTGTGTTATTGTTAAAATAAATTAGTACCTTAACTTATTTGTATTCCGTTCAGATGCAAATTGTGGAAACCTTATATATTTATTTCTAATTTCAATGTGGTTTATAGCTGTAGTAACCTCTGCCAACACTGCTGACACTGTCTGCTGAGCAACTTGTTGAGCACTACCTGTAGGTTTCTGATAAGATCCATGAGCATAAACATAGATTGCTGTTAAAACCTGCAAACATAATTAAAGACATAAAGTTTATTTTTAAGCAGAGTAATAATGCCTATGTTGGGAGTTGTATTGTTATAAAGTTTCTAATTTATGTGAACTATAAAATGCAAATAAGTAACTTAATTGTGGGGAATCATTGATGTTTAAAAGGTGGGACATATCTTATTAAAGAAAACTGTTTGACTACACTGTGTTCTACAACAGTACAGTTCCCACTATGATTCAAAATAAACTATGAAAGGTTTTTAGTCAAAACCTATCATGATCTAAGAACTCACCTTTGTCTCTATGCTTAAATCGGTAGACCTTTGTGGATTCGTTTTCATTATGGGTTCCAAATCTTCACACAAACTTAAGACTAAATCTTTTGACAATCTGTAAAATTAAAATAAAGTATTTGACAATAGATTTTCATTGGGTGTTTTCTTTCTTACATTTAATGGACTTGTACCCTAAGGTTATATGTACCTACCTATATTGATTTATAAATTCCCTGTCATTCATTTCAAAAGGGTTATTTAATTCCCTAATGCGACGCCGTCGGTTCTTTTTCTCCATCCGATATTCCGTCTCCAAATATTCAAATATTTCGTACTCGTCACACATCCTTAAAACAAAAAAAAATTGTGGTTCAAGTGGGTTAGGTGTGGTTAACAAATTATAAGTGCAACCTCACAATAACTTACGCATTATTATTATACTCTTTGAACTTACCTCTTAACACATTCGAATACCAATCTACGTCCACAAAACAATGTTGAATAGGCTTTATTTACAAAAAATACTTCAACTCTTCATTTAATGGCACTCTGTGATAGGCTTCTAAATAGTAACTTTTTAGAGATCGCTTATTTGACATTACAGACGCTCAAAAGACGGTCATCTGCTGTCAAATACACGTCAAAGAGCACGCTATAGTACGAAAAGTCTATACAAAAAAAAGGTGAACGAATCTTGAACGGATTTCGTAAACGTCACTTGGCAGGCCAGTCGCAGGCCTGCTATAATGAAGTCATAGTACAAAAACGCCGGGCAGTTCAACTTCAGGCCTGCTATAACAGGTCACGGTAAGCCCCCTGCTATAACAGGTCACGGTAAGCCCCCAGGGCAATAAAAAAATGCAGGAAATAAGTTGAACCAAAAAGGCCGTCGTTGCTGGGGTTACGCGCAGCCCACCACTTCGATTTAGAACCAAAAATCGGTTTCTTTCTGCGTATTCAAGGTTGATCGCCATTGTGGTTAAACTTATATGCCGCGTATATGTAAGGAACCAATTGATGAAGCTAAGGGCTACAGAAATCGAATATTGAAAACAATTTCAAAATCCGAAATCGGATATACATATATCCGTTTGCGTTTAAAACCAAAACCGCTCATGTCTAGATTGTCTAGTCGTCGGTACGATAAACGTAGTGCTTATATTCTCTTTGGGTACGATTGGGTACGATTTAGGATTCAATGTAGGATAGTGTGATCACTCGCAATCAATTTTGCTTCCTAACTGTTCCTAAATTGGTTTCCTACAAATCGGAAAGTGTAATAAGCCTTATAGCTTATAGCTATGGCTTATAGCGTTACGATTTTTGACGCAATTCGGAATTAGGGGTTTGACGTTTTTTGGAGTTTGATATTTTGACAGAAAATTGATTTTTTTGGATAAACCAGTTTAATACCAAGTGCTTATATTCTCTTTGACCAATACCAATGAGTTGGCAAAATCGTGGTGTCTGGTGTGATCTTGTGTCTCCTGTGTCTTTAAGAAAAGATAGAAATATTGATTTTACTGTTAATTCACGCTAAATACTCTCCTGCTTTTGATGGTTTGCACGTGTTATTAGCGAAATTATGGTGTCTCTTCCACAAAGGCTAGAAGAGAGTTGATAAATTGTTCAGCACCTGCACAATCCCTAAAATAATAACGCGCACTATCTCTCTATCACAGCGAATTAATTTTTAATGTTACTGTAAAAAGTGAAGTAGGTAATCAATATACAAGTTTATTGATTACCTATACGAACCTACTACGAGGAAAGCATACTTCGTTATTTGGCTGCACTTTGTTTGATACTATAACGTTATCTTATTCCTGATAAACGACATCGAAGACCAGAAATAAACCAAGCTACGCCTGGTTTAGGTTCATGAAGATATAGATACAACTAAACGTAGTGCTTATATTCTCTTTGGATACAACTATAGTTAAAAGTACACACGACATTAAATTTCAATTCGAAACACTCTTAAATTTTATCGAAGTCAAACTTTCATTGTTACTAAATTCATAATATTGCAAATTATGATGGAAAAAGTGGAAAAACTGTCAATGTGTAGAATTTGTCTAGTGGACAATGTTCGCATGTGTGTGGTTACCGACAAGAGCCTGCAGGAGATGTATGAGAAGCTGGCTGATGTTCCAGTAAGTATATAATTAAAGTTTGAACAAAATTTTACATAAGATTTTGAATTTAAACAAATGTTACAAACAGGAAAGATTTGATTCTTGTTTATTTGTATACAACCTTATTTTTAGTATATGTTAACCATTTGAATACTGTAATTAGAGACACAATAGAAAGCAATAGGTTTTTTTTGTTGTGGTAGGTAAAATCATCCAATAACAAATCCGGCCCTTGGGTGGGGCGGGAAATAGTGTCAGACTCTTACTGACTAAAAACCTACCCTTCCATTCATTGCCTTTGTCCCAGGGCCTGTGGTGACATTTTCACATAACCTTTGGCCCCAGTAGGCTTTGGCCCTGCTGGGCCCCTAAAGTTTGCTGACAACTCCTTGAGGCGCGTGGGAACAGTGCGCGCCGTAGGCGACTTGAGCTCGGACCGGTCTGTTACCGCGCCTATGTTGGCCGGAAATCGGGATCGGAATCCCGGCGGCGGCGGCGGCGTGGGCCGCCGTGCAGTAATGCTACTCCTTTGCTAGCATTACTGCTTCGCAAAGAGGCGACCGCCTGCCACTCCTCCTCGCTCCGGAGCTTCGCTTGAACCAAGCCCCAGCGCGAGAGATCGCTGTCGATCGCCCCCACGAGGACACGGCGATGCTCTTCCAGAAAGCAATAGGTGTGCTTACACCGGTGTCCACTTTGTGGGGCTTGACAGTTTAAACCTCAAACATGTGTCTAGTATTTTTATGTAAAGAAACTATGTAAAACATTTAAAAACTATGATGAAATGTAAAAATTAATCACAAAGTTATAAGCCAGTTAAGGTTCCTCGTTGGCGACATACTCGGTCACTGGGCCACCCGGGCTACTGAGGGGATATTTTGCTCCTGCATCCAGTTCTGCGCTGGTGCCTAATGCATGCACCAAATACAAGACAGGTCACAGCTAGTCATAGGATTTGCCGTTATCCATGTTGTACTTAGTGTCGGTGGAGTCCGACTTGTGACCTTTTTTAAATATTTTTTTTTTTTTTTTTTTTTTTTTTTTTTTTTTTTGAAATGGCAATTGAGCCGGTTGCGACTATTCTGCCAGTGTCACGTAGAGACGGTGACTCGGTGAGGACCACCGTCGAACTTTTACCTTCGTGGTAGGTGTTAGTAGGCTGAAAGGACAAACACAGGAGTTAGTAAAAGACACATAATCTAATTTACAAACTTATCTACAAATTGGATATATAGGTATATACAACACATAAACTATAAGATACGGGATAATTATACAGACGTTACACACCAATTAAAATTTTAAATTATTTTTATTTAAGAAAGAGGCCAAAATATTAATTAATTTAGGGGAGAAGTGGGAGAGAAGGGAATGAAAATTGGTTGGGAGGGGAACATTGCATTTTGAAATTTTTGAATACAGATCGAAAGATTTATTGTTTAAGGAGCAGGAAAAGAAGATATGGTCTAAAGTACCCTCCGCAAGACCACACTCGCACAGGGAACTATCTCGGACATGGATCTTGTTCAGGAACACTGGGCTACAACAATGACCAAGTCTCAGTCTACAGAGTGTCGAAACAGTCCTCTTCGACAATTTAGGGCATTTAAAGAACCAAGGCCAACGTTGGATTTCGGGCTGAATAGCTGCATAGTAGATGCCCTTGGTTTTAGAGGATGTCTTCCATGTTTCAGTCCACGAGTTAAATAACTTGGGTCTGGCCCCATTCCGCAAATCGTAGTTGTGAACCACATAGTGCTTTCGATCAGCCGGATTCGATGTGGCATACTTTGCTAAAGAATCAGCGCACTCATTGCCAACAATACCCGAATGACTAGGGATCCAGGCTATCTCGACGTCCAAACCGTTTTGGGAACATTCAAATAACAAGTTCTTAATATCTACAATGATTTTACTATGGATTTTGCTGTAAAGTTGATTTTGTTTTATGGCCTGAATACTACTAAGGGAGTCTGAAAAAATTACTGATCTTGTTATTTGATGGGATTTTATATAATGTATGGCTTCAAGAATACCAATGCATTCTCCTGTAAACACTGATGTTTCTGGTGGACATTGAAAGAGTAGAGCGATTCTTGAGTTTCTAAAATAAACTGCCACACCAGTACCTCCGGTGTCGGATAATTTTGAAGAATCAGTGAAAAAGAAATTCCATCCTTCCCAGTAGCGTTTCAGAGCTAACTCGAAGTCGTCTCTAGCGTTTTGGGAATTCTTTGATATACCCAGTCCCAAGACGGCTTTTGGTTCGAAATAAATCGCTTCATATGCAGAGGAGAAGACCGGGAGAATTGGATATTGACAAATTGGCGCGGAGAGCCGTTTCAGCTCTCTGTACCTATTCATCAATAGAGGAACTGTTTTGTTTTGTTTTGTGTGTGAATAGAGGAAATATTTTTGGGATGTTTTTTTCCCCTCTTATTTCCTGCGATCTGTCTGTTCCTGTCATTCAGCTGGACGTTATGAATGTGATAAGTAGCTTACCTGGTATGTATCCAGTGATACATCCAACTTTTTAGTATTATCAACAGGAGATCTTGGGCTCTTTTTCCAATCTTTGGAAGATGGGGCGGCATTCCATAAGTCCGTGTGTCAAGTTGTTGGGAAGTTGAGATAGTCTCTTTTTGTATTTTGTAAGTGGTTCCAGTATCTCTTGTTTTATGGTCAATATTTTTAAGTCTCTGTGTATGGCTTCATTGGTGCAGCGTATTTACAATCATACGCAGTGTTTTGGACTGAAATCTTGGCAGTATTTCCAGGTTTGAGTTTGTGACAGTACCCTATAGTTGTAATCCATACGACCAAATTGGTTTAAACTGTTAAGCCCCAAGCGAACACCGGTGTCCGCAGAGCTATTGTCTTTCAATTGTGTCTCTAATTATGGTATTCAAAGAGTTAAGGACACTCTTGTACAAAAGTAGTTTATTTTCCATTGTGAGTCAGGAGCGCTGCCCCAGAAGCCAGAATTTTTTTCTAGAAAGAGAAAAAATATAAGAGGTGTAAAAATTATTGGAATCAATTCAGTTACTGATTCTGAACAAACTATATTCAGGTTTCGCATATACTAAAAATAATGTTGTATGCATTATATGATTTAAATCTTTACCTATTTCAAAAATACTTTCACCTATTGAAAGTTACATATTGTACATACCAGCATACATATATAGGTTATGTTACGTTATTTATTTTCTCCTTAAATATTCTTACAGTTTGTAACTGAAGACCGTAAGCCGATGCTTGCTTGTTGGTTCTGCTGCACTAGACTCAAGCAATGCTGCCAACTGCAGAGAAAGTGTGTGGAAGCTGAGGAGCTGTTAACTCAGATGTTGAGGGAGGACTATGAGGTGAGGGAGACATCTGGTGACACAGAACTATTCTCCTTACTAATTCTGTTCTTATAGTTTTAGGTTTCTTGAGACAATTATATATTATGGTGTGGCTATGGACTTTGTTTCTCCTAGGTCTACATAGGCACTTATAAAACGTAAGAAGCTAGCGCACGGTTCCAATTGGTCATTTTCTATGGAGAAGAACTGGCAAGAAACATAGAGCCCAAAAACTCTTTAAAAAAAAAATTGGTTTTACAATCCATAGAATATGAATCGAAAACTCTGTTGTTCCTTTTAGGTACTGGCCTGTTGGTTTAGTGGTTAATAGCCCTGACTGCTATGACGGATGTCGTGGGTTCGATTCCCAACCAGAACAAATGTTTGTGTGATGAGCACAATCATTTACTCTGTGTCTGAGTGGAATTCATCTATAATGTGTATGTATTTAGAAATATGTAAGTATGTTTGTCAGTTGTCTAGTACTGTTAACACAAGATCTGCTTAGCTTGGGACTAGACGGCGTTGTGTGATAGTTGTGGTAAACGGTTAGACCGACTTTCACGTGAACTAAGCCACTGGCAGAAGCTATACACCGTTAAATTTTGGTCGTTTTAATCTCGCGGAGGAGGGTCGATTATGGAAATACTATCGATTTGTAAAGAGAAAATTAAAAAATAAAGTACTTTTTTTTTAAACTCGAATTAATTTACGCATTTACGAAATTAATTTCTTTAAGTAAACGACCTTGTAGGGAGTTGTCGGTCGTTGCGTACTAACTACCTACAGTTCATTGACCTCGATTAGCTGACTTACCTCGATTAGCTGACTTACCTCGATTAGCTGACTTACCTCGATTAGCTGACTTTTACTTAAGAAATTAATTTCGTAAATGCGTAAATTAACTCGAGTTTAAAAAAAAAGTACTTTATTTTTTTAATTTTCTCTTTACAAATCGATATTATTTCATGTACTGAATCGACCCTCCGCGGGATTAAAACGACTAAAATTTAACGGTGTATTAGTAGGTTTTAGCTCAGCTCTGGGATCTTGCTCTATTAACAAAATAAAATTTTGTTTCAGCAAAAGCCTTTAACAAACCGTGGACACTTGGGATTTGTTGGCAGGTTTATTACAACTCCAATAGAGACCATGAGTTTAGTAGATGATTGTTTAATAGCCAGCGATGCTATCAAACAGGAACCACCAGCTGTTTGTGAGGAACAAGATGATGTTGAGTTACAGCTGGCACATCAAAGTAAAGGTAAATATTTTTTAATTTAAATTCATTTATTGTGTGTCTCAGGTGGGAATTTAATTGTTATCTCTCTGTAAGAAATACCACAGATACCACTCACTGATAAATATCGAATTCTAGTGGTTAGTGGTCCTGTCTGCTATGCTGGAGATTGTGGGTTTGATTCCCACCCAGGACAAATGTTTGTGTGATGAGCACAATCATTTGTTCTGTGTCTGGGTGTAATTTATCTATAATATGCATGTATTTAGAAATATATAAGTATGTTTATCAGTTGTCTAGTACCCATAACACAAGCTCTGCTTAGCTTGGGACTAGACGGAGTCGTGTGATAGTGGTGAAAAAAAAAAAACATTAATACAGCATTGGCCCTTAGAGACATTAATATCACCCTTTTATTACAGAACTTGACCCTGAAAATGTTTACAATAGTCGTCCAGATGTAGAAGCACACCATCCATCTGAGACTCAAGACAATCAACTTTTAGTGGAGATTAAACTAGAGAGAGAAGAATCATCTGAGAACCTGGGAGACGGGGAGATGGAGAGTGAGTAAAATAACAATTAAATCTTTACAAGGCCAAAAAGGCGTCTAACTCAGCAAATGCTGCGATATTTAAGAACGTAAAATAACACAGCGTTGGTATTCTGTTAGGGCTCGATTACAGAGACGCGGCGCGTCGGGTGGTCTGTCGTACATTGCCTTAGGTTTGTGTTAGCGCGAGCGATGACGCGGCCCGCTGCTGCAATGTATGACGAAACGTCCAACGCGCCGCGTCTCCGTAAACACGGCCTTTGGGCCCGCGGTTATGCCACGGTCACACTCACAGAGCTTACATAAACTAGATATTGAAACTAAATAATAAACGTAAAGAAAACATTGATAAAAAGCGTAATATTATGTTAATGTGTGTCGTGAAAGTGTTAAATAAATATTTAAAAAGAATAGTGCATAATAATATAATAAAAAATAAGTAGTGAACCATAGACACGCGCCGGGCATGCGCGCTCTCGCGCTCTCAAACAACATTTGACGAAATGTGACGTCACCGCCATTAGGTTACGTGCGCGAATGAAATATTTCCCACCCGAGGGCGTCACCAAGGGGGAGCAGGGGGGTGCTGCGCCCCCCCCCCCCCCTAGAGGCCTGCTTTACAGCTTCAGAGCCTAGTTTAGGCACCAGTCTACCACAATATAATGCCCATCCTCAACGACCTTACAGCCACTAGACGTGTAATAACAGGCGACGCATGTCTGTCAACACATCTGACTAATAGATCTGATGTGTGTAGTGATGTACCAATTACTCTGTTATCGATAAAGCAAAATACCTACTGCTTACTATTTATACGATCAATTTATATTTACTACAATAAAATTGAAATTTTATTGTTAATCCGTTATTGATTTTAGGTTCCCGAAAGATTCTGATTTTAAAAGTTATTATAATTGCAATATAATTGCAATGAAAATTACAAACAAGCGAGAATAATGGTTCCTTGGATACTATTTTTTACCGACATCGACATCGATAATGTTATAATAATTAAAAGTACCTGTGTTACGTTTTAATAGATAGAGAGGATTTTTTCAGCTTGTTTTGTTTTTTTTCTTTTTAATTTTACCTTACCACTCAAAATATATCTCATAAAGTATGTACATTTTATGTTAAAATAATATCAAGAACTTGGAAAGTAAAAAATACAATTAATAATTGTACTGAATACTAATAAAAAAAAATATCGATACTTTCGTGATTTATTTAAATCTATCCCATCCCTGGAGTGTCATAATGATGTTGGTCGGACCAATCAGAACGTAGTACCCCGCTTCCCGCACCTCAGCTAGTTGACAGAATTTTTTTGGTGCGTTAGTGCAAGCATGCGACGTCTAGTGGCTGTAAGGTCGTTGCCCATCTTATATGTTACCGTAGATATAAGGCTAGCAATTAGGAGTTATATTTTGGAGAAAAAAAACTTTTACTATTATAAAAAAAAATATCTTTTTTATTATTTTCTTTACTTCCAATAGCCCCCTTGATCATTGGCTGGCGAAGCCCTTGTTCCCAACACACCCCCACTCTTCCACACAATGCATAGGATTTTCCTCTGATCTTATACATATTATAATATCATTTTTTTATTACAGATTTTGACCCTGAAAATCTGTACAACAGTCATCCAGGCGTAGAAGCACACTATTCTGAATCAGAGGCAGAAGACAATCAACTTTTAGTGGAGATTAAACTGGAGAAAGAAGAGTCATCTGAGAACCTGGGAGTCGGGGAGATGGAGAGTGAGTATTATAGGAATCTATATATATAAAAGAAAGTCGTGTTAGGGCTGATTTCATCATTCAATATAAAAACTCAGTTCAACTAAACTGAGCTCAACGTAATCTAGTTTAAAGACCCGTGTCGTAAACATGGGCGACAACAAAAGAATTGAAACTGAGTTTAGCGTAAACTAGGTTCGATTCATCGCGGTGAAACGCAAAATGAAGCTATAATCTCGATTAGTCGCTCAAACTGCGTTTTGTTTGAACGAATCGCGATTAGTTTATTGGTGAATTTGACTCTTAGTTACACTATTTATAACTCAAGAACGGCTGAACCGATTTGGCTGAAAAATGGTGGGAAGGTAGCATAGAACCAGGAGAAGGACATAGGATATTATTTATACCGTTAAGTAAAAAAAAGTCTGTCTCATTTATTGGTATAGGGCAGAATAGGGTAAAATAGAGTAGAGTAGGGTAGAATAGAGATAGCAAGAGCTCACCGAAGCCGCGGGCAAAAGTTAGTAAGAGATTGTACAAAAAAACTTGTTCGCGTATTAATTCAAGATTTATTCCTACGAAATTATTCTTCACTACATAGTATAAAACAAAGTCGCTTCCCGTTGTGTGTCCCTATGTATGCTTAGATCTTTAAAACTACGCAACGGATTTTGATGCGGTTTTTTTTTAATAGATAGAGTGATTCAAGAGGTAGGTTTATATGTGTAGTACATGCATAATGTGTTTAACTAGCGACCCGCCCCAGCTTCGCAAGGACGCAATGGTGATATTATAGTACATTTTGATATAAGTGTGTAATGTAGGAGGTTAACGTCGAGGCGGTATTAAGACCCGAGCCAATTGATCATATTTTTGATCATATTGCCTAGTCGTCGTTTGTTTTCTTGTGTGAAAAGTTTTTACGTTAATGTCATTCGTAGTGACAATAGAATATGGATATAACATTTTATAATGTTTTTGTAGTATTTAATTAAATTAATAAAGCCCATAAATTTCACCAGAAAAAATCGCGCCAAAAACCGCGCGCATAAACTATTTTTATTTTTTCGTATTCAAAATTTTTTTTGCGAACAAAAAGGTTATAGCTACATTACAGCACTAGTTCGTAATGGTAACCAAAATGTCATAGTTTGGTAACAGGTGCCATTATATACCTAAGAGTAGTGCAATAAGAGCCACTTTCTGGGCAAGTGTATTGAAAAATATATTATGCATGTATTATACATATAAACCTTCCTCTTGAATCACTGTATCTATGAAACAAAAAACCGCATCAAAATCCGTTGCGTAGTTTTAAAGATCTAAAAATACATACGGACCGACAGCGGGAAGCGACTTTGTTTTATACTATGTAGTGTATCACCATTGCACCCCTGCGAAGCTGGATCGGGTCGCTAGTTCACAATAATATGAAATGAGCCTCATCGCTTGAAATCACCCAAGGGGCAATAGAAAGACCTATGCCAGGAGTTTCCTTGGGTGATCGCCAGAGGTCGGAGTAGGTAGATTGATTTTATATACTTGCGTCAAGATATTATAATATGGACATTTTATCCATAATGTGCGGGAAGTACCGGAAAAAGTTCCGGGATTGGAATTATGGACTAAAATAAAATAAAGCGTCATACTGTCAAGCGTCATTTCTAATTCAACAGTAAGGGACAAAATACGGTGTAACTATTCCAAGGTATTTTTGTATAAAGTAAAATACTGATTTCTTTCACCATTAGCTAACACTTGCAGCGTAGATTGATATTATTAATACGTTTTTCACCTTAAACACAAATTCGTGCTAATTTCAAAATTTCGGAACAAATATCACAATAAATATGAAGTTCCGGTATTTTGGAGGCATATCCGACCTCTGGTGATCGCATAAGAAATGAAGATACCTGCAGGAAAACTAAGCTGGCCGACATGGCCCGAAGAATCGCCTAACTTAAGTGGTATAGGACAGGGCACATCGCTGCACTGCCAAAGAGTTCTGAAATGGCGACCGCGTACCGGAAGACGCAGCGTTGGAAGGGCTCCTACAAGGTGGACCGATGACCTGGTAAAGGTTGGGGAAATCCGATGAATGCGAGACGCACTGGACCGTTCGTTGTGGCAACACTTGGGGAAGCCTATGTCCAACAGTGGACGTCTTTCAGCTGATATGATGATGACTTTTAATTTCAAAAATAATGACTTCTAATTATTTTGTTATGGTTTTCGCGTCTGGATCTGTTGACATTTAGGCCCGGTAGTAACGGCCCCGACTTACTAGTTTTAGGTAGCATTTTCAAACCCAATCAGGCGGCTTGCATTGCATTGCATCAGTCTTATAGGTAATGTTCCCACTGCTGGGACTCAGTCCTGTTCTCTAGGAGAGAAAATGGGCCGTAATCCACCACGCGGGCCCGGTGCGGATTGGTGGATGTCACATGTCTTCGAATTTTTGTTTCTAGGACATGCCGGTTCCCTCACGATGTTTTCCTTTACCGTTTTTGAGAGTTGTGGTGATGAAATAAATTACACAAAGTAATGCGCCTAACTGGATTTGAATTCCCGATCTACAACTCGTAAGTCGGGGCCGTTACCACTTGACCACCACTGTTCTCCGGCGCCTTACTTTGTGCATTTTGTTTCAACACCACTGCTCTCGGTGAAGGAAAACATAATGAGGAAACTAGCATGTCCTTGAACCAAAAAATCGAATACATGTGACATCTACCCATGCTCATTGGGTACGCGTGGTGGATTGTCCAATCCCTCTTCGATAGAGGAGGCCTGAGTCCCAGCAGTGGGAATATATGCTATGCCATGCGCCATACTTTCTGGAGCCTATTCCTCGGTAATGGCTAGGTCAATAGGTTTGAAAAAAGAATATGTTTATTACAGATTCATGTACAACATTATCTACATACTTATGATTTTTTCGTTTGACTAATATTTTGCCAAAAAAAAATATCGACATGATATTTTTTAAATAATTTTCTAAATAATGAACTTTCTTACAATACGGGTCTTTTTTTTCGGTGGATAAATCATCTAATGATAATTCTGCGCCCTTGGGCGGGATGGGAGATTCTGTCAGACTTTTACTGACTAAAGTCCCAGTAGGCTTCGACCCTGCAGGGCTCCTACGGTTTGCTGACAACTCCTAGGGGCTCGCGTGAAACGATTCGCGCCGTTGACGGCATGGGTTTGGTCCGCCGTTGCCTCACTCGTGCGGCCTCCTCCTTTGCTAGCATTACTGCTTGACCGCCTGTCACTCCTCCTCGCTTCGGACCATGGCCTGCACCAAGGCCCAGTGCGACAGATCGCCCCCACGAGGACACGGCGTTGCTCTACCCAAGCGGGTACACTTCTACCGTGTGCTCTACCGTGTTCTCCGGGCGGTCCACACAGTGGTGACACCCGGGCGTCTCTTCCGCACGAATCCGGTGCAGGAACTTCTCAAACTGTGTTCGGAGAGAACCTGCGTCATGGGGAAGGTGGGGACGCCGTGAGGTCTTTCCAGCCACTCGTCAAAGAGGTGATTTACCGCCATAATAATGGCGTGCCCAGCATTGGGTACAATACGGGTCTTGGTCAGGCGTACCGCTTTCATAATCAATGCGCCTAACGAAAGCTTTCTGCTGTGTTTTGGTCGAGACGCATGGGTATCAGGCTATTACCGACTATCGGTACAATGACCGCGGGGTCCAATAAATCTGATAAGTTAAAATGGATGCGCAAGAATCAAAACAATATAGTTTTTAACGACTTAAACATAATCTGAGAACCAAGAACTAACCAAGGAGCTTGCCTCGCTCTCCTTGACTAGCGAGAACTGGCGCAAACCACTGGCTTGTTCCAGTCCTACGTGAGCCCGATTTAAAACAATTTAGCGTCTGTAGCCTATTTTTTTAAAGATGACAATCGTCGTAAAGTTTAGCTATCTATCAAGTTGCGTCTCCTGGCTCGGAGCGTCTTCTTTCTCCGTCACAGTTTCCGCTACTTCCGTGACTTGCGTTATTGGTTCGCAGAAGGCGGCGACTGCTTCCCATTCCCTCGCTTCGCACCATTTCCTCAATCAGAGCTAGACCCAAAAGGTCCGCACCTCCACAAAGACACGGCGGTGATCCAACCAAACGGGAGTTTATATCGTATGCTCTACTGTGGATACGGTGGAGAATACAGTCACCATGACGCCTCTACTCGTCAAAGAATAGACTTATCGCTGCGATTATAGCGCGTGCTCAGTACTGAGTTGCGACAATCGCTGTCTCTATGTTGCTATTGAGAATCCGCCGGAGCTCTGTCCGTCTCGAAGCACCATTACGCGCCACTCGTACTTGAGTGCGAAGATTGTTGCCTCGACATCCCACGGTGGCAAACCGGCAGGTAGGCTTGCCACCTCGCAGGACACCGAGCGGTATCTCTAGGCCATCTAGATGACCAAGATCCTTTGGAGGCCCCACACCGAGATGTCGTAAACGGCCATGAACCGCAAGACCCCGCGAGGAGACATGGCGGGTTGTATTTCGGTCCCCATATACTGGCCACGAACCATTTGTAGGTAGCCCCGGTCAGCTTCAGTCTGGAAGCGTGGAAGCTCTTGAATCGTTGTTTCTCAGGCTTTGTTGAAGTCAACAAAAAAACTGTAATTTTGTTTTGACCACAACAACTTTACTTATCGGATTTATTGTTATCACAGATCCGGGCGTCTCGAAGAATCCAACACTAAAAAGAGAACTAGAAGATATAATTCCAGTCATGCAAACAATGAGTGTACTATCAGGCTCGCCAATTATCCGGACAACTGAAACAAATACGTTTGAATCTGAAAAACCTTATCAATGTGTTACTTGTCTGCGCAGTTTTAGTAATAAGACTAGTTTAAAACGACATAATCGAACTCACACTGGTGAAAAACCTTTCAAATGTGATGTATGTCCACACAATTCTAGTTCTAAGAGTAATTTAGAAGCACATTATAGAAAACATTCTGGTGAAAAACCCTTCAAATGTGAAGTATGTTATCAAAGTTTTGGTTTCAAGAGTACTTTAAAAGAACATTATAGAAAGCATACTGGTGAAAAACCTTTCACATGTGAAATATGTCAGCGCAGTTTTAGTGATAAGAGTAATTTTAGAAGACATTATAGATCACATTCTGGTGAAAAATCTTATAAATCTTACAAATGTGATGTTTGCCAGCATAGTTTTAATACTAAAAATAATTTAGTAGTACATATAAGAAAACATTCTGGTGAAAAACCTTACAAATGTGAGGTATGTCAGCGAAATTTTAGTGATAAGAGTAGTTTAATCCGACATAATCGAACTCACACTGGTGAAAGACCTTACACATGTGATGTATGTCAGCACAGTTTTAGTACTAAGACTCATTTAGATGCACATTCTAGAATACATTCTGGTGATAAACCTTTCAAATGTGAAGTATGCCAGCGCAGTTTAAGTTCTAAGAGTAGTTTAAAAAGACATTATAGAAAACATTCTGGTCAGAAACCTTTCGAATGTGATGTATGTCAGCAAAGTTTTAGTTTTAAGACTAGTTTAGATGCACATTATAGAAAACATTCTGGTGAAAATCCCTTCAAATGTGAAGTATGTCAGTCCAGTTTCAGTACTAAGTACAATTTAAAAGTACATTTTAGAAAACATTCTGGTCAAAAACCTTACGAATGTGATGTATGTCAGCAAAGTTTTATTTCTAAGAGAAGTTTAAAAGCACATTTGGTAAAACATTCAGGTGAAAAACCCATCAAATGTGAGGTTACGTCAGCGCAGTAATCGTACTAAAAATAGTTTTACCCGACATAATCGAACTCACACTGGTGAAAAACCTTACAAATGAGATGTATGTCAGCATGGTTTTAGTCCCAACAGTAGTTAAGCAACACATTTTAGAAAACATTCTAGTGAAAAGCCCTTTGAATGTGATGTATGTCAGCGCAGTGTTGGTTCTAAAAGTTACATGGACAAACATTTCAGAAAACATGTGGTAAAAAACCCTTCAAATGTGATGTATGTCAGCGCAGTTTTAGTTCTAAGAGTGATTTTGTAGTACATTGTAGGAGATTTTCTGGTGAAAAACCCTTTGAATGTGATGTATGCCAGCGTAGTTTTACTCGCAAATCATTTTTGGAATCAAAATTCATAGGGTACTTCCTGTTGACCTCAATTCCCCTCAGTATGAAGCAAGGTCTTCTAGCACAAGTATAGGAAAAAATCTGAAAATTTAATATACACCCCTATTTTTTAATTAGTGCACAAAAAAATGGGGCTCAATCAGTACCCGTTACTGATCATATTTGTGTACTCAAAAGTAAAAAAAAACGAAATTTCAAAATTGTCCACGAAAATTTGTCATTATTGGTAAATTCATAATTGAATCATCATTCTTAACAACTACTACTAGAAAATACTAAGCGCAGTGTTTTTCCATTTTTATTGACATTCTTTCATTCATAAACAATAACCTGTACAATGTTTTCATAAATTGAGTGTGATTTTGGGATATAAACAAACGCTCATAACTTTGCTGTTTATGAATATTATTTATTCAGACTTTACTTAAATAATAACAAGACCTTTTCTAATAAGCCCTTAAAGTATTTGCACTAATTAAAAAATAGTGGTCTTCACAAAAAAAAAACTTTTTGCTATTCGGAAAAATCTTCGAAATTCGATTCAGGAATTCAACTGTTTTCATAGGTAAGTCTGTACGGAACCGTCAGTGCTCGAGCCCAATTCGCAATCATATTCGTAAACACACAGGTGGCAAACTTAAAAAATATTGATATTTCTTTAAAACGTACGCAATTATATATAATATGTATTCCTTCTACCTATGTTTTAAGAATCGGTGTATGGACGTAACAAAGCAAATCATTTATAAAAAATTATAAACAAATATAATTTAAATAAATATTTAATTACTAATATTTCTAGTGTTTAACTGATTTCTTACCTCTGCAATTCTGCGTGAAGCGATGACGCGAAACTAAAACTAAGCAGAGTATGAGAGAAGAGTAATGCCCTATAGATGATTTCGGGCTTTTATATATTCAAAGCGTGCGGAGAACTTTACTTGGGCGATGCAGGATTAGTTCTTATGTGACGCCATAGAGGTCGCTTCAAGTTTTACAATTATTGTAAAAACATGAATTATCTTAATAAGAGGAAAAATGCCGAATATTGTGACACTCTTTTGGTATCATGATCGCTGAGTCCACTCCTTGATTACAATAAATCTGATAAGTTAAAGTGGACGCTCATGAAACAAAACAATATACTTTATAGTTTTTTTTATCGATTTGAGAACCAAGGATTCTAGATAATATAAATCGTTAAATTTTGATCGTTGTAATCCCGTGAAGGATCGAAGTGTTGAAGGGCCCTAAGTAAACGTCAGCTGAGCGAGTCCAATGACCTGTACGTGACAACTGCCTAGAAGGACATTGACTCGTTTACTTAAAGAAATTAATTTCATACATGCGTATATTAATTCGAGTTTTAGAAAAAAAGTACTTTATTTTTTTAATTTTATCTTTACAAATCGATAGTGCTTCATGTACCAGATCGACCCTCCACGGGATTAAAACGTTCGAAATTTTACGTTGTATAATAATGTGAATATTTTCTGGCTCAAGCGAGATGTCGAGATAAAATAACGGTGGTCAAAGAGCTCGCCCCGCTCTCGGTTCACGTGAACCCTGTAAGGAGCCATCCTGATTTCCAGCCAACATACGCGCGGGCTTACGAACGACGAGCAATGGGTAGCTCTCAGTCCGACCGTCCAGGCCCGGACCAAGCCCGGGTCGTCGACAACGCGAACTGTTCCCGCGCGCTTCGAGGAGTTGTCATCAAACCGTAGGAACCCAGCAGAGTCGAAGCGTACTGGGGCCAAGGGCCTATTTCTTAAAGGAAGGCTCGGCCCTGGTATGAAAGGCAACGAAGGAATGGGGTGGGGTTTTAGTTAGTAAGAGTCTGACACTATCTCCCGCTTCGCCCAAAGGCGAGAGACGTCATTGGATGATTTTATCTACCACAACAAAAATAAATACCCTGTAAGGAGCCTCCGGCGGTTTACGGCTTTTTTCCTTTAAACTGGCCACAAATCAATCTGGAAGTAGAACGACAAAAGTGCTCTACATTTTTCCACCGGGGCCCCGGTACAAGCTACAATCCCTGCGGCTCTCTAGTACAATATTCAAGCTTGCTCTTAGCTCTTAATTCTTTATTTCTCAGGCAATGTTCAAAGTCGACAAAAAGCTAATATGTATTGTTTTGATTCATGTGCATCCCCCAAACTACAACATCTTTACTTAACGGATTTATTGTTATCACAGATCCGGTCGACTCGAAGAAACCAACACTAAAAAGAAAACTAGAAGATACAATTCCAGCCAAGCAAACATTGAGTGTACTATCAGACTTGGAAATTATCCAGACAACTGAAAGTAATACGTTTGACACATCCCAGAAAAATTTCAGCCCCTCCTTTGAAGCAAAACATACTCCAATACACCCTGGCGAAAAACCTTACAAATGTAATATTTGTCTGCACAGTTTCCGTTTTAAAAGTATTTTAAAGCGACATAGTATAATACACACTAGTGATAAACCTTACAAATGTAACATATGCCAGCGTAGTTTTGCTCATAAATCGAATTTGAATTATCATCTTCGAACTCACTCTGGTGAAAAACCGTACAAATGTAATGTGTGTCAGCATAGTTTTAGTTGTAAGAATAATTTGAAATTACATTATAGAAAACATTCTGGTGAAAAACCCTTCAAATGTGACGTATGTCAGCGCAGTTTTAGTGATATCAGTAGTTTTAAAAGACATAATCTAAATCACACTGGTGAAAAACCTCACAAATGTGATGTATGTCAGCACAGTTTTGTTTCTAAGAGTAATTTAGAAGCACATTTTAGAAAACATTCAGGTGAAAAACCTTTCAAATGTGAAGTATGTCATCGAAGTTTTAGTTTGAAGAGTAATTTAAAAGCACATTTTAGAAAACATTCTGGAGAAAAACCCTTCAAATGTGATGTATGTCAGCGCAGTTTTAGTTCTAAGAGTAATTTAGAAGTACATTTTAGAAAACATTCTGGTAAAAATCCTTACAACTGTGAGGTTTGCCAGCATGGTTTTAAAACTAAAAATAATCTAGAAATACATAAAAGAAAACATTTTGGTGAAAAACCCTTCAAATGTGAGGTATGTCAGCGAAATTTTAGTGAAAAGAGTAGTTTAATCCGACATAATCGAACTCACACTGGTGAAAAACCTTACAAATGTAATGTATGTCAGCACAGTTTTAGTTCTAAGAGTACTTTAGAAGCACATTTTAGTAAACATTCTGGTGAAAAACCCTTCAAATGTGAAGTATGTCAGCGCAGGTTTAGTTATAAGTATAATTTAAAAGCACATTTTAGAATACATTCTGATGAAAAACCCTTCAAATGTGAAGTATGTCAGCGCAGTTTTAGTTATAAGAGTAATTTAGAAGTACATTTAAAAAAACATTCTGGTGAAAAACCTTACAAATGTGAAGTATGTCAGCATAGTTTTAATTCTAAAAATAATTTAGAAATGCATATGAGAAAGCATTCTGGTGAAAAACCCTTCAAATGTGACGTATGTGAGCGCAGTTTCAGTAATAAGAGTAATTTAAACCGACATAATCGAACTCACACTGGTGAAAAACCTTACAAATGTGAAGTATGTCAACACAGTTTTAATACCAAGGGTAATTTAACAGCACATTTTAGAAAACATTCTGGTGAAAAGCCGTTTGAATGTGATGTATGTCAGCGCAGTTTTAGTTCTAAAAGTTATTTAGACAAACATTTCAGAAAACATTCTGGTGAAAAGCCCTTAAAAAATGATGTATAACAGCGCAGTTTTAGTTCTAAGAGTAATTTTGTAGTACATTGTAGGAGATTTTCTGGTGAAAAATCCTTTGAATGTGATGTATGCCAGCGTAGTTTTACTCGCAAATCATTATTGTTTCACCATAGTCAAACTCACACTGGTGAAAATGAGTAGTCTATTTTAACGCGTAAAAGGCCGTGCAACTGTAATGTTTGTAAGAGCAGTTTTCAAGAAACGCATTTCACTAATCATATTCGTGCACACACAGGAGACAAACATAAACAATATTGATATTTCTATAAAACGCGTGCAATTGTTACTGATTTTCGAAAAACTCGTAGTTAGACATTTCTATGTCGAAAAAAATCGTAGTTTTTTCGATATAGTGTTAAATCGATATTTGAATAGAATAAAATAAACTTTATTTTACATCAAAATAGTAACAATTTTACAGAAATTAAATTCATGTGTACAACAGCGGTTTTATCACTGACTGCGATAATAACAAATACTATATAATACACTATAAATATATAAAATAATTATAAAACTAATGTATACATAGATTTATACACCGTTAAATTTTGGTCGTTTTAATCCTGCGGAGGGTCGATTCGGTACATGAAACACTAACGATTTATAAAGATAAAATTAAAAAATTAAGTACTTTATTTCTAAAACTTGAATTAATATACGCATGTACGAAATTAATTTCTTTAAGTAAACGCCAGCTGAGCGAGGCTAATGAACTGTAGGTAGTAAGTACGCAACGACCGACAGCTACCTACAAGGTCGTTTACATATGAAATTAATTTCGTATATGCGTATAGTTTTCTTTGTATGGCTATTCTAATCAGCTTATCTATTATTTTGATGGGTTTTCCGCGTCTGAATCTAAAATCTGTAATGTTGAGGAGTGCAAGGAGATGGTAGTTTTAAATGTGTTATCTGTAAATTAGTGATTTCCTGTACATTCCATCTTACCTGAACAATCTTTCCATTCTGCCCTCAGGGTAAGGGCAAGATGGAAATTTTGAAGTTATTTTTTAATTACTCGTAAAAAAAGATCTATTTATTAATGATATTGTTAATTACTCAAATTTTTATTTATAAAATATATCATTTAAGACTAAATAAAATAAAAATATATGTTACTTTATTTTTTTTTATTTTTATCTTGCCCTCCCTTCCGCTATATAGGGAGTTCAGCCCATAGCGGCCATAGGAGGTAAAGCGGCCCCGCTTCATATTTCGGTTATTTGTAATGGCAGAGGGATGTTACTGCTCTGGTGCATAGTAAGGCCCGGTTTAAACCAAAGAAGAGCGGAGAGAAGACGAGAGATGTGTTGCGAAGCTGGCAGGTTATTTCCACCAAAGCGGAGAGGAAAAGTAGCGAAAATATGTGAGCTTTGTGTAGCTGAGGTGTGAGCTGTGAGAGAAAAGGCGTGGGGAGAAGGCAGCGGGGTGCGCGAGTACGTACGCCGCCCGGCCGCTCGACTAGACACTTCTCCGCTCTGCCGCATCGCTTGATCGCTCGCCGCACAAAATTCTATAGAAAAAAAAAACTAAAACCCGACTACGACGAGTACTATCGAAAAGTATGAAACTAGATTTTTGGGATACTGAAATAAAAACAAGGTTACTGGAGAAACAAGAACAAAACAAAAAAAAAGCCGTAGTCACACGTTATATAGGTATAGGTACCAACCATAACACTTTAATAAAATCATAGCCCTCCTTTGGCTTTGCTGTAGTCGGGTAAAATTAAACATCTCTCCTCTCCGCTTGATCCATTTCCACCAAAGCTAAGTGGAGAAGATGTGGGGATAACGAAATCGGATTGGTTTAGTCAAACAAATCTCCTCTCGTCTTCTCTCCGCTTCGGTGGATACCAGACCTAAGCATCCCGCCACGCCCCGCGCAGTAATGCGATGGCTGGTGGTTGTAACAACATAATAGTACATTGTGATACAAGTGTGTTATGTAAGTGGTTACCGTTGAAGCGGTATTAAGACCCGAGCCTTGGCGAGGGTCTTAAGAGAGCCAAGAACGGTAACATTCATTACTCACGTGTATCATACGACGTTTTTCAATACACTTGTGAAGAAAAATAATTAAGTTAACTAATATTACAACTGTAAAACTAATAAAATTTTTCATAACATGGCGGTAAAAAAATTAAATCTCTTGCCTATGAGCACGCGCTAGGCTATGGCTATATGGTCTTTTGATCATATTGCCTAGTCGCCGTTTGTTTTCTTGTGTGAAAAGTTTTTACGTTAATGTCATTCGTAGTGACAATAGAATATGGATGTAACATTTTAAAATGTAGTCTTTGATTTTATTTTATTAATACAGACCATGATTCACTCGAAAAAATTACGCCAAAAACCGCGCGCGTCTTTGAATGACGACCATAGACCACAAACAATTTTTATTTTTTCGTATTCAAAATTTGTTTTGCGAACAAAAAGGTTATAGCTACATTACAGCACTAGTGCGTAATGGTAATCAAAATGTCACAGTTTGGTAACAGGTGCCATTATATACCTAAGTGTAGTGCAATAAAAGTCACTTTCTGAGCAAGTGTATTGAAAAGATATAAATTTAAAGTTATTTTTTTATATAAAAAAATTAATGGCTATTTTGCTGTACAAAATAAATAAACAAGCTGTGCTTAGTTCGGGACCACAGTATAAATATTCGGAATAGATGGCGTTATGTGAAAGGTTGTAGAATATGTAAAATAATGGGAGAGAATATTACGTCAGCAGTTTAAGATCACTCAAATTTAAAACATTACACAAAAATACCGATTACCAAAACATACAAAGGCTTGTTGTGAGGAAATGTAGAAAGCAAAAACTGTCCCTGGGTTTTTAGGTGCCACAGAGTGGGTCCTGCAACAGTAAGACAGTACCAAAACGATCTACAACACATCTAATGCAAATAAAAGGCTTTGACTTTGAAATTAATTTCTTCAAGTAAACGTCAGCTGAGCGAGGCTAATGAACTGTAGGTAGTTAGTACGCAACGACTGACTACTACCTACAAGGTCATTGACTCGTTTACTAAAAGAAATTAATTTCGTACAAGCGTAAATTAATTCGAGTTAAAAAAAAAATCTCTACAAATCGATAGTGTTCCATAATATGTACCGAATCGACACTCCACGGGATTAAAACGACCAAAATTTAACGGTGTATATTTCTCATGATGTCAAGAACCTGATGCTAGAACTGGGAGGTGGCTGATGGAACTCTGGAATACTTACTAGTAAACCTATCCCGCCTCATTTCAAAACGCGATCTAAAATAGTTCCGGGACTATTACTAGTTTTAACTGGCATTAAACCTAATGTCTCTAATTATAGTCCCGGAAATACATTTAGATCGCTTTTAATTGGTATTTTTAGTAATAATACCGAAAACTACATTTGCATAGCGCTTAATCGGGATTAAACCTAGTAATAGTCCCGGAACTATTCTAGATCGCGTTTTGTAATAAGGCTGATCGAGTTTGGGCTCGTTAGATTCATCTTAATTAATTTTGTTTATTTTTTATGATGCGTCGGGGGTTATTTAAAATTTTAAATTTTATTTTATTCTGTTGTTACGTAGCTCAAATTGTATCTACATTTTTATTGTTATTAAATTATATTGTAAAGTCTGTTATTTAATTTTTTGTTTAGCTTAAAAAACTTAATATTGGTTTAAGAAATTCTAATTGTTAATTTGTGTAAAGCTTTTATTTTGTTCATACAAGTGACAATATGGATATGGATGTAGCCTATCCGCATTAAAGTTTTTTTTTAATGCCTTATTGTCCTGAGTTCAGAAGGATATTTTCTTAAAAATAAATTTTGTAATAAAATTGTATGTTGAGTTTTGCATACTAAGAGCACCTTACCAATTCCTACATGCGTAATTGATTTTGAGTTTAAAAAAAGTACTTTTTTTTTAAATTTTATCTTTACAAATCGATAGTGTTTCATGTACCAAATCGACCCTCCACGGGATTAAAACTATCAAAATTTTACGGTGTATAGAATTTAACACTTATAGCCAGAGTACTTACATTGCATAGCAATTAATAATACCTATTAATAAATAATTTGAGAATATTATAATGTAACATGAGAAACCATGAATTGTAATTAATATATTTAAACGTGAATTATTATTTATGTATTTTATGTTAGTTAAAGTATGGGGGATGTTTTTATCCAATGACATCTCCCGCCCTCGGGAGGAGCGGGAGACAGACTTTTACCAACTAAAAAGCCACCCCTTTCCTTCATTGCCTTTCATACCAGGGCCGAGCCTTCCTTTCAGAAGCAGACCCTTGGCCCCAGTAGGCTTCGACCCTGCTAGACCCCTACGGTTCACTGCCAACACCTTGAGGCGCGCGTGGAACAGTACGCACCGTTGACGACTTGGTCTGGGTTTAATCTGCGGCTGGGGCGTGAACTCCGTTGCGTCACGCGTGCGGCCTCCTCCTTTGCTGACATTGCTGTTCCGCAGAAAGAAGCGACCGCCTGCCACTCCTCCTCGGACCACGGCTTGTATCAAGGTCTGGCGCGAGAGATCGCTGATCCGGATGGTGTGGGGACGGTTACATCTTCGTTTAAAACTCCGCTGTTCAAGACAAATCGCGGCAGGGCGGCAGAGGGTCATGTCGATATGGCGGCAGCGACTATCGTAACCCAGCGCTGCGGTCAGTCCCCTTTTTTAGACTCCAGAGGCCTTGCTAAGACCTTTTTTACGCGATTCCTAATTCGGTAAGGCCCTAGTTTTTTACCTCTTTGTCTTAATGGATTCACACGCACACGATGTCATTAAAGCTTGACACTAGAAATGACATAGGATGGAACTTTTTATACTGTAAGTACCTAACTATAATGTTCTTGGGATATTTTGCGACTGTGTGAACGCAGGCAGAAGCTATTGTCTTATAAAATAAAACTTCATAATGTACACACATCGTTTATTTGCCATGTCACTTTTAGTTTACATTATACAAATCAAAACCATGAGAAACATATTGCACGCCTTCTGACGTCGTCACAAACTATCTGAAAACGTTACCAACTATCTGACAACGTCATCAACTATTCGACAACGTCATCAACTATTCGACAACTTTGCAAACTCACTAATTCTGTCAAAAATTATGTGACAAAGTCGAAAACTGTCTGACAACGTCATCAACTATCCGACAACGTCGCAAACTCACTGAATCCGTCAAAAACTATGCGACATCGTCGAAAACTGTCTGACAACTTCATTAACTATCCGACAACGTCGCAAACTCACTGAATCCGTCAAAAACTATGTGACAACGTCGAAAACTGTCTAACAACGTTACAAAATATCTGACAAAATCACAAACTATCTGACAACGTTGCTTCGTCGTTCACTGAGGCCACTGCGGCCTTCTTTTGCTCTTCATGTGGATGTACTTGACGTGTGACAGCATGGAGGTTCTCTGTGTGAACGTAGCGCCGCAGTACTCACACTCGTACGGTCGCTCGCCGGAGTGCGTACGCATGTGGTTCAGCAAAGTGCGGTTTGCCTGAAACGAAAGTAATAATCAGCCTTATAATGTTCCTACTGCTGGGACTCGGGCCTCCTCTCTAGGAGAGGGAATGGGCAGTAATCCACCACGCGGGCCCAGTGCGAGTTGGTAGGCGTCACGTGTCTTCGAATTTTTGGTTCTAGGACATGCCGGTTTCCTCACTTTTTTCTCGAGATTTTTTCTTAATTTTTTACAACTATCACACAACGCCGTCTAGTCCCAAGCTAAGCAGAGCTTTTGTTATGAGTGCTAGATAACTGATAAACTTAATTATATATTCCTAAATACATGCATAATATAGATGAATTACTGCCAGACACAGAACAAATGATCGTGCTCATCACGCAAACATTACGACCTCCGATATAGCAGTCAGGGCCACTAACCAGGAATGGATAGGTCAGAATGTTTCCACAATTTTCCTATAGTTACAAAGTAAAGCTTACAGCGAATCCCCTGCCACAGATATTGCACAGTTTGTTCTTCTCTTTCTTGATTCCTTCGTGATTGTACCGCATGTGATCCACGTACCGCGTCCTGTTCAGAAAGTGCTGAAACAAAAAGAAGAAGATTCTTCGTATTTCTCTCAACAAACTCTTTCATTTATTACCCAGTGCGTAAGAGCAGTGCGTGAGAGCAGTGGTGGCAGAGTGGTAACCCAGCCAGGCGCGTTACTTTGTGTAATTTATTTCATAACCACTGCTCTCAAAACGGTGAAGGAAAACATCGTGAGGAAACCGGCATGTCCTAGAACCAAAAATTCGAAGACAAGTGACATCCGCCAATCTGCACTGGGCCCGCGTGGTGGATTACGACCCATTCCCTCTCCTAGAGTGGAGGCCTGAGTCCCAGCAGTGGGAACATTATAAGGCTGATGCAATGCTATGCTATGATATGCGTAAAAAAATGCTTCTTAATTTTTTTTAGTGACTTGTCTCATAAAACATGTCAGCTTCATTGTAACCTTTTTTCATTGGATCATTTCCCACCCAAAAATAAAGTATCCAAGGCAAATTATTAACAAAAAAAACTGTCAAGTGCGAGTCGGATTCGCGCACAGAGGGTTACGTACAAACTTATCTATGTAAACTAATTTATTGTAACACTTAAAATGATTTTAAAAGAGTGTCCATGGAGTTTCTTGCACGTTCTTCTCCATAGAGATCTACGCTTTGGAACGTGCAATTTAGCTTCACTTTTTTTTTTTTGACTGACCGACATTTTGACTATTCAAAAGTGCCTGTAAATGGTCTATTTGAAATAAAAGAGTTGATTTTGATTTTTTGATTTTGATTTAAACAGTTCAATGCCCGAATTGAGCCTCGAAGATTTTTCCGAGTCAAAGGCAAAAATAGTGTTTTTTTTTTCATTACTTTCAGTTTTATTCCTATATCTGTGTTGTAAGACATTGCTTTATGCCAAATTACAGGATTCTGGGTCAATGGGATGTACCCTATGAATTTCGTTTTCCTGAGTGTCGTTTTTTGCGACATAAACTGCCATATCTTATTTTTTCGTTAACTTTGAAGTTTGATTTTTTCATAGATTCAAGGGACTACAGACTTGAGAATATGGTTTTAATTTCAACTCGATATGTCAACGCGTTCTCGAGATAAAGAGTCTTGACTGACAGAGATAAGGGTTCGTTTTTTCCTTTTGAAATACGGAACCCCAAAAAAAAGAAGAATTAATAAGACTACTTACTCGATCACATTCAGAGCAAAAGTACTTCGACTGGTTCATATGCACGTGGCGATAATGATTCATCATGTACGCCCTCCTTGAGTATGTGTTGTTACACTCTGGACAGGGGACCTTCTTGTTGACTCTGAAATCAAATAACAACTTATTTAGACGCCCGCTCGGTCTCGTACTAAAGTGTTCCGTTGCGGTTACAATAAAACTGTGAAGGGGGAGAGCATCGCTGTTTTCCGCACGAGTGCGGAAAACAGTCCATTGCGTGCCTAAAATTGGTGGTATAAGATCAGGTTTTCGAGTAAGGGTATTAAAAACTGAATTTACTATAACAGGTCAAATGCTAATAACAGTTGTTAACAGCAATAACAGCATTAATTCAGAATCAGAATCAGAATAGTTTATTTGAAATAGACCAATTACAGGCACTTTTGAATTGTCAAAATATCGGTCAGTCCAAAAAAAAGTGAAGCTAAATTGCACGTTCCAAAGCGTAGATCTCTATGGAGAAGAACGTGCAAGAAACTCCATGGACACTCTTTTAAATTAATTAGCAGCATTCCAGCATTTTAACTTGCCTGACTGGGTTCAAATACGTTATTCTGAAGTACAAAAACGTTATAATTCCACCCCACGTTTAGTAGAGCTCGATATTTAAAATTTGAACGTAATGTTCGTTCAAAAAGGCTTATCGTCGTTGCGACGCGACTTCAAGACCTCTTATGTGTCACTATTGGCAACACCACTTTTTTACCTCCAAAACAATTATACACATGAGAGTTTTTAAGCAAAAACTCTCATGTGTATAGGATGATGACTATTAATTCATCCTATACACATGAGAATTTTTGTATTCCATAGAACTTCAAAATGTCTAAAAGGCAGGGTTCTAAAGTGGTTTGGCCAAAAATTACACATAATAGGTCTTAAAGTCAAAACGTCGATATGCTGATTTATATTATGGGTATCCGAATTCAACACAACAACATCTGATAAGTTTACTTTAAAAAAATTTACGATGCACGGTCTTTTTTTTATGGTAGGTAAAATCATCCAATGACAAATCCCGCCCTTGGGCCGAGCGGGAAGTAGTGTCAGGCTCTTACTGACTAAAAACCTACCCCGTTCCTTCGTAGCCTATCATGCCGGGGCTGAGCCTTCCTCTCAGAAAACGGCCCTTAACCCCAGCAGGCTTCGACCCTGCCGGCCTGCAGCTAGCATGGGCCTCTACGGTTTGCTGACAGCTCCTTGAGGCGCACGGGAACAGAACGCGCCGTCGACGACTTGGGCTCGGTCCGGTATGTTACCGGACGATTGACGATGCACCGTTAAGATTTTATAGGTAAAGAAAGAGGCGTCTCAAAAGTTTACAAGCCGCACTAACTAAACTATCCTCACAGGATAGATCGAATAAACCTACTGTCTAAAATAATGAAATACAGTGCCTGTGTGGCACAGTGCTTACTATCGGCCTCATATTTTTGCGTAACACCCTTGATTATTCACTCGCCGATTGCAACTGAGTTAAGGCGCGGGCCCACCGCGGCGCATGCTGTGCACGGGCACGCGGCGCGTTTTAGCTGCGTATATTCATTTGTTATGGTAAACACACACGTTCCAGTATAATTTAATTTGCGCAAGTATACTGGAACGTGTATGGCTACCATTATACTATGATTTTTTATTAGATGAAGTAAAGTGACAGCAGTGGATAATGCCCAACTGTCAAATAACAATGCCCAACTGTCAAACAACCATTGTTATAGCTGTCACTTTACTTCATCTAATAAAAAATCATAGTATAGACAACGTGGCTGTACGTTTCCACTGAAATACACGAAGACCCACGACTATGTATAGCATGGCACGGCGCACGGAGAGGCTACGCACGAGCCACTGCAACCAAACTGCGCTGCCATAAGCGAACTATACGTAGTCGTGGCTCATATTCTTGTACTCCAGTGGAAACGTATACCCACGTCGACAGCGTTGAGCTATGTAACCGCCTATTCGAACAAGCCACACGTGTATCAATGACGTCAATTCGTGCGTAGAATCTCTGCGGGTTGCAGTGGACACAACTACATACATTTTCTTACAAAGCGAAGCTTAATACACGTGCGTAGCACTCCGTGCGCCGCGGTGGGCCCGCGCCTTGAACTCGGGACAAATTATCCTGATTTCAGCGGTCCACACGCTAGAGGCAAGTCTCCTATCTTCCGCTATTTTGATTATATCAATGGTTAATACAAATAATACTTACTGACTTTCCCTTTCCTTCCGATGCGCCGCACTGGTATGCACGTGTCTTCTATACACATGTTCGCTCTCATACTGCTTGTCACAAAGCACGCAGTACGCCTGCTCGGCCACGCAAGCGCTGTGCTTCACAGAGAAATGCTTGCGGAGTGCGGCGCGCGACTTGTACTGGCGCGAGCAAGTGAGACAGATATGTGTATCTAGGTGACGGCTGAAAGAGATAGCGTGATCAGGGCTTCGAGTCTGCTATTACAATAGTGTCAGAATGTTCTATCATTGATTTCATAATTGTTGATTTTGACAAGTTTTGTAATCTACTAATATAACGGCGTCATTATGACTTTCCAATGATCAATCACAGACATTCTATTGAAAAAAATAGCATAGAATGGTAATCTCATACTTACGTACATCATGACAAGTGAATGTCTGACTTATAACAAAAACAAAACACTGAAAACGCCAGCCGGCGGCCGCTCTAAATAAAAACAGTAAGCAGTAATGTCACTTTGACAGCTAAAAGACCACTGACCGACCAATAATCGGTCATTACGTACTTTGTAGATAACGAACTTTTAGCTGTTTTTAGCAAAATGACAATAGAAACGTGTTGGAATGACGAATTTATAAAAATAGCAGACTTGGGCTCCTGGCTGTGTGCATTGCGGAGGTTATGCCTGCGGGCCAATCCCGCATGCGTGATGATATCTGCGTTATATTTAAAAAAAAACTATAGTCTACTGTTCACGGACGCGTTTCGAACATGTCATATCTATGAGGGGTTTTCTCTTCTACCTTGATTTTTAACCCCCGACGGAAAAGAGGGGTGTTATAAGTTTGACCTGTCTGTCTGTCTGTGTGTTTGTCCGTGGCACCATAGCGCCTACACGAATGAACCGATTTTGATGCGGTTTTTTTTGTTTGAAAGCTAACGTAATCGAGATGGTTCTTAGCTACAATTTATGAAGATCTGTCCAGATGTTTGTTAACTGCGGTAGGGTTTTTAAACACTTAATGGGTATTTACTTTTATTTTAAACATATGTGTGACCTAATATCTGAAATACTCGTGTATAATCTGGTACCATTGAGCTGGCCTGATGATGGAGCTCGAAGTTAAGAACCCTGGATTGCTTATTAACATAGTAAACCTATCGAGTTTGGGCTCATTAGATTCGTCTTGACCAGTTCTATACATTTTATATTGATGACAAGGACTGTCAAGGGCTCTAAAAAAAAAAAAAAAAAATTATAGTTATCTTACCTCATGTGTTTTTCAAGCATATATTTAGTCTTGCATCGTTTGCCGCAGTGATCGCATAGAAATATGCTGTGTAAGGATTTGTAGTGCGTGTAGAAGGTCGCCAAATCTCTGAAAAATAATGATAATCTATACAACTTTATTTAAAGTATATGCGAAACCTGAAAATAGATAACAACTTTTACTATGGGACCAAACCTGAAATCGCGAAAAAAATCTGCCAAGTTCTGTACATTTTGACCAGTTAGGCGAACACAAATGTACTGACCAGCTGATTTTTTCGCGATTTCAAGTTTGGTCTCATAATAAAAGTTGTTTGCTATCATGACTACAATCACGTGTTTAAGTATCGTTCACTAATTACCAGTCAGGGTGACTGGTATATAGTCACTATTATAGTTGCTCTTATAAGGTATGCGCCATGTTTGTGGCAAATAAACTCTTTTTATTCCTTTTTTTTTCTTTCAGTCGACGTCTTTCAGCTGAAATGATGATAAAAATAAACTAGTGCTTGACTGCGATCCCACCTGATGGTGAGCAGTGATGCAAATATTGATGGTGAGACGCACTAGTTTATTAAGAGCCTAGCCTCTAGCCTTGAAGACACCTAAATTATAATCGGATGAGGAGACCACAGCAGGCAAATTTTTCTAATCCTTCAATGTAAGCGGTATAAAGGATGAGGCCAAACGTTTAGTCTGCACCGTAGAAGTTTCAATTATGTAAGGGTTTTTTTATGGTAGGTAAAATCATCCAATAACAAGTCCCGCCCTTGGGTGCAGCGGGAAATAGTGTCAGACTCTTACTGACTAAAAACCTACCCTGTGCCATTCATTTCCTTCGTCCCAAGGCCCCGGGTGACATTTTCACATAACCTTTGGCCCCAGTAGGCTTCAGCCCTGCTGGGCCCCTACATTTTGCTGATAAACTCCTTGAGGCGCGCGGGAACAGTGCGCGCCGTAGACGACTTGAGCTTGGACCGGTCTGTTACCAAACGGACGGACAGCGAGCTACCCATTGCCCGCGCCTACGGTGGCTGGAAATCGGGATCGGAATCCCGGTGGCGGCGGCGGCGTGTGCGCCGTTGCCTGATGCGGTCGGCTTCCTCCTTTTCTAGCATTACTGCTTCACAGAAGGAGCCGACGGCCTGCCACTCCTCCTCGCTCCGGAGCATGGCCTGAACCAAGCCCCGTCGCGAGAGATCGCTGCCGCCGATCGCCCCCACAAGGACACGGCGATGCTCTTCCCAAGCGGGCCACACCTCGACTGTGTGCTCCACCGTGTCCTCCGGGCGGTCCGCACAGTGGCGACACCCGGGCATCGTCTCCACACGAATCTTGTACAGGTACTTCGAGAACTAAGTAAGGGTTTTTTTTTTTTACGGTATGTAAAATCATCCAATGACAAATCCCGCCCTTGGGCGGAGCGGGAAATAGTGTCAGACTCTTACTGACTAAAAACCTACCCTGTTCCTTCCCTGCCTTGGTTCCAGGACCCTGGTGTAGTAGACACTAATCTACAATGAAATAACTATGTATGATGATGTAATGAACCATTTGCTAAGTTTATATAACGGCTCGCTATCCTCACTAGAACACGTCTTCACTCTGCGGCGGTGGGACGCAGACTGACTCTCCCCACCCCGCACGCTGCGTGGAGTGTAGAAACGAGACGACAGATGTTTGACATTGTGTGTGTGTGGTTGTATAGTTGTGCGTGTGTCTGTTTGTATGTTTGTTATGATCGTGTATGCTACACCTGGTAAACTAAGTAAGGGTGGATGTTCGCCGTACGTCGGGTTCTTCGATGGTAGAAAGATGGCGGAATCAGGTCAGGATGACAACTTACTTGAATTTGCCTTCACAAGACACGCACTGTACCGCGCTGTGTGTGTTTATGTGCGCGTTCAATCTCTTCACCGTGTAGCATTGGAAGCCACATTGCGCGCATTCCCAGGCAAAGTCGTGTGCTTGTATATGTGTGCTTAGCGAGGCTTCGCTGGTAAAACGTGTGCTGCAAGATGGACACGCGTGGGAGCCTACAGACTGAAAATTTATATATATTTTTGTAATAATGTTTATTCTTTTGTTAAAAAATAAAAATGTACAGTTCGACGTCGCCGAGTAATAGCTCGGTAATCTCAAGCATTTGTTTTTCGATTTACAGACTTATTGTCTCGTAATAGGGGGGCCGTTCAAGTATTACGTAAGCAGATTTTTTGGCAAATATTAACCACCCCTCCCCCCTCGTCAGCAAAACTAAGCTCAGCTCTCACTCCCCCCCCCATGCTCACGTAAACATTTGGTACCTACATGCATTTTCCAATGTACTCTGGTTTCGTTATTAGTTAATTTAATGAGCAAACGTTACCAGCCTAAAAATAAGGAATAGGCTTGAAATTGCGAAACAAAAAAAACAACTTATTTTGGCATATTAATTCAAATTTATCAGGACAAAATCGACATCGTACTCGACGTTATGACCATCCCAACTCCCCCCATCCATCCCCCCATGTCGTCAAAAATAAGCACAGCAAAGGCTCAGGACCACCCCCCTGTAGTGGGCTTGCGGACAGCGGGCAATGGGTAGCTCGCCGTCCGTTTGTCCGATAACAGACGGGACCGGGCCTGAATCGTCGACGGCGCGTAGTGTTCCACACGCGCCTTAACCTCCTGGATTCCAGAAAAAAATAAATCGATATTATTTAAAACTTAGGTCTGTAAATGTCAAAAAAAATAAATGATAAAAAAAGTATTGTATTTAATATATAGATTTTACTTATGTCTTATATATACAACAGTGGTTCTGTATATGACACGAATATTTCACAGACAAATTTCGAACTAATTTTCAATTCTTTATGTAATATAGGTATGACATTGGCATCCAGGAGGTTAAAGAGATGTCAGCAAAACTAGGGGGCTAGCAGGGCTGAAGCCTACTGGGACCATGGATTGGTCGGGTCCAGTGGTGCTATTCTCTAAGAAAACGCAGCGCTGACGCAACGACGAACACCCAAATATGATACATTGAATTAACAATCCAATTGCTCGTCGCCCGCAAGCCCACACATACGGTATATAATAATCGGGGTGGAATTCCCGATGGCTGGGGCGTGAGAGCCGATCCCTTCCGCGTGTGACCGCCTCCTTCGCTAAAGCCCGGTCGCGGAGCAGGAAGAATTTCGTATAATGACCTTTGGGCCTATTGACAGTGGTCACAAACATTTTTATATTAAGTGCGTTTTACATTAAACATTTGAAGGAGAAAAAAAAGTGACTAATTTATTAAATAAATTATTGTTATTAAATATATAAATTATTTATTCCACATTCAAAAAATAACAAAACTTAAAATAACAGTAATAAGTTTACAGTAAAGGGTTTACAATCCCTGACGACGGAGGCCATTGCATCTGTGCGAGCGAGACGCATTATATTTACGCGAGAGTGACAGAGACAGGTAATAATAGGTCAACGTACGAAATTCTTCCTGCTCCGCGTCCGGGCTTTAGCATTACTAATTCGCAGAAGGAGGCGACCGCCTACCATTCCTCCTCACTCCAGAGACCATGGCCTGTACCAGGGGGAGTAATAATTACATAAAATCTACTTGCGTATTACTTCAATAGCTTTTTATGCATATAATACTTACTTCATCATGATATTTTAAGATATGACTTTTTAATTTTTCTTTACTATTAAATCCATTAATACACAATTTGCATTTATACTTGAATTTCTTATAGAAATCACTGTTTCTTTCTCTATCTATCCATAAGCTTAAATCTTCAAGTTGTAAACTAAACTTTTTCCGTAAAACTCTTTTTGCATTCTTTTCATAGACAATTCTATAGTGCAATGATTTCTTTTTATTAACTTTAGTGTCTATGACTTTTTCTTTTTTAATTTCTTGCGAGCAAAAGTCATTTTCTTCAAAATTATTAAAAGAGTCATTGGAATGTTGATGTTCTTGTTTTATTTCTGGTTTTTGCTTACAATCATCGTCATTATCATATGTAATGATTATTGTGTGGTCTGTGTATGTTTTTGTTAATTTCGATAGCGTCTGTAGAAGCAACTTCTGAAAACAAAAGGGGAGGTACAGTATTACTATTTATCTATAAAAATAATAATAATATTTTACAACATTCACACAACCATCTAGACCCAATCTAAGCAAAGCTCTGCTTAGTTTGGTTCCTACTAGATGGCATTGTTCTTTTTATATTCTACACAAGGCCGTCTAGTCCCAAGCTAAGCAGAGCTTGTGTTATGAGTACTAGACAACTGATAAACATACTTATATACTTCTAATTACATAAATATTATAAATAAATTACACCCAGACACAGAACAAATGATCACTAATCAAAGGAACTGGCAAAATTTTCGCAGATTATCCCATACGTCAGAAATTCATTTGTAATTATGTACAAAATTACCATTTCTTTCAATGGTGTGTCAGTGATTGACTATTGGAAAGTCATAATGACGCCATTGTATTAGTAGATTACCAAACTTGTCAAAATCAACAATTATGAAACCAATGATAGATGATTCTGACACTATTGTAATAGACTTGAGGCCCTGTACCTCTACCATGAGTTTTAAGCAATAGTATTCGTCGCTACTCGATATCGACGCCGTAAATATTTTGTATGGCAAATTTTGGTTCTGCAAGTGACCGCTAGAGGCGCTGCAAAATTTGCCAAACAAAATATTTACGGCGTCGATATCGAGTAGCGACGAATACTATTGCTTAAAACTCATGGTAGAGGTACAGCAAGCTGATTTATAAATCACATACCTGTTTATTAAGATAATGGTATGCTAGTATCTTCTGTGCTTCTTCTAAATTTTCCTTAAAAAGTTTAATTTTTTTTAGTATGGCAATACACTCCCAACAGAGTAATAATGGTTGGGGTATGATCTGAAAATAAGAATATACTATAGTAAACTGCTCAAAAAAAGATTGGACCCCTTAACATAGGGAATCCTAGTTTAGGGCAAGTATGTTGTAAATTTATTAAGTTAATTATTGTATTTTATTAATTTTATGCCTTTTCAGTATGAACATTGTAAGCAACATTTCTCGAGAACATTTTTATGATAATATGCGCAAAATTTCTCGAGAACATTTTTATGATAATATGCCTACAGGGCTTATTAAATAGATCAATTGTTTTATGAATAACACATCTACAGATTTTTAAAACAATATTATCTAATATACATCTAAATAAGAAGAAAAAATAATAACACTTCCTATAAAAAGTATTTAAAAACTCTCAGTTGCAATATTCTTTCTGATAGGTATATTTCCATTCATCCAAACATTGTAAACCCAATATCACTGTCAGTCTTACAGCAACACATCCCAACACCAAAAGAAACGGCCCTAAAGGTAGCGGATGTTGCTCCTTGTCCCGTTGTATATGCCACCAGCAATAATTTGTAACATTTCACAACCACTGGGCTATCGCAAACGGCGAGTCCATGAAAAAATGTATGAAAACTAAAGGAAACAGATCAGTGGCACCGAGTTGACTTTTCTATTATTGATAGGCTCGTTTGACCACTACTTCGCCTGACGGTAAATGACGATATGGTCGAACATTTGGTTGCGACAGTCGGTCGTTTTCGAATTTATGAAAGAAAAATGCCCCGCTGACGTGCGTTCGTCCACTTGTTCGGTTGTGTCCGTTTTGTGTTGTAGTTGATGGCCTGGACAAAACTATAGTAGATACTTAGCAATTCATAAGAGAAAAACTTTATCCCATTTTTAACATGTTAGACCAGAACGCTAGTGTTTTATTGTTAAATTTCAGTTGAATTTCGACCACTGGGCGATCACTAATTACTACAAATTCTTGTTACAACTCACAATATTTGAAATATTCCTTAAAACATCCACATATTCGCCGATCGCAGACAGGCTCCGGTCGGAGCTTAAACAAGCTTGGCAAAACGAACTACTGCTTTTATGAGCAAATTCATACTTTAATTCTTCTACTTCATACATTTTCAATTATTTTTTGAGATTTTTCATTGATAAAATCAATGTTTACAATTCTCCTAAAATTCGCAGACTGGACTGACACTGACATTTCAAGCTGTCAATGGAAATGTCATCTTTTGTTTTTTTTTTTCTACTCCGTTTGGGTCTGCGGCTTTTGCTAGCCAAAAATCGTAACCGATTTATCAAATTCGACTAGTTCTATAATCATCGCGTTGTTGGTAGAGGACAAGTTGAACTCATTTTCCAAGTAAACTAATAAAAGGCAACATTCGTACAACCCAGTAGAAGAATGTTTATCTTTCTACTATTGCTACTTAGGAAAATAATTGAAAACGCAGTTTTTTCAACGGCGCACTTAACAGGGCATAATTACTATGGTTTTTTTGTTATGAGCTTTTTGTAGTCGTTGTCGTAGTTGTTTATATGCGCCATGTTTATGGCAAATAATTTATTTTTCTTTCTTTTTTTTTGCTGATGTCATGCATACTCTATATTTAGGTATTAAAACAGGAAGTATGATCATCTCATTAGAATACGTACTCATTGTAGACTAGCTGGTCAGAAATAGTCCCAAGGAATCCGACAAAAAAAAATTTAAACCCTTGTATGCCAATTAAGTTTCATCCAAATTCGATAAGTTTATAATTAAAATATACCCTCGTAATTTCAGCCGAAAGAAATCTATAGCAGACATAACTCTGCGTGCGCTGCGGGATTGCCAAGAGTATCTGACGGAACAAAAAAGGATTTTAGGCCCAACGCTAAGTTAAGCGAGCGCGCACGCGCGGTCCTATACAAAAGTGCTCGCAGCGTGGGCAGAGCCTGCGCCCCACGCCCATTTTCCTACGTAATAATACATTAAAGTTCTCCATCGACAGGAGTACATGTACACTGTTAAAGTTGAACTAACGAAACTGCGCGCCGCAAAAATCGCATGCGCGACGATACGCGATAGGTGCCCACAGCGTTGGCCCTTATTCAGTTGAGGTCTGACACCCCCTCTCGCTCCGCCTAAAGAAGGAAGGTTATTTAATAATTTCTATATCAAACAAGATGGACATGCGTGTTTTTTTTTTAATAAAACAAAAGTACATTTTACAACACATTTATTAATTCATAGATAACAGTATATTTCATTTTCTGTTAATCGCGTCAAATGTCATTTTTGAAATAGTTTCACAACATTGTGTCACACATTGTGCGAATATAAATAAAAATTTCCAATCTTTTTAATACCGAAACTGTACATCTTTACATCCGTTTGGCTTTGTACACTTAGGGAAATAAATTGATAACCATCTTCTCTACTAAGGGTTTTTTAATATCATACCGATTTTATGCCAACCGTATGGGCCAAGTAGGGCCCAAGCCTACTGGGTCTTGGATTGACTTCCGAAAGGGACAGTCGGGATCCTGGAACACAAGGAAAAGAAAGAACATAGGTGTGGTTTTAGCCAGTAAAAGTCTGACACACCCACCCTCTCCGCCCTAGCGCGGAAGAAGTCGCGTAAAATCCTTGTGAGTTGTAAGTCGCTTATTCAAACCCCGCCAGCCGCATTAATTTATGTAATATTTCACCACCACTGTTCTCAAAACGGTGGAGGAAAATAACGTGAGGAAACCGACATGTCCTAGAACCAAAAATTCGAAGATATGTGACATTCAACAACCCGCACTGGGCCTTCGTGGTGGATTACGGCCCATTCCCTCTCCTAGAGACGCCCGAGTCCCAGCAGTGGGAACATTAAAGGTTAATCATAACCATGTTTGTATGCCGCAATAAAGTTGGCTAAAAGTCGAGCCAACTTGTCATCTAATTCGTCATTTCAGATTTTTTCTTGACTTTATGCACAAGTCTTCGATGTGTGAACAAAGCGGCTGAGTATATGAACGTAGCCCCACAGTCTTTGCAAACATGAGGCCGTACACCTAAATGAAGATTTAGATGCTCCACGAGGCTCTTTCTTACCTGTGAAATAAAAAAAAAATGCTTACTAATAAAACAATTAAAGTACTTTTTTCTAAAACTCGAATTTATATGCGTATTAAGTACGAAATTAATTTCTTAAAGTCAACAAGTCAATGACCTTATAGGTAATTGACAGTCGTTGCGTACAAGCTACCTATAGGTCATTGAACTTGCCCAGCTGACGTTTACTTAAAGAATCTAATTTTGTACATGCGTGAATTAATTCGACTTAAAAAAAAGTACTTTAATTTTTAATTTTAACTTTACATAACGATAGTGTTTCATGTGCCGGATCGACCCTCCACGGGATTAAAACGATCAAAATTTAACGGTGTATATTAGTATTCGAATTTCGAAGACATGTGACGGCCCATTCCCTCTCCTATAGAGGAAGCCTGAATCCCAGCAGTAATGTTCCCTTATACGGCTGATGCAATGCCATATTGGTATTAATATTATTTACTTACTGTGAATGACTTTCCACAGAATTCGCATATCTTTAGCTTCGTCTTCCGTTTAATTTTCTGGTGAATGGTTGCTATGTGAACAGCCAGGGTACTCTTCGACTTGCAGTCCTTAAATAAAAACATTAAAAATAGTTTTAATTCACACTAAACTCGTTTAGAAATAGAAGACTTGTTTTGACATTTGAGAAAAAAACTAGAATGTAAGTCGGAACGTAACGATAAAATAATAATTAGGGGCCTGGTGTAGTAGTAGCTATTTTAGCCATTTTAGTAGTAGCTACACTTCACCGGACAAGCGCTATGTAGTCAAAATACTAATGTCAAAACGGACCTTTTATTTTTTGACAACTTTAGCATTCTAAAGGCGAAAGTTTATATTACGTATGCATGTGTACATGCAGAGGTCGCAGCCGTATCGTAAAACACGCCGTTTTACAAGTTGATGCGCCATATCGTCGTTTTGACTTTAAGACCTCTTATAATTTTCTGTAATTTTTGGCCAAACCACTTTAGAACCCTGCCTTTTAGACATTTTGAAGTTCTATGGAATGCAAAAACTCTCATGTGTATAGGATGAATTGATAGTCATCATCCTATACACATGTGAGTTTTTGCTTAAAAACTCTCATGTCAGGGGTGTAGGATCAAAACTAGCTACGTCCACAATTTTTCAAAATTCACCTTTTGATGGCAACATTTTTGTTTCGAGACTACCTTTCACCCAAAAAAACAGTTTGGCATCAAGCTTGGCTACGTCCCGAGTTATTTTGATTTAAAAAATGAGGTTGGAAACAAACGTGGTTACGTCCACAAAAGTTCAGTATCAAAACTGGCTACACTCGCGCCAGCCAATAGGAGCGCTCCATTAGAATCAAAACAGCAATGGCTGCCGATACAATTTCTGTGTGATTTAGTCGTCAGTTTTTAGCAATTTAAATAAGAACTCTTTTGTTTTCGTGTGATAACTATCGTTTATTAGCAAGATGAATGATTTTCCTTTGCCTGTTAATAAAAACCAGGCACGGAAACGGACTGCACAGCCACATAATTGGAAGGCAAATGTGGCGAAAAAAATCAGGTACGTTTGTATTTGCCAGGGCCGTACTTCAGATCTAACATAGAGGGAGGAGAACCTGTTATTACTATAAAATTATTATCACATTAAAATAGTAAGTAGCAACGAGTTTGAAGATTGATAGTAGTAAAATATCCTATTGCGTACAGTTAAAGTGTTTGTTTGGACGGGCGCTCTTATAATTATTTTGCAATTTGTGTTACTATAACGATTGAACAGATTTTCATAAGTTTAGAATAGAAAACGTAGGCATATATATTTCTTCTCCGATACCGCGAAAAAGTTCACAGGTTCGATTCCTGCATTGGAAGAAATGTATGCTTGATCATCGTGCAGAAATATCTACCCATGGTTTTATCTTGTTTATAAAGTTGCAGTGATGCGTCATTGATGTCATTGTTTGAAGCGCCTTGCGTTTCAAGCAGAGTAGAGAGTGCACCTTTGAGTGAAGTAGCCTGACATAGACGGATAACCCGCCTATGCTCGGCAGGCGTCCCCACCATAGAGTGTATTTACCATAAAAAATAATTTAGTCTATTTCATTTTTGTTGTAGGTATTCTTCAAAGACTTTGCCAAGAATTCCACGTTGTGAACACAAAAGCAAAGTATTTGAATGCAACAAAGTGACCGGTACTATATTACGAAAATTCCATACAGCTTTTTATAAAAATCCTGTCAAATCGTGTCAGGATGCTATTATATTGAAATGCTGTCAGGCTGTGCCGATTTACAGAAAAAGACCAAGAACCCTTAGACTGGATCCTACGACTGGAGTCCAAAGCGCTTCAAGAGCCACCAAGCAGTGCACCATAAAATATAAAGTAAAAGTCGATAAAAAATCTATAACTGTCTGCCAAAAGTTGTTTCTAGCAGCCCTTTCTTTGAAAAAAGGGCGTGTCACAAACCTAGTACAAAAGTCTTTTGTAAGCGGCGAGTTTCCAATAGAAAAAAGAGGAGGAGACCGTAAAACCGAACTATTCAAAGATTTAAAGGCATCAGTGCATGCATTTATTCGAAAACTTAAGTGTTCAGAACCACACTATTGCCGAAGCCAAACTTCAACACGCAAATATTTGCCAAGTGACCTAAATATCAGAAAACTATATAGACTATACAAATCTGAATGTGCAGCACCAGCGAAAGAGTCCTACTTTAGGCACATTTTTAATACTGAATATAATTTAGGATTTGGTAGTCCTTATACAGATATGTGCTCTACGTGCATACAGCTTCTAGAGAAAATAAAAAGAGAAAAAGATGAACAGAAGAAGGAACAGTACAGAGTAGAAAAGAGGGTTCATAGTTTGAGGGCAAAAGCTTTCTATTCGCTGCTGAAGACGGAAGAAGAGGGAGTGAAAATACTTTCATATGATTGCCAAAAAAACATGAACCTTCCTAAAGTGCCCGATCAATCATGCTATTATAGCAGGCAAATTTATCTTTTTAATTTTACTATTGTGGAAGGCACTTCAAAGGCCCCACTTAATAAAAACAACGTTTTCGCAAATGTCTGGACAGAAAACACTTTCTCGAAAAATTCTAACACAATTGCATCTGCTGTGTATAATCATCTAAACAAAACTGATCTCACCAATATAACTACTATTAGATTGATCTCAGATGGCTGTGGTGGTCAAAATAAAAATTCCACCATAATCACAATGTGTTGCAAATGGTTGCTGGAACATCCCTCGATCAAAAAACTAGAACTCGTGTTTCCTGTTACTGGTCATTCCTATCTTCCGGCAGACAGAGTATTCGGAAATAGTGAAAAGATATTTCGTAAAATGGACACAATACTAACTCCAGAGCAGTATCTGAATATAATTTCACAGCAGGCAACTATTGTGAAAATAGGCGAAGATTTTACTGTGTACGATTTCAAAAAGGAAGCCGAAACAATATTGAAACCGCCGGGACAGTGGAAAGTACAGTTTACACAGTGCAGAAGGTTCTATTTAAAACGATCGAAGCGGATCGGAAATGTATTGGTCCAATCGGAGAGATTTTATAAAACGCAAACAGGAAAATATGAAAACGTTTGCCGGAAAGATAAAATTATGAGCATGATCGCTCCTAGCGAAATAAGACCAAACATACCTGTAAAGGCATTAAAAGTAAGGGACGTGAAAAATCTCCTGTCGAAACATTTTGGAGAAGACTGGCAAAGCCGGGAAGAATTAAGTTTCTATTCAAATATTATAAACACCGCTGAAATTCTGCCTGAGGATGAAAATCACACTGAAGAATTGGAATGTGAACCCAGAGAAGAGCCACCGCTTTTAATTGTGTAGTTACTCGGAATTTCGTGCCTGATAATGTACGTCGATATAAATAAATAAGTAAACCACTACTTTTTTTAAATTTACCTTTCGAATACTTTACAGCTTCCAATTTACAAATTGAATATGAACTAGCACTAGTTTACTGAATCCAGCCCTGAGATTACCTTGGAATCAAACTTGGTTAAGTCCTAGGAAGTTGGGATCAAACATGGCTATGTCCACTGATTGGAATCAAAACTGGTTATGTCCAATAGTTTTTATCAATTTATCGTATTTTTTTACTCTATGGGTATGTTGAATGTAATATCACTAGTAAGAGTGTGTCTTATTTCATTTTTCTGGAGTAGTTGCCTTAAAGTTTAGTTGTTGTCATCAAAAATGCGAAGGATTTTTACTTCCTGTAAAATTTCCCTCGATGGACGTAGCAAGTTTTGATCCTACACCCCTGATGTGTAAAATTATTTTCGGGGTAAAAAAGTGGTGTTGCCAATAGTGACACATAAGTCGCAACGACGATTTTGAAAAATGTTGCTGTTATGTAATGGGGCTACCTCAAGTTCTTATATTTTGACGAGTGAGCATATTTTTGAGCGAGTGTCTACGGTACTAAAACTAGTCACGTCGCACATACTTTAAAGTACTGTACATTTCTTTACAGCCATTTGCATTATACGTCAAAATTAATTCTCAGGACGCTCGCGGGTGGCGCTTCAAATAAGGACAAAATATTAACTGTCAAATGTTTCGAATAGCCTATCCAGTGATAAGTAAAGAGACCTACAAGGTCATTGACTCGTTTACTTAAAGAAATTAATTTCCTACATGCGTAATTAATTAGTTTAAAAAATGTACTTTATTTTTTAAATTTCCTTTACAAATCGATAGTGTTTCGTGTACCGAATCAACCCTCCACGGGATTCTATTCTATACGGATGTATTAGAATAAATTTTAATCCTATTTAAAGCCTTAAAAGATACTCGTAAATTTTCAATAGCTCACCTTGTTACAAATGTCGCAGGTATATTTAACTCCGCCAATTGCTTTAATATGATTCCTTAGAGATTCTTTACTAGTAAAATATTTATCACAATGATCGCATGTCAAGCTGTGGACAAAAATAAATATTTAAAACTTGATTTTATCAACAGGTTGGTTCCTTACAGGGAGCAGGCTAGTGTTGGAACGGAACTTCGCCTCCGTCTGCGTTACTACGGAAGTTCCGCAAGAAATCGTACCTTCGCCTCCGCAAAATATTTGCAAAGTTATAACGGAATTTTATTTACATCATAATCATAGAACATAATCTTTATATACCTCTAGATGTAGCCATGAGACTGGAAGTGCGGAAGTGAGCATATATACGAAATAAGTAAGAAAATTGAGACAAAACATAACATGCTCTGTCTCATTCGGCGTGCTGGTTTTTTGCTGAAAAGGCCTGTCACTGTCACTGAGAGGTCGATTTGAGTCAATTTTTATGTTTTTAGAATAATTTCGGCAATTAAAATAATAGTTAAATCTATAGGTATTTAATCTAAGCATAGAACAATACCGCGCAAGCTGTGACAGTGAAGCTCGACAGTGATTCAGCCTTCCGGCCACGCGTTACGTGTGAAATGGTCAACTTCAAGAATCAGCGTCTACATATACGCCTATGTCAATTTGACATGAAAATTTACAGGAATCAACCTGACGAATTACATATTTCAATTCGTAGGTTAAGTTAGTACGAGTACTTTTGAAATGTGATGTTTTCTATTCAAAATATGTTAATCAATATTTTAATAAACTTCTAATAAAATAATAATAAAAAAAAAAAAAATTCGTCGCCTCCGCTTCCGCTAGATGGCCTCCGTTACAAGCCTAATGTAAACATCCGCTAAGAACGGATCTTACGAAACTTCACCCCTAAGGGATATAAGTTTGTATGCAGAAATCGACATTCACGAGGGCGATGCTCCTGGCAGAAGCTAGTTTACTATATTATGTACACTAACGGCCGAGGATATAAAGAGTCTGTGGGAATGTTTAGAAGACCTTGGAAGGCAAAAATTAACTAACGAAACAGGTTTACGGGATTTACTCGTTAGAAGTCTGACACACCACGTTCCAGAGTTATAGTCACACTCAATTTTACGAATACCCACATTAAAAAAAAAAAATAGAAGGTACATACCCGAGTTTTTCCAGCGTGTTATGTTTAAGACTATTCTTAAGGTGTTGCTCGTAGGTAAATTTAGTTTTATAGAAAGTTCCACATTCGACGCAATAATAATTATCTTCTCGCTGTAAAATAAAAAATAAAGTTAAAATACCACTAACATATTTACGTCGAATCGACATTCCTAACTCTCACTTACCAACATTCACTTATCAACTTTCACTCATCAACAATCACTCACTAACACTCTTCAATTACTCACTCGCAAACCGAGATATCCACAACATAGGTGTAATTTTTATTTAATATTTATTTGTTTAATTATTTTCACTTTTTATTTAGTGTTTTATAATTTAATGTGTAGTGTTCAAGTTCCCAGCACTTCCTTCTTTTTGATTAAATATTATTTGTTACTATAAAAGTAGGACATAGCAGGCTAATAGCTGCGAGAGGGCCCTGGTGACTTGTAATACAGGTTTCGTAGAGACCTATCATAGGCACCAGTCTCTCACATCGATAATACCGTTGTTCGTGCTCCACTGTAACCCTAGCATTAAGCAACTTGTGAGAGAAAATAAACGATTATTATTATTATTATTCCTGCAGTACATGAATTTTGATACTCTTGAGAGTGTCAAAATGTGCGTTTTTTGCAACTTAAACGGCCGTATCTTTTTTCTTTCTTTAACTTAAAAGTTTAATTTCAACTCGATACCTTCATACGTTTTCCAGATAAACAAAGTGATCCTATAAGGGTTTTTTCCTTTTGAAGTACGGTACCCTAAAATATATATAGAACGGCGAGTCGATCGCTGACTCGATGGTTTATTTTCACGATTCCGACTCTTTCGATCGTCATAACATCTCGGAACTGCCCATCGCGTCCTGGAAGATCTCATAGGATACTAGTTTAGTCCAAGAGAAATTCCCCTTTAGGAAACTTCCGTCTTTTTCACGGAATGACATGCTGATATAAGCTAATATACAAGTTTTTTTTTATATTCTTTTCATAGCAAGCTTTTATAGCGACTGGCCTGTTGGTCTAGTGGTTAGTGGCCCTGACTGCTATGCCGGAGGTCGTGGGTTCGATTCTCACCCAGGACAAATGTTTGTGTGATGAACACGATCATTTGTTCTGTGTCTGGGTGTTATTTATCTATAACATGTATGTATTTAAAAATATTTAAGTATGTTTATCAGCTGTCTGGTACCCATAACACAAGCTCTGCTTAGCTTGGGACTAGACGGTGTTGTGTGATAGTTGTGGAAATACAATATATTATATATAAATATTATAGCGCGGTATATATCTACCTATATAAATAATACACTTCAAGATCATTCTAAACAGTTCAAACGCAATAGTTATCTTATTGCGCTTATTATCGTGTTTCTATGGCCATCTTCCAGTTCCATCATCAGACCCTGGTTACTATCTAGCACCAAAATACTCGCCAAGCCGAGTACAAGCCCAAAGTTGATGGGGCTGTGTCGCTTAATTACCGAATTCCTATGGCTATCTTCCGGATCCATCATCAGATCGGCTCCATGTCATAATAAATTGCATTGTCATCTGATTTACGCAGGCATGCAAAATTTCAACTCAATCGGTAACCGGGAAGTGGATCAAATTTAATTTACAAGATTTGATAACAGACAAACATCAGGACAGCGGATCTAAAAAGGTCACATTTAGCAATTCATTTCCTGAATTCCTGTCATACTTACGATCTTTTAGCAATTCTGCTAATATTCGTAAAATGTTTACGAATGTGCTGTCATTTAGACCCGTCTGTCAAAAAAACTTAAATAGATGAATTTCATTGCAGAATAATACCTAATATGAATATTGTTTACGTATAACAATATGGAACTGCCAATTCGTGACCATTTTGCGATTTTTGACATGATTCATATTATTATCAGAATGCAGATCTGATCAAAGTGGCCTTTTTAGACCTGCAGCAGATCAAAAAGGCCACTTTTGTAGAATCATAATATAAATATTTTTTTTTTATACGGCAATATTTACAAGGAATAAGATTCTGATATGCAGTGAATTGAGTATAGTTCGACTAATTTGTGCAACCATTTTACGAACATTAGAAGAATTGCTTATGATCTGCTAGGAATTCGGAATATGATTTGCTCTAGATGAATTGCTCATGTGACCTTTTTAGGCCCGCTGCTAAACTAAATAAAAGCTTGTAATACTAAAATGTCAACTAACGTCAGTGTGAGTTTTAACGTGGTTTTTCAAATAATAAGTTTTAATCTTCTTCTTGCAGATCGGGCATGACACCGTTTTTGCCCTATGTACAACTCTGAAAAGAAAAAATAAACTAAATGAGCTTTTCCTGTTTTTTTTTTTTAATCTTTACCCTACACTAGGAATCATATTAATTTATGCTAGCTCTTCACTCTCGTCGAAGTCATGCAAGGCAAAACAATACGAGGTTGTATCCTTCTTCACTCTCGCCTTTGTTCAGTTCTCTCTGTGTCGCGTGCATAATGGACGTTCTCGAACTGACAAGTGCGAAAATATGCGTCTTTGCGTATATGAGCGTTGGAGAAGAACCATCTATACACCGTAACAGAACAAGGTGTGAGTTACGAGTGTGCGAGAATGTGGACGCCGTGCCTCGCCTCATCTACCACCGCACCTCACGTCCTTTGACTCGCGCCCAAAAAACCGACTCCAGGCAGAGACCAGACGAGGCGAGGCGAGGCGCGGCGATGTGACACGAGGGTTCCGACTACACTCTCGTACTCGCGCTCCCTCACCTAACCTCGATGAGAGTGAAGAGCTAGCATTAGAATATACACAAGAAATTAATTTCTTACATGCGTAAATTAGTTCAAGTTAACAGAAAAATATCTTTGCAAATTGATAGTGTTTTATGTACCGAATCGACCCCAAATGGGATTAAAACGATCAAAATTTAACAATGTACTTCGGTCTCTTTAATGATATTCTTAACTACAAAAATAGGATAAATAACATAAAAGTATCAAGATGTTTCGTACTGGCCATAGCTATTTGAGTGACAACTAAAATTCGTGTTACCAGCAACAGATTTTTTATTGCATTTAAAAAATCCCAAGTCGTTTGACTTTCTAGACAGACTCTTAGGAAGAGAACTCACGAAGCGGTTTATTTCCCGCGGCCGCCACGGTTGCGGGCCCGCAACTTCTGTAGAATGCAAATATATGTGTAAAAATTAAAGCAATTTTTACGATGCGGTTTACGGCCGCGATGTGCGCGGTTGTTCGCGGCTGCCGCTCAGCGCCCAGTCGCTCGCCACCGCCTCGGCGGTTTGCGCCCGCACGCTCTGCGGACGGTTGGCGGCGACCGCCGACCGCGCCCTACGGGCCGTCGAGCTTGAGGTCGAAAATCGGACGCGGCGGCGGCAAATCTACCGGCACGTGAGTTTTGAAATAAAACAACCGTTTTCTCTGCCGCGGCGGCCGCGGGAGAAAACCGCTTCATGAGTTCAGTGCCTTAGAGCTACGTTAGTTCTACGTACAAATCAGGCGTGACTACGTGTGCGTCGGCCTAACGTAATGCCTGCTTCATACTTACTCTATATGCGCCTTCAACCGGGTGACATTCGCGAAAGTCTTTTTGCACTCCTTACAAGCTACTTTCTGAGCGTGTACTGTGGTCATATGCACGCGCCGTTCTCTATGTGTCCTGAAAGGAATAATTTAAACCTTATTCGCCTTATTCCAAAATAGAACCTAATAAGTTACGGAAATACATTTAGATCGCGTTTAATAGGCATTCAACCTAGTAATAGTCCCGGAAATACATTTAGATCGCGTTTAACTGACATTAAACATAGTAAAGGTCCCGGAACTACATTTAGGTCGCGTTTAATTGTTATTAAACCTAGTAATAGTCCTGGGAATAAATTTAGATAGCTTTTAATTAGTATTAAACCTAGTAATAGTCCCGGAAATAAATTTAGATGGCTTTTAATTAGTATTAAACCTAGTAATAGTCCCGGAACTACATTTAGATCGCATTTTGGAATAAAGCGGTAACATTTTCGGTATTGACATCATCATCATCATTATTTCAGACGAAAGACATCCATTGTTAGACATAGGCCTCCCCCAAGGGTCACCACAACAAACGGTGACAGGACAGAATGGAAGATTAAGCATGTTGCGCTGGCCCCAAATAAAACAGGACTAGGGCAGGAAGAAGATGGAATAATGTATCTCTAAACGAAAACGATTAATTCTCAAAACTGCCGTTGGATAGCTAGTTAGTAATAACCTTAAAAACAAAAAATATAGTGAATGATGACATTCCCCGCAGTTTCATCTACGGCTTTAGTTATCCATCTTAGGGTTGTCTGGTAGATGTCGCTGTCAGCGTTAAGACCGCCGCTGTGCACATGGACTTGGGTTTATGTAAAACTGTTACCATTTTGGTGTACAATAAAGTTTATTCCACTCCACTCTACTGTGACGGGTGGAGGCGTAATTCAAACAGCTTCATTCTTTTTATTATTGATAGTTTCGCGCTTGACCGCTATCTCACCTGATAGAAAGCGACGATGCGGTCGACGATGGAGCGCGCTTACCTGAAACCTATTCACTCTTGACTTAAAGATTCCCAGGTTGTAGTCATCAGGAAACACAGACTCCGGCAGGGAATTCCACTCCTTAGCTGTACGCATAATGAAAGTGTTCCCAAAACGCTTTGTGCGTATAGGTGGGATGACCACCATGTACCGGTGCCGCAACGCCGTACAAGAAGAACCCGTATAGAAGCTTTATTACAATATATTATATATATTTTTCCTTATTTGACCATCTTAAAACAATCTAGAAGAATCCTATTTTCTTCTTCAAAAATTCGAAGACTTGTGACATTCACCAACCCGCACTGGGCCCGCGGTGTATTTCGGCCCATTCCCTCTCCTAGAGAGGAAGCCTGAGTCCCAACAGTGGGAACATTAAAAGGCTGGATAAGCTATGCTTATGCTATGTACTGTATTCTACTTTACCGTACTCCACTCCATTTTATGCCCACAGCGACTGTCGAAAGTGTAAAACACTTACTTGAAGTCTTGAAAGCATTTTCTACAATAGAAGCAGGATTCCTCGTGCTTATTTCGGATGTGTGTGGAAAGGATCATCCTGCTGCTGTGTCGAAACGAGCACTTCATACATTCGTACATTCTGAAAACGTTTGAAAGGAGACCTAAATAAATGTATGGAGTTTGGGCTAGAAATACTTAAATTATTGAACAGCAATTTGATTTATACAGGATGAAAGAGCGTAATTTTGTTTTTTAAGCATTAAATACAAAACAGGACAAATGTTTGTGTGATGAGCACGAACATTTGTTCTGTGTCTGGGTGTAATTTATCTATAATATATATGCATTTAGAAATATATAAGTATGTCGATCAGTTGTCTAGTACTCATAACACAAGCTCTGCTTAGCTTGGGACGCTGTGTGATAGTTGTGGGAAAAAAAAGAAGTAAATTGAAAAAAAAAAAAATAAGTTTGTATTACTTTAAACATTATTATTTATAGAGTTAGCCATCCTGTGGTAATTGACGTGATAGTATAACGTTGTACAGGTCGCGTGGTAATTAAAGATCGCTTCGCAAAAGTGGAAGGGGCATTTGCAGTATTCAATTCTAACGGCCCATTCACGACCTTGCCGCTGTGAACAGCAGAGGCTCATAGCGCCGCGCGTGCAGTGATAACGTTAGAGTACGTGTTAGATAACGTTTCTTTTCTGACAGCGGTAAAATTCTCATAGCGTTGACCAGGCTAGAGTTTATTCTAGCAGTGATATCTCGAGCGTTGTTCTCTTTTCAAAGTCAGCTGTCTGAAGTTAAAGCGAAGAGTCTAGGGTTAAAGAAATAAAACGTAATTAATTTATATAATATACACCGTTAAATTTTAGTCGTTTTAATCCCGCGGAGGATCGATTCCGTTCATGAAACAATATAGATTTGTAAAGAGAAAATTAAAAAATAAAATACCTTTTTTTTAAACTCGAATTAATTTACGCAGTTACGAAATTAATTTCTTCAAGTAAATGTTAGCTGAGCGAGGCCAATGAACTGTAGGTAGTTAGTACGAAACGACCGACAACTACCTAAAAAGTTATTGACTCGTTTAATTGAAGAAATTAATTTCGCACATGCGTATATTAATTCGAATTTAAGAAAAAAGTACTTACTTTTCTTTTACCTTTACGAATAGTTTTTCATGTACCCAATCGACCCTCCGCGGGATTAAAACGACCAAAATTTAACGGAGTATATAGCTAAATGCATAGACAACATTACGTGTCTGTGCTGTTGACCGTTGAAGAGTTCCTTTATCTGGAATTAAACCTGGTCGTCGATTCACAAACTGGATCTATTTGACAACATAAACGGAACTGTTAGGAAGAGAACTCACGAAGCGGTTTTCTCCCGCTGCCGCCAGGGTAGCGGGCCCGCAGCTTCTTTAGAATGCAAATATAGACACGTGATTGAAGTCATGATAAAAACAACTTTTACTATGGGACCAAACCTGAAATCGCGAAAAAAATCAGCCAAGTTCAGTACATTTTGACCAATTAGGCGAACACAAATGTACTGACCAGCAGATGTTTTTTGCGATTTCTGGCTTGGTCCTATAGTAAAAGTTGTTTGTTATCATAACTTTAATCACGTGTTTAAGTATCGTTCACTTATAACCAGTCACCCTATATATACGAAAAAAATAAATCAGTTTTCACGACGCGGTTGTTCGCGGCTGCCGCTGACAGGCGCCGCGGGCGTCCGCCGCTGCCTCGGCGGTTTGCGCCCGCACGCTCTGCGGTCGGTTGGCGGCGACCGCGCCCTATCGGCAGGCGGCTTGCGGTCGAAATCGCAGCCGTCGCGGCGGCAGCGGCGGCGGCAAATCAACCGCCTCGTGAGTTTTGAAATAAAATAGACGTTTCCTCTACCGTGGCGGCCGCGGCAAAAAAACCTCTTCGTGAAATCTCTCCCTTAAAGGGATGGAGCTATACAGGTTGTATAGCTCCCTCCCTCTTTCTCACTCACATGTAACACGTCTTCGAAAGGCCCCAGTAGATTAAAATCAGAATACTCACATAAAATGCTGCCTGTAGTGATCATTTAGAACATTTTCGTCGGCAAACCTCTGTTCACAGATTCCGCAAATTGAATTTCCTTGTGACTGTGAAATAAATACTATATTAAAGTACTACATATATATAAAGTACTATACTTTATATAATACACTGTTAAATTTTGGTCGTTTCAATCCCGCGGAAGGTCGATTCGCTACATGAAACAGTATCGATTTATAAAGTTGAAATTAAAAAATAAAGTACTTTTTTTAATTAATATAAGCATGTACGAAATTAATTTCTTTAAGTAAACGAGTCAATGACCTTGTAGGGAGATGTCGATCGTTGCGTACTAACTACCTACAGTTTTATCCTTTTTTTTATCTTAAGTGTCTACATGTTGTTTCTGCATTGTGTGTGTCTATATTGTGTCAAATAAAATATTTTTCTTTCTTTCTTTCTTTCATTGACCTCGATCAGCTGACGTTTAGTCTACTACTGTACCGAATCGACCCTCCGCGGAATTAAAACGACTAAAATTTAACGGTGTATACAGTTTAAATAAATAAAAAAATTTTTTTAAAAAAAAATAGGAAAATCTAACGAAAAATTCCACCACTGCCCTGCGTTCAAAAATAACCAGAGTAGGGTAGAGTTGCGACCTAGGGTCCAGGGGCGGAACTAAAGGGTGGCAAGGCTGGCAAAATGCCACAGGCCCTCGGTCCGATATGGCCCCCTAGTCTTAGACGCCGCGAGCTCAGAATAAGTAGCAAATAATAATTTAAAAAATATCACAACGTGACGTGATTTTTCTGGGGGGCCCCATCCAACCTACCCTAGAGTTAACTCAACTAACTCTACCTCCAAACAGGGTAGATTGGTGTAAGCGGTCATAAATGATATTGACAGTTGTATTCTACGTCCGCGTTAAAAAATGTGAGTGTAGACCATAGATATTCGGAGATATGCCTTCATTGCAAAGTAATAAGAAATCCTTGCGCAACCGCTTATCTCCCACCAAAATAATTACAACATTCACAAATAGTGTATTTACGACACACACTCAAAATTTGTACACGCACACTAAGAAGAAAGCAGCTACACTAAATCAATTTCTAATAGCACACATAAATAGAATGGGCGGGGCATTCGCTTGTAAGCACGGAAACATTCAATGCATACGCATGCAATTAGAGCATCGAACCAATTGTCGATAATTGTTATCGATATTTAATTTCAGCATATTCTTGTAATACCTATAATTACTTCGTCTAATTTTCTTTAAATAATTTCTTTTTTATATACTTATCCGAAAAGTGAGTAATGATTATAAAATAAAATAGGAATTAGTTTTTTTATGCCTCACGCACTCGATTGCACCTCTCTAAATCTTGAACGGTCATTGCGGTCATTGCGTTCGGGAAGATTCGGGCTAGTTCGGTCTAGTTCGTGTCGTTCCGAACTTGAGTTCGTGAAATATTTAAAAATTGATTTAAAACATAAAACAGTGACTTAATTGTTTAATTACCGGTGGCAGGATACGCTATTTGTCTTCAGGTTGATGATATGTGACCTATTTTTGCATATAATTACTGCACAACTCGGCATTTTGGTTTTTTACGCATCAGTAGTACCCTGTACGCAATTGCAAAGCGAATGAATGAAGCGTACAGCCGTTGTTCGATTATAAGGGTCGTTTGCCCAGATCGAGGCGCCACGTGCCACGCCCCCAAGGCATATCCCTCGATATCCGTGGTGTAGACTGTCTACCCGATGACGTCAGATTTGTACGCAGGGCTGGGGGGTCTAAAATCATGTACTGGATCCATGTTATACGTTTGTGTGCCGATGTCATACACACCCTGTATTTTTTGTGTTTTAAATAGTAATATACAAAAACCGATTCGAGCCTCATGCCTTGATCACATGTACCGAGCAAGCGAGTGAGACAGGCCTCTCGGCACGTATGAACATAGCGCGGAGTACTCAGCCAAGCGTTTATCTCTGCAACTCACTTACATCACCGTCTCGGCCGAGCAAAATTTTACTGTCTCGATACTCGTGATCAAGGCATTAGTACAAGCCAAGTGAGAGGGAATTTATTAAACTTACCACATCATGTTTCAAATTATGCTCGTCGAATTTCTCCTGACTTTGAAACCGTAAGATACACTTCTCACATTTAAGTTGGCTTGCTACAAACTGCGGTAGTGATCTCCTTTTTTCACGGAACTGCTTCAATTCGGTGTCATTCAAGATAATTACTTTGGCCTCATCCTCTGAGCAGTTGGCTTCAGTATCTGGCTTACTGCTCTCAGGTCCAGTTGGCGAGTTTGAAAGTTTAAAACGCTGCTTCATTAGAAAGATATCTTCACCCTTTGATGGGTTTTGGAGTAATTTTGTTAGTAAGTCGTTCTTCCTGGGAACAGCTGATGTCGTTACGCCTGTATTGCCTAAATTCCCCGTCACATTCGGGTCTTTAACCGTGACTTTCACTAGTTCTCTGTAACCCCTTAGAGGGATTTGTTCTATTGGAAATGCATTGGGCGGTGTGTCGTTTACAGGAGTTTTTTGTTCGCTTTTTATTGGTTTTGGAATCAGCGGAGGTAGTGGAGGTACTTCAATTTCTGCCCATAGCTTTGGCTGGTTATTTAGCGGTACTAGGAGAGGATCTAAAAAAAAATATTTAGCTTTGTTTTTTACTTTTGTCAGAAGTTACGGAATATACTCCCGGAATACAAAATGTACGGCAACACTAAGTACATTATACACAGTATTAGTTTTAGTATATGCGAAACTTGAAACACGTGTCGAGTATTTTTTCATAAAGAATCTATGTCATTACTATCATGAAAAATTACAAAGTTATAAGCTTGTTATGTTACTGGTTGTCCGCACAAATACATGGTCACAGGGCCATCCGGGCGACTAAGGAGTTATTTGGTCACGCGCCCGCTATGACCTGCTGTGAATTGCGTTGCACTAAGTGGCGTCCGAACTGTTTATTTTTGGGAAAAAATCTAATATGGTGCAACTATATTCAGGTTTCGCATAAGTATATTAAAAATAATGTTCAATTTTTTTTTTATTGTTGTTAGTAATTTATTTATTACTGGACATTATTAAAGTATTAATAACTATATATATACATCTAATCTAACAAATATTACAACTTGACATGTATATATACAAACCAAAAATAATAATATATACAAACGGGTAGAAAGAGCTCATAGGGCATCAAAAAATTCATCCGCATCAATGTCAATGGGACAAGTGCCCAGAACGCTGGCAGCATTGCCACGTTGGTTGGCAATGCTGATTCGTTGACCGAAGAAAGTTCCAGCCCTCTGGTCACGCGAAGAGTCAACCAACCGTTTGCTGATATCTCGAAAGTCGCGCTCGGACCCCATGGCCCTAGCGTTTCATGTTGTATTTAAATTAAATAGAAATCAGACTTACCACACGGTATCTGCTGTATGGTGGTAGGTTGAATGAGCTCATCAAAATCATTGCTGCAAGTCCCTTCGTCGAAGAATTCGTTACCAGGAGTTTCTTCATCAACCGTCTCTATTTTGATCTCAGTTGGTGTGTGAAGTTTCGGCGGTGCTTCTAACATATCTTTTAATGACAGTTTCAATATATTTTGTGGATTAATAATAATATGTGGATTTTTTGGTAGAAATGGTTGATCTTGTGGTAGTATTTGTTGATTTCGTGGTAGAAACGGTTGATCTTGTGGTAGTATTTGTTGATTTCGTGGTAGTTTTGTTATTTTTTGTGGTAGGTTTGGTAGATTTTGTGGTGGTATGCTAATTATTTCTATTTTTGTTAGTTTTTGAGCGGATAGTCCTTCGATGAACTAGAACAGAAAAGTAAGAAAAGGTCAATTTTTTTTAAATTTAGATATCATAATGACCTGGAAACAAGGTTACGGATATAGCACGAAGAATCGCCAAACTTAAGTGGCAGTAGGCAGGGCACATTGCTCGCAGAACAGATGGCCGATAAGACGAAATGTTCTGGAGTGGCGACCACGTACCCAAGGTGGACCGATGATAAGCTACTTAGTAAGTGTTACCATAATGTTGCGGAGTTTTTAAATGAGAAATTTTGAATGTATTTCATTATTTTGACTGGCCTGTTGGTCTAGTGGTTAGTGGCCCTGACTGCTATGCCGGAGGTCGTGGGTTCGATTCCCACCCAGGACAAATGTTTGTGTGATGAACACGATCATTTGTTCTGTGTCTGGGTGTTATTTATCTATAATATGTATGTATTTAGAAATATATAAGTATGTTTATCAGCTGTCTGGTACCCATAACACAAGCTCTGCTTAGCTTGGGGCTAGACGGTGTTGTGTGATAGTTGTGGAATATATTATATTATATTATATATTATTATATATTATTGATCCACCAGTTACTGTCCCCTGATTAGCACAACCCGGGGACCATGTGTACAGTTGCATTTGGCAAGTCGCCAAAACGTCATAAAACAAAACAGTGGCGTAGCTAGACCCAAAGGGGCCCCGTATCAAAAGTTTCACTGGGGCCTCATATAAAAAAAATTGTGCTTTTTTACAAATGCTTGGTTTACCCTACGAGACAGTTGTGGATAACATGTTGCAAATTTTTGTCTGCGTTGGGGCCGTAGGCCGTCTGCCGTATCAATTATACGGCTCTTGTAGCGCGGGACCCCGTATAATTGACACGGCAGATACGGCGGTAGCTACGCCCCTGAAACAAAATGAAATGGTGAATACTTACTACTGGTGAATTTACGAATGGCTTCAAGGACATTTTCAGTAATTGATTTCCTTTTTTTAACTTGCTTTGAAAATGTTTAATCTTTTCGGCCATATGCTCACACTCCCAGCAAATGAGGAACTCAGTTTGGTACTGGAAAAGATAAAGAAACGAAATTTAAAAAACACAAAATGGAGCTCCAGGGCCCTATGGTACTATTCTCTATGGAAACGCAGCGCTGCCTCAACGACGAACACCCAAATAGGATACATTGGATTGTCAACCTAATGCACCTATAAATTGGATTGTTAATTCAATGTATCTTATTTGGGTGTTCGTTGTTGCCGCAGTGCTGCATTTTCTTAGAGAACAGCACCACTGGAATGAAGGCAAAGAAGGTACATAGGAGTGAGTTTTAGTCAGCAAAGTCTCAGAAAGAAATGAAGCTATAACAGTATGTATAGTACTAATAATAATCATTTTTATTCAGATTAATTTTCACAATGTTGCAACATATTTGCAGGCTATAGTATTGTAGTACAAAAGAATTACACATCTGTAGCCGAACTAGACAAAAGCCTGTATTTTACTGTCATCGCCAATCCCCTCAAATAATATTAAATTAATATATACAAGCCATTGAGCAGAATTTAAAAAAAGACAAGAACAATAAATGAAAATATAAGGTGTTAAAAAATTAACTGCAAGAATTTTGTCCACTTACTCGCCATCGAAAAACGAACACATCAAAAAAAAAAAAAATTTTTTTTGAGCGTTTTTATATTTTCACATAAATAAAATAATTTAGTATAATATTTTTTTGTGCGCTGTACCCAGGGCTGCGCTTGCGGCTTGGGCCGCCATCGTACCGCGCGCGAGCGGCTTGCTAGCGGTTCCCCCGCCGCCCGCTACTCTTCCCGCAGCTCTCTCTACCCCTCCCGACCCTTAGTTGTCCGAAATCCGTCGCGCGGTAAGGGTGTTTTCTTGTGTCATTACGGCGAATACGTGTGTTCGTGCAGTTTCGTGCTTTTAATAATGCCGTTTACGTATTCCAATCGAGAGTACTTAGATATGGTAGTGTGCTACATTACGACTGGTCAAAGTTTAGCTGCGGCACGTAACCGTTACCGTGAACTGTATGGTGAGCAACGACGAGTGCCTGCTGTCCAAACAATCCTAGGAGTCTACCAGTGCTTATGTCTACAGGTATAATGAAATATGCTATTTGTAAGTAAGCTCGATAATTTGCCAGTCCAAAGTCTGAGAAATGTGATGGAAAAATTAGAATCAGCTGTTTACGAATTTGCGCCGTCGCGTGTCGTGTCACAGGGGTGAACGACTCACGCGTACCTACGGCGGGGCGGCCGCGCCGGAGCACGTGCGGTGTACAGTACGCATATTCAATAATTTTGTGTGAAGTGAAAATATTGCATATCTCCGAAACGGGTTGTTATTTAAAAATCTTTTTTTCGCCATTTTTTTTTTATTTGTAATTCTAAACTAGTTCTTACATTTCTTGCAGTTAATTTTTTAACACCTTATATAAGTACAAAATTGTAAATAATTAAAATTACATTTTTAAAACTATTAATTTGATATTATACAACATTGAATTAAAATAAAATCTAAAAATTATGACACATCAATCATTACAAAATCAAATACATAAAAATTAATAATATACTAATTGTACGGTGCAACCATACACTAATAATGCACTAATACTTATTCATGCATTTTTATCCTTTTCCACTAATCGATATTAGTTGAGCGTTCAGTACACGATTAGCGGTCATCATGTGTGCTCCCTCGCTTCTTTATATTTCTAAACCTTCGGTCCGATTAATATATTTTATCTTAAGGCAGCAGTATTTATTTATTTATTTAGTCTTCATGTACAATAGTGGTACATAGGATACATACAAGGCATTCTCTACCAGTAGTATCATTTAAACATCTTCCTAGCTTCTACAATAATAGTGTGTGAAAGTCCTCTCGTTGTGTGTGATATGATTATGTGTGACACACACACCTATAAACTTATTAGACTATATTCCATTTGAAATAAGAATACACATTTAAAAAGATCTTTTTTACTTTCCGTTCAGCCAATTTTGACTTTTATTGCAATGCTGGCATTAAATAGCGGCTGCAGTAAATAGTATTGCAATCACTTTTTGCTTTTAATGCCATCCTTGTACCTAAAACATAGAAGTCAAAATTGGTTGAATAAAAAGTAAAAAAAATGATTTTTTTTTTATTGATAGGCTCATGTTTGTCCAACACTGTCTCACCTGATTGTAAGCAGTGATGTGGTCTATGATGGAGCATGCTTGCCTAGAAGTAACCTATATACTTTCGACTTAAAGACCCCCCAAAATGTCTATTCTTATTTCTTTTTAAGGAATATAGCAATGTCTCCTATTATTTATTTATGAAAACTTCATGTAACACAAAAGTACAAAGGCGGACTTAATGGCTTAATCAGTCAACCAAGGGTAACAGGCAAGGGTATTATATAATTTCAGGGGCAAAATGGCGCAAAATATTTCAAAAGCCATTACCTCCTCTTCTGTTGCGGTCGGTTAAAAATAGCTGTATTTTTTTTTTCCTTTTTGAAAAACAATAGAATTTGACTATACACTCATAGTTAGTCTTGCACTTATTTTTTTTTCTAACTAGCACTTTGGGTTACTACTCCGCGCCTAATGATCGTAGCGTGATGTTTTAAATATATCTACATTATACATCGCAGCTTTCTTTGATAGATGGGATATTCAATACCTAGTGAAAAAATCTTCCAATTCGAACTGTAGTTTCTGAGATTACCGCGTTCAAACAAACTAACTATTCAAAGTATAATGACATAAGAAGTTGTATTATTTTGTATGTACTATGACACGAACAAATAACGTACCTTCGTCTTGTGAAACATTTCCGGACATAGTACAGTAAAAAGATATTTAGCGTGTGTCGTTAAGGGTCTCAGTGTTCTGTCCAGCTCTAAACAGGTGTAACATCTTAATTGACTCATATTTTTACTTTAGAAAGCATAAAATAAGCGCTCAAGATAAAAGACTACACAAAAGAAGGGCACATTTGACGTCTTTCATATGAGTGACACTAAAATGACAGTACTATACAGAAAGTGTTGTTCCAATCAAGAAGCAAGATGTACGGATTTTTAATACATATATATATTTTTTATACTTTCAGGTTGATTTCCAATAACATATTAGTTTTATGTCTGAATATTATAATAAAGGTTTCTTTGTTAGGTATTTCAATTGGAATTTATTTATTATACATAGCACCTTATGTAATTAAACATTCGATAAGTTCCACTTCAATTGCAAGACAATTCACTTTCGACTCATGAACTTTTCTAATTCTATTGATAAAACTTATTCGTTTAAAGTTTTTAAAATTTATTTTAGGTAAAAATGGTCTCAAGTACGGTTTTTATTTCTTTTAAAAAATTTCGCTTGTTTACCGATCCTTTGAGTACCAGCTGTGACGCATGCAGATATTTTTTTCAATTTAGCAACACTTGATAAGGAAGCCATTTTGTGGTGTCGCAGTGCAGAGAATCGTTGTTCATTAATTTTTGTCTATTTTACATGGGAGTATAACTTTTTGTTGTGATACGAAAATTAATCACAACAAATAAATAGTTTTGAATTAGTTATTGAAAAGATTGAAGTAAACGAAATGGAGCAGGACGTGGATACTGGTTATAGAACGGTGTGCAGCACTTGCTTGAGTAGTGACCGGGATCTTTTTGATTTAAATAATTCACCTCAAGTTTATCAAGTATTTCGTTTGCTGATGTACGATTTCGCGGGAGACAGGGTAAGTTCTTTAAATATTTTTTAAATTTTTGTCTTAAAACTTTATTTTTGCTTTGTATTACGTAAATATTAAGGTCAAATAGAAACGTATATTTAATGTTCTGAAGTTCTAATTATTCTTTGGCGTGCATTTCCATGACTAAAATAATATTTTTGGATACGGGAATCGTTCCAAACTTTTTTGACATGTTTATTGTGATCTATCCATTGACATATATATTACTATGGATCTATCAAAATAGTTCTGAGATCATAATTACACATTTATTTTTAAATTACCATTAGGATAAAATTTAAGAAATATTATTATTGTATTGTCATATTTATTGTGATTAACTTAAATAGTGAGATCACATGCATTCATTTTTTAAATTGCATTAGGGTTAAAATAAATAATTAAAAATTGTGAGTATCATGTATTCTATTATGGTTTACATAGCAAAATATTGAAAGAAACTTATTTAAATTATTAGTCATTTGTACAGAAGCAGTTAGCTAGTGGTCTAGTGATTAGTGGCCCTGCTTGCTACGCCAGAGATGTTGCGTTCAATTCCCACCTAAGGTTTATGTATGTATGTTGAGCACGATAAGTTGTTCTGCGTCTGGGTGTAATTTATCTATAATGTGTATGTGTATTTAGAAATATGTAAGTATGTTTATCAGTTGTCTAGTACTCATAGCACACGCTTAGATTGGGACTAGATAATGTTGTGTGAAAGTTGTGGAAGTTCTGAGTATGGTTTCCGCACTTAGTTCTATGCAGACCACTGTTTGTGAGCCATGGCAGCCATAATCTTTGGTAGGCTTATTCCAACCAGCCTACCTCTCTCAAAAAACTGATTAGGAATCAGAATCAGAATAGTTTATTTCAAATAGACCAATTACAGGCACTTTTGAATTGTCAAAATGTCGGTCAGTCCAAAACAGTAAAGCTAAATTGCATGTTCCAAAGCGTAGATCTCTATGGAGAAGAACCTCCATGGACACTCTTTTAAAATCATATTATGAGTTACGTAAATCTTGGTTACATTTTTCTTGTTGCTTCTATTATGTGAGCACAATGTAGATGAGTAATGAAAAAATAATTTCGGCCTCAGAATTTTCAGGGCATCAATAAGGGACGTTTTATTTGCGGTCAACTGAACACGTTTTTATCTTCCATTCCATTCTGTCACTTGCCACACTATCACTAACTCCCGTTTCTTTCATATCACTCCTCACACAGTCCATCTGTCTTTTCTGTGGCCCCCATTCATCCACGTGTAAACTCATAAGTCTTACGGTAACATGCGTTTCATCCGTCTTCCTCACATGGCCACAGAATAATTAAATAGTACAAACATGGCATACAAGGTCAGTCATCGCTAGCCGATAATCAAGAGGAATAATATTGGAAGTATATTGAATAATAATAAAAGTTTTCTTTTTAAATAAATAAAATAAATAATAATCATTTATTTGCTTGAAATGTGGTGGTAGGTACAGGTCTTAAAATCCAATAGTGATTCTTCATATTCCGCCTAATATTCGGCTTGCAAATTTTTTATGAATGTGCATGACGAAATTATTTACAATGAACAATTCTATTCAAAATAATTCGATTGATTAAAATAATTAAATTAGATTAAAAATGTCAAACCAAACAAAATAAAAAAGCAATAAAAAAAACGCAAAAAAAAAAACTGTGAAAAGAAATACAGAATGTCAAAAACAAAAAAAAAGAAATACAAAATGTCAAAAAAAAATTATTAGTTTTTTTCTCCACAATATAACTACTTATTGCTAGCCTTATATCTACAGTAACATACATATAAGATAGGCATTATATTGTGGGAGACTGGAGCCTAAACTAGGCTCTGAAGCTGTAAAGCAAGCTTCTGGGGGGGATCAGTTGCCCCACCCCCCCTTGCCGACGCCCTTGATGGCATACCATCCGACTTTTACTGATACTACATACCGTTGCCGAATCTTTCCTTCAGAAACCGAACTTGGCCCCAGTAGGCTTCGACCCTGCTAGGCCCCTACAGTTTGCTGACAACTCCTTGAGAAGCGCGTGGAAACACAATGAGCCGTCAACGGCTTGGGCTTGGCCCGGACAGTTACCGGGCGGTCGGACGGAGAGCTACTCATTGCTCGTCGTCCGCAAGCCCTCGCCTACGGGACTTAGTATTATTATTATGAGCCCGTTGTGTCCCACTGCAGGGCAAAGGCCTCCCTTCCGTTGTTCCACTCTTTTCTGTCCTTAGCCACTTCTGGCCAATCCCTAAGGTAGGAGTCCAATTCGTCACGCCATCTCCTTCTGGGCCTGCCGCGCCGCCGGTTCCTGCTTATCGGAATCCAATCACTAGTTGCCTTCGCCCAATTTTGTTGCGACATGGGATACGGGACTTAAAATACTTAAATATTATTTGTATTGACTCTCGAACCTTATTTTACTTGACATTGAATTAAGAAATTTTTGTATGGAGCAGTAAAATTCAATGCTACCCATGGTATGTTGTTCAAGTTTTGCATTTGGTTGGTTTATCATAATTTTTATTACACTTACTTGGTAACCAGCTCTTATCCCTACAGCTCTTACGCAAGCAATTGTTTTCCGCACTCGTTTGGAAAAGTGCGCAAGCCCGCCCCCGCCACAGTGTATTATTTGTATCGTATGAGGCTGGGCGCTAAGCGACCCCCACGAGTCGCGCTTCAACTCCAATTTATGTGTAGGTGTATTGAAAAACGTCGTTTTGATGCACATGGAAAGTCACTGCAGCACTCGGTTCTAAGAGTACCCCGGGGTCCTGGAACGAAGGCAAAGAAGGAACATAAAAGTGGGTTTTAGTCAGTAAAAGTCTGACACGCCCTCCCGTTTCGCCCAAGAGCGGGAGAAGTCATTGGAAGATTTCCCAACTAAAAAGAAAAAAAAGCCCTCACCTGTGGCTCGGGTGATTTCCGCCTCGGTCGTGTATCAAGATGGACTATTTTGTTTCAGTTTGGTGAATCAATGCCTGAGATGGACCAGCTGATCTGCTGGGAGTGTCTAGCCCTGATGAAGAGGTTCTACAAGTTCAAATGGCAGGTGCACAGCGCTCAAGAGCACTTGAGGGTCCTGGCTCTCAGCAGAACACAGGAGGTCAGTAGCTTTTTTTTTTTTTTTTAATCATTTAATTTTAGGGATCCCGTGGAGGGTCGATTCGGTACATGAAACACTATCGATTTGTAAAGATTAAAATGAAAAATAAAATACTTTTTTTTCTGGAGTTAATATGCTTACGTATTTACGAAATAATTTTTTTAAGTAAACGAGTCAATGACCTTGTAGGTAGTTACAACTACCTACAGTTCATTGGACTCGATCAGCTGACGTGTACTTAAAGAAATCAATTTCGTACGTGCGTAAATTAATTCGAGTTAAAAAAAGTACTTATTTTTTTTATTTGCTCTTTACAAATCGATAGTGTTTCATGTACCTAATCGACCCTCCGCGGGATTAAAACGACTAAAATTTAACGGTGTATAAAAGAGAACACCGTGAAAAATAATTTTATTAAAATTGACTATGACCAAACGCTGGGCTAAAATCAAAACATGATATAAATTAGTTGGCTCGATAAAAAAAAAATCGCGAATCTGACCCTAATTTACGATTTCAAACGTGTTTATCTACGAGATTACGTTACCGCAATATTTTAAAGTTACAAAAAAATAAAATAAAGCTTGTTATTTAAAAGCGTCTCGCAGAAACAAAAATCTTGAATAGTATTTTTTTTTTAATAAAACCGCGTTTTTGGGGCCGCGATGTCGACGTAATTCCGAGCGAAGTTCATACAAAATTACTCATACACATTTCTTTTTCAGAGCATGGATCACACATACATGTCACAATCTCTCTCGAGCTTGGAAATGGAGACAAAAACAGAATATGACAAGATTTATTTTGATTTTTCCTCCGCCTCCGAGGAGCAGGAGTACATCATCACTAGTCACCCACAAAATGTGAAGAGTGAACATTATGATGTGGCTCAAGTCGTGAGGGAACAGGGAAATAATCTACTGGATATTGATGATCATATCTTAGAAGGTAAGTCACATAAAGGCCGAGTGTTCACGGACGCATTTTTTTTTTTTATAATGGCAATTGATCCGGTTGTGACTATTCTGCCAGTGTCACGTTGAGACAGTGACTCGGTGAGGTGAGGGCCACCGTCGAACTTTTAACCTTGGTGGTAGATGTTAGTAAGCTAAAAGGACAAATACAGGTGTTAGTAAAAGACACAAAATCTAATTTACAAACTTATCTACAAATTGGATATATATACAACACATAAACTATAGAATACAGGATAATTATATACACACCAATTAAAATTCAGATAAAGGCCGAGTGTTCACGGACGCATTGTCTGTCTAAAAAGTCAAACGACACGTGGGTAATTATTAGGGTACCATGAAATCTGATGTAGTCAACACTGGTTGAATGATCAAGGTTAAATAAAAGGTCTTGATCAATGTTTACTGATAGAACATTATAAAACATTTCGTAGATAAGTATTTTTTTAAATGATTTAATATTATTAGGGAACTGTTTTAACAATAAAAAATGCCAATAATAGGGTAGTGGACTAATTTTTTTTTACATCATATTTTAATAAAGGAGATAAAAACAAACAACTTTTCCAAAGTAAAGGTATTCCTACGATAATTATCTCCAGAGATAATACGGTCCGAAAGTAGCATTTGATCACGTGACCCAAAATCGCTCCATATAAAAGTACACCACGGCGTGACGTCACAGCGTGGAATCGACGCGTAAATGTATGGGATTTAATTTTAATATTAGCTTTATCTCCGTGGATTTAGCGTTTACATTGATACTTTCATAATGAAATATGTTTGTAAAGTGCTATAGATTCTAACATAATAGTTTTTTTCGTTATTGGAACATTTTGATTTTTTGAATTTTTTACGATTTTTAAAACCTCAAAAAACACATAAAACATGAATTTTTTAATTTTTTTTTAAATCTACGTATTAGTTTATTGCTCATCTTCATCATCATCATCATCAGTCTATGGAATTCCACTGGAGGACACAAGCCTATTGTCATTTAGAATAAATCTCGGTCTCTTTAATGATATTTTTTATTACAAAAGTAGGATGAATAATTTAAAAGTATCAATCTGTTTCGTACCGGTTATAGCCATTTAAATGACAACTAAAATTCGTGTTGCCAGCAACAGATTTTTGATTTCGTTCAAAAATTCACAAATCGTTTGACTTTTTAGACAGACTCTAGCATCACACACGTGTATTCGTCATTAGGGATGAATTAATTATATTAAACCGGGCCGGGCGCGGGGGGGGGGGGGAGTGGAGCCCATCCGCGCTGCATGATTATACACCGAGTGTTGGGACCGTGCAACAACCGTGCTATAGACGGCGTCGTCTGGGACCGGACGGGATACGGATTATGCAATGTAATATGAACTCTTTCATACAAAATGTATGCAGCATTACGTTACGGCCACGTACGCGGCCCGGTCTAATACAATTCATCCCTTATACGCTTGGTGTACGCCTGCGTGAAGCGACCATACAAAACAATGACTTACTGTTCACGGGCGCGTAGCTTCATAGAGGCGTATCCGTCATTATACTCTTTGTGTACGCCTGCGTGAAGCGACCATACTAAACTGCGAGTGCAGTGCAATGCGCGGTCAAGTACGGACGTGTTTGCACTGCTCGATACGAATTTTATATTCGCGTGTTGCGCGGCAGTAGCCGTTGCCTGTTTTTTGTCGCTATGAGTCAACCACTCATAGCCAACGAGGTGTTGGCATTCATCAAGCATGCCATTGACTATATGGACGAGGTCAGCATCCTTCAGATCTGCAAGTCCAGTTTCAACGAGGAGGAGATCGGCAGTGCCAAACTGCTGCTGTTCCAAACGCTGGGCAAAGTTGACCAGATGCAATCCCGACGTAGGGATGGCGGCCAGAAAAGTGTGCAGGATATCATCACTATGATGAAGAGCACCGACCCGGACGACGTGCCTGCTTTTGTAGCGAAGGAGCTGCATAAGCTGCCTCCTGTCACGTTCGACCACGTCGATGTCACCAGGTTGCTGAAGGACATAACATCCCTGAAAGCAAGCTTGGCCGAGGTACAATCCAAGCTGGAGGTGTCAAATACCACCGTAGGTGCACTGCGTGCCGAAGTAGAGTTGTTGCGCAACGCTGTATCGGAAAGTAGGGCGCCTGACAACTCCAGCGTGAACATTCGTCGCGGGGCACGAAATGCATCCATCGGCATTTTTGAGTCGGCGAGTAGCAGTGCGTCACCCGCTGCTGATAATGCTTGCGTTGCATCTTGCTCCGCCGCTGCCGTCGCTGTATCGTCACCGGTCGAAGCGGTGACGCATGTAGGCACGTCAACCCCTAAACGTGACTATTCCGCTATTGTTGCCGCAAACAAACCTGCTGTGTCGCAAACAACACGACAAGCAGGTAAAACCAAGGGGGACAAGCAGAGCGATGAGGATGGCTTCACAAAGGTAGAGAAGAAGAAGAAAAAGAAGCCTACTTGTCAGAACCAGTGCGGTACCGCGCTGGCTGGAGCCAACATGCTGCTGCGTCCAGCAATACCCACGACGCAGCTGTACGTTTCGAGGCTACATCACACCACGAAGGTTGAGGATATCGTGGAGTATGTACGGGTGAAGACCAACTGGACTTTGAGAGTTGTGCAGTTAGAGCCGCGCCATAACACTAATTTCAAGTCGTTTGTGGTGCGGGTACCGACTCACCATCTGGAGACCTGCCTCAAGGGAGAGTTTTGGCCGAAGGGTGTCGTGTATCGACGATTTCGCGGAAAGATACCGACCTCGCAGCGAAACACGACGCCGTCACTTCGTGTGCAATAGTTTAGTTTTGTTGTTATAGTTTAATTTTATATGTATTAGTATATTATTTTGTAAGATTATGTGTGTATTTGTGTTATGGGCCTTAGTTGCCTGATAATAAAAGGATTATAATAATAATATAATAATAAACTATGGCCTACTGTCCACGGACACGTAGCTTCATAGAGGCGTATCCGTCATTATACTCTTTGTGTACGCCTGCGTGAAGCGACCATACTAAACTATGCCCTACCTGTCTACGGGCGCGTAGCTTCATAGACGAGTATCCGTCATTATACGCTTTGGGTACGCCTGCGTGAAGCGACCATACTAAACTATGCCCTACCTGTCTACGGGCGCGTAGCTTCATAGACGAGTATCCGTCATTATACGCTTTGGGTACGCCTGCGTGAAGCGACCATACTAAACTATGCCCTACCTGTCTACGGGCGCGTAGCTGTATGGACACGTATCCGTCATTAAACGCTTGGGGTACGCCTGCGTGAAGCGACCATTCAAAACTAAGAACAGTCGACGAAGCGGCATCGTATCGTTGCCATTCGTGGACAGAGTTCCATATTTAAAAAAAATATCAATTTAAAAACTTGGTTTCAGTACCAGAGATAGTATTGGAGAATCCAGTAACCGGTGTGATGTCGCACATCGTGGTCGGGACAGATGCTCTCGTGTCTACAAATCCAATCACGCACACTGTTGATGGAGGCATGCCGCATTTAACTATAGGGTGAGTACTTGTTAATAAATAGACGTCAGTGGTAAAGGCTCATCCTTTTCCACACATTTATTAACACACTGGACTGGCGGCTGTCAAAGTACTTTTGTCCGTGTTTGTTATTCGCCATTTTGACGCTGTCGGCCGTATGACTGTAGCGAGTGTCTACGGTACTAAAACTAGTTATGTCGCATATACTTCAAAGTCCTGTACATTTTTCTGCAGCCATTTGCATTGTACGTCAAAATTAGTTCTCTGGACGCTCGCGGGTGGCGCTTCAAATAGGAACAAAATATTAGCTGTCAAATGTATGGAACAGCCTATCCAGTGGTAAGTAAAGAGAAAGAGATCAGTGGCCTTTACCCAATCAAGGACTACTGTCCACGGACGATAATAGACGCGTATTTCGTCATTACATGCTTGGTGCACGCCGGCGTGAAGCCTTCCTCAATAAATGATAAAAAGAAAAATTTATTAACACTTCGATCCACAACTACCCAACTTGTTCATACAAAAGTAGACTCTAAACATCGGAATTAAGGCCTATAGTGGCGTGCATGTGAGAGGACACCGGTGTCCTCTGAGCTAGGACAGATTAATGGGAGAGCAGAAAAAAAAGTGCAGTAAAGAGCAGTGGTGGCGGAGTGGTAACGGCCCCGACTTACGAGTTGTAGGTCGCGGGTTCAAACCCAGCTAGGCGCATTACTTTGTGTAATTTATTTCATCACCACTACTCTTAAAACGGTCAAGGAAAACATCGTGAGGAAACCGGCATGTCCTAGAACTAAAAATTCGAAGACATGTGGCATTCACCAACTCGCACAGGGCCCGCGTGGTGGATTACGGCCCTTTCCCTCTCCTAGAGGGGAGACCTGTGTCCCAGCAGTAGGAACATTAAAAGGCTGATGATGATGATGATGATGAAAGTTTTTCATTACGATCGGGGTAAGGCGAGGGGACTCGCCCGAGCCACAGGCGAGGGTGTCATGTAGCCGAGTGCTGTAGTGATTTTCCACATGTATCAAACGACGTTTTTCAATACACTTACTAAGACATAAACAAAGTGGGTTTGATGCACGAATCGTGAGGGTCGCTTAGCAACCAGCCTAGTACGATTAATACCATAAATTGTGGCGGTTTCCAATTTTTTTCTGCACTAGTGCGGAAAACAGTCAATTAAAAATAGGCTTGCCTAAAAGCTTGTTTTTTATTTATAGAAACTAGCGCTTGACAGCGATCCCACCTGATGGTAAGCAGTGATGCAATCGTTGATGGTGAGGCGCACTAGTTTATTAATCTGTCCTAGCTCAGAGGACACCGGTGTCCTCTCACATCCACGCCACTATAGGCCTTAATTCCGATGTTTAGAGTCTACTTTTGTATGAACAAGTTGGGTAGTTGTGGATCGAAGTGTTAAGAGCCTATTCACCCTAGCTATTTAATCGACTTCGAAAAGGAGGAGGTTGTATGTTCGGCTGTTTTTTTTTTTTTTGTTTATGGTATATTGTGGAACGATCTTGAAAATTATGGTTTTGATTAAAAGATTATACTCCCAAATTGGTCCCATAGAAATATTATTTAGATCTGATGATGAACTACGAAGATATAGAACGGAATTCTTCAACAAATCATAGCAGAACTGTCGTAACAAGATTTTTTTTTTGTAATTTTTTATTTTATTTATTTTACAGATTATACTTCCAAAGTCCCAAATTGGTACCATAGAAATATTGTTTAGACTTGATGATGAACTTCGAAGATATAGAACGGAACTCTTCAACAAATCATAGCAGAACTGTCGTAACAAGTTTTTTATTGTAATATTTTTTTTACAGGCCTCTGACATCTTCGAAAATTGAGACAGTGATCATGTGTCAAAGTACACAGCCTAAGCTAGAGAAGCCCGCCGCGACGTTGGGGTATACCATAGAGTATATGAGCGAAGCTGATATGCTGGCTTGTAGGTAAGATGCTCTACCTTTTTTTTTATGATGGGTATTCGTCTGTCTTCTCCCGCTCTAGGATGGGGGAGGGAGTGTCAGACTTTTACTGACTAAAACAGAAATGAAAAACGTATGTCTATACACTATTAAATTTTGATCGTTTTAATCCAGTGGAGGGTCGATTCGGTACAAACCTCAGCTGGGCGAGTTCAATAACCTGTAGGAAGTTAGTACGCAGTAACCGACAACTACCTATAAGGTCATTGACTCGTTTACTTAAAGAAATTAATTTCGCACATTCATAAATTAATTAGAGTTCAAAAAAGTACTTTATTATTTTAAATTTTATCTTTACAAATCGATAGTGTTTCATGTACCAAATCGATCCTCCACGGGATTAAAACGAACAAAATTTAACGGTTGTATACAGGGTGTGTCTGACATCGATGGACAAAAAATACCATGGATCTAGTGCATGATTCTTTTTCATAATTTCAATTTTTATAACAATAAAAAAAACCGTTTAAAATCGACAAGGGCGCTGGTTCGTAATGCCCTCTATGTCCTGCCATGACCTGTGTTGTACTTAGTGTCGGTGGCGACCAAATTGTGACCTTTTTTTAGAATTTTTCGTAAAAAAATCTAACATTGTGTAAAAATCATCAGTATCGATTCAGTTACAGTACGGCCGACGGATCTTGGCGCGTCTGAAGTTAGGCTCTGCGAACTTTAGCGCTTGTGCACTCGTAAGAAAAATAGATGATTTGAAAAATAGTTGCCAGTAGCAGCCTAGTTGTTATTTCTGTTAACAACTGTTATTGGTATTTATTTTTAAAAATTTTTTATTTGGCTCATTTTGAGTTGTAAATTTCGCAGAGCTTAACTTCAGACGCGCCAAGATCCGCCGGCCGTACTGTGCTGATTCTTAACAAACTACATATATTCAGGTTTCGCATATACTAAAAATAATTTTGTATAGATTTGAATGGCCTGTTGGTCTAGTGGTTAGTGGCCCTGACTGCTACGCCAGAGGTCGTGGGTTCGATTCCCACCCAGGACAAATGTTTGTGTGATGAGCACGTTCATTTGTTCTGTGTCTGGGTGTTATTTATCTATAATATGTATGTATTTAGAAATATATAAGTATGTTTATCAGCTGTCTGGTACCCATAACACAAGCTCTGCTTAGCTTGGGACTAGACGGTGTTGTGTGATAGTTGTGGAATATATATATATATATATAATTTCGGTTTCAGAGAGGAAGCTAAACAGAAAATCCAGTACGCGAGCTCAGTATACAAGTGTGAGCTGTGCATCATCGGATTCTACACGCAACAACAAGTGGAAGACCATTTCATCTCTTTACACCGAGCGGTAAGCATCCTTAGTGCTTGTTTACGGAGACGCGGCGCGTTGGGCGGCGCGGCCAATGACGTTCGATTCCCGCACCAACACAGATCAAACTATAATTTTTATCAAACATAATTAGTAATTAAGTTCGCAGTATACACCGTTGAATTTTGGTCGTTGTAATCCCGTGGAAGGTTGATTCGGTATATGAAACACTATCGATTTGTAAAGGTAAATTAAAAAATAAATTACTTTTTTCTAAAATTTGAGATAATAATACGCATGTACGATTTTTTTTTAAGTAAACGACCTTGTAGGTAGTTGTCGGTCGTTGCGAACTAACTACCTATAGGTCATTGGACTCGCTCAGCTGATGTTTACTTAAATAAATTAATTTCGTACATACGTATATTAATTGGAGTTTTAGAAAAAAAGTAATTTATTTTTTAATTTTATCTTTAAAAATCGATAGTGTTTCATGTACCGGATAGACCTTCCACGGGCTTAAAACGATCAAACTTTTGCCATGTATTAAGGGATAGTATCATTCAGACAGTGTAGATTTTTAGAAGCGCATTATGCTATTAAAATTTTAAAAGCCTCCGTCGTATTGGTCCAACAAATATTTTCGGGTCCTATTCGCCAGGGTCGTGTGTTAGCGACAGGCTACTCCATCTCGTTTAGCTCTTCAATCCCCATAGGTGACGGAAGAGCTGACGAGATGTAGTATTTGGTCGTGGATGTGCGACCCTGGCGGAATAAACGCGAGAATACCCAATGTAAGCAGTTACAAGATTCAAAAGAAGTCTGTTCAATTAATAGGGGCTGTTCAAGTATTACGTTACAACCCCAAATATTTGTCTTTCTCCCAGTCCATCCAAAGATAGAAATTGCCCTTTGCGATTCGACCGCCTATTTTACACTTATTTTTTTTAATAAATGTTTGTCCAAGTTAAGGTGTGCAATAGAGAAATAAAAATGATTATGATTGATTATTTTTGTTGTCCTCTCTGGTACAATATTGACTGGTCTATATTGTCCTTACATAATTTATTAATGAATACTGTAATATGGAAATATTGTAATATAAACCATTTTTTTTTAATAGTAACCATGTAGTTTCTTGCCGGTTATTCTCCATAGGAAACGACCAATTTGGAACCGTGCACTAGCTTCTGACGTTTTACAAGTGCCCATGTAGGCCTATGTGAAATAAAAATATTTTGATTTTTTTAAATAAATACGTTAGCAGATTTTTGCAAATATTAACCCCCTCCCACTCGTCAGCAAAAGTAAGCAAAACTCTATCCCCACCCCCCCAACCTTAGTAAACATTGGTACATGCATTTTTCAATGTGTTCTGATTTCGTTATTAATTTATGAGGAGTGGTTATAAGTCTAGAAATAAGGAATAGGCTTGAAATAGAGACTGACTCTAAGTCTTCAAGGACATTGGATGTTTGTTGCTTTCGTGTGATTTTGGAACAGCGATATCATTCTCATAAAAAACTAACAAAATATACTGCTGACGTAATCACCATCCAGACATCCCGTCCCCCATGTCATCAAAAATAAGCAAAGACCCCCCCCAACCCCGTTATGCTTGCGTAATACTTGAATGGCCCCGTATCCTTAAAATAATTAAGTAAGCAATTTCTCTTTTCAGAAACCCGGCCAAGTTGCCTGTAAAGTATGTTATATTTACACCGATGAAAGCAAGCTCCCAGCTCACACTGAAACCCACTATGTTCGATACAACTGCAAGCTATGCACCCACAGTGAGATGAGCACCAAACTGATCCGGCAGCACGTGTCTACCCACATGAGCAAACAGACGAACAACGCGGGCATCAAGATCGGTGACGTTCGGACTAACAAGGTGAGCTACATAACAAACTGATCAGACGACACGTGTCTACTCACTAATGCAAAAGCACGACTGTATCGAAGCAAACGCGCGACTGTATCGAAGTTCATTTCAGTACCTCTACCATGAGTTTTAAGCAATAGTTTTCGTCGCTACTCGATATCGACGCCGTAAATATTTTGTATGGCAAATTTTGCAGCGCCTCTAGCGGTCACTTGCAGAACCAAAATTTGCCATACAAAATATTTACGGCGTCGATATCGAGTAGCGACGAATACTATTGCTTAAAACTCATGGTAGAGGTACTGATATAATCACGCAGGGAAACTCTGAACATAGCCTTTTCCATCACCCTTTGGGTGCCTTTCAGCCTTCTAATGAGGCTCATTGTGAACGACCACGTTTCGGAGCGATATGCCATCACTGACTTTAACATCATTACACATAATATATCTTTTCCCAGGGCAGAAAAAAGAAAGACAAAGAAAAGGAAGTCAATGCGACTCCTCCGAAGCCTGGTGATCTTCGAAAACTGTTGTCGAAGACCTCCATTGAAGTGTATCAGTGCTTGGAATGTGATATGTTCTTCAAGTAAGTGTTGCTATATTCATTTTAACACTATAATAATATTTCACAACTATCACGCAACGTCGTCTAGTCCCAAGCTAAGTAGAGCTTGTGTTATGAGTCCTAGTCAACTGATAAATATACTTATATATTTCTAAATACATACATATTATAGATAAATTACACCCAGACACAGAACAAATAATCGTGCTCATCACACAAACATTTGTCCTGGGTTGAAATCGAACCCACGACCTCCGGCATAGCTGTCAGGGCCACTGACAATTAGATCAACAGGCCTTTCGTAACACTTATACCCTATGCGCGTTAAGAAAATAGTGACTCTTCAGTACTTAGAACATACAAGGCAAAACTAACATGTTTGAACTGACTGATGTCAGCAAATCAGTAGGGGCTCAGCTGAGCTGACGCTTACTGGATCCATGGGTTGTGCCAAAGTGTACCCCGGGGCCCTGGAACAAAGTCAAACATGGAATAGGAATAACTTTTAGTTAGTCCAAGAGCGGGAGAAGAATTTTTGGACGATTTCCTTCCTAAAAAAAGCACATGTAGTTTTTGTACTGGGAGTATGTTTTTTTTTTATGGTAGGTAAAATCATCAAATGACAAATCCCGCCCTTGGGTGGGGCTGGAGATAGTAGAGTCTTACTGACAAAAAACTACCCTACTCTTATATGTTGCCTAGGGATTTTAATTCATTATTTCCCAAGAGGACGCCGGTGTCCGCACACCTATTGTCTTTCTATTGTGTCTCTAATTACGGTACTCAATAGGTTAAGGGAGTTTTTCATCCTGGGAACAGGTATCTTCGGTTTTCGAATATACTAAAAATAGTATTGTATAGTTTTTGTACGAAGATAAATGTATTTTTTGCAGAAACTCTCGCTCCCGGAAGAACCACGTGGCTCGCTTCCACAGGGAGGGCCTGCAGTGTGACCACTGCAAGAAGCGGTTTGTGAACAGAACTACTTTGGCGACGCATCTCAAGTAAGCTACGATCACACTTATATAATCTACATCTATTTCCTCGCTAATTTTAATCGTTTTAATTCCGTGGAGGTTCGATACATGAAACAATAGCGATTTGTAAAGATAAAATTAAAAAATAAAGTCTTTTTTTTATAAAACTCGAATATATGCATAATAATACGCATGTACGAAATTGATTTCTTTAAGTAAATAACAGCTGTGCGAGTCCAATGACCTGTCGGTCGTTGCGTACTAACTAAGTACAGGTCTCCACGGGATTAAAACGATCAAAATTTAGCCGTGTATAAATAAAATTGCAAGTATCAAAATTAAAAAATATACACAAAAATAAAAGAGTTGATAAGAGGCATTTCTCGCTTGTCACGCACTCAAAAATAAACAGTTGTATGTTTCCTACAAACTTTTATTATTTTATTTTTCTTATACATATAATATATGGTGACTGTTAATTAGTGAACGATACTTAAACACGTGATTGCAAAAACTTGGCCAAGTTCAGTACAACTTGAATACAATGTACTGAACAGCAGATTTTTTTCGCGATTTCAGGTTTGGTCCTATAGTAAAAGTTGTTTGTTATCATGACTACAATCACGTGTTTAAGTGTCGTTCACTAATTACCAGTCACCCTTTATATTTTATATTTATTAGATATATAAGTATACCCAAACGAGAGTGTTGTACCTTATTTTGTACTTCGATTGGGACCCGAAAATCGGTTACAGCCCATTCAAGGTCGACCGCCATGATTGTTCAACTTGTGTGACGAGAATCGTAACAAATTTTCGGGTCTCAACCGAAGTGGGGGCTGGGCATAACCATAGCTAATAGGCGTGTCGACACAGAGCGAGCAACAGATTGCAAACGGCCACAAAAGCTCTTTGACGGCAGCCAGTCCAGTGTGACTAATATCTCAGCTCAGTGTTACCAGACGGTCGAAATTCTGTATTTTATTGAACCCTGTAACTCTCCAAATTGACAGACTCCACGAAGGTCCTCTACCCCGAGCGGAATGCACGATCTGCCACAAGATGGTCCGCGTGATACAACTGAAGTACCACATCCAACGGCACCAGAACAAGAGTCGCTACGAGTGCGAGGAGTGCAATAAGACTTTCAGCCACCTCGCCACCTACCAGGCGCATCTGAAGTACTCGCGGGCACATGCATCTGAGCAGGTGTTCAAGTAAGTAACTATACTGTACAGTACGGCCGTTTTAAGGTCAGTACCTCTACCATGAGTTTTAAGCAATAGTATTCGTCGCTACTCGATATCGACGCCGTAAATATTTTGTATGGCAAATTTTGGTTCTGCAAGTGACCGCTAGAGGCGCTGCAAAATTTGCCATACAAAATATTTACGGCGTCGATATCGAGTAGCGACGAATACTATTGCTTAAAACTCATGGTAGAGGTACAGGTTCATCCCACCTATACGCACAAAGCGTTTTGGGAACACTTTCATTGTGCGTACAGCTAAGGAGTGGAATTCCCTGCCGGAGTCTGTGTTTCCTGATGGCTACAACCCGAGAATCTTTAAGTCAAGAGTGAATAGATTACTTCTAGGTAAGCGCGCTCCATCGTCGACCGTATCGTCGCTTTCCATCAGGTGAGATAGCGGCCAAGCGCGAACCTATCAATAATAAGAAAAAAAGAAAAAGGTGCTACTCATTTTTAATTTTTTAAACCTCTGGAAATCCACAAACATAGAAGAGAACACCATGACAATTTATTTTATTAAAATTGACTATATGACCAAGCGCTTAGCAAAAATGAAAACATGATATAAACTAGCTCAATAAAAAAAAAAAAACGCGAATCTGACCCTAATTTACGATTTCAAACGTATTTATCTACGAGATTACGTTACGAAAATATTTGAAAGTTACAAAAAAAATTAAGCTTGTTATTTAAAAGCGCTTCGCAAAAACAAAAATCTTGAATAGTTATTGTTTTTTTTTTATATATATATATATATAAAAGAAAGTCGTGTTAGTTACACTATTTATAACTCAAAAACGGCTGAACCGATTTGGCTGAAAATTGGTGGGAAGGTAGCTTAAAACCAGGAGAAGGACATAGGATAGTTTTTATCCCGTTAAATAATAATTTAAAAAAATCCATAACCTGCTCAGTGGGGAGGGAGTAGAGTAGGCTTGAGTAGGGTAGAGTAGGATAGTGTAGGGTAGAATAGGGTAGTGTAGGAAAGAGTAGGGCGTAAGGGCGGGAGCGAAGCCGCGAGCAAAAGCTAGTATAAAAATAAAACCGCTGTTTTAGGGCCGCCAAGTCGACATAGTCCCGAGCGAAGTTCATACAAAAAAACAGTGACTAGAACCGGCCCTTAACTTGGCGACTCTCAAGTTAGGCTTTGCGAACTTTAGCGTTTGTGCACTCGTAAAAAAATAAAATTGTTTAACAAAAATGAATACCATTAGCAGTTCTTATTGCTGTTAGCAACTGTTATTGGCATTAATTTTTTTCTCAAGCGCTAAAGTTCGCAGAGCGTAACTTCAGACTCGCCAAGTTAACAAGCTTCTTATGTTACTTGATTGTCCGCACAAATACATGGTCACAATGCGACTGAGGGGTTGTCTTGCTCTCACATCTAGTTGTGCGCTGGCTCCTAATGCCCGCTATGACCTGCCGTGACCTCTGTTGTATTTAGTCTTAGTGGTGTCCAACTTGTGACCTTTTTTAAATATTTTTGGTAAAAAATATAACATGGTGTAAAAAATATTGCGATCGATTCAGTTATTGATTCTGAACAAACTATATTCAGATTTCGCAAATACTTATAATGTTGCATATGTTGTGGCTAGATCATGAACATTGATTACTTCATGATCTGGCCATGTAAACTTGGCCAGATCATTTTGATGATATGTCAATCCCCGTTTGGCCTACTTTCTGTAGACCTTTTATTACCATAGAAATCCTGCATCAATAATATAGCCAAACATCATTGATGCAGGATTTCGAGGATTGACATCATCAAATGTTAACGTTTAAACGATCTGGCTTGTTTTAGTTGACCATGTCATGAAGTGATCAATTTCTATGATTTGGCCACGACATATACACCGTTAAATTTTTGTCGTTTTAATCCCGCGAAGGGTCGTTACGGCACATGAAACTATCGATTGGTAAAGATTTAAAAAAAAAAATTTTTTTTGTCTTAAACACGAATTAATTTCTTTAAGTAAACGAGTCAATGACCTTGTAGGTCGTTATCGGTCGTTGCGTATTAACTACCTACAGGTCATTGAACTCGCCCAGCTGACGTTTAAATAAATTCGAAATCCGAGTATTAAAAAACAGTACTTTATTATTTAATTTTATCTTTACAAATCAATAGTGTTTCAGGTACCGAATCGACCCTCCACCGGAATTTTAACGGTGCATGTTAACATTTAAAGGATCTGACCAGTTTTAGTTGGCCGTATAATGAAGTTGGTTTATGTATCTGCCTGTTTGTTGCCCCCAGGTTCCCATGTCCGATGTGCAATAAAGGCTACCCCACTAAGGAAGCGATGCAGGATCACTTCAATTACCAACATCTCGGCAAGACTGTGCACAAGTGTCCTATTTGCGAGAAGGTACGTTTGTACAAATAACATTTTTGAGGTAACGGAACAGAAAGTAAAGTCCCACATACCTCCGTTGAAAAGGGAGGATCCTCCGACCAGACGGGTGTCATGTCAGATGGGCTACTACTGCCTGTTAGATGATTTCGGGCTGTTTAAATTAAGGGGAGAACTTTGATTGCGCGATGCAGGACTTTGTATTTCTTGTAGTTCTTATATGGCGCCATAGATGTCCAACATCATGCTTATAGAATAGAATAAACTTTATTGTACACCAAAATGTGTAGTAACAATACAGATAAACTTAAATTTATGGGTACAATGGCAATAATATAGTCTACAACTATTACACAACGCCATCTAGTTTCATGCTAATCGGAGCTTGTGTTATGAGTACTAACAAACACGAAAAAAAATCTGCTAAATTCAGTACATTTATGTTCGCCTAACTGCAGGGCTATTGGCTAACTTTTTCAAAACAGTTGACAACTGGCATTTGATGTACACTAAACTTTGTTGTCAACTAACAATTTCATAACTTTTGTATTACGTATGACATCAAGTGGCTAACAAACGACGGTGGATAAGTGGTGGCTAATAAAATTATCGGTGCATATTGTCCCGGATCTAGTTTTTATCGACTATTATACAGCTAAGCTGAACATCGCATTGACTAGATAGAGCTTGGCAGATTGTTTTCCGCGATTTCAGGTTTGGTCCCATAGTAAAAGTTGTTTGTTATCATGACTATAATGACGTATTTTGACAGTCACCCTATATGTTTACATATTATACACCACTATTTTTTAATTAGTGTAAATACTTAAAGGGCTTATTAGAAAAGGTCTTGTTATTATTTAAGTAAAGTTTCAGTGAATAATATTCATAAACAGCAAAGTTATGAACGTTTGTTTATATCCCAAAATCTCACTCAATTTATAGAAACATTGTACAGGTTATTGTTTATGAATGAAAGAATGTCAATAAAAATGGAAAAACACTGCGCTTAGTATTTTCTAGTAGTAGTTGTTATGAATGATGATTCAATTATGAATTTACCAAATGACAAATTTTCGTGGACAATTTTGGGATTTCGTTTTTGGTTTTTTACTTTTGACTACATAAATATGATCAGTAACGGGTACTGATTGAGCCCCATTTTTTTTTTGCACTAATAAAAAATAAAAAATAGGGGTGTAGATAAACACCTAGAATATCGATTCTTCATAAAGAAGACCAATTTTTGAATCGATTCAAATGAAAGTCGAGAATCGATTCAGTGTTAAATCGACTGGACACGTCTTGGGTGGGAATCGAACCCACGTCCTCCGGCATAGCAGTGTAGCCCCTACCCACTAAACCAACAGGCCAGTCAAAATATAAATCTCGTTTAAATAAATACTAATTTATTCTCTTCTTATTTACAGCCTATAGCGTCAAGAGCGAATGTGGAGAAGCATATGATGCGAGTGCACGGTCAGAAGAAGGAGAAACCGAGGAATCACGTGTGTCAGGAATGTGGGAAGGCCTTCACTGTAAGTCAACCGATTCTAAATGCTGTAATACTAGCTTCTGCCAGCCACTTCGTCCGCGTGATGGTAGATTTCTCCACACAAACTTCCAAACCCCATTTTACCCCCTTAGGGGATTTTTTTTTTTTTTAAAGTAGGTAAAATCATCCAATGACATCCCCCGCCCTTGGGCGGAGCGGGAGATAGTGTCAGACTCTTACTGACTAAAAACCTACTCCGTTCTTCCTTTGCCTTGGTTCCAGGGCCCTGGTATGCATTTTCATACCTCCCCAAAGCCCCAGATTAGGCTTCGACCCTACTGGGCCCCTACAGTTCACCCCCTTAGGGGTGGAGTTTCGTAAAATCCGTTCTTAGCAGATGTCTACACCCTTTAAAGAACCTACCTGCCAAATTTTAAATATATAATAAATCGCTTTTATATATACACCGTTAAATTTTGATCGTTTTAATCCCGCGGAGGGTCGATTCGGTACATGAATTAATATCGATTTGTAAAGATAATAATAAAGTACTTTTTTTTCTAAAACTCGAATTAATATAGGCATGCATGAATTTTTTTTTTTAGTGCACATTTAATGAATTAGAACATTGCTAGGAACACATAACAAGATACTCTAAATCTACATGCGTATATTAATTATAGTTTTAGAAAAAAAAGTGTTTTATTTTTTTATTTTATCTTTTCAAATTTCATTTCATCACGGGATCGATCCTCCACGGGGTTAATATTTAATATATAATAATATAATATAATATAATATTTTATTAATAATAATTTAATATTTCCACAACTATCACACAACACCGTCTAGTCCCAAGCTAAGCAGAGCTTGTGTTATGGGTACCAGACAGCTGATAAACATACTTATATATTTCTAAATACATACATATTATAGAGAAATAACACCCAGACACAGGACAAATGATCGTGCTCATCACACAATCATTTGTCCTGGGTGGGAATCGAACCCACGACCTCCGGCATAGCAGTCAGCCACTAACCACTAAAGCAACAGGCCAGTCAAATTAAAACCATCAAAATTTAACGGTGCATAGAAGATTAACAAAATGTATCTCTATTACAGGACAAGAAAGCGCTAACACAGCACGAGGTGATCCACTCGGGCGACCGTCCCCTCTCCTGCGACATTTGCCAACAGACGTTCAAGCAAAAAGCGTCCTTATACACGCACAGGAAACGCGTCCACAAAGTGTTCCCCGCCAAACGGCTCGTCGAGTATATGGATGATACTTTACAAGATTGGAAAGTTGAAAAAAGGTTCATTGTTTGAAATTCCTTCTGAAATGTGAAGATCGAAGGGCGGGTCGATTTAGTCTTACTGTCCACGGACGCTTAGCTTCATAGACGCGTATACGCTCACTATACGCTTGGTGTACGCCTGCGTGAAGTGACCATACTAAACTATGGCCACTGTTCACGGTCCCTTAGCTTTATAGACGTGAATTCGCTCAGTATACGCTTGGTGTACGCCTGCGTGAACTGACCATACTAAACTATGGCATACTGTCCATGCACGTGTAGCTTCTTAGACGCGTATTTGTCATTACACGCTTGGTTTACGCCGGCGTGAAGCGATTATACATAACTGTGGCCTACTGTTTACGGTCCCGTAGCTTTATAGACGCGTATTCGTCATTACACGCTTGGTTTACGTCGGCGTGAAGCGACCATACAAAGCTATGGCGTACTGTTTACACGCGGCAACGTCGTACCGACGTGTCGTGGCCGCTTCACGCAGGCGTAAACCAATCGTATAATGACAGATAAACATATTTATACCACATTAGTTTTAGTGTATGCGAAACCCCTAGCAACGTCTTTAATATTTATATGTAAAGAATCTGTGTATAAAATTGCCTAACTGTATCATGAAAAATCACAAAAGTTATGAGCTTGTTGTGTGATCTGGTTATCCGGACAAATACATGGTCACCGGGCCATTGAGACTATTGTTCCTGCACCCAATTGTGCGCTGGCGCCAATTCCCGCTGAGCCCTGCCAGGGCCTGTGTTGTATTTAACGTTGGTGGTGTCCAACTTTGACTTGTTGTAAAAAATATTGGAATCGATTCAGTTACTGATTCTGAACAAACTATATTCAGGTTTCCCATATACTAAAAATAATGTAGTATATTTCTAAATGCATACATATTATAAATAACTTACACCCAGACACAGAACAAATGATGGAGTTCATCACACAAACGTTTGTCCTGGGTGGGAATCGTACCCACGACCTCCGGCATAGCAGTCAGGGCCACTAACCACTATACCAACAGGCCAGTCAAAAGGCCTGTGTGTGTTCATCTTGGGGCTATAACGAAACCATTTTTATATTAAAAAAATATTTTTATTAAACAGTACTTTTCATTTAGAATTTAATCATAAAAGTTATAATTTTCAATTTTATTTTTACTAATAGGTAAGGTATTTATTATTAAAAATACGAGTCCGTACTAACTAAAGAGGGGCTCATACACACGTATGGGGCCATTCAAGTAATACGTAATCACTTTAGGGGGGTGGGGGAGGTATTTTCTTTGCTTATTTTTGATGACATGGGGGACGGAGGGATATGGATGGTGTTTAAGTCAGCAGTATATTTTGTTAGTTTTTTAAGAGGATATCTGTTCTAAAATCACACGAAAGCAACAAACATCCAATGTCCTTGAAGGCTTAGAGTCAGTCTTTATTTCAAGCCTATTCCTTATTTCTAGACTTATAACCACTCCTCATAAATTAATAACGAAATCAGAACACATTGAAAAATGCATGCACCAATGTTTACGTAAGCATGCGGGGGGGTTGTGAACTTGCTTACTTTTTGTTGACGAGGGGAAGAGGGGGTTAGTATTTACAAAAAAATCTGCTTACGTAATAATTGGACGGCCCCTATGACACGAACGAACAGTAAAACAAGGTTTTGTTTGTCTAACAGATTTGAATTGAATTCGTAGTTCGAATGGAGTCCTTATTTGTCTAACAGATATTCAGTGTCATCATTTTTTTTCTTCTACATTGTCTTTGTTTTTTGATGGGCATAGAGCTTAACATACGTTTTTTTATCATATTGTACTAGTTTCAGTTTAATGTAAAGTAAAAATGTTACCTCAAAGGAAAATACTCCAGGAATAAAAACTATATCCTATTCCAGGTCGTGATCGAGTAGACCATGTCCTGGAATGTGTGAAAAGTGTGCCAAGTTTCATCTAAAACGGTTCAGCAATTTGAACGAGAAGTAATATATATACACACATACAAATTGTCGCCTTGAGGGTGTTTTTTTTTTAATATCGTGCGGATTTCATCTCGCATGCGGATTTGTTCCGCATGCGTCGGGTAAATGCCCTTTCCTTACATGTCTCTATTGCAAGGGCGTCGCCAAGGGGGGGCAGGGAGGGGCTACAGCCCCCCCCCCCCCCCCTAGAGGCTTGCTTTACAGCTTCAGAGCCTAATTTAGGCTCCAGTCTCCCACAATATAATGCCCATCCTATATGTTACCGTAGATATAAGGCTAGCAATTAGGAGTTATATTGTGGAGAAAAATATATTTTAATAATATTTTACCATTATTTTCTAAAAAAAACTTTTTTATTATTCTCTGTACTTCCAATAGCCCCCCGACCCCCTTGATCTATTGTAATGCGGGATGCGGGGCGTGATCCTCGGCACCAGCCCCGCATGCGGTGCAAACCCGCAAATGCGTGATGAAATCCGCTCGATATTAAGAACTTCCATATATATTTAAGAGCTAATGTTTTGCTTTTAGCTTCAAATAAAACTGTCAACGCACATATGCGATCCTCTTTGATCTGAGGGTTTAGACAAATGAATTTTCAATACACTTATAGTACGCGGCAAATAAGTTGACCCCATTGCTATGGTTTAACGCAGCTCCCCACCTCGATTGAAATCCGATAAATCGGTTACTGCGCATTCAAGGTCGACTGCCATGATGGTTCAACTTGTGTGTCGATGATTCGCTGGTCGATGGTACGCTTTAGGCTGCAATTTACTGTTTTCCACACTAGTGCGGAAAAGTGCTGGAGCCCGCTCCCGCCACAAATGTATTTATTTATTTATGTACACAGAAATACTTAAAAAAGAAAAGAACAAAATATATAGATATATAGAAGAGTACAAAGGTACTGCTTATTTGTATTTTTTTTTATCATATCAGGCTGGGCGCTGCATAGTACCCACTAGTTGCCTGGCGAGTCCCGTTCACTGAATTTACATGAAAGTGTATTGAAAAACATTCATCAAAATAAAATAAAAACAATTTGTCAGTGACATTATAGTACGCGGCAAATAAGTTGAACCATTCGTTATGGTTACGCGCAGCGTCTCTCTTCGATCGAGACCCGAAAATCGTATAATCCTCGTCACATAAGTTGAACCATCATGACGGTCGACCTTGATTGCGCAGTAACTGATTTTCGGGTCTCAAAAGAAGTGATGGCCGCGCGTAACTATAGCAAATTATTTGCCGCGTAAAAGGCCGCGTACTATACCTACGGAGAAGTTAGGTGACAGTTTACGTCATTCCCATACATTTTGCACTCAGCGTTTGGCGGAAACGCTAACAGTAACGTCATTTGTCTAAGCCTGTTAAATAGAAATGTGCGCCTTACGTTGTGGAGATAAGGGTCAATATGCTTTGTAAATTCTAAACTTCCACTTTGACTCAGCGTCAAAATTGTAATGTTTCATAGATTAAGTCGATATTATTATTTATATTGTAAACTAAAACTATAGCTATGTGTTGTGAATTTAGTCGGTATCGTCAGTTTTGTTCATTCATTTGCCAAGGCGTTTAATTATATGTCTAAGTGCCCGTTTACGGAGAAGCGGCGCGTGCTGAGTAGCGGTACTCGAACATATTCTACTTATTGTTCTATAAAGATTTGCATAACTCCTGATGTTCGGTTGCTGTAAACTCTGGGCCACGTCTTATATTGAATGATTTATTTATTTATTTAACATTTTATGTACACACAAATATTAAGATAAAAGAAAAGAAAAAGGAAACAGAAAAAAAGGTACAAAGGTACTTAATGCTTATTTCTACAGAAATCTCTTCCAGCATACCTGCGAAAGGAGAGTTGGAAAATAAAGAGATGAAGACACTGATTCACCTTTTTAAAACAGAATTATCTTCTAAAAAAATGTCGTCGATCATGTCATCCTCCATGGTTGTCGGCAAATCACATCGAGACTGGCAGAATCGCCGCTTGCTTGTATTGAAATATAGGCGGTGCCCGCAGCAGCGAACGCTACGTTTTACACTGAACGAAAAAATCCGCGGGCGACGCTGCGGACACCGCCTATATTTCAAGCAAACGCGCATAAAAACGCGTCTCCGTAAACACTCTCATGCAACTTCATATGTTTGAATTTAGTGCGGACCGCACCGCTCAACGCGCCGCGTCTCCGTAAACACGGCCTAAATGTCATTCGAGCGGGTATTTGAATGGCGCACTTTAATAAAAAAAGGCTAGGCTCTTTATTATGTAGAAAACTATCCAATTACTTCTCTCGCTCTAGGGCGGAGGGCGAGGGCTTGTCAGATATTTACTGACTAAAACCCACGCTTATGTACCTTTTTGCCCTGCGTTCTAGGGCCCCACGTTTTCTTTTCAAAAGCGAACCCATGGGCTCAGTAGGCTTCGACCCTGCTTGGCCTCAACGGTATTGCTGATACCTCACGGAGGCGACACTACGCGCCGTCGACGAGCTCGGTCCGGACGGCAACCTACCCATTACTCGCTGTCAGCTATAACTCTTGACATACTTATTTATTTTGCTGACTAAACTCACTACACATAGAATGTCTCGAAATGTTTGTAGTTCTATTGTAATCGTTGCTGTAAGGAATATTACATAATATTTAATAAATCAAGTGCAACTTATGACCTTATAAAATAATTATATTTTATTTACAAATAAATAAAAGTAATAACAAGTAGTTTTGCTATTTTATTTTTTAAAACATATTTTCCTAATGAAGAGTGAATAGATTGGTACATGTAACATTCTCGATTTGTAAAGATAAAATTATTTTCGTACATGCGTATATTATTCGAGTTTTAGAAAAAAGTACCTTATTTTTTAATTTTATCTTTACAAATCGACCCTCCACGGGGTTGCTCCATCGTCGGCCACATAATCGCTCACCATCAGGTGAGATAGTGAAACGCAAGCCAGTCCCATGATAAATATACTCATTCTCAAAGAAACATCTAGATTTGTGGCCATTTGGTGTCAAGAGGCGCACCACCACATCATATGGGACTTCAATATAACTGTTGAGTGTTGGTGTAGCTCCATCATCACATCGGAATTAAAGGCAAAAACTAGCTCGGCTAAAACACAACTAATATAATTAACTAACAAAATGGTAATAATACATTATTAATTTAAATTATTGTTTATAAACTGAAAGAAAATAGTGTATCTTGATACAAGTGGAGAAATTTTGTCATTGCGACCGTGGCGGAAATCACCCGAGCCGCAGGTGAGGGCTTTTTCTTTTTAGGTGGGAAATCATCCAATGACTTCACCCGCTATTGGGCGGAACGGGAGGATGTTTCAGACTTTTACTGACTAAACCCACTCTTATGTTTCTTCTTTGCCTTGCGTTCTAGGGCCCCGCGGCTTTTAGTTTCAGAAGCGAACTCATGACCCCAGTAGGCTTCAACCCTGCTGGGCCTCTACCGTTTTGCTGACATCTTGAGACGCGCGTGGAACCCTAAGCGCTGGACGGCGAGCTACCTATTGCCCTCCGTCCGTAAGCCCACGCCTACGGGGGCTGAAAATCGGAGTCAGGGTCCCGGCGGCTGGCGGACGTGAGGAGCCTCACGCGCCTCTCTTCGCTAGTATTACTGCTTTGTACACTGAGGCGACCGCCTACCAGTCCTCCTCGCTCCGGACCATGGCCTGTACCAAGGCCCAGCGCGAGACGTCGTTGCCGCTGATCGTCCCCACGAGGACACGGCGGTGCTCTGTTCAAGCAGGACCTTAAAGGTGAGCTGTGTCATTAGAGCCACCCGGCTAACCACTTCACACTTCGCCTGCTGCGGCGAGGTGATCCGGTGACGCTACGGAGTGGATTTTTATTATAGATAAAATAAAATAAAAATAGTGTAAAAATTTATTGAAAATTTAAACAATTACATCGTTTTAAACATACAAAATGGTTACTAATCAAAATTGAACAATACAGAGTTAGTAATACTATTTACAACAAATATTGTACGAACTATGTATAGACAGTGGTTTTACAATTAATTTATTGAAATTATATCATTCAGGATAAAGTGATTTATTATTTTTGCATCAGTTCATTGAGAAAACTAAAACTCGTACTAATGTACGATAAAAAACCTTTTTTTATATACTTCTTTTGTTTTTATCTTTTTTTGGGTTCCGTGTTTTTGAAGTAAAAAGGAAAAAATCGGAACCCTTATAGGATCACTTTGTTGTGTGTCTGTTTGTCAAGACTCTTTATCTAGGAAACGCGTGGAGGTATCTAAATGAAACCATATACTCAGTTCTGCGGTCCCTTAAAGCTGTGAAAAAATCAAACTTCTAAGTGAACAAGGAAAATAGATACGGTTGATTATGTCGCAAAAAACGCATAATTCGACATTCGAAAGGAATCAAAATTCTTAGGGTGTTTCCCGTTGATCTAGACTCTTTTAATTTGGCACGAAGCAAAGTCTAGAAGAAAAAACTCTGAGAACAGTAAATTTCTAGATACGTCACAAAAAACAACATTTTTGCGATTCGGAAAAATCTTGTAAACTCGATTCGGGTTTTTTTTATTTGTTATAAACTAATGCTAGACTGCGATCCCACCTGATGGTAAGCAGTGATGCAATCGTTGATGGTGAGGCGCACTAGTTTATTAAGAGCCTATTCACTATAGCCTTGAATAGACACAAATTATAATCGTATGGGAAGACCGCAACAGGCAAATTATTCCATTTTAATTGAACTGTTTCCATATGTATATTTGTGCAAGTCGGACTAGCGCACTGAGGGTCCCCTCAGTGCGCTAGTCCGACTTGCACTTGCCTGGTTTTTTTATCTATTGCCAGTATTTGATTGTATCTGTCCTAGCTCGAGAGGACACCGGTGTTCTCTCACATCGACGCCACTTGTCACTTGTGGTTAGAGTCTACTTTTGTATGAACAAGTTTGGTAGTAGTGGATCTACATATTAAACCACAGTCTATACATAATTTTAACTATCATCTAATACTCTAACCATTGTGGCCCACTTGCCGTTAGTTCAAGGCACAATTATTGCTTAATAATTATTACTATTATAATAATAATCAATGCTTCATTATTTATCACAGAAAATGTAGACCTGCCGTGAAACATTTTGTTGCAAAATGTTTTTTAATATTTTATTTATTTTTGTATGTTAAAGTTAGTCCTACTGTCCAAGGACGCTTAGCTTCATAGACGCGTATTCTTCATTATACGCCCGCTAAAATATTTATCTTTTGAAAAGAAAATTCATCATCATTCAGAATCTTGAATAAATGTATAAGGTTTGAAAAATTATATTTTCTTTATTTTCTGATAACATGAGTACATTATAAAGGGCCAAACTTCACGCGAAATGGATGATTTTCAGCGGTTTTTACTGGATTAGTTTTACACATATTTATAATCTGATTTCATCAAAACTACATAATAATATCCACAACATATTTGTGTTTTAAAATATCCAAAGAAAGATGTGTAATAACGCCATAATCACTTGAGAGCGGTTGTATGAAAATGTACGTCGGGAAGGACGCTCTTAAATATAATAACCTCATAAAAATGTAACTTACATAACTCGAAATCTTTGTACCTCACTTGTTTAAATGCATACACACTTAGCACCTATTTAATATTATGTATTTTATATATATATAAAAAAATTAACTACAAGAATACATTTTTTGGTCTTTACATACTAAAATTCATTTAATTTTATTATATTTTAGGCCACTCGTGAATAATTTGGTTGGGGTTGTGTACTCTTAATACCTAGCTGCAATTTTTAACATACATCATTTGGAAATACTGCCATACACGGTGAACTACGCGGCCGAATGCGATTGCAGTTGCGAAATGGTCCGATGTAATGCACGCAAATTCATTTATACAACATTATTTTTAGTATATGCGAAACCTGAATATAGTTTGTTCAGAATCAGTAACTGAATCGATTCCAATAAATTTTACACCATGTTATATTATTTTGTAAAAATATTTAAAAAATGACCACAGTCGGACACCGCCGACACTAAGTATAACAGATGTCACGGCAGCATAGCTGCGTGAGGGAGCAAAACAACCCTTCAGTCACTTAGATGGCCCGGTGACCATGTATTTGTGTGGACAACCAAGCTTATAACTTAGTGATTTTTCATGATATAGTTATTTTTGTTCATAGATTCTTTACATAAAAATACTTGGGTTTCGCATATACTAAAAGTAATGTTGTAATAGAGTTCGTGCGAAAATACCAAACCCAGTAAATTCGACCGCTTCGCTTCATTTATGTTGGATATATTGCCATTCCGCACCCACGTTCGTAAGCCACCGTTAATCAATTGTTTGGTCCATTTAAGTCGAGTCGCTTCGCTTCGCGATCGCATTGAGTCGCCGGGCATCGCGTAATGAAAACAGCGATTGCTTTCGAGAAACCAAATAAAAAAATATATCCAACATTTTAACTTAAAACCTAAATTCAATATCGGTCTAATATCATTCTATTATCCTAGCCAACTACCCCCAGCTTAATAAAAAATATATTTGTACAAAAATCGAAATCTTATATCGATCCATTTGATGACCTAAATCTTTTAAGGCCCTGATCGACGGGCGAGTAAAACCGCGGTCTTATGGCTCGTCAGTAAAGCTCGCCGGTGTATCATTGCAATACGAACGACGAGCCTGGCTCGCGGCTCGTCGTGTTTGCTTCATTTTCTACTCGGCTCGGCGTTCAAAACTGTTTTTCTCGCTTGAGCCGCGAGTAAAACCGACGTTCTATAAAAAAACCGCGGTATTGCCTCGTACTTCGATCACCCACTATTGAGATAGAGCTATACACCGTTAAATTTTGGTCGTTTTAATCCCGTGGAGGGCCGATTCGGTACATGAAACACTATCGAATTGTAAAGATATAATTAAAAAGTAAAGTACTTTTTTTCTAAAACTCGAATTAATATGCACATGTACGAAATTAATTTCTTTAAGTAAACGAGTCAATGAATTTGTAGGTAGCTTTCAGTCGTTGCGTACTAACTACCTACAGTTCATTGGCCTTGCCTAGCTGACGTTTACTTCAAGAAATTAATTTCGTACATCCGTGAATTAATTCGAGTTTGAAAAAAATGTACTTTATTTTTCATTTTTATCTTTACAAATCGATAGTGTTTGTACCGAATCGACCCTACGCGGGATTAAAACGACCAAAATTTAACGGTGTATACCATGTATAGCTCATCCCCATTTCTCAATTGCAAGACATTTAGAAACGTTATAAGGCCCTAATTACACTGTCAATTTCGAATTACAATTCCCACATGTTTTGACCTGGGCCTCAAACTGTGCTAATCTCTTTTGTAGATGCATTATCGTCGCATCCTTTTGTTTTAGCTGCATCTTCAAAGTGGTTATAGAATCCTCCAACGCTCCATACACTGCCTGTACTTCAGGTTGGTAGCTAAAGACCTGCGGAGGTTCATCAAGACAAAAAAACTCTCTAACAACAGGATGGTTAGGTAACTTACTGAGAATAGCGTTGACGAAAATCTGCAGTCCTCGGACGCGATCCTCCAAAAACGCCGGTTCAAAATTGTCCCTAAACCATCTCTTCCCCGGTAACGGAAGATTTATATTAGGTTGTTCGGATTTGATTCTTGAATAGAGCCTAACGAAATCTGTGTACCGACGGAATACTAGCCAAGATTGGTCGCTGTTATCATCTTCAACTTTAAGTTTGTAGATGGTGAACCGAGCTCTTTCCTCCATGATTTCGTATCCAACTATAGGTATCTGTAAAGACTCGAATTTTTTTATGTCATCCCTGTGTAGACTCAAGTCGATGTTGCTTATACTGTTTTGAACTGTTCGGAAATCTCTGTAAGCCTCGTTTAAGTTGCCCATGCTTTTGTAGTGGTTTCGCGTGGGTAGATTTCGGTGGCGTGGTTCAATTTCGTTGTCAGACATTGCTGTCTCATTCGTGTAGTGTTTTTTGTATAATTTTGTTGTATATCTTTTGACGGGTTCGTGGTTATCTTCGCTGGACGTCGAAGACACCTCGTTGTGCATTGCGTCTCGATTCATGTTTGAAGATTGTACCATATCCATTTTTGTACTATGTGGTTGTTCTGTAAAGAAAGAATTTTTGATTTAGTAAAGAATTAAATTATGTAGTATGCAGGGTCTTTAGTAACGCTCGCTAACTCTGTCAAAACATTTTATCTCGGGAAAGCATGGATGTATCGGGTTTTAATTAAAACCATAATTATCCTGAAGTCTCATAGCACAAGTAGGTATATCAAAAAGTCTGAAAACTGTAAATTTGTGGCACGTCACAAAAAAAAAATCAATTCGGAAAAATCTTTATAACTCAATTCGAGGATTGCACAGTGGTGCTATTCTCTAAGAAAACGCAGCGCTGCCGCAACGTCAAACAGCCAAATAGGATACATTGGATTGTCAACCTAATGTACCTATACATTGGATTGTTAATTCAATGTATCCTATTTGTATGTTCGACGTTGTGGCAGCGCTGCATTTTCTTAGAGAATAGCACCACTGATTCAAGATTCAAAAGCGTTTATTTCAAATAAACCATTAACAGGCACTTTTGAAAAGCCAAGAGGTCGGTCTGTCAGAAAAAAAAATTATGCTAATTGCACATTACAAAGCGTAGATCTATAGGGAAAAGAATGTGCAAGAAACTCTATGGACACTCTTTTCAAACAAGTTATGTATTACAAATATCTCGGTTACGTGTGTCTTGTCGCTGCTATTATGTGAGAACAATGTAAAAAAAATATAAAGAGAAAAAAATGTTCTAATTATAGATTTAAAATAAACTGTTTTCGTAGGTATATTTGTACGGAACCCTCTGAGCGCGAGTGCGACTCGCACTTGACCAGTTTTTTATTACGTGCACCATTTGTAGGTTAATTAAGTTTTAATCAGAGTCAAAAGTTGACTAATTAAATCTAATTTATGTACTAAATTATGCAAAGCATAAATCAGCCTTATAATTTTCCCATAATGTTCCAAAGGCTAAGGCAAAGGGACTCAGGCCTTTTCTCTAGGTGAGCTTTTCTCGTCACATGTCTTCGCTTTTGGTTCTAGGACATGCTGGTTTCCTCACAATGTTTTCCTTCACCGTTTTAAGAGCAGTGGTGATGAAATAAATTACACAAAGCAATGTGCCTGGCTGAGTTTGAACCTGAGACCTACAACTCGTAAGTCGGGGCCTTTACCAATCGGCCACCACTGCTCTCATTATGCAAATAATATGTCTAATTACTTTTTTAGCTATAACTAAAGAGATGCACTTAGTGTTACAATGACTTTCAAAAAGAAAGTAAGTAAATAAGACTTTTTTTTCAACGTTTTACGAATACAATGTGGGTTATTCTCATATAAAGAAAGTGTTACACTTTTATAAGACTAATTAACGTATCGTATGTTTACTAATTATATTATGGTATCCACAACATCACTAAGTACATAGTATAAAACAAAGTCGCTTCCCGCTGTCTGTCCCTATGTATGCTTAGATCTTTAAAACTACGCAACGGATTTTGATGCGGTTTTTTTTTAATAGATAGAGTGATTTAAGAAGAAGTTTTATATGTATAATACATGCATTGCACCCGTGCGAAGCTGGGGCGAGTCGTTAATTTCTATTATACCTAAGTACCTACGCCGTAAATAAATTGAAGCATTAGCTATGGTTACGCCTAGCCCCAAAAATAGGTTACTGCGCATTAAAAGTCGACCGTCATGACGGTTCAACTTGTGTGACGAGTTTTATAACCGACTAGCTTTCGCCCGCGGCTTCGCTCCCGCTCTACCCTACTCTACCCTACTCTACTCTACTCTACCCTACTCTACCCTGAACTTTCTTTGCTATAAACCTCACGGAGCCCGAGACCTTTCCAACGAATGCAAAACCGTGGAAATCGGTTCGAGCGTTCTGGAGTTATAGCGTCAGGAAGGAAAGCCCGACTTATTTTTACCCGACTGCGCCAGAAGGAGGGTTATGTTTTTCGAGAGTATGTATGTATGTATGTATGTATGTATGTATGTTTGTATGTATGTATGTATGTATAATTGTTTGGCACGCTCTGCAGCCGGAACGGCTCGATGGATTTTAGCTTGAGAGGTGTCGTTAGATTCGTATTTACTGTGAGAGTGACACTGGGTATATATTAATATAAAAAAAACAAAATGGCGGATTTTTGGCGCCAAATTCAAATATTTGGCACGCTCTGTGGCCTGAACGGCTCGATGGATTTTAGTTTGCGAGGTGTCGTTAGATTCGTAATTACTGTGAAAGTGATATCGTAAAAAAAAAACTAAAAAAGTAAAAAATAAAAAATGGTAATTTAAAAAACTAAAAAACCCGACTGCTTTTCTGAGTATTTATGAAAAAGCCCTAAAACAAGAAAGACGTTGTAGCAGTCGGGACCCATTCTAGAAAGTCAGCCGTCTAGTCAGTAGATCTATGATGTAATGGGTCCCGACTGCTACAACGTCTTTCTTGTTTTAGGGCTTTTTCATAAATACTCAGAAAAGCAGTCGGGTTTTTTAGTTTTTTAAATTACCATTTTTTATTATATAGTAGATTTTCGGGTCACTATCGAAGCGGAAGCTGCGCGTAATCATAGCAATGGATTCATCTTATTTGCCGCGTACTATAGTACACTTGTATCATAGATGAGAAGCACTAATTTCACGGGGGCGGAGCCAAAGCCGCGGGCGTAAGATAGTAAAAAATAAAAATGCTACAAAAACAAGATTTTTCTATTTATGTCACTTGTATTATTACCTTGACTTTCAACAATCTTTTATGACATCATTTCTATTAATGTCATTGATATTTCAAGTTTAAAACTAATGCAGAAATAATGTCTTTGATAGTGCATCGAGGTCGACTGATAACACTGCAAGTTACATCAGGAAAATAACCGCTTATCATTATATAAGGAAGTTATAGTTAGTAGTACATTTTGATACAACTGAAGAAAGTTTGTCATTGCGACCGAGGAGGAATCTGCCCGAGGTGAGCGAGGGTGTTATGGAGCCGAGTACTCCTCGGCTCCACAACACCCTCGCAACGGTCAATTCGGGTCACTGCAGTCCTCGCCGAGGAAAAATTTTTACGAGTCGCGGGTACTACCTAATCTATATGGTGACTGGTAATTAGTGAACGATACTTAAACACGTGATTGTAGTCATGATAACAAACAACTTTTACTAAGGGACCAAACATGAAATCGCGAAAAATATCTGCCAAGTTCAGTAAATATTGACCAGTTAGGCGAACATAAATGTACTGAATTAGGCTGACATTTTTCGCGATTTCAGGTTTGGTCGCATGGTAAAAGTTGTTTGTTATCGTGACTGCAATCACGTGTTTAAGTGTCGTTCACTAATTACCAGTCACCCTATATACATATATATGGTGACTGGTAATAATTAGTGACCGATACTTAGACAAACGATCGTAGCTAGTCATGATAACAAACAACTTCTTTTGGTCCTATCCGTTCCTTCCGTCTTATAGTGGGTACTAGTATTACTAGTATAGAAATAAGTCTGAAATATGAAAATTTGCTGCGATGTCATAGAAATACTTTTTTGGTTTCGGAAAAATCTTTGAGACTCGATTCGAACTATTTACACAAGTTACAGTACGGCCGACGGATCTTGGCGCGTCTTAAGTTAGGCTCTGCGAACTTTAGAGTGGAAGAATGGAAGGGAGGCCTGCAGTGGGACACTACAGGCTCATAATAAATAAATAAGTACAATCGGGTACAACGACTTTCTTGTTTTAGGGCTTTTTCATGAATGCTCAGAAAAGCAGTCGGGTTTTTTAGTTTTTTAAATTTCCGTTTTTTTTTTTTTAATTTTATCTTTTTAAATCGATAGTGTTTCATGTACAGAATCGATCCTCCACGGGATTAAAACGAGCAAAATTTAACGGTGTATATATAAACCTTCCTCTTAATTCACTCTATCTATTAAAAAAAACTGCAACAAAATCCGTTGCGTAGTTTTAAAGATCTAAGCATACATAGGGACAGACAGCGGGAAGCGACTTTGTTATATACTATGTAGGTAGTGAATATGTATTTATGAAATTCTAAAAACATTTTTTTAGCAACATTTACAACTTCCTATATTTTTGAGCCGTTTGGGGTGAAAACTTTTGGGCCGTGGCCCGTGGGGTCCGAGTGCTCATACGCTTTTTAAAGAAACGCTTATTTGACACTTCGCGTGACCAAAGTGCTGGCTTTTACCTCGGTCAGAGATTAAGCATTGCCATACAACGTGGCAATGCCGCCAGCCTTTTGGGCACACTTCCAGTCGACAGCGATGCGGAGGAGTTTTTTGACGCCATATTTTAGTTAGGAGTAGCCTTTAGTGTATATATTAATGTTTTTGTGTAATGTTTATAAAATTTTATTCTGGATCGATACCATTAACCTTTATATGCTACCATACAAGGTTTATGAGAATCATAACTATTGCAATAAAAAAAAAACTATATAACAGTTTATCTTTTATAGCATAAATATTTGAATGTCATACAGTATGTTAGCTGATTCATGTAAATTGCGAATTTAACACGCCTATTAATCTTGGCTTAACAAATATATGTATGTATACTACCTGCCGCCCGTGGCTCCGCCCCCATGGAATTACAACGTCACAGGGGCCATTCAAGTATTATGTTAGCACTACAGGGAAGTGTTGTGTTGCTAAAAAATAAAGTACTTTTTTTTTAAACTCGAATTAATATAAGCATGTACGAAATTAATTTCTTTAAGTAAACGAGTCAATGACCTTGTAAGTAGTTGTCGGTCGTTCTCTTTGCGTACTAACTACCTACAGTTCCGCTCAGCTGACATTTACTTAAAGCTTTAAGAAATCAATTTCGTACATGCGTAAATTAATTCGAGTTTAAAAAAAAGTACTTTTGTTTTCAATTTTCTCTTTACAAATCGATAGTGTTTCATGTACCGAATCGACCCTCCGCCGGATTAAAACGTCTAAAATTTAACGGTGTATACTTTATTGTCCACCTTATAAAGTAGACAGGATAAACATTACAAAACTAAGTGTACAATAGGCATCCTTATCGCACAGGGCAATGTCTTACAGTCAACCTGAGGATTAACTGAAACAAAAAGGAGATAGAATTGGGGCGGTCAGTAGGTATTTGTTGGTTGAATAGTGTTTTTTTTACTCCAGACGCTTTTAATGTTCAAGTCTTTCTACATCGTCTTCATTATCAATATTATCATAATTTTACAATTATTTGTTGATACAAAAGAGTGTCCTTGAAGTCTCTTGTACATTTGCAATCTCCAAACAGATATTTGCTTTTGAATATGCAAATAGCTGCATCTTATTTATAACTGACTGACCAACATAACTGACCAATATTAAAAAGTACCAGTAAATGGTCCGAATGAAATAGATGCAGATTGATTTTGAGTTTATCATTTCAGCCGAAAAACTTCCACTGTTGGACAAAAGTCCATTTCATATGTCGCCACAATTAACAGTCCTGTGTGTCCATCAGATTTTTGCAACCCACGCCAGGTCATTGGTCCACACACAACGCTGTGTCTTCCAGTATGTGGCCACCACTCTCCAGAACTGTTCTCCCCCATTGACAATCTGTTCTGTGAGCAATGTTTGGTGATTTTTCTGGGCTATATCAGTAACCTTGGTTTTCCTGCGGATATCTTCATTCCTGATGTGATGCACACAAAAAAACTCAAAACTTAGTTTGAGTTTATAACATCCCGCAAACAATTAGGAACTTAATCTTTGGCTTGGAAGGACACAATAATTTTTGCCTTGCAAGAATGTTTGAAAGTGTACCATGGCCCTGGAATGCGAAGGGCAACGGAATAACACAGGTAGGTTTAAGTCAGTTTGCAGTCTGTAAAAAGTACCCACCTTCTTAAAGAGCTAAATAATATACACAGTAATTTTTAAATCACGTTCATAAATGCTCCTGAATTGTGTAATTTTTTTACTAAAAGTAGTACTTTACATTGTCAAAGGTTTCCACCTAACTTTAATTGTTTATATCTCAAATCTTATCTATGCTTTGCAATAGTCCTTTAAATATATTACAAAAGTTAATTTTAATGAATTCATGAGTGATATATAACAGCTGAATGTTAGCTAGAGAATAGAAATTGACTATATAACAAAAAGAACAAATTAAAACAAGATCTTTCTTTTATTCTGAAGCATCTTTATTTTATTCACCCACATTTTTGTGCAAGCATATGCACATAATGTTTTTTTTTTGTTTTATTGGTGCACTTTAAAACCTTGTTTAAAACAGAGCATAGACCCCCTCCTTATTTTCAGTTTTATTTTTTTAATTGCACTATCTCATTCACCATAAAGCAAGACATTCCAAATTCGAAAACTTGTAAACAAACTTTAACTGTAAAACTTTCATAGTTTTAGAACAAGAAAGTAATAAATTGAGAAAAAAATTGTATTTTAGGCAAACGTATGTCTCGTAAATGTAGCAAAAATGTGTCATCGCAAGTATTAGGCTGACAGAATTAGCAGGGGACAACCTTCAGGCCAATTAGAATACAATACTTACTTCGCTACGTGAGTTTACTCCGTTACCATATCGTGGACATCAACAATCAATGCTTCTATTACACCATATTTCTTTGTTTTGAGCACTTTGATTCGTTAAACAAATTGAGCAATCACTAACTCGATAGCGTACTTTTGAGTTTGTACTTCTAGCGTTGAAGTTAGAGAAGAAAACAATATTTTAATAAAATATGTACAACGAAGTCGATGAGAATCGTAAAATTACTAATTTGACGTTTCGTTTGCGTTCCTTTCATTCGTTTGAAAACGACGCAAGATAAAAATGGTTAAAAATTATGATCAAACAGAAAAAAAAGAATGAAATATAGTTTTTTCTATTTCATCATCGTCTTATTTTTTGCATGGAATTATTTTACTACTTGTTTACTATATCATGTTTGCTTGTGTTGTTTTTCAAGAAATTGTCTCAACAAAGATATAACTTAAAGAACTTAGTATCCAAACTGAAGATGTAATAAAAAATAAAAAAACAAAGAGACACGAAATTTAGGGATGGATTCATCTTTATAAAGATCGATTCTTGAATCGATTTAAAGTATTGATTTGGTAAAAATTGATCGATTTCCTTTAATCAATTCGTTGATTATACTGTGCATTGAGTCCTAAATAGTATGGAATTATTCGTAGCTCGTAAGTTGAACTATGATCTATAATGCATAATAACAGATTTTCAGGTTTTAATCGAAGTGCAGTACCGCATTACTACGCCAATAACAATAATCGCCATTTTAGTTCAACTTACGTACTGCGCACAATACAGTTGATTGACAAAACAAAATCGTTTCAAGACTTATGTGTAATCAGGTGTCATGGTAATGTGTAATCAGGTGTCGTGGTGCTTTGAATGTTTTTAAATAATAATATGGTTGAATTTGGCTGAAAAAAATCGAATCTCAATTTCAAGTTTCCGAGATTTATTCATAGAATCGATTGATTGTACACCATCGATTTAATTAAACTTTAAAATCGATATTTCTATTAAATGACAGTTCGACATATTGCCATCCCTTTATGAAATACTTTGACTGTTCTGTTGTGTTTTTGTTGATATTTATTTGCTGATTCAAATATTATGATATTAATCAAAGGCTTTAGTATATTAATCTAAATATCCTGTGCTCTAATTCTTATTATATAATTTATCGTGGGACATAGACTCAAAAAGAAGTGCCGTTCATCGTGTTTTATTTCATAACAAAGAAATTTTATTTTAGATAAAGGTATTTTACAATAATTAATTTTCACCATGAAAGAAAAAGACAGGAAATGTTCCAAGTGTGGATGTTCTGCACAAGATCCTGACACCACTTTACATCGTTTTCCAATGCCGGGGAGAACTAATTCTTTTAAGTACGAGTACTTTTTTAATTCATTAAATTTTATATAATCATCATCCCCTAGCCGTGACACAACTAGCGTGGGGTCGGCTTCTGCTTGGGCCAGCAACGCCTTGGTGTTGTCTAACCATTTTACGGAAGGTACCTGGGTTTCCGAAGTACTAAGTACCTTGCCCTTTTTTTTTTTGGTTTGGATATTAAGTCCTTTAAGCCATGTCTTCGTGTAAAAACTTTGGTTTACCATTAGAATATGACTGTACACATTCTAATGTTTTTTGTTTTGTAGTGTTTGGCAGCTAATGTATCAAGTAAACCTCGGTAAACTTCGCTCAGGTAGGCAATCAACACTACAATAAAATTCTCAGCTCCATTTTACCGAGATCGCGCCTGTTTCAATGATTCCACATATTGTCCAGTTGAGCAGACACTTGAGATACAAAACTACACCAATTTTACATCACAATATCGACTAGGAATCAATTTGTGAATAATTAAAACAGCCACTGAACTTCACTTAAAGAAATCCCGCCAAAAACTCCACCTTGCCCTGCATCCAGCGACCACTGAGCAGCTTAAAAGCGGATGTGTTACAGTCTCGTCCTTTTCTATACAGACTCTGCAGACAGAGAGGTGCTTATTAATGGTTTCGTGGTCTGTCGTAATGGCCATCACTTTGTGCAACTGAATTTTAGTCAGTCGTGGGGAACTGTATTGTGAAGCAGGCATTTTAATTTGGTATCTGCAACTCCACATCTAATTTTGCATACTGTAGTCCGTAAAAATATTTTGACTGTCCCTATTTAAACTATTGGAAGTGGAAAAGCTTATTTTACAGGTACAGGAGTGATTTGAAGTTTATTTTATTCATTTTTATGTCATATCTATAGATATATATAAAAGGAATCCCTACATCCATTGGTGACGTTATGACATGTGAATGACTGGACCGATTTCGCTAAATAATTTCTTGTTATGCTTGTTATTGTCAAGAGAAGGTTCTTATGAAAGAAATAATTAAGTAAATTGTGGGTAGGATATGGTAGGTAGACAGTTGACGGGAGCAGCCACAGGCAAAAGCTAGTCTATATATAAATTTGGTTTCTGATATTTAGATTGGTTTCAAAATCAATAGACATAAATATTTTTTATTAAGCTAAAAAATTTTTATGCTTAAATCAAACAAAAAAAAAATGGGCTTTGGGCAGTCGATTGGTTCCCTGACCCACATAAGCCAGCTGGTAATAAGTGCTCATTTTGTTTTTTTTTTTTTCAGGTGTGAATCATGGGCCAAGTACTGTTTCCCGAATGATGCTTGGTCATCACCTAAATTTCAGAACAGCCTTTATTCCAGACATCTAATGTTATGCACTAAACATTTTAATAGAAGGTCATTTATGGACCGTTTTGGAAGGAGGTTGGTGAAGTCTGCAGTACCGGAGGAGGTTTGTTACATTAGTTTTTTTTTTTTTTAAATCATGTAATATTACGGTTATTTCTACCTGATCACTTAAATAAAAAAAATCGCTTAAATCCTCCTTTTGAAGTTTACGTTTTGAGTGCAAGCAAAAATGAATTCAGCGATGGTCAGGTCTTTGATGATACAAGTTACCAGCAATTCGGTCTCTATACAATACCTAGGCAATATATAAAATACCTAAAACATGTAAGTAATGTATGAAATTTAAATTATTTTATACTTTGGGTTTTTTTCCGATACATACATTTTTTTTTCTCAGAACAGATGCTAAAGATGCCAATGAAAAACGTTTAGCCGGTGCCCTTTCTATTTTTTTTTTTTAATTTTCTTGCAGTCAAACTCATTTGAGCGATCAGATATGTCAGGACAAATATCTTCATTCTCTGAAGACTCTCTGAACACTCATGATGTAGAGAAAACAACAAATCCACCATTACTCTGCATTTGCTGTCTTGGAAGAAACAACTCATACATTAACTTGAACACATGTACTCATGCTAATTTCCTGGACAGCTTTGTGAAGCCTGAGGTATGTATGAATAGGGACAGTGGGAATCTCGTTAATCAGACAGCTGCAGACATGTATAGATTTATGAATTAATATAATTTCATTATATTTTTTATAATGAGTAATGTTACTAACATAGTTTTGTAAGTGCCACTGACATAATATGGATGTCTCTGATATGAATAAATAATAATAAACCACAGGCATACAGCCTTCCTGAGAGACCAACCAGAGTTACTGCTATTATAAAATTTTGTTTATTTATTTAACATTTTTTTTTTAAAGTTAACGCCAATGCGATGCCATTAAGTACGTGTCCTTATTATATTTAGAGTATACACAGTTATTATTCGACGATATGGGAATTAGTTCCTTCCGTTCTTAACTGTAGAGTCGAAATTCGCATGAAGTCTCGAGGAATGATTTTTTTTTAATAATAATGTTTTGCTACCCCGCGATTCGTAAATTAATTCGAGTTTTTAAAAAAGTACTTTATTTTTTAATTTTCTCTTTAAAAATCGATACTGTTTCATGTACTGAATCGACCCTCCTCGGGATTAAAACGATCAAAATTTAACGGTGTATATCCACATAGTTACCTCCATACTTCTAACATTCTATCCTCCATACTTTTTCATTCTTCTTTGTGATCTGGAATGCACCCTAAAAGCCACTATACTAACATTATTCCCATTTCAGATAAAACCAAACGAGCAAGTGATCTGTTACCAGTGCCATAATATGCTGAAAAAAATTAACCTGTTCAAGCTACAAGTTGAAAACAGCTTCAAGCTACTCTCAGAGAGTGTGGTGAGTGAACAAGCCAATATTTCAAGTCTGAGCGGTTTATCCCATCGCTTTTCCGCACTAGTGCAGAAAAGTGCGCGTGCTCGCCCCGGCTATATTTTTATTGTGATAATTAAGTAATCAAATAGTTCTACGGCTACGAAAGTATGGTCCGTAACCATACTTTCCCGGGTTCGGATCTGTTTGCGAGCGGCTGCGGGGCGGGGCAGGCGCGCAGCTAATGTGTCGCGAACACGCCGCTGCTGCAAAGCGATGACGTCGCGGACGCGTGGCGAATTCACAACGTTTTCGTCGCGGTTGTTTGTAAAAGTTACCGACGTACAATACACGCAGTAACAAAATGGATTCCGCCGAGGAAACACTGCTGTTGGCTTTGTTACAAATACGTCTTTTATACTTCAAAGACGCTAGCATAGACGAATGCATAGACGAATTTGAATCTCGTTGCGCGATTGCAACAAATTCGTTTCGTATGTGCGGCGTATTCGTTGCGTATGCGCAGCGTTTTCGTTGCGTATGCGCGGCGTATTCGTTGTGCGCCCGTAACGTATTCGTTGCGCTCCCGTTCTGCTGTGAGGACGCAAACCGCTAGTATGATAAGGCCCTAAATCAAATATCTGCACTTATCCTGAGTAGTGCTAAAAAACCAGTGACTTTCTGAAGCTCGGTATAGTACGCGGCAAATAAGTTCAACATTTGTTACGGTTACGCGCAGCTCCCTACTTCGATTGAGCCCCGAGAACCGGTTACTGCGCATTCAAGATCGACCGCCATGATGATCAAAAAAAAAAAAAATCAAAATCAAATTCATTTATTTCAAATAGACCATTTACAGGCACTTTTGAATATTCAAAATGTCGGTCAGTCAAAGAAAGCTGCTTCAACTTATGTGACGCGGATTAAAACCGATTTTTGCGTCTCAATCGAAGTATGTATTCAGAAATATATAACTACGGTTACCAGTTGTCTGGTACTCATAGCACAAGCTCTGCTTAGTTTGGCACCAGATGGCGTGATGTGAAAGTTGAGGAATAAAAAGAAACTCATACCATCTTATCTTTTCAGGACAACATTTCACAAGATAGTCAACAAAAACTTAGTTTAAAAAAATACCAAATACTTAACATAGACATTCCATCAACATGGAGAAGAAATCTACGGACAAGAAATAGAGGGATTCCAAAAACTAAACGACCAAAAACCAAAACAGCCATAGATAAATTAGAAGATGTTCCAAAGACAAAAATTACTGAACCACAAACTATATCAGAAACACCTAAAACAAATGTAGAGGATAAATTGTTGAAAAAAAATAAAAATATAGAAGATGCATTAAAAATAATAAATATAAATCAAAATAGTGGTTGTATAAATCTATTAGCCAGTTCTTTGCAAACTATATCTTGTACATTACTTAGTAGTATATATAAAACTAATAGTGAAATAGGAAACCAAATTAGTACTCCTACTGATTTCTTATTTAGTATGAATACGCCTACAACTACAATTGCTGCCCACAATTCTAGTGCAAATATAACTACGGTACTAAATAATACTAATTTTGAAATTGGCAATCAAATCAATGCCTCTACTAGTATATTTCCTACTGTGAATATACCTACAATCACAAATGCTGCGAACAATTCAAATGCAAATATCAACACGGTACTAAATGATACTAATTTGGAAATAAACAGTCAAATTAGTACCCCTACTGATATATTTCCTGTTATTAATGCACACAATTCTAGAGAAAATATCATAACGGAAATTAAGAATACTAAATTGGAAACTTGTAATCAAATTGATGCACCTACTGATATTAATACACATACAACAACAAATGCTGCACACAATGCGAGAGAAAATATTATAACAGAAATAAAGAATACTAAATTGGAAATTGGCAAGCAAATAAATGCCCCTACGGATATATTTCCTAACATAAATACACCTACAACTAAAATTGTTGCACAAAATACTAATGCAAATATCATCAATGAAATTAAGAATACTAATTTGGAAACTAGCAATCAAATTAGTTCATCTACAGATATATTATTTAATATAATGAATAGTGCATCTACAACTAAGGCTGCTACATCGACTTCTAACTACAATATTACAGAAAATAATGGCACTGATTTGAAAATTGTAAATCATAAAAATCCTACAGATATGTTATTTGTTATTGATTCGCCTTCAATCAGAAATGTCACAGCAGTCTCTAATGAAACTATTACGCTTGATAATACTACAGAAAATAATGGAACTCTAATTGATGACGACATTACAATACAAAGTGAAGACTCGGACGTTATTGAAGCTGTTGCCGATAAGGAATCGTTACCATTTGCAAAAGATGAATCCAACGATGGCGGTCGAAGTAATATGCAGACGAAAGAAGCAGTCAGGAATAGTAAGTTTTTTATCTTTTGTTTTACTGTTGATAGGTTCTCTCTTGATCACTATCTCACCTGATGGTAAGCGACGATGTGGTCGACGATGGAGCACACTGGCCTAGAAGTAACCTATTCACTCATGACTTATCGATCCCCAGGTTGAAGCTATCAGTGGTGCTATTCTCTAAGAATACGCAGCGCTGCCCCAACGACGAACAACCACATGATACATTGGATTGTCAACCTAATGAATGTACGGTCAGGGGTCAAAAGTGCAGTTGCACTCTACTAATGCTAAAGTGTATAAAATTTCTTTGTAAAAGAGGGCCACAGGGCCACAACTAGTTTATTTAATTCTTTAGGTTCTATGGTACAAACGAACAGAGTGATGATCCATTGATCCTCTTCTATAAAAAAAATCTAGATACTTTATTATCGGTAGAGTGCAACTGCATTTTTACCCCTGACTGTACCTATACATTGGATTTTTAATTCATTGTACCCTATTTGGATGTTTGTCGTTGCGGCAGTACTGCTTTTTCTTAGAGAATAGCACCACAAGAAACAAGGGTTCCAGCGACTTCCACTCCTTAGCTATGAATGTATTCCCACAACGTTTTGTACTCATGCATCATTTTTTCCTGACAGACTGACACCTTGACCTTTCAAAAGTGCCTGTAAAAGGTTTATTTGAAATAAATGCTTTTGAATCTTGAATCATCCTTACCTTGCATCTTTCTGCTCTTGTCCCATGTTATTTGGGGTCGGCGCATATTATATAGGGTGTCTGGTAATTAGTGATCGATATTTAAACACGTGATTGTAGTCATGATAACAAACAACGTTTACTATGGGACCAAACCTGAAATCGCGAAATAAACATCTGCTGGTCAGTACATTTGTGTTCACCTAACTGGTCAAAATGTACTGAACTTGACTGATTTTTATCGCGATTTCAGGTTTGGTCCCATAGTAAAAGTTGTTATCATGACTACAATCACGTGTTGAAGTATCGTTCACTAATTACCAGTCACCCTATATATTACGTTTTTTTTTCTTCCATTCTGTCCTTTCACCCTTCACGATATCACTAGTTTCCTTTGATTTCATATAACTTACACAATCCATCCATAATTTCTTTGGCCTCAACCAAGGCAAGCGATTCGCTTTCAACTTTGCAGTCAATGGCGCCACTTTCAAACTTCCTCTAATATACGCATTTTTCACTGTATCCATTCTCTCTCATCATTTTTAGTATATGCGAAACCTGAATGTAGTTTGTTCAGTATCAGTAACTGAATCGATTCCAATCATTTTTACACCATTTTATTTCTTTTTCCAAATATGTTTTTATGGTCACAAGTTGGACACCACAAATACTAAGTACAGGTTACGGTTGGTCATAACGGGTATTAGGAGCCAGCGCACAGCTGGGTGCGAGGGCAAAATAACCCCTCAGTCGCCCGGATGACCCGGTGACCATGTATTTATGCGGACAACCCAACATAACAAGCTTGTAACTTTGTGATTTTTCATAATATATTTTTTATGAAATTTTGGACATTGATTCTTTACATAAAAATACTAGATTCAGGTTTCGCATATACTCGTACTAAAAGTTCTGTTAAATCTATTAATTTATTTTATTTTTTTATTTTCTTGACTCTAGAACCCTCTTTTGGCTCCAACATCAGACAGCTGACTTTGAAAAGAGAACAACTGATGGAAGAGCGAGTAAAGATAGCATCATCACAAATCTTCCTCCGGTTACCACATCGCTGCGAATCTTGTCTTATTGGGTTCCAGTTTCGCGAAAATTTGGATGACCATGTTAAAAGGAAACATACTCAAGAGCGGGTGAGTAACCTAGTCAGTAAGTTGAAGCAGCTCGTCCGAGGAAGTACTACCACCATACATAGTTCTGCCGCCAAGCAGCGTCGCTGTGTTCCGGTGTGAAGGGTATGTGTGCCGGAGTAGTTACAGGCACGTGACACAGTTCAGCGACGTCTCTGGGAAGTACTACCAACATACATAGTTCTGCCGCCAAGCAGCGTCGCTGTGTTCCGGTGTGAAGGGTATGTGTGCCGGTGTAGTTACAGGCGCGTGACACAGTTCAGCGACGTCTCTGGGAAGTACTACCACCATACATAGTTCTGCCGCCCAGCAGCGTCGCTGTGGTGTGTGTGAAGGGTATGTGTGCTGGGGTAGTATTTTTTATTTATTTGGTATGTTTTGTTTCAGATGCGAAATCCTGAACAATGCGATGTGTGCCTACAGTTCGTGGAGTCCGACAACTATGACCAGCATTTATTTTTGCATTTTACCAGGTACAACGCCATTCTGACGAATTTAATTCAATTCAATACTTTATTGCATATCACATGTGTTACATAATGTCTTAAAAATAGTTACAAAAGTGCACGTGGACCCTGTCGGGTACAACAATTTCATAATGGTGATTTGAGGGAGGCAAAAAGATAAAATTACAATTAAAAAAAAAACGTTAAAATTAGATAAGAAAAAAAATCGGATATACAATCAAACTGAATGAATTAAAAATGTCAGTAACAATAGATAAAAGTATTAAATAATAATATTGTATATAACATTTATTTACCACCTGTAACTACACATATTATGCGAATAAAATATTTGATTGATTGATTGAAAAATAGTAGATGTCATAATTACATTATTTCAATGTCAAAAAAGGTTTAGGGGAGACATCTATTGTTGCGTTCAATCTTACCGTTTGTTTCAGATATGAGTGTGTAACTTGTTCCCAGCAATTCGCTTCGTATGAAAAAGCCGCCATACACTACAAGAAACAACATCGAGTGAATAAGCCGAAAACACTTCTCAAGTGTCCACAGTGTCCTTTTAAAACTGAGTAAGTAAATCTTTTTCATGTGAAATATATATTGGCACGACTTGACAGTAAAACCAGGCACCGTTTTCGGTTAAGGTATACGGTTACGCTACCAGTATTAAAATACGGTACCGCTTTATTTTAAAGGTAGACTGCAACCGGTTACGCTACCGGTATAAAATAACGATAACGCTATTTTTTTTAGGTACCGCTATACCTTTATTTAACCGAAATAATTCCGGTACCGAAATTATTTCTCGTGCGAGTACCTACGATAAATGCAACGTTGCCAGCTGTCGCGACAAGTGTATTGCGATTGGCACGATGAAAAAGCGCGGGAGTAGGCGTTTCATAGGATACCTTAATGTTAGAGGTTTAGGTACCGTAAAAAATAACGGTACCGTTATTTTTCGGTAGTAAAAAATTAAGGTATTGTAATTTTTCGGTAGTGAAAAATTTAGGTATCGTAATTTTTGGGAAGTGAAAAATTTAGGTATCGTAATTTTTCGGTAGTGAAAAATTACGGTACCGTTATATTGAGGTATTGAAATAAAAAAGGTATGAGTATGACGTCATACCGTTAACCCTTATAGCCGCTATTTTTTCGGTATGCAGTCCCTGAGTAAAGCCGACTCAAATGCCGTAACAGCAAATGGCATGACACAGACATGACATGATGCCCACACTATGCCACCGCTCTCTACTTCCTATTACTATAGGTTATTCATGTTAGGCGAATAGTAATCTTGTAATTCTATAAATAATATTCCAATATACCACGCTAATAATTTTCCACAACATTTTCACAACGTCATCTAGTCCCAAAAACCAAAGCTTGTGCTATGAGTACTAGACAACTGATAAACTTACTTATATATTTCTAAATACATACATATATTAGGGGTAAATTACACAGAGACACAGAACAAATGTTTGTTCATGACACAAACATTTGTCCTGGGTGGGAATCGAACCCACGACCTTCGGCATAGCAGTCAGGGCCACTTACCACTAGACTAACAGGCCAGTTAATGTGTGAAACCTCTATTTGCACGTCTTGCGACAGTAAATGGACTCGAATGCCGTGACGACAAATGGCATGACGCAGACATGACATGATGCCCCCACTATGCCACCGTTCTCGACTTTCTTTTACTATGGGATATTCACGTTAGGACAATAGAAATCTTGTTATTCTATAATTAATAATCAATTTTTTATTATCAGTATTTTTATCATTTTAAAATATAATCAGAATTCCTTATTTTTATAAATTTTTCTGACTATAAAAGGGACTTTCAGGTCTATTCCTTAGTTTATCTTGTCTATTCCTTATTTTTCTAATCTAGTTTTTATTATTCTTGTCTTTACCTAATTTTTTCTTGTGTATTCCTTATTTTTCTTGACAATTCCTTATTTCTCTTGTCTTTTCCTTGTTTAAAATGCCAATTCCTTGTATTATTTATGGTTATTCCTTGTTTCAGACACATGCTCAGGCTGAAGCATCACGTGCGGCGCGTCACTAGATGTAAGACGTGCGGCGATGGCATCACGCATGGATGCGGGACGGGTATGACGTACAACAGACACGTGGCGTGAGTATATACTTACGCCATTATACACCCCTATTTTTTAATTAGTGCCCAAAAAAATGGGGCTCAATCAGTACCCGTTACTGATCATATTTGTGTAGTTAAAAGTACAAAAAACGAAATCAAAAAATTGTCCACGAAAATTTGTCATTATTGGTAAATTCATAATTTAATCATCATTCATAACAAATACTACTAGAAAATACTAAGCGCAGTGTTTTTCCATTTTTATTGACATTCTTTCATTCATAAACAATAACCTGTACATTATTTCCATAAATTGAATGAGATTTTGGGATATAAACAAACGCTCATAAGTCATAATTTTGCTGTTTATGAATATTATTCATTGAGATTTTACTTAAATAATAACAAGACCTTTTCTAATAAGCCCTTTAAGTATTTGCCATAATTAAAAAATAGTGGTGTATTTAGTTTTAGTATATGCGAAATATGAAACACGGATCTAGTATTTTTATGCAAAGAATCTATGTACAAAATTTCATAAATGTATCATGAAAAATCATAAAATTATAAACTCGTTATGTTAGCTGGTTGTCCACACAAATACATGGTCACCGGGCTATCCGCGCCACTGATGGGTTGTTTGATGCCCACTATAACCTGCCGTGACCTGTATTGTACTTAGTCTCGGTAATGTCCAACTTGTGACCTTTTATAAATATTTTTGAGAAAAAATATAACATGGTGTTAAAATTATTGGAATCGATTCAGTTACTGATTCTGAACTAACTATATTCAGGCTTCGCTTATACTAAAAATAATGTTTTATATGTAAATTTTTATACATCTACAAAAATTAGTATTTTCTAAGAAACCCTGTATTAGTATGATTTTATTCTAAAAGCCTCATTTCGTTAATAGGCGCTGTAAAGGACCGCGTTCATAAGAACCGAAACGAGATACAAAAGGACCAACACCGATGTGAGTATTCTTGATAGATATGTGTAAAAAAAAATCTCAACCAACTGTTGTCCACTGCTGAGCAAATCTTAGATTAAGGGCCAACGCTGCGTTAAGCGGGCGCCCGCGCGGGCACCTATCGCGTGTCTATGCGCGTGTGTCTGAATTATTACCTGCGTAGTGTCGCTAGTTAAACTACAACAGTGTGCATGTAGTCGTGTTGATGGAGAACTTTAATGTATTATTACGTAGCAAAAGGGGCGCGGGCCGTGACTGCCCGCGACGTGTAACCGCGCGTGCGCCCGTTATATCAAAACAGTTCCGTGGACCGCTGAAATCAGGCTTTTATAGCCTGATTTCACTCAGTCGCAATCGGCGAGTTACATAAACAAGGGTATTACGCAGAAATTTTTTTTTCGCTTGCACAACAGCGCCGCCTCTTATCTCTGTCCTTGTCTATCAGTGACTAGGTTTGCGACTGCGATGACACTGACATAGATGTGCGAGTTTGGAGTCTAGGTTTTCTGATTGTGATGTTAGCGCGGAACGTATCTTTCATTATGATATATCAATGACTGTAAGTGATATTTTCTTTACATTCATTATAGTTTTTTTTTTTTTGTTCACAGAACCGGCCATCATGCAGCAAAGATATGAAGATGTCGTTGGAAACTTATAAAACTTGATTGATTAAAAGATTTACAATTAATCATTATTAATTAGTTTTATTGTTTATCATCACTACATAGTATAAAACGAAGTCGCTTCCCGCTGTCTGTCCCTATGTATGCTTAGATCTTTAAAACTATGCAACGGATTTTGATGCGGTTTTTTTTAATACTAGAGTGATTCAAGAGGAAGGTTTATATCAGTGGCGTAGCTACCGCCATATCTGCCGTATCAATTAAATGGGGCCCCCGCGCTACAAGGGGCCCCGACGTAGGCAAAAATTCGCAACATGTTATCCACAACCGTCTCATAGGGTAAACCAAGCATTTGTAAAAAAGCACCATTTTCTTTTATACGGAGCCCCTGTGGGGCTAGCTACGCCACTGGTTTATATTACACGCATAATATATTAAATATATCTTATATATCACCATTGCACCCGTGTGAAGCTGGGGCGGGTCGCTAGTCATTTATATACAAACGTCTGAAAGACTGATCGTGCCCTAGAAAATGTTCTAGGGGCAGGCGCACCGCTTCGCCTCGTAAAGGCATGCACTCACTACTTCCACTCCGTACCGCCACCTGTATGCTGAGTGCGAGTTGTTTTTACGTTAACGCGATCGAAACGTTTACTGCGTTTGGCTCTCTGATTGGCTAAGAGCTTCCGAGTTGGCCAATCGGTGCGCCGAACGTCATAAATATGTCGGTCGCGTTTACGTAAAACAAACTCACACTAGGCACTCGGATGGCCTCGGTCCGCGTTCACGTGCGCACGGTGGGTAGACCACTCGGTGACAACTCTCTGCTCGCATGCTTGCCTTGCGTTGACTGCGCATTGACAACACGCGGGTCCGGAATAGACCGCGCGCTTTTGATTCACGTGAGAACGATACTTGATGATATTGTAAAATTTGACATAACGATACACACGTGTAGATCTTTCTAGTACAATTCGTGGACAAAGCGATGTCACTCGTTGACCACGTGGGGTCCACTAGTAGACGACGCGAAGTCCACTGGTTGAGCTCGCGATGTTTATTGGTGAGAACGGCCCACCCGTGGACCACCTGTGGACAACAAACTGTCCACAAGTGGACGCCGTGTGATGAGGCACGCAGTGGCGTAGCAAGTCCCACAGGGGCCCCGTATAAAAATTACACAGGGGCCCCGTATAAAAATTACACAGGGGCCCCGTATAAATAATCCCACAGTGGCCCCGTATAAAAATTACACAGGGGCCTCGTATAAAAATTACGCAGGGGCCCCGTATAAAAAATCCCACAGGAGCCCCCTATAAGAAAAATGGTGCTTTTTACAAATGCTTGGTTTACCCGACGAGACGATTGTGGTTAACATGTTGAGAATTTTTGCCCACATCGGGGCCCCGTATAATTGATACGTACACTGGGACCCGTCCATACAAAGTGAAATCCCCTTATTTTGAAAATCGAGTTTTGAGCATTACGTTGTATGGACGGGTCCCAGTGTGCGGCGGTAGCAACATCCCTGCTGACACGCCTTCTCGCTCCACCTAAAGCGGGATCAATTTATTTCATAATACGCCTCCTCAAAAAGGTATTATATATAGATCAGTAAGATATCTTTCGATGCAGATAATACCCAGTGTTTTATGACATGTTAGCTTAAAGCGATGTTATATGACACGCAAAGATTAGGAGTTCATGCAGATAGGACACTGATAAATTCAACAGAGGCCCTACCACGTGCCCATTTGAGGACCTAAACTGAATTGTTAAAGGGGATTTTATATGTATAGTGTGTAGCTCCATCGCTTTTTATCGCTTGCACGACTGACATTTTAACATGTCACACAAACTTAGACTATTTAAAAAAAAAGAATTACGGTACCACGCGATAAAAAAAGCTTGATATTGTAATGTTGTATGTTACAATAAATTTGACGCGAACGAACACCGCTGCACCGGCACGTATTCAGGGGCGCCGGCTTTTAGAAAACTTCATGGGTGTTCATGAAGTTTTCTAAAAGCCGCAAAATTAGCGAAGTGTGAGAAGAGAGCACACTGATCGACCGACAAATAAATAAATGACCTACTTACATACTGCGTACTTAATTACTAATAATGTTTGATACTAACCGTCGTCAGGTAATGAAAATACGCCCGGGATGGGCGTAAAAGGCGATTACTGTCTTGTTACTTTATTCTCTTCCTTTGTTTGCATCCATTTAATTATGTAACACATAACTATATATATATATATATATATTTAAGCTATTATATTTTTTTATCTATGTAGTGTTTATTTTATTTATTTTGTTTTGCTAGCAGTACACCGCAGACTACCCCCTTTTTAGGTTAAGTTCTTATAGTCCATCCTAAGGTCGTCTGGTAGATATCGCTGTCAGCGATAAGACCGCCATTGTACCCATAGATATAAGTTTCTATGTAATTTTTTTTTTTACTATTTTTTGTGTACATTAAAGTTTATTCTATTCTATTCTATTCTTGATGTCTATTCTCAGGGGTATTCGGTAACCACTGTTTATTTCTCATGGGTGCTCGAGCCCCCCAGCACCCACGGAGTCGGCGCCCCTGCACGTAAAAATCTCCAATTAAACTAAAACATCATAAAGCCAACGTTATAAAATATCGATAATATACCTACGTTCAACTCTGTGCATCAACTCATTGAGGCAAAGTGGTCATATTGTTATCACTTCAATAATAATCCACATACACACACTTTAGTAGTGCCCTTGACTCCGCTGCGAAACGACGTGTGGTGCTGTTTCTGCAATTATAATAATTTATTCAGTTAAAATGCAAGAATTTAAACCAACTGGTGAGTTATTTTATTCTAATATTATGTATGTTATGCCATAATGAATTGATCTGTATTTTTATTCGTTGTAGTGAGTCTATTTTATTTAGTTTATTGTTTTCGTGGCTGAAAATATTGAATACAGTGCGATGGTTAATTAATAACCAAAACTTTGAATGTGTAACTTTTTGGAAAAAATAAATAATTATTGTATGAATTTTTTGAAAGATAAATTAGTAAAAAAAACCTACTCTTCCGGAAGAGAAATTCTGCTCATCTCAAACGCAATCACGATATCATTTAATAATATTCCTCATCTTGCACTTGTTTTCCTATCTATATTTACGTTTGTTTACAGTTTATCGAGAGGTCTCACTCATTATCTAACTTGCTTCAATCGGAGCAAAATAAGACGCGAGTCGCGGAAGTCTTTCATTACAGATGACGATTTTAAATGAAGAATTTTAAATGAGAATATCCTTAGGCACACTTTGGGCCAACGCTGCGCATGCGCTGTCCCATACAAAAGTGCACCGTCGCGACTCGCCGCGCGGGCACCCGTTGCGGTCAGCCGCGCCCTCGTCCTTTTTGCTACGTAGATAATAATACATTAAAGTTCTCCATCGATACGACTATTTGCACACTGTTAAAGTTAGTGACATTGCGCAGGTAATAATCCGGTTTCCGCTACGGGAAACGCCTCACACGATACACGTGTATAGTCTCGCGAAGTGTGTACGCGCGTGCTCCCACCCTTTGGGTTACCGATAGCTGTTGGTGGGTATCCAAATACAAAGTGACCCCGCTCAGCAGTCTCAAAAAAGCGCCGCCTCAAAAAAAAGCCGCCACCGCCGCACACGAGCCACAAAAAAAGGCCGTAACAAAAAGAAGCTAGAGGCAGCTTTACACTAAGAACAAAATGTATGGCAACCACCGCAGTCAAGCACGTGTTAATATCAATTAAAAAAAACTTTACTCTAATACCTTCATCAGAACACCAGCACGTCCGCTACAATCCTCTCAAAGACGAGTGGGTGCTGGTCTCCCCGCACCGGTGTCTTCGACCCTGGAGCGGCCAGACCGAGGCAGAGCCGGAGGACCAACCTCCAGACCCTCAAAACCCGCTCCTTCCAGGAGCTACGAGGTCTAGCGGACAGGTAAATATAACACACCTTTTTTTTCAACTAGATTAACGTTTACTAAATTATATTAAAAGTAGTAGAATAAATAATAAATAAAAAAAATTAAAAACCCCGACATTCCTTGTCATCATTATGAAATGTATAGCACTGGTTAAGACGAATTTAATGAGCCCAAACTCGATGGGCTTGCAAATAAAAACTTCAGAGCTACGTCTTCTACCTTCGAGCTCCATCATAAGACCAACTCCGTAGCACTATCATGTACAATGACTATTTCAAATATTAGGACACACAAATGTTCAAAAGTAAAGTAAATATGCATTATAAGTGTTTAATATGTATCTCCCATATCTCATGAAATACCCGCTTCAATGTTATCCAGAATCGTCTCATTGGATAAACCAAGCATTTGCATAAAAAAAAAAAGCATTTGGAAAACAGACATTTTTTTTTACACCGGGCCCCTATGGGACTATTGATGCGGGGCGCCTGTAGGACTAGTTACGCCACTGCATAGATCTTTCAACACTATCCTAAACGACTCGGACCGATTCAGCTAATTTTGATCTTGAAGTTTTTGTGATACTCCAGGGAAGGTTTAAACGGTGAGAAAATATGGACGAATTGACGAAAAAAATCTTACCATTAGGTGGTGCGAAGTTTTCAGCTAGTAAATAATAAAATTATAACTAAATAAACATTTAAGGTGCTCCCATACAAAAAAAGCCAATTTTCGCCAATTTTTGCTCGATATCAATAAATGGTAACAGGTAGGCGCTTGAAATATTTACAAATACTTAAATGTATATTTATAATAATAAAATTAAATAAATATTTAGGTGGGGCTTTCACACATCAAAAGTGATTTTTTCTAGTCAATGGTACGGAACCCTGCGTGCGCGAGTCCGGCTCGCACTTGGCCGGTTTTATACTATTTAAATATTTCTGGAAAAAAATATAACATGGTGTAGTAAAAAATATTGGAATCGATTCAGTTACTGATTCTGAACAAACTATATTCAGGTTTCGCATGTACCAAAATAAAAATAATGTTGTATATGTAATTATGTTTCAGCGCAACCCCGTCTACGATTCTACTTATGTCTTTCCAAACGACTTCCCGGCTCTGCTGGAGCGTGTGCCGGAGCCACCTCCATCAGAGAACCCGCTGTTCCGTTCTTCAGCCGCTAAAGGGACTTGCAGGTATTGTCATCATCGTATCTATTTAGTGTATTAACAAGACCCTAAGTTTTAATAATCGTTCCTTGGCTTGAGAAAAATGGTTCTAAAAATTTTGTTTATAGATATTCTTTGATAAAAATGGTGATAAAGAAACCGATGAAGTGCAAGGCGGAGTGGTACACCGTCCGCCCTATGGCTGGTTTACGGAGGCGGTCCGTCGTACATTGCCATATGTTTTTTTTTTTTTATGGTAGGTAAAATCATCCAATGACAAATCCCGCCCTTGGGCGGAGCGGGAAGTAGTGTCAGACTCTTACTGACTAAAAACCTACCCCGTTCCTTCGTAGCCTATCGTGCCGGGGCCGGGTATTCCTTTCGGAAGTTAACCCATGACCCCAGTAGGCTTCGACCTTGCCTGCCTGCAGCTAGCAGGCTGGGCCTCTTCGGTGTGCTGACAGCTCCTTGAGACGCGCGGGAACAGAACGCGCCGTCGACGACTTGGGCTCGGTCCGGTCGGTTACCGGACGATCGGACAGCGTGCTACCCATTGCACGCCGTCCGCAAGCCCGCGCCTACGGTGGCCGGAAATCGGGATCGGAATCCCGGCGCCGGCTGGGGCGAGCCTCTGCCTTATGCGGCCGGCCTCTTCCTACATTGCCATATGTTTGTGTTTGCGCGTGCGATGACGCGGCCCGCTGCTGCAATGTACGACGAACGCCAACGCGCCGCATCTCCGTAAACAAGAACTTATTCCAAAACGCGATTAAAAGTAGTTACGCGATCTAAATGTACGAGCATTTTAGGGATGGGCGTTTTATCACTACCCGACGCCCCGTTTAGCGCAGTAGCTTAAAGCGCCACCGCGCCGGAGGAGATGCTAAGTTCGATTCCCGCACAAACACAAATCTAATTACAATTTTTATCAAACATAATTAGTAATTAAGTTCACAGTATATAAGTACGACATTTATTTGTTTGTCGGTCGATCAGTGTACATATCTTTTTTCACTCTTCGCCACTTTTTCGAGTCATCAAATGGGCATGAGCACGCGTTCCTGAGAGAAAGCGCCTTGCGGGTAGACGAAAAACAAAGTAATCCTATATGTGTTCCATTTTGTCGACTTACGGAACCATAGAAATGAAGACAACTACCCAATCTTGTGCCTTAAGGGTTACATTGCTCAATGACCTTGAAGAATTTACCTCTACACTAGTAGAGAAGAATTGACCTCTACACAGGCATTGCAGGGGGTGCTGCGCGCGGGGTGTTAGTACTGATTCGATTTTTTCTTGATTACTTCGATATTCAATGAAATTAGAAAAAAAAAAACAATACAAGTTATTCAATTTATCGTAACATATATTTTGGTATAAATTGAATGTATAAATATAGAGCCGTTTTCGAGAAAATATGGAATTAATGTTCAAAAAAGGCCTATTTACCAGATTTATTTTCTAGAGTTAGGGTATTTTCTTGAGAAACGTAATCAATACAATTTATTAGTATTGTCCTTAAGTATCCCCTTCATTTTTTATATGGTAATCGTACATAAGAAATAATCTATAAACTTCAATCAACCTAGGTGTTTTTTTTTTTTATTTGGGCGATATAATCCCCTTAATTTGCTCTGTTCTTGATTCTAGGGTGATGTGTTTCCATCCAGATTCCACGATGACTATACCGCTGATGTCCGTTGACGAAATCATGGCCGTTATTAACGAGTAAGTTTTACAAAACCATGTTTTTTAGTATGCAAGAAAACACAATTATCTACATCTCATAAAGAGCCTTTTCCAAACTCTGTTGGAGTTGCTTCTAGTCTAAATTCTTTGCTTAAATCCAGAAAACAATACTCCTGGACAAATTGCGTAATAATAGGAGATTCCTCCCTCAGGAACCAAAGATTTATTATACTCGTATGTTAAAACCATATCCTGGTGGATATGGTTACAACCGAAGTTTGTCCACGTGTGTCGGTAGCTTCCACGTTCCATGATAAGTGTCTGAGGGTCTTCTGCAAATTGCCTTAGGGCCAAATTCACCAAGAAACTAATCGCGATTCGTTCAAACAAAACGCAGTTTGAGCGACTAATCGAGATTATAGCTTCATTTTGCGTTTCACCGCGATGAATTGAACCTAGTTTACGCTAAACTCAGTTTAAATTATTTATTTCTTGTTGCCATGTTTTCGACACGGGTCTTTAAACTAGATTACGCTGAGCTCAGTTTAGTTGAACTAAGTTTTTATATTGAATGATGAAATCAGCCCTTAGACTCCTCGTACACCTTCCCATTCCAAAGATCCAGGCTCAGGGTACTGAGATATACCTATAGCATACTAGCATAATCATCCTTAAAATGTTCCCACAGCTAGGAACGGCGCATTCATTTGTGTGACTTATTTCATCTCCACTGCTCTCAAAAGTCAAAACGGTGAAGAAAAACACCAAGAGGAAACCAACATATCCTAAACAAAAATTCGAAGACATGTGACATCCACCAATCCGCACTGGGCGTGCGTGGTGGATTACGGTCCATTCCCTCTCCTAGAGAGAAGGCCTCAGTCTCACCGTGCTGATTATGCTATGTTATCAATTAGTTTTTATTATAACTGCAATAATTTTCCAGATGGACGAACCAGCTTCAAGAGTTGGGCCGTCGGTATACGTGGGTACAGATCTTCGAGAATAAAGGAGCTATCATGGGGTGCTCCAATCCCCACCCTCACTGTCAGATCTGGGCCTCCAGCTACCTACCTAACGAGCCAAGAGTTAAGGAACGGTAAGAGAGACTACACTCTTCTAAAGTTCTAAGTGGTGCGAAAAGGAGACACTGGTATGGGCGTATCCAGGATAGGGCAAGGGGAGACCGGTACATGGTGGAGATTCCTCCCATACGTACAAAGCGTTTTGGGAACACATTCATTATGCGTACAGCTAATGAGTGGAATTCCCTGCCTGAGTCTGCGTTTCCTGATAGCTATAACCTAGGGGTCTTTAAGTCAAGAGTGAATAGGTTACTTCTAGGCAAGCGTGCTCCATCGTCGGCCACATCTTCGCTTTCCATCTGGTGAGATAGTGGTCAAACGCGAGCCTATCAAAAATAATACAAAAAAGCCCGCCGTCCGATCGTCTGGTAACCGTCCGGGCCGAGCCCAAGTCGTCGACAGCGCGTACTGTCAAGGAGATGTCAGCAAAACCGTAGGGGCCCAGCAGAGTCAAAGCCTTGATAGTATGACGTGACGTCACAACTTGGCAATCGAACCTAGTCTTATTTGGAACGCATTGTACTTTGTGCCTGGCCTCGTGGTTTTGCACTAGCGTAGCGTGTACTCTATCTAGCTCCGCAATGCCACGTCCGTCGCATTACTCCATTGCTTTTTTTCTACGTAATTTACATTTCTATCCTCGTTCTTAATTTGCAGAACACAGAAGGAGTATTACATCAAATACAAGCGGCCGATGCTAGGAGATTATTTGAAGCAAGAGTTGGTGAAGAAGGTAACATGTCACACATAATATTATCATATTTTAAAGGCGAAAGATTGTGTGTGTGTGTCTATGTTCGTAACGTCTTCTCGCTGAAACGGCTGTACGGATTTTGATGAAACTTGGTACACGGGTAGACCATGTCCTGAAATAGCACATAATATAATTTTTAACCGACTTCGAAAAGGATGTTGTATGTTCACCGATATCTCGGTCAATTGTGGACCGATTTCGATTTTTTTTTATTTTGCTTGAAAGATTTTTGATCTGATGATGAACTTCGAAGAAATGCAACGAAACTCTTCAAAAAATCATAACAGAACTGTCGTTTTAATAAGTATGGTCACCGATATCTCGGTCAATTGTGGACCGATTTTGAAAATTTTTGTTATTTCTGTAAGGTTATACTTTCAAGTTGGTCCCATAGAAATATTGTTTTGATCTGATCATGAACTACGAAGATATAGAACGGAATTCTTTTCGAATTTGGTGGAAGGCACCTGTCTATTTATGTTTTGCTGAGGGGTACTACAACTTAATAAAAAGTGTGAAATAAAAACCTTTTTACAAAAAAAATAGAGTGACTTCAAAAAAGCACCAAAAAGTACGAAATAACTTTAATTTCGGATAACAAAGAGACCAAACTATTATAGAAACACCGACTTCCGAAATTAAAGTTATTTAGCACTTTTTGGTGTTTTTTTGAAGTCGGTTCTATTTTTTTATAAAAAGTTTTTTTTTTCTCGTATATTCCCTTGAGACAATTTTCTTCTAGAAGATAAAGTTGTTGGTAACGGCTAGTCTATGCTAAATCACAAATCAGTTCATAAGAACCTTATTATTACCTCGAGCTCTACACGCGATCCATTTGACGACCTAAACTGATCTGTTAAAGGAGATGGATCTATATTTAGAGGTATGCTGAACTGAGAGTAAAGTCCCACATACCTCCGTTGAAAAGGGAGGATCCTCCGACCAGACGAGTGTTATGTCTGGTGGGCTGCTGCGCGATAGATGATTTCGGGGTGTTCTATATGTCCAAATCACACGGAGAACTCTAAAAAAAAAAAAAACATGGCGCCGCACTAGGAATTTTAACCTGTATCGTGGGTGCGTTTACAAACATGGAAACTCAGAAACACACAACACCCAGACACGGAACAACGACTTGTAGATCCAGGTATATGTATACTCAAAGTGTAGATCATACAAATATTTATTCCGTACGGGGATCGAACCCGCGACACGCTGCGCAGCAGTCGATGCAGGATTAATTCTTATGTAACGCCATAGATGTCTCTACATAAAAAACATGTTACGCTACATCACAGATAAATATAGTATGTACGCAGCAAATAAGTTGAACCCGTTGTTATGGTTACTCACAGCCCCCCGCCACGATTGAGACCCGAAAATCGTTTACTGCGCATTCAAGGTCGATCGCCATGATGATCCAATTACTGTCAAGGATTATACGTAAGCAAATAATGACAGTTCTAATTTTTTTCAATTCCAGGAACGCATAGTAGTCGAAAATGCAGAGTGGGTGGCTGTAGTTCCTTACTGGGCAATATGGCCGTATGAGACGATGTTGCTACCCATCAATGGACATCCGCAAAGATTGACAGACCTGAATGATGCCCAGAAGATGGCGCTTGCAGATATAATGAAAAAATTGTGCACAAAATATGATAATCTGTTCAAATGCAGCTTTCCTTACAGCATGGGATTCCATGGTGAGTTTTATTGATTTGAAATAAGTATTAGAGTCACTCTGTGCAACAACTATTCCGAGGAAGTAGGTACTTATTACTACCATACATAGTTCTGCCGCCAAGCAGCGTCGCTGTGTTCCGGTGTGAAGGGTATGTGTGCCGGTGTAGTTACAGGCACGTGACACAGTTCAGCGACGTCTCTGGGAAGTACTACCACCATACATAGTTCTGCCGCCAAGCAGTTTTTGCATGGAAAATAGGGTAAATCGTCATATGTATAGTTCTGTCAATGAATTGTTTGTTTTTATTTTACAGGAGCCCCAACAGGACCCTCAAAAGCTCCCGGAGACTCCCCCCATTGGCTGCTCCACGCGATCTACCTGCCCCCTCTACTACGGTCAGCAACTGTCAAAAAATTCATGGTCGGCTACGAGATGTTGGCGCAATCTCAGCGAGACTTAACACCAGAACAAGCTGCTCAAAAGTTGAGAGAGTGCGAAGATGTGCATTATAAAAATAAGAAGTAGAAAGAATGTGCATGCCGAGGCGTAGTGTGGACTAATTTAGTCGTGGGTGGAGACGTCTCAGCGCGACCTTTTACTTCTATAAATTCGTAACGATCAGTTTAAATAGTGGTCAAACGCGAGCCTATAAATTATGAAAAGAGCCCTCTCTTGCACGGGGCCCTGGGGGACGTCCGCTTTGCCCACTTCTAGCTACGCTACTGTACATAGTTCTAATACTTCTAATATAGTAAGGGTTTTTTGAAATGAGATGCGAAAAAAAAACCCTGGGGTGAAAGATGTGTTCACCTGTCAAAATGATTTTGACATTAGCGAACAAAAATAAAAAATCATAAGTATGTACCACTTTTTTTTTAATGGATATCGTCTAGTCTTATATTCTTTATTGTACAACACGTTCTTCCGCTCTGGGTGAAGTGAAAGGGTGATCAGTCTTTTACTTACTAAAACATAGATATCCGATATCCGTGTACTAAAACCTACCTGTACCCTTGAGTTGCCCTTTGCCCAACAACAACAAACATTTCTATTACGTGACGTCGCGTCGCCGTCGGCGCCGTTGATTGGTTAAAATTGTACCGATATCCGGCCTCAGCGGGTCACTGAGTGGACTTCATTGAATTGTACTGTAAAAAAGCTATTGGGCCTTAAATTTTTATAGAACTGAAACTCAAAAGTTGTTTGGAATTCAAAATAGACTTTGACCCCTGAGTTTGTTACGATGTTTTTACTCAGAGTAGTCAGCTAGGAAACACAAGCCTCGTCTAGTTTAAATTGACGTGTAAAAGTGTTTTTAAAAATCTATTTGCAAAATAAATATCATTTAAACAAACCTTTTTTAGTATCCGTTTTAGCAATTTTGACTTTTATTTCGTTATTGATATGACAAATGGTGGCTGCAGAAAATAGTTGGTATTGTAACCACTTTTTTGCTTTTAATACCATCCTTTTAATTACCGAATAGAGGTCAAAATCGATTGAACAGATAGCAAAAAAGGATTGTTCAAATGTTTAATCTTCTTGCGAATGGAGAAAAGCAGGCTGAAGAATATAATTTGTTTGATTTTTGCTCTTGAGAGGCATTCTTTTATTTAAATTCGGGTTTAATAGAACGCTAAATGGATTACCTAGATTATTTTTTGTAATGATTTGACGTAAATATAGTTCCTAAATAAAATATATTTTGTTATTATTCATTGTTGTTTTTTTTTATTCCCGAACGTTAGTTGTGAGTACTTGCGAACGAGTTAATTGTAAAGTGAAGAAGAAGGACACCAACTAAATAGATGCCTACTACACTTATTATAGGATATATTATTGGAGATCCTAAATAAATCTTAATTTGGAAACATAAGCATAAAATTGGACTCGGTCTTGGCATTTTATTTCTTTTCTCATTTGCTACGGTTTACATCAAAATTTACCTAAAATACTGGGTGTACAAATTAAAAACAAAACTTTGTGTCAAAACAGCGTTCCAATTTTAAGCTTCAATTAGGTTCGCTATCTCGTACATTCTTGAACGTTTTATCGTTTTGCATCCTGCTCTGTGATTTGACAATTGACAGCTGATGTTGATGGACGTCATGACAGCAAAGCGCTGTCTGTGAACTGTCAGCTGTTACATTAATTTGTTTTTTGTTTGGGTTCATTTAGCTTGTTCTATTTAGTTTGCAAAACCGCATTTTTCAGTTATTCTCATTTCTTTTAAGTTCAAAATGAACAAGGATACAAAGCCAGTGTTAAGCCGCAAAAAGAAAAACAAGTGTAAAATATGCAACAAAATTATAATCGGCAGTGCCTTTAAGTTTAAAGCACATTTGTATAAGCACAAGGCTGTGAAAGCTCGATTTCAATGTGAATATTGCTCCAATGAGTATTTTAGAAGAGATGTTTATGAACGACATAAAATGGCACACACTGGCGGGAAAAAAGTATACATCTGTGACCACTGCGATCGCGGTTTCGTAGAGAAACGAAACTTAATACTCCATCTAAAAGTTCACGATGAATTCTTCACAGAGAGAAATGTTAAATACAAATGCATCGCATGCGGAGTCAATTTCTGCGAGGAGAGATTGCTCAAGTATCACATAAGGAAAAAGCATTTTAATTTTCAAGAAAATGAGCCAACTTACGTCGAAAAGCAATTAAATGAAACCTGGGTGGAACGCGTCTTGGAGTCGGAGGTTTGCGTTGAAATGACGAAGGTAAACAACAATATTATCAACATAAAGAAGAGTTCAATGGAATTGAAAATCAAAGACAATCCAGAGACATCTAGATTTAAAGAATACATGTCTTCAGTGATTGCTAGCAAAGACAAGTCACAGTATTCCAAAGCTGTCTGTGACTATTGCAAAAAGGAGATGCTCAAAAAGAGTTTGCTACCTCATATCAGAGAGAGACATTTAAGATTAAAGAAATTTTCGTGTGATGAATGTAAACAAGCATTCAGTCGTCATTACATGTTAGTGAATCATATTTGTGGTAAATTTAAAGCGAGACGCAGGAAATGATATGTTCTATTTATTTGCATGCTACTTTTATTACTTTGAGGCTTAGATTGAACCTTGTTTATCAAGGTTGTATTGTGTTTCTGAAAAGTTTTTTCTATTTTTTACGTCAAGGGTTCAAATTTCAAACCCAGACAGGACTCCGGCCTCTTTTCTAGGAAAGACAATGGACAGTAATGCAATTTGGTAGACATCTCTTAAAGTGAAAGCTCCAGGGTAGGCCTTGAAATTCATATTTTGCAGACCAGTGTATTCAGTATACCGTAAATAAATCCGTATTATGGCTCCCCATCATATTTTAATCAATATACAAGTACAACTAGACCGGTAAAATGCAAGAAATTAAATAAAAATTGAATGGATGGCTGTTGCAATGGTTAAGCAATTGCCTGTTGCATGATTTCGATTTTCACTCATAATAAATATTTGTATGGCCTACAGACAGGTCTCTTCTCCGCGAAATGGTCATTAACATCAAGGCGCTGCTAGCCTTCTTTGAGGGGCTAGGGTGGATCGAATGACACATTTGTCCCACCCGTACGCAAAATACGTGCTATAGTTGTGGAATAGCGGACTCCAGCCCGAAATACAAATAGGTGTTCTGGGTCTGGGTGTCTTGTGTATGTGAGTTTACATGTTTTTTGTGTACCTATGATACTGGAGTATGTCCTAGATTATTTTTTTTTATGTTAGGTAAAATCATGAAATGACAAATCCTGCCCTTGGATAGGGCGGGAGATAGTTTCAGACTCTTACTGACTAGGTAGGTTTTTACCTACCCTGCTCCTTTCATTGCCTTCGTTTTTGCATTTGCATTTTCACATAACCTTTGGCCCCAGTAGGCTTCGGCCCTTTTGGGCCCCTACAGAAGTCCTAGTATGGGTCAATGTTTTAAAAAAAAGAAAGAAGAATTTTATGGGCTACCCTTGAGCATATCCCATAAATGGACATGTCTACATGAAGTATATTTTGTTTTATTTTTATGACAAGCAGTCTAAGATTATTATTTCTTTATTTTTTACCCATTTGTTTACGTCAGATTGGTTCGGTTTTTGCGTCCTATTCGCTAGGTACATGTGTTTAGTCTCTTCAGGGATGTGCACAGAGGGGGTTCCGGAATGGCCTTTTGCGAGGTAATGAGGTGGTTTTAGTGAGGTAAAAATTCCACACTCCCTGGAATTAAAAGAGTCCGGGCGCCTTTTGAAGGACAACAAAAAAAAAGGTACGTGTGTTTGCGACTGGGTACTTCATCTCGTTTAGCTCAATCCCCATAGGTGACAGAAGAGCCGACGAGATGGAGTACTGGGTCGTGGACGGACGAATTTTTTTTTTTTTTTGCACTTGCCGACATTTTGACACTTCAAAAGTGCCTGTAATTAGTCTATTTGAAATAAACTATTCTGATTCTGATTCTGACGACCCTGATAGAATAAACGCGTGTGCGTATGTCGGCTATTTTCGACATAGGTGGTTAAAGGTATTCATTTGTTTCCTTATTCATGATTCTCAATGGCATGGAAAAAGTTATTTACAAAATGTATATAGTTATGTATATCTTGTATACTTAGTTAAGATAGTTAACTGTCTACGCATAATAATGTCTTCCTGTTATATTTAAGTAGTTTAAAATGTGCCTTTTGGAAACTCATTGGGGCCGTTCAAGTATTACGTAAGCAGATTTCTGGCAAATATTAATCCCCCCCCCCTCGTCCCCCCTCGTCAGCAAAAGTAAGCAAAGCCATGCATTACCCACATGCTATTTTCAATGTACTCTGGTTTCGTTATCTAATTAATTTGATGAGCAAAAGTTACCAGTACCTCTACCATGAGTTTTAAGCAATAGTATTCGTCGCTACTCGATATCGACGCCGTAAATATTTTGTATGGCAAATTTTGGTTCTGCAAGTGACCGCTAGAGGCGTTGCAAAATTTGCCATACAAAATATTTACGGCGTCGATATCGAGTAGCGACGAATACTATTGCTTAAAACTCATGGTAGAGGTACAGTATAAAGATAAGGAATAGCCTTGAAATAGAGAAACTAGAAAGACAACTTTTATTTTGGCATATTAATTCAAATTATCAGTCATAAGTCCATGACATACAAATCCATCGACTTAGTTTTCAACGACATTGGATGTTTGCTGCTCAGTGATATGTGTATGCCCACTTTCGTAAAAAATCATCATCGGTCTCTTAAAAAAACTAAAAAAATATATACATAGGTACTGCTGACGTAATCACCAACCAAACCCTCCCCCATCAACAAAAATAAGCAAAGCAAAGGTTCCCCACTCCCTGTAGTGCTTACGTAATACTTGAATGGCCCCATTAACACTTTGTGACAAGAATTTTTCTTATTGTTAACTTAGTCTAAGATGTGCCTGTATAGGCTGAAACCTGCGTAAAGCGTATTTGTTCTAAACAATTTGGTGAGCAGTGCTCTCATATATTTGCATGTTATGTTTTTATTTTAGTTTATCTGTATTAGAAGACCGGATACGTTGTCCGGACCGAAAGTTGGCTTTTCGTCAGAATAAATTAATTTAATTGGATCGCTTTCTGCCGAAACTAAGCCAAAACTAGGTGTTTTGCCGAAACTAAGCCGAAGCTTGGTTTTTTGTCGAAACTAAGCGGAAGTTTGGTTTTTGCGGAAACTAAGCCGAAGCTTGGTTTTTTGCCGAAACTAAGCGGAAGTTTGGTTTTTGCCGAAACTAAGCCGAATCTTGGTTTTTTGTCGAAACTAAGCGGAACTTTGGTTTTTGCCGAAACTAAGCCGAAGCTTGGTTTTTTGCCGAAACTAAGCGGAAGTTTGGTTTTTGCTGAAACTAAGCCGAAGCTTGGTTTTTTGTCGAAACTAAGCGGAAGTTTGGTTTTTGCCGAAACTAAGCCGAATCTAGGTTTTTTGTCGAAACTAAGCGGAAGTTTGGTTTTTACCGAAATTAAGCCGAAGCTTGGTTTTTTGTCGAAACTAAGCGGAAGTTTGGTTTTTGCCGAAACTAAGCCGAAGCTTGGTTTTTGCCGAAACTAATCCGAACCTTGGTTTTTGTCTAATTTAGGCCGAAACCGAAACTAAGCTGAAACTGTAAGTTTTTGAGAAAGAAAACTGTAAGGTTTGATCGCACACACACGTATTGTATTTATCATATTAGTGTGATAATTGTTATTTGATATCTTAAGCCAAGGCCAACTTATGCTAACAGCCAAGATTCTTGACTGTTGGAAAAAGTATAATGTGATTTGTAAAACACCTTCACTGCAAAATATTAGCAAATATTTATAAAATTACGGAAAATAGCATGTAGCAAGTATCAAGACTAAGATTCGTACAGTTTTTTAGATTTAAGAGTAAGCAATTCAAGACTGAAGAAATATTTGCCTTCTATTATAAATATTACTTAGTTATTCTTAGAAATGTAATATATAGAATTTAACTTGTGGACTTCTTAAGTAGGCTTGTCTCATATGGTGGCGTGGACATAGCTTCGATTTGTCACATAAATGTCGTCACGGTGTGAGCAGAGCCTTATTGAAATCGGGCATGAAGCCGGGTATAGACTGTTGTAAACTAACATGAAGGGAGCATTTCTGATCGCGCGCACGAACTGCAGGTCTAAAAAGGCCACTTTTGTAGAATCATAATATGAATCATATTTTTTTTATACTTTAATTATACAATATTTTCAAGGAATATGATTCTGATATGCAGTGAATTGAGTATGATTCGACTAATTTGTGCAACCATTTTACGAACATTAGAAGAATTGCTTATGATTTGCTAGGAATTCGGAATATGATTTGCTTTAGATGAATTGCTCATGTGACGTTTTTAGGCCTACTGAGCATGTACCTCTACTACTCACGTAGGTGAAATGCTCTGTTCGCGAGCGTAGTGTGTATGGTTCGTGTGTATTATTCCAGAAAGCCCCAATATGAATAGATAGGTAAAATCAGCTGAGGGGAGTATTTGGAAAAAAAAGTAAGAATTCCCACTGGTGGGGATGGACCGTATAAGAATTGCATTAAAAATCCCCCCTTAGCTGATTTTATTTGCAGTACGGCCGACGGATTCTGGCGCGCCCGAACTTTGCGCAGAAGCCTGCGCACAAACGTTTTTTAGTAACAAAACCTTTTTATTAAGATTTCTATGGGTCCAATGGACCCACGGCTATAGTTAAGGGTTAAATAATAGAAATAAACATATACAAGCATATAAAAAGTTAGTAAAAGTAGTAGGAAACTTATTCGTATCCTGGTAAAAAAATTATGCCACTAACAATTATTTTTACGTACGAGTACGAGTTCACAGAGCCTAACTTCAGGCGCGTCAAGATCCGTCGGTCGCACTGTAGCTAGGCGGGATTTCTAGAAAAAAAAAGTAACATTCCCCTCTTCTTCTTCTGGAATAAACTCGCGCCCGCAAGGCATCTACCCTGTGCGAATTCTGCTTCATTGCATGATAAGTCGACAATGTGGACGGCAAATTCTTTTATTGCGTGTTAAAATGCATGTTACGTTACAGCAGTTTGTACCCGGCTTTAGATTGCTATTAGTTTTAACTACCTACCCTTTCAAAAGTTTTGTTTCTTAGTTTTGTTTAAAAATAATCATTTTATTTCAGAGTCCATAGTATTAGTAGTTACAAAAAAGTTAATATTTGATATTTTTATAAGAAAATTAATGAATGGTAAACTAATGCACTATTCATAAGAAAACTTGGCTTAAAGGACTTAGTATCCTAGCTAAAAACATAAAAAAGAACTTAGTATTACCTACTTATTATTTAAAATAAAAATATTTTTTCTGATTATAGCTCTATTCGAAGTCTGTCGCCTAAACTTGTAAGATCTGTAAAAAATGTGTCAAAATATTTGCCTTATTTCTAAATATTACGTTAGTATTATATAGGTAATTCATTAAAAAAAACATTATACTTATATTTATACACTTTATTAACTGCATATTTACTTAGTAAATACATAGTGCCTTATTTAAATAAAGTTGTATTAATAACGTAATATATCAATTTTATTAAATACCTTAACTTTTTAGGTATGTTTAGCAGTGTCAACCTGTCAACGCTTGCATTTTCACATGTAGTGGACTGTAACTGTGAGATATAGTCATTACAGTTTACACTCTAGTACATTTTGATACAACTACAGAAAGTTAGTAATTCGCACAAGCTGTAGGCGAGTGTGTTATGGAGACGACGTTTTTGAATACCCTTACGACACGTGGGGTTGACCAGCTCCATGTGGGGGTCGCCGCGCGCCCACCCTGATATGATAAATGTAATAAAATCGTGGCGGGGGTGAGCACGCGTACTTTTCCGCACTATTGCGTGACTAAAAGCGGTGGAATAAGAGCGGGTTTTCGATTAAGTGTGTAGCGACATCTATGTCGTCACAAATGAACTAATCCTGCATCGCGCAAGTAGGATTCGCGGCGCGATTGGAACATAAAGAACAAACTCGAAATCATCTATCGGGCAGTAGCCCACCAGATATAACACCTGTCTGGTCGGAGGATCCTCCCTTTTCGATGGAGGTATGTGGGACTTTACTCTCTGTTCCGCATACCCCCAAAAGTGCTTTTTCAAACATAAAGCCTAAATTACTTCTTATATTAGTCAGCGTAAGTCAGGCATCAAACTCGTATATTTACTTTTGCATTTTTTTTGTTGTTTATAGGCTAGCGCTTAACCACTATGTCACCTGATAGAAAGCGACAATATAGCCGACGATAGAGTGCACTTGCCTAGAAGCAACCTGCATTGCTTCAGCCTTATAATGTTCCCACTACTGGGATTCAGGCCTCCTCTCTATAAGAGGGAAAGAAGCAACCTATTCAATCCGATCCACAGGTTGTAACTGTTCTACTCCGATAGTAACAGTGGAAACACATTCCGGTAGGGAATTCCATTCGTTGAACAAGGAGGATCCTCCGACCAGACGGGCGTTATGTCTTGTTTGGGCAACAGCCCAACAGATAATTTCGGGCTGTTGTATAATGTTCAAATAGCGCAGAGAACTCTAATTGCGCGACGCAGAATTTCGTAGGTTAGTTCATATGTGAAGTCTTAGATGTCGCTAAAGCTGTTATTTTGACATTACAATGCGTTCCAAATATGAACAGAATCGATTGCCATGTTGTGACGTCACGACATGCTGTCAAATCCCAAGTAATTGGGCAAAATTGAAGATTAGAGATGAGCAAAATTGAAGAATTCGATTCTTATTATACTTTTTTTCGTTCACAGTTTGTAAATAAACTAAATTTTAAAAAAAATCTTGTTTTGCCGACCCTATTCATTCTTACATTTGACAGTATGACGTGACGTCACTACAGGGCATTCGATCTTATTCATATTTGGAACGCATTGTATATTAATCTCAGTCTTCGATAAGGGTTTTCAATCGAGGATTTGTAGGTGTGGACGTTTAGTGGTGATCCGTCTGCTGATACACCTGCCAACGTCCGCAGACGCATCTGTTGACCATTACGGTTATAAAGCTCTTTATCATCCCTGCGTGATATTTAGCTAGCGCCCCCTAGTGGTAAAATTTAGCAGTTTTCTTTTCAAGACTATAGTACTATGCGTTCCAAATAAGAATAGGAAAGCCAATAACCTTGATCTGTCAAATTTTGAGTGAAAAGTACGGTTTGCAAAAAAAACTTATTTGCTTATCAATAAAGGGTTTTTTTTTGCTTTGTATTACGAAGTCTTAGTTAAGTCTAAGTGAAGTAAAAACTTTAATGTCTAATATAAATTAGCTAAATGTTTGGTTTTAAGTAATAATTAGTTATAAAAAAAACTATTTTCTTTCTTATTTTCATTGTTAGGAATAATTCTCCTTTTACTTCCATTTGCCACTAATCGAACACTTAACACAGTGACGCAGAGATGAGCTAAATTTTAGAATTGGATTCTGATAAAACTTTTTTCGTTCACGATTCATAAATAAATTAAATTTTAAAAATTTATTTTTTTGCTCCCCATACCCAATTTCTTCAATTTGACAGTTTGACGTGACGTCACAACATGGCAATCGATCCTATTCTCATTTGGACCGCATTGTACTATTCTAGCACTTAACCCATTTTTTTATAGTTTGTATCAATAAGTAACTTGATCCAAAATTGCAAATTTTCCAAATCGATCAATACCTAACAATCGACTTAAAAACCTTACAAATCTGGTGGAAGGGGAAACTGTCAAATAACAGTGTAAGGATGCACTGAAATGTGACGTCACCGCCATTAGGTTCAGTGTTTCCACAATGAGGGGAAATTCCCCTTTTGAGGGGAAATTAGGGTCCTGAGGGGAAGAAAAAGGGGAAAGAGATGAAAAGGGGAAATCGAGGGAAATCATGGATAAAGCTTATCCTAAAATATTGCGGAAAATTTAGGAACTAATTTTTGTATGGACTATACTAGTGTTATCGTATAAAAGAAACAGTGGTGACTCCAGTGCAGGTTATATATAAGGTGTTAAAAAATTAACTGCAAGAAAAGTAAGTACTGGTTTAGAATTACAAATAAAAAAATTTGGCGAAAAAAAGATTTTTAAATAACAACCCGTTTCGGAGATATGCAATATTTTCACTTCACACAAAATTATTGAATATGCGCACTGTACACCGCACGTGCGCCGCCGGCGCGGCCGCCCCGCCGTAGGTATGCGTGAGTCGTTCACCCCTGTGACACGACACGCGACGGCGCAAATTCGTAAACAGCTGATTCTAATTTTTCTATCACATTTCTCAGACTTTGGACTGGCAAATTATCGAGCTTACTTACAAATAGCATATTTTATTATACCTATAGGACTATTAAAAGCACTGGTAGACTCCTAGGATTGTTTGGACAGCAGGCACTCGTCGTTGCTCACCATACAGTTCACGGTAACGGTTACGTGCCGCAGCTAAACTTTAACCAGTCGTAATGTAGCACATTATCATATCTAAGTACTCTCGATTGGAATACGTAAACGCTGTGCGTAAACGGCATTATTAAAAGCACGAAACTGCACGAACGCACGTATTCGCCGTAATGACACAAGAAAACACCCTTACCGCGCGACGGATTTCGGACAACTAAGGGACGGGAGGGGTAGAGAGAGCTGCGGGAAGAGTAGCGGGCGGCGGGGGAACTGCTAGCAAGCCGCTCGCGAGCGGTACGATGGCGGCCCAAGCCTCAAGCGCAGCCCTGGGTACAGCGCACAAAAAAATATTATACTAAATTATTTTATTTATGTGAAAATATAAAAAGGCTCAAAAAAAAATTTTTTTTTTTTTGATGTGTTCGTTTTTCGATGGCGAGTAAGTGGACAAAATTCTTGCAGTTAATTTTTTAACACCTTATATATTTCTGGTCAGGCTATAAATAAGAATACGAATGTTGAAATTATACTGTATTCATGCTGAGTCTAATTTTTCGCTGATTCGCTTGCAGTTGCATCATGGCCTGTACTGACAGACTCGAGGTCACGTATTTCAAACTGATATTTCATCAGTTGTACAGAGGTTGTTCCTGTTCTTTTCAAGCCAAATTTTACACACAGGATTGATCCGACTGTTCATTATCGAACCTATTGCGTTTTCTTTTCTTTAATCACTAAATAGAGGTTCTACAGCAGCATTGGATAAAGGCACTGTTATAAAATAGTTTACCAAAATTGACAGTTGTATGAATTGGCGTCTGCCCTAATTTTTTTTTTACTTTCTTTTTTCCAATAGCCTACAATAACGGTGGAATCTTTAACAGAAACCCAATTGAAAAGGAGATTTTGCTTTCTACATAGTTCTGTTAAATCCAGAGTAGTGTATGAAGAAACCGTTGAGCAGATTTTTACTACTAGCGAAAAAACTACCGCAAAATAATTTTTGAGGGGAAAAAGTCCTGAAAAGGGGAAATCTTAATTGATGAGTGGGGAAAGGAAATCATTAAAGTGGAAACACTGATTAGGTTATGTGTGCTCAAGAGAGATAGCCAGATATTCCCACCACGGGCCGCTCTTCCTCAAACCAATATTTAGAATGCTAATTGCTGCTTCATTTAGTAATCAATTTTCAAACTGTTTTCGGAAAAAGATTTCTTTTTAATGTTATTTTTTTGTTTAGTATAAAATTACAAAAATACGCTCAAGCAACTAATCAATTGTTTTTAATTTAAACTATGAGTATAGTACGCGCCAAATAAGTTGAATTAAAATGGCCGTCGTTGCTATGGTTACGCGCAGCACCCCACTTTGATTGAGACCCGAAAATCTGTTACTGCGTATTGAAGGTCAATCGCCATTTTAGTTCAACTTTAAAGCCGCATATTTTATCTATTCAAAATCTTCGTTTGGAAAGTCTTCAAGGGATATGCGGGCCTCTGCTGATAGGTTCCCAGGAGTCACGGTCGGTTTGAGTGTAAATTCATCGTTAGGTACCAAATTACTTTGCTTTTTTTTCATTCTCTTTGATTTTGCATTATGCAAAGCATGTTCTTCAATGCTAACAATAATATAGTCATTTGTCCTTTTTGACTCCGATATATTTTCCTCTATTGGTAAAACATCATTTAAATCTGTTTTTTCTTCTACAGGAATATGCATCCCGTTATTCATTTTATTAGGTATATCTCTTTTCTTGACACTTAAATTAATTTCATTTAAAAAAACTCCTTTTTTCGTTAAGTTATCATTCATTTCATCCAAATCTTTTCTTTCCTTGTCGTTCTCGTTAATTCTATTAATTAAATTCGATTTTTTTGGTTTTCGTGTAACAAGTAGGTCTAATTTCAAAGGTTTATCTGCTTTGGTGATTTTTTTAGTATTTGGATTAAAATGGCCGCAATCGTCCACGCAAATGTAGTTCCTGTCCCTTGGTTTCATGATTCTTGAGTATATAACATGGTTTGTTGAGTTTATTATCCAAAAGACTACATGTTCTGGTGTTATCTGGTAATTAAGAAAAATCTTAGTTATTATACAAAAAATAAAAAAAGAAGCTGAGAAATGGTCGCCTTTGCTTAATGGTATAAAAAAAAGTGGTGCGTTTTTTACAAATGCTTGCCCTATTGACGGTGGTGGCTAACATGTTGCGAATTTTTGCCTACGTCGGGGCCCCTGTAGCGCGAGGGCCCCGTATCATTGATACGGCGTTAGCTACGCCTCTGTCTTTGCCCCTATAGTACATTTTGGTTTGATACAAATAGAGAAAGTATGATAAGTATACGAAAGCATTACGACCGAAGTAAAATTCACCTGAGCCGTAGGCGAGGGTGTTTTGGAACAGAGTGCTGCAGCGACAAATTTACACGTGTATCAAATGACGTTTTTCAGAGCGCTTACAAAGATGTAAATAAAAAGGGTTTGACACACGACTCGTGCGGGTCGCTTAGCGCACAGCCTCATACGATATATGTAATAGATTGTGGTGAGGGTGAGCTCGCACATTTTTCCGCACTAGTGCGAAACAGTAAATTGTACATACAGTTTCCTCACGATGTTTGTAGCTTTGTATGAATCCTAGTGACCTATAAATCCTAAGAATCCGTCTTGTTCACCATTGCTCTGCGTCTACTCTCTCCCTGGGTCACCCAAAGTAGCATAAGTCGTCATCATCATCATCATTTCAGCCGAAAGACGTCCATTGTTTTGTTGGACATAGGCCTTCCCAGGTGTAGTCATAACTAGCGGTCCTGTGGATCTCACTCACATCCATCGGTCCTCACCAGGTGATCTCACTCTCACCCCACCTTCTGGAAGACCTTCTAACGCTGTACCTTCCGGTACGGCGCGGTCGTCACTCCAGTACCTTTCGGCTTATTCGAACATCTCTTCTGTGAGCAATGTGCACTGCCTATTGCCACAAGTTTGGCAATTCTTCGAGCGGCATGAGTAATTTGATAAATTAACATTTCAAAAAGTGGCAATGGGCAGGGTACATTGCTCGCAGAACAGATGGCCGTTGGGGCCGAAAGGTTCTGGAGTGGCGACCGCGAACCGGGACATGCAGTGTTGGAAGGCCTCTTACAAGGTGGACCGATGACCTAGTAAGGGTTGGGGGAATCTGATGGATGCGAGACGCTCAGGACCGTTCATCGTGGCAACATTCGACAACAACGTCTTTGGGCTGAAATGATGATGATGGTGATGAACATCTCAAAAAAACTAGTTATTATCCTTGGATTTAACGACTCACCTCATACATCGTAAAAATATCACATGCATCTTGATTTTTTTTACAAATTACGTCTTTATATTTCTGCGTCGCACCGTACATCTTCGTGAATCGCCACTGTGTCTCAATAGGGTTCTCACAAGTCGCTGTCAAATCCGAGAATTTGATGACAGATGGGCAAGATTTGTCCACGTCTTTGTATTGTTTGAAGTTCGCTCCACAGAGGGTTTCTTCTGAGCGTACTGAGAAGAATTCAAAGGGACAAGGTGGAGGTTGCTCGTCAATCGTCTACTGGAAGAAAGAAGATATTAGTTAAGAGCACAATGCGTTCCAAATAAGAATAGGACCGACTGCCATGTTGTGACGTCACGACATAATGTCAAATCGAAGAAATTGGGCAAAATTGAAGAACTCAGCGATGAGTAAAATTGAAGAATTGGATTCAGATTAAACATTTTTCGTTCACAGTTCGTAAATAAATTAAAATTTAAAAGTTTCTTGTTTTGCTCACCCTATTAATTTTTTGATTTGACAGTATGACGTGACGTCACAGAATGGCATTCGATCCTATTCTTATTTGGAACGCATTGTATTGGGCTGCAAGAATGCTGGAAAGAGGTCCGTAGGATATAGAAGATCCTTGCGTAGAGCCAATTTCGGGCGGTTGACTCTACTTCGAGTTTTTGGCGGGAGATGTTTTTGAATGGAGTTATTTGAAGTGGCTACATAACACGGCAATACATGACATTATTGAAACATACGCGACCTCATTACAGAGCTGAGAATTTTATTTTAGTTTTAGTGCTAGCTTCTGCCAGCTTACGTCATTTAGTCATAAAGTGACTGGCCAGTTGGTCTAGTTGTTACTGGCCCTGACTGCTATGCTGGAGGTCGTGGGTATGATTCCCACCCAACACAAATGTTTGTGTGATGAGCACGATCATTTGTTCTGTGTTAGAGTGAATTTATCAATAATATGTATGTTTATCAGTTGTCTAGTACTCATAACACAAGCTCTGCATCACACAACGCCGTCTAGTCTCAAGCTTATTGTGACTAGATGTATAAGTAGCATTCTATTATTGAAATATATCGTGTCCCTCGCCTCCTAGTCATGGGTACCTTATGGGAGGCCTTCCAATGCTGCGTCTTTTGCTACGCAATTGCCACTCCAGAACCTTTCGTCGTATCGACCGTCTGTTCTGCTAGCAATGTGCCCACCGCAACTTAAGTTTCTTTGTACATACAAAAAATAATACAAAGCGCGTGTGTCGGGTGCGACTGTCCCCGTCGCCGAAACCGTTAACTGCGCAGTGTCGATAGTTAAATTTTAACGGTGTGCATATAGCCGTGTCGATGGAGAATTGAATCTATTAATACGTAAAAAAACAGGTGCGGGGAGGATGCCCACGCGGTCCCCGCATCGTAGCACATTTGTATGCGACCGCGCGGGGGCCCGCTTTACGCAAGTTCAGTGCTAAATAAATATTTCACTCAGACTTACCCACATCCCACAATTCTGACACTCCGTTTTGTTTACATGAATAGGATTATTGCACTTATATGAAACAATTTGATCTGTAATTTTGTTCACGGGTGGGATACTCCGCCATGTCCGCCAAAACAGATCCCTTTTATATATATACTTTCTCCCTTCCATAGCAAGCAACCGTCGGAAATCCTTCTCTATGGCTTGTTTTTTCTTCCAAGATTTAGGCGATTTTTTTTTTAGGAATCTATAATGCGTTATGTCATTTAAAATCTCTGTATTCTTCAATACATATTTGTTTAAGACTGTTATTCTTTGGTCTTTGATTGCTCTTAAGCGTTTTCTTTCTAAAAATCTTTCTCGAAAGTCCATGTGGCGACTCAGAACGATGTAGAGAAAAGCTGAGAAGAGAAGTATGTGTGTTGTTAAAAACATTAATCGAAATTACTTTGCGACTGCTTCCAAAGACTTCTATTTGAGAATGGCAAGGGTTTTGTAAACAAAAGAGTTTCTTATCATTTGTTTTCGCGTGTATTGACGACTTTTTTTTTGCTTTATCTCTTGATAAGTTTCAGGTGCATTTGCCCCTTATGAACTTGTTTACAATTTTTGCTTTCATTACGCTTTATAGTCACTTGATGACCACTTAGGTATAAAAATATACTATTAGGGCCATTGACTGTCGATTATGGATTAATTAATTATTCATTATTATGATCAGTTAATGATTATGCAATTATTATTATTAATTAATTATTTATTATGATTGCATAATAAATTATTCCGATTAATTAATTTATTATTCCGATCAATTAATTAATTATTCCGATGAATTAATTTATTATTTTGATCAATTAATTAATTATTCCGATTAAATAATTAATTATTATGATAAAACTTCACGTGAAACAAGGGTTGGCTTTTACCTTGGGCAGAGAATAAGCATTGCCATACTGCGTGGCAATGCTGCGAGCCCTTTGGATAGTTTATCAGTCGACAGCAATGCGGAAGAGTTTTTTTACTTTAGATTACTTTTAGTTATTAGTTCTTGAGAGTTCTTTTTTTTTAATTTAGGTACACACATATATTAACAAGGAAAGTTATACTAAAATTTGTTTTTGTGCTTAGTATATAAACTCTACCCTACTCTACGCTACTCTACCCTACTCTACCCTACTTTTTTAATTAACGGGATAAAAAATATCCTATGTTCTGCTCCTGGTTCTAAGCTACCTTCCCACCATTTTTCAGCCAAATCGGTTCAGCCGTTCTTGAGTTATAAATAGTGTAACTAACACGACTTTCTTATAAATAGATAGATTAATTATATGGGGTACAAAGTTACAAACAAATTGATGTAAAGACTAGGTATTGCATTTGATGGTTTATTAACAGTTCTTATCTGTTATGGGCAAAATTGTGGTGTCTCATCCACAAAGGTAATGATTTAAGAGTTGAAGTTGACTAGTTATTGTGCGCGGCAAATAAGTTGAACTAAAATGGCGATCGTTGCTATGGTAACGCGCAGCCAAATACAGTACAGTAATAGATTTTCTGTTATACTAGAGTAACAGTTACCGTACTGTAATTATATTTATTTTAAGCGTTGAGATGATTTTAAACCTAATCTCATTAGGTAGTCTGTAAAAAAAAAATTAGTATTTACTAATTCCATACTATGACAAAGAACCAGTGTGACCTATTAAAAAAATAATGTAATGCTAATGAAGCCGCACCGTGTCACTGGAACGTAACAATGAATGGCGAAAAAAAACTCCGCGAGTTTGATAATGGACGTTTCATTCATTCTTTCAGTTCATTTCATTCCTCATAAAATTATGGGAGATGACGGGTGTCTGTCGTAATTTCACAAAAATACCCATTTTGTTCAACTATTTTAGTTACGAAAACATTTTGTGACAAGACTGTGAGTTCGCGTATGTGTCTGTGTTCGTTTTGTGTGTTTTTATTCATTTTGACCAACGTTTTTCACTGTATTCGCTGCTCAACGTAATTCGGTATGTATTTTATTTAAATAACATTGCTTGGTATCCTTTGTTACGATTTAATATTCTTGATTCGAAAAGGAAAGTTAGTTTTGCGTTTTATTCATAGTCCTATTATGTTGTATAAAGATTACATCTTTTAAATTATTTATACAATCAGTACTTTGTAATACCACGCCTTGCTAAGGATGTGGTGATCATCTTTATAACGAAGACAGAAAAAAAATGTTATTGTTTATGAATTAAAAAAGTATCAACTTAGTAGGTAGCTGCGTGAGTAGTGGAATTTCCATGACTGCTGTACATAAGCATGTTATGTTGCCTGGTTTTTGACAGTGTTTGTTTGTAGAAGTTTTATATTGTACCTAATCGTTTTTTTATGCTATGTAATATAAATACTCGCCTGAGTCTCGTATTTTAATCATGGAAAAGTTATATGTTGTGCAACTTTTTATGCACTTTGCTAATTAAATTTCTGCAAATTCAATTTCTTTTTCAACTCTACAACTTTTTAGGATCTTGATAGGTACACGTATTTTTATCTATAACTTTGTAATAAGAGGAGTAATCTAAAACTTCCATTGATTTTAAATTTATCAAATAGTTTGAAAGTGCATCATTGATCATTGACATAATCCATTGTTTTTAAAACCTCTGTTATTGAACAAGGCACTAGCATTAAAACATACAGCCTAAGTAAAAACTACTTTGGATTTCATATCTCTGGAGCACATGCTGTGACTAAAAGTGTGCAAAGGAAACTGGCAGACAGCCAATCCTTTGTAAATGGTAAATTTAAATGAGTGAATAATATGTCAATTATGTTTTTACTCCAAATACATATATGCTACAGTGTGACACAAGTTTAAATACAAGTTCCATGCGCTTTGTTTGTTAATCGTTTTCCTTTTATTTTACAATCAAGGAGTATAGTGAAATTAACATCTGGCCAGACATAGATGCACACAAATGCACACATGCTGCCGCCTGCATAGAGCCCTGTTGACATTTAAAACCATTTTCTTTGTAAAATTTTGGTTGAATTACATATTCTATGTACATTCTGAAGGACACTTAACCAGCAATTTTTTCATGCAAACATATTTCTGAAGATCAAAACAATTTCAAAGGAGTAGGGAAAACAAGCAAAAAAATATCATGTTGTTATTTTTTTTTTGTTGTCAAAAGTATGTTTTACAAAAAAAAAAAACCAGAATATATGTTGATAATGTTTTAAATCTGGTTAAAAAATGTATCTGTAATAAATATATTTATTTTTCAAGTCTATTAACCTACCCATTACTGAGGAGTAGGCTTCAGAATAATTTATAGATGCTAATTTTTGGCTGTATGGCTTGTTGGCACCTTATTTGATATACTTAGACTGCTTGCATACATAAATAATTTATTTTTTTAAATTTTAGATGTATTTTCAGCCCATAATTTTTGATTGCACAAACAGAATAGTATAATGATTTTGTAGCTACTTTAAAAATAAGAATTTATAACTAAGTCAAATTTTAAAAACAATAGTACAATAATAATAGCCTTATTATTCTGAATTAATTCTCTTTCATTCTTATCTTTTTCTTCTTTTTTATAGTATCTCTTAACTCAGTATGCCCTCTAGTAAAGACCTCCTCTAGTTGTTTTCACTGTACTTAATGATAAGTCACTCTCCTTCAGTTGAGAGTTTCAACTCACCCTTGCATCTCAACAATTGTTTTTTATAAAAAACAATATATCCATACAAAAACGTAAAAACAAAAACCAGGAAAAAATAGGTTTCATTAATTTTGATTAAAAACTCTATAGTCATTTGAATTTAGCATTCTACTTTTAAATGAATACACTCATACCAACATAACATAACAAACTTGTAGAAAAAAAAACGGTAACATTTCATTTCAATGGAATTGCTTTGAACAATAATCAATTACTTAGTCAGAATATGCTATTGTATTCCATTTTGTTTACATTAACTAATGAGAGTTATTACATAGATCTGATAATTAACCATTAATGCCTCATTTGTTGAGTTATTACTCTTATTTGAATCTCATTAAGTCTTAGATTGAATTGAAGGTATAAATTAACTAATGATTATTATACTTACACTAATTTGAAAGCTTAAAGTTTCACTTTACAAAATTCTTAAAATGTGTCACAGGATGATTATTGCAGAACATGTTTTTTTTTTTTTTTTTTTTTTTAATTCTTACCATTAAATTAAATAGAACTCAATATTAATTCATACAATAGATAATGTCAAATACAAAAAACTCATTAAAATTAAATATTTAATACAACTTGACACTGGCGGATGCACAAGAGTGCCAGCCATAATCTCCTGTTGATGGATTGGAGAAAAAAAAAAAAAAATTAATAATAATAATTCTTCATCTTTTCGTTAGTAATGTTATTAAGACGAAAGATGCGTCTTGTTTTTCATAAAAATCATTAAAATTATTACTCCTGTAGAATGTAATTGCATCATTTATTTACTTATGCTTAGTTATATTTTGATGTTTCAACCTTAGATTATACACCGTTAAATTTTGGTCGTTTTAATCCCGCGGAGGGTCGATTCGGTACACGAAACCCTATCGATTTGTAAAGATAAAAATTAAAAATGAAGTACTTTTTTTTTAAACTCGAATTAATTTACGCATGTACGAAATTGATTTCTTTGAGTAGACGTCAGCTGATTGAGGCCAATGAACTGTAGGTAGACAGTACGCAACGACCGACAACTACCTACAAGGTCATTGACTCGTATATTAATTAGAGTTTTTGAAAAAAGTACTTTATTTTTTAATTTAATCTTTATAAATCGATAGTGTTTCATGTAACGAATCGACCCTCCGCGGGATTAAAACGACCAAAATTTATTGGTGTATAAACCTGTTGAATACCGTAATTAGAGACACAATAGAAAGACAATAGGTGTGCGGATGCCGGCGTCCTCTCGGGGAATAATGAATTAATCAAAACAACACAAGATAGGTCTCGCCTCTAGCGCGTGGAAATTTTGTTTAGGTATATGGCACGATTTCACATCGGTCGCGAAGATCACACACATTTGACGGATAACGCTATTTCACTCGCACGACAGCAACGACTCCTAACTCTGTCCTTGTCTATCATGAGGACACTGATCATAAACTTGCGAGTTTCGAATCCAAGTTTTCTGATTGCGATGTTAGCGCCTAAAGTTGCTTACCTTGTCCTCCGCAAATGTCCTTAACATACAAGTATTTATTGTAACGCGTGCAATACGCACGCGAATCGCGTTTTATTTATTGTTTTTTCTGCATGCCGAGCAAATCCCCATGCGTGATGAAATCCGTGTGATATTAAAAACACGCTTATTATACAAAATTACACCAATTTTACATAAAAATAATATAAATATTAAAACAGCTACTGAACTTATGCCACTTAAAGTTATGCATAAGTTACTTATGTCGGAAAAAACCCGCCAAATAGACGCTTGCAAAGTTTTCAATCATAAATATTGGTTATTGGTATAGTGTTTCATGTACCGGATCGACCCTCCACGGGATTAAAACGATCAAAATTTAACTGTATTACTACATCATCATTTTCCTGGCCTTGTCTTATGCTTTTTAGGGCCGAAGCAACACGTCTTTTACCTCCACTCTATCTTGTCACACGTCACGCTATCACTAACTCCGTTGTCTTTCATATCACTCCTCACAAAATCCTTCATCTTTTCTTTGGCCTCCATCCATCCACATGTATATTCATAATCTAAGTAAAACGAGCTAAGAAGATCATTGATAATGATGCACTTGTTGAGTCGAAGCTCCAAAGTCTTGGGCATCAACGCGGAGTTGCTCGCCTGACGGTTTTCTATCGTTTACATTGCGGGGAGTGTGCGTTGGAATTACACAATTGAATTCCGGCAAGTCCGTTTCATCATCGGATCACTAGATGTACGGCGATGCGCCATAGGTACATGGTGGATTTCCCACCCATACGTACAAAGCGTACTCTCAAAAGTACATTTATTGTGCGCACAGCTAAAGAATGGAATTCGGAGTCTGTGTTTCCTGATAGCTACAACTTAGGAGTCTTTAAGTCAAGAGTGAATAGGTTACTTCTAGGCAAGCGTGCTCCATCGTCGGCCACGTCATCGCTTACCATCAGGGGAGATAGTGGTCAAACGCGAGCCTATGAATAATAAAAAATAAAATAATCTGTACTTGTAAAATGCTTTGTCGTGAACCACTGACCATTATCTCACCTGATGAAAAGCGACGATGCGGTCGACGATGGAGCACGCTTGCCTAGAAGTAAACTGTTCACTCTTCACTTAAAGACCCCTAGGTTATAGCTATCGGGAACCACAGACTCCGGCAGGGCATTACACTCTTTAGCTGTACGTACAATGAATGTGTTCCCAAAATGTTGTGTTCGTATTACGTAGGCATCCGATAAGAAAGGATTTTTTTTTAAATTGTACCTCTAAGGGGGTGAAAAAGGAGGGGAAAGTTTGTAGAAAACACTTAAAAAACACATACACCATTAGTTTTAACTAACGATGTATGCCGAAACACGTGCCTAGTATTTTTGTGTAAAGAATCTAGTACAAAATTTCATAACTGTACCATGAAAGATCATTAAGGTATAAGCTTGTTATGCTACCTGGTTGCACACAAATACACGGTCACCATGCCATCCGGGTGACTGGGGGTGACCCAGCTGTGCGCTGTTGCCTAATGCCCGCTATGTACTGCCGTGACCTTTTTTAAAATATTTTTGGGGAATAATATAATATGGAATAAAAATTATTGGATTCGATTTTGAACAAACTATATTCAGGTTTCGGATAATACCTACTAAAAATAATGCTGTGCATATCTAATACTTTATAGTATGTGATAAAAAAATAATGTAAAGTCTGTGAGATAGGCTATTGTCCGAATGAAATGTTTTGAGAGCAAACCTGTAACACAAGTTTTTTTTTTTTGCTGTAGTTACTTAATATGGTACTGGCAAAATAGTGATGTGGCGGTAATATCGATAGGTTTTTTATTTCATGATGGCTGCGTTCAGTTATACTGGACGCCCGCCGACCTGAATGCCGTCGGGAGAATGACAGACAGGCAGATTGTAATTCCTTATAAGATTCTTACTTAGGTTTTGAAATGTAAAGACCCGGAGGTCGTGGGTTCGATTCCCGCCCGAGACAAATGTTTGAGTAATGAGCACGATCATTTTTTCTGTGTGGAAATATAAGTATAAGTATGTTTATCAGTTGTCTAGTACTCATAATACAAGCTCTGCTTAGCTTGGGACTAGACGGCATTGTGTGATAGTTGTGGAAAAATCTCTGCCGGTGTCTGTATTTCCTGATAGCTACAACCTGTCCTAGATTGTGTTCTTAAGTCTATATTGAATAGATTACTTCTAGACAAGCATTTGTTGTGAGAAAACCCCACTGAAATTTTTATTTTATTCTATTTTTAGTGTTTATTGTTATAGCGGCAACAGAAATACATCATCTGTGAAAATTACAACTGTCTAGCTATCACAGTTCTTGAGATATAGCCTGGTGACTGACAGACGGACAGTTAAGTCTTAGTAATAGGGTCTAGTAAGTCTTAGTCTGTGTACTAGACAACTGATAAACATACTTATATATTTCTAAACACATACATATTATAGATAAATTACACCCAGACACAGAACAAATGATCGTGCTCATCACACAAACATTTGTCCTGGGTGGGAATCGAATCCATGACCTCCGGCATAGCAATCAGGGCCACTAACCACTAGACCCAACAGGTCAGTCAATCGACAATTCGATCGAACATTAGATACTGAATCCTAAAAAGGAGATTGGCTACCGTGACCGTAATGACAGTGAGTTAGGGATTATGACTCTCCACTATTTATTCAGTATACATTACACAAGGCGACTGTTCCAATTGAAATGACGTCATATCGATATGATCTCTGTCGCAACACTAAGGAAGTGTACTGTTGTTTTTATATGCTTCACTTTTCCACGCACAAATATCTACCTTATCTCCTGTACATACAATTCAAGTTTGCATAACTTTGTTAAGCGGTGAACGAGTAAGGTTAATGGAATCTAAATCGTATTGTGTTTGCAATAGGGTTGACTTTGCCGTGTGTGAAGTGTTATAGCAAAGTTTATTTACCTTTAGTTAAACAAAAGAGTATGTGGAGTACTATTACAATATTGCCAAGTTGATTACTTGAGTCGGTTTTATAGAAAAAATAGAAGCAATTTTTTTTTTTATCTTGGCCTGTCTATATTACCACGGGTCTTTTATAAGGTTCCGTACCTTAAAAAGAAAAAATGGAACCCTTATAGGTTCAGTTTGTTGTCCGACTGTCTGTCTGTCAAGACCCTTTATCTCGGGAACGCGTGGAGATATCGAGTTGAAATTTAAACCATACACTTAAGTCTGTGGTCCCTTGAAGCTGAGAAAAAATCAAATTTCTAAGTTAACGGAAAAAATAGATATGGCCGTTTATGTCGCAAAAAACGTGTATTTCGACACTCTTAAGGGAATCAAAGTTCATAGGGTACTTCCCGTAGACCTAGAATCCTGAAATTTAGCATGAAACAAGGTCTTATAGCACAGGTATAGGAAAACATCTGAAAATTGTTTTGTAGTTACATTCGGAAATTTCACGCCGTCTGTACCTCTACCATGAGTTTTAAGCAATAGTATTCGTCGCTACTCGATATCGACGCCGTAAATATTTTGTATGGCAAATTTTGCAGCGCCTCTAGCGGTCACTTGCAGAACCAAAATTTGCCATACAAAATATTTACGGCGTCGATATCGAGTAGCGACGAATACTATTGCTTAAAACTCATGGTAGAGGTACTGATCGACACTTTGCGTGACCAGAGGGCTGGCTCGTTCTTTGCCTAAAGAATTAGCATTGCCATTCAATGAGGCAATGCATCCAGTCTTCTGGGAACATTTCCGGATAACAGCGATGTGGAGGAGTACTTCGACGCCTGAGTGTACTGTGTTTTTGTATTATATATTTTTTATACTAAAACCATAGGTAGGTTTTAGTATAAATAATTTAGTTAATATTTAAGGTTTTGTACATGTGTAGATAAAATTTAAAAAGTTATTTATGTATTTTAATCACTAATAAACATAAAAATAGTTTGTTTACTAAAAGTTACATTAGATAAAAAAACTTTTTTGGATTCGGAAAAATCGTCGAGACTCGGTTCGGAAATTGAACTGTATGTACAGGATTCTAGGTCAACGGGAAGTACCCTATGAATTTTGATTCCCTTGAGAGTGTCGAAATACACGATTTTTGCGAAATAAACGGCCGTATCTATTTTTTTTTGTTAACTTAGAACTTTGATTTTTTCACAGCTTCAAGGGACCGAACACCTGAGTATATGGTTTTAATTTCAACTGGATACCTCCACGCGTTCCTGAGATAAAGGGTCTTGACAGACAAACAACAAACTGATCCTATAAGGGCTCCCATTGTTTCCTTTTGAGTTACGGTACCCTAAATACTCTACTTTTTTTTTATCGATTATCGATACTTTCTTTTTCATATAGTGTTCCAAACTCTAGCTGGCAATAAGTGTCAATTGAAAAGCCACAACAACAAACATTTCTATTGCGTGACGTCACGTCGCCGTCGGCGCCGTTGATTGACTAAAATTGTACCTATATCCGGCCTCAGCGGGTCACTGAGTGGACTTCATTGAATTGTACTGTAACAAAGATATCATCAGCTTTTTATTGTTCCTACTACTGGGACACAGGCCTCCTCTCTGAGAGAGGGAATGGGTAATCCACCACGCAGGCCCAGTGCGGGTTGGTGAATGTCACATGTCTTTGAATTTTTGGTTCTAGGACACGCCGGTTTCCTCACGATGTTTTCCTTCACCGTTTTGAGAGCAGTGGTGATGAATTAAATTACACAAAGTAATGCGCCTGGCTGGATTTGAACTGGGGTCGTTACGATTCGGTCACCACTGCTCTGGCTCGGCCACAAAGATATAAGGCCTATTAAAATTGTTAGCGCCGAAACACATAACCGCGTTGTGTTGCTGCAACGCTAAAATCGGCAGTGCCTGCACTAGTGGTGAAAAGCGGCAGGCGTCACTGCAAATTATAGCGTTGCGGCGACGCAACCCGGCTATGTGCTTCGGCCCTTAGGCTTAGCACGCACTGCGATTAAACGCAAGCGGTTTAGGAAAAGCTGAAAACGCAAAAACCACATGTGACTTCGTAAAATCAATGACAGAAAAAATCGCTAATGCGTGCCCTTGTATAGAAATTCATGTGTTACATTTTTTTGCGGTTTCAGACCTGCGGTAAAACAGGCGGTAACATATGGCTTTCTATACAAGCGATTTTATTAGCGATTTTTTTCATTGACTGATTTTAAGCCGCAGTGCGTGTTGACATGCGGTTTTGCGTTTTCAGCTATTCCTAAACCGTTTGCGTTTAATCGCAGTGATGCTAAGCCTTACTGAGTTGTTTCGCCTATTGTCCACCGACGCGTAGACGTGGTCTTTTTTTTTTTGTTGGTGGGTAAAATCTTCCAATGACATCTCCCGCCCTTGGGCGGAACGGGAGATAGTGTCAGACTCTTACTGACTAAAAACCCACCCCGTTCCTTCGTTGCCATAGATATCAGGGCCGAGCTTTCCTTTCAAAGCAAACCCTTGGCCCTTGTAGGCTTCGACCCTGCCTGCCTGCAGTTAGCAGGCTGGGTCTCTACGTTTGCTGACAACTCCTTGAGGCGCGCGGGAACAGTGCGCGCCGTCGACGTCCTGGGCTTGGTCCGGATGGTTACCGGACGATCGGACAGCGAGCTACCCATAGCTCGCCGTCCGCAAGCCCGACGCGTAGACGTGGTCTGCGGTCCCTTGAAGCTGAGAAAAATTAAACTTATGGATCAAAGACAGACAGACGGACAACAAAGTGATCCTATAGGGTTTTTTTTTATGGTAGATAAAATCATACAATGACACATCTCGCCCTTGGCCGGAGCGAGAAATAGTGTCAGACTCTTACTGACTAAAAACCTATCCCGTTCCTTCGTTGCCTATCGTACCAGGGACGAGTCTTCTTTTCAGAAGCTGACCCATGACCCCAGCAGGCTTCGACCCTGCCTGCAGCTAGCAGGCTGGGCCTCTACGGTTTGCTGACAGTTCCTTGAGGTGCGCGGGCACAGTACGCGCCGTCAACGACTTGGGATCCTATAAGGGTTAAGTGTTTTCCTTTTGAGATATGGAACCCTAATAAACTGACACTACTTCCCGCTCCGCCCAAGGGCGGGAGATGTCATTGGATGATTTTACCTACCATAAAAAAAAAATGCCGCTCATTGTCAGCGGCCGACAATACGTTTGGTCTCGACAACGCCTTATAATTAGTAGAGTCCACTTTAGACTGTGTTTTGAACTCTCTCGTGACAAATTGTCCGTGGCGCGAACAATACAATATTGTTAGTCTACAACAACATGTTGATTCATTGGTGACTGCTGCCTCATGCATGACCTATTGTGAGTGTATCTTCTTAAGATTAATATGTTAGTGATGATGGAAACCTTATCCTCAGTAAGGATGTTGACATGAATCTAAAAATATATGTCCTTAGCCTCTGCCAGCCGCATCACCCTCTTGAAAATAGATTTTTCCATACAAACTTCAACTCCCGTTTTACCCCCTTAGGGGTTTTTTTTTTTTTTTTTTTTTGTGGTAGGTAAAAATCATCCAATGACGAATCCCGCCCTTGGGCGGGGCGGGAAACAGTGTCAGACTTTTACTGACTAAAAAACCTACCTTTCCATTCCTTGCCTTTATCCTGGGGCCTTTGGTGACAGTCTCACATAACCTTTGGCCCCAGTAGGCTTCGGCCCTGCTGGACCCCTACAGTATGCTGACAACTCCTTGAGGCGCGCGGGAACGGTGCGCGCCGTAGACGACCTGAGCTCGGACCGGTCTGTTACCGGACGGACGGACAGCGAGCTACCCATTGCCCACCGTCCGCGAGCCCGCGCCTACGGTGGCCGGAAATTGGGATCGGAAACCCGGCGGCGGCGTGTCCGCCTTTGCCTAAGGCGGTCGGCCTCCTCCTTTACTAGCATTACTGCTTCGCAGAAGGAGGCGACCGCCTGCCACTCCTCCTCGCTCCGGAGCATGGCTTGAACCAAGCCCCGGCGCGAGAGATCGCCGCCGACCCCCTTAGGGGTAGAGTTTCGTAAAATCCTTTCTTAGCAGATGTCTACACCCTATAAGGAACCTACCTGCCAAATTTTAAGTTTGTAGGTGTTATAGTTTCTGAGATTTGGTGATTAATCAGTGAGTGGTATTTCGCTTTTATATTTAAAGAAGAATGGCAACGTAGTTTGGGGGGTTTTCCATCCACCGTAGGCTTGGGGTTGTGGACGACGAGCATAGGTAACTCGCCGTCCGATAACCGTTCGTACCGAGCCCAAGTCGTCGACGGCGCGTACTGTTCCACGCGCCTCAAGGAGTTGTCAGCAAACCGTAGGGGCCCAACAGGGCCGAAGTCTACTGGGGCCAAGGGTCTGTTTCTGAAATGAAGGCTATATTTGTATATTTTGTTGTTTAATTTATAAATCCAAATTCCTAAATAGTCATTTAGTGAACACCAAGTCGCGGTCGACAGTCAGGGTTCAGTTTTATTCCCGAACGCAGCGAGGGATTTTGATTAATTAACTCCCGAGCACTGCGAAGGAATTAATTGTTTTAATGGCATTGTACCGCTTTACGAGTCTGATGCGAACGAAGTCGCGGATACTAACTAGTAATATAAATAAACTTCTTTACTGTTCAATATTCATGAGTATACAAAATGGCTTCCGTTTAAACTGATAGATTTATTGTTGAAAAACAACTTTGTTTGTTATTTCAAACTTATTAGTTGGCTATTTATTATGTAAATCATAGAATCATAGTTTTGTAGTAGAGAGGTTGTTAATTTAACGAAGATAAATCTAACAAAAAATACTGTCAAGTGCGAGTCGGGCTCACGTACCGGTTCCATACAAAACCTATGTTAGTTTCGATTCAAAAATCTAGTCTCGAATATTTTTAACAAATAGCAGTTAATGAAACTTCACATACCACGACCCTGTAACTCATTGGATTAATTACCACTTCAAAAAAAAAAAATTGTTTTATCGTATGCCCCGATTTTAAACCGATCGGACCTATACCATGATTTTTAATTAGACGAACCAAAGTGACAGCAGTGGACAATGCCCAACTGTCAAATAACAATGCTCAACTGTCAAACAACCATTGTTATAGCTGTCACTTTAGTCCATCTAATAAAAAATCACAGTATAGGGGCTTACTTTTGAGTTTAATTCCGATCGGTCGACATTGAAATTGTAACGTTTCGTACTCTTGAATTCGATTCTAGCGCCAAATTGGTTTAAAATTGCCCGACCACACGCCCAAAGAGTAAGCCCTGGCGTGGTGACTCTAGCGGCGACATTCAGCCAAGGCTAAGGTCGCCACGCATCAACCAAAATTCAATTGAAAGACGTTCACTGCTCGACATATGCCTACCCCAAGTGTCACCACAACGAACGGTAGGCGGTCGCCTCCTTCTGCGAAGCAGTAATGCTAGCAAAGGAGGAGGCCGACCGAATCAGGCAGAGGCAACGGGGCGCTCGCCCCAGCCGCCGCCGGGATTCCGATCCCGATTTCCGGCCACCGTAGGCGCGGGCTTGCGGACGGTGTGCAATGGGTAGCACGCTGTCCGATTGTCTGGTAACCGACCGGACCGAGCCCAAGTCGTCGACGGCGCGTTCTGTTCCCGCGCGCCTCAAGGAGCTGTCAGCATACCGAAGAGGCCCAGCCTGCTAACTGCAGGCAGGCAGGGTCGAAGCCTGCTGGGGTCAAGGGCCGTTTTCTGAGAGGAAGGCTCAGCCCCGGCACTATAGGCAACGAAGGAACGGGGTAGGTTTTTAGTCAGTAAGAGTCTGACACTACTTCCCGCTCCACCCAAGGGCGGGATTTGTCATTGGATGATTTTACCTAGCATAAAAAAAAAAAAAAAAAAACCACAACGAACGGTGAATACTCAATACTTCAGCCTGCTAACTGCAGGCAGGCAGGGTCGAAGCCTGCTGGAGTCAAGGGCCGTTTTCTGAGAGGAAGGCTCAACCCCGGCACTATAGGCAACGAAGGACTATAGGTTTTTAGTCAGTAAGAGTCTGACACTACTTCCTGCTCCACCCAAGGGCGGGATTTGTCATTGGATGATTTTACCTAACATAAAAAAAAAATACTCAATACTTTATTGCATTCCAATTGCATATTGGTATTCATTTGTCCTGACGCGGCGCATCCACTCTGCCCACTGTCACTTATTTTAGCGATTCTTCTTGCTATATCGGCAACCTTGCTTTTTCTGCGGATATCTTCATTTCTGATGCGATCACGCAAGGAAACTCCGAGTTTGCTAATGAGGCCCTTTGTAAGTTCTCGATTACGGAGACGCGGTGCGTTGCGCGGCGCGTCGGGCGGTCCGTCGTACATTGCCATAATGTTTGTGTTTGCGCGAGCGATGACGCGGCCCGCTGCTGCAATGTACGACGAACGCCCAACGCGCCGCGTCTCCGTAAACACGGCCTTATTGATCTTATTTCAGTAGTATATGTTACCACATTATAATACTTGTACCACAAAATACGTACAGAAGTCAGTATTGTATATGTACTTAACTTTTTATACTTACGCTCGGCGGTCGCTAGAATAAACTATGTGATCTAGCACTGGTTTAGCACGGTTTAGTAGTCACGTACAAGATATCGTGTCCGTGAGCGCTGTCTATGTGTGTGTTGCTCAAGCGCGAGACGTATGTAGATTGCCTTCTGTACTATCTCTCTTTTGTACTCTTACACTGTTCAATATTATGAACGCCCTGTTCCGCATCACGCATATCAATTCACAATGGACCACGCATTCGTATGATCATACGATGACTCACCAGTGGTCTCGCCATTATTATCAGCTAGTAGGCACACACCCACTGTCTGATATTATAGTACGCCGTAGTTGATATGCGACGAGCACTCATTATGATAAGAATGGTGTTATTTTCATTATTTTGTGCTATATTGCCGTGTGAGGTATCACGCTTCCAAATACGATAGCGTTTCTCAGAACGAATATCAATACAGATAAGGGCACTTTGTGGTGCCTACCCCTACTTCAGTTAGGGCTTTATTACAATAACGGTTTGCGAGCGGCTGCGGGCCGGGGCGGCCGCGCAGCAAATGCGTCGCATACACGCTACGACTGTTAAGCGTAGACGTCGCGGACGCTTGGCAAAATACGCAACGTTTTTGTCGCTTGTTTGTAGCAAGTTAACGACGTACAATACATAGTAACAAAATGGATTCCGATAAGGAGAATGCGGAGATGAAAACGAAAGCATCGATGAATTTGAATCTCGTTGCGCGTTCGCAACAAATTCGCTGCGCATAGGCGGCGTATTCGTTGTGCACCCGCTCCGCTCTGAGGACGCTCGCAACCGCAACCCGCTAGTATGATAAGGCCCTTAGGCTCATGCTCTGGAAATGTCTTAGAATGACGATCAATAAATGTTAGGGTACTTTGTGGTGCCTACCCGCACTCCCTCAAAATGTGCATGTAACAAGAGCAATGTAAAATGTGAGCAATATATCTATTGCTACCAAGTAGCACACACCCATTATACTCGTATGACTGATATTATTGAATATCGTAGTTGATAGGCGCTGAGCAATAATTATGATAAGAGTGGTGTTATTTTGTGCCGCATAACCGTGTAAGGTATCAAGCTTCGCAACTTCTAGAGTCCTTATGTGTTTTGCAAAACAGCATAGCATCAGCCTTATAATGTTCCCACTGCTGGGACTGAGACCTCCTCTCGAGATGAGGAAATGGGCCGTAATCCACCACGGGGGCCCAGTGCGGGTTGGCGGATGTCACACAAAGTAATGCGCCTAGCTGGGTTTGAAAGCTGCTAAGTAGTACGGTTAAAATATATTGGCCAAAATTTATTTGGGTAAAGAGAAATATGTAAAAAAAAAATATTTTTTTTTAATATACCTACACATGTACGAAATTAATTTCTTTAAGTAAACGAGTCAGTGACCTTGTAGGTAGTTGTCGGTCGTTGCGTACTAACTAGGTACCTACAGGTCATTGAACTCGCCCAGCTGGCATTTACTTAAAGAAATTAATTTCGAGTCTAAAAAAAAGTACTTTACTAAAGGTCTGGTGGTCCCTAAAAATTGCTCTTCTAAGTCCCCTATTTAATTGCTCTGTCTGCCATTACTTCCTTACCATAAAATGTTTATTACCATTAATGGTTTTATTCTCTACTTGAACATCTTAGTTGTGAACGAGGCATCGTAACCGATACAAGTAAACACGAACTAGGTCACAATAGTTAAAGATGATAGCGTCGTAACAGTCAATTTTACCCAATTGACTTGTTGCTTACGTTTCATTTTGTTTTACAATGCTTGGAGGCTTCTATTTTTCTTCTGTTTCAAAATGTCGTACTTCATTGTTATGGATACTTTCATAGCTTTGACAATATTGAAAACTTTGATTTGAACGCAAGGTACAAGTGAAAGTAACAGGTAGGTTTTAGTCAGTGAAGTCTGAAACGCCCTCTCTCCATCCTAGATTGCGGACAATTTCCGGTAAAATTGAGCTGAGAAATTTATTGTAGGTTTGCAACTAGAGTTGCATATATTTTGTACGCACCTTCCTTGAGTCATAGGGCAATGGAAGAAAGTTCTTCGCTATCTAGCAAGTCGATCAGTTCAAGAAGATGATAGCCTATATATATAAAACGGGGTGTTTATCAGGGCGACAGTTTGGGCCCGTTTTTGGGTCTATTTAGTCTATGCATAGATTTAAGCATACATAGGGACAGACAGCGGGAAGCGACTTTATTTTATATTATGTAGTGAAGACGAGGCGGTATGCTCTAAGACTTTAGCCTGCCCAAATAGAGCGAAGAAAAAAAATAAAATATCAGATTGGTCACATGACTATTTAAGCCTTATCATGTTTCCCAGTAATGTTGCCAGCCGGAAATATAATTGAACTGAACATCATACAAATACTCGTAATAGACATTTGCAAACATCTAATGTTTGTCGACCTCATTGTGCCTTGATAAGGGGTGACGTCATTGGCAATAAAATTATATATACTTTGGAAAGCGTTCTTTACTGTAATGTGTTTTGAATATTCATTTTCGCACGTGACGACTGTTATGGTTTTGTGATCTTTCTAGCTTCTGCCAGCGGCATTGTCTGCGTGAATGTTGGTTAGTGGACGTGAAGTCGAAATCCTTGACAGATAAAAAGTAGCCTACGGCTATCTTAGGATAGGGTTGCTAACCGTACTCTAAAATAGAGTATTGTACTGTGGTGGTTGGAGGCGTAAATCAAAGATCTTCTATGATATATTAAAATATTATCTTGTTATTCGAAACTTATTACTATAAAAATATTAAATTCAATTCTTCTTTTTCATGACAGTTTATCACAAATCTATTTCAAATCCTAACTTCTTTTTTAAGTAAATAAGTAAAACTTAAAGTTTTTATAACCTGCCAGTTTGCACTTTATCTGCATGTGACCTGTTTGGATGCCACATTACTCTATACCATAGGTTTTTTTTTATGGTAGGTAAAATCATCCAATGACAAATCCCGCCCTTAGGCGGAGCGCGAAATAGTGTCAGACTCTTACTGACTAAAAACCTACCCTGTTCCTTCCCTGCCTTGGTTCCAGGGCCCTGGTATGCATTTTCATACCTTCCCAGAGCCCCAGACTAGGCCTTGACCCTACTGGGCCCCTACTGTTTGCAGACAACTCCTTGAGGCGCACGGGAACAGTGCGCGCCGTAAACGACTTGGGCTCGATCCATTCGCTTACCGGACGATCGGACAGCGTGCTGCCCATTGCACGCCGTCCGCAAGCCCGCGCCTACAGTGGCCGGCTATACCATAGGTGGATTTTACAACCCTATAACATTAAAAGAAGACACTAAAATACACATATGTGGTGTATACGTATACCTATTATAGTAGCCAAAGAAAAGTCTTCTATTTTTTTCATGAATGTGAAGTGGCCTTAAGAGAAGAACAGGCTTCATTGAAATTTATGTAAGCTCAAAGTTAGACTGTTGGAAGTCGTACAATTCTTTTAAAAACAATGAAAAATTGTTATGTGTTGCAAAAAGTACCAAAAATTACCCTTAAGGAATCTTCTTTATAAATGAATAGCTGTTCGTTAGTCTCGCTAAAACTCGAGAACTGCTGGGCCGATTTGTCCAATTTTGATCTTGATATATTCGTGGTACTTTATGGAATGTTTCAGCGATGAGACTAAGGAAAAATTCACGAAAAAATAATTTGTTATCACAATATTCATAGACTATTAGAAGTACGCCGGGGTCAGCTAGTTTTAAATTAAAAAATACTCTTTTTTACACGTACGTATTTTTTACTCTATTTCTTCTAATAAAATTTGGCAACCCTATGCTAGGGGTATGGCTCATACTACTTGCTGCAGCAACAGTACATGACCTTGTTACGTCACGTCGCTTCTCGATCACATTTTCCTCAAATGCTTTGCATATACAACTAGTGTGTAAGTACCACGTGATAACATTCAATGTTGGTATCATGTGAGCTCAATATTTTTGTTTGTGTTGAATTGTTAACGTACCTAAATGTTCTGAGAATATAGCGTAAAAAGTGGCAAAACACTTCAAGGTCACGTTTAAGGAAATCAATAAAATCTTTTTTTTTTTGCCATGTGTAACATCTAATGACTTCTCATGCTCTAGGTGGACCGAGAGGGCATGTCAGACTTTCCTAGGGTGACCACGGGTTACCCTAGTAGTCATCGACCCTGCTAAGCCCCTACCGTTTTGCGGGCCATCTTTTTGAGGCGCGCGTGGTAAAACTAAGTACAGATGAAGTTTTAGGAATTAAAAGTCTGACACGGCCTCCAGCTCCACCGTAGGCGCGGGCTTGCGGACGGCGTGCAATGGGTAGCACGCTGTCCGATCGTCCGGTAACCGACCGGACCGAGCCCAAGTCGTAGACGGCGCGTTCTGTTCCCGCGCGCCTCAAGGAGCTGTCAGCAAACCGTAGAGGCCCAGCCTGCTAACTGCAGGCAGGCAGGGTCGAAGCCTGCTGGGGTCGAGGGCCGTTTTCTGAGAGGAAGGCTCAGCCCCGGCACTATAGGCAACGAAAGAACGTGGTAGGTTTTTAGTCAGGAAGAGTCTGACACTACTTCCCGCTCCGCCCAAGGGCGGGATTTGTTATTGGATGATTTTATCTACCATAAAGTTATGAAAGTTTTTTTTTTATAATGAATAGTGTGTGTGGCGTTTGACCACTATCCAGCCCCGGATCTTCAATTTTTTTTAGGCGGGGCAAAATCTGAAAAATGCCGCCCCCGCCCACTTATATTTATTTTTACCTTTATCATCCATATAATTTTAGCTATCAGATGTCCACTAATTGATTGAAATTTGGACATAGCCTACATAGGCCTTCCGGAAATAATGCATCCATCGCTGTTTTTTTTGTGTTAAGCCTATTTATTTACAAATATATAGACATGAACGTGTAGGATATATATTTTATACACCGCACAGGATAGGATTTAAAATAAAAATATGTATAATAAAAATAAAAATCAAATATTATTGCATTTGTGAATTGAAATTACAATTTTACTCTTCGAGCTTTTTGTTCAGCAAATAAATCTATGGCCTTGTCATAATTTAACTCGTGTGCAATTCGATTTTCTATCGCTAAGATTGCAAGACTCGATAAGCGTTCCTGGCTCATAGAAGATCGCAAATAATTTTTAATTATTTTTAGCTTGCTAAAACTTCGCTCGCAGCTTGCGGATGTAGTAGAAGCGTAGAGTAAATTCGCAGCGCAATACAAATATTAGGAATAGCATCCTGCAAATCATGCGCATAGATCTGTTGCAAAAGATAGAAACCGTTAGCCTTTTCTATATCACCAAATAAAAGCGGAGCTTGCTCTTTAAAACTACTCTACGAAGGAAGTAGAATTTTTCTAGTAATTCGTACTTCGTTTCTAGTAAGATTTACTACTTGAAAAGTAAATATTACTCCACATATTAGTAAACAATACTCCTAAATCATAGTAAATCATTTTTAGTATTTTCTACTTCGAATTCGGTAGATTTTACTTCCTCGAGTAGTATCATTTACTCCTACTAGAAGTAATTTTGAGATTATCGACGATTCTTTTTCTTTCGTCAAACATTTTACTTCTTTGACTAGTAAAATACACTCCATCAATGAGTATATTTTACTTCTTGATGGAGTAATTTTTACTCCACCGCCTGGTAGCCTAACTTTATTATTGTTTTATATACATAAAAATGTAAGTCATATTCGATTGTTTCGGATAGCCGAGCGGGCTAAAGCGTCGGTTTAGTTGCGTGCGTTAAGCGATCATACGTTCGAATCTCCCCAATAGAAGAATATTCTTTAGGTCTAAATCAGCGTTTCCCGCAATCTTTAAACTGCGTACACGTAAAATTGGTGTTTAACATATATAAAATCTAATAAAAATATTTTTTTAATTATTCAAATTATTTTTATTAATTAGTTTTAGCCATTACTGTTTTTTCTGTCTACCCATCGAAAGACCCGCTAAACCCTACACATCTTATCTATGGAGTTAATGCTATTATATGTATATAAATATATATATGTATATAATAATTAAATAATTAATTTGGAGTGAATTCTACTTGCTCTATAAGTAAAATTAGTTAAAATTTGGAGTAAATACTACTTCTTGAGAAGTAAAAATTACTCCATACTCTAATATGGTTTACCTCCCAGACTAGTATTATTGTTACCACGGAACAGTAGTAGCTTTTACTCCTAAGAATAGTCATCCATATATTGACCAGGCACTGGAGTAGAAGCTACCACGCTAGAAGTAGAATTTACTCCTCATTTTTCTCCGTGCAAGCGGGCGCGTATTTTGAACTATGCCTATGCGCCTGGCGAGTAATAAATGTTCGTGCAGCACGTCTCACTCCGCGCTCTGAGTATCGGTCGAGTTGATATGGCCATGAAATTTCTGTACTTGTACTATTATTTATTCCGTGGTCAAAGTTAAGTAAATGATGAGTTGTCCATTCGTCTGTAAAGTGTGAATTTGGCCGCCCTCTGAACTTGCCGCCCGGGGCATAGGCCCCGGCTTGCCCCCCCCTAGATCCGGGGCTGCCACTATCTCGCCTGACTTGTAAGCGATGATGTGGCCGACGATGGAGCCTAGAGTAACCTATTCACTCTTGACTTAAAACCCCTAGGTAAACAAAGAATCCGGCATTGAATGATAAAAATTGATGTGTAATAGCTTGTTTAGATAAAATACCCGTAAGATTAAGGGCTGATTTCATTATTCAATATAAAAACTTAGTTCAACTAAACTGAGCTCAGCGTAATCTAGTTTAAAGACCCGTGTCGTAAAAATGGGCGACAACAAAAAAATTGAAACTGAGTTTAGCGTAAACTAGGTTCAATTCATCGCGGTGAAACGCAAAATGAAGCTATAATTTCGATTAGTCGATCAAACTGCGTTTCGTTTGAACGAATCGCGATTAGTTTATTAGTGAATTTGGCTCTAAATGTTACGCTTTTCTCGAAACTCTGTTAGTCAGCTGCAAAAATAATAACATTTCTTGGGAAATTTAACTAAACAACGTCTGTTTATTTATTTAAGACGAACGTCATTTAGTTAAAAGAGTTGTTGAGTAAGAAAATTGGTTATTTTCTTACTCAACAACTCTTTTAACTTGTATTTAACTCTTTTAACTTGTTTTTCACTTGTATTTAATACAGGGCGCTGAATTCTTACAGGATTATATAGAAACAGTCACCGCGGTAAAACAGTCGGACGTCGAGCTACCTATTGCTCGCCACCGGAATTCTGGTAGGTTTTACTCAGTAAAAGTCTAGAGACCAACCGGAACTCCAGCCGATACCGAAAGGCTGGAGTTCCGGTTTCGGCCAAAAATGGGCCGAATGCTAGCGGCTTGACCGAAAGCTAGCGTTTTTGAGCTGACGGTTTTGACAGATACCTAAAAACGAATTACCAGGTCGTTTATGTATGTTTAATAACCTATTGTATGTCCCATTGCTGGGCATGCTGGTTAAATGGGATGTATGTTATATTTAAAAAAAATAATCGACGACCTACCAATCGTTCTATCGATGTACTAGTTTACTAAAATTCAAACTGTATAATTAAGCATAACTATATAGAAATATTGTTAGAAATAACAGTATCGAAATTGACAAAAAATTTCACAGTTTTTCTGTGACACAACATTTTCGGTTACGGTTGCGGACTGAACTGGGAGTTATTATTTCGTTTTCGGCTGCAAATTTTGTTTCGATTGTTCACTATAAAACTGACACTTCCTCCCACTTCATCCAAAACGAAAGCAGTTTGCCATTTATTTTATGATGTTACAATTTAAAACAAAAAACAGATCTATATATATAGGGTGACTGGTAATTAGTGAACGATACACGTGATTGTAGTCATGATAACAAACAACTTTTACTGTGGGACCAAACCTGAAATTGCGTAAAAAAATCTGCAAGTTCAGTACATTTTGGCCAGTGGCGAATATAAATGTACTAATCAGCAAAAGTATCGGTCACTAATTACCAGTCACTCTATATAAAAGCGAAATACCACTCACTGATTAATCAGGAAATCTCAGAAACTATAACATCTACAAACTTAAAATTTGGCAGGTACGTTCCTTATAGAGTGTAGACATCCGCTAAGAACGGATTTTAAGAAACTCCATCCCTAAGGGGTTTAAATGGGTGTTGGAAGTTTGTATAGATAAACCGACATTCACGCGGGCTTAGCCGCTGGCAGAAGCCGAAGTAAACTTGTAAAAATATTTTTATAGATGATGATAAAATGCTTCGCATAATTCCGTATAGTATCTAGTATATTACTATCTAGTATATTAACTATACTCCATATAGTAAGTAGAGCGAGCATGTACGACGCCTCGGGTTTCCTCATAATTGCTCTATTGCGACCTTAAAGACTAGGAATTCAGGTCACTCCTTACTATTTATTTTGTATAAATCTAGCCAGGATTGCTAGGTTAGGTTTACGGCCCAAAAATACTGGTTTCAGCAGGAATTTTGGTTATTGGCAAAAAGTGGGCGATTATTCGGCCGATGACCGAAACTAGCATCTTTTAATAACGTAGGTATACCTCAAGGGCGTCGCCCGCTGATGATCAAAGGGGGAGGGGGGGGGGGCTATTGGAAGTATAGAGAACAAAAAAAATAATTATAAAAGTTTATTTTCTCCACAATAATATAACTCCTAATTGCTAGCCTTATATCTACGGTAACATATAGGATGGGCATTATATTGTGGGAGACTGGTTCCTAAACTAGGTTCTGAAGCTGTAAAGCAAGCCCCCTTGGCCACGCCCATGGTATACCTAAAAACTAACTCATTTGTTCGTCTGATTGATTGTTAAGTAAATTATGAAAAATATAATTATTAATAGCAGTGGGAACATTAAAAGGCTGATGATGATGAAGCATAACTATATCGGATTGTAGTTAAGGATAACTTAATTTTATTTTTTTACTGGTTTTCTTTTATCATTGTAGTCTCTATGAATATCTGTATGAATATTCGAAATTGATCTCGTTGCTGCCTGCTACTCTACTGGTGCGAAACGTAGAAGGCCATAAAGGCCGAATCCAAACCTTCTCAAATCGCGGTCTCCGTTGTATCCTTGGAATCTATTGGTCCGTGATGATATCTAGCGTTGAACTGTTGGAAAATTGTCACGAGGGGCAGATGGACCGTCAGATCTATCATCGTTTCAGTTGAATGTCGTCCGCTTGTTGGATATAGGCCTCTCCTAAGTATCGCCACAACGATCGGTCCTATGCGTCTCGCATTCATCGGATTCCTGAGACCCTCACCAGCCATCGGTCCACCTTGTGGGAGGTCTTTCAATACTGCTTCTTCTGGTACGCGGTCGTCACTCTAGAATCTTACCGCCCTATCTACCATCTGTTCTGCGAGCAATGTCCACAAGCCCCTGCCCACTGCCATTTTAAGTCTGGCTACGTATTTCTTCAGACTATGTCGGTAATATTAGTTCTCCTGCAGATATGTTTGTTCCTGATGCGATCACCCAAGGAAATTCCGTGTAGAAACGTACATTTATCTATTATACGATGGTAGTAATAAAGTTTATTCTATTCTATAGTTGAGTACGTACATGATCTTTTATTAGTAGATTAGAATTATCGCAGTTTAGTCATTCAGAAAGATTAGTCATTATCTAAGTTAATAATGTTAGATGTTATATATATTATATATATTATGCGTAGGGAAGAAAATAGACAAAACAAAACCGACATTGTACCCATAGATTTAAGTTCCTGTGAATTGTTACTATTTTGGTGTACAATAAAGTTTATTCTATTCAACGATTTTTTTTTGCTATGGTGAGAAGTCGTGTAATGACTTCGCTAGCTCTAGGGTGGAGTGGCATGTCAGACTTTTACTGACTAAAATCACACCTATGTCCTTGTCTCTTTGCTTTCTAGGAGTACGGGTTTCCTGTTCAGGAATTCCTCCGTGGCCCTAGCGGGCATCGGCGTCTACGGTTTTGGTGATATCTCTTTGAAGCGCGCGTAGAATACTACACTCCGTCGACTAATAATGTCACACTCTTTATTTGTTGTATTCGTTTCTTCACAATGTTATTCTTTATTTGTATGTATGTCTCTAAGTACAAATTTATTATTGTTCTTTTGTCCTTTCTTTCTGTCTTCTTTTAAGTTGCACCTGCCATGTTATGTCTCTGCACCACCTTAAGGTCGACTGGTAGAAAATACCTAAGGCATTAAGTCCGCCTTTGTACACGGTTTGTGCATAAAGTTTTAAATAAATAAATAAATAATGAGATAAAGATGTGTACAGACTTCGCAGGAGACACCCTGTGCCGGTTATTCGCGGTCACAGTAGGCTCTGGCTTGCGGCCGGAGAATAATAAGTAGCTCGCCACTTGCACTCCTGGATCGCAAGGAGAAATTGAAAGAAGACGGCCAGTAAACCTGTTTCCCGCTTCATCCAGAGGGGCTGACAGAAATTATCCAAAGAAGTGTAAAGATTTTTAGCACGAAGAAAAACGTTAAGCACCCTAAAATTTTTTTTGTGATGTGGATACAATACGCGACATATAAGTTGAACTAAAATGGCGATCGACCTTTTATTCGCAAAAACAGATTTTCGGGTCTCAATAGAATTGTGGCACAGCAGGGTCTGCGCGTAGCCATAGCAACGACCGTTATTTTAGTTCAACTTTTTTGCCGCGTACTATGTCATTACATAACTCCTCTTGCTCTGGGTGGCTGGCAGACATTTACTGACTAGTATCCACCTGTGTTCTTTCAATTTTCCTTTGCAGTCTTGGACTGCGGAATCCCTGGCAGGTATCAGCTCTAGTGGCTATACTTTTTTTAGCCGAAACCAGTATTTTTTGACGAAACCAGTTATTTAGACGTTTGGCCGAAACCAAACCCATCGGTGGGTATCTAATTTTGTTACTATGTCTTCGAATGACATTAAAAATTATTATTTCTTTTTCAGTTGGTAAAAATATCATTAATCGCTAAGTCCATCTTAGCGATAAAAAAACCACTCAGTATTTAATCACGGTATTATTTTATTTTGTATTACACACGGCTATATTTAGCACAAACTATTATGAATTAGGCATTCGGACTCACGTTTGATCACACTGATTTTATAAAGTAGGGATGACGATTCTTCATATGTTTAGGTAATTAACTAAAGGTAAATAATCTTCAGGAGAGGAATCTATGGGAGCAGTGGTGGTCGAGTGGCAACGGCCCGGACGTACGAATTGTAGGTCGCGGGTTCAAACCCAACCAGGCGTATTACTTTGTGTAATTTATTTCATCACCACTGCTCTCAAAACTGGTGGAGGAAAACATCGTGAGGAAGCCGTCATGTCCTAGAACCAAAATATCGAAGACATGTGACATCCACCAACCCGCACTGGGCCCGCGTGGTGGATTACGGCCCATTCCCTCTCCTAGAGAGGAGGCCTGAGTCCCAGCAGTAGGAACATTATAAGGCTGATGCTATGCTAAAAAATCTTCACGTCTTTTATCTAAAAATGTTATTTTAAAATGTTTACACTTAACTATTTACTTAAAACGATGTTAGGTAAATAACTAAATTTATATAATCTTGCAAAAACATATCAAGATTGTTTACGTTTAGTTGACTACCTAAAACGATGGAGTATAGAGAAGATTGTTATTGGGGTTAAGGGTGCGTTAAGGGTGTTAACGAGACCCTATTATTTCGTCTCCGCTTTCCTTCCTTCCTTCCCTATAATTTATTTATTTATTAGTATGCACACAAACAGTACAGAGGCGGACTTAATGCCTAAAGGCATTTTCTACTAGTCAACCTTTGGTTGATGAAGAGACAAATAGTGGTAGATGCAAAATTCCACAACTTTGACACAACGCCATCTAGTCCCAAACTAAGCAGAGCTTGTGGTACAAGTACTAGATAACTGATAAACATACTTATACATCGTTAAATTTTGATCGTGTTCCCGTGGAGGGCCGATTCGGTAGATGAAACACTATCGATTAGTAAAGATGAAATAAAAAAATAAAGTATTTTTTTTTTCTAAAACTCGAATTAATATTAGCATGTACGTAATTTATTTCTTTAAGTAAACGAGTCAATGACCTTATAGGTAGTTGTTGTTCGTTGCGTACTAAGTACCTACAGGTCATTGAACTCGCCCAGCTGACGTTTACTCAAAGACTAATAGGACAGTCATAATTTAGATGAGATTATCAAATCAAATCAAATTTATAATTTAGGTGCGGTTTTCCTGACCGGACGGGATAACCGCAGCAGGCAAATTGTGTCAGTCCATTGATGTACGCGGATTTTTAAAGGGTTTCAGAAATTCTTCTTTCTATTTATGATTTTGGATACATCCAAAACCCGCAAATTGTAGGGGCCCAGCAGGGTCGAAGCCTACTCTGGGGCCATGAGTAAATCTGAAAGTCCAGGGCCCAGTACATCTACCATGAGTTTTATTAAGCAATAGTATTCGTCGCTACTCGATATCGACGCCGTAAATTATTTTGTATTTTGTATGGCAAATTTTGGTTCTGCAAGTGACCGCTAGAGGCGCTGCAAAATTTGATACGAAGGCAACGAAGGAACCCACCCGCCCATTGTGACACCCTATTGATTTTAAGTTCCTAGTGTAATTTTATTTTTGGTGTACAATAACGGTCGGTACATATCTGACGGAAAATGCGTCGCGTATTATCGGTCGCGTAACGCCAGAACAGACAAATAAATATAACTGACTGGCCTGTTGATCTAGTAGTTAGTGGCCCTGACTGCTATGCCAGAGGTCGATTCCCACCCAGGACAAATGTTGTGTGATGAGCACGATCATTTGTTCTGTGTCTGGGTGTTATTTATCTATAATATGTATGTATTTAGAAATATATAAGTATGTTTATCAGCCGTCTGGTACCTATAACACAAGCTCTGCTTAGCTTGGGACTAGACGGTGTTGTGTGCGATAGTTGTGAAATATTATATTATACATATACTAGTCAATAAAACATTCGACTTTTATTTTCATTCAGACTTAACAGATGATATTACTCGATATGCTCAACGCATTTTCCGACAGATATGTACCGGCCCTAAAGAATATATCTATCTATATAATTACGTTTAAAAAAAAAAAAAAAATATAAGTCTTGACCCAATTGAGATTGACTCTCAATCACCTGATATTTTCAAGTATGATTTTCATTGATAAGCACCAAGACTTTTGAGTGCAAAGTAGTTGTAAATTGACAGATAAAGTGAGTCCAAACACCTTGCAATCTTAAGTACCTGATGTCTAATGCTTATTTGATGATAAGCATTATGTGATAAAGTCTTAGTAGGCGTATCAAAGATAATGCCATAGAGGATAGAGACAGATAGTTGTAACTACTTGGAAATAACAGTATTTATGTCTATATAAACTAACTGAGGCAGGTCGGTCGCTTTCTTAACCGACGCGCCGCGCAACGCGGCGTGTCTCCGTAATCGAACACCGAAGCGTATAAACGCTTACGACGTGTATACGACAATAATGTCGTATCCCACAGGGACAACAAGTTTCTCGAGATTTTTGAGTGTTGATAAACGTTTCTGTGCCATGGATCTTAATAAACTTATGCTTATTTGCTATTAAGAAGACATTACTCTATTTTAAATAAGCGACAAAGATAATACTGGTTATATCCATTTAATAAAGCTATGGTATTGGCGCCGCGGTGCACACCGCAAAATTCTGCGTTGCGGCGGGCGGCACTGTCGATTTTAGCGGCGATTCGCCGCAACGCTGTTGTGTGTCGGCCCTAAGTCAGTAAAAATATGACAGTGAATTACAAAGGCATGACATGACGCATAAACAACATAGTCATAAAACATCATAGAGAGAAATAATTTATAGTAAACGGTAATAATCTGTTGCTAATGCTATTATCGTTTATTCAGATTATGTGATTTACGACCCGGTATATTTTACGTGTAGGAAGCTCCATCACGTCTTGACGGCGTCGCTTTGGAAATCAATTTAACCTTTAAGAATTTTATAGCAAACGATCAAACGAATTTTATTACGCGTTCCATTGACGCACAGGTATACATACATCTATATCCTCTATCTATATACCCGTTAAATTTTGGTCGTTTTAATCCCTCGGATGGTCGATTCGGTACATGAAACACTATCGATTTGTAAAGATAAAATAAAGAAATAAACGCACGCATGTACGAAACTACGAAATTAATTTATTTAAGTAAACGAATCAATGACCTTGCAGGTAGTTGTCGGTCGTTGCGTACTAACTACCTACAGGTCATTGAACTCGCCCAGCTGACGTTTACTTAAAGAAATTAATTTCTTACATGCATATATTAATTCGAGTTTTAATAAGCTCGCTGTCCGACCGTCCGGTAACCGTCCGGACCCAGCCCAAGTTGTCGACAGCGCTTAGTGTTCCACGCGCGACTCAAGATGCTAGTAAACCGTAGGGGTCCAGCAGGGTCGAAGCCTACTGGCCCAAGGGTAATGTGAAAGTGAACCTCGGGGCAAAGGCAAAGAAGGAACAGGATTGGGTTTTTAGTCAGTAAAAGTCTGAAACTATCTTCCGCTCTTCCCAAGGGCGGGAGATGTCATTGGATGATTTTCCCACCGGTAAAAAAAAGATAGGTAGCCCTAGCCAAGTTATAATCGTTTCGGTTAGCGTGAACGCTTGGAGTTGGCCACGGCCCCAATTCCTTTGTTCTAACGTCATCTCAACAAAGGAATTGGTGGCGTGGCCAACTCCAAGCGTTCACGCTAAACGAAATGATTGTAACTTGACTAGAGGGACAGGTTGTCGACCTTTCGCCGTGGAGGGAATCACGTGCTGTCAGATCTCTTATATTTTCCGCTCGTGCAAAGATATGAATGTGTTCACAATATAAACAAGAAATATTCTAGTACCTGATAAAAAAATGTCAAGAACGTTCACTTGATAAATAAGTTAATGTCAATATTTGAGTTATGTTTAACCTATTTTTAATGAAGGCCATTGGCGTAGCTACCAAAAGACCAGGCGGGGACCGGGGTCCCCAAAGTCGGGGGGTCCCCAAAAACTGAATAAAAAATCTTAATTGAAGTACAGAAAACAGTTTCTCAACTTTGATCTTGAAATAAAAGAGGTTGTAACACTACTTAAATTTTTTCAACTCCTTTTAGTTAGTAAAAGTCTGACGCTCTTTTTTTTTTGTTATAAATTAGTGCTTGACTGCAAATCCACCTGATGCTAAGCAGTGATGCAATCGTTGATGGTGAGGCGCACTAGTTTATTAAGAGCCTATTCACTCGCCTTGAAGACACCCAAATTATAATCGGCTGGGAAAACCGCAGCAGGCAAATTGTTCCAGTCCTTCGACGTATGCGGTATGAATGACGAGGCGAAACGCCTAGTCCGCTCTTTGATGACGTACAAAAAAAACCCAATTTTTTTTTTCGTGGGATAAAAGGGGCCCTATCATTTATCTGCCCTAGGGCCGTTGTTCATTTATCTACGCCACTGGTGAAGGCATATTTTTTGTAGATAACGACGTATTTTATAATATTTCTTGTTTGCCATGCCATCTCAGAGCTTGATATTATTTGTATACTCTTCACTTTGCTAATAAAGAAAGCAAATGAGCAGTTGTTGACCCAGTGGTAACGACCCCGACTTATGATTACTTTCTGATTTCATTACCACTGCTCTAAAAACGGTGAAAGAAACTAGGCAAGCGTGCTCCATCGTCGGCCACATCATCGCTTACCATCAGGTGAGACAGTGGTCAAACGCGAGCTTATCCATTGTAAAAAAAAAATCGTCCACAATCGCAACAAAAGACACTCCTATTGTCAGGAGTCAGGAGTAGCAAGGCGATTTCCGGCCCCGCGGGGTTCTTTTTTACAACTTTCACACAACTCCGTCTAGACAAAGCAGAGCTTATTGAACACTAGAAAACTGATAAACATACTTATACACCGTCAAATTTTGATCGTTTCAATCCCGTGGAGGGTCGACCCGGTACATGAAACACTATCGATTTGTAAGGACAAAATAAAAAAATAAAGTACTTTTTTTCTAAAACTCGAATTAATAAACGCATGTATGAAATTCAACGGTGTATATTGTTAAATACAAACATATTGTACATAAATTACATCCGGACTCAGAACAAATGATCGTGCTCATCACGCAAACATTTGTTCTGGGTGGGAATCGAAACCATGACCTTCGGCATAGCAGTCAGGGCCACTGGCCACTTGACCAAAAGGCCTGTCGAGCTTGTGGACGATGAGCAATAGGTAGCTCGTAAAGCCCGAGTCGACGCGACGGCTCGTATGTTTTTGTGAAGTGTAATTAATGTCTACAACGTTTTAGTCGCCACACCCATAAGTAATAAGATTCGCAACAAAAACGTTTTTAATCACAATATTACATCACCGCGTTATTTTCCTTGCTTATTTTTTTTTATCTTATCGCCTTCAAGCCTACTCTGTCAATATAATTATAATCAGACTTTTGCCACAAAAGAGAGATATACACAGAAGTAGATCTACATACAAAGTCTGCTAGAGTAATGCCCACAGACAGCGCTCACGGGCACGATATCTCGGACTAGTTGGGACCAGTGCGAGCGCGAGTGCCAACCGCGTGTTGTGAAATAAAAAAAAAAAAAAACTGTTCAGTGGACGGCTGTTTAATAAAGTAAGCTACTGGGCTTAGGGTTGCCAACCGTACTATAATTTGTTTAAGTAAACGAGTCAACGACCCTGTAGGTAGTTATCGGTCGTTGCGTACTACAGGTCATTGAACTCGCCCAGCTGACGTTTACTTAAACAAATTAATTTCTTACATGCGTAAATTAATTCGAGGTTAAAAAAATATATATATCTTTACTAATCGATAGTGTTTCATGTACCGGATCGACCCTCCACGGGATTAAAACGATCAAAATTTAACGATGTATATTTAAGAATAACTATATTATTTATTTTCTTTTACCCTTTTTCTGTTACCATTGTAGTCTATGAATATTTTTATGAATACTCGAAACTGATTTTGTTACTGCTTGCTGCTCTACGGGTGCGAAACGTGGAAGATCACAAAGGCTATCTCATGCCGAATCCATGCCTTCTTCAACCGCGGTCTCGTACTATGCTCCGTTCGTGCGCGCGTTCCACTCACACACCACTCATTTCACTACATTATTTCATGACATTTCACTTTATTATTATTATCAATTGGCCCATTATTACTAGCAGTTTTATCAGAATAACCACAAGAATAACTATCCGCCGCCATGATTCATAAACAAAACAACATCAGCGCCTCCAACGGTGGATAATGTAACTATTTTACGATATGATCAGCAATGTTTGGCCATATCATGAAATGATCATGCGTTTAGCCGTTCGTATCGTTAAACACTGAGTGTTCATTGATATGGCGTGCCGCGGTCATGATGTGGCCAGCAGACGAGGTTCTATATCAACATCAGTGGCGTAGCTGCTAAGAGGCTAGGCGAGGCAGTGCCCCTGGGGCACGTAAGCTCGAGGGGCCCCCGAAGCCTGATTAACAAACCGCTTGTTGAACGAGCGAAACATTTTTTTTTTTTAACTCAAAGATAAAGTGGCTTTACATTTTTAAATATGTATAATTGTATATATTACACACAACTTGGATTTGTATATATTGTATCAGTTTTCTTTTATCAATGTCTTTAAATTTAACACGCGGTTTTGATTTTATTTTTTTGTTATTGTCGCTGATTTGTTTATCGCAAGTTTATAGCATGTCGCCATGTTGTGTCAGTCCAAGCTAGGTATACCATAGACAAGAAATAACTTTCAACTCAGACCAAGGCAACTATGTTCTGCCTATTGTCTATGGTGCAACACAGTAATGGCCGATTCACACATGGTTGGCAGTTTTTTATATTTTGTGCGGCTATTTGGGCTAAATAAACATTTTTTTTCTCTTTCTTTTTTTTTTCTTGTATAATATACAGTATATTAATAAAGCCTAACCAGTTTAGGGGCCTCAAGTTGGTTTTTGTCCCAGGGCTCTTGGTCCCCTAGCTACGCCCCTGATCAACATGCAACCATTCCATGATATGGCCGCTCACATCATGAAGTGATTCATTCTTTAATCTGGCCACGACACATACATGAGATTGATTTCTGTTGCTGTGTTGTACTATTGCAATCATTTTGTTTGAATTATGATTGTAGTAAAAATATTTGCGGTTTCATTGTGAAAACGTCATTATAAGATGTTTAATGTTTGTCTGTTCCGAGTTGTGATCTTGTTTTTATCTTTTCAGGGTTTCGAACCTCAGTTGGCAAAAGGAACTCTTATAGGAGCATTTTGTTTTCTGTCTATCAAGTCCCTTTTTCTCAGGAAAGCGTGGAGTTTTTAAACTACTTCAATTAGATCAAAGTCAAAGTCAAAATGTTTTTTTTTTTTCATATAGGCCTACATGGGCACTTATAAAACGTCAGAAGCTAGTGCACGGTTCCAAATTTTTCGTTTCCAATGGAGAAGAACCGGAAAGAAACTCCATGGTTACACTTTTAAAAAAATGGTTTGTTGTACAATATTTCCAAATTACAGTATTAATAATTATGTAAGGACAGTGTAGACCAGTCAATATTACGAGATGGAATACCCAGTCGCAAACACATGACTCTGGCGAATAGGGCACTATAACACTCGTCAGACCAATCCGACGCAAGCGGTTAAAGGATTAATATCATATACTCAGGTCTGTTACCTTTTGGGGCCATTCAAGTATTACGAATGCAGAGGGGGGGGTCTTTCCTTTGCTTATTTTTGATGACATGGGGGATAATGGGGTCTGGATGGTGATTACGCCAATAGGTTTTTTTTTTTAGAGAACAATCTCGATGTTCCAAAATTACATGAAAGTGAGTAGACACATATTACTGAGTGTATACGTAAGGATAAGGGGGAGGGGGGTGAGATCTTTGCTTACTCTTGCTGACGAGGGGGAGGGGTAGTTAATATTTGCAAAAAAAAAACTTACGTAATTCTTGAACGGCCCCTTTGGAAGAATGAACAAATCAAAGTTCTGAGTCAACGCAATCTGTAGATAAGGCCGTTTTATGACGCATAATTTGACATTCGCAAGGAAAAGATGACGTTTATGGTAAATCCCTTTGGCGAGAAGCAAGGTCGGAGGCAAGGGATCGCCACTGCTGATAGTCTCCACAAGAATATGGCGGTCCTCCACCTAAGCGGGGTAGAGTTCAATCGTATGTTCCACCATGTCCTCTGGGCGTTCCACACACATATTATTAGATATGTGTGACCTGACTACCTATGATCATATTACATACACGGTTCAATTTTGATCGTTTTAATCCCGTGGGGGGTCGATCCGGTACATGAAACACTATCGATTTGTATAAAAAAATAACTTTTTTTCTAAAACTCGAATTAAGATACGCATGTACGAATTTAATTTCTTGAGTCAATGAGCTTGTAGGTAGTGGTCGGTCGTTGCGTACTAACTACCTGCAGGTCATTGAACTCGTCCAGCTGACGTTTACTTAAAGAAATTAATTTCGTACTTGCGTAAACGAATTCGAGTTTAAAAAAAAGTACTTTATTTTATGGTGTTTTATGTACCGAATTGATCCTCCACGGGATTAAAATGATCAAAATTTAACGGTGTATAAAATAATCGTTAACCTCCATTCCTTTCGCTATGGACTGGTAGTCAACAGCAGACTATTACGCAACTCGGTACATACATCCTTCCTTATTAGTAAAGGAACTTAATTGCTTCGGAGACCACCCGAACAATCGGAAACTGTAGCTAATTCAAGTAATTAGTTTAAATCAGGAAGTGGACTCGAGATCTGCGGGTCTGTTTCACAGTCACCGCGCAGAGTCAACAGAACAAAACAAGCGGGTTTACAGGCTTACTTTGGCCATGGGTTCGCATCTGAAAAGGAAGAGGAAGAGGCTCAGCCTGCTAGCAGGTAGGCAGGGTCGAAGCTTGCTGGGGCCAAGGGTCTGCTTCTGAAAAAATGGCTCTGGGTATGAAAGGCAACGAATATAGGGGGTGGGTTTTTTAGTCAGTAAAACTCTGACACTATCTCACGCGCCGCTCAAGGGCAGGGGATGTCTTTGGACGATTTTTACCCACTGAAAAAAAAAGCCCGTGGTAGCAACACTGATGGGCATTTGAAGAAGAATTTAAATTATTAATAGAAGAAATTAATTTCGTACATGCGTAAATTAATTCGAGTTTTAAAAACTCAATTTTTTAATTTTTTCAAATCAAACGAGCCCAAACTCGAAGGGGTTGTGTCGTTTACGACCAATTTCCTATGACCATCTTCCAGCTCCATCATCAGATCAGCTCCATGTCTTCATAATATTGCATTGTCACGCGATTTACACATGCATGCAAAATTTCAGCTCAATTGATAACCGGGAAGTGGATCAAATTTAATTTGCAAGTTTTGATCACAGACAAACATCGGTTAGGTGAAACTAAATAAAAACTTGTAAAAAGCAAGAGAAGTCGTTGGATGAATTTCCACTTAAAATGAAACATTAGATCACGTTAAATGATGATTTCTTATAGCCCAACGTAAAACCTTCAGTGCTGGCAGTCTCCGTAAAACATTATAGCCGATAACACGTAAATTCACTTAGCTAGAGTAATATTTCTTCAAGAAGGTCATTATACGCAAAGTTATTGCAATAGGTACCATCAATCATTTCAATAAAGTTCATTATTTCTTTCTAGTTGGGCAGTAAGCCGGCTTTACTATCGTCATTACTTAAAGGGTGGACCAGACGGTTGCAAACCAACGTCCTAGATGAGCTTGCTAGTTTCAATCCGTGACAGCAGTTGTAAACCATGACCTTCAACGTCCTTGGTTAGCGAGCGAGTATTTCCAACCACAGTGACTGTTTTGTGGACGTATTGGCGCGTGGTTTACATCAATGTAGCTGCAACACAAACCAAACTCCATCCAAGGTGAGCTTGGTTGGAATGCTACATTGCAACAGTCTGGTCCACCATTAGGTAGTAGTTCCAGTTAGATCTTCAGACATCATTTCTGAACAAGGGTATTTCATGAAATAGCTAATTTATTGGGTTACCTGATCGGAGAGGGTTTTGTATTTTTGAAAAAAGGTGGGAAAATCATGCCATAGCTTCTCCCGCCCTAGGGTGGAGTGGGAGAGTGTGTCAGACTTTTACTGACCAAAATAAACACTATGTTCCTTCTTCGCCGTTTGCATATCTCTTTCAGAATTCGATCCTTAAATTAGCCCCAATAGGATTGGGTTCTGGTGGGGCCATACGGTTTGCTGACATCTCTTTGAACCGCGTGAAAAACAGAGCCGCGCCGTCGACGACATGGGCTCAGTCCAGACGGCCAGACGGCGTGCGGTGACTAGAAGTAGGGGTCGGGGTTCCGGCGGCTGGGGCGTGAGAACGTCCATTCCCTGACGCGTGTGGTCATCTTCTTTGCTAGCAATTAGCATTACTGCTTCGCAGAAGGAGGCGATTGCCCATCTTTAGCAGGGCCCGGGGCGCGAGAAATCGCTGCCGCCGTGTGCCCCCCACGAGAACACGGCGGTGGTGCTTTGCTCTAGCAGTGCACACCTCCACCGTATCCTCCGGGCGATTTTAAATAAGATAGAATATAATTTGATTATACTTTTAAAATAAAGAAAGTCGTTTTCACGACCCTGTCCTTGATTTAAAATGGCAGCCACAAACTCCGTACCGTGACATCAATTCGTGATTATCCGTAGCAACAGGTATTGTTTTAATCGCCTTTTTTATGTGATTTCTTTCTGTTGATTAGTTTTTGCGGTTGCTACCCGGATTGGGTACTTATCAAGAACGTAAAGTACTTTGTTTTCAATAGGGCTGGTTTTTCTTTAAAACATGTTCCTAGTGGCGTAACTGCATTTTCGACCGAGGCCCTTGGCAAATTGGACTGGGCCTCGGAACCACAGAACACAGAAAGACACTAGAAGTAGCTTGAGAAAATGTTTGTACCAGAACCGGTGTCGCCAAACTCACACATTTACGATTTACTCTTACTGCAAACCGGAAGAAAAGATTGGCTAAAACAAAAATTGGGCGTAAACAACAAAAAAAAAAAAATGTTATACGAAATGCAACTTTAATGTCAACGATCTATAAATCAAATTGACAAAAACAAGAAAGAAATACATCTTGGACTACCAAGTACCGCCACTCGTCGCTAGATGGCGTTGTTCAGTGTGAACTGTAACATTATAAAAATAAGAGTGGTATTTGAATGGCGTATCACTGACACAAATGCAGGTCGCTACTCAAATAGTGACGTACCCTAATTCGATCGTAATAATATCGATAGTATGAAAACAAACATAAAATATAATGCGAAAAAATATCGTATGCGACAGTATTAAAATAATGAAATTAATATGTAGTAGGGTAATTTCTAAACTTAGTACAAAGGGTATTTATTTGCATGAAAATCAAATATCTTTTTGTTTGTATTTGTTCATTTTATACTGGGTAAATAAAAAAAAATGCTGAAAACCTCGCAATGTTTTATTATTACATTGCTATTTGAGTTTAAGACAATATAAAACAGTGAAAAGATTATTATATTTGTATAATAATCTTTTCACTGTTTTATATTGTTTGATTTTGATCAAAGAATTTAATTAAAATATTAACGGGCACTTTTAAATGATCAAGTTAGTTGCCCGTTTTAAAATTTAGGTTACGTTATTTATGTTGAATACTACGGACATATAGGTGTAACAATGTAACAAGTATTGCAATTTCACAAATAAGAACTTAGTATAAATACGTAGTTAAAAGGTAATTTATTTTCATTGGAAAATACAAAAAAAAAAACTCTTTTACAAAAAAATACAACTGACTTCAAAAAAACTAAATAATGTAAAATAACTTTCATTGCGGAAGTCGGTGTTTACGGTTTGGTTTCTTTTTTTGACATTGATTTCCGAAATTAAAGTTATTATCATCCGTTACGAAAAGTGTGATCGGACGAAGCCGGCGACGACTAAACATAAGATATAATTCAAACGCCCTATGTTGTTCCAAGCTCTTTAGCTAGATTTATTTAAAATTGCATCACGAATATCATCCTACAATATTTATTTTATTAACTTTATTAATTTAATAATTATCTGTATTTTAATACTCATACTCTCACGTATAAATACTTTTATTATAAAAAGGCAATGCAATACATGTCGATTGATTTTATCGATAAAGTCACGCACTATTTGGATAGCGTCAAAAGTATAGGTAGAGATGCGAATATTCCAGAAAGGCTAATAACGGGGAAAAGAAAATCAACTTTGTTTGCATGAAGTTAAGGACAATTTTTGTTTGTATGTCTTGTGCAATGTTTGACGAAATTTTATTTTTTCATTTTATTAAAATAAATTCGAAAATAATACTTACCGGTGGTATGATACACCTCCATGAGTTAGATTTTTAGTCCGACTATGGTTTTTACAGTCCAGAATGGCACAATAAGGCATTTTAATATTATTTTATGTACATTGTATGTGGACGTAGTCTAGTTTGCGAATGAGAGCGCTTGAACAGCAAGTGCGTATTGCAGTACTCACTAGCGGCGACAGTGCCACGCCTACTTACTATTTCCAGGTTCTTTCTATGTTCCGTGCTCGGAACAATTGTCACGTTGTGATTTAGTTTTAATATTTTTCTTTAAAATAGGATTGGTTAATTTTTCTGAGCTTTGTGGTTTCTCAGACTGGAGGCCCCGGAGGGCCCGTGGTATTTTGCCAGAGTGGAAGAAGTCAATTGGTGCTTTATTTAAAAAAAAGGCGATGGTTTGAAGGATGACTGGTAGAGAATGCCTTGTTGCATTAAGTTTGCCTACCACTACTGAACACGAAGTTTAAATAAATAAGAACGTAAATCTACATTGGGCACACGCGGGGCACGTATGCCGATTTAAGGCGCATCGGTCACCATACATTTTATAGGGCAACTAGATTTTTAAACTACATTAGATCCACGTCACGCGACGCAACTCTACGTACAAATTATGGTAGAACTACACTGCTCACACGTGGGCCACATACGCCGATCTAGGCGCATCGGTCTCCATACATTTTATATGGCAACTAGACTTATAGAGCTACATTAAATCCATGCCACGCGACGTCGTTGTAGTAGATGATAGAATGAAGAAGTCGATGTAGTCCTAGTTTTAGGCGTCGCCATCGCCTACGTGGTCGTCGGTCTAATGACCCGTTTGGTGGTCAGTATTTAACAAACGCAGTTTTCTAACCGCCATCTTTTCTTCTCTTCCAGATTCAAAGCCAGCCAACAAAACAAGACTGAATCTACATAGAACTATGTAGCAACGTATACATAACTTAGATATTAAACATTCCAATGCATCTGCACCTTTTATTATGAGAATTGGCAGACAGTTTGCGTAGCCCGACAAAAAAAAAAAAAACAAGATGGCGTCTCCTGTCAAATCAGTGAAAGAAGAGACCGAATTAGATGAGGCAAAAGAAAAGCTTTTGGAGGAGAATCAGGTGTTGATTGTGCCATCTTCGCAGCAAAATCAAGATGGAGGCATCGTTTCTGTCAAGTCGTCGAAGAAAGGTGAGTGTTTTTTTTTTTAAGTTTTTTGTTGTGAAAAAGAAAGTAAAACTAATTGCGTCAAATGACGCACTCAAAAGACTAGCTTACAATCTTAACCTTTGCGTGTAGTATTCGCCAGGGTCGTGACTTGTGACTAGGTACCTCGTTTATCTCTTCAATCCCGATAGATGACAGAAGAGCTAACGAGATGGAATATTATTGGTCGTGTATGTGCGACCCTGAATGATTAAATGCGAGAGTGTTTCTCGGATAAATCCTTCGTAGATGGATAAGGATCCATAGCCATGTTACGATCGTTTCGTTCACGTGGAATGCTTTGAGTTGGCCACGCCTCCAATTCCTTTGTTCTGACGTCATCACTACGCTCAGTCACGTGGTCAGAACAAAGGAATTGGAGGCTTTACAAAACGATCATAACTGTGCTAGGTAGGGGGCTGGAGACTTTGTCCTGGGTTGTCGATTTTAGGCAATTGGGCTTTCTTGAGGTCTCCCTCGATGTTAAACCACCAGATTAATGATGGGCAGTCTATCCCTCTCTTTTGTTCCGGTAAATTTGGGGCTGTTTTTACCACATGATCTTCGCTACTACTCATTACATGGCCATACTATCTTAGGCGAACCTCTGTAATTTTATCCGTGATGGGTGCAACCCCAAAACTGCCCCGTATGTACACGTGGCACACAACGTTGAAGGTAGAACTACATTGTGCCCACGTGGACCACGTACGTCGATCTTGGCACGTCGGTCTTCACACATTTTATATGGCAACTAGACTTGTAGAGCTAAATTAGTGCTTGTTCAAGGAGACGCGGCGCGTAGGGCGATCGTCGTACATTGCCATACCTTTGTGATTGCGCATGCGATGACGCAGCGCGCTGCTGCAATGTACAACGAACGCCCAACGCGCCGCGTCTCTGTAAACAAGCACTTAGATCCACACGACGCGTCTCGAACTCTAATATATTGGAATGATTCATAGGCACATGTCCAAGAACTACGGTTAACCACATAAACAGTATGTTACTAATAGAACCCAACCATTGTTTAAAGAAATTACTGTAATATGTATTTATAGCCATAAACACGTAAGTGATAATATGAGAAATTAAGTGCAAACAATTATAATGACTCGTGTACGTGTATAGAAAATGTTCTTTTACAAAACAAAGCAGGTTTTACTTATGTCGAAGGACTGGAACAGTTTGCCTGCCGCCAGTCTTTCCGTCCGATTATAATTTAGGTGTCTTCGAGAGAGGGTCGTAGTGTGGTCTAATTTAGACGTAGAAAAAGCAGCGAGGCCTTTTTGTTTTTTTAAAAACTCGAAAACGAGACGACTGTCACAACCCTGCGTTCGACTACTTCGTCGGTTACTAATGTCAAAAAAACCTTCGTTCTTAAAGACCCTTTACTTGCCCGAGGCCCCTTCGGGTGCGGGGCCGCTTCGCCCACACCTAGCTACGCTACTGCTTCAAGGCTAAAGAGTAAACTAGTGCGCTTCACTATCAACGATTGCATCACTGCTTACCATCAGGTGGGATCGCAGACAAGCACTAGCTTATATCAATTAAAAAAGAAAGGTTTTGATGTTTGAACCCAACTTTCTTCTTCATCGAATTACTTGAATTACACCTCTGGGTGGAAAGGCGTGACAGACTTTTACTGACTAAAACACACCCATGTTCCATCGTTTGTTCTTTGCAGTGTAGGATGGGTCCTTTCTCACGGATTTTCATTCTGAAATACCCTATGGCTCTAGCGGGCCTCGGTCCTGCTGGGCTCCTACGACTTGCTGACATGTCTTTGAGGCACGATTCAAAGACTACATACTGGACAGCACAGACAGGTGGACGGCGAGCCACCCATTGCTCGTCGTCTGCGCAAACCCGCACCTATGGTGGCCGGGGTTTTTTTGATGGGTAAAAATCATCCAAAGGCATCTCCCGCCCTTGGGCGGAGCGGGAGCTAGTGTCAGATTTTGCTAACTAATAAAACCACCCTGTGCCTTCATTGCCTTCATACCAGGGCCCTGGTGTGCACTTTCACATTTACCTAAGGCCCCAGAGTAGACTTCGACTCTGCTGTGGGCCTCTACGGTTTGCTGACAACTCCTTGATGCGCGTGGGAACAGTACGCGCCGTCGATGATTTGGGCTCGGTCCGGACAGTTACCAGACGGTCGGACAGCGAGCTACTCATTGCTTGCCGTCCGCATGGTAGCCCGGGATGGCTATGCGACTCTCTAAGCCCGGGGCTTCTTCTGTCGCGGTGGCTGGGCTTGAGGATGTCCGTTCCCTCACTCTTGCAACCGTTTCCTTCACTAGCATTATTACTTCGCAGAAGGTGGCGACCGCATTCCATTTTCTCTCCCTCTGGACCATGGCCTGAACCAGGACCCGTCGTGAGAGATAGTTGGCGTCAAATGTCATTTAATTTGTGAAGTCGTGTTTAGGAAATACTTCTATTCACAATGGCCGTGTTTACGGAGACGCGGCGCGTTGCGCGGCGCGTTGGGCGTTTCGTCGTACACGTATTTCGGCAATATACAACGGACCGCTAGACGCGCCGCGCATCGCGCCGCGTCTCCGTAATCGAACACTAATACTTCTATATCTGGCTTCTCTTTGTTGTGAATATTGAATAGGTATTATGACTCAAATACGTATAAAGTCCAGAAATATCCAGTACCTACATTGTATTAAGTCCACAGTTAAACTTGGGTCACATAGGACACTGTTGTAATATAATTTTACGTACGGCGTGGCGTTTTGTCATCGATACATTGTGGACTTCTCACCCACATGTATAACGCGTTTTGAGTCACCTTCATTATACGTGAAGTTAGGAGTAGAATTCTCTGCCGGAGTCTGTGTTTTCTGATAGCTACAAATTAGGAGTCTGTAAGTCAAGAGTGTATTGGTTACTTCTAGACAAGCATGCTCTATCGTCGACCACATCATCGCTTGCTCGATTGCTTGACCACATCATCAAAAAAAAAAAAATTGATATAGTTAAACACTTAAAAAAAAAAAAACTGTTTATTTGAATTAGGAATTCAATTCAGAACACCTCAAACTGTGTGTTTGTGTGAGATTGTATAATAAAATACTAACAAATAAAAGATGCTTAAAAGACTCGTATCCTGATAACAGAAAAAAATATTGACATTAACAAGTTAAGAAATGTGGGTAGCTCAACTTTTTTTATTTTCTAGTCATTCTTTTTTGTTCACGTTGTACACATTTTTATTCGGTCTGTTCTTCTATAGTGTTTGTGTTAAGTGCTAAAATAATGGTGAAACGCAGATACAAGAAGTTAAAAGGTAGGATTATAATGTATTATTAAAGAAATTAGGAAAACTAGGTACTTTTCAATAGTAACTTGTGAAGGAATAGTAAATTGTCTAATAAATATATACATACATAGTTTTTCAACTAGCTTGGGGTCGGCTCCCGGTCCAAGGGCGCCCTCAAAGTGCCGCGGTGCAGCGCTGCCGCCGCGCTTTGTTATTTCATATATAAATAAATGACGCGCGGCCGTAGCGCAGTTGTAGCGCGGCAGTAGCACGTTTTTATTTATATGGAATATTCAAGCAGCGGGCGCGTCGGCACTTTGCAGGCTAATTTGAAAGCACCCTAACGGGATGTGACTGCCTATAAGACCTCCATAACCAAATTACTGCATGAGCATAATCAACCTTATAATGTTCCCACTGCTGGGGCTCAGGCCTCTTCTCTAGCAGAGGGAATGGGCCGTAATCCACCACGCGCACCCAGTGCGGGTTGATAGATGTCACATGTCTTCGAATGTTTGGTTCTAGGACATGCCGGTTTCCTCACGATGTTTTTCTTCACCGTTTTGAGAGCAATGATGATGAGATAAATTACACTAAGTTATGAGCCTGGCTGGGTTTGAAACCGCGACCTGCGACCTTTAACCCTTTGATTACCGTAATTAGAGACACAATAGAAAGACAATAGGTGTGCGAACACGGGTGTCCTCTTGGGGCTTGAGTAATAACCGGTACTACTAGGCCACCACTTCTGTCCTCATCCCATTTGCTAAGCAACACGATACTCCTTGAATAGACTGATGGCCAGACTTTCTGGACTCTGACTACCTACCTGTCAAAGGTCTGCTTAACGGCTAACGGCTTTGATTGCTTTCTGGGTTTCAGTAATGTACTAGATAAACTAACATACAACTTTGCAATGAACTGCAAAATGCAAAAAAAAAAATGAATTTTGATAAATAGAATTCGCTGACTATTGAACATCACCCTAAAGGTGATAAGTAAGACCTACCACAGTGTTTTCTTTTTTAACCCAAAGGTTGACTGGTAGAGAATGCCTTGTTGCATTAAGTCCGCCTATGTACCACTACTGTACATGAAGTTTAAATAAATAAATAAATAAGTATACAAACATTGAAATAGTTTAGATAAACGAGTATTATTTTGCCGTGTCAATAAAACCTTGACCATCCAACTTCAATAACTACGGCAGTGGCGTAGCTAAGTTACTGACGGCCGTAGGGCAAAAAAAAAATCGGAGGCCCCTTTTTTCGAGTGGTTTATTTATTATGCATAGGCTCGCGTATGACCACTGCCTCACCTGATGTTAAGCGACGATGTGGTCGAAATTAGAACACGCTTGCCTAGATGTAACCTATTCACTCTTGACTTTATTATCAAATATTAGTTACTGCCAGCGGCTTCGCTCGCATGAAAGTAGAAAATAAATAGATTTTTTAAAATCGGTTAAGTAATTTTTGAGTTAAATTGTAACATAAAAACTAACAAAAAATCAAGTCTTTCCTCTTTGCAATATTAGTTTAAAAAAGGTGTTCTGCTCTGTGCAGTGGGGCTCAAACTTTTACTGAATAAAACGAGTTGCTATGATACCTGTTGAATACCGTAATTAGAGACACAATAGAAAGACAATAGGTTTGCGGATGCCGGCGTCCTCTCGGGGAATAATGAATTAATGTAGCAACCTATTTTATTTAGATTTTGGCGGAATTTTTCGTTTGTTTAAAATGAGGTTTGGTAATCAGGTTTTGGGGCCTCCCGAGCCTGGAGGCCTTAAGGCACTGCCCCGCCATACCTTTCGGTAGTTACGCCACTGGCTCCTATCATTTAATATTCATGTGTGAACTAAGCCAGACCTACAACGTCATAGTTATGTATCCTTGGGCTGAAACGGACTGACCGAATACTTTCTATTTTAGGTGGGATATCGTTAGATAATTCCTTGGGTAGATAATAATACAATAATATTCCACAACTATCACAAAACAACATCTAGTACCAAGCTAAGCAGGGCTTCTGTTATGGATATCAGACAGCTGATAAACTTACTTATATATTTCTAAATACATACAAATCACTACATAGTATATAAAACAAAGTCGTTTCCCGCTGTCTGTCCCTATGTATCCTTAGATCTTTAAAACTACGCAACGGATTTTGATGCGGTTTTTTTAATAGATAGAGTGATTCAAGAGGAAGGTTTCAAGTAAAAATATCACCATTGCACCCGTGCGAAACTGGGGCGAATTACTAGTTATAGATAAATTACATCCAGACACAGAACAAATGATCGTGCTCACACAAACATTTGTCCTGGGTGCGAATCGAACCCACAGCCTACGGCATAGCAGTCAGAGCCAATAACCATTAGACCAATTACCCCACCCGAGTTCCTTTAGTTGGCCTTTGCGTTCCAAGACTGCATTAAAAGCCTTGGCCCTAAGCTTATAATTACTGCAGTAGGCATGGTCAACTATATCCGATAAAAGATTGGATATGTAGCATATCATTCCAAGTAAAGATATATCCGATTAATACACTGTTAAATTTTGGTCGTTTTAATCCCGCGGAGGGTCGATTCGGTACATGAAATACTATCGATTTGTAAAGAAAAAAAATAATTAAGTATTTTTTTTTTTTTCAAAAACTCGATTTAATATACGCATATATACGAAATTAATTTCATGTAGATCCACAACTACCAAACTTGTTCATACAAAAGTAGACTCTAAACATCGGAATTAAGGCCTATAGTGGCGTGGATGTGAGAGGACACCGGCGTCCTCTCGAGCTAGGACAGATTAAGTAAACGAGTCAATGACCTTGTAGGTAGCTGTCAGTCGTTGCGTACTACCTACCTAAAGTTCATTGGCTTTGGTCAGCTGACGTTTACTTAAAGAAATTAATTTCTTACATGCATATACTAGAGTTTAAAAAAGTACTTTATTTTTTAATTTTATCTTTACAAATCGATAGTGTTTCATGTACCGCATCGACCCTCCACGGGATTAAAACGACTAAAATTTAACGGTGTAAACAAGTAAAACTAATTACTTGAGTAAAAGTAACTACTTAAGTAACAATTTGTATTCTAAATATTAAAAATTTTCATGAAGATTTCTAGCCTCAAGTAATGACTCAAAAAGAAATTACTTAGCAACAAGTAATTACTTCTTTATAAATACGGGTGGGGAAAGAAGACATTTTGTTGTCATGTTCTATCGTCTCGTGACATGATAGCTACTTATATACACGGGTTTCCCTTGAAACCGCACCTCCGTGTTTATCACAGTATCAATAACAAATTGTTCATGGCCATATCGGTCTTATTTGTCGGATATCATTAATGTTATCTTCGGAATGTACTCGCGTTGTGTTTAGTCGTCACTTAACGCTTCTGATACTATGAACGTACTGTAAATCGTTGGTTTTTAGGGTTCCGTATTCAAGGGGACCACTGGACCCTGTTGCTAAGACTTCGCTGTCTGTCCTTCTGTCTGTCAGCAGGCTGTATCTCAAGAATCGCGATAGCTAGACAGTTGAAATTTTCACTAATTATGTATTTCTGTTGCTGCTATAACAACAAATACTAAAAACAAAATAAAATAAATATTTAAGGGGGCTCCCACACAGCAAACGCGATGTTTTTACCCTTTTTTGCTCGATATCAATAATGGCAACAGGTAGGCACTTGAAGTTTTAACAAAATACCCAGTTGTATTATAATATCCCAGCTCTGCCCGCAACTTTGTTCGCGTGAACGACGAAACTTATCAATGAGATTTTTGTGTAAAGTGTTATTTGTTCAGTACCTCTACCATGAGTTTTAAGCAATAGTATTACGAATACTATTGCTTAAAACTCATGGTAGAGGTACAGAACGTTATCTATCAAGCATACCGGTATTAATACTACTGTCTCGGCGCGGGCCCTTTTTGGCTAATTACAATAGAAACGGGTGACGTAACCTACGACAAACTTATTATTTGCGGTTGTTACTGTAATCGGGTCTAGGGATCGAACCGCAAAATTAAGTTTGTTTTTTGTTGTATATACTTTTCCGGAATAAAAAGTACCCTGTGTAGTGCCCAGGATATTAAAGAATAATTATACCAAGTTTCATCGTAATCGAACCGGTAGTTTTTGCGTGATGCCTGAACAAACAGACAGACAGACAGACAAAAATTTTTTTAATCACATTTTTGGGTTCGGTTTCGGTCTAGTAACACCCCCTGCCATTTATTTTTTTGGTATTTTCAATGTACAGAATTTTTACTTCTACAGATTTATTATAAGTACTTATAGATTATACTAGCGACCCGCCCCAGCTTCGCACGGATGCAATGGTGATATTTATATGTATAAACCTTTCTCTTGAATCACTCTATATATTAAAAAAAACCGCATCAAAATCCGTTGCGTAGTTTTAAAGATCTAAGCATACATAGAGACAGAGAGCGAGAAGCGACTGTTTTATACTATGTAGTGATTCGTCTAAAATAACTAATAATAAAATTAAAATAAAATATTTAAGGTTTGTTCTTCTGTTGTTTACCTAGTCAATGGTACGGAACCCTTCGTGCACGAGTTCGACTCGCACTTAGCCGATTTTTTTTTCAAACACTCTTTCCTACATTTTCGGAGAAGCCGTGATGTATACATGTATGTATTTATTACTCATTGATGCGCTACGTGAACGAACGTCTGCTTCATAATGCCTTGTTCACACTTTATTAGTCACCTGATAATTAAAAAAAAAAATATTTTGTGACATCTGTTGGATAGGATAGTAAAACACACACTTGACTTTCAGGGTTAGGTACCCTAAGGGTAAAATGGGACTTTAATGCTATGATCTCGCTGTCGGTCTGTCTGTCACCAAACTGTATTGTGACGATGCCAGGGCCTCAAGTCTGCTATTACAATAGTGTCAGAATCGTCTATCATTGATTTCATCATGGTTGATTTTGACAAGTTTTGGTAATCTACTAATGAAATGGCGACCCCAATGATCAACCACTGACACTCCCTTGAGATAAATGGCATAGAATAGTAATTTCGTACTTATCTGCATAATGACAAACGAATGTCTGCCTTATATCATAACAAAAACAAAACACTGATACATTAACAATCACAAAACACTGAAAACGCCAGCCGGCGGCCGCTAAATAAACAGTAAGCAGTAATGTCACTTTGACTTTGACAGTTAAAAACCACAGACCGACCAATGATCGGATTTGGAGATTACGAACTTTTAGCAATATGACAATGGAATCGTGTTGGAATGACGAATTCATAAAAGTAGCAGGCTTTGGGCCCGGGTCATATGATGGGGTAACGTGCAAACTGGCACGTAATATTAACTTTGAAGGATTAAGTTCAAAAAAAAAAAATTAGGTTTGGACAGGGAGTTTTTGTAATAGACTGTCAATGATTAAGTATTTTATGGAAAAATCTAAAAATAGACTTAGGTATTATTTGTTCCTTATTAAAAACTATTTTTCTTTTCACTTCTTGTATAATATGTGTTAACAATGTTTTTATCTAAAATAAAAGTGTCGTAATATTATACCTTATCACATTAAATTTTAAATTAATATAAATCAAAATCTCTATCTTTTTATTAAGGTTTTAATTTTTTTAAAGTGATTTGACTTCTATTTAGTTGTTTTCTTGTATTTTCTTTTATTTGTTTGACAATTTTTATTTGACTTTGCAATGTATTTTTTTTTTAGTTTTGTTTATTGTTCAATATATTTACGTACGTACGAGTACGAAATTGATTTCTTTAAGTAAACGTCAGCTGATCGAGGCCAATGAACTGTAGGTAGTTAGTACGCAACGACAGACAACTCCCTACAAGGTCATTGTCTCGTTTACTTAAAGAAATTAATTTCGTATATGCGTATATTAATTCGAGTTTTAGAAAAAAAGTACTTTATTTATTAATTTTATCTTTACAAATCGATAGTGTTTCATGTATCGAATCGACCCTCCGCGGGATTAAAACGTTCAAAATTTAACAGTGTATAATAATCATTTGTTGACTATAATGGAACATTCTGTATGACTTGTAAGAATCCCTTACCAATAAATTACTATGATACAATACAGTGACCTAGATCAACGAACGCGTGTGCGTAAATGTTATTGCTGTATTTATTTCAATTGTAACTTTCCTGTTTACATCTATTATTATTACATACTGATATGATAACTACGTAATTGATTGTTAATTTATGGTGTCAGCTTTCATAATAATTAGGTCGCACTTATTTTGCGACTACATTATACAACGAGAAAATTTACAAGTCCGTGATAAGACCTGTCATACTGTATGGATCAGAATGTTGGTCTGTGAAAAAGACGGATGAAAAAAGTTTGCATGTAGCGGAGATGAGAATGTTGAGATGGATGTGTGGTGTGACAAGAATGGATAAAGTGAGAAATTAGTATATTAGAGCAAGTTTGAAAAAGGCGTCAGTGACTGAAAAGTAGAAAAGAAGTCGTTTGTCTTGGTATGGTCATGTGAAGAGGAGGGATGAAACGCATGTTATTAAAAAAGTTCCGAGTTTACATGTATATGGATGGAGAGGGAGAGGGAGGCCAAAGAAGAGATGGATGGATTGTGTGAGGAGTGATAGGAAAGAAAAGGGAGTTAGTGATAGCGTGACGGGTGACAAGAGTAATATGTTATAAGGACAGGAAGAAGAAGATTATTCAACGAGCAATGTACGCTGCCTACTGCCAGTTTGGCGATTCTTCGTGCTATGTCGGCATAGTACGTAGCAAATAAGTTAAACCATTTGCTGTGGTTGCACGGCTCCCCACTTCTATTAGACCCGCTAATCGGTTACTGCACATTCAAGGTCGACTGCCATGATACTACACTACCCTACTATTCTACACTACTATTCTACCCTACTATTCTACCCTACTATTCTCCCCTACTATTCTACCCTACTATTCTACCCTACTATTCTACCCTACTATTCTACCCTACTATTCTACCCTACTATTCTCCCCTACTATTCTACCCTACTATTCTCCCCTACTATTCTCCCCTACTATTCTACCCAACTATTCTACCCTACTATTCTACCCTACTATTCTCCCCTACTATTCTACCCTACTATTCTACCCTACTATTCTACCCTACTATTCTCCCCTACTATTCTCCCCTACTATTCTACCCTACTATTCTACCCTACTATTCTCCCCTACTATTCTACCCTACTATTCTCCCCTACTATTCTCCCCTACTATTCTCCCCTACTATTCTACCCTACTATTCTACCCTACTATTCTGCCCTACTATTCTACCCTACTCTACTCTACCTTTAAATGAGCTGGTACTGGATTTTTTTAATTTAACGGGATACAAATCCTATGTCCGTCTCCTAGTTTTACGCTACCTTCCTACCAATTTTCAGCCAAATCGATTGAGTCGACTTTCTTTTATATAGATAGATAAACCATTTACAGATACTTTTGAAAGGTCAACAAGTCTGTCTGTCCGAAAAAAAAAAGATGCTAATTGCACATTCCAAAGCGCAGATCTCTATGGAGAAGAATGTGCAAGAAACTCCAATGACACTCTTTTTGATCATCTTATGTATTAAAAATATCTCGGTTACAAGGTCGTTGAAGGTCATGGTTTAAAACTGCTTTCTACACGGATTGAAGCTAGCAAGGTCACCTTGCTTGGGACGTTGGTGTGCAACCGTCTGATTAACCCTTTAGGTACCAACAATTTGCATCTGTTTACAACCTAACCACTGAATTACTCATCGTATTGTTTTTTTTTTATATGTAGGCCAGTACCCTGTAAATTTTAAAGCGTCTAGACCGTTTAACTTCAAATGACTTGGTAATGCCAAACGGTAGCGTGCAAGGATATCGTGCATTGTTGTATACAACGTTCCTTTTACGTCTAGACCGGTTAATTGATATGTAAACAAAGACAGAATTGCACCACTTATATTCCATTTAAATACTAATAATTGTTTGTTACTCATTTTTAACCCCCGACGGGGTGTTATAAGTTTGATGTGTCTATCTGTCTGTCCGTGGCATCGTAGCGCCCAAACGAATGGACCGATTTTGATGCGGTGTTTTTTTTTGTTTGAAAGCTGGATTAATCGAGATGGTTCTTAGCTACAATACGATAGCGTTTCATGTACCGAATCGACCCTCCACGGGATTGAAACGATCAAAATTTTACGGTGTATACCGCACTATATAAGCTTGTAGTGAAAAAAACATTTTCATTGAAAACTTGTAATGTAAATAAATAATTTAGAATACCTTTTTGCTAACACTATCTGAGCCAGCCTTTACGATGAGCATGCAAGGATATCATACAAAATTGTTAACTCGCACGCAATCTTTAGAGGAGGTTAGTCTCATTATAGATTTCATCAGCATGTTTCTTTACTCAGTTTACCGTTTAGTGCGATGTGTGATGATCAGGATTGTGATCGGAAGGACGGTATGTAAGGACTTGTTTTAAATTATAATAATAATAATTTATTATTTTCTCGCCACAACATTACAAAATACAGAGTAATAGCAAATATACATACTTTTATCAGTCAATATTGTGGGAGACTGTACCTCTACCATGAGTTTTAAGCAACAGTATTCATCGCTACTCGATATCGACGCCGTAAATATTTTGTATTGCAAATTTTGCAGCGCCTCTAGCGGTCACTTGCAGAAACAAAATTTGCCATAAAAAATATTTACGGCGTCGATATCGAGTAGCGACGAATACTATTGCTTAAAACTCATGGTAGAGGTACAGGTGCCTAAACTAGGCTCAAAGTATTTCAGGACACCAGGATCTCCACCATTTACATTTGCGTAAAAACTTATTATTAGAAATGTACTCGTACACTGATCACATAAAATACAATATTAGGGTAGCAAGAATTAACTTACATGCATTCACAGACTCGCAAAGATCTACAATATTGTCGAGCCGAGATTTTTAATTGAAATAAGTGTGTGTCAAGTGCATGGAAATGTGTGATGTGGTGTGGTAGGGGTGTGTTTGTGTGGGTGGTGTGTATTTGATTGTGCGTTTATGAAGATAGTTTGGTGAGTGTTGTAAATATTACTAATAAATATTTTATCTGTATATACCCCGTTAAATTTTGATCGTTTGAATCCCGTGGAAGGTCGATTCAGTACATGAAACACTTTCGATTTGCCATTGCCAAGTCATTTTTTTTTTAACTGGAATTAATTTACGCATGTACATAATTGCTTTAACTAAACGTCAGCTGGGCGTGTCCAATGATCTGTAGGTAGTTAGTACGCAACGACCGACAACTACCTACAAGATCATTGACTCGTTTACTTAAATAAATTAATTTCGTACATGCGTAAATTAATAAGAGTTTAAAAAACATACTTTATTTTCTAATGTTATCTTTATAAATCGATAGTATTTCATGTACCGGATCGACCCTCCACAGGATTAAAACTATCAAAATTTTAATGTTTATATAGATTATGTACACCGTAAAATTTTGGTCTTTTCGGTACATGAAACACTATCGATTTGTAAAGATAAAATTAAAAAATAAAGTACTTTTTTTCTAAAACTCGAGTTAATATACGCATGTATGAAATTAATTTCTTTAAGTAAACGAGTCAATGACCTTGTAGGTAGTTGTCGGTCGTCTTACTAACTACCTACAGTTCATTGGCCTTCGCTCAGCTGACGTTTAATTGAAGAAATTAATTTCGTACATGCGTAAATTAATTCGAGTTTAAAAAAAGTACTTTATTTTTTAATTTTCTAATAAATTTAATTTATGTTTTCAAATCGATAGTGTTTCATGTACCGAATCGACCCTCCGCGGGATTAAAACGACCAAAATTGAACGGTGTATATTGTAGATTAAGTTTTATCTCTTTTTAGTCACAATATTTATCAGTCTTGACTCACACAGCGAGAATATAAATTGTAGCTAACTGCACTTTGTTATTGACCAAGTGCATTGACCTAGTTTAAACCACAGCTGTTGTTGATATTACAACTTCAATTTAAAACCGGATTGAGATTGAAGACCTTTCAGAAATAAAAACAGTGGCCTCACCTTGGCGTTTTAAAGGCGTATGGGCGAGAAAGAGATAGAGCTAAGTATACACCCTGTATAGCTGTATTTTTTTTTTCAACTATCACACAACACCGTCTAGTCCCAAGCTAAACAGAGCTTGTGTTATGGGTACCAGACAGCTGATATACATACTTATATATTTCTACATACATATTATAGATAAATAACACCCAGACACAGAACAAATGATCGTGCTCATCACACAAACATTTGTCCTGGGTGTCGAACCCACGACCTCCGGCATAGCAGTCAGGGCCACTAACCACTAGACCAACAGGCCAGTCGAACTTTGCCTTCGTTCCAGGGTCCCGGGTTTCACTTTCACATTACCCATGGCCACAGTAGGATTCAACCCTGCTGGGCTCCTACGATTTGCTAACAACTCCTTGAGGCGGACGTGAAACAATACGCGCCGTCGACGACTCGGGCCCGGTCCGGACGGTTACCGGACGGTCGGACAGCAAGCTACCTATTGCTCGCCGTCGAGGTTGGCTTTTTAGAGTACCCTACCCAAAGGGTAAAAATGGAACCCTATTAAGAGTACTATGACTCTACTGTCCGCCTATCAGTCACCAGGCCAGGCCGGGTGAACCATGATAGCTAGACAATTGATATTTCTACAGGTGATGTATATCTGTTCCTGCTGTAACAACAATTACTCATTTTCCTGCCCTTATCCCATTTTATTTGGGGTCGGCGCAACACGTTTTTTTCTTCCATTCTGTCCTGTCACTCGTCACAGTCGTCACGCTATCACTAACTCCCTTTTCTTTCATATCACTCCTCACACAATCCATCCATCTCTTCTTTGTCCTCCCTCTTCCTCTCCATCCATCGACATGTAAACTCATAACTCTTTTAGTAACATGCGTTTCATCCCTCCTCTATACAACAACAAATACTAAAAGCTAAATATTAAATAAAGAATTAAATGAATATTTGAATAGGGCTCCGATACAAGAAACGCGATAAAAAACACCAATTTTCATAATTAAAGAATTAGTGAACCAAATCAACTTAGCAACTAATACGCTTGTAACAGATACGGAAGTGATCGACACAAAACAGATACATATAGGGTGACTGGTAATTAGTGTACGATACTTAAACACGTGATTTTAGTCATGATAACAAACAACTTTTACTATGGGACCAAAACTGAAATCGCAAAAAAAATCCGCTGGTCAGTACATTTGTGTTCGCCTAACTGGTCAAAATGTACTGAACTTTGCTGATTTTTTTCGCGATTTCAGGTTCCGTCCCATAGTAAAATAGGGAAGTGATCGACACAAAACAGATACATATAGGGTTACTGGTAATTAGTGAACGATACTTAAACACGTGATTGTAGCCATGATAACAAACAACTTTTACTATGGGACCAAACCTGAAATCGCGAAACAAAATCCGCTGGTCAGTATATTTGCAAAAAAAAAACCACCTGCATATTGTGTCTAGGCCACCAAGATACAGGCTACGCCTAGAAAGACAAATCTTAATGTTGAATCCACTAAGCAGATAGGAGCCTTAACAGGTAGTAAAGGAGCCAAAATAAGTAGAAGCAGATATAACCCTAAAAAAACATGTGTAAAATAAATTTCTTAAACAAAGAATTAGTTCCCAAATCCACTTAGCAACTAATACGCTTGTAGCATAGATACGGAAGTGAACAACACAAAACAGATACACAACACACACACACAGAGACACGCCCACAGCTTTATCTACAACAGCTGTCCGTGACTCAGGCGGTCAACGCACGCGCAAACGAAATAATATACAAGGTGAACTGAGTATTCTAATTTATGACACAAAAAAACATGGCGAAACGATTTGGACTTGAATAATGATGGATGGAAAGGCTCGTGGTTTAATAAGTAACTGTCGCTAATGTTATTATGGAGTAGAATACGGAATGTCGACGCACAAAATATCGATGAATGCTAGTACGATGCTACAACATTACGATTCACGTTACCGCGAAACCACTGAATGACGATGCACGTTATTGCGATAGAACTTAACTGCGATACAACTTGACGGAGATGGTTTTGAAGTACAATTTGTCGGTATTGATTTGTTTTGCGTGCAATAAATAAAATCTATTATACATTATATTACATACAATTATAGTAAAATGTTATCGTGTTTAATAATAATTTATTAGATGTAACTTACATCACTATAGCACTGACAGCCCCATTAATTTAATAAGTAAGTGATGTAAGATACATCTAATAAATTATTATTAAACACGATAACATTTTACTAAAATTGTATGTAATATAATGTATAATAGATTTTATTTATTGCACGCAAAACAAATCAATACCGACAAATTGTACTTCAAAACCATCTCCGTCAAGTGGTATCGCAGTAAAGTTCTATCGCGATAACGTGCTGCGCGATGTTGTAGCATCGTACTAGCATTCATCGATATTTTGTGCGTCGACATTCCGTATTCTACTCGTTATTATGAGTATTTTAAGACTCTTGCTCCCATCCCATATCCCATAAAATAGTGGCTTTGAAGCCTACTCCTCCGTAACCGCATGTATCCAGCGGGGCCCTTCAAGTTAGAGCAACAAAACTAGTGGCATTGCTGTCCATGTTTCAATGTACCTCACGAATTTACTGATAAAATCCAATGTACCTCAACCATTTTGATAGAAATTACGATTTAGTTAGTATGGTTTTTTTGAAGAATTCCGTTCTATATCTTTGTAGTTCATCATCAGATCAAAACAATATTTCTATGTGACCAACTCGGGAGTATAATCTTTCAAACAAAACAATTTTTTTTTAAATCGGTTCACAATTGACCGAGATATCGGTGACCATACATAAAAAAAAAACTACATACAGCCGAACATAGAACCTCCTCCTTTTCGAAGTCGGTTAAAAAGTAATACTGATCGTAAGTTCAATGTACTTCTCGATTCATGTATTAACTTTCAGGAATCTTTATCAGGACAGGAGAAATTCAGCAGGAAAAATTGTCTATCCAGCGGAGCCCTTTGTAATCGGAGTTCATACGTGCAAAAAACATCAGACACTTCAAATTAATTTTAATTCAGTTGACCCCATTCAGAGAGTCATAAAAAAAAAATAAAGGTTTTATGTGCTGTTTTAGTTTTACTGGCAATTCTGATCATTTCTTGCGTCTGCGACGACCGATTGATTTGTTTACTTCAAATTGTCTTATTCATGGTACTTGATGCAAGATTCGTATACGCATTGAAATAAGAATTATTTATTATCCCGCGTATGAGATAATTTATATTGGACGACAATCTTTTGAGTTCGTTTACCTATTTTGGCAGGTTTGCGCACGTGACAGCTTGACTTATTAATAAATAGACACGACAATATTTTTAATGAAGAATTGATTCTGCTCGTTGTTCAGAGCAGACTATTTTCAGGATTTGCGCATTTAACGTTACACGTTGTAGATAGTCTTATTGAAAGTTAAAAATAAAAATGATTGCAGTTATTACCAATGTGTTTATTAGTGCTACTGATTATAAGCAACTAAAAACTAGACAAACGTGACATTTTAAAGGAAAGATATGCGCCACATCCGTGCAAAACGGCCGAACGCTCAGCATAAAGCTGTGCCCTCATGCACAATGCGTTGAGCACACAGCGCTGGTTTTCAGCGTTCGCCAGTGCTGACAGAAAGACACCGGAACGGTGCAATGTGCAAAAAGATAAAATTAAAAATAAATAATCATAAATTTTAGATAAATAAAAATAAGGAGACTGTGTGTGTGGGTCAAATTATATATAGGGTGACTGGTAATTAGTGACCGATACTTAAACACGTGATTGTAGTCATGATAACTTAATTTAAATTGTATAAAATCATTATTCTAACCAACCTCGAAAATATTTTTAATAAAAAAAGGAAAAATTATTTAATTAAAAAGTTATAGGGGTTGATAAAATCGTTATTCTAATCAACCCCGACATTTATTTATTTATTTTAGAAGTAATTAATTCCCTTTTTTCACTAAAAATATTAAAATAACGGTTTTATACCGTTTAAATTAAAAAACCGTAAAAAAAATCCACCACTGGGGGTCCAGAATCATGTCCTGGATCCATGGTATTGTTTTGTGGTTCGATGTCAGATACACCCTGTATATTATAAATAACAAATAATAAATAAGTAATAATAATAATATACTAACAAAACCTTGTCAAAGAACATTACCTTTCTCTCTAATATGTTTTTGCTTCTACCTAATTTAGTTTCTTCCATCACTACCCTTTATTCTTTTCTTGATTTTTCTTTGTTCGCTTCTATTTAATTATGTAACACATAATTATATATATTATATATTTATATTATATACATGTACTGATATATATATATATTTTAAGCTTATGTATTATCTTTTGTAAAGGTATATTTTATCCATTTTTCGTATTTTTATTTTTATGTTTATATTTGCTAGTAGTACACCGCAGACTACCCCTCTTTTTAAAGTTCTTATAATCCATCCTAAGGTTGTCTGGTAGAAATCGCTGTCAGCGATAAGACCGCCATTGTACCCACAGATTTCAGTTCCTGTAAATTGTTATATACTCGTATGCTTATTCTATTCTATTCTACGTTAAAACAGTAATAATAGTAACAGGGTCATAACGACCCACCTAACTGTTAATGTAACTTTTTTCCTCCACAATGACGCCAAGTTAATAGAAAACTAATTGACTATTCTGTTTCAAAAACTAAATATTTTCAAAACTTGACTTTGACTGAACGTAGAAACCGTACGAAGCGAAAAAAAATCTATAAATTCATAACTCGTTTCTACATTTCACGGTCAAATAATGCATTACGAAGGCGGAGTAATGTAAACAAAGCATTTTGGTATACACAAAGAGCTTGGTAATTCATACACAAAGACTAAAGTCTGGAACGATCCGGTTAGTTAAAAGTATGCTAAAAATAATAGTCATTTCGCATTTGAAAACATACGTGAGTGGAATGCGTTGAACTTTTCATTTTTTGGGAACGACTGTGAAACCTATAACATCAGCTGATCGAGTGCAACGACCTGTAGGTAGTTAATACGTAACGACCAGCAACTACAAGTCATTGATCGCGATCAGCTGATGTTTTTATTTTTATTTAGTCTTTGCTTTCCCACTGCTGGGCAAAGGCCTCCCCCAATTTTTCTCTCGGGTCACCTCGAACCAGCTGATGTTTACTTAAAGAAATTAATCACGTACATGAGTATATTAATTCGAGTTTTGGAAAACATGTACTCTATTTTTTAATTTTATCTTTACAAATCGATAGTGTTTCTTGTACCGGATAGACCCACCGCGGGATTAAAATGATCAAAATTTAGCTGTGTATTGTAACATACATACTTAGGTATATTTTTCCCCACAACTTTCAGGCAACGCCATCTAGTCCCAAACTAAGGAGAGCTTGTGCTATGAGTACTAGACAACTGATAAACATACTTAAATATTTCCAAATAACCTTGGCAATGCTCATAAAATTTAATGAATTAATAATAATAAACGCGTCTCTCACAGAACATTAAAAAGCCTTCACACACCGTCTCCTTTGAGTGCTCATAAATATATTTACTACTATATTCCTATTTGAGCTCACTATTTAGTATTCTTGTGGTATATTTGTCGTAGAACTTTAATATTACTAGCTTATGCCCGCGGCTTCGCTCCTGCTCTACCCTACTTTACCCTACTCTACCCTATACCAATAAATGAGATTTCAAGGATGTACAACTTTTTATGAAAACATTTCTTGCGATCGAAGTCGCGGCTTAAGTGCTAGTAAATGTAGATATGTGAGCAGTGGAGTAGCTAGTCGCACAGGGGTCCCGTATCAAAAAAAGGTGCTTAATTGTTTTTACAAAGCTTGGTTTATCCTACGAGGCGTTTGTGGTTAACATGTTTAGCTGTGTTTGACTGGCCTGTTGGTCTAGTGGTTAGTAGCCCTGACTGTTATGCCGGAGGTCGTGGGTTCGATTCCCACCCAGGACAAATTTGTGTGATGAGCACGATCATTTGTCCTGTGTCTGGGTGTTATTTATCCATAATATGTATGTATTTAGAAATATATAAGTATGTTTATCAGCTGTCTGGTACCCATAACACAAGCTCTGCTTAGCTTGGGACTAGACGGCGTTGTGTGATAGTAAAAAAATGTTGCGAATTTTTGTCTACGACTGGCGCGGGGGCGCCTGTAGGCCCGTATTATTGATACGGCAGATGCGACGGTAGCTACGCCCCTGTATGTGAGTTATTCACGGTTGCGTGTTCCAGTCCAATATGTTTAAAGGTCATAGTGGAGATATCGTTTGAAATATTTGGAGTGGCTTTGGGCCGAGGCGGTCGTACGAAGCGCTATCGCTTCTTTTATTTTGGTGAGAATTCATCAAAGCACTTCCCGGTCTGGGCTGAGCAAGATGTGCTTGACTTTTACTCATCGGAATTACAGGAAATCCTAGTCTGAGTTCCAGTAAACCAACTTGTCTAAATGTATCTTTAAAAATAATAGAAAAAAAAAAGAAAGAAATGACTCTCGTACATGCGTATATTAATTCGAGTTTTACTACTTATTATTTTTTTAATTTTATCTTTACCAATCGATAGCGTTTCATGTACCGAATCGACCCTCCACGGGATTGAAACGACCAAAATTTAACAATGTATATTTAATGTCTTCGTGTACAGTATATTTCAGGGTAAAGAAAACAAATAATTACAATAACATATGTGAAGAAGCCACAAGAAGTAATCAAGAATAGTGTGTTTTTACCCGACTGCGCCAGAAGGAGGGTTATGTTTTTCGAGAGTATGTATGTATGTTTGTATGTATGTATGTATAATTGTTTGGCACGCTCTGCAGCCTGAACGGCTCGATGGATTTTAGCTTGAGAGGTGTCGTTAGATTCGTATTTACTTTGAGAGTGACACTGGGTATATCAAAACAAAAAAAAAAACAAAATGGCGGGTTTTTGGCGCCAAATTCAAATGTTTGGCACGCTCTGCGGCCAGAACGGCTCGATGGATTTTAGTTTGCGAGGTGTCGTTAGATTCGTAATTACTGTGAAAGTGATATCGTAATAAAATAAAAAATAAAAAATGGTAATTTAAAAAACTAAAAAACCCGACTGCTTTTCTGAGTATTCATGATAAAGCCCTAAAACAAGAAAGTCGTTGTAGCAGTGGGGACCCATTAAATCATAGATCTACTGACTAGACGACTGACTTTCTAGAATGGGACCCGAAGCAGTCGGGTTTTTTAGTTTTTTAAATTACCATTTTTTACAAAGAATGAATGGAGACGTGATGAATTGCTGGTACACAGAAATGATTAGTTTTATCACAACGACAGGGTATTTTAATGGATTTTACCTCATTCAACTTATATCCTTTTTTCATTCATTTTTAGGATTCTGTACCCAAACGGTAAAAACTAAATATTTGAGTAAAAGTAACTACTATTTGTATTCTATAGATAAGAAAAATTTGAATTTTGAATGCAGATTTCAAACGTCAAGTAAAGACTTAATAAGATTTTACTTAGTAACAAGTAATACTTCTTTATAAATACGGGTGTAAGACTTCGCTGTCTGTCAGGTGGCTGTATCTCAAGAACCGCGATAGATAGACAGTTGAAATTTTCACAAATTATGTGTTTCTATTGTCGTTATAACAACTAATACTAAAAACAAAATAAAATAAATATTTAAGGGGGGCTCCCATACAACAAACGCGATTTTTTTTTTGCCCTTTTTTGTTCGATATCAATAATGGCAACAGGTAGGCACTTGAAATATTCACTAAATACTCAATTGTATTTTTACTTAAATAATAAAAATTAAGTATAAATATTTAAGGGGGCTCCCATACAAAAACGCCATTTCTTGCCTATTTTGTTGTTGTTCGATTGTTTACTTAGTCAATGGTACGGAACCCTTCGTTCGCGAGTCCGAATCGCACTTGGCCGGTTTTTATCAGCCTACGTCATCTCTGTGCGTCCTCATCATTATACCATTACCCATAATATATTTTTAGATCCTATATTTCTTATTATATTCCGTCAATTATGTTTTATATTTGATGAAACAGTTACATTAATATTCTAAGGGCGGAAGCGTTTATTTATTAGTCTGTATGTATGTTAACCATGGTCCATCACAAGGTGCAATATTGTTATGCCCGATCCCTGACGGGGAAAATGTTATTTGGAAATAATTTGTGCGTCTATTTTAAGCAGAATAAACGTGTTTTCTTTCTTTTTCTTTATGGCAAATGGTTCAACTTATTTGCCGCGTACTATATGCTACATATTTCATAATATTTTAGGCTCCCCCCCCCCCCTCTCGGACACTGAACTATAAGGGAGAGAACTCACGAAGCGGTTTTTTCCCGCTGCCGCCACGGTAGTGGGCCCGCAGCTTCTGTAGAATGCAAATAGATACGTAAAAAATTAAATCAGTTTTCACGAAGCGGTTTATGGTCGCGGTATGAGCGATTGTTCGCGGTTGCCGCTGACCGGCGCCGCGGGCGCCCGCCGCTGACTCGGCGGTTTGCGCCCGCACGCTCTTCGGTTGGTTGGCGGCGACCGCGCCATATCGGCCAGCGGCTTGCGGTCGAAGATTGCAGCCGTCGCGGCGGCGGCGGCGATAGCGAATCAACCGCCTCGTGAGTTTTGAAATAAAATAGCCGTTTCCTCTACCGTGGCGGACGCGGAAAAAAACTGCTTCGTGAGTTCTCTCCCTTAAATGACTATCCATATTTTAACTCCAGTTCCAAAAATTGGAACTACGCCAAGTTGCTATGATTACGTCTATGTATGCTCATAATATGTCTCTTGTTATTATAGCTATTCAATTCTAAAAGTGGGTTACTCATATACTCCTTACCATTGAGTGCTTTTAAATGGGGTCATGACTTCAGTCTGAATTTTATGTGTCTACCATCGGACTAGCTGTGGAATAACACATCTATTATATTATTATTATATTATATTTAGCCTGTACTGTCCCACTGCTGGGCAAAGGCCTCCTTCCATTCTTTCCAATTATCACGGTTACATGCTTTCTCGTTTCAATTCAATCCAGTTCGTCCCGCCATCTCCTTCGTGGTCTGCCGCGGCCCCGAGTCGCTGTGTCCGGGCACCAATCCTGTGTTTTACGGGCCCACAGCTCGTTAGACATGTCCTGCCCAGTCCCATTTAAATTAAGCAGCCTTTTCAGCCACATCAACGATTTGTGTTTTGGAGCGCAGTGTAGTGTTTTGAACGTGGTCTGTTAATTTAACACATAGTATGCTGCGCTCCATAGCACGCTGGCAAACCTTGAGTTTGGACTTTTGGATGTTAGTCAAAGACCAAGTCTGTGCACCATAGGTCAATAACACATCTAAAAAGTGGAAAAAAAGACCTAAGTACAAAAAAAAAACACAATGGGCCTCATCAGAATGCTTATAGTCACCCAAAGGGCAATGGAAAGGGCTATGCTCGGAGTTTCCTTGCGTGAACGAATCAGAAATGAAGATATCCGCAGGAGAACCAAGGTTGCCGGCATAGTACGAATAATCGCCCAACTTAAGTGGCAGTGGGCAGGGCACATTGCTCGCAGAACAGTCCCCCTAGCCAAGTTACAATCGTTTCGTTTTGCGTTAACGCTTTGAGTTGGCTACGCCCCCAATTCGTTTGTTCGAACAAAGGAGATGAGAGCGTGGCCAACTTCAAGCGTTAACGCAAAACGAAACGATTGTAACTTGGCTAGGGGGGCAGATGGCCTGGCGAAGACGCAGTGCTAGAAGCTCTCCTACAAGGTGGACCGATGACCTGGGTAGAGTTGCGGGAATCCGATGGATGCGAGATGCACAGGACCGTTCATTGTGGCGACACTTTGGGGAGACCTATGTCTAACAGTGTACGTCTTCCGGCAGATATGATGATGATGATGACAAACAAATACAACCGACTTCAAAAACAAATTAAAAAAATGTCGGTATCAACAAATTAAGAAACAAAGATTAAAAAGATTGTTAGATGAGATAGAGGTCAAACGCGAAATAATAGTAAAAAAAAATCTAATCAGAAAATTCCGAAATTAAAGTTATTTTGCATTTTTTTATTTCAAAGTCGGTTGTATTTTTTTATTTATTTATTTTATACTTTATTGTAAACCATTACACGTACAAGAGGAAAATAAAAACTACTTGCCTGGACAAAAATGGGGCTCAGAAAAATGGGAGTCAATCACAAAAAAGAAAAAATAAAATGAAGTTATTTGCACGTTCCAAAAGCGTACATCTCTTAGACAAGAAACTCAACGGACCATATTTACATGACTTAAGATTCTATGTCCCCTAACGGGGACAGAGGGCGTCCACTGTACACTAAAATGAGTTACTGACAATTCGGACACCACCTTTATTGAAGCTGTTTAGTACAGTCAAATAAAAAAAGTCTTAATTCACTACATAGTATAAAACAAAGTCGCTTCCCGCTGTCTGTCCCTATGTATGCTTAGATCTATCAAATTACGTAACGGATTTGATGCGGTTTTTTTTTAATAGAGTGATTCAAGAGGAAGGCTTATAATGTATAATACATGCACAATATCTATACTAATATTATAAAGAGGAAAACTTTGTTTGTTTGTTTGTAATGAATAGGCTCAAAAACAACTGGACCGATTTTAAAAATTCTTTCACCATTCAATAGCTACATTATCCACGAGTAACATAGGCTAAATTTTATTGTGGAAAAAAATAGGGTACCGTAAGATATTTGGGTTTTTCGGACACAAGGTGTAAAAAATCAATTAGAAAAGTTACTTATTTTGCGTACGCTGCCTAAACCATAAAAGATAGAACCATAAAATGTTCTAATTAAGAGGCGTATTACAAAAAAACACGAAATTGCAAGTTTTCTACGTTGAAATTTTAGGTTTTATGTTCGTTGTATGAAATAACAATTTCTTGGTTAATATAGTTCGTTTTCTCTACTACAATTACCTCAAAACTGATTTTAGATTAATTATTTAATTATTTAGTAATAAGCTTTCTCCCGATACATGTTTCGGCAAAAATTCACGCAGACATCATTTCTGAGCTCTAATTTTGAGATTCTACTAAATATCAGTCAAAAACAAAAATATTATTAGCTCTCAAATATCCTATACTTCAATCATAACAGGTAATATTTTCGTTATATGCCTTTTATGTAAAGAAAAAAAAAACTACGTAATTCAATTATCTACCGAAATGGCTTCAAAACAAACCCCAATATCTCCAAAGTTGTACATTATTTAGACTTCAAATTTATACCAAAATAATCATCAACATTTGCTTAAACTATAGTATTATTTTTATTTTTTAAATCGCTACTATTATTTTTTAATAAAATAAATAAAAACACTTTATATTTCACTGCGCCGGTCATCTGCGATTAGTATCGCGCGAGCGCTTGTCGAGGTCGGACCTATGTCAGTTTCTTTCCCGCGCGCTTTCGTTCCGATACTACCGTGACTACCGTCGTGTGCGCCGACTGTCGCGTAGACGCTGCCGCATTGCTATTGTGTGCGTGTGAACTACGAACGCAGTTTTTGATCTTTGTAAATATTTATTTTCGAACGGTATAATATACCGTTATATTGAAGTTATAATAAAGTGTGAACTTTATACTAATTGAAATAATATTTCAATTAGTATAAAGTTCACACTTTACTAGTATACCAGATAGTGAACTTATTAAAGTTAGACTAGTTAAAGTCATGACTGGTTCTACCAAATTCAAGGACAGCTTTATATATCCAATAAAAATGTCTGCATACTTGCCATATGGACTGGACCAGACTTTCCTGTAAAAACTATAACAATCTACAAAGACGACGAATTTTGGTCGTTAAAAATGTTACCCAAATTAAAAGCTTTTTATGAAAAATGTGTACTGCCAGAAGTTATCGACTCAAGAAAAGATCGATCAATGCCTTTGCGGGAAATATTTTTCTGATGTAAAAATATGATGTCTGACTGTACCAAATAATAAAATAAATAATACATTTTGTTGTTTCATTTATTCGATAAGATTTCAACCATACTACCATAAAATTAAGGCTAGACTGAAAATACACTTAATAAACTAGTTATCAACGATTGCATCACTGCTTACCATCAGGTTGGATCACAGTCGAGCACTAATTTATATGAATTAAAAATAAATATATACAACTTTAAAAATCTATTTTTGCTATGAATAGTATATATTACAATCGATTGTTTATCGAATACTGCAGAATATTAAAAATATTTGTTTGAACATATTTAAATAAAAACGACATTTAAAAAAAATATCTATCTTCTAACCTCTTTCTGAATACTTCAATTACGAAAGATCAAGATCGTTTAGCCGCCGTATACACAATATCATAGTGCGAGCGAGACTGCTAGAAGCATGAATGAAAATATCGCTCACGTAGTTCGCCGCCCGCTCGATGCATAAAATACCTAAATTTGCGTAATGCCGAAATGTGAAAGGGCTCTTAATTGTAGAGCGGTAACCGACATCCACGCGGGCGGAGCCGCGGGCGACCGCTAGTATTTAATATAACCATTGCACCCGTGCGAAGCTGGGGCGGGTCGCTAATTATTAATATAAAGAAAAATACTACCCGAAGTTACTATCTTAAATCCAGCTTAAAATATTATATTTTAAAACATTTTGTCTAATTGTACAAACAGTGTGTGCCCGAATCGTCAGTGAAAGAAGTATTGAAATAAAAATGTGTCAATTCGGACACTGTGTCCGAATATACACCACTATTTTTTAATTATGGCAAATATTTAAAGGGCTTATTAGAAAAGGTCTTGTTATTATTTAAGTAAAGTCTCAATGCATAATATTCATAAACAGCAAAGTTATGAGCGTTTGTTTATATCCCAAAATATCACTCAATTTATGGAAACATTGTACAGGTTATTGTTTATGAATGAAAGAATGACAATAAAAATGGAAAAACACTGCGCTTAGTATTTTCTAGTAGTATTTGTTATGAATGATGATTAAATTATGAATTTACCAATAATGACAAATTTTCGTGGACAATTTTGGGATTTCGATTTTTGTACTTTTGACTACACAAATATGATCAGTAACGGGTACTGATTGAGCCCCATTTTATTGTGCACTAATTAAAAAATAGTGGTGTATTGAGTCCGAATCGTCAGTAACTCTGTAGAGTCACTTATCGTGACTGGTCTTGATCTTCACGGTTCACCTCGCTCCAATGCATTCTGATCCCGACCATATTTACCAAGTACCATACTGATTTAATTTATGAACAACACGTCTACTGTCGGACAGGTCTCTCCCAAATGTTACCATAACGACCGCTCCAGTGCTTCTCACATCAGGTCATCGGCCACCAGGTTATCGGCCCACCTAGTGAAAGGACTTTCAAGGCTGCGTCTTCCGGTTCGCAATCGCCATTCCAGAAATTCTCGGCCCAACAACCATCTCTTCTGCGAGCAATTGACCTGCCCACTGCAACTGAAGTTTCGCGAATCTTCGGGCTATGTCGGTAACTTTCGTTATTCTGCGGATATCTTCATTCCTGATGCGATCATGCAAGGAAACTCCGAGCATAGAACTTTCCATTAACTTTTGGGTGATTTTTTGACTTCTCAGATTTTTAAACTAAAGCACAGCATGCTTTCCAAACGCATCTGCCGTATATTTCATACCTCCAGTTCCAAAATTGGCGCTCAGCCAACCAGTGGGTGCAAAGTTCTATAAATACTGTATTTTTAACTTTCCTAACTAATAGCGTGCCTTTGAAGAATTATGCTCGTTCGTTGCGTCGACCATTGCCCTCCTTGATTTCATATTGGTGACCGATACACGATTTGAAGCCGAAACCATAATCGAATGTTCGGCGTCTTTTGCAGTTTCGGCCGTAACGAAACTGACAATGACGTGCTTACAGAAAAACTGTCAAAAATAATATTTCGAAACAGTTATTAACCTCACTATTACTATTCCTGGTTAGAGTTGCCGGAATGCGATGGATAAAGAGTTGTACGGGACCGGTCCTCGTTGCGACACTTGGGGGGGTTAGGTCCAGCAGTGGATGTCTTGCAGCTGAAATGATGACGATAATCATGATTTCTAACTGAATTTGATATAGTTAATTGCTTAAATATATTACTTAAAAATTAAAACACACATATACAAATAAGTCAGTCAGTTTTTTTGCTATCTATCACAATTATTGTAGGATCTAAACCGCTAGGTTTGGTCTTTTTTATAACCGAAAATTCGTCCTGGACGAAACTGGAACTCCAGCCGAAACCAGTTTTTTTTTATTGATACTGGCCGAACCGGGCCGGTTTATAGTTTAATTCAATTTATAGTGTATCTAGAAAAGTACGGGTGCCAAAAAAGTAGGAGATTACCTAAATTGAAATTCGGATCAATAGGTTAACGTTGGGAGAGATGGCCAAATAGCACGCGATGATAGTAGATGAAACTTTTATGGAATTGGTTTTGGTAAGCGTTCAGAAACCCTGTACAGCTCTCGGCTCTTAGCCACTTCTTGCCAATTAGATATTATCCTCTGTTTATTTTTGTGGAATATTTAATACTAAAAAACAACTAATACTACTAAAAGCTTTTTCTGAAATCAGAATCCAAATTTGTTACTAAATTAAGCACTAATTAACATTTCAAATGTTGATATTAGGAAGAGTGGGGGCGTGGTGGGATCGTGTCTATCTATTTTTGTACACTCTTGTGACGTCACATTTCAATACTTGATAGGTTCCCACTTCTTTCCGATTTGAAAGGTTTCAAACTTATCGGCCAACCCAAGATACATTTTCATACAACCACTCTTACGTGATTTTGAAGTTATTACACATCTTTCTCCAGATATTTTAGATACACAGATATCTTGTGGCAATCCTGCGTGGTTTTTTTTTTTTTTTTTTAACGTAGGTAAAATCATCCAATGACAAATCCCGCCCTTGGGTGGGGCGGGAAATAGTGTCAGACTTTTACTGACTAAAAACCTACCTTTCCATTCCTTGCCTTTATCCTGGGGCCCGTGGTGACAGTCTCACATAACCTTTGGGCCCCAGTAGGCTTCGGCCCTGCTGGACCCCTACAGTTTGCTGACAACTCCTTGAGGCGCGCGGGAACGGTGCGCGCCGTAGACGACCTGAAATCCTGCGTGGTGGATTACGGCTCATTCCCCCTCCCCTAGAGAGGAGGACTCAGACCCAGCAGTGGGAACATTATAAGGCGGTTTAATATTATGCTTATGTAAAAATGTAATTTGTAAGTTATATGAAAGCTAAGACGTATTTATTGTGTGTTATGTTATATGCGTACTTATACGCATAAGACGGTTAGTTATTTCGTTCGAGCAGTGACTCATGCTGAAGTAAAAGGTTTTGCGGTCACCGATCTACATACATACTTGCGTAATGTTGTGACTTGGATATTCCCTATTTTGGTAAATAAGATTAGTTGATGTTGATAGAATCACTTAGGATTTCATTACAATTCTCGAAATGTTTTAGCGTGGTATCAACAAAATCCTTGTTTGGCCCATGAAGCAAATCATGGTTTGGCCTGGTTTGGCCATATCATTGATTTAAATGATAATAAAAGGTCTAAGAGCTTAAACGCACTAGCGGCTAGTAGTAATGCGGCATGCCGATCCGGTTGGCCGCACTTCAATTTTTATATGAAACCGCCTGATACCAACGCACTGACTTGCGGTCAGACGTCAACCGCTATGGTTGTCTTGGAGCTGCGGCGGGCCGCAACGGTTGAATGCAGCGGCGCGCCGCAAGCGCTTTTCGCGCTTCCCGCTACCAGTAAGTAGCGATGTAACGTAATGTGGTGGACCGCAACAGAACCGCGGGTAGCCGGAATGCGGCGGGCCTTTGCTGCGGACCACTCATACTGCGGCCAACCGCACGCTCGATCGGGCCAGTTTTACTTGGCTATATCACGAATTGATCAATTTCTAAGATCTGGCCACGAGTCCACGACACACATAAATTGTATTTTAAAGACAGTCAAGATAAAAGTGGGAATGAAAAACCGAATATTTAGTCGGAAGTTTTCTACATTTTTAATTTGAATGTTGTTGTATGTGTATTAAATAAATAGTGATTACATATTTTGATTGAATATGCATTTATTATACCAATGCGGTTGTTGGCATTTGATATGACTAGTATCATAAAAAAAACTTATGTCTATGACAATGATATTTCAAAAAAGCGACCTTTTCTAACATTCTATTTTCTTTGTCCACAGTCAAGTTGCCGGAAGACTCGAACGCAGTATGCGGCGGCCGGTTTACCATCGGTCCGGCACCGGAGAGGGATTGGGAGATGGTCCCTCCTGATGGAAAGTGGGGCTGGTGCGTTCTCGTAGGTAATCTGCCATCCGTGGCCCCTGTAACTTAAGACAAACGAGGGTAGGCTGATGGTGATTGGCTGAGACCGACCGAAGGTTCGGTTTCGGCTAAAAACATTCGAATATTCGGCCTGACCGAAACTATCTGTTCACGTTAAGAAAATAGTGTCTCATCACTACTGCAAAGTAAATTCGTATTCAAACAAACGAGGGTAGGCGGGTGGTGATTGTTTGAGACCGACTGAAGGTTCGGTTTCGGCCAAAAAGGTATTGAATTTTCGGCTACGAAACTATCTGTTCACGTTCGGAAAATAATGACTTATCAGTAGAACTGCAAAGTAAAAGCGTATTGAGACAGACGAGGGTAGGCTGTTGTTGATTGTCTGAGACCGACCAAATGTTCAGCTCGACCGAAACTCTCTGTTCACGTTAAGAAAATAGTGAGTCATCAGTACAACTTCAAAGTAAAGTCGTATTGCTCATGGTGATTGTGTAAGACCGACCGAAGGGTCGGTCATGTTGTCGTTTCGTGTCGTCGTGACGAATACGCGTCCGTCGACAGTAGGACTTAAACAACATACAACTTGTCATCGACCTGAAAAATACAAAAGAGCTTCCCTCTTAGGCCGTGTTTACGGAGACGCAGCGCGTTGTACGTTTCGTCGTACATTGCACCAGCGGGCAGCGTCATCGCTCGCACAAACACAAACATATGGCAATGTACGATGGACCGCCAGACGCGTCGCGCTACACGCCGCATCTCCCTAATCGAGCACTAAGTGTCTATTCAGATGAACCGCAACAGAAACACGTGGTTGGGCCTTAGGTTAAATCAAAACAGCGAAAGATACGTGACTCGCCCCTAGTGCGTGGACCGCTGAAATCAGGCCAGTCGCCTATTTTCGATAACTTGGTTTCGATCGCACAACAGCGCCAGCTCTTATCTCTGTCCTTGTCTGATCATAGTTTTCTGATTGCGATGTTAGTGCGTACCGTGTCCTCCCATATAATATATCAATGGGTTGGGCACTGACCACATTTTGTCGTCGAACGCAACGCAAGTGTGGTTGACATCTGCTACATCGCTACCACATCTCAACTACTAGCGACATCGCGCATAAGGGTGGTTTAATTAACATGCGGAATTCAATATGCATGCGGGGTAGCCCCAACCCGCTGCGTATTCCCCGTTTTACAATAAATACTTGTATGAAAAATACGGTGAAGGAAAACATCGTGAGGAAACCGGCATGTCCTAGAACCAAAAATTCGAAGACATGTGACATCCACCAATCCGCACTAGGCCCGCGTGGTGGATAACGGCCTATTCCCTCTCCTACAGAGGAGGCCTGTGTCCCAGCAGAGGGAACATTAAAAAGGCTGATGATGATGATGATGAAAATTACATACGTATGCGGAGCAAATTCGCATGCTTGATGAAATCTACACGATATTAAAAATACACTTAGTCTGTCTGCAAATACTGGCTACAGCGTAACTATAACGCAACCACTTCGATGTTTTTATTTACTACAACGCATAGAGCCTAAAGCCGCGTTTCCACTAGGCAACATTTGTCGTGCGACACGTGACGCTCAACATGTACGGCAACGCTGCACAACAGCGGGCGACGTTGCCAGCTGGCGCGCAACATGACGCGCGGCTTGTTAGTAGTAGATGCGTAGACGGATAACGTTACAACAAAAGTGTACATTCACCACATGTGGGCTGGTGCTGCAAAATGCCACCTAGCAGCTTTGGACTCCGTGGAAAGGCGTGCGAAAAGGCTAATTGGTGACCGAGATTTGGTTAAGTCCAATCTTCAAAGCCTTGAGCACAGGCGTAAGGTAGCCAGCCTTTCGGTATTTTATAGGATGCATTTTGGAGAGTGTGCACGGGAATTTCATGACTTGATTCCGTCATCTCAATTCCACATTGTTGAAACATCTACGGTTCGGACTAGGCGTTTTGCCTCGTCGTTCATACCGAGTACATCGAGGGACTGGAACAATTTGCCTGCTGCGGTCTTCCCAGACTTTGGGTGTCTTCAAGGCTAGAGTGCATAGGCTCATAATAAACTAGTGCGATTCACCATCAACGATTGCATCACTGCTTACCATCAGGTGGATTGCAGTCAAGCACTACTTTATAACAAATAATAAAAAAAAAATCCGCGCTGACTTTCAACATGTTGCGCAACTGGTTGTGCAACATGTTGCGCGTCAATTGTTGCCTAGTGGAAACGCGGCTTTAAGATTCCATTAGGATCTGTCAGAAATGAAAGCTAGGAGTATACACCGTTACATTTTGGTCGTCTTAATCCCGCGGAGGGTCGATTCGGTACATGAAACCCTATCGATTTGTAAAGAGAAAAATGAAAAATAAAGTACTTTTTTTTAACTCGATTTAATTTACGCATGTATGAAATTGATTTCTTTAAGTAAACGTCAACTGATCGAGCTCAATGAACTGTAGGTAGTTAGTACGCAACGACCGACAACTCCCTACAAGGACATTGACTCGTTTACTTAAAGATATAAGTTTCGTAGATGCGTATATTAATTCGAGTTTTAGAAAAAAAGTACTTTATTTTTTTAATTTTATCTTTATAAATGGATAGTACTTCATGTACCAAATCGACCCTCCACGGTATTAAAACGACCAAAATTCAACTGTGTATTCTTCCTCTTAAATCCAACAAACCTATCTTTACCTAACCCACCCAGGGTCCTACAGTTTTAACACATAACCGTGACATCCACAGGTGCGACTCTCGTCAACATTCTAATCCCTGGAACCATCAAGTCGTTTGGAGTCTTGCTGGTCGAGTTCAACGATGTCTTCCAATCAAGCGCGTCCGCTTCTTCGGGTATTGTCGCGCTGTGTTACTTCTTGTACAGCAGTTTGGGTGAGTGATTTTCTGTTCTTTTTTAGGGTTTCATACATCAAAAGAAAAAAGGAACCCTATTACTAAGACTTCGCTGTCTGTCCGTCTGTCACCAGGCTGTATCTCAATAACCGCACCAGCTAGAAAGTTGAAATTTTCACAAATTATGTATTTCTGTTGCCGTAGTAATAACAAATACAAAAACAAAATAAAATAAATATTTAAAGGAATAAAATAACAAAATAAAAATCATTTAATTCAGGCAATGAATAGAACCCATAAAAAAAATAATAAAGCAAAACATAACAGACAAAAAAAAACAGTCATAATACTATGGGACACAGCCACCAACATGTCTGCTACAGCAATGTCCGATATAAGGGCAATCTAATCTCCCAGCAACCATCGCCAGAACTTTATTGGAGCTGCCGCTTGCGCATGCTGGTGTGAAAACAGTCGGTGCGCGCTTCTGCAAATATGCCCGAGGCACTACAGAAACTTAAGGGGGGGTTCTCATCCATACAAAAATCGCCACTGTTTTGCCTATTTGATACTGTTGTTTACCTAGTCAATGGTGCGGAACCCATCATGCACGATTCGGACTCGCACTTGGCCGGTATTTTAATCTTCAGTTACTGTGCGACATGACCGAGATGCCTACCACAAGGGCTGGTTCGAGAAATAAAAAAAAAGAATTCAACATTACTGACTTTATCCACACAAATCACTTTTTATTTCTCTGACTTACCCGTTCTAACGTTGACAACCGACTGACCCAGTGTGCGTAGCACAAGTTAGCAATATAGTGGGGACCGGATATAGCGCCACCTCGGCAGAAACAGTTAACTATTTATTCAAGTCAGCGTATGTATAAAGACAATCAGAACAATCCTTACAAAAAATACTTTTGATTTAATGTCAAATAAAGTTCAAGAATTATTTAATGCACCACTTTAAATGTAAAATCGTTATTTGACAAAACAAATAGATTGTGTGTATACCAAAACTAACGCCATCTAGACGACAGTTATTTTTAACTTTAAAATATCAGCTGTCACACACAACAACAAGTGTCAGATCAATTGAAAACCATAGCCAAACAATAAGATTCCAACACTGACCACCTTCCGGTTCCATCTTCAGCAGGTCTAAAAAGGCCACTTTTGTAGAATCATAATATGAATCATATTTTTTTTATACGGCAATATTTACAAGGAATATGATTCTGATATGCAGTGAATTGAGTATGATTCGACTAATTTGTGCAACCATTTTACGAACATTAGAAGAATTGCTTATGATCTGCTAGGAATTCGGAATATGATTTGCTCTAGATGAATTGCTCATGTGACGTTTTTAGGCCCGCAGATCTATCTGTGAACATGTCATAATAATTTTACCTGAAATCTGATTTACACATGAATGCAAGATTTGATCACAGACAAACATCGTGACAGGTGAAACTATATAAAAGCTTGTAAAATAGGGCATTCTATTCTCTTGGTCTGTCCACGGCATAAAAATGTACTGTTCTCTATAACTAACGATATTTCTTTTGATTTCCAGGTCCACTATCTTCTATATTATCAGTGAAATGGTCGTATCGGACGGTGACGCTCATAGGGGGCAGCTTTGCGGCGTTCGGGATGATCTTCAGCAGCTGTGCGTTTTCTATCACCTACCTTTACTTTAGGTGAGATTCATATTTTTTTTTTAAATAATATAAACTAGTACTTGACTGCGATCCCAACCTATCACCCTATAGCAATGTCCCCAAGTCGTTTACGGCGCGCACTGTTCCCGCGCGCCTCAAGGAGTCGTCAGCAAACTGTAGGGGCCCAGTATGGTCGAAGCCTAATCTGGGCTTTGGGGGGTATGAAAATGCATACCAGGGCCCTGGAACCAAGGCAAAGGAGGAACGGGGTAGGTTTTTAGTCAGTAAGAGTCTGACACTATATCCCGCTCCGCCCAAGGACTGTCATTGGATGATTTTATCTACTTAAATAAATAAACAAGAACCCTATAGCATTGTCGGCGGCGATCTCTCGCGCCGGGCCTTGCTACAGGCCATGCTCCAGAGCGAGGAGGAGTGGCAGGCGGTCGCCTCCTTCTACGCAGCAGTAATGCTAGCAAAAGTGGAGGCCGACCGCATCAGGCAACGGCCGGGATTCTGATCCCGATTTCCGGCCATCGTAGGTGCGGGCTTGCGGACGGCGGGCAAAGGTTAGCTCGCTGTCCGTCCCTCCGGTAACAGACCGGTCCGAGTCCAAGTCGTTTATGGCGCGCACTGTTCCCGCGCGCCTCAAGGAGTTTTCAGCAAACTGTAGGGGCTCAGCAGGGCCGAAACCTACTAGAGCCAAGGGTTAGACGAAAGTGAACCCCGGGGCAATGAAGGAGCAGGTTTTTAGTCAGTAAGATTCTGACACTATTTCCCGCCCCACCCAATGGTGGGATTTGTCATTGGATGATTTTACCTAGCATAAAAAACCCTATAGCAATTTCTGCAAGTGATACAACTGGTAATGTGAGGCGCACTAGCTTATTAAGAGCCTATTCACTCTAGCCTTGAAGACACCTAAATTATAATCGAACGGAAAGACCGCAGCGGGAAAATTGTAAACAATGTAAGGATACTCCCCTTACGTCGAGTTGTCCGATGATAGAAAGGAGATAACGGAATCAAGTCATGCAATTCCCGCGCACACATTCTCCAAAATGCATCCTGTAAAATTCTGAAAAGCTAGCTACTCTACGCCTGTGCTCCAGCCTATGCAGATTGGACTTAACCAAATCTGGATCTACGACTAATTAACTTCTTCGCGCGCCTTTCCACCGACTCCAAAGCCGCTAGATGCCATTTTGCAACAGGAGCACATATGTTGCTGCACTGCTGCAGTACTCCACACACACACGATCCTACCTGGGGTCTTACATGTTTTATAGGCATTTTGCAGCACCAGTTCGTATGTGGTTGCAGTACTCCACACACGATTAGACCCCACACATAACATACTTGTTGCTTTTCCTACCCGAACTTTGGTGCAGTTGTAAAATTTTAACAATTGTACATTTTGGTACAAGTGGAGAAATTTTATTATAGCCACAAAGGTGGAATAGTCGCCCGAGCCGTTATGCAGCTGAAAGCTGCTCCCTATTCCGGTACTAAGGAATAAATTGTATGTCTTATTATCGCCAAATTGTCATAATCCCCAAAAAGTATGGTAAACTATTTTTATAAAATAAAAAAAAGACAAATTGGTTGTTCTAAAATGTTTCTTTAATATTTATTTCTTTCTTTTCAGTTTCGGCGCGATGGTGGGGACAGGGGCAGGTCTAGCCTTTCCCCCTACGGTCTACATTGTGACATCCTACTTCGTTCGGCTCCGAGGGCTCGCCAACGGCATTTGTATGTCAGGCAGTGCCTTCGGGAGCATCATCTTGCCGCCTGTGCTACGGTATCTGCTGGAGGAGTATGGATACAAGTGAGTAGTTGGACGTAAATATGGCTAAAAGGGCAATATGGCTCAATGCAATATGAATCACTAGGAAATATGGATCTGCGGATGTCATTGAGGTGATCGTGGGCAATATTGCTCAGTGGGGGTATTATGACTCGTAGATAATTTCAAGGCTAATATAGAATTAAAGATGAGAAAAAAGCGAGAAAATAAATTTACTTGGCATAACAACCACACTATACTCCTTTCGCAATAAGATTAGACATTTGAACAACCCTTTTTCACAGTACGTTCAACCGATTTTGACTTTTATTGCGTTGTTGGCACGACAAATGACGGCTGCAGTAAGTAGTTGGTATTTATTTGGCTTATATCGAAAGAAGTACAGTTGGTGTAAACGAAACATAAAAGAAATATAAATAAAGTAGTATGACCCAGGGTTGCACTAAAATAGGTCTAATTTAGCATAAATGCCAGACAACTAGTGCCTGATGCTGGTTTTGCGGCCAAACCTGAGGTTATGATGCAACGAATGTAAAACAGTTTTGTAATGTAATATATAACGGCTCATTGGGTAATATGGCTCCCCGAAATACGAATGACCAACAAATATAGGGTTTGCGGAAAATATTGGGCTTATTGTGTCGCAGTGGGTAATATGGCTCAGTATTTTATATAGAGTGACTGATAATTAGTGAACGTTACTTAAACACGTGATTATAGTCATGATAACAAACAACTTTTACTATGGGACCAAACATGAAATCGCGAAAAATCTACCAAGTTCAGTACTATTTATGTTTACCTAACTGGTCAAAATGTACTGAATTTGGCAGTTTTTTTTCGCGATTTCACGTTTGGTCCCATAGTAAACGTTGTTTGTTATCATGACTACAATCACGTCTATAAGTATCGTTCACTAATTACCAGTCACCTTATATAGCTAAGTGGATATGCAAGGTTAGTTACCATAAAACGATATCAGTAAACTGTGTACGTGAAGTCAATATGTCTTTACTTTCCAAAATTTTGTCATAATCAGCAACACTATTGGATGGTGTATTGTAGATAATGTACCGTATCTTTTTTTTTAATTCGAAATCAACGTATTCAGTTCCTTGCTAGGAATTTTGGTTTTTCAAAAATCCAATGATGATGTTTTGACTTTATGTTGTTTTTTGCTATCCCTTATAGTTTTAGATTTGATAAACTGTGCCCACATGAAAAAATTATCTGTATGTCAGAGGGTAATATGTCTACTCTGACAGCGTGTATCTTCAGGGGATAATGTAGCCGAGCGGGTAATATGACCCATCGTTAATACTCATGTGAGAGACTTATTAAATTGTACAATTCATAATTATTTTGCTCTTCTAAAACATATTTTCTTTCTCTTTTCAGAGGCGCAGTGTTAATACTGGGTGGTATAATGCTCAACGTGTGGGCGGCCGCGTTGCTCTTCCAGCCCGTAGAAGAACATATGGTGAGGAAGTATAAGGAGCCCGAAGAAGATGAGGACGGACCACAGGTCAGTACTTTGAGATGTTTGATGAGTTTGACGAGTTTGACAGAGATGGGGAAAGTTTTGGCAAAGCTGTAATTTTTTTATTTTATTATCATTTATTTGCAATCTAGCGTCACTATTTTGAGATGTTTGATGAGTTTGACGAGTTTGACAGAGATGGGGAAAGTTTTGGCAAAGCTGTAATTTTTTATTTTATTATCATTTATTTGCAATCTAGCGTCACTGTTATATAAATTTTCTGCCTCCTGAACTGGGTAGTTGACCTGTATCTCAGTAGACAATTCCCTTTCTATACTTATTACAATTTCTTTACATTTTGCACCAGATTGTACACGAGTATTTCAAATATTAGGTCTATATTTTTAAAAACCCTACCACAGTTAACAAACGAGCTGATGACCTTGAACACCTGCACAGATCTTCATAAATTTTAGCTGAGAACTGCCTCGGTTACGTCAGCTTTTAAACAAAAAAAACCACATCATAATCGGTCCTTTCGTATAGGAGCTACGGTGCCACGGACAGACAGACAGACTCGTCAAACTTATAACACCCCTCTTTTCCGTCGGGGGTTAAAAAATAAAAGCAAAAATGATATAAAAATATATTTGGACAATTTTATATGACAGAGATATCTTTTTCTAATAAAAATTCCAGCTTTGCCAATTTTCTAAGTGATTTTTATATAGGTTTTTGGGTCGACATACATTTGGGTTTTTCAGCCATAATTTTGAGACGATATGGCTTTTCATATTTCTCTGTAGGGGGCTTAATTCAAATACTGTGACTGTCAAACATTTTGTTAGGCCCCTTTTTGTAAACTTCATCATAATTTATTTGTGTTAAATAATAATTACTGTAGCGACTATATTTGCTGCATTGAAACTAATCTCAGTGAAAAACACTAAATTAGTTTTTTAAGAAGACCTTACTATCGTTTATATAAAGACGAAATTGCCGCGAAATTTTCGGCCCGCTTTCTCTAAATAAATAATGCAATGGATGTCGTGAAATAGTAAAAAAAAATTAATTGGTTTTGTATATGCTATTATCACTGTTACGTCTTGATTACCCAATAATTTGTTTACGCATTTTACTGGATATAATTAAAAACTTAATATTTGAGACTAGTTCATAATGCAGTATATGATTTACATTTAAACCGCATGCGTCGGATATGTTCGACAAACGCTCTCGCATTTATTTCGCCAGGGTCGCACATCCAGGACTAAATACTCCATCTCGTCAGCTCTTCTGTCACCTATGTAGATTTAAGAGCTAAACGAGATGGAGTACCCAGTCGCGAACACACGACCCTGGCGAATAGGACACGAAAACACGTGTAGGATCTATCCGACGCAAGCGGTAAAAGGCGTAATTCAAGAACAGCCCCGCTGGCCGAGTTAGAACTGTTATGTTTCGATTCTCTTGTGTCGAACGCTTCGAGTCGGACACGCCTCCGATTCCTTCGTTCGGACCGCGTGACTGAGCGTTGAGATTGCGTCAGAACAAATAAATTGGAGGTGTGGCCAACTCGAGGCGTTCGACGTAAGAGAATCGAAACAAAATGGTCGTAACTTGGCTAGGGGGACAAGAGCTTCTTGTCCGTAATACTCTAATTTTAATACCCGCGACATTTCGAGTATATTTTTAAGAAAGAGTGTCTTTTTGAAAATGAAACTTGCTCTCAGTGAGCCCGTCATGGTGGCATCAAAGCATAAAGTAAGCAATTCATTTTTATTATGTGTTTATATGTGTATATGTTGGTCATAGTTTCCCAACTTGCGTGTTAGAAGGCGGTAGATCTTTGATTGTCCTTTTCTATTTAAAGGCCCATTTAGACGGTGAGTGTTTCTCAAACCAAACTATTCTCGCCAGAGTGGACGAGCGAGATGTAAGTCATACCTCTCGCTCGTCCGCTCGGGCGAGAATCGTATGTTCGAGACGAAAAACTCGCACCGTCTAAATTGGCATTTAGTCGAGTCATATTACAAAACGACTTTTTTTCATGAGTACAGGTATTGTTGCTAAGATTAATAGGTATTTAATATATATTTTTTTATAATTGATATAAACTAGTGCTTGCAATTGTTGATGGTGAGGCGCACTAGTTTATTATTTTTTTAATTGGGCCTACAATTCTTCAAAATATTAATATACACCACGCTGTATCTAAATGCTTTTTTTTTTGTTTTCAACTGTTAGTGCTCCTAACGCCGTCATTTTTATGTTTTTTTTTTTTTTAAGTTCCCGAAAAATGATTAAGTTTCTAGTTGATTTTAAATTAAGTATTGGGTGAATGGTAAAGCAAAAATTTTCTTTTATGTTTTTTTTTTACCGCTTTCGCGTCAATGTTTGGGCACAAAATAGATATAGAAGTCAATATTATTTATGTATTTAACTTTTTATACCTACGCTCGGCGGTCGCTAGAATAAACTCTGTGATCTAGCACTGGTTTCGCACGGCTTAGTCACGAACAAGATGTCGTGTCCGTGAGCGGTGTCTATGGCCGTGTTTACGGAGACGCGGCGCGTTGGGCGTTTCGTCGTACATTGCTATATGTTTGTGTTTGCGCGAGCGATGACGCGGCCCGCTGCTGCACCGCGACTGACCGCCCGAAGCGCCGCGCAACGCGCCGCGTCTCCGTAATCGAGCACTATGTGTGCGTTGCTCGAGCGCGACACGTATTTAGATGGTCTTTTGTACTCTCTTTTGTGGTTTGGGGTTTTAAAAGAAAAAAACTTTGAGAAACTATGACCTATTTGTATATTTTGTTCGTAGTATTTTTGTTTGTCCGTCCGTAATCGCTTAGTTTTTGATGTTAGATCGATTTACTAACAAAACTTAGCGTTCATGTTTCTATCGCTGGCTCGATTCATCTCTTACTTGTGTGTGAGAAAGAGGGAAGATGGTTGAAGTACATTTTAACTGTTTTATGTGTGTATGTGTGTTAAATATATGTGTGGATGTGTGAGTGTGTTAATTTTATGTTAAGGTACAGTCTCGAGCGTGGCAATTTTCTCTTAAGATGGCGCTAAAGTCAACATTTTTAGTTTATTTTGTTTTTTATGTATGGCAGCATTATTATTCCTTAAGTATAGCGTTATTGGACGGCGAGCAATGGGTAGCTCGCCGTCTGGACCGAGCCACGCATAACTCAAGGATGTCAGCAAATAGTTTGGGCCCAGCAAGATCGAAGCCTACTGGGGTTATGTGAAAGTGAAGCCCAGGTCCCTGGGACAAAGGTAAAGATGGAACAGGATTGAGTTTTAATCGCCCTCCAACTCCGCCCAAGAGCGAGAGAAGTCAGTAGATGATTTCCCATCGTAATAAAAAAAAAGTATAGCGTTATAGTTGGAGAATTAACAAAAAATTATAAGTACATAGAATAAAATGGAACATACGATTTTATTTAAAAAAAAATCATCCGATTTTAGCAAATACAATTACCTTGACATAATAATGCTGCCATACACTAAAAACGAGAATAAGTCTGTAATTCCTTCAGAGAATTTGTTTGATGAATGGAAACCTCAAAAAAAGGTTTTGAAATGCTTTTAAAACCTTTTTTTTTTAAATGATTGATGATTGCTTGCTTGATTTTCAGTTTTAGATAGTTATTTAGGTTCTAGAATTTAATAGTTAGCCTTTGAATTAATTTGTAAATTATACCACATATTGTACAAACAAAATGAATAGTAACGATTTGCTTACGGTATTTTTAGAGTATATGCCTTGATGATTTCAGTTTCAAGCCACCTTTACTTCCATCTATGCTTTGCTTAAGCTCACTAACATTTTCATTTATTCAAAAATAATCACTTTCTTTATTGCGTCTGTATACAATTGACTTGCTATATGACTATATTCAACTTTTAAAAAAAATAACAAAGCAATTTTCGAGAGCGAAGGAAATTCGAACTTTATTTGTTTGTATGCGCAACAAAAGCACTAGCATGGCGTATTGTCCTCTAGGAGTTGTCAGCAAACTGTAGGGCCCAGTAGGGTTCAGGCCTAGTCTGGGGCTCTGGGGAGGTATGAAAATGCATACCACGGCCCTGGAACCAAGGCAGGGAAGAAACAGGGTATGTTTTTAGTCAGGAAGAGTCTGACACTATTTCCCGCTCCGCCCCAAGGCGGGATTTGGCATAGGATGATTTTACCGACCATATAAAAAAACCATGACGTATTGTAATGTTAAGAGAGGCCAACCCGAGGTACATTTTCATACTATCACTCTTACGTGATTATGATGTTACTACACATCTTTCTTCAGATATTTTGGATACACAGATATCTTGTGGATGTTATCTAGACTTCTATAGAAATCAAAACATAAATTTGTGTAAAACTAATCCAGTAAAGACCTCTGAAAATCAGCTACTTTACGTGAACTTTGGCCCTCCATAATGTACTCATATAATAAAAATACAAAAAAAGTACTTCTATAGAAGCCTTGCACATTTAATCGAGATTCTGAGTGACGACAATTTTCCTCATAAACTTTTAAGGGTTTGAAAAAAAAAAAACACGTATTTCCTGGAAACAAGTGTAACAAGTTTTGTGAAATATTCGAGTAAATCACGGAATTACCGAATGCCAACAGAGATTTCAAGCGTTTTCTCTTTTTTGAGCAACAAGCTTTTAAACCAAGCTCGACGTTGAAGCGAGTGGAGAAAGGCCACCTTAAGCGTGTGAGGGAGAAAGAGCTGCAGGCAGGGCAGCCTGGGGCCAAGGGTTTGCTTCCGAAAGGAAAGCCCGGCCCTGGTATCTAAGGCCACGAAGGAACGGGATGGGTTTTTAGGCAGTAAGAGTCTGACACTATCTCCCGCTCCGCCCAAGGGCGGGAGATGTCATTGGATGATTTTACCCACCACCAAAAAAATTAAATAAAGGGAGAATGAGCTATACACCCTATATAGCTCCAAGGGCTGATGATCAAGGGCTATTAGAAGTATAGAGAATGGCAAAAGTATGATTTGTATTTGCAGTCGAGAGAAAACTTCAACATTTTAGTGCTAAAGTTGGTTGAATACCCACAAAAAGTCCAAGCGGACTGCAGCCACCACCAAAATTCTTACCATAATAGTGCTAAATCTAGCACTGAAAGTGCCGAGTTCGCAACACCAAACGAAGCGCGTGGCACCATATTGCCTGCCCCCACCTTCCTTAGTTTTGACCAGTGAAACGTCAAAGCCAACAAAACCAAAGTGGCTTCCTTGACGGCGCGTTTTACTTGTTCAAATGTTCCTTTTAATTAATCAAGTTTTTGTAAATTACAAGTTTACAAGTGGTATAAATGAATCTCTAGGGGGCGGGGGGCCGTAGATTCCCCCCCCCCCCGCATTGGCGACGCTCTTGCAAAGCTCCATCCGTTTTACAGTCGAGTTTAGGTTGAAAAAAAAAACAAATGGATCGCGTCATTTGGTTTAAAGTTTTCTAGTCTACACTTTGAAGTTGAATTAGTCATAATTCATGAGTATATCACACAGAACTCCTTTCATACATTCAATTTTGTGTTTCATTTTCAAAAATACGCATTTTAAATATAAAATAACCGTTATCGTGCTAACGCTGTTACTATGTTAAAAATAACTGGTTTATAACGAAAGTGATTATACGTTAATAATGTTTTAGATAGTGTTACCAGATCTGTAAAATATTTTCATGCTTTTTTTTTAGTTTATTAACTGGTCGGATTTCTCCGACGAGTGTTTTCGTGTCCTATTCGCCAGGGTCGTGTGTTTGCGACTGGTTACTCCTTCTCGTTTAGCTCTTCAATCCCCATAGGTGATAGAAGAGCTGACGAGATGGAGTATTTGGTCGTGGATGTGCGACCCTGGCGGAATAAACGCGATAGTGTTTGTCGGATATATCCGACGTTTGGTTAATAAATTTCAAATGCATGATTTTCTAATGTGTTGGGTCTTGTGATAACAATTTTGGATTTGGGTTTTAAGACTATTGCTATCTTTTTCTAATAGACAAAGTGAGAAAGAGATAGACGTTTGTAAATGGTTGTCAAACCATTAAGGTGAAAGCTATGGGCCTGAGCCCAATGTTCTCGGTAGAGTTCCGTCATTAGACCACTTGACGTACCGTGGCGTTGCACTAATGTTACATGGTGGACATCCCCACCAACACGCCCAAATTGTTTCGGGAACACATTCATTGTGCGTACAAAACCAAAGAGTGGAATTCACTGCCGCAGTCTGTGTTCCTGACAGCTCCAACCTGGGGGTCCTTAAGTCAAGAGTGAATAGGTTACTTCTAGGTAAGCTTCATCGCTTACCATCTGGGGAGATAGTGGTCAAACCAGCCCGTCAATAATAATAATTTAAAAAAAAATGAGTCCAGCGCCATCTAGCGCTAACATGGCCGAGCTAGCGCCCGCAGCTTTCACCTTTATTTTATTCGACTCTTTCTTAGTTTGCTAATAAAAGGTAGCAATAGATTATAAAATAGAGAATATGCACGTTTATGAAATACTTTTTACCTCTGGTAAACTAATATGAATAATTAAAAAAAATATTTATATAATAATTTCATTTTACCCTTAACCAATGTCGGATTTGTCCGACGAGCGTTTCCGTGTCCTATTCGCCAGGGTCGTGTATTTGCGACTGTATACTCCATCTCGTTTAGCTCTTCAATCCCCATAGGTGACAGAAGAGCTGACGAGATGGAGTATTTGGTCGTGGATGTGCGACCCTGACGAAATAAACGCGAGAGTGTTTGTCGGATATATTCGACGGCGGTTAAAGGTTCAATAATAATTAGAAAAAGGAGTCCAAAATAAATTCTAATAATTTTTTTGCGAGAAAATTTGTTATATCTTGTTTAATTTTCAATTAATTTTTGTTTTTTTTTTTTTTATATTGTTGCATATTCTCTATTCAAAATCTTTAATTGATTCAGACAATGCTTGTCCAATAGCATAATAATATAATAATTAAATATATCAAGATCTTAGAATTGATATATAATAGTAAAATCACAATCTAGCTTGCGTATGTACAAAATTAAACAGCCCTGTAAAAAATATTCATAATAGTAGTTTAATATAACCTTTTTTTTTGTGTAAATATGGGTATTGATGACGAATTGTCACGTCCTGCGAAAATCTACAGATCATAAACCTCTTTAAACCAGGGACTGCATACCGAAAAAATATCGGTTATAAGGGTTAACGGTATGACGTCATACCTTTTTATTTCAATACCTCAAAATAACGGTACCGTTATTTTTTACGGTACCTAAACCTCTAACATTAAGGTATCCTTTGAAACCCCTACTCCCGCGCTTTTTCGTCGTGCCAATCGCAATACACTAGTCGCGATAGCTGGCAACGTTGCATTTATCGTAGGTACTCGCACGAGAAATAATTTCGGTACCGGAATTATGTCGGTTGAGTAAAGGTATAGCGGTACCTAAAAAATATAGCGCTATCGTTATTTTATACCGGTAGCGTAACCGCAAATCTTAACCGGTTTCGGTCTACCTTTAAAATAAAGCGGTACCGTATTTTAATACAGGTAGCGCAACCGTATACCTTAACCGAAAACGGTCCCTGCTTTGAACAAGATTATCATTTAACGACCTAACTATCAGTACTCATATTTATTTCAAATCTCTAAACAACTAATCCATTCAATGAAATTATCAAGAACCAATCAAATTTCAGGATGACATCCTATTCGAAGAAGAAGAACCGATCGAGTCTTTTGAAATGACCGTCACAACACCGGAGAAGACTGAAAACGGACACACGCCTGACAAAAAACCTTCTCAAACTAATATTCAGAGTATGACGTCATCACAGCAATTACGCCACAATCCTTCTAAAAGAAAGCTGTCTTATACTCGTCCTATACCAAAATCGACATACAGTTCTTCGTCTATAAGCTCAGGGATGCTGAAAAAATTAGGTTCTCAAGATGGTTTTGGACGAAAATTGAGCACTGCAACTACAGGACCTAAAAGAAACTATTCCACGTCGTCTTTCGCCCATGTTTCGGCTACACCATTCCATGGGTCTACACTCTCAGCGTTTGAACAGCCGAACGAATTCGCTTCACAGTTCTCTCTTAAATCCGTCACTGAGAGCGTAGCCGATGTAGCTTACTGCTGTTTTTGCTGCAAAAAGAAAAAATCTACAAAGAAAACCGAAGGAAATAAATTCTTCGACTTAAGTCTTTTAAGAGATCCGACTTATTTAGTGATTTTAATTTCAAGTAGCACAGTAGCGATATCATGCACAAATTTTATTATTCTACTACCCTCTCACGCACAAAATATTGGCTTCGATAAGGCCAGAGGCGCGTACTTACTCAGTACCGTCTCAGCTCTCGACCTAGTAGGACGTATAGGCGGTTCCGCGCTCTGCGATTTGAATTTAATACCAAAGACTTTTTACTTCGTAGGTGGTTTATTGTTCTCCGGTATAATGTTAGTTATAATACCGTTTTTACAATCGTATGTAGCTATAAGCGTTTTTTGTGCGTTGTTTGGACTTGCTTCCGGAGTCAACAATAGTGTTACGACTCTAGTTATGGCTGAGATATTAGGAGTTGAAAGATTAATGTCCACTTACGGAATAAGTTTGTTTGTAAACGGTCTTTTACAGTTAGTAGGACCACCGATATGCGGTCTATGGTTTGAGAGAGATAAGAACTTTTTGAAGATGTTCGTTACCTTTGGTATGATCTTCATAGCTGGGTCGGCGTTATGGTTGTTTATGCCTTTTATTAATAGGCAGAAGAAAGAGAAAGCTCGTAAGGAGGCTGAGAAGCTTCAAAAAGTATAAATTGAGGACAGTTAGGAGTTTTTTTTTTATTCTTGGGGAGTTATACCTTAGTCACACGTACCGAGTAAAAGGGCGAGACAGTATAATGTTGCTCGGCCGAGCACTTGTTGCTATGTTTATACGTAACGAGTATTCGCCCGAGAGCACTCTCTCGCCCGTTTGATCCGTACGTGTGAACACGGCATTAGTATGCCGATACACGGAGTGTGTAAAGTATTTTTAATGTTTTGAGAGTTCACCAACGTGTGGATGGTCACGTAAGCCACCGCAATACAGTGTAAATTTATTGTTCTATTCGTATTACCATACCGCGTTGTATGTATGTACTATTTGAAAGGCGATAGGGAATATGCATGCAAATTTTTGTAGGAGACCTAACGTCATCTTCTGGTGCGCAATTCTCACTCCAGAACCTCTCGCCCCATTGACCATATGTTCTGCGAGCAATGTGCCCTGCCCACTGTTACTTAAGTTTGGCGGTTTTTGATTTGCTAATTTAAATTATTTTTAGCTTTAGATAACAAATATGAAAGACAGCACTTTGCTAGTGACTTGAAGACCATGTTTTCATAAAAACTTTAACACACCTTAACTTCTCATGCACCAGTGTGCCGAATATGGTACACATCACACTATCTAAACCTTACTAAGCAAGATTAAGGTTAGCTGGTATAAGGTGAACTGTAATCGGCACACTGGTGCCTGAGAAGTTAAACTGCATTTTTAATACAGATATATTTGTTTGTTTTTCTGCCAATTTGTGATATTATTTTGGCAGTTAATGTTTTATATTTTTTCTAAACTGGTTAAAAAAATGTTCTCTTGCATATTCCCTATTATTCGTATTTTAAAATTGACTTATTTTAAGTAATAATCATGTTATTTGATGTTTCAAAATGTATTAATTTTTATAGTAATAATGAAAAGACGTGGCATATTGGAGTAAATGTGCTACTTGAACCGTATAGAGAACAGTAAGACAAAATTTGCAAGAAAGAGACAGAGCTAGAAGCTGAATAAGATATTAAATCATGGTGCTTAAATATGAGATAGTATATTAGCTATTTAGTCAAATGTTTCTTCATATACAACGTAGAAACGAGAGTTGAGGTTTGTTTAATACTAGAAGCGCGGGTGTTCCAAATTTGACCCATTTCTATGTTGTGCTCTAGTTAATGTTTTATTTTCCATAGAATCGCAATTTTTTTATGACTATATGAAATCTTGTCATCTACAATAGTAATCATCGCATTTCATAAATAGTCATAAAAATAATACAATTTATTATATTTATAGAACATCGAAACTGGGTCAAATTTGGAACACCCGCACTTCTAGTGTTAAAAAGGATCACAGTGCGCATTAACATGGCACCTGGCTCGAATGATTGACGTTTATAGTGCCAAGTGCAAAAATAAATACATTTAGTATTTTAGTTTTTTGAATAATAACATTTATTTTGTGCTAAGTTTCTCATATTGAAACATACACAGTTACATGCAAACTATGATGCTTAAAAACTTAATACAAAGTATTTAAACACGGTTTTGTTTTTGCCATATTTATGGCCAGGTGTCATGTTAAAACGCACGGGTTGTACTGAGCGTCCATACCAGAAATCATAAACAAAATTTTGGTTCTCCATACATTCATGTTCACATATCTTAACAAAATATATGGAGCTGCTGAATTTTTAGTGTTCGAAGTTAAAGGAAAGCTCATCCTGTTATTTTAACGTTGTATAATACAAAGTCACTTTTTCACTTCGCAATCTTGCAGGGGATGAAAGTACTAATGCATATGAAGAAGTATTAAGGCGCGGGCCCACAGCGGCGCACGGAGGTGGTGTCCTTTGCAACACATGGAGAGACTACGCATGAATTAATGTCATTGATACACGTGTGGCTTGTTCGAATAGGCGGTTACATAGCTCAACGCTGAAGACGTGGGTATACGTTTCCACTGGAGTACAAGAATATGAGCAACGACTACGTACAGTTCGCTTATGGCAGCGCAGTTTGGTTGCAGTGGCTCGTGCGTAGCCTCTCCGTGCGCCGTGCCACGCTATACATAGTCGTGGGTCTTCGTGTACTCCAGTGGAAACGTAGAGCTACGTTGTCAAACAAATGAATACACTGACTTGTTGGTCAAGTGGTTAGTGACCCTAACTGCTATGCCGGAGGTCGTGGGTTCGTTTCCCACCCAGGACAAGTGTTTGTGTGATGAGCACGATCATTTGTTCTGTGTCTTGGTGTAATTTATCTATAATATGTATGTATTTAGAAATATATGTTTGTCAGTTGTCTAGTACTCATAACACAAGCTCAGCTTAGCTTGGGACTAGACGGCGTTGTATGATATTTGTGGAATATTATATTATATTATACACGCGGCTAAAATGCGTCACGTGCCCGTGCACAGCGTGCGTCGCAATGGGCCTGCGCATTTACTTCAGAATCAACTAGTAAATTTTAAGGGGAGAAGGGAGTGCTGGCTTCTGATATGTCCGACTTTTGTGAAGCCGTCAGTATTTTGGCGTCTATCATAGTATTTCGAATTTGTAGGCCAACAGCCCGAGGTAGACCATACTAGGGGTGGGTATGGCCATACACCTCCCCCTCTCCTGCCTTTACATACGTCTAAATCGGAAATTGTATTATGAAAAACCGGACAAGTGCGAAATGGACTTGCGCACGAAGGGTTCCGTACCGTTATCTATACAATATTTTTTACAGAATTTGTTTTTAGTATTTGCTATTATAATGGCAAAAGAAATAGATCATCTGTGAAAATTGCAAGTGTCTAGCTATCACAGTTCATGAGATACAGCCTGGTGACTGACAAACAGACAGCGGAGTCTTATTAATAGGGGTCCTATTTTTACCCTTTGGGTAGGTAGTTCTAAAAAACGTCTTATATTTATTTTCTAAAATAAATAAATTTGGTTCCTTGTCTCGATTACTATCACCACGCTTCGCAGTATTTTTGTTAGTCAATTCTAGACATATTCAAGCCTTAAATATTTAACCTTTTGAATACCGTAATTAGAGACACAATAGAAAGACAATAGGTGGCGGACACCGGTGTCCTCTTGGGGCTTCACAGTTAATGGTACGTTCTAAATAAAATAATTACTTTGATAATTCTGATATTGATAATGTAACGATTCTTATGCAATTATGTAACGAAGGATGATATTGTAAAATAGATCTTAAATAAATAAACAGGTACAATTCAAACAGATTGTGATTTAACTGTTTCACTTCGATAGATTATAATCTACCGAAAAATGTGTTAAATTGTAAGCAGAATGTTACAATTTGCAATCATTTGATAGTTTATAATCTCGTTTAGTTCTAAACCGTGAGTGAATCAGAACTTTAGCTATTATACAACATTATTTTTAGTATATGCGAAACCTGAATATAGTTTGTTCAGAATCAGGAACTGAATCGACTCCAATCAATATTCAAAAAATGTCACGCACAAAGCAGGCATTAGATGCCAGATCACACCTAGGGACGATCAGTGGTCCGGATGGCCTGGTGACCATGTGTTTGCGTGGACAACCAGGCTACATAACAAGCTAATAACTTTGTGATTTTTCATGATACAGTTATGAAAATTTTTACATAGATTCTTTTCATAAAATTATTAGACTCCTGTTTTTGGTTTCGCATATACTAAAAATAAAGTCATGATAACGAACAAATTTTACTGTGGGACCAAACCTGAAATCGCGAAAATAATCTGCTGGTCAGTACATTTGTGTTTGCCTAACTGGTCAAAATGTACAAAACTTATAGATTTTTTCGCGATTTCAGGTTTGGTCCCATAGTAAAAGTTGTTTGTTATCATGACTACCATCACGTGTTAAAGTATCATTCACTAATTACCAGTCACCCTATTTATAGAAGAACACAACAAGAAACATTATTTTTTCTTTGTTTAAACTTGTACTATTAAAAAATTCCGTAATTAGTATTAAAAATGCACAAAATTAATATAAAGCTTATTTTATTAGTTTAAAAAGATTTCATGCTTTTTCAATTGCACAAAATATTTACAATCTGAAATCAACTTTATTTTCATTATAATAGAGTAATACTTTTTGTACAAACTTAAATCTAGGGGTATAAAGGCGGTCTTATCGCTGGCAGCGATATCTAGCCATTGAAAGGATTTTTGTTTTCGAGAAATATATTTTAATTATAGACAATTATATCAAACGAATTTACTTAACTTTTTAGTCCGAATTACAAGCATTTTCAAGTTTAGTGTATTACTATTTCGTTCTAACACACAATGCAAGAAAAAGACAGGAATAGCGAATGTTCTTTTTAGTTAGTGTACAATAGAATCAAAACAAATTACTTGTATACGGCCTGATTGTATCACCATCTATTTTTTATTCCAGCCCATACATACCCATTACCCATTTTAAAGGTAGACCGAAACCGGTTAAGATTTGCGGTTACGCTACCGGTTTAAAATAACGATAGCACTATTTTTTTTAAGTACCGTTACATCTTTATTTAACCTTTACTCAACCGAAATAATTCCGGTACCGAAATTATTTCTCGTGCGAGTACCTACCATGAATGCGACGTGTATTGCGATTGGCACGACGAAAAAGCGCGGGAGTAGGGGTTTCAAAGGATACCTTAATATTAGAGGTTCAGGTACCGTAAAAAATAACGGTACCGTTATTTTTCGGTAGTGAAAAATTTAAATATCGTGATTTTTCGGTAGTGAAAAATAACGGTACCGTTCTTTTGAGCTATTGAAATAAAAAGGTATGACGTCATACCGTTAACCGTTATAACCGATATTTTTTCGGTATGCAGTCCCTGCCCATACTTATCAATCAAAGTTACTATTGATATAAAAACCGACCCAGGGCAATTCGGACTGGTACGGGCGTACGAAAAGTTCCGCACCATTATCTCCTTGTTGCCGTTATTAATATTAAGCAAAAAGCTGCAAAAAAAGGAAGCCTGACTTAATATTTATTTTGTTCAGATTTGCTTTTTTTTATGGTAGGTAAAATCATCCAATGACAAATCCCGCCCTTGGGCGGAGCGGGAAGTAGTGTCAGACTCTTACTGACTAAAAACCTACCCCGTTCCTTCGTTGCCTATAGTGCCGGGGCCGGGTATTCCTTTCGGAAGCTGACCCATGACCGCAGCAGGCTTCGACCCTTTCTTTTTTTGTATTTATTGTTATAGTGGCAACAAAAATATATCATCTGTGAAAATTTTAACTATCTAGCAATTACGGTTCGTGAGATACAGCCTGGTGACAGACAGACGGACAATGGGGTCTTGATAATGGGGTCTTGATAATGGGGTCCTAGGGTCCCGTTTTTACCCTTTGGGTTCGGAACCCTAAAAAGGAAAAAATATTTAGGCGTTGACTAATTTGGATGGTGATATCGTGAACGTGGTTGTAAAAAAATATTTACTGTTCTTTTTTCTAATTTAAAAGGATTTTTTATTTAATTTTTCTCTTGTAATTTATTAGTTTAGTTGAACAAAAGTTACCTTTAGAGGCTTTGAAAATTATTCATTAAATTTTATTTTTTACTGTAACAATTAGTTTTTTTTTTTCTTAAATAGTAGCGGTTTTTTTCGTGTGCTTTGTCCGTATGTTGTTTAGTTAAAAAAAAAAATGTTTGTTCCTATTTTAAGGCAAGCACGAAAGAGTAGTTTATCTGAAAAATAGGCAAAAAAAAAATGCTTTGCTTAAAATGAAAAATCTTAAATGACTGTACTTAGTGAATTATTTTTTTTTCATAGACATTTGACGAGTAATTTTAATTGACAAAAAAAAAGTACTAAAATGAAATCGCAAAATACGAATTCTTGTACTTCCCATTGATAATTTCTTGCCAAATACTTTATCATTTCTATTTTTTTAATTTTTTACTAAAACTTAAGTAGTGTCAAGTATTGTACTTGATCAATATTTAATATTTCGAAATTGCTTAAAATTCATTCCTAATTATCGTATTCATTCCCTTATATTTTCCAATTATTATTATGTCGACATAAAAATAAATGAATCGTCTAACAAGACTCGTAATTTTATACATTATTGTTCAATGTTAATTTTATATTAAGTAGCAAATATTAGTTAGTAAGTAACTAAATGTATTTTTAAAATAAATTATGTATTTTTTGTAAAATATCGTGTTTTATTTTAAAAATAATTATCAAAGTGAAAAAGTAATTATAATTTGAGGTTCAATAAACTGGAATTCCTATTTTAGCCCTTCCCTTTCCAACTCGTTTGTCAATTTGAAAATTGTTAGGGTCAACGCTGCGTTAAGCGAGCGCACGCGCGGGCACCCTTCGCGTGCTGAACTAGATTACCCTATAATTGCACAATCCAAGAACGGATCATTTACTAAATTTTGTGAATAAGGCTCAACTTGCACTGGCGCCAAATTGAAGTGTCGCAAGTTTTCAACTCTGCTGGGCCGCGCTTTCGAAACAGTCACTGCATAGGTACTTAGCGGTTTTTTTTTATATATATAGGGCCCAAACACAAAACTGCATTACGACGTTGCATCGTAAAAATCTACAAGCTCACACAACGCATTACATAAACTTGCGAATTGGTTCGCATCACCAGAACCGATGCTCTGCTGCACGAAATCGCATCGCAGTTCGCATTGCAGCTTTCTGCGATTCGGCGTCGTATCGCTGTTTTATGTGGGAGTCATTATCTCGAAATCTATTGATGTTAGAAAAATACTGCCTAGGTCGATCAATAGAGAGAATGCCTGCCAAAGTTCACTTACTTAAAGGCACTTAAGCTTCCCGACTGCCAGGAAGCCACCAGAAAATCTGACTCTAGTCATACTTGTCAGATATACACTCGCTTCACGTAAAATACAGGGAGTAAGCTGCATCGGGTTAAACTTCTTAGCTGGCAAAACTAGTTAAATTCTTTGCTTGGCCCAGTGTTTTACCACAGCAATACCATCCATTGAGGCTGTCCTTAGGTCCCAATGTGAACAGGTAACAGGACACGCGATGTAGGAAGGAAGGTGAGACATGATCTGCGGAGAGACGCCGCACAAACGCTAAGGGCCAACGCTGCGTTATGCGTGAGCACGCGCAGACGCCCGCACGCTCACCCATCGCGGTCGGTCCCCGTAGCGGAACCGGATCATTACCTGCGTAGTGTCGCTAGTTCAACTACAACAGCGTGCATGTAGTCGTGTCGATGGAGAACTTTAATGTATTATTTAGCAGGAGCGCGGGGCGCGGCTGCCCGTGACGGAGCACTACTGTATGGGATCGCGCGTGCGCCCGCTTGACGCAGCATTGGCCCTGCAGATCAAAACCGTTGGAGAATCCCTACCTGTGGATATTGTTTGCTGCACATAACCTGGGTGCGGAGTCGGTTTAGACTGTTTCAGGTTGGCCAAGGCAACTCGTGTCTCGATAAAATCAGGCTTAAACCTCTCCCACCAATGGTGCTATTCTGTAAGAAAATGCAGCGCTGCCGCAACGTTGAACATATAAATAGGATACATTGAATTAACAATCTAATGTATAGATGCATTAGGTTGACAATCCAATGTATAGATGCATTAGCTTGACAATCCAATGTATCCTATTTATTTTGGCCGTCGTTCGCGAGATTCATAAACTTTTATGACTCGTGAACGACGGCAACTTTCCCAAATTAATTAATGAAAGTAATTGTGCATTGGTTGGGTGGTCGTTTTGTTGTTTCGCCCTTTCTATTTGGGTTAGACTACAAACCGACCCTTAATTGTTGGGGAAAGGATACGCAAATTAGTTGACAGAAATCTTAAAAAATAACATTCATTTTTCATTTCAGTTGGAACCTTTCATAGAAGAAGATGGTGAACTAGAAGATTCAGACAACCCCAAATTAACATTCACCCCCGAAGACTCAACGCCAACCCCTGACAAACATCCCAACGGTTCTCCCCCAATCTTCAAGAATCAATCCAACGTCAATTTGGACGAAAATCCCAAACAAGAATTCGCTAGATCGGCTAGTGCTGTCCAAGTGACGAGAGACGGAGACCGAAACCGGAAAACGACACCGGCATCCTCAAGGCACGGTCTCCAACACATATCAAGTAAAAATCACTTACCCAGCAATCCATCGTTGTTAGAATCTGTTCCTGAAGGCAAGAGTAGTAGGGTGAATTCTCAAGAAGCTTTCGGTAAAAAACTTGGCGTGCCAAAAACGCCTAAACGTAGTCCTTCGACTTCAAGTTTTCAGTACATGTCGACGCCTTTCCACGGTTCGACGCTATCTGCCTTTGAAAAACCAAGCGAATTCGCTTCTCAGTTCAGTCTTAAATCTGTTACGGACAGCTTAGCACCTATAACTTATTGTTGCGGTTGTAAAAAACGTTCAAAAGAAGACGAATCTAAAAAAGAACCAAGCAAATATTTTGATGTAAATCTATTAAAAGATCCGATATACTTAGTCATATTAATATCTAATTGTACTTGTGCGATATCGTATACAAATTTCATTATCTTAGTACCCTCTTATGCTAAAGAATGTGGATTTGATAAGTCTTTAGGAGCGTACCTTCTATCTATAATTTCGGCTTTAGATTTGGTAGGCAGAATTGGCGGGTCAGCACTATCAGATGTAGTTTTAACACCTAAGCGTTACTTTTTCATTTTCGGCCTTTTATTATCCGGTATTAGTCTCGCGTTGATACCACTAGTGACGAGTTACTCAGCAATTTCGGCGTTTTGTTCGATTTTCGGCATAGCTTCTGGTATCAACGTGGGTGTCACAGCTCTAGTTATGACAGAAATGCTAGGTACTGAAAGGCTCATGTCTTCGTATGGCATCAGCCTGTTCGTGAACGGTATACTGCAGTTGATAGGGCCCCCAATCTGTGGCTTCTGGTTCGAGTATACTCAGTCTTATAAATCGTTGTTTGTAACCTTAGGATTTGTTCTTATATTTGGTGCTGCGTTATGGGGTTTTGTACCAATTATACATAGACGTAGAAGGTTAGCACAAAAACGGTTAGAGGAGGCAGTGGATAAAGCGTAATATATAAAGAGGTTTTGTGTTTTCGTCGTTAATTTTTTTGTCTCTTTTTGCATCAATTGGAGGTCTAACAAAGAGGTTATTGACTTAATACGTGTAGACGGTTCTGTCACTTAAAATGTAAGCGTATGTTCGTTTATGTCCAGTATGTCTTAGACAATTCAAAACGGAAATATACGAGGTTTACTACCATCAATATAAACAAGGAAATATATAATTTGTTTTAACGTAATAATAAAACTATCAAAATAAGATTTTTGTTTATTTGTAAATTTAGTATAAAGTAAGTTGGCCATGTAATATAAAAATATAAAACAATGGTATTTTTAGATTTGCGGGTGAATCGAAACATAAATTCAGTGGAGTGAATCTAAATTCTCTTGTTCCGCTAATAGCTAAGATATATTGGATACACAAAACGACATACGAAAGCGCGAGAGTATACCGAAAAAAATATATAATTATGGGTATATTTTTATAATCATAGAGAATATTAATATGGCTGGTTACTTCCAAATAGTTTTAAATCATTATTTATAAGTCGAAGTTCCCTAATAACGTATGAATCTGTCTCTAAAACCGGATATTGACTTGTCCTATTGTTGTCCTCTGTCCGATGCAAATAGGTTTTTCTCAAAGGCTTCGTCGAAATCTTGAAGTCAAAGTTGAAGTCGAAATCTTAAAATTGGGAACGAAAGAATACGTCATATACAAAACACCAGTTATAGAATTTTTAAGTTTATTCTTAACTATTACATATTTACAAAATAATAGCATTATATTATAAATTATAATATACACTAGCAATATTTTAAAATATAAGTTTTATATCTCTATTATAAAAAAATAGTCCCAGTATTATGTCAGTGTAATGCTTGGAATAAAAATTATAATCAGTGAAATCATGAATAAAGAATATTCAAGAAATTATGTGAACATTTAACGAAATTATTTGAATCGAATTTTTAATCTTTTTTATATTCTTTTGACATTTTTATAAAATTTTAATAACGTATTTCGTATCACGTATGAATTCTATTGGAAGATATACACACATTACGCCAGTTGTTATAAATATAACACGGGGCGAGACAGTTCAAATAATTTGTTTTAGTGTTACTAAAACACCGATACTATTTTTCCGGCCGAAACCCACACCGGGTTTCGGCGTCAATGTCGTTGGCCGAATTCGTGGAGGGAAAAGTAATGAATCTTAATCAATCAGTATTTTGTTTTAAAAAACCCGTATTTAAATCATATTAACCATTCAGTCTCATATTCGACCTAATAAATCTGATCGCAGCATAAAACGTTAACGAAACCGCCGAAACTCATTTTTTAGCCGAAACTAAAAGTTTGGTCGATCAAATTACTTCATCGAATTACTTCTCTCCCTTTGAATAGAGAGAATCGTAACACACCCTGTGTTACGATTCTCACTGACTTAGACACACCCGTGAAAAAAAAAATGTTGGAAATATTTTCATCTATCTCTAGCAGTACTCTGTAATTTATCAATATGTTTTTCTACAACAATTATGTCCCAGTAAACGGTCATGCTAGGACTACACTGCGCATACGTGTGCCACACACGCCGATCTGGGCGCTTCGGTCTCCATAGATTTAATTTGAAAACTAGACTTGTAGAGCTACACTTGATCCACGCCACGCGACGCCATGCGACGTCGTTCTACGTACAAATCAGGCTTGTTACACGTGTGCGTCGGTCTAATGTAGTTCTAGCTTCATAGTATCAAATATATTTATTATTAGCTAAATATACATCTACAGTAGTTTAATAGCAAGTAACGTTTTAACTCTCCAATCGCTTGCATCGGATTGGTTCAACGAGTGCGTCCTATTCGCTAAGTTTGTTCGTTTCGTCTGGGTACTCCATCTCGTTTAGCTCTTCAATCCCCATAGGTGACAGAAGAGCTGTATTTGTCGGATATATCAGTCGTATGTGGTTAAAAAATGAATCATTGAACGGCTTATTTTTATTGCTTTAATAGCTTCTGCCAGCTTCGCTCCCGTGAAAGTCGGTTTTTCCATACAAACTTCCAACCCCCGTTTTACCCCTTAAGGGTGAAGTTTCGTAAAATCCGTTCTTAGCGGATGTCTTCACTCTATAAGGAACCTACCTATCAAACTTTAAGTTTGTAAGTGTTATAGATTCTGAGATTTTGTGATTTAATCAGTGAGTGGTATTTCGCTTTTATATATAGGGTGAGTGGTAATTAGTGAACGATACTTAAACGCGTGATTGTAGTCATAGTAGCAAACAACTTTTATGTACTACGGGACCAAACCTGAAATCGCGAAAAAAATCAGCCAAGTTCAGTACATTTTGATCAGTTAGGCGAACAAAAATGTACCTACTGACCACTGATTTCAGGTGTGGTCCCGTAGTAAAAGTTGTTTGTTATCATGACTACAATCACATGTTTAAGTATCGTTCACTAATTACCAGTCACCCTATATACAGATTTTAATGCAATCTCTAATTTTCAACCTAAGACATTTGATGTCAAGGACCCCGTATAATATAGGTCGTACGATAATTTCATTACCACCATCTTTTAAGCCGAAAGACGCCCAATGTTGGACATAGGCCTTCCCAAGTGTCGCGACAACGACCTGTGCGTATTGCATCCGTCGGTCTCCCGCTACCCTCACCAGGTCATCGCCCCACCTTGTGGGAGGACGCGCCAAGGCTGCGTCTTTCGGTACGCGGTCGCCGCTCTAGAAACTTTCGGCCCCATCGGCCATCTTTTCTGCGAGCAATGTGCCCTGCCTACTGCCACATAAGTTTGGTGATTCTTCGGGCTATGTCAATAACCTTGGTTCTCCGGCGGATATCTTTATTCCTAATGCGATGACGCAAGGAAATCCATCCATATATTCTTTTAGCTGACTAAAACCTTCTGATGAGGCCCATTGTGAGCGATATTTCAGAGCCATATATCATCACTGGCAACACGCACTGGTCATAGACTTTCATCTTAACCTTTTGAATACCGTAATTAGAAACACAATAGAAAGACTAGGTGTGCGGACACAGGTGTCCTCTTGGGGCTTCACAGTTTAAGTCACTGTTGTGTAGGATACGGTACACGATTTTAAATTAACGAGTCTCATTGACTATCTCTTTTAAATATTTTGTTTATAGTATGTATATTTGTATCGTTATACAATTTACATCGTTTCGCAGCTACTTAACAAAGATTTTTGTTATGAACACATTATGTGGATTTTTTTCCAGTTGCGCAAACACTTATGATACAAAACTATACAAATTTTACATCACAATATCCATTAGGAATCAATTTGCGAATAATTAAAACAGAACAGACACTGAACTTCACTTGGAAAATTCCCGCCAAAAACTTTCTTGAAGGATTTTAAACTGTCAAAATGACAGAGTTTATGGTTCTAAAATTAAATAATTATCTCGAATTCTAAATTCAAATATAATTCCTACTAAGATCTTTTTTACTTAACATGATTAGGATGACAGCAGGACAAAAATATGCATATTCAAAATGAGAGAAAAGGATAGGTAGCTAGCTACATTGTATGGATCTGACAGCTGTCACCCGCGCCATCCTATAACAATTTGTACAGTACGGCCGACGGATCCTGGCGCGTCTGAAGTTAGGCTCTGCGAGCTCAAAATAAGCGCGCCAAATAAATGATTTATAAAATTAAATGCCAATAACAGTTTTTAACAGCAATAACAATTTATTGCTATTGGCATTTATTTTTTTAAACCATTTTTTTTATAGAGCCTAACTCCAGACGCGCCAAGATCCGTCGGCCGTACTGTAGTGTATTATAACCAAAATCGATTGCCTTTCTTCACAAAGCAATCAACTATCTAGGGAACAATTTAAGACCTTCGTCTGTCACAATCGTAAGTATCAATGTCTTAGTGTCAAATTATAACTAAAAATTGTATCTGAAACGTATTTTTATAAGATGCATAGTTTTAAAATGTAGATCGAGTGCTTTTTTTAGGTGGAAAATCATACAGTAACTTCCCCCGCTCTAGGGCGGAGCGGGAAATCGTGTCAGACTTTTATCGATTAAAACCCACTCCTATATCCCTTTTTTGCTTTGAGTTTCGGGACCCCGGATTTTCCTTTCAGTAGCGAACCCTAGTAGACTTCGGCCCTGCTACATGGCTTGACCATATCGCGATTATCTTGTCTTGACATTAGTAATCACTTGAAAAGTGACACTTAAAAATATTTGGACATTCATGGATTCGATTTGCCACGCAATCAAATTTTTGATTGGATATCAGAATTTCTATGGCAATTGCTATTTGTTTTCTATGTATGGTCAGGGGTCAAAAGTGCAGTTGCACTCTACCAATGCTTAAGTGAATGAAATTTATTTGTAAAAGAGGGCCAATGGGCCACAACTCGTTATTTAATTCTTAAGGTTCCTTCTATGAAACAAACGAACTGAGTGATGATCCATTAGTCCTCTTCTATAAAAAATTCTAGACACTTTAATATCGGTAGAGTGCAACTGCACTTTTGAACCCTGAGTGTACAAATAAATTTTGAAGCTAGCTTTTCGTCCAAGACTGGGTGCTAAAATTGTTGATATCGCTCAACATTAGTTGACAAAATTCATTCAGAAAAAGTCCTCATAGAAATACTGCGCCAAACAGGTCGCGCTACATAGGTTTCTGCAAACGTAGCCATGTACGAGTATAATTCGTATCTACATTTTAAAACTATTTGTTTAAATATAATGATTTATATTCATAAGGGTCGGGTGTTATATAATATAGTTGTGATATATAGAATTTGAGGACCTCATTAAATAGATTTTTTACTAATTAAGTCTTTGTTACTTACTATTTAATTTTTAGAGCCCCATTTGTGCTGAAGCACTGTCACCGTATTTATGCCTTATATGATTTATAAAAATATATATAATTGTAAAAAAAATATGCGTTGAAATAAAAATATATGAGAAATATATTTACTTACCTACATTATTCGCGAAATGTATCTGCATTGCAATAATAATTATGAAAATGTTTATCATTGTCTAAGTATTTGTTAATCAGAATATGTAAATAATATGTATTTTAATACCTAATGATCAGTATGAACTATGAACACCAATTAAATTGTTGAATTTGTATCAATTTTCCATAAAACCGTTGCGGAATTATATCTGCGTGTAATGGCTTTTTAAACGCACTTAGTTTGATTTCAATGAAATTAAATTTAACATGATATAATTATCACCATTCATTTTTTTAAATAAAAAGGTGTTCTTAAAAAAAAAATACAGGTGTTCCATATGGATGGTGTTAAAAAAAAAAAAAACAGGAAGTGTTATTAATTGGACAATTATTTGAATCGAATTCGATTCGATTTTTAAACTCGAAAGATGGCATTAGTAAGTTTGCCGTTTTCAAGTAACAGGGAATCCGTGATTTGAAACCACATTTTTTTTGTATCAATTGTGATATGATTTTTGTATCGGTGGTAAATTGATAAAATCAACATGTAACTAGTTTTAATAACATAGTAATTGTAGTACAAAATTATGCATTTGCATCGTTAATTTTATTATTGTATGAACGTGTATTTGTCATATCATTTATTGTAAATATGAAGCATGTGAACGCTGCGTTCGCAATTAGAGGAGACGCCATTAGAGGATCGTGCTCACTGTGTAAGATGCGCTGAGCTCGAGTTTCGTTTTATTTTTAAATCTTTTCACCGCTCGTGTCGGTTTTTGTCCGACGGATGTTTTCGTGTCCAGTTCGCCAGAATCGTGATTTTGCGACTGGGTACTCCATCTCGTTTAGCTCTTCAATCCCCATAGATGACAGAAGAGCTGACGAGATGGAGTATTTGGTCGAGGATGTGCGACCCTGGCGCAATAAACGTGACAGTTTTTGCCAGATATACCCGACGTAGTTGGCGAAAAGGTTAAATTAATTATCAATATGTATTAGTAAATGGACCCTCACTAACAGGATTATTTTGTATCCAATGGGATGTGTTTGCATCTCTATCCTTTGTGGTATCATTTATCTTTTATATTGAAGCAACCCTAAGGCCCGAACTACGTCAAGCGGACGCACATGACGGGCGGCCGTCACGTTACCAAGCGCGTGTAATCGCGGAAACAAGATTATTACCTGCGCAGCAGTCATGTCGACGGAAAAATTTATACGGGTGCGGGGCCCGTCTTCCCGCTATAGATGCCCGCGTGGTGAGGCTCTACGATACATTTTTGTAGGGGAACGCGCGAGCGTCCGCTTTACAGATTCGGCCCTAAATCAAATTAATATTGATACAAAAATCATCTCATGAATTTCGTAATTTTAAGTTTAGTTTAAGAACTTTTTACAGAATAGAAATAAACATTCTTCCCAATATATTTAAAATTTTAGTTTTAAGTTAATATTGATACAAATCAATTAAAAGCGCTTACAGTAATGTCAATTGAAGTGACAGTGCCATTTTGAAGAAAAAAAAAACAATTATGCCTTACTTACTCTTAACTTAGGTAGTTATTTCATAAATAAAATATCATTTGTACTATGTGTGTGTTTTTATTTATACCTTGAAGTACCTCAATCTTATTTATGTATTACTACGATATTGGGCTTTAAAATCGCTTTTAACTAACATATTTAAAAAATAATGGACTATTTATAAAAAAGAAATACGAAATGAACTTTATTTTACCTATAATTATAAATTATAGAACGCCATGTTTTTGAAAATGGTGGCGCGGTATATATTTAAACGTCACAAGCAAAGAGTATTTTAGTAATTATACTGGTCACAAGTCTGTAAAGAACATCGGCCTTGTGTCATTAACTGCTATTCGTTTGAGTAATAATGATATAATTTTGTTTGTTTCTTGGCGAGAGACGTAAGCGGATACAATTTGATGCGGATTGTCCAATATGGCGTTTTGGCGGTTTTTTTAATAATGCAACTGTAGATGTTATTTTTTACGTTAATATTTACAAGAATTGAAATGAAATACTTGGACTCTATAAACAATACTTTTTTAAACGTAGTACTTACACACTGTTTGCTAAATAACTGAAATCGATTCCAAAATAAGTAAATAGCCTATTGGGCACGGTTGGCATTACTGATATCCTATTTGAAAAGTTAATTGAAAGGAGGAGGTTCTATGTTCGGATATATGTATTTTTTTTTATTTATGTTCACCGATAACTCTGTCAATTGTGGATAGATTTTGAAAATTTTTGTTTTGAATGAAGAAAAAAAAAAACATACTTATATATTTCTAAATACATACATATTATAGGGAAATTACACTCAGACACAGAACAAATGATCGTGCTCATCACAGAAACATTTGTCTTGGGTGGGAATCGAACCCACGACCTAGGGCGTAGCAGTCAGGGCCACTAACCACTAGTGGTTTAACTATGGTACTGGATGGTATGGAGTTGGTCCCATAGAAATATTGTTTTGATCTGATAATGAACTTCGATGATACAGAACAGAACTCTTCAAAAAATCATAGCAGGAATGTCGTAACAAGTGAAATTGCTTTGTATATACATGTCATCGGTGACTGACTGAAGGAAGAAGGGAGATACACAGAACTGATCTGATGATGACGCCGGAAGGTAGGTAAGTACCGGATTTTTGTAATAAATCACTATATCCTAGCTGTGTTTTTTTAGAATTGGCCCCGAGTCCCAATGGTGGGAACATTAAAAGGCTGATTATGCTTGTGCCATCAATCGAATTCCTTGGTCACAGGATCTCCGCGACCCAATTCGTCAGGCTGGCTAAAACCTAAGGAGCAGTGGCCAAACCAAAGGGAACGGAGGCAGGTTATTTGCCCAAGTTGGTCCGACTTTACCAATCTGTGGAAACGTCGGTGTCCTCGAGAGATTGGAGGTGTAAATTCACTAACCAATCCTGTGGTTGGAGGAAGATGGGGACTTTGAAAGTTCACCAACTGAAATTTCGTCTATTTTGACATATAGCCCTTTAGTAAATTTAAATTGAAAAGCGAGGGAAATGACGACACCGTTTCCTTTTTTCATATAAGAAAAGTAAGAACAATTTGTCGAGTTAAAGTTCGGAGTTGGTGAAGCTTTTTATCTTTATTACATTTAGAGGTAAAAGAACTTACTCCAGATACTACCCGATGTTTGATTCTCCCGGTTTGAAAACATTGACAATAATCAATCAACTCGTTCATTATAATGCCGAACCAGGGCACTAGTTTCTTATCATATAACGCCCATGTGACGAAAAAACTCTTTCGCTCATGCGCAGGATTAAAGCTACTAGTAGTACCTACTAGAAGGCCGATAGCTCGCACTGTTGCGCACAGATACCTACTATATTTCGTACTTTGGACAGTAGGTATATACGATCTACCCTGCGACGATACTGTAGTTAGTAAACTTACCATATATTAAATTGTGTCGACCGTGTGACGAAAAAACTGTTTTTATTACTCTTGCTCAGAAAGTAGGACTGGAGTTGGCCTGCCTATTATAATAGTTTGGTCTATAATTATAGATACACCGACTTCCGAAATTAAAGTTATTTTGATCTTTTTTGCGTCTCTTTTTTTACATTGAAGTTGGTTGTAATTTTTTTGCAAAACGTTTTTTTAAATTAATAGTTCGTAAATTGAACGCACACTTTCGCGTAATCAGAAAAAAAACTAAACCTAAAAAAAGTTCACAGTTTGTTTTCATAAAATTACTAACGATATTTAACACAAAACATAAATTATAATTACGTATCAAAATTCTCAAGTTGATTAGGTTTATATTTAAGTACATTGAAAGTTTTGTAACAGCATGCAATAATAAAAACATAATTTTTAACCAATTCATTTAATAAAGCTAAAATGCAAGTATCCAATGTGAAACTTAAGCAGTTTGGCCAACCGTATCATGTACTATAGACATGACTCGCGCCAATTTTGCAAAGAAAAGGCGGGAAAGCTCAGTTTTTCTCTTCTGGCGTCAATCAACACGTTAAAGTTCAACAGTTAAAAAAGGTAATTAATTTTAAAATTACTTTTGATGTATTGATTATTGTGTAAAATTAAATGAAAGTGAATTTGAATAGACAGGCTGGCAACAGATTTTTGTCGGACACAACTATAAATTAGCAAAGCATTTGATTTTGTATGTTGTATTGTGGAGGCCTATATGACCTGAAGTGGATCAGTTATCTCAAGAAGAACAACAGGAGATCAGTGTATTCCGTATTTCAGTATTCGTGGTTCGTATAGATCAAATTTATTACGAGTCTATCGTAATCATTAAAATATTTTGCAGATGAGTCGTCGCAACCTGCGGCAAAAGCCGCGCATTAGTTATTATGAGCCCGAGGAACCGAGCTTGGATGAATATATCTGTGAGTACCTACTTACATTTATAGACCTAATACCTAGTGCATTATAAACCAATTTTGTAGGAAAGTATACCTACGCGACTAATAAATTGGCCTCGTAGTTATGGTTACGCGGCGCTCTCCGGTTCGATTGAGCCCCGAAAATCTGTTAAAATAGTCGGCAAATAAGTTGAATTCATTGAATCATTTGCTATGGTTACGGGCAGACACTCCGATTAAGACCCCCTAAACCATTTGTAATCTTCGTTACATAAATTGAACCATCAAGTCGGTCGACCTTGCAATGATGAATGCGTAGATTTTCGGGTTTCAATTGAAGTGCGCGTAACCATAGCAAATACCTAGTTCAACTTATTTGGCGAATACTATATACTGCGCTTTGAAGGTCGAACGCCATTATTCAACTTTTACACCGCGCATTGTACCGTTTTTAGGGTTCCGTACTCAAAGGGTAAAAACTTCGCTGTCTGTTCGTCTGTCTGTCACCAGGCTGTATCTCAAGAACCGCGATAGCTACACAGTTGAAATTTTCACAAATGATCTATGTATTTTTGTTGCCGCTATAACAAAATAAAATAAAGAGACCGTTATGATTCCAGTCCAGGCGTACACTCGAATTATAAAGGCGAAAAGTTTGTATGTATGTTTGTTACTCCTTAGCGCTCAAATGGCTGGATGGATTTGGATGAAATTTAGCACACGGGTAGACCATGACATGTCTTGGAATAAAATAAAGAATACTTATTCCTTTAGTACATAATTTAAATCATTTTAAATATATAAATTTCCTACTTTCACGCCGACGAAACCACTGTATAGGCTGTATAATCGTTGTTATAATTACTATTTTTTTTAGATAGACTAGTTTCGAAACGCTGGTAAGTACTTAATGATATAATTTTTGATTAATGAAGGTTTATGTTATTAGATATTGTTATTGTTGTCGTTATTGTTTGTTGTTGTTGTTATTGTGTTGTCAGTTTGCGACGAGTGCGCCGACTTTGTGTACGAGTACTGCGCCATACACGGCCCTCTACTGGTCATACCTGACGATAAGGTAAGAAAAATCCACTTCAATATTTATAACTCACTACAAAACGTGTGCAGTATGGCCGACGGATCTGGGCGAGTCTGAAGTTAAGGGTATTACATTGCTCAATGACCTTGAAGAATTTACCTCTACACTAGTAGAGAAGAATTGACCTCTACACAGGCATTGCAGGGGGTGCTGCGCGCGGGGTGTTAGTACTGATTCGTGTTTTTTCTTGATTACTTATCGATATTCAAAGAAATTAGAAAAAAAATCAATACAAGTTATTCAATTTATAGTAACATATATTTTGGTATAAATTCAATGTGTAAATATAGAGCCGTTTTCGAGAAAATACGGAATTAATGTTCAAAAAAGGCCTATTTAACAGATTTTTTTTCTAGAGTTAGGGTATTTTTTTGAGAAACGTAATCAATACAATTTATTAGTAATGTCCTTAAGTATCCCCTTCATTTTTTTTTATGGTAATCGTACATAAGGAATAATCTATGAACTTCAACCTAGGTGTTTTTTTGGATTTAGGCGATGTAATCCCCTTAAGCTCTGCGAACTTCAGCGCTTGTGCACGTATTGGTTTTAACTGTTAAGGCCTGGTTCTACTCATTTTGAACTTTTTTATACCTCTGGAAATCCACATACATAGAAGAGAACACAATGAAAAATTATTTGATTAAAATTGACTATATGACCAAGAGCTTGGCAAAAATTAAAACATGATATAAATTAGTTGGCTCGAAAAAAAAACCGCGAATCTGACCTTATTAATTTAAAACGCTTTGAAAAGAAATCTTGAATAGTTGTTTTTTTTTAATAAAAATAAATCCGTTGTTTTGGGGCCGCGAAGTAGACATAGTTCCGAACGCAGTTCATACAAAATAGTACTAAAAATTCTGATTAAAAAAGAATTAGCATACAAAAAAAGCATACTAAGTGCTTGTTTACAGAGACGCGGCGCGTTGGGCGGTCCGTCGTATATTCCCATATGTTTGTGTTCGTGCGTGCGATGACGCGGCCCGCTGCTGCAGTGTACGATGAACGCCCAACGCGCCGCGTCTCCGTAAACACGGCTTAACGAAAAATTACCTCCTTCATTTTGAAGTCAGTTAATAAACTTGATTGCATCACATCCGTGTAGGCTCCATCCGTAAGTCCATTCCCTGCTTACGTACCCCGCGCCGCCCTCACTATCCCGCATGTGTTCCTGCACCTCGCTCCCTCCATCATACCAGGTACGTTACCTTTGCTTTACCCTCCAAACTTACTATTTTTTAAATGTTGACAGCGGCATTAATTTTAGTATTGTTACCATTCTTGTGGTACGGGGCGTTTAAGACCTCGTTTGAGAACTATCAATATGACAGTAAGGGGTTTATTAGACCCCGTAAAGTTTAAAAAACGACAAGTTAGCTAAGTGCGGTACGAGGTCAAAGTGACCCCGTATTTAAGTACACTTCTACATTCTGTTTTAATATCATCTTAGGTACTTACACGTGTATTAAATTGGACCCACGGGCCGTTGCGCACATTTTCACTCAGGCCTATCTTGTCTTCCAAGCGCTATGATTGATCATTATAATTAGAGACATGAATAGTAAGAATATAGTGAATTTTGAGGCAAACATTTAGCTAAGTAAAATAAAATGGAATTTCTGATGCGGGTACCATTACCTTTACTTAATAATTCTCCTATATACTAATAACTGATGAGTTCAGCGCCATCTAGCGAAAGCTCGGATACCTAGTTTTCACCTTAGATAGATTTACGAGTATTTATTTGCATAGAATGTAGGTAATTAATACAATTGACGCACTGTACTCTGTCTGGAAGGCTAAGTGCTCGATTACGGAGACGCGGCGCGTTGGGCGGTCCGTCGTACATTGCCAATTATGTTTGTGTATGTGCGTGCGATGACGCGTCCCGCTGCTGCAATGTACGACAAACGCCCAACGCGCCGCGTCTCCGTAAACAAGGCCTAAGAACTCACGAAGCGTTTGTCACACGCGTCTGCCGCGTTTGAGGAACAGCAGTTTTATTTATAAACTCACGAGACCAGGGGGTCAGTGGGTAGCCTTAGGGGCGGATTTTTAGGAGTTGGAGTATATCCTTAGGGGCGCTATGAGAAGCAAAGAAAACGAAAAAAAATTTTTTTGGTTAAAATTTTTTTTTTTTTTTTTTTGTTTACTGCACGGCTCATGGTGCCTATAAGCGTATGGTACCAATTTGAAATAAAAAAAATTCGAAAAATTTTGCTAAGTCCCGCGCCATAGCGCCCCTAAGGCTACACTCCAACCGACCAGGGGGCTTACTCTCGAGTTTAATTCCGATCGGTAGACATTGAAATTGTGACGTTAGGTACTCTTGAATTCGATTCTAGAGTCAAATTGGTTTAAAATTGCGTGACTACACGCCAAGCCCAATCCCCATTTTACTTAGTTTCCCAAAAAGGTCACGCAATTTGGCCCTAGCATCGAATTCAAGAGTACCTAATGTCACAATTCCAATGGCCCCCAGAGCTTCGTGCGGCTACGCAGCCGTCGCGGTTGCGATCATTACTCGCCAACTTGGCGGGCGATTATTTATTATAATTATTATAATTGAGGATAGAGATTGGTAACCTCTTCCGCAAAGCAATCGCAGGCGCGGTTGCGGGCGTAACCCGCTAAGGCTGCGGGTGACTGCGGTCCGTGCGATTTGACTAGCTGCCCGCCAATGCAGCGGGAGCCCCAAAAGCTGCATTCTACAGAAGCTGCGGGCCCGCAACCGCGGCGGACGCGGTTGAAAACCGCTTCGTGAGTTATCAGCCTAACAGACACGTTAACATGTGTGTACTAATGGTTGCGTGTGAGTCAGGCGCAGGTATAGGCGTGTTCAGCACGCTCACTCTCCCGCGCGGGGTTCGCTTCGGTCCCTACTCCGGAGTGCGCACGCAACAAGTCGACTCGATGTACTGCTGGCAGGTAATGTTACGCTATTTCACAAGTTCTTTCTTTTTTACTTATTCTTTATTGCACACGAAAATATGATTACAAAAACAAAAAAAAAAAGTTTTTATGCTACGGCGTGTTTAACCCAGAATTTAGGCCACTATAAAAAAGCGAATTTGGTTGTTTGGAGGGTGTGTGTGATGTAGGTACTCACTGGGTAGATGATGAATAAATAAAAGTCCTTTGTAGTATCACCAGGTATATTCTTCGCCACACAACACGACAACACAGTTCTAATAGAAGGCGCAAATGAGCCAAGCACAAGCTGATGTAGAATAGCAGCGATCACAAGTCTTTTTAAGCACAGCGGTAGGGCAAAGTAGGTAGATCTTTACGACAAATTATATCGACGCGGGAGCACGTATGTTCAGCGGTTAGCGTAGATCGTGACTAGTGAGAAACGAATATATCAACGCGGCGGTGGATGAAAATATATCGCCTGCACGTCATCGACGATGCGCGTGTCCAATGTGTGTTTAGTGTTAGTGTGTATGTGTAGTGTTGTTATCTTGGTAATATTTTATATATAAATATATATGTATGTGTAAATATATATATATAAATAAATGTAGGTGATTTGTATATATTTATTGTTTACGTGTAATGTGTAAACTGTGTAAATATATGTGTGTCGCCCACACGAATGAAAAAACAACCCATTTATTCTTAAAAATAAAATCTTTGTTTTAATTGTAAAAAAAAAACATTTGAATAACTCTGAACAATTTTATTCAGCTCAAAATTACCTATGCAACGATATAAAACACACGTATTTATTTATTAGAACTTAGGATTAGATTTCGTAGAAACCCTCGCATCATCTTTTACTTTTCCAAAGATATTCATGATTTATACACAGTTAAATTTTGATCGTTTTAATCCCGTGGAAAGTCGATCCGGTACATTAAACACTATCGATTCGTAAAGATAAAATAAAAAAGTACTTTTTTCGAAAACTCAAATTAATATACGCATGTACGAAATTAATTTCTTTAAGTAAACAAGTCAATGACCTTGTAGGTAGTTGTCGGTCGTTGCATACTAACTACAGGTCATTGAACTCGCCCAGCTGACGTTTACTTAAAGAAATTAATTTCGTACATGCGTACATCGTGTTTAAAAAAAAGTACTTTATTTTTTAATTTTATCTTTAAAATCGATAGATTCATGTACCAAATCGACCCTCCACGGGATTAAAACGATCAAAATTTAACGGTGTATGCATAGGTATGTAATTTAGTGCATCTCGCTAGATCTACTCGCGCTCGCACAAGCGCTCGCACGTAGTGGACGCGGCGGACGGCGACAAATCCAACTGGATGCGCTACGTGAACTGCGCGAGGAACTGGCGCGAGCAGAACCTCCTCGCTTACCAGTATCAGGGACAGCTCTACTACCGGTATGCTCTGATCTTTGTACTTTTTCTGTTGTGTTTCTATCAAGCGGGGCCCCTCGAATTAGAGAAACAAAACTAGTGGCATTGCTTTGCTTGTTCAATGTACAGTCAGGGCTCAAAAGTGCAGTTGCACTCTACCGACACTAAAGTATGTAAAATTTCTTTGTAAAAGAGGGTCAATGGATCATTACCAATTTAGTTTGTAGCACAGAATCTAAAATATTGAATAAACTAGTTGCAGAACACTGGAATTCTACTACAAAGAAATTTTAGACAGTTTAGCATGTTTTTGAGTGCAACTGCATTTTTGACCCCGGACTGTACATTGAACAAGCAAAGCAATGCCAGTAGTTTTTTCGCTCGTACCTCACAAATTTACTGATAATAAAATCCATTGTAACTCAACCATTTTGATAGAAATTAAGATTAAGCGCCTTGTCTATCCAGCGGGCCCTCGGTTATATTACGCTCGAAGTACATAAAAGTTGCTCTAATGTACCTCTCGATTCATGTATTAATTCCAAGGAATCTTCAACATGACAGGAGAAATTCAGCAGGAAAAATTTGTCTATTCAGCGGGGCCCTTTGTAATCCGAGTTCATTCGTGCAAAAAAAGTACACCATTGTTATGTACTAAAGCCCGGTCGCGGAGCAGGAAGAATTTCGTATAATGACCTTTGGGCCTACGACAGTGGTCAAAAACATTTTTTATTAAGTGCGTTTTATATTAAACATTTCAGGGAGAAAAAAAGTCTAAATTATTAAATAAATTATTGTTATTAAATATATAAATTATTTATTTACATTTTATATTATAACAATATAAAAATCGAGTCAAAATTACTAATTCGGTAGAAATATGATAATAAAATAAAAATTATCACTCATTCATTATTTAAATTTCTGAATGTCGTCAAGGATTTTTGTAGTGACTAAATGTTAACTAAAAACAACCACATTCAAAACAGAATAAAACTTACAATAAAAGTTTACAGCAAAGGGTTTACAATCCCTGACGACGGAGGCCATTGCATCTGCGCGAGCGAGATGCATTATATTTACGCGGGAGTGACAGAGACAGGTAATAATAGGTCAATGTACGAAATTTTTCCTGCTCCGCGTCCGGGCTTTACTAATGTACCTTTGATTTCTTCACTAATACTAATGTTATTTGCGAGTTTTCTACATTTTATGTCACATATAAAATAATCACTTAGGCGCTTGACAAGGTAAGGTCACCAAAACAAGTAGATATTTTTCCTGAATAATTAACTATTGCTATTGCTCTCTTAAGATGTATAGCGGCATCGATATATATGTTCGCAAGAACATAGGTCGATGAATAGTAGTTTGATACCTTTGCTTCTCCTACAACCAGCAAAAATAAAGCGCGGGAAAAAGTAAATAAATATAATTTTTGATTCGAAGACATGTGACATCCACCAACCCGCACTGGCCCGCGTGGTGGATTACGGCCCATTCCCTCTTCCGAGTCCCAGTGGGAACTTTAAAAGGCTAAATAGGCTATTCAAACTATGTTGATCATATTTTTTTTAAAGATTTCTTTCCATTTGCATCAGGACAATCAAGATAATCCCTCGGTTCACGGAGTTGCTGGTGTTCTACGGCAGTGAGTTCGCGAGCGCACTTCACATCGACCTTGGCAAGTACAACGCGCCGCCCGGATACGCGCAGAAGTTTGGTAAAATATTTTTTATTGGATCAATAAGCCATTTACCGGTTACCTTTCGGGGAGTGTGCGTCCGAATTGCATAGCCTAATTCCGCCTAGCCCATTTCATCATCGGACTACCAGACGTACGGCGTTGCGCCACCGGTACATGGTGGACATCCCACCTATACGCACAAAGCGTTTTGGGAACACTTTTATTATGCGTACAGCTAAGGAGTGGAATTCCCTGCCGGAGTCTGTGTTTCCTGATAGCTACAACCCGGGAATCTTTAAGTCAATAGTGAATAGGTTTCTTCTAGGTAAGCGCGCTCCATCGTCGACCGCATCATCGCTTTCTATCAGGTGAGATAGCGGTCAAGCGCGAACCTAACAATAATAAAAAAAATATACTAAGACATTGCTGTCTGTCCGTCTGTCTGTCACCAGGCTCTATCTCAAGAATCGCGATAGCTAGACAGTTAAAATTTTCACTCTCATTTAACAAATATATTTAATCTAGTTTTTTTTGGACTATAAAAATATAAAGTCTCTTGCAAAAAAATAATTTAATTATTGCCGAGATCTCTCCCTCAAGTGAGATTGAATGAAATTTAGCTCAACCCTCCTCCTTATTAAACGCTTTACATAACTAATAAACGGAAAGAAAGAAAGAAAGAAAATAATTTATTTGACACATGGACGTCCCTATACTGCAAACTCAGCATTTTTTTTTTCGGCAATCACTATGATGTGTTTTTAATATTACTGTTATAGGTGCTCCCGCTGCAAAAAAACCGAAACTAGACCTGCAAAAGACCAAAATCGGCAATTCATTATCACCCAAGCATAAGAACAACGGACAACAACATTCAAAGACTACTGAAAACAATAAGAAAACTAAAATTAAATCTTTAAGCAAAGCAAAAAAAGTTATTTCAAGTAAAATTGTTAATCAAAGTAATCATAAAGTTGATTATAATATTATTTGTAATAAAGAAAATGCTGTAGAAACGAAAATTAAAGTAAATACTGCATTTCAAAGCGATAATGTCATCAAAGAAGACTTCAACTGTAAGATTTGTAAATACAAAGGTATTAACCGTAGTGATATAGATAGACATAGTTTAAGACATAATAATGTATGCGTTAACGATAGATCTTATATATGTGATATATGTCACAAAAGTTTTAGTGAAAACGGCAATTTGATTAAACATATTCGTACACACACTGGAGAAAAACCTTATAAATGTGATATATGTCATAGAAGTTTTATTCAAAAGCGCATTTTGAATACTCATATTCGTACACACACTGGAGAAAAACCTTATAAATGTGATGTATGTACTAGAAGTTTTAGTGAAAAAGGCAGTTTGAATAGTCATATTCGTACACACACTGGAGAAAAACCTTATAAATGTGATATATGTCATAGAAGTTTTATTCAAAAGCGCATTTTGAATACTCATATTCGTACACACACTGGAGAAAAACCTTATAAATGTGATATATGTCACAGAAGTTTTATTCAAAAGGCTGCTTTGAATTATCATATTCGTACACACACTGGAGAAAAACCTTATAAATGTGATATATGCCAGAGGAGTTTTAGCCAAAAGTGCGATTTGTTTAAACATATTCGTACACACACTGGAGAAAAACCTTATAAATGTGATATATGTCATAGAAGTTTTATTCAAAAGCGCATTTTGAATACTCATATTCGTACACACACTGGAGAAAAACCTTATAAATGTGATATATGTCACAGAAGTTTTATTCAAAAGGCTGCTTTGAATTATCATATTCGTACACACACTGGAGAAAAACCTTATAAATGTGATATATGTCACAGAAGTTTTATTCAAAAGGCTGCTTTGAATTATCATATTCGTACACACACTGGAGAAAAACCTTATAAATGTGATATATGTCATAGAAGTTTTAGTAAAAAAGGCAATTTGAATACTCATATTCGCACACACACTGGAGAAAAACCTTATAAATGTGATATATGTCATAGAAGTTTTATTCGAAAGTGCATTTTGAATACTCATATTCGTACACACACTGGAGAAAAACCTTATAAATGTGATATTTGTCAGAGTAATTTTTGTAATAGAAAATCATTGAAATCTCATGTTATCAAACATCATTCATGAATCGAAACTCATTATCATTATACAAGGTCATTTAATTGTCAGTAGGTAGTATATTGTACCTGCTTACATCTTTAATGGGACATTATTTTATTCTCTTCGCGCCTCCGGTGTGGTTCGTAACAACCTCCTGTGGTTAAGCATCAAATAATGATAGAAGTAGTTTTTGTGACACAGCGCGTCTGGGGTACCAGATATACCATACATAGTTCTGCCGCCAAGCAGCGTCGCTGTGTTCCGGTGTGAAGGGTATGTGTGCCGGTGTAGTTACAGGCACGTGACACAGTTCAGCGACGTCTCTGGCAGTAATTCATACTTAGTTAAGATAATATGAGTGCAGTGAGCAATCATCATCTTTCTACCCTAGTGACATGTTGTTTGGGGTCTGCGCAATATGTTTTTTTCTTCCATTCTATTCAAGCGTACTACGTGAGCTTGACAAATGGATGTGCGATTAGCGCTTGTGCGACAAAACTGTACTGCGACTCACTATATTTCTAATGCAGTAGTGTGACATGAAGAATTAATATATTTTAGGGCACCCCAACACGAACAGGTTAGGTTAGAAGCCTAAAAGGCCTTCGTGGTTATTTTTTTATAATCAACAGAAGTAGAAAACCTACTGAGCGGGATTCAAACTACTGTAATGCTGCACTACGTACAGTACTCACACAAATATTAGTGACACAATCGTCACTCCAGCGTGATGTAGTAGCTTCAGTGTGTCGCACAAACGTGCGTTCAAAATAAGTTCAGTCGCAGTACAGTTTTGTCGTCCAAGAGTTAATCGCACATCCATTTTTTTACGACTTTCACATGACGCCATCTAGTCTCAAACTAAGCAGAGCTTGTGTTATGAGTACTAGACAACTGATAAACATACTTATATATTTCTAAATACATACACATTACATCCAGAATCGGTACAAATAATCAAGCTCATCACACAAACATTTGTCCTTCGTGGGAATCGAAGCCACGACCTCCGGCATAGCAGTCAGGGCCACTGACAAGTAGACCAACAGACTAGTCGAAAAATTCACGTAAAAGTACACTCATTTTGTCATGTCACTCGTCACGCCGTTAACTTCCTTTTCTTTCCTATCACTTCATATACAATTCATCCATCTTTTCTTTGACTACCCTCTGCCTCTCCATCTATTGACATGCTCTTTTACTAACATTTGTTTCATCCCTCTTCACATAACGAGGGAGCAATGTTTACGTTTATTTGTTATTTAGTTTTAAACTTTTGTATTGTGCTCTTGTGATTTTTGTTTTTATTATTTATTGAAAGTAGGTCTTAATTTTTAAACATGGTGGGTTTGTGATTTATATTTTTGTTAAGAAGTATAATTTTTATGTTTTTATTTTGTTATATACCTTCTTACTTTATTTAGAGATGGAAAAGGCGACGTTTGTTAAGGCCAACGCTGGCGCGGTTCCATACAAAAGTACATCGTCTAGCGGGCACTCGTCTCGTTGAGCCTTTTTTACTACGTAATAATACATTAAAGTTCTCCATCGACACGACTATATGTATATGTTGTGCACACTGTTACAGTTAAACTAGCGACACTGCGCAGGTAATAATCCGGTTTCCGCTACGGAGACCGCCGCACACGACACACGCGCATCACGTCAGTCACGTGACGGGAGACAGCGCGGGCGCCCACGTTACGTAGCGTTGGCCCAAAACAATCGTAAAGATATAAAAAAAAAAATGTTATTATTAGCAGCATACGGCTGAAAATACTTGAGATATTTCAGTAGATTGATATCTGAATTTGGTAAAGTTAGTTATTTTAAATTTTGTCAATTTCTAATTATTTAATATAGGGTACTTTTCAATTATAATAAAATAATTAGTACATTTATTGCTTTATCTTTCTGTACGTAGTAGTAAATAAAATTATTTTTTTAAATTATTTGTTTGATTTACCGTGTCCTCGAAAGTAAATTTTATGACGGGCCCACAGTAGTAGTATAATAATTTAAAAAAAAATAAGTAATAACATAGCATTTATTGTACTGCATACAATTTAGAAATACATAATAAGTATAAAATCTCAATATAAATAAATCTTCGAACAGCGTCTGAAAACAAAACGTTTAAAAAAATTAATGGTAATACTTATTACGCCACATAAATTACTTATTTTATTAAAATCAAATGCTGTCCGTTAAGCAAACTCATGAGGCAAAATTGAAAAAAAAAACAAACCAAACTGTTTTAAACTGTTTCAAAATTTTAAACAAGTGATGATGGTAGCCTTCCTCGGTTATTATATCTGACATTGAAAGGATTTTTCAATTCAAACTAATAGGTCTTATGATACTAATTGAACTATTGTAATCCTCATTTTTATAAAAATCAAGATCACAATTTTTTAATAGGTAAACCTTTTTTCCATATACACGGCTTAATTTTAATCGTTTTAATCTCGTGGAGGGTCGATTCGGTACATAAAACACTATCAATTTGTAAAGATAAAATTAAAAAATGAAGTACTTTTTTCAAACTCGAATTAATTTACGCATGTTCTAAATTCTTTAAGTAAACGTCAGCCAGGCGAGTTCAATGACCTGTACGTGGTAGTTAGTACGCAACTACCGACAAGGTCATTGACTCGTTTACTTAAAGAAATTAATTTCGTACATGCGTAAATTCCAGTTTTAGAAAAAAAAGTACTTTATTTTTTTATTTTATCTTTGTGTGTTTCATGTACCGGATCGATCCTCCACGGGATTAAAACGATCAAAATTGAATGGTGTATAGCTACAATAATCATATTTTCTTTATCGCCACAGTAAAAAAAAGTCCCAAGGTAAAAAACACCCGGAACTGGTCTAAATCTGTTTTCGGAAACATTTCTTTTCGTTAGAAGATACGTTTCGTATTCTTTCATTGCCAACTACACAAAAATACTGACCTATTTATGCCCTGAGCATTGGTGCGCACTCCTTTTGGAGCCAGTCCAGGTCCTCATTGAGTCCTCGTTGCTTTAGGATAGGGCCCAGAGTGTCCAATACGCGCTTGTGGTAAGCGTTGATGTAGGAAAGCTGAAACAAATCACTTTTTTTTTTTAATTTGATATTCACTTGTGCTTGACAGCGATCCCACCTGACAGTAAGCCTTGAAGAGACCCAAATTATATTCGGATGGGAAGACCGGAGCAGGCAAATTGTTCGAGTCCAATATTTTTTCAAATAGCTTTTTCAAGACTAAGATGTAAGTTGCAGGCCCAAACGTGAATATCCGAAACAGATACCCAATTACCATTTTAATCCATTGGCAGGGTTTGAACCCGCGACCTACAACTCTTAAGTCAAGGCCGTTACCACTCGGCCACCCCTGCTCCCCACATTATATTACATACCTCAAAATCAGAAAGCATATCGACATCAATGCAGTCCTTATGGTGTGGTACCAGAGTGAGCGTGTTGAATCCTAAGACGCCGCGTCCGTCATAATCGCCTTGTAGTCCCTTAGCCTGAAAATATATACAATACATACACCGTTAAATTTTGATCATTTTAATCCCGTGGAGAGTTGATCCGGTAAACACTATCGATTTGTAAAGAAACTATAAAAAAATAAAGTACTTTTTTTTCTAAAACTCGAATTAATATACGCGTGTACGAAATTAATTTCTTTAAATAAAAATCAATGACCTTGTAGGTAGTTGTAACTACCTAAAGGTCATTGAACTCGCCCAGCTGACGTTTAGATCTTCGTTTTGTTCTTTGTATTTGTGATTTTGGATAAAGTAACTTTTTGATACAAATATTATAAATACTAAAAGGCTGGTGCCCGCGTCTTCATTCGCGTCAGACTCGTAAAACAGCACAATGTCATAATTTCAAAACGCATTTTTTTGACGTAGGACATAATTCTTTTTTTAACCGACTTCAAAAAAAGGAGGTTTCTCAATTGGACCGTATATATGCCTTTTTTTAAATTAAAGTAATCTAAGTCACTATAACATTCGCTATCTATCAATAAAAGTCCCGTCAAAACAATCCATATGTTTTGGAAATTGAAATAAATTGTATTTTTTTAACCGACTTCGAAAAGAAGGAGGTTCTATATTCGTCTGTATTTTTTTTTTGAAAGAAAGAAAGAAAAAAAAAGAAAAAATCAAAAAAAAATAAAATCGTTTAGATCTGATGATGAACTTCGAAGATATACTCTTCAGTATCATCAGATCTAAAAGTTATAGCAGAACTGTCGTAACAAGCAAAATTGCTTTTTTTATACTTACATATAGTCGGTAACAGACTGAAGGAAGAAGGTGAGATGATACATAGAACTGATCTGATGATAAAGCCAGAATATGGGTAAGAAACATCTACCCAACACAATTGAAAAATTCAAGATCCTCTTACCTTCGGATGTTTCGTGTCTTTAGTGACAAGAATGATTTCCACGAGGTCCTCGTGACGAATGCCAAAATCTCCAACCTTGTAGTAGCCCGGCTCTGAAAACAGAACAAAAAGTAGAGCGTCGATTTTATTATCCAAACTAATTGTAGACATGGTGTTGTTTGAAATAGGGTCGTTAAAGCTCGTACTTATTCCACTCAAAAAACAAACCAACGTAGGCGCGGGCTTGCGGACGGCGGGCATTGGGTAGCTCGCTGTCCGTCCGTCCGGTAACAGACCGGTCCGAGCCCAAGTCGTCCACGGTGCGCACTGTTCCCCCGCGCCTCAAGGAGTTGTCAGCAAACTGTAGGGGCCGAGTAGGGCTGAAGCCTACTGGGGCCAAGGGTTAGGTGAAAATTAATCCCGGGGCCCTGGATCGAAGGCCATGAATGGAACAGGGTAGGTTTTTAGTCAGTAAGAGTCTGACACTAATTCCCGCTCTACCCAAGGGCGGGATTATTCATTGGATTATTTTATCTACCATTAAAAAAAATAAAAAAAAACAAACGCCATGTTTTTTTACTTGTTTTTCTTGTCACCATGGCAACTATCCACATAACACATGGATGTTCGGGAAACGGGTATATTCGAACTGTATTGATTCAACATTCAAAATTTGAACACGCTGTATTTTCGATAAAATTAAGAGTAGCAAGCACCAAATAATTAAAACGCTGTGCGAAACTTCCAGAATGGAGGTACGTACCAGGGCCTGGCGAATTCTAGAAAAGTCCGCTATAAAAGTAGTAGGTACTGAATTATTATTAGAAAGTTGTAGTAGGTACTTAGGTAGTCGATAAGGGAATTTGTACCTTCCGCCTTATACAATAGAGTCGAAATTCGCATGAGTGGTAATTTTTATTATTACAATGTTTGCCCCGCGATGCGACTATATTGTTCTGGAATGGCCTTGAAACGTCTTTATCTAGAATTTTCCTAGCTCTGAATATAAAACACGCGCCCCCCGACCGGAAGCGAGTCAGTTTGAATTTGTCTGCGATTCAAGTGCGATCTACGGTTACCTAAGTGAAGTGATTAGTGATTCTATCTAACGACCCAAGCGACACGGAAACGGAATTCTACTATGCGTTCCAAATAAGAATAGGAAAGCCAATAACCTCGATATGTCAAATGTTGAGTGAAAAGTACAGTTTGCAAAAAAAAACCTATTTGCGTTTCAAGAAAGGTTTTTTTTTTTTCGTTTTTTATTACGTAGTCTTAGTTAAGTCTAGGTAAAGTAAAAACGTTATTGTTTATTATAAATTAGTTAAAAATAAAAACTGTTTTGTTTCTTATTTTCATTGTTAGGAACAATTCGCCTTCTTCTTGTATTTGTAATCACACACTTCACACAATGATGCAGATATGAGTAAAATTGAAGAACTGAATTCTGATAAAACTTTTTTTATTCAAGATTCGTTAATAAATTAAATTTTAAAACTTTTTTTGCTCGCCGTACCCAATTTCTTCAATTTGACAGTTCGTCGTGACGTCACAACATGGCAATCGATCCTATTCTCATTTGGACCGCATTGTAGTGTTGATAATTGTGTTTTGGATCAAGTTGATCAGAACAATTTGTTTGTGGTTATCAAAGTTCTTTTCTAGTAAACCAGCATTTAATTACTCACATTTGTAACAATATTTACATATAGATGAATGAAAACCATATTTATGTTTAGCTTTTAACGACAATTAAGGCCTTCCTGCCTATATTAGCCTATTTTAGGTTGCAAATTGTGTTTGTAACCGTTGTGCTGTGTCTGGCTCGAATAAAAGTCTTTCTATTCTATTCAAATCATACAATGAGTTCTCACGCTCTAGGGCAGAGAGGGAGGGCGAGCTACCAATTGCTCACTGTCCGCAAATCAAAGCTTACGGTTGCTAGATTTTGGGATCAGGATCCCGGCGGCTGCGGCGTGAACGTCGTCCCCTCACACGAGTGGCTGCCTCTTTCGCTAGCATTACTGCTTCGCAGAAGGAGACGACCCCCGCCATTCTTCCTCGATCCGGACCATGGGCTGTACCAGGGGCCAGCGCGAGGGGTCGCCCAAGCGGGGCACACTTCTACCGTCCTCCACCGTAGTATCCTCCGCGGTGTCCTCTAGGCGATCCACACAATGGTGTCACCCAGGCGTATCTTCCACACGAATTCGATGCAAGAACCCTTCCCAAACTTACCATGCCTCTTTTTTTGTCGGTTAGAAAGTCATCCAATGACATCTCTGCGCCTTTGGGTGGGGCGGGATATAGTGTCAGACTTTACTGACTAAAAACCCACCCCTTTTCCTTCTTTGCCTTTCATACCGGGGCCGAACCTTCTTTCAGAAAACCATCCTTGGCCCCAGTAGACTTAACCCTGCTGGGCCCCTACGGTTTTCTGTCAGTTCGGTCTACATGAGGCGCGCGTGGAATAGTACGCGCCGTCGACGACTTGGGCACGGTCCGGACGGTTACCGGACGGCGTCAAACAGAATGTGAGGACGCCGTGACGTCTTCCCTGCGACTTCTCAAAGAGGGGGTCTCTATGCGAGGGGATCGCCTATGAAGCTGATACCAGAATTGATTTTCAAAAAACTACTTACCATTGCTCAGTATCTGTCCAGGTTTTAGACCAGGGTCGTGAGGGTATGGCCTCCAGGAGATGCCGGAGGGGCCCTCATGGACGTTAAGAAAGTGTCCTACTCCATGTCCAGTGCCGTGTGCATAATCCAATCCCACCTCCCAAAGCGAATGGCGAGCAAAACTGTCTAGGACGTTACCCTGGAAAGACGGACGGTATTGGTATGTAGGGGCCGTTCAAGTATTACGTGTGCAGACCTCCCTATGCTTACGTAAACATTAGTAGGTACATGCATTTTTCAATGTGTTCTGGTTACTAATTTATGAGCAGTAGTTATAAGTCTAGAAATAAGGAATAACATCTCTCATGCTTACGTAAACATTGGTACAAATGTTTACGAAGCATGAGAGGAGGGGGGGTAGAGAATTTTGCTTACTTTTGCTGATGAGAGGGGCTTAATATTTGCAAAAAAATCTGCCTGCGTAATATTTGAACGGCCCCTATACTCACAAAACTATATTAGATATAACGATACCATAGTATTATTACCTTGACCCCTTTCGGGAACAGCGCGCTTCCCATCATTATCTGTCCTTTGAGGACTCTAGTGAAGGCAGACTTCTCCTCGACCGTGGGTGCGCGCGCCATGTGACGCGTGCGAGTAATATCGGTCGTACCATCCCTGTGTAGAAGGTAAGAAAACTTATAAAAAAAAAGTGGTAAATATACTAAGTTCATGCAAATCGTACTGCAGCCACTTATGGGCTGGTGCTGCAAAATGCTACCTAGCAGCTTTGGACTCGGTGGAAGGGCGTGCGAAAGGATAATTGGTGATCCAGATTAGGTTAAGTCCAATCTACAAAGCCTTGAGCACAAGCGTAGAGTAGCCAGCCTTTCGGTGTTTTACAGGATGCATTTTGGAGAGTGTGCGCGGGAATTACATGACTTGATTCCGCCATCTCAGTTCTACCATCGGACAACCCGACATACGGCAATAGGTGTCTTCAAGGCTTGAGTGAATAGGCTCTTAATAAACTAGTGCGTCTCACCATCAACGATTGCATCACTGCTTAACATCAGGTGGGATCGCAGTCAAGCACTAGTTTATATCAATTAAAAAAAAAAGACTGATTTTTCGGCTGGTTTTTTTTGAGTGATGATCAGTAGTTGTATTAATTGTATTCGCAAATTAATGTGTAGATATTTCTAATACTGTATTTGTTATTCAAGAGCGGCCAACCCGAGGTACATTTTCATAAAACCGCTCTTACGTGATTATGATGTTATTACACATCTTTCTTCAGATATTTTAGATACACAGATATCTTGGAGATATTATCTAGGCTTCTATAGAAATCAAAACATAAATTTGTGTAAAACTAATCCAGAAGAATTAAAAGACTGAAAATCTGCTATTTTACGTGAAGTTTGGCCCTCCGTAATGTACTTATATATATTTAAAAAGACATACAGCCGAACATAGAACTTCCTCCTTTTCGAAGTCGGTTAAAAATATAAAAAAGTACTTCTCTAGAAGTATTGCATACTTAATTGAGATTCTAAATGATGACAATTTTCTTATAAATGGCATTAAACCTAATAATGGTCAGAGAAATACATTTAGATCGCTTTTAATTGGTATTTTTAGTAAAAATCCCGAAAACTACATTTAGATAGCGTTTAATCGGGATTAAACCTAGTAATAGTCCCGGAACTATTTTAGATCGCGTTATGGAATAAGGCGGATAAAGATTTAAAAAAAAAACACGTATTTCCTGGAACAACTTTTGTGAAATTTTCAAGTAAATAACGAAATTATCTTGTTTTGCGTTGCCTCTTCATCAAACATCGCGTTGGATTGATTAAGATGAAGCTACAAGCTTTTAAACCATGCTCGACGTTGACGATAGGCGAATGGGGAAGGGCCACCTTAACAAGAACTTCCGAAATTAAATTTATTTTGATTATTTGTTTTTTTTTTTTTGTTAAAAACCGTTTTGCCTTTCAGACTTTTTAGTTGAGATAAACTTATAGCCAAAGTGCATCTCATAACAATTGTAATATGCTCAAACACGGCTAGGATACACTGATTATTTACGGAGTTCTGGTGCTCTGGGGAGGTATGAAAGTTCACACCAGGGCCGTGGAACCAAGGCAAAGAAGGAACAGGGTAGGTTTTTAGTCCGTAAGTGTCTGAGACTATCTCCCGCTCCACCCAAGGACGGGGGATGTCATTGGATGATATTACCTAACGTAAAAAAAAAAAAATCGCCGGAAGGTAGGCACCGGAATTCCGAAATCATTATTAAATCATTTATCATGATACCATTTGAAAAATAACTATTCAGAATCATTTATTTATTTGTATTGGTACAGTTGCTCAACTATTTTCATTGTGATATCTATATGAGTGTGAAATTCCGTTGGCCATTTCTGGTCTTCTTCATCAGTTCCACTCCATCAAATGTTACTTTTTGACTATAAATGCTTGAGTTATCGATAAAAATATCAAAATCACTTTGTCCTGTGATCTCCTTCGATTCGTTATGGATTCCATCACACGAACTGGATTTTGATAAAAAATCGGACCAAACCGGAAGCATATCTTTTTGGGGAAAAAAAAAAACAATTTGCAAATCGGTCCATAAACTACGCAGTTCTGTGGTAAGAAACATAAATAAAAACATAGAACCGAATTGGGAAGGTCATTGACGTTCCTCTTCTTATTTCAATTGCATTGTACATCTAAGAGCCAATGCTGTGTTAAGCAGGCGCCCAAGCGGTCCCATACAAAGTGAGCGGTCGCGGGCAGAGAAACCCCGCGCCCCTGACGCAAAACACACACACACATTAAAGTTCTCCATCGACACGACTACATGCACATTGTTAAAGTTGAACTAGCGACATTGCGCAGGAAATAATCCGGTTTCCTCGACGAGGCCGCGCGCATAGTATAATATAATGTATAATGTTCCACAAATACCACACAATGCCGTGTAGTCCCAAGCTAAGCAGAGCTTGTGTTATAAGTACTAGACAACTGATAAACATACTTATACACCGTTAAATTTTGGTCATTTTAATCCCGTGGAGGATCGATTCGGTACATGAATCCCTATCGATTCATAAAGATAAAATTAAAAAATAAAGTACTTTTTTTCTAAAACTCATATTAATATACGCATGTAGGAAAATAATTTCTTTAAGAAAACGAGTCAAAGACTTTGTAGTGAGTTGTCGGTCGTTGCGTACTAACTACCTAAAGTTCATTGGCCTCGATCAGCTGACGAAATCAATTCAAATCTTAAAGAAATCAATTTTGTACATACGTAAATTAATTCGAGTTTTAAAAAAAGGACATTATTTTTCATTATAATCTTTACAAATGCATAGGGTTTCATGTACCTAATCGACCCTCCGCGGGATTAAAACGACCAAAATTTAACGGTGTATATTTCTAAATACATACAAATTATAAATAAATTACACCCAAACACAGAACAAATGATCGTGCTCATCACACAAACATTTGTCCTGGGTGGGACCGGAAACTACGACCTCTGGCATAACAGACAGGGCCACTAACCACTAGACTAACAGGCCAGTCACGCTACCTGTGCCCGCTTAACATAGTGTTTGCCGTAACGCTTACTTGTATTGTCCACCCGAGTCAAGTAGAAATATGTCGTTTTTCTCGATGCTCTTTTGCAATCCATTCCTGGAGGGACTATAGTGTATGATAGCGCCATTGGCGCCCGCACCCGGTATGGTCTCAAAAGATGGGCCCATGAAATCAGCCTCTTCCCTGCAAAAAAACAAAAAAATCCTTATAATCTACTATATAAAAATAAGTCGGGTTTTCCTTCCTGACGCTATAACTCCAGAACGCACGAACCGATTTCCACGGTTTTGCATTCGTTGGAAAGGTCTCGGGCTCCGTGAGGTTTATAGCAAAGAAAATTCAAGAGTAGGGTAGAATAGAGTAGGGTAGACTAGGGTAGAGTAGGGTAGAGCGGGAGCGAAGCCGCGGGCGAAAGCTAGTAATGTATATTCTTTCTTCTTTATATATTCACTACATGTACATAAATCTATCTATAAATATATATAAACAAAGTCGTGTTAGTTACACTATTTATAACTCAAGAAATGCTGAACCGATTTGGCTGAAAATTGGTGGGAAGGTAGCTTAGGACCAGGAGGATAATTTATATCCCGTTAAGTAAAAAAAAACCTGCTCATTTATTGGTATAGTAGAGTAGAGTAGGGTAGGGCGGGAGCAAAGCCGTGGGTAAAAGCAAGCAAAAGCTAGTTTTAAATAAATACGTACGTAAATAAATTATAAAAAAAATATAGCTCGTTAAATTGCTTGAACAAGCTGTTTTTTCTTGGATACTAAGTCTTTTAAGCAATGTCTTCGTTTATATGAATAGTTACTTTATTTACCACTAGCAGTACCCGCAACTTCGTTCGCGTGGACGAAACTTATCAATGATTTTTTTGTGTAAAAGCTATTTGTGAAGAATGTTATCTATCGAGCATACCGGTATTAATACTTCTGTCCCGGCGCGGGCCCTTTGTGGCTAATTACAATAGATAACCAATTGTGTCTCATAAGCGGTGATTAAGAGGGTATAATGATATCTTTGCTCGCGGCATCGCTCGTGTTCTATAAGTTTTTTGTAGTCGATTTCTACTTTGGTTCCTGTTTAGCAGGATAACCGATAGCGAAGCTTACTGCGGATGACGTAACCTATGACAAACTTATTATTTGCGGTTAGTACAGTAATCGGGTCTAGGGATCGAACCGCAAAATTAAGTTTGTTTTTTATTGTATATACTTTTCCGGGATAAAAAGTACCCAGTGTGGTGCCCAGGATATTAAAGAATAGATATATATCAAGTTTCATCGTAATCAAACCGGTAGTTTTTGCGTGATGCCTGAACAAACAGACAGACAAAAAATTTTTCTTATGGTGTCGGTCTAGTAACACACTAGATGCGCTATTGGTGCAGTTGGAAAATATGTTAGGTACTATTTTAATCGCAAATTGATTCCTAGTGGATATTGTGATGTGAAATTGGTGTAGTTTTGTATCTCAAGTGTTTGCGCAACTGGACAATATGTGGAATCATTGAAACAGGTGCGATCTCGGTAAAATGGAGCCGAGAATTATACTGTAGTGTTGACTACCTCAGCGAAGCTTGCCGCGAAGTCCGCTTTGATATATTTGTTGCCAAAAAACATTAGAATGTGTTACATCCGTATTCTAATGGTAAACAAACTGTATTCACACTAAGTCCTGTCTCAAAAGACTTAGTATCCAAGCCAAAAACATTATAATAAACAATCATTTAAAAAACGAACTTACTTTCGAAATTCGAGTAGCTTGTCAGCGGCCTGTATCTCAGTGATGTTTCTTCCACTATCTATCTGATCGTGCAGCCATTTCAACAGACGACTGACGGCTATTCCATCTCGAATGTGGCATTGGCGGAAACCCTGGACACAATATATAATTATTTATGTGCATAGCATCACTCATTTAGCTAAATAAACACAGACAAAGAGGTTTATAGAGATACTATAGAGCGGCCATCAGAAAAAAAATCTTAGAAAAATTGTCATCCTGCCTCAGTGACGCCATCTAGAAAAAAAAAAACATCCAATGACAAATCCCGCCCTTGGGCGGGGCGGGAAATAGTGTCAGACTCTTACTGACTAAAAACCTACCCTCCCATTCATTGCCTTTGTCCCGGGGCCCGTGGTGACATTCTCAAATAACCTTTGACCGCAGTAGGCTTCGGCCCTGCTGGACCCCTACAGTTTGCTGACAACTCCTCAAGGTGCGCGCCGTAGACGACTTGAGCTCGGACCGGTCTGTTACCGGACAGACGGACAGCGAGCTACCCATTGCCCACCATCCGCGAGCCCGAGCTAATACTAGATGGCGTCACTGTATTACGCGTATAAACGCTAATTAAATTTGTTAAAATGTATATGTATTTAACTATCGCTCGGTAGATGGCCAGGGGTCTTACCATGATATGATAAAATATCAGTTGTAAGAGTAAAAGAGAATGATGGAGCTATACACCCTATAGCTCCGTCCCAATAACAGCACGGCTTAGGTCATAAAATAGATCAGCTCGTGGTAGAGCTACAGTGTGCTAGGTAAGGTTAAGCTTTTCAGCAATAGATGGCGTTATCACCAAATCTGTAAATTTTCTAGAACTATTTGCGAAAATTATTGAATTTTATTTACAGAGTAAATATGAAAAATATTTATGAAAATATACTGAAGTTAGGTCCACTCGTTTTGCCATAACGCGATTTACAATGGTACAATGCACAACTCACCTAACCTAGCCTAACACAAAAATATTTCTTCAGGAAAATATATTTCTTTTAGTGCTTAAAACTGACACTAGCGCGACTTGACAGGAGACGAGTGACACACCTGACTGAGCGACTTACTACTCCTAGGTAACAACTATCGGATCACGAATTTGTTCGCTATATTCTGTCTATTGGTAAAGCCCGGACGCGGTGCAAGTCTCTGTCACTCCCGCGTAAATATAATGCGTCTCGCTCGCACAGATGCAATGGCCTCCGTCGTCAGGGATTGTAAACCCTTTACTGTAAACCTTTTTACTGTTATTGTAAGTTTTTTTCTTTTTTGACAGTGGTTTGTTTTGGTTAGCATTTAGTCACTACAAAAAATCCTTGACGAAATTCATAAATTTAAATAATGAATGACAATGATAATTTTTATTTTATTATCATATTTCTAACGAACTCGATTTTAACTCGATTTTTAAATTGTTATAATATAAAATGTAAATAAATAATTTATATATTTAATAACAATAATATATTTAATAAATTAGTATTTTCTCCTTCAAATGTTTAATGTAAAACGCAGGCGCAATTTATAAATGTTTGTGACCACTGTCAGTAGGCCCAAAGGTCATTGTACGAAATTTTTCCTGCTCCGCGACCGGGCTTTAGTATATAATTTAATGTCTTTGGATACAGAGAAACTTGTATAAGTGAGCGTGACTTGATTCCCTTACGATGTTGAAACTTCCACGGCCCGGACTAAGCGTTTTGCCTTGTCGTTTATACCGCGTACATCGAAGGACTGGAGCAATTTATCTGCTGCGGTCTTTCCATCCGATTATAATTTAGATGTCTTCAAGGCTAGAGTAGCGCATTCCGTAGCGAATTATTGTTAGATTTTATGTTATATGCCTGTTCTATTCCTTTTCCTACACTCTGTGTTAGTTTGAAAAGGAAAGGTATACTCAAGACTGAGAAAACACGTATTAAATCCGACCTAATTCACGTCGAACTCAATGAGTCGACTTACACACGCGCCATTTTTTTATGCAGACTCAATGAGTTCGAGTTATAGTTGAGGGGATAAATAATTTATAATTAATAATCAAAGGTCGGAGTAGGTAGATTGATTTTATATACTTGCGTCAAGATATTATAATATGCATATATCATTTTATCCATAATGTGCGGGAAGTACCGGAAAAAGTTCCGGGATTGGAATTATGGACTAAAATAAAATAAAGCGTCATACTGTCAAGCGTCATTTCTAATTCCACAGTAAGGGACAAAATATGGTGTAACTATTCCAAGGTATTTTTGTATAAAATAAAATACTGATTTCTTTCACCATTAGCTAACACTGGCAGCGTAGATTGATATTATTAATACGTTTTTCACCTTAAACACAAATTCGTGCTAATTTCAAAATTCCGGAACAAATATCACAATAAATATGAAGTTCCGGTATTTTCGAGGCATATCCAAATTATCCTCTACGTTTGACGTCAACGACCTTAAATCAATGTACCTACTCCGAACTCTGTTAATGATCATATACTCTTACCTCTAATTCCACATCATTTTTGATGAGCTTCATCAACGCTACCGGCGATATTTCTGATATTAAATTCAATGGAGTCTTCAAAAGATCCAACTGAAAAAATAATAACACTTTAGATCAGAAACAAAGTACGATTAAGAAAAAACGATAAACGAAACGATAAAAATTTAACAGTGTATACACGGCTAAATTTTGATAGTTTTAATCCCGTGGAAGGTCAATCCGGTACATGAAATACTATCGATTTGTAAAGATAAAATTAAAAAATAAAGTAGTTTTTTAAAACTCGAATTATTTTACGCATGTACGAAATTAATTTCTTTGAGTAAACGTCAGCTGGGCGAGTCCAATGACCTGTTAATAGTTAGTATGCAACGACCGACAACTAGCTACAAGGTCATTGACTCGTTTACTTAAAGAAATTAATTTTGTACATGCGTATATTAATTCGAGTTTTAGAAAAAAAGTACTTTATTTTTTTTATTTTATCTTTACAAATCGATAGTGTTTCATGTACCGGATCGACCCTCCACGGGATTAAAACGATCAAAATTTAACGGTGTACCTATATAAATAAATGGAATAATAATAATAATAGGTGTACACTTACCCCGGCCGCAGCCCTATGTATAGCTTCGCTGGCGTCACTTGACAACCAGATAGAATGTTTGCCGTCACCCTTCTCCGATAGCTCTTTCTGTAACAATCGTATATTTTTAAATCAACAAGTAATTTAGATTACCTCGGAAAGCTCACTTTTTCACTTGATTTGTTTTTTTAAAATACTAGTATAAAATGACGGTTGAGTGATCAAGTGATATGAAATCTCTATCAAAATCAAGGTCCGGAATAACAATACACGCGCTATGAACAACACAATCCCTTTCTTTGCGCTACTAGAGTACGTGACATTGAATATATCGTCACTGTAGAATGATAACCTCGTATGTCCAGAAATTAAAACATCACAGGAAAAGAAAAAAAACGGTTAATTTTATTAATGTTTAAAATATTTTTATGTTTTTTGCCTCATGTTTTGAATGATAAAAAGTACTTATGTTAACCAATGTCTTATCTAAATATATTCATCATCATCATCATCAGCCTTTTAATGTTCCCACTGCTAGGACTAAGGCCTCCTCTCTAGGAGAGGGAATGGGCCGTAATCCACCACGCGGGTCCAGTGCGGGTTGGTGAATGTCACATGTCTTCGAATTTTTGGTTCTAGGACATGCCGTTTTCCTCACGATGTTTTCCTTCACCGTTTTGAGAGCAGTGGCGATGAAATAAATTACACAAAGTAATGCGCCTGGCTGGGTTTGAACCCGCGACCTAAAACTCGTAAGTCGGGGCTGTTACCACTCAGCCACCACTAATAACCACTGCTTTGTCGTTATCGTCACGTAAAATTAGACAGCGTTAAATTTTGGTCGTTTTAATCCTGGGGAGAGTCGATTCGGTACATGAAACACTATCGATTTGTAAAGATAAAACTTAAAAATAAAGTACTTTTTTTCTAAAACTCGAATTAATATACGCATGTCTGAAATTAATTTCTTTAAGTAAATGAGTCAATGACCTTGCAGGTAGCTGTCGGTCGTTACGTACTAACTACCTACAGTTAATTGGCCTCGCTCAGCTGATGTTTACTTAAAGAAATTGATTTCGTACATGCGTGAATTAAATCCAGGTTGAAAAGAAAAGTACTTTATTTTTCATTTTTATCTTTACAAATCGATAGTGTTTGATGTACCGAATCGACCCTCCGCGGGATTAAAACGACCAAAATTGTAGTTGATGTAGTTAACTGCTTTTAATCGTAAAAAGCGTGGTTAACTACTATTTTGTAATCAGATAGTAATCTGATTACAAAGCAGTAGTTAACTACGCTACGCCCTAGCATAGCATCAGCGTTACAATGTTCCCACTGCTGGGACTCAGGCCTCCTCTCCAAGGGAGGGAATGGACCGTAATCCACCACGCGGGTCCAGTGCAGGTTGCTGAATGTCACATGTCTTCGAATTTTTGGTTCTAGGACATGCCGTTTTCCTCACGATGTTTTCCTTCACCGTTTTGAGAGCAGTGGTGATGAAATAAATTACACAAAGTAATGCGCCTGGCTGGGTTTAAACCCGCGACCTACAACTCGTAAGTCGGGGCTGTTACCACTCGGCCACCACTGCTCAAAGCCGAAACTTCTAGAACTAAGAGCGTAAAATTTTGCACAAAGTTTTCTTTTTACCCGACTGCAAGAGAGGCTATATGACATAGGCTATGAGAGGCGGTTTTCCAAAATTCAGTTCCTACGGGGATGACACAGGAGTCCAGATTGTATGGAGAGATCGACCGACGCGGGCGATGCTATGTAGTTTTAACATAAATCCAAAAAAAAATCGGGCCGGTGTACTTTTTTAATACCTACCCGCAAATCCACGTGCTGGTGTTCACTTGTTAAGATTTTGCAACATACACCACTATTTTTTAACTATGGCAAATACTTAAAGGGCTTATTAGAAAAGGTCTTGTTATTATTTAAGTAAAATCGCAATGCACAATATTCATAAACAGCAAAGTTATGAGCGTTTGTTTATATCCCAAAATCTCACTCGATTTATGAAAACATTGTACAGGTTATTGTTTATGAATGAAAGAATGTCAATAAAAATGGAAAAACACTGCGCTTAGTATTTTCTAGCAGTGAAGAAGAGATGGATGGATTGTGTGAGGAGTGATATGAAAGAAAAGGAAGTTAGTGATAGTGTGATGGCTGACAGGATAGAGTGGAAAAAACGTGTTGCGCCGACCCCAAGTAATATGGGACAAGGGCAGGAAGAAGAAGAAGAGTTGTTATGAATGATGATTCAATTATGAATTTACTAATAATGACAAATTTTCGTGGACAATTTTGAGATTTCGTTTTTTGTACTTTTCACTACACAAATATGATCAGTAACGGGTACTGATTGAGCCCCATTTTTTTGTGCACTAATTAAAAAATAGGGGTGTATAATTAAATTGTTGTCTGGACATATCATACGCAATGAAAGCTCTTTGGAACGTTTAGTGGTACGCGGAAGAGTAGAGGGCCAACGTTCTCGCGGCCGATCACCTAGCAGATGGACAGACCTCATTAAGTCATCTTCAAAGTGTTCCCTCATTGAGTGTACACGAAGTGCCCTAAATAGAGAGAGATGGAGAATTCTCGCAAAAACCGCTACCAAACTACCAGACGATCCATGACCACGACCACTCCGACAGGAATGCAGGACTGAGAAGAAGAATTAAATTGTATTGAAATACGCGGCAAATAATTTGAAAACGTCGTCGGCCACATCATCGCTTACCATTAGGTGAGTTAGTGGACCCCCGCCCTTGATTGACACCCAAAAATCGGTAACTGCTTATTCAAGATCGAACGCCATGATGGTTCAACTTGTGTGACGAGGTTCATAACTGATTTTCGGGGCTACGCGTTACCATAGCAAATGGTTTAACTTATTTGCCGGGTACTGTATTTAGCTACGAGCACCTCAATATAATACTTACAGCCATTTCACGCAAATGTGTCTCCACTTCACTCAACGGGTGCCGCTGCACATCCACACCCTCTTCAGCCAAATGCTCTCTAACGGCAGGACTGAGGTCGCTAGCGGTGAACACCGCCACGGTGGCTGGCGTGATGATAAGATAGGAGAAGAATACCGGGTTATACTGTATATCACTGCCCCGAAGATTCAGCGTATCTGAAAATAGAAAATGCTAGAATTAGACGTCTGCTGGAACTAGGCTCAAGTTGTACTGTGGTTAAAAAATGTAGCAGTAGTTAAAAATGCAGTAGTAGTTTAACAGAATGCAGTGGCAGTTTGACAGAATGCAGTAGTAGTTTAAAAGAATGATATAATAGTATTAAAGAATGCAATAGTAGTTTAAAAGTAGTTTTGCAAAATTTCAAGCGCCAAGTCCACTTAAAATGACTAACTACTAACCTACACTAAATCTGTAATTACGTAACTCTATATATTAAGTGTTTTATCTGCATCATTATTATAAATTTTTTTTCTCTGTGCTGTGCTAATGCGTGTGCTGTGTCTATCGTTTTATATAGTACACTTGGTTTACATAAAATCTGTATTATTCTGAATGTATAGTGTAACAATTGTTGATAGGCCAATAAAAAAAAAGAATGCAGCAGCGGTTTAAAAGAAGTAGTAGTAGTTAAAAAGAATGCAGTAGTAGTTTAGTTTAGTTTTTAGTTTTTCCTCGGCCCAAGTCTCTTCCTGATATACATAAACGAGCTCTGTAACTACACTCCTTCAAACGGAAAAGTGTTCTCCTATGCAGACGACACTGCGCTGTTATTCCAGGGAGAGACTTGGGCTCAGGCACGTAATTATGCTGAAGAAGGACTTCGTGAAACATCCCAGTGGCTAAACAAAAATTTACTTACTCTAAATATTAAAAAATCTAAATTCATTACGTTCTCAATCAATAAACCCAAACAGTCAGATACTAACAATTTCACTCTTAAAATTCACACTTGTAATAACAAAAATTCCATAACGTGCTCATGTTTGTCACTGGAAAAAACGAATAACATTAGGTATCTCGGTATTCAACTCGATGCTTCATTGTCCTGGAATGCTCAACTAGATCTTCTGTCAGCACGAACTCGCAAAATGATTTGGATTTTTAAAAAGCTCAGAAACGTATTAAAACCAGCCTTGCTTAAAAGTATTTATTTTGCTCTGGTTCAATCAGTAATTGATTACTGTATACCAGTTTGGGGTGGAGCTTGCAAAACGAAACTCATACTCGTAGAACGCGTACAAAGATCATTGCTTAAGGTAATGCTAAGAAAACCTTTTCGGTATCCTACAGCTAATCTTTACAAAGAATGCAACGTCTTAACAGTAAGACAAACTTTTGTTCTGCGTACAACACTACGAAAACATAAAGAACTCAAGTATGACCCAACGACCACGTATTCAGCTCGAAGAAGAAACAGGGTATGCGAATCGGTTTCACACCGCACCGCTTTTTTTAGACGACAATCATGTTTCCTTGCACCTTATATTTATAATAAAATTAATTCACTGCTTAACATTTTTCCAAAAAACTCACATGAAGCCAATAGTTTAATTAAAAAATATTTATTGGATCTTAGCTATGATGACACAGAATCCTTCTTAACAATCATAAAGTAGCATTTATATCACACATACACAACGCATATACGCACACACACAAACGCACACACACACACACACACACACACACAAACGCACATACAATCTACACGCGCTCACACACCATCACACATACACTAACGGTTATATTATTATTTCTCATTAACCATATTATTTTTTGTTTCCTTCTACCTGTTCATAAGGTACCCGTACTTGTTTTATCTATATTTGTCTAACCCCCGATTTCTGATTTAAGCATTTGAAGTTGAGAATTACTCAAACTCTACTTTACCCTTCAAACCTGTCAAAATTTGGCATTTAAATATGGTTTGAGACGTTCTTAACTCAAAATACTCAATTCATGAGAATTACTCAAACTCTACTTTACCCTTCAAACCTGTCAAAATTTGGCATTTAAGTATGGTTTGAGACGTTCTTAACTCAAAATACTCAATTCAGAAACCCGCCCTAACTGTATGTTCTAATCGCGGGTGAGTGTCCTGGAGACCTGAAATACAGGGTTTCCCTAGTTTAGGCTCCAGTCCACCCATATAATTCAACAAAAAAAAATGTATTAAGTGCAAAAAAACTGTAATTATTTTGTGGTGGAAAATAAAGAAAAATTATTATTATTTCCTTTATTCATTATATAAACTTATTAATTACATTTTTAAATATTTTTTAAAAAACTTACAAAACATAAAAAAAAAAACATTTAAAAATATAAAAAATAGTGTCCCACCGGTATCGGGAACAGAGTCCAAGCTACCGGCGGTCAGGGCTCCAGAGAAAGGAACCTCCTAACAATACGAGCCGTGTCCAGGAGTACCGCTTTCTGAATCAAGCCCTTGATCCAGCCGCCTAACGAGAGCCTCCTAAGGTGTTGGTCGAGGCTCTTGGCTATTAAGCCATTACCCGACACGACTATCGGTACAATGATCGCCGAATCCACTTCCCACATGTCGACAACCTCGCGAGCCAAGTCAATATACTTGATTTGTTTATCTTTCTCGGCTTTCACGAGGTTCTCGTCATGCGGAACGGATATGTCAACAATCATTGCACGCCTCTCGTTTCGGTCCACCACCACTATATCAGGCTTATTGGCTACAATAGTCCTGTCAGTGATGATGGACCGATCCCAGTACAAAGTGATATGACCATTATCAAGAACTGGGTCGGGCTCATACCTGTAGTACGGCACTTCCGATCCCACAAGAGAGTATTTCAAAGCAAGTTGCTGATGGATAATCTTGGCTACAAGGTTGTGCCTATGCAAATACTCGCCGTTAGCCAGACGAGAACAACCGGAGATAATGTGACGAATTATTATTATTATTATTATTAAATTATTAGTTTGAAAGAATGAGGTAGCAGTTGAAAAGAACCCAGCTGCGGTTTTAAAGACTGCAGCAGTAGTTTAATAGAATAAAATAGTAAATTTAAAGAACGCAGTAGATCGATTAGAAGAATAGTGAAACCAATTATTGTGATTCAACATAGTAAGATCAAAACTCACACGCGACTTCATCTAAAGCCGTGATGACAAGTGCCGATGCCTTCTTCTCCGTCATCTTCTGACGAAGCTCGGTTATCTTCTGACCAGACGTCTTACCTGGAACACCAAGTACACATAATATGTATTATGACCTTAAGTATTGTATGGGATACAATCGACGGAAGCAAATTAAAAAGAGTAATCAGTAACGGTATTTATAACATGATTTTTAGTACCTATATGGAAACCGTAAACTCGGGTCTAGTTTTTTTATGTAAAGAATCTATGTACAAAATTTCATAACTGCATCATGAAAAATCACAAAGTTATAAGCTTGTTAAGCTACCTGGTTGTCCACACAAACACATGGTCATCAGGCCATCCGGGCTACTGAGGGGTTGTTTTGGTCCCGCATTCATCTTTACCCTGGCATCAAATGCCCGCTATGACCTGCCGTGACCTGTGTTGTACTTAGCGTCGGTGGAATCGAACTTGTGACCTTTTTTAAATATTTTTGGGAAAAAATATAACATGGTGTTTTTTTTTTTATGGTAGGTAAAATCATCCAATGACAAATCCCGCCCTTGGGTGGAGCGGGAAGTAGTGTCAGACTCTTACTGACTAAAAACCTACCCGGTTCCTTCGTTGCCTATAGTGCCGGGGCTGAGCCTTCCTCTCAGAAAACGGCCCTTGACCCCAGCAGGCTTCGACCCTGCCTGCCTGCAGTTAGCAGGCTGGGCCTCTTCGGTGTGCTGACAGCTCCTTGAGGCGCGCGGGAACAGAACGCGTCGACGACTTGGGCTCGGTCCGGTCGGTTACCAGACAATCGGACAGCGTGCTACCCATTGCACGCCGTCCGCAAGCCCGCGCCTACGGTGGCCGGAAATCGGGATCGGAATCCCGGCGGCGGCTGGGGCGAGCGCCCCGTTGCCTCTGCCTGATGCGGTCGGCCTCCTCCTTTGCTAGCATTAGTGCCTCGCAGAAGGAGGCGACCACCTGCCATCCCTCCTCACTACGGACCATGGCCCGAACCAAGGCCCGGCGAGAGAGATCGCTGCCGCCGATCGCCCCCACGAGGACACGGCGATGCTCCGCCCAGGCGAGGCACACCTCTACAGTATGCTCCACCGTGTCCTCCGGGTGTTCCGCACAGTGGCGACACCCGGGCGAATCCTCCGCACGAATCCGGAACAGATACTTAGCGAACTTTCCGTGTTCGGTAAGCAACTGCGTCGTGCGGAAACTTGAGAACGCCGTGAGGTCTTTCCAACCACGCCTCAAGGATGGGCCTTATCGCCCCAATTGTGGCGCGCCCCGAACGAGGTTGCGATAGTCGCTGACGCCATTTCGCCATGAGATCCCGCCGGAGCTCTGTCCGCCATGCCTCGACTTGTCGTGGCAATTTAATATAACATGGTGTAAAAATGATTGGAATCGATTCAGTTACTGATTCTGAACAAACTATATTCAGGTTATGCATATACTAAAAATAATGTTGTATAAGCTGTCCAAAGTCGGCTTTATTTTTGGTCATGCCACAATCGCGGCAGTAGGTCACCTCTATGAAGAGTGGCTAGAGAGGCACCACGGCGTCCTCACTTCCCGGTTGTTTCTTTTAGTACCTATCTAATCTGCCTTCTCGGCATGCTAATTTAGAATATCATTGTAAGTAGAGTTTGCAATAAAGTTCTCAGCTCCATTTCCTGAGATCGCACTTGTTTCAATGATCCCACTTTTTGTTCAATTGTGTAGATAGCATAGCATAGCATCAGCCTTCTAATGTTCCTACTGCTAGGACTCAGGCCTCGTTTTTAGGAGAGGTTGAAGGTGAAGTAACTGGGTCCGCCCATGGTTCACGTCATGGTCCGGAATATTTATTTAGACTTCATATACAGTAGTGGTACATAGGCGGACTTAATGCAACAAGGCATTCTCTACCAGTTAACCTTTCTGTTCAAAAAGAAACTGTGGTAGGTATGCACAATAAATAAATAACAAATATTTCAAAATATAATGTGAAATTAATTAAGTTACCATAGAATAATAAAATACTTATATAGGGTAATATTATAAACTAATAAATACTATGATAAATATAAAATTATTACGATTAAGAAAACTTCAATTCAATAAAAAAATTGTGTAAATAGCATAGCATAGCATCAGCCTTATAATGTTCCTACTGCTAGGACTCGGGCCTCCTTTCTGAGAGAGGTTGAAGGTGGAGTAACTGGGTACGCCCATGGTTCACGTCATGGTCCGGAGCGAAAAGCTCATTCATACAACGCCAGTATACACCACTATTTTTTAATTATGGCAAATACTTAAAGGGCTTATTAGAAAAGGTCTTGTTATTATTTAAGTATAGTCTCAATGCATAATATTAATAAAGAGCAAAGTTATGAGCGTTTGTTTGTATCCCAAAATTTCACTCAATTTATGGAAACATTGTACAGGTTATTGTTTATGAATGAAAGAATGTCAATAAAAATGGAAAAACACTGCGCTTAGTATTTTCTATTAGTAGTTGTTATGAATGATGATTCAATTATGAATTTACCAATAATGACAAATTTTCGTGGACAATTTTGGGATTTCGTTTTTTGTACTTTTGACTACACAAATATGATCAGTAACGGGTACTGATTGAGCACCATTTTTTTGTGCACTAATTAAAAAGTAGGGGTGTATACTTACCAGTATACTTAACAGGTAGAGGTATGATGGTGTTGTTGGGCCTCTTCGGTGGCGGGTCACCTAGCTGAGTTCTCGCTTCGTCGACCAGGTTTTTGGAAACAGGGATCAGTTGCATGTTATGTTTGGTGAGGGCCGTCTGTTGAACAAATATAATCACGATATAATAAAGGGGATAAGCAAAGACGAAGCGAAGGCGAAGGGGGGAGGGGGGCGGAGGGGTTTTCTGGAAAAAATTAGGTTGACCGCGTAGATGAAATTTTAGCATTATTTTAATACATAACGTATGTATTTTGATTTAAATTTTTACCTGCAACGGAGTCCACTCGTCCCTGGTGAAGGTGTGAGGATCCACGCCGACTGCAGCGCCCTCTGACAAATGTGACGTTAACCATTTCTCTATGGAAGGTGTGTCCGTTAGGGCTGTCGATGAAAAAAGTAAAAAAAAAAATTCTACATTTCGTTAATTATGTAGTTTATCACCGTTTTGACATAACCACAAAGCTGCGGTAAATAAAAAAAGAATGAACGAAAATGGATAAAGAATAACAATGGATGAGAATTATTATTATTATACACTTTATTGTACACCATTATACACACAAAAAGGAAACTAAAAACTAAAACACATACATACAATGGACGGCCTTATCGCATTGAACGATTTCTTCCAGGCAACCTGGAATGGACAGTAATTGCCTGGACAAAAAATGGGGCTGTCAATGGTGTGACAAAACTAGTATCATATATATAAATTATAATACATACACAGATATATACATATTCTATATAATAGATACATATATATATACAAACTAAAAATTGTAGACAGAAATATAAATGATATTGAATGACAATTTCTTCAATTTGACAGTTCGACGTGACGTCACAACATGTCAATCGATCCTATTCTCATTTGGACCGCATTGTACATTAGACCGACACACATGTGGGCCACGTCTGATTTGTACGAAGAGACGCGTCGCGTGTCGTGACGTGGGTCTAATGTAGTAGCTGTACTAGCCTAATTGTCACATAAAATGAATGGAGACCGACGTGGTCCACGTGTGCCCAACCAATGTAGTTCTATTTTAAGGTTTGTGTAGCCGCAACCCAATCCGTTGTAAACCAAAGTCCCACCAAGGTGACAGGAACACCATGCTTTAAGAAGTTTCTCATCAATAACTCACACTGCTTCATCAGCGTCCACAGCGTCAGGTCTGCTTCCTTCTCGAACTGCGTGTAGTACCGTCCATCGGTCCAGACTAGAGCTGCAGAAGACGTGACCACTGCCGTCCCCGCTGACCCGGTGAAACCTGAGATCCATTCACGACGAGCGTCGACTGGGGCAATGTACTCGGACTACAGGAGAATAATAGAGATAGTCTGATGGGTAATTTAATTGTATGGAGAGGAGATTCATTTGTATCTATGTAAACTTCATGTACAGTAGTGGTACATAGGCGGACCTAATGCAACAAGGCATTCTCTACCAATCAACCTATGGGTTCAAAAAGACAACACAGTGGTAGGTGTGCACAATAAATAAATATACTAAAGCCCGGACGCGGAGCAGGAAGAATTTCGTACGTTGACCTAATATTACCTGTCTCTGTCACTCCCGCGTAAATATAATGCGTCTCGCTCGCACAGATGAAATGGCCTCCGTCGTCAGGGATTGTAAACCTTTACTGTAAACATTTTACTGTTATTTTAAGTTTTGTTCTTTTTTGAATTTGTTTTTTAGCATTTAGATAATTTTTATTTTATTATCATATTTGTACCGAATTCGTAATTTTAACTCGATTTTTAAATTATTATGATATAAAATGTAAATAAATAATTTATATATTTAATAACAATAATTTATTTAATAAATTAGTTATCTTTTTTCTTCTTCAAATGTTTAATGTAAAACGCACTTAATTTATAAATGTTTGTGACCACTGTCAGTAGGCCCAAAGGTCATTGTACGAAATTCTTTCTGCTCCGCGACCGGGCTTTAGATAAACCTATAAGTTGACTGGTAGAGAATGCCTAAATGCCTAAGGCATTAAGTTCCCCTTTATACCTTTGGTTGCGTTAAGATTAAATAAATAAAAATACAATGAAGTATCATTGAAAATGAATTGAAATAATAAAATACAAATTATATTAAAATAATAAACTAGTAAATACTATTATGAGTACAAAATTATCATTATAAATAAGAGAACTAAAAATATAATAGGTAAGTATGGCGAAGACCAAACTAAGGTTGAGAGTCTTAGGGTCGGTACATATCTGTCGGAAAATGCGTTGAGCGTATCGAGTTTATACTATACTTTACGCTCGACGCATTAACGCATCATCGGTTAAGTGTGAAAGGTCGAATGTTTTATTATATATTTGTCTGTTTTGGCGCTACGCGACCGATAATACGCGACGCATTTTCCGTTAGATATGTACCGACCCTTAGGTCTCAGTTGTCTGTATAGAGGACTACAAGTAGCAGTTCCAAATTTTAGGCTAGAAAAAAAATTACTTTCTTGCTGCTTTTTGCTGTCAACGGAACACATTCCAGAGTTTTATGGTAGAAACATCATAAGACATTAGACACAAACCCAGTACGGTGAGAAGGAATATGAAGAAGTAACTTTTGAATACTCGAAGGTTGAGATTATGAGAACCGCCCAATACTTTAAAATATTGTTTGAAATAATCAGGAGTAGAAGGATCGTTCAAAGGGCAATGGAAAGAGCTAGGCTCGGAGTTTCCTTGCGTGATCGAATCAGGAATGAAGATTTCCACAGGAGAACCAAGGTTGCCGACATAGCACGAAGAATCGCCAAACTCAAGTGGCAATGGGCAGGGCACATTGCTCGCAGAACAGATGCCCGTTAGGGCCGAAAGGTTATGGAGTGGCTGCCATGAACCGGAAGACGCAGCGTTGGAAGGCCTCCTACAAGGTGGGCCGATGACCTCGTAAAGGCCGATGGATGCGAGACGCACAGGTTCGTTCACTATAGTGAAGAGCGTGCAGAGGGATTTGAGGGATCTCCTTTAACGGCTGGGTAGCTCTCCTTTGAGCTGAGAACGGAAGGAAGAAATGTGATCATATTTGAGGAGATGCATCACCTACCATGATGATGTTACTCAATAAAGGGAAAAAAATGTAAAATATAATCACTTACATTATGAGCGTCGGCAGTAGGCACAATGTAAGCAGAAAGCGCTTTTGGCTGACTAGCCATCAGCGCTCGCAGCGTTGTCAGCCGCTGCAGCGACATTTTGTGGAACCCTAGAAGGAAATATTACAAGTTTAGGGAGTTTTCAATATCGTGTGGTTTTGATCACGCATGCAAGACTGCCCGGCACGTGTAACCCCCGCAAAGGTCGTTTTCATACTAGTACAACACGCGTTATATATGTAAGTTGAAGCAAAATATCGATCTACCTTCCGGTTTCCTCACGATGTTTTCCGTCACCGTTTTGAGAGCGGTGGCGATAAAATAAATTACACAAAGTAATGCGCCTGGCTGGGTTTGAACTTTCGACCTACAACTCGTAAGTCGGGGCCGTTACCACTCGGCCAGCACTGGGCCTCAAGTCTGCTATTACAATAGTGTCAGAATCGTCTATAATTGATTTCATCATGGTTGCTTTGGACAAGTTTGGTAATCTACTATTAAAATGGCGTCGCTATGACTTTCCAACAGTCAATCACGACACACCGTTGAAAGAAATGGTAATCTCGTACATAATGACAAATAAATTTCTGACTTATGGGGTAATCTACTAAAATTTTGTCAGTTCCTTTGATTAGTGACTTACCATTATATTTGTCTGAATACGACAAAGTCATTCTACCACCATTCGTTTACGAGACCAATAACCGACCAATGATCGACCATTATGATTTGTCAGAATAAAAACTTTTACCAAAATGACAATGGGATTGTGTTGGAATGTCGAATTTACAAAAATAGCAGACTTGTTCCCCTGCTCTTATGCACGCTTGTAGCTCGAATATAATTCTAGCTTTACGCACTTTATTTGCCGCGTATTACGCCCTATGTAAATAGTACGTAGCAACTTTACCCAAATAGGTATACACACTACTTTCATCGTTATCATCATATAAACAATGCTTACCTGTATCTAGATCAGAGAGTCTGTTATCTTCATGCGTCCTCGCGTGTGACCGCTCCACTAAACTGTTAACAACAATAAAATTATATAAATAACTGTTATGCTTACAATTCTTTGATAAATCAGCGAGTTTTATTAATCTTTATTGTTCATTATCGCTGTGAAAAAAAAAAACACGACAGTATTAACTTGAACACAAACTTTTGCGTTTATGTCGAGTCCTGTGGTGATATTCTCTAAGAAAACGCAGCGCTGCCTCAACGACGAACAGCCAAATAGGATACATTGGATTGTGAACCTAATTCACCTATACATTGAATTGTTAATCCAATGTATCCTATTTGGATATTCGTCGTTGCGGCAGCGCTACGTTTTCTTAGAGAATAGCACCACTGCTCTGGCAGGCTTTGGTTACGGAATTGTCATTGTCATGATTGTGAGGCCTGTACCTCTACCATGAGTTTTAAGCAATAGTATTCGTCGCTACTCGATATCGACGCCGTAAATATTTTGTATGACAAATTTTGGTTCTGCAAGTGACCGCTAGAGGCGCTGCAAAATTTGCCATACAAAATATTTACGGCGTCGATATCGAGTAGCGACAAATACTATTGCTTAAAACTCATGGTAGAGGTACTGCCTGGAGGACACGGTGGAGTATAGAGTTAAGATGTGCCCCAATTGAGTAAAGCACCGCCGTCTCTTCGCGAGGGCGATTGGCAGCGGCTACCTCTCGCGCCTGGCCTTCGTTTAGGCCATAATCCGGAACAAGGGGAAAAATACGCATGACAGGCTTTACCCTCAAGGAAAATTAAATTAAATTAGAATAGGATAAACTTCATTGTACACCAAATAAGTAACACGACTTATACATAAACTTAAATCTATGGGTACAATGGCGGTCTTATCGCTGACAGCGATATATACCAGACAACCTTAGGAAGGATCGTAAGAACTTAAACTAAATAACTAAGTTACTTTCAAACTGATGGAGCTATGTAATTCGGTATGTAAGTCAGGGCAACGTGATTGTTCGAAAGTCCTACCGTGGCCCTGGAACGCAAAGGGCAGCTGAAGAAACACAGATTTCCTTTAATCATATCTGACACTCCCACTAATTGATAGTTTCCCACAAAAAACAAGTCCTCCAAATACACCCTTATTCTTAAGCTAACGGAAATCGGCCGAGCATACTACCCTGTGGTAAACCAGGCTACTCTTTAGCAAATTCTTGCTTAGCACTTAAAAACAAGACTAAAAAACAACGATATTTTTGTATAAAAAAAGCTTTTTGGTTAAATAACAATATATATATATATATATATGTTATGAGTTTCATATATTGATATATAGTATTAAATAAGTGCGTCAAAGTAACATGTTTAAAACAATCAAAGGCCTAAGTTAATTTTTTAGTATATTTGCACTTAATGTTTTTTTATTTTTATTGATATAAACTAGTGCTTGACTGCAATCCCACCTGATGTTAAGCAGTGATGCAATCGCTGATGGTGAGACGCACTAGTTTATTAAGAGCCTATTCACTCTATAGACTTCTTTTTTTATGAGAAACTATCAATGTAGATTTAATATTTAAAATTAAGATAGATGTGTGCAGTGACGAGAATGGATAAAGTGAGAAATAAATATCCTCATTCCTAAAGGAAGTCTGAAAGTAACGCTAATGACTGTGCAACGGAGGTTGTTCGTCGTGGTATGATCAAATTAAGAAACGGGAGTTAAGTGATATCGTGATGGTGACAGCACAGAATGAAAGAAAAAAACTTGTTGCGCCGATCCCAACTAAAATGGGACAAGGGTAAGGTAAGACGATAAATAAATCTTATTTTTTACTCTGAGTCTACTCACAAAAATAAACAAACAAAATGTGAAAAACTACTCACATGAAAATAATAAAAAGTAACACACACTTTTGCAACATATTTAAATGATTAAAACTTAAAAACTAGCAAACATAATAAAATACAATTCACTTAGTAAATTCACAAAAACTACATTCAAAATGTCAAGATTATTTCAAAAGCGACGCCATTTAAAACTGACAACTATCGACTCGTTCGAAAACGACACACGTACTAAAATAAATTGAAATTCTAATAGACTAAATAGGAGTACAATGGGTTAAGGTAAAGGTGCTTTTACAATTTCAAAACATGAATAAAATTGTCATCGATATCTATACACCGTTAAATTATGAAACACTATCGATTTGTAAAAAAATTAAATAAAAAATAAAGTACTTTTTTTTAGGTTCGAATTACGCATTTACAAAATTAATTTCTTTAAGTAAACGTCAGCTGGGCGAGTTCAATGACCCGTGGGTAGTTCTTCGTTTAAGTCTTTTTTTTTGTAGCATAAGATAGCATAGCATCAGCATTATAATGTTCCCACTGCTGGGACTCAGGAATGAATGGGTTTGGGAGGGAATGCGCCGTAATCCACGACGCAGACCCGGTGTAGGTTTGTGGATGTCTTCGAATTTTTGGTTCTAGGACATGCCTGGACGTGTTTTCCTTTACCGTTTTGAGAGCAGTGGTGATGAAATAAATTACACAAAGTGATACGCCTGGCTGGGTTTGAAATCGCGACCTACAACTCATAAGTCGGGGCCGTTGCCACTCGGCCACCACTCTCTCATACTATCGTTATATGCTATTTTTTTTTTTACATCGTACTTACACACGTTAGAAACCATATTAAAACCATATGAACAAGCCTTTTCTTGATTCTACAGAAGAGTGATATAATACAGTAGCAATTTACGATCAAGTGTAACCTCTATGAACAAATTACAATTCAATATAAATAGTAATTAAATACATCTACTATATAAAAATAAGTCGGGTTTTCCTTCCTGACGCTATAACTCCAGAACGCACGAACCGATTTCCACGGTTTTGCATTCGTTGGAAAGGTCTCGGGCTCCGTGAGGTTTTAGCAAAGAAAATTCAGGGTAGAGTAGAGTAGAGTAGGGTAGAGTAGGGTAGAGTAGGGTAGAGCGGGAGCGAAGCCGCGGGCGAAAGCTAGTATAATATAAAATTAGAAACTGACTGACAGACATATCAACGCACAACCCAAACTACAGTTTTTAAAAACTACTCCTACAAACCGATTTAGGGGGTGATAACGGATTTAGAGGAGAATCTTATTCCTTGGTTTAATAAATTTGAAACTTGGCACAAATTGTAATCAAAATTAATTATTAAGATTTTAAGTTTTTCAAAACCACCCTCGAAATACAGTTTAACCCTTTGAATACCGTAATTAGAGACACAAAAGTGCTCGATTACGGAGACGCGGCGCGTCGTACATTGCCACACGTTTGTGTTTGAGCGAGCGATGACGCGGCCCGCTACTGCAATGTACGACGAAAAGCCCAACGCGCCGCGTCTCCGTAAACACGGCCATAGAAAGAAAATAGGTGTGCGGAAACCGGCACCGCTTGGGGCTTGTTAAAGTTTTTATGTAAACATTCTCGCAAACGAAGTCGCTCGCAAATTGCTAGTTTCAATTTATTAGTTAAAATAAAATTAGAAATCTAAAACGAGGGTTTTCACGCTCCATATATTGTTCGCAGATACAGATAAGGGGCCATTCAAGTATTACGAAAGCACTACAGGGGTGGAGGCGTCTTTGCTTTGCTTATTTTTGATGACATGGATGACAGGGGGTCTGGATAGTGATAACGTCAGCAATATATTTTGTTAGTTATTTCAAAATCACACGAAAGCAACAGGCATCCAATGTCCTTGAAGATTTAGAGTCAGCCTCTATTTCAAGCTTATTCCTTATTTCTAGACTCATAACCACTCCTCATAAATTAATAACGAAATCAGAACACATTGAAAAATCTATGTATCAATGTTTACGTGAGAGCAGTGGTGGCCAAGTGGTAACGGCCCCGACTTACGATTAGTAGGTTGCGGGTTCAAGCCCGGCCAGGCGCATTACTTTATGTAATTTATTTCATCACCACTGCTCTCAAAACGGTGAAGGAAAACATTGTGAGGAAACCGGCATGTCCTAGAACCAAAAATTCGAAGATATGTGACATCCACCAACACGCACTGGGCCCGCGTGGTGGATTACGGCCCATTCCCTCTCTTAGAGAGGAGGCCTGTGTCCCAGCAGTGGGAACATTAAAAGGCTGATGATGATGATGATGAATGTTTACGTAAGCATGAGGGGGGAGAGGGAGCTTTACGTACTTTTGCTGACGAGGAGGAGGTGATAAATATAAGAAAAAAAAAAATCTGCTTACGTAATACTTGAATGGCCCCTAAACAGTAAATAAATAAATAAATACACATTAAAAAGTCTTGTGTAACTATGGTTTAGAATACTTAAAAGGAAAAACTATGCTAACCCTGACCTAGAACCGACAAGGTACATGTTTGCGCTGCTGTTGCGTGTAATGGGTAGGTACTTATTTATATTTTTGTTGGCTTCGCGATTTTTGACTAGTGCTTGACTGCGATCCCACCTGATGGTAAGCAGTGATGCAATCATAAATGGTGAGGCGCACTAGTTCATTAAGAGCCTATTCACTCTAGCCTTGAAGACACCTAAATTATAATCGGACGAGAACACCACAGCAAGCAATGTTCCAGTCCTTCGATATACACGGTATAAACGACAAGGCGAAACGCTTATTCCGGACCGTAGAAGGTTCAACAACGTAGGGGCGGATATTCGCCATGCGTCGGGTTGTTCAACGGTGTAAACGCGGAATCAAGTCAAGCAATGCCCGCGCACACTCTCCAAAACGCATCCTGTAAAAAACCGAAAGGCTGGCGACTCTACGCCTGTGCTCAAGGCTATGTAGATTGGACTTAACCAAACAAGTCTGGATGACAAGTTAGCGTCTTCGCACGCCTTTCCACCGAGTCCAAAGCTGCTAGGTGGCATATAGCAGCACCAGCCAATAAGTGGCTATTTATTTTTATGGTAGGTAAAATCAAAAAGCCTACCCCGTTCCTTCGTTGCCTATAGTGCCGGGGCTGAGCCTTCCTCTCAGAAAACGGCCCTTGACCCCAGCAGGCTTCGACCCTGCCTGCCTGCAGTTAGCAAGCTGGGCCTCTACGGTTTGCTGACAGCTCCTTGAGGCGTGCGGGAACCAGCTTTGTATACCTAACATTAGAAGCTGTCCCGGTGTGAAATACCGTTGAACATTTGCAAGAACGTCGAGTTTCCTATGTCCAAGTGGTAAATAAATGCACTTTTGTGAGATGTCACGAGACCAATGCCATGCCGTGGTGAAATATCCTCACTTTACATTTGGAATATCGTAGGTCTTTTCTATTAAGATTTATAATAATCTAAATAGTGACCCGCCCCAGTTTCGCACGGGTGCAATGGTGATATTAAATATATTATGCATGTATTATACGTATAAACCTTCCTCTTGAATCATTCTATATTTTAAAAAAAACCGCATCGAAATCCGTTGCGTAGTTTTAAAGATCTAAGCATACATAGGGACAGACAGCGGGAAGCGACTTTGTTTTATACTATGATGATGTGTATCATAGGTTTTTTCTATTAAGACTTATAATCTAACAAAACATTATAAAAACTTACTTTTATTTTAGAAAATCAGGTAAATTGTTTATCTTTACTCCCAAGCCCTCACAAACACGATTGCAGGCAATCACAGATATATGAATACTGTAGTTACAAAGTGATAATGAAGATTACGCAATATTTAATAAAATTCTAGATTTTATCACCCATGCGATCGTTTAACTTTATTACAGTAGATACGTACACAGTTACTAAGGGCGCTCTGCACTTTTTAGGCCGCTATCGCACTGGCGTTTTACGATTGTTGACGCTTCTTCAACGTCTGCGCAGCGATAACGTTGCGCAGAAGCGACGTTAACGACCCGAGTTTCTAGTAGCAAGCGTTAATATACAGACGCCAGCACGTCAGTCTACCCCAATCTGTCAAATTTTACCAATCGAACATTAACCTTCCACTATTGTGATAAGGTTGAAAATCTATTAAAGAAATTTGACAGATTCAGATAGGTTGATGTGCTGGCGTCTGTACGTTTAGACAACGACAGAAATGCGGTACGGACTTTTTGTATGAATAGTGTCTATTATACACTTAGTGTACGGAAATTGTATCAGAACTGTTCACACGCAAAAGACGAAAACGCAGAAGCATCGACTTACATTCTAAGTGATAGACAAGCTCGTTCATAGAAACTATTTGCCACAATACCGAAACGATCAAATAAAAGTTCGCTGCAGCGCTAAATTGTCATTATGACGTCTAACAAAACTTTTAAGGTTACAGCGCTTAAATACTGCAAAACTGCACTAATGTCATCAAGTCAATGTGTTCGGCATACAGTACACGTAAGTCAAGGAAAGTTATTGTACGGCATGCCTAATCTAGTGCGTAGTACATTTATATCGATGCGCAGAAGTAAGTAGTTGGATACCTACACCAGTAAATTCAAAAAAGGCAAGATCAGTGGTGCTATTCTCTAAGAAAACGCAGCACTGCCTCAACGACCAACATCCAAATAGGATACATTGAATTAACAATCCAATGTATAGGTTAATTAGGTTGACAATCCAATGTATCCTATTTGGGTATTCGTCGTTGAGGCAGCGCTGCGTTTTCTTAGAGAATTGCTATTCTCTAAGAAAACACAGGAGCATAGATTGCTGAATGAGGCACAGAAAATCATCAAGGTTATGAAAACTTCTGTCGAATGAAATATATTTTGAACATATATTAGAAAAAGTAAAAAACAAAAGGCCAGGTCAGTGCCGGATTAAGCCAATGCGGGGCCTGTAGCAATTCGATAAGGGGGCCCCCTAGGTAGACCTTTTTTATTAAGATAGATTAAATAAAATATTTTGTGTGTAATCAGATGTATTTAGATTTCATGTAATGTAGATACATTATCTTATTTTTGTAACGATCAGGAGGCGCGGGGCTCCGAAGGCGCGGTGCCCTCGAATGTGCGGGGCCCGTAGCATTTGCTACTTTTGCTATATAGTTAATTCGCCACTGCTCCAGGTGAACAATTGTCACGAACATTGAGTTTTTTTTTTAGTTTAAAATTTTTGAGCTCGCGTAACACTTTTTTTTTTTTTTTGATTGTTTAATAATTTCCCCCTTAGATAGTAAGCTAAACGAGTGCAATAAAAATGTCCCAGTAACAACCCCTTGATTCGTTTATCTAGCTTCTGACATTATGAGTCAATGACCTTGTAGGTAGTTGTCGGTCGTTGCGTACTAACTACCTACAGTTCTTTGACCTCGCTCAGTTAGCGTTTATTTAAATAAAATTAATTCCGTATATGCGTAAATTAAAACGAGTTCAAAGAAAAGGATTTTATTTTTTAATTTTCTCTTTTTAAATCGATAGTATTTCATGTACCGAATCGACCCTCCGCGGGATTAAAGCGAGCAAAATTTAACGGTGTAGATATGTTTTTTATCATTCATCTTATACCCACCACCATTATTGCCACCGTAGGCGCAGACTTACGGACGGTGAGCTACCCATTGCCCGCCGTCCGTAATTCCGGACTAGGTTCAAGTCGTCGACGACACGTGTCGTTCCACGCGCGCCTCAAGTACTTGTTAGCAAACCGTAGGAGCCCAGCTGGATCGAAGCCTATTGGTGCCATGGGCTAATGTTAAAACGTTACACACGGGGCCACAGAAATCTTGATTCATAATAAAGATTTCTGTGCCCGGGATCCTGGAACGAAGGCAAAGAAGGAACAACAGTTGGTTTTTAGTCAGTCAAAGTCTGACACTATCTTCCGCCCCATCCAAGGGCGCGGAGATGACATTGGATGATTTTTACCTACCTAAAAAAACCTACCACCATTATTACTAAATTAACATTTTACTAAGCATCAATTTAGCCTTTCGAGGCCTGACCGGGTGAACCAAAAGTAATTGGGTCGCTTATTATAATCTTTAACCAATATTTTTTTCGTTTCTGTTAAGCTCATGGTCTCGGTAGTAATTTTTAGATTCAAGAATTCAAAAACTAGACAATCTGTCTTCAGTCTCGACAAGGCAGTGGCTTCGTATAAGTTTCAATTGCATGCGACTAGGCTGGAAGCCAGCTCCAAATATTTTTACCTCAATAGGGGATCTAACATCCAAAAGTCCAAACTCAAGGGTTACCAGCGTGCTATGGAGCGCAGCATACTATGTGTTAAATTAACAGACCACGTTCGAAACACTACACTGCGCTCCAAAACACAAATCGTTGATGTGGCTCAAAAGGCTGCTCAACTTAAATGGGACTGAGCAGGACACGTGCTGTGGGCCCGTAAAACACAGGATTGGTGCCCGGACACAGCGACTCGGGGCCGCGGACCAGACCACGAAGGAGATGACGGGACGAACCGGATGTCTTACTTGAGAATTGGAACGAGAAAGCGAGTAACCGTGATAATTGGAAAGAATGGAGGGAGGCCTTTGCCCAGCAGTGGGACAGTACAGGATAAATATAATATTAATAGTAATAAATATTTAATACTATACCTGTGCTGTAAGATCTTGCTTCATGCCAAATTTCAGGATTCGGGGTCAATGGGCAGAGTACCCTATGAATTTTGATTCCCTTGAACATTTCGAAATATAGGTTAACACCGTGTCTTTTTTTCTTTAACTTTGAAGTGAATATTATAAAAAGAAAGACCTGAATAAGTTTTAATTTCAACTCGATACCTCCACGCGTTCCAGAGATAAAGGTTCTTGACAGACAGACAGACGACAGACAAAAAAGTGATCCTATAAGGATTCCATTTTTTTCTTTTAAGGTATAGAACCCTAAAAAAGATTTTTCTAAGTACTATTCTCGTCATCTTTCTTGACGAAACATTCTTCGAAACGAAAAAAAAATCATCACAATAGAATCACATTTGGCGAAGTTATCGCTGAACCAGATACAAAAAAAAACGCCTTAAAACCTCCTTTTTGGAAGTCAGTTAAAAATAAAGAAATGTCGTTCACTCGTTCCGAAAATAATTGCTGAAAACCCAGCTCGTCTCGACGGACAGTGTTTTCGCTCGACTCGAGTCCAATTTATTTAGGGACACGGCATCCATCATTGTTACCCTCCGCAAATATTTGAGGAGGAGACAGTTCAGTCAGTGCCATACCCTACTAAAAATGAATTCAGAATATAAATTTTATTGACAATTTTTTTCTGAACTTTCTCAGGAACTATTCTGGTAATCGAAAAAATCGACTTATCCAAACGTAGTTACTTATCTAAATGTAGTTTTTTGTAATTATTACTAAATTTAATACCAATTAAAAACGATCTAAAAGTATTTCCGGGACTATTATTAGATTTAATATAATACACTTAGTATTGAAAAAAAATATTTCGATGTTACGGAACCGCGTTCAATCAAGTAAAAACAAGGTTGCAGGCATTCATTGTAAGCCTACAAAAGCCCTGAGGATCTTAAAAATACATAGCAATATTATTTCTGTAGGTAATATTGTGACAAATTAATATTGAGAGCCAAGCTGACCTTTCCAATATTTTGCGTGGGCGTTATAAAAGGTTACATTGAATTTCTTTTTATGAGAAGGCGGCTATCCCACGGGCATATTGCTAGGTACTTTATTATTTAACTAGCTTTCTGAAAGCTTCGTTCGCTAGAAAGTTTTCAGAAAAACTATTGTAGTTTGGGGCCATTCAAGTATTACGTAAGCACTACAGGGGGTGGGGGGGCCTTTGCTTTGCTTATTTTTGATGGGGAATGGGGATCTGGATGGTGATTATGTCAGTAGTACATATATATTTTTTAGTTTTTTTAAGAGAATGATGTCGATTTTTCAAAATCACACGAAAGTGAGCATACCAGCATACACACATTACTGAGAAGCAAACATCTATTGTCATTAAAACCCTTAAAGTCATGGATTCGTGAGATTGGTATTGTTTGTTTTAGTTTCTCTATAATATATACTCCACACTACATTAAATTAACTAATAAAGAAACCAGAGCACATTGAAAAATACATGTAGGTACCAATACTTACGTAAGCATGGGGTGAGAGTTTTGCTTACTTTTGCTACGAGGGGGGGGGGTTAATATTTGCCAAAAAATTTCTTACGTAATACTTGAACGGCCCCTTTGAGGGTAATTTTGAGAAACCAATAATGAGTCTTTATTATTTATTTATTTAATAATAATTTATGCCGAATCTCTAGTTTATTGAGCCTAGGAATAAGATGGTCCCTATTGTCCCATACAAACTTTAATATCTCCTAAATAGTCCTATATGGGTGTGATTTATAATGAAAACTTATTTTTATACTTGAATATTTATGCTTCATCATCATCTTCCTGCCCTTATCCCGTTTTATTTGGGGTCGGCGCTTCACTTGGATATTTATGCTTAGTTACAAAAATTGGGCCCAAGGAATAATGCATACCTACAAACGAAGTTCCCAAGTTGATTTTTTTTTTAAAGTTTCTTCCTTTCTTAGTGCTTGCTTACATTGTAAAAGGAAGCCTTGTGCGATATTCCACTTAGGAACACTAGATCCAGTAGTTTTGGCAGTGCGTTGATATGTCGGCTAGTCATTATATTCTTTTTTTAAACAACCCTATTTTTAGAGCGTAACCCGAAACACGGGTCTAGTATTTTTATGCAAAGAATCTATGTACAAAACATAACTATATCATGAAAAATCACAAAAATAATAAGCTTGTTATGAGCCCTGATAGTCCACACAAACACATGGTCACTAGGCCATCCGGGCCACTGAGGGGTTGTATTGCTTCCGCATCCAGTTGTGCGCTGGGCCTAATGCCCGCTATGACCTGCCGTGACCTGTGTTGTACTTAGTGTCGGTGTTATCCAACTTGTGACATTTTTTGTCAGCAAACTGTAGGGGTCCAGCAGGGCCGAAGCCTACTGGGGCCAAAGGTTATGTGAGACTGTCACCACGGACCCGGGATAAAGGCAAGGAATGGAAAGGTAGGTTTTTAGTCAGTAAAAGTCTGACACTATTTCCCGCCCCACCCAAGGGCGGGATTTGTCATTGGATGATTTTACCTACCCAAAAAAAAAAAAAAACTTGTGACATTTTAAAATATTTTTGAGAAAAAAATTATCATGGTGTAAAAACTATTGGAATCCATTCAGTTACTGATTCTGAACAAACTATATTTAGATTTGCCTTCAACACTAGCTAGAGTGAATAGGCTCTTAATAAACTAGTGCGCCTCACCATCAACGATTGCATCACTGCTTACCATCAGGTGGGATCGCAATCAAGCACTAGTTTACATACCAGTCACAACAGGGTGGATTTGTTCACTTGTTAATTACCTTTCCACACATTGTAGTCTTCTTAAATTAATGATGTACTTCCTTAAGTCTCTAATTGAACAATTAGGTTATTTAAGGGCCATTGACCTTACGAGCTGAGTGAACTGTCATTAAAGTAACACTGCGGCATTGTGACTACTCATTGCTACTCAAGTTTGGCGATTCTTCGGGCCATGTCGATATCCTCGTGTTCTCTTGCGGATATCTTCATTTCTGATGTGAAATTCCGAGAGATCATTTAGGTGGCTTAACTTTTCTGATAGGACCCATTGTGAGCTACCACGTTCCGGAGCCATGTTATCACTGGTAATCAATGATTTCGAAAGGAAGGATGCGCCCAACTGAACATTTCTTATAAACTTTCATAATACAAGCAAAAATAGCGACATCTGTGATAACTCATTCGAATTACGTGACTGCCGCACTGCATAGGTGATCGACGTAACCTTGTTCGCGCGTATAGGTTTTTTATTTCGTATTTTAGCAGTCAGTAGGTACAATTAAATCAATTGCATGCCCATAAAGGTAGGTACAGTTCGGTCGTTGTTCCCGAATAATGCGACTCCAAATCTCTTTACGCATTGCATCATTTGGAAATCTGTAATTGAAAAAAAATCATCGTCATCGGAAGTTGGTCCATATGGATATATATCCATACTTTTACTTACTTATATTACAAATACAAAAATAACTGTCTACCGCGTTTTCACGGTTAAACTACTAAACCGTTTTCGATGATAATTATGTGGTACGGACTAAGATTGAGCCTCGAGAAAGCATGTAGGTAAGCTTCATTATTATTATTTTTTCGTAATTTACGCGGAAGTAGTCGTGGGCGAAAGCTAGGTAGTTTAAATGTCATCTCGGCGTGAAAAAAATAAAACTATATTTCAAAATATATTAAGAATAAAATATTCAATTTCAATTAGATAAGTATCGTTTCTAAGATTCTTATTTCTTTTAAATATATTTTTATTTTATCCTTATTGAATATAAAACACATTAGATACTAAAATTCAAAATTACAAGTACTAAGTACAACAATGAAGTAAAAATTACGTCCGTACAAGTTTACTTCGTGCACTTCACGCGTGCAGTACCGGCCACACAATGGCTGCCATTGTGGTATTCGGTGGTAAAATATTTATCGCTTTAAAATGTGTTTATTTAATAACTTAATGGTAATAAAATTAATGTAAGGTTACTTACCGATGATACGATATCCCATGTTCCTTTTTAACCTTTGTATCATAATTTTTGCATCCTTTTACCACACAACTAGGCATTTTTATGACAAGCAAGTATTCGTTCACTCCCGCACACGGGCCACTGTCAACTGAGACGCGTTGGCCCTAAACTGTAATTTTAGGGCCAGCGCGCTAGTGCCATTTAATCGCGCGGTTGGCCTGGTCCTTACGCTAGTAATATATATGTCTATGCTGGTAATACATACGGAAGACGCAGTGTTGGAAGGCCCCCCACTAGGTGGACCAACGACCTGTAGTGCTATTCTCTAAGAAAACGCAGCGCTGCCTCAACGACGAACACCCAAATAGGATACATTGGATTGTCAACCTAATTTCCCTATACATTGGATTGTTAATTCAATTTATCCTATTTGGATGTTCGTCGTTGCGGCAGCGCTGCGTTTTCTTAGAGAATAGCACCACTGGTGAGGATTGCGGGAATCCGATAGATGCGAGACGCATATGTGCGTTAGTCGTACCGCGTAGAGCCGATCGTATTTTTCATAAAAAGCGCGCGGTGCGGCAAACGTGCAGCGAATGGTCGACAACAGGACGGCAACTTCACAAGCACCACGTGTTCAATTCGGTGTTGAATAGCGCATCACTGGCATGCAAAAGCACGGCAGCCAGATAAGTTTTTAATTTAGGCGTTGTCGGTCGTTGCCGGCCGGTTGCAGTAAGTTTAGTGTTGCCCACTTTTTTTTACAAGAAATAAAGTATTTTTTTTATCTGAGAAGAATTAAAACAGTATTTTAGAAAAAATAACAGTATTTTATTTATTTTATACTTTATTGTAGGCACAAAAATTGCAAAAAAAATTCGGCTCTGTTGCTATTCTCATGCCGCTATGCATTAATAACTGAAAAAACTCTTTCAGTGTAAATGCTGGGGTGGCGGGAACAGAAAGTTGATATGGGACAATTTTAGTAATATTTTTAAATTCTTCTTTAAATGGCTCCACTTATATCCGATACTCATTTCAAGAAAACACATTTGTTCGGACTGATTCATTCTGAAATTCCATTATAATGATTTGAAAAAAAAAAATTGCGTGTTAAGTCTAACACTTATAGCATTTTGATGCTGAAAACAGTATTTTATATACTTTGTTTTTGTTTTGGATGAAACGCATGTTACTAAAAGAGTTATGAGTTTACATGTGGATGGATGGAGAGGGAGAGGGAGGCCAAAGAAGAGATGGATGGATTGTGTGAGGAGTGATATGAAAGAAAAGGGAGTTTGTGATAGCGTGACGAGTGACAGGACAGAATGGAAGAAAAAAACGTGTTGCGCTGACCCCAAATAAAACGGGATAAGGGCAGGAAGATGATGATGATGATTTTTGTTAAACAGTAAAAAGTATAATTTAGTGAAAAACAGTATAATACTGTTTTAACAGTATAGTTGGTAACCCTAAGTAAGTTAGCAGTCAGACGGGTCCATACAAAGCGAGCAACCTCGCGAGGAATTTGCCACGCGAAGCTGCTCGGTTATTGAGACGTGCCTCGGCCGACAATAACCGCTGTGACACGGTAAACGTGCGGCAGTTTAGACGTTCATGTCTAAATTGAAAGCGCCCTTTTTGCCCTCTCAACAATGGTTTAGTTGCAACAAATAAAAAGAGATTTGTAGCCTAATAAGTTTAATTGTACCTAATCAATTCATCCAGCTTCACAATTAGTTACATCATAACACACTTATTAAAAACTTGTTAATTGTCAATCACAACTATATACTATTATTACTTATATAAAATTAACTAAAATATCTTTTTTTACATAGAAATCGATGAGAGGCAATGTTCGAGTCAAATAAGTTGCCGATGTTTGCTCCGAGTACGATTTGTTATTACGTTTATGTAATCGAAATGTCTTCCGCGTTTGGCTCTCCGATTGGTTAAAAGCTCGGAACGGGCCAATCGGAGAGCCGAACGTGATAAACGTGTCGATCGCGTTAAACAAACTCACTCTAGCCACCGGTCTTAGAGCGGCCAACTTACATGACGCGAACGCTAATTTGAACCACAACCTAGGGAGCTATTCTCTAAGAAAACAAACCTTGAGCGTAGTGCTAGCCCAGCGACCGAATCCAAATAAGTACATTGGGTTAGTATATGATTTGAATGTACCTACTTGGATTTCGTCTACGTTTAATAACACGGCGCTATTGGCCTTCTTTGAGGAACGGCAGTAAATTAAAGAGCACTTATCTCACCCATGCGCAAAAAATCGCGTTTTGGACATGGACTTCGGCACATCAGCCCAACGACTGAGCAAGTATGAGTGACAGAAAAAACGTTCCACTAAGTCGCCATTTTCAAGAAATCGAAAGCTGTTAATTATATGGTCAGGTAGGTACTGTAGTAGACTTTTGGCAAATTTTTACATGACTATTATTTTCTCAGTAAGAGTTCGACAAAAACATCCTAAAGGCAATTGCAATAACCAGGTGTTTGTGAATGCACTACCGACCATGAAAAGTTTATGAATCAAAGGCTGTGATACTATCCTACCCTCATTTCTTCATGATTACCACCATTTTCGCATATCATAATCATCTATTTGAACACCCGGGCGTTGCTAGCCTATCTTGAGGCTCTAGAATATTAAATGGCTTGCAAAAGAACTTCTATGTCCTGTGAACGCAGCATTTATGCGGTATCAACACATATTCTCTATGCAATAAACGCAACATCTATGTGGCATCAACACAAAGTCTATGTGCCATGAATGGAGCATCTATGCAGTATCAACGCAACGTCTATGTGCTCTGAACGTAGCATCAATGCGGTATCAACGCAATGTCTGTGTGCTCTGAACGCAACATTTATGCAGTATCAACGCAACATCTATGTGCTCTGAACGCAGCACCTATGCGGTATTACCGCAATGTCTATGTGGTCTGATCTCAGCATTTATGCGATATCAACGCAACGTCTATGCGCTCTGAACGCAACATTAATGCAGTATCAACGCAACGTCTATGTGCTCTGAACGCTGCATTTATGCGGTATTAACGCAACTTCTATGTGCTCTGAACGCAGCATTTATGCGGTATCAAGGCATAGTCTCTAAGCCATAAACACAACATCTATGCGCCATCAACACAAAGTCTATGTGCTGTAAACATAGTATCTATGCGGTGTCAACGGATCGACTGTGTCTTGAACGCAGCGTCTAAGCGGTATCAACGTAACGTCTGTGTTGTGAACGCAGCATCTATGCAGTATCAACGCATCCTCTATGTGTCGTGGATACATCATCAATGCGTCCTCTTCATGCCGTGATCGCAGCATTTATGCGGTGTCAACGCAATATCTAGTTGCTGCGAATGCAGCATCTATGCGGTATCAATGCAACGTCTCAACATATTAGCATTACCTATGCAACGTCAACATTCATAGGATCTTTGATCCCTCAACACAGCGTTTATGCGGCGTTAACTGGGCGTATATTCGCCGTCAATGATTCAACCAAAGTTAGATACGAAGGCATCTCTGCATAATTTCTGTCACATCGCCACGTTATCATTTCACAGTCGAGATAAAAAATATACGTATTGTAACTTAATATGTTTGGTGTTGACACTATATGTTATGATACGTATCATTCCTAAGGCTGTGACTTTCGCTTGAGCGGAAGCGACCAAAACGAAAACAAATTAACGCAGTGTATAGTTTTTTTTTTGGTGGAATTTAAAATTCTTTCAAACTCATACATATACACACCCTAAAATTTAAGTCGTTTTAATCACGTAGAGGGTCGATTCGGTACATGAAACACTATCGATTTGTAAAGATAAAATTAAAAAATAAAGTACTTTTTTTCTAAAAGTCGAAGTAATACCTTTATGCATATATGAAATAATTTTTTTTAAGAGTCAATGACCTTGTAGATAGTTGTCGGTCGTTGCGTACTAAGTACCTACAGTTTATTGGCCTCGCTCAGCTGAAGTTTACTTAAATTAATTTCGTACATGCGTAAATTAATTCGAGTTTAAAAAAGCACTTTATTTTTTAATTGTCTCTTTACAAATCGATAGTGTTTCGTGTACCTAATCAATCCTCCGCGGGATTAAAACAACCAAAATTTAACGGTGTAGTTCTATCATGTTCTGACCTTCATCAGTCGTTAGGCTAGCATCAGACCAAAACATAGAAGATGAACACTTAAAATGTTCTTTTTTTTTGCTATTCCGATGCACAAATATGACGTGGACGATATCCATAGCGTATTTATTGATTTTGTTTTTCAAATAATCGCTCCGCTTATGCCATAGATTACAAACCTCCATAATCAGTGATTAAATAACACCTAAACTCCATTCGCAGTAAAATTTGACTTTTATTAAACAAACCTGTTTATACTGGTCGTTAAGTATAGAATAGAAAACCCTGGTTTTTTTTTACAGTTGGACAATTTTCTCTAAAACGTACTTGACGATTTAAAAAAAGTCGTAATATCGTTATTATACACTCTCTTGGATATCGCTCCCGTTTTGAATAACTCTCAAAGGGGGAGGGGATGTCAGGGGGTACCCTGACATCCCCTCCCCAATATACCCCAATATAAGCCTGTATTTTATTGAACATTTTAAAAATCTAAAATCCAGCTTCGAACTTGAGAAGGGTCCAAAAAATTATGAAATTTTAGGACAAATCCTGAGATATGGTAATCTTAGACAGAGTAGAAATCAAAATCGGTTGAAAGAAACGGTGAAAAATGGTTGTTATGTCTAATCACATTGCGAATGAAGTATAAATATTACATTTTATATTATAAAAAAAAAATACACTTGTTTTATCAGTCATGTTAATAATGTTACTATTTAATAAAAACTTAATAAGTAAAAATACAATTTTGACATAATATGCGAGAAAATAATAAATAAAAAAAAAATCGTAAAAAAAAAAACAGTGCGAGACAACAATAATGATACACTGCAAGAAATAATACCTACTGTATACGGACGCGTAGCTTCATAAACGCGTATTCGTCGCAGCGTGGGCGGGAACGTCATTGTTTCATTGTTTTTTTTTTATGTAAGCTTTACGCAGGCGACGTATACGCGTCTATAAAGCTACGCGTCCATAGACAGTGGTCCTCACAACACACTGCAAGAAATAATGGTACATATTGACACTGGTTTTTGAATCTTAGAGCCATTCCAATATTTTTCATTATTGAAATAACTATTCTAAAAATGTGGGAATGGCCCATATATTGCATTTATTAATTATCTATTTATTTGTACTAGTGCTCGCCGTCGGTTTTACCCGCGTCTTTGGTTATTTATTTTTACTCTTTTCTTGAAGACTAAAGGAAACAGTTTTTGTTATAGAATTGATAAAAGTAGCTTCACTGATTGAATAATTTTTGTTTAGTTTAATTCTCACTAACGCGGTGTCCGAAGCAATTCAACGCAAACATGACGCGATGCGGCTTGAAGCAACAAACAATTGATACTGTATTCCAATGGCCGAAGTGACCAACCGCACGTGGGTTCGAAACGCCCAGCAGGGTCGAAGTCTACTGGGGCTATGGGTAATGTGAAAGTGTACCCTGGGACCCTGCAACGAAGGCAAAAAAGAAACAGGATCTCAGGAGGAAGGAAAAGAAAGTTTTTAATCAGTAAAAGTCTGACACTATCTCCCGCCTCGCCCCAGGGGTCGGAGATATATATATAATAACTCAAAAATTTCACGGGGACGAAGCCACGGGCGGCACAGCTAGTACGTATAAGTATAAATTGAAACCTACTTATTAATATACAAAAATACAACTATCCCTTATTATAAATTAAAAATACTTAAAATTAACTTTACTAAACTAAAATCGAGTAAGTTTTCAAGAAATAGTAACTCATAGACTGTCAAAAACTATCAGTCCATTATTGTGGGTACACTATACAAGGTTACGAGTTTCATCTTAAAGTGTTCAGTAACACTTATGTCCTCTGGCCAGTCATTCTGCTATGCTAGTATTTGGCAACCTGAAACAAAAGAAATTTCGATGAAAACTTAATTATATCACAAAACTCCATTCGAAGTAAGACTAGCCATTAAGACAAACATATTATACTGTCCGTTCAACCGATATTGACTTCTGTTCCGTAGGCATAAGAATGACATTAGAAGCAAATGACTGGTTACAATACCAACTATTTACTGCAGCCGCCATTTTTCATGCCACCAATGCAATAAAAGTCAAAATCGCTTGAACGGACAGCCCTGCGTTCATAAATAACCAGAGTAGGGTAGAGTTGCTACCCCAGTTAGAGTGGAGGTTCAAAAATGCTTTGAGTTGAAACCCAGGGTCGTTTTAGAACTCGAGTAGCTACCCTAGAGTTAACCCAACTAGTTCTGACTCCGAGCAGGGTAGGTTGGTGGAAGCAGCCATAAATTTCACTTGCTTGACATTGGGGCCATTTAAGTATTACGTAAGCAGATTTTTCACAATTATTAACGGCCCCTCGCAGCAAAAATAAGCAATGCTCTCTACCCCCGCCCACCTCCAGCTTACTTTAACATTGTTATTTGCATTTTTCAATGTGTTCTGGTTTCGTTATTAATTTATGGGGAGTAGTTATAAATCTAGAAATAAGGAACGGGCTTGAAATAGAGGCTGCCTCTAAGTCTTCAAGGACATTGGATCTTTGTTGTTTTCGGAACATCGATTTGATTTTGAAACATCGATATCTTTCTTAAAACTAACAAAATATACTACTGACGTAATTACCATCCAGACCGCCCCCCCCGTATCCCCTGCCAAATAAATAAGCAAAGCAAACCTCCTCCCCCTTATTGCTTTTTTTTTATGGTAGGTAAAATCATACAATGACAAGTCCCGCCCTTGGGTGGAGCGGGAAGTAGTGTCAGACTCTTACTGACTAAAAACCCTACCCCGTTCCTTCGTTGCCTATCATGCCGGGGCTGAGCCTTCCTCTCAGAAAACGGCCCTTAACCCACGCAGGCTTTGATCCTGCCTGCCTGCAACTAGCAGGCTGGGCCTCTATGGTTTGCCGACAGCTCCTTGAGGCGCGCGGGAACAGAACGCGCCGTCGACAACTTGGGCTCGGTCCGGTAAGTTACCGGACGATCGGACAGCGTGCAAACAACTGCACGCCGTCCGCAAGCCCGCGCCTACTGTGGCCGGAAATCGGGATCGGAATCCCGGCGGCGGCTGGTTCGAGCGCCCCGTTGCCTCTGCCTGATGCGGTCGGCCTCCTCCTTTTCCCCCTTAGTGCTTACGTAATACTTGAAAGGCCCATTAACAGTTGAACTCTCCGTTCACGTTCAAAAATGCGAGTGTAGAGTATTAACCTTGATGACGTCAATGTAGGTAACTCTAACCTCAAATTTGAACGCAGGTCAGTAAAAAAGGATTGTTTAATGTCTAATCTTATTTCGAATGGAGTTATTTCTGTTATGTCTGTTATTTCTTCACGCTCTGGACGGATTTTTATATAACTTGATACGTGGATAGCCCAAGTCCTGGAACAGCGCATAGGATACTTTTTACCCCGATAGTATATTCCCTTGAGACAATTTTCTACTACCCGGCGAGCGAACCCTCTGGCAGCAGCCTGTTGACGACTGGATATCAGCCAAAAAACAATATTGACATTGCACTAAAAGTGAAAGTGTTTGTTCAGATTTTTTTTGCGTCAATTGTCCTATTGCATATATTAAAAATTACGTACAGGCAAAACCACAGGCAAAATCTAGTCAAGACTCTCCAATACGTGAAATGAAAAAAAAAAACGCCATGAATCTGCAGAGCCTGCATAAAGAAGGACAAAACAGCAGCTAATCTGCTTCTAAGCTACGCATTGGCCGCTGGATACAGGGCAAAATACTTCGGTAACTTGGGTACCCTCCGCGAAATGGTCAGTAACAGCAAGGCGCCGCTAGCCTTGAGGAGCTGGGGTGAATCGAATGACACAGTTGTCCCAGCCGTACACAAAATACGCGCTTTAGTTGAGGAGTTGCGGACAGCAACCCGAAATACAATTACATACAATAATGAACGAAGCAGGAACCAGTCCTGGCCAGGGTCAGTACCAATCATACCAATACCACCATGAACATAAACGAAGCAGGCACTCTGCAGAGCCTGCATGAAGGAGGACTAAACAGCAGCTAATCTGCTACCCATTGGCATGATTTAAAATATGTATGCATGATTTAGGGGGATGATTGTGATGAAATCATCATCATCATATCAGTCGAAAGACGCTGTTCGGACATAGGTCTGACCCAAGTGTTGCCACAAGAACCGACTTGTGCGTCTCGCATTTTGGTCATCGGTACACTTTGTGGGTAGCCTTTCGACGCGTCTGCATGGTCGCTACTCCGAAACCTTTCGGACCCTATTGATATATATTGATGACTACATTCTACAAGCGGCGTCAAATGCGTGAACGCAGGTTTCTCCATTCAAATCCTCCGATTCATCCCCTTAGGGGGGTGAATTTTAGAAAATCCTTTCTTTGCATGACATCATAAAAATAACATCAAAATTTCACTGTTCTAGGTTTTAAGATGGGTCTACGCTGCCGCAGCCAAGCACGAACTTGCAGCGTAAAGTGTAGACGTACAACGAGCCTCCAACGATTCATCATCAGCATCATCATCATTGGAAATAGGCCTCCAAGCGCCGACCTGACCGGTCCTGTGCGTCTCGCATCCATCGGACTCCAGCGACCCTGACCAGGTCATCCGTCCACCTTGTGGAAGACCAACGATTACTAACCTCGAACGTGATGCGAAGTTCTGTTCGAATTTTGTGTTCGTCAGAAATTCGACAATAGGTGGAGCACAGTCGAGGCTTGTAAGTCTGTACACACTACACGAATTTGTGCTCGGCTCCTCTAGCGTAAACCTACCCTAAGGGTTAGGGCTGGGCATTGATGAATCAGGGAATAAGAACTTTGCCTTTTATATAAGTAGCATGGGATAAATTAACCTTTTAATTCTTGCTAGAATATTATACATCACATCTAATTATAGATTTCATACCAAATGTCAAGAAAAGGTTACTTCAACATACATAATAATATTCATAGCTTTCAACCTATTCTCTGCTCCAAAACGGAAATTATTGACACGCGTTAGAAGGCTAGTCAGTTGAAGGCTCGCCACACACAGGCCACTGGCCACCAAAATAAAACGTCGCCACGTGCGTAATTCCTGTAGCTTTCATACATCTGTTATGGATGCACCACACACTGGGACCCCTACATACAACGTAATGCTCAAAACTCAATTGTCGAAATATATTTTACAATATCAACGAGGCGTTGATTAGCAATGAACTGAAGAGATTGGCAATAGAACTATGCGCAAAAAGGAAAAAAATATTTGATTCAGTACATAAAAAACCATACTATCACATATAATTAGTCATTAATCCAAAAATACTAATCGTTAAGGTTCATAAAAAAGATATTGGAATAACCATACCTTTACATAGTTTATTTTTTGAAATACCCTCATTTTGAAAATCGAGTTTTGAGCATTACGTTGTATGGACGAGTCCCAGTGTGCTACGCACACAGTAGACACCGGTGGTACAAATCGTCGCTGCGCGTTTCTTGTGCCCCGCAACGGCCAATAAACGCCGTCACACGCCTTTCGCGCAATTATACCTTCTTCGTCAGAATCCATTATGACACAGCGCGGATGGAATTAAAATTGTAGCAGCCACTGGCCACAAGTGGCTGTCAGTTGCTTCTGCTACCTTTGTCACCACTTCTAGCTTGATAGCTTCTCGTGATGGCGTTTCTGGCTGTCCCGTGTTGCCCATGAGCGATCCTCAGCGACCCTATGTGGGACTGGGGTCAGGACATGTCTCCTATATGCCAATTGCCAATCGATTGGTAGGCACGTAAAAAACAAAATTGGTGCCTTGAAATCAGAAAGGTTTGCCGTCGCCGCGAAAAAGAGCGTCCTGTAAGGTAACCAGTTTCTTGTGACTTTTTAGAGTGGATCTTCGATGAAACGTGTACTAGATTACTGTTTCGAAAGCGGCCCGACAAATATCACAACCTTATCACAACAAATAATTGTGGGGTGATATTTGGAGTCAGTGTAATCCAATAATAGCCAACATTAGCACGCGAAAATGGCGCACTGCGCGTTCAAAAACTATACAAATAACCAGCTCAATATTGAAATTTAGGTAAGAATATCTTTTTTCGGTCTTTTTAAGCTAACATTTGCTTATTTTCATAGTAAAAATATAACTAAACGTGCGATTTAAATAATTGCTTAGAAACTGCATCATTGTCACCAAGTATGACGTCATAACACTGGAATTTGCATCGCGTTGCATACCGCAAAATTCTGCGTTGCGTCGGGCGGCACCGCCGATTCTAGCGTTGCGGCGACGCAACGCGGTTATGTGTTTCGGCCCTCAGGGTGGTAAAAGTTATTAAATGACTTTCCACATTAAAAAAAACCCATGTTCCTTTAGTGTGAATCAAGGCCATAATAACTCTTTGAAACAAATAATCTTACATAATCCCACAATCATACAAAAGATACTACATGTCTAAAATGGCTGTAAAAACAGAATTTTTTAGTACCTATATACACTAATAATTTTAAAGTTCAAATATGAGTCATACAACAGGAAAATTTTATATGTAAACAAGCATACAAAACATGTCACAACTTGAACGAATTAGTGACTTAATATTCTCAAATTAAGGCGCCCATTACACATTCATGCTAACGTCAATCATTGCCATCAATCATGCATGAATGATGGTGAATGATGGTTTGCGTCAATCAGTACTATGCTACGTAAATCATTACATTTTTTTTTTATTATTGTTAGGTTCGGGCTTGACCGCTATCTCACCTGATGGAAAGCGACGATACGGTCGACGATGGAGCGCGCTTACCTATAAGAAACCTATTCACTCTTGACTTAAAGATTCCCGGCGCCTATTACACAGTAGGTTATTCGTCAGTCAAAATATTGACTCTGGCAAAACTGACAGCAAAACCTACAGTGTAATGGGCGCCTATGCGGCTATTACACCACTCGATATTCCGCACAAGTTATACAGACTGTCTTAAAGTTTACTTCCGAGTGAGACAGTTGAGCCCTTATTAAGGGACCAGACTGAATATCAAGTGATGTAATAGACCCTTTAGAACTATTTAGACTTTACACTTTTAGTGTAGCTCACTCCCTCTGTCTGAGATTTGAAATAATGTTTATGATGCAAAGAGGATTTAAAAACATTTTTACATGTATATTTTGATGTCAATTTAAACTAGACGAGGCCTTCTAAAGTTGGTGATCTCTTTGTAAAGTGTTGATTTCTAAATCAAACTCTTAATTATTTGTTTCACATAGGCCTACTGGGCACTTACAAAATGTCAGAAACTTGCGCACAGTCCAATTGAATGTTTCCTATGGAGAAGAAACGACCAGAAACTTCATGGTTACTTTTTTAAAACTCATTGTCAATATATTTGTTATAAATATAACAAGTATGTTGAAGATAGTTTGTATTGTTTACTACTAACAATACATGAGAGGCAATCAGAAGATGAGAGAGAAGTAAAAAGCATAGCATCAGCCTTGTAATGTTCCCACTGCTGGGATTCAGGCCTCCTCTCTAGAAGAGGGAATAGGCCTTAATGTACCACACGGGCCCAGTACGGGTTTGTGGATGTCACAAATTTTTGGTTCTAGGACATGCCGGTTTCCTCACGATGTTTCCCTTCACCGTTTTGAGAGCAGTGGTGATAAAATAAATTACACAAAGTAATGTGCCTAACTGGGTTTGAACCCATAACCTACAATGCGTAAGTCGGGGCCGTTACCACTCGACCACTAATCTCGACAAAAGTAAATTTGTAATTAAAATAATCTAATAAGAATATAGACAAAGTGAAAAGTAGATTAACATTAAATTTTACAGTATCCTCTGTATTGTTAATTGATTGATAGGTACTTATCTGTTTCAATAAACCTACATACAGTAATATTCGGAAGAGTTATTTTGGTCCAACAGCAGGGTAACTAGATTAACACAAGTGGATTTTAGTCAGAAAAAGTCTGACACAATCTCCTTTCTACACTACTGAGAGTGTGAAAAGTTATTTGTTGATTTCCTACTCAGAAAAAAGAAATGTTCCTACATACATTCAATGTTTTTAAGGTAATAATAATGAATTAATATTATAAAAAAGAATTTTACTTTTCCCCCTATTTATAAAGATAAGTTAAAAAAAAAAACCTAATTGCTCTATTTTGTCTGTGGTTTATTTACTTATAAACAGACCCGTCCGGCTATGGCTTGTATTTATGTCAGTAAATTAATGAATTTAGAACTTTGTCAATTAGTATTCAAAAGATATCTTACCTCAGCATTCCATAGGAGCTATTGAATTAGAATTATCACCATAACCACTTAAACTGCCTTGGAACTCGATCCCGCTGATTTGGCTGTCAGCATTGAAGGCATAAGAATCATTACTTGGTGCATGTGTCGATTCCAAATTTCCATCTCCAGAATCAGCCGCAGCCGCCGCGTCAGGTTCAGCCCAATTGATCTTAAATCTAGTCACACGAGGCTCCGAAGCGAGGATATTTCTCACTACTTTGTCAAATTGTGGTTTCGCCGGAGGATTTTCACGTAATTCCGGCTCAGATTCCGAATATTCGTTATTTATAAAGTAACCCACTCTCACAAACTCCTGTCCTCGGTAAGAACACGTTAGAAGCACCACTGTGACGCCGAGAGCGTCGTTTTCAGGTATCCGTGTAACGTCAGGTGGGGGCGCTTGGAATACAAACATGTGCCTCCCTTCAGGTATTGGTCCCACGTAAATCGTATCTAAAACCTGGTCGTGCTCCTCCGTTTCCGCCGATCCAACGTATATCATCTTCCATTCTAGGTCTTCTTTTAGTTCTTCGATGCATTCGAAAGTCAATTCGAATTGGAAAGGGTTTAGGAACGGACTAGGATTGTCCAATACAACAACATTGGTTATGTGCACTTTTGCCATGATTATGTGTTTTTATTATTGTTTCACTCCCCAAAAAGGATTTGCACACGATTTTTAGTATTTCTACCGGTAATAACTGCGAAATGACTAGGAAAATAACCGTTTTCTGCTAACGACAGAAAATTCTGTGGGTCGGCGAAGAAAATGACAATTATTTTGGCGGTTGAAATGGTCACGTGATCAAAATAAGTGTAGACGGCAGCGCTATAGTGGCAATGACACGTACTAAAATTAAAAAGTTGAAATACTTTGACAGCAATGATGATAATTGAAAATTTAGGCAACAATTGAAAATATTTGCTTCAGGAAAACATTTTGAAAAGGCAGATTGATGCACTCGCTTCTTACTGATATAATAGAATCAAGTCTACTTACATTTGCTTTATTTTTCTTATTTGTTTTCCTCACTTTATCAGCCAAAAAATATCAACTAAGTTTCATAAACAATGATGAATAAGAAAAAATGTTGCCACTTGGTTGCCACTGTTCTTCATTTTTGCATTTCCATTTCTTGTCTATGACTAAAGAGTAGTTAATAAGTTAATGCAAAAAAAGAAAACATTAAATAACGGTTCTTTTTTTCTTTTGATTAATATTATTTTGAAATAATGTCACATATACTTCTCAATTTTGTTGGACAACACAACAAATAATTAGAACCATGACCTTCATGACGATTGCGCGATCGTCTGTGTATAAAATATTTGCATAGTGGCAATAAGAGCCCAAATGTCATAAATATTTAATATGGCGTCTATGCTTTGTGTTCATTGTGCATGTTTTCTGTCAAATAATTGTTTTGTGATTTAAAACAAAGGCTATTTATTTCGTAAGAACACTATCAATACTTGAGCCGCCGCTATAATAATATAGCATGAAGGTCAAACGTTAATAACTAACTTCAAACCAAAGAGAAAGGTGCAAGTATTACACTCAGGAAAAAAAGGTAATCATTTTTTGCGCTTTCTTTGGCGTTTGCACTCATAATTGTTATTTAACGAGTGCATCATAGCCCTATCTACGTCTTACATGTGTAGGTTTCCGGGTTATTGTAGTATATCGTGTGTAAATCGAAAGTTTTCACTGCATGCCATATACGAAAACTTTTGAACAGTTAGCTGGCTGTATAAGGATGTTCGCGAATAGCTAGCTTCTGAGTCACAGCCTGTGATGTTCCGTATGCCCTCCGTAATTAATACGAGCGTCAATTGTTGATCGTAGCTGCAGATATAAAATTCAGAAGCACAATCAAACATTGCATGCTATTCATCTCAATTAACTGTTTTAAAACTAATTGTACTTCAGTTATTAAGGTTCAGAAGTTGTAATAACGTTTGTTACTGGTAGTTAAAGTATTATTTAACGAGCTCACTTCGTTTTTGAGACCAAGGTAATATGCATACATTATTTTCAATCAGTTTCCAACAGCTTATTAGTGCTAATAGATTCATATAGAACATATAACTGACAGTAAATAATTGAAAACTATTTTTGTATTGTTTTATAAGTGATAAATATCAATAGAACAGTTTGGGTGTCAATGAAACTACATAATCTTCTTATATATAAAAATTAATAGCTGTTTGTTAGTCTTACAAAAACACGAGAATGGCCGAGTTGACCAATTTTGATCTTGTATATATTATATATAATATATATTCGTAATACTCCAGGGAAGGTTAAAAACAGTGAGAAAAGATGAATAATACATGAAGAAAAAAATACAATGCCATCTCTTATTAAAATGTCATTTTGAAATGAATTATGCTGGTTCTGGTAATACCCGTAGATAGCGTCATTCTTATTAGGCAGTACGAAGTTTGCCGGGACAATTAGTCTAATTAACTGTTTGAATATCATAATTAGAGACACAATAGAAAAACAATAGGTGTGCGGACCCCAGTGTCCACTTGGGGCTAAAGAAAATTTATAAAAATGAATTCCTGTTTCCTTGGACAACACCATCACACATGAACGGCTGGCCCGTTTTCACTATTTCTGTTTTTGTCGTGTTTGTTATTGTCAGAAGGTTCTTATGAACAAATTAAGAAAATTGCTCTAAGACTTGGAGAGTAGGTAGGTATAGAACTGGGGTATAGTCCAATAAACTATTTCCAACTGTTGTATATGTTGAAATCAAACTGAGATACTCATTATACAATGTAGCACTTCATACCCCATGTTCCGAATTGCGCCAAAAGCGATTATAGCGTGAATCCAACCAAATTTAAAAGTCACAAAATATAAGGGCTATCAAGTAATAATTGTGACGTTGCACGTTGGTTGGATTAGCGCCATAATCACTTCTGAAGCAATTTGGAACAAGGGGATAGAATTAAGGGGGATATTAATTCCCATGTGGCGCTATAAATGTAGCAACATTTGTATGGCCTAAAGATTGTTGTTTCACGTCTTGTAGGTATATGTAAATGAAAAAAAATGTGAATAAATGTATCTGTTTACTCATACATAGGTGCAAAGTGAATAAGTGATAATATTAGTGAGTTATTGGTATTTGGGTGACTAATCTATCAATATATCAGTTGGTTGCTCATAGTAGTTTAAGTTTTACATAGTAAGTGACTTAATCACCATGTTAAAGTGTTTATTACAATGCAGACAGATATTTTTATCAAGAGTTTAAAGTTATAAGGGGCCTTTCAAGTGTTACGTAAGCAAAATTTTTGCAAATATTAACTCCCCTACCCAAAGAAGTCATCTAGGGAAGCTGTATCCCCCCAGGCTTAGTAAACATTTACATGCATTTTTCAATATGATATAAACTTCATTTAAAATTTTGTCCTCAGTCCATGACACTAACACTAAAAACTAACAAATCCATGGCTCTAAATCTTTATTTCTTCAATGATATTGGATATTTGCTGCTCAATTATGTGTGGCTGCTCACTTTCACTTGATTTTGGAACATAAACATCATTCTCTTAATTCATTATTCCCCGAGAGGACGCCGGCGTCTGCACACCTATTGCCTTTCTACTGTGTCTCTAATTACGGTATTCAACAGGTTAAATAAATTAATTTATTTCAAGCCTATTTCTTATTTTTATCATTATATTAACTAATAACGTAATCAGAGTACATGCACAAATTCATGTACCAAATTTAACATTGGTAAATGTTTACGTAAGCATAGGGGGGTGAAAACTTTGCTTACTTTTGCTGGCGAGGGGGGCGTAAGCAGATTTTTGGCTAATATTAACGTCCCCTGCGTTAATATTATCCAAAAATCTGCTTACGTAATACTTAAACAGCCCCATACTGCTAACGTAACCACCATCCAAACAAATAAAGAAAGAAAAAGAGTTTATTTGCCACCACGGATATCGAGGGATATGCCTTGGGGGCGTGGCACGTGGCGCCTCGATCTGGGCAAACGACCCTTATAATCGAACAACGGCTGTACGCTTCATTCATTCGCTTTGCAATTGCGTACAGGGTACTACTGATGCGTAAAAAACCAAAATGCCGAGTTGTGCAGTAATTATATGCAAAAATAGGTCACATATCATCAACCTGAAGACAAATGGCGTATCCTGCCACCGGTAATTAAACAATTAAGTCACTGTTTTATATTTTAAATCAATTTTTAAATATTTCACGAACTCAAGTTCGGAACGACACGAACTAGACCGAACTAGCCCGAATCTTCCCGAACGCAATGACCGCAATGACCGTTCAAGATTTAGAGAGGTGCAATCGAGTGCATGAGGCTGATTTTATCGATATGCGTATTATTCGCAGTTCAATATATTTTTTTACATTTCTATGAATATTGTCGTATTACATGTATAGTAAGAGTTAAATTAGTTATTGAATGAATGTTGTTTGAACGAAATTAAGGTATTGTTATTTCAATACCCGTGAACTTAAATTGACATTATATCTAAAGATTGAGATGATCAAAAATTATAGTACAATATGATAAGTAGCACGATAAACAAGTATAATTTTATACAGTTATTTATTTTTGGTCAAAAGTTACAATATTTTATGTTTGCTATGCAAAACTATTAAATCATTATTTTTTTAAATCTGGGTATTTGGTGTTTTCGTACGCCCTAGTTGTAGTGGAGCTGGACCAGCATTGATCCAAGCATTTTTATCTTGATATAATTCTCCAACTTTAATAATATAATTTCTATTCCAACTCCTTCTGTTTTCATGCAGTACGACTGTGTAACTCACTTCTAGCAAAGATTTGTGATAAAAAAAATATCTTTTTTTGCGATTCGGAAAAGTCTTTGAGAAGAAGAATCATCCCAAGAAAAAGACTCCTTGGTGCGCGAGTCGGATTCACACTTGACCAGTATTTTTTTGTTAGATGTATTTATTTTGAGTAGTTAGTGTGAGTTATTTCATCATAACGAATTCGATCCTGTCAGCATCAACTACCTACAATTTGTTTAAAATGAAAACGAGTTTGCTATTTTGATTCCATAGAAATTTATGTTAACGCTAGCGAGTTTGAATACGTGTATAAAATTTACCTAAATGTTTAAACCAACTCTGAATGTAGGTAGTCACATAAGATTAAAATCATATACCTAGTTAAGATTAAGTAATATATTGTTTAATAATAACAGCATGATATTTAACAGAGAACGTTCCCTTGAACCGGTAATACGATATAAAAAAACTAATTCCTATTTTATTTTATAATCATTACTCACTTTTCGGATAAGTATATAAAAAAGAAATTATTCAAAGAAAATTAGACGAAGTAATTATATTACAAGAACATGCTGAAATTAAATATCGATAACAATTATCGACAATTGGTTCGATGCTCTAATTGCATGCGTGTGCATTGAATGTTTCCGTGCTTACAAGCGAATGCCCCGCCCATTCTATTTATGTGTGCTATTAGAAATTGATTTAGTGTAGCTGCTTTCTTGTTAGTGTGCGTGTACAAATTTTGAGTGTGTGTCGTAAATACACTATTTGTGAATGTTGTAATTATTTTGGTGGGAGATAAGCGGTTGCGCAAGGATTTCTTATTACTTTGCAATGAAGGCATATCTCCGGATATCTATGTTTGCCACCAACATGGCGCATATCCTAAAATAACAGCTACAAACTCTGACTCTGTATAATAATAAAAAAAGTTCATAATAAGATATGCGTCACGGCTAGCGCTCAGCAAAATGCTGGAGCTCGTGTGCAGGACAGAGCACATTTTCAGCGCCAGCCGTCATTGACGGTAAGACGCTGATCGGCGTATCCTTATACAATAGGTTTGACTTAAAAAACAGGACGTGCTGTTATTATTTATAAAATTACTAAAATATACGTAAAAGGTACAACACCAATATAAAATAAAAATAAAAAAAACAAAACGCAGTAAACCTCCCCATCTCCCATGTCATCAAAAATAAGCAAAGCAAAGATACCCCCCACCCTTCAGTACCTCTACCATGAGTTTTAAGCAATAGTATTCGTCGCTACTCAATATCGACGCATATATTTTGAATGGCAAATTTTGCAGCGCCTCTAGCGGTCACTTGCAGAACCAAAATTTGCCATACAAAATATTTACGGCGTTGATATCGAGTAGCGACGAATACTATTGCTTAAAACTTGCTCACGTAATACTTGATGCGTCTTGGTGCATGCTCCATCGTCGAACACATCGACGATGGTGCACGCTTGCATAGAAGTAATCTATTATCACTGTTTCTAATTTATCTTTCCAGCATCTGAATGCCAGCTAAATCGAGATGGCGTCAAGTAGAGATGAAGGGCCGGTCTATTACAGGGAGATACAAAAGAATGCGTATCTTAAACGGATACCCAATGATGTTGGCGGCAGCAAACTCAGGCCTTTGGGGAGCAAGGTAAGATCAAACAATTTTTTTTTTTTCTTATTATTAAGTACTAGCAACCTGCCTCAGCTTCGCAATGATGCGATTGTGATATTAAATATATTATGTATACATATCATACATGTAAACATTCCTCTTTAATAAATTTAAGCATACATAGGGACAGACAGCGGGAAGCGACTTTGTTTTATACTATGTAGTGAAGATAGTTCCCCACTCCGTCTCTGTATGTATGAACGCGAAAAACTCAAAAACAACTGAACCGATTTTCATGCAGTATTCACATATAGACAGAGTAATTTTATCTTTACAAATGGATCGTGTTTCATGTACCGGATCGACCCTCCACGGGATTAAAACGATCAAAATTTAGCCGTGTGTAAACAAAAATATAAAAAATCTACTCACCTATCTTCCTTTACCTTTTCAGAAAGTGCCACTAAAACCGATGTGGACTCAATTGTGCGTGCACAATGGCAGAACCCCCTACCTGGAGCAGTATCCTGAAGCCAGCAGCCCCGCCACGGTGACGCACAAGCCGATATGGCGCGCGTGTTTGAGAGCAGCCCGTCACGTCACAGCCAGTGTGAAGCCGCATGCTGGAGATCAGTATGATTTCCTGGTCGATACTGATAGCGGGGCTGTGAGAATGCTTGCTCCTGATTGGTAAGTGTATATTTGAGATTTCTAGCCATCGTTGGCGTGGGTTTGCGGTAATCGTCCTGACCGATACCCGAGTTGACTATGGCGCCTAAAGCCCGGACGCGAAGCAGAAAGAATTTCGTACGTTGACCTATTATTACCTGTCTCAGTCACTCCCGCGTAAATATACCGCGTCTCGCTCGCACAGATGCAATGGCCTCCGTCGTCAGGGTTTGTAAACCCTTTACTGTAAACTTTTTACTGTTATTTTAAGTTTTGTTCTTTTTGGAATGTGGTTATTTTTGGTTAGCTGAAATTCGTCAAGGATTTTTGTAGTGACTAAATGTCACTACAAAAATCCTTGACGAATTTCATAAATTTAAATAATGAGTGACAATGATAATTTTTATTTTATTATCATATTTCTACCAAATTAGTAATTTTTACTCGATTTTTAAATTGTTATAATATAAAATTTAAATAAATAATTTAGATATTTAATAACAATAATTTATTTAATAAATTAACCATTTTTTCTCCTTCATATGTTTAATGTAAAACGCACTTAATATAAAAATGTTTGTGACCACTGTCAGTAGGCCCAAAGGCCATTGTACGAAATTCTTCCTGCTCCGCGACCGGGCTTTAGTGTTCGCGCACCTCAAAGTGATGTCAGGACAACCGAAGGGCCAGGGCCGAAGCTTACTGGTGTCATAGGTTGTATAAAAAGAAAATACCGGAATCCCGGATCGCAAGGCAAAGAATTAACATAGGAGTGGATATTAGGGTGTTTTTAATATCGGGCAGATTTCATCAAGCATGCGGATCTGTTCCGCATGCGTAACCTCAGCAAACGTCTTCTCCATACAAGTATTTTGCCTTTTTCTGCCTGCGGAGCAAATCCGCATGCGTGATAAAATCTGCATGATATAAAAGGACCCTTAGTCACTGAAAATCTGATACACCCTCCTGCTCTGCCCTAGATGGCAATTAAACCTTGGTTCAGAACGCAAAGGGCCACTGAAGAACACAGCTGTGCGTGAACAATGGCAGGACCCCCTACCTGGAGCAGTGCCCTGAAACCGGCAGCCCCGCCACGGTCACGCACAAGCCGATATGGCGCGCGTGTTTGAGGCCGCTCGTCACGTTACAGCTAGTGTGTAGCATGCTATCCTCCACCTCAGAACTAAAAATTACTTTCTAACAAACAAAATTTATTCACATCATTTCAGGGAATCAATGCAGGACTGGGTCTCAACTCTCCGGAACACGCTCCACGAGCTGAAGATCTTGGGTCGCGGAGAGAATGTGTACTGCATGGGGCCCGCACCACCGCCGCCACCTCCTCCACCGCGCGCTGCGGCTAGGGACCCCATGTCCCCTCTTCCTCCCACACCGCCGACACCACCTGACAGGTAGGTGGACTACAGGCAAATCCCTTTATGTGCGTGTTAACGGAGACGCGGCGCGTTGCGCGGCGTGTCGGGCGTTCGTCGTATACTGCAGCAGCGGGCCGCGTCATCGCTCGCATGAACACAAACATATGGCAATGTGCGACGACCACCAAACGCGCCGCGTCTTCGTAAACAAGCACTATGAGTTGAAGATCCTGGCTCGCGGAGAGTTTCAGTGCCTGTAAATGGTTTATATGAAATAAAATGCTTTGAAACTTCATTCAGCACTCTCCACGAGCTGAAGATCTTGACTCGCAGTGATAATTTGTAATACTTGGAGTTTCGCAGACCTTATTTTAGAGCATATAAAAGATATTTAATGTTATCTTGTGTATAAACCACTTTTTCGATGGTTATAAAAAAATATATCACGAAGGTTAAGGCGGAAGTTGACCAAAGCTCCCATCTTAGTCTTTTAACCTAACATGACCGTGTCAGAGTGCCCAACGATTCCAAACTCGCTTTGCTCGCTCTCGGACTAAGAATATTTAGTTACCGTTGTAAAAATGGCGAATAAGTTGATTAGAAGCTATCTCATTTTCAATAAAGAAATATGTTATAATTACTTAACAATTTTATTTTTATTTTGTCCGTCTGTTTATTTCGATTTTGACGGGAATTTCATACCCCCTCGGCTCCCCCCTCCTCTTCATACACCTATGTTCATAACGTATTTCTCTGAAAAAAAAAAATATACTTTTGTTCAGGGTACCCGGCATAGAACTAACGACTACCCGACCAGCCAATCCGACTCAAGAACCGACCCGACCCGAAGTTCGACCCGAGCCTCCCCGAAGCGAACCCGAAGTGGAACCGACGACGTCTACAGAAGAAGATATTGACATATCCAATTGGGATACGCCTTTCACATCTTTACCAAGTACTAGTCAGGCCAAGACCGAACCCAGGAAAAGTGTGGCGAAGATCTGTGGCCAGAATATCTGTTTAGATGATTCTATATTTAAAAGGTAAGGTAACCATAGACTAGCCTATTACTATAGAGGTTACTGACCACCCAAAACAAATGTTTGTGATGAGCACGATCATTTGTTCTGTGTCTGGGTGTAATTTATCTATAACATGTATGTATTTAGAAATGTATAAGTATGTTTATCAGTTGTCTAGTACTCACAACACAATCTCTGCTTAGTTTGTGACTAGATGGCGTTGCGTGAAAGTTGTCGAACATTATTTTTATTGTTCTAATAGCCGTGGTATACCTGTCCAATCCTCAAGCACCTTAACAAATGATCATGCTCATCACACAAACATTTGTCTTGCGTGGGGATCAAATTCAGGATCTAAGGTATAACAGTCAGGGCGACTAACCACTAGACTAGCAGGCCACTCCAGATGCAAGAGGAACTATCTATTTGTCCAACCCGGTTACTGTATTTGGTTTTATGGTTCTAGGACCAGTACAACAGACAGTGATGAAGAATTCTTCTCTGAAATAGACAAGATATGTGATGAGGAAATTGAAGGCGAGTACAAGCAGAGGGTCGTGGTCAGTAATGGAGATAAGGATGGTATTCCTGAGAGTTTGAGGTGAGTAATGATAATAAAGAAGTTGTGTACAATGCGGTCCAACTGAGAATAGGATCGATTGCCATGTTGTGACGTCACGTCGAACTGTCAAATTGAAGAATTTGGGTACGGCGAGCAAAAAAGGCAATTTTTAAAATTTAGTTTATTTACGAATCATGAACAAAAATAGTTTTATCAGAATTCAGTTCTTCAATTTTACTCATCTCTGCGTCACTGTGTGAAGTGTGTGATTAGTGGCAAATGGAAGAAGAAGGCGAATTGTTCCTAACAATGAAAATAAGAAAGAAAATAGTTTTTATTTTTAACTAATTATGACTTAAAAAAATATATTTAGCTAATTTATAATAAACAATAACGTTTTTACTTCACCTAGACTTAACTAAGACTACGTAATAAAAAGCGAAAAAAAAAAGCCTTTATTGAAACGCAAATAAGATTTTTTTGCAAACTGTACTTTTCACTCAACATTTGACAGATCGAGGTTATTGGCTTTCCTATTCTTATTTGGAACGCATAGTAATGGGATCTAACGATTATGTAGGCGATTAAACACAATCGCGAAACGAAGTGGCGTGACTGGAAAAAGAAAATTGATACTCTATTGCTGTGGCCTACGTGATCAACCGCACGTGGGTGCGGTGTGGCAACGAGCGAAGCGAAGCGCACGTATATAGTTGGTTTGCAGTACGGTGGCAACTTCGTGCGCAAGTTAGCGTAAACTGCATCGAATCGCTTCTTAAACGCTGACGTAGGACGTTCCATTTCTTGTAATGTTTTTATGTATGGTTGTTTAGGGCAAAACTTTCAAACGAATTTTGAAACAGTTACAGTACGTTCGACGGTTCTTGGTGCGCCTGAAGTTAGACTCTGCGAAATTTAGCGCTCAAAATAAGCGCGTCAAATAAATGATTTATAAAAATAAATGCCAATAACAGTTGTTAACAGCAATAACAACTGCTATTGGTATTTATTTTTTCAAACCATTTATTTTTTTACGAGTGCACAAGCGCCAAAGTTCGCAGAGGCTAACTTCAGGCGCGTCAAGAACCGTCAAACGCACTGTACTCCCTGATTGATCGTGATCCTAATTCCGATTTCCAGCCACCATAGGCGCGGGCTTGTAGACGGCAAGCAATGAGTTGCTCGCCGTCTGGAGCGAGCCCGAGTCGACGGCGCGTAGTGTTCCACGCTACCTAAAATAGATGTCAGTAAAACCTTAGTGGCCCAGCTGGGCCGAAGCCTAGTGGGGCTATGGGTTCGCTTCTGAAAGGCAAAGAAGGAACATAGCAGTGGGTTTTAGTCAGTAAAAGTCTGAGACGCCCTCACGCTCCGCCCTAGAGCGACAGAAAACATTGAATGAATTCCCATCTAAAGAAAAAAAATCCTGTGAAAAACTGCCTACTGTTTGTAAAGTCATTTACTCTATTGCTCCTTTTTCTTCTTTTCAGTAATCATCAAGCTACCAACATAACTGTAATTCAAGTTTCAAATAAAGAACCTCCACACACAGCCATACCTGTCATGGGACCGGAAACGGATGTATTCGATTTCGAATTCAAACAGAAACTGACTATAACCGACCAACCGATCCCTAATTTCGTAAACATAGTGAATACTGAGGAAAATAAATACGGAACCACTTTTACTAAATCCGATTCGGATTATGGACACCTAAGTATGACGACTACAGTTAATTTGACGGGGACCAATGACGAATTTTCGAATTTTTCTAACACAAATAATTTTTCGTCAAGCAATCAGAATGAAGAACTATACGAAAGGCTATGTATGGCCTCTACATCAAATTCTAAACCGTCCCCACTGCCAGTGAAAAAGTTGAAAAACGTCGATAAAAGTCGGAAATCGTCCCTACCTAATTTGGAAGTCGGAGATTCGACTTACGAATACCTATTTCCGAGTAATAATAATTCTAATAATACCAGTGTAAGCGTTACCCCTGAGGTAAATTGTAATGGGGATTCTAATAGGGTACAAGTTAACCCTGGGTCAAATAATGATCCTTTAAATAGGCTAAGGTCTATAGAACGGTCTAGGAGCCAGAATGCCTATGATGCGGCCGTGAGAGCGAGGGAAAGCGTCGCTAGAAGAGCACAGAATAATAGTCCGAAGAGGGAAGTTAAGAATGGTGAGTTGAATTTCTACTAAAATAGTAGATTTTGAAAGATTTCTACCAATATTTTTGACTTACTCTACTTTTACTCTTGACTGACCTGTTGGTATAGTGGTTAGTGGCCCTGACTCCTATGGTCGTGGGTTCGATTCCCACCCAAGACAAATGTTTGTGTGATGAGCACAATCATTTGTTCTGTGTCTGGGTATAATTTATATATAAAATGTATGTATTTAGAAATATATAAGTTTGTTTATCAGTTGTCCTCGCAACACAAGCTCTGCTTAGCTTGAGACTAGACAATGTTGTGTGATAGTTGTAAATAAAAAAAAATGGTAGATTTTGTAATGGATATGTTGGTTAGATTTCCTAAAATTTTGGACAAGTACTGTCAAGCGGTTTCTTTTTTACGATTTATTATTAAACTGTTTTCTTCATTATTAAAACTTTTCGGAGATTTCAACCAATAATTTTAAAAACTAGTTGATCTAAATTGGTCCAGTCATTTGAGTTTTGCGATTATCAACACAATTAGCAATTCAATTTTATTTCATATCGATTTTATTTGTACCATTCTTCTCATTTACTTTGCGTTGGTTATTCTATATCTTCTATAATACGCGGCAAATAAGTTGAAACATTTGCTGTGGTTACGCGCGGCTCTCACTTCGATTAGGACCCAAAAATCGATAACTGCGCATTGAAGGTCGACCGTCATGATGGTTCAACTTGTATGACGAGGAATATAATTGATTTTCGGGTCTCAGTCGAGGTGGTGGAGGGTGAAAGTGTACACCAGGGCCCGGTACGAAGGCACTGAAGAAACAGGGTGGGTTTTTAGTCAGTAAGAGTCTAACACTAGCTTCCGCTCTGCCCAAGGGCGGGAGATGTCATTGGATGATTTTACCCACCACAAAAAAAAAACATCGTGGTGGAGGGCTGCGTGTAGCCGTAGTGGATGGGTCAACTTATTTGCCGCGTACTATATTCTATTTTTAAGTAATGATTTGTGTTTTTTTTTTTGGATTTCTTTCAGAAACCACAGAACAAATTCAAAGTCAAAACAAGCCGATTTGGAAACGGGGTCTTACTGAACTGTCTTTGCTGACGAGGCTAAAATCTATAGGACAGACCAAGAAGGAGAGTCCTACTAGACAAGACGATAATCAGGACAGGTGAGTGGAGAAGCTAAGAGGCAGATAGTGTAAGAACGGGCTTGCGGACGACGAGCAATGGGTAGCTCACCGTCTGGTAACAGACCGGTCCGAGGTTAAGAGCCATTTCACAAAATTTTATCGCTCGAGTTTAGGTAAAATACGGCAGCTTTGTTCATGTGTGCGTAGCTATCCACACATACACAACGCGACCAGTGTAGCACTAGTGATGAGACGGACTAAACAATCTTGAGCCGTTATAATCGTAATGCACTTTGGTTAGATTTATAAATAAGTGATTTTATTTATTCAGTCTATTAATTATTAACATATTTATTTCATGTTGTTTTTTGTTAGTACAAACAATTGTACAGTTAATGTTACAACTTGAGATCTGTATCCTACAGAGTAGGCAAAAAGAACAGTTTAATTATTTATTATAAACATGCTGCATAAACTAAATATGAACACTATTAATACTAATTGATTATGATATTAATGCTGTCTGAACTAATAAAAAAAAAATATTATGTAAGTATTTCTAAAATATATAATAGAAATGGACAGGGAAACAACCCAGAGATTCAGTGTTTTATTTTAAATAAACCATTTACAGGCACTTTTAAAATTGCAAGAAGTATGTCAGTCAGAAAAAATGATGACACTTTTTGCAATCATGTTATGTATTACAAATATCTCGGTTACATGTTTCTTGTCGCTGCTATCATGTGAGAACAATGTAAATAAAATAAAAACAATTTTAAAATAATTTATAGATATTAAAATAAGCCACTGACAGGTAAGAAATGACCAGTCTTAACTGACAGCGTACGTTCACGGATACAAATAATCCAACACGCGCCACTGTCAGTGAGACATTTGATTGAGGATGACACTCTTTACCGCCATGCTCATTTATATCAAACAAGTCCAGTAGTAACCTAAAACCATAAATTGCTCCATGGCACTCACATTTAACTTTAAAAAAATGCTTCTACATTATAAGTCCTTCAAGAAATTTTGAACTAGATTATTAGCAGTGACCAAATTATTCTCTAGTTATAATAACTATCATATGTTAAATTACTGGGGCCAAAAGTTATGTGAGAATGTCACCACGGGCCCCGGGATACTGGGGCCAAAGGTTATGTGAGAATGTCACCACGGGTCCCGGGACAAAGGCAATGAATGGAAGGGTAGGTTTTTAGTCAGTAAGAGTCTGACACTATTTCCCGCCCCACTCAAGGGCGGGATTTGTCATTGAATGATTTTACCTACCAAAAAAAAAACATATTTTAAATAAATACTTGTCGCAAAGGCATTGATCTTGCTTTTCTAGGGTCTATAATTTCTGGTAATATGCAGTATACAAAACATATTTACCATTAAGTCTGAAAATTCCATTGGTTCATCAAGTTCAGGCCCTAATACAACAGATTCTTTATTCTATAAAATTAAAGAAATATTATATACTACGTACTACTGAATGCGATGACCTCCCTGGCGGTGTCAGCGTGGTATATTACACAGACAAGTAGGCGTGGGTTTGCGGACGACGAGCAATGAGTAGCTCGCCGTTCGGCCATACGGTAAGATCCGGACCGAGCCCAAGTCGTCGAAGATGTCAGCAAAACCGTAGGGGCCTAGCAGGGTCGAAGTCTACTGGGGTCATAAGTTGAGTGAAAGAGAACCTCGAGGCCCTGGAATGAAGGCAAAAAGGAACATAGGAATAGGTGTTAGTCAGTAAAAGTCTGACACGCCCTCCCGCTCCGCCCAAGAGAGAAGAGAAGTCATTGGGTGATTTCTCACCTAAAAATAAAAAAAAAATCCTACTACTAAATAAACTTCTATTTTCAACATATAATTGTAACTAAAACATACAATTACTGTTATAAAATCTGGCTTTTTACTTGTACCCGGCAGTACTTCTCGGCTAAATGCACTATCCTCCTCAACCCGATTCGTACGATTTCTCATTCTAAAACAAATACAAAAAAAAAACAAATTTCCATACTTTCCATATCTACAAAGAAATCATATTTTTACTCAATAAAATGATTATTTTAGTGTTTTATTATGTGGGTACAAATTCTTAAAATTGTAATTACAGTATTAAAATCCATGTCAATGTGTAGTTAGGTAATCAATAACTGCGTATACGAATTACAAATCAAAAGAATGTCTACCTCGCTTCTGTTGCTTTCTTTAAGGCTGCAATATTTCTATTTTTTCTTTTTTTGACACAATGGTAAACAGAACCCTTCCGCCCCATTGCAAAAACTAATAAAACAAAAACATGATTATTCAACAAATTCTACAAACTACTATAATAATACTTTGTTTAATAAATTAACGAAAATCATTCCTTATGAAAAAAAAAAATACGAATAGAATCAAAATGTTGTAGTCGTAGTATAATAATGCGTTCACGATACGCGTGCTCGATAATTGGGACGCGGGAAAAAACCGCACAGGTCCTGCGTCGGCGGGCGTTCGAGCCGTACTAATCGCTGCCTGCTTAGGCTTCGTATTATATTCTAATTTAGAGTGATTTTAAAAACGATATTATGTCTAAATATATGAACGGATTTTACTGAAATGTTGGAATTAGTTTAATCTATGAACATTGTTTATATTTACATAGTTTTTTAAATGTAATTACGTTTTATTCAAACCAAAAATCGCGATAAAACAGCGACATAGAACGTAAAAATTGACTTAATATTTTATTTTTTTACTAATTAATGTTATTAATCATCGAAATTCTGGTACATGGTTGGTTGACAAAATTATATGTCTGATGCTTTGTGTATTTTTTTCGGTCAAATTTATAAATATTAATAGTAGATATAAGAGTCTGAAATTGACTCTGCGTTGATTTTTTAGAAGAGTACTTGTGGGAGACTAATTACCACAAAGTCAACAAATTAGTTTTTGGAAATGTGTTACATGAAGTGTCAACATTAAAGACTGGTCTATTTTTTACATATATTCAACAATGCCGGAGTATTACGTAATATGGTAAATTAGGCGACTAAAATCTTAGATTTACGCGCGAAAACGTGAAATGGCTCTTAAGTCGTTTACGGCGCGCACTGTTCCCGCGCGCCTCAAGGAGTTGTCAGCAAACTGTAGGGGCCCAGCAGGGCCGAAGCCTACTGGGGCCAAAGGTTATGTGCAAATGTCACCTGGGACCCTGGGACGAAAGCAAAGAATGGAACAGGGTAGGTTTTTAGTCAGTAAGAGTCTGACACTATTTCCCGCCCCACCCAAGGGCGGGATTTGTCATTGGATGACCATAAAAAAAAACCGTCCGATAAGAACCGAGCCCGAGTCGTCGACGGCGCATAGTGATCCACGCGCTCCTCAAGCAGATGTCAGCAATGTCATAGAAGCAGTCCAAAACGCGGCATATAAGTTGAACCAAAATGGCGAGCTACCTTCGATGCGCAGTTACAGATTTTCTGGTCTCAACCGTAATGTGGCACAGCGGGGGCTGAGCGTAACTTAAGCAACCACTGCCATTTTAGTTCAACTTATTTGCCGCCCAGAAGGGAACTCGTGGAGGCGATCGGTGGCAGTGACTTCTCGCGGCGGGCTATGGTTCAGGCCATAGTTTGCATCGAGGCTGAATGGCAGGCGGTGGCCTCCTTCTGCGAAGCAGTGATGCTTTCGTGCCAGACTCTGTTGCCTTGGATATGACAAGGGCGACAGTAAGCGTTTCCCCATGCTTCTCGAAAGCCTTGTACCAGAGGTTTTTTTTGTTAATGTCTTTAGCTTAGATACTATTTCCTTTAAGCCATGTTTTCGTATGAATAGTTCATTAGTTGACCATAAGAATGCGGGTGCAACTTTTTTCAAACGTAAACAAATTAACCATTCATACGACAACATGGCTCAAAGGGCTTAGTATCCAAGGCAAAAATATTAAAAATTTTACGGTTATTTTATTATTACCAGGAGTCCTGGAGTAACGTCACCAATCAAAGTGGTGCACAGATCGAGACCCGAAGTGAGAGTGGACTCTGCAAGGAGAAGAAGCAGCTCTTTGAGTAATGGTGAGATTTTAACTGTTCCTCTTCATCATTTCAGCCGAAAGACGTCCACTGTTCGACATAGGCCTTCCCCAAGTGTCGCCACAACGACCTATCCCGTGCTCTGAAGCGTTGAATTCCCGTGACCCCCAACAGGTCATTGTTTTACCTTCTGGGAGGCCGCACCAACGATGCGTCTTGCCCTTGACTGCTAAGCTGGAGGTCGTGGGCTCGATTCACACTCAGGACAAATGTTTGTGTGAAAAGCATGATCATTTGTTCTGTATTTGAGTGTAATTTACCGTATTTAGAAATATATAAGTACGTTTATGAGTTGTCTAGTACTCATAACACAAGCTCTGCTTAGTTTGAAACTAGATGGCGTTGTGTAAAAGTTGTGGAATATTATTATTATTATGTCCTCCGGAATACGGCTACTATTCCAGAACATTTCGGCCCCATCGACCATATGTTTAGCAAGTTTTGATGATGTTAAAACTATTAATGCAGCCGAAGCTGAATTGCCGCCAGTAAAATGCTATGCAGTAGGTAGAGCAATGCCCAAGTGTATTTTTTGAGGTATTTGGAATAGAGAGTAAAGTCCCACATACCCCCGTTAAAAAGGGAGGATCCTCCGACCAGACGGGTGTTATCTCTGATGGGCTACTGCCTGATACATGATTTCGAGCTGTTCTATATATTCAAATCGCGCGGAGAACTTTAACGCGATGCATGATTAGTTCTTATGCGACGCCATAGATGTCGCTACATATTAAACCCTGTTTTTCAATACACTGACAAATAACATTGTACAACGTTTTGTATTCTCTTGTCAACAGACACATCGCTATACACCGCCGCCCCAGCAGCTATATTAACACCGGGAGCCCTAACACCGCTCCGCGCTCGCCAGGCCTCCGCCCTCCGAGCGGAACAGAGGAGGGGCGCGGCCCTACCCGCCACTGTGAACACAACTCACGCGCCCATCTTCACTGACTACCATAATCAAGTGTGGTAAGTTATTAGTTTTAAAATCAATTTTATTTAACAATATTCCTCAATGAATTCTGGTTTTCTACTATAAAATTCTAGAGTGTATAGGCTCAAGGCTAGAGTGAATAGGCTCAAGGCTAGAGTGAATAGGCTCAAGGCTAGAGTGAATAGGCACAAGGCTAGAGTGAATAGGCTCAAGGTTAGAGTGAATAGGCTCTTAATAAACTAGTGCGCCTCACCACCAACGATTGCATCACTGCTTACCATCAGGTGGGATCGCAGTCAAGCACTAGTTTATATAAAATTAAAAAAATATGCCTTTATTCCACCAAAAATACTAATTGTGCAGTAAAATCAGTTATCATCATAAGTGATGTCTTTTTCAACCCAAAGGTTGATTGTTTTAGAATGCCTTATAGCATTAAGTCCGCCTATTTACCACTACTGTACATCAAGTTTAAAGAAATTAATCAAAATTATCCTCTTCTGGGTAGGTTCATAAAAAAAAAACACGACGGGGATGCCGGGGTCTGTTCTCTCGCTCCGGTCGCTTACTAGACCCCGTTAGCCCCTTCTAGCTTACTTATCCGAGTCGAAGTACCCGAAGTCCCTTAATAATTGTAAAAAGTCAATTTGTCAAGTATTTTAATAAGATTTTCTGTACAGGATAGCTTGGTGGGGCCCCTCTGGGGTGCGTATGAACGGCCGCACGGGGGACCGCGTGGCCGCGCTGTGCAGCCGCGCGCCGCGTGACGCAGCACACGCCAGGCAGCTAGTCAACAGTGCGCATGCGCACACGGTGAGAATTTCTGTATAGGATAGCGTAGTGGGGTTCCCCTGGGGTGCGTATAAACGGTCGCAGGGGGTGACATTTTGATAAAAGTGGAGAAAGTTCGTCATTGCGACCGAGGCTGAATTTGTCCGAGCCGTACTCGAGGGTGTTATGGAGCCGAGTGGCTGGCAAATTTCCACGTGTATCAACCCAGGTTTTTTTTTTTTTTTTTTTAATTTATTTTTGTACATTTAACACACACAGTAATACATAATTATACATCATTTTACAAACACTGAACACTTAAAAAAGAACATTTGACTCCTAAACTAAGTATGAAAAATACTTGTATCTCAGGAGCCAGTTCCTCCTCGGATATGATTAGAGGTAGAATGTTAGGTACAATCAAGATAGCCTTTTATATAGACGTGTAACAGTATTGTGGAATAATTATGAGATGACTGTTAAACTTGATGTTTCAACACACTTATAAAGATATAAATAATAAAGATATAAATAAACGAGAGTTGCCGTGCCCGGCCTCGTGGCGGCTGCTTGGCGATTAACTTGATGCAATAAATACAATAAATTGTGGTAGGGACGAGGTCACGCACGGCTAAGCACTAGTGCGAACAGTAAATTGCGTGCCCAAAAGTGGTAGGGATAAGAGTGGGTTTTTCAGTAAGGGCCAGGGGTTATCTCTCTTTTTTTGCGTTGCCTCTCCATCCTCGCACGGTCCAATACAAAAGTGCTCTGACGCGGGGAGCTGCGCGCCGCGCCCCCTTTTTGCTACGTAATGATACATAAAGTTCTCTATCGACTACATGCACTCCGTTAAAGTTGAACTAGCGACACTGCTCAAGTAATAATCCGTTTCCGTTCCGGGGACCGCCGCACACGATACACGCGCATATTCACGCGACGGTTGCCCGTCGCAAGCGCCCACTTAACGCAGGTTCGAATTTTAGGTACCCTTTCCCCACTCGCTTATCGTCAACGTCGAGCATGGTTTAATAGCTTATTGCTTCATCTAAAGCAATCCAACGCGATGTTTCATACAGTCGCAACGCGTAAAAAGAGAGATAACGCCTGAAAACTGTTGGCATTCGGTGATTCCGTGTTTTTCTCGAAAATTTCACTAAACTTGTTCCAAGAAATACGTGTTGTTTTTTTAAACCTATAAAAGTTTTTGAGTAAACTTTTCATCATTTAGAATATTTTAGAATCTCGTTTCAATGTGCAAGCCTTCTATAGAAGTACATTTAAATAAGGTGACTGGTAATTAGTGAACGATACTTAAACACGTGATTATAGTCATGATAACAAACAACTTTTACTATGGGACTAAACCTGAAATCGCGAGAAAAATCTGCCAAGTTCAGTACATTTATGTTCGCCTAACTGGTCAAAATGCAGACAGACAGGTAGATTTTTTTCGCGATTTCAGGTTTGGTCCCATAGTAAAAGTTGTTTGTTGTCATGACTACAATCACGTGTTTAAGTATCGTTCACAAATTACCAGTCACCCTATATAATTTTAATATATGAGTTCATTATGGAGGGCCAAAGTTCACGTAAAATGGCAAATTTTCAGAGGTCTTTACTAGATTAGTTTTACTCAAATTCGTGTTTTGATTTCTGTAGAAGCCTTAAAAATGTTCATAAGATATCTGTGTATCCAAAATATGTGGAGAAAGATGTGTAGTAACATCATAATTTATATTTTTTTTGTATCTTTTTATCTTTTTCTAATATCGGAGTAAAATAGAGATATTATAAATTGTTAAAAATTTTCTAGGTGCAAGATAAATATAATGTTACAGGCAATTATATAATGTATAATTTTCATATGGGTTTGGCACTGATAGTCGAAATACAGGCATAGTCATAGTCATTATTCAGTCGAAATACAGGCTCTGCCTAGTTCGACTACAGATGACTACACTACATATACTTTTCAAAATTAGCCTGTCAAAATATTTTGTAACTTATGCCTAAGTTTTTATAAATAAACTATTATTATTATTATTATAATCACGTAAGAGCCGTTGTATGAAAACGTACCTCGGGTTTGCCGCTCTCAAGTTCCGAACTTAAAGTCGAAATAATATTTTGATGAGTATTCAAATTGTAACCTTATAAAATTGTACATTTCAGGTGGACATCCTCTTTCACCGAGTGCCTCTAGGTAAGATCTACGTGGTCAACAAACGTGACCAGGAGAGCCTCGGTTTGAAGTTGGACAATGAATGCAATATAACGGGCGTGGCGCCCCACAGCGCGTGCGCCAGGGCGGGGCTGCCGCCGCCGGGCAGCTGGGCGCTCACCGAGATCAATAATAGACCTATTAATCTGTTGAAGGTATGTTGCTCTCTATTTTTACTTTTTTTTTTTTTCATGAATAAGGGGCCATTCAAGTATTACGTAACCACTACATGGGGGGGCTGTGCTTTGCTTATTTTTGATGATATGGGGGATGAGGGTGTTTGAATGGTGATTACGTCAGCAATACCTATATATTTTTTAATTTAGTATTTATTTTATTTTTAGTATTTGTTGTTATAGCGGCAACAGAATAGTCTAGCTATCGTGATTCTTGAAATACAGCCTGATGACAGACAGGCAGCGAAATCTTAGTAATAGGGTCCCGTTTTTACCCTTTGAGTAAGGAACCCTAAAATATTTTTTTTTTTATGTTTGCAATGGACCTGAGTAGACATAATAAACATGATACCACATGGCAAGAATGGTTGCAAATATTTTCTTTTTTTTTTCACAGGGAGGCGAAGATGACATGAACAGACTAAGCAAACACGGGACAGAGGTATCTATATTAATACAACCTTCGGCTTTCGTGAAGAAACTCCGATCTTCACTCAAAGGAAACAAAACCTTATTGGGCTTGAGATAAGACTAAATTTAATTTTTAGCTTTATATGGATATACGCTGTATTGTGATTTATTATTATTAGGAAATTCAAAGGGCTCGGTATTACAGTCAAAAAAAAAATTAAAATGTATATTTTATTTACAGTTAAAAAAAAGAATGTGCACCTAATGTTAGGGTCGCCGCACACGAGCTACAAAAAAGCGCCATCACAAAAATAAGCTAGAAGCGGCTTCTAGTTTCTTTTTGGGGCCCGTGTGCAGCAAACCTTAGTAAAAATTTAAAAATGTCGCGTATATCCATACTAAATCAACCGGTTTTTCTAAACCAATATACCAAACAATTCGGTCATTTTTTTATTGCATAGGTTGTAAAAAACACGATGTCCAATTTTATATCAGAACTCCTCCTTTTGCTATACGCAGTCGGGTAAAATGGTAGCTTATATTTAGAGGCTTTTTTAATGAAACTCGAAAATGTATTTACAATTATTAAAATTAATTTTAAAATGTATAAGGGTCGCAGCATGAATATTGGCGTATTACTTCATTCGCATTATAATTAGACATTCAAACAAACTTTGTTTTGTTGTCCGTTCAAGCGATTTTGACTTTTATTACGTTGGTGGTATGATATATAGCGGCTGCAGTAAATAGTTGGTAGATACAAAGCATTTTATTTCAAATAAACCATTTACAGGCACTTTTGAAAAGTTAAGACGTTGGTCTGTTAGAAAAAAAATATGGTAATTGCACATTCCAAAGCGTAGATCTCTATGGAGAACAATGTGCAAGAAACTCCAAGGACACTCTTTTCCAACTTGTTATATACTAGCGACCCGCCACAGCTTCGCTCGGGTGCTATGGTGGTTTTAAAATATAATATGCATGTATTATATATATATAAACCTTCCTCTTGAATCACTCTATCTATTAAAAAAAACCGCATCAAAATCCGTTGCGTTGTTTTAAAGATCTAAGCATACATAGGGACAGACAGCGGCAAGCGACTTTGTTTTATACTATGTAGTGATTACAAATATCTCGGTTACATGTTTCTTGTCGCTACTATTATGTGAGAACAAAGTAAATAAGATAAAGAGAAAAAAAAATTGTTCTAATTATAAATATTAAAATAAACCACTGGCAGCTAAGAGATGACCAGTCTCAAATGACAGCGCCCGTTCACGAACATGACGCGTATATCAGCACCATTCAGCTCAACCATTTTGAAGGGAACCGAATGGTCCAATACACGTGCCACCATCAGTGAGACATTTGAGTGAGCATGACAACAGGTATTTTACTGTAACGACTTTTTACAAGCCTTTATTTAGTTTCATCTGTACCGATGTTTGTCTATGATCAAATCTTTTAAATTCAATTTGATCCATTCCCGGTTACCGATTGAGCTAAAATTTTGCATGCATGTGTAAATGCAAAAGTATTATGATATGGAGCTGATTGGATGATGGATCCTGAAGGTAGCGATAAGAACTCGGTAGTAAACGACACAACCGTATGGAGTTTGGGCTCGTGTGATTCGTCTTGATGAGTATTTAGGTGGTAGATGGTAACCAGGGTCTGATGATGGAACTGGAAGATGGCCATAGAAACACTGTAATAAGCGCAATAGGAAAACCTTATCGTGTTTGAACTTTTTGGAGTGGTCTTGATGTGTATTAATTGTATAAGTATTTACGGCGCTATAAAAGCTTGCTATGAAAAAAATATTTTCATTGAAAACTTGTTTGCTTTGAATGCCATCCTTATGTCTACGGAATAGAAGTCAAAATCGGTTAAACGGACCGTAAAAAAAGGTTGGTTTAAATGTCTAATCTTATGGCGAATGGAGTTAGGGATTTGTAGGGGGGCTGGCTCTTAACAAGACTGGTTGTTGTGTGAACATATCAGTACTTTGGTATCCATCAAAGAATTTAGAATCGGTAGTACAATAACATGGAATAGGTCAAATTATACTCCGCCCCCCTTCTCTCCTTTTATACGCCAATATGAATGACGCGTATGATTTGCCAACTTTTTACGGCAAGAGGCCTAATTTCGAATGAGAGAGATTAGTCAGGCAGCTAATGAAGTGGAAAATCATCTAACGACTTCTCCTATATAAATAATATTCCTACATTATAATATCTCCTGTGTACTTGGCTTATTTCTACTGAGATTGGCCTTTGTAATCGTATTCGGTTGGGGTGATTATTATACCAACAACAACACAAAACAACACCAACAACAACAACTTTTATACATTTTTACTTAGAAAAAATTCTTAGCTGCCTGCTAATCTCTCAGACTGATACCAGAAAGGGATCAATTTTATTGTATTATAATTATAAATAATAATAATAAAAATAAAACACATAGTTTTTTAGAATATGTCTCGAAAACACACGGTTTTTTAGAATATTTACATTTTACACTTTTAAAATAAGATTTTGATAAAACTGTTTTCTAGTTACTGTTAAACGTTTTACTATTAAACCTTAAACCGCTTTCGTCGGAATAGTCCGACGAGTGATTTCGCGTCCTATTCTCCAGGGTCGTGTATAAGCGACTGGGTACTCCATCTCGTTTGTCTGCTCTTCAATCCCATTAAGTAACGGAAGAGTATTTAGTCGTGGATGTGCGACCTTGGCGGAATAAACGCGAGAGTGGTTGTCTGATATATCCGACTTAGCCGGTAAGAAGGTTGATATTGCTTTGTTTCGTATTTCATCAAAGGTTCGTGTATTTATTTATTGTCATTATTTGTAATCATTTTTTATCCACGTAGGGTAGCCCGTGAAATACAATTTTTTTTTTTAATTTATATAGGGTGACTAGTGAACGATACTTAAACACGGGATTGTAGGCATGATAACAAACAACTCTTACTGTGGGACCAAACCTGAAATCACGAAAAATGTCAGCCAAGTTCAGTACATTTTGACCAGTTAGGCGAACATATTTGACAGGTTTTTTTCGCGATTTCAGGTGTGGTCCCATAGTAAAAGTTTGTTATCATGACTACAATTAAGTGTTTAAGAATCGGTCACTAATTACAAGTCACCCTATATAAACCAGTGCTTGACTGCGATATCACCTAATGGTAAGCAGTGATGCAATCGTTGACGCTGAGGCGCATTAATTTATTAAGAGCCTATTCACTCTAGCCTTGAAGACACTTTAATTATAATAAGACGGGAAGACCGCAGCAGGCAAATTGATCCAGTCTTTCTATGTACGCAGTATAAACGATGAAGCGAAACGCTAGTCCGGACCGTAGAAGTTACAATAACGTAATGGTTTGATATTAGCCGTAAGTAAGGTTGTCCGATGGTAGAAAGGAGATGGCGAAATCAAGTCATACAATTCCCGCGTACACTCTCCAAAATGCATCCTGTAAAATATCAAAAGACTGGCTACCCTACGCTATGTATTATTGTTCTGTAGTTTTTTTTTAGTTGTTATAAAGTGTTCATCTAGGTATACAGGATAGTGTTTACTTTCATTGTCCCAATAAAGTTACAATTTTGCAAAAAAAAATGTAATTTTCGGAAACTTTAAGATACCGCTTTTTGGTTCCTGTTCGGGCGCCGTCGGCTGCTTTCGTTACTCGTCGGGCTGCTGCGCGGGCGACGGGGTGTAGGACAAGCGGGGTCGTGGAAACCGGATGTCTTATAATTTCTTTGGATGTACATTTGTCAGTTTTACAGTCCACTTTTTATTTAATCTGTCCTAGCTCAGAGGACACCGGTGTCCTCTCACATCCACGCCACTATAGGCCTTAATTCCGATGTTTAAAGTCTACTTTTGTATGAACAAGTTGGGTAGTTGTGGATCGAAGTGTTAAATCCAAGTCTAGCTAGATCCTTACATTTGATCCGGCTCGAAGGACCAAAATGTAAGGGTCTAGACTATCCGGGGATAGATTCCTATCCGGGGATATTGTACAGAAAAAGAAAGTATAAGGCGCGCGGGAGTCGTCGATTGTTCTCACTAGTGAAGTTTGATGTATTTCGTGGCCCCGACGAGTGACGAAGGCAGCCGACGGCGCCCGAACAGCAATCAATTTTCATCTTATATTTCGTTTTAAGTATAATTCGTGTATATTATGTAATATAATTATTAAATTTTGAAGACTGCCTAAAGAAAGGCGAAATTGAATAAAAAAAAGCAATCATTATTGTGATATATGTATATATTATTATTAATATTAGATTTTATACATTCTTTTATAGAGGTATTAGCATTTCTGTACAATTAATATGTCTGGACATCAGAATTTAAACATTTATTATTTATAATTCATTGACTATTTTTCAGGGTGAAAATGCTTGATATTTTTTTTTCTATGGCATGCAAGTACCACAAAATAGATAGGTACAGCAGTTAATCTCATGTATGTACTTCACTTTTTATACTTACGCTCGGTGGTCGCGCTAGGGACGCCGTCGGCGCCGCTCTGTCTGAGCGCGCCCGGGAGACAAGATATCTTATTTATTTATACACCCCTATTTTTTAATTAGTGCACAAAAAAATGGGGCTCGATCAGTACCCGTTACTGATCATATTTGTGTAGTCAAAAGTACAAAAAACGAAATCCCAAAATTGTCCACGAAAATTTGTCATTATTGGTAAATTCATAATTGAATCATCATTCATAAGAACTACTACTAGAAAATATTAAGCGCAGTGTTTATCCATTTTTATTGACATTCTTTCATTCATAAACCCGTACAATGTTTCCATAAATTGAGTGAGATTTTGGGATATAAACAAACGCTCATAACTTTGCTGCTTATGAATATTATGCATTGAGACTTTACTTAAATAATAACAAGAGCTTTTTTTTCTAATAAGCCCTTTAAGTATTTGCCATAATTAAAAAAATAGTTGTGTATATGCTTTATTGTACACCAAGATAGGAAAAAAATTCAAATAGAGCCTTAAATTTAAGAATATACAATTGGCGACCTTATCGCATTCTGCGATCTCTTCCAGGCAACCTGGTATGGACAGAGATTGTCTGGACATGAAACGGGGTTGTACTTGGTGCATTAAAAAACAAGTTAAACATTGGTGAAAACACAAAGTACATAACACTAGATAAATACATACATACATACTAAATATATAGGCAAAAAAAAAAACAAAAACAAGTGACAACTACAATTCAAACAGATAAAAATAATTATAAGGACAAGTAATATAAATTGTAAAACAAAGTCATGGTCGCTTTCTCATAGTCCACCGGGGTACTTCCCTGCCTACCTGTTATGCGTTACGTTAAAACCAACCATCAAAATACAAGCAAATACCCACTTACCTCTTTGAAAAAACTGCTAGCTTAAAAAATGATAATTTACGATTTATTGTTGAGTTTTATCAACCGTATCCTGAACAGGTATAATAACTGTTTTTGTTGTTCCATTATTGCTCAAAAAAGCTCACAGACATGTGTCTTAAACGAGTAGCACTCGAGCTCGCACCGGTTTGAGCGCGCGTGAGATATCGTGTCAGTGCGCGGTGTCTAATTGTCCGTTGCTCGAGCGCGCTTTGTATTTGTCTTCTGTATTATCTCTCTTTTATATAATAAATACCGTGATCCTAGGACGCAAAGAGCAATTGAAGTACAATTCTGACACGCTCTTTTGCTCCACATTACGGTCGCCGCACATGGGCTACCAGCCGCTACCAGAAAGCGCCGACACGGCATATTTCCTGTATATTTCATCATCAGTGACGATTTGTAGCGTGTGACGGCCTCCGTCGTAAACCCTGTAGAGTGACTTCATATAAAATGTATGTAAACTATAGGAAATATGCCGTTTGCGACATTTTTCTGGCCAGTGGCCTCACTGAAATAGCCGATGAGTTATGAAATCATATGTATGTTCTAAATCAGATCTGAATTAGAAATCGCAAGTTCCATCCAAGTTACACTTTTTTTTTACCCCCTTTAGTTAGATTGGATCAACGAGTGTTTTCGTGTCCTATTCGCCAGGGTCGTGTGGTTGCGACTAGGTATTATATCTCGTTTAGCTCTTCAATCCCCATAGGTGACAAGAGCTGACGAGGAGTATTTGGTCGTGGATGTGTGACCCTGGCGGAATAAACTCGAGAGTGTTTGTCTGATATATCCAACTGAGCCGGAAAAAGGTTAAAATGTCATCCGTATTTTATGTGGTTCTACAGTAGAAAAATATCCCAAAGGAACATAATATACCCGGGATAAAAATATCCTATGTCCAATTTTAGGCCATGGTCCAAGAAATTTGGCACTGGGTCAAATTTCATCTAAATCCGTTAAAATAAGAAGTTGTGCTTGAAGAAGTTATAACCATATCATTACATACAAAACTTTCGCCGTTATTATGTTAAGAGTGATGTCCCGCTAGAAATGAAATGTTATTATACGTTTTTATAAGAAAAATGTAAAGCGAGTTGCAAACCATGAGCTAAGTTAAATTACTTCAAGCGCAGTTGAAGCAATTTTACATACTTATTCAGAATATGTAATCTAAATCGTACTGTCTATAGACGCGTAGCTTCTTAGAAGCGTATTCATCATTATACTTTTGGTGTACGCCTGCGTGTAGCTTACATACAAAGCTATGAAATTCTGTTAACAAAGCGGCAACGTCGCGATCGCGTCACTACAAGCAGCTGTTGCCACACCGTCGACAGTTTCATAGTTTATAAATGTAACCTTCACGCAGGCGTTCACCGAGCGTATAATAACGAAAACGCGTGTATAGCTACGTCTCCGTGGACAGTAGGGCTTAAGGTGCCATTCGAACCTCAACTGCAAGCAGCTTATACGGCGGCTGCACAAAGGCGGCAGCAGCTGCACTTTTCTATGTAGTTTCTTTTATTCGGCTGCGGCGTGCTGCCGCGAACGCCGCAGCCGATCGAAAACCACTAATGCTGCGGCCGCAAGTCGATGCGCACGTAGTCACGTCACACCAACCTGTTTAGACAAGTCGCGAAATAATCGCTACTCGGAGCCGGTAGCGTGCAGCCAGCTTCGGAATCACTACCGGCTGAGGATGCAGGTTTGGAGGTATGCGGAACAGAGAGTAAAGTCCCACATACCTCCGTTGAAAAGGGAGGATCCTCCGACCAGACGGGTGTTATGTCTGGTGGACTTACTACCCGATAGATGATTTCGAGCTTTTCTATATATTCAAATCGTGTAGAGAACTTTAATTGCGCGATGCAGGATAGTTCCTTTGTGACGACATAGATGTCGCTACACAGGCAACGGCTGCGTCTCATGCGTGTGCTACCTGCGTTCGCAGCCGAGGTTCAAATGGCACCTTAGGCTTATCTGGTTCTCATAGCCACAATATCTGTCAAACAATCTCAGCTCAGTTAAACTAATTTACCTTAGCTCACGGTAAACAACCGCCATTATTTTCATGTCAAATTAAAAGTCCATTTAGTTTTAAGTTATCGACTCCTTGAATTAATTATTATTATTAATACGATCTCTAACGAATCTTATTTAAAAAAAAATCTATTAATTTATTGGAGAAATATTTACTTGATATACTGATTGTCAGTGGTACTGTAACCAGAATATAGCATAATTTGCCTTATAATGTTCCCAATGCTGGGACTCAGGCCTCCTCTCTAAGAGTGGGAATGGGCCGTAATTCACCACGCGGACCTAGTGAGGATTATAGGAAGCAAGGGCTTTACCATGACATGTTGAAATGGTGTCAAACTGAACGTAAACAATCTGAACATGTCTTTTATCTAAAAATTTTTACAATTAGTTATTTACCTAAACTGGTGTTAGGTAATTAACTAAATTTAAACAATCTTTGTATGTGTTTTAAAACATTTTTTTTTTTTAATAATAAGAAATATCAAGATTGTTTACGTTTAGTTAAGTACCTAAACAGATGGAGTATAGCTCCATCCGTTTAACAGTTCAATTTAGGTCGTCAAATGTATCGCGTTAAGAGCTCGTGTTAAGGGCTCAAGTCTGCTATTACAATAGTGTCAGAATCGTCTATCATTGTTTTCATAATGGTTGATTTTGACAAGTTTGGTAATCTACTAATATAATGGCGTCACTATGACTTTCCAACAGTCATTCACTGACACACCATTGAAAGAAATGGTAATCTCGTACATAATGACAAATTAATTTCTGACTTATGGGGTAATCTGGTAAAACTTTGTCAGTTCCTTTGATTCGTTACTTACCATTAGATTTGTCTGAATACGATAGTCATTCTACCACCATTCGTTTATGAGACTAATAACCGACCAATGATCGACCATTATGATTTAGCAGATTAAGAACTTTTACCAAAATGACAATGGGATTGTGTTGGAATGTCAAATTTACAAAAATAGCAGCCTTGGGCCCCAGGTATTACGTTAAAACTTCTAGTAGTACCATTGGCATTGACGTGCAAATTGTATAGAATATATTTTTCTGATATCAAATGTAGCTATATCGGTTTATAATTTGTTTACTGTATTTGTTTTAAGCCCTTTGTTTATAAAAAAAGGCTGCTCATATCAAGTTGTTCATATTATGTTGTGAGAAGCTCATATTATGTTTAGACAGCTTAAGTTTAATTCGGGGTCAAATTACGTCACAGGACTAAACTACTAGCGCCATCTCTGAAATTAATCGTAAACTAAATTAAATACGGAAGCCCTGTCAAGCTTTTTGATAATGTGCATTAAATTGCTTTTTAATTTACTTTGATATAGATTTTCTTACCGACTACCCCTTAAAGGCATAGGTGATGCCTTTAACATGTGACGTAATTTATAGAGGATCCCTCACTATCATCAAACATAATTTTTTAAATGTTATTATTATTATTATTTTTCTTTTGTACACTACACTAACGCAGTGTCCTAAGTTAGTGAATAATGTGAAGCGATGCGACAGTTTTACGCTGGCTTACGTGACGTGGGTACGGTGTGGTGACGAGCGAAGCGAAGCGGGCCCATACAATTATTGCTTCAATATTTTCGCGCAAACTCATGCGGTGCAGTAGCTTGTTTTATATATATAAGTGACGGCTGAAGCGGCGATTTCGAACGCACTTAGAAACTTAGAAAATATCCGCCACATTGCGTTGATTCGATTAAACCGCATCGCAACCGCATTCGCGTATTACTAACATAGGACACCGCGTTAGATTTTGTATGAAGGAACGTAAGAAATCATTTACCTATATTATTTGTGATCTTTACTATGTTATATACAGCGTACACATATCTTATTATTGTGATAGACTTAGCTATTGAAAGTCTAATAATACATTTTATAAACGACTGTTTTGAGTTTTATTTGTTCCTATAGAATTTTATGTCTTGTGAAAAAAGACCTGGGCCCTCACCATGACGTGACTGAGCCCAAGTCGTTTACGGCCTCACTGTTTCACTCTCTGCAAGGAGTTGTCAGCAAACTGTAGGGGCCCAGTAGGCTTCGGCCCTACTGGGGCCCTGGATCGAAGGCCATGAATGGAACAGGGTAAGTTTTAATCAGTAGGAGTCTGACACTATCTCCCGCCCCACTCAAGGGCGGGATTTGTCATTTGATGATTTTACCTACATTTAAAAAACAAACTACGTGATAAAATGTTAGGGGTGCGCGCGAGAAAAAGGAAAGGAGCTATACCCGGTACCCTTTATTTATTATTTTATTTAACACAGCTTGGAGGACTTATAGCTTATAAAAAAAAAACTTATTAAAAAGAAAAACAACAATAGACGACATTTAGCCAATTACAAGTCCTCACGTGTAATGGCAGAATTAAAATTGAGAAGTGAGCATAAACAGACTTTAACAGAATAAACTTATTAAAAGGTTACAATTAAATACACAACATCAAAATTCAATAGTTAAAAACATATTACAGAAAGATAGGGAAGCAATTAGGTTACTTAAAAATCTGAGGCCTATACGTCTTCTGGCTGATGTCACACCTAGCTGAAAAGCTTGGAGGTTGTACTTGAGTCAATTTCCTGAATTTCTCCTGTCCTGTTAAAGATGCCTGAAAGGTAATACATGAATCGAGAGGCACATTGGTGCAACTTACGATCAGTAAAACTTTTATGTACTCCGAGCGTAATATAACCGAGGGCCCCGCTGGATAGACAAGGCGCTTAATCGTATTTTCTATCAAAATGGTTGAGGTACATTGGATTTTATAAGAAAATCCGTGAGGTACATTGAACAAACAACGGCAATACAAGACAAGCATTGCCACTATTTTTGTCGCTTTAACTCGAAGGACCCCGCCGGATAGAAATACATAAATTTCCGCTACATGCGAGAGAGTAAATCTAACACAGTTCTACACATGAATGAGTGCCCGTGTAACCTGTTAAGTAAACAGGTCACAAAGTCCAAAGACCAAAGCCGCGTTAATCAGGCGCACGCGCAGGCAGCCGTCGCGTGACGTATTGCGTGTGCGGCGGACCCCGTTGCGGAAACCGGATTATTAACTGCGCTGTGTCACCCAGTTAAAGTTAAACGGTGTGCACGTTGCGATGGAGACATGCATTACTGGACTAAGAACTCACGAAGCGGTTTTCGGCTCGCTCCCCGCGGTAGAGGAAACAGCTATTATATATATAGGTTACGCAGCCGTCGCGGTTGCGATTTTCGACCGCAAGCCTGGCGGCTGATTATCGCCAGCCACTGCGCGGTCGCCCGCCAACCAACCGCAGAGCGTAAGGGCGCAAGCCTCTAGAAGTTGCACGTCGGTGCAGTGGGAGCCACGGCTACCGCGGCTGTAAATCGCGTCGTGAAATGTGCTTTAATTTTTTACATTTATATCTGCATTCTACAGAAACCGCAGGCCCGCATTCGTGGCGGCCCTGGGTGAAAACCGCGACGGGTAACCACGCGGCGAGCAAGGACGGAGTATTTTATACGGAACCGCGCGTGTGCCCGCCTAACGAAGTTAGGGTCATGACCAGCGTTGCCAGACGTCCCGATTTTCGCGGGACGTCCCGATTTTTTAAATCAAAATTAAATGTCCCGCGCGGGACAGGCTTAGTCCCGCTTTTCGGGGATAACTCGACTGTGCGTGCAGCGTGACAGGGTGACACAGTCAATGTGAACTGGTCGCCTGCCAATAGAGTAAATCTGATTAAAAATAGTTTTCTATGACTATTTTTGCTATATATTGTAACTTACACGTAATTTAAATATTCAAAAAAAAAAAATTAAATGTACTGATTACGTATACGTTTTTTTTTATTATGTCCCGCTTTCGACGAAAGAATCCTGCTTTTTTTACTAAGAAAATTTCAAAATCCCGACTTGGCATAGAAAAAATCTGGCAACGCTGGTCATGACCTAGCGGTCGACACCCTTCTTTCGGTATTTTCATAGAAGCAATCAACAGGTTCAGAAACTTGACACTTGATTTTGGAAAATCCTTTGTGCTTGCCTTCATCATAAAAGGAAACCTTTAACTCAAGACTTCACACTAGTCCCAGTAGTTTTGGCTGTGCTTTGATATCTCAGTCAGTCAGTTTCTCCTTTTATAAAGGATATCTATAGATTACGAACAACGGAAAAAATGCAATAAACTTGTATGCCACGCAGAGGGAAAGCGCCATCGAGGCTGGACTAGAATGAGGTGGCCAGAAGATCTGGACGCGTCCCCACAGGACTGGTTCGATACGACGCGAGAGAAAAATGCCTGGAAGAACTTCGGCCAGTAGAGGGACAGTATGATAATAATACGTTTTTTAGGAAATATTTAAAAATTATAAAAGATATGTATAAAGACTTAATAAAGGAGATAATAATAATAATAATATAGCCTTTATTCCTTAATTTTGTTACATTATTTTAAAAAGATAAACTAAATAATAAAATAACTAGACTGGTATATTAGTTCCGGTTGGTTAAGGTCCCTTTCGGGTATAGGCCTCCTCCAAAGTTTTCCAGTTTGATCAGAGGGACAGTATAATAGCTAATAAATAAAAACATGTACTTACCCATATATTCGTCTGAGCTTAGCACATCAGGCTTGTAATATATAATTCGCGGCTTCCACCAAATTGCGACAACGCATTTGACTGCAATAAATATTTTCATAGTTATTCTATCTCTTTTAAGCGAACCTCTATTAAAGTAAGCTGTTAATTGCACAGGCAAGCACTATTCTACTGTTCAGAAATCCATTTCAATCAACCCAGCACACACACACGAAATGAGAAATGGACCCTTTCTTTCACCATTGAACTCTATAGTAACGTCTGTAACTGTTTGAGCGAGAATTAATATACGTTTTTTTCTCTACCAATACCAACACCTAGATACGTACCCCGACATATATGTTAGGTTATTTGGGTTAATTTTTCTTGTATGTAAATATACGTCCGTATCTGCCCTGCATGCACTTGAGCTTTCCCGCTCTTTCTTTATGAAAAATTGCCGCGTTTTTTCATGTTGACAAGTACAACATAAGACCATAGACTGAAATTTTTAGATCGGACACTCACATTTTCAGCCATAAGGCATAAGATTGGTTAGCGGCATAAGATTGGTTAAGATATGAATTCCTCTAATAGTTTAATTAAATAGTATTTAGATAATTAAACTAACTTATGTAATAAATAAATCTTTAATTTAAACAAGTAACTAACTTGTTTGTCAATAAAAACGTTATTAATTTGATGTTTCTATTCCAAATTCAACCAAAGACATCGAAAGAAGAATGTAGTTTTGTTTTTCCAATTTGGCGAACGGACGCGGAAGCTGGAAAAAATAAATAAATAACAAATGACAGACGACAATTCTCTGAATCTGAAATTAATCGATCGATTTTACTTTGTTGCACCACTACCTGCAATTTACATGTCGATGTCGGAAACCTAAGATAATTTAAAACAGTGAAAACATAAGTTGCGCAAGTGTTCTGTTGCTTTGTTCAGGTAAATTTCGGAAATAATTTGTATCTATTAACATTTAAATTATTCTCTATAATTTTGTTTTGCTATTATTTCTTCAATAAGCAAAATAAAATCACGTTATTTATTTACGCAGAAGATTAAGAACTATTCGCATAAGATTCCAATTAGAGTTCAAATTAATTCCATAATTAAATGCTTTAACTGTAAATAAAAAAAAAACAAAGCAGTGTAGATATTTACCGAGATTTAAAAATCAATATTACAGGCAAGTAAACAAGATGGATGAGCGTAGAAGTAATCGTCGCGAAAATACAAGCAATCGGACCCGACATTTTGACCAATTCGCGATTTCCATGGGTATACCCACTGAATATGGAGTTTCACTATTTGCTGTTTGCAAAGATCCTGAACCTGACGAATTAGTTAGCGATAACGATGAAATAGCTGAAGAAAAAAAGAAAACTGTAAGTACCTACTAATTTCAAAAATTGTATACATCTAAAGGTGCTCCCTCACCGGGAGCATTCGCGTGTAATGTAAAGTTACAGATTTGAGCATTACATCAGTGAAGGAGGAGAACCGAGCATTACAATGCGCACCAATATCTTGATACAACTTGTAACATCAATGCATCAATAAATTATATGAAATGCTCAAAGTTGAATCTATATGTTACATTACACGCAAATGCTCGTTAGTCAGGGAGGTATTATTGTAATGTAATGCTCAAAGTCGAATCTATAATGTTACAATACACGTGAATGCTCCCGGTGAGGGAGCAACTTTAGACAATTTTTATTTTTATTAATTTTTAAGGACCCTTTGAATACCGTAATTACAGACACAATAGAAAGGCAATAGGTGTGCGGGCACCGGTGTCTGCTTAGGGCTTTAGTAAAGGGCCAGACCAAGTTGCAAACCACTGTCCCAACGAACATGACCTTGCTAGTTTCAATCCATGTAGATAGCAGTTGTAAACCATGACCTTCAACGCCCTTGGTTTGGAGGCACATTTTCCCCACTGCAGTGAGTGATGGTGTGTGATTTATATCCATGTAGCCGTAACACAAACCAAGCTCTAGCACTAGATTGCAACCGTCTCCAAGCAGACACCGGTTGTCTTTCTATTGGGTCTCTAATTACGGTATTCAAAAGGTTAAATTATCATAATCTAAACCTTCTAGTGCATAGTGTTTGAATTATTGTGTTCATTAACAATTTCATGGTAAATTTCTTGTGAACAAACTACCTGCATATCTTTTGTCAAAAAAAGTTGTCAGCAAACCGTAGGGGCCCAGTAGGGTCGAGGTATGAAAATACATACCAGGGCCCTGGATCCAAGGCAGGGAAGGAACAGGGTTAGTCAGTAAGAGTCTGACACTATTTCCCGCTCTGCCCAAGGGCAGGATTTGTCATTGGATGATTTTATCTACCAAAAAAAAAAAATGGCTCCTCAAGGAAAGTCAGCAGTGCCTTACTGACTAATTTGCAGAGGGTACTTGGGCTGACAAAAAGTACTTTGCCCTGTATCCAGAGACCACTTGGCAGCTTAGAAGCAGATGAGATGCCGTCTGGTCCTCCATTCATTGTTGTATAATTAACTAGCGAGCCGCCCAAGCGTTGCACAGGTTTAATGGTGATATTAAATATATTATGCATGTATTATACTTATTAACCTTCCTTGTGAATCATTTCATCTATTAAAAAAACCGCATCAAAATCCATTGCGAAGTTTTAAAGATCTAAGTATACACAGGGACAGACAGCGTGAAGCGACTTTGTTTTATACTATGTAGTGATATGGATACTTATCAAATATTATTTTTTTAACTTCCTTGTGCCCGCGACTTCGTCTGCGCAGACTTATAAAGTGAAATACTACAGTAGTAGCGATTGGTCACAATTTCAATAAACATTTTTTATTTTTTTGTAAAAAACTTTTTTCAAAAAGATTTTAGTGACAAGACCGCCCATTGTTGCAGCCTTGCGCAAGTTAAAAAAAAACGAAATGTTTGTTGTGCAAAAATTTTTGCAAATATCTTCTAATACACGTTTCAGTATACTTGTGCAAGTGTTAACTTGCGCAAGTATACTGTAACATGTGTGGCCACCATAATAATTTTAAGCTCCTACCGTAGTCTTTTATGGTATTAAAGAATATATCTCTATTTATCTTCTAAACCCATTCCGTTGTAGGCTGGTGAGGAATGCTTGATAAATTTACAGACTTTTCTATCTATCTTCTTCTGAGTATGGTTTCCGCACTCAGTCCTCTACGGACCATTGTATGTGGGCCATAGCGGCCGACTTTTACAGACTTTTCATTAACATTATTGTTTATTGTACACTGCATAAAAAACAAAGGTCATGTCCATACCAAAAGTGTAGGAAGGGTAGTACCGGGAGGGTACCTATTCAATCAGTTTCCCCTTTGCAATCCAGGGTGGCTCGGTAACTCTTGAACAATTCCACAATAATATACTGATAGTGTTGTCTATTAAAACACCATATTTTAGTAAAAAAACTTTATTATATTAAGTAGCAAATTGATTTATATAATGTTTTTAATCTATTTGTAATTTTATTTTTGTTAGCTTAGTTGTTTAAATTATTTTTGTGCATGCTATGGTCTCCTATATGTGAAATTAGTAGTTCCGGTATCTTGTTGGTGTACTCCAACAAGATACTGGAACTACTAATTTTAAAATAGTTGAATATTGTGTACATCTTTTGTGTTGCCATCCTAAATAAATAAATAACAATTCAAAAGTCAGCTGAAAAAAGTCTCCTACCCACTACATAGTTAAACTTAGCTACCTATACCACACAATAAAAATTAAGTCTTAGGTAAATACATATTTATAAAAAACAAAATTAAAAGATCTGTTAGTAATATTGCACTAACATTTTTTTACTAAATGCATATGAAAAGTATATTCAATACCTATAACAAAAATATGTTTTTTTTTAAATTTGTCTTTCTATATGTTTGTTCTGGTATATCTCGGTAATGGCTGTAATGATTTTGACGAGATTTTCACTGATGTTACAAAGACTAACTTAAGTTACTTTTGTTTAAAAAAAGAGATAGGATTTTTACAAAAAAATAAATAGTATTTATTGTAATTGTGACCAAACGCTACTACTGTAGTGTTTTACTTTACAAGTCTGCTGCAGACGAAGTCGCGGGCACAAGGAAGTTATAAAAATAATATTTGATAAGTATCCATATATCTACATAGTATAAAACAAAGTCGCTTCCTGCTGTCTATCCCTATGTATGCTTAGATCTTTAAAACTACGCAACGGATTTGGAAGCGGTTTTTTTTAATAGATAGAGTGACAAGGAAGGTTTAAATGTATAATACATGTATAATATATTTCATATCACCGTTACACCCATGCAACGCTTGGGCGGGTCCCTAGTTAATTATACAACAATGCATGGAGGAGGACAAGATGGCAGCTCATCTGCTTGTAAGCTGCCCAGTGGTCTCTGGATACAGGGCAAAGTACTTTGTCAGCTCAAGCACCCTCTGCAAAGTGAGTCTTTCCTTGAGGAGCCATGGTGGATTGAAACACATTTGTCCTACTGTAAGGATGGGTGTTTAAAATACGCGCTTTAGACGTAAAGTTGCGGACATAATCAATAATATAATCAACGCTCAGTTGTAACAACTGAGTCTGGGAATGCACAAGGCTTCCTATTGTGACTGTGTTAGTGCTCTATTACGCAGACGCGGCGAGTTGCGCGGTGCGTCGGGCGGTCCGTCGTATATTGGCATATATTTGTGTTTGTGCGAGCGATGACGCGGCCCGCTGCTGCAATGTACGACGAAACTCCCAGCGCGCCGCGTCTTCGTAAACACGGCCTTAGGCAAGCACTACTTAATACTTAGGGGCCATTCAAGTATTTCGTAAGCACTATAGGGGGGTGGGGGGGTCTTTGCTTTGCTTATTTTTGATGACGATTTCGTTTCGGGGGGACGGGGGTGTCTGGATGGTGATTAAATCGGCAGTATATTTTGTTACTTTTTTAAATTAACGATATTCAAAATTACATGGAAGCAACGGACAGTCAACCTCTATTTCCGTATTTCTAAAATTATAACCGCTCCTCAATAACGAAACCAGAGCAAATTGAAAAACACATGTACCAATGTCTACGTAAGCATGAGTGGGTGGAGTTGAGCGTTGCTTACTTTTGCTGTCAAGGGGAAAGAATACGTACGCAGGTTAAAAAAAATCTGCGTACGTATTACTTGAATGGCCCCTTTGTGTTAACCATGTTTTATAATAATAATATTGCAAATTGGCTGCGGCCCCTCGTATACCATAACATCAAATACCCCAGGGTTCTGTGGACTGTGATATACTAACTATTAAAAAATAGTAATGAGTGTTTCTTTTCCACCACAAAGTACCTATGTTACTTTATACAACGTTAAATTTTGGTCGTTTTAATCCCGCGGAGGGTCGATTCGGTACATGAAATACTATCGATTTCTAAAAAGATAATGAAAAAATAAAGTATTTTTTTAAACTCGAATTAATTTACGCATCTACGAAATTAATTTCTTTAAGTAAACGTCAGCTGAGCGAGGCCAATGAACTGTAGGTAGTTAGTAAGCAACGACCGACAACTGACGACGGTCATTGACTCGTTTACTTAAAGAAATTAATTTCGTTTATGCATAAATTAATTCGAGTTTTTGAAAAAGTACTTTATTTTTTATTTTTTTCTTTACAAATCGATAGTATTTCATGTACCGAATCGACCCTCCGCGGGATTAAAACGACTAAAATTTAACGGTGTATTAGTGTTAAAAGATTCTTGTTGTTTCAGTTTTGCCGGATTTGTCTCTGCAGTGACAAAAAACTGTACGCCATACCACGGCAGAATCGGATGACTTTCAAGAATGTACTCAACAGAGAAAATGTGAGTTTTAGTACATAAAGAAATATATTTCGGTTGCAGATTTGTTTTTTATTTCAGATATAAGAATAAAATAATATATTATTTACAATTTAATTAATTATTGATAGATAATAGAAAAAAAAAAACAAATTCTAAATATAGATAACGAAATAAACCACTGGCAGCTAAGAGTTTCAACTGAGAGCGCCCGTTCACATGACGCGAATGTCAAACAACAGCGTCCATCAATCAGTGAGACATTTAAGTGAGCAAGACAAACTCAATTCCCATGCTCATTAATGTCAAACAAGTCCAATAGTAACCTAAAACCATAAATAAATTTGGATTAGGCGCACAATGCCACATTCGCAAAATGTCTTTTCTCAATATTCCAGATTAGCAAAATGACACCTTCGCAAAATGTCTTTTCTCAAAATGCCACACTAGCAAAATGCCATATTAATAATATGATACGTTCTTAAAACGACACATTAAAAAGATACCGTGCCCGAAATGACATTTTAGACATTATGCGAAAATGGTAACTTGCGAAAATTACATTTTGGACTTTATGCGAAAATGGCATTTTGCGAAAATTATATTATGCTAATGTGGTATTTTGATCACATAACATTTTGCGTGACAGTTTGCGAAGTCCCATAGCTCAATATTTAATGTATTTTATTTTATTCTGCAGGAAGGAGACGACCCGATACCCCAACGTATATGCTTTGAGTGTAACGCCAGAATGACATCATGTACCACATTTATGAGCCGAGCTCAACAAACCAACTCCTTGCTGTATGCCATCATACGCCCATTCGCAAATGTGAGTGAGCCACCAAACGGACCAGGTACTACAAAACTTCTTGGTACAATAACCGGCAAATATCTTGAACATGAATGTAATAATGTGGTCAGTGGCCCTGGCTGCTATGCTAAAGGTCGTGACACCACCCAGGACAAAATGTTTGTGTGATGAGCATGATCATTTGTTCGGTGTCTGGGTGTAATTCATTTATAAGTATGTATTTAAAAATCTATATAGGGTGACTGGTATTTAGTGACCGATAGTTACAACACGTGATTGTAGTCATAATAACAAACAACTTTTACTACGGGACCAAACCTGAAATCACGCACAAAATCTGCAAGTTCAGTACATTTTGACCAGTTAGGCAAATATTTCTTTTTTGCGATTTCAGGTTTGGTTCCATAATAAAAGTTATTTGTTATGATGACCACAAGTGTAGACATCCGCTTACAAAGGATTTTAAGAAACTCCACCCTAAGTAGGGTAAACCGAATTTCACGCGGGCGAAGCCGTTAGCAGGAGCTAGTATATGTGCTCGGCCACAATGGGAGCGCGGTGCGGGCAGCGGCGCGGGCGCGGGAGCGGGCGCGTTTTGCTTGACCACACTGGCAGCGCGGCGCGGGAGCGGCGCGGGTGATAGTCCGTCCAGTCATGCCTACTTTTTTGTACACTTTTATAAGTTGTACAATACTATAGTACATTATTTTGATCTATCTCGTAGGGTATGCAATGTAAGCGCAAAAAATGTGTTTATTAACGACATCACATTAGAATCCTCTAAAATTATAATATATCAGTGTTTCTCTACTTTATTATGCATGTATTATACCTTCCTCTTTAATCACTCGTATCTATAAAAAAAAACCGTATCAAAATCCGTTATAACCAGAGGTCGGAGTAGGTGGATTGATTTAAGGTCGTTGACGTCAAACGTAGCGTATACCGGAACTTCATATTTATTGTGATATTTGTTCCGGAATTTTGAAATTAGCACGAATTTGTGTTTAAGGTGAAAAACGTATTAATAATATCAATCTACGCTGCCAGTGTTAGCTAATGGTGAAAGAAATCAGTATTTTATTTTATAGAAAAATACCTTGGAATAGTTACACCGTATTTTGTCCCTTACTGTTGAATTAGAAATGACGCTTGACAGTATGACGATTTATTTTATTTTAGTCCATAATTCCAATCCAGGAACTTTTTTCGGTACTTCCCGCACATTATGGATAAAATGGCATGTTCATATTATAATATCTTGACGCAAGTATATAAAATCAATCTACCTACTCCGACCTCTGGTTATAACAAGGCGTGAGTTGCCCGCTTCCCGCGCCCGCGTGCCCACTGCGAAGGAAGTTCTTGTGTTAGAGATTCCCGCGCCGCGCCCGCCCCGCACCCGCGCTGCCACTGCGGCCGAGCACTATGTATAATGTGTTTACTCATAGCACAAGCTCTGCTTAGTTTGGGACTAGATGGCGTTGTGTGAATGTTGTGGAATATAAAAAAAGTACTCTATATTCCATTCATATTAAGTAGAAATTATAATAATATCTTGCGAATTATATTTTCTATTATGCATTATTTATTTTTTTATATAAATATTGACACTTCCAGAGCGGCTAAAAACTATGTAACTACTTAATTCATTTTTGAACTTCTATTTTACAAGACCTATGTACATAAAAACTAAACTAAGAATGTATGCTAGACCTAACTATGTACAAATATAATACAAACCACCAAATACACTCAGGCGTCGAAGTATTCCTCCACATCGCTGTCATCCGGAAACGTACCCAAAAGACTGGCAGCATTGCCACGTTGAATGGCAATGCTGATTCTTTGGGCAAAGAATGAGCCAGCCCTCGGGTCACGCAAAGTGTCGATCAAGCGATGTGAAATTTCCTTGAAAAGGATACGCGCACTCAGGCCCCATGATCCAAGCGTTTTCTATTATTATCCTTCTACCATAAGTTTGTTTGTAAGTTTGACTGCCCTCTGGTGTGAATCCATACCCAAGGACTAAGTCGCTTTTACTTATTTATTACTAACATACTATTTTAAGATCATACTAACAATTTTCTTGTAATTAACGGACCAATGAGATGTTTGATTAAAAAAAAAACTATGCTCTGCGATTTGCTCTGCTGCGTTGGTTTACTCGCACAGCTGGGCGTGAGGGCCTGAATTCACATCCGAAGGAAAAGAAACTTACCGACAAAGCTCGGAAAATTGCCAAACACAAGTGGCAATGGGCAGGGTACATTGCTCGCAGAACAGATGGTCGAAGGGTACGAAAGGTTCTGGAGTGACTATAGCGTACTCGAAGATGCAGCATTTACGCAGCGTCTTACAAGGTGGACCGATGACCTGGTGAGGGCCGCCGGAATCCATCGTTCTCGCTATCGAGAAAAAGCCGCTAATGTTCCCACTACTGGGAATTAGTCTCCAACATTCCTTCTAGTTCTACTACAAAATAGCCTCTATATATGTAAAAGCGAAATACCGCTTATAACACCTACAAACTGAAAAATTTGCAAGTAGAAATTAGCGAATTTTAGTAGGCATCGACAAGGGGCTAAGAGGCTACGACAGCTGTTGGAAGGGCGAAGCCACTGGCAAAAGCTAGTAATAAATTAAAGTTCTCCATCGATACGACTACATGCACACTATTAAAGTTAAACTACTGACATTGCGCAAGTAATAATCCGGTTTCCTCGACGGGGACCGCTGCACACGACACACGCGACGGGTGCCCGCGCGTGCGGCCTCTTTCCGCAGCGTTGGCCCTTAGAAATAGCCTCCAATGTTCCCACTACTGGGAATTAGCCTCCAACATTCCCACTACTAGGAAATAGCCTCTAATGTTCCCGCTACTGGGCAATAGTGCTACCTTTATCCTGCTAGCTTTTTTAAATGAAATTGTTAATCCTTCTTCATTTTGGTATACCGCAGACTACCCCCTTTTTATTCTATTTTAACATTCTTACAGTCTTACACCCCAAGGTTGTCTGGTAGATATCGCTGTTAGCGTTAAGACCGCGATTGTACCCATAGATTTAAGTTTGTTTAAAAGTTTTTGTTACTATTTCGGTGCACAATAAAGTTTATTCTATTCTATTGTTATTGTTTATTTCCAGGGATACCCCGATATATCGCACATAGACCGCGTCGCACTCCAGGTCGCGTCCACTCTCCAGACGAAAATATTCGAAGCGGACCACGCCGACTATCATTATGTCTTTTGCCACCGAACTCAAGAATCCCATAAAACTGTTCCCGAGCTCCACACACAAATACACGCAGTCGACTTACCTAGTTTAGATTTAGAAGATAACGACACACTTTTATTTAATGGCTTAGATTCTAGTGACGATATTTCAGAAGAAGATATAAAAAATAAAATTAATATTAAGAAGAAACTCGAACAATGCGAGCCGGAGAATGAATCTTGTGATAGAAACACATACATAAGTAATTACTCTAGCAATGATAATGTTCAACGAAAACTAAAAAGAAATGATATTAAAAAAGTCAAAAAGAAAAATAAAATAGCGAAAAATGTGGATAAACGTTGCAAGCCGGCTAGTGAAGTGTTACATAATGATATTTTTAATATAAAAGACTTGAATCATGAAGAACAAATTTATGAGATAAATAAAAGACAGTTTTCTAGTAATTATAAGAATTCAGTGTTTAAGTGTAGTGATTGCTTTAAAGGGTTTGTAGATGAAAATGCTTTTAAAGAACATATCACAAGGCATACTGATGTAAGTACCATAATTATATCTTTTTATATATAGGGTGACTGGCAATAGTAACCGACACTTAAACACATGATTGTAGTCTTTATAACAAACAACTTTTGGTTGCGCCAATTTGCTATGATCCGCGACTTTGTTTTTTGTAATTTATTTTTTTGGCCTAGCAATCCTATCCCTACCGTTTCCGCTTCCCGCACGACCTCTAGAGAAATGATTTGACATTTGACGTGTGTGCATCGATTGTGAATGTGACCGCACCGCTAACCGCGCCCGCTCGAAATTACAAGAAAATTGACTATTTTCGTGATCCAATCATTCAGAGACTCAACAATAGTGCAGTGTTAGTGCAATACAGGACTTGGCAGTGGTTAAATGTACGAAGTCGAGGTCCGCCGGCGGCGCCATGTGGAACTTTCGAGGTTAAAAGGTCAGTGTTCCTTCTAATACATTTATCCCATTAATAAACGCTAGACGCAGTACCTGCATATTGTTAACAAACCTTAGATCGCTTTTCAAACCTACAGTCCACAGAAAATTCGCGCAACCATTACTTTTTGGTCCTTCGAGCCGGATCGTGAATCATTTTCTTGTAATTTCGCAATATAGTATTTGTTCCATAGGGAATAAACGCAACGCGCCTGTTTACCTAGATATAATAGTAGAAAACCCGCATCTAGGCATTTAGGCAACTATACGTTATTTCGCTCGTATAGTTAAAGAGTCATTGATAATTACGGTACCTACGCCGTCAACCGCACCGCATAATTATAGTTAGCTACGTAAATATCAGCGTAGATATAAATCGATCGCATTCTTTTTCTTGACAAAATTCATTCGGAAGTCCTACAAATTGCATGTAGGTAGACGCATTTCAAAAATACCCGTTCATTGTTGAGTGAATATTTGTAGGAAACGGATAAACCATAGATTATATACGCATATGAATATTGATTCAGGTTGTTCCGTTCGTTCGCCGTTCACTTTGTTGTTTACAATATTACCATATTGTTATCTGATAATTATCGCTTACTTAATAATTCGTTAAGTGTTTGTTTGAGTGTATAGTGTGAATATATCAAAACAAGATGTCTCTTAAGGGAACCAAGGTTAGTACTGATTTAAAGGTTCAGTTAAAGCTTTTATACGCTAAAAGGGACTCACAGTTTTCACGTGTTCAATCGATTTGTGATAAATCTTTGCAAACCTCGGATCTGGCGATTAGAGATGCTTTCTTGTGTTCGTTGGAAACTTTAGATAGTTTGCGCGCGGATTTTGAATCTACAATTAATAATATAAACATTTTAGAGTTGGAGTTAAATCCTGATTACTGTGTGAGTTATCAGGCATTGTCGTCCTTTGATGACTTGTATTGTCGTATCAAACGTATTGCTAGGAGTTTAGAGACTCCCCCCCCCCGCGAGTGGTTTATCCAACCCTCCTCGCGAACGCCCACGATTGCCGCCAATTCAAATACCTGAATTTGATGGTGACATTCGAAATTGGAATTTATTTATAGATAGTTTCGAAAATATAATACATAGGAACACATCGCTGACAGATCACGAGAGATTGCATTATCTCGTAGAAAAATTGACCGGTAAGGCAAAGGCTGTCTGTGCTGGAATTACGTTTAGCGCTGAAAATTACAATTTGGTTTTGAACACTTTAAAAACAAAATACGAAGATAAGCGATTAGTAGCCACCGCATATTTAGATCAATTATTCGATTTGAAAAGTTTTTCCGTTTGTAACGATCATAATTTAGAGAAGTTTTTAAATATTTTCGCATCATCTGTTCGTGCAGTAAAGAACCTAAAGGTCGATGACCTCTGTGACTTTTTGTTTTTGTATATCGGTTTAAATAAATTAGATCCTGAAACTGTTCGTCTGTTTGAAACGACTCAGCGCGGCAAAGAAATACCTAAGTTCGAAGATTTAGAATCTTTTATTCGCGATCATATTAAGGTATTGCAGCGCACGTCGGCACGTCATGAAGTCACGAATAGGACAGGTTCCGATCGCCGTATAGACGCGTCATCGAAGTCAGTCAAGACTGCACATACGCTAGTTAATACCGCCTCAACACCTGACTGTTCTCTGTGTAAGGGTAGCCATGCACAGCTGTACAAGTGTTCGGGATTTCAGAGATTATCGCCTAGTGATCGTTACAAGTTTGTCCGCACTAATAATTTGTGTTTTAATTGTCTAAGTGACAAACATCTGGTTACGTCATGTAACAGTGGTGTTAGCTGTCGTAAATGTCTAGCTAGACATCATACCTTCTTACATTTTGAGAGTAGTAAGCTGCCATCGCAGCAGCAGCCTGCGCAGACGCGCGACGCTTGTGACGCGCGGCCTGCTGCAAGTGCAAACGACGTAACATTGTGTTCGCTTTCCGCCGCTGGTGCTCAAATCACTACCGTTTTACTTGCGACCGCGCAAGTTGTCATTGTAGATGCCTTTGGCAAACCGCACACCGTTCGAGCGCTACTAGATGGCGCTTCCCAGAGTAATTTTATTACTCGGGATTGTTGTCAACGCCTTGGTTTTAGTTTTAATAATTGGTCATCCCGCTCAGAAGTGAAAGGTTTTGGAGGTTTAAAGGCAACCATTCACGGTTCTATTAAAATAATATTTAGTTCACGTTTTAATCGTAATATTTCGTTTGAAATGGATTCGCTAGTCGCAGATAAGATTACGGAACGGTTGCCCACGGTACCGGTTGACACGTCCATGCTGACGGAGTTTAAGAACTTGCAGTTAGCCGACGGAAATTACGCTTTCCCTGGAGATATCGATCTATTGATCGGTGCTTCGATTCTCCCGCATCTCCAGTTATCACGTAAAATTCAAGGTCTTCCGATGTACCCCGCTCCGCACGCACTGGAAACAGTTCTCGGGTTTGTTATAGTTGGTTCCGCACCCGCTTGTTTAGTTAGTTACTCGACTGTGTCGCACTGTTGCACCGTCGAGCCGCCGCTTGAGTCTACCATCCGCAAGTTCTGGGAGATTGAAGAGGTCAATGTCCCGCCTATTCTCAGCCCTGAGGATCAGGTCACTGAGGAGATTTATACCCGCACGACTACTCGTGATAAAGATGGTCGTTATGTTGTCGCGCTCCCTTTCAAGGGTGATATTTTTTCGCTCGGTGGCTCCCGTGCCTCCGCAGAGGAAAATATATTCCATGTCGCTGGAACAGAAAACCCAGCTGATTGTCTCTCACGTGGTTTGCTTCCCGCGCAAATTTTAAATCATCCGCTTTGGTTTTGTGGCCCTCCCGGGCTGCATACCACTCCTAACGAGTGGCCAAATGCTCCGTTTAACCCCGCTACTGTTTCAGAACCACCCGAGGAGAAGAAACATACGCTTGTAGTATCAGTTCCGCGTGAAGAGTCAGTTGTTTTGTTGTTGTCTAATCGAGTCTCGTCTTGGTCGAGACTATTACGCTGTGTAGTTTACGTCCTAAGATTTTTGAGATTATTACCATCGCGTGGTTCTATAATCGCAGCTGATTTGGATAGAGCTGAATCAGTTGTACTTCGAGAGTTGCAGAAATTTTATTTTTCAATAGAATTTCGTAGTTTAGAATCACAAAAACCTTGTAGTCCCGCACTTCAACATTTGAAACCATTTTTGCAAGACGGACTCATTCGTGTCGGTGGCCGTCTGCGAAATGCTAAGTTAGAGTTTGAACAAATGCATCCAGTAGTTCTACCACGCAGGGATCACGTTTTGGATTTGTTGGTGGACTATCACCATAAGGTGAATTGTCACGCTGGTCCCGATTTATTAATGTCCATTCTTCGACAGAAGTACTGGATACTTTCCGCTCGCAATTTGATACGCGCTAGAGTGCACAGATGTGTGCCCTGCTTTAAGCTCCGCCCGCGTTTCAACGCGCCGGAAATGGCCGACCATCGTTCTTGTCGTGTTGTACAGACGGTGAAACCTTTCATACATACTGGGACGGACTATGCTGGACCGTTTAAAGTCACTATTGCCCGTGGTCGTGGTATACGTTCCACAAAGGCATACATTTGCCTATTCGTTTGTATGACAACTCGTGCGGTTCACATAGAGTTAACCAGTGATTTGAGTGCGCAGGGTTTTATGTCTGCATTTAAACGATTTTTATCTCGCCGTGGTCCCGTTAAGCGCTTATACTCTGACAACGGCACAAACTATGTTGGAGCGCGACGCAATATTTCGGAATTACACACATTCTTACGCTCCAAGTACTACCAAAGTGAATTCGCCCATGTCTTAGCTGAGAATCGCATTGATTGGTGTTTTAATACGCCAGCAGCTAGTCATTTTGGTGGCAATTGGGAGGCGAATATTAAAAGCCTTAAGTCGCACCTGTTTCGGGTCATAGGCGAACAGATTCTCTCGTACGAGGAGTTGAGCACTGTACTCGCTCAGGTAGAGGCGTTGATGAATACGCGTCCGTTGTGTCGGACTTTGTCTAGTGATCCATCGGAGCCACTAGCGTTGACGCCGGCTCACTTCTTGACGACGACTCCTCTTAAATATTTGCCCGCTTTAGATGTCGAGACTGACAAACTGCAGCTCCACCCGCGTCACGCTCTGCTAGATAGCTTAGTTCAGTCCTTTTGGAAGCGATGGAGGACAGATTATCTGCATACGCTGCAGTCGCGTCAAAAGTGGAACACTCCTTCAGATCCAGTCACAGTCGGTACTGTGGTGATACTGAAGACTGAGAGTGCGCCTCCTCTGCACTGGCCTCTTGGTGTAGTGGAAGAAGTTTTTCCGGGTTCGAACGGAATAACGCGAGTCGTAAAAGTTAAAACCGCAACTGGATCGTACCTGCGTCCGGTTATTCGCCTCTGCCCTCTGCCTAATCAGTAGTAGTGGCATAGTTAGTTATAAGTTGTTTCGCTACCTAGTATTGATAGTTTAGATTAGTAATAGGGTTTAGTTTCGCTTTTGTTTTTTTTTCTTTTCTTTGAAGGTAACCCTTCAAACCCGGGGGGAATGGTTGCGCCAATTTGCTATGATCCGCGACTTTGTTTTTTGTAATTTATTTTTTTGGCCTAGCAATCCTATCCCTACCGTTTCCGCTTCCCGCACGACCTCTAGAGAAATGATTTGACATTTGACGTGTGTGCATCGATTGTGAATGTGACCGCACCGCTAACCGCGCCCGCTCGAAATTACAAGAAAATTGACTATTTTCGTGATCCAATCATTCAGAGACTCAACAATAGTGCAGTGTTAGTGCAATACAGGACTTGGCAGTGGTTAAATGTACGAAGTCGAGGTCCGCCGGCGGCGCCATGTGGAACTTTCGAGGTTAAAAGGTCAGTGTTCCTTCTAATACATTTATCCCATTAATAAACGCTAGACGCAGTACCTGCATATTGTTAACAAACCTTAGATCGCTTTTCAAACCTACAGTCCACAGAAAATTCGCGCAACCAACTTTTACTATGGGACCAGACCTGAAATCGTAAAAAAAAACTACTGGTCAGTACGTTTATGTTCGCCTGACTGGTCAAAATTTACTGAAGTTGCTTATTTTATTAGCTATTTCAGGTTTATTCCCATATTAAAAATTGTTTGTTATCATGACTACCATCACGTGTTTAAGTATTGGTCACTAATTACCAGTCAACCTATATACCTACTACCTATAAAATTCCCATTGCTGGGAAAAAGCCTCTAATGTACCCACTACAGTGAAAAAGTCTACAATATTCCTATTGTTGGGAAATGCCTCCAATATTCCTATTATTTAGAAATAAATAACCTCCAATATTCCCACTGCTGGGATAAAGCCTCTAATATTCCCACCACTATGGAAAAGTATAATGTTCCCTAAAACTGGAAAAAGCCTCTAATGTTCCCACTACAGTGAAAGAGTCTCCAATATTCCTATTGTTGGGAAATGCCTCCAATGTTCCTATTATTTAGAAATAAATAACCTCCAATATTCCCACTGCTGGGATAAAGCCTCTAATATTCCCACCACTATGGAAAAGTATAATGTTCCCTAAAACTGGAAAAAGCCTCTAATGTTCCCACTACTTTGAATTAGCCACCAATGTCCCCACTACAGTGACTCATACCTCGTTTCTGAGAGAGGAAGTGAAGAGAGATGAGGAGTGGGGTCTAGTGAGCGAGAGAAGCGAGCGAACAGATCCCGCTATCTCCTTCGTGGTATTTTTGATATTACATTGTTAAACAATTAGTATTGTTGGAACAAAAGTATTTTGATTTGAGGGAATACATTGAGAAATAGTGGAATCTACTGGTAGACATAACTATTTTATGATATGATCAGCCATGTTTGACATTAGTTTATATTAATTTAAAAAAAAAACAATACTCATGAAATAATCATGCATTTAGCTGAAAAATCTCATTTCATGAAATGACCAGCCACATCATGAAGTGATAAAGACATATTAGTGGACAAAGATCTGCTCCCCTAGCCAAGTTATAACTGTTTCGACGAGTCACGTGGTCAGAACAAAGGAATCGGAAGCGTGGCCGACTCGAGGCGTTCGACGCAAGAGAATCGAAACGAAACCGACATAACTTGGCTAGAGGGGGCTGGCCACGACATACACATATTTTCGGTTTTATAATAAGTGCAATTTATTTCAGCAATGTGGCGAATTCAGTTGCACTATATGTAAGCTACGCTTCAAGAAGTTACAGGCTTTGAGGAATCATACGACTAGTCATATGCAGAAATTCAACTGCAAACGATGCACCTTTGTTACTTTTAGAAGGTGAGTACACTTCAAACTGCCATTAAATATCTAGTACTACGGCGTAACTATCATTGCTACGGCGTAGGACCGTCTGTACTACGGCATAACTATCACTGCTACGGCGTAGGCCCGTCTGTACTACGGCATAACTATCACTGCTACGGCGTAGGCCCGTCTGTACTACGGCATAACTTCAAAAGTACGGCGGCGTTGATTTATCCATACTACGGTGTAGCAATTACTGCAACAGCGTAGACACCCTTTTATTCTGTATATACTATGCTATACCTATGCTACCCGAAATAGCTAATAAAAAGGCGCCGTTTCTTAAATCGGCTATATTGATCACTAAATAGCGAATTATAATAATAATAATATTTCACAACTTTCACACCACGCCATCTAATTCCAGACTAAGCAGAGCTTGTGCTATGAGTACTAGAAAACTGATAAACATACTTATATATTTCTAAATACATAAATATATGTTATAGACTAGCCTGCAAGCGGTTTCGCCCGCGCGAAAGTAGGTCTCTTTACAAACTTTGGGCTTTTTGATATATCAGTCAGTCAGTTTCTATAACTGATTACACCCAAACACATACCAAATGACAATTATTTGATTCCCCCAATCGAACCCACGTCATCCGGCATAGCAGTCAAGGCCCCTAACCACAACCAATCGTCCAGTAATCATAATATTATTCCTATATCCGTATTTAAATCCCACATATCCTCAATCTCCTTGATACGTACTGATTCTGGTGCATGACTTTCAGGCACGCTGCTAAATTACACGAGGAATATCATAACGGCACAAAATATGTCTGTCCGCATTGCCTGGAGAATTTTGAGTAAGTGAGATTCTTTTGATTTTTTATGGTATATATTAGTGCTCAACTGCATTCACACCTGATGGTGAGGCGCACTAGTTTATTAAGAGCCTTACCCACTCTAGCCTTGAAGACACCTAAATTATAACCGGACGGGAAGACCGCAGCAGAAAAACTGTTCCAGTCCTTCGATGTACGCGGTATAAACGACGAGGCAAAACCCTTAGTCCGGACCGTAGAAGTTTCAACAACGTAAGGGTGGATATTAGCCGGTCGTTGGGTTGTCCAAAGGTAGAAATGTGATGGCGGAATCGAGTCATGCAATTCCTGCGGACACACCAAAATGCATCCTGTGAAACACCAATAATAATATAATATTTTACAGGATGCATTTGTTGATTGGACGCCTGTGCTCAATTGTGGTTTTGTTGTTTCGCCAATTGGTATCTTCGCACGCCTTTCCACCGAGTCACTACAGCCCGTAAGACCGGGCATCAGATTTTGTCATAACTTCAGTTCAGTTTCAGCCGGTCAATAGTTTTTGTATTCTACAGTCATTTTACAGCAAACTGTCAACCTATATGAGCCACGTTCGTATAAAACACCCTTCGGACATCGTCTGCCAACTGTGTGGGTACTCCTTCGTGAGCGACAAAGGACTTAGCCTTCATAAGAAACTCAAACACCGCTTCGATGATCACCAAGTAAGTACCGTTTACGTAATAAAAAGTGAACAACCAAATACTAGTTTGCCACACAAAATTCAGTCTTATTGCTTAAAAACAATACAAAAGCAAAGTGGATTAACATCAAAAATACTTTTTGAGTTGTAAGATTTTTCAATTTGATTCAACATATTTTAGTTCATTCACATACGAAGCTACGCCGCAGTACAGTTGGGCCTACGCCGTAGCAGTGATAGTTAAGCCGCAGTACAGTACCTCTACCATGAGTTTTAAGCAATAGTATTCGTCGCTACTCGATATCGACGCCGTAAATATTTTGTATGGCAAATTTTGCAGCGCCTCTAGCGGTCACTTGCAGAAACAAAATTTGCCATACAAAATATTTACGGCGTCGATATCGAGTAGCGATGAATACTATTGCTTAAAACTCATGGTAGAGGTACAGTTGGGCGTATACCGTAGCAGTGATAGTTATTCCGCAGTACAGATGAGCCTACAAAGTAACAGTGAAAACTATGCCTGTATTAGCTGAAAAAACCTTGAATTGTCACAAATAGTTAAGAATCTAACACTATACAGATGGACATGTGGCGTAGCAGTGATAGTTGCGACGTAGCAGACAGGCTTACGTCGCGTCGTAGCAGCAAACGGGCCTACGCCATAACAGAGATAACGATGTCAAAGTACAGAAAGGCCTACGCCGTAGCAGCCAAAGCTATGCCGAAATACAGACGAGCCTATGCCGTAGCAGTGAAAGCTTTGCCGTGTCTCCATGATACAGACGGGTGTGCGACATAGCAGTGATAGAACTTACGCCGTAGTTAGTCAATTCAGGCTTGCGCTGTAACAGTGATAGTGATGCAGTCAAAGCAATGCTGTAGTACCAACGAGCCAACGCCGTAGCAATGAGAGCGAGGCGGTAGCAGAGACGGGCCTACACAGTACCACAGTGGTAGCTATGCCTTAGCTCATTACAAATTCTTACCAGAGCCCAGAAACTAAAGCATAGAAATAATACATTTAGGTTAAAAACAAAATCCCTTTTCACACAATAAACGATCACACAACGCCGTCTAGTCCCAAGCTAAGCAGAGCTTGTGTTATGAGTACTAGACAACTGATAAACATACTTATATGTTTCTAAATACATACATACTATAGATAAATTACACCCAGACACAGAATAAATGATTGTGCTTATCACACAAACAATTGTCCTGGGTGGGAATTGAACACACGACTTTCGGGATAGCAGTCAGGGCCACTAACCAATAGACCAGTCAAAAATATTACATTGTATCAAGGTAGAACTACATTGCGCATACGTGTGCCACACACGCCGATCTGGGCACGTCAGTCTCCATACATTTTATATGGCAACTAGGCTTGTAGAGCTACATTAGTCCCACGCCACACGACGCGGTTCTACGTTCAACTGAGGGCCAAATTCACCAATAAACTAATCGCGATTATATAAAACAAAATGTAGTTTGAGCGCCTAATCGAGATTATAGCTTCATTTTGCGTTTCACCGCGATGAATTGAACCTAGTTTACTCTAAATTCAGTTTCAATTCTTTTGTTGTCGCCTTGTTTTATGTTTACGACACGGGTCTTTAAACTAGATTACGCTGAGCTCAGTTTAGTTGAACTATGTTTTTATATTGAATGATGAAATCAGCTCTGAGTCGTCGCTCACGTTTGTGTTTTTTTTTTAAATGATATAAACTAGTGCTTGACTGCAATCCCACCTGATGTTAAGCAGTGATGCAATCGTTGATGGTGAGGCGCACTAGTTTATTAAGAGCCTATTCACTCTAGCCTTTTAGTGTTGATCTAATTTAGTTTCTATTGCTTACAGATCCCTAGTGATGGTCCGTGGTGCACAAAATGTGATGTACAGTTTATAAGTAAGGAGGCATTACAAACACACATTCAATTATCAACAAAACATAGCGATGAAACGTAAGTACAGCTAAATTATAGTACTTTTAAGCTCATTGAACTGGCCTGTTGGTCTAGTGGTTAGTGACCCTGACTGCTATGCCGGAGGTCGTGGGTTCGATTCCCACCCAGGACAAATATTTGTGTGATGAGCACGATCATTTGTTCTGTGTCTGGGTGTTATTTATCTATGATATGTATGTATTTAGAAATATATAAGTATGTTTATCAACTGTTTGGTACCCATAACACAAGCTCTGCTTAGCTTGGGACTAGACGGTGTTGTGTGATAGTGCAATCGCAATCGCAAAAAGCAATAGGTAACTCGCCGTCTAATAGAGACAAGGTTTGGATCGGAGCGCTCGAAATGCTCTCTGCATTTCAGAAATTTACCGACTGTAAATAATATGTAATTTTTTTTTGTTTACAACTATCATACAACGTCGTCTAGTCCCATGCTAAGCAGAGCTTGTGCTATGAGCACTAGACAACTGATAAACATATTTATATATTTCTAAATACATCCATATTATAGATTAATTACATCCAGACACAGAACAAATGATTTTGTCCTGGGTGGGAATCGGACCCACGACCTCCAGCATAGCAGTCAGGGCCACTAACCACTAGACTAACAGGCCTGTCAACCCACCTGTGGCCTTCAGTTGCCAACGTTCCCGCAGCCCTAGATGGCATCAGCCCTTCATGGCCCCTTCAGTTTTGCTGATAAATCTCTTTGAAGCGTGGACACGGGACGACGTGCTACCAATTGCTCGTCGTTCATTAGCAGAAAGAAGACTCATCATAGCTCTTCTATTTGTCGTACAGAAAGTCAAGCAAGCCACATGCCCGTCGTAACTATAGGAACCAAGACAACAGTAACATTGACAATGACACGGAAAGCAAGAAGAAGAAGAATTCAAACAAATCTGGAGAACCTATAGCTTGTGAACAGGTACAGTTCTAAACTATTTAAAACGAAACTCCATGAACTGTTAGTAAACAAATGTAAAGACTTCTTTGACGACAAATCACTATTAAAATACAATCTGCCTGAGTCATGATGCGTTTTGTATACAACTATGAAAAACATGACAAGAAGAGACTATTTTATTACCCGACTGCGCCAGAAGGAGGGTTATGTTTTTCGAGAGTATACAGTATGTATGTATGTATGTATAATTGTTTGCACGCTCTGCAGCCTGAACGGCTCAATGGATTTTAGCTTGAGAGGTGTCGTTAGATTGTGAGAGTGACACTGGGTATATCAAAATAAATAAAAATCATAATGGCGGATTTTTGGTGCCAAATTCAAATGTTTGGCACACTCTGTGGCCTGAGCGGCTCGATGGATTTTAGTTTGCGAGGTGTCGTTAGATTCGTAATTACTGTGAAAGTGATATCGTAATAAAATAAAACCAAAAAAATAAAAAACGGTAATTTAAAAAACTAGCCGCAGCATTCAAGCGAATTTTTTTTTTAATTAATCAGGCTGAAATGATTGCTCGTAGAACAGATAGTCGATAGAGCCGAAAGGTTCTAATTTATAATTATTGAAAGTTTTGTTTCAGTGTGATCAGCAACTAGCAGACCCTCTGTCGTACTACAGGCATTTCAGAAGAGTGCACCCGGACAAGAATCGAACAACTACCCCTCTATGAAGTCTAGGAGCATGTGTGAAGTGTGCGGGAAGATGTTCCAGGTAATTTTAATTTTAGATGTCAATTAACAAACACTACAATGTCGTAACAGTGCTCGCAGAGAATTGTGTCGGAGCAGTGATGGCCGAGTGGTAATGGCCCCGACTTACGAGTTGTAGGTAGCGGGTTCAAACCCAGCCAGGCGTATTACTTTGTGTAATTTATTTCATCACCACTGCTCTCAAAACGGTGAAGGAAAACATCGTGAGGAAACCGGCATGTCTTAGAACCAGAAATTCGAAGACATGTGACATTCACCAACCCGCACTGGGCCCGCGTGGTGGATTACGGCCCATTCCCTCTCTTAGAGAGGAGGCCTGTGTCCCAGCAGTTGAAATATTAAAAAGCTGATGATGATGATGACAATGTCGTAACAGCCAATAACGTTGTATATACAACATTAGTTTTTAACCCCCGACGGAAAAGAGGGGTGTTATAAGTTTGACCTGTCTGTCTGTCTGTGTGTCTGTCCGTGGCATCGTAGCGCCCAAACGAAAGAACCGATTTTGATGCGGTTTTTTTTTTGTTTGGAAGCTGACCTAATCGAGATAGTTCTTAGCTACAATTAATGAAGATCTGTACAGGTGTTCAAGATCATCAGCTCTTTTGTTAACGGCGGTAGGGTTTTTAAACGCTTAATGGGTATTTACTTTATTTTAAACATATATGTGTGACCTAATATTTGAAACTACTCGAGTACAATCTGGTGCCATTGAGCTGGTCTGACGATAGAGCTCAAAAGTAAGAACCCTGGATTGTTTATTAACATAGTAAACCTATCGAGTTTGGGCTCATTAGATTCGCCTTAACCAGTGCTATACGTTTCATATGATGACAAGGATCTGATGGTAGAACTGGGAGGTGGCTGATGGAACTTGGGAATGTCTACTAGTAAACCCCATTAGATTCGTCTTGACCAGATCTATAGATTTCATATTGATAACAAGGGCTGTCGGGGGCTTTTCAAATTTAAATTTTATAGTTATAGTATAAACGAAACCCAAAACAAGTGTCTAGTATTTTTATGCAAAGAATCTATGTACAAAATTTCATAACTGTATAATGAAAAATCATGTATCAAGTTATAAGCTTGTTACCTTGTTGTTTGCACAAATACATGGTCCCCGGGCCATCCCGGTAACTGGGGAGTTGTTTTGCTGCTGCACCCACCTGTGTTGTATATAGTGTCTGTGGTGTCCCAATTGGGACCTTTTTTAAAACAATTTTGGAAAAAATATAACATTGTGTAAAAAATATTGGAATCGATTCAGTGACTGATTCTGAACAAACTATATCCAGGTTTCGCATCTAAAAATATCATCTACTAAAAATAATGGTGTATAGATAAATATTCAGCTTTCTTGTTCCAGAGTCTAGCTCTACTGCAAGACCATAGCTGGACCCACACCGACTCCAAACAATTCCAATGCTCATCATGCAACAAGACTTTCGTCCGTAAATACAGACTCATAGCACACCAGAAAGTCCACGGCGCTACCAGGGACAATCATACCTGTAGCGTGTGCGGCAAGACCTTCACTACCGCGAGCAATATGCAGAGGCACATGGTGGTGAGTTGTCTTTAGTGTATTGATCGCCATAGTCACGTATACGTGACAAAGCAAACACAGACTTATAAAATAGTGCATCAGAGAGTCCACGGCGCTACCAGGGACAATCATACCTGTAGCGTGTGCGGCAAGACCTTCACTACTGCTAGCAATATGCAGAGGCACATGGTGGTGAGTTGTCTTTAGTATATTGATCGCCATAGTCACGTATACATGACAAAGCAAATACAGACTTATAAAATAGTGCATCAGAGAGTCCACGGCGCTACCAGAGACAATCATACCTGTAACGTGTGCGGCAAGAATTTCACTACCGCGAGCAATATGCAGAGGCACATGGTGGTGAGTTGTCTTTAGTCTATTGATCGCCATAGTCACGTATACATGACAAAGCAAATACAGACTTATAAAATAGTGCATCAGAGAGTCCACGGCGCTACCAGGGACAATCATACCTGTAGCGTATGCGGCAAGAACTTCACTACTGCTAACAATATGCAGAGGCACATGGTGGTGAGTTGTCTTTAGTCTATTGATCGCCATAGTCACGTATACGTGACAAAGCAAATACAGACTTATAAAATAGTGCATCAGAGAGTCCACGGCGCTACCAGGGACAATCATACCTGTAGCGTGTGTGGCAAGAACTTAAGCAATATACAGAGGCATATGATGGTGACAGACACGTATACATGACAAAGCAAAACTAGTGTCCGGCATGCCACGGTCACGATTACATGACAGACTAAAATGTATCTCTGTAACAACAAATATATTTTTTTTTACTAAATGCGTATGGTAACGGCCCTGACGTCTGAGTTGTAGATCGCGAGTTCAAACCCAGCCAGGCGCATTATTTTGTGTAATTTATTTCATCACCACTGCATCAAGGAGAAGATCATGAGGAAACCGGCATGTCCTAGAACTAAAAATCGAAAATATGTGACATCCACCAACCCGCACTGGGCCCGCGTGGTGGATTACGGCCCATTCGCTCTCCTAGAGAGGAGGACTGAGTCCCAGCAGTAGGAACATTATAAGGCTGATTATTCTTAGTACTTCATTAGTCACCATTTTGAGAGCAGTGCTGATGAAATAAATTACACAAAGTGATGCGCCTGACTTTTTTTTTCGGTTTGTAAAAATCATCCAATGATATCTCCCGCCCTTGGGCGGAGCGGGAGATAGTGACAGACTTTTACTGACTAAAAAACCAACCCGTTCCTTCATTGCCTTCGTGCCAGAGCCCTGTAAACTTTCACATTTACCCAAGGCCCCAGAGTAGGCTTCGACCCTGCTTGGCCCCTACAGTTTGCTGACAGACAACTCCTTGAGGCGCGCTGGAAGAGTAAGCGACGTCGACGACTTGGGCTCGGTCCGGACAGTTACTGGACGGTCGGACAGCGAGCTACCCATTACTCGCCGTCCGCAAGCCTGCGAATGCAGCTGACTGGCTTTGAATCCACGACCGGAGTACGATGAATGGAGTTTCTTGCCGGTTCTTCTCCATAGGAAACGACCAATTTGGAACCGTGCACTAGCTTCTGACGTTTTATAAGTGCCCATGTAGGCCTATATGAAATTGTAAAAACAACTTGTGAATCGGGGCCGTTACCACTGGCTCACCACTTTTTTTTATTTATTTTTAGTTGGCAAATCGTCATACTAAACCAATACATCTTGTTCCCAGAGCCACACCGGTCTCAAACCATTCAAATGCGAGATGTGTGGTAAGAGTTTCAAGCATACCAGCGAGAAACGAGTCCACATCACTTATGTGCATCTGAAAAAACCTTGGCCTCAACGCGCTAGGAGCAAAAAGAAGGATAAATTGGTAACTATGTGTCTACCCTTATTATTCCACAACTATCACACAATCGTTGAGCTCTTTAGTAGTCCTGAGTTGAGCTACACGAATACTGACAAATGCTTGCACTCAGAACTGTGTGTTTCTTCAAAAGACAATCTCAGACTCCAATCTGCATGGTTCTCATATGATTTGACCATTACGTATGGAAATGTTTACTGTATGTAATTTAAAAGAGACATCACCATGGCCCTATTGAGCCTTGAGGTTTGCTGACATCTCTTTGAGGCAAACTCGGTCCTTATGGGATGTGTTTCTATCCATTATGGCCGCTCGAGTTAGGGCGACAAAACTAGTGGCCTTGCTAATAACTACTTACTACTAATAGCTACTTAATAAGGTAGTTACATTTAAGTACTTGGGCCTTTATCTCACCGGGGACCTCAGAGATCAGGTAGATATTGAACGGAAACGCAGGGCGCTAGCGGTGAGATGCAACATGTTAGCTCACAGGTTTGCTCGTTGTAATGAGGTCAAAATTACTTTATTCAAAGCTTTTTGCCAGTCGTTCTACACGGGCGGTCTGTGGGTTAATTGTACGCGGAAGGCTCTAGACGCCCTGCGGGTCCAGTATAATAATGGGTTCAGGGTGCTGTTGGGGCTGCCTAGATACTGCAGTGCATCGGGCATGTTTGCTTTAGCGCGTGTGGATGATTTCCACGCCGTTATGAGGAGGAAGGCTGCCTCGTTGCTAAGCAGATCTAGGGCGAGCTCCAATGGCATTCTTCGGACTTTAGCCGACAAGCATGATGCGCCAGTGATCAATCACTGGTTGCGAGTGCTGGTGCGGCAATAGGTTAAGTTTTCCCTTTTAGTTGATAAGTTTTGTTTAGTAACCATTGGACCCGTGTTGTCTTTGGAATAAATTATTATTATTATTGCTTTGCTTGTTCAATGTGCCTCACGAATTTACTGATAAAATCCAATGTACCTCAACCATTTTGATGGAAAATACGATTAAGCGCCTCGTCTATCCAGCGGGGCCCTCGGTTATATTACGCTCGGAGTACATAAAAGTAATGCTGATCGTAAGTTGCACCTATGTATCTCTCGATTCATGTATTAACTTTCAGGAATCTTTAATAGGACAGGAGAAACACATTTATACCTTTGATTTCTACACTAATATTTATGATTTTGCTGGTTTTCTACATTTTATTTTACATAAAAAATAAACACTAAGGCGCTTGATAAGGTAAGATCAACAAAACAAGTAGCTAAGTATTTTTCCTGAAACTTATCTGGGTTGGTGTAACTTATCTATATGTATGTATTTAGAAATATATAAGTATGTTTATCAGTTGTCTAGTACCCATAACACAAGCTCTGCTTAGCTGGGGACTAGATGGTGTTATGTGATAGTTGTCGAATAATAAAATATAATGCCACTAGTTTTGTTGTTCTAACTCGAAGGGCCCCCCGCTGGATAGAAATACATCCTTATGGGATGAGCGGAGATCTAACCATTGCTTGTCGCCCGCAAGCTAGAGCCTACGGTGGCCAGTGTGATATTGTGAAGAAATCAAACATATCTCACAATCAAAATCAATTGTCATTCTAATTTTTTAGCATTTTAATCTAATGAAGCACATTTTGTTCTCAGAATCAGCAGCAATCCTCAACGCCTGCATCTGATACTCAACCTTTTCAGATTGACATTCTCGTCGAAAATAAATCTATGTATTATAATAATAATATGAAATCGTAATTCCCTTTAAGGCGAATACTCCAGCTTAGAACGCAATTTATGTACGTATGTTTTTTTTTTATATCGAATAAGGAAAAAAATAACATGTATTTGCAGTAATGCCATACAGGTAATTACTTAAGAGCGTCCTTCCCGAAGTACGAAAAATACAACCGCTCTTGCACAATTACACATATTTCTTTAGATATTTTGAAAAATCAGATATCAAGTTTTCTATTGAAATCAAAACATAAATTTGTGAAAAACTAATACAGTAAAGGCCTCTGAAATTCTGTTATATTGCGTAAACTTTAGCCTTTCATAATATACTCAAAAAAATTACAAAATTCTAAAGCAACCTTGCATATTTAATTAAGATTCTGAATGATAAACACTTTTTCAAAAACTTTTAATGGTTAAAAATTTATACACTTATTTTGATTTCTATACAAACCTAGGTAATATCTACAAGCAGATGTGTATTTAACGTTATAATCACGTAAGAGCGGTTGTATGGAAATATATCTCGGGTTTGCCACTCTTCATATAATTTGATAGTATTTAAGAGGTTATTCAATAACCATTTTTTCTAAATATAAGTGTGTCGTCATCTCTCCGTAATTACTTTTAGTTACAATGTCTATTTATTACATAAAATAATTTATTAGAGTTGTGCCGACTATCCGAATAGTCGGTTTTAAAAAGGCCGAATATTCAGCTAAGTATTCGGCAATTTTCGTGACGCTTCGTTTATAATCGCCGCATGCGAACGTGTCGTGACATCTTTTCTTTACTTCGCATTGTTTCTTGATTTTTACTTTAAAACTCTAGTGTTAAAAATAAAGACAATACCTTCATTGTTCGTTAAAACGGAAACAGCTCAATTAAAATTTCGTCATGTCAAAAAGAAAATCTCGAATATGCATTGTATTACCAATTTGACAAATGTAACTAGTGCCAAATGATAATGTCTCGTTGTTGACACAGAAAACTAACAAATACGGGTATGAACAACGGATACCGACATCCATACCTGATACTGCAGTTAGGTACTATGATCATTTATTACCTCTCCATATAAATTTTATTGAGAAACACATAAGTTAAAAGCCTGATAGCGCTCTTAGCCGAATAGTCACCGACTACAAAGGGATATTCGACTATTATAAGATAGTCGGCTTTACCGAATAGTCGGCGAGCAGTCAGCGCATCTCTAATAATTAAATTTATGCATTTATTATATAAATAAGAATATAAGATTGTAGATTTAAGTTAGTATTCAAACGAGGCGAATCTCTCATAAAATATGTAATAGTAAAGCACAAATTTTCTTTTTTTAAGACTTAGCCATACTATTATGGTTGAAAAATCTAACTATACTAAGATTACGTAGATTTGGGCTCGCTGGTCTAGTTCCAGATAGAGATTGCAATCCTATCGGGCGAATCCATAAGCGGGAAATAAGTTGAACCTTTTGATATGGTTACACGCTGCCCCCCACTTCGATTGAGACTCGAAAATCGGTTACTGCGCATTCAAGGTCGACCGCCATGATGGTTCAACTTGTGTGACGAGGATTATTACCGATTTTCGGGTTTCAGTCGTGGTGGGGAGTTGCGCGTAATCATAACAAGCATAGCATAGCAGCATCAGCCTTATAATTTTCCCACTGCTGTGACTCAGGCCTCCTCTCTTCCAGAGGGTATAGGCCGTAATCCACCACGCGGGCCCATTGCGGGCTGGTGGATGTCACGTGTCTTCGAATTTCTGGTTCTAGGACATGCCGGTTTCCTCACGATGTTTTCGTTCACCGTTTTGAGAGCAGTGGTGATGAAACAAATTATACAAAGTTACGTGCCTCGCTGGGCTTGAACCGGAGACCTAAAACTCCTAAGCGAGCAGTGGTAGTCGAGTGATAACAGCCCTGAACTATAGCAAAAGCTTCAACTTATTTCCCACATACTATACCACTTTCCAACCTGCTGGATCCGAGATACCTATCTTTTCAAACACTATGAAGCAAATTAATATCATTTGTTTCTTTTATCTTCTGTTCTTTTACACTGAGTCTTCAGTGATCATACGAAAGACATCCATTGTTAGAAATAGTCTTCCCACAAGAACCGCCATATTGACCAGTCCTTGGCGTCTCTTATCCATCGGATTTCCAATACCCTCATCAGTGGTGCTATTCTCTAAGAAAACGCAGCACTGCCGCAACATCAAACATCCAAATAGTATACATTGACTGGCCTGTTGGTCTAGTAAGTGGACCTGACTGCTATGCCGGAGGTCGTGGGTTCGATTCCCACCCAGGAAAAAAGTTTGTGTGGTGAGCACGATCATTTTTTCTGTGTCTGGGTGTAATTTATCTATAATATGTATGTATTTAAAAATATATAAGTATGTTTATCAGTTGTCTAGTACCCATAACACAAGCTCTGCTTAGCTTGGGACTAGACGGCGTTGTGTGATAGTTGTGGTATTATATATATTGAATTAACAATCCAATGTACATTAGGTTGACAATCCAATGTATCCTATTTGGGTGTTCGTCGTTGAGTCAGTGCTGCATGTCTTAGAGAATAGCACCACAGGTCATCGGTCCACCATCCAACGCCAAGTCTTCTGTCACTTCAGTATCTTTCGGCCCCATTGACCATCTATTGTGAGCAATGTGTTTTGCCCATTGCCACTTAAGTTTAGCGTTTCTTCAGGCTATTTCACTATTATAGATAATTTTTGACTTAGGTTTAGGTAGCACAGACGACAATTCATAATCTGTCCCTTATTAGGCCACATCCATGTAACGCTGGGGTGGGCGCACTAGTGCATAAAAGTAAATGTTAAATGTTTGACCTAATTAATGAGCTTCGACAATCTCATAAACAGCATATGCTTTTAAACAAGTACGAAACTTCATACCCACATCAAACGCGCACATTTCAAAATAGCGTATTGCAAAGTCGAAGACTACGTTGAAGACACGCTTAATTGGCAATGACTACTGCATATGTAGCGTTTTGGAAAGCGTACGAGGAGCCGAAACCAATTATTATTAATGCGATTGAGATCAATTTGGATTACGTAAAGGGTGCTCCGAATGGACGTGGACCTCCGGCGGATGTCGAACCCTCACGACAGGGATGCGGGTGCCGGGGTGGGATCGTCTTGACGTGTCTTTTGACATTGCCAATGCCTTCAAAACCCTGCCCTTTTTTTAAGGCGGGAAGTCATCAAATTACTTCTGACTACCCCATTTTTATTCTATTTTAAGTTCTTACAGTCCACCCCAAGGTTGTCTGGTAGACATCGCTGTTAGCGATAAGACCGCCATTGTACCCATAACCCATACCCAAAAGTTTTTGTTACTATTTTGGTGTAGAATAAAGTTTATTCTATTCTATTCTAGTGCTAGTGCTAGCTAGTGCTGTTCTACTTTTACAGTTGCCATTTTCAAAGATTTCTTAGGCGTCCGTATTGACAAGCCTACAGGATTGCAATCCTTAGTTCTGGGTATGCACACTAGCCAACTATAGCTATAGTACGTGGCAAATAAGTTGAACCATTTGCCCTGATTAGGCGCCCCCCTCCCCTCCAATTTCATCAAATTGGTTTTAATCCTCGTCACTCAAGTTGAGCTATCAAGACGTTTGACCTTGAATTCTCAGTAACCGATTTTCGTGTCTCAATCGAAGTGGGGGGCTGCACGTAAGCATAGTTAATGGTTCAACTTATTTGCCGCGTATACACGTACAATAACGACTGGGAAGGCGGATTGTCGGCCTATGAACGAATTATTATTGTTCTTGGTATAATAAGTGTGCCATTTGAAAGCAAAATGGCTAATGGCTCTTTCAGGCCTAGTGTACACGGACCCGTAGCTTCATAAACGCGTATTCGTCGATAGATTTTCATAGTTTTGTATGTAAGTTGTGAGCTGGTGTTTATCAAGCGTATAATGATAAATACGCGTATAGGAAGTTTAGTGTCCGTGGACAGTAGGGCTTGGCTTCAATTAAACTAGTCAAGTTATTATAAGATCTTATTTATTAAATTATTTTTCTATAAGTAAATGTTAGAGTAACATTAAATGTTAAGAATAAATTATGATAGTATAAGAACATACAAAAATTTTAATGATTTTTCTTTCAATGTTATAAAAATAGTCTAAATGGGATTCCAATAAGATACAATTTCAAATAGTTCACTGTAAGCGCGAATATTAGTATCTATATACTCCATATGTTTAGGTTTATTCCGCCAGGGTCGCACATCCACGACCAATTAGTGTTATTTAATCTAGTCATTACACTATAATCATGTATTTATTTAAGTTATAATTACCTTTATGTATTGACGTATACTTAGTATGAAAATACAATAAATATTAAACAATTATGGGGTTTTTATTTCTGGGGGTTCCGTACCATCAACTAGGTAAACCACAGAACAACAAAATAGGCAAAAATTGCGTTTATTGTATGGGAGCCCTCCTTAAATATTTAATTTTATTATTAAAGTAAAAATAAAACTGATTATTTTGTGAATATTTCAAGTTGTATATACTACCTGTTGCCATTATAAGTTATTTTCTTCATTGTGTGTCAAATAAGTGTCTTTTCTCTATAACATCCCGCTACGACTAAGGCCGTGTTTACGGAGACGCGGCGCGTTGGGCGTTTCGTCGTACATTGCAGCAGCGGGCCGCGTCATCGCTCGCGCAAACACAAGTATATGGTAATGTACGACGGACCGCTCGACGCGCCGCGTCTCCGTAATCGAACAGTAATAAGAGCGGAGGAAAACCTAAAGACGCGGGAGAAACGATCACTACATAGTATAAAACAAAGTCGCTTCCCGCTGTCTGTCCCTATGTATTCTTAGATCTTTAAAACTACGCAACGGATTTTGATGAGGTTTTCTTTAATAGATAGAGTGATTCAAGAGGAAGGTTTATATGTAAAACACATGCATAATATATTTAATATCACGATTGCACCCGTACGAAGCTGGGGCGGGTCGCTAGTATATAAATAAAACAACAAAATATATCATATATTCATTACGCATTTATTACAATTCTGCCAATAAATAAATTGCACAACTCACACCACACTATTAAATATAGGATAAGCCTTTACACTCATATAAATACAGTACATATAATAGAAACTATAAAACTTTATAAAATCTATAGAATGCTCGTTTAATGTGATAAATGAAACCGACATGTTGACTAGGCCTGTCCACGGACGCATTGCATCTTAAACTGTGAAGCCCCAAGACGACCCCGATGTCCGCCACCTATTGTCTTTCTATTGTGTCTCTAATTACGGTATTCAAAAGGTTTAAGGTAGGTACGTTCAGACTACGATACTTAGGGTGACGACGACAGTGGCGTAGCTATTCCCAGAGGGGCCCCATATATTAATTCGACGATGAAGTGACAAGAACAGGAGTTCTTTGAACTGCATTGAAAAAAAAAAAATCTGCATTGACTTACATTCTAAGTGATAGACAAGCTCGTTCATAGAAACTATTTGTCACAATACTGAAACGTTAAAACAAAAGTTCGCTGCAGCGCTAAATTGTCATTATGACGTCTAACAAAACTTTTAAGGTTACAGCGCATAAATACTGCAAAAATGCACTAATGTCATCAAGTCAATGTGTTCGGCATACAGTACACGTAAGTCAAGCAAAGTGATTGTACGGCATGCCTAATCTAGTGTGTAGTATCAAGGAGCTGTCAGCACACCGAAGAGGCCCAGCCTGCTAACTGCAGGCAGGCTGGGTCGAAGCCTGCTGGGGTCATGGGTTAACTTCCGAAAGGAATACCCGGCCCCGGCACGATAGGCTACGAAGGAACGGGGTAGGTTTTTAGTCAGCAAGAGTCTGACACTACTTCCCGCTCCGCCCAAGGGCGGGATTTTTCATTGGATGATTTTACCTACCATAAAAAAAAACACCGCGATTCAGAAAATTGACGTCATACGCCAACGCCTCTAGGTATAGTCCAGTCTAAGTTTGATAGATGGCGCTATTTCAATATTTTACTTCGGAAAGACTCAACTTTCTTAAAAATCTAGTGTGTAGTATTTATATATCGATACCTAACTGACATTTTTGCGATTTTGCTTGCTTTACGTAGATAGACTTTATCTAAATAATCGTTTGCGTGAACAGGCAAAACGAGCTAACTTTACATTTTATTAATATTATTGCTTAAGATATTGCTTATTAAGATATAAAGTTAGCTGTCTTTGCCGATTAGTTAAACGATAAAAAAAAGTCTGTCTACGTAAAAAAAGCAAAATCGCAAAAATGTCAGTCAGGAGTTCTTGTCACTTCATTGTAGAATTCCCAAAGGGGCAAAAAAGAAATGCTTATTTACAAATGCTTGGTTTACCCTACGAGACGGGTGTGGATAATTTTCGCTTACGTCGGGGCCCTTGAATTAATACGGCGGTAGCTACACCTCCGGTATACATCGAATTCTCTGTATGAATACGAGTGTACAATTAGAGACACTCGTGTTCATACAGAGACACTCGATGTATACACTGAGTGTACCATACAAAATGTCGGAGTCTATTCGCACCTTTAGACGCGTATGATTTACGAAGTGACTACGTCAGCAGGCCTAGCCAAGTTACGGCTATTTCATTTCGATTCTCTTGCGTCGAGCGCCTCGAGTTGGCCACGCCTCAAATTCCTTTTTTCTGACGTCATCTCAACGCTCAGTCACGTAGTCAGAACAAAGGAATCGGAGGTGTGGCCGACTCGAGGCGTTCGACGCAAGAGAAACGAAACGGTCGTAATTGGCTAGGGGGGCAGGACGGCACGACGGCGACTTTGCTGTTTCGTCGACAGTTTCATAGTTATGTATGTAAGATTCACCGAGGCGTACACCAAGCGTATAACGACAAATACGCGTCAATGAAGCTATGCGTCCATGGACAGCAAACTGAAGCTCCAGTCAAAAAAGGTCTCTAGCAAAATGTCTACTAGCTAGAGATGCTAAGTTATTAGTAAATATTGCCATAAGACATTTGCTAAGGAGGCAGCCATCTTTTGAAAAGGATTCATTCTGCGAAAGTCATTTTACGACCAGGGGCCTTACTATGACATATTAAAATGAAAGACGTGGGAGTAGGAAAGAGGGGTCAAACTATACACCTTATATAGGTCCATCCCTTTAACAGTTCCTCCACGACTACTACATTTATATGACTGGAGTTGTCAAAAAATAAAAGCCACATTTTGACATTTGTAGGTAGTCAAAATACAAATGTCAAAACAGGCCTTTTATTTTTTGACAACTTTATTGAGTCTGTGGTAGGTCGCCGTATGGTACCTTCCTTAGGGTGCATTCAAATTAGCCGCAAAATACTCAATACTCAACATTTTATTGCAATCCATATGCGTACATAGCTGGTATTGAAAATTGTCACAGACCAATATGGACCCTGTCGGGCACAGCAAATATTAGGAGAGGAAGAGGGTCAAGTAGCAATTCAGGTAATTAAATAGTTTTGAAGATCTAATGTGATGCGTTTAATTGGGTGTATAATAATATGTATGTAAGTACAACAATATAATATGTCTGTGTATAAATAAATTATGTGAGTTATTTTTGTTTATTTTGTCGTCATTACTATTAATTCATTATTTCCCAAGAGGACGCCGGCGTCCGCACACCTATTGTCTTTCTATTGTGTCTCTAATTACGGTATTCAACAGGGTAACGGTATTCAAATTAAATTATGTATGCATATTATTATATTACGTGCGCGGCTGCAGCGCTGCCGTTGCGACTAATTTGAAGGCGCGCTCAGAAACATTGTAAAAAAATACACATTGCGTGCCATGTCATGAAGTTCTACCCCGTCCCACAAAGTGGCTTGTGATACACGTTACACGTTATTACCCAAGCGTCTATATTACTTCAACGCTTTTTATGTATTTGTAGGCCTCAATTTTCAAGCTATCTTATTTCTAGTTTCTTAGAGCCTCTTACAATCTATAACTAAACTAATTCATCTAGCAGTCATATATTCACAATATTCTATTAAAACTTACATATCACATAAAATTAAAATAAATGTACACATTGTTGAGTATTTTTATTCTTATAAAAATCTAAGTCACACGCTATTTCTATGATGTTGCAGCAGTTTTACAGTTAGATTCTCGAACCAGATCTGGGGCCCAAGTCAGCTATTTTTACAAATTCGTCATTCCAACACGATTCCATTGTCATTTTGCTAAAAGCAGCTAAAAGTTCGTAATCTGCAAAGGTCATTATGACCCATCATTAGTCGGTCAGTGGTCTTTTAGCTGTCAAAGTCAAAGTGACATTACTGCTTACTATTTTTATTTAGAGCGGCCGGCGTTTTCAGTGTTTTGTTTTTGTATCAGTGTTATGTTTTTGTTATGATATCAGTCAGACATTCATTTGTCATTATGTAGGCCTAATCTAGTTAAAATTGACGAAAAAAATAAATTGACGTGTAAAAGTGTTTTTAAGAACATTATTGCAAAATAAATATCATTTATTATTAGGTAAGTACTGAAATTACCATTCTATGCCATTTTTTTCAATGAAGTGTCATTGGTTGATCATTGGACGCCATTATATTAGTAGATTACGAAACTTGTCAAAATCAACAATTATGAAATCAATGATAGACCATTCTGACACTATTGTAATAGCAGACTTGAGGCCCTGATATCACTCTTTATCCAGTTTAAAGTTATAGCTCATTACACCCACCCAATACCTAGTTGCTTTGTCACTTGTTGTCGATAGGTGGTCCATGTTGGGATGCCGCGTATCAAACAATGAAAGTCAGGAGGTCCACTGGTGAACGCCGCGTTGTTAACCAGTAAACGTCACGTAGTCAACGAATGGATGTTGTGTTGTCCGCGAATAGATGAGTAGTTTATCAAGGAATGATGGTAAAGAGTGCCAGAGGCGTAGCGTAGACTAATTTAGACGAGGGCGAAGGCGTCTCAGCGAGGCGTTTTCTTTCATAAATTCGAAAATGAGACAGCAACTGTCACAACCCAGTGTTCGACTACATCGTTACTTTCTATCAGGGGAAATAGAGGTTAAACGCGAGCCTATATCAACCATAAAAACCCTCGCTTGTTCGAGGCCCAAGACCTGGCGAGGGGCCGCTTCACCCACGTCTAACTACGCCACTGAACGGTGCGGTTTGCAGCAAATCCATCGTCCTTGCGCATGAAACAGTCGTAGACAGCACACCATTCATTCGGGAGCAGCGCGTTGGCAAGCCAAGCGTGCGAGCAACGGGTGACCAATGAGCGGTCTACTCGCCGCTCACACGTGGTCTGCCTGCGGGCGAGGAGCTTCGAAATTGATGGAGTAAGCGTTACCCCATACATCTTCGGATCGGGTGGTCCTAATAAGCTATGACTTTTAACTCTTTACCCGCTTGCGTCGTAATTGGTCCGACGAATCCTTTCGTGTCCTATTCACCAGAGTCGTGTGTTGGCTGGGTACTCCATCTCGTTTAGCTCTTCAATCTACATAGGTGACAGAAGAGCTGACGAGATGGAGTATTTGGTCGTGGATGTGCGACCCCTGGCGGGAAAATCGCGAGAGTATTTGTCGGATATATTCGACATAGGCGACCCCAATGTAATTGGGAAAAGGTTCAACAGAGAACACTATCAATAATATTGTACTATTGTTACGTGATAATAAACACTATTGAGTATATAAACTAGGTGTATAAAATAATTATTACACTATGATAGGCGCCCATTGATACATCGCACTCTTAAAACAAATGTGACACTATACCAAAAAGGTGTTAATCAGCAATCATAAAGTTTTCAATGCACTTGTTTACTCGATAAAATGTCACCAATCAATTACTGAAGAACATCAACTAATGGAACCTAAGACTTTGACAATCAGATTACAAACGGGTTTATTTTATGGTAGGTAAAATCATCCAATGACAAATCCCGCCCTTGGGCGGAGCGGGAAGTAGTGTCAGACTCTTACTGACAAAAAACCTACCCCGTTCCTTCGTAGCCTATCGTGCCGGGGCCGGGTATTCCTTTCGGAAGCTGACCCATGACCCCAGCAGGCTTCGACCGTGCCTGCCAGCAGCTAGCAGGATGGGCCTCTACGGTTTGCTGACAGCTCCTTGAGGCGCGCGGGAACAGAACGCGCCGTCGACGACTTGGGCTCGGTCCGGTCGGTTACCGGACGATCGGACAGCGTGCTACCCACTGCACGCCGTGGCCGGAAATCGGGATCGGAATCCCGGCGGCGGCTGGGGCGAGCGCCCCGTTGCCTCTGCCTGATGCGGTCGACCTCCTCCTTTGCTAGTATTACTGCTTCGCAGAAGAAGGCGACCGCCTGCCATCCCTCCTCACTACGGACCATGGCCTGAACCAAGGCCCGGCGAGAGAGATCGCTGCCGCCGATCGCCCCCACGAGGACACGGTGTTGCTCCGCCCAGGCGGGGCACACCGCTACAGTGTGCTCCACCGTGTCCTCCGGGTGTTCCGCACAGATTACAAACGGGTTGTTAGTTAGATTAATAAGTTAAGGGTTTACTTAAAAATGGCAATTAAAAACGCAAGCTTAGACAGTGCCACTTATATTTTAAAGGTGCGAAATAAGGGATGATAGGTTCCGCGTCAACATCGCAATCAGAAAACCAGGATTCAAAACTCACACATCTATGATCAGTTTCATCACAGTCGCAAACCTACAGTCACTGATAGACAAGGACAGAGATAAGAGCTGACGCTGCCGTGGGAAAGAAATAGCGTTAGCCACCGAATGTGTGAATTAGTGTCATATAGGCACAATTTCAGCTGTCCACGCGCAAGAGGCAAGTCACCTATTTTCCGTTATTTTGATTTAATCTAAGTAGTACCACATAAATTTGCAATAAAGTGCATTGAACTTTTCCTAATATCTCTAAGTGGTTACCCGAAAAATAAATTATTATTGCTTTTCATTACTAGAAAATGTACAGGATCACAATACATCATATTTTATAATAGTTAATTTTAAATGTACATAGGCGCCAAAAAATCTTATGACATGTGACATCCACCAGCCCGCACTGGGCCCGCGTGGTGGATTACGGCCCATTCCCTCTCCTAGAGAGGAGGCCAGAGTCCCAGCAGTGGGAACATTAGGTAAGGCTGATTATGCTTATATAAATAAATACCTATAATAATAATTATTCGAGGCCTTTTATATTGAGATCATATCTACACCGTTAAATTTTGGTCGTTTTAATCCCGCGGAGGGTCGATTCGGTACATGAAACACTATCGATTCGTAAAGATAAAACAAAAAAAAAGTACTTTTTTCTAAAACTCGAGTACGCATGTACGAAATTAATTTCTTTATGTAAATGAGTTAATGACTTTGTATGTACTCATAGTTGTCGGTCGTTGCGTACTAACTACCTACAGTTCATTGGCCTCGCTCAGCTGACGTTTACTTGAAGAAATTAATTTCGTAAATGCGTAAATTAATTTGAGTTTAAAAAAAAGTACTTTATATTTTATCTTTACGAATCGATAGTGTTTCATGTACCGAATCGACCCTCCGCGGGATTAAAACGACCAAAATTTAACGGTGTATACATTCCTAATTTCTACATTGTGTTGTGAGTATATTATTTCTACCTCACGAAGGTCTAACAGTCTTCGAATGCGTATTTATACACACAATCGAAACAAAACCGCTTCAGGCCTGTCCACGGACGTGTACAGTACACGGCAGATAAGTTGAACCAAAATTGTCGTTGCTATGGTCAAGCGCAGCCCCCCTCTTCAATCGAGACCTGAAAATCTGAAAATGCGCGTTGAAGATAGATCGCGATTTTAGGTCAACTTATATGCAGTGCATTGTAGCTTCAAAGACGCGTATCCGTCATTTAGTTTACGCCTGCGTGAAGCTATACAACACTATGAAACGCAGTGTTGTACTGACATGATGAATGATACGCGTCTATGAAGCTACGCGTCTTTATACAGTAGGACTTGCGCGGCGTCCTAAGTGGGTGATTCAACGCGATTTCGAAGCGATCCGCAAGTTTAAGTCACTGCACCGCAAGATTTCGCACGAAAATACCAAACCAAATGTATGCGACCGCTTCGGTTCTCGCGTCGCCTTACCGCACCCACGTACGTCACGTAGGCCATGGTAACAGAGTACCAATTGTTTGTTTCATTTGCGACGCCTCGCTTAGCAATCGCGTTGAATAGTCTAAGAACACTGTGTTAGTGAGATAGAATCTAGATATCTATACGAGTATATCTATTACTTCCGTTTCCCTCACTCAACTCAGTCAATAAACTAAAATTGACTTTTAATAATAATTTTAGAATTTTCTTTCGTTATGAAAACGATTGGTGTCAAGGAATTTTCCTGCAAAACGACGCGTGCAAAGTGAAAAAGAAATGCAATTTTGCGATTTACTGATTTTTCCAATAATTTACTAAAAAAATATCAAAATATTCGATAGCAATAAATAAATAGTTGTCAAAAAAAACTTTTAATATTACCCTACAGATATATTAGATTTAGAATGACGTCACTTAGCTAAAGACATTTATTGTGCGGGCATTTATGTTGAACTAAAATGGCGATAGACCTTGAATGCACAGTAACAGATTTTCGGATCACAATCGAAGTGCAGCACAGCGGGAGACTGCGCGTAACTATAGCAACGACGACCATTTTAGTTCAACTTACTTGCCGCGTACATGTGAAAGAAGATATTTTTGGTAAGATAAAGCAATTATTAGAGAATCGTGAAATCGCTAACTTTTTTCACTTCACACGCATCGAAAAGGAATCAGAAAATAATGACTTAATTATACCTTCTACTTATAGTAACTTACAGTACAAAATATCTTATGAAGCCAAGCTAATCTATACTTTAAACAGTATAAAACAAAATCGATTTTCGCTTCTCTCTTTATCCACTCACACCTAAGCCACGCAATGGATTTTGATGTACATAATTACATCAGTATGAAGCCAAAGCGAGTCACTTTATTGGGGTTACTGGCTCTGAATGCTATGCCAAAGGTCGTGGATTCTACTCCCACCCAAACAAATGTTTGTGTGATGAGCACGATCATTTGTTCTGTGTCTGTGTGTAATTTATCTATAATGTGCATGTATTTAGAAATATACCACCTTATTTTTAGTATATGCGAAACCATTTTTATGCAAAGAATCTATGTACAAAATTTCATAACTATCACGAAAAATCACAAAGTTACATGCTTGTTATGTTACCTAGTTGTCCACACAAACACATGGTCATCGAGCCATCCAAGCCATTGAGGATTTGTTTTGCTCCCGCATCTAGTCGTGTGCTGGCGGTTAATGCTCGTTATGACCTGCCGTGACTTGTATCGTGGAGGTGTCCAACTTTTGACCTTTTAAAAAAATATAACATGGTGTAAAAATTATTGTAATCGATTCAGTTACTGATTCTGAACAAACTATATTCAGGTTTCGCATATACTAAAAATAATGTTTTATAAGTATGTTTATCAGTTGTCTAGTACTCATAGCACAAGCTCTGCTTAATATGGGACTGGATGGCGGTGTGTTAATGTTGTGGAATATTATTATTATTACCAATAATTCCATACAACTCAGAGCTTTTTATGCGTTACCTACACGACTTTGCAAATTGTCAATTTTCAAGTCTCTACATATTCAGTGGATGATACGTAAGATCTGTGGCTTCAACGTAGTCACTTAGAAAGTGACATCAACACAGTCTTTTTTTGCTCCTTCGCTGATGATGGTCTTTATTTGAAGTTTATGAATCACAATGTTAAACCCGGACTGGCCCGTTGAAGCAAACCTGATGTCTTCCGTTCTTCTAGCTGGTAGCTCAGTCTTCGACGGTAGGTTCATCTCCCTTCCAGTCTGAGTTCCTGTGTCGCGCGCGCTTGGGCCAGGGCTTCTTCATGTGCACGTGCTCGACGTGGGCGCGATGCTCACCCGCCGTGGTGAAGCTTTTGCCACACGTGTCGCATTTGAAAGGCTTTAGGCCAGTGTGGATCTGTAAAACACACGTATGTTATAGTTGCAGCAAATAAGTTGAACCAAAATGGCCGTCGTTGCTATGGTTACACACAGCCCCACTTCAATTGAGACCTAAAAATCTCTACTGCACATTCAAGGTCGATCGCCATTTTGGCTCTTGGCTATTAAGCCGTTACCTAACATGACTATCGGTACAATGATCGCTGAGGCCGATTGCTGATTATTATTATTGTCTCTTTCTCTTATTTACATATCATTTATATTTTTAAATAGTTTTTAAAATATAATTTAACATTTAAAAATATTAAAAAAAATAGTAGTCCGCCGCTAGACTAGTCACTAGTCTATTTTAGTTATTTTCATAGTATCATGTCATACGGTATCTTACTATGGGGACGAGCTGCAGACATCCACTCTATTTTTATATTACAGAAAAGAGCCATCAGAGCCATATACAATCTCCGCCGGTGCGATTCTCTAAGGGAACTGTTTAAAGATATTAACATCATGACGGTACCTTGTCAATATATCTATGAAAACATCATGTACGTTAGAAAGAATCTTCACCTTTTTAGTAAAAGAGGCGATAGGCATAATTATGTTACAAGGAATAGGGACCTTTTAGTTCAACCAGGTTTCAGACTGGCTAAAGTAGCGTCTTCTTTCATGGGGTACTGTTTAAAATGTTACAATAAAATACCTCCTCACATATTAGAACTCAATGAAACAAAATTTAAATCTTGTATTAAACGCACACTATGTACACGGGCATATTATAGCTTGGATGATTATATTCAAGATAAAAATGCTTGGGTTAATGCTGGTCCAGCTCCACTACCAGCAGGGCGTACAAATTGATTAGTTTGGAAAATACTTTTTTATCTTTTTATTTAATATTAAATTATTATTGTATAATGTAGAAGCATTTATTTTCAAAGTTTGTAAATGTGAGTACCATGGAGCAATTTACGGTTTTTGGATATTGGACTTGTTTGACATAAATGAGCATGGTGGTTGAGAGTTTGTCATGCTCACTCAAATGTCTCACTGATGGTGGCGCGTGTGTTGGATCATTCGGTTCCCTTCGAAATGGTTGAGCTGAGTGGTGCTGATATGCGCGTCATGTCCGTGAACGGGCGCTGTCAGTTGAGACTGGTCATCTCTTAGCTGCCAGTGGTTTATTTTAATATCTTTATTTAGAATGCCTTTTTTTGTCTTTACTTTATTTTATTGACATTGTTCTCACATAATAGCAGCGACAAGAAACATGTAACAGAGATATTTGTTATACATAAAATGATTGAAAAGAGTGTCCATGGAGTTTCTTGCACATTCTTCTCCATAGAGATCTACGCTTTGGAATGTGCAATTAGCATCATTTTTTTTCTGACAGACTGACACCTTGACCTTTCAAAAGTGCCTGTAAATGGTTTATTTGAAATAAATGCTTTTTAATTTTGAATTTGAATTTGGTGTTGTGTGAGGAGTAGTGCCTTTTGTATCAAGGTGTGGGATGGTGACATCAACTATAATTGCACGGCGCGCTAATCGGTCTATCACCATTATTATTACTTACAAACATATGCCGTCTCCTGTTATTGAAGAACGCGAAGTGTTTGCCACACAGAGGACACTCGTAGCTCGGCCGCGTGGCACTGTGTACCCGCATGTGGAACACCAGGTTCGTCTTCTGCGTGAAGCTCTTCGTGCAGCGATCGCATTTGAAACGTTTCTCTCCCGTGTGAATCCACATGTGGTCTTTTAGGAGGGCCATACTCTGTGAACAAAAAAGTTATTCAACAGAATAAAAAAAAAAATTGCAAGTGGGGCTGAGGCATGCGTCATGCTCGTGAACGGGCGCCGTCAGTTGGGACTGCTCATCTCGTAGCTGCCAGTGGCTTAATTCAATTTCTATTTTTTAATTAGTTTATAATATTTTTTCATTATATCGATAACATATAGGCATAATAGATGCTACAAGAAATATGTAACCAAGCTTTATGTAACTCATAATATGATTTAAAAAGAGTATCCATGGAGTTTCTTGCACGTTCTTCTCCATAGAGATCTACGCTTTGGAACGTGCAATTTAGCTTCACATTTTTTATGGACTGACCGACATTTTGACAATTCAAAAGTGTCTGTAATTGGTCTATTTGAAATAAACTATTCTGATTTCTGATTTCCTAGCATACCTCTCGCATCACTCATGCCAACATCTCCTTGAAACGCGTTGCTCTTTAGCTCGTCGTTCGAGCTTCAGTACATACCTGAAATATCTTGCCGCACTGCTCGCACATGCACGGCGTCTTCATAGCGGGATACTTTGTTCTGTTCTTGTCTGGATGAGCTCTCCTGAAATGCTGCGCGTACACTCGTAGATCACGGAGTTGTATGCCACACTGTTGGAGAGATTTCGTTTTCAGTCGATTTAAAAGTGGGATCGATAGTGTTTCATGTACCGGATCGACCCTCTACGGGATTAAAAACATCAATATTTAACCGTGTATAATTATATGAGGGAGATGTAAGGGGTAAATCAGATCCTCTAACTAAATCAAAGGCGGCAAATAAGTTGAACCAAAAGCAGTCGTCACTATGGCCTCCATTTTGGTTCAACTTATAAGCCGCGTATTGTAACAAACAGATAAGTATATTAGATATAACATAACCAGTCCAGTTACCTGTTCAAAGTTGACGGGATTGTGTGGGTCTTATTGAGGTAGGTAAGTAAGTAGGTAGCGTAGGGTAGGGTAGGGAAGGTTGGGTAGAGTAGAATAGAGTAGTCAGTTGACGAGAGCGAAGCCGCAAGCAAATGCTTGTAATATAATAATATGCCGGAGAGGTGAGGGGTAAATTAGATTCTCTAGCTAAATCAAAGGGGTATAGTACGCGGCAAATAAGTCGAACCAAAATGGCCGTCGTTGTCATAATCACGCGCAGCCCCCTGTTTCGATTGAAACCCGATTTGGTTCAACTGATTTGCCGCCTTTGATTTTATGGCTGACGTAATTAAGATTCCCAAACTAAATCAAAAAGGGGTAACAAGATCGGAAGACGACATAGTACGCGGTAAATAAGTATAACTGAAGTGGCTGTCGTCGCTATGGCAGCCATTTTGGTTCAACTTACAAGCCGCGTATTGTAACAAACAGATAAGTATATTAGATATAACATCAATACCTAAATTCAAAAGAGTTTAATAAATGTTTTGTTTTAATAATAAGTTAGATTATAAGTAATTTAGTGTTGATTTGTGTGAGTTTAGTAGTTAATTTTAGTAGTTTAGTATTATGATTTCCTATTTAGTTTTATAAATTGAAAGAAGTCCTATTCATGCTGTGGCTTCCTGTAACTGAGGGAGTGCACTAGTCTATAACTTAAATGTAAACTTTTACTAACAACAAGTATTTATTCTTATTGTTTAAATTACAATATTAATAATAATTTAATCTAGTTCTATATAAAACTTAATAGGTATATATACAAATTAAAAATAATAATATGTACAAACGGGTAGAAAAAGAACTTATTGGGCATGAAAAATATTCATCCACATCGATATCAATGGGAAAAGTGCCCAGAACGCTGGCAGCATTGCCACGTTGGATCCGACCAGCTGTTTGCTGATGTCACGAACAACTCGATGAGCGCTCGGACCCCATGGCCCTAGTGTTTCAACCCCAAACGGCTCAAACATGTAACTACCGATAAGGTTATTATATTTACGCCGTTTTAGGTTTTCTGCAACTTTTACTTGTGTGTACATCCTTTGTTGGAGGTCCTTAATAATAAATAAATAAATACATAAACAAACATTACCCGGCCAGTTACCTGTTCACAGTTGACGGGGTCGTGCGGGTCTTGCGTATCGTCGTGAGTGGACGGGCGCGCGTGCACGAGCGGCCGCCTCTCTATGCGTCGCATCACCCGGCCGCTGCGTTCCGCGTTCATGCTCTGAGAGTCATTACGAATTCGGTTCCTGGGAAAGAAGGGATCATAAGAGGCATTTTTAACTATCTATATAGGGTGACTGGTAATTAGTGAACGATACTTAAACACGTGATTGTAGTCATGATAACAAACAACTTTTAGTACGGGACCAAACTAGAAATAGCGAAAAAAATTTGCCAAGTTCAGTGCATTTTAAACAGTTAGGCGAACATAAATATACTGACCAGCAGATTTTTTTTTTCGTGATTTCAGGTTTGGTCCCGTACTAAAAGTTTTTTGTTATCATGACTACAATCACGTGTTTAAGTATCGTTCACTAATTACCAGTCATCCTATATATACAACCTTATTTTTAGTATATGCGAAACCCGAAACACGTGTCTAGTATTTTTATGTAAAGAATCTATGTAAAAATTTCATAACTGTATCGTTTTATATAATTTTGCATTGTCATCTGATTTATACATGCATACAAGAAGTGGGTCAAAGGGGAATTACCATACATTGCTGGCATATTTTTTTTTCTTTTCGCCAAAAGTGAAACCTAGGCCATTCCTTAAAGGACTGTATGAGAAATCAATAGCAAAAAGAATTATGTCTACCAACCGTAACCAAACGAATTGCTATAGGTTTTTATCACGCGTTATTTTTTATTTTAGTTTCGGTATTTACGGTGTGTACGCATTTAACAGTGTCAATCACTACCACAATACTAACGTGTACCTTTTCAATTCGTGTAACACTTATTTTTTTAAATAGTTTTGATGACGAAAAACTGCAAGTGTGAAAAAATATAACAATACAAACCAACTTAATCATTTCATCAATAAAAACTTCAAAATATTACGTATTACACTAGCAACGCTTTTAAACGTTTCTTCGTTCAGTCATAAAATCATCCAATGACAAATCCCGCCCTTGGGTGGAGCGGGAAGTAGTGTCAGACTCTTACTGACTAAAAATCCACCCAGTCCGTTCGTTGCCTATAGTGCCGGGGCCGGGTATTCCTTTCGGAAGCTGACCCATGACCCCAGCAGGCTTCGACCCTGCCTGCCTGCAGCTAGCAGGCTGGGCCTTTACGGTTTGCTGACGGTTCCTTGAAGCACGCTGGAACAGAACGTGCCGTCAACGACTTGGGCTCGGTCCGGTCGGTTACCGGACGATCGGACAGCGTGCTACCCATTGCACGCCGTCCGCAAGCCCGCGCCTATGGTGGCCGGAAATCGGGATCGGAATCCCGGCGGCGGCTGGGGCGAGCGCCCCGTTGCCTCTGCCTGATGCGGTCGGCCTCCTGCTTTGCCAGCATTACTGCTTCACAGAAGGAGGCGACCGCCTGCCATACCTCACAGTTTATGGACCTAGTTTTTTTATACGATTTGATTACAGACAAACATCGGGACAGGTGAAGCTAAATAAAAGCTTGGAAAATCGACTCACGGATCATGATCGCTGCTATGTCTCGAAGACAACTTCAGATGTCTGTCATGCGCCTCTTCTGACAAGAACTTCACGTCACACATTTCACAATACGGCCCTTCTAACGGTATCTGTAATATTATAACAATACACCATTAAATTTTGATCGTTTTAATCCCGTGGAGGGTCGATCCAGTACATGAAACACAGTCGATTTGTAAGATAAAATAAAAAAATAAAGTACTTTTTTTCTAAAACTCAAGTTAATATACGCATGTACGAAACTTCGGCACTACTGGGCCCCTACAGTTTGCGACAACTCCTTGAGGCGCACGGAAACAGTGCGCGCCGTAAACGACTTGGGCTCGGTCCGGTCTGATACCGGACGGACGGACAGCGTGCTACTCATTGCCCCGCGCTTACGGTGTCCGGAAATCGGTATCGGAATCCCGGCGGTGTGCGCCGTTGCCTGATGCGGTCGGCCTCCTCCCTAGCTAGCATTACTGCTTCGCACACGGAGGTTCGCGCCTGCCGCTCCTCCTCTCTCCGGACCATGGCCTATACGAAGGCCCAGCGCAAGAGATCACCTCCGCAAGGTCCTCTCCCTCTTTCATGGGCAGAAAGAGGAAGAGGACCTTGAGTATATAGTTTTAATTTCAACTCGATACCTCCACGCGTTCCCGAGATAAAGGGTCTTGACAGACAGACAGATGGACAGCAAAGTGATTCTATAAGGGTTCCGCTTTTTCCTTTTGATTTATTTATTTATTGAGTAGGCACTCAACGACTTACCCACTAAGACATACACAAACAAAAGCACATACAGTTTTAAGCATAGTGAATTCGTCACTTACAGAGGTGCACAGGTCTGACAAAAAAAAAGAAAGAAAGCATAGAAGACGTTAGTTTTAATATACACCACTATTTTTTTATTAGTGCAAATACTTAAAGGGCTTATTAGAAAAGTTCTTGTTATTATTTAAGTAAAGTCTCAATAAATAATATTCATAAACAGCAAAGTTATGAGCGTTTGTTTATAACCCAAAATCTCACTCAATTTATGGAAATGTTGTACAGGTTATTGTTTATGAATGAAAGAATAACAATAAAAATAGGAAAACACTGCGCTTAGTATTTTCTAGTAGTATTTGTTATGAATGATGATTCAATTATGAATTTGCCAATAATGACAAATTTTCGTGGACAATTTTGGGATTTAGTTTTTTGTACTTTTGACTACACAAATATGATCAGTAACGGGTACTGATTGAGCCCCATTTTTTTGTGCACTAATTAAAAAATAGGGGTGTATACACAGTATAGTCACAGATGAGCTATTATCCAAAAACAGTACAATAATCTAATTTAAAACAATGAATGAAAAAAGAAGACAAAAAATATAAAGAAATTTAAGTAAACATCTACATTACACAGAAACATATACAGATAATTATAAAGGTAGTTCACGTTATGCAATGGTATTGAGGTTCCGAGGTGGTTAAAAGCTTTGTACGGAATATGCGTTTTTTTTTTTATTTATGGAACCCTAAAAATATGAGTTCCGCACCAATGTGTCCATACTTCAGGAGCTCGGCATCACAAAGCGTCTATCGACCATAGTATAGACGCGCATACTGCAGTACTTTGGCCATGTCTCTAGACGCGATAACAACTCAATAGAGCGGCTAGTCGTACAAGGAAAAGTAGAGGGAGCCAGATTGCGCGGCCGATCACCTATGCGATGGACTGATCAGGTGAAATCCGCAGTGGGTAACTGCGTGTCAGACTGCGCCCGACAGACTTCTAACAGAGAGAGATGGCGGGAGATCGTTAAAAAAGCTGTTTCCGCCTCTATCACCAATGTGGACGCCTCAACGTGACCACGACCGCTCTGCCAAGAGCGAAACGATGGAGAAGAAGAAAAATATGAAGTTATTTACCTCCTTATTGTACATACGATGTTTCTTCTTCTTATGAACATCAATGCCCTTCTTGCTGACAAAAGTATACCCACAGAGTTCACAAACGAAATCCGACACATGCTTGATGCGAATATGACCCATATACGTCGTTATTTTACTGGAAACAAAATAATTTCGTTAAAAGTAACGCGGTATATAAATTGAACTAAAATGGCGGTCGACCTTCACTGCGCATTCGATTCGAAGCGTAGGGCTGCGCGTAACCATAGTTACGACGGCCATTTTGGTTCAACTTAGTAGACTGGCCTGTTGGTTTATTGGTTATTGGCCCAAAGTGCTATACTGGTAAATGATAATGATATGTAATTTGCAAATAGGTTTTTTAAAAACACTTTTATACGTTATTTTTTTCCTCAGTTTAAGCTAGATGAGGTCGGTGATACCTAGCTGACTACCCTGAGAAGAAACACCGAAACAAAATCAGGGCTCTTTTAAAAGTCCATACAGCAAAAATAATGGTCGTAATCATAGCAATAACGACCACTTTGGTTCAACTTGTTTGCCGCATATTATAGTAGACTGGCCTGTTGGTCTAGTGGTTAGTGGCCCTGACTGCTATGCTGTAGGCCGTGTGCTCGATTCCCGCCCAGGACAAATGTTTGTGTGATGAGTACGATCATTTGTTCTGACTGTAATTTATATATAATGTGTATGTATTAAGAAATTTAAAAGTATGCTTATCAGTTGTCTAGTACCCATAACACAAGCTCTGCTTAGCTTGGGACTAGATGGTGTTGTGTGAATGTTATGGAATATTATATTATTACGATTGAATATCAACTTTGTAAGCGTTGAAATAAAGTCTAAATTAAAGAAATACTTACTCGAACTCACTAGCACAATGTGGACATTGGTATTTAGTACCCGCGTGCCATTTTTCATGTTCCCTCGCTACACCTCTGAAAAAAAAAGTAATTCTGGTTAATAATTTTACTCTAACAGGCGCATTCACGACTTGGGTCTTAGCGAGGCGGTGTCAGTAGGCGATTGGTCGACGCCGCTCATAGTGGCAACCTTATTATTGCCTACGCAGTGTTGCTAGCTATAATAATAATAATTCTTTATTTTCAGGCTATTAAGGCCCATAAACACTACATAAAGTCTCAAAAGTAACAAACTAATAATGACACACAACATCGACTTACATTCTAAGTGATAGACAAGCCCGTTCATAGAAACTATTTGTCACAATACTGAAACGTTAAAACTAAAGTTCGCTGCAGCGCTAAATTGTCATTATGACGTCTAACAAAACTTTTAAGGTTACAGCGCTTAAATACTGCAAAACTGCACTAATGTCATCAAGTCAATGTGTTCGGCATACAGTACACGTAAGTCAAGCAAAGTGATTGTACGGCATGCCTAATCTAGTGCGTAGTACATATATATCGATGACACACAATGACAATGACAATGTTATACTTTAATAGTGTGCATGTTGTCGTGTCGATGGAGAATTTTAGGAAATAAATTAATTTCTTACATGCCTATATTAATTCGAGTCAGCCTCTATTTTAAACCTATATAATCACTCCACATAAATTAATAACGAAACCAGAACACATTGCAAAATGCATGTACCAATGTTTACGTAAGCATGAGGGGGAGGGGTAGAAAGCTTTGCTTGCTTTTGCTGACGAGGAGGAGTGGGAGGGTTAACATTTGCAAAATAAAAATTTGCTTACGTAATACTTGAACGGCCCCATAGTAATTTGACGACAGAATTATTCTCTTTACATCTCCCCCCTCTACAGTTACTCACCGATTTCTAGTTACGAAGGGGCATCCCTTACAGGTATATTGCTCAGTATGTTGCGCCGTCAGATGCTTCCGCAGGGCGCGACTAGTCTTCAATCTAGTCTTACAGATAAAACACTCATAGGCACCGCATTGCTGCAACGAAAAAAAATAATGACTATCAAATTCTGCATTTTTTTTCGTTAATTTTTTTGGCTTGGTTACTAAGTCCTTTAAGCAATGTCTACGTATGGATATTTAAATTGTTTACTATTAGAATATGGATGTACACATTGTAACGTTTTTTGTAGTAGTTGCCAGCTATCAAGTCAACCTTCTCGGTAAACTTCATTTACTGTTTTTTGATAATATATTCCTTTACTTGTGCTATAAGACTTCGCTTTATGTCAAATTTTAAGATTCTGGGTCAACGGGAAAGTACCCTATGAATCTTTTTTTGCTAAATAAACGATCGTCTTAGTTTTTTATTCGTTAACTTAGAAACTTATTTTCTTTTTTGACCGCTTCAAAGGACCGCAGACCTGAGTTTGTTGTTTTAATTTCAACTCGTGTACAGCATACCTCCACGAGTTCCCGATATAAAGGGTCTTGACAGACAGACGGACAACAAATTGATCCTATAAGGATTCCGTATTTTCTTTTTGAGTTACGGAACCCTAAAAAAAATTAGTCGTAACCCAAATCTTACCTCACTATGCCTTACAGAATGGGCAGTAAACCTATCCTTGATCTGGAAGCCACGGTAGCAGATAGTGCACTTGTACGGCGCACTCGTGTAGCTGTAACTCTCCTGTCTCTTCACTATCTCCTCGATCTGTTGGTCGTATGTCAACGGTGTGACCGTGAACAGAGACTCATCGAAGCTCTCATTGTTTCTACGGCGTTTCACATCTGTCGTTTTGTACCTAGAAATTTAGAATGTATAGAGCGTCCAACCCGACGTACCATTAAAGACACTTCCGCCTGACCACAACCAAGGGGCCGTTTAAGTATTACGTAAGTAGATTTTTTTAAATATTAACTCCTCCTGCCCCTCGTTAGCTAAAGTAAACAAAGATTTCACCCCCTCGTCCTATGCTTACGTAATCATTGCTCAGTGATGTGACACTTTTATGTGATTTTGGATCATCGAGTATGTTATTTAAAAAAAAAAAACTGCTGTAATCACCATCCAGACCTCCCCGTCCCCCATGTCATCAAAAATGAGCAAACCAAAAAAAACCCCACCCCACCCCCTGTAGTGCTTACGTAATACTTGAATGGCCCCTAAGTTAATTTTTGCTTGTCCTCGAAACGAAATCTTCAAAGGGTTTGGTTTGGCGCCGCGCTGCAGGATTCAGGCGAATTTTTTTTAAGTGATCCAGTAAACTGCTGCTGGTGCCTGCGATGGTACATTTCCATACAACCGCCCTTACGGAAGATGAGTAATAACGTCATAATTATAAGACGTTAATACAAATCATTCTTCATTTTTACTGGGATAATAATTAGACCAAATAGATATAAAATGAAACTTATCACAAAACATTATTTTTAAATAATAATATTTTTTTTAGGTGGGATAACCTAATAACATCTCCCGCCCTTGGGTGGGGCGGGAGATAATGTCAGACTTTTACTGGCTTAAAACCCACTCTTGTTCCTTCGTTGCCTTTCATACCAGGGCCGAGTCTTCCTTTCAGAAGCAGACCCTTGGCCCCAGTAGGCTTCGACCGTGCTGGGCCCCTACGGTTTGCTGACATCTCCTTGAGGCGCCGTCGACGACTTGGGCTCGATCCGGACGGTGCACGAACGGCCACCATCCAAGCCCGCGAAATTGTGAACACAGCTTTCTATTTTACTGCCGAGTAACAAACGATGAATCACTATTTCCTTAAAACAAATACACTATAAACACATACTTATCACTACAAGTATTCGGATCACTATCTTCCTCAACCTTCTTATGTTTGACCTTCTTCACGGCTTTCTCCCTCTTCTTCTTCACTTTAGGGGCAGGCTCCTTCTTCTCCACGTAAACCTCACTTAAAGCTTTATCGTCATCATCGTCAAAATGGTCGTATTGGTCAAAGAAGATCTCATTACTGCTCTCGTCTTTTACATCAATTTCGTTTATTGGAGCTAGAGATTTCACGTCGATATCTTCAGTTGTATCCGGTACAATTGCCGTTGTATCTTGCGTATCTTCAGTTTTGATATTCAAATCTTTCACATGTAGATCAAAATCGTCGTTTCTATATATTTGTCGAACTAAACTCGATGTTAGGTCATTGTGTTTTCTATTTATCGCTCGTATGTCCCGGATTTTTATCTGTAAAAATGCATTTTTAGTTATTTGTAGTACAGGGGCCGGTCAAGTATTACGTTAGCAGAGTTTTTAGATTTTTGCAAATATTGACCTTACGTACTTTGCTTACGTAGCTTAAGTAAACATTGCTTAATGATGTGTGTCTACTCACTTTCATGCGATTTTGGAACATCGAGATTGTTGTCTTTAAAATGCTAACGTAATCTGGTGATTGGTCTGGACGATTCCCGACCCCGCCATCCCCCTTTCATCAAAAATAACCAAAGCAAAGACATCCCACACTGTAGTGTTTACGTAATACTTGAATGGCCCTACATTCAAGGCGGTAAAAAATAATAATTAAAGGAATCTTAGCAAAGGTAAGACATAACTTCACGCCGGAACAGCTGCTCAATCTTTATCAAGCGCAAGTTCGATCGTGTATGGAGTTCTGCTCTCATCTTTGGGATGGGTCTGAAAAATACCAGCTTTTGTTTTTTGATGGGGACAATCATCCAATGACATCTTCTGCCCTTGGGCGAAGCGGGAGATCGTGTCAGACTTTTACTGACTAAAAACCTACCCCGTTCCTTCGTTGCTTTTCATACCAGGGCCGAGACTACCTTCAGAAACAGAGTCTTGGCCCCAGTAGGCTTCGAACCTGCTGGGCTCCTGCGGTTTGCTGACAACTCTTTGAGACGTTCCTTGGAACGTCGACGACTTGGGCTTGGTTTGGACGGTCGGACATCAAGCTACAAATTGCTCGCCGTCCACAAGCCCGGCCACCGTAGCATTACTGCTTCGCAGAAGGAGGAAACCGCCTGCCAGCCCTCCTCGCTTCAGACCAGAGCCTGTACCAAGGACCGGCGCGAGAGATCGTTGCCACCAATCGCCCCCACGAGGACACGGCGATGCTCTGCCCAAGCAGGGCATACCTCTACCGTATGCTCCACTGTGTCCTCCGGGCGATCCACACAGTGGTGACACGCGGCGTCACTTCCGCACGAATCCGGTGCATGAACCTCCCGCAGTGATCATGTCCGGAGAGCACCTACGTCATGCGGAAGATGAGGACGCCGAAATCAAAGAGAGGACTTGCCGTCATAATTATGGCGTGCCCATTTATATTAATGTTGTGATTGTCTTCAAGTGTTTCAACACTTGAATATTATTATGAAATGTACTTATCGGGGATTACGACAATTTAGCAATAATAAGACACTCAATTGATTACTTAGTACTAGAGTGGAATGAAATGTGACGTTTTACACGTCACTTGAGTATAACGTTTGGAGGGGAGAGAGATACGAACGGCAGTCTTGGTCGAACCGCCGAGCAGTGCGGACGCTCCTAACGAATTTACCGGTTCTCTTAGATTACGATATACCAAAGTGTGTAATGGTCTTATAATATCGATGCTTCCGACAACAAAGGTCGTATACACCAAAATAGCACTTTTGGTAATCAACGAAAAACAAAAAATAATTTCGTTTTTTGCTTATATCTTTTTAACTTTAAAAGTTGTAAAATTGTGTTCTATACAAGAAATACGTAAAATACGATGGTGTTTCATAATATATTATTGCTATTTATGTCAAAGCCTTATTTTAAAAGTTAGCTTGGACATACACCCCAGGAAATTCAAGAAGTTGGTTTTTACGACCACTAACAAATCAATGGAGAACGATTTCTCTAACGGAAGTTAGAAGTATGCACCAGTTTTTAAATACAATAGTTCTGGGTTTGGTTTTAAAAACCATATAGTGAAATAAAAATGAGTGTAAACACCACGATCTGATGCGATGGTATGTAACAAACATGGAAATATCTGAAGCAAATCAATGAATTTAAGACTGTAAGTTGAGTTTTCATTACTTGTAATAAAAACAATAAAGTAAAACACAAATTGACATAATTAAAAAAGGTTTTTTATTCATTGACCGTCATCGTTTAATCAAAATACATAATGGTTAAGCAAGGCACTAATACAAATTCAAAGTAAAAAAATGTCTAAACCAATCACTTAAATTTCCATTAGAGGATCTTGTACATCAATCATCATTCATCATCATTGTTTGTGTCGCGGCTCGAAATTTTTATACCTTTAGGACCTGGCAGGTCCTAAAGGTATAAAAATACACTTAAGTAAGTATATTATAGGCATCGTCCCGTATAATTTAATCAAGCGTTTGTTCCAAGATGCCTATAGTGTTCTACCTCCAACGGCGTACCTAACCAGCCAGACATAATTCAAAATGTTAAGTAATCATTTTGTTTCATTGATTTCAAGAAGATTTTATAATCATGACATTTTTTTAAAACGTATTGATAATGAATTACAAAAAAATATAAGTAAACATTCTACCAAGCTTACTGCTCTAATAATTTTAATAAACAATGCCCATTTTCACCAACGCCCTTAAAAATTTAGATAGTTCATCTTTCTAGATCTTGTTTGTTCGGAAAGCTTCTGTACTATGGTCTACCTAACTTTTAGTGTCGTTGGTGAAAATGGGAAAGTGTTATCGACAAGATAATAAAAAAGTAGATGCAAAACATAATACGACGACGAGTTATAGAAAATCAGGTCTTCAAATTTCTGATTAATAATCTTCTGTCATTGGATAGAAGATTATTAACCAGAAATTTGAAGACCTGATTTTCTGATAGAAGATAATTAATCAGAAATTTCATCTTCCTCGTCAGTCTCAGGAAGAGTATCAATGACATTATGAGACTGACAAGGAAGCTTGTATTCGGCATGAAACCGTTTGTGTATTGTCCCCTGATCACACAATCGTTGCAGATCTTTGTATTTAGCTGCGGTAATTGGTAGTTTATCCGTATATAGCTGTTTTGGAGTCAACTGCTTTACTCGATTATATTGTAATTCTAACATTTCTTCTGTATTTTCTCAGCAGAGCTTACGTTTTAAAAATGATTTTGGGGTGTAATTACAATTAATTATGGATTCATGTTTTTACGACCGACAGCTGTTTGTACGTTGTATTATACGACCTGCACGGTTATTCGGTTCTAAGCAATATGAGTTATACATACCCTCTTTTCTAAAAAATCTTGATTATACTAGTAAAAATTTTGGGTGTAAAAGTATTTTTTTTAGGCGAATATTTTTTTCACATTTTTAGATCGACGCAGCGCCAAAAATTAAGTAGGGCTGCATTCTTAACTCATTTTCGCCAAAATGGCGTTTACGACATTTGTTGCCGGAAGCATCGATATGTACTGTGAAATAGAAGTGATTGTGAAGTGAATTGTTATTTTAATTTTACGCCATGAACAAGAAAACCGGTGATATAGCGGTCAAGCGCGAACCTATCAATAATAAAAAAACCTTACTAGTGTCGGCTGTGCCGCTTATTTATTGCTGTTACCTTAATACTTGTAATTTATCATATACACCATAAAATTTTGGTCGTTTTAATCTCGCGGTGGGTCGATTTGGTACATGAAACACTATTTTTATCTTTACAAAAAATGAAAAATAAAGTACTTTTTTTAAAACTTGAATTAATTTACGCATGTACGAAATTGATTATCCGTATATTAATTCAAATTTTAGAAAAAAAAGTACTTTATTTTTAAAGTTTATCTCTATAAATCGATAGTGTTTCATGTACCGAATCGACCCTCCGCGGGATTGAAACGACCAAAACTTAACGGTGTAGAGTAGGGTAGGGTGAAGTAGAGTAGATTAGGGGAGGGTAGAGTTAAGTAAAGTAGAATATAGTAGTCAGTTGATGGGAGTGAAGCCGCGGGCAAGAGCTAGTATAATAAATTAAATGTTACTCACGTAAGTATCAGAGCGTAGCGTATCCTGTAGTAAGACGTCAGCTCTCAAGGCTTTACTCCTGAAGCGACACGCCGCGTTCAGACGACCGGCGCACTCCCAGCATACACGCTGTGGCAGTCTGTCTTCTGGGACAGCCTTTATGGACAAAACAGGTAAGATGGAATAGAATAAACTATAGTTCACACTAGTGTAATGATTTTAAAATAAAATGTTCATAAATCGTTTGACTTATGTCTAAAAGCGATAGATGGCGCTAGTTGTTACACGAACTATAGACATTTAGTAATAATATTTTAGTATTAGAATTTATGTATTTGTTAACTAAAAATTTATGTATTTGTTAAATGTATCATAATTATTTAAATTAAATATTTACTTGCAGTTAATTATAGATAAACCTTAATATATATTAGTTAGTCAAAGTCAATTGATGTTACGTACTATTTACTTTGCCCTGATTGGTCGGTTAGTTGACCGAGTGTTTGTGAAAGTTTGTGGTGGGGAAACATTGAGTTTGTAACTGTCATTTTAAACAGAGGCAGTCTGCTTTGAGTTGTTGAACAGTGAACATGTCTTATTAAACGATGTATGTGTGTGTGTGATTGCTAATAGAATAATAAATATGAAACTATGTTGATCAAAGTGAATAAAATATTTATATAAATGAAGCTGAAGTGTTTGATATCATGATAATAGTTTTTTTTTTTTATGGTAAGTAAAATCATCCAATGACAAATCCCGCCCTTGGGTGGGGCGGGAAATAGTATCAGACTCTTACTGACTAAAAACCTACCCCGTTCCATTCATTGCCTTTGTCCCAGGGCCCCGGGTGACATTTTCACATAACCTTTGGACCCAGTAGGCTTCAATAGGCCCTGCTGGGTCCCTACAGTTTGCTGACAACTCTTTGATGCTCTTCCCAAGCGGTGACACTAAAGTAGTAAGCATGACCTCACTGTGCATAGACTAGTGATGTAACGAATTTTAGATTTCTCACATTCGCGAATGCATATCCGAACATTGACTTTAGAACAAAGCGGTCGATGTAAGTGGCAGTTAAATTTTTTAAATTAAATTTATTTAAGAATCGTGAACGAAAAAGGTTTTATTAGAATCAAGTTCTTTAATTATGCTCACTGCGTCACTGTGTGAATTGTCTGATTATAGGCAAATGGGAGAAGGCGAATTGTTCCTAACAATGAAAATAAGAAAGAATTTTTTTTTTTAAACTCATTGCGAATTTATGACATAAAACAATATATTTAGCTTATTTATATTAAACAATAAAGTTTTTACGTCACCTAGACTTAACTAAGACAAAAAAGGATAAAGTGAGGAATGAGTATATTAGAGGAAGTTTGAAAGTGGCGCCAGTTACAGGGCAGAATGGAAGAAGAAAACGTGTTGCGCCGACAGTCAGTCGGCAGTCGGGTAAAAAAACACGTACTTTTCACTCAACATTTGATAGATCGAGGTTATTAGCTTTCCTATTCTTATTTGGAACGCATAGTAGGTCTTAATATTATTTTTCCTTAATTTAATCCGTATTTACTGCTGTTGGTGCGCCAATAAATAATTTAAGTAAACCCACCATCAATCCTGTGATCTGCTCATACATCTGGTCTAGTTTATGTTCCCGTATGTGATACATCTTCGTGTCCATTACAAGGCATATTCGGCACACCTAGAAACATAAATACATTATTTCTTTCTTCTATTTTTTTTAGAGGAATTCCCTGCCGGGGTCTGTGTTTCCTGATGGCTAGAACCTAGGGATCTTTAAGTCAAGAGTAAATAGGTTACTTCTGAGCAAGCGTGCTCCATCGTTGACCACATCATCGCTTACCATCAAGTGAGATAGTGGTCAAACGCGAGCCTATTCGTAATAAAAAGCTATAGGCCAAGTCTGGTCTTTTTCACGCTAGATGGCGCTAAACTCAATTTTCAGTTTGTTTTTCAAAATTGAGTGGATTTGTCTAAAATAAGTAACATCCCATACAACGTCATCTAGTCCCAATCTAAGCAGAGCTTGTGCTATGAGTACTAGACATCACACACACCTTTTTATAAATTAATGCTTGATGCGACCCCACCTGATGGTAAGCAGTGATGCAATCGTTGATGGTAAAACGCACATGCATATTAAGAGCCTATTCACTCTAGCCTTGAAGACGCCTAAATTATAATTGGACGGGAAGACCGCAGCAGGTGAATTTTTCCAGTGTTTTCATGTAGGCGGTATAAACGACGAGGCGAAGCTCTTTATGCTTACCCTCAATGCGGCTGGCGCATCTAGATCACCAAGAGGTTCCTATAAAAAAAAGTCGAATCAGAATATTTATTTATTAATAGGGTGACCGATACTGAAACACTTGATTGTAGTCATGATAACAAGCAACTTTTACTACGGGACCAAACGAAACCTGAAATCGTGAAAAAAATCAGCCAAGTTCAGTATATTTTGACCAGTTAGGTGAACATAATTGTACCGACCAGCAGATTTTTTTCCCGATTTCAGGTTTGGTCCCATAGTAACAGTTGTTTGTTATCATGACTAAAATCATGTGTAAAAGTATCAGTCACTAATTATAATTATCAGTCACCATTAAATTTTGGTTGTTTTAATCTCGCGGAGGGTCGATTCGGTATATTTTCATGTACAAAATTAATTTCTTTAAGTAAACGAGTCAATGACCTTGGGCTTGTAGGTTGTTAGTGCAGAAACCATAGTCTTAATTTGTGAATATTAAAATAGTTGATGTCAAACTCGATAGATGGCGTTGGCGTCGATTTAGATCGCGCTATCGTTTGCTGCACACGGTTTAGTTGGGTCCTTGACCATTTGTAATAAAAATAACCAGCTTAGATCAGGACACAATTTGGTTTTATTTTCACCTTCAACCCTATGAGTGTTCCCACAAAAGTTTGTTAGTCCAATATTACCATCTCGGTAATAATCATTGGTCCATCGAACCGGATAAATAACCGTTTTTTTGAGTTCGCGCGCGGCCCGGTCCGCATTGCCAGTGTACTCGCAGTGGATCGCTGCGGCAAGAGTACCCGGCCCCCCGCATCGGCAGCGACAGCTCCGTCCAGTGTTGTGGACGAGCTCGGCAGCAGCGGCGGAAAAGTGACGCTAAAGAGGGCGCCACTTGCATCCAGTTCAAACGTGAGGTGACCGTGCAGTACGTCACCCTCGTAGTTCAACGTGTCGTCGCAGAACGGCACGCCTAGTTCAACCAACGTGACATCAGAAGACTGACGTCACATCCACAGTTCAACGTGTCGCCACCAGGGTGCGCCACATACATCGTGTTTTGTGAGTGAAGTGCAAATTGTGAGTACATTTTATTTTATAAACAAAGGAAGTTAATGACAAGCAATTTCGAACTTTATTTCTTCCAAGAGTTTAACTTAGACATTTTCTGAAGAATTTTGGACTTGTAGAATATTAAGACTTAGAATATTTCCGCTTAGATTTAAATAACTTGTATTATGTGTGTGCATGTTAGTAATTAAGAACTTAGAATAATTTCTTAAAAAACGACGGAACGGGGAACCTATGCCCGAATTCCGCCAGATTTATTTACATTTAAAACACTTGCAAAATTCTGAGTAATTCTTTAGGACTTAGAATAATTTTGTCAATACTGGACTTGCATTTTATTTCAAGACAGTTTTGCTACAGTACAAAACAAACATTGTTTTAAACACTTGTTAACTTGTTTAAATTAGTTTTTAATGTATTTTGAATTTGCTTAACCTATTTACATCAAGTTTAACTCAGTTTATATAGGTATATACGCACTTTTAAACTGGTTATAATTAATTTGTTTTTAAATTGATATTTGTCTCAAAAATGGAGGGATTAATTAATGTACTAAAAGGTTTCCAAAATGTTATTAGTAAGGGATTAGCAAATTTCAAAAAGAGTCCTAAAGAAAGAATAACGTGCGAATACATAGAAACTAGACAAGAATTGTTAGAAAAGGATTGGGATTCATTTAAAGAAACAAATACTAAAATTTATCAAAACTTTAAATTACAAGACATAGATCAAAAGGTGGTTGACATATATGATACAACCGAAGACAATTACATAATGTATAAAAGTTTATTAAAAGCAACACTTAATAAAATTAGTCCAAGGGAACCAGTACAACACAGTGATGGTTCTTCTAACAGTTCATTTAAGTCAGCAAGTTCATTAGTTAAACTACCAAAGATCGCGATCCCAATGTTCTCTGGGAAATATGGAGAATGGATAACGTTTCGTGATCTGTTTATATCATTAGTCCATAAAAATGAATCACTAGATAACGTACAAAAGCTACACTATTTAAAAAGTCATCTTTCGGGTGAAGCTGATCAATTAATACGAAATACACCAATAACTGATGCGAATTATAGTCAATGCTGGGATTTATTAGACAAGAGGTATAGCAACAAAAGATATCTCGCCAATTGCATATTAAAAAGGTTATTTGGCATAAAACGTATGCAATTTGAGTCAGCGGCTTCATTAAAGGAACTGTTAGATACCACCACTGATTGTTTAAATGCGTTGTCAAATTTAGGCATAAATGTGACTACATGGGACGTTATCATTATACACGTCGTGACGTTTAAATTAGATGCTGAAACGCGTAAGCAATGGGAAATAAGCGTCAGCAGTAGCATTTCCAATGACTTTCCTACCATTGAGCAATTCAAATTATTTTTGGAGCAACGTTTCCGCGCATTTGAGTGCATAGAACCAAAAAAGGGTTCAGGTTACCAGGTCAGTAACAGTTCAAACCACCATTCACCTAAGACAATGTTTGCCACGAACGCATCATCACACATGAAATGCGAGTTCTGTTCTGAAGCTCACAAACTCTGTTTTTGTAAAAAGTTTGCAAAACAATCACTTGAAGCTAGACGTGATTTTATACGTAAAAACAGAATATGTTTTAACTGTTTAGGGAGTAATCACACGGTTAAAACCTGTAAAAAGGAGACCAGTTGTAGAGTTTGCCAAAAGCGCCATCATTCGCTGTTACATATAAACAGTGAGTCGGCAAGAGAAGACCAAGACCCTGAAACAAAGCCAACTGCTGATAGTGCTAGTCCTTCGACTAGTGGTAATCAGATAGTTGCGTGCTTGTCAACAGGGAAGATACCCAAACCCAGACAAGTTTTATTAGCCACTGCGCTACTAAAGGCTGAGTCCAAGACGGGTGAATTCCAAACAGTTCGAGCATTATTGGACCAAGGTTCACAGGCTTGTTTTATTACAGAGGCCACAGTCCAACTTCTTCGACTGAAGAAAATTCCAGTCAGGGGTCTCGTTTCAGGCTTAGGTGACGATAGATCGACCATTGTAAGGCACATGGTGAAGCTGACAATTGAGTCAACCATTGATCGTGATTTTCAACTCAAAATAAACGCCTACGTTTTGAGTAAGATCACCTCATTCTTGCCTGAAAGAAGTGTAAACACAAGTTCATTGGATTGGATTGCCATAAATGACCTGTGTCTAGCAGATCCCAATTTTAACACACCCAATAGAATAGATATTCTTTTGGGTGCAGATGCTTACTGCTACATTTTGAAGGAAGGTATAGTCAAGAGTCCCTCCGGCACTCTCATCGCACAGAGCACCACCTTAGGATGGGTCCTTTCAGGTGTAGCCAGTCCAAGTAGTGAGAGTTCAAAGCATCACAGTAAAAATATAAAGGTACATTGTGCACAGGTCAATGAAGATGACATTTTAAAGAAATTTTGGGAGATCGAAGAACAAACTAGTACAAAGAGATTACTTAATCCAGAAGAGCAACGGTGTGAAGAATTCTATATTCAAACTACTAAGAGAGATGATACAGGCAGATACATTGTACGACTGCCATTCCGGGACGAAGAACCTGCTTGTAAGGCCGGACGTTCTCGTGATATAGCTGAAACAAGATTTAAATCATTAGAAAAAAGATTAAGTAAGGATACAGATTTAAAAGTAAAATATACAGAGGTAATTAATGAATATTTACAATTAGGACACATGAGACCTGTAAAAGAGGACGATAGTTTTAAAGATGAAGCCGTTTATCTACCACACCACGCGGTGATAAGAAACGACAAGATCACGACGAAGGTTCGTGTTGTTTTTAACGCCTCAGAACGGAATAAGAACGGAGTGTCTCTGAACGACACTCTAATGGTAGGACCAACTCTGCAAGCAGATCTAAGACACACTGTTTCAAGATGGAGAATGCATGCTATTGGTATAGTGGCAGACATAATAAAAATGTATCGACAAGTTAGAGTGGCCGATGAAGATGCTGCCTTCCAGCGAATACTCTGGCGAGACGATCCTGAAAAGCCGATCAGAGACTATGAGCTGATAACGGTGACTTTCGGGACAGCCTCTGCACCATACCAAGCGGTTAGATCGCTCCATCAGGTCTCATATGATGAAGGAGACAAATTCCCACTTGCAGCAGACAGAGTTTTAAATTGTTTTTATATGGACGATTTAATGACTGGATGTAACAACATCGAAGAGGGTGTAGAAATCTGTAATCAAATGGTAGAATTATTAGGAAAAGGAGGATTTACATTACAGAAATGGAATAGTAATAATCAGGAATTATTAGAAAAAATAAGTTCTATGGATGGCAATGAAGGAATTCTGCAAACAGGTAAAAAAGGCATGAAAAATGAGGACATTAAGAATAAGGACAAACAGGACATGATAGTGAAAGAAAAGGAAATAAATAATAAGGACAGAGAAATTAAACTAGATAGTACTACAAAAATTTTAGGACTTACCTGGAACCGCCCCGAAGACTCCTTTCAATATACGGTAAATCTCCCACCGCTGACGACGTCACCTGTAACAAAAAGATCTATAATATCAGACATAGCTCGTTTGTTCGACCCTTTAGGATGGTTAGCTCCTAGTGTGGTTGTAGCAAAGGTGTTCATCCAGAAGTTATGGCTCGCAGGTGTTAGTTGGGATGAGGAGTTAACTACGGAACTAATAACAGAGTGGAGTACTTACCGCGAAGAGCTAAAGTTGCTTACCATGGTACGAATTCGCCGTTGGCTTGGGACTAGTTCAACTGATGATTTGGAATTGCTAGGTTTTAGTGACGCCTCAAAAGCTGCATACTCAGCAGTCGTTTACTTGCGGGTAATTGATAACACAGGCAAGGTTCATGTTTCATTGTTGGTTGCAAAAACAAGAGTTGCCCCAATTAAACAAGTCAGCATTCCTCGACTGGAGTTATGTGGAGCAGTACTCTTATCCAAGCTATTGATAGAGTCTGCAGAGGTTTTAAATATACCAAAGGAAAAGATTTCAGCGTGGACTGACTCGACAGTAGTGCTTTCATGGCTTAACAGTCATCCTAGCCGGTGGAAAACTTTTGTTGCGAATCGGTCGGCTGAAATATTGGGTGCAATGAGTTCATCGCAATGGTTTCACGTGTCGACCAAAGAGAATCCAGCAGACTGCGCTTCAAGGGGAATACTACCCAGTTCATTGGTTAATAATGAGTTGTGGTTTTCTGGACCTCCATTCCTGAAAAACAAAATAATTGAGTACAAAAGGCCAAAGGATTTAAAAATAGATTTAGAGCAAACAATAAAGGCTCACGCAGCTGTAACTCCAGAGCACGTAGTTCTAGAAAATTATTCTAGTCTACGAAAATTAGTTAGAGTTATTGCGTATTGTCGACGATTTTTAAAGAAGGACAAATACAACAGTAAATATTTAAAGAATCAAGAAATCGAAGCAGCATTAGAAACCTGTATAAAGAAGACACAAACAGAGATATTTACAACAGAGTATACACAGTTAAAAGAAAAAGGGTATTTAAACATCAAATCCAGCAAACTGAAATCACTCTGCCCTTTTATTGACACAAAGGGTATTATGAGAGTTCGAGGACGACTTGCAAAGTCGGAACTGGATGAAGATTCGAAACATCCGATAATCCTACCACATTCTAGCCATCTGACTCATCTTATCGTTGCAGATGCGCATGAGAGAACACTGCATGGTGGTCCTCAGTTGCTGTCAAACTTTTTAAGGTCAGCCTATTGGATAATAGGTGCTAGATCTCTAATCCAACAACATGTTCGCAAATGTGTTATTTGTGCAAAACAGAGGGCTAGCGTCCGAAACCAACTGATGGGTGATCTTCCATCAGTCCGATGTAGACCAGCAAGACCATTTTTGCATAGTGGTGTCGATTATGCTGGACCCATAAACATAAGAACGACAAAAGGCCGTGGACATCGTTCATACAAAGGCTATATTTGCCTTTTCGTTTGTATGTCCACACGCGCTCTTCACTTAGAGGTCGTCAGTGATATGAGCACACAGGCGTTTTTAGCTGCCTTTCGTCGATTTGTGTCGAGACGAGGTCACTGCGCGAAGTTGTGGAGCGATAATGGCACCAATTTCGTAGGTGCCTCCAGAGAATTACAACAGCTGGCCTCTATACAGCCAGCAATAGCAGAACACCTGGAAGCAAATAATACTGAGTGGCATTTTATACCGCCTCATGCTCCCAATTTCGGTGGTCTTTGGGAAGCAGGTGTAAAATCCACGAAGTTTCACCTTAAAAGGGTAATCGGCGACTCTACACTTACGTACGAGGAAATGTCTACACTCCTCAACCAAGTGGAAGCATGCTTAAATTCGCGACCGATAAGCGTTATTAACTTTGCTGATCCTGGTGAACCCCTGCCGTTAAACCCTGGACATTTTCTGATTGGCGAACCGATAGTTAATGTGCCAGATAAAAAATATGAAACTTCAAACGTAAATTACTTGACTCGGTGGCAATTAGTTCAACGAATGATGCAGTCTTTTTGGAAACGATGGTCCCACGAGTATTTGTCAAATCTCATGAACAGATACAAATGGTCTTCCCAAGTTCCGGAGCCCAAGGTCGGGGACATTGTTTTGATTAAGGAAGATGATTTACCACCCAGTCGTTGGTTGTTAGGACGGGTTGTGGAGAAACACCCCGGTGATGATAACATCACCCGTGTGGTCACATTGCGCACTAAATCCTCTACAATTAAGAGACCAACTTCCAAACTATGTGTTTTACCAATAGCTCAATAAATTGTTTAAGATAATTTGAACTGTTGAAGACTTTTATTCTTGTTTTTTTTTTTTCCTAGATTTAAGAAGTAGTATTATACTGTGTACAAAATGCATTTTTTTTGGCTCAAAAATTGTTTGAGAAAGACATTCCGTCACTAAATGTCCTTGGTGGGCGGTATGTTAGTGCAGAAACCATAGTCTTAATTTGTGAATATTAAAATAGTTGATGTCAAACTCGATAGATGGCGTTGGCGTCGATTTAGATCGCGCTATCGTTTGCTGCACACGGTTTAGTTGGGTCCTTGACCATTTGTAATAAAAATAACCAGCTTAGATCAGGACACAATTTGGTTTTATTTTCACCTTCAACCCTATGAGTGTTCCCACAAAAGTTTGTTAGTCCAATATTACCATCTCGGTAATAATCATAGGTAGTTGTCGGTCGTTGCTTACTAACTACCTATAGGTCATTGAACTCGCACAGCTGACGTTTACTTGAAGAAATTAATTTCGTACATGCGTAAATTAATTCGAGTTTAAAAAATACATAATTTTTTAATTTTTGTCTTTAAAAAGCGATAGTGATTCATGTACCGAATCAACCCTCCACGGGATTGTATAGGTCAGATTACAACATAGTGCGAGGTGATTTTTTTTAAATTTTTATCGCGCGGTTCTTATCAAGACCATTACAAAGAGCTTGAAATAAAATATCATTTAACAAAACTTATTATGGACTATAGAAAAGACCTTCAAGTTTGTCTTATAGTTTTTTTTTTTTTAAGAATAAAATAGAATAAACTTTATTGTACACCAAAATGGTAACAATTCTACAGAAACTTAAATCTATGGGTACCTACAATGGCGGTCTTATCGCAACAACTAACAATACGCGACATATAAAATGAACCAAAATGGCTATAGATTTTCGGGCCTCAATCGAAGTGCGGCACTGCGGGGGGCTGCCCGTAACCATAGCAACTATAGCCATTTTAGTTCAAATTATTTGCTGCGTACTACAACAGATTTTCGGGTCTCGATCGAAGTGTATAGCAATGACGGCCATTTTAGTTCGACTTATTTGCCGCGTACTAAACAAAAACAGAAATAAGCAAGGGCGTCGCCAGCCGATGATCAAGGGGGGGCTATTGGAAGTATAGAGAATTATAAAAACAATTTTTTTTTAAATAATAATAAAAGTTTATTTTCTCCACAATATAACTCCTAATTGCTAGCCTTATATCTACGGTAACATATAGGATGGGCATTATATTGTGGGAGATTGGTGCCTAAACTAGGCTATGAAGGTAAGCTTGGCTAAATGGTGGTCCTGCTTCGCAGCCACAGCCACACTTGCCTACAAATTAGTTTGGAAGAAATGCAGGGCCCTTTTTTGTATTCGAAATGTGTTTTTTTTTTAATACTATTTTTTTTATTTTATTTGTTTATTTTAATGGAGCTTGTGATCGACTTTTTGTGATTGGAAACAATAAGATTACGTAAAGTAGAAGCACTTTTTTTTCTGATTTGTGAATGTGAAGTACCATGGAGCATTTTTATTTTATTAGGTTACAACTTGTTTGACATTAAAAGCATGGCAGTTGAGTTTGTCATGCTCACTCAAATGTCTCGCTGATGGTGGCGCGTGTTATTGGGTCATTCAGTTCCCTTCAAAATGGTTGAGCTGAGTGGGGCTGAGGCACGCGTCATGCTCGTGAACGGGCGCCGTCAGATGGGACTGGTCATCTCTTAGCTGCCAGTAGCTTAATTCAATTTCTATTTTTTAATTAGTTTATTTTATGTTTTCATTAGTCATCTACATTTTGCTCACATAATAGAAGCGACAAGAAAAATGTAACTAAGATTTATGTAACTCATAATATGATTTTAAAAGAGTGTCCATGGAGTTTCTTGCACATTCTTCTCCATAGAGATCTACGCTTTGGAACATGCAATTTAGCTTCACTTTTTTGGACTGAACGACATTTTGACAATTCAAAAGTGCCTGTAATTGGTCTATTTGAAATAAACTATTCTGATTCTGATTCTGAAGTTGTAGAGCAAGCCTCTAGGGGGGGGGGGGGGGGGCTTAGCCCTCTGCCCCCCCTTGGCGACGCCCTTGGAAATAAGCAGAATTACTCACAGTCATGATGACAGGCACTGCTCCGCACTTGATCCTTCTTAAGCCGCCTCTGGTATCATAGAAGTCTTCTTTTCTAAAATGCTCCGAGCATATGGTGCTTCTCTCTTTAGGCTCCCAATCCGGCATGCCCAGAGCTACTACCCAGGCACTACGCAGGTTCACCTGTTTGGGAAACCTGAAATATTAGTGTTGTCAGACCAGGCGCACTCCGCACTGTAGGCTTAAAAATTTACCTACGCTGCGCAGCCTTTATTGCACGGCTAATTCAGTAGTGTCACACGCGTGTTCGATCTGACGCTTGAAGCGCGCTTACAAAATTGTTTTTTAATTCTTTATCGAATACCGATATATCGGCGATACTTCGGATTTGCCGATATATCGGCATCGGGGATATTTTCATAGCTGATACAACGATACTTTTAAAAATTTGCGCTTCAATACAGTAATGTTAACGAGCTTGTTGTATAGGTTTCACTGGCCTGTAGGTCAAGTAGTTAGTGGCCCTGACTGCTATGCCGGAGGTCGTGGATTCGATTCCCACCCAGGACAAATGTTTGTGTGATGAGCACGATCATTTGTTCTGTGTCTGGGTGTAAATTATCTATAATATGTATATTTTTAGAATAATATAAGTAAGTTTATCAGTTGTCTAGTACCCATAACACAAGCTCTGCTAAGCTTGGGACTAGACAGGTCCTAGAATACAATTAGCCTATGACACACAAGAGATTCTGAAGCTGTGTGTCAGTGAAATATTTAGATTTATTGTTAACTAGCTTTTGCCTACGGCTTCGCTCCCGCTCTACCCTACTCTACCCTACTATACCCTACTCCGCCCTACTCTACCCTACCAATAACTGAGCAGGTTTTTTTTTATTATTTAACAGGATAAAAATCCTATATCCTTCTCCTGGTTCCAAGCTACCTTCCCACCAATTTTCAGCCTAATCGGTTCAGCTGTTCTTGATTTATAAATAGTGTAACTAACATGGCTTTCTTTTATTTATATAGATAAGTATAATACTAAAAAAAGAAACTTATAAGAATCTCATAAAGCTATTACCTAGATAATGTGCTATTTTAATTTTATTTAAATGTCATCTACTGGTATTAATTTTTGATAAATTGAATGTTATATTTGATTTTAATTTTAATGTTGGTATCTACTGTGTGGGCTATGTCTGAATTAATTAAATTAGTAATTAAAGAAAATGCCTATCTTTTTAGAGACATAAAACTAACTATAATTAAGGTAACTAAAATATGGGATCAAAAACTCTCCACATTGCTGTCAGGTGTTAATTTGCCCAAAAGACTGTTAGTTAAATATTTTTTTAAATGTAAATTATTCGTTTAAAAATAAAATATTGCTTATAATTATATAAAATATTGCCATAACTTATGTTTAGTTGTTTACATTATTTTTGTTCTTTTGATCTCTTCAATATTCTGTTACAATATGTATTTTTGTTACATTAAATATCAATCTTATTATATTAGTTAAATGAATTGTACCGGTACCAGAGAAATTATCTTGTCATAACACTTATAATTCTATTAGTGTTAGGCAGTAGTAAAGTATTTAAATTTAATTGATGTGGTCAGTACTTTTATGAACTATTTTTCATGGTTACTTACATATGAAATGTGATTCCATGGCTTTTGTTATTTCTTCTCGTGTCATTAGAACAATTTTTAACACTGCACCTCATGATTAATACCAAATATTTGTTATAATGTTAGTTTAAAAAACGTAAACATAACGAAGTCATGTTGCCTCAAATATTGGCATAAAATGTGAAAGGGGTACTGCTTTTTTGGTACCATTACATTACCTGTTGAATAAACTATAATTATTACGTCGCTAACATGTTCATATTATTGCATATTTTAGAATATTAGTATATTTTTAATTACTACACAAGCTGTCAAACATGAAGCGGCCACCATGTTTATTTTATTTTTAAAATATTTAACGCCACTTTGGGACTCAGTCTTTTAGCACTGTCAGAAAGTCATGAAACTTGAATGCGAATTGCGATGCAAAAATCTGTACTTTTAATATACCAGTTATGTCACTGCACAAAAACGGCTAATTTGAATATGGCGTACAGTTCATATATGAATCGTATAAGACAGTCTGCTCAGAGATTTCTTTTCTTTTTCGGGACATTACTGTGCCTCCCTCAAGTCTTTCCAGATATTCTTCGCCCTTGCCGTCTCTAACCAGTCCTCGTGACGCTACGTACGCTTTTAGATTACATCGTATTTTTTCTCGGCCTCGTTGGCGCTTACCTTCTGCGGTGCGACTGTAACCCAGCAGTCACTAAGGCAGTTATTCTAATACCGGCGATGAAGCGTCTCGGCTATGTTCTCGCTCAAGAAACATACAATAAGATATATTTCTATATTTGCTGATTGAAGAGGTACACACCTTTCTCGATTGGATTTGAATCGTTATCACATGATTAAACAGTTTGTCGCTAATATCGATAGAATGTGATATGCAGGAAAACACAGATTTTGAAGCATTATACTTCTTATTGTTTTATTCAGGTGAGAATAGAGTAGCTATCGGTTATCGTTCGCTAATCGAGTAGGGAATAGGGGGCCTAATCCATCGCAGCGCCTTGGGGACGTGCCCACTGCCCAGTGGAGACAGTGGCTAAAGCCTAACCTTTCTACCCACGTGTATTACGCTTAGATCCAATCATAACAGCTGAAGTGACTCACACCTCTAGCGCGTGGACAGCTGAAATTGTGCCTATATGGCACGATTTTACATCGCTCGCGACGATAACACACATTCGACAGCTAACGCTATTTCGCTGGGACGACAGCGCCGTCTCTTAACGCTGTCTTTGTCTATCGGCGACTATAGGTTTGCGACTTTGATGATTACTGATCATAGATGTGTGAGTTTCGAGTGCAGGTTTTCTGATTATGATGTAAGCGCGGAACGTATCTTTCCTTATGATATATCAATGGTATTAAGACATTTAGAAAATAATAAATGAAAGCCACAAATAGGTAAAACAACTTTTATTATAATGTAACATCAATATCACTTGTTTTCTCCGCCGCGAACTTTGCACTGATTTAGTTGCACAATAAGACTACATGATTCTTGGCATTTTCCATATAATGTTGGTTCCTGGCCAGATCAGGCCTCGACCATTTCTGGAACAAATATATTTAATTCGGCTGACCTATTGGTCTTGTGGTTAGTGGCCCTGACTGCTATGCTGGAGGTCGTGGGTTCGATTCCCACCCAAGACAAATGTTTACGTGATGAGCACGATAATTTTGTTCTGTGTCTGGATGTATGATACACCGTTAAATTTGATCGTTTTAATCCCGTGGAGGGTTTTTTTTTTTTTTTGGTAGGTAAAATCATCCAATGACAAATCCCGCCCTTGGGCGGAGCGGGAAGTAGTGTCAGACTCTTACTGACTAAAAACCTACCCCGTTCCCTCTTCGTAGCCTATCGTGCCGGGGTCGAGCATTCCTTTCGGAACTAACCCATGACCCCAGTAGGCTTCGACCCTGCCTGCCTGCAGTTAGCAGGCTGGGCCTCTTCGGTGTGCTGACAGCTCCTTGAGGCGCGCGGGAACAGAACGCGCCGTCGACGACTTGGGCTCGGTCCGGTCGGTTACCGGACGATCGGACAGCGTGCTACCCATTGCACGCCGTCCGCAAGCCCGCGCCTACGGTGGCCGGAAATCGGGATCGGAATCCCGGCGGCGGCTGGGGCGTGCGCCCCGTTGCCTTTGCCTGATGCGGTCGGCCTCCTCCTTTGCTAGCATTACTGCTTCGCAGAAGGAGGCGACCGCCTGCCATCCCTATCCCGTGGAGGGTCGATTCGGTACATGAAACACTATCGATTAAATTAAAAAATAAAGTACTTTTTTAAATTTGAATTAATTTACGCATGTACGAAATTAATTTCTTTAAGTGAAGGTCAGCTGGGCGTGTTCAATGACCTGTAGGTAGTTAGTACGCAACGACTGACAACTACCTACAAGGTCATTGACTCGTTTACTTAAAGAAATTAATTTCGTACATGATTTTTAGAAAAAAAAGTACTTAATTTTCCCGCGGAGGGTCGAGTCGGTACATGAAACACTATGTTTCATGTACCGACTCGACCCTCCGCGGGATTAAAAACGATTAGAATTGAACGGTGTATACAGGTACTAACCATAACACTTTAATACAACTTACTCTTAACAAATAAATTCCAGATCAGGTAGCTTCTGCCACAAAGACTTTTTTGACGACAATACTGACGGTCTTTGTACAGGTATATCCTGTTTTTGTTCACTCACAGTATTTTTATTATCACTCGTAACTTTTATATTATTCTCCTTACACCATCGACGCCACCATAAGTATATTGAGGTCCGCTGAAAAAATGAAACACACTTTTTACAACATTAGTTTTAGTATATGCGATACCCGAACCCGCTGGTGCCTAATGCCCTCTATGACCTGCCGTGACCTGTGTTGTACTTAGTGTCGGTGGTATTCAACTTGTAATAAAAATAATGTTGTACAATGATTATGCTCTTACCCCTCCCCCCCTCTTCCTTTCAGTGATAGTAAGCAAAGCTCTTATAGTACGCAGCAAATAAGTTGAATTATTTAGAGTCAAGAGTGAATAGGTTACTTCTAGGCAAGCGTGCTCCATCGTCGGCCACATCATCGCTTACCATCAGGTGAGATAGTGGTCAAACGCGAGCCTATGAATAATAATAAAAAAAGACTCAAAAATCGGTTACCGTGCATTCAAGGTCGACCGCCATGATTTTCAACTTGTGTGACGTGATTTATAATAGGTTTTCGAGTTTTAATCGAAGCGGGGACTGTGCGTAAACAGGAAATAGTTCAACTTATTTGCCGCATACTATAATGCCTTTATTATATCGAGTGACTGGTAATTGAATGATTTTTTTCGCGATTTCAGGTTTGATCCCACAGTGAAAGTTGTTTGTTATCATGACTACAATCACGTGTACTAATCACCAGTCACCCTATACACTCTTCTACTATACCCGAAAAATCGCACATAAAAGCATGGACTGCAACGAAATTTAAACTTTATCTTGAAAAACTTATAGTCTATTATTCCAAAACTTGATCATTCATCACGTAGTTTGATTTCAAAATAGGTTATACTTACTGTGACTCGAAACTGGTTAGCAATATCCGTGACTGAAACGCCATTAAGTTTCATCGAAACAATCTGTTGTTTGGTTTCCTCGTCGACCCTATATAACAATAAAAACAACTTTTAATAATTCTCTATAATATTCAATCTAAAGGCCCTGATCGACGGGCGAGTAACACCGCAGGGTTAAGCTCACCGGGGTGTCATTGCAATTAGACATGCGCAAAACAGTGCGTTTTAAAGTGATGTAACATGACCAGAGGTCGGAGTAGGTAAATTGATTTTATGTACTTGCGTCAAAATATTATAATATGGACATGCCATTTTATCCATAATGTGCGGGAAGTACCGGAAAAAGTTCCGGGTTTGAAATTATGGACTAAAATAAAATAAAGCGTCATACTGTCAAGCGTCATTTCTAATTCAACAGTAAGGGACAAAATACGGTGTTACTATTCCAAGGTATTTATGTATAAAATAAAATACTGATTTCTTTCACCATTAGCTAACACTGGCAGCGTAGATTGATATTATTAATACGTTTTTCACCTTAAACACAAATTCGTGCTAATTTCAAAATTCCGGAACAAATATCACAATAAATATGAAGTTCCGGTATTTTGGAGGCATATCCATATTTCTCTACGTTTGACGTCAACGACCTTAAATCAATCTACCTACTCCGACCTCTGAACATGACATTACATTTAGCACCAAGTAATGTTGCATTACACCATGACTCCAAACATGACGCGTAATGAAGCGCCACACGAGATCATTATTGTAATGAAATGCTCGCGTTATGAAATATATACATCATTACATGATATGATATAGCGCGTTATGGATATACTGTATTGTGACGAACATTAGTATGACGAAGTTTAGTTATATTTCGGGCATGCTCCTCCTCTCTCGCACACAAGGCGAACTCGGACTAGCAACATGACGCGCGATACGTCATGTTTTAGTGTCATGTGTCATGCTTATTTTGGACGAGTCATGTGTAATGCTACATGACGCGGTCGGGTTATATGACGCGCAATGCCACAATCGCATTAATTACACATCTCTAATTGCAATATGAACGACGAACCTGGCTCGCGGCTCGTTGTTCAAAACTGTTTTACTCGCTAGTCGATCAGCACCACAGATATAGATATACCTAGATAACGCAAGAGCAACTACTTCGCGTGCCTAGCTTACGTACAAAAATCGTAAGTGGTCACTTTCGCGCTCAGTCTGCATCGGAGTACAGCGCTAGTCAGGTGCAGTTAAAAATATAAAAATGGTTAATTGTGCTGTTGGTGTGGGGGTGGAGCGAGGGGGACGCCGTACGCGGCGGCGTCTTCACTGAATAGTGCTTGTGACGTCATAAATTATTTAATGTCCCATTTTGTCGCACTGTAGCTCGATCCACCTCTCCTATACCGCGTATGCTAACGATGCTCAACGCGCTCGTGGAGACCCACCCTGGATTGGATTTGTTTGCTGATGAATGGAAGACGATATTACTAGAAAGTTTAAGGTTCTGTGAGAAGACAGAGTGAAAGGTTTAATTTAATTTAGTATTAATGGCTATTTTGCTGTACTGAATAAATAATAAATAAATAAATAAATAAATAATAGGTAGTCAAAAAATGGCACGCTTGGTTTTCATACAGATCGTGATACTTGCGTTATCTATGTCTATCTATATCTTTGATCAGCACCAACGAGCCGCGAGTAAAACCGACGTTTTATAATACCACGGTAAAGGCTCGTACGTCGCTCACCCACTTAACATATCAGTCGCTTTGGGTGATGTTGAATCTTTGGATCAACAAATGGTTGTAATGCACATGTGTACTCAGAACTCTTTCGGTAATCCTCCTATTCACATGACCATACCAACACAAACAATGCAAGCTACAGCCTACTACAGTAAATAAAAAAACTGGTTTACTTATGACTTCGCCCTGATCTTAAGGGTATGCTGGCTTTCCTTTCTTTGAGTTTGAACCCCGCTTCCCTTAGTCTGTTCCTGACACTCCTGCAATGGAAGAAAGAAAATGTATTTCCTAAATATCTATAGTAGAGTATCATCTATATTATAATCAATAATAGTAAGAGCATGTTCAGGGAAATACAAAATGTCTGGAGAAACATCCGAACCAGCTAGGTGTCCAGCTTACATTAATATTTGGAACTCAGCAGTATATGAACCATTATATTAGTATGTAGGGTACTTCTAATGAGAAATATTTTTCTACCGGAATCCTTCATTCAACACATCTGCTCATAGTCGAAAGAACTAATTGCACGATATATTTAGAGAAAAAAATATCTACACTACATTCACGTTAAGAAAATAGTGATGTCATCGTCATCACTCAGCTTAGTACAAATCGATTCTATATTTATTTGGAACGCATTTTTTTTATTTCACAGACGCCGTCTAGTCCCGAGCTAAGCAGAGCTTGTGTTATAAGTACTAGACAACTGATAAACATACTTATATATTTCTAAATATATACATATTATAGATAAATGACACCCAGACACAGAACAAATGATCGTGTTCATCACACAAATATTTTTCCTGAGTGGGAATTGAACCAACTACCTCCGGCATAGCAGTCGGGGCCACTGACCATTAGACCAAAAGACTTACTTTGAAGAGATGCCCATTTCCTTAGCCAGGGTTGGCGTATGCACGGTCTGTTCTTGGGCCACCCTGTCGATCAAGAGCTGGTCTTCCTGCGCAGTCGTCTTTCTCTTAGGTCCAGTTGTTTTATGATTGTTCATATGTCCATCTTTACAATAGCGAACCCACCATTTGCGAACTGTGTCACGCTGAAAATATAAAGTGATTTTTTACTCGCCTGTTAAATGATAAATGATGTTTATTTTGCAAGTACTAAAAAACACTTTTACACGTCAATTTTTTTTCGTTAGTTTAAACTAGATGAGGCCGGTGTTTCCTAGCTGACTACCCTGAGAAGAAACACCGAAACAAACTCAGGGGTCAAAGTCTCTTTTAAAGTCCATACAGTAAATTTGTAATGATCAAATCACATGAGGACCATGCAGATTTGTCTGAGATGGTCTTTTGAAGAAAGAATCACACAGATTTGAGTGGACCTGTCCAGTTAGTGCAAGCATTTGTCAGTATTCGTGTAGCTTAACTGAAGACCAAGGAACAAAGGACATAAACTCATTATAATAGTAGATTTACCTATAGGGAATATAGCAGTGTCGTTGAGTCGCGGGCGACATATTGAATTTCGAACGTCACGAAGGTCGCTAAGTTTTAATCCCGAACGCCAGAGAGGGATAACTCCCGAGCACCGCGAGGGTGTTAATATTGAAACTTGAGTGAAATTAGGAATTAGAAATGTTTGTCATACTCACTGTAGTCTCCAGTAAATAAGCTATCCGGCTATTTGATATTCCTTCTTGCTTTAACGCTATTATACGTTCTTTTAAATTGTCATGCAGCGCTTTATATTTACTGAAAAAAAAAAAAATATTAAAAGCCTCCCATTAGAAGAATTTGCATTTTTTTTATAAAACTTCAACTTTCTCGTTCACATTAGATAATAATTCTGAATCTACATTTTGCTATCTCTAGTTATTTCCATATGTGAGAAAGAGAAGGCTATAAATACTGTCGTGTCGGCTTTCACGCTCTACGGTACGCACGCGCACTGTCGTCAGTCTTTCATTTACTGTTGACATGAGCGGACGTGCCAATAGTGTGGGTATTGTGATAGTGAAGCCGATGTCCAGTACCTCTACCATGAGTTTTAAGCAATAGTATTCGTCGCTACTCGATATCGACGCCGTAAATATTTTGTATGGCAAATTTTGGTTCTGCAAGTGACCGCTAGAGGCGCTGCAAAATTTGCCATACAAAATATTTACGGCGTCGATATCGAGTAGCGACGAATACTATTGCTTAAAACTCATGGTAGAGGTACTGATATGTTACTGCGTACTTACTAGACTACCAAACTGTGTTATATTGTTGTGCTTATTTTATACATGTTCAGAAATAGTACATTTTGATTGATATAAGTTGAGAAGGTTTATCATTGCGACCGAAGCGGCATTCGCCCGAGCCGTAGGCGAGGGTATTATGGAGCCGAGGGGCAAATTACCACGTGTATCAAACGACGCTTTTCAATGCACTTACTAATACATAAATAGAAGAGAGTTGACGCGCGACTCATGGAGGTCGATGCGCGTCGAGTCTGACAGGGTAAATATAATAAAATTGCAACAGGGGCGCGCAGGCACACTTTTCCGCACTAGTGCGAAAAACAGTAAATTGCGTGCCTAATAGTAGTAAGTAGCAGTGTTGAAAAATATTAAGAAATCTGTCTGTATGTAGTAAATTTGTAAATATATAAAAATACATAATCACCTTATTTTCTGTCCCACATTTCTTTCAGGCTTCACCGTCAGTATGTGTTCAAGTCCAGCTTGACGTAACCGCCGTCTGACAGTTTTAGAACAAGCGGCGACTTCCTTGCCAGGTTCACTTGGCTCGTAAAAGTAATTTTGATCCGGTTCATTTTCTACTATGGTGTGATCTCGCCCTAGTGTGGTTGATCTACGGTATGTGATGTTACTGTTCTTGCAATAGCGATATAAAAAGTTGTACACTGAGGTTATCTGAAAGGAAAAACATTTTTTTTTGTAGTAAATGCGGGGTTGTTCCGCACGCGTAGCCCCGCAAATGTTCCTTTTCATACAAGTATTTATTGTAATGCATGGAATAAGCAATCGGTATGCGGGGCATGATATCGGTCTGCAACCCCGCATGCGGTACATTTCCGCATGCGGGATGAAATCCGCAAGATATTAAACACTTTTATTGTAAAAAATAAATCTTTAAAAGTCTTAAGCGATTTTACCTTTCCACTGTTGATATTATGAAAAAAAGTTTGCAAATGAAGTCGCTGACTACGTTTTGCTAAAATACCCGAAAAGCAGTACATTATAAAGGTTAAAGTTCATTAGAGACCCCCGGAACCTACTCCTAGAGCCCCCCGGAACCTACTCTTCACCGCCTCGGATGCAGCTACTGTTCTTTATATAGACTGGTATGGGCATGCGTTCACTATATCCACTCCGTAGCGTCACCGGATCGCCTTGGTCGTAAGTTGATGTAGTGAGCGCATACCGGGTGGCTCTAATGAGCTGTCACCTTTAGGCTTACCGGTATTCCAGTCTCTTTCGCTATCGCTGGCGCAGAGAAACCTTTTTTCTTCAATGCAATTATTTTTTGTTTTATCTCGTTGCTTCTGCGAAAAAAAAATTCATGACGTTATTTATTATAGATAATATTAATTTAAAATATCATCTTTCTGCCCTTATCCCATATTACTTGTGCCTTGGTACATGTTTTGATACAAGTAGAGAATTTAACTTTGAGATTGCAACGGAAACGCAATACACCTGAGCGGCAGGCGAGGGTGTTATGGAGCCGGGTGCTACAGTAAGTAACCAATTTCCAAGTGTATGAAACGACGTTTTTCAATACACTAACGAAGAAATAAATAAACAAGGACTGCCCGGCGACCATCTTGATAAGATACATATAATACACTGAGACGGGGGTGAACGTCAGCACTTTTCCGCACTAGTACGAAAAACAGCAAATTTCATGTCTAAAAGCGCTACGGATAAGAGCAGGATTTCGAGTAAGTATATTGAAAAATAAGTTTTTCTCACCTGATGCTTGCTTTTTCATTCGTATCGCCATTCGTGACACTTACACTTTCAACCTTATTGCTTCTACAAAGAGTCCCAACCTTCTTGCTTATTTTTTTCTCCGCATTTTTAACTGATACCTCTTTTATTGTATACTGATTTTGTTCTAGAGCTAGATTTTTGGCCTCGTCAACAATATTTCCGATCACATCCAGCTTTGGTTTCGCCTCTACATTATCTTGTACTAAAACTATATTACCAATATTATTTATTAAGGATACATTATTCATTTCTATATCTTCTTTTATAACATTATTACTAATTTGTACTTCCGATTTTTTCGTTTCATCTTCGCCGTCTTTAAACGTAACACTATCATCGAAACTTTCTAAACTTTCTAAACTTATATCGCATTTTTGATTTTGAAATCGAATATTGTATGTGTTTTCAGCTATAGGGTCATTTTCAACTTCAGTTTTCACAGGAACGTCTATCCAAGGTTCAAATTCTTCAAAACCTATATTCTTTTCTTCTTTATGAACTTTCATTTTGGTTTTCTTTCTTTTTATTCTTGTATTTTCATGTCGAAGTTTTTCTTTTTCGCAAAAAGCATCTTCGCATTCAATATCAGATGAAGTGAATAAATTTTGAGTGGTTAAAGTTGATTTTAGAGTACTGTGGTATTGTTTCAATGTCGCGATGTCTGATTTCGTTATGTGTACTAGATTTTTTAGCAGTTCATCGCTGAGCAGCGCTTTGTGTCTGAATGCTGCAGCCGCTGCGAGTCTTGCAGTGCACTCCCAACACACCTGCTGTAGTATACTGCCTTTTTTGTCGATGTCCTGACAAATGAAAACTCGCATCAGTATAAAATAGGATTTTCAAAAAGGCACATCCTAATGGAATGAAACTGTCTCCTAAGTTTTTACCCGACTGCGCCAGAAGGAGGGTTATGTTTTTCGAGAGTATGTATGTATGTATGTATGTATGTATGTAAGTATGTATGTATGTATGTATGTATAATTGTTTGGCACGCTCTGCAGCCTGAACGGCTCGATGGATTTTAGCTTGAGAGGTGTCGTTAGATTCGTATTTACTGTGAGAGTGACACTGGGTATATCAAAATAAAAAAAAAAAACAAAATGGCGGATTTGTAGCGCCAAATTCAGATGTTTGGCACGCTCTGCGACCTGAACGGCTCGATGGATTTTAGTTTGAGAGGTGTCTTTAGATTCGTAATTACTTTGAAAGTGATATCGTAATAAAATAAAACTAAAAAAATAAAAAGCGGTAATTTAAAAAACTAAAAAACCCGACTGCTTTTCTGAGCATTCATGAAAAAGCCCTAAAACAAGAAAATCTGGCAGTCGGGACCCATTCTAGAAAGTCAGCCGTCTAGTCAATAGATTGGAGTAATCTGCAATGTAACATAGGTATGTGCGCTCAATTCTAGAATGGGTCCCGACTGCCAGATTTTCTTGTTTTAGGGCTTTTTCATGAATGCTCAGAAAAGCAGTCGGGTTTTTTAGTTTTTTAAATCGAAAAAATCGTTTTTTTTATGGGGAGAACTTGCATGTGGGTGAAGACAATAGCAGTACCCAGTTATAATATTTATTTTATTTACTTATTAGCCTGTTCTGTCCCACTCCTGGGCAAGGCCTCCCGCCACTCTTTCCATTTCTCGCGGGCCCGCGCTTCTTCTTGCCAGTTATAATACACGCCGTTAAAATTTGATCGTTTTAATCCCGTGGAGGGTCGATCCGGTACATGAAACACTATCGATTTGTAAAGATAAAATTACAAAATAAAGTACCTTTTTTTCTAAAACTCGAATTAATATACGCATGTACGAAATTAATTTCTTTAAGTAAATGAGTCCATGACCTTGTAGGTAGCTGTCGGCCGTTGCGTACTAATTTCCTACAGGTGATTTAACTTCCCCAGCTGACGTTTACTTAAAGAAATTAATTTCGTACATGCGTGAATTAATTCGAGTTTTAAATAGTACTTAATGTTTTAATTTTATCTTTACAAATCGATAGTGTTTCATGTAACTGATCGACCCTCCACGGGATTAAAACGATCAAAATTTAACGTTGTATTGCAGATAATCTCATAAATGCATAACAAAATTATATCAACAACTTACCGATATTCCGGTTACATTTCGGAACATTACACTTAATTTAAAGTCGTTTAAATCGTACATTTTGACATCCAAAGCTAGACATACTCTGCAAACCTGAAAAGAATATTGATTTTTACATTTTGACTGGCCTGCCCTCCTAGACAAGTTACAATCGTTTCGTTTAGCGTGAACGCTTGGAGTTGGCCATGCCCCCAATTCCTTTGATCTGGCGTCATCTCAACGCTGTCACTTGGCCACGCTTATAACGCTGTAACGTTGCCCAGGGTACCGCAACTTGGCCCACAACTAGGGCGTCGCCAGCCAATGATCAAGGGAGGGCTATTGGAAGTACAGAGAATGGCAAAAGTATGAATTTTAATTACAATCGAGAGCTTTTGAAGCTGAAAAACAAGTGAAGACTATAACATTTTAATGCTAGTTAGTTTGTGGAATACCCACTTAGGGCTGATTTCATCATTCAATATAAAAACTCCGTTCAACTAAACTGAGCTCAGCGTAATCTAGTTTAAAGACCCGTGTCGTAAACATGGGCGACAACAAAAGAATTGAAACTGTGTTTAGCGTAAACTAGGTTCAATTCATAGCGGTGAAACGCAAAATGAAGCTATAATCTCGATTAGGCGCTCAAAATGCGTTTTGTTTTATATAACTGCGATTAGTTTATTGGTGAATTTGGCCCTAAAACGTCCAAGGGGGCTGTAGTCACCACCAAAATTCTTAACATAATAGTGCTAAATCTAGCACTGAAAGTGCTGACACCAAACGAAGCGCGTGGCACCACATTGCCTGCCAGCCTGCCTCACCTTCCTTAGTAGCGGACTTATTCTGTGATACTGGCCAGTGAAACGTCAAAGCCACCAAAACCAAAGTGCCCCCCTTTACGGCGCGTTTTACTTATTTATTAATCGAGTTATTATAAATTTCCCTCGGCGACGCCCTTGTCCCACAACATAATATTTTACAACCAATGCCGTCTTTAAACTATTTGAGGCCCTGGGCACATTAGGATCATGGGGCCCCTATGACCTTGAGAAAACACTATTTAGTTACAATAGATAAAGAAAGACAAACAAGGTTCTAAATTTATTTTTATTTAGTTACTAACTATAAAAAAATAGGAAATATAAAAAATAATCTACAAAAGTAACTCGCTTAACTTAAAATCCTTAGATTAATTCTATGTTGATTGCAAAGGTACCCTTCTAGATTTAAGATGAGCAAAATCGTTAATCACATCTTCAAAATCTATGGTATTGAGAATATCACATTCTATGGACATCAGCGACAAAGTAGTTAATCTCTCTTGAAGCATTGTACTTCTTAATTCATTTTTTATTCGTTTCAATTTGGAGAAGGAGCGTTCTCCGCTGCAGTCAGTTACCATCATACTTAAAAATATTCTCAATGCAATTTCTACGTTAGGAAATGTGTCTTCAATTTTGTTTTGCTTTAATAGATTATATACTTCCTGTACACTGTTAGATGCTTCATTTTCACTCTGAACATTTTTTAAGTATTCTTTTAAATGTTGACATTCTATTTCTAACTCTTTTTCATTTACGTCTTCGTGATAGATTTGAGAAAATTCTTTGCATCCTTGTCGTATCTCTTCGGAATTCAGAGTTTTTAAGTGAAAAAATAAACTAAAACGTTGACTGACGGTCTCATATGAACTTTGTCGCTGTTTTAGATGAACACTCAAGGTATCGATTATTGGGAGAAAGGTTTCTACGTTGAATCGCTCTTTTCCATTCAATTGGACTGATGGCGCAGAGCCATCAAAAAATTCCAGCCGTGAGCTTCTACGTCTTGTTCTTTGAGATAGATCCTTGTAGTCAGATTCTGGGTTATTTTCTTTGGCAGATGATTCGAAGTTATCAAATTTATCCCTGAGGTTAGTAATAAAATCATAAAGTGAAGTCAACAAATTGGTTGCAACGTCCAGTGTTATTGTTTCTTTCTGAAGATAATTACTTGTTTTGTCTATTCTTTCCAATATGGTGCTCCAGATTTCCGTCAGTATAATAAATTTTAGATTTCCCATTTTTCTAGACAGACTAAGGGCTTCGTCTCTTGTTTCTCGTGCCTGTTCAGTATCGTTTGCGATGGTGATTAAAGCTTCTAATATTCTTTTATAACCCCCATGCAAAGCACTTACTGCATCAGCTCGGGCTGACCATCTGGTTTGTGAAAGACTCTTAACAACTTTTTTTGAACCTAAATGTTCTGTTAATATATTCCATCTGTGGGTAGAGCCCGAAAAAAAGTTGTACACTTTCTGAACTATTTCAAAAAACTGTGATGCCTCCGGTATACACTTAGCAGCATGGACACCTACCAAGTTTAGTGAATGTCCTGCACATGGTATAAAGGTGGCAAATTCACATTTTTCCTTGATTCTTGTTTGTAGACCACTATACTTTCCCGACATATTTGAAGCATTGTCGTAGCTTTGTCCTCTGCAATCTTTTATGGGAATATCATGTATCTCTAAAAAATTTAAGATGGTCTCCGCTAAATACTTAGATTTATGCTCTTTAATAGGTATAAATTTCAAAAACCTTTCAACAGGAACACAGTCTTTTACGTATCGAATGATGAAAGTTAGCTGGTCAATATGAGACAGATCGGGCGTACTGTCAACGCTTATGGAAAAATATTTTGCTGATTTAACTTCATTTATAATTTTTTTTAGAACCTGTTTTCCCATTACTTCAATAAACTCATTACAGATATTTGCTGATAAATAAGAAATGTTACCCTTTCCAGGATTCCCAATTTTTTTTAAGTGATCTGCAAGAAATGGATCAAATTCACTCAATAATTCCACACAACCCAAATAATTTCCATTGTTTGGAGATCCTAGGATTTCATTGTCGCCGCGAAATGGAAGCCCTCTCGATGCCAAAAATTTTACAACAGCTACAATCCGTTTAAGTACGTTTCTCCAATAATCCACTTCCTTTTGATGTTGAGATAATAACTCTATATCTACTCTACCAACCGCTTTACTTCGTGCCAGATAAGTCATCATAGATTGCTTATGCGCTGGGCTATTTTCATGTGTTAAAATTATGTGATTAATATGCTTCCAATCATTACATCCATTCCGTGAGCAAAGATTAACATCAGTTGGGTTAAATAAGCAGCATGAAAAACAAAATACAGAGCATTTGGAAGGCGAATACAGCAACTATTTTCTTTCGACGCTTTCATTGTTCTTTAATTTGCGCATAAATAATGCTTTGTTGAAATATCTCGTCACTAATTTATTACCATCTTTGTAGGTTCTGGATGCCTCGGAAAAGTCAGAATCTTTATTTTGAAAATATACTGGTCCCTTACGAATTAAAATTTCGCGATTTATTTCAACAAACTTTTCGTGAAAATAATCGGCGGGATCGTGCGATATTAATTCTTCTGTATTGGAAAACTGCTGTTCAATTGACACAGTTGGAGTTGTCGGTTTTAGTGAAGTTACTGAAGTCGTTGCACTTTCGTCGTAGGAATAGTCGCTTTCTGATTCAATCTCTTTTTCAAAATTGGAACATGAAGGTTTAGAAATTCCCGCAATTTGTAATTGAGCTGAGTCATCATGTGGAACATTTATGAGTTGATTGCTACTTACAGAAGTTTCTCCAGTAGTAGTAGTAAAATATGATGTTAATTTTGGTAACTTTTCAATTACTTCTTTCTGATGTAGAGCTTTTTTCCTTTTTTCAGATCCACTAGGATATGACCGTTTCGACATTTTATATTATAATTCAATATTTAATTAATTTTATAACGAAAATATTCGCTAACACAAAACAGACAAACGACGATTTAATCAAACAATACTATTTTTTTGTCAGAGCTCAAGCACAGTCAGTAACAAACTAACAACTACAAACAAAACAAACGCCACAACATCGCAGACAAATACTTGAAGGCAATTCCCGTTCGTCAAGTCAAACGACGATCGGGAGTCGGGAATTCCCCTTTTTTGTCTTTGGTATTACGAATGACGTTCGAATAGGTTTCTTTAAGACATAAACCACACCGCATCAAATAATTCTTCTTTTTTTAATTTAATAATTTTTCTTTTAAACACATACATATACACTTACACATATACAGCACGATTTAGGTAGGTAGTTAGGTAGTTAATTAATTGTATTCTTATATATACTTACATATAGGTATTTAAATTAACCTAAAAATACTAATATCGGAAAAACTCATTTTTGAGAGAGAGTGGAGTACTTATACCCTGTTTATTTATTAGTTTGATCTTTCTTTTTGACGGATGTCAAATCTGAAATCGATATAACTTTGCAACGACGAACAATATTTTCTTATTTTAATAATATTAAAAATTGATAATAATCATAAGAATAGACACACAACATAAAAGTACCTGTTAAGGACTCAAGCATTTTCCGAAAGTCTTAAGTGGTTTTTATTGCTTCGAAGTAAAATTTAAATAGAAAAACTGAAAACAAAAACTGAAAAAAATGTTTTTATGTCTAGTGCAATAAAATTGATTTACGAATGAATTTATTTATTTTGAATAGTTTAAAACATACATACAGCCACATATTATTTAGCCAACACATTTTTTACACCAATAGATATTTTCTGTTTCCCATCACTGACCCATCTGTCAAAAAGTTCAAGCTATGTTGTACAAGGAATAGCTATCCGCATGCGGCAATAGTATATTGTGCAACTAGGGCGGAAACTAGCCGATTGCCCACGCAGGCGGCCGCTGTACGCACGAGTGTAAGCGAGTGCGTTCGGCCGCCTTCGTGAGCAGTCGACTAGTTTCGGCCCGAGTCCCACACGATATTTTATACCACATCTGTATAGTGAATACTGGTTACCGCACGGGTTTAAGGTTGGAAACCGAGCGATTGACCTGTGGGCAATCGCTGAGTTTCCAACCGCAAATCCGTACGGAAACCTAGTGTTTACTATGCAGGCGTGGTATAAACTAAAGCTAATTATAATAATCGGTTATCATTTGGTAATCTGGCAGGAACTAGGGGGCCCCATTCGATCGCGGGGCCCTGGGCACGTGCCCATAGTGCCCAGTGGGGAAGAGGGGACTGTTTACAACACACTAACGTTACCCCAATACAAATAAATAATGTCAAGAATCAACAGAAAATACTGGCTTACCTTTAATTCTTCCTGATTAAGAGGACTCATCTGAAAAGTGAATAATTTACATTTATTCATTGTTTCTTGTACCTCTACTTCGATAATTGGATATTTGCCAGCTGCTTATTTTTGTACAATATTATAAACTAAACAATAACACTAAAAAGTAGCATTCTAAATCCAAATATTGGTTTAAGGCTCTAACTCCCAAACTCCCAAGCAATGCTATAAAACGGTGACTTTCGCCTACTCATCGATAACGGCTTGGTCAATAGGTTTGAAAAAAAAAATTGTTTATGACAGATTCATGTACAACATTATCATATGATTTTTTTAAGACTTATAAAAAAAATTTTTGCAACATAATATTTTTCGCTTGTTTCCCTGCTCCTTTCAAAGGACTTTGAAATCTGTTTACACAAAAAAATAGCTGGTTATGTACTTAAGTCATTGATTTACGAGGTCATTGACTCGTTAATTTACTAAAAGAAATTTTAATTTCGTACATGCGGAAATTAATTCAAGTTTAAAAAAATGTAGCTACTTTATTTTTAATTTTTATCTTTACAAATTGATAGTGTTTCATGTACCGAATCGACCCTTCACGGGATTAAAATGATCAAAATTTAACAGTGTACATAATAATGAGCGAAAATAAATTAATGATTAGATCTCACCAGAGTAGGAACAACTCCACTTTTGACTCTGCGCTGATTGTGTCGTGTGTCATCAAAGTCATCGGGCAGAAAGTGTTCAGAGCAGACTACAAGACACTTGTTCATTCGGCATCCTGCACCAGCTAAGGCTTTTAACCACGCAGCAGAATGATCTGGATCTTTTGGTATCCTGAAATATGCCATAAATGCACCGTTAAATTTTTCGTACATGTGTAAATTGATTCGAGTTTTGGAAAAAACAAAAAAAAAATATTTTATGTTTTCAAATCGATAGTGTTTCATGTACCGAATCGACCCTCCGAGGGATTAAAACGACTAAAATTTAACTGTGTATACATCTTAAGCATCTAATCTATAATAATATATTTATTAGCTACTGCCAGAGCCTTCCAAATGACAGTTGAATTTCTCCACACAAACTATTTACACTAAATCACTAGTTTATATAAATTAAAAAAAACCTTGTAACCCTCTTTTACCCCCTTAGGGGTTTTTTTTATGTTAGGTAAAATCCTCCAATGACAAATCCCGCCCTTGGGCGGAGCGGGAAGTAGTGTCAGACTCTAACTGACTAAAAACCTACCCCATTCCTTTGTTGCCTTTAGTGCCGGGGCTGAGCCTTCCTCTCAGAAAACGGCCCTTGACCCCAGCAGGCTTCGACCCTGCCTGCTTGGATTTAACAGGCTGGGCCTCTACGGTTTGCTGACAGCTCCTTGAGGCGCGCGGGAACAGAACGCGCCGTCGACGACTTGGGCTCGGTCCGGTATGTTACCGGACGATCGGACAGCGTGCTACCCACTGCACGCCGTCCGCAAGCTACCAAGTTCCGGCTACCGTAGGCGCGGGAAATCGGGATCGGAATCCCGGCGGCGGTTGGGGCGAGCGCCCCGTTGCCTCTGCCTGATGTGGTCGGCATCCTCCTTTGCAAGCATTACTGCTTCGCAGAAGGAGGCGACCGCCTGCCATCCCTCCTCACTACGGACCATGGCCTGAACCAAGGCCTTGCGAGAGAGATCGCTGCCGCCGATAGCGCCTACGAGGACACGGCGATGCTCCGTCCAGGCTGGGCACACCTCTACAGTGTGCTCCACCGTGTCCTCCGGGTGTTCCGCACAGTGGCGACACCCGGGCGAATCCACCGCACGAATCAGGAACAGGAACTTAGCGAACTTGCCGTGTTCGATAAGAACCTGCATCGTGCGGAAGTTCAAGGATGGGCCTTATCGCCTCGATTGAGGCGCGCCCCGAACGAGGTTGCGATAGTCGCTGACGCCATTTCACCATGAGGTCCCGCCGGAACTTAGGGGTGAAGTTTCGTAAAATCCATTCTTAGCGGATGTCTACACCCTATAAGGAACCTACCTGCCAAATTTTAAGTTTGTAGATGTTATAATTTTTGTGATTTCGGGATTAATCAGTGACTAGTATTTCATTTTTATATGTATATAGATAAAATAAAATAAAATACTAGTCATGCAAAACTGAAAAGTTTGTTTTTATGTGCTAACCTCATAACTACTGATTTCAATTAAAAATCTTTTATCATCTGTTTCCTGGGTGGGAATCAAAGCCAAAAAATAGGCCAGTTAATGCACAGAAGTAGAATGCAAAAATGAATGTGAAACCATAGGGGACGGCTAGTATTATTGTATTACTAGCTAATACTCTAAGCTATGCCTGATATCACATGGTCTTAGAATTTAAAAGAATGCGGATGGGTCATCTCAGAGGCGATTTAGGAGTCGCTTAAGAAATTACTATTTATAAAGGAATAGTCACATACTTACTTATGAAATGTAATTCCAAGACTTTTATTTGTTTTCTTCGAGTCATCATTCAAACAACTCTGGACACAACACCTCATATTTTTTCTGTTATTTTCTGATAAACATTAAATGTTTATATCGTTTTGCAGTTCAAGTGCAGTTCTTACATCAGAGCTCTGGTGTAAGAACTTTAAACTTAATAAATCGATTAGAAACTTAGCTGTTTCATATATACTGTGATCAAAGCATAGATTTTAATACAATAAGAACTGAAAACCTATTTTGCACAATTTTTATTTGCATTGTTTTCTTTTAAAATCAGCTGTCCGCCTGTCAAAAGTGTCAAACGAATCGAACATCTGACATTTTTTTTTTTGGCTTTAATACTCAGTACTTTAAGCTTTGTATTCGTATGTAATTACTTTGTTCTCCATTAGTAAGGGGATGTAATGTAACATTAGGATAAGTTACATTATGTAACTTATCCTAATGTTTTCTGTAGTAATTGGTAGCAAATGGCTTAGGTCAGCCTTCTCGGACAACTTTACTGAGATAGAACAATACTACCAATAACATTCTCAACATCATTTTACAGAAATTGCGCCATGATTCTACATATTGTTCAATTAAGCAGATACTTGATAAAGAAAACTACACCAATTTAACATAGGTAAAAATATCAATTTGCTAATAATGAAAAAGCTTCAGAACTTCGCTTGAAAAATGCTTCCAAAAATCTAATCTGACACACTAATATAGTATTGCCAACACTATGAATTTTAAAGATAGCATCCATTTAAAAAAAAAAATGCAATGGTTTTCGGGTTTTCCTTTTTAGCTATAACTGAAACGCTTGTCTTTACGAAGGGTCCAGTTACAACTTACAAACCCAAAAAAACAGGATACCTAGTCAAGAGCAAGTTCCTAATAGCGGCCCAAATATATTTATGTACTAGTATTTTTTTTTATGAGTGGCCTCTCGCAGGTCAACCTAAGAGGTTTTCGGCTGCTTAACCGGATTTTTGTACTAGCATTAGACCCTGTTTTATATACTATGTTATGTGGGCCTTCGTGTTTTTTATTCATGGCAGTGGGTAAAAAAAAAAACTTGTAACAACAAAACCAACACAGTTCTTCTTGAACAACATTTTATTAATTAAATAGATAGGTACCCTAGAAGAATTCTTGAAAAGATTGGCAGTTGATTGAAACGAGAGGTATTTCGATAGGAATCTCCGCCTCGCTGATGACTCTCTTATATAAAAAAAAGTTGTTGCCCACCAGCGGGGCTATTGCTAAACTCTGTTGACAGCTCAAGTGAAGATCACTTGCTAGAATTTACATCGTATAACAGTCAAACAGCTAATATCGTATTGCCTATCTTTAGTGATCAACGGATATGAAGTCATTATCAACCGATGCCTTTGATATCCACCGTGACACGTTTTGAGTTTGACATATGTTATTGTATCGATACTTTTAAAATAGTGATTGTGTAAGCTTTAAGCTGAAGATGCGATATTTAACTAAGTTGTATAATAGTCAGTAAAAACTAGAGCCGGGACAATATGCACCGTTAATTTTTGTTAGCCACCACTTATCCACCGTAGTTTGTTAGCCACTTGATGTCATTGCGTAATACCAAAGTTATGAAATTTTTAGTTGACAACATAGTTTAGTGTACATCAAATGCCAGTTGTCAACTGTTTTGAAAAAGTTAGCCAATAGCCCTGCAGGAGCGCCGCAAAAAAATAGACATTAGATATTACTTTTTGTCCACTAGAGAGCGTCACATTTTGTGACACGTCACGTAGCCTATGTCTAACGGACGATTGACGGTTCTAACGATACCTCATATGTTGAGTTCCGATAATTATATTAGGAGCTATGAATGAACATACTCAAATAAATACCCAATTTGGCTTTGCCGTAGTCGGGTAAAAAGGATGCATAGGCTCTCCCCTCCTCATTTCATGTACCTGTTTATCCTTTTATTGAAAGACTGAATCTTAGCTTTAAACTTTATTTTTAACTTTATTAACAGATACTAAATCAGCTAAACACTGTGTCTTCTTCACTTGAGATCTCGTCCTCAACAATACTAATGATATTAAGCTTAGGTTTCGTCTCTTCATCATCTACACCATTAATATTCACGTGCACATTACTATCATCGTTTATAACGGGATCGTAACTAATTTCGATATCTTCTTCAATGTCATTTTCTAGTTCACTAGTTCTTATATCACGTCCACTATCTTCTTTAGTCGTAGAATCATTGTTCCAATAAGTTTTTTTGATAAATGAGTCACTTTTAGTATTATCTTCCGTTGCAGGATCAGATTCTATTTCAATTTTAACAGAAATATCTTCCCACGGTTCGTGTTCTTCAAAATCTGTCTCTTCTCTTTCTTGTTTAACTATCGTTTCTTTTAAACCTGTCTTGTTATTAGATGTTGTGTCTTTGTCTCTGTTTTCAATAATAGTTTCTTTGTCAAAGGAAATAAACGCTGCAGGATCAGTTAGACGTGATGATAGAATGTTATGACTTTTTTCTACTTTTGCTATGTTGGTTTTGTCACATCCACTGTCTTCTTTAGAAATAAAATCATTATTGGGATAGGTCAGTTTTTTAAATGCATCGTCTTTGATGTTATTTTCTGCTATGGTATTATATTTTACTTCTACTTTAACAGGTACATTAATCCACGGCTCATGTTCCTCAAATTCTATATCTTCTTGATTCATTACTTCGGTTTTAATTTCTTTTGAAACTGCTTCGTCATCAGAAACAGATTCTTTGTAAGTTTGTTCGTATTTAATGTCAGAGGTAGTAAGCGCTGTAAAGACGGTGAGACGCGATTTTAGCATACTGTAGTTTTGTTTTAATGTTGCAATATCGCTTTTTTTCATATGTGCTATGTCTTTTAGCAGTGCATCGCTGAGCAGCGCTTTGTCTCTGAAAGTTGCAGCCGCTGTGAGCCGCGCGGCGCACTCCCAACAAACGCGATGGTGTAGGATCCCCGTATTGTCGCTTACCTGACGAATGAAGGCTATGTTAGTGGTTTGTTGTTGTATTAAAAAATGAAAAACGTGACTGACTGAAATATTTACGTGCAGGTAAAACTATTGGGCCTAGAAGTGTAAAATGGGTATGCAACATTTTATTTTTGGTCAAAAATGATTGAAACTTAGCAAAAAAAGTGCAATTTTTTTATTTATTATTCTTATACCGTCGTACCATGAAATATTATACTTTTTTTTGTATGAATAGTGTTTTAAAATAATATTCAATACCTACGAGTATAAGCATCTGAGTACGTAGTAGGGGCATTACGGCTTGTCGTCAAGGCATTTCGGTGTCATACTGTATAGGTGCTTTTCATTCGCTACAGGCGTAGTCAACCCTGGTCAACCATGGTCGACCATGGTGCCTTCCATTCGGTCGTAGTCGGAGCCCGTTACGAGTCGTTTTCAACTGGTTGAATGAATGAATGAACGAGACCTCCCACGAATGTTTTCCTACAACTCCCGCTCCCGCCAACTTATCCCTCCCTCCTCCTCCCTCGCTTTCTTTTTCTTCATTTCTTCCTCGAAACCACGGTTTTTGCCGTAGTACGAGATAGTCGACCATAGTTGACCACAGCGACGAAAGGAAGGCACTTGTGTGCGACCATGGTTGACTACCGCACCGAATGAAAAGCACCCTATGTCGTAACAACAAGGCCGCGTCATGCCGTTTGCCGTCACGGCATTCGAGTCGATTTTACTGTCAAAATGCTCCAGTAGATGTTTCAAATCAAACAAATAACAGAATTTATTTCAAGCGTTCTACGGTAACAAACTATACAATAATGATTAATGACTCACCGATATTCCCGTGACATTTTGGAACATCTCAGTCAATTCGAAGTCCTTCATATCAAACATCTTGACATCCAAAGCTAAACACCCTCGGCACACCTAAAAAGACAAATGTTATAGAACTTTGGACAGACTTATTGTTGGTAATCATCAATCCAGTTCTGGGTGCGCGGGCTTGCGGACGGCGGGCAATGGGTAGCTGGCTGTCCGTTTGTCCGGTAACAGACCGGACCGAGCCCAAGTCGTTTACGGCGCGCACTGTTCCCGTGCGCCTCAAGGAGTTGTCAGCAAACCGTAGGGGCCCAGTAGGGTCGAGGCCTAGTCTGGGGCTCTGGGAAGGTATGAAAATGCATAGCAGGGCCCTGGAACCAAGGCAGGGAAGGAACAAGGTAGGTTTGTAGCCAGTTAGAGTCTGACACCATTTCCCGCTCCGCCCAAGAGCGGGATTTGTCATTGGATGATTTTACCTACCATAAAAAAAAAGTTCTGGGTGGGACGAGAAGAACATAGATGGGTTTTTTTAGTAAAACCTACTGTCCACTGATGTGTTGCTTCATAGAATATTCGTAGTGATAATTAGCAGTAGCGGATTAATCCAGCGTGGGGCTTGTAGCAAATTCGACCAAGTGGCCTCTGTGTAGACTTTTACAATAACGTTATTTTCATTCATTGTAATTTACCGTAAAACTCAAATACAGTAAAATTACTTAAAAGTCTGAAGCAAAATAACTATCAGATCCAAAGAAATCAGCTGTATTTGGATTTCGCCGTTAAATTTTGATTGTTTTAATCTCGTGGATATTCAATCCGTTACATGACATTATAAAGCTAAAATCGATTTGTAGAGCTAAAATTAAAAAATACAGTCCATTTTTCTAAAACTCGAATTATTATACGCATGTAAGAAATTAATTTCTTTAAGTAAACAAGTCTATGACCTTGTAGGTAGTTGTCGGTCGTTGCGTACTACCTACAGGTCATTGAACTCGCCCAGCGACGTTTACTTAAAAAAAATAATTTCGTACACGCGTAAATTAATTCGAGTTTAAAAAAAGCACTTTATTTTTTTATTTTACCTTTACAAATCGACACTGTTTCATGTACCGAATCGACCCTCCACGGGATTAAAACGGTGTATATACTTTGACAGCGTTTTTTTTTTGTTTTGAAGTCTGGGATCCCCGAACACGCAGTGCTCTCACACACTCGTGGCTCTCGAATACGCGGAGCCCGTAGCTTTAACTGCGAATACGCATCTATGAAGCTACGGGTCCGTGGAAAGAAGGCCTTAGTCTACAATCCATTTTTATTGAGGTGCTAAATCAATTAACGGCAGACTTTTACTGACTAAAATCACACCTAGGTTGCCATTTGCGTTCTAGCAACACGGGCTTCCGTTTCAGAAATTCCCTGTGGCTCTAGCAGGTATCGGTCCTGGTAGGCCTCTACGGACGGGCAGACGGCGAGCTATCTATTGCTTGTCGTCCGCAAGCTCGCGCCCTGTGAGTTGCGACTACCGATGTCCGGGCCGTCTCCTATCACGGTGGCTGGGGTATGAGGATGTTTGTTCCCATAACGCCACGATTGTGGCGTGCCCAACAGAGTGATAGTATCGCCATTAAATATCGATTTCGTGATAGTTATACAATTTTGTAAAAAAAAAACTCTATGTCATACAGTTCAAACTAAATTGCAAATCATACTTTAATCATTTAAAATTAACGTAATAATACACAATTTGAGGTGAAATTATTGAAATTATTTTGAATTCTAAATCAATGGGCTTACCTTTATTTCAGGCTGGATAGGACACGCCTGAAAAAAAAAAACAGACAATACTTCTCTAAGCAAGTAAGCAAAGTTTATTATGGGGCCGTTCAAGTATTACGTAAGCAGATCATTGTATTTGTTTAGTTCCTCTATTTCAAGCCTATTATTTATTTTTAGGTTTCTAACTTTTGCTCATTAAATTAACTAATAACGAAACTAGAGCACATTGAAAAATACATGTAGCGATGTTTACTTAAGAACGAGGGATAGAGCTTTGCTTATTTGCCAAACAAAATCTACGTAGTACTTTAACGGCCTCTTACTAATACAAAATAATTTTCTGATGACGAATTACTGACACTTTGTTTAGCAGGGGGCGCTGTTGGAACGTCTTCTATCTCTTCTAAAGGTTTTCTCTTCAAACAACCTTTTCTCATTGATGCTGGCTGTAATTTACTTTCCTTTCGACATTCAAATTTGTGAGGAACAATACCTTTCTTCAATCTCAATGTACAATTTCGTTTCTCTTGTAAATACATAATTTTGTACTCCATATAATTATCTGTATCTTCTTCTATCTGGAAACACAAATATCTTATATTAAATTTAAAAGTATATACACCGTTGAATTATGATCGCTTTAAGTTGTACCGAATCGACCTTCCACGGGATTAAAACAACCAAAATTTAACGGTGTATTTTTGAACCATTTGCTGTGGTTGCATGCGGGCTTCCACTTTAATTGGGACACAAAAACCAGTTACTGAGCATTCAAGGTCGACTGCCATGATGATGGTTCAACTTGTATGGTGAAGATTATAACCGATTTTCGGGTCTCAATCGAGGTGGGGGAAGATGGTTTCTTCATACAATCTTGGGAGGCTCCCAAGATTGTATGAAGAAACCTTCTTCCACACCACAGAAACAATCTTCCACATTGGCAAAGCCTTTGGCACGTACAGTATTGTATTTCGGGCCGGTGTCCACAACTCCACGACTAAAGCGTGTATTTTGCATACAGGCTGGCACATATATATTCCATACTAATTGATATAAATTAGTGCATAGGTACTTACATCAAAGTGATCTTCACAGCAATATAAACAGGTTGATGGAGATACCATGTCTCTTTTCATTATGTTACACCACTTTTTCCTTATATCGGTACCTCTCGGAACATGAAAAAATACTTTATCGGGTGCATTCCTTATAGTATTCTTGCATTTAGGTACAATACAATACTTGTACGTAGGTTTTTTTGATTGTTCTTCCATGATAATTTAGGTACTTATTTGTATTAATTGAAACTGAAAAACAAACACCCTAAAATTACAACAGAAAACATTTGGACGGGTCCCAAGACGGGTATCAATTTACAGTATGAGTTTTTAAAGTTCTGTGAATAATTAAATAACTACATTGTGTTATATTTTTATATTAGATTCTGTTCTTAGGACCCATCGATTTATCCCCTTCTTTCATTTGTTGTTGCAAACTTTTACATCATACAAAGCAAAAATGGTGAATATTCTAGCTGCCCATGTCAGATGGCCCATCAATTTTTTTAAAATAGTGTTAATAATTTATTTTACATTGAATAATTTATTACTTACATTAACATGTGAACTATCAAATAAAAACATAAGAAATATGTACGTACAAAAAATCTGACACACTCTACCGCTCCACTACCAGCGAGAGATGTCAATGAATGACATTATAATATATAATGAATATTTATATATTTTTCATTTATTATAAAGAAGTAAGACATTATGACTGTATAAATTAATATAGTCCACTGAAGAGAGGCCTTAACTGAAGGACGCATTCAAACCGACAATATCTCACAACACACCTGCTAATGCAATGCAAAAGCTGATTGCAGACATAATAGTAAAGAAAAAAAAATATTGTAGGACCTATAAGTTGGGCTTTTGCCACTGAAAGGGTTTAAGTAAACATTTTGTCAACAATACCTGTTTTTTTTTTTTTTACAAAATAATGACTTTTATTGGCAACAATTTCACACCTTGGGTTGTCCTAATTTTTACATATAATAATTTTAGTATAAGTTAAAAAGTATATATACAGACTAAAAATAATAATATTTACAAATGGGTAAAAATAAGGAACTTATTATAATACCTCTGTTTAATGTTTACAAAACAATCATCTAAGTTTATAAAAAATACTTAATTAGAACATTTATTTGATTTAGAATAAAAACACCCTTTATTGTGACCGAAAAATTATTCCAGGTGTTTTTGCTGGCTGCTGGGCAAAGGCCTCCCCTTTCTCCTTCCAGGTGTTAAAAGATTTTAATTGTTAATAGCTACTTACCTATCAAATGTGATTCCGAGGTATTTATTTAAAATCTTCGAGTCAACAATCAAGCTTCGAACATATCTCATATTTTTTGGATAAACTTAACTTTTTTAAGTCAAGTATTTATGTTTGTCTTCGATATAGTAGAGCTTAGATATCAGAAAATTGCATCAAAACTTCGTATGAGCGCGTCGCTAATTACTAATTAATAGAAACAAAAAAGCAATAAGTGTTTTGTTGATAAAATTTCTGACAAATTGACCAAAGAGAATATAAGCACTACGTTTAAAATTGACAATTCGAGATATCGATTTGACAGATAATACAAATGTCAAAATTATCCAGCGTTCTGAATTTCTGATCCCGCGTTCCGAATTGCGCCAAAAACGACTACAGCGCGAATCCGGCCAAAAATAATCACAAAATATAAGGGCTAATAAAGTAATAATTATGACGTTGCGCGTTGGTTGGATTCGCGCTACAATCATTTGGTCCAAGTGGACCGCAAGCCACAAACAAGCTAGGGCTATTGTGTACTAAAAGTACTTTTTTTAAAACACTAAAATTAGTGTTTTTTTTTTTTGAAGTTGGTTATTGTTGTACCTGTAACCAATGAATTGGGTGTGTAAATAAGAAAGGACATTGCCAATCCTTGTGTGGAAATTGGGCCAAGTGCTACATTCCACTTACCTAAAGAAATTATTTTTTTACATGCGTAAATTAATTCGAGGTTTTAAAAAAAAGCACATTGTTTTTTAATTTTCTCTTTACAAATCCATAGTGTTTTATGTACCAACCCGCCATTAGATTAAAACGATCAGAATTTAACGATGTAATCTCATTGCCAGATACAGGCCTCCCCAAGTAGCACCACAATGAGCGGCCCGTGCGTTTCCCATCCTTCCAACGCTGCGTCTTCTGCTACACAGTCGCCAGAACTTTGCGGCTCCATCGACCATTTGTTATGTGAGCAATGTACCCTGCACACTGCCACTTGAATTAGGGGTTTTCTAGCGAAGTTGGTAACCATGGTTCATGACGAAGGAAAACATTTAAGGTAAATAAAAATCTTAGAAAACAAGAGAACATTTTTAATTGTTGGTACACAATTTTCACTTATAAAATAAGTTTTTAATTAAAAGTATATTCTTGAACAAGTTTTTATCACGCGGTGTGACGAGAGTACTCATCAAGACCATTCCGAAGGGCCCAAATATAATGTCATCCAAATTACATAGTTTCAGTTTAAAGCGGTAAATAAGTTAAACCCACAGATATAGATAAACCTAGATAACGCAAGAGCAACTACTTCGCGTGCCTAGCTTACGTACAAAAATCGTAAGTGGTCACTTTCGCGCTCAGTCTGCATCGGAGTACAGCGCTAGTCGGGTTCAGTTAAAAATATAAAAATGGTTAATTGTGCTGTTGGTGTGGGGGTGGAGCGAGGGGGACGCCGTACGCGGCGGCGTCTTCACTAAATAGTGCTTGTGACGTCATAATAGGTAGTCAAAAAATGGCACGCTTGGTTTTCATACGGATCGTGATGCTTGCGTTATCTATGTCTATCTATATCTGTGGTTAAACCATTAAAGCAAAGAAATTAATTTCGCACATACGTAAATTAATTCGAGTTTTAAAAAAAAGTACTTTAGTTTTTAATTTTATCTTCAGAAATCGATAGTGTTTCATGTACCGAATCGACCCTCCACGGGATTAAAACGATCAAAATTTAACGGTGTATACTCATCAAGACCATTCCGAAGTGCCCAAATACAATGTCATCTAAATAGTTGTGCAATGTTTCGGTAGAGACGAACGGTTTGGAAATCCACGCGCAGGATTTGTCCTACAAACGAGTATACTTAACATAGAGTCTGTCTAAAAAGTCAAACGACGTAGGTAATTATTAGGGTACAACGAAATCTGATGTAGGTAACACTGGTTGCAAAATCAAGGTTGACTAAAAGGTCTTGATCCTTGTTTACTTTTAGAACTTTATAAAAAAAATCACAGGTATTTATTTATAATCTCAATTTACACTTATATTTACAAATTATAATAAACAGGTTTATTTTCAGGCATAGGCTCAATTTCTTCCATCTTGGGGTCGCAAGCGGGCCTGCATCTCCATGTCTAGATCTTGAGGAACTAACTGGCCCTAAAAAAAATAAGAAAAATTAAACCTTTACGACTGACGAAGTTGTAAGTGATAGTAAGGGGTTACTGCCGCCCATCGATATTCCTCCACAGGCATCGCAGAAGCAATCCTACCAGGGATAAAGTTGTCGGTAACTACACCGGCACAGATACCCTTCACACCGGAACACAGCGACGCTGCTTGGCGGCAGAACTATGTATGGTGGTAGTACTTCCCAGAGACGTCGCTGAACTGTGTCACGTGCCTGTAACTACACCGGCACACATACCCTTCACACCGGAACACAGCGACGCTGCTTGGCGGCAGAACTATGTATGGTGGTAGTACTTCCCAGAGACGTCGCTGAACTGTGTCACGTGCCTGTAACTACACCGGCACACAGCGACGCTGCTTGTTTGGTTTATAAAAACAGGTTTGGAATAAAATATAAAGGTCATAAATTACATAAAAGATGCATTGAAAACTATACTCTACAAAGTAAGTTTTAAAGTTACTTTTTGTTTTTACTTGTCTCGTCGCTTCCCTCTCGTTCGCTTCGGCCACGGTTTCTTCTGATGCACGTAACTTATGTGTGCTCGCTTCTCACCTGGGAGCTTGAAGCCCTTGCCACATATCTCGCATTTGTGGGGTTTTACGCCGGTGTGGATCTGAATTAAAGACATCGGATGTAAGTGTTTTTCTTTTATATACTTGACACACGGTTTTGCGTTTTCAGCTATTTCTAAACTGCTTGCGTTTAATCGCAGTGCGTGCTAAGCCTTAGGTCGACGAGGTCAGGCAGGGAGGCCTAACCACACCGAAACTCTTCTGTGTAAACAAATGATCAAATTCAGAGAACGATGCAGATAACTGAAATGGTCTTTTGAGGAAAGGTCCACACAGAATTGAGTGGACCTGAAACGAGTCAATGACCTTGTAGGGAGTTGTCGCTCATGGCGTACTAACTACCTACAGGTCATTGAACTCGCCCAGCTGACGTTTACTTAAAAAAATTAATTTTCTGCTAGCGTAAATTAATTCGAGTTTTAGAAAAAAGTACTTTATTTTTTAATTATATCTTTATAAATCGATAGTGTTTTATGTACCGGATCGACCCTCCACGGGATTAAAGCGACCAAAATTTAACGATGTATAAACTGGACTCTTTGTTCTATGGCGGCCGTACGGGTGTCTTTTACTATAACTCTTTGGTGTCTGCCGTCAAAGATCATGTCTAATGTAATATACGCATGTACGAAATTAATTTCTTTAAGTAAACGAATCAATGACCTTGTAGGGAGTTGTCGCTCGTGGCGTACAAACTACTTATAGGTTATTGAACTCACCCAGCTGACGTTTACTTAAAGAAATTAATTTCCTACTAGCGTAAATTAATTCGAGTTTTAGAAAAAAGTACTTTATTTTTAAAATTGATATTGTAATGTACCGGATCGACCCTCCATGGGATTAAAACGATCAATATCTAATGGTGTATACTTATATACTCACCAGCATATGCCTCCCCCGGTTGCTGTACGAGGAGAAGTGTTTCCTGCAGACCTTGCACTCGTAGGTGACGCGCTCCTGGCTATGGAGGTGCTGGTGTACCTCCAGCCTGTATGTCGTTCTGTACGACTTGCCGCACAACTCACACTTAAAGGGTCGTTCGTCTGTGTGTATACCGGCGTGGTTTTTAAGTTGACAGTACCACTGGAAAGATCAAAATAAATATATAGGGTGACTGGTAATTAGTGAACGATACTTAAACACGTGATTGTAGTCATGATAACAAACAACTTTTACTATGGGACCAAACCTGAAATCGCGAAATAAATCTGCCAAGTTCAGTACATTTTGACCAGTTAGGCGAACATAAATGTACTGAACTTAAAAGATTTTATTCGTGATTTCAGGTTTGGTCCCATAGTAAAAGTTGTTTGTTATCATGACTACAATCACGTGTTTAAGTATCGTTCACTAATTACCAGTCACCCTATATATCGGACTAGCTGTTCCGGCAAATTTCGTACCGCTTAATGAGGATAACGCCATCTACGGGTATTACCAGAACCAGCAGATATCATTTCAAAATGACATTTTAATAAGAGATGGCGTTGTACTCGAATTTTTTTTTTGTGTGATTTTTCTATCTTTTATCACCGTTTAAACCTACTCTGGAGTATCACGAATATTTAGACCAAGATTGGCCAAATCGGTCCAGCCGTTCTCGAGTTTTAGCGAGACTAACGAACTAATCATTATTAAATATAGTGGAAATTCTTTTCTGAGATCTTATTTTGTGGGCGAGATGTCCCGACCTATGAATTGTAGGTCGAGGGTTCACTCAGCCAGGCGCATTACTTTGTGTAATTTATTTCATCACCACTGCTCTGAAAACGGTGAAGGAAAACATCGTGAGGAAACCGGCATGTCCTAGAACCAAAATATCGAAGACACGTGACATTCACCAACCCGCACTGGGCCGCGTGATTGATTACGGCCCTTTCCCTCTCCTAGAGAGGAGGACTGAGTCCCAGCAGTGGAATCATTATAAGGCTGATGCTATGCTAACATTTGTAGGGTTTTGCTAACGTTTTAGGTGCGCGGTGTGCGCGGTTGCACCCGGCACCGCGGTCGTTCGCCGCCTCGGCGGTTTGCACCCGCACGCTCTGCGGTCGGTTGACGGGCGACCGCGTAGTGACTGGTGAAAATCGACCGCTGGGCTTGCGGTCAAAAATCGCAACCGCGGTTGCGTAACCGCATAAATCTGCCGTTTCGTGACTATTAAAATAAAATAGCTGTTTCCTCTACCGCGGCGGGCGCGGATGAAAACCGCTTTGTTTGTTTTCAGCCTTATGCCGACTGCGACAAAGCTGGGAAACGACCAGTGGTGCTATTCTCTAAGATAACGCAGCCTCAACGACGAAAACCCAATTAGGATACATTGAATTAACAATCCCATGTTTAGGTACATTAAGTTGACAATGCAATGTATCCTAATTGGGTGATCGTCGTTGCGGCAGCGCTGCGTTTTCTTAGAGAATAGCACCGCAGGAGATTAAACTTACCTGGAACATTTTCCCGCATACTTCACACATGTAGGGATTCTTCATGGCGGGGTAAATTGTGCGGGGCTTGTCGGGATGCATGCGTTTGAAGTGACTGCGGTACGTCCGGATGTCTTCTATTTGTACACCACACTGCAACATACAAAACAATTGTTTTTTCAATATTTTACCAAACACTTACGCACACATACTTACAATTGATCGTATTTTGTTCTTTAGATTCCCAACGGGGGCGGTGCTGCCCCCTAGTGGGCGCCCTAGTGATTTCTTTTTCGCTGGGAAAATCGTCCAATGACATCTTCGCGCCACCCTCGGACAGGGCGGGAGATAGTGTCAGAATTTTACTGACTAAAATCCCATTCCTGTTCCTTTTATGCTTTCGTTCCAGGGCACCTGATTGTTCACATACCTCATGACCCCAGGCTTCGATCCTGCTGGGCCCGTACAGTTTGCTGACATATCATTGAGGCCCGCGTGAAATGACGAAAAAAAACCGGGCAAGTTCAGTACATTTTGACCAATTTGGCGAACACAAATGTACTGACCAGCTGATTTTTTTTTCGTGATTTCAGGTTTGCTCCCATAGTAAAAGTTGTTTGTTATCATGACTACAATCACTTGTTTAAGTATCGTTCACTAATTACCAGTCACCCTATATATTTTTATTTAATAAATATATTTTTAAGTTAAGAATACATGGTCACCGGGCCATCCGGACGACTTAGGGGTTGTTTTGCTCCCGTACCCAGCAGTATGCTAAAAAATATTAGAATCGATTCAGTTACTGATTCTGATCAAACTATATTCAGGTTTTGCTTATACTAAAAATAATGTTGTATACACCGTTAAATTTTGATCATTTTAATCCCGTGGAGGGTCGATCTGGTACATGAAAAAATATCGATTTGTAAAGATAAAATAAAAATATAAAGTACTTTTTTTTGACTTGAATAAATATACGCATGTACGAAATTAATTAAAGTAAACGAGTCAATGACCTTGTAGGTAGTTGTCCCACAAGACTTACAGGTCATTGGACTCGCCCAGCTGATGTTTACTTCGGTGTATAGATAGCATATTCTCACCTGTTCACAAGGTGTCGGACCCTTCGCTGTCCCACTGGGGTATATTCGTCTCCTTTCGTTCATAACTGCGTCCTTGTCTCGCGCCCGTCGCTTGAGCTCTCTCGTCTCTTTAGATTTTCGACCCTTCATCGGCGTGTTCAATTCCCTTGATTCTGTACCTGAGGGATTTGAAAACATTATTTACTTTATACACTGTTAAATTTTGGTCGTTTTAATCGCGTGGAGGGTCGATTCGGTACGAGGATCACTATCGATTTGTAAAGATAAAATTAAAAAATAACGTATTTTTTTTTCTAAAAATCGAGGTATTATACACATGTGCGAATTTTTTTTTAAAGTAAATTAGTCTAGGTAGTTGTCGGTCGTTGCGTACTAACTACCTACAGTTCATTGGCCTCGCTCGGCTGACGTTTACTTGAAGAAATTAATTTCGTACACGCGTAAATCAATTCGAGTTTAAAAAAAGTACTTTATTTTTTAATTTTCTCTTTACAAACGATAGTGTTTTATGTACCTAATCGACCCTCCACGGGATTAAAACGACCAAAATTTAACGGTGTATTTTTAGTTGGCACTTATTCATGTTCGATGACAATAGAAAATTATCAAGTTGAAGGGTAAAATTTACAAGTCCGTGATAACACCTGTCATACTATGTGATCAGAATGTTGGACTGTGGAAAATATGGATGAAAAAAGATTGCATGTAGCGGTGATGAGAATGTTAAGATGGATGTGTGGTGTGACGAGAATGGATAAAGTGAGAAATGAGTATATTAGGGATAGTTTGAAAGAGGCACCAGTGACTGAAAAGTTGAAAGACCGCCGACCCCAAGTAGTATGGGACAAGGGCAGGAAGAAGAAGAAGACAGCAGAAATTATTTCAAGGAAAAATCCACCCGCGATAAAAAATAAATAAGTATACTATATGCTATTACAAGACATGGTCTACCGATATACTAAATTTCATCCAAAGATGTTCAGCCGTTTGAACGTGAAAAAATAACGAACATACACGCGCTCAATCGTTGCCTGTTTTTAAAAGACTCGTTAGTACATTACCTGTCGCTGTGAATGTTGTTAGTCGTCATGTAAATTTCTGTATTGTTATCAATATGTATGTATTTATTATAAAATATATGTATATATCTATGTATCTATTGTAATATAAATATGTATATCACTGTTATTGTTACACCAATGACAGCCCCATTTCTTGTCCAGGCAATTGCTGTCCATTCCAGGTTGCCTGGAAGAGATCGCAGAGTGCGATAAGGCCGCCCATTGTATATGTGTATTTTAGTTTTAGTTCCTTGTTTTTGTTTATGTAATGGTGTACAATAAGGCATATAATAAATAATAATAATAATAAATAAACGTCTTTATAATATTAGTGTGAATTTGCACTGACCGTGAGAGCATTCAAAAAGACTATTAACCCCAGAACAAAAGAAAAAAAACATGGTTTACCTGTATTATGCTTAGTTGAAACACTGAGATGTCGTTTGTGCGCCTCTGACGAGATGAACCGCACGTTACATAGCTCGCACAATGGACCGTCTTCCGGTATCTGGAACAATAAATACACGACTAAATTTTGATCGTTTTATTCCCGTGAAGGGTCGTTCCGGTATATGAAACACTATCGATTTGTAAAGATAAAATTAAAAAATAAATTACTGAGTCCCAGCAATAGGAACATTACCCGCCTTATTCCAAAACGCTATCTAAAATAGTTCCGGGACTATTACTATACTATGATTTTTTTTAGATGAAGTAAAGTGACAGCAGTGGACAATGCCCAACTGTCAAATAACAATGCCCAACTGTCAAACAACCATTGTTATAGCTGTCACTTTACTTCATCTAATAAAAAATCATAGTATAGTTTTAAATTCCATTAGATCTAATAATAATCTCGGAAATACATTTAGATTGCTTTTAATTGGTATTAAATTTAGTAATCATCCCGAAAACTACATTTAGATAGCATTTAATCGGTATTAAACCTAGTAATAGTCCCGGAACTATTTTGGATCGCATTTTGGAATAAAGCGGTATAAGACTGATGCTAAGATAGACTTTCAACGGTACATACCTGTACATTCTCGAGTCGATGTTTCATCTTCTTATGCTGCCTGAGGCCTAAGGCGCTGACGAAGGAGTATCCGCACAATTGACAAATGAAGTCTGACGGATGCTTGATGCGGACGTGGCTCAAGTAAGTTGTGAGTTTACTAGAAATACATCACGATATTAGCAGACGTTCAATAAATGTATGAAGCTTGGGCTAAAATAATTAAAACATTGAACAGCAATCCGACTTCTAAAGGCTGAAAAAGCGTAATTATATTGATTTATTTTAGCATTAAATAACATTTTACAGACCCCCGTTTTTTTTTAATCGTTTTTTTTAGTCGTGATAGTTTACGTAGGGACAGTCGAGATGGTTGATGTAGTCAAAAGGTTCGGGAGTGGCGCCCACGTACCAAAAGACGCGGCGTTGGCGCGGCCTCCCACAAGGTGGAACGATGACCTGGGGCCATTCAAGTATTACGTAAGCATTACAGGGGGGTGGGGGGCCTTTGCTTTGCTTATTTTTGATGACATGGGGATGGGGGTTTTGGATAGTGATCACGTCAGCAATGCCTATATTTTTTTTTTTTAAGTGAATGATGTCGATTTTTCAAAATCACACGAAAGTGAGCATACACACATCACTGTGCAGCAAACATCCAATTTCATTGAAAACTTAAAGTTATGGATTCGTGTGTTTTTTTAGTTTCTCTATTTTAAGCCTAATCCTTATTTTTAGACTTGTACAGACGACAGCACATTAACCTACCACAATCTGTCAAATTTCTTTAATAGATTTTCAACCTTATCACAATACAGGAAGGTTAATGTTCGATTGGTAAAATTTGACAGATTGGGGTAGATTGACGTGCTGGCGTCTGTACATTGTATAAGCATGTAGGTACCAATGTTTAGGTAAGCAGGAGGGGGGTGAGCTTTGCTTACTTTTGCTGACGAGTGGGGAGGAGGTTTTAATATTTGCCAAAAATCTGGTTACGTAATACTTGAACGGCCCCCCTGGTGAGAGGGTCGCGGAAATGCGATGGATGCGAGACGCCCGGTCCGGTCATTATGGCGACATGTATAGGAGGTAGGGACTGCATACCGAAAAAATATCGGTTATAAGGGTTAACGATATGACGCCATACCTTTTTATTTCAATACCTCAAAATAACGGTACCGTTATTTTTCACTACCGAAAAATTACGATACCAAAATTTTTCACTACCGAAAAATAACGTTACCATTATTTTTACGGTACCTAAACCTCTAACATTAAGGTATCCTTTGAAATCCCTACTAAAGGTATAGCGGTCCTTAAAAAAAATAGCGTTATCGTTATTTTATACCGGTAGCGTAACCGCAAATCTTAACCCGTTTCGGTCTATCTTTAAAATAAAGCGGTACCGTATTTTAATACCGGTAGCGTAACCGTATACCTTAACTGAACACGGTCCCTGATTGGAGGCACAGTGGACGTTTTTCAACTGAAATGAATACTCACGCGAACTCCTCCGGACAATGCGGACATCTGTACTTGGTCCCCTTGTGCCAGCGTCCGTGTAGCTTCGCCGTAGACCGATTCCTAGTGACGTAGGTGCACTGTGTGCAGCTGTACCTCTTAGCGTGGTGGGCTGCGATGTGCGTTTTGAGAGCCCGCAGGTGCTTGTAATGCATCTTGCAGACCTTGCATTCGTGTTCGCCGCATTGCTGAAAGACAATATAGGTAAATAATATAGTAATATAATATTTCACAACTTTCACACAACGCCGCCTAGACCCAAACTAAGCGGAGCTTGTGCTATGAGCACTGGACAACTGATAAACATACTTATATATTTCTAAATACAAGAACAAATGATCGTGCTCATCACATAAACATACGTCCTGGATGGGAATCGAACGCACGACCTCCGGCATTGCAGTCAGGGCCACTGACCACTAGACCAACAGACGTAGAATTATGTCAGTCTAATTATGTCTTATTTTGTTAACTGACTAGTTTATCATAAACTATAAAAAAAATACTGATTGTGAAAACAATATCCGAATTCAAAGAACAGTGTATCTACACTACCTATAGTCACTGATAGACAAGGACAGAGATAAGAGCCGGCACTGTCGTGCTAGCGAAATAGCGTTAGCCGCCAAATGTGTGTGATCGTCGCGACAGATGTAATGCCGATTACGGCTGAATAAAATTAGGACAAAATATCATGATTTCTCTCAAAACGGTGAAGGAAAACATCGTGAGGAAACCGGCATGTTCTAGAACTAACAATTCGAAGACATGTGACCTCCGCCAACTGGGCCCGCATGGTGGATTATGGCCTATTCCCTCTCCTAGATAGGAGGCCTGAGTCTCAGCAGTGGGGACATTATAAGGCTGATGCTATAATATGCTATCGTGATTTCAGAGGCTGTTTTTATTATATCAATGTTTAATGCATAAAAATAACTTAAAAGTACATTACTCACATCAGTATGCCTCGACATATGGTTATTATAAGCATCTTCATCAGAAAATCCTTTAAAACACTCGGTGCATTTAAAATAAGATAACTTATAATTCGCACTCTCCTGCCTTTTCACGATCTCAGCTATCTGTTCTTCAAACGTCAATTGTGTAATCGTAAAAATATTTTCATTCAAATCATCTGGAATCGGTTTTTTCCGCCGATCTATCTTCGGATCTCTTATCTTTTTCACTCTTTTAGGAATTTTGTCTGCTTTCTCTGTCGTTTTTCGAGGTTTTTTAGCCTTGATTTTTTTTGCAGGAATACTATCGTCTGAGGAATAATTTTCTTTATCAGATAACATGTATACTTCTTCTGACGGATCATCTTTGTCATTTAAAACGACCGTTTTTGCAAGTCCATTGTCGTCAAATCCGGGGTCGTGAATTCCGAGGTCGTTAATTCCGGGGTCATCAAATCCGGGGTCGTAAATTCCGTCATCGTTCTCATCCGTAATGTCTTTTGTGACGAATATTTCGTTTTCATCTTTGATGGCAACACTAGTAGCCGGTGCAGATATGTCTTGAGTTATGGGTTTCAAATCTTTTGATGATAAGCTGGGAGTTAACTGGTTATTCAATTGGTTAATTGTGTTTATGTTTTGGACAGTTGACTGAAAAAACATGATTAAATTAATTAATATTTATCCGATGCCGTATACAACCTTATTTTTAGTATATGCGAAACCCGAAACACGGGTCTAGTATTTTTATGTAAAGAATCTATGTACAAAATTTCATTACTGTATCATGAAAAATCTCAAAGTAATAAGCTAGTTGACCTGGTTGTTCACACTAACACATGATCACCGGGCCATTTGGTCGACTGAGAGGTTGTTTTGCTCCCGCACGCAGCTGTGCGCTGGCTCCTAATGCCTGTGATGATCTGCCGTGACCTATATTGTACTTAGTCTTAGTGGTGTCCAACTCGTGGTTTTTTTTAAAGAATTTTGGAAAAATATATAACTTGTTGTAAAAACTATTGGAATCGATTCAGTAACTGATTCTGAACTATATTCAGGTTGCGCATATAATAAAAATAATGTTGTAGATAATCTTCACCCACGCGAAGCCATGGTGATACACTAGCCTATCTATAAAAATTTATAGACGTAAGACTTACCGATTTTCCCGTTTCCTCAGATAATTCTGCCATCGAAAGACTCTTTTCCTTTAACGCAATAATTTTCTGTTTCTCCCCGCCGTTGAAGCTGAAATACACAAAACAAAATGTATTGATATCATTAGTTACGCTTTACTACTTGCTGAAGACCTTCAGGGTCTATAATAACAGACAGGACACACATCTCATCAAAATATGATGTGTGTCCTCGTCTTCGATACATGTACTGCAAACAGGTGAAAGCTTTCCTTACCTGTTTTCTTGTTCACACGAAGTTCCAACTTTGTCTGTCTTAGCTTCATTGGCAGCAGCTACTTCTGCTAGACTCTCTCTGTCTTCTTCACTTAACGACTCATTCACAGTATTACTAATCACATCTAGCTTTGGTCTATTCTCTTCATCATCTATTACTAAAACTATATAGCTAACACCATTTATTGGTGCGTTAGTCATTACGGTATCTTCACTTAAAACCATATCATTATTGTTATAATATACTTCACTGTTTTCTTTTATATCTGTGAGTGCTGAAATCATTTCATTTTTCCTATTTTTGATTTGAATATTAGAATCATTTTCAGCTAGAGGATCTGATCCTACGTTAGTTTTCATAGGTAAGTCAACTAATAGTATGTCTTCCTTAAACTCTGTTTCATCAGTGAGGGATTCTATGTCTTTGTAGTCGGGGTTGGTATCTCCGCATCCAATATCAAATACAGTTTGAATGGTAAGAGGCGATTTGAAAGTATTCTGATATACGTGTTTCAATTTAGCGATGTCGCTTTTCTTCATGTCTGCTAAATCTTTCAGCAATGTATCGCTGAGCAGCGCTTTGTTCCTGAACGCTGCAGCCGCTTTGAGCCGTGCAGCACACTCCCAACAAACGCGATGGAGTATGCTCTCCTTTTCGTTACATACCTGACGAACGAAGAATATAATAGTTTCATATGATTTTTAATAGCTTCAAATGAGCATTTTAAGCCTTTGAATTCCAAACGCAGCGCATGGGAAGTATGCTCTGCACCCCAAACCTTTTATTTGCTATTAAATACATACAAAATGCCAGTGAATTAATGCAAAAATAACGTGGCCAAATGGGGCTTCCTCGACCCATCTCTGACACAGTGCCAGTGTGGAGTCGCTACACAAGCTTGCGTCACCTGCTGCGTTGCCCATCCTGGACAAAAGCCTGCACTGTACAGGATTTGTGCGATATTGGCCTCACACGGTACAGGTTGCCAAATATTGTCAGAAATAAAATAATTTGAGTTCATCGACACGCAAAGAAGAAGAATGCTACAATGGGTCATGAGGATGTCCGTTCCCTCACATTGCGGCCGGTCTCCTTCGCTAGCATTACCGCTTTGCAGGAGTTGAATGCCTGCCATTCCTCCTCACTTTGGACCATCGCCTGTACCAGGGTCCAGCACGAAAGGTCGTTGCCACCGATCGCGGCGATACTCCAGCCAAGCATGCAGGACACATTTTGCTTCATGTACAGATGACTGTGGCGGTCAAACCATTGAACAGTGGTTTCTGCATCTGAAGACTCACCGATATTCCCGTGACGTTCTGGAACATCTCAGTCAGTTTGAAGTCGTTCATATCGAACATTCGCACATCCAAAGCTAGACACACTCGGCACACCTGAAACAATGGATTGTGTGAACATTACCCTCCAACTAAGGCTGTACCTGCGTATAGAGTATAACATTTGTTTTTAAATACGTATAGTACGAGGTAAATAATGAACCCTTTGCTATAGTTACACGCAGTCCTCCAATTCGATTGAGACCCGAAAACCGGTTGTAATTCTCTTCACACAAGTTGAACCACCATGACGGTTTTTTTTTTATGGTAGGTAAAATCATCCAATGACAAATCCCGCCCTTGGGCGGAGCGGGAAGTAGTGTCAGACTCTTACTGACTAAAAACCTACCCCGTTCCTTCGTTGCCTATCATGCCGGGGCTGAGCCTTCCTCACAGAAAACGGCCCTTGGCCCCAGCAGGCTTCAACCCTGCCTACCTGCAGCTAGCAGGCTGGGTCTCTACGGTTTGCTGACAGCTCATTGAGGCGCGCGGGAACAGAACGCGCCGTCGACGACTTGGGCTCAGTCATCGTGCTACCCATTGCACGCCGTCCGCCAACCATCATGACGGTCGACTTTGAATGCGAAGTAACCGATTTTCGGGTCTTAATCGATGTGAGAGACCGCGCGTAACTATAGCAAATAGCATGGCATTAGCCTTGTAATGTTCCCACTACTGGGACTTAGGCCTCCTCACTAGGAGATGGAATGGGCCGTAATCCAACACGCGGACCCGGTGCGGATTGGTGGATGTCACATGTCTTCCAATTTCTGGTTCTAGGACATGAAGGTTTCCTCACAATGTTTTCCTTTCCCCGTTTGAGAGCAGTAGTGATAAAATAAATTACACAAAGAAATGCGCTTATCTGGGTTCGCGTGGTGGATTACGGCCCATTCCCTCTCTTAGAGAGGAGGCCTGAGTCCCAGCAGTGGGAACATTACAAGCCTGATACTATGCTATTTGCTATGGCCGAAAATCGATCGTAATCCTCGTTTTCGATCGAGATAATTCTAATCGATTCTAATTCTACAAATCGATTATAATTCAACTTATCTGTCGCGTACGTAAGCTAATAATAAATAAATAGAGGAAACCAGCATTTCTTGACTTTAAAAAATTGTATAATATAATGTAATGACTACATCTGAAACAAATAGGCAAGCGTGTTCCATCGTCGGCCACATCATCGCTTACCATCAGGCCCCTAGCTACGATCATTTTGTAAAAGTCGAACGCTGGAATTGGCGACGGCTCCAATTCCTTTGTTCTGATCAAGTGACTGAGCGTTGAGATGAAATCAGACCAAAGGAACCAACTGGCCAACTCAAAGCGTTCGACGTTATTGAAACGATTGTAACTTGGCTTAGAAGGCTGGTAAGATAGTGGTCAAACACCAGTCTAAGTATAATAAATAAAAAAATATTACATTTTATTTTATTTATTTATTTATTTAATCTTCATGCAACACAAAGTAAAAAGGCGGACTTAATGCCTTAGGCATTCTCTACCAGTCAACCTAGGGTGGTGAAGAGACAATGTGGTAGGTGCATAACAAGAAACATGTTTATAGAAAACATGAGTACAAAGTATAGAAACTTAAAGTTCAAATAAACATACATATATAATTAAACATACATAAACTGTTATAATTAGCTTATTGAGATCAAATTCGCAAATAGTATTGAATAATTGAAGCTAGACGTACCGACATATCTGGTGAAGCGGAGATGCTAGCTGGTAAATCCGGCGAACCGGAGGTCCTAGCAGCTGTTGAAGTAGGCTGTAGACAAGAATTGAAAATTATTAGTATTTTTCATCTTTCTTGATCCTATCAATAGGATTTTTAATTAATTTTCACAAAGGGCTTTTTAAAGTAAAAATGGGCTATTATTCCAAAGATATTTGAACACCTATGTGATATACGTTATAAGAAAGCTTATTTATTACGCTACTTGATCATGTTTAAATATGTTTTTTTCAGGCCGCTGTTTTTGTAGAAAGCCAAAAAATAATTCAATTAAAACAAAACGCACATTTTTTTATTTATTCGTTTTAAGGAATGAAATCATTTAAAATGTAGCTGAAAATTGCCATATTTACAAATTAATATATTCGAAATTGTGTTTTAACAGCCTAAATGTATAAGATGTGAAATAATTTGTGCATTATTAACTAAGTATAGCACTTAGCTAATTAGCTAAGATTAAAAATGTAATAATGGTAAAGTAAAAAACACGATTTCGTAAAACGCTGCACGACGTCCCTAAATACGGTGCAATAAGAGCTACTTTACGAGTGTATTGAAAAGTACATATTTTAATTTAGCTATAAAGCGCTATCAACACATTTCCGGGTCAGGGCTATCCGTGTTCCGATTTGTTCGTTTCAGTATTCTCGTGAGGGACGCGCCATCTGTCACCCGTGTTCACACATATCAGGGAAATCGGCATCAGTGTAAAAATGTTTAAACTTACCATCACACTTTATTTTTTCTTCTTAGAATTCAAATAAGGTGGATTAGAAAGATAGTAAAGTATAATATTCTGTCGTACAAGTTCTATGAACCTTTCTATGTTCATGTTGTCGTGAACGTGCCTAGATAAAAATCGGATAGCACGGTCACGCTGTCCGTGCGTCCGAGAGTGGTCCGGAACACTGACGATTCGGATGCGCCTGATACGGAGCTGTGTGAAAGAGTTCGTACAAATTGTACGTAACCGATTTTTTCCCTACGGAACGCGTCAGTAAAAAAACGCGTAGGTAAAATCATCATTTTTTAGAGCGGGTGGGTGGGGCGGGAGAAAATGTCAGACTCTTCTCTACCATGTTCCATTCATTGCCTTCGATCCAGGGCCTCGGGGTTCATTTTCACCTAACCTTTGGCCCCAATAGGCTTAGGTTTGTTACAGACGGACGGACAACGAGCTACCCATTGCCCGCCGTCCGCAAGCCCGCGCCTGCGGTGGCCGGAAATCGGGATCGGAATCTCGGCGGCTGTGGCGGCGTGTGCGCCGTTGTCTGATGCGGTCGGCCTCCTCCTACCCGGAAATGTGTGGATAGCGCTTAAGGCTGTTTTTGCACTTACCAGAGAAAAACGAGTTAAAACGTTCAAGCTTGGTTCTGCCTTATCCTTTATGTATCTGTTACCAGATTTTTTTATTATAAAATCGTCTTCCTTAAAATGCTGCGAACATATAGTGCTGTTTCTTGTTGGGAACCAGTTTAATCTACCAGTAGCGTTGAGCCATATTTCTTTATAAATTGGATCATCAGGAAAACTGAGAATATTAAGGAAAAAAAATAAAATCTATACTCCATCTGTTAGGTAGTTAACTAAACGTAAACAATCTTGATATTATGTCTATTTTTTTTTTTTTTATCGTATAGAAGACAAACAAAGATTACTTAAATTTTGTTAATTACCTAAAATCAATTTAGGTAAATGGTTAGTTGTAAACATTTTTAGAGAAATTTTAGACACAAAATATGTGAAGTTTGTTTACATTTTCAGTTAAGTACCTAAACAGATGGAGGATAACAATTATCATGTCTTTGTTCCTAACTCTTAAGCTATATTTATTTAAAATATCATCCTACAATTTTCATTTTATTAATTTTCTGTATTATATTACTTACATAAATGTTTTTATTTTAATAATATGTGTCGATTGATTTTATCAATAAAGTCACGCACTATTTGGATAGCTGCTAAAGTATAGAAAATCAACTATGTTGTCATGACTTTAAGAATAATTATTGTTTGTATAATAATATCTTGTGCAATGTTTGACGAAATTTTATTTTTAATTTGTTTAAAATAAATACGAAAATAATACTTACCGGTGATATGATACACCTCCATGAGTTAGATTTTTAGTCCGACTATGGTTTTTACAGTCCAGTATGGCACAATAAGGCATTTTTATATAATTTTTCGTAAATTGTATATTGACGTAGTCTAGTTTGCGAATGAGAGCGCTTGAACAGAAAGTGCGTAATGCAGTACTCACTAGCGGCGACAGTGCAACGCTTACTTACTATATCTAGTGTTCTTACTGTTTCGTGGAGTACCTAGTCGTAAAAATACGACCCTGAAAAAGAGAGCAAGAAAACACTAATTAGGATTATACGACGCAAGCTTTTAAAGGGATTGATTATTTTGGAAACCTTTAAAAAAAGTAATAATTTGAACTTCTAAGTAACTAAAATAAATAACCAATACTGACGTCTTATTTTAGAAATATACAAAACTGAGGAAACTTCTGTCGATGAAATGGAACACAATATATTGAAAAACAAATTGAAGATTATATCGATACTGTTGCGGCAACAGTATATGGTACATCACTATGCTTATGACATATTATTATAAACAACATTTTTTTACTAAAACAGTCGCATGAACAGAAACAAAGGTAAATATATTCAAGGCAATAGATCCAAAAACCTGTACCTAACATTTTTTCAACGTATATGAATATTATTCTATGTTATATTTCGTAAAAACTGGCTACAAACCTGTGCAAAGACAACTAAGGTTGATTTCCGTTCTTTTTGGCACCACACTTCACAATGCAACATACAAGCATATTTTTTCACTGTTTCACTAAATATATAATGAAGTTGTAAAGATATCTCTTCGCAATTTTCTAGAAAATCGTAATAATTTAAAACATAAACAACCATTTGACAGCACAACTACCACAACTCAACTGTGACAGCTGTCTTGATTATTTTTTTTCTTTTTACCCCTTAGGCTATAATCTTTCGACAATATCACCTAATCTTTCTTCCATGTTTTCTTTCATGAATAATCACATCATCAGAATGCTCTCAGAATGCGGGTGCAACCCATTCTAATCTTTTTGTAGTATTTGGCAGCAAATGTATCGAGTCAGCCTTTCCGGTAAACTTCGCTGAGATAGCCAAAATTGTAATAAACTCAGCTCCATTTTATTGTGAAATTTTTAAAGTGCCGAAAAACACTCGGGATAAAAACAATTTTCTCAATGATACAACTTTTTTTTTAATGGACAGAAACGAATATTTCGTGAATAAAAAAATTTTTACGTATCATAATCATAATTAGTCAGTAGTGACAAAAAAAAAGTTAAAATACTACAAAGTAATCCTAAATTCTAATTGGTTGATACGTTCATAAGTATTCTGGAATGTTCCGTACTCGATCCTAATTGATCGAAATGCTCCACCTTTAAACCTGTTTTGTTTGTGAACATAGTCCTTCTGCAGTTTTCTAATAAGAAAATACTTGTCAAGAAATAAACTTGGAAGAAAAGAAGCTTATTTTAGTTGAAAAAGAGAACCAGCTTTTTCAACCCTTAAGAAAATTTACATGTGTTTTTACCTCGAGTGTTTTTCCACCCATAAAAAAATCACAAGTTAGTATTTTTACCTCGAGTGTTTTTCAACCCATACAAAATTCACAAGGGCCTAAAATAATAAAGTGATAACAAAATTAAACATTAGTTGTAGTGATCACAAACCACCATACAGTCCATGTCCAGCTTTTATAGTATGACGAAAGTCTGGTAGCCACGAGCTCTCACTCTATTAGTTAAAGACATTTATTCACTGTCTATATTGTAAGTAACCAGTTCGTTAGTGCACATAAATTAAAAAGTACCTACCAAAGTTGTGTAGATACAAGTTTAAAAAAGTAAAATATTCCTAACGGACTTTACTAAAAAGTTGTACCATTGAGAAAGAAAATAATAGTTGATCCGTTTCAAAGTTGATCAGATTGGAATAAAATCTTTCACCGAGTTCCATTCCGATCAATCAGTTGATCCATTCAATTGATCCCATTATTGGAAGTACCGGTATTTATGCTTTTATCAAAAATCTGGCAACATATTTTTTGTGTTTGACATTTTCACCTGTCAAATCAATATTTTTATTTATAAAAAACAAACTGATAAAACCATGATAAAACTTTTATGATACGACTAACTATGTTTACTATACTCTTTGGATTTTACATACTCTTTTTGCAGACTTCAGGAAACAAGAGATAGGAATATTAGAGCATCAGTAATTCATAAAATTTGTTTAATGTCTTGTTGCCTCGTTTGTATGTAAACTTTGAGTGTAGTGTAAATCAAGATGCCCAATAATAATTGCAATGTAATCGGATGTGGCATGAAAAGAAGCGGCAAACATCCGAACATAACTTTGCACCCGTACGTACAAAATTTCAGTTTTAATGTACTTAGATTTAGATAATAAACTTATGCTTACTCATTTGTTTATAGTTTCAAAGTTAATTCATTTATAATAAACGTTTTGCCTGTATTTTCATCACTTGTGTTTATTTAATTCTAGAAATATCATGAAATCAATTTCTTGTTGTTATAGGGATAATGTTGTGCGTAGACAATGTTATATTTATCAATAGTGCTATATTACGGTTCTATATTGGTTTAATGTTTCGCTTTCAAGGCTGCCTGCTAACAAAATTAAACGGAAAATATGGCTGGAAACAATTGGTGTTGAAAATTTAGATATGTCAACAAAAAGAATCAACATTTGTTCTCTTCACTTTGAAGACTCGTGTTTCAATTGGACTCTGAATAAACTAAGATTGTCTGATAATGCTGTACCTTCACCAACTTTATTGGTAAGTATGAAATAATGTAACATTCCATGATAAAAGGGAAGATAAAAGGTATGTTTCGCCCATCACACACACGAAAAAAATGTTTTTTTTTTTCGATTTTTTTTTTTATACCATAGACACATGATGAACCAAAATAAATAAGTACTTACATTATGGTTTATTAATCTTTTGAATATGGTAATTATATATAAAATAATATATAATATTCCACAACTATCACACAACACCATCTAGCCCCATGCTAAGCAGAGCTTGTGTTATGAGCACTAGACAACTGATAAACATACTTATATAATTCTAAATACATACATATTGTAGATAAATTACACCCAGACACAGAACAAATGATCGTGCTCATCACACAAACATTTGTTCCTCCAGCATAGCAGTCAGGGTCACTAACCACTAGACTTACAGGCCAGTCAGTTAGAGACACAATAGAAAGACAATAGGTGTTTTTTAATGCAGGTGTTTGCATGGGGCTTGAGTAAATAGTAGAGATTGAGACATTGAGATTTAAAATGAATATGCTTCATGGAGCGATTGTTCCAGAAAGAATAATTTAAATTGAAAAAATAACAAAAAATTTATAAAAAAGGTTTTGGCAAAAGTTGCTTTGACTTCCTATATTATTTACCACATAAATGTGATTTAATTTGAAAAGAGGATAAATTTAGTTTTAATGATTTGGGTATTATGATATTTAGATATTAATAATTATTTTAGAAAACTAATTCAAAATTTATACTAAACCTATGTACACAAAAACTAAACTAAGAATGTAAACTAGACATAACTATGTACAAATATAATACAAATACAAATTTGAAAATATATCTTTAACTATACAAATGCATTTAAAAGTAGTCAGAAAAAGAAACTTTTACTTTCGTAATGTGTGGTGAGCAATTAATGTTGTAAGAAAGTTGAGTCTTTTAGTAATGTAAAAAATAAAAATATCATATGTTAAAATGGGCCTTTTATTTTTTGACAGCTTTATTATTAAGCTTAAAATAGAAACAAACAAAAAATTGCATATTTTCTGATCCAATACTGTATTCGAGATAAATTTTGCAACACTTGTCTAAATAATGTACAAAGTGTGACATAAAGATTGTAAACATCATTTTTTTTTCAGATAGACAAATTCTTGACCTTTCAAAAATGCTTGTAAATAATTTTTTTTTTTTTAATTTTTATAAACTAGTACTTGACTGCACTCCTACCTTACCTACCTACCTTTTTTAATTTTTATAAACTAGTTTATTTGAAATAAAATGCTTTTGGACTATTTTTTTACTTTTTGTCAAGAAATATCAAAAGTACTAATATTTGAATGCTTGTTTACAGCCTGCTGCATCAGCCGCCAGCACCTCTGCTTCTCCAGACTTCTTGGTATGTCTAGCTTCAATTTTTCAACATTATTTGCCAATGTGATCTGAATGATAGCTTATAATAACAGTTTAAAACACTTCGTTTACTATTGTACTGTTAAAAAGCAATATTATTGATTCATTTATTTCAGGCATAGCCCATATATTATTACAACAATGCACTCAGGGTACTGTTGGGGCTGCCGTGTCGTTTCAGTGCGTCAGGAATGTTTGCTGAGACGCGGGTTGATGGCTTTGCCGCCATAATCTGGAAGAGATGTGCCTCCCTACTCACTCGCGTTCGTGGCAGCACCAACACTATACTGAGTGTTTTTGCAGATAGTTGGGAGTCCCCCATGTTGCAAAGATGGGTGCGACTTCATGTCAAAGTGTAGTTGTGTTTTGTGTTGTTAATTCCTACTAACATTAGTTTTAAGATAATTGTTACTAACAGAATATGGACTTCGTCCGAAATAAATGTTTTATTATTATTAGATATAATTGGATATAATTATATATACCTAATTATGCACGGTGTGTCTGACATCGACGCACAAACATATACCATGGATCCAGTACATGATTCTGGAACCACTAATGGTGGAAGTTTTGGTCGGCATAACGCAGTTAGGCGCATTACCCAGCTAGGCGCATTATTTTTTGTAATTTATTTCATCACCACTGCAAAATATGTCGCTCCGACCCCAAGTAATATGAGATAAGGCCAGGAAGAAGAAAAAGATGTATTATAAGTGTGTGCATTGTTTCAGTTTCATGTTTTCAAAATCTGTTTTTCTATTACCGACTCTATTGCTCGGACAATAAAGTGGGTAAACGAAAAACAATTTTTTGCGATTACCGACTTTTTGCCCGGGGGGCGACGACTTATGTATAGCTTAAGTTGGAGGGTAATGTTAACACAATTAATTGTTTCAGGTGTGCAGAGTGTGCCTAGCTTTGGATGTGAGAATGTTCGATATGAACGACTTCAAACTGACTGAGATGTTCCAGAATGTCACGGGAATATCGGTGAGTTTCAAGGTGGCCTTTTACTACTCGCCTATTGTCAACGTCAAGCATGGCTTAAAAGCTTTTTGCTCCATCTATTGTAATCCAGCTAGAGATTGCATAAATTCGATAGCTTTGGTTTTCGAATATTCGAATATTTTTTCAGTGCTATTCGAATATAAAAAAAAACCACTTATAATATGAGCTTTCATTGCTTTTGGAACTATATTTTTATGTAGATAAGTAAACCTAGCTCACTATTTACATATACAACAAAATTTAAAACAATTATAAAATTCTTATACAAATTAAGAAGTCTTAAGTTCGTCTATTATAAATGAAAAAAAAAATCGTCAATGAAAACTCAAAAGTGTGTTCGATAGCCCATTTATCGTTAAAGGTATGCTACATAACATTACGTTGTTACCCACGGGAGCGGAGCAGTAACTAAAGCTGCTGATGAAACCGCGGGGAACAGCTAGTACTCAATACTTACATAAAAACAATTCTTAAATAATAAACCAGAATAAAATCAATTCACAAAAGACTAAATGCACCGCTTTGTAACAGCGATGGGCGAGCCGACTTATAATAATGAGTTATTCGATTAACTAGAGTTCAAATCAAGTTTAGACTAGTAATTTTTGGTAATATTCGAATATATATTTATTTACTATTCGAATATAAATTTGGAAAGAGAATTCGGATAATTTGTATTTTCGATTGCAGCCTCTACCCACGACACAGAAATAATTTCTAGTGTAGGGCAACATTAAAAGTGCTTCTATGAATTCATGAAATTTATAGTCTTCATTCATCAGGTATGCGACGAAGAGGAGAGTATACTCCGTCGCGTTTGTTGGGAGTGTTCTGCGCGGCTCACAGCGGCTGCAGCGTTCAGGAACAAAGCGCTGCTCAGCGATGCATTGCTGAAAGATATAGCAGACTTGAACAAAAGTGACATCGCTAAATTGAAACAGATCTATCGTAGCTTTCTCAAATCACCTCTCACTAAACGAAATGTCTTCCCTTCATCTGATATTAGAGAAACCAGCCCTGACTACGAAGACATGGAATTCCTCACTGATGAAACAGATTGTGAGGACTTGAAACCATTAGTAAATTTACGTAAGAAAACTAACGTTGAATCTGATCCTCGAACAGGAAATAATACCAATATTCAAATTAAACATATGAAACGTGAAATCATTTCAGCACTCACAGACACAACAAAAAACAGTGAAGTAAATTATAAAAATAATGATAAGGTTATAAGTGAAGATGCCGTAATGACTAATGCCCCAATAAACGATGACTGCTATCTAGTTTTAGTAATAGGTGATGAAGAGAATAGACCAAAGCTAGATGTGATCAGTAATACCGTGAATGAGTCGTTAAGTGAAGAAGACACAAAGAGTCTAGCAGAAGTAGCTGCTGCCAATAAAGCTAAGAAAGTAATGGTCAGGAAGGTTGGAGCTTCGTGTGAACAAGGAAACAGGTAAGGAAAAGTTTTTGACTCGTATCAGCACGATCCATTTAAACGAATGCGCTTCCTCAAGTTGTATGTTCATTAAAATTTTGATTTCTGACCTTGACAAATATGGCCGGATACAGGATATTCGGCTACCTATGAGGGCCGGAGATTCGGTTAAGAGGTTACCGGATATTCAGCCCTTTATCGTTTTACATGACGCGATCAGTTTGATTTGCTAGAATTTAGTTTTCGACAGTCGAAAACTATTTTGAAAAGCTGGCCTGATACCCAAGCGGAGAGTTTCTTACCAAAACATGCGAAAACTTTTGTGTTCATTCACCACAATTTGTCAATTGTTAATTTTGAATACTAAACTAAATAATAAAACAAACATTTTTGTCGTTCAGCTATAAAAGAACCAAGGTTTCCATAACCTGTAGTAGTTCGATTTGTCTTGTGTAAAATAATGGTTTTTTATTTTTTTATTTTACCTAATATTCGGAATCCGGCCGGATACTTAACTAAAATCCGATATTCGGCCGGACAGTCAAAACAATTGCTGGATAGGCCGGATACCGGATAGTTATTGGATATTCGTTTCATCTCTAGTTATATGTATACTCATTAAAGTCATCAATACAATCCTCTCAGTTTAGATAGCCATAATTAATGATTTTTTCATGAAATACAATAGGCCGGTGTTTTTTTAAATTGAAATATACTAGTGCTTGACCGCGACCCCACCTGATGGTAAGCAGTAATGCAATCGTTGACAGTGAGGCGCACTAGTTTATTAAGAGCCTATTCACTCTAGCCTTGAAGACACCTAAATTATAATCAGACGGGAAGACCGCAGCAGGCAAACTGTTCCAATCCCTTAATGTACGCTGTATAAACGACGCCTACCCATCCACCGGCTATTGTACAGACACCAGCACGTCAATCTACCCCAATCTGTCAAATTTTACCAATCGAACATTAACCTTCCAATATCGTGATAAGGTTGAAAATCTATTAAAGAAATTTGACAGATTGAGGTAAGCTGATGTGCTGGCGTCTGTACACTTATTATAAAATGTTTGTCCTATAATAAGTTAAGGTGTGCAATAAAGAAATAATAAATATAATGCGCTTTGCTAACGTAATTATTGAACCTGAAGGTCTTCAGCAAGTAGTAAAGCGTAACTAATGATTTCAATGCATTTTGTTTTGTGTATTTCAGGCGTAACGCCGCGCAAAAACAAACTACTGCGATAAAGGAAAAGGTGGCAGAAATATATAAGGAAACGGGAAAATCGGTAAGTCTTACGTCTGTAAGGTCTTATAGAAAGACTAGTGTCCCGCCGTGGCTTCGCTTGGGTGCAGATTATACAACATTATTTTTGGTATATGCTCAACCTGAATATAATTTGTTCAGAATCAGTAACTGAATTTGGTTCCAATAGTTTTTGCAATGTGTTATGTTTTTTCCCAAATATATTTAAAAAAGGTCGCAAGTTTGAGACCACCGACACTAAGTACAACTCAAGTTACGGCCGGTCATAGCGAACTTAGGCGCCAGCGCGCAGCTGGGTGCGCGAGCAAAACCCCTCAGTCGCCCGGATGGCCTAGTGTCCATATATTTGTGTCCTGTGCGAGTCTCAAATAAATGTTTTTCTTTCTTCTTTCTTTTCTTTGCATATAACTTTCCGATTTTTCATGATACAGTTATGAAATTTTGTACATAGAGTCTACATAAAAATAATAGACACGTGTTTCAGGTTTCGCATAGTATATATACTAAAAATAAGGTTGTATATTGTATACATAAAACTTCCTTGATTCTTGCTCATACTATTAGTGAAAATATTCAAAATCAAAAATCTTCACTAATTTAATCACATTTTTTCAGTTTACCCTCCAAAACATAAAGACAACAAACCGATTGAACAAACAATTAACTTCCATTTTATCATCAAAACGTTTGAAACCCATTGCAATTCAGGACAAATCTCCACCGACTTGCAATGTTGTCAAAGACGACAGCGAAATATTCCTCACAGAAGACATCACGGATGAGAACGGATTTAACGACCCCGGAGTTAACGATCCCGGATTTGATGGTGACGGATTTGACGATGACGAAATTGTAGAAACAGTTTTTTTAAACTACAAAGATGATTCGTCGGAAGAAGAATATGTGTTGTCTAATAAAGAGAATTATTCCTCAGACGATAGTTATCCTGCCGAAAAATCTGAAGCGAAAAATACTCGAAAAAGGAAAGAGACAGAAGACAAAAACCCTAAGAGAGTGAAAAAGATAAAAGATCCGACAGAACCGATGATTTTAAACGATGATTTGAAAGAACCTCTTTTTACGATTAAAGTTTTGACATTAGAAGAACAGATAGCTGAGATCGTGGAAAGACAGGAGAGTTCGAATTATATAAATTCTGTTTTTAAGTGCACCATGTGTTTTAAGGGATTCAAGGATGAAGATGCTTTTGATAGTCATATGTTGAGGCATACTGATGTGAGTAATGTACTTTACGTTAATTTTCTTTTTTTTTAAACGGTATATTAGATATGATAAGAACACGAACAGGGGGGATCTACAGATATATTTGTTTAAAACTGTTATATCTGGTTTGCTTTTGTATCAGTTTTTATATTGTTTTCACAATCAGTATTTAATTTTATTTTTTATATAGTTTTTAGGGTTCCGTACCCAAAGGGTAAAAAAGGAACCCTATTACTAAGACTTCGCTGTCTATTCCGTCTGTCTGTCTCAAGAACCGCGAATTCTGTTACCGCTATAACAACAAATACTTATATACGGCAAGCGTGATTTTTTTTGCCCTTTTTTTGCTCGATATCAATAATGGCAACAGGTGGGCACAAAAAATAAATATTTAAGGGAGGCCACCTATACAAAATACGCCATTTTTTTGCCTATTTTGTTGTTTTTCTTTTGTTTACCTAGTCAATGGTACGGAACCCTTCGTGCGCGAGTCCGACTCGCACTTGACCGGTTTTTATGCTTTTATATATGGTAAATCAGATCGGAGAAGAATACGAACAGGGGGGATCTACAGATATATTTGTTTATAATATCTGGTTTGCTTTTGTATCAATTTTGATTCAATTTTATTTTTGGTATAGTTTTTTGATAAACTAGTTACTTAAAAAATAATAATAATAATATAATATTTCCACAACTATCACACAACACCGTCTAGTCCCAAGCTAAGCAGAACTTGTATTATGGGTACCAGACAGCTGATAAACATACTTATATAATTCTAAATACATACATATTATAGATAAATAACCCCCAGACACAGGACAAATGATCGTGATCAAAATATTTGTTTAATCCATATTTCTTCCAGCAATGCGGCGAATACGAATGTGAGGTCTGCAAGATGCACTTCAAGCACCCTCACGTTCTACGCAAGCACATCACCGCCCACCACGCTCAGAGGCACAGCTGCAAACAGTGTACCTTCGTTACTAAGAATCGGCATACGGCGACGCTACATGCACGCTGGCACAAGGGGACCAAGTACAGATGTCCTCATTGTCCGGAGGAGTTCGCGTGAGTATTTTTTTCTTTCATTTTCGTCTTCATCCTTTCAGCTGAAAAAAAAACCGGTCTTGTGGTGCTATTCTCTAAGAAAACGCAGCGCTGCCGCAACGACGAACATCCAAATAGGATACATTGAATTAACAATCCTATGTATAGGTCAATTAGGTTGACAATCCAATGTATCCTATTTGGGTGTTTGTCGTTGAGGAAGCGCTGCGTTTTCTTAGAGAATAGCACCAATGAACATCTTGCGTCCATCGGATTCCGACGAACTTCACCAGGTCATCATTCCGCCTTGTGGGAGGCCTTTCAAAGTTGCGTCTTCAGGTACGCGGTCGCTATTTCAGAACCTTTGTACACCGTTAAATTTTGATTGTTTTAATCCTGTGCAGAGTCGATTCGGTACATGAAACACTATCGATTTGTTAAGATAAAATTAAAAAATAAAGTACTTTTTTTTAAACTTGAATTAATATACGCATGTACAAAATTAATTTCTTTAAGTAAACGTCAGCTGGGCGAGTTCAATGACCTGTAGGTAGTTAATACGCAACGACCGACAACTACCTACAAGGTCATTGACTCGTTTGCATATATAGGGTGACTGGTAATTACTGAACGATACTTAAACACGTGATTGTAGCTATGAAAACAAATAACTTTTACTATGAGAACAAACCTGAAATCGCGAAAAACATCTGCCAAGTTCAGCACATTTTGATCAGTTAGGTGAACATAAATGTACTGGACTTGGCAGATTTTTTTCTTGATTTCAGATTTGGTCCTATAGTAAAAGTTGTTTGTTATCATGACTACAATCACGTGTTTAAGTATCGTTCACTAATTACCAGTCACCCTATATATCTTTATAAATATCTGGAAAAAGATATGGCCGCTCTTGAGAGCTCTCACGTGATTGTGACAATATTACGCATTTTTCGCCTACGTGTGATCATATCACGATCTATTACTTGCAGTCACCACTCAACTTACATGGGCCACCTCCGCATAAAGCACCCGTCAGACTTCGCCTGTGAGCTTTGCGGCTATTCCTTCGTCAGCGCCAAAGGCCTGGGGCAACACAAGAACTTGAAGCATCCATTCGTGGATGTACAGGTATGTGCTGTTGAATCTCTATTTTGATAATTAATGATAAGTTACGCGCAACATCGCAATCAGAAAACCTGGACTTGAAACTCACACATCTACACTACCTGATTTTACCTACCACAAAAAAAAAAAGTAGTCACTGATAGATAAGTAATTTATTTTTTTATTGTTGTTAGCCGCAAGAATGATTGATTTTACGTACCTATAGTTTTTGTGATGACTTTTTTTTTATTTCTAGTCTGTTTTACTTATATATATAGATATATATTTTGCTCCTTTTTCGTATATAGACACATATAACTAAAAACCTATCTATTATTTATCATTTATTACACACTAATTTATACCTATAGTACATAATAAGACTGTACTGTTGGTCTAGTGGTTAGTGGCCCTGACTGCTATGCCGGAGGTCGTGGGATCGATTCCCACCCAGGACAAATGTTTGTGTGATGAGCACGATCATTTGTTCTGTAAACGGAAGTCATGGCCTTTCACATCAAAGAAAATATCAGACTTCTCTTTTATACTGTATGACGAGTATCTATCCTTTCGTTGTTGACACCTTTACGGTCCGGACTAAGCGTTTTGCCTGGCCGGTTTTCCCGTCCGATTATAATTTAAGTGTCATTTCGATTACCTAATCGATGCGGTGTTTTTTTCTTAATTCTTTATTGTACACAAAAATATAACATAACATATTGAGATACAGACAGTTCATGTACGAATGCGAGCTTAACTCAGCAATGAGTTTTCTCCCAGCAAACCTTTGAGTTATAGAGAGAAAACATATTCGAGGGTAGGATCCAGTGCACAATATCATTCTACATATTTAAATCTAATATAGGTATAATTATACTATACGTATGTCCAATACATAACTATATTATGACAGGCCTGTTGATGTAGTGGTTAGTGGCCCTGACCGCTATGCCGGAGGTTGTGTGTTCGATTCCCACCCAGAACAAATGTTTGTGTGATGAGCATGATCATTTGTTCTGTGTCTGGGTGTTATTTATCTATAATATGTATGTATTTAGAAATATCTATGTATGTTTATCAGCTGTCTGGTACCCATAACACAAGCTCTGCTTAGCTTGGGACTAGACGGTGTTGTGTGATAGTTGTGGAAATATATTTTATTGACCTTACACATACCGTACTGAGTGACATCCGTAGACTCATAGTAAGGTTCAGTTGAAAACCAGCATCAGGCAACTACCACGTAGTGGTCTGGCATTATGCTGAACTGGACCTATTTGGCGCAGCCGTCATACACACGATGATGTACTAAGTTTTAAGCAGTTAAGTTTGTATATTTGTAATTTCATTGTGTGTACTTTTTGTGCCAAATAAATGTGTTTTCTTTCTTCTTTCTCTTATCTCTGTAAGAGCCAGCGTTGTCGTGCGAGCGAGATAGGGTTTACTCGTATTCACTATGTTCTTAACGTGCATAGACTGCAATGAAACAATTTCCTTAACTTCAATGTCGACTTAAGGCTACCATTAGAGCCACCCGGCAGCCACTCCTCACCGCCTCGCTTCCTGCGGCTAGTATTCTTTATATGGACTTGTATGAAAGAAAGAAAGAAAGAAAAACATTTATTTGAGACTCGCACAGGACAAAAAATATATATACAACAACAATACAAAAACTATAAATAGGTTTTACAACATAAAAAAAAAAAACAATAAATAAAAGAACACAAAAAAAAAATATTGAAAATAAAAGACCTGTGCGAGGTCAAAAAGGCCTTTAGGGGTATTTGGGACAGAGAGTAAAGTCCCACATACCTCCGTTGAAAAGGGAGGATCCTCCGACCAGACAGGTGTTATATCTGGTGGGCTATTGCCCGATAGATGATTTCGGGTTTGTTCTATATGTTCCAATCGCGCCGCGAATCTTACTTGCGCGATGCAGGATTAGTTAATTTGTGACGACATAGATGTCGCTACAGGCCTCTATCTCAGCATATGCTGCGATATTACCTAAAAAAGGTAAAATAACGCAGCGCTGGTATTCTGATAGGGCCTGGTGATGCCACGGACACACTCACGGAACACAGACATAATATATATTATGTCTGTGTTCCGTGAGTGTATATACCCACATAATATATATACCCCATATAATATATATACCCACCACCAAAAAAAAAAAAAAAGACATAATATATATATCGATAAAAGAATAAAATAAAATATACTAAAAATATAAGGATTCTATATAACAATAATATAGGAGTAAAAAAGTAAAAAATAAGAAGTGCCAACCATACACCGTCGCCCGATGCTCCGATAACATTTGTCACTAGCACAGACAAACATGTCATGTGGTATGGGCATGTGCTCACTACGTCCACTCCGTAGCGTCACCGGATCGCCTCGGTCGTAAGCCCTCCACGCGCGGACGGCGGGTGCACACTCGGTGACAACTCTCTGTTCGCATGCTTGCCTTGCGTTGACTGCTGCGCGTTGACAACGCGCGGGTCCCGAGTGGACCGCGCATAGCCCGCGAATGATTTACGCTAGACTTGTGTAAGTAATGCGATTGTTGCATTGCGCGTCATATAACCCGTCCGCGTCATGTAGTGTACACATGACTTGACCAAACTAAGCATGACACATGACACTCAAACATGACGTACCGCGCGTCATGTTGCTAGTCCGAGTTCGCCTTGTGTGCGAGAGAGGAGGAGCATGCCCGAAATATAACTAAACTTCGTCGTACTAACGTTCGTCACAATACAGTATCTCATCATACCATAACGCGCTATCTCATATCATGTAATGATGTATATATTTCATAACGCGAGCATTTCATTACAATAATTATCTCGTGTGGCGCTTCATTACGCGTCATGTTTGGAGTCATGGTGTAATGCAACATTACTTGGTGCTAAATGTAATGTCATGTTACATCACTTTAAAACGCACTGTTTTGCGCATGTCTAATTTACGCTTGAAAATTCGTGGATCCATTGGTTGACGACGCGAGGTTCACTGGTTCGCGCGATGTTTATTGGTGATAACGCGGCGTTCTCCCGTGGACCACCTGCCGATAACGAGTGGACCATGTGTGACGAGGCGGTGCGGGTGCCGGGTGGCTTTAGTGAGCTGTGACCTTTAAATCACCACGCTCACTCATGACAGAAACAAAAATTGTAACGATAAATCTCTACTCTTATGGATCAGAAGTGTATTTGACTTTTTAAAAAGAAAACTCGGGAATAACCTACTAGTATTTATTAATTTAAAATGACAAATAATCAGAAAACTGTTACACCGATATATATAATTCAAAATTATGAACACGTCAAAAAGTGCAGAGACAAGTCCGCGCACCACTCATGGTGTGTTGCCCCCTTCTACTTGATTGCGTCATCGAAATCGCGTCATGTCATTGCCTTCTCAGCTGTCAAATCCTCTAAGACTACGATTATTCGGTAATTTTTTTTTTTTGAAACTATCGATTTTTGTACCCATCGTGTCTGTGGCATTTATGAAATAAACTCGACATATTTTTTGTTCCAGATACCGGAAGACGGTCCATTGTGCGAGCTATGTAACGTGCGGTTCATCTCGTCAGAGGCGCACAAACGACATCTCAGTGTTTCAGCTAGGCATAACACAGGTAAACTACTTTTTTTCTTTTTAACTGGTTTTAAAAATTTGTGAACCTGTTTTTTGAACCTTTGAAGCATGCGTTATTTTTTTTTGTGACTCAGTTACAAGAACGCAGTCTTTCCCACCAAACTGCATTTTTAGGGTTCCGTACCCAAAGGGTAAAAAAGGGACCCTATTACTAAGACTTCGCTGGCTTTCCGTCTATCTGTCGGTAGGCTGTATCTCAAGAACCGGTATAGTTTCAATTTCTTTTGCCCTGTTGCAATTTTTTTGTCTATTTTGTTGTTCTTTTGTTTACCTAGTCGGCACGGAACCCTTCGTGCGCGAGTCCGACTCTGACTTGGCCGGTTTTTTAAATATTTTGGAAAAAAATATAACATGGTGTTAAAAGTATTGGAATCACATATATGTATTAAAAATAATAATGTTGTGAAAAAAAAATGTTTTTATTTTATCCCTTCGGTATAGACAAAGAGTCAGGGGATCCGAACCAACCCAAGAATGAGCAAAAGCGATGGGCGCCAGACAAGGACGGTGATATGGCCGAAAGGAGACGGACACACCCTAGCAAGAAGTGGAAGGTGGAGGGACCCATACCTTGTGAACAGGTGAGGCTAGGCTAGACCTATCAGGGATATTATGGAGCTCCGTAACTGTTCGGGCGCCGTCGGCTACTTTCGTCACTCGTCGGGCTGCTTCTCGGCTTGCTTGGATAAAGGTCACAGCATGTAACTGACTGACTATATTTTTATAAAATATTATAGATAAATTACACCCAGACACAGAACAAATGATCGTGCTCATCACACAAACATTTGTCCTGGGTGCGACCACGACCTCCGGCATAGCAGTCAGGGCCACTAACCACTAGACCAACAGGCTAGTCATCAATCAAATTAGATCAAGTGGAGAGAAGAGATTTCTCATTTTTCTGTAGAATTTTGTGCGGCGAGCGAGCAAGCGATGCGGCGGAGCGGAGAAGTGTCTAGTCGGGCGGCGCACTGTTATAACCCTTATTACAAGGCAATAAAGCCTAAATCGGCTTTTACTTACATTCAGCATTGCAGTATAGTATTTTCCTTCAATAACATGCTGATGTTGCATTTCTACCCACCGCCGCCGCCGCCGGGATTCCGATCCCGATTTCCGGCCACCGTAGGCGCGGGCTCGCGGACGGTGGGCAATGGGTAGCTCGCTGTCCGTCCATCCGGTAACAGACCGGTCCGAGCTCAGGTCGTCTACAGCGCGCACTGTTCCCGCGCGCCTCAAGGAGTTGTCAGCAAACTGTAGGGGCCCAACAGGGCCGAAGCCTACTGGGGTCAAAGGGTATGTGAAAATGGCACCCGGGGCCCTGGGACCAAGGCAAAGAATGGAACGGGGTAGGTTTTTAGTCAGTAAGAGTCTGACACTACTTCCCGCTCCACCCAAGGGCTGGATTTGTCATTGGATGATATTACCTACCATAAAAAAAAAATCCAGTGCATGGAAATTATATGGGTAATTCAGTAAAAATCTGAACGCCGCCGCGTAATCTATTGTGCCCAAATATAGAGGCCAATTAAGAGGGACATTGCCAAATTATAAGTTCTAATTTGTGTCTTTTTGTAATTGTAGTGTTTAAAAGTGGTTCCAGCAATATTGTCTTTTTTTTTTAAATAGACAAACAGGGTTGGCCTTAAAAAAGCACGCACTCGCGCACCACGCACCCCGCTGCCTTCTCCTCGCGTCCCTTCTCTCACAGCTCACATCTCTTCTACACAAAGCTCACAGCTCTGCTACACAGCTTTGGTGGATTCCGGGCCTAAAGCAGAATGTCCGATGTCCGACACATGTTCTGTGTTTTGGACGCAGAACAAATGATCGTGCTCATCCCAAAAACGTTTGTCCTGGGTGGGAAGAAATCTCAAGAAAGTTCTTAAGAAGACAAAATTTAAAAAAATAATAAAACGATTGACGTTTGGTGTGTTTTAGTGTGGCGTCCAATTAGTAGACTTACGGGCGTACCATACTCACTTCAGACGGGCGCATCCTGACAAGAACCGCACGAACTACCCTTCCATGAGGAATCCCTGCATGTGTGAAGTATGCGGGAAGCTGTTCCAGGTGAGTTCAATCTTAAGTTTGACGATTCTTTGAACTATAATAATAATAATAATATATAAAATTATCTTCTGCCAGCGACTTCGCTTACGTGAAAGTCGGTTTTTCTATACAAACTTCCAAACCCCGTTTTACCCCCTTAGGGGTGGAGTTTTATAAAATCCGTTCTTAGCGGATGTCTACACCCCATAAGGAACCTATCTGCCAAATTTTAAGTTTGTAGTTGTTATAGTTTCTGAGATTACGTGGTTAATCAGTGATTGGTATTTCGCTTTTATATAAATACTAGCTTTTGCCCGCGGCTTCGCTCCCGCTCTACCCTACTCTACCCAAATCTACCCTACTCTACCCTACCCTACTCTACCCTACTCTACCCTACTCTATTTTTCTCGCCGTAAAAACCATCCTTGAACTTCAACGAACATTTTAAAAAAAGATTTGGCCAAATTGGTCCAGGCGTTGTTGAGTTATGCGCTTACCAACACATTTTGCGATTCATTTTTATATTATAGATATGTCTGAACCAGCGTTGATTTGTTGACAACAAAACAAGGCACGCCATCTAGTGCCAACTAAAAGAACTAGAGGTGGCGCGCTTGACAAAGTCACTTGGGGAGGGGGAACTCGCCGACAGCGAACACTATCAGCCAGGCTGTTGCAGAGTGAAGACGCATTGTAATTGTCCGTTTTGTTGTTTGTACCTACCTAATAACAGTGCACTGTTTAAGATGAATTGTTATTAGTTATTATTAACTAGCTTTTGCCCGCGGTTTCGCTCCCGCTCTACCCTAATCCACCCTACTCTACCCGCTCTGCCGAGCTCTACCCTACTCTACCCTATACCAATAAATGAGCAGGTTTTGATATATTATATATATATTTTTATTATTTAACGGGATAAAAATTATCCTATGTCCTTCTCCTGGTTCTAAGCTACCTTCCCAACCTTTTCAGCCAAATCGGTTCAGCCGTTCTCGAGTTATAAATAGTGTAACTAACACGACTTTCTTTATAGATTTGTTACAGAAGTAAACTGATTCAATTCCTTGCCGTTTTTATTAATTGCACAAAACCCACATAGGCCCACCTGGTAGATGATTAGAGCTCGAACCATCCTGGACGAGCCGACATTTAGATAATGTTGTATTTTCCGTTCTTTCCAGTGCTACACTTACCTTAAAGACCACAAGTGGATACACAAAAGCGAGCCAGCCTTCAGCTGCGAGTCTTGCGGCAAGTCGTTCAGGACGAAGGCCAACCTGATGATGCACCAGCGCCTCCACAGCCAGGTGCGCGTCACCTACGAGTGCTCGATCTGCGGGAAGCACTTCAACCACTCAACCAACCGGCGTAGGCATATGTTGGTGAGTGTACAACCTTATTTTTAGTAAACACCGTTAAATTTTGATCGTTTTAATCCCGTGGACGGTCGATTCGGTACATGAAACACTATCGATTTGTTAAGATAAAATTAAAAAATTATCTTTTTTCACACACTATACTTTGTGTTGGGGTAAGACCGACGCTGGGGTAATAACATATAAATCAAATATCTCATTTATTCGGCTACATATATTAATACTATCTACATTGTACGGCGGCACATCATTATGACGTGGAACGCAATGTGGATAGCTTTAAAAATATAGCTAAATATGTGAGACATTTAAGCTATACGTTATTATCCCAGCATCGATCTTACCCCAACGCACCTTACTGGTTTTTTTTTTAAACTCGAATTAATATACGCATGTACGAAATTAATTTCTTTATGTAAACGAATCAATGACGTTATAAGTAGTTGTCGGTCGCTACATTTCATTGGACTCGCCCAGCTGACGTTTACTTAAGGAAATTTTTATTAAATAAATTTAGTAGCTAGGGTGACAGACAGACGGACAACAAATTAATCCTATAAGGGTTACGTTTTTTTTTTTATATTTTATAAACTAGCACTTGACTGCAATCCTACCTGATGGTAAGCAGTGATGCAATCGTCGATGGTAAAGCGCACTAGTCTATTAAGAGCCTATTCACTCTAGCCTTGAAGACGCCTAAATTATAATTGGCCGGGAAAACCGCAGCAGGCAAATTGTTCCAGTCCCTCGATGTACGCGGTATAAACGACGAGGCAAAACGCTTAGTCCGGACCGTGGAAGTTTCAACAACGTAAGGGTGGATATTCGCCGTACGCCGGGTTGTTCGATGGTAGACGTTTTCTCCTTTTGAGGTACGAAACATACAAAATAAAAACATAATTCCGATGTCTTTAATTCAGATCCACACTGGCGTAAGAGCCTACAAATGCGACTTGTGTGGTAAGAGCTTCAAGCGCCCCGGTGAGAAGCAGGCACACATAAATTACGTGCATCTGAAGAAACCGTGGCCGAAGCGAACGAGAGGGAAGCGAAGATCGGAGACGAGACAGGTAAAGACATAGGTATCCTATATTCATAACTTTTCTGAAGAGCAGTGGTGGCCGAGTGGTAACGCTCCCGACTTACGAGTTGTAGGTCGCTTGTTCAAATCCAGGCGCATTACTTTGTGTAATTTATTTCATCCACTGCTCTCACAAACGGCGAAGAAAAACATCGTGAGGAAACCTGCATGTCCTAGAACCGAAAATTCGAAGACATGATATTCACCAACCCGCACTGGGCCCGCGTGGTGGATTACGGCCCATTCCCTCTCCTAGAAAGGAGGCGTGTGTCTCAGCAGTAGGAACATTATAAGGCTGATGCTTTGCTATGCTATGCTAAAATTTCTGACTTGTAATTTTTAAGCACAGCCATTATTGGCCACTACTTCAATCGATACATTATCACAACAGTCAATCTTTAAAGCTAAGAACTCGCGAAGTTTCACCCACGCCCGTCGCGATGCATGAAACAGCTGTTTTAAGGCCAAAACTGCAAAAATCGGACGCCCGCGCGGTCCAATACTGCAGTGCTCAAGTTTTCCATCGACACGACTACATGCACACCATTCAAGTTGAATTAGCGACACTATGTAGGTAATAATCCGGTTACCGTGAAGGGCCCCGAGCACAAGACACGAGAGTTAGTGCCCAGAGCGAACGTCCGCTTTACACTGTTACGGCCCTTATTCCTGAACTCACGTGACCGGAGTTTTGTGCGGGTTTACACAGCCATTACAGTTAATTCATAATTTCCCAAGAGGACGCCGGCGTCCGCACACCTATTGTCTTTCTGTTGTGTCTCTAATTACGGTATTCAACAAGTTAAATATCAGTTGAACTCCAGACCACCACGCTCATACTAGAGACGAGCTGTTGCGTTATACTTCTCAGCAGGATTGAAAAAAAAGTAGGCCTAAAATGGTTCCAGGTGCATCCACTGATTTTCGAATTTCGCGTTGCATTTCTGTACTCTTCGCTGGCCATTGCGGTCGTCAACTGACCGCGTCACGTCACGACAAACACTCTCGCGTTTACTCCGCCAGGGTCGCACATCCACGACCAAATACTCTATCTCGTCAGCTCTTCTGTCACCTATGAGGATTGAAGAGCTAAACGAGATGGAGTGCCCAGTCGCTAACACACGACCCTGGCGAATAGAACGCAAAAACACTTGTCGGAGCAATCCGACGCAATTTGTTTAGGTTTATTTTTTTACATTCTGTATTCTACAGAATCTGCGGGCCCGCAGCCATAGTGCACGCGGGGAAAACCGAATCGTGAGTTCTTAGTTCGTAATACTATGTTTATTTATTTATTTAAACTTCATGTACAATAGTGGTACATAGGCAGACTTAATGCAACATGGCATTCTCTACCAGTTAACGTTGGGAATTCGTTGTTCGTTCTTCACCATTGATATATTTATAAGGGAAGATACTGTCACAATCAGGAAACCTAGACTCGAAACTCGCACATCTACACTACCTGTAGTCACTGATAGACGAGGACAGAGATAAGAGCCGGCGCTGTCGTGCGAGTGAAATAGCGTTAGCTGCCGAATGTGTGTGATCGTCGAGACCGTTGTGAAATCGTGCCATAGAGGCACAATTTACACAAGTCACTTATCTTCTGCTGTTTTGATTTTTCACAGGTGCAGAGGTGATGTTGCTGAGCCAATCCTGTCCATGCAACAGACACGCATATGTATGGGGAAGCCCAAGTCTCCATACCAGCTATCGGAGTCCTGTCCTGATGTTTGTCTGTCATGAAATCTTGTAAATAAAATTTGATCCACTTCCCGGTTAGCGATTGAGCTGAAATTTTGCATGCATGCATGGGCGTAGCCACGGTGCGGCGCTTGCCCCACCCTGGCTGTGACCTGTAAGGTAGCTAACCAAACTTATAAAGATGGAAGGAAGATTTCGTGGTGTAGGTAGGTGAGCAATAAAAAAGTGTTTTGGATAATTTGAATTATCATACAGATACAGAGTGCTATAGGGTGTAACACTTTGTTTTTCAATACACTTGCTCAGAAAGTGGGTATTATTGCAACTACACTTAGGTATATAATGGCACCTGTTACCAAACTGTGACATTTTGATTACCATTACGCAATAGTGCTGTAATGTAGCTATAACCTTTTTGTTCGCAAAACAAATTTTGAATACGAAAAAAAAAATTGTTTGTGGTCTATGGTCTTCATTTTAAGATGCGCGCGGTTTTTTTGAGTGAAACTCATGGTCTGTATTAATTAAATAAAATCAAATACTACATTTTAAAATGTTACATCCATATTCTATTGTCACTACGAATGACATTAACGTAAAAACTTTTCACACAAGAAAACAAGCGACGACTAGGCAATATGATCAAAAGACCATATAGCCATAGCCTACCGCGTTTTAGTGAAAACAGACTTAATTTTTTACCGCCATGTTATGAAAAATTTGACTAGTTTTGCCGTTGTATTATTAGTTAGCTAAATTATTTTTCTTCACAAGTGTATTGAAAAACGTCGTATGATACCCGTGAGTGTGAGTAATGAGTGGTTACCGTTCTTGGCTCTAATACCGCCTCGACGATAACCTCCTACATTACACACTTATAATGTACTATTATGAAAAAATTAACCGGGGTAAGACCGCGGGTTTAATTTGCAAGTTACATATTATTTTAGACTGCCGCCCCACCCTGAGCCCAAGGCTGGCTACGGCGATGCATGCATGTGTTAATTAGATGACAATATAAAATTAATATGATATGGAGTGGATCTGGTGATGGAACAGGAAGGTAGCCATAGGAACTCTGTAGTTAGATGAATAGTAAAATATGGATGACATGTATTTGAGCCCTTTGGAATGGTCTTTATGAGTACTTTCGTACTATACCGCGTGATAAAAAAATGTTCAAGATACTTTTAATTAAAAATTTATTTTATAAGTGAAAAGTGTGTACCAACAATAAAAAATATTGTATTGTTTTCTAAGATTTTTATTTACACAAATTGGTAGGATTGTTAAGAACACCATCATAAATGAAATGCAAAAAGTCCACATCGTTCCGACATTGAGTTATTATATCCCAAAAAACGGTGGATCATAAGAAAAAAGTAGACAAAAGAAGATCATTGTTTTTATAGATAGCTTTTGCCCGCGGCTTCGCTCCCACTCTACCCTATACAAATAAATGACCAGGTTTTGGATTACTTTATTTTACTTAACGGGATAAAAATAAGCAACCTTCCCACCAATTTTCAGCCAAATCGGTTCAGCCGTTCTTGAGTTATAAATAGTGTAACTAACACGACTTTCTTTTATACAGGAAAAGTTTTTAACCAGTGCGCAAATTTTGACATAATAAACTTGAATATATTTTAATAAACACGTATTTTTTATTTTGATATGTTTCAATAGTAAAAAATTAAGTTAACGCATACGAGACTTGTTTACTCAGAAATTTATTTTATGGACGTCGCTTGCCAGTCCGTCGACTGGTCGCCCGATTCACGCCGCGCGTCGACCGCTCGCCTGACGCGCCAGCTGGTATCAGAAGTACTCACGCGCGCTCGCTCTATGCGACGGTACCTACTTACGCGGTGCGATTATTGACCCCAGTTTAGCGCTACAATTTTTTAAGTTTAGACTATGTAAAGTTATTTGTAAACGTAATTCCAATTTATCCTTCATACTTTCATGGGCTTAGGACCATCAAAATGCAGAAAATAAATCATAATAAGTAAGAAAGTAGGTAATACGTTTTAATCCATTCAAAATAAAACATTTAGGTATGATAGGTATTTAGACATGATACAATTTAGATTGAAACAATTGCATTTTGGCGTATTTAAAAAATTGTGGTGTGATTTAAAAGGCTCGACGTGGTGCTGGGTCTGGGTCATGGAGTTGTTGTACCGGCTGAAAGTGGTATGGATGGAGTCCGGCTGTATTTAGCAGCTTCCATACTGCGCTTTGGCTAACACCAAAACGTCGTTCTGCGTCGTAGGTACTGGCTCTTGGATTGCGTTCAAAAAAATCGGCTTCGACTGCCAGTCGAGGTCTGCCAGACCCTTGTGCGTGGCTCGGTGTTCTGAACTGGCCGTGATCAAGCAGCCTTTGGTTAGCTGCTAAAATTGTCCTCTCATTAGGGACCGTAGGATTGAGGATCCCTTGGGCTCGCATACGAGGTACGCTCTCCCTTTCGTATCTTCTTCGTGCTGCTCGTAAATTTTCATTGCTTAACAAATACACTCGCACCATTTCATAATACTCGCGGTGAGTAAAATGAGACATTGTCACTACGCTAGTCTAGTACGCGGCACACGCGCAGGGACGGCGAAGGGCGCGAACGTCCGACCTCCACTTCCGCAAGTGACGTACTGCATTAGAGATGGGTTTCTACCCGGTAAATACCGGGTAAATACCCAAATGCAGGGTTTTTACCCGGGTAAATACCCAAATGGTGGGTATTTTCTTTTTCATTATTGTTACACGACTGCCCCAAAAAAGGAGTGTTATGTTTTCAGGGTTCATGTATGTATGTATGTGAGTTTCTTTATTCCACCGTAACTTCTAAATGACTGAACCGATTTACACGTATGATGTATCGTTAGAATCCATGCATCATCCCGAGTAACATAGGCTATTGAAAAAATATGGAAATACAATGTGGTGGGTAAGATAAATAAATGAACACCCACACATTTTTTTTTTAAATTTTATTCTCTTAATGCATGTGATTGTCGTCTAGGATTTGACGAGTGGATTTCAAAAATATATATGTGTTACACTATTAATCGAAACTGTAGAGTAAAAAAAAAAATTTTTTCTTTACCAGAAGTTGTAGGACTAATTTTGGCTATGGTGACCCCCGTAGTCAAAACTCATTTATATACTTTACAAGTCTTTGTTTGAGTAACAAAAAGACATTAAAACCAAATTTCAACCACCAAAACGGCATATAGGTTCAAAGAAAATTGGGTGTTACATTTTATATTTATGACTCGTCTTCTTCTTCCTGCCTTTTTTACACGACTGCCCCAAAAAAGGAGTGTTATGTTTTCAGGGTTCATGTATGTATGTATGTGAGTTTCTTTATTCCACCGTAACTTCGAAATGACTGAACCAATTTACACGCATAAGGTATCGTTAGAATCCTTGCATCATCCCGAGTAACATAGGCTATTGAAAAAATATGGAAATACAATGTGGTGGGTAAAATAAATAAATGAACACCCAACCATTTTTTTTGTAATTTTTATTCTCTTAATGCATGTGATTGTCGTCTAGAATTTGACGAGTGGATTTCAAAAATATATATATGTTACACTATTAATCGAAATTGTCGTGTAAAAAAAATTTTTTTTTCTTTACCAGAAGTGGTAGGACAAATTTTGGCTATGGTGGCCCCCGTAGTCAAAAATCATTTATTTATACTTTTCAAGTCTTTGTTTGAGTAGCAAAAAGACATTAAAACCAAATTTCAACCACCAAAACGGCATATAGGCAAAGCAAATTGGGTGTTACATGTTATATTTATGACTCGTCTTCTTCTTCCTGCCTTTTTCCCATGTTATTTGTGGTCGGCGCTACACGTTTTCTTCTTCCATTTTGCCCTGTCACCCGTCATGCTATCACTAACTTCCTTCTCTTTCATATTACTCTACACACAATCCATCTATCTTTTCTTTGGCCTCCCTCTCCCTCTCCATCCATCCATATGTATACTCATAACCCATGACCATAACAAGACAAATGATTCAAACTTCCTCTAATATACTCATTCCTCACTTAATCCTCTTTTGTCACACCACACATCCATCTCAACATTTTCATCTCCACTACATGCAATCTTTTCTCATCTGTTTATTTCACTGCCCAACATTCTGATCCCTAAATTATGACAGGTCTTATCTCGGACTTGTCGATTTTACTTTTCAACTTGAGGGGCATCCGTGGGTCACAAGTTGTTCCAGTGGCCTGTTGCCATTTTATCCATCCTGAGTTGATCCGATGTGTTACGTCTCGGTCTACCTCGCCATCTCCTTAGATAAGCGATCCGAGATACCGAAAGTCGGAGCAGATCTATATGGGCGTTCCGGCGAGAGCTAAGGGCACAGGACCTGAGAGACCGCAGAAATTACAAAACAAGTACTCCGTTTTCATTCTGCTCAATTTCAGGTCAACACTCTTAAGTCTGTGCCACTACACCTCCAATCTATTCTGGACTTCTAGGCCACTTTCGGCAACCAACACAATATCGTCACCAAACAACATCCACCAGGGGACCTCTTACTGAATATCCGACGTCAGAGCGTCCATTATCATCAGGAAGAGGTAAGGACTGAGAGCCGACCCCTGATGTAAGCCGACAGCCACAGTGAAGCTGACAGTGTTGCCCACTGTAGACCGGACTTGGGTACTGCACTAACTGTACATCGCTCGGATCAACTGCACATAGTTCCTTGGCACACCTTTCTCTTTATAGGCCCACTATAGAACCTCACGAGGTACCCGGTCGTATGCCTTCTCGAGTTCAATGAACACCATGTGCAAGTTTTATGCGCACCTCTGTATGTCTGGCACAGCTGGCGTAAAGCAAAAATGATATCCGTTGTACCCCGATCAGGCATAAAACCGAATTGGTGTGAAATTACACTCTCTTCTCTTAGCCGCCTTTCAATAACTTTCTCCCAGACTTTCATACTATGTGACATTAACTTTATTCCTCTATAATTGTTGTACTCAAGCATATCACCCTTGTTCTTAAAGATGGGCAACAATGAACTGTTGCACTAATCATCAGATATGGCTTCTTTCCGCGACAACTTATTGAAGAACAAAGCTAATCACGTCCATCCATCCACTCGCAGTAACTTCCACACTTCAACTGGCATTCCATCTGGACCAATGGCCTTACCATTCTTCATACCATTTACTGCTATTCTGACTTTATCTATACTAACCATTCTCACTGTCTTAAAGTTTCGTGACATATCACTAAAAGGATTAAAATAAAATAAAATAATTAAAAAAAATTAAAAAACACGACTGCCATGTCAAAAGAATAAACTAAAAATCAAAAAACAAGATGTTTCGATGATGATTCAAGATGATTAGAAAAGTGAAGAAAGTAGTCACTCGTTGATTAAGTACGGAATCTCGGAAACTACTTGATCTACAAAACTTAAATTTTCATCGCAGTCGGGGGACTTTTATACTATAAGAAAGTATTTTAGAGTGGTCCCCCGACTGCGATGAAAATTTTCTTCACTTTTCTAATCATCTTGAATCATCATCGAAACATCTTGTTTTTTGATTTTTAGTTTATTCTTTTGACATGGCAGTCGTGTTTTTTAATTTTTTTTATTTTAAGTCTTTTATACACTTTAAGCAATAAAAAATGTTTATCATATGTGTTTTATGCATGAAGTGTAAATGGTGTCAGCAAATAATAGTTTTCTACTAACAAATCATATAAAAATTGTACGTCTGTATTTTTACGTATTATATTAGGTGGTTTATATTACATTTGATTATAGTAGTTTTAAATTAAAGACTATTTGAATATCACAGCATGTCGTAACAAATATTTATTGATAAAATACATTAAATAAACGTGAAACATCAAACTCTTGAGTATGTAAGATGAATAACTAAAATTTGGCAAACTCGCGTATATTCTCAGAACTAGTGACGATGAAGATACTTTGTACTAAAAATCTACTACATTAGCGTATGAGATTGAAATTAATATTAAAAAAATGCTGACGTGGTGGCGTTTCAACCTTACGTTAAAGTTTCTAAAGTGGACTTTCAATTGATAAAATAAGTCCGTCAGTAGGCGCATTTAGCTGGCCAGCGGTCCCTCAATCCTTACAAAAAATATACACATCAACCGTTCCCGCTTCTTCGCCTTCTCTCCGCGTATACGTATTATGCTTACTACTTCCACTTGTTTTTGAATTACTAAAGAGTGCGCACGTAGAAGTGATATCTCATACTGTTTCATTTTGGATCAGGATTCAAAATTTTGCTGGTGCTAACGACTAAAACTGGTTTTGGAAATATTAATATATTGTATTCATATATGTATATTTAATTGAATGCAATACAATTTACGTTAAACCTTAGAAAATATACTCGTACTAAACTACAGTAGATATACCAAAGAAAGTAATTTAAGTATTTTGTAATAGAAGTACGTCATTAACACTTTGAAGCTTTTTTTTTCTCAGGGTCTCATTCTGTAATCATGATGAAAAAATATAGAAATATATATTGTATGTCATATAAAACAATAAAAACACTGAATATTTCTTAGATGTACCTAATCAAGACAAAAAAATATAGAACCGTGTAAATGAAGCAAAAAAAGAAAAACAAATTGCTAGCGATAAAAATCATCTTCGTTTAGTAGTATTAAAAAATTAAGCAAATTCATATTATTCATTTTTGAGTATTAAAATGCGTGTTTATAAATTGACATAACAACATTGATTACTATGATGCCTATTTACCTGTTATTTATTAAACCATAAAAAAAAATTAAACTGAAGTTCTAAGTATGAGGAACCCCCAAAATTTATTGTTTTTTTTTTTTTCTATTTTTGTGTGAAAATCCTAATGCTGTTTACAGAATACATCTACTTACCAAGTTTCAACAGTATAGTTCTTATAGTTTCGGAAAAAATTGGCTGTGACATACGGACGAACGGACAGACAGACATGACGAATCCATAAGGGTTCCGTTTTTTGGCCATTTTGCTATGGAACCCTAAAAAGGGAGTTCCGATTCCAATTTAAATGAAAGGACATTATATAAGGAGGAAAATCAGCCAAGTTTAGAACATTTTGACCAGTTACGCGAACACAAATGTACTGACCAGCAGATTTTTTTTCGCGATTTCAGGTTTGGTCCCGTAGTAAAAGTTGTTTGCTTTTCATGACTACAATCACGTGTTTAAGAGTCGTTCACTAATTACCAGTCACCCTATATTATGTCATTTACTATATAGAAACTTTATCAAATCAGTTAAGAAATTGTACATTTATGCTAAAATTACAGTTATTATCAGTTAATAAAGCAATATAATCAGGCTATGAAACGAAAAACATATGAAAGTAGCCGAACTGGATGTGGATGTGTTAAAAATATCTAAACCGGCTAAAATTCACCTAAACTTTATTAAATAAAAGTTCCATAAAGTGTTTATAGTTTATACCCATGCTTTTGGGTATTTACCGGGTAAAAACCCTGTTTATACCCAAATTGGGTATTTACCCACCGCCCATCTCTAACTGCATGTGCATGCGTTTTGTTTATCAAACGCCGGCGCCGCATGCCCCCGCACCCCCCGTCTCGTGCGTTGGGCGTGGTCTAGCAGCCGGCGGCCTTCGCGTTTTCATTCATGCTCATTCATAGTATTACTATTAAATTATATCCATGTCTTGCTTATTTCAAATTGGGACAAAATGGAAAAATGAGAAAAAAAAAAGTCATAAACTAAAAATGGAAATGTGTTCTATTGCTTACACTGAGCCACCAAAAAAAATATACGCAGTGGTTAAAAATTTTTCCTGTATACTGTATAGATTATTTGATCTACATTTTTTTTTTTGTGACTTTTTTTGCTAGCTATCTTATGCTAGAACTTACAATTATGCTGTTAATCGCGGAAAAACCATTTTTTTGTGACTTTTAATCCCGATTTTTTTTTCCAGGGATCGATTAGGGCTTTTTAGATTTCATTTTTAATGCTATTTTGAAAAATCCTACCAATTTTCAGCTGTGCGAATTATTGTAACCTCACTCTAATTTGGACTTAACATTATCCTCTGACCATCATGAACCAAAAGTAACCGACTTCGCCAACAAAACTCTAAACCAGAGGCGTAGCTACCGCCGTATTTGCCGTATCAATTATATGGACGCTACAGGGGTCACGACGTTGGCAAAAATTTGCAACATGTTATCCACAAGTCTCTTAGTGTAAACCAAGCATTTGTAAAAAATCACCAATTTTTTATACTGGGCCTCTGTGGGACTAGCTACGAAACTGCTTTAAACTTAAGTGGCAGTGGGCAGGGCATATTGCTCGCAGAACATATGGATGATGGGGATGACAAGTTCTGAAGTGTCCATTACAAGAGGACGCAGTGTTTGAAGGCTTTCGACAATGTGGAGTGATAACCACCTGTACCTCTACCATGAGTTTTAAGCAATAGTATTCGTCGCTACTCGATATCGACGCCGTAAATATTTTGTATGGCAAATTTTGGTTCTGCAAGTGACCGCTAGAGGCGCTGCAAAATTTGCCATACAAAATATTTACGGCGTTGATATCGAATAGCGACGAATACTATTGCTTAAAACTCATGGTAGAGGTACTGGTGAGGATCGCGGGAATACGAGATGAGACCGCTCGTTATGATGATAATTGGGGGACGCTTAAGTCCAGTAGTGGATATCTTTCAACAGAAATTGATGTTGCATGCCTGCTTGCATGCTGCATGACTGTTGCATGTTGCATAAGTGCTTACATGCTGCATGTCGTATGAAGGTGTAGTGTTTTCCTACTAGATAAAGAATAGAAGATAGTAAAAAAAAATGAGTGGAAATAGCAAGTATTGTTTTTTTCCTGTTCTTTCTTTGCCTTCGTTCCAGGGACGAAGGCAAAGAAGGGACAGGAGTGGGTTTTAGTCTGAGAGCCTGACACGCTCTCGTACTCCGCCCAAGAAAGGGAAAATTCCATTAGATGATTACCCACCCAAAAAAAAAAAATAGATGTAACAGAACTCCTTAATAATTTCTCAGATATTTATTGTAATCACAACTTACACTTATTCTATATTATCTTCAAATTATAATAAAAAGGTTTATTTTCAGGCATAGGCTCCATTTCTTTCGTCTTGGGGCGCAAGCGGGCCTGTATGTCCATGTCTTCATCTTGAGGAGCTAACTGGCTCTAAAAAAGAAAAAATAAACTTATGTCCGAACAAATTGTAAGTGATGGTAAGGGGGTTACTGCCGCCCATCTGTATTCATCCAGAGGTAATTCTGCCCCCTAGCCAAGTTACAATCGTTTCGTTTAGCGTGAACGCTTGGAGATGGCCACGCCCCCAATTCCTTTGTTGAGATGACGTCAGAACAAAGGGATTGGGGGCGTGGCCAACTCCAAGCGTTCACGCTAAACGAAACCATTATATCTTGATCAATGATCGTGCTTATCACACAAACATTTGTCATGGGTGGGAATCGGACCCAAGACCTCCGGTATAGCAGTCAGGAGCACTCACCACTAGACCAACAGGCCAGTAAAAGTTGCATTGAAAACTAAACAATATACTATAGCCAGTGGCGTAGCTAGTCCCCACAGAGACCTCTTATCAAAATTCCCACATGGGCAAAAAAAAAAAAACATGGGCCCTGTATAAAAAAAAATGGTGTTTTTTTACAAATGCTTGGTTTACCCTACGAGACGGTTGTGGATAACGAGTTGCGAATTTTTGCCTATTACGGGGCCCCGATATGGCGGTAGCTACGCCCCTGACTATAGCTTTAAAAAATATTTTTAGTTTTTACCTGTCTCGTCTCCGATCTTCGCTTCCCTCTATTTCGCTTCGGCCACGGTTTCTTCAAATGCACATAAGTTATGTGTAATTTTTTCTCACCTAAAGTCTTGAAGGTTTTGTCACATACCTCGCATTTGTGGGGTCTTAGGCCGGTATGGATCTAAATTAAAGATAAAGGAGTATGTTAGTATGTTTTTTTTAAAGCAACAACAGCTGATTGAGTGCAATGACCTATAGGTAGTTAGTACGCAACGACCGACAACTACGTACAGGTCATTGAACTCATCCAGCTGACGTTTACTTAAAGAGTTAATTTCGCACATCCGTATATTAATTCAAGTTTTAGAAATAAAGTATTTTTACAAGCTTTTATTTAGTTTCACCTGACCGATGTTTGTCTGTGATCAAATCTTCAGCAAATTAAATTTGATCCAATTGCCGGTTACCGAATGAGCTGAAATTTTGTATGCATGTGTAAATCGCGTGACAATGCAATACTATGATGACATGGAGCTGATCTGATGATGGAGATAGAAGGCGGCCATAGTAACTCGGTCGTAAACTACACCTCTTCGAGTTTGGGCTCGTTTGATTTGTATTGACGAGTATTTAGGTGATAGATGGTAACCAGGGTCTGATGATGGAACTGGAAGATGGCCATAAAAACTTGGTAATAAGCGTAATAAGATAACTAACTACATCGTTTTTGAACATTTCTCGATGAGTATTAATTATATAACTATTATACCGCGCTATTAAAGCTTGCTATGAATAAAATATTTTCATTGAAAACTTGTTTAATTTTATCTTTACAAATCGATAGTGTTTCATGAGAGCAGTGGTGGCCGAGTGGTAACGGCCCCGACTTACGACTTGTAGGTCGCGGGATCAAACCCAGCCAGGCGCATTACTTTTTGTAATTTAATTTATCACCACTGCTCTCAAAACGGTGAAGGAAAACATCGTGAGGAAACCGGCATGTCCTAGAACCAAAAATTCGAAAACATGTGACATCCACCAATCCGCACTTGGCCCGCGTGGTGGATTACGGCCCATTCCCTCTCCTAGAGAGGAGGCCTGAGTCCCAGCAGTGGGAACATTAAAAAGGCTGATGATGATGATGACTGTTTCATGTACCGGATCGTCCCTCCACGGGATTAAAACGCTCAAAATTTAGCCGTGTATACTTTTTAGCCGATTTCAGCTGCGGTGACTGGTTCAATGTTAGTAGGTATACTCACAATCATATGCCTTTGCCGGTTGTGTACGTTGGAGAAATGCTTCCCGCAGACCGAGCACGGGTAGGTGGGCCGCATGGGGCTGTGCAACCGCTGGTGTAGCTTGAGATTCGACTTAATTTTGAATGCCTTGTCACACAAGTCACACTTGAAGGGCCGCTCATGATTATACATACAGGGGTGGTGTTTAAGTTGAAATGTACTCTAGAAAGAATAGAACAATTATGGTAAATGTTCACGTTTTAATATTGAATACGCCAAACTTAAACACTAAACTAATATTTTTAGTACCTCTTGTCTCGATAGATTGCGTTTATCGATTTAAATTCAAGCTATGGTTTCGTTACCGAGGATAGTATAAGGCACCTCGGCAATAATTAATAAATGTCTACGTTCTGAGTATGTGGTGAAGTTTTATTGCTATAAACAAACTCCCGACTCGTCGACAAAATAGGGCGAAAGATCTTCGATGATCAGTAAATATTATTAAGTATAGTATTGGTATGGTCATGTGAAGAGGAGGGATGAAACGCATGTTACTAAAAGAGTTATGAGTTTACTTGTGGATGGATGGAGAGGGAGGCCAAAGAAGAGATGGATGGATTGTGTGAGGAGTGATATTAAAGAAAAGGGAGTTAGTGATAGCGTGACGAGTGACAGGAGAGAATGGAAGAAAAAAACGTGTTGCGCCAACCCCAAATAAAACGGGATAAGGGCAGGAAGATGATGTATAAAGAATTTAAAGATAATTGTTTAATTATTTTTTTTGTAAATATTAACATAACAAATAACATATAAAGTTGTATTATTCAAAAAAAACGCCATATTTGACAATACTTGTCAAATTGTATTCGCTTACGTCACACGCCAGTAAATAAACAAAATTGTATTATAGTTACTCAAAGGTATAGCAGTCAATGACTGACATATTTTCAAACTTGTGACGTATAAATAGATTCAGGTAAAGCGCGTTTCACGAAAGAATTCCCTTCACCGTAATGTTGGTAGTACGGCAAACCAGTGTTGCTACATTAATTACTCAACATTAGGGAGAATTACCTATATTTCGTTACATTTAAAAACTGTAAAAACTGTTGGATAAAATATACTACTAACTACAACAATTCATAGCTAGCAATTTATAGCCATTTGGAACAATTCATAGCTTTATTGGAATGCAAGAAAGGAGTCTACTCACAGGATGAAACCTCCGATTGTCGACCGCTCTAGCAGCAGTCAGTCTTGATACGTGATTTAAATCGTACATCTGGCAGCCCTGACAAGCACCTTCGTTCTTTGACGTTTAGACAGGCAGGGGAGCCAACATCACAACGAAGAGAATTCTTTAGTGAAAAGCACTTCAATAGTCACCGTTTTTAAAAACATGGCGCTAGGTATATAAAATAAAGTTTATTTCATATATTTTTTTCTTAAATAGTCCATTCCTTTTTTTAGATACACTCACTGGCACAATTAACCGCCCACCTATATTTTTTTTCCACCCTGTTTGTTTATGTTAACAGTGGCTTCTCTACTGTTTTGTTTTTTGTTAAGTGGATACTTTAGCAATAAAACAAACAGAATCCCTCAGTCGGATATTCATGCCATCATGGATGGATTACTAAACCGGCTACACGAAGTCACTGGGGCCCGAGGTGGAAACACCCATTAATAAAATTTAAATTAAAAAAAAACGGACGATTTTTTTCAAAATTAATCTCGACATTTTCATGTAAATTTTTAGATAAAACGATTTCTGGCATTTTTTTTTTTTTAATAAACGAGTTTTATCAAGACTTTTGTGACTTTATTTATCCTTAATGGCTGCTTTTAACATAACATCCATCAAATGTGGTCAAACATTTGAAGATTACTCGAAACTGAAAGAAATACAAGGTGGGCGGTTAATTGTGCCAGTGAGTGTATATTGGTAAAAATCCATATTTATTGTCATCCATATAATCTATACGGATGACAATAAATATGAATTTATTTTTCATACTACTTTTGGGATAAGGGCAGGAAGATGATGATGACTGTCAAATAGATCTATATGTAGGTGTGTCAGATCTTTATAATTTGGTGAGTTGCTGACGATTCGGACACAATATATTCGAACCACTAAACTTATATAACAAAAAAATCTTTGCAAACCGAACAGTAACACCCTTACCTAAAAGAAGTAATTGCTTGTTGCCAAAAGTCACTACTTGAAGTTAAAAATCTTCATTAAAAATTTCAATTGTTGTTAACGGCCAATTCACATTGATACAGTAGCTGGTAAGATCACCAGCTTTATAAATCGATAGTGTTTCATGTACCGAATCGATCCTCCACGGGATTAAAACGACCAAAATTTAACGGTGTATAATATTCCGCAACGATCACACAACGTCATCTAGTCCCAAGCTAAGTAGAGTTTGTGTTATAAGTACTAGACAACTGATAAACATACTTATATATTTCTAAATACATACTTAATTAGAAAAAAACAATTCTGTTGCGTTCGTTATTGTCAATAATATAAGGTTCTTGGGTAGAGTAGAGTAGGGTAGAGCGGGAGCAAAACCGCGGGCAAAAACTAGTAAATAAATAAAATAAAGCTAGGAAACGGCAGAGTCTGAACTTACTATCATTCTCCCGCATACTTCACACATGGAGGGATATTTCATCTTGGGGTATTTGGTGCGGTTTTTGTCTGGATGCGTCCTTCTGAAGTGAATGTTGTACGCTTGGCTACCTTTTAATTGGACGCCACACTAAAACATACAAAACAATCGTTAATCCTTAATTTGCAACACAACACAAAGTACAAAGGCGGGACTTAATGCCTTAGGCATTCTCTACCAGTCAACCTAGGGTGGTGAAGAGACAATTCGCGCTTTTATCTGGCAATAAAAAGTTTATTTATTTAATGATTTATGTACACACGTAAAAGAAAACCGAAGAAAAGAAGAAGGAAACAGAAAAATAGGTACAAAGGTGATGCTTATTTCTAAAGAAATCTCTTCCAGCACACCTGCGAAAGGAGAGTGAGAAAAATAGAGATGTAAACCTTTCTTTCTTTATATTTTTTAAAGTTTAGTATCCTGAGAGTAAAAAGAGACCCTATTACTAACACCCGTATTAATAAAGAAGTAATTACTTGTTGCTAAGTAATGTTGGCCACGCCCCCAATTCCTTTGTTCTGACCACGTGATTAAGCGTTGGGCTGACGTCAGAGCGGGTGTAGCCAACTCCAAGCGTTCACGCTAAACGAAATGATTGTAACTTGCCGTGGGAGGGCTGAGAAGAAATACCGAAACAAACTCAGGGGTCAAACTCTCTTTTCCATACAGTAAATATGTATTGGTCAAATCACATGAGGTTCATCTTGTGTGACGCCATGATGGTTCAACTTGTGTGACGAGTATTATAATCGATTATCAGCTCTTAATTGAAGTGCTGAAGGGCTGCGCGTAACCATAACAAATGGTTCAACTTGTTTGCCGCGCACTGTACGCACAATATCCTATCCTCACCTGTTCACAAGGTATCTGACCCTCCGCCATCCATTTCCGTTTCCTCTTGGCTAACGCCTTGAAGTCCTTCTTCGGTTGGTTCGGTTCCCTTGAGTCTTTATCTATAACGAAAAAATAAAAAATAATTTTTTTTTTAAATATTTTTTGTTTGTACAGACTATGGACAGTTTTATCTGACCATCCGGCGTTATACAACATTATTTTTAGTATATGCGAAACCCGAAACAGTATTATATTTTATGCAAAGAATATATGTACAAAATTTCATAACTTTATCATGAAAAATCACAAAATTATAAGCTTAATATATAAATAATATAATCTATACTTATAATAAATCTGTAGAAGTAAAAATTCTGTACATTGAAAATATCAAAAAAATAAATGGTGTTACTAGAAACCGACACCGAACCCAAAAATGTGATTAATCTGTCCTAGCTCAGAGGACACCGGTGTCCTCTCACATCCACGCCACTATAGGCCTTAATTCCGATGTTTAGAGTCTACTTTTGTATGAACAAGTTTGGTAGTTGTGGATCTACGTGTTAAAACAATTTTTGTCTATCTGTCTGTCTGTTTGTTTGTTCAGGCATCACGCAAAAACTACCGGTTCGATTACGATGAAACTTGGTATAATTATTCTTTAATATCCTGGGCACCACACTGGGTACTTTTTATTCCGGAAAAGTATATACATTAAAAAACAAACTTAATTTTGCGGTTCGATCTCTAGACCCGATTACTGTACCAACCGCAAATAATAAGTTTTTCGTAGGTTAGGTCACCCGTTTCTATTGTAATTAGCCACAAAGGGCCCGCGCCGGGACAGAAGTATTAATACCGGTATGCTCGATAGATAACGTTCTACACAAATAGCACTTTACACAAAAAACTCATTGATAAGTTTTGTCGTTCACGCGAACGAAGTTGCGGGCACAGCTAGTAATATAATATTTCCACAACTATCACATAACACCGTCTAGTCCCAAGCTAACCAGAGCTTGTGTTATGGGTACTAGACAACTGATAAACATACTTATATATTTCTAAATACATACATATAAAAATGATAAAATAAAAATGATCGTGCTTATCACACAAACATTTGTCCTGGGTGGGAATTGAACCCACGACCTCCGGCACAGCAGTCAGGGCCACTAACCACTAGACCAACAGACCAGTCAAAGCTTGTTATGATACCTGGTTGTCCACACAACACATGGTCACCGGGCCATCCGGGTCACTGAGGGGGTTGCTTTGCTCTCGCCCCCAGCTGTACCCTAGCTCCTAATGCCCACTATGACCTGCCGTGACCTTTATTGTAGTTTGTCGATGGTATCCGACTTGTGACCTTTTTTAAATATTTTTGGAAAAAATATAACATGGTGCAAAAACTATTGGAATCAATTCAGTTACTGATTCTGAACAAACTATATTCAGGTTTCGCATATACTAATAATAATGTTGTATATTTTTATGATAGGCACGCGCTTGACTACTACTTCAATGGAAAGCGGCAATGTGGTCGACGATGGAGTACGCTCGCCTAGAAGTAACCTATTCAATCTTGACTAAGGGCTGACTTCATCATACACTATAAAAACTTAGTTTAACTAAACTGAGCTCAGCGTAATCTAGTTTAAAGACCCGAGTCGTAAACATGGGCGACAATAAAAGAATTGAAACTGATTTTAACGTAAACTAGGTTCAATACATCGCGGTGAAACGCAAAATGAAGCTATAATATCGATAAGTCGCTCAAACTGCGTTTTGTTTTATATAATCGTGATTAGTTTATTGGTGAATTTGGCCCTTAAAGAACCCCTAAGTAAATATATTTCATTTCGTATTACTCAACCTTAGTTTTTTGTTTCTTTGACAACGACAATATAAAGATCAAATTTTTTTTTTTTTTATAATTGATAGGTTCGCGCTTGACCGCTATCTCACCTGATGGAAAGCGAAATGTATATCAAGAGGGTGAGTCACACAAATCTGGGTTCTGTCTGTACTTATTTATATAGATTATAGGGTGACTGGTAATTAGTGATCGATACTTAAACACGTGATTGTAGTCATGATAACAAACAACTTTTAGTATGAAAAAATATCTGCTGGTCAGTACATTTATGTTCGACTAACTGGTCAAATTGTACATGGGTGATTTTACTCGCGATTTCAGGTTTGGTCCCATAGTAAAAGATGTTTGTTATTATGACTACAATCACGTATCTAAGTATCTTTCACTAATTACCAGTCGCCTTCTATACAGCTTAATGTGATTTCGCACAGACTGTGAGGGCATTAAAAAAATATATAATTATTATTAAACCCCAAATTTAAAACAAGAAAAAAATATTGGTTTACCTGTGTTATGCTTAGTTGAAACACTGAGATGTCGTTGGTGCGCTTCTGACGAGATGAACCGCACATTACATAGCTCACAAAATGGACCATCTTCTGGTATCTGGAACAACAAATATGTCAAGTTAACTTTCGACATTCGCAGACACAATGGATACCAAACACGATTTTTTAAGAAAATCTGGCGACTGGTAGACACTTAAAATAATAATTTTTATTTTCAAACATCGGAGGTCCATAGAAAAAATACATAAAATAATCTTTAACAGTAACATACTAATACATATTATAATCATCATCATCATTACAGCCAAAAGACGTCCACTGTTGGACATAGGCCTCCCCAAGTGTCGCCACAATGATCGGTCCTGTGCGTCTCGCATCCATCAGACTCTAGCGACCTTGACCAGGTCATCGGTCCACCTTGGGAGGCCTTCCAACGCCGACCTCGCCAAAGAGACACATTGCACGCAGAACAGCGGGCCTAAAAAGGTCACATGAGCGATTCGTCTAGAGCAAATCATATTCCGAATTCCTAGCAGATCATAAGCAATTCTTCTAATAATTCGTTCGTAAAATAGTTGCACAAATTAGTCGAATCATACTCAATTCAGTGCATATCAATATCATATTCCTTGTAAATATTGCCGTATAAAAAAAATATGATTCATAATATGATTCTACAAAAGTGGCCTTTTTAGACCTGCTGATGGCCGTTGGGGCCGAAAGGTTCTGGAGTGGCTGCTGCGTACCGGAAGACGTATTATAAAAACAAAACTTATTTAACTATAATTATACACGTAATGTAGTCGGCGTCATGTTGCGCTGCGTGGTGTCGTGTAACCGTCTGCACAAACGTCGATATACGACACCTTTCGGCCAGGGGGATGGCAGGCGGTTGCCTCCTTCTGCGAAGCAGTAATGCTAGCAAAGGAGGAGGCCGACCGCATCAGGCAGAGGCAACGGGGCGCTCGCCCCAGCCGCCGCCGGGATTCCGATCCCGATTTCCGGCAACCGTAGGCGCGGGCATGCGGACGGCGTGCAGTGGGTAGCACGCTGTCCGATCGTCCGGTAACATACCGGACCGAGCTCAAGTCGTCGACGGCGCGTTCTGTTCCCGCGCGCCTCAAGGAGCTGTCAGCAAACCGTAGAGGCCCAGCCTGCTAGTTGCAGGCAGGCAGGGTCGAAGCCTGCTGGGGTTATGGGCCGTTTTCTGAAAGGAAGGCTCAGCCCCGGCATGATAGGCAACGAAGGAACGGGGTAGGTTTTTAGTCAGTAAGAGTCTGACACTACTTCCCGCTCCACCCAAGGGCAGGACTTGTCATTGGATGATTTTACCTACCATAAAAAAAAAAACCTTTCGGCCAGAAGTCCTCTTTTAAGAAGGTCTGCAGATGTTGAGTTGGATCTCGTACCAACGACTTGAAGTTGACATCGTGGCGCGCTTCTAACCCTCAGAATCCAGTTGGTCTTGGTTGATTGGTTGGGATGGTTTTTTTTTTGGTAGGTAAAATCATCCAATGACAAATCCCGCCTTTGGGCGAAGCGGGAAATAGTGTCAGACTCTTACTGACTAAAAACCTACCCCGTTCCTTCGTTGCCTATCATACCGGGGCCGAGCCTTCTTTTCAGAAAGCGAACTTTGGCCCCAGCAGGCTTCCACCCTGCCTGCCTGCAGCAAGCAGGTTGGGCCTCTAATGTTTGCTGACAGCTCCTTGAGGCGCGCGGGAAATGAAGATGTGGAGTTGAAACTCTTACCACAAACGACTTGAAGTTGACGTCGTGGCGCGCTTCCAACCTTACCACCCTCAGAGTCCAGTTGGTTTTGGTTGGTTGGTTGGGTTAGTTGGCTGTTTGGTTGGGTTGGTGGTTGGTTTTGGTTAGTTGGTTGGTTATCGCTACGATTTTTGTTTTCATCGTGAGTGAGCGCAGTGTTTTTAGTCTGTAGCGATATCTATGCCCCGACTCACTGGGATAGCATCACCCTGACTCACTAGGGAATAACCGCAGACAGTTCCGACTCACCAAGAACTATGCGGATTCCGGTTCCGACCCACTAGCCTGGCACGCATCACGACGCATCGTGAAGCATCAAGAACCATTGATCTTCGATCTTCGGAGGGGAGTGATGTAGCGACATCTATGTCGTCACAAAGGAACTATCCTGCATCGTGCAATTAAAGTTCCGCGCGATTTGAACATATAGAACAGCTCGAAAAAATCTATCGGGCAGTTGCCCACCAGTCATAAAACCTGTCTGGTCGGTGGATTCACTCTTTTTAACGGAGGTATGTGGGACTTTACTCTCTGTTCCGCATACCCTTCAAAAGTCGACATTAAAGTCAAGTGTGATTTGAAATATGATTTGACCATTACATGTTTGTGTATGGACTTTAAAAGAGACTGACCCCTGAGTTTGTTTCGTTGTTTCTTCTCAGGGTAGTCAGCTAGGAAACACCGGCCTCATCTAGATTAAAATGACGAAAAGAAAAAAAAAATACGTGTAAAAGTGTTTTTAAAAACCTATTTGCAAAAATAAATTTCATTTATCATTTAGTAGTTTGTTCTAAAGCCACTACCACTACCTTTCCTATAGTATATTATTTCTCTACTTTTTTTAATATAATTATATATATTATTTATTGCTTGCATTATATGTATTTTATTAGTTATGTATTGTATATATGTAAATAGTACATCATAAACTACCTGCGTATCTTTTTCTCCGTCAAATCCATCCAAAGGTTGTCTGTAAGAGATCGCTTCTAGCGATAAGACCGCCCATTATGACACCCTATTAATTTAAAGTTCTTAAGAGGGCTATCACAATTTTGCTTGAATTTGAGCGAACTTTGATGTGTGATTAGGCTTAAGATATAGCCCAAAAAAAAAAAACAAAAATTGCCTAAGAAAGTATGGTAATTTATCTTGGGAGTGTTCTAAATAAATATTTAAATTTGTTCACGTACATAAGTAAAATCTTAATCTCTCCAAAGGAAGTTTCATAAAATTTCACTTTAGGGAATCTTTAGATGCTTTGGTACACCGAAGATACAATAATTTAGTCATTTGTAAAAATGTCCATGGTACAAATGTATCTTCTACTTTAGAATGTTCAATTTAATTTATTAAGTTTCATACAGTAAAACACCAAAAATAATTCTGTAAAACCGACCGTTTTTGAACATTTTCCGTATGAAAGTATATTTTTCATCTATCAATATATAATCCAAATTCAAATAATAAGTATTTAATAATTAAGTTGACATTGTGACGAAGCATTAAAAAAAAAAGTTTGTTAAATCAAATGTAAAATAATATTTTTAAATAATTGTAGTATGCAACTCAAAAAATGAATATGAATCCTGTGACGCGCGGTGTTCTACTGTAGTCAGCGATTTTGTAAAAGCGCCCTTAATGTAATTTTATTTTTGGTGTACAATAAAGAATACATCTATCTATCTATCTATCACTAGTTTCAACGGCACATACCTGTACATCCTTGACTCGATGCTTCAACCTCTTATGTAGCTCACGACCTTTGGCGCTGACGAAGGAGTAGCCGCAAATCTCACAGGCGAAGTCCGACGGGTGCTTGATGCGGAGGTGGCCCATGTAAGTTGAGTGATGACTGCAAATAATACATCGCCGTAAGTCTATGAGCAGTACGTATTCCACGTGATGACATATGGCTCTGAAACATGGTCGCTTACAATGGGCCTCATCAGAAGATTTAAGTCACCTAGAGTAAAATACCGCGGTCTTATGGCTCATCGCTAAAGCTCGCCGGTGTATCACTGCAATACGAACGACGAGCCTGGCTCGCGGCTCGTCGTGTTGCTTCATTTTGTACTCGGCTCGGCGTTCAAAACTGTTTTACTCGCTAGTCGATCAGTACCTCTACCATGAGTTTTAAGCAATAGTATTCGTCGCTACTCGATATCGACGCCGTAAATATTTTGTATGGCAAATTTTGGTTCTGCAAGTGACCGCTAGAGGCGCTGCAAAATTTGCCATACAAAATATTTACGGCGTCGATATCGAGTAGCGACGAATACTATTGCTTAAAACTCATGGTAGAGGTACAGCACCGATGAGCCGCGAGTAAAACCGACGTTCCTTAAAACCACGATATTGGCTTGTACGTCGATCACCAACTTAATGGGCTATGGAAAGGGCTATGCTCGGAGTTCCCTTGCGTGATCATTATCAGAAATGGAGATATCCGTAAGAGAACCAAGGTTACCGACATTGCCCGAAGAATCGCCAAAAAGTGGCAGTGGACATTGCTCGCAGAACAGTTTGTCGTTGGGGATGAAAGGGACCCGCACCAGAAGACGCAGCGTTAGCGCGGCCTCCCACAAGGTTCTTTTTTTTATGGTAGGTAAAATCATCTAATGACAAAACCGGCCTTGGGTGGAGCGGGAAATAGTGTCAGACTCTTACTGACTAAAAACCTACCCTGTTCCATTAATTGCCTTTGTCCCAGGGCCCCGGGTGACATTTTCACATAACCTTTGGCCCCAGTAGGCTTCGGCCCTGCTGGGCCCCTACAGTTTGCTGACAACTCCTTGAGGCGCGCGGGAACAGTGCGCACCGTAAACGACTTGAGCTCGGACCGGTCTGTTACCGGACGGACGGACAGCGAGCTACCCATTGCCCGCCGTCCGCGAGCCCGCGCCTCCCACAAGGTGGACCGATGAACTGGTAAAAGGTTGTTGGGATCTGATGGATGCGAGAAGCACAGAAAGCGGCGTTAAGACAAAACTTGGGGGAGGCATAATTATGTCAAACATTGGACGTCTTTTGGGTGAAATAATGATGAAGGTGATGTCGTAAATGAGCCGTATCTACTTCTCAAAATGTCAACCGAACGCAAAATGGAGCCGCCGCAATTGTCGCTTCACAGAAGGAGGCGACCGCCTCCCATCCCTGTACCCTGGCCTGTACTAGGGCCTGGCGCTAGAGATCGACGCCAACGATCGCTCCCACGAAGACTTAGTGGTGGTCCGCCCAAGCGGGACACACCTCCACTTTATGCTCTACCTTAACCTCCGGGAGTAGAAACTACGTGGAGTTGTCATTAAGCGAACGTGTCATTGTGAGAAATTGACATTATGAGTAGTGGACATTCTAAAAAGTTGACATTGTGAGAAGTGGACATTCTGCGAACGGTTTTTTTTTTGGTAGGTAAAATTATCCAATGACAAATCCCGCCTTTGGGCGGGGCGGGAGATAGTGTCAGACTTTTACCGACTAAAAACCTACCCCGTTCCTTCGTTGCCTATCATACATATATATTTCTTTTTAGAAAGCGACCCTTGGCCCCAGCAGGCTTCGACCCTGCCTGCCTGCAGCTACCTTGAGGCGTGGGAACAGTACGCGCCGTCGACGACTTGGGCTCGGTCCATTTTGTGACCGGTTGACATTTTGAGAAATAGACATTATGAGTAGTGCACATTCTAAGAAGTTGACATTGTGAGAAGTGGACATTTTGCGACCGGTTGACATTTTGACATTATGAGTGGACATTCTAAGAAGTTGACACGAAATGAGTGGAACGAATACTCACGCGAACTCCTCCGGACAATGCGGACAAGGGTACTTGGTCCCCTTGTGCCAGCGTTCGTGTCGCCTCGCCGTGTACCGATTCATGGTGACGAAAGTACACTCATTGCAGCTGTACCTATGCGTGTGTGCTGACATGTGTTTACTGAGAACATGCCGAAGCTTGAAATGCTTCTTACAGATCTTGCATTCGAATTCACCAAATTGCTGAAAGAAAAACAAAAATACACTCTATAAAAACTGCTCTCAAAACGGTGAAGGAAAACATCAAAAATTCGAAGACATGTGACATCCACCAACCCGCACTGGGCCCGCGTGGTGGATATTACGGCCCATTCCCTCTTTTAGAGAGGAAGCTTGAGTCCTAGCAGTTGGAATATTGCAATGCTAAATTTTTGTATAGTACGCAGCAAATAAGTTGAACCATTTGCCACGGGTACGTGCAGCTCCTTAACTTGTTTGAGGCCCAAAAATCGGTTACTGCGCATTCAACGTCGACCGCCATGATGGTTCAATTTTTGAATACAGGATTATAACCCATTTTCGGGTCCCAATTGAAGTGGGGGGCTGCACGCATTTACAGCTAATAGTTCAACTTATTTGCCGCGTACTATAACCAGTTTATTAGAAATTATACCAAAAATTTAATTGTGATTGTGAAAATAATATCAGGATTGATAGGAAGACAAACAAGATAACTATAAAAAATTTAAACAAATAAATCTCTTTCGCCAAGACGCCATCTTCAATGGCCAAACGGAAGTCATGGCCTTTCACATCAAAGAAAATGTCAGACTTCTCTTTTATACGGTACTGCGAGTATCTATCCTTTCGTTGTTGACACCTTTACGGTCCGGATTAAGCGTTTTGCCTGGCCGGCTTTCCCATCCGATTATAATTTAAGTGTCATCTGCATAGATCTTCATAAATTGTAGCTAAGAGCCATTTCGATTACCTAATCAATGTGGTGTTTTTTTCTTAATTCTTAATTCTTTATTGTACACAAAAATATAACATAACATATTGAGATACAGACAGTTCATGTACAAAGGCGAGCTTAACTCAGCAATGAGTTTTCTCCCAGCAAACCTTTGAGTTATAGAGAGAAAACATATTCGAGGGTAGGATCCAGTGCACAATATCATTCTACATAACTAAATCTAATATAGGTATAATTATACTATACGTATGTCCAATACATAACTATATTACGACAGGCCTGTTGATGTAGTGGTTAGTGGCCCTGACCGCTATGCCGGAGGTTGTGTGTTCGATTCCCACCCAGAACAAATGTTTGTGTGATGAGCATGATCATTTGTTCTGTGACTGGGTGTTATTTATCTATAATATGTATGTATTTAGAATTATATAAGTATGTTTATCAGCTGTCTGGTACCCATAACACAAGCTGTGCTTAGCTTGGGACTAGACGGTGTTATAGTTGTGGAATATTATATTATATTTCATTTTTTGTTTGAAAGCTGACCTCAGTTTTCAAACAAAAAATACTGGACTATTCGTGTAGGAGCTAAGGTGCCACGGACAGACACACGGAGAGACAGACACGTCAAACTTATAACACCCCTCTATTCCGTCGGGGGTTAAAAATAACTTAAAGTACATTACTCACATCAGTATGCCTTGACATATGGTATTGATAAGCGTTTTCATCCAAAAACCCTTTAAAACACTCGGTGCATTTAAAATAAGAATTCTTATAATTTTCACTCTCCTGCCTTTTCACGATCTCAGCTATCTGTTCTTCAAACGTCAAATCCGTTATGGTAAAAATAGTTATGTTCCCATCATCATTCGGATCTTTTTTATTTTTCATTCTGCTAGCGGTTTTGGCTGCACTCTCTTTAGATTTTTCTAAAGGAAAATCATCGTCTGATGAATAATTCTCTTTATCAGATAACACGTCGTGGTCTTCTTCTGGCGGATCACTTTTATCATTTAAGACATCCGTATCCGCAATTCCGTCGTTGTCAAATCCGGGATCGTTAAATCGGGGGCCGTCAAATCCGCCATCGTTATTATCTCTCTTTTTGTTTTCGACATTGCTAGTCGATGGTGATTTGGTCTGAATTGCAACGGGTTTCGAATGTTTTGATGATAAACAAAGAGTTAATTGATTTTTCATTCGGTTTACTGTCATAATCTTTTGGACGGTTAACTGAAAAAAAAAAAAATGAATAAACTAGTAAATATTTATCCAATACAATATGCAACATTATTTTTAGTATATGCGAAACCTGAATATAGTTTGTTCAGAATCAGTAACGGAATCGATTACAATTATTTTAACACCATCTTACATTTTTTCAAAAATATTTAAAAAAAGGATACAAGTTGGATAACACAGAGACTAAGTACAATACAGGTCACGGCAGGTTATAGCGGGCATTAGACACAAGCGCACAGCTGTATGCGGTAGCGAAATCACCTGATGTCCTGGTGGCCTGGTGACCATGTGTTTATGTGTACAACCAGGTAATATAACAAGCTTATAACTTTGTGATTTTTCATGATACAGTTATGAAATTTTCTACACACATTCTTGGCATAAAAATACTAGACACGTATTTCGGCTTTCGCATATACTAAAAATAAGGTTGTATATTTTAAGCCGCTGGATGTCCTGCTCGTCCAAATAATATCTTTAGAATGTAGTTGAGACTGCCCCGGTGCTTTAGAGCGTCGGAGATGCTTACACAGATTCGAACTGACAGCTTATAAGCGATTATTCGTAAGAAACTAGCATCTTTAGCGGCGACAAGTCAGACCAGTTGCAACAACAAATGTAGACAGCTGCACGCACTGTTCCCGTGCGCCTCAAGGAGTTGTCAGCAAACTGTAGGGGGCCAGTAGGGCCGAAGCCTACTGGGGCAAGGGTTATTTATTTGTTTATAGTTAATTAAAACGGTACATGCCCACTTACATTAATTAACATAGAATTGTGAAAAACATAACTAATAATAATACATAATATTGGTAATTGCATGGAATTTTAGATTATGAATTGATTTTTATATTCTATTAAAATTGTTTCAATAATACATCATTTAAAATTAATTATTCAACATTGAACACAATGATACACATTAACATGGAACAGTGGACACCTTTGCATACTGACTCTCACAGAACACCAGATAAGCACGAATTATTTTATTCCATTCGTCCGCAAACACATCACATTCAGGGTCGGCATTCAGGAGGGCGTTAAGCATCTTTAGAGTGCGACATACTGGGGATTCGGCTCTAGCGACAGTTCTAGATGGCTGTGGTGCAAATAAATTACTGCTATCTATACTAATATTATAAAGAGGTAAAATTTGTAAGTTTGTATGTAGGGGGTAATCTCTGGAACTCATGATCCAATTCTAAAAATTTTTACACTGGTAGAAAGCTACATTATTCCTGAGTGCTATAGGCTATAAATTATTTTTATAACATGTATATTAACCGAGCTATCACAATTTTTGTCTTGCAAGTCGGAAAAAAATAACTCATAAAACAGAATTATTTGCGTGCGTTGCCTAGAGAGTTGCTTAAAATTAAAAACAATGTATGGCAACCTGATTCGTCTTAATTATATCTACAAAAAAGTCCGCGATACCATATTTCTATCTTTTATATGTTATCTTTTATACTTCTTTATTTGCATTAAAAAAGTATTTTTTCGGCATACTTACGTTTGGTTGATTATTTGAGCAACGAAATATTAATTCTTGTCACAATAAATTATTTCAGTATCACAAGGACATCATACAGATAAGATTTGCCATTTACAGTATGTCAATTGGTCATATAGTTTCGGAGATAATATAAAATTACTAAAACGCAAAATGCCACTAGCACAACTTTCATTCGTAGAGCTCTAGATATATCATGTTTTGGGCGGACGTTTTATCCATTTGCCCATAGATGGCGCTCTGCAAATACGTCATTTTTCTGAATCGCGGTGTTAAAATTTTCCGCGGATTGATCTCGAATTATTGTGCCCACGTTGTCGTTAGTTGGTATTCAAATTTTTGCATATCAGTCTGTTGGTTATTGGTTTCGGTTGTTTCGTTCGTTTGGTTGTTCGTTGATTCGTACTCCTAATCGTAATAATCGGATATATCATTGTATGTTCGTACTTCGTTCTATCGTAATATTCGTAATTTCGTTGTACGAATTATAACGATAATACGATATTACGATTGTTTTGTTATAAAGGTGGACGGGTGTGTAGAGTCTCTGATCCCTGAGAGAGATGAGAAATAGATCATGTCGAGTGTAAACTTATGTTAAAAACATAACACTCCTTTTTTGGGGCAGTCGTGTAAAAACAAGAAATATTCCGCGGACGAAGTCGCGGGCAGAAGCTAGTCACTAATAAAAAAATAAATAAAAAAAAAAATTGTGACGGCGGCTCTGACGGTGTGCAATGTATTTATCGGGTACAAATAGCCGACAGAAGAGATCGTGGAGCTCAGGACAGTCAATGCGTCTGCTCAGGATTTTACAAGCCACTACGAGCTGATCGAAGCCTCTTCTCACCTCTAACGAATTAAAACCCAGCATAACCAAAAGGAGAGAAAGGGTTATGTGAAAATGAACGCAATGAAAGGAGCAGGGTAGGTTTTTAGTCAGTAAGAGTCTGACACTATCTCCCGCCCCACCAAAGGGCGGGATTTGTCATTTGACGATTTAACCTACCAAAAAAAAAAAAAAAATTAAACAGCTAGTTGCCAGTTGCTGCAATAGTTGTTCCATGTTCAAAGCGCATTAGGGCCAAAACTGTGTTAAACAGTCGTCCGCAAAGTGCTCCATCGCGGGCAGCCGCGCCCCACGACAATTTTGCTACGAAATAATATTTTAAGTTCTCCATCGACACGACTACATGCACACCATTGAAGTTAAACTGATCAGGTAATAATCCGGTTTCTGTGACGGGGACGTGACGAAGTTGGTTATCCGCTATCACATCCTACACCACGTAACGATTTTCACTAGTAGAAAGAGCAAGAAACGAGAAAGTTTGATGTGTATAATTAGCACCCGAGCGAAGGCGGGACGGGACACTAGTCTATATATAAAAAATTATAGATGTAAGACTTACCGATTTTCCCTTTTTCTCAGATATTTCTGTCACCGAGACATCCTTTTCCTTTAACGCAATAGTTTTCTGTTTCTTCGCAATGTTGAGCCTGACAAAGCAAAACACAATGCATGGATATTATTAGTTACGCTTTAATATGTAATTTTTTTTTTCCAAGGGGTATCCTTTAAGGGGAAAAAATAAATTCCAAATCGGTCCATGAACAATGAAGTTATCCGCGAACAAACATAAAAAAAAGCATATAAGTATACGGTCGAATTGAGAAACCTACTTTTTTTTGAAGTCGGTTAAAAATATGAAAAAGTACTTCTATAGAAGCCTTGCATATTTAATCGAGATTATAAATGACGACAATTTTTCTTAAAACACTTTTAAGGGTTTTAAAAAAACACGATTTCCTGGAACAAGTTTTGTGTAATATTATATCTTTTATCGCGTTGCTTTTTCATCAAACATCGTGTTAGATTGCGCTAGATCAAGCAAAAAGCTTTTAAACCGTACTCAACGTTGACGATAAGCGTGTGGGGAAGGCCCATCTTAAGTTTGAAATAATATTTTCATAAACAAACAATTTTAAACTGACCTGCAAAATGCAATGGTACATTATGATATAAGTGTGTAATGTAGGAGGTTACCGTCGAGGCGGTATTAAGAGAGCCAAGAACGATAACCATTTTCAATACACTTGTGCAGAAAAATAATTTAGCTAACTAATATTACATCGATAAAACTAGTAAAATTTTTCATAACATGGCGGTAAAAAATTAATCCTTTTTCATAGGCACGCGCTAGGCTATGGCTATATGGTCTTTTGATCATATTGCCTAGACGTTTGTTTTCTTGTGTGAAAAGTTTTTACGTTAATGTCATTAGAATATGGATGTAACATTTTTTTTATGTTTTTGTTGCCGCGCGCATCTTAAAATGACGGCCATAGACCACAAAGAATTTTTATTTTTTCGTATTTAAAATTTCTTTTGCGAACAAAGACGTTGAACAAAAAGGTTATAGCTACATTACAGCATTAGTGCGTAATGGTAATCAAAATGTCATAGTTTGGTAACAGGTGCCATTATGTACCTAAGTGTAGTGCAATAAGAGCCACTTTCTGAGCAAGTGTATTGAAAAACATCTTTAGGAAGCACTTTCACCATAAATGGACCGTGCTGATACGAGTCAAGAACTTTTCCTTACCTGTTTCCTTGTTCACACGAAGCTCCAACCTTCCTGATCATTACTTTCTTAGCTTCTTTGGATGCTACTTGTTCTTTACTCTGTTTGATTTCTTTACTTATAGACTCATCCACAGTATCACCGCCGACATCTAGCTTTTGTCTATTTTCTTCATCACCTGTTACTATAACTAAATAGCAATCATCGTTTATTATTGCGTCAGTCAATACACCATCTTCTTCACTTAAAACCTTATCATCATTATAGTATACTTCACTGTTTTCATTTTTCTTATATTTGATTTGAATATTGGAATTATCTTCGGCTAGAGGATCAGATTCAACGTTAGTTTCTTTAGGTAAATTTACTAACGGTTCATTGTCCTCACAATCTGTTTCATCATTAGGGATTTCCATTCCTTCATAGTCTACTTCGTGGAAGACAGTTCCAATAGTAAGAGGCGATTTGAGAGAACTACGATAAATATGTTTCAATTTAGCGATGTTGCTTTTGTTCATGTGTGCTATATCTTTCAGCAATGCATCGCTGAGCAGCGCTTTGTTCCTGAACACTGCAGCTGCTTTGAGCCGTGCAGCACACTCCCAACAAACGCGACGGAGTATACTGTCCTTTTTGTCGCATACCTGTTGAATGAAGATTAGTTTCATGATTTCAAATAAGCACTTTCAATGTTGCCCTACACTAGAAAGTAGAGTCTGTCTAACGAAAGCGCGACCTGGAGTTTTTTTTTTAAATTAAATTGGCAACATAATGTTGCCGTCAAAAGCACGTCAAAGTCTGATTGCAATTGTCAGTATTTTGTAACAAAGATTGATTTTAAAAATATAATTGCTTATCATGGGTAAAACAATAAGAAGTTATGTAGAAAATCTGTGAAATACTATGATCAGTAAGTTTAAAGAAAAACAAGAAGAGAAAGTAGTTGTTTTTGATTTCGGGTTTTTAAGTTAGTATGACATTATAATCTTGATCATTGTTGACTGACTATTGGATTTATTTTACGATATGATAAAAAAAAAAATTATGTTTATAGATAATCTTGAAGATTATCGAGGACTGCTCGAAATAAATAAAAAAACATTGAATTGTTAAGGAATTTGGAGAAAAAACCTTTACACTTAAAACTAAGCTTTAAGAAGAAAATAATATCTTCACTACCGCACTTTGTACGTTCAAAAGCGGTCGAATTGATGTGATGAAATAGCATACTTTGAGTATGATAAAATTCAACATTTTGTGTTATTCACCTTTTCCCGTGACTTTCTTGATAGAATAGTAATATACCAATAAATAAATCTTTACTCGTTTTTGTATTGTATTGGTTATTATAGCTATCCAGTATTGTTCTACTGCTGTGCAAAAGCCATTCACACTTTCTAATGGTCTCAGTCCCTTCCTCACATTCCATTTCTTAAGAAAGACATCCAGGTCGGTTGGCAAACCTTGAGTTTAGACTTTTAGATGTTAGTCAAAGACCAAGTCTGTATACACCATAGGTCAAATGAAGAGATTACACATGTCCATAAGCTTACGCTTTAGTGATATGGGCAAAGTGCCTTTAAATAGTTCCTTGATGGACCAGTAACTTTTTCAGGTATTTTCTGTTCGACACGTTATTTCTTTGTCTTACCTGGCCCAGAAAGAAACTACTTGGCCCAAGTAGACAATAATATATTTTAAGACGTATTGTATATTCTGTCCGCCTACGTGTACGTTCCTTTTGGAGCTGCTGGTTATGATTTTGGTCTTCAACATTTTTATATGTAGACTAACCAGAATTTGCTCTAGTCCTGTGGCTGTAGGGGAGAACAGGACAATATTATCAGAGAAACGCAAATTACTTAGCTTCGCTGATGACAATGCCTTTCTCTTCCCATTCGACTGCTAATGTCTGAAAGAAGTGGTGAATAATTTTGGGGACAACGGGACGCCCTGTTTGACTCATTTCTGTTTGAAATATAGGATCTAATCTCTCAAACTTGCTGGAAGAAGTATGTGTGGATTCTATTTTTTGTTTTGTAAGGGAATTGAATATTTCTGAGTGTGTAATGCTGTTAAAAGCGTATTGGTTGAGTATATTTATTTCTAAACATTTTGTGTTCCTCATATTAGGAATATAGTTCGTCAAAAAGAATTATATGATTGTCGCAAATATAAAAAAATACTCAAGTATCAAAAATTTTTTCTCCTAGTATGACAGTAATACCATATTCAATATTTTTTGATTTGACCTCATTTTCTCAGGTCGCGCTTTCGTTAGACAGACTCTATTTATTTATTTATTAAACCTTTATGCACTAGTAAAAAAACATACAAATGTACAAAGGCGGACTTAATGCCTTAGGCATTTTCTACCAGTCGACCTTATGGTAGCCACACACGTTACAGTATACTTGCGAAAATTAAGACTTGCACAAGTATACTGACATGTGTTGGAAGATACTTGCGCAAGTTTCTGTACAACACACGTTTCAGTATACTTGTGCAAGTCTTACAGTACGTTCGACGGTTCTTGGCGCGCCTGAAGTTAGGCTCTGCGAACTTTAGCGCTCAAAACAAGCGCTTCAAATAAATGATTTTTAAAAATAAATGCCAATAACAGTTGTTAACAGCAATAACAACTGCTATTGGCATTTATTTTTACAAACTAAATATTTTTTACGAGTGCACAAGCGTTAAAGTTCGCAGAGCCTAACTTCAGGCGCGCCAAGAACCGTCGAACGTACTGTAACTTGCGCAAGTATACTGTAACGTGTCTGGCTACCATTAGGGTGGTGCAGAAACATAACATGGTAGGTGCAACTTATGGTAGACTATAAGAAATGCAATAACAAATATATACTTAGATACATACATACAAATTAACAGTGAAATTATGAAAAACGAATCAATAGAGTTTCTTGCCGGTTCTTCTCCATAGGAAACGACCAATTTGGAACCGTGCACTAGCTTCTGACGTTTTATAAGTGCCCATGTAGGCCTATGTGAAATAAAAACTATTTTGATTTGATCTTGATTTTGAACAAATCAACGCTGTGTGTGTGTGAAGTATTTCTGATTAGTGGGTGCGTACATATTCCATGTGATCTGTAAGTCATGCAAACATTTGTTCTGCGCAGGCATCGAACCCGCGACACGCAGCTCATCAGCTAATCACTCAAACCGTGCTGTCAATTCGAAAGAACGCATAGAATTTCCAAACATGTAGACATGACTTATATCCGGAACCAGGAATGTAGATATACCGTTTTAATCTATATATGTATATGAAAGAAAGTCGTGTTAGTTACACTATTTATAACTCAAGAACGGCTGAACCGATCTGGCTGAAAATTGGTGGGAAGGTAGCTTAGAATCAGGAGAAGGACATAGGATATTTTTTATCCCGTTAAATAATAAAAAAATCCCAAATCCTGCTCATTTATTGGTATAAGGTAGAGTTGTGTAGAGTAGGGTAGAGTAGAATAGAGTAGTCAGTTGACGGGAGCGAAGCCGCGGGCACAAGCTAGTTAACTATAAATAAAATGAATAAATAAATCAATGAATTAAGACTCACCGATATTCCCGTGACATTCTGGAACATCTCAGTCAGGTTGAAGTCCTTCATATCGAACATTCTCACATCCAAAGCTAGACACACTCGACACACCTGAAACAATGATTTTATATAAACATTATCCTCCAGCAATGGCACCGATCTCTCGCGCTGGGCCTTGGTACAGGCCATGGTCCGGAGCGAGGAGGAGTGGCAGGCGGTCGCCTTCTTCTGTGAAGCAGTAACGCCGCAAGGGAGGCCGACCGCATGAGGCAACGGCGCTCATGCCGCCGACGCGATTCCGATCCCGATTTCCAGCCAACGTAGGCGCAGGCTTGCGGACGGCGAGCAATAGGTAGCTTGCTGTCCAACCGTCCGGTAACTGTCCGAACTGTAGGGGCCCAGCAGGAAGCATTGCTTGGGGCCTTGGGTAAATGTGAAAGTGTACACCAGGGCCCTGGTACAAAAACAATGAAAGAACGGGGTAGGTTTTTAGGGAGTTGTCATGGATGATTTTTATCCACCAAAAAAATGCCTTCTAGCAAAGAAGATAGTTATGTGTAAATCAAAACAGTGGAAGAATCTCCGCGCGATGTGTCACGCCATGTGCAGTGCCTAATTTCTTATATATTTTCTATGTTTGCGAACTGTTACGAGTGTTGTAGCCTAGCTGTCGTTAAAGTACCATTAAAGAAAAGGGAGTGCGTGCCGTATACGTGCAGTGGTTCCAGCCTGAAAGCCCATCACTTCGACGGACAAGACCAAGGTTAGTGCGCGTTATCCTTAACCAACTTTCCTACTCGGTCCCGAACCTACTTTCGTCGTCCAAGAGCTGCGTTCGCAAGTCACGTACCTACCTAACGCATTCTCTCACCGCTCCAAGATACAGTCCACATTATTCATATTCGAACCAGTTTACCCAGCGCCAGGGTATCCGCATTTAACATAATTATTTTAGACATATCCCGCTTAAGTAATTGGTGTCCGGCGCCACCATTATATTTTGTACAGTCCCGTGGTCGGGTCGATCCGGTACATGAATAGTACACCATCGATTTGTAAAGATAAAATTAAAAAATATAGTACGCATGTACGAAATTAATTTCTTTAAGTAAACGAGTCAATGACGTTGCAGGGAGTTTTCGGTCCTTGCTTACTATCTACCTACAGTGGTGCTATTCTCTAAGAAAACGCAGCGCTGCCTTAACGACGAACACCCAAATAGAATACATTGGATTTTCAACCTAATGTACCTATACATTGGATTTTTAATTCAATGTATCCTATTTGGTTGTTCTTCGTTGCGGCAGCGCTGTGTTTCTTAGAGAATAGCACCACTGTTCATTGGCCATTATCAGCTGACATTTACTCAAACAAATCAATTTCGTACATGCGTAATTAATTCGAGTTTAAGAAAAAAGGTCTTTTTTTTTTAATTTTTATCTTTATAAATCGATAGGGTTTCATGTACCGGATCGACCATCCGCGGGATTAAAACGACCAAAATTTTATGGTGTATAATCATAGACTTTTGGGGATAGCGTTTTGCTTCGTCATTTATACCGCGTACATCGAAGTACTAGAACAATTTGCCTGCTGCGGTCTTCCCGTCCGATTATAATTAAGGTGTCTTCAAGGCTAGAGTGAATAGGCTCTTAATAAACTAGTGCGCCTCACCATCAACGACTGCATCACTACTTACCATCAGTTTTTATTTTTTATGGTAGGTGAAATCATCCAATGACAAATCCCGCTCTTGGGTGGGGCGGGAAATAGTAACCCATGTAAATAGTAGCCCATGTCTCCACCAGCGGTGTCCGACGCGGACCACGACGGCAACGACGGCAACAACGCTCCAGAGGTGACCGAGGTGGAGATGAGAGTGGCGGTGCGAAGGCTGAGTGCCAAAAACACCGCCCCAGGACCCGACGGCTTGCCTGGAAAAGCCTGGGTCCTGGCCATGGAGGAACTTACCATCAGGTGGGATCGCAGTCAAACACTAGTACTATATGCGATCCAAATAAGAATAGGAAAGCCAATAACCTCGATCTGTCAAATTTTGAGTGAAAAGTACGGTTTGCAAAAAAAACTTATTTGCGTATCAATAAAGGCTTTTTTTTTGCTTTGTATTACATAGTCTTAGTTAGGTCTAGGTGAAGTAAAAACATTATTGTTTATGATAAATTAGGTAAATAGGTATATTGTTTTAAGTCATAATTACATAAAAATAAAAACTATTTTCTTACTTTCATTGTAAGGAACAATTCGCCTTCTTCTTCCATTTGCCACTAATCAGACACTTCACATAGTGACGCAGAGATGAGTAAAATTGAAGAACTAAATTCTGATAAAACTTTATTTGTTCACGATTCGTAAATAAATTAAATTTTTAAAATTTCTTTTTTTGCTCGCCGTACCCAATTTCTTCAATTTGACAGTTCGACGTGGCGTCACAACATGGCAATCGATCCTATTCTCATTTGGACCGCATTGTATAGGTACATATATTTAAAAAAAAAAAATTAAAATTTAATGTTAGACTAAGTTTTCGAATTACCTCAAAGTAATCTTTTTCTAATGGCACGCCTTTGGACTTTGAAATTTTCCGGAAATCCTGAGAACCTGCACAATCTTCTAACAAAAGCAATTGCTTTTTCCTTAAAATATCTTTCTTTTTTAAACCAAAAATTATGTCTTGCAAATATGAGATTTTTTTTACTTGGCGTCGGATCTTCTCGTTCAATCTCTTTATGTTTTTTCTCTGATTAACGCATATTTCTTGCATTTTAACAAACTTGGATTGCCGATGATGTGTGACCTGGAAATAAAATATGTGGTACTGTGAATTCGAAGACATGTGACATTCGCCAAGCCGCACTGGGCCCGCGTGGTGAATTACTGCCCATTCCCTCTCCTAGAGAGGAGGCCTGAGTCCCAGCAGTGGGAACATTAAAAGGCTGATGATGATGATGATGATAATATTCCACAACTATCACACAACACCGTCTAGTCCCATGCAAAGCAGAGCTTGTGTTATGAATACCAGACAGCTGATAAACTTACTTATATATTTCTAAATACATACATATTATAGATAACACCCAGACACAGAACAAATGATTGTGCTCATCACACAAACATTTGTCCTGGGTGGAAATCGAACCCACGACCTCCGGCATAGCAGTCAGGGCCACTAACCACTAGACCAACAGGCCAGTCAAAATAAATAAATTGGATCTCGCTCAATTCTAAAATTTACTTGGGGCCGTCGCTGCATAGTACTGACAATTACTGTCCATTCCAGGGGGCTTAATCTCTAATTCCAATCGGCCGCATTGGAATTGTGACTTTAGGTACTCTTGAATTTGATGGTAGGACTAAATTGGTTTAAAATGGCGTGACCACAGGCCAAGACCTATCCCCATTTTACTTAGTTTCCCAAAAAGGTCACGCAATTTGGCCCTAAAATCGAATTCAAGAGTACCTAAAGTCACAATTCCAATGCGATCGATTGGAATTAAACTCGAGAGTAAGCCCCCAGGTTGCTTGGAAGCGATCGCGGAATGTGATAAGGCCACCCATTGTATGTGCTTAAGACAACCCTTCCTTTGCTCTGTTTCTGTCCATACATACTCGTGATTCCGTCAAGGTGGTGCATTCAAGATGTGTTCATTTAATTCCGGCCAGAAGAAACGCGTCAATGACCTTGTGGGTAGTTTTCGGTCGTTGCATACTAACTACCTACAGGTCATAGGACTCGCCCAGCTGACGTACTTAAAAAAATTAATTTCATGCAAGCGTAAATTAATTCGAGTTTTAAAAAAAGGACTTTATTTTTTAATTTTATCTTTACAAATCGATAGTTTCATATACCGAATCGGCCCCCCACGAGATTAAAACTATCAAAATTTAACTGTGTATAGATCCCCTGCCTTAATCCCCTGATAACAAAGTATTACTTATTATTTATTTATTATATGCTTTATTGTACACCTCATAATGTGGACAGGATAAATATTACAAAACTAAGTGTGCAGACGAGCACATCAACCTACCTCAAGCTGTCAAATTTCTTTAACAGATTTTCAACCTTATCACAATTGAAGAAGGTTAATGTTCGATTGGTAAAATTTGACAGATTTGAATAGATTAACGTGCTGGCGTCTGTACAATGAGCGGTCTTATCGCACAGGGCAATCTCTTACAGACAACCTTAGGATGGACTGAAACAAGAGGAGATAGATTTGGGGCGATCAGTGTACAAAAATCATAAATAATATTAACACTTCGATCCACAACTACCCAACTTGTTCATACAAAAGTAGACTTTAAACATCGGAATTAAGGCCTATAGTGGCGTGGATGTGAGAGGACACCGGTGTCCTCTGAGCTAGGACAGATTAAATACACATAATAATAAAAATACATATACACCACTATTTTTTAATTATGGCAAAAACTTAAAGGGCTTACTAGAAAAGGTCTTGTTATTATTTAAGTAAAGTCTCAATGAATAATATTCATAAACAGCAAAGTTATGAGCGTTTATATTCCAAAATCTCACTCAATTTATGGAAACATTGTACAGGTTAGTGTTTATGAATGAAAGAATGTTAATAAAAATGGAAAAACACTGCGCTTAGAATTAAAATTATGAATTTACCAATAATGACAAAATTTCGTGGACAATTTTGGGATTTCGTTTTTTGTACTTTTGACTACACAAATATGAGTAACGGGTACTGATTGAGCCCCATTTTTTTGTGCACTAATTAAAAAATAGGGGTGTATACAATATCAATTAATATACTAATAAATATCAAATATAAAATAAGTATTATTTTATTATAGGTTAAAAAAGTATGCCTGTTAGACCATGACCACAACTGCATTTGTAATAGATATCAACTTAGTAAAAAATAATTCAACTTACCACCAACGACCCCGATGTGCTCGGCATCACTTCCTCAGAAGTTATCGATTCGGTTTCGCTCTGAAAAGGAAATTAAAAGAGACATCATGAATCATATCCATATTTTATTTAACTTAAAGATATACAAATGTTTATTGTAACAACACTGAGGCCGTGTTTACGGAGACGCGGCGCGTTGGACGTTCGTCGTACATTACAGCAGCGGACCGCGTCATCGCTCGCGCAAACACAAACATAATTGGCAATGTACGACGGACCGCCCAACGCGCCGCGTCTCCGTAATCGAGCACTTAGTGCCGAAACACAACAGCGTTACGGCGCCACGCTGGCTAAAATCGGCAGTGCCGAACACCGCTCTCTTTTGCGTCGCCGCAACGCAGCTTTCAGCGTTTATTGTCGTATCCTGCAGAGATAAGCAGTTTCTCAAGATATTCGAGTGTGGATAGACGTTTCTCTGCCATGGATCGTAATAAACTTATGCTTATTTGTTATTAAGAAGACATTACTCTATTTTAAATAAACGACAAAGAAGATACTGGTTATAATTCAATAAAGCTATGGTATTCGCGCCGTGGTGCACACCGCAAAATTCTGCGTTGCAGCGGGCGGCACTGCCGATTTTAGCAGCGCGGCGCCGCAAAGCGGTTATGTATCTACATTAGACCGACGCATACGTGTAATAAGCCTGATTTGTACGTAGAACAACGTCGCGTGGCGTGGATCAAGTGTAGCTCTACAAATCTAGTTTCCATATAAAATGTGTGGAGACCAAAGCGCCCAGATCGGCGTGTGTGGCACACGTGTGCGCAGTGTAGTTCTAGCATTACTCCAACTACTAATCAGAGTTTATTTCATTTACCTCTTTATTAATCTGATCCGTGTTCTTCACTGGTAAGGGTGGCTGAGTGGTCATTGAGGAGTCCTGTTCTTTTACATTTTCTATTTCACGCAGATCAGGTCCTTCTGTTTTTATTGAAGTCTGAAAGTATATTTTTGATTGAAGAGTCTAGAATTAGATTCTTTTTTATCACTAGTGCTAAACATAACATTGTGTACAGTACCTCTACCATGAGTTTTAAGCAATAGTATTCGTCGCTACTCGATATCGACGCCGTAAATATTTTGTATGGCAAATTTTGCAGCGCCTCTAGCGGTCACTTGCAGAAACAAAATTTGCCATACAAAATATTTACGGCGTCGATATCGAGTAGCGACGAATACTATTGCTTAAAACTCATGGTAGAGGTACTGGTATTTAATAATATTAAACTTGAGATACAACATTCTTAATTAGTGATTGAAGAACAAAATTAAAGTATTGGATGAACCGGCCTTGCTTACGGAGAAGCGGCGCGTTGTGCGTTCGTCGTACATTGCAGCAGCGGGCCACGTCATCGCTCGTGCAAACAAACATAATTGGCAATGTACGACGGACTGCCCAACGCGCCGTTTTTCCGTAATCGAGCACTAAGGAAGAATAAAGTGGGTAGGGAAATTTAAACAAGAGCGAGATGGACTCGCACACTGTGGATTCCGTACAAACTAACCTATGTAAATAGTTAAATTCTCGAATCGAGTCTTGAAGATTTTTTTCGAATCGAAAAGTTTTTACCCGACTGCGCCAGAAGGAGGGTTATGTTTTTCGAGAGTATGTATGTATGTATGTTTGTATGTATGTATGTATGTATGTATAATTGTTTGGCACGCTCTGCAGCCTGAACGGCTCGATGAATTTTAGCTTGAGAGGTGTCGTTAGATTCGTATTTACTGTTAGTGACACTGGGTATTTCAAAATAAAAAAAAAACAAAATGGCGGATTTTTGGCGCCAAATTCAAACATTTCGCACGCTCTGTGGCCTGAAAGGCTCGATGGATTTTAGTTTGCGGGGTGTCGTTAGATTTGTAATTACTGTGGAAGTGATATCGTAAAAAACCCATTCTAGAAAGTCAGCCGTCTAGTCAGTAGATCTATGATGTAATGGGTCCCGACTGCTACAACGACTTTCTTGTTTTAGGGTTTTTTCATGAATACTCATACTCAGAAAAGCAGTCGGGTTTTTTAGTTTTTTAAATTACCATTTTTTTTTGTCACCTAATTACAAAACCGTTTTCAGATTTATTGCTATACTAGTACTGTAAGACCTTGCTTTATGCCAAATTCAAGGGTTCTAGGTCAACGGACCTACCCTATGAATTTTGATTCTTTGGAAGGTATGCGGAACAGAGAGTAAAGTCCCACATACCTCCGTTGCAAAGGGAGGATCCTCCGGCCAGACAGATGTCGTCTGGTGGACTATTGCCCGATAGATGATTTCGGGTTGTTCTATATATTCAAATCGTGCGGAGAATATTACTTGCGCGATGCAGGATTAGTTCATTTGTGACGACATAGATGTCGCTACAATTCCCTGGAATAAATACCTCCACGCGTTCCCGAGATCAATAGTCTTGACAGACAGACAACAAAGTAATCTAATAAGGGCTCAGCTTTTCCTTTTGAGGTACGGAACCCTAAAATATGAAGTTAATTAAAGTTTTAACTTACAAGGCGGAGTGACGGTACTGCATTATCACGCAGCCTAATTACATCAAGAGTTTTATTGAATGATGATTTTGTAAAGTGCATTGAACAGATATTCACTGATTTAATACCACGTTTGATATTTTCTATACCAATAGCCGCAAGCCACTTCTGACGAAGCACTTTGTTTTGGGGTAACCTGTGAAAGTAAAAATCATGCAAAATTATTTCAGTTTAATGCAGTTAGTAAAACAAATGACAACCTGAACTAATATAATATTATATTCCACAACTATCACACAACGCCGTCTAGTCCCCAAGCAGAGCTTGTGTAGCAGAGGTCGGAGTAGGTAGATTGATTTTATATACTTGCGTCAAGATATTATAATATGGACATGCCATTTTATCCATAATGTGCGGGAAGTACCGGAAAAAGTTCAGGGATTGGAATTATGGACTAAAATAAAATTTAGCGTCATACTGTCAAGCGTCATTTCTAATTCAATAGCAAGGGACAAAATACGGTGTAACTATTCCAAGGTATTTTTGTATAAAATAAAATACTGTTTTCTTTCACCATTAGCTAACACTGGCAGCGTAGATTGATATTATTAATACGTTTTTCACCTTAAACACAAATTCGTGCTAATTTCAAAATTCCGGAACAAATATCACAATAAATATGAAGTTCCGGTATTTTGGAGGCATATCCATATTATCCTCTACGTTTGACGTCAACGACCTTAAATCAATCTACCTACTCCGTTGGTTATGAGTACTAGACAACTGATAAATATACTTACGTATTTCTAAATTTAAAGTTCTTTATGTAATTTTATTTTTTGGTGTACAATAAATAATACATCTATCTACCTATCTAAATACATATGTACTATAGATAAATTACACCCAGACACAGAACAAATAATCTTGCTCATCACACGCACATTTGTCCTGGGTGAGAATCTGTTGGAGCGTCATCATCATCATCATCATCAGCCTGCGTAAATCTACTGCTGGATAGGCATTTCTCATCTTTAAAACGCCTGATGAATATCTCATAGCAGCAAGACGTCCAAATAGCTATAATTAGTTTGTAATTTGTCCGATCATAATGACATGGCACTTGTTCTAAAGACCTCAAACTATTAACACCAAATTAAATTTATTTGTTTCCGGAATATCCCTTTATTCTCGCACAGAATCGAACCCACAACTTCCGGCGGCGTGCAATAGGTAGCACGTTGTCCGATCTTCCGGTAACGAACCGGACCGAGCCCAAGTCGTCGACGGCGCGTTCTGTTCCCGCGCGCCTCAAGGAGCTGTCAGCACACAGAAGAGGCCCAGCCTGCTAACTGGCAGGCAGGCAGGGTCGAAGCCTACTGGGGTCATGGGTTAACTTCCGAAAGGAATACCCGGCCCCGGCACGATCGGCTACGAAGAAACGGGGTAGGTTTTTAGTCAGTAAGAGACTACTTCCCGCTCCGCCTAAGGGCGGGATTTGTTATTGGATGATTTCACCTACCATAAAAAAAAACCCACAACTTCCGGCATAGCAGTCAGGGTCACTAACCACAAGACCAACAGGTCATGCCAGTTAATGACATTTTTTTGTTTTGGTATTATCGCTAGTTTTATTTTCAGAATCGTCTCTTCAACCCCTTGATTTAGATAACCTACTTTACTGGACCCTATACACAAACTAAAAAATGTTAGTTCTTTATCAATAGCTTATTAAATAAAAGACATCACTATCTGTCGGTCTGCCAGCGATGGTGTCCCTTTCGGCCTATAAAGTCGTGCAGGCGAACCTCCACCACAGCCAAACAGCGACGGCCCAACTGCGCAAGTGGTTGGAGGTTCAACACACGGCCATTTCTCTAATCCAAGAGCCGTGGATTAGGGGCGGCCACATACGAGGACTCTCTGATCTTGGAGTTAAGCTCCTTGTTACTACGGACCATGATCACCCTAGGTCGTGTATCTATGTCACAGGTATCCTCAAAGCACAGCTACTAAATGACTTCTGTTACAGAGATGTCTCTGCAGCAAGGCTGACGATACAGCGTGGCGCCACAGCGATGGCGGTTGTCTTTGCCTCAGTGTACATGCCAGAGGCAGAGGAACCGCCACCCCACGACCTGATCCGCCTCGTTACCCACTGTGAGAACGGCGGGGACGAGATTGTGGTCGGGACCGATGTGAACGCACACCATCCACTGTGGGGAATGGAAACGCAAAATTCTAGGGGTAAGGCATTGGTGGATTACTTGTTCACAACTAACCTATCCCTACTAAACACAGGTTCCGAACAAACATTTGTAACCAGACGCAGTCGCACGATAATCGACTTCACTCTGGTCTTGACTCTCTACTGGGTGGCATGTCTCCAAAGAGGCATCCTGCTCGGACCACAGGTGGTTCCGCTTCGACATCCAGGTCTGTGTAACACCCACGCTACCACGGCGTAATCCGCGAAACACGGATAGAGCAGCATATAGACGCAGCCTAGCTTCCAAGCTTGCGCCACCAGACGATTCGATGACATTTGAGGACACAACGCATATTGACGCGCAAATGGACCCACTCACCGAATCACTGATAAACAGCTACCACACTGCCTGCCCAGAAACCTTCCCGCGCGGTACACCGGGTAATCAACCCCGGTGGGGCGCGGATCTAGAACGCAAGCGTAGCAAGGTAAGAAAGGCTCTAAACAGAGTCATGAACACATGTGCGGATGAGGACTGGGATGCCTACAATGCGGCCAAATCCAGCTACAAAATATGCATCAGGTTCAGACGCAGCACAGGTTGGCGGAAATTCTGTGGTAGCATCGAATCCTGCCAACAAGCAAACAGGGTAAGGTAAATTTGGGCAAAACAGGATACTCCTGGGCCCACCACGCTCCGTAAACCTAACAACACACTCACCACGTCACCTGAAGAAGCAAGACGCGTCCTAGTTGAGGCTCACTTCCCAGACTGCGTTTTCACACAGGTAACAGACTGGTCAGATATGACCCAAACACCATCAGACGATGACTGGCTCTATGCACACAGGATGATTACGTTGGAAAAAATCCAATGGGCCATCCAAAGCTTACATCGTTTTAAGGCTCCTGGTCCTGACGGTGTGTTTCCGGCTGGGACACCGTTGGCAACAAATCTGGTGCCCCTAATGAGAGCGTGCCTGGCTTTTAGATACGTTCCCAAAGGATGGAGGGAAGTGAAAGTAATATTCATTCCTAAACCGGGTAAGACTAACTATACAAACGCCAAATCCTATCGACCTATAAGTCTAACCTCCTTCCTTTTAAAGACCATGGAAAGGTTATGGTGAGAGAGAACTACGAGATAGCGTTTTAAAAACAGTACCACTACATGGTAACCAATATGCATACAGCTCAGGTAAGTTGACAGAGTCTGCTCTTCATATGGTGGTAAGCCAGATTGAGGAAGCGATCCATCAAAAAGGTACCTGCCTGGGCACTTTTATAGACATTGAAGGAACCTTCGACAGAACAAACTTCTCCAGCATAAGTGCCGCCCTCTCCAAGCACGGGGTAGATCAGGTATTAATCGACTGGATTACAAATATGCTAAGCAAACGAGTAGTTCGCCTTCAAGAAGAACAGCAGATGGTGTTGATAGCTAGAGGCTGCCCACAGGGAAGGGTACTCTCCCCACTACTGTGGAATCTTGTAAATCACCATACTCAACGCGAATCGTTACTACACCATAGGGTATGCTGACGACCTCGCAATCCTTATACCTGGTAAGGTGACCGGAACAATCTGTAACCTTATGCAACAAGCACTGCGCATCGTGGAACGGTGGTACAGAGAATATGATCTTTCAATGAATCCCTCTAAAACTGAATTGGTCATGTTCACGTAAAAACGAGCACTAGGGCGCTTCAATCTGCTTAAACTGTTCAATACAGAACTCCAGTTGTCGAACGAGGTTAAATATCTGGGGGTTACCCTTGATAGTAAGTTAAACTGGAGCACTCATCTAGACAATAAATTAAACAGGGTTTGCATCACCTTCTGGCAATGCAGAAAAATGAAAGGGGTGGGGCCTATCCCCGAAAATTATACTTTGGTTGTATACCGCAGTAATTCGGCCCATGATTACTTACGGTGCTGTGGTGTGGTGGCCTCGCACCAAGTCAGCCACAGCCGTAAACAAACTACATCACATGCAAAGGCTGGCCTGCATGGCTACTAAGGGCTGCATGAGGACCACTCAGACTGAAGCGCTCGAAGCTATGATGAGACTTCCCCCACTCCATCTGTTTATACAGCAAGTGACGATGGCGGCTGTACGTCTTAAAATACTGGATCACTAGGGTAAGAGAGAAACACAACACACCGCTCTGCTTGCGGCATCAAATGAGCTTCCCATGACGCAAGAAATCAACGACCGGATACCTAAGCAATTTATCTTTGATAAAAAATACAAAATCCAACTGCATGAGGACCACCGCGCAGAGCTGTGGATCTTCACTGATGGATCCAAAACAGGTAATGGCACGGGTGCTGGAGTCTTCTGGGAGGATCTCAACATTCACATAGCCACACCATTGGGGGTTAATAACACTGTGTTCCAGGCTGAGTGCTTGGGCATTTCCCTGGCAGCCTTAGCCGTCGCAACCAGGAAAGTTAAGGACCACTCTATATGCATACTTTCGGACAGCATGGCTGTACTGCATGCGCTAAACAGCCACAATGCCTCAACCAGGTGGGTAAACACAACCAAGTAACCATTCAATGGATTAAAGGACACAGCGATTCCCGAGGCAATGATGCTGCGGACGAACTCGCCAGAAGGGGATCGAGTATGGCGGCGATAGGGCGTGAGCCCTTTGTGCCGCTCCCCTTTGGATACCTACGCAATTTGGTAAGGAAACGAACTAGACAACTACACCACAAACTATGGGTAGATCATAGTGAGTGCAGGCAGGCCAAGGAGGCACTTCCCTACATTGATAGCCGCTTTACGAAAAAGGCCCTACAACTGAATAAACCTCAGTTATGGAAAGTGACGGCCGTTACAACTGTCCACGGGACCTTTAATAAGCACCTCTCTGTCATAGGAGTTACAGACAGCCCACTGTGCAGAGAGGAGAAAGAGACTGCAGCACATCTGCTTCTGAGCTGCCCTGTTGTCGCTGGATACAGGGCAAAGTACTTCGGACACCCAGGTAACCTCCGCAAAATAGTAACACCAAGGCGCTGCTGGCCTTCCTTGAGGAGTTGGGGTGGATCGAATGACACATTTGTCCCACCCGTACGCAAAATACGCGCTTTAGTCGTGGAGTTGCGGATACCAGCCCGAAATACAATACAAGACATCACTATTTTGACTGACCTATTGGCCTAATGGTTAGTGGCCCTGAGTGCTATGCCAGAGGTAGTGGATTCAATTCCCACCCAGGACAAATGTGTTTGATGAACACAATCATTTGTTCTATTTCTAGCTGTAATTTATCTATAATATTTTTTTTTTTCTGGGCTTATCTGCAATCAGTTGCTACTATAAGCAGATGTCTTGAAATATTGGTACAGGTGGAGTGTGTCCCCCAGTGGGAACAACTACTACTCATATTTCGACGTTTGGTAAACTACGTCTGTCGTGGCGAAATTGACAAGATGTCTTTTCTTTTGAGGCGTTTATGGTAAGACCGAGTTGTCAGCTTGGTAGCAAGTTCGTTAGGGTGGTTCTCGAGCCTTCTCATGTATGCTTCGGAGGCGCTAAGGAATTCCTCTTTCACTGTTCGCATTTGCAGTTGTTCGTGTATTTCGGTGTTTTTAACGAACCAGGGAACATTGCATATGGATCTCAATATTGCATTTTGCATGCGCTGCATGATGGACATATTGGAGTTGCTACAGCTTCCACAAACTTGTATGCCGTAGGTCCATACGGGCTTCAAGATTATAGATAAGTAGTTTATTATCTGTCGACAGCTTACTATTTCTCCCTATCAGCCAAGCAAGGTTTTTGAACCGAAAATTGAGTTCCTCTCTTTTAGATTTAATGTGTTGGTTCCAGGTGAGTCGACGATCTAGATGTAGACCCAGATATCTCACAGTGTCTCTATGTGGCAGGACAGCGTCATTGAGCTTTACTGGCGGACAGTCACCTCTTCGTAGGGTAAACGTGACCTGGACGGATTTCGATGCGCTGACTTTTATTCTCCAGGTTTGCAGCCACGTCGAGATTTTATCAAGTCCCCTTTGGAGTGTCTGTGAGGCAACTGTAGGGTTGTCGCTGCTTGATAATATTGCCGTGTCGTCAGCGAATGTGGCAGTAGTGACACCATCAATTTCGGGAAGGTCTGCCGTGAAGATAGTGTACAGGACAGGACCTAGCACCGAACCTTGAGGGACGCCCGCTGTTATGTCTAGGAGTTTAGACGTTGCTTCTGACTCTTTTACTTGGAAGGTTCGTTCTGATAGGTAAGACTCAAACAGTGCAAAGTAACTATGAGGGAGGTAGGTTTTGATCTTGGCCAGCAGACCTTTGTGCCAGACTCGATCGAATGCCTGTTGGATGTCTAGGAAGACAGAGCAGCAGAAGTGTTTTTCTTCCAGAGATTTTCTGATTCTGTCACACACTCTGTGAATTTGTTCGACAGTGAAGTGCTGGGACCTAAATCCAAATTGATGGGAGGGTATAATCCCATTTTTGTTGAGTATGGGTATTATTCTACGAAGCAAGATCTTTTCAAACACCTTGGAGAGGACTGGAAGAAGGAAGAAGACTGATTGGCCTATATGATGAAACCTCAGTTGGTGGTTTACCCGCTTTGTGGATCATGAGGATTTGGGATACTTTCCAAGAATGTGGGTAATATTGGACCCTCAGAACGCCGTTGTACAGTGTTGTTAAAAACACTATAGCCTTTCTCGGTAACTGAGTTAAAACTTCTTTTGCTATTAAATCAAAACCAGGTGCTTTCTTGTCTAGCAATTTTTTTATTGTTGCCCAAACTTCCTTGACGGTTGCAGGGCGAGGAGGAAGAGACATCTGGTAGTCTTGATTGACGACATTTTCTATTTCCTCTTCAGATATGTTGGCTGTTGGATCATTTGGGCGGAAGACGTTTGCGAGGTGTTCAGCAAATGCGTCTGCTTTTTGCTGGGGTGTCCTTGCCCAGTCTTGATTCCATCTAAGGGGAGGTATAGAGTTTATAGGCCTGGTATAATTTTTGGTAAACTTCCAGAGCGAATAATTGGATGCGGCTGAAGCAAATAATGACTCCAACTGTGCTTCCAATGTATCATCATTCCATTTTTGCAGTAGGTCTTTTAAGTCTCTAGCAGCCTAGTTATACAGTATAGTCAGACTTATCCTCACTAAGTCTACTTTGTTGCCAAATTCGACGAAGCCTTCTTTTTTCAAGTACTGCTATTTTTACCTCCAAGAGGTAGTTGGACAGTCGTTTGGTACATGCTATTTCTGGAGTGTTCATCCAACATGCTCTTTGGATCAAGGAAGTTATATATTCGGTCGCGTTATCTATGTTGTCGTGTGTTTTTAGAGCAACTTTCAAATTTATATTTTCGTCAATGTAGTCCCTAAACGACTCCCAGTCAGTGTGTTTATTGTAAAGTCTAACCGAGTATGGTTTTTCAACTAGCTTTGAGCTAATTGTCAGCAGTACCGGTGTGTGGTCAGACGGAGTGTCATAACAAGATTCTGGTTTCATATTATCTCCAGACAACCCCTTCGTAATTAAAAAATCAAGAAGGTCAGGGATTTTTGAGGGATCAGTCGGCCAATACGTAGGTTCAGCAGAAGTTACAGCGGAGAGAAAGTTTTTCTCTGTGCAGAGTTTTAGTTGCCTACCACGAGTAGTTGTCAATCTGGACCCCCAATACGAGTGTTTTGCGTTCCAATCACCGCCTGCTATAAATCGGTTTCCTAGGGTTTCGAAGAAACTGCAGAACATTAACACACTTATTTTATGCTTCGGAGGGCAGTAGACTGCCGCAACATTGAGAAGTCCAATTTGGTCTTCCACAGCGATTGTTGTGGCTTAGATGTGTTCTGTCTTAAAGTCTGGCAATTGGTGATGTTTGATGGACTTTTTTATTATAATTGCAGTACCAGCATGAGCCCTGCCATCGGGATGGTTTGTTAAGTAGCAGTCACAATCTGCAAATTTCACATTAGAATTCGTAGTGCAATGTGCTTCTGATATAAGGAGAATATCTAACTTATGTTGTTCCATTAGCACAACAACTTCGTTTTGGTTTGGGATTAGGCCATTTATGTTGAGTGTCGCTAGACGCAGGGCAGTCATTTTGCTAGTTTATCAACAAGCTTAGTGATGAGACTTATAAGAGTACTCATTTGTTGAAAGATGCACTCGATCTTTTCAGTTTGTTTGAGGAGTAGCTGTTCTAGAGTTGAGTTAGGCATTGTCCTGGTCTCATCTGCATGTTCTGTATTCTTCCTCAGTATATCGGCATAGCTAGTATGGATGTTTTGAGTGGTATCTTTGATTTTGCCTTGGAGGGTATCTATAATATGTATGTATGTATTTAGAAATTTATAAGTATGTTTATCAGTTGTCTAGTACTCAAAACACAAGCTCTGCTTAGCTTGGGACTAGACGGCGTTGTGTGATAGTTGAGGAATATATTATATTATATCTAAACAACACAGTCATGTAAAAAAATTAGCAAATAGAGTTAAATATCAGAAATAATTTGCAAGTACTAATAAAACAAAGCTATACAGAAAAAATAACAATAAGATAAAGTTTTTCCTAAAATACGGCTACTAACCTATGCGTGGTTAAATGAGGATTAGTAGCGCTTTTCCTTGCACCACACTGTATTATTGAACACGAAGGCATTTTAAGTTTGTATCACTCGACACTCAAAGCACTCTAAGCACAAAACAATTTGGTTGGAAGCGTATTTATTCCTAAAAATTTAAAAATATATTTATATTCATTTTACTGTTAATTCTCGCTAAATACTATCCAGCGTTTGACGGTGTAGTAAAACACGCGAGGACGCCGGCGTCCGCTTAGGTTACAACTGGTAAATATACCATCAAACGCTGGAGAAACCGCAATCCAATTCCAATGTTTGATGACACTTGACGCACCAATCAGGGTTGCACGGTCCAAAAAACGTATATTCGTACGCCAACTTCAAAAAAACGTGTGCCAAGGAAAATTTTTAAGTAAAAAGATCAAGACAAGAAGTACAAAGTTTTTATTAAAAATAACTAAAATTCGTTTATAAAACTTAATGAAACTAACTAAAAATGCAATAAAACTATTTTTACGCGTAGAGTTTCTGTAGTCAGATTGTTTAAAACAAAAATATTGGCTTAAACTTCGTGAAATTTTCGTTTTTTCGTTTGGCTAGTAAGTTCACTTCAGTCAGTGCTTTATTTTATAAACTGTTTCTAAGGTTTGTTTTGATAAAATTTACTTAAAGATAAGAGACGAGACTGATGAGAAAAACAGGTTTTTGACGAGTCACAAATATTAACGAGAGAAAAAATTAGTAAGTTTCATAAAAATGCAAGCAAATACAGCCTTTAAATAACTACTAAAAGTGTCTTCATTCAAGTAAAAGATCTAGGTATGCGTTGTATTGTTGGAGAATTCCCCTATACTCATAGTTGCCAGTAGAGCACAAAAAAATCGTACATTTTCCGTACGATCTTGGTCTAGCGGTTATAAAAATGCCAAAAAATCGTAGGAGTACGATTAAAAGGTACAACTGGCACCCTTGCCAAAGAGTATAGTAATAGCGGGGGAACGTACTACAAAACCACGGGTCCTAAAGATGACGGATTGCACGCGAAGCTGGTACGTTAATGGAAGTGTAAAAAATGTTACCAGCGAGAGAATAAACAAACAGCATGACATCCCTTTCTTCAAGCGACAACGAAAAAGTACTAGTATTTCTCATTTTATCTTAACAAATCGATAGGGTTTCATGTACCGAATCGACCCTCCGCGGGATTAAAACGACCAAAATTTAACGGTGTATAAGATCCTTGGTGGGAGCAAATGACATTTCTTTTTTGTTAATATTTTTGGCTTGGATAGTAAGTCCTTTAAGCCATGACTTCGTGTAAAAACTTTGGTTTACCATTAGAATATGATGATGATGTACACATTCTAATGCTTTTTGTTTTGTAGTGTTTGGCAGCTATTGTATCAAGTCAACCTTCTCGGCAAACTTCGCTGAGGTAGGTAATCAACACTACAATAAAATTCTCGGCTCCATTTTACCGAGATCGCGCCTGTTTCAATGATTCCACATATTGTCCAGTTGCGCAGACACTTGAGATACAAAACTACACCAATTTTACATCACAATATTCACTAGGAATCAATTCGCGAATATTTAAAACAGCCACTGAACTTCACTTAAAGAAATCCCGCCAGAACACGAGCAAACGTCAAGCTCCAAAAACGTGTTGCCAGATTTTGTGTGTGTTAACTTATTTTTTTTAGAATATATTTTTAATACATATAATAATAAATAAAACTTAAATAATTAGCTATGGTTTTACAAATAGAAGCTAATTATTTAAGAAACTATGAAAAATCGTTATATACCACTGTTTATAAGAAAGCAATTGTGTTTGACAAAAGGGACAACGATATTATGTTGTTGCTTATGCTTTAATGGGGTAACATTTCGTTGTGTTGTGTGACATTTCTAGCAGTCACTGTTTATAATGCGATTGTGTTGCGATTTACTAAAACATTACGAGCTCAAATCAAATAAAAAAGGTAGATAACTCACTGCCTTGCTTACTATGAAGCCATAAAATTACGCTCCTTTGTGTAAACACACGCGCTCATGCACATACATGCGAAAAACTGCACTTCTTTCGTAAATAACCCACAGGTTATTTTGCAGTGTCTGTGCCAACAAAATGCCGTCCTGTGTAATTAAATCGTGCAAAAACAGTACAAAAGCCATCAAAAAGGCTGAGGGAATTACGTTTCACAAGTAAGTACACACCAAACTATTTAATCTTTTTTGTTATTCACAATTTGGTTATCATCTGACATAATGACATAAATAACAATGTCAATGACACATCGGGGCGGTGTTGTCAGTAATTCTTATTTCTGTTACCCAAAATTGTGGCTAAATAAATTGCAGGCTAATATGTAATTAATAATAAATGGGAAAAATAACACAATCATTGCTTATTTTTACCCGACTGCGCCAGAAGGAGGATTATGTTTTTCGAGAGTATGTATGTATGTATAATTGTTTGACACGCTCTGCAGCCTGAATGGCTCGATGGATTTTAGTTTGCGAGGTGCCGTTAGATTCGTAATTACTGTGAAAGTGATATCGTAATTAAATAAAACTAAAAAAGTAAAAAATAAAAAACGGTAATTTAAAAAACTAAAAAACCCGACTGCTTTTCTGAGTATTTTATTCATGAAAAAGCCCTATAACAAGAAAGTCATACTCAATTGCACTTAACTATATAAAATTTTTAATACAAGATAAATTGTAGGACCCATTCTAGTAAGTCAGCCATTTAGTCATAGGTATGTGCTTTCAATTCACTAAGCCTCCATTTCTAGAATGGGTTTTCTTGTTTTTGTCTTTTTTTTTAATCGTTTTTTTTTTACGTTACATAAAGTGAATATAAATATTAATTTTAAACTTGTTTGACATATTAAACATTTTTCAGTAGGTACTTACAGGCCTTAAATGCCAACCTTCTATTTTACTACGTATGAAATATTATTGTTTTAGATTTCCAACGAAAATTATCTTAAGAGATAAATGGGTTACTGCTGTAAGACTGAGTCGAAATGAACCACAATGGCAGCCATCCTCAACTAGTGTACTATGTTCAGTCCATTTCGATAAGAGAGACATGTACGATACAACACATGGAATACGCCGAATCCACACAACAGGATATCCAAAAAAGGTATACACTGGTCTCGGTGAAGGAAAACATCGTGAGGAGACGAGTCTTAGAATCCGCCAATCCGCTAACCCGCACTGGGCCCGCGTGGTGGATTACGGCCCATTCCGTCTCCTATTGAGGAGGCCTGAGTCCCAGCAGTGGGAACATTATAAGGCTGAAGCTATGCTATGCTAATCGACTTCAAATAAAAGGAGGTTCTCTTTTCTTATCGCATAATTATGTCACATGACAACAATATACCGTGTGACATAGACGCTCAAACGAATACCATGGATCCAGTAAATTATTCTGGACCCCCCCAGTGGTGGAATTTCTCGTCGGATTTTCCCTCATTAAAAAAAAGAATGTTTACTTTTTTTAATTAAAAATGTGTAGAATCGTTATCCTAACCAACGCCCATGATATTTTTAGTAAAAAAAATAATTAATCATTGATTCATTTTGGTTTCATTATCTCGATTTAATAATAATATTTCAAAATTGATCGCAATCATTACTATATTAATGTATAATCCCACGCGCTACTTCCGGTTGAACGCAACCTTTAGTATTGCAAAACTATGCTGTTTCCGGGGTAATAAGCGTGTAGTGGGGAGTAGTACGAGCGCATGGTGACTGGTGAATTTAGTTGTCGTCGAACGGTTGAAGTGTATAGACGTATCACGTGTAAAGTGATTTTATTATGAGAACCTAATATGTTGCTGTTATTAATTGTTTAACTTTACTTTTACTAAAGTTAATTTTATCGTTTTTTCATCTAAAATGTTAGAATAACGATTTTATACAGTTTTTTTTTTTATAGTAAAGATTTTTTTTGTTATTAAGTGATATCCGACGAAAAATTTAACCACTAGGGGGTCCAGAATCATGTACTGGATACATGGTATTCATTCGTGCGTCGATTCCAAACTGACACACCCTTTATACCGATTTTCATTGTATACGGTATTTCTTTCGTCAATTCCTAATTGTTTAATATTAAAATACAATTTTGTTTTTATAACAGATGTTGTTTCCGCCTTCCAATGCTGTTATTAGTGATACGAGTATATTAACTCCAAGTATATCACCTCCATTTATTCTTGTGAGTATGTAGTAATAAGGCATGAAATATTTTCGTTACATAAATTAGATGTTTATCCCTAAGGAATATTGTATTTACTGTGGAACTTACCTACCTCGTCGTGAGGTAGTGAGGTCACCGGCAGTACAGTACGCTAGGGTTGCCAACCGTCTGTTTTCCGAGGTCATTAGTACTGGGCGTTTCATTCAGGAACAGTCCTTTAAAACGGTTCTTCTATAAAAAAACGAACCGAACTGTTTTGCGCTTAGCCACAACATTACGTTCTTAAAACATAACCCTCCTTCTGGCGCAGTCGGGTAAAAAAAGAAACACACGTTACAAGAACTGACTGAACGAAACGAAACGAACCATTCACTCGTTTTTTTTTATTGTTACAGGAATACATTCCATATTGCTATGTTCATAAGACCTAAATTTGTATGAATTAAAAAAGAACGGGTTTTTCGTTTTTTCGAATGTGAGAGGAATACATTCCATATTGCTATTAAGATAAGACCCAAATTTGTTTGAATTAAAAAAGAACGGATTTCTTGTTTTTTCGAATGTGCACATTTGTTATTGCGATAAGACCTAAAGGAGACGGGGACTTCTGGGCCAAAAATGTAAGTGATTGAGATATGCTCTTAAAAATTCGTTATATAATTCTATTTCAAAATAGAAAAAATCTAGCCTTAGTTCCTCCGAGGAAAATAAGATACCTAAAAAATAAGTTTTAGTCATGAGTAACCTATTTTAGGTTAGGTATACAATCGATAAATAGTTTATTCCAAGGAACTTGTATACCTAGTTTATTATAAGGTGGTATTTTTTTAATTTCTGTAGACCAGACTTATATTAGTTCTTTCTACTCTATGTATGATTAGTCGTAGACATGGACATTTTTGGCTTTGAGTACATACGGATATTTATCCGATATGAGACTTCAAAATACAATTTCTGTTTTTAGATATTCGGTTTAGTAACGTCTAGCCTAACAATAAAGCATAAAATAAAATATAGCAGTATTCTCGAAAATAGTCTTAAGCACTTAAAAATAAAGATGATATTGTTTGCTTTGTATTTTCAAAAAAAACTGAATTGTGCGATTCGCACTGTCTTTTATATGCCGCTATGTTACGTTTGGTTATAAAGAGAATTTTTTATTCATTGGTCAGTTTGCATTTGGCTATTCACAAAATTCATTTGACCTTTCTTAGCCCCAGCTACATTTAAGTATTCAGTGATTTTTTTTTCCAATTCTGATTAGTTTGGTTGTTTATGTTATTGGTTGTTTTATATAGTTTGGCTAGGCCGGTTTTAAAAATCAGATTTTTTAGACAGAGAAAACGATAAAAATATTTTCGAAATCAGCTTTTAAATTCGTTTTTATATATTGAACGCATACCTAATCACTAGTCTCGTACTCTTCGGTTCTTTGTAGTATGATGACTTGTAGCTGCAACCTCTTCCGTGACGGCAGAGTACGGAAGAGGTTGCTGCTAAAAGGCATAGAGTTATTATGTCGATGAGATATACTGACAGAGACGTCACAAATAAAAAGCTATTTTAAAATTCCTAAATATAATCGTTGTTATTGTACTACGTCTGGAGTATAATATTTTCTATACACCATCTAAGCACTCCAGATTAATTGCTGAAATGCACTTATTCGACGACCCATGTATTTTGAAATGATATTGTCAGTGATCTCTCTTAATGGCGCCACAACCTGTAAGTATAATCACCCCACATTTTTTTATTAATCAGCATCTACTACGATTCACCGTTTTCTTTCTCCGTTATATTAACAAATAAAAATATATTTTTGGGGAACATTGAGATTATTTACATTTGACTAAATTCCAAAACTGACAGAATATTTTTCAGTAGGTCATAATTTGCTGAATAAACCCTATAAACCATTATTCCCATGTTTCAGGTAATCGTTAGTGACTACATTTATCAACCTTAGGATTTTGCTCAAAGGTCGTCTGTTGATGAAACAATACAAATCGACCACAGTTGTATTGATCTCCACTGTGGTCGTTCTAGTGCATCACGAACCATATTCAATAGTGGATTATGCCTCGAAATGGAAGTTGTTTATGAAAAAAAAAATATATGTAAACTGTTTTATTTTATATTAAACATGACCCTTTTCTTTACTATTGCCTTTTAAGTCCCTTCTTTGAGGAATGGCTGGAGAGACGTCACGACGTCCCTACCTTCCACAGGTCCTCCCCGGACATGGTAAATTCGAGAGGTACCTATACCGGATTCAGGTGGAAGAAACGCCCGGGTCATCATTGTGTGGACCACCCGAAAAACAGGACAGAAGGAATAAGCGGTGGTCGCCTACTTCTGCGCAGCAGTAATACTAGCGAAGGAGATTGCAGCACGCGTGAGGAAACGGACACTCTCACACCCCATCCACTGAGACCCTGACCCCGACTACCAGCCAGCAGGATGATGAGTAATGAGTAATTCGCTTTCCGGCCGTCTACTAACCGTCCGGACCGAGTCCGAGTCGTCGACGACACGTAGTATTTCACACGCGCGCCTCAAAGAGAAGTCAGCAAAACCATAGAAGCCCAACGAGGCCGATGTCCGCTGGGTTCGCGGGTAGTTTCTGAAAACTGAGCTTTCGGTTCCAAAAAGTAAGTGTAACTGAAGGACAGAGACGTATTTTAGTAAGTAAAAGTCTGGCGCGCCACTTCACTCTACCCTACCTGTTTTTTTTTGTGGTAGGTAAAATCATTCAAAGACATCTCCTGCCCTTGGGCGGAGCGGGAGATAGTACCAGACTCTTACTGAAGAAAAACCTACCCTGTTCCTTCATTGCCTTGATTCCGAGGCCCTGGTATGCATTTTCATACTTCCCCAAGACCCCAGAGCAGGCTTCGACCCTCCTAGGCCCCTACAGTTTGCTGACAACTCCTTGAGGCGCCGTCAACGACTTAGGCGCGGTTCAGACTGTTACTGGACGGATAGACAGCGAACTAATTATTGCTCGCCGTCCGCAAGCCCGCGCCAACGGTATCAGAAATTGGGATCGAAATACCGTCGGTGGCGGTAGTGTGTGCGCCGTTGCCTGATGCGGTCGGCCTCCTCCTGTACCCTAGATCTGGAGAAGTCATTTGATGATTTCCCACCTCAATAAAAATACAACCTTACTCTAAATATATGAATTGTGGGTTGTTTAATGTTTTAACATTCTGCAATACTCTCTTTAATAAATAAATACTGTCAATCAAAACTTATTATCTTGCATAACCTCACTTTTACTAAATCTATTATAACTCTTCTCTCTGACTCATAAATTCCGCAGAATGTTCAGCAAATGGTTGAAAAGATATAAGCTACTAACTGACATCACTTTCATTTCTTTACTACCAGGGCCCATGATTGTATGAAAGCGTATCTGTCTCCTTTGTGTGAATTGAAAAAAAAACTGGTTTTCGTTTTCGAATTGTGTGAAGTTAAAATCAATCTTATTTTCAGCTTCGTAGATATCAATTGAGATACTCGAATGTTAATAGATCAATAATAACTGTTTTTTTTAGCTTCACGTGACTGACGAAGGTCAAGCGTATTTGTTTTGAAATTTAAAATGAATGGACATCAGAAACATGCGCGCGTATAAGTATAACCAAAATGGCCGTTTTTGCTATGGTTACGCACAGATTTCCCCCACTTCGAATGTGACTCGAAAATCTGTTACTGCGCAATCAAGGTCTTTCGCTATTATGGTTCAACTTATATGCTGCGTATCATAACCGTTTATTAGAACGGTTTTAAGTAAAACCCGAAACGACCCAACTACAGGACATGTCTTAGTTTTTGTTGTGTCCTGGGATGTCCTGGATAGTTTTTAAGCAGTGTCCTGAGTTTTTAAAGCACCTTGATAAGGTCAAGTATTTTTAAAGTCTTAAAGCTACTCTATTACAATTCTTAAGTTTAAGTGGACTCACGGCTCGGGAGTCTTCGAGGTACTGTTTAAAAACAAAGGCGCGACGTGCTAAATTTTAAATTACTTTTCACTAAAAATATGATAATTATTATTACTTGAATTATATACTAAGTTAACTATTGCAACTTTAACTATTATTGTGGCCTGTTTTTATATTGACTTGTCCTGGTTTTTAACAACTTTAAATGTTAGTTTTTTGAACTTGGGGTTGGCAACCCCACAGTACGCAGCAAAGTACCAATCGCGTGGCTTATCGATAGTAACTGCATAGTATTGCCAAGTACATCTTCTGCGGCCGTTTCCGTAAGTACTAGACAGTGTAGTGTAGACTTAATTTTTAAAACATAACCGCCTTATTCCAAAACGCGATCTAAAAAAGTTCCGGGACTATTACTAGGTTTAATACCAGTTCAAATTTATTATAAATATTTATTATGTTTAATAATTAGCATGGTTAGCTGGTTCGAGACGGCGCGGGAGAAGAAGGTTTGGAAGGACTTGGGGGAGGCCTTTGCCCAGCAGTGGGACAGTAAGGGCTAAAAAAATAAAAATAATTATAATTAGCATATTTTATTTTATAATTTATGTAATAACTTGTTCGTCTCTGTGTTCCGTGACTTACGTGATTGTGTTCGTGGCATCACCAGGCGCTGCAATATTTTGCTTCTTTTTTGTAAAAATATCGCAACATTTATGCTGAGATAAGAGCCTTTTTGGCCTCGCACAGGTCGTTTTAATCTTTTAATATTGTTTTCTTTTATTTTTGTGTGAGTTTCAAATAAATGTTTTTTCTTTCTTTCTTTTAATAAAACGCGATCTAAATGTGTACTTATAGTGTTCAAATTGCTTCAAAATAATAACCCATTTTTGCCTCTCCTTTCATAAGATTAATTAAAAAATCCTAATAATCAAGAAACATTAAAAGTACTTATATTCGAATGTTTTTTTACAGCCTACTGCGTCAGCTGCTAGCTCCTCCGCTTCAACAGACTTGTCGGTATGGCTAGCTTTAATTTTTCAACATTATTTGCGAATTTGATCTCGATGATAAATAAATAGTTGAAAGCGACACTGCGTAGGTCTTAATCCGGTTTCCGCGACGGGGACCGTCGCACACGACTCACGTGCTTCGTCATGCAACGGGGGCCCGTTGTGGGCATACGCTTAGGGCTTGTTTACGGAGACGCGGCGCGTTGCGCGGTGCGTTGGGCGTTCGTCGTACATTGCAGCAGCGAGCCGCGTCATCGCTCGCGCAAGAAACACAAACATATTGCAATGTACGAGGACCGCCCAACGCGCCGCGTCTCCGTAATCGAGCACTTAGGGTGTTTTTAATATTGTGCGGATTTCATCACGCACGCAGATTTGCTCTATTTGAAATTTTACTTAAGTAATTTTAAAGTTTCATATCCGTATCCAAATCCTTCTTCATATTCATAACATAACTGCAAAAGATATACAACATGTAACATTAAACACACATTTTAAAAATAATATTTTCAGAAACATCTACTGAACCAATTGCAGTTACTTTTGAAATAGGTATTTTTATCCTAAAATAATTAAGAACTATTTTTGAATAAATAAAAATCTAAGCAGTTCCTCTACTTAAAACACAATATGCGTATTTGAAAAAAAAAATACAGTACAACCTCTTTATAGGCCTTAGGGCCGAAACACATAACTGCGTTGCGGCGCCGGGCCGCTAAAATCGGCAGTGCCGTTCGCCGCTCTTTTTCGCGTCGCCACAACGCAACTTTCAGGGAAAACCAGTTTCTCGAGATTTTTGAGTGTGGATAGACGTTTCTTTGCCATGGATCGTAAAAAAATTATACGTATTTGTTATTAAGAAGACATTACTCTATTTTAACCTTTTGAATACAGTAATTCAAAGATTCAAAGATTCAAAAGCATTTATTTCAAATAAACCATTTACAGGCACTTTTGAAAGGTCAAGGTGTCAGTCTGTCAGACAAAAAATGATGCTAATTGCACATTCCAAAGCGTAGATCTCTATGGAGAAGAATGTACAAGAAACTCCATGGACACTCTTTTCAATCATTTTATGTTTAACAAATATCTCTGTTACATGTTTCTTGTCGCTGCTATTATGTGAGAAACAATAGAGACACAATAGAAAGACAATAGGTGGCGGACACCGGTGTCCTCTTGGGGCTTCACAGTTTAAATAAACAACAAAGAAGATACTGGTTATATAAAAACTATGGTATTCGCACGACACACAACGCAAACTTCTGCGTTGCAGCGGGCGGCACTGCCGATTTTAGCGCGACTATTTGTAGCCCTTAGTTGGAGGGTAATGTTAACACAATTCATTGTTTCAGGTGTGCCGAGTGTGTCTAGCTTTGGATGGGAGAATGTTCGATATGAACGACTTCAAACTGACTGATATGTTCCAGAATATCACGGGAATATCGGTGAGTCTTAAGATGTAGAAACTACTGTTTAATCGTTTGACCGCTACGGTCTCGCGCCACTATTCGTGCGGAAGAAACGCTCGTGTGTTAACATTGTGAGGACCATTCGGAGGACACGATAGAGTTGTGTCCCACTTGGGCAAAGCACCGTCCTATCCTCGTCGGAGCCATAGACGGCAATGACCACTTGCGCCGGGTGCAGCACAGGCCATGGTCTGCAGCGAGGAAGAATGGCAGGCGGTCGTCTGCTTAAAATTCTAAAGGAGACAGCTGCACGCGTGAGGAAACGGGCATCCTCACGCACCAGTGTAGTTATTTATTCACTGTAAAAGGCTTGGGGTAGAATGCATAATTCCCATGCGCTTCGCGTTCAAAGGCTTAAAAATGCTCACTTGAAGGTATTTTAGATTCAAGATCATATTATCTTCATTCGTCAGGTATGCGACGAAAAGGAGAACATACTCCGTCGCGTTTGTTGGGAGTGTGCTGCGCGGCTCACAGCGGCTGCAGCGTTTAGGAACAAAGCGCTGCTCAGCGACGCATTGCTGAAAGATAAAGTACTAAACAAAAGCGACATCGCTAAATTGAAACATATTTATCAAAACGCTCTCAAATCACCTCTTACTATTCAAACTGTCTTCACTTCATTTGATATTGGATGCGAAGATACCAGCCCCGATTACAAAGAAATAGAATCCCTCACTGATGAAAAAGAGATTAAGGAAGAAGAACCGTTAGTAATTTTACCTATGAAAACTAACGTTGGATCTGATCCTCTAGCAGAAAATGATTCCAATATTCAAATCGATTTTATAAAAAATGAAATCATTTCAGCACTCACAGACACAACAGAAAACAGTGAAATATATTATAACAATAATGATAAGGTTTTAAATGAAGATGCCGTAATGACTAACGCATCAAAAAATGATATTAGCTATATAGATTTAGCAATAGGTGATGAAGAGAATAAACCAAAGCTAGAGGTGATCAGTAATACTGTGAATGAGTTTTTAAGTGACGAAGACACAGAGACTCTAGCAGAAGTAGCAGCTGCCAATAAAGCTAAGAAAATGATGATCGGGAAGGTTGGAGCTTCGTGTGAACAAGGAAACGGGTAAGGAAAAGTTCTTAACTCGCATCAATACGATCCATTAAAATTACGGCAGGGGTTTGAAGTTTGAACGTTTGATTTACATGTTAGGTGTTATGTATTTTGACATAAAAGCCGGGCTTGTTTCCTGCTCGCACGTCCCTGATGTCGACCATAGTCAATTCCGAGGAGGAGTGGCAGGTCGCCTCCTTCTGCGAAGCAGTAATGCTAGCAAAGGAGGAGGCCGACCGCATCAGGCAACGGCGCACACGCCGCCGCCGAAATTCCGACCACCATAGGCGCGGGCTTGCGGACGGCGGGCAATGGGTAGCGCGCTGTCCGTTTGGCCGGTAACAGACCAGATCGAGCCCAAGTCGTTTACTGCGCGTACTGTTCCCATGCGCCTCAAGGAGTTGTCAGCAAACTGTAGAGGCTCAGTAGGGTCGAGGAATAGTCTAGGGCTCTGGAGAGGTATGAAAATGCATACCAGGGCCCTGGATCCAAGGCAGGGAAGGAACAGGGTAGGTTTTTAGTCAGTAAGAGTCTGACACTATCTCCCGCTCTGCCCAAGGGCAGGATCTGTCATTGGATGATTTTACCTCTTCTTCTTCCTTCTCTGGTCCCATTATTTGGGGTCGGGTCTCCTCACTTTCCTGCGCCAAGTGACTCTATCTTGGCAACTGACTCATCAATTTTGGCAACTGGGCTTTCTTGAGGTCCCTCTCTATATTTGACCACCAGTTCAATGGCGGGCGGCCTCTACCTCTTTTTTGTTCTGGTAGGCGTAAGGCGATTTGAACTATGTGGTCCTCACTGCGTCTTTGGACGTGTCCATACCAACGAAGGCGATTTACGGTCATCTTTTCGGAGATTGGTGCGACTTTGAAACTTCCTCGAATGTGTTCATTTCGCACTCTGTCAAGCCTAGTCACACCTGCCCATTGGATGATTTTACCTACCATAAAAAAAAAACCATAGTCAATTCAGTAACCCGCCTTTACTATAGTGCTTAACCATAAATATATCGAGCTTTGCGACTGTAATCATTCAATCTGAAGGTCTTCAGCAAGTAGTAAAACGTAACTAATGATAATAATGCATTTTAATTTGTGTTTTTCAGGCCCAACGACGGGGAGAAACAGAAATTTATTGTGTTACAAGAAAATGGTCTGTCGGTGGCAGAAATATCTGAGGAAACGGTAAAATCGGTAAGTGTTACGTCGTTAAGTTTTTATATATGGACTAGTGTTCCACCCCGGCTTCGCTTGGGTGCAGATTATATCCAAAACTTCCTCGTTTCTTGCTTTTTCAGTTAGTGGAAAAATCGTTTTAAAATCCGTTGCGTGTTTTAGGAGGTTTTCGCAGATAACTCACTTCACTATTTGTTTTTATAACAATAATACTTTAATTACAAGGTAATTTACAAAAAAAGTGGACCATATTACTGTCTTTTTAAATAAAATCAAAACATTTTTATCTATATATCGACGCCTCCGGACAATAAGTCGGTAATACAAATACAAAATTTTTGGTGACCATGTATTTGTCTATACAACCAGGTAACATAATAAGCTTATAACTTTGTGATTTTTCATGATACAGTTATGAAATTTTGTACATAGATTCTTTACATAAAAATACTAGAACCGTGTTTCGGGTTTCACACATACTCACGCATTTGGATAAATATTTATTAATTTAATCATATTTTTTCAGTCAACCATCCAAAATATAAAGACAGCAAAACGATTGAATAACCAGTTAACCCCCACATTATCATTAAAACACATGAAACCCGTTACAATTCAGGACTTATCTCCATCGACTTGCAATGTTGCCATCAAAGACGACGAAATATTCGCCAAAAATGACATCACGGATAAGAACCATGACGGATTTAACGACGCCGGATTTGAAGACGGCTTAAATGTAGATACGGATGCCTTAAGCAACAGAGATGGATCGTCAGAAGAAGAAAACGCGTTGTCTGATAAAGAAATAAAAGATTCATCTAACGATAATCATCCTGCAGAAAAATACAAGGCGAAAACTACTCGAAAAACGAAAGAGAAAGCAGTCAAAACCGCTAAAGAAGTGCAAAAGACAAAAGATCCGACGAAACGGAAGACCGATCGGCGGAAAAAACCGATTGCAAACGATGATTGGAAAGAAACTCTTTTTACGATTACACTATTGACGTTTGAAGAACAGATAGCTGAATTCGTGAAAAGGCAGGAGAGTGCAAGTTATAAGAATTCTTTTTTGAAATGCACCGCGTGTTTTAGTGGGTATGCGGAGGAACATGCTTATAAAAGCCATATGTCGAGGCATACTGACGTGAGTAATGTACTTGTAAGTTATTTTTTAGGGCTCCGTACTTCAAAAGGAAATTCATAGAGTACAATTACCGTTGACTCGGAATTCTGAAATTTAGCATAAGGCAAGGTCTTATAGCACAGATATAGGAATATAAAACAGTAAAGGAGATAAAAATAATTAAAACATTGAACGGCAATCTGACTTCTAAAGGCTGAAAAAAACGGTAATTTAAAAAACTAAAAAACCCGATTGCTTTTCTGAGCATTCATGAAAAAGCCCTAAAACAAGAAAATCTGGCAGTCGGGACCCATTCTAGAATTGAGAGCACATACCTATATTACATTGCAGATTACTCCAAACTATTGACTAGACGGCTGACTTTCTAGAATGGGTCCCGACTGCCAGATTTTCTTGTTTTAGGGCTTTTTCATGAATGCTCAGAAAAGCAGTCGGGTTTTTTAGTTTTTTAAATTACCGTTTTTTATTTTTTTTAGTTTTATTTTATTACGATATCACTTTCAAAGTAATTATGAATCTAAAGACACCTCTCAAACTAAAATCCATCGAGCCGTTCAGGTCGCAGAGCGTGCCAAACATTTGAATTTGGCGCTACAAATCCGCCATTTTGTTTTTTTTTTATTTTGATATACCCAGTGTCACTCTCACAGTAAATACGAATCTAACGACACCTCTCAAGCTAAAATCCATCGAGCCGTTCAGGCTGCAGAGCGTGCCAAACAATTATACATACATACATACTCTCGAAAAACATAACCCTCCTTCTGGCGCAGTCGGGTAAAAAAGCGTAATTATCTTGATTGTTTCGAGCGTTAAATAACATTTTACGGTCCTCCGGTTTTTTAAATGAAGTGGAAACCATATAAGCATGTATTACTATACATTATTTTCTAAGGTTAACAACATTATAGTAATTGACGTGGCAGTATAACTGTGTGTGTATCTCTATGACGCTCAATAACGCATAGTGTATTTGTGTGAGTTTGTTACAACGTCAAACGTCAAGTTGACAAATTGTCAATCTGACATTACACACTTGACCTTCTTTCGACACGTTTTGATATTGCATTATTATGATAATACATTATGTTTTCTCTATATTTCATAAAACGGCAGTTGAAACCATAATAAAAACAAGATACATTTTAAATAATTATCTTAGAAAATTATATTGCGTAGAAACGAATAAACAAAAAATGTGCGTTTTGTTTATAAGGTGCTCCCTCACCGGGAGCATTCACTTGTATTGTAACATTATAGATTCGACTTTGAGCATTACATTACAATAATACCTCCCTGACTAACGAGCATTCACGTGTATTGTAACATTATAGATTCGACCTTGAGCATTACATTACAATAATACCTCCCTGACTAACGAGCATTTGCGTGTAATGTAACATTATAGATTCGACTTTGAGCATTACATTACAATAATACCTCCCTGACTAACGAGCATTCACGTGTATTGTAACATTATAGATTCGACTTTGAGCATTACATTACAATAATACCTCCCTGACTAACGAGCATTTGCGTGTAATGTAACATTATAGATTCGACTTTGAGCATTACATTACAATAATACCTCCCTAACGAGTAACGAGCATTCACGTGTATTGTAACATTATAGATTCGACTTTGAGCATTACATTACAATAATACCTCCCTGACTAACGAGCATTTGCGTGTAATGTAACATTATAGATTCGACTTTGAGCATTACATTACAATAATACCTCCCTAACGACTAACGAGCATTCACGTGTATTGTAACATTATAGATTCGACTTTGAGCATTACATTACAATAATACCTCCCTGACTAACGAGCATTTGCGTGTAATGTAACATATAGATTCGACTTTGAGCATTACATTACAATAATACCTCCCTGACTAACGAGCATCGGCGTGTAATGTAACATATAGATTCGACTTTGAGCATTTCATATAATTTATTGATGCATTGATGTTACAAGTTGTATCAAGATATTACACATTGTATCATTACAAGGTGCGCATTGTAATGCTCGATTCTTCTCCTTCACTGATGTATGCCCGTTTTGTATCATTACAAGGTGCGCATTGTAATGCTCGGTTCGCCTCCTTCACTGATGTAATGCTCAAATCTGTAACGTTACATTACACGCGAATTCTCCCGGTGAGGGAGCACCTTTACTGAATCATTTTAAAAAACGGAGGTCTGAAAAATTGTTATTTAATCATGATCGGGTTGCGTAATAAATAAGCTTTCTTATAAAGTTTATCACATTGATGTTCAATATATAATAATAATAAATAATAGCCCATTTTTGACCTCTCCTTTGCTGATATGTCACAAAAAAAAATTTTTTTGCCGATTCGAAAAAATCTTCGAAACTCCATTCAGGAATTGAGTGAGTCCGACTCGCCCATGCCCGGTTTTTTTTTTTGTTTAGAATAGATTAGTTAACAAATATTTTTTTCCTAAATTTCTTATCTAAATTTTATTTTAGCTATTCGGGGAACTTGAATGCAAGATCTGCAAGAAGCATTTCAAAAATTGGCATAAACTCAATGACCACATAACAACTGTACATGCTCGGAGATACAGCTGCAAACAGTGCACCTTCGTCACTATGCATCGACAGACAGCGAAGCTACACGGAAGCTGGCACAAGGGGACCAAGTACAGATGTCCGCATTGTCCGGAGGAGTTCGTGTGAGTATACATTTCGTTCATTTGTGAGTGAGTGTGATTCCGTAATACTTGAGTGGCCCCATGTCATTTGATGATAATGCTACTTATCATTAAATGACATGAGGATTCAACTATTACGTAATCACTACTTCTTTTTTATTGATAAAAAACTAGTGTTTGACTGCAATTCTACCTGGATGGTAAGTAGTGGTACAGTTATTACATTCTTTGTTTTGCTTATTTTTGATTAACATTGAAACCCCATACCATAGGGGATATGGTAATTAAGTCAATAGATTTTTTTTTATCGTTCAGCTTTTCAAGAAGCAACAAATACTCACAAACTTTTGCCTTGATGTGATAACATCAGTATCATCTTTTTTTTATGGTGGGTAAAATCATCCAATAACAAATCCCGCCCTTGGGTGGGGTGGGAAATAGTGTCAGACTCTTACTGACTAAAAACCTACCCTGTTCATTCAGGATCAGGTCCGCTCCACACTGGACACCCAACTAAACGTCGCGCTTCATGACGCTAAGAACCGTCACAGGTGGCGAGAAACCATCAATAAGAAGTTAATCCAGCGGGAGCTTCACGACCCTCAATAATGAGGAATACGAATCGAGGAGGAGGAGGATTCCATCCATTGCCTTTGTCCCAGGGCCCCGGATGACATTTTCACATAACCTTCGGCCCCAGTAGGCTTCGGCCCTGCTGGGTTTTACAGTTTGCTGACAGCTCCTTAAGGCGCGCGGGAACAGTGCGCGCCATCATTATCGTCACGATGATTTTGTTGATTTTCAGTAAATTCACAACATACATGGGCCACGTCCGCGTCAAGCACCCGTCAGACTTCGTTTGCGATCTTTGCGGCTATTCCTTCATCAGCGCCAAAGGCATCGCGGTACATAAAAAGCTGAAACATCGACTAGAGAACGTGCAGGTATGTGCGGTTGTAACCGTCTTGATACTCGTAAATCTAATCTATATATACGGCTAAATTTTGATCGTTTTAATGCAATGGCGTCAAAATGCGAGTGCAATGACCTGTATGTAGTTAGTACGCGACGACAGACAACTACCTACAGGTCATTGACTCGTTTACTTAAAGAAATTAATTTCGTACATGCGTATATTAATTCGAGTTTTAGACAAAATAGTACCTTATTTTTTTATGTTATCTTTACAAATCGATAGTGTTTCATGAACCGGATCGATCCTCCACGGGATAAAAACGATCAAAATTTAGCAAAATTCTCTGTGTGTTTGTGACAAATCTCCTCCGAAACGGCTTGACCGATTTCTTATGAAAGGCGAACGACAAATTTGGACTAACAAAAAAAAGTGTTGTTACCAAAACGAAGCTGTCATCAAAATATAGTGTTAGGGGCCATTCAAGTATTACGTAAGCACTACGGGGGGTGGAGATCTGTGCTGTGCTTATTTTTGATGTTATGGGAGATGGGGATCTCGATGGTGTTTACGTCAGTCGCCATAATTTTTTTAGTGTTTTAAGAGAATGAGGTCGATGTTTCAAAATCACAAGAAAATGAGCCGACGCAAATCATTAAGCAGCATATGAGCATACATCTAATGTCATTGAACACATGTTGAACACCTAGTCATGGATTCGTATCTCAAAATTTTTAATTAACTTACTATATTTTTTAATTTTATCTTTACAAATCGATAGTGTTTCATGTATCGGATTAACCTGCACGGGATTAAAACGATCAAAATTTTGCCCTGTGTATAGGGTGACTGTTAATTAGTGAACGATACTTAAACACGTGATTGTAGTCATGATAACAAACAACTTTTACTATGGGACCACACCTAAAATCGCGAAAAAAATCAGCCAAGTTCAGTACATTTTAATAATAATAATAATAATAATAATATTTATTTATTTCAGGCTTAGAATACCCATAGTTACATAGTTACAATTAGTTAGGCGAACACAAATGTACTGACCAGCAGGTTTTTTTTCGCATTTTCAGGTTTGGTCCCATAGTAAAAGTTGTTCGTTATCATGACTACAATCACGTGTTTAAGTATCGTTCACTAATTAACAGTCACCTTTTATGTCTCTACGAACAGTCACCAGATTTAAAAAAAGTGGTGTTATATTTGTTGTTTCAGATACCGGAAGACGGTCCATTGTGCGAGCTATGTAACGTGCGGTTCATCTCGTCAGAGGCGCACAAACGACATCTCAGGGTTTCAGCTAAACATAACACAGGTAAACCAATTTATTTTTTCTTCTTTTGAATTGTGGGGTTAATAGTCTTTTTTAATGTTCTCCCGTTCCGCACAAATTCACACGAATATTAAAAAGGTGAAACTTTCTATGCCCGGGCCTTGGTTCAGGCCATGGTCCGGAGTGAGGAGGGATGGCAGGCGGTCGTCTCCTTCTGCGAATCTGTAATGCTAGCAAAGGAGGAGGCCAAGGTGCGCTCGCCCCAGCTGCCGCCGGGATTCCGATCCCGATTTCCGGCCACCGTAGGCGCGGGCTTGCGGACGGCGTGCAATGGGTAGCACGCTGTCCGATCGTCCGGTAACCGACCGGACCGAGCCCAAGTCGTCGACCGCGCGTACTGTTCCCGCGCGCCTCATGGAGCTTTCAGCAAACCGTAGAGGCCCAGCCTGCTAGCTGAAGGCAGGCAGGGTCGAAGCCTGCTGGGGTCATGGGTCAGCTTCCGATAGGAATACCCGGCCCCGGCACGATAGGCAACGAAGGAACGGGGTAGGTTTTTAGTCAGTAAGAGTCTGACACTATCTCCCGCTCCGCCCAAGGGCGGGATTTGTTATTGGATGGTTTTACCTACCATAAAAGAAAAACTTTGTATGTGGCTTAATAGATTTGGATATAATATCGTTCACGGCTAGATCATGTCCTGCACTGGCATATAGAATCCTTTTTATCACGGAAGTATGTCGCCTTGGTATAATTTTATAGCATAAATAAGTACCAACTAAAAATATGACGACGCTTTCGTATTTAAAGATAAAAGATGGCGCTAGTGGTTTTGAGTGACATGTGTCACGACACTGACGCAACACTGAGTGCTAATGCGATGTAAAGCGTCTATTACGCCAATCTATATTCCGCACAAGTTACACAGACTGTCGTAAAGTTCACTTCTGAGTAAAGCAGTCTGACCCTTATTACACTACGCAACGTCGACAAAAACGATCTGAATATCGAGTGGTGTAAAGTACAGTACGGCCGACGGATCTTGGCGCGTCTGAAGTTAGGCTCTGCGAAATTTAGCTTTCAAAATAAGCGCGCCAAATAAATTATTTATAAAAATAAATGCCAATAACAGTTGCTAACACCAATAACAACTGCTATTGGCATTTATATTTTCAAACCATTTATTTTTTTACGAGTGCACTAGCGTCAAAGTTCGCAAAGCCTAATTTCAGACGCGCTAAGATCCGTCGGTCGTACTGTAAGTCGACGTAGTCCTTACGTCTTACGCCGCCGGCGCAGTATTGTGAGAGTGTCTTAATTGTGTTGCCTAATTTTGTGGTAATAATTCTTTTTTTTTTTCTTTTTTTTAAGTTGTTTGTAAGGTGATTTATTTATGGTGATTATTTTATGAGAACTAAAAGTAATCTGATTGTTTTGAATTGTAACGAGTGACCCTTCGCCCGATAAATTAGATCTTATTATGAATCGCATTTCGAGGTTACAGATCCGGTTAACGTTGCTGATATGGCTCAAGAGCCTTCAAATATAGCAGCTTCAAAGCTCGTTTGAAAAAATAGCTTATGGAGCAAGCTTTTTATTCTTTTGACGAATTTAAGATTTAATTTAATTTGACTTTGAATATTAATTTGGACTTATTATATTGTGAGTTATCTTGTGATTAATTTTAATTTATGATCTGGCTTTTATGTATTTGTTTCTTTTTTTGTATTTTTTTTTATTAATTGACATTGCAATGTAACTTATTTGTAATCATTTGTTGACATTAATGTAAAATTCTGTATATGACGTGTAAGAATCCCTTACCAATAAAGTACTAGACTATGACTATAAAAAAAAAGAATATTTTCAATACCTCCAGGTAAAAGAGAATTGAACAAGCTGAAGAAGAGTAAAAAATCTAAAAAGATGAAGGAGTCCGATAGAGACAAGGACACAGATATTGACGAAAGGAGACGGATATTCCTCAGTCAGATGAGGAAGGCAGAGGAACCGATACCTTGTGAACAGGTAAGGAGTGGTTATTTATACATCAATAGAAGTAAATAAGCCAGCATATAAAAATATGCAGAGCAGTGGTGGTCGAGTGGTAACGGCCCCGACTTACGAGTTGTAGGTCGCGGGTTCAAACCCAGCCGGGCGCATTACTTTGTGTAATTTAATTTATCACCACTGCTCTCAAAACGGTGAAGGAAAACATCGTGAGGAAACCGGCATGTCCTAGAGCCAAAAAATCGACGACAACATCCACCAATCCGCACTGGGCCCGCGTGGTAGATCACGGCCCGTTCCCTCTCCTAGAGAGGAGGCCTGAGTCTCAGCAGTGGGAAAATTAAAAGGCTGATGATGATGATGATAAAAATATGAAAATACATGACACAACAAACGAATTAATTAAAATTAAAACCCAAACTTTAAACTTCGTCTACCGCGCGTACATCTAGTCCGTCAAAGTCTAAGTTTCCATTCTACCCCCTAGCTAAGCTAGGATCGTTTCGTTAAGCGTGAACGCTTGGAGTTGGCCACGCCTCCAATTCCTTTGTTCCTCTAACTAGGTGAGCAAGCGTTAAAATGACGTGAGAACAAAGAAATTGGAAGCGTGGCCAACTCCAAGCGTTCACGCTTAACGAATAAATTCAATATCATAATATTGCTTTTTTTGTTTTCTAAATCGTCGCCTCCATGCAATAAGTCGGTAATAGCAAAAATTATTTTTTTGATTACCGACTTATTGTCTGAGTAATTAAGTCGATAATCGAAAAACTAATTTACTTATTGCTTGAAGGCGACGAAATTTATACAATCATATTTTTAGTAAATGCGAAACCCTAAAAACGTGAATTTTTAAGTGAAGAATTAATTTACAAAATTTCATAACTGTATCATGAAAAATCACAAAATTATAAGCTTATTGTTTTACCTAGTTTTTTATACAAACACATGGTCACCGGGCCGTCTGGGTGACTGTGGGGTTGTATTGCTCCAGCACTCAACTCTGCGCTGGCTCCTAATGCCCGCAATGGCCTGCCGTGACCTGTGTTTTACTTAGTATCGGTGGTGTCCGACTTGTGACCTTCTTTAAGTATTTTTGGGAAAATATAACATGTTGCAAAAATGATTGAAATCGATTCAGTTACTGATTCTGAACAAACTATATTCAGGTTTCGCATATGCTAAAAAAAATGTTGTATACGACACCTATAGCCGCAAGTCTGTTTATACACCGTTAAATTTTGGTCGTTTTAATCCCGCGGAGGGTCGATTAGGTACATGAAACTCTATCGATTTGTAAAGAGAAAATTTATAAAGTGTTTTTTTTTTTAAACTTAATGTACGCCTGTACGAAATTAATTTCTTTAAGTTATCGAGTCAATGACCTTGTAGGTAGTTGTCGGTCGTTGCGTACTAACTACATTTCGTTGGCCTCGCTCAGCTGACGTTTACTTGAAGAAATTAATTTGATACATGCGTAAATGTTGAAAAAAAGTACTTTATTTTTTAATTTTCTCCTTACAAATCGATAGTGTTTAATTCACCGAATCGACCCTCCACGGGATTAAAACAAATAAAATTTAACGGTGTAAGATATTTTGAGTTTACAATGTAAACTCGCTCTCGTATGTTGCAGTGTGGTATTCAACTACAAGGTGCCCGGGCGTACCACTTTCACTTCAAAACCAAACACCCCGACAAGAACAGAACGAACTACCCGGCCATGAAGAACCCCTGCATGTGTGAAGTGTGCGGGAAAATGTTTCAGGTCAGTTCAGTTCCCCAGGGGGCTTACTCTCGAGTTTAATTCCAATCGTTCTACAATGGAATTGTGACGTTAGGTACTCTTGAATTCGATGCTGGCGCCAAATTGGTTTAAAATTGCGTGACCACACGCCAAGTCCAATGCCCATTTTACTTAGTTTCCTAAAAAGGTCACGCAATTTGGCGCTAGCATCGAATACCTAACGTCACAATTTCAATGTCGATCGATTGGAATTAAACTCGAGAGTAAGCCCCCTGTTGTTTGCCAGCTTAAGCTTAATTTAGACGGTACGAGTTTCTCGAACGTTTTGTTCGAGAAAATTTACGCATGTACGAAATTCATTTCTTAAAGTAAACGTCAACTGAGCGAGGCCAATGAACTGTAGGTAGATAGTACGCAACGGCCGACAACTACCTACGAGGACATTGACTCGTTTACTGAAAGAAATCGAGTTTTAGAAAAAAAGTACTTTATTTTTTAATTTTATCTTTACAAATCGATAGTGTTTCATGTACCGAACCGACCCTCCACGGGATTAAAACGACCAAAATTTAACGGTGTATATTTAATGTCTCTGCTTTTACTGTATTTATTCTGTTCTTTTCAGAGCTACGCTCTCTTGAAATATCATACTGGGGTGCACACGGGCGAAAAAACCTTCAAGTGCGATTCGTGCGGCAAGTCGTACAGATCGAGGCAAAATCTGAACGCGCACCGGCGCGTGCACAGCCAGGAGCGCCGCACCTACGCGTGCAAGCTCTGCGGGAAAACATTCTCTACATCCGGCAACTGCTCTAGGCATATGTTTGTAAGTATAAAGGGTGACTGGTAATTAGTGAACGATACTTAAACACGTGATTGTAGTCATGATAACAAACAACTTTTACTATGGGACCAAACCTGACATCTCGAAAAAAATCAGCCAAGTTCAGTGGTGCTATTCTCTAAGAAAACGCAGCGCTGCCTCAACGACGAACATCTAAAAAGGATACATTGGATTATCAACCTAATATACCTGATCATTGGATTGTTAATTCAATGTATCTTAAGTGGATGTTTGTCGTTGCGGCAGCGCTGCGTTTTCTTAGAGAATAGCGCCACTGTACATTTTGTCTAGTTAGGTGAACATAAATATACTGACCAGCCAGGTTATATCCCTTCATCCTGTATGTCTAAATAGATATATACTTAGACATACAGTACCTCTACCATGAGTTTTAAGCAATAGTATTCGTCGCTACTCGATATCGACGCCGTAAATATTTTGTATGGCAAATTTTGCAGCGCCTCTAGCGGTCACTTGCATAACCAAAATTTGCCATACAAAATATTTACGGCGTCGATATCGAGTAGCGACGAATACTATTGCTTAAAACTCATGGTAGAGGTACTGGTTGAAGCAAAGGCTGGTAGTGCCACAGGTAGTGGACAGGTTCACTCAAATCTGTGTGATTCTTTCCTTAAAAAAAAAAACCATTTCAGACGCTAATCTGTATAGTTCTCATATGATTTGACTTTTATACACGGCTAAGTTTTGATCGTTTTAATCCCGTGGAGGGTCGATACATGGAACACTATCGAGAACTTAAAAAGCACTTCCTTTCATTTTTGACATAATATTAGAGTATTTAGTATGTATTAATATGTATAGTATGTATAGTATGTATTAGTATGTATAATATAATTATACCTATATTTAGACTTAGTTATGTAGAATGATATTGTGCACTGGATCCTACCCTCGAATATGTTTTCTCTCTATAACTCAAAGGTTTGCTGGGAGAAAACTCATTGCTGAGTTAAGCTCGCATTCGTACATGAACTGTCTGTATCTCTATATGCTATGTTACATTTTTGTGTACAATAAAGAATTAAGAATTAAGAACTATCGACTACGAAATTAATTTGTTCAGGTGAGTGAGTTCAATAACCTTTAGATAGTTCTCGGTCGTTGCATATTAATTACCTACAGGTTATTGGCTCGCTCTGCTGATGTTTACTTAAACAAATTAATTTCGTACTAAAAAAAAGTAATTAATTTTTTAATTTTATCTTTACACGTCGATAGTGTTTCATGTACCGGATCGATCCTCCACGGGATTAAAACGATCAAAACTTAGCCGTGTATTAAAGCGAAAAATCTTAGAAACTAAAACACCTACAAACTTAAAATTTGGCAGGTAGGTTCCTTATAGGGTTTAGACATCCGCTAAGAACGGATTTTACGAAACTGGAAAAATGGGAAAGGGTTAAAACGGGGGTTGGAAGTTAGTATGTTTTTTTTTTTATTATTGATAGGTATAATATAAAATCATGTTTACATTCTTTTGATGTCTTTCATTCAGACTCACATCGACGTAAGACCCTCCAAATGCGAAATGTGTGGCAAGGGCTTCAAGACTCTAGCTGACAAGAAAGCACACGTAAGTTACGTTCATCTGAAGAAACCGTGGCCGAAGCGAAAGAGAGAAAAGCGAAGAAATAAAAACAAAAAGTAACTTTATACTTACTGTGTAGAGTATAGTTTTCAATGCATCTTTATGTTATTTTTTTATTTTATTTTTATTTTATTTACCTTTAAATCAGGCAGATTACCCATAAAAACGTTAGTATTACTTAACCTATGTTAGTAAAATCGACAATAAACTTAATTAATTTCGCCACCTTCCGGACACACCTGGCAATGTAATGTATGTACCTTTTATTAGGTGTGAGTAAAAAAAGCCGGCGCATTAATTTGTGTAATTTATTTCATCACCACTGCTGTCAAAACGGTGAAGGAAAACATCGTGAGGAAACCGGCATGTCCTAGAAGCAAAAATTCGAAGACATGTGACATCCACCAACCCGCACTGGGTCCGCGTGGCGGATTACGGTCCATTCCCTCTCCTAGAGAAGAGGCCTGTTTCCCAACAGTCGGAACATTAAAAGGCTGATAATGCTAATAAATTAATGGCCCTATGTTTGTGTACAGCTAGGGTTCTCAGGATTTGTCCTGAGGTTTCAGGATTTTTGCACCCTTCTCAGGATTGCGCCTAGATTTTACTAATCTCGTCAAATCTCGAGATTTTTAGAATTTTCACTATTCTACGATCATTATTCAATTATATAACCGGGGGGGCCTGCAACCGTCACCCCTCTCTTTGAGAGTGCTATGCATAGCGTAAGCAGTGTAATTACGACTTTTTTTTAAATGTCTAGTACGTATGAGAGGAAATTCTCAAACTAAAAAAATCTCGGGATTTTTCAATGGAAATCAGGTCTATTCTTTAGGACTTTTGATTTTTTTCATCTGGTAACTTTATGTAGGGCAAATCTTGCAACTGAATTTTGAATTAGCTGTCTCTTGGCGGGTTTCTGAATTGAGTATTTTGAGTTAAGAACGACTCAAACCATACTTAAATGCCAAATTTTGACAGGTTTGCAGGCTAAAGTAGAGTTTGAGTAATTCTCAACTTCAAATGCTTAAATCAGAAATCGGGGGTAAGAGCGGGTTTCTGAATTGAGTATTTGGAGTTAAGAACGTCTTAAACCATACTTAAATGCCAAATTTTGACAGGTTTGCAGGCTAAAGTAGAGTTTGAGTAATTCTCAACTTCAAATCCTTAAATCAGAAATCGGGGGTATGTCTTATTAAACTGAAATTTGGTACCATAATGTATTTAATTTGGATGACATATGTAGGCTCTTCCGTCTTCAGTATAGTCTTGATGCCTATACCGCGTGATAAAAACTTGTTCAAGAAGATATTTTTTCATTGAAAACTTATTTTAAGTGAATGTCAACAATAAAAATATTCTATTGTTTTCTGAGATTTTTATTTACCATAATTATGCTTCCCTCTGACCATCATAAACCAAGGTGACTTCGCCAAAACCCTACCAAACTCAAGAGCGGCCAACTGAGGTACATTTTTATATAATAGCTCTTACGTGATTATGATGTTATTATACATCTTTCTTCAGATATTTTGGATACACAGTTATCTTGTGGATATTATCTAGGCTTCTATAGAAATTAAAACATAAATTTGTGTTAAATTAATCCAGTAAAGACTCTCTCAAAAATCTGCTATTTTACGTGAACTTTGGTCCTCTATAATGTACTCATTTAGTAAAAGTATAAAAAACTGCCTACATCTACACCGTTAAATTTTGATCGTTTTAATCCCGTGGAGGGTCGATCGGTACATGAAACACTATCGATTTGTAAAGATAAAATTAAAAACAAAGTACTTTTTTTTCTAAAAGTCCAGGTAATATACGCATGTTTGAAATTATTTTTTTAAGTAAACGAGTCAATGACCCTGTTCTAGTTGTCGGTCGTTGGGTAGGTTGACAGTAGGACGAAAGTGTGTATCTTTAAGATGAGAGAAAGGATAAGTATAAGCTAAAAAATTAAGAATCTGACATCAATCGAAAAAGGAAAGGTTGAAGGAAGCGCAAACTTCATATAAAGGGTAGACAAGTTTGCTGAGAAGTATATTTTCTGCCAAATACTTAAAACATATATTCCTGTTACGTTCGCCTCTAACCCAAAAAAATAAAGACTGACTCAAAAGCCTCAGTGGTCACATCATTAACTTCCCAAAAAAGGACTTTTGACATGACACTGACAGTGACAGTTGGTTTCTTATTCGTATTGTGTTTGTGTTTTGTGAAACTGATAAAAAAATATAGAACTACTGAAACTTACGAATATTTCTTTTAAAAACTGGTCAATCTAGAGTTGAAGATGTATTTCTCATCAACTAAAACTGTCCATCGCTTCCGCCTTGACTTGAATTGAAGCTCTATGATTTTACTTAGTATTCCATTTTTCATTTTAATTTTGTATATAAACTATGTGCTGATTTATTTAAGCATGTATTTCGGACTATCAAGTATAGAAGGTGTATAAATGATATTAAAAATAATGTTTTTATGTTCTATTCGTCAATGAAACTAAAATCATGAAGTGCTGTTTAAAAAACTGCCGAAATAACGGGAAAGTGAAGAGATTGCCCGGCAGTTCTGATTGGATCACCTTTCATTTGTAAGTCAATTGTTAAGCTTTTATCATAACATAATAGCATAATCAGCCTTTTAATGTTCCCACTGCTGGGACTCGGACCTCCTTTCTAGGAGGCCGACCAACACTCGCGTATATTCCGACAGGGTTGCACAGCCACGACCAAATATTCCATTGACAGTTCTTCTGCCACCTATGGGGATTGAAGAGCTAAATGAGATGGATAGATGTTTTGTTTGCATGCACTACCCTTAGGATTTACTTATCTTTTTTCGACTGTTAGAAAATGCACATGCCACTAAGACCACCTTTGTACAGTTTACTTGTGCATAAAGATTCAATAAATAAATAATACCCAGTGCCCAATGGCTCCGACTGCTAAGCCAGAGGTTGTGGGTTCGATTCCCACCCAGCACAAATGTTTGTGTGATGAGCGCAATCATTTGCTCAGCGTCTGGGTGTAATGTATCTATAATATGTATGTATTAAGAAATATATAAGTAGGTTTATCAGTTGTCTAGTACACATAACAAAAGCTCTGCTTAGCTTGGGCCTAGACGGTGTTGTGTGATAGTTGTGGAAAAAAAACACACCCCTGGTGAATAGAGCACGAAAACTCGTCAGACGCAAGCAGTAAAAGGTTCAACCAAAGTATCTTTGGGTTTTTGGCTTGATTTTATTGAGTAAAGTTCAGTTGCTGTATTATTAATTCATAAATTAATTCCTAGTGCATATTGTGAAGTGAAAATGGTCTAGTTTTGTATCTCATGTGTCTGCACAACTGACAAGCCTTAGCTCAACCGTAGAACAATACAGGAGAACAACACCGAATAAATATAAATAAAATGTAAAATTGATATTGTTTTTCGTTAGGATTCCAAAAGACCCGAAGCTGCGTGCAGCATGGCTACAGGCCTTGTCTATCCCAAACTGGATGACGTTGAACGGAGCTGCAATTTGCTCGGATCATTTCAAAGAAGATGATTTTGTCCTCACCAAGCAAGGGACCAGGAGGGTTAAGAAAGGAGTTGTACCGTTTATTGAAGTAAGATTTCATATGTACTGAAGTTAGACTATGTCTAAAAAGTCAAATGATATGGGTACTTATTAGGATACAATGAAATCTGATGTAGTCAATGCTGGTTGAATAATCAAGGTTGATTGAATGATCATGATCATTTTTTACTGATAGAACCTTATAAGACATTTCATATAAAGTATTTTTTTTAATGTTTTAATAAACAACTTTAAAAACATTGTATATAAACACTTTTATTAATGATTTAGTATTATTAGGGTACTTTCTAACAATAAAAAATGCAAAATATTTTTTATATTCTTTATTACAAAAGTAATAAATAAATAATTTAAAAGTATCAAATTGTTTCGTACTGACCATAGAAATTTGAGTGACAACTAAAATTTGTGTTGCCACAACATTTTTTTTTATTTGTTCAAAAATTTCCAAGTTGTTAGACTGTTTAGACAAACTTTCGATTTATATGTATGCATGTATTTACTGTTAAATGCTATTCATCTGTATCACCTGTCGTACATAAGGCGTGTTCCGAAGAGGAGGGTAATAGGGGACATGGGCCCCCAAAATCATACAGGTTAAATTGAAAAATCAAAAAATTCTGATACCGCATTTCATTTTGTTTTTTAGTTCCAATGTGGCGATATAGATGTCGCTACAACGGAAAACGAAGAAAGAGAACTGTTGTTGTTGTCTGTTGTTATTGTTCTGTATGAAAAATATGTTTTTTTTTTCTTCAGGGCGACTGCACCATACCCATAGCACTAAGGGTAAGAAGATTTGTTTAATATTCTTTGTAAATAGAAGAGAATAGAAGAAGAAAGTCAGAATTGTGTTTTCTGTGAATTGTAGTGAAAGATACTTTACAGTTGAAATATTTATTTTAAGTAGATTTTGAGAATAAAAATCTCACTCTTGGGCCATGGGGTCCGAGTGCACATACACTTTTTAAAGAACTTTCCAAACAATTAGTTGACACTTCGCGTGACCCAAGGGCTGGCTTTTACCTCGGTCAGAGATTAAGCATTGCCATACAACATGGCAATGCCGCCAGCCTTTTGGGCACACTTCCAGTTGACAGCGATGCGGGGGAGTTTTTTGACGCTATATTCTAGTTAGGAGGCTACTCCTAACTAGAATATAGAATATAGCTCCCTTAGATTATCTTAGATACAATGTAAAAGACAAAAAGAAATATATAATATAAAATTTAGTGTAGTAAAGTGAGTTCTTACTATTCGTTGAAATTAGAATTTTATATGTTTTATGTATCATGAGAAATAGGCACTCTATATAAGTGCATCGCAACTACAAAGTGTAAAATAAAAAACTTTTTCCAAATAGAAACAACCAATTTCATTAAAAACACTAAAAGGATTTAAATAACTAATACCGAGAAACACCGACTTCCGAAATTAAAGTTATTTTAATCCTTTTAGTGTGTATTTTTAATGAAGTCGGTTATTTTTTTTTTTGTAAAATGTTTTTATATGTTTTTATTTAGTTTCACCTGTCCTGATGTTTGTCTGTGATCAAATCATGTAAATTAAATTTGATCCACTTCCCGGTTACCGATTGAACTGAAATTTTGCATGCATGCGTAAATCAGATGACAATGCAAAATTATTATGGCTTGGAGCTGATCTGATGATGGTGTTGGAAGATGGCCCTAGGAACTCGGTAATTAAAAGACACAATCCCATTAATTTTGGGCTGGTTTGATTCATCTTGACGAGTACTTTGGTGCTAGATGATAACCAGGGTCTGATGATGGAGCTGAAAGATGGCCATAGGAACTCGGTAATAAACGCAATAAGATAACTCTATCGTGTTTGAGCTTTTTGGAATGATCTTGATGAGTATTCGTTATATAGGTATTATACTGCACTATAAAGGCCCTGATCGACGGGCGAGTAAAACCGCGGTCTTATGGCTCGTCGGTAAAGCTCGCCTGTGTATGACTGCAATACGAACGATGAGTCTGGCTCGCGGCTCGTCGTATTTGCTGCATTTTCTACTCGGCTCGTCGTTCAAAACTGTTTTACTCGCTAGTCGATCAGCACCGACGAGCCCCGAGTAAAACCGACGTTCTTGAAAACCGCGGTATTGACTCGTACGTCGGTTACCGACTTAAAAGAAGCTTGCTATGAAAAAAAAAACTTTTTATATAAAAAATACAACCGACTTCAATGAAAAAAACACAAAAATGAGCAAAATAACTTTAATTTCGAAAGTCGGTGTTTCTATAATAGTTTAGTCTCAAAAAAAAAATACAAACAGCCGAACATAGAACCTCCTCCTTTTCGTAGTCGGTTAAAAATTGATTTTCATTGAAAACTTTTGGTGTTCCAGGCTTGCAGGGTATGCCTGTCTCTGGACTTGAAGATGTATCAATTGAGAGACGTCAGTTTGGGCAAATGTTATCTAGATATTGTGGGAATCCCGGTAAGTCCACCTGGTAATAGTACGCGGTAAATAAGTTGAACCTAAATGGCAGTTGCTGCTATGGTTACGCGCGATTGAGACCCGAAAATCTGTTATTGCACATTGAAGGTCGACCGCCATTTTGGTTCAACTTATATGCCTTGTACTGTACATTGATTCTTATATTGCGATTAATTCATTTTTTGGCTGTTTGTTGCGTTCCTATTTCCATCCCTTTCCTGCACACCGTAGGCGGTTGCTTGTGGACGATAAGCAATTGGTAGCTCGCCGTCTGGCCGTCCGGTAACCGTCCAAACCGAGCCCGAATTTTGGTTCCACGCCTCAAAGAGATGTCAGCAAACTGCAGAGGCCCAGCAGGGTTGATGCCTCCTCTAGGGCCTTAGGTAAATATGAAAGTATACACCAGGGCCCTGGTACGAAGGCAATAAAGGAACGGGTTGGGTTTATAATCAGCAAGTCTGACAAAAAAAAAACACAATTTTCGAATTTTAAATGCGGATGCAACACTTTATCAGTAAACGATGCCATGGAAAAATGCGTGTCAACGAAATGTCATTTCATATTCGAATAAGCAGGTATAACACGCGGCAAGTAAGTTGAAGCAGTTGCCGCGCGGGAACAGTACACGCCGTTGACGACTTGGGCTCGGTTCGGATAGTTACCGGACGGTCGGACAGTGAGCTACCTATGGCTTGCCGTCCGCAAGCCCGCGCCCACGGTGGCCAAGTGAAAGGAGGTGAGTTCATAAGAGGCATTTTTCGCCCATCACACACTAAAAACGTTTGTCATTGTAGTTTGTTTCTGCACTTGTATCAAAATGTACTATGGTTGGTTTCTGCACTTGTATCAAAATGTACTTTGCTTAATTACACTGATGTCATTATCGATCCAGCCAAGATCGGACGCGAAGTACAAGCTTCCTATGGGCATCTGTTGGGAATGCACTGCAAGACTGGAGTCAGCAGCGTCATTCAAGGCTAAAGCACTTTTCACGGAAGCCCTGCTGCAAGAACATTTGAAGAACAATGCTGATGTGAGTATATTAAACCTTTGCTAGATTTTTTTTTGACTTGGGCACCAAGTCTTTTAAGACATGTCTTTGTATGAATAGTTCATTGTTTTATCATTAAAATATGGATGTACACATTCTAATGTTTTTGTAGTATTTGACAGCAAATGTATCGAGTCAACCTTCTCGGCAAACTTCGCTGTATAATTAGCCTTGTAATATTCCCACTGCTGGGACTCAGGCCTCCTCTCTAGGAGAGGGCATGGGCCGTAATCTATAATCTATATATATAAAAGAAAGTCGTGTTAGTTACACTATTTATAACTCAAGAACGGCTGAACCGATTTGGCTGAAAATTGGTGGGAAGGTACCTTAGAATCAGGAAAAGGACAGAATAATTTTTATCCCAATAAATAAATAAAAAATCCAACATCTGCTCATTTATTGGTATGTAGGGTAGAGAAGGGTAGATTAGGGCAGGGTCAGAGTAGGGTAGAGTAGATTAAAGCGGGAGCGAAGCCGCGGGCAAAAGCTAGTCTTATATATAAAAATGAATAGGTATTCGTTAGTCTCACTAAAACTCGAGAACAGCTAGACCGATTTGTCCAATTTTGATTTTGAAATATTCGTAATACTGCAGGGAAGGTTTAAACTGAGAGAAAATATGGAAAAAAATCACCAAAAAATAACAAATCGGATTATTAAGCTGTATGAAGTTTGCCGGTTCAGCCAGTTTTATATTTAAAAATGAATAGCTGTACGTAAGTCGCGCTTAAACTCGAGAACGGCTAGATAAATTTAGATACTCGTAATTTTGGTCTTGAAATATTCATGATACTCCAGGGAAGATTTAAACGGTGGGAAAAATAAAGTCCGACTATTAGGCAGAACAAAGTTTGCCGGGTCACTTAGTTTGTAACTACAAATTTAACTCGTGCTATGAGACCTTGCTTCATGCCTTTCAGGATTTTAGTTCAACGGAAAGTATGTTATGAATTTTAATTAATTTGAGGGGTCGAAATGTACATTTTATTCGACATAAATAACCGTATGTTTTTCTCAGACCTGAGTATATGATTTTAATTTCAACCAGATACTAGATACCTCCGTTCTCGAAAGGTCTTAACAGACAGACGGACAACTAAGTTATCCTATAAGGGTTCAGGTTTTTCCTTTTGAGGTACGGAATCCTAAAAACAATACTTTCTTTTAAGATTTTTTAGCTGGTTCGAGGTGGCCCCAGAGAAAAATACCTGGAAGGAATTGGGGGAGGCCTTTGCCCAGCAGTGGATAAGTATAGGCTAATTTAAAAAAAAAAAAGATTATTTAGAGTTCGAGTCTGTCATGTAGTCATGACTACGGCGTGCTGGACACAATTAATTAACGACATTGTCCCGCAGTATTGCGGCCAGAGTTTGACTACTTACTCGAAAATATTTAATTTGTTTTAGCTAAACATCACTGACATACAAAACTATCAACGTGAGCATACAAACTTAAAACCATCAATGGCTGTCCAAGAAGTCTTTAAATTTAACAGTAATGATTTCGAAGCACACGCTCCAAACACAATTAAATCAGAAGCAATAGGTATTCCGCACAACGAAGAAATCGAAGTTGAAGTACAGAATTTAGTGACGGAAACTATCACTATAAAAGATGAAAGCAAAAATGTAATAATCGAAGAAACTTGTCCTGCAAGTGATGTCAAAACAGAAATCGATTTAATCCCTATAACAGAAATCACTATCGCTAATAATCAAATCGATTTTGAAGACTTAATCACAAATGATGGTTGTATAGTTAAAGAAAATTTGTATGCAAAAGACAATAAGGTTAGCTTAGATAATATTGTTTTATTCAAAAGTGAAGCAATCAATGATAATACAGTGGATCTTACTAATAACATTTCCCTAGAGAAGGCTGGTGATAATGTCTTTGGCGATGCTGACGATAACAATAGTAACGTAATGGGTTTTAACGATGATGTAGTCTGTATTGGTGAAGATGACGATGATGGGAAGGTCGTAAATGAAACAGTTGTGTCAGGAAAGAAGAAAAAAGAAAGAAATAAAAATGCGAAGACGGCTGTCAAGAAGAAAGGGACGAAGAGGACTTATGATGATGTTGTTATATGGGTCAAAGGAAAGAAGTAAGAAAATACAGATTATTTCTCGCTTTTTTTGAGATTTTATAACCTGGTAACAGAGCCCTTTAGGCCAAGTCTTTATTTTTATTGAACAGTTACATTGTTTATTATTAGAATGTGGATGTAACACTTTCTAAATGTTTTGTTCATATTGTAATACATTCCAGTGCTTTTCAAAATTACCCCTATAAAATAATTTAAAGGGTTTTAACCCCCTGAATTGTTAAAAAAAAAAATTGTAGTATCATCGTTCTTGGGTTAATGAACTTCAAACTTATTACAAATTCTGATCAAAATAAATAATAAAGACTGTGATTTTATTAGTTTTTTAAAACTACCCTCAGAATACGATTATTTTTTTATGTATAAACTTGTGCTTGACTGCGATCCCATCTGATGGGGATCTTACCTGATGTTTTAAGGGGTGCTAAAAGTTTTTGTGAAAACGTTCTCGAGAACGATGTCGCTGGAAAAGTACTAGTGTTAAATACACCATTAAATTTTGATCGTTTTAATCTCGTGGAGGGTCGATCCGGTACATTAAACACTATCGATTTGTAAACATAAAATAAAAAACTAAAGAACTTTTTTTCTGAAATTCGAAATAATATACACATGTACGACATTAATTTCTTTAAGTAAACGAGTCAATGACCTTGTAGGTAGTTGTCGGCCTCTGCGTACTAACTACCTACAGGTCATTGATTTTGCCCAGCTGACGTTTACTTAAAGAAATTAATTTCATACACACGTAAATTAATTCGATTTAAGAAAAAGTACTTTATTTTTTAATTTTATTTTACAAATCGATAGTGTTTAATGTACCGAATCCACCCTCCACGGGATTAAAACGATAAAAATTTAACGGTGTATATCAGCCCTAATACACAAAAATACTATTTTCGTTTTCAGGCCGAAAAACCCAAATAAAAAACCTTATGTAAAACCTTGTAAACCGATCGATGAGAATATATTCACAGTGAATACTTTGAACCACGACGAATTGAGGCGAGAGGTACTGGCACGCAAGGATGGAGACCAATATAACCTGTCGCCGTACAGATGTGAAGTGTGTTACAAAGGGTTTCCTACGGAGGATAAGCAGGCCAGACATATGATCAAGCATAGCGAGGTAAATCATATAATATTCCACAACTATCACACAACGCCATCTAGTCTCGAATTAAGCAGAGCTTGTGCTGATTACTAGACAACTGATAAACATACTTAGACACGGCCAAATTTGGTCGTTTTAATCCCGCGGAGGGTCGATTCGGTACATGAAACACTATCGATTTGTATAGATAAAATTAAAAATAAAGTACTTTTTTTAAACTAAAATTAATTTACGCACAATCTGGTGCCATTGAGCTGATCTGATAATGGAGCTCGAAGGTAAGATCCCTGGATTGCTTATTAACATAGTAAACGCATCAAGTATGGGCTCACTACATTTGTCTTGACCAGTTCTATACATTTCTCATGATGACAAGGACCTGATGCTAGAACTGAGAGCTGGCTGATGGAACTTTGGAATGCCTAATAGTAAACTCATTGAGTTTGGGCTCATTAGATTCGTCTTGACCAGTTCTATACATTTCATATTAATGAAAGGCACTATCGGGGGACTTTTTTACATTTTTAATTTTAGATTATTTGTTCCAGGCAAGCGGATCTCTGAAGTGCAACATATGTTATGTGCGCGTGAAGAGAGTGTGTGATTTGCGCGCTCATATGACAAGACAACACTCCTCGGAGTTCATATGTAAACTCTGCCCTTTGATCACTAGGTGTCGGTAAGTAGCTCGCTGTCCGACCGTCTGGTAACTGTCCGGACCGGGTCCAACTTGTCAACGGCGCGTATCGTTCCACACGCGCCTCAAAGAGTTGTCAGTAATCCGTCGGGGCCCAGCAAGATCGAAGCCTACTGGGCCCTGGAACGAAGGCAAAGAAGGAACAAGAGTGGGTTTCTAGGTCAGTAAAAGTCTGACACTATGTTCGGCCCTGCGCAAGGGCGCGGAAATGTCATTGGATGATTTTTCCCCATCTAAAAAAAAAAATGTCGATAAGTACTAGATATGTGTAAGGGGCCGTTCAAGTATTACGTAAGCAGATTTATTGCAAATATTAACGCCCCTCCCACTCTCGCCCCCCCCCCATTTTAATGTACACATTGGTACATGCATTTTTCAATGTGTTATGAATTCGTTTTTTTTTTTTCAGGAACGTGGCGTTAGGACACGTGAAGTATCACGAGGGGAACAAATTCGAGTGTCCACAGTGCTCTATCGTGTTCGAGTAAGTTTTATTTTGTTATAGAATTAAAATTTGTTTGGATTATGCTGTCTGTCTGAAGATGCAGCGTATGGGGCCGTTCAATTATTACGTAAGCAGATTTATTGCAAATATTAACCTCCCTCTCCTCCTTGTCAGCAAAAGTAAGAACTCTAAAGAATATATTTTAGTAAAAAGAAATATTTTGATATTACAAACAGACATTATCATTCCAGTCAAATCACATCCATTGTTGGACATAGGCCTCCCCTAAGTGTCGCCATAACGACCGGTCCTGTGCGTCTCGCGACCTTCTGTAGGTCATAATTCCTTGTAGGAAACTTTCCTTTAAACTAATCTGATTTGTTTTTGACCTGTTGGTCTAGTGGTTAGTGGACCTGACTGCTATGCTAGAGGTCGTGGGTTCGATTCCCACCCAACACAAATGTTTGTGTGATGAGCACGATCATTTGTTATACTATTATTATGCTATCAGTTGACTAGTACTCATAGCACAAACTCTGCTTAGTTTGGGTTTAGATGGCGTTTTGTGTAAGTTGTAGAATATTATTTGTACACCATAAAGTTTTGACCGCTTTAACCCCGTGGAGGGTTGATTCGGTACATGAAACACTATCGATTTGTAAAGAGAAATTATAAAAAATCAAGTACTATTTTTCTAAAACTCGACTTAATATATGGATGTTCGAAATTCATTTCTTAAAGTAAACGTCAGCTGAGCGAGTCCAATGACCTGTAGTCGTCGGTCGTTGCGTACTAACTACCTATAGGTCATTGCACTCGATCAGCTGACGTTAACTTACTGGGGTTTTAAGTTTTTATGGTGAAAGCGACTTTCACGTAGGCGAAGCTGCTAGCAGAAGCAAGTATATTATATGATATATGTTTAATTGCAGGAAAAAAACAACTTTACTGAATCATTTGCGTTTGAAGCACATGTCTGCGTTTGTCTGTGATCTGTGTGGCTACACGTTTGTAAGTAAGACTGGCGTTGACGTACACAAGAGAATGAGACATAAGCTGTTTGATAAAAATGTAAGTTTTTTTTTATTTACTTTTATCATCATTTACCTACCTTTATCCCGTGTTGGGATGAGGAATTTTTCTGACGAAGATCGATTTTTGAATCGATACTGTGTGGCCCGCGTTGTGGAATACGGCCCATTCCCTCTTCTAGATAGGAGGCCTGAGTCCCAGCAGTGGGAACATTATAATGCTGATTATGCCTTTGCTATGCTATTCGGCAGGAAAAAATCGAATCTCGATTTCAAGTTTTCGAGATCGATTCACTGAATTGATTCTTGTTTAAAATTGATTTAAAAATCAAGTTTAGTGGCCTGTAAAATCAGTTAATCGATTTTATATCGACATCCCTAGTTCCATGGTTATTTGGAGTCGACGCAACATGTTTTTTTTCTTCCATTCACTCCTGTCATTCGTCACGCTATCACTAACTTCCTTTTCTTTCATATCACTCCTCACATAATCCATCCATCTTTTAGCGCCCTCGCTACGCTTGGGCGCCAAACCCCTTCTCGGGACTTTATTTAGTTACTTTCAACGACGTATTATTAAAACATGTGGTAACAGTAGAAACACCGGCCTCGTCTACTTTAAATTGATGTGTAAAAGTGTTTTTTTTTTGCCTTTTTGGCCTTACACAAATTTTAATGTTATTTTTGCATACCCGTGTATTTTTAATATAATATAAGATAGGATAAGATAATTTATTGGCATAAAAAACATGTTCCATACCCAATAGGTAAACTGGGGACCCTGTTACTAACTCCCGTATTTAGAAACAAGTAAAACTAAACATTAGAGTAAAAGTAACTACTTAAGTAATAATTTCTATTCTATAGTTAAGAGAAATTTAAATTTTGAATGAAGATTTCAAACGTCAAGTAATGACTTAATAAGATCTTACTATGTTTATCAGTTCTAGTACTTATAACATAAGCTCTGCTTAGCTTGGGACTAGACGGCGTTGTGTGATAGTTGTGGAATATTATTATTATTATTTCCTTTATTAGTTCTTTATACATATCTTTTATAATTTTTAAATATTCCCTAAAAAACATTTAAAAATATAAAAAACAGTAGTCCGCCGGTGTCGGGAGCAGGGACCAAGCTACCGTTAGTTAGGGCTCCAGAGAAAGAAACCTCCTCACAATGCGAACCGTATCGAGGAGTACTGCCTTCTTTATCAGGCCCTTGATCCAACCGCGCAACGACAGCTTCGACAGATGGTCGTCGAAGCTTTTGGCTATAAGGCCGTTGGCAGTCACGACAATCGGCACAATGATAGCCGAGTCCACATTCCACATGTCGACAACCTCGTGTGCTCGTGTCGAGATATTTGATTTGTTTCTCTTTCTCAGCTTTCACAAGATTCTCGTCATGAAAAGAAAAGAAAGAAAGATAGAGAAACGTCATCGTCGTCGTCGTTTTCGTCGTCGGAATATTATTATTATTTTCAAAATAAAAATCTTTTTTTTACAGACGGAATTCAAAGGGAAGTTCTGCGAAGTGTGTGATGTCAAGTTCTTGAGTGAAAAGGCGTACAACAAACATCTGCGATTGTCTTCGAAGCATATATCGGAAGATGACCCGTAAGTTAACTGCATTATCTATATATAGGGGGACTGGTAATTAGTGAATGATACTTATATGTTTGATTTTAGTCATGAAAACAAACAACTTTTTCTATGGGACCAAATCTGAAATCGCGAAAAAAAACTGCCAAGTTCAGAACATTTTGACCAGTTAGGCAAACCTAAATGTACTAAACAGCAGATTTTTTTCACGTTTTGAGGTTTGGTCCCATAGTAAAAGTTGTTTATCATCATAACTACAGTCAAACGTTTAAGTATCTTTCACTAATTACTAGTCACCCTATATATACACGGCTAAATTTTCATCGTTTTAATCCCGTGGAGGGTCGATCCGGTATGTGAAACTATCGATTTGTAAAGATAAAATTAAAAAATAAAGTACTTTTTTCAAAAACTCGAAATAATAAACGCATGTGCGAAATTAATTTCTTTAAGTAAACGAGTCAATGACCTTGTAGGTAGTTGTCGGTCGTTGCGTACTAACTACCGACAGGTCATTAAACTCGCCCAGCTGACGTTTATATTAATTCGAGTTTAAAAAAAGGTACTTTATTTTTTAATTTTATCTTTACAAATCGATTCATTGAAGTCTTGTTTTCATTTATTTTACTTTGTGCCATTCTTGACCGGTACTCCCTTTTTCAACAGCAACCGTATAAGCAACGACCCCTCGATAAAGCAACGTCGGCTCAGCTCCTGGCTGTACGAGCGCCGTTTCATCCGTCGACCCGTCATCCACCGGAAAGACGCGAACAGTGGGCCAGCAGCGAACCAACCATTAATTTGTGAGCAGGTAGGTCTACCCTGCATTCACGGCTAGGGCCTTTACCATGACTAGAAATAGTGACAAAGGTATACACCCTATACAACCTTATTGTTTATCATCATCATCAGCCTTTTAATGTTCCCACCGCTGGGTCTCAGGCCTCCTCTCTAAAAGAGGGAATAGGCCGTAATCCACCACGCAGGCCCAGTGCGGCTTGGTGAATGTCACATGTCTTCGAATGTTTGGTTCTAGGACATGCCGGTTTCCTCACGATGTTTTCCTTCACCGTTTTGAGAGCAGTGGTGATGAAATAAATTACACAAAGTAATGCGCCTGGCCGGGCTTGAACCCGCGACCTAGTAATCGTAAGTCGGGCCCGTAACCACTCGGCCACCACTGCTCTTACACCACCTTATTGTTAGTATAAGCGTAACTCGAAACACGTGTCTAGTATTTTTCGGTTTAAAGATATTTATTCTCATAAAGAACACAAACAGTTCACTTAAATATGAGACTATCACAAATAGATCATGCAGTTATACTAGTACATCGTGACTCCGTGAGTCGATTATATAGAAAAATAAAAACAAATGTACGGTCAGGGGTCAAAAGTGCAGTTGCACTCTAACAATGCTAAACTGTCTAAAATTTCTTTGTAGTATAATTCCAGTGTTCTGCAACTAGTTCATTTAATATTTTAGATTCTATGCTACAAACTAAATCGATTATGATCCATTGACCTTCTTTTAAAAAGAAAATTTACATACTTTAGTATAGGTAGAGTGCAACTGCACTTTTGAGTCGTGACTGTACATATAATAATCTTTATTTATTTCTCCTCACAAAAACCTGACCATGATAATACATAATTTCATAAATTCAATCAATATAATATAGGAAACTTATTTCAGTCAAGTGAATGTGTGGAGCTGGTGTCTGTTATAGGTGTTAACCTGTATTACATATAGTGTTTTACAGAATTTAGATAGGTAAGATGTTTAGTTATACAATTTTAGACACATAAGTTTTTAACATTTTTTTAAAGATTTTTTGTACTTTTTACATTAATCATATCATTTGGTAATTTATTATTTTTATGCAAAGAATCTATGTACATTTTGCCCAAAATTGTATGTGGATCCGTACCAACTTGTGTCAAACCAAATTTACTCTCAAGTTTATAGTTATTATTTAACTTTTGACTACCTAACGTTTTTTTGTTAATATTTAATCACAATTTTTCAAGTATTCAAAAAATTTATAAAACGCCTGATCATATTTCACAGCAATTTTTACGGTTAAGGCCCCAGCCCCGTCAAGTTAAAATCGTTTCAATTAGCGTGAACGCTTTGAGTTGGCCACGCCCCCAATTCCTTTGTTCTGACGTCATCTTAACAGGAATTGGGGGCGTGCTCGACTCCAAGCGTTCATGTCAAACGAAACGATTGTAACTTGGCTAGGGGGCTGGCCATCTACCGAGCGATACTTTTACACAAATTTTGACAAATTTAATTCGGGTGTTAGCTATTGAAAGCTAGATGGCGTCACTGAGGCATAGGATGACAGTTTTTCTAAGACATTTCTTCTGATAGCCGCTTGATTGTATCTCTTTGCCTCGATATGTTGTGTGACGCGGCCTATGTCCTACAGTGGATTTCTTTCAGCTGGATACATGACGATGATTATTTGTTCCAGTGTGGCGAGGTACAAGAAAGTCGCCGCGCATACGTGACGCACTTCAAGGATCACCACCCTGGCATCAAACGCACGCAATTCAGTTACTATCCCTCGCCCTACATGTGTGAGCATTGTGGAAAATTCTTCTTGGTAAGCACTGGGTTGTAAGGTGGAAAAGGAAGACGTACAGCTTCCATCATACGCCCCCTGACAGGGACGTAGCGAAAGCCACGAGCGTGCAGTGGTAGTGGGTCGTTGTCGATTTTTTAACCGACTTCGAAAAGGAGGAGGTTCTATGTTCGGCTGTATATATTGTTTTTATATGTATGTTCACCGATATTTCGGTCAATTGTGGACCGATTTAGAAATTTTTTAGTTTTGATTGAAAGATTATACTTTCGAATTGGTCCCATAAAAATATCTTTTTGATCTGATCTGGTCAAAATGTACTGAACTTGGCTGTTTTTTTTCGCGATTTCAAGTTTGGTCCCATAGTAAAAGTGGTTTGTTATCGTGTTTACAATCATGTGTTTAAGTATTAGTCACTAATTAACAGTCAGCCTATATTATGGCGGAAAGTCGATCCTATTCTCATTTGAATCGCATTTTACAAAATCTTCTTCCTCTAAAATCAAAAAAATCTAAATCAAACTTATTATTATTACCTTATTAACTTTTTATTATTTCAAATAGACCATTTACAGGCACTTTTGAATAGTCAAAATGTCGGTCAGTCAAAAAAAAGTGAAGCTAAATTGCACGTTCCAAAGCGTAGATCTCTATGGAGAAGAACGTGCAAGAAACTCCATGGACACCCTTTTTTTTTTCTCCACAGAACTCAACGACTCTATCCTGCCATATGTGGGTGCACACGGGTCAGAAGCGTTTCCAATGTGACCACTGCAACAAGACGTTCACGATGAAGTCCAACCTGGCGGGCCACATGCAACAGCACGAGGGCGTGCGGCGCACGTACGATTGTCGCGTCTGCAGCAAACAGTTCACGTTTAGTTACAACCTTACTAGACATATGTTTGTGAGTATACCTTTTTTAGAGCTAACTGTCCGAGACTCGCCAGCTCCTGTTGTTCGAAAGGGGCCATTCAAGTATTACGTAAGCACTACAGGGGGGTGAGGGTCTTTGCTTCGCTTAATTTACTTTTTTTAGAGCTGTCTGTCTGTCCCATCTCATGGACTTGCTGGCTCGTGTTGTTCTAAGGGGCCATTCAAGTATTACGTAAGCACTAGTCTTTGCTTTGCTTAATTTACTTTTTTTAGAGCTTCTGTTTGTCCCATCTCATGGGCCTGCTGGCTCGTGTTGTTCTAAGGGGCCATTCAAGTATTACGTAAGCACTACAGGCGGGTGACGGTCTTTGCTTTGCTTAATTTACTTTTTTTAGAGCTTCTGTTTGTCCCATCTCATGGGCCTGCTGGCTCGTGTTGTTCTAAGGGGCCATTCAAGTATTACGTAAGCACTACAGGCGGGTGACAGTCTTTGCTTTGCTTAATTTTGATGACATGGGGGACGGGGTGTCTGGATGGTGATGTGTTTTTTCTTAGTTTTTTAAGAGAACGATATAGATGTTCCAAAATCACACGAAAGCAACAAACATCCAATGTCCTATTTCAAGCCTTTTCCTTATTTCTAGACTTATAACCACTCCTCATAAATTAATAACGAAACCAGAACTCATTGAAAAATGTGTGTACCAGTTTTTACGTAAACATGAGTAATAGAGAGCTTTGCTTATTTTTGCTGACGAGGGGCGGGGGGGGGGGGTTAATATTTACAAAAAAATCTGCTAACGTAATAGTTGAATGGCCCCTCATATGCGATAGCACGAAGGCGTGCGACGCACATACGACTGTCGCGTGTGTGGGAAACTGTTCATGTTTAGCTAAAACCGTACTAGACATATGTTTGTAGTACAGACGCCAGCACATCATCCTACCTTAATCTGTCAAATTTCTTTAATAGATTTTCAACTTTATCACAATAGCGGAAGGTTTATGTTCGATTGTTAAAATTTGACAGGTTAGGGTATATTGATGTGTCTGTACTAAACATATGAGAGTTTTTTTTTTGGACTGTCCCATCCTTTGTGCAGAGGCGTAGCGTAGACTAGTTTATACGTGGGCGAAGACGCATGAGCGAGGCCTTTTTCATTCATAAATTCGAAAATGAGACAGTCACTGTCGCAACCCAGCGTTCGACCACATCGTCGCGTACCACAAAAAACAAATTAAAATTATATTGTAAAAGTAAAGGTTAACTTATGTATAATGAACTATGGAACAGAGAATTATCACATAACGCCGTCTAGTCCCAAGCTAAGCAGAGCTTGTGCTATGAGTACTGGACAACTGATAAACATACTTATATATTTCTAAATACATAAATATCTATTACCTATATATATAAAAGAAATTCGTGTTAGTTACAATATTTATAACTCAAGAACGGCTGAACCGATTTGGGTAAAAATTGATGGGAAGGTAGCTTAGCACCAGGAGACGGACATAGGATAATTTTTATCCCGTTAAATAATAAAAAAATAATTCAAAACCTGCTCTACTTTTGGTATAGTAGAGTAGGGTAGAGCGGGATGAAGCCGTGGGCAAAAGCTACTTATAGATAAATTACACCCAGACACAGAACAAATGATCGTGCTCATCACACAAACATTTGTCCTGGAAAAAAATCAACCAAGTTCAGTACATTTTGACCAGTTAAGCGAACACAAATGTACTAAACAGCAGTTTTTTTTTCGCAATTTCAGGTTTAGCCCCATAGTAAAAGTTGTTTGTTATCATGACTACAATCCCGTGTTTAAGTATCGTTCACTAATTACCAGTCACTCTATATATATAAAAAAAGATCGGTTATACGGTGAAAGCACTATTCGGTGTATTTCTGTTTTCATATTTAACCTCATTTCATCGCCCACAGCTGCATACAGGCCTGCGGCCCTACAAATGCGATGCCTGTGAGAAGACATTCCGTACGAGCGGGGAACTTCGATCTCACGTCGACTACGTTCACCTGAAGAAGCCACGACCCAAACGCGTCAGACGGAAGGCGAAGAAATGCGAGATGCCCAACTTAGAGTATTGAGCAGCTTGTTGTTTCACTTGAGGGGGCTTCGATTGATTACGTGAGACGGTTAAGGGGAAAGGGGTCCATCTTATCTCACTTGAGGGAATTATTTTACTGCAAAAAACTGTGCAAAATTTTAGAAAACCAGGTTTTATTGAGCGAGACTTAAGTAATTCTAAATAAAACAACAATTTCTTTTTACCACTATGTATTGCCCTGTAAAATGTTGACGTTAAGTATATATTTGAGTACGTAACTTATTATTTAATATTTTAGACTCATCCCTTTTATATTAACACCACATATATTTCCAATGCAATAAACCATGAATTAACATATTTCTCTAAGAATGTGCATTATGAACAATCTCACGTGAGATTTGGGGACATATTTAATTCAATTCTTCATTTCATTATCAGTCAGATTCAGATTCAGATTTATTTGTAAACATAGGTTACAAATACACAGGAGTGTGAGATGTTACATTTTTGAGGGTTCTCTATGCTTTGCCATTAGGCGTACAAATGTTAATATTTATTTCATTATTGTACAATATTTAAAAATTTATTATCAGTATCTTAAAAATAGTTTTATTATCAGTATCACATGTGTCTTAAAAATAGTTTTATAAGTACACATGGACCCTGTCGGGCACAGTAATCTCATAAAGGTAAGTAGGTAGAATTAAACATTAATGGAACAAAGTTAAAATTATCAAAAAAAAAAACAAATTATTGGATACAAAATCCAAATTGAAATGATAATAGAAAAGTCAATAATATAGTTAATATAAAGTCATTACAAATGTCAAAATAAAATAAGAATTACAATAAAAATAAGGTCGATAAAAGTATAAAAAATAATTCAAAACGAATTTGGAACAGATGGAAATATCTTACGTTTTACAATTTATGACTTTGTTACTACTATTTTTTTATATAATGTGAATTCATTTATGAATGTTGCAATATTATTTACTAATAGTTATAGTCCATTGTTACTAAAAGGACTTTATTTTAGTCTAAACTTTATTGTATTGGTTTTAAAAATATTTATTTATCTCATAAACTATTTACATTATATAAAATACTAATTAAAACTATATATACACTTAAACCTACTCCTAACTAAAAAATGGCGTCAAAAAACTCGTCCGCATCGCTGACGACTGGAAGTGTGCCCAAAAGGCTGGCGGCATTGCACGTTATTGTATTGTTGTTAAAAATATTGCCAAAATCGTCTCACGTAATTAATAGACTCCCCCCTATTTTTTGGGCTGGCAACTCATCAAATAACTTTCCCCGCTCATGGTGGAGCGGGAGAGCGTGTCAAACTGTTACTGATTAAAACCTACTTGTCTTCCTTCAATTACAAATACCCTTTACGTTTTAACGCTACGAAAACTCTTTTTAAGAAGAGGTATTTGATGAATTGTCAGCTCAAAAAAGAAAATACAAAGTAGTATATATTACGTGGCAAATAAGTTGAACTAAAATGGCGGTCGTTGATATGGTTACACGCAGCTCTCCACTTCGATTGAGACTCGAAAATCTTCTACTGCGCATTGAAGGTCGGTCGCCATTTTGGTTCAACTTATATGTAACATATTGTAGTGTATTGTAGTTTAGTTAAAGAATGAATAAAAACGGCACTTGGCGCAGTGTTTAAGTGGGTCACAGGTTCGACTCCCGCATAACTCCTTTACTTAAGAGTCAGTTGACTTGAAGGCCCCGAAACAGTGGTATTATTTTTATATATTAATTTTTATTATTAAAATTTTTGTTTTAACCGACTTCGAAAAGGAGGAGGTTCTATGTTTAAAACAAGCTTTATTATTCTATGTGACTTTCAAATATTTGCGTGACGTAATCTCGTAAATATACACGTTTGAAATCGTAAGTTAGGGTCAGATTCGTGATTTTTTTATTATAAAGCCAATTAATTTATAATAAGTACTAGACCAACAGGCCAGTCAATTATTATATCAATGAAATAAAAAATAAAAACGCCCCGACACAAAAACCTAAGTTGCCTTTAAAAAGTAAAAAATAATAAAAGAAACTCAACCATATAGTACTTAAGTATGTATATAGGTTGGGGGACCACTCCTAATTGATATGAATAGGGGCAAATAGGAATAGAGATGAATAGGAGTGGTCCCCCAACGTGACGCATTTTTTTTTAAATTGTTAAACTATTTAGAACACTTACACATAAGCCAACATTAATACAAAAATAAAAAAAGACTAATTGAAAACGCTTCATCCGTTCGGGTGCTATGATGCCACAGACAGACAGACACACAGGCAGACACGTCAAACTTGTACCCCTCTTTTTCCGTCGGGTGGTTTTTTTTTTATGGTAGGTAAAATCATCCAATGCCGAATCCCGCCCTTGGGCGGAACGGGAAGTAGTGTCAGAAGACTTACTGACTAAAAACCTACCCCGTTCCTTCGTTGCCTATCGTGCCGGGGCCGGGTATTCCTTTCGGAAGCTGACCCATGACCAAAGCAGGCTTCGGCCCTGCCTGCCTGCAGCTAGCAGGCTGGGCCTCTACGGTTTTCTGACAGCTTCTTGAGGCGCTCGGGAACAGAACGCGCCGTCGACGACTTGGGCTCGGTCCAGTCGGTTACCGGACGATCGGGCAGCGTGCTACCCATTGCACGCCGTCCGCAAGCCCGCGCCTACGGTGGCCGGAAATCGGGATCGGAATTCCGTTTCCGTCGGGGGTTAAAAATTGGGGAGTGGGGTAGAAAGGTAAAAAATAGCTTACCTATTCTTAGACCTACCAAATTTTAATAATATACACTAAATATTTCATAAAAATCGGCCATGCCGTTTCGGAGTAGTTCGATAACAAACGCTGCGTGACAAGAGTTTTGTATATTAGATAGATTTATATTTAGTTATAAATTACTAGTAAGTAGTTATAATATATTTAGTCTTAAAATACTAATGTTTATATGAAAAGCAAAGGAGTTTTAGAGGAATGGTCATGATTTTATTTATTTACTTGGGTATAACTTCCTGGGGCCCGTGACTCCGCCCGCGTCAGAATTTTTTTCCCTTATTTTCCTTACATTTTTTTTAATTCCTCTGTGGCCCCCATTATACATAAGGGGACGTTTTTATGCTGAGCGTTCGGCCGTTTTGCGCGGACGTTACGCATTTTTTCCCTATATAATAATTATACTAGTACCACTGCGCACACGTGAGCCACACACGCTGATCTGGGCGCGTCAGTCTCAATACACTTTATATGGAAACTAGACTTGTAGAGCTACACTTGATCCACGCCACTACGTACAAATCAGGCGTGTTACACGTGTGCGTCGGTCTAATGTTGTTCTAGCTTTATGATTGTTAGCTAGTCTTAAGTCCTCCAATCCACGGATGCGTAGCTTCATAGACGCGTTTTCGTTATTATACGCTTGGCGTACGCCTGCTAAGCTGGAACGATACGATAGTACGACTTTCCGACTTCGTCGACAGTGTTTCATGGCCAACTCTGCGTTAAGCATGCGAACATTACGTGCGCGGTGTCGTTAGTTCAACTTTAACAGTGTGCATGTAGTCGTGTCGATGGAAAACTTGAATAATTATTTACTATACTTTTTTATGTATTATTACGTAGCAAAAGGGGCGCGGAGCGTGGCACTTTTATATGGGAACGCGCGTGTATCCCCTTAACACAGAATTGGCCCTCAAAGTTAAAAAAAAAATGATTTAAAAAAAATAATGTCAATAACATTTTTCAATTGTTAACAGCAATATCAACTGTAAGAAGCGCTAAAGTTCGCAGAGCATAACTTAAGACTCGCCAAGTTAGAACAGCCAAACTGTAAGCTGCGAGCAGGAGTACAGCAAGCGTATAATGCGTCTATGAAGCTACGCGTCCGCGGGCCTAAGTGCTCGATTACGGAGACGCGGCGCGTCGGGCGGTCCGTCGTACATTGCCATATGTTTGTGTTTGCGCGAGCGATGACGCGGCCCGCTGCAGCAATGTACGGCGAAACGCCCAACGCGCCGTGTCTCCGTAAACACGGCCTAAGATTACGTCATTTCACGCAAATAATTTTTGTTTTCTTTTTTCTCTTTCCTTTCTTTCAGATTCGTAAAACAAGACAATTCCATTTGGTCACAATTTCAAGATGTGATTTTTAGAGCCGAACATCAATTCCTTTATTAAAATAAAAGCCAAGTTACTCGTTGTAACACCAGTAGTCTATCAGTGAAAGTCCTGTCGAAATCGGTCCAGCTGTTTCGAAGATAAGCCGGAGGAAACAGACAGATTGACAAAAATGTATTTTTGTTATAGGTGTCGAATATTTTTTATTTTTATTTAGTATTAGTGTGAACTAGTGTCCCGCCCTGGCTTCGTTTGGATATATATTATATATATAAACCATCTGCGTTTATTGCTTTCTCTATTAGTGAAAATCTCATAAAAATTCGCCGCGTGGTTCAAGAGGAAATAGAGACTAAATGGACTGATGCAAAAAGGGATTTTGTTTTATACTATTTAGGGCCGAAACTGCGTAAAGCCGGCCGCGATGGTCTAGTTCAATTTTAACGGTGTGCATGTAGTCGTGTCGATGGAGAACTTTATATATTTATGCGTATAACGGAGCTTTTTTATGTGGGACCGCGCGTGCGTTCGCTTTACCTGTTTTCGGTCCTTACGGGGTGTCGTGCTTGAGTGACGAATACGATATGATGTCTTCCGTGATTTTTGTCATTACTTCTCAAATCATGGAGAAGTGTTAACACAGTAAAGTAAAAGTGTTAGTGAAGTGGTAACAGTTTTGCTTCGGCAACATTCTTCCAACTTATTTATATTAAAAAATGATTCCTATAATAATAGGTAATATAATATATATATTCCACAACTATCACACAACGCCGTCTAGTCCCAAGCTAAGCAGAGCTTGTGCTTTGAGTACTAGACAACTGATAAACATACTTATATATTTCTAAATGCATACATATTACAGATAATGTTTGTTCTTTGTGCCACAACAATCTTTGCTCACGTACTGCGTTGATCAACGCTTCAGAATCAACCATTTTTTAGTTCTTAAGGCCGAAATTGTGTAAAACGTACGCCCGCGACGGGTACCCGTAGCGCGTGTGTGTAGTGTGCGACGGTCCCCGTAGCGGAAACCGAATAATTACCTGCACTGTGTCTCTAGTTCAACTTTAAAGGTGTGCATGTAGTCGTGTCGATGTAGAAGTTAATGTATTATTATGTAAAGAAACGAGCGCGGGGTGCAGCAAGCCGTGATGTAGCACTTTTGTATGAACCGCGTGTGCGTCTGCTTTTCACAGTTTCGGCCCTAAAACAAGTACGCGTTATGCTACATTTACATGTGGGCCCAGCCTTGGCCAATCGCCATTGTGTTGACGGGGTTTCCTCGTTTGTACAATGGCTACACAATAGCGATTGGCCGAGGCTGCTGGCTGGGCCCACATGTAAACGTAGCATTACGTCGCATCTCACCACTACTGCTGTATAGACCGCAAGCAGGATATGTCGTTGTATTGATAGCGTTCTCAACGACGCGTTGCGTCATAAACGACGCTCGTGTAGGAAACCGCAATAAAGATAATGGTTATGATTAATTGATTATAATAATAAGGTTATATAAATGTAAAAATAAATTTTAAACTAATACGTTGTCTTTTTTATTTATGATCCTTGCTTATATTTTTTACCTTTGCATTTTCTTTTTTAACTAATTTTGCACTGAAACATGGTCGCTTACAATGGGCCTCATCAGAACGCTTAACTCACCTAAAGGGCAATAAAAAGGCCTTTTTAGGTATGCAGAACAGAGAGTAAAGTCCTTTCTTTCTTTGCCTTTCATAACGGGGTTGAACCTTCATTTCAGGAAAGGATCCATTGGTCCCAGTAGGCTTCGACCCTGCTGGGCACCTACGGTTTTCTGACAACTCCTTGAGGCGCGTGTAGAACATACTACATGCCGTCGACGACTTGGGCTTGGTCCGGACCGGTTACCGGACGGTCGGTCGGCGAGCTACCCATTGCTCGCCGTCCGCAAGCCCGCGCCTATGGTGTCCGAAAATCAGGATCTGAATTCCCGCGGCGGCAGGGCGTGAGCGCTGTTACCTCTCGCGTGCGACCTCCTTTGCTAGTATTACTGTTTCGCAGAAGGTGGCGACCGCCTGCCACTCCTCGCTTCGGACCAAGGCCTGTACCATAAGGCCCGGCGCGAGAGATTGCCTCTACAAGGACACGGCAGTGCTCTGCCATAGCGGGGCACACCTCTACCGTGTGCTCCACCGTGACTCCGGGTGGTCCACACAGTTGTGACACCCGGGCTTCACTTCCGCACGAATCCGGTGAAGGAACTTCCCGAACTGACCGTGTTCGGTGAGATCCTGCGTCATGCGGAAGGTGAGGAAGCCGTGAGGTCTTTCCAGCCTGCACTCCTCAAAGAAGGGACTTACCGCCATAATTATGGCGTGCCCTTGACTTTCACGTGGCCAAAATCGCTGGCTAAGCTAATTAAATATATTTTAACCGTACGTCTAATACGAGTATATCCGACAAACACTCGCGTTTGTTTCGCCAGGGTCGCACAACCACGATCAAATACTTCATCTTATCAGCTCTTATGTCACCTATGGGAATTGAAGAGCTAAACGAGATGGAGTACCCCGTCGCAAAGACGCAAACACATGACCCTGGCGAATAGGATACGAAAACTCTTAAGGTGATAGTCACCTTTACGTCACTATTTATTTTAACAGAACAACGACACGACGGGTAGACTGAGAAGTATCACATTGAATCAACTCAGGATGGAAGAAATGGCGACAGGTCACTGGAAAAAATTGTGACTCACGGATGTTCGGGATGCCCCTCATGTTGAAAGATAAAGTCTACACGTCCATGATAAGGCCTGCATGTGGTAGAGATGAGAATAATAATATGTGTGGTAGAAAAAAAATTACAAGAATAGGTAATGTGAGAAATTAATCTATTATTAGGAAGTTTCAAAGTAATGCCAGTGAATAAAAAGTTGAAAAGGAATCGTTTGGATAAAACGCATATTACGAGTATTCATATAGTTTGAGAGGGACGCCAAAGAAAAGACGGATAGATTGTGTAAGAAGTGTTAAGAAAGAAAAGAGATCGATAGCGTAACGGGTGGCAGTACCTACATAATGGAACAAAAAAAAACTTATCACAATAGAAACCAGCCACAAAAATCCACCATTCGCATTTCGCGAATCTCACCTTAGTGTTCATACAATGAGATCTTGGGTTTATTGGTTCTGTAGGCAGGCCTGTCTCACTTCCATACAAGCGGCGCAAAATCGTCGAGATATTTACCTACTGTTCTGGAAAACAACCTAATTTCAACCTTTTGCATTGCATATAGCGTTCATAGTACAATAACTGTGTGCCGTCTCGCTTCAATCTGCCAGGGCTGTCAGAGGTACTACTTTATCTGTGAAAGTAATACACGCGAAGCGAGACAGATGGCGACACATGTTGATACGATTTCCAAACGGGCAATAGTCTAGGAGCTAGACAACCGAGATTGGTACTTAAATAATATGAAATGCCTACCTGTAAAATAATAATAAAAATAGGGATATAATGATAAACAAAGACCAAATTATGCAGTAATTATGTTTAATTAAGTAGGTAGGTACTAAAATATATAACAACAGACAATACGTTTTCTTATTTTTTTAATTTTATAGTTGTTTTACTTTTAAATACTGTTTTATTGATTTTCTTCCTGATTTAAAGCAACGATTGTTAAATTTTAATGTAGCATAAATGCGTAATCTTACAAAAAGCTTCAAGAAGTAATCTATCGGGAAACAAGCACACAAAAGAACCGGTGGTATGTCTTTGAGCAACTCAAATAACGTACTTCCTGGTCTGTTTTGTATACATTTATCAAAATTACTTGTAAATGCATCTTCTAATTTTCCTACATACTGACTGAATTCAGCAGGTGGAACTTTTAGACTCCCGTAAAACGAGGATGTTTTGTTGTATGCTTTGAAATGAGTGAACAACATGCTTTGATTCAAATTTTGCATTGAGTGTAGCTTAATGACCATATTTTCACATGTGTGTTTACTTGTACATTTGAATAACAAATAACCTGTCACGTATGTCACAGCATTTTCTTCTGGCAACTCAATTCGGTAATCTGTTTCACCTTGTAAATTAACCAACGACGTCTGGTCCTCATTAGGAATGACAATTCGTTTAGTTTTGATTACATCTTCGGCATTTAGTAATATATCATAAATATCAGTCTCACAGTTTGTTGTTGGAGAATTTTTTAACATATTCACAAAGAATAATTTTGAAAAGGCCCTCGAAAACTGAACAGGTGTAGGCTCTGAGCACGATCCACCTTGCTGCCTTACAGCACCAAAAAAATTCTCAACGCTATCTTGATTTAATCTTCTGGTAAACATGTATTTGAAACCCTCTTCTTTTAAATTTTCAAACAACTGTATGATGGATTGTATGGAAATTTGAAAATTAGCAAAAGTTTTAATATGATTCGTGTTGTGCTTGCCTGTGGTGCGATTGATTGATTTTATTCTTGCAAAAATATTTTGAGCTTCCTCCAAAACGATTTTTTGATCATCAGACATTCTAAATGCAGACTGTAATTTTTTTACTGTTTTAATTTTGCTGGAGTTAAGAACATCGAACAAATTGTCCATTTTTTTTATAAATTCAGCTGTTTTTTTAGCTTCTTCCGGAATTTTGCCAAATTCAATATACGTTTCGAGGGCAGCGTGTACCGTGTGGCTGAAAATTTGCGCTGCATACTTTACTCTCATACGTTGAAAGTTATTCGGATCAATATGAGCATCACTTATTTTCGGTATAAGTCGTAAGTTACGATCTTTATGGTCATCATATAACATCCTTATGTAATTCCATGATATTACTTTCTCATCCAGGTAGTAGTCACTAGTAAGCATATTATTCCGTACACACTTGAGTAAATGCGGTACATCGAAAATATAAAAAATTTTTTGACCATCCACAAAGAAATATGGTTTATTTACTGTCACCTGTTTCACAACTTTAGCGTATTTGTCAAAATTGGAGCCCTGGTTTGAAATAATAGCTTTGACTATAATACCTATCCCACAAAGTTTTTTGATAACGGCACTCATCCATGTGTCTAGTTCGACGTAGTGCTTGGTACTAGCGAGAAATGCGTAAGCTATGGGCTGTTTCCAGTTGACAAATATACCTTGCAACATTATCACATATGCATTACTTGCAATGTCAGGTGAAATATTTCCATCAATGTTGTGAAACCCAATCACTTCATCAGCTTTTATATCATAATACAAATTGCGTTTAAGTAGCATTTCATCTACACATAAAGTACAATATTTAGCATTATCAGGAAGAGATTTCATTTTCATCGATAAACTTTGTAAAACACGATCATCTAATTTTGGAGGTATTTTTAATTTATACCTGCACAATGTACTTTTGCTGGGAAGTTTAAGTACCGTTTGAAGACACCTATATGTTTGTGGCCCCGAATAATATAAGTTAAGAGCAAACACTTTGTAGTCAGCGTCATAGCGATTTCCTTTGAATTTGTTCCTTAATTTATTTTGCCAATCAACAAGTTTTTTAAATCTTTCTTCTATTTCATCATGAGGATCTTTCATTTGGTTGTATTTTGAATCAATTCCAGTTTTTATCTTATTTAATTCAAACTGTAATTTTCGACGTTTATCTTCTGAATTTTTTAATTCTTCAGAGAGTTTTCGTTTTCGAGGAGTTTTTTCAGATAGGGGTTTAGACGTTTGGGTGTTTTTTTCTGTAGTTGGATGTTGTTTTAATGATTGCTGGTTGTCCGGTGATTGTTTGCTCGTTGACGGGTCGTTGGATGGGAGGCTGGTGGTAGCGGGGCTGGTGGTTGGTTGGTTGCAGTCGGCAATGTGAGAATCTTTAGTGATTAAATTTTTGGTAGGGACTACTAAGTTACTTGTAAGCTTTTTGAGCGTTGTTGTTATTATGTCAGAATCTTCAAAATGTTTTTCACACACTTCATAGTGCTTGGACTTAAGATTTTCTTTTTGTATTAAATCTTCTCTGTCAATCAAATTCAACCATCTTTGGCGTCTGCAAAGAAAAAAGGCTACTGCTATAACGATTTATTTAATAAAAGCAAGAAAATCGATCATGTCTAGGTACAGGTTGTATGTATAAACGAAAGGTACGAAATATCAATTAGATCAACTGGTTGCGCAAATAAGCTGTGGACTGTATCTTTGAAAAAGCGATCTAAGGTTTGTTAACAATATGCAGATACTGTGCCTGGATGGGACGGAAACTAGGGAGGAACACTGACCTTTTGACCTCGAAGGTTCCACGTGGCGCCGGCCGGCGAACCCCGACTTCGTACTTTCAAATCACTGCCAGGTCCTGTATTGCACTACACTGCACTATTGTTGAGTCTTTGAATGGTTGGATCACGAAATAGTCAATTTTCTTGTAATTTCGAGCGGGCGATGTTAGCGGAGCGGTCACATTCACAATCGATGCACAAACGTCAATGTCATTCCAATTCTTGAGGTCGTGCGGGGAAGGAAACGGAAGGGATAGGATTGCTAGGCCAAAAAAATAAATTACAAAAAACAAAATCGCGGATCATAGCAAATTGGCGCAACCATTCCCCCCGGGTTTGAAGGGTTACCTTCAAAGAAAAGAAAAAAAACAAAAGCGAAACTAAACCCTATTACTATATCTAAACTATCAATACTAGGTAGCGAAACAACTTATAACTAACTATGCCACTACTACTGATTAGGCAGAGGGCAGAGGCGAATAACCGGACGCAGGTACGATCCAGTTGCGGTTTTAACCTTTACGACTCGCGTTATTCCGTTCGAACCCGGAAAAACTTCTTCCACTACACCAAGAGGCCAGTGCAGAGGAGGCGCACTCTCAGTCTTCAGTATCACCACAGTACCGACTGTGACTGGATCTGAAGGAGTGTTCCACTTTTGACGCGACTGCAGCGTATGCAGATAATCTGTCCTCCATCGCTTCCAAAAGGACTGAACTAAGCTATCTAGCAGAGCGTGACGCGGGTGAAGCTGCAGTTTGTCAGTCTCGACATCTAAAGCGGGCAAATATTTAAGAGGAGTCGTCGTCAAGAAGTGAGCCGGCGTCAACGCTAGTGGCTCCGATGGATCACTAGACAAAGTCCGACACAACGGACGCGTATTCATCAACGCCTCTACCTGAGCGAGTACGGTGCTCAACTCCTCGTACGAGAGAATCTGTTCGCCTATGACCCGAAACAGGTGCGACTTAAGGCTTTTAATATTCGCCTCCCAATTGCCACCAAAATGACTAGCCGCTGGCGTATTAAAACACCAATCAATGCGATTCTCAGCTAAGACATGGGCGAATTCACTTTGGTAGTACTTGGAGCGTAAGAATGTATGTAATTCCGAAATATTGCGTCGCGCTCCAACATAATTTGTGCCGTTGTCAGAGTATAAGCGCTTAACGGGACCACGGCGAGATAAAAATCGTTTAAATGCAGACATAAAACCCTGCGTACTCAAATCACTGGTTAACTCTATGTGAACTGCACGAGTTGTCATACAAACGAATAGGCAAATGTATGCCTTTGTGGAACGTATACCACGACCACGGGCAATAGTGACTTTAAACGGTCCAGCATAGTCCGTCCCAGTATGTATGAAAGGTTTCACCGTCTGTACAACACGACAAGAACGATGGTCGGCCATTTCCGGCGCGTTGAAACGCGGGCGGAGCTTAAAGCAGGGCACACATCTGTGCACTCTAGCGCGTATCAAATTGCGAGCGGAAAGTATCCAGTACTTCTGTCGAAGAATGGACATAAATAAATCGGGACCAGCGTGACAATTCACCTTATGGTGATAGTCCACCAACAAATCCAAAACGTGATCCCTGCGTGGTAGAACTACTGGATGCATTTGTTCAAACTCTAACTTAGCATTTCGCAGACGGCCACCGACACGAATGAGTCCGTCTTGCAAAAAAGGTTTCAAATGTTGAAGTGCGTGACTACAAGGTTTATGTGATTCTAAACTACGAAATTCTATTGAAAAATAAAATTTCTGCAACTCTCGAAGTACAACTGATTCAGCTCTATCCAAATCAGCTGCGATTATAGAACCACGCGATGGTAATAATCTCAAAAATCTTAGGACGTAAACTACACAGCGTAATAGTCTCGACCAAGACGAGACTCGATTAGACAACAACAAAACAACTGACTCTTCACGCGGAACTGATACTACAAGCGTATGTTTCTTCTCCTCGGGTGGCTCTGAAACAGTAGCGGGGTTAAACGGAGCACTTGGCCACTCGTTAGGAGTGGTATGAAGCCAGGGAGGGCCACAAAACCAAAGCGGATGATTTAAAATTTGCGCAGGAAGCAAACCACGTGAGAGACAATCAGCTGGGTTTTCTGTTCCAGCGACATGGAATATATTTTCCGGTGACAATTCAGCTTGAATCTTAGCCACCCTATTTGCGACAAACGTGCCCCATCGATGGGGTGAAGAGTGGGCCCAACATAGAGCAACGGTTGAGTCTGAAAACGCTACAATTCTCTCTATATTAATGCGAGGACGACAAGTTTTGACTATAGATGTAATCAATTGAACCAACATAAGAATAGCGCAGAGTTCGAGACGAGCAAGAGAGACAACCTTACGAGGAGATACCTTTGATTTTGCGCTAATGAGGAAAACTGAAATGTTATCGCCATTTTGGACCTGAAAGTAAACCACTCCCCCGTAAGCCCTCTCACTGGCGTCTGCGAAACCTACCACATTAACAACAGTGTCTGGTACTATACCAACATGGCGAGGAATCTGTATCTGATCGAGCATTGGAAGCTCTTTCCTATAGCGAGCCCACAACTTAGCAACACTGTCAGGAGCGGTGTCGTCCCAATCACAGCTGGAAAGCCAAAGCTCTTTTATAAGCAGCTTTGCATACAAAACGACAGGAGCTACAAAACCCATTATATCCCATATCCGAGCTACACATGCTAGGATAACGCGTTTGGTACAAGTTGGCGGAGTCGAGCTAATTTTAAGACTGAACATATCAGTTGCGGGTGACCAACTTAAACCAAGGATCTTATGCGAATCACTATCATCGAATTCCTTTACCGAAGTCAACCGGTGTGACGGTGGAATCGACTCTAATGTAGCTTGCGAGTTGCTTGTCCATTTCACCAGATCAAATTGACCGGACTTCATGAGGCTGATTACTTGAGCAGCGGTCTCTATAGCCTCTGCTTCACTAGGTACACTGTACACAAAATCGTCCATGTACAATCCGGTTTCAATAGTGGCCCTTGCTTTCGGGTATGTATCACCCTCGTCAGCGGCCAACTGCTTGATAGTGCGAAGAGCGTGAAAGGGACTAGACTTAAGCCCAAAACAAACACGATTGAATTCGTAAACCTTCAAAGGTTCCTGCGGAGAAAATCTATACAAGAAGCGTTGGAATCTACGGTCACATTCTCTGATTCCAATACTAAGAAACATTTGCCGAATATCGGCAGAGAGCGCAATAGCAAACAAGCGAAAATTTACTATTATTTCAAATAAGTTACCCTGGAGGTTCTGACCACAATACAAGATATCGTTAAGCGATATGCCAGTACTAGTTTTAGCGCTACCATCCATAACCACACGCAGTTTAGTTGTAAGCTTGTCTTCTCTAACAACTCCATGGTGCGGGATGATGTAAAACGGGTAATCACGTGTCTCCTCAGTCTCGGCAGGCGCTGATGAGATATAACCTTTATCTAAATATTCGATCAGCACATCATCATAGGCTTGCTTCAACTTAGGAGACGCCTGCATCTTACGTTCCAAGCATAGAAAGCGTTTTTCTGCGGAGGCACGGGAGCCACCGAGCGAAAAAATATCACCCTTTAAAGGGAGCGCGACAACATAACGACCATCTTTATCACGAGTAGTCGTGCGGGTATAAATCTCCTCAGTGACCTGATCCTCAGGGCTGAGAATAGGCGGGACATTGACCTCTTCAATCTCCCAGAACTTGCGGATGGTAGACTCAAGCGGCGGCTCGACGGTGCAACAGTGCGACACAGTCGAGTAACTATCTAAACAAGCGGGTGCGGAACCAACTATAACAAACCCGAGAACTGTTTCCAGTGCGTGCGGAGCGGGGTACATCGGAAGACCTTGAATTTTACGTGATAACTGGAGATGCGGGAGAATCGAAGCACCGATCAATAGATCGATATCTCCAGGGAAAGCGTAATTTCCGTCGGCTAACTGCAAGTTCTTAAACTCCGTCAGCATGGACGTGTCAACCGGTACCGTGGGCAACCGTTCCGTAATCTTATCTGCGACTAGCGAATCCATTTCAAACGAAATATTACGATTAAAACGTGAACTAAATATTATTTTAATGGAACCGTGAATGGTTGCCTTTAAACCTCCAAAACCTTTCACTTCTGAGCGGGATGACCAATTATTAAAACTAAAACCAAGGCGTTGACAACAATCCCGAGTAATAAAATTACTCTGGGAAGCGCCATCTAGTAGCGCTCGAATGGTGTGCGGTTTGCCAAAGGCATCTACAATGACAACTTGCGCGGTCGCAAGTAAAACGGTAGTGATTTGAGTACCAGCGGCGGAAAGCGAACACAATGTTACGTCGTTTGCACTTGCAGCAGGCCGCGCGTCACAAGCGTCGCGCGTCTGCGCAGGCTGCTGCTGCGATGGCAGCTTACTACTCTCAAAATGTAAGAAGGTATGATGTCTAGCTAGACATTTACGACAGCTAACACCACTGTTACATGACGTAACCAGATGTTTGTCACTTAGACAATTAAAACACAAATTATTAGTGCGGACAAACTTGTAACGATCACTAGGCGATAATCTCTGAAATTCCGAACACTTGTACAGCTGTGTATGGCTACCCTTACACAGAGAACAGTCAGGTGTTGAGGCGGTATTAACTAGCGTATGTGCAGTCTTGACTGACTTCGATGACGCGTCTATACGGCGATCGGAACCTGTCCTATTCGTGACTTCATGACGTGCCGACGTGCGCTGCAATACCTTAATATGGTCGCGAATAAAAGATTCTAAATCTTCGAACTTAGGTATTTCGTTACCGCGCCGAGTCGTTTCAAACAGACGAACAGTTTCAGGATCTAATTTCTTTAAACCGATATACAAAAACAAAAAGTCACAGAGGTCATTGACCTTTAGGTTCTTTACTGCACGAACAGATGATGCGAAAATATTTAAAAACTTCTCTAAATTATGATCGTTACAAACGGAAAAACTTTTCAAATCGAATAATTGATCTAAATATGCGGTGGCTACTAATCGCTTATCTTCGTATTTTGTTTTTAAAGTGTTCAAAACTAAATTGTAATTTTCAGCGCTAAACGTAATTCCAGCACAGACAGCCTTTGCCTTACCGGTCAATTTTTCTACGAGATAATGCAATCTCTCGTGATCTGTCAGCGATGTGTTCCTATGTATTATATTTTCGAAACTATCTATAAATAAATTCCAATTTCGAATGTCACCATTAAATTCAGGTATTTGAATTGGCGGCAATCGTGGGCGTTCGCGAGGAGGGTTGGATAAACCACTCGCGGGGGGGGGAGTCTCTAAACTCCTAGCAATACGTTTGATACGACAATACAAGTCATCAAAGGACGACAATGCCTGATAACTCACACAGTAATCAGGATTTAACTCCAACTCTAAAATGTTTATATTCTTAATTGTAGATTTAAAATCCGCGCGCAAACTATCTAAAGTTTCCAACGAACACAAGAAAGCATCTCTAATCGTCAGATCCGAGATTTGCAAAGATTTATCACAAATTGATTGAACACGTGAAAACTGTGAGTCCCTTTCAGCGTATAAAAGCTTTAACTGAACCTTTAAATCAGTACTAACCTTGGTTCCCTTAAGAGACATCTTGTTTTGATATATTCACACTATACACTCAAACAAACACTTAACGAATTATTAAGTAAGCGATAATTATCAGATAACAATATGGTAATATTGTAAACAACAAAGTGAACGGCGAACGAACGGAATAACCTGAATCAATGAGTGAATATTACCCAATTTCTCGATTAAATCATTCACGTCGTTCATATGCGTATATTATCTATGGTTTATCCGTTTCCTACAAATATTCACTCAACAATGAACGGGTATTTTTGAAATGCGTCTACCTACATGCAATTTGTAGGACTTCCGAATGAATTTTGTCAAGAAAAAGAATGCGATCGATTTATATCTACGCTAATATTTACGTAGCTAACTATAATTATGCGGTGCGGTTGACGGCGTAGGTACCGTAATTAACAATGGCTCTTTAACTATACGAGCGAAATAACGTTTAGTTGCCTAAATGCCTAGATGCGGGTTTTCTACTATTATATCTAGGTAAACAGGCGCGTTGCGTTTATTCCCTATGGAACAAATACTATATTGCGAAATTACAAGAAAATGATTCACGATCCTGCTCGTAGGACCAAAAGTAATGGTTGCGCAAATAAGCTGTGGACTGTATCTTTGAAAAAGCGATCTAAGGTTTGTTAACAATATGCAGATACTGTGCCTGGATGGGACGGAAACTAGGGAGGAACACTGACCTTTTGACCTCGAAGGTTCCACGTGGCGCCGGCCGGCGAACCCCGACTTCGTACTTTCAAATCACTGCCAGGTCCTGTATTGCACTACACTGCACTATTGTTGAGTCTTTGAATGGTTGGATCACGAAATAGTCAATTTTCTTGTAATTTCGAGCGGGCGATGTTAGCGGAGCGGTCACATTCACAATCGATGCACAAACGTCAATGTCATTCCAATTCTTGAGGTCGTGCGGGGAAGGAAACGGAAGGGATAGGATTGCTAGGCCAAAAAAATAAATTACAAAAAACAAAATCGCGGATCATAGCAAATTGGCGCAACCATCAACCTTAACATCAAATACAAGTACAACGAAAACAGATTTGTAAGATTAGATTTTTAGTTTCGATAAGATTTATTTTCTGTTTGGTTTCAAATACCTATTTCTAAGCAGTAGGTATAGTTCAACTAGCTTGTAGGTAAAACGTATGTTAAGCAAGTAGGCACTTCTTAAGTTTTCCCATAATCAGTTAATTGTATAGGTACTATATGGGAGCATGTAATTAAGAATTAAATAAAAAATATCAAATAATATTATACAGGGTGAAATTGATATCAGTCGACAAATTTTTGAGGGTAGGTTCAGACCATGAAGCTGAACAACGTTCCCCAAGAAACATTTGTCCGGAAATGAAAAAATTTTTTGGACCTCCCATACAAACTGCCGCAGCCTACTCAAACAATTAGTATGTGTGTGTGTCCAAAAAATTTTTTCATTTCCGTACCTATGTTTCTTGGGGAAAGTTATTCAGTTTCATGGTCTGAACTGACCCTCAAAATTTGTCGACTGATTTCAATTTCACCTGTATATTAATTGGTATTTTTCTAAATATCAAATAAACACAGTTCTATCTGTTTAAATAGTGATTTATTAAGATGATTGAAATATGTTTAAAAATTAAATAACTACAGATTCTTCTAAAATTCAATCTATATTTGCGAGAGTGCACAAATGTTGTTCTGGCTCCTCGACTATTATTCAAGCGAGCGGCGGCGCGGGCCGGGCGGCGCCAGCGAGCGCGCGAGTCGCTTAGCCATTGACATATGATAGGTTCGTTCAGTATAAACAGACACTCACCGCCATATTACAACCAATGCAGTTAGAGACCAATTTATGATGGATTGTTTATTTTTTCATTCACGATAATTTTGTTTATATCATAGCGTTTATTTAAGTAAGTGTATGACCTGTTATATAAATGACGTACCTTTCAGGGTCCTTGGGAAGAGCAAACAGTGACAAACTGGGTATTTTAATTGTGGAGTTCAAACATCCATTTGCAATACAATATCTTTTTGTCTTTTTTGTTTTATGTGCCTCCATCACTCACGACACAGAACTGATTAGATTTCCAACAGAATATACAATACCTAGTACCTTACGGTATTAACAGTTTACTTTAAAATTTGTTTCGCGGATGCGTGCGCTGCGTGTGCGACAAGTCGAGCGAGCGCCAGCCTATTGAGACTAGTCCGGTGACCGGACGCTTGCGTTTATCATACCTAAACTCGGGAGTGAAATTTCTGTACCGGTAAGGTGCTATTATATATTCTGTGCTGTAGGTCAGACGTTTAGTATTATTTTACAAGGCTAACTCTAGCTCTAGCTACTAAAGCTTTGTGTTTGTGCTCTTTCATGCTAAGCTTTGTTATCTTGTGTGCGAGCGAGACGATACAGCCATGTATAGTTATGTTTACATACATTGTTATTATTATGCTCCTAAGTTCGGAAGTCGAGTAACTGACAACCAATATTTTCCCTCTCATTCTTTGTAACGTACGTTTTAACTAGTTGAAAGAGTGCAATGAAACCGATGATCGCAATGACGTTTACTTCTCTAATTGTTTGTTTACTGTTTGTCGGCTACAAGTATGACAGTCAATTAATTTACCAATTTTTGTTTTAAATTATCTAATCGTCTACAAATAAACAAAAATCTTTTGCTAAATGTGATTCTTGATTACAAACTACAAATGTTATTTCAAAAACCTTTTAAAGAAATGTGTTTTCTATCGAAAAAATTATGTCTTTATTGGGATCCAGTAGTTGTGATTTCAGTCGTTTATTTTTTGTGATTATTGTGATAAATATATATTAAAAATGAGGTGCTGTGTGCCGACCTGCAAGAATGATTCAAGACACATATCCAAATCACAGGGAATTACGTTCCATATGTAAGTTTGTGCGCGTTTTGTTGAACTTATTTCAAAGGGAATGCGTTTCACCTACGCATCTTTTCAGCTCAAAATTTGTTATTTTATAAAGATATTTTAATAATATTAACTTATGACAGTCTGTAATAATCATATTTCTGAATATTGGAGAGTATTACTGCCAATAAAATAAAAGTAAATAAAATTATTTTTCTTTTCCAATTTATTATCATCAATTAACAGAAATTTGCCTCTGTTACAATATAAGTTATTATTCCACCTTCTTTCCAGCTTCCCCAATGAGTCATCACTCCGTAAATCCTGGCTCAAGGCTCTTGGTAAAGAGTCTTGGAAACCTAAAGAACGTAGTGCTGTTTGCTCAGAACATTTTCTTTGCGAGGACTTGTATGAGACAAAGAGTGGGTTACGGAAGGTCAGGGCGGGAGCTGTGCCATTGATAGTTCAGGTAAATTATTATTAACCCTTAGATATCGCATTAAAAAGTAAAATTGCATTCTCCGAACTAAGTAGTATTTGTTTTTATGATCATAAGCTACTATGTTAAAATAAATAGTGCAGTTCACATTATATTCAAATGGGGATGATTGTAGTTACATAATTAATGATTTAAACTATGATTTTTTATTAGACGAAGTAAAGTGACAGCAGTGGACAATGCCCAACTGTCAAATAACAATGCCCAACTGTCAAACAACCATTGTTATAGCTGTCACTTGACTTTGTCTAATAAAAAATCATAGTATAGTGTCATGTAGTTTGTTATGTATATGTTGTACCAGATTGTTTTAACTGTTAAAGTTTGATGATATTTTAATCACCATTTGGCCTGCTTTCTTCCTACATCAATGATATGTTGAAACGAGGATTGACATATCATCAATTGTTAACATTAAACTATCTGGCCAGTTTTAGTTGGCCATATCATGAAGTGATGAATTTCTATGATCTGGCCACAACATATACATGACTGTGGCGGTGAAAAGGGTCATTAAATCCCAATAGCAAATTAGCTTGAAATCTGTCTAAAGCATCTTAGGGTTAGAGTTTGGAATTGGCAGTGTAGAACCCCTGTGCCTCACAATGGATTGTTCTTGTGCAGTGGTCTAACTATAGGGTAAGGCTAGCAAAATGGGGACCCCGGTTCAAGTCTTAAGTTCAGAAGTAAATATACAAATTCAAGTAAATTCTTAAAAGCATTCAGCATTACAAAATTGACGATTTTCCAGGGGCCCCATCCAATGGTTTTGCCAAGGGCCCTCAGATGGTATAGTTACGCCACTGTTCTTATGTCTGATTTCTCACCAGGTATGAGATTGTCATTTCATGGCCAGTGAGCTCATGTTGAATGCTCTGTGGTGTTCCATTTTGAAAATTCTAAAGAGTTGACTATTTCATAAATCGATGGGTGTAAAGTAAAAAAGCGATGCACAATTTAGCAATTTTCAGCAAATCTTCTTTCATATGTTTAAAGTTTAAAAAGTTAATAACTATACAAAAAATCCACTGACTACAAGTTGGACTCGCATAGTTTGGGTTCCATAATGTGTGTAGCAGAAACGTAAAAAAAAAACATGTTTTTTTGTTAACACATATTTATTTTTAGTATTTATAACAGCAACAAAAATATATAATCTGTAAATTTTTATCATGGTTCATGAGATACCACCTCGTGACGGATAGACAGACAGCTGAGTGTTAGAAACAGGGTCACATTTTTACCCTTTGGGTATGAAACCCTAAAAAATTACTGTGTTTAGCAATATTATTGTATTTTTAGTATGTTGCTGTTATCCAAAACACATTGAAATAAAATTCCTTATTTTACAGGATTCATCAAACTGTGATTATGGAGAACCTGCCAGTTTGAAGGTATTCAATTGTTAAAAAATTTTTGCAAGAATTCATGTATACCATGATTTTTAATTAGATGAACCAAAGTGACAGCAGTGGACAATGCCCAACTGTCAAATAACAATGCCCAACTTTCAAACAACCATTGTTCTAGCTGTCACTTTACTTCATCTAATAAAAAATCATAGTATAGTTTTATTTACAACAAGCTGTTACCCGCGACTTCGTTCGCGTGGAGTTTTAAACATTACTCTCTCCTTTTTTGAGGCAATCATGTAAAAAAATCTCCAATGAAACTTCCCTCCTGGTTTCATCAAGAAACATTTGTGTTGATGCGGTGATCGAACCCGCGACCCTTGCGTCTCAACTGGCGCTCTAAACCACTGCACTAAATGGGTCGCCGGGTAATGAAAAAACGCCCATCCCTAAGCGACGACTACTGATGCTGTTTCTTGATATTTATTTTTAGGGGTGATCGGCACCACCTTTTTATTTCTCATGGGTGCTCTAGCCCCAAGCAATCAGGGAGCATAGATATATGGAGGGATGCGGAAAAGATCCACATACCTCCGTTGAATAGGGAGGATCCTCCAACTAGACGAATGTTTTTTCCGATCTGGGCAACTGCTCGAGAGATGACATCTGGCCTAGCTTTCGAACCTATCTATTTTGTGTCGTAAGCCACTGGGCGCAAATGAGTTTTAGACCTTTGATACATTTAATGATAGAGGAAAAACTAATATGCAAATACAAACATCACATTATAAAGAAAAAAAAAATATTTACATAAAAATACAACCGACTTCATAGATACCTTCCGCCATTCGGTTCCATCATCAAATCATCATGACAATTCTAATAATATCAAACACGGCTAGGATACACTGATTTTCTCACAGAATTCCGGTTCTTACCTACCTTCCGGCTTCATCACCGGATCAGTCTATGTATCCCCTCCCCTTCTTCTTTCAGTCAGTCACCGACTACATGTATAAACAAAGCGATTTTACTTGTTACGACAGTTCTGCTATGATTTTTTGACGAGTTCCGTTCTATATTTTCGAAGTTCATCATCAGATCAAAACAATATTTCTATGGGACCAACATGAGAGTATAATTTTTCAATAAAAGAAAAATATTTTCAAAATCAGTCCACAATTGACCGAGATATTGGTTAAAAAAATACATACAGCCGAACATAGAAGCTCCTCCTTTTCCAAGTCGGTTAAAAACTAGGCCAGAATAATGAGACACCCTATCGGTTTCAAACAATCACCCTCTAATTGCGCAGTATTTCGTACTTTAGTTCGTATGTAGCGCCATAGATGTCGCTACAGATGCTTACCAAAATGTTTCTGTTTCAGGTTTGCAGAATTTGCCTTGTAATGGACGCGAAGTTAGTACCAATAAGAATATATAAACTGGAACAGGCTTATGAAAATCTCACAGGAGTATCGGTAAGTTTGATCTTAGTCATGTGAATTAGAGGCTTATAAAAACTTATAAAATCGTCGTAATGTTGCCACTATATTTCTATTTTTTTTTTAATATAGTATATTTGTACTTCCCATAGATTAATTTAAATTTTATTTTATTTTTTATTTGTCTATTTATTTACAAATCAATTTGCATACAAGACCGTGCCGACGTCTATATGTCAACATCGTCACCGGCCCGCACTGAAAACCAGCGTCGTAGACTCGTCGCATTCTGCGTGTGGTCACGGCATTAAGCTGAGTGCTCGGCCGTTTTGCACGGACGTGGCGCATACTTCTCACAAAATTAATTATCTTTATTAACCTTTAACTTGCGCCTTTATCCGGCAAATAAAAAGTTTTTCTTTCTTCTTTTTCTTTCTAAAAAAACTGTGATTTTTTTTAGTCCGATAGTACATTTCGGCTTGTTGTACATGACCTTCCTCTTGAATCACTCTATTTAAAAAAAACCGCATCAAAATCCGTTGCGCAGTTTTAAAGATCTAAGCATACATAGGGACAGACAGCGGGAAGCGACTTTGTTTTATACTATGTAGTGAATATTTTTAGTATATACGAAACCTGAAACACGTGTCTAGTATTTTTATGCAAATAATCTATGTATAAAATTTCATAACTCGTCATACAAAGACAAACGATTTCCCTTTTTCTCAGTCACTGGCGCCACTGTCAAACTTCCTCTAATATACTCATTTCTCACTGTTCTATTTATCTATCTATTGTATAAAAATAATCACAGGCAAATATCCAATTGTTTTAGTTATCAGAAGAAGACAAATTACCTCAGAAGCTCTGCGTAGAGTGTGTCCAGCGGTTAATGAACTGCAGTCGGTTCAGACTCAAGAGTTTGAGAGCCAACTCTCTCATGCTAGAGGTGATTAAGAAGCAGGATTGTGTGAGTATAAACATTATTATTAACATATTATGACAGCCCCATATCATCTTCTGAGAATCCAGGCCATTCAAGGTTGCCTGGAAGAGATTGCAGACTGCCATAAGGCCGCTCATTGTTTGTATTTTAGCCATAAGTTTTTCTTTGAGTATAATAATAATAATTATTATTAAATGTATTTTTTATATTTTTAAATGTTTTTTGTAATTAAAAAAAATGTAATTTATATGTTTATATTATGAATAAAGAAGATAATAATAATTATGTACTGCCCTATATAATGAAAATAAATTCGTTGACCATTTTAGCAGAATTTCTTCGAGTGAAGTTCAGTGGCTGTTTTACTTTATTAATTGTGCAAATTGATTCCTAGTAGCTATTGTGATGTAAAATTGCTGTAGTTTTGTATCTCAAGTGTCTACACTAGAGATGAAACGCATATCCGGTAACTATCCGGCTTAGTTTTGACTATCCGGCCGAATACCGGATAGTAATTCAGTATCCGGCAAGATTTAGGATAGTAAAATTTAAAAATTCTCATAATTTTACACAAGGGCCCAAGGTATATCATACCACAATAGGTTAAAGATACGGTTTATTTTTATAATCGTAAGTCAAAAGTGTTTGTTTTATTATTTAGTTTATTGCTCAAAATTAACAATCAGCAAATTGTGGTGAATTAATGCTAAATTTTCCGGATTTTTCGGTAAGGGGCGACTCTGCTTGACGTCTGGTAGGCCAACTTCTGAAAATAACTTTGCGCTGTAAACCCTACTACCAGGTGCTGAAAAAATTCTAGCAAATCAAACTGATCGCGTCATGCAACGCGATTAAAGGCTGAATATCCGGTAAACGGATATCCGGCGCTCCGGCTACGTAGCTTACCGAATATCCGGTATCCTGCCAAAGAACTATCCGTTTTATCTCTAGTCTACACAGCGGAACTGTAGATAGAGATTATTCGATGATAAATATATGCACCGTTAAATTTTGGTCGTTTTAATCGTGAAGGATCGATCTGGTACATGAAACACTATCGATTTATAAAGATAAAATTAAAAAACAAAATACTTTTTTTTAAACTCGAATTAATTTACGCATGTACGAAATTAACTTCTTTAAGTAGTTATTTAGGCAGTGAGTACGCAACGACTGACGACTACCTACAAGGTCATTGACTCGTTTACTAAAAAAAATCAATTTCGTACATGCGTATACGATGCGTGTGTATTCGAATTTAGAAAAAAGTACTTAATTTTTTTATTTCTGCTCAGAATTTAACGGTGTATATCTTCTCTGCCAAATTCTGTTAGTTGACAACATCAATTTGAAAACAAAGATTTGAATATGGCATTGGAGAAATATTAACTAATTTAACCATATTTCTTTCAGTTAACCGTCCAAAACATAAAGACAATAAACCGATTAAATAACCAGTTAACATCTAGTTTATCAATAAAACATTTTGAAGTTAACCACTACGATTCATTCTTTGAATATGAGGATCAACCTGATACAATTCAGGACAAATCTCCACCGACTTGCAATGTTGATGTCAAAGGCGAAAATGAAATATTCCTCACTGAAGACATCACGGATAAAAACGATGACGGACTTAACGACCCCGGATTTGACGATCCCGGATTTGACGACGACGGAATTGCTGATACGGACGTTTTAAACGACAAAGACGATCCGTCAGAAAAAGAATACGTTTTGTCCGATAAAGATAATTATTCCTCAGACGATAGTCTTCCTTTAGAAAAGTGTAAGGCGAAAAAAACTCGTAAAAAGAAAGAGAAAGCAGTTAAAACGCCTAAAAGAGTGAAAAAGATAAAAGATCCGACGGAACCGAAGATTGATAGACGGAGAAAACCGTTTTTAAACGATGATTTGAACGAAACTCTCTTTACGATAACGGATTTGACGGTTGAAGAACAGATAGCTGAGATCGTGAAAAGGCAGGAGAGTGCCAATTATAAGAATTCTGTTTTTAAATGCACCGCGTGTTTCAAAGGGTTTTTGGATGAAGATGCTTATAATAGCCATATGTCGAGGCATACTAACGTAAGTGTTATCATGTTTGTGTTTCCTTAAATAATTTTAGGGTTTCATATCTCAAGAGGAAAAAACGGTACCCTTGTAGGTTCACTTTGTTGTCAGTCTGTCTGTCTGTCAAGACCACTTATCTCTAGAATGCGTGGAGGTATCTAGTTGAAATTAATACCATATACTCAGGTCTGTGGTCCACTGAAGCTGTGAAAAAATCAACCAAACGAGAATTGACATTTCATCAAAGTTTAACTTTTAAATCGATCTGGCCACGATAGACATATTCATTTTGCGCTATGTCCAAAAAAAAATGAGTCCACATAATTTTAGCGACTCACTCAAGTTGCAGTTTTGATCCACTCGTTTCTACAATAACTAAGTTAGATAAATCAGGACGAAAAAGCAATTTGCGTCGGCAAAGTTAGCTTAAACCTAAAACGAAGAACGAAGGAACCCTCAGATCGAAGAGGTCCACGAAACAAAGAATTTTTCAAGGACCATTTGTTTCTTCCAGCAATGCGGTGAACACGAATGCGAGATTTGTAAGACGCACTTCAAGCACCCTCACGCTCTCCGCAAGCACATCACCGCCCACCACACTCAGAGGTTCAGCTGCAAACAGTGCATCTACGTCACCACGCATCGACAGACGGCGAGGCTGCACGAACGCTGGCACAAGGGGACCAAGTACAGATGTCCGCATTGCCTGGATGAATTCGTGTGAGTAGTACTTTTACCTTTCTCTTTTTTTGTTGCTTTACGCTCGAGTAGCTGAATGGACAGTGCCTGGAATAGCACATAGGAGACTTTTCACTTCGGGAGTATGTTCCCTTGGGACAGTTTTCTATTATACTTACGCGGGCGAACTCGCTGACAGCAAGCAATACGATGACAGCAAGCAATAAAAAATCAGACAAGTGCGGATCGGACTCGCGCACTGAGGGCTCCGTACAAACTTACCTATGAAAACAATTAAATTTTTCCAAGCCAGGCATAATACTAGGACAAACCGAAAGAGTACTTACTCACACTATGAAATTCTACTCACATTATTAATGTTTTTATAGGGAAAATAGAGATAGCAGGTAAGCCAACATGTCGATTGAGAAAGCAACTAGTGTTCATCTGTTTTTTTTGTTAAGTGTTAGAATGAGATAAGAGCGATTGCGATCAGAGTGACAACATTACATAACGGATATCATAGGTATCTATATGAATTAATCTCGATTCACATTGATTACAGTATGGCAACTTAGTCGTTGACTAGTTATACGCGTGGTAGACGCGCGAAGTTTAAAGTTTAGGTTTTTATTTAGACGTTAGATGCGATGTATTTTCACATAAAAGCTGGACTTATTTACTTCTATTGCTCGCAAGTACCTGACTCAGAGACTGAGTCAGGACTTTACCTTCTCTATGTACAGATTCCATCCTTATATAATTATTTCCAGTAAATTCACGACATACATGGGCCACATTCGCATCAAGCACCCGTCAGACTTCGTTTGCGAGCTTTGCGGCTATTCCTTCGTCAGCGCCAAGGGTATCGAGCTACATAAAAAACTGAAGCATCGACTAGACAATGTACAGGTATGTGTAAAATTCTGAGGCGGTCGCCTCCTTCTGGAAAGCAGTAATGCTAGCGAAGGAGGCGTCAATCCGCTTGGCAAACTATTATGACTCTATTGGATGCGAGATGCACAGGACCGGTAGCTATGGCGATACTTGGATTTTTCTCTTTTTATTATTATTGATAGGCTCGCATTTGACCACTATCTCACCTGATGGTAAGCGATGATGTGGCCGACGATGAAGCACGCTTGCCTAGAAGTAACTTATTCACTCTTGACTTAAAGACCCCTAGGTTGTAGCTATCAGGAAACACAGACTCCGGCAGGGAATTCGACTCCTTAGCTGTACGCATAATGAATGTGTGCCCAAAATGCTTTGTACGTATAGGTGGGATGTCCACCATGTACCGATGGCGCAACGCCGTACGTCTAGTGGTCTGATGATGGAACGGACTTGGTAGAATTAAATTGTGCAATTCCAACGCACACTCCCCGAAATGTGACGCTTATGTCCAACCGTGGACTTCGGTTGAAATGATGACATGGTAAATGTGTTGTTCCAGATACCGGAAGACGGTCCATTTTGTGAGCTATGTAACGTGCGGTTCATCTCTTCAGAGGCGCACAAACGACATCTCAGTGTTTCAGCTAAGCATAACACAGGTAAAATCATGTTTATTCATGTCTTTCTTCTCTTAAGATTTAGTTTTCTGAGAAATATTCAAATCTGGGATAGGTTTAGGTGAAGTTACGAGATCATATCTTACTGAGGAAATTTTTAAATTGGAACAATTGTATGCGTTTTCGAATTCTTTCAAATAAACTGTAGTAATTTAATCGATAGTAAATTTTAATCACTATAAAACCAAGTATAGTTCGCGGCAATTACGTTGAACCTCTTGCTATGAATGCACGCAGCCCTCCACCTCGATGGAGACCCGAAAATCGGTTATAATCATGGCGGTCGACCTTGAATGTGGAGTAACCGAGTTTCGGCTCTTAATCGAAGTAGCGAGCTATGCGTAACCATAGCAAATGGTTCAACTTATCTGTCGCATAGTATACATGTTTTTCTCCTCTTCTTATGCAATGGCCTGCAGATAGATGTTCCGGAGCTGGGTGTCTTGTTGACGCTCCCGGGCGATAAGTCGGTAATCGCAAAAAAATGTTTTCCGATTAGCGACTTAATGTCCGGGCAATAAAGTCGGTAAACGAAAAACTATTTTTAGCAATTACCGACTTATTGCCCGGAGGTGTCGTGTTTGTGAGTTTACATGTTTGTGAACGCACCCACGATACAGGAGTGATACCTTTACTCCATATGCAAGAAGATCAGACATTCAATTTACTGTCCGTTCAACCGATTTTGACTTTTATTGCGTTGGTGGCATGACAAAAGGCGGTTGCAATAAATAGTTGGTATTGTAACCACTGTTTTGCTTTTAATGCCATCCTTATGTCTACGGAATAGAAGTCAAAATCGGTTGAACGGACAGTAAAAAAGGTTTGTTTAAATGTCTAATCTTATTACGAATGGAGTACGGTTTGGGGAAAGTTTTAGAAAAAAGAACAGGCCAAAAATGATGTGCAGCAGCGTTGCAGATTTGAGTAAGGGTAACTGCAGGAAAACGGGTGGACTTTAGTCAGTAAAAGTCTCGTACTCTATACAAGATTCCACAAAACGATATTTCAGCCCACCAGGTGACATTGCTGCTTCGTTGAAGAAGGTTCATAGTTTTTTGTGTAAGCTTCACGCAGGTACACCAAGCCTATAATGACGAATACGTGTCTACGTAGGCCTTATAAATAAGTGCCAACAAAAAATATAAATTAAAGAATATTTTCAACTCTCTCAGGTACAGACAAAGACTCAAGGGAATCGAATAAGCCTAAGAAAGGTAGAAAACCTAGAGATTCGAAGGAACTCGAGCGACGGGCGCGAGACAAGGACGCAGACATCGACGAAAGGAGACGGATATACCCAAGCCAGATGCGAAAGGCGGAGGGACCGATACCTTGTGAACAGGTGAGAAAAATATTCAAAGCATTTCTTATTATCTTTTTTGAGTACTGATAGGTTCGCGCTTGACCGATGCGGTCGACAATGGAGCGCGCTTACTTAGAAGTAACCTATTCTCTCTTTACCTAAAGATATCCATGTTGTAGCTATCAGCAAACACAGACTCCGCCAGGGAATTCCACTCCTTAGCTGTACACACAATGAATTGGTTCCCTGCATGTTTAGTGCGTATAGGTGGGATGTCCACCATGTACCGATGGCGCAACGCCGTACGTCTGGTAGTCCGATGATGGAACGGGCTAGGCGCAATTAAGAAATAACGAAAAAGACACGAAAAATAATCCGATTATTAGGCGCTACGAAGTTTTTCGGGTCAGCTAGTAATAAATATATATAAATTGCTCCGTGGTAGTTATAGTACGTGGCAAATAAGTTGAACAATTTGCTATAGTCACGCGCAGCCCCCCACTTCGATTGAGACCCGAGAATCGGTTACTGCGCATTCAAGGTCGACCGCCATGATAGTTCAACTGGTGTGACGAAGATTATGATTGTCGGGTCTGAATAGAAGTGGGGGCGGCGCGGAACCATAGCAAATGGTTCAATTTATATGCCGCGTACTATGATTTATATTTTATGATAAAGAAAAAGCTCGGTCCCGTTTTTACCCTTTGGATACGGAACCCTAAAATAAAACTACAACTGCGTGTTTTGTTCCAGTGTGGCATGCAATTAGAAGACTCCCGGGCGTACCACGGTCACTTCAGGCGGATGCACCCCGACAAGAACCGGACCAACTACCCCTCAATGAAATCTCCCTGTATGTGTGAAGTATGCGGGAGAATGTTCCAAGTAAGTTCAATCGCCGTTAAATATCCGGCCATAGTATAAGCTGGTTACCTAAATATCCGGCCTGCCTATTTGGTTACCTAAATATTTGGCCATCATATAAGCTACTTACCAAAATATCCGACCAACCTAGAAGGTAACCTGAATATCCGGCCATTATATTGCATGTCATTCATACATCCATATCGCGATACGTTGAAATTTTTTCAGAAATGAATTTTTCTTTCCGTTGTTGTAAGGTATTGATTGAAATTCGATCGGGAGGATGGGAAAAATAATATTTGTTATCAATAAAATAAAATACTCAACTGTGAAAATAATAGAAGAAAAACACGCAAGACAACAATTTTAGACAAAAAAAAATCGTTTATTTGGACCAAAAATGTTGTACAGACGCCAGCACGTCAATCTATCCCAATCTATAAAATTTTACCAATTGAACATTAACCTTCCTTTATTGTGATAAGGTTGAAAATCTATTAAAGAAATTTGACAGATTGAGGTAGGTTGATGTGCTGGCGTCTGTACATTTCATAAACCCACCAAACTGAATAACAGTCTGTCGGTAGGAAACATGCATGTACAGTAAGGCGGTAAAAAAGAAACATTTTCTTGCGATTGCCGACTTATTGCCAGGGGACTTCGATTTGTCTCTCTAGCTAAGACGCCGTTTTTTATGGCAGCCGGTATGGGCGTGATGAACTTTGACGTCGAAGTCCATGTCAAACTTCTCTTTCTCATTGGCAGCTTTGAAGCTTTATAACGCTGCCGTCGAAGGTATTTTTTTTTTACCTCAAATAGAAAAAAACGGAACCCTTATTGGAGCACTTTGTTGTCCGTCTGTCTGTCAAGACCCTTTATTTAGGAACGCGTGGAGGTATCAAATTGAATTTAAGCCCGTATAATCAGGTCTGCGGTCCCTGGAACCTGTGAAAAAATTAAACTTCTTAGTTAAAGAAAAAATAAAAGATACGTACGTTTGTATCGCAAAAAACGTATATTTCGACATTCTCAAGGGAATCAAATTTCAGAGGGTACTTCCCGTTGACCTAGAATCCTGAAATTTGGCATGAAGCAAAGTTTCATAGCACAAATACAGGAAAAAAAAAACGGAAAACTGTAAATTTGAAGTTACGTCAACAAAAAAAAAACTTTTGTAATTCGGAAAAATTTTAAGACCATTCGGGAATTGAATTCGATTCGATCCGACTCGCACTTGCTTATTTTTTTCATGTTTATTTATCATAAGTTAAAAAATATTTAATTAAAAATAAATACTTAGTACAGTAAGTTTATTCTGTTCTTTCTAGAGCTACGCTCTCCTTAAAGACCACACTTGGGTACACACGGGCGAACGGCCCTTCAAATGTGAGTCGTGCGGCAAGTCGTTCAGAATGAAGCAGAGGCTAGTGGCGCACCGGCGCGTGCACAGCCAGGTGCGCGCCAGTTACGTATGCGCGCTCTGCGGGAAGCATTTCTCCACGCACAGTAACCGGCAGAGGCATATGTTTGTGAGTATCTAACTAGATATTTATTTATTTTATTTGGCTCTTTAACAATGAGTACACTAATACATGTAAAGGAGAACAATTCGATCTTAAGTCTTAGTGCCCCATTATTTAAAGAAGAGCACTACATGCACTATTTTATACTGCTAATAATAATTAATTAAACCACAGTAAAAGAATAAGAATAAACACTAAAACATGACAGAATGAAAACAACAGAAATGTACCGAACATTAAATTTGAATAAACAGAATTTAACATTAAATATATTTACTCAAGTTAATTATGTAGCATGATTTTTTGGCACAGATGTACGGCGCAAGTTGATATCTTCTTCATTATATTGTTGAAGTTTTTAAATCTGTACATCTAATATTTTAAAGGCAAAAGTTTTTGAGTGTGTGTATGATAGTTACTTCACGCTCGAACGTCTGAGCGGATTTCGAAGAAACTTGGTGCATTGGTACACTATGTCTAACACCCTTATTTATAAGAAGTACTTACTTCTTGCTAAGTAAAATCTTAATATGTCATTACTTGTCGTTAGAAATTTTCATTCAAAATTGAAACTAAACTGTAGAATACAAATTGTCATCTAAGTAGTTACTTTTACTCAAGTAGTTTTACTTGTTTATAAATACGGGTGTTAGAATAGCACATAGATGAGTCCCGACTGCTACAATTTATCTTGTATTTAAAATATTATATAGTTAAGTTCAATCGGGTACAACGACTTTCTTGTTTTAGGGCTTTTTATGAATACTCAGAAAAGCAGTCGGGTATTTTTTAGTTTTTAAATTACTGTTTTTATTTTGATGGCTTTAATTTAGATCCACACTGGCCTGAAACCCTTCAAGTGCGAGATGTGTGGCAAGGGCTTCAAGCATGCGAGTGAGAAGCGAGCACATATAACTTATGTACATCTGAAGAAACCGTGGCCGAAGCGAGCGAGAGGGAAGCGAAGATCGGAGACGAGACAGGTAAAAACTAAAAGTAACTTTAAAACCTACAGTATAGTTTCGTTTTCAATGCAACTTCTATGTAATATATGACCATTTAACATGCGTGAGTTAAAATTAAAAAGCAGCGTCGCTGTGTTTCGGATTTGAAGAGTATATGTGTCGGTGTAATTAGTAGAGATGAAACAAATATCCGGTATCTGACATAGTTTTGACTATCCGGCACTGCACTGCTATCCGGATACCGGATAGTAGTGCAGTATACGGCCGGATAGCAAAATTCAGATTATTTTGCACAAGGTTGAATCACACCACAAAAGGTTATGGACACTGTTTAATTTTATAATCGCACGATAAAACTGTTTACTACTCAAAATTAACAATTGACACATAATGGTGGGGAATTAACACCAAATTTTCTTAATTTTTTGGTAAGATGCGACTTTGCTTCTGAAAATAGCCTTTCGCTGTAAACGCTACTGCCAGGTACTGAAAAATAAATTCTAGCGAATCAAACTGATCGCGTCATGTATTACAATAAATTGCTGAATATCCGGTAGCCGAATATCCGGCTCTCCGGCCTCGTAGTTTGCCAAATATCCGGTATCCGGACAAGCCACTATCCGGTTCATCTCTAGTAGCTACAGGCACGTGACATATTTTTTCCTTGGTAAAATCACTCCTGCGATAACTCTGGATGAATAGCGATGGGCGGTAGTAACCCTTTACTATCACTTACAACTGCGTCGGTCTTAAAAATTTCATTTTTCTTTTCTTTAGGGCCAGTTAGCTCCCCAAGATCAGGACATGGAGATGGAGGCCCCTTTGTGGCCCCCTTGCGACCCGAAGATGGGAGAAATAGGACCCATGCCTGAAAATAAAGCCGTTTATTATAACTTGAAGATATAAATGTAAGTTGAGATTATCCAGGGTGAATGGTGATTAGTGACCGATGCTTAGACACGTGATTGTAGTCATGATAATAAACAACTTTTATTATGGGACCAAACCTGAAATCGCGGAAAAAATCAGCAAGTTTAGGACATTTTGACCAGTTATTCGAACAGAAATGTACTGATCAGTAGATTTTTTTCGCGATTTCTGGTTTGTTCCCGTAGCAAAAGTTGTTTGTTATCATGACTACAATCACGTGTTTAAGTATCGGTCACTAATTACCAGTCACCCTATATATAGCTGTGAATTTAAGTAAGGAAAGTGTAATTGCAGTGCAAATGATAAAAGTTAGATCAAATGTTTCTGTGTAATTATTTAGTATAGGTTAAAAAAGTATGAAATTAGTTATGTAAATAGCATAACTTATGTCAATAAACAAACAGAGATGTAACACAAAATATGAACAAAGACAAAAAAAAAACTTAAGTACTTGTAGTTAATGCAAATTAATTAAGATGGGTGAAAAGTAAAATAAGTTATATGCAATTTTGCGATTCTCTCATATTGATAGTAAGTTACTAAAAATATTTCATAATTTATTTCTACAGATATCGCCATATTTTTTTGCACTTTTAACATGATTGTAGTAAAAGATGCCCGTGTTGTGGAATATAATACGCGGCATATAAGTTGAACCAAAATGGCGATGACCTTCAAAGCCCAATATAAATAAATGACGCGCGGCTGCAGTGCACTTGTAGCATGGCAGTCGCACGTTTTTAATTATATGGATAATTTGAAGGCACCCTAACAGACAGCGGGGGGCTGCGTGTAACCAAAGCTACGACGGCCATTTTAGTTCAACTTATTTGCTGCGTACTATAAGTTGTTGTAATTTTTTTAAAGAAAATATTAGAATTGTGGATAACTTTTTTACTACTTTGCACCGGTCGTTTATAAATAGTGTATTTACAAAAACTATAAGATATAAGTAATATTTTTTGTTCAAGAATAAAAATAATCACACTTGATAAAGGTTAAAGTTCGTAGGTATTTGTGTGTTTGTATGTTTGTTATTACTTAAACTCAAACGATTGAATGAATTTAGATGAAATTTGGCATACGGCTAGACCATGTTCTGCAACATAGGACATGTTTCCTTGGAATAATTTTCTACTTTAAGGCTAAAACTGCGTAAAGCAGACGTCCGTGAGGCATCGCGTAATAAATCTCGTGTTTTCACATGGACGGTCCTCGTAGCGGAAACCAGATTATTATCTGCGCAATTTGCTAGTTCAATTTTGACGGTGTGCATGTAGTCGTGTCGATGGAGAACTTTAATGTATTAGGTCGCGGCAGGGGCGCGGTGCTCGGGCGGAGCACTGCAGTATGGGAAAGTATTATTATTTGACTGGCCTGTTGGTCTAGTGGTTAGTGGCCCTGACTGCTATGCCGGAGGTCGTGGGTTCGATTCCTACTCAGGACAAATGTTTGTGCGATGAGCACGATCATTTGTTCTGTGTCTGGGTGTTATTTATCTATAATATGTATGTATTTAGAAATATATAAGTATGTTTAGCAGCTGTCTGGTACCCATAACACAAGCTCTGCTTAGCTTGGGACCCGTACATTTAGATTTATGTGCAGTTTGTGTAACTTTTTGGTGTACAATAAAGTTTTATTCTATTCTATTCTATATTATTATTACGAAGCAAAACGTGCGCAGGGCCCGGCTCACCGCGCGGCGAACCGCAATGAAGCACTTTTGTAAGGGACTCCGCGGGCGAGCGGTTTACGTAGTTTTGGCCCTTAAACCGGACGAAACTGATGATAGAAACCAGTGTTAATATCCTTTTTCATGCCTCTTAGTAATTGAATGTTGAGCTTATATGTGTTATATTTAAACAAACAAAATCTGACATAATAATTATTGTAAATATTAGGTTTAATGTTAAGGATAATAATTAGTTTTATAATGTTCCCACTGCTGGGACTCAGGCCTCCTCTCTAGAAGAGGGAATGGGTCGTAATCCACCACGCGGGCACAGTGCGGGTTGGTGGATGTCACATGTCTTCGAATGTTTGGTTCTAAGACGTGCCGGTTTCCTCACGATGATTTCTTTGTACGCACATGTCCCCCCTTCTCTTTTTCGCAATTCTCTGCAAGCAATGTTAAAATTGTTACAGGATGACAATTTTTATTAGTAATATGCTTGGTTACTATAAAAAATATTGACAATAACTTTTCTTCAAATGCTACTACTAAAAAAATGTTCATTCTATTCTATTTCACTGTTAATCTTTCTTTTTAAAAATAAATCATAATAAAAATGACTCCTGTATCGTGATTGCGTTCACAAACAGGTAAACTCACATACACCAGACACCTAGACAAGTGGTACAGTACGTTCGACGGATCTTGGCGCGCCTGAAGTTAGGCTCTGCGAACTTTAGCGCTCAAAATAAGCGCGTCAAATAAATGATTTATAAAAATAAATGCCAATAACAGTTGCTAACAGCAATAACAACTGCTATTGGCCTTTAATTTTTTCAAACCATTTATTTTTTTACGAGTGCACAAGCGCTAAAGTTCGCAGAGCCTAACTTCTGACGCGCCAAGATCCGTCGAACGTACTGTACTATTTTCTAAGAAAAAGCAGCGCTGCCGCAACGACGAACATCCAAATAGAATACATTGAATTAACAATCCAATGTATATGTATATTAGGTTGACAATCCAATGTATCCTATTTGGGTGTTCGACGTTGAGGCAGCGCTGCGTTTTCTTAGAGAATAGCATCAATGGAACACCTATCTATAGGCTATATAAATATTTTAACCCAAAGGTTGACTGGTAGCATCGACTTATATTCAAAGTAATAGACAAGCTCGTTCATGGAAACTTATTTGTCAAAATACTGAAACGTTAAAACAAAAGTTCGCTGCAGCGCTAAATTGTCATTATGACGTCTAACAAAACTTTTAAAGTTTACAGCGCTTAAATACTGCAAAACTGCACTAATGTCATCAAGTCATCATTGTAAAGAGGTGCATGGCCTGCAGTACACTTAAGTGAAGCAAAGTGATTGTACGGCACGCCTAACCTAGTACATATACCGTTAAATTTTGGTCGTTTCAATCCCGTGGAGGGTCAATTCGGTACGTGAAACACTATCGATTTGTAAAGATAAAATTAAGTACTATTTTTTAAAACTCGAATTAATTATACGCATGTACGAATATCATTTCTTTAAGTTAATGAGTCAATGATCTTGTAGGTAGTTGTCGGTCGTTTCGTAGTAACTACTTACAGTTCATTGGCCTCGCTCAGCTGACGTTTACCTGAAGAAATTAATTTGAGTTAAAAAAAAATACTTTATTTATTTTTTTACTTTACAAATCGATAGTGTTTCATGTACGAAACGACCCTCCGCGGGATTAAAACGACTAAAATTTTACGGTGTATATATCGATGACTGGTAGAGAATGCCCCCACCACTACTGTACATGAAGTTTACATAAATATTTGTTCTGTATGGAAGTCAAACCCCCGACACGTAGCGCCATAGTCAATCGTTGAACCACTGAGACTGCTGTGCTGTCAATTCGCTTATCATGGTGTATTTGAATCTTTAATGTGGCCATTAATTAAGAGTTGAAGTTAAAGTTGAATCTTTAGTGGCCCTGACTGCTATGCCGCAGGTCGTGGGTTCACCGAAAACAAATGTTTGTGTGATGAGCACGATCATTTGTTCTGTGTCAGGGTGTAATTTATCTATAATATGTATGTATTTAGAAATATATAAGTATGTTAATCAGTTGTCTAGTACTCATAACACAAGCTCTGCTTAGCTTGGGACTAGATGGTGTTGTGTGATAGTTGTGGAATATCATTATTTGTATTGTATGTTTTTTGTGCTGTGTTTCTCTCATAGTGTTTTAAGACAATGACCATAAGTAGTTAATTTGTGTAGTATTATTTATAGATGAAATAATTATGACATAATATTAAGAATATAAGTGTGGACAATAGATCTTTAGATTGTTTACTCTCCCGCGTCGGATTATTCCGACGTGTTTTTTCGCGTCCTATTCGCCAGGGTCGTGTGTTCGCGACTGGGTACTCCATCTCGTTTAGCTCTTCAATCCCCATAGGTGACAGAAGAGCTGACGAGATGGAGTATTTGGTCGTGGATGTGCGACCCTGGCGGAGCAAACGCGAGAGTGTTTGTCGGATATATCCGACAATGTCGGTTTAAGAATTAAGTTTGAGATTTTGATCATGATTTTTCAGTATATATTTATACTTTTTTTAAGTAGTTTTTTTTTTATTTTTTAGACAATTTTAAATATTGTACGAATAATGAGGACATAATATTATGTTTACAGTTTTTTTATACGTTTTTTCATTTAAATTAATAAATAATAGAACAATGTTGTTGTTAACTATAACTCCATTCGCAATAGGATTAGACATTTAAACAAACCTTTTTTACAGTCCGTTCAAACGATTTTGACTTCTATTCCGTAGGCATAAGAATGACATTACAGGCAAAGTGGTTACATTATTATTTACTGTAGCTGCCATTTGTCATGCCACCAACGAAATGAAATTCAAAATCGGTTAAACTCTCCTGTGAGCTTACTCTTGAGTTTAATTCCGATCGTTTGACATTGGAATTGTGACATTTCGTACTCTGGACTTCGATGCTAGCGCCAAATTGGTTTAAAATTGCGGAATATTATTATCTCAGCATAATAATATGCAAAATATAAAAAAAGTAAGTCGGCGCTGGTATTCTATTCTTTAGTTAAAGTAAATATAATTATTTTATTTTACATAGAACAAAATGATCACTATACAATTAAATTATTAAATTAAATGTCAATCAAAATGTAAATGTGTTATGTGTTTTTTACATAGGCCTACCATACATAGGTACTATTAGATAATACTTTGAATTAAGATAATACGGGGTATCTTCAAATCCTGCTCCAAATAGTTTCGTCAGGTAGAATGATATAATGTCACAGGCACGAGCTACATTAGTTTAATTTTCAGCCGATAGAGGCGTTGTTGGTCGTATTTTACAAAATGGCTGCTATACGTCAATAGTAAAATTAAGGTCTTTTAACATACTCGTAGTATGGGTAGGATGAGAGCAGGACGAAAATAGGCATCTTTAAGATGAGAAAAAAGGATAAGTAGCTACATAGTATGAATCTGACAGCTGTCATTCTTACCATTCTTTGGCAATTGTGGTGTAATGTGTTGTAAATAATCGTGTGTATAAATCGTTATGTGAATAAAAATGCATTTGTAGACAATATTTTAATATCCAAGCGAATAATTTATTTATAATAATAAATGCATGTAATCAATTTTGTTGTTTTATTTGAGATTATAGAGTGGTAGACCGTAAAAGCCGTAGGGGTCGAGCAGGCCGAAGCCTACTGCGGCCATGAACGCAAGGGCAACGGAAGGTGTGGTTCTAGCCAGAAAAAGTCTGACTCGGCCCCCCGCTCCGCCCTAGAGCGGGAGATGTCATTACTGGAGGCTCCTTTAGGGGCCAAGCACGAGCCGAGCACAAATTCCTGAAGCTTGGAAGGTATGTTTTTTTATGAAGTAGGCATCCGAAGAAAGGAGTTTTTCGAAATTTCAACCCCTAAGGGCCGACGCAGCGTTAGGCGGGGGTGCCCGCGCAGACCCATACAAAACTGCTCGGTCGCAGGTTGCCGCGCGGGCCTTAAGGGGGTAAAAAGGGACTACGTGATTCCATAGTTCAACTTCTAATTATGTATGAAATTCTTTAACAGAGTTAATAGAAGACCCGTTACGTATTTTCAACCGACTTCGAAAAGGAGGTTCTATGTTCGGCTGTATGTATTCTTTTTTTTTTTTTTCTGCATGTTTTTTTTTTATGTCTGTTCACCGATATCTCTGTCAATTGTGGACCGATTTCGAAAATTTTTGTTTTGATTGAAAGATTATACTTCCGAATTGGTCCCATAAAAATATCTTTTTGATCTGATGATAAACTTCGAAGATATAAAACGAAACTCTTCGAAAAATCTTAGCAGAACTGTCGTTTTAATTGTTCACCGATATCTCGGTCAATTGTGGACCGATTTTGAAAATTTTTGTTTTGTTTGAAAGATTATACTCCCGAGTTGGTCCCACAGAAATATTGTTTTGATCTGATGATGAACTACGAAGACAGAACGGAATTCTTCAAAAAGCCATAGCAGAACCGTCGTAACAAGCAAAACTGCTTTGTTTATACATGTAGTCGGTGGCTGACTAAAGTAAAAGGGGATACATAGAACTGATCTGATGATGAAGACGGAAGGTAGGTAAGAGCCAGAACTTTGTAAAAAATCAGTGTATCCTAACCGTGTTTGGTATTATTACAATTGTCATGATGATTTGATGATGGAACCGAATGGCGGACGGTACCTGTCTATTTAAGTTTTACTACAACTAAAAAGTGTGAAAAAAAAAACTTTTAAAAAGTTTTTTATATAAATCCATCCCCTTTTTTTACCATTAACTATCATTAATAAGAACCATTTTCGACTTCTACGATGCAGTCGCGAGCAAAAGCTATTCAACAAATAATGAAATAACCGTTACAACACGAAAATTAACATCTTAATAATCTTAACGACTTTGAATAAAAATAAAACAAAATTAGCAACTATTTTTAATTTATATAACCATGTTCAATATAATTTAACGTATAAAATTTGCGTGTTCTTTGGAAATCAATTTGTATACGCTATAAGGATTTGCTATTTGGTTTTGTGATATCGTTGAAATATACTGACATGTCCGCCAATTTGTTTTTATGTAAGTATTATTTTAAATATTGAAATAAATGTGCAGTTACCATGTTATGGGTAAGCGCAGAATTTTTTTTAAAGAAAATGTGCAACTGAAATAACGTAGGTGTGGTTTTAGTCAGTAAAAATCTGTCTCGCCCTCTCGCTCCGCTCTAGAGTGGGAGAGGTCATAAGACGATTTTCCGTCTCAAAAAAACCTTGATAGACTTGGAACACAGTCGTGCTGATGATACTACTTTGTATGTACATATTGTACATGAGTGAACAAACGAATTTCTTGCAGATTTATTGATTTACCATCATAACTCTCTTCATTTACTCATGTTCACCCCACGGCTTTATCCACGTGAAACTACACACTGTACATCAAGTCTTGGTCAAGGCGTTACACATTTTGTAAACGTCTCCTTTTGTAAGAATACACAACCCACTCACTGCACAACACGATACTCCTTGAATAGACTGATGGTGAGACTTTCTGGCGTCTGACTACCTGTAACGACTGTCAAAGATCTCCAACTGCTTTACGTGTTTTCTGAGGCACGAGGTGTCTGTAATGTCCCAGAACAAAAACTTAGAAAAGTACATATGAATTGAAAAATTCATATTGGTACTTAGTCGGTTACGAATCTTGCTATCACGACACTCGACTCGTGCGGTTGATATTATGTCATCATTAACAGTATTATTTTTCAGATGCCCTCTGCCTGTTAGCAAATACTCCAATACTTCTATCAAGTCGTAATAGACACTGGGTAAAAGAGTCTCCACAAGAAATGCCGAACTCCTCAGAATCCCTGGAAATTATCCCATACATAACATCACAACTCGCCGCAAGGACGAACGATATGACCGAGAAAATGGACGAGCAAGACAAGGACAAGTTGCTCACCTTATTCACGAACACCAAAAAAGAGGTAGATGACAAAATGAGATTATTGAATAAATTACACGGGTATTTTAACACTACGTATGATGCTGTGTTTGGGCCTTACGCATTTTATGAAAGCATGAAGAAACGCTTGAATTTTCTAAATTTTGGGTTAAGTACGCGTCGAGCGTGGAGTGATGGACGTAGATATTTGTGATTGTTAGAAATGAGACGGATATTCAGTAATTTTTCCAAATATCCGGCCCAATTCAACTTCCGGCCGGATACAGGATAGTAGGTCAACATCCTACTGGATATTAATTATTTTTTTTAGCGTAACTATATATTACATAGCACTCTATTATAATCCCAATGATTTTAAAGAAATTTCAGATGTACTTCAAATTTTCCAAAAAGTCGTCTGCCAACGTAAATAGCTAAAGAGCGCAATGAATTTGACTGAATTGTCAAATAAATCGGATTTTTTAGACAGTTTCGCAATTACCCTATAGTTGTGAGTTTCGTAAATATCCGTTTCATCTATAAGCTTATCGAATATATAAAGGATACTTTCAAGGGCGAAGCAAATTTTTATGTACATGTAATGAAAAATGTAATATGATGACGTTTTAATTGTCTTTGCGCGTCTCTTCTAAAGCCCGGTCGCGGAGCAGGAAGAATTTCGTACAATGACCTTTGGGCCTACTGACAGTGGTCACAAACATTTTTATATTAAGTGCGTTGAACATTTGAAGGAGAAAAAAAAAGATTAATTTATTAAATAAATTATTGTTATTAAATATATAAATTGTTTATATAAACTTCATATTATAACAATTTAAAAATCGAGTTAAAATTACTAATTTGATAGAAATATGATAATAAAATAAAAGTTATCATGGTCACTTACAATAACAGTGAAAAGTTTACAGTAAAGGGTTTACAATCCCTGACGACGGAGGCATCTGTGCGAGCGAGACGCATTATATTTACGCGGGAGTGACAGAGACAGGTAATATAGGTCAACGTACGAAATTCTTCCTGCTCCGCGTCCGGGCTTTACAGTTTATTTTTAAACTTGTGTACCACCTTATGAAAGCATCCGATGGTCCTATGTATAATACGGCCGAAGGATCTTGGCTTGTCTGAAGATAGGCTCTGTGAACTTTAGCGCTTGTGAACTTGTAAAAAAATAAGTGTTTTAAAAAATAAATGCAAATAGCAGTTGTTTTTTGGCATTTATTTTTATAAATCATTTATTTGGTGCGCTTATTTTGAGCGCTAAAGTACGCAAAGCCTAACTTCAGACGCGCCAAGATCCGTCGGCCGTACTGTATTTGTATATGTTGTTTGGTAGTTTGTTGTAGTTTTAGTAAATTGTAGATTGTGTCTAAGGGCTGATTTCACCATTCAATATAAAAACTGAGTTCAGCTAAACTGAGCTCAGCGTAATCTAGTTTAAAGACCCGTGTCGTAAACATGGGCGACAACAAAAGAATTGAAACTGAGTTTAGGTTAAACTAGGTTTGATTCATGGCGGTGAAACGCAAATTGAAGCTATTATCTCGATTAGGAGCTTAAACTGCGTTTTGTTTATATAATCACGATTAGTTTCTTGGTGAATTTGGCCCTAAAGGTACGTTTAGACTACGACCCTATATACGGAGTGTATATAAGGAAAACTAAGTGTATACATCGAGTGTTTCTGTCTGAAGACGAGAGTGAATAGAATAGAAATACTTTTATTCGAGACAGACACAGCACAACGGTTACAAACATGAAATAATAATAATAATAAAAACCACACAAATGTACAGAGTACGCTGAGCGTGCCCGCACCGAAAGGGTGACCACCTCAGCATTTGCTGGGCGTCAGACATCCAGCGCTGGTTTTCAGTTGGCACCCCGCAGTGACGCACGGACGAGGGTAAATAAATAAATAAATACATAAATAACTATTTAATAAATAACAACATAAGATTATAAAATAAAATTTGTACCATATTAGATAAAAACTACAAAATCTACAAAATTACTAGGTACCCACAATATTCCACATACAAAAATAACGGCCGACGTGTTACCTACATCAGCCGATGGCGACGCGCGGCGCGCTGATCAACGCGATGACGCATAAGTAATCTAAACACCGTTGCACCGGCCCGGCAATTAGACCAAGTAAATCAAAGAGTGAGAGATATGAAGTGTTAGAGAGGTTTGATAGTGATTTTTTATTGCAATTGGAAAGGAGTTGGACGGAAACAAACAAGAGTGAAAGTGCAACCATGAGGTTCCTAGACACAGATGCAACGGGCTCACCGCATCAAGCCCACCTACTGGCCACCTCCGTATAGCCAAGATGAAGACAATAGATACATGACATACAGGTAAGTTTTATATTACGCGATAAAATATCGATTAAATTTTTTTAATTACAATTCATAGAATACGTCAATAGATTGGTGATTGATTAGATAAAATTAGTTGATTAAAATAAATTATTAAAAAACAAAGAAAACGTCATTAGATTGGTGAATTGATTATTATTCTATTCTTATATTCTTAACCCTAGAAGGATAACCATATTTTGACAGCTACAAAAGATAACCATGCGCTTCGGAGGCGCACGATATATTATTGTTTTTTTTTATGAAATACCTATTTATTGTATTTTTTACTTAATTGTTTTAATATGTGGTTCATGAACTAATAATAAAAAGCTTTTTTAGTGAAATATTTTATATATTTTAATCATTAAACTTAAATCAAAAAAAAAGCTCTAGAAAAAATCAACAAAATTAGCAGTCTTCTGTTTGCAGGAACATAGTGTCAAAAAATAATATCTTTTTTCATAAAACTAATTATATTATTTCTTGCCAACTAATCAGCTAAAAAAAAACAGTCAAAATTATAATCATTTGATTTGATAGGCATTCAAAACAAACATAATTTTTATGTTCGCCGCAAACTTGCATTTAGCGCTCAAGTCATCTTAGACATTCTTTTTTTTTTATTAGTTTAAAAGGTGCAATACCGTCAATTCTTGGCTGGAAGTTCTTCTTCATAATCGGTATCGTTCTGCAAAACCAGTTTCGGAAGAATATTTGCGATGTTATCTCGCACATGCTTTGGCAAAGTAGGAGCTTCCAGTCTTTCCTTCATCCACGATTCTGATAACTGGGTACTTAACTTTTTCATATAATTCCTTCTATTTAGAGGCTTTTCATTTTGCTCAAGAATGTTATGACAGTATATAACATAAGAATTGAAGAATGCTAACGCGGGCGCCTCTGAGGCGTAGGTTATCTTTCTAGGGTTAAAAATGATTAATTTTAGCCTGTTATTATTGAATTATATAAACGATTTATCGACATTAACATTATTAAATTGGAGTGCAATAAGAGACGCTGAGTGTGCAATTACGTGTTCATACAGAGATACTCTATGTATACACTCAGAGTACCGTATAACGTGTCGTAGTGTATTCATACCTTCAGCGCAGAATGTCCGATTCCCAAAACTTCAAAAATGTTACTGTAAGCGAATTCGTTACCAGTACCTCTACCATGAGTTTTAAGCAATAGTATTCGTCGCTACTCGATATCGACGCCGTAAATATTTTGTATGGCAAATTTTGCAGCGCCTCTAGCGGTCACTTGCAGAACCGAAATTTTCCATACAAAATATTTACGGCGTCGATATTGAGTAGCGACGAATACTATTGCTTAAAACTCATGGTAGAGGTACTGCTCTCAAAATGGTGAAAGGCATGTGACACCCGGTACGGGTGATCATCCAGTTCGGGTTTTTCTTACTGAATGATCATATCCATCAGCCAATCCACCAGGATTACTGAAAAGGAGACCTAAGTATCAAGTGGAAGTTCCGAGTTTATTCTTTCGGAGCTATTGAGTAACTTTTTCTCTCGATTGGATGCCGTGCATATATCCGCTCTGACGTTTTGGGACTAGGCGCTCTGTGGCAAGACTGTAAATTGTAAATAACACTGTAGACTGTAGATAGATTTTTGTACTAGAAATAGTTTATTGTAATATTACTAGCCTAATATACACCACTATTTTTTAATTATGGCAAATACTTAAAGGGCTTATTAGAAAAGGTCTTGTTATTATTTAAGTAAAATCTCATTGCATAATATTCATAAACAGCAAAGTTATGAGCGTTTGTTTATATCCCAAAATCTCACTCAATTTATGGAAACATTGTACAGATTATTGTTTATGAATGAAAGAATGTCAACAAAAATGTTAAAACACTGGGCTTAGTATTTTCTAGTAGTAGTTCTTATGAATGATGATTCAATTATGAATTTACCAATAATGACAAATTTTCGTGGACAGTTTTGGGATTTCGTTTTGTTGTACTTTTGACTACACAAATATGATCAGTAACGGGTACTGATTGAGCCCCATTTTTTTGTGCACTAATTAAAAAATAGGGGTGTATACTTGACATTAGTTGGCGCTTAAGGGCCTATCAGAGAGAGTACTCACGAAGCGGATTTTTCCCGCGGCCGCCACGGAAGCGGGCGCCCAGCTTCTGTAGAATGCAAATATACCTACACCGTTAAATTTTGGTCGTTTTAATCCCTCGGGGGGTCTATTCGGTACATGAAACACTATTCGATTTATAAAGAGCAAAAAAAGAAAATAAAGTACTTTTTTAAACTCGAATTAATTTACGCACCGACCGAGGTCAATGAACTGTAGGTAGTTAGTACGCAACGACCGACAACTACCTACAAGGTCATTAACTCGTTTACATAAAGAAATTTCGTACATGCGTATCGCGGAATATCGAGTGGTGTAATAGACGCTTTATGGTAAGCGAGGCGCCAACTAGTATCAGGCATATGGCGCTTGGCATATAAGTTAAACCAAAATGGTGATCGACCTTGAAAAAAAAGATTTTCGAGTCTCAATCGAAGTGGGGGCACTCAATCGAACTGCACATAATCATAGCAAAGACGGTCATTTATTTTGGTTTAACTTATTTGCCGCCTAACATACACTTGATAATAGTTGGCGCTTATGGTAAGCGCCAACTGATATCAGGCAAATGGGCTTGGCATATAAGTTAAACCAAAATGGTAATCGACCTTGAATATGAAATGGTAAGTGACAGATTTTCGAGTCTTAATCGAAGTGGGTGCTGAACGTAATCATAGCAACGACGGCCATTTTGGTTCGACTTATTTGCCACGTACTATATTATTTATTTATTTTAGTTTAATATAAAATTTTAAATACATACTTATTCACATATATACTTACTCGTTTTTGACACATCACAAACCCAATTCCACTGCCTGACGTCTGCGGTATTGTTTGAAAGAGTTACCTTGGTGGAAGAACGCAAGGGACAACTGAAGGACCGCAGGTGAGTTTTAGTCAGTAAAAGTCTAACACTTAAGGGCGTCGCCAGCCGGTGATCAAGGGGATGGCTATTGGAAGTATAGAGAATTATAAAAAAGTTTTTTTTTTTTAATAATAATAATAGTTTTTTTCTCCACAATACAACTCCTAATTGCTAGCCTTATATCTACAGTAACATATAGGATGGGCATTATATTGTGGGAGACTGATGCCTAAACTAGGCTCTGAAGCTGTAAAGCAAGCCTCTAGGAGCCCTCCTGCCCCCCGCTGCCCCCCCTTGGCGACGCCCCTTGCTAATACTCATTTAGAATTTTATAGCGTTGATGGATTGACAATTGCAACTGCTGTAAATAATTGGTATTTTAATGCCATCCTTATATCTAGCGAATAGAATTCAAAATCGGTTGAACAGAAATTAAATAAGGTTTATTTGAATGTCTAATCTCATTTATTTATTTAATTAACAGTTCATGTACACACAATCTATATAAATATATAAAAGAAAGTCGTGTTAGTTACACTATTTATAACTCAAGAACGGCTGAACCGATTTGGCTGAAAATTGGTGGGAAGGTAGCTAAAAAAATAATAATCCAATACCTTCTCATTTATTGGTATAAGGTAGAGTAGGGTAGAGTGGGAGCGAAGCCGCGGGCAAAGTCTAGTAATAGATAAAAATAATACAGAAACAGATAAAAAACGGTAATTTAAAAAACCATTGTATTTAAAAAACCAAAAAACTCGATTGCTTTTCAGAGTAGAAAATGCCCTAAACAAGAAAGTCGTTGTACCCGATTGCACTTAACTATATAACATTTTAAATACAAGATAAATTGTAGCAGTCGGGACCCATGGCCTCGGCTCCATAACACACTCGCCTACGGCTCGTGCGAATTCATGATTCCACGAATCCACGCCCACCTCAAAGAGTTGTCAGCAAACCATAGGCTATGAGGAAAAGTATGGAGGAGATACTCGTGGTCATAAAACGCAGGTGTGGTTTTAGTCAGTAAGTGTGACACGTCCTCTCGCTCCACCCTAGAGCTGAGAAGTCATTAGATGATTTTATACCTTAAATAAAAAATATAAAACCCAACTACGACAAAAATAAAACGACCCTAGAAACTATGAAACTAGATTTTCAGGATGTTAAAATAAACAAGGTTAATGGAGAAACAAAACAAAAAGAAAAGCCGTAGTCACATGTTATACACCGTTAAATATTAGTCGTTTTAATCTCGCGGAGGGTCGATTCGGTACATGAAATACTATCGATTTGTAAAGAAAAAAAAAATGAAGTACTTTTTTTCAAAAACTCGAATTAATATACGCTACGAAATTAATTTCTTTAGTATTCAATGTACCGAATCGACCCTCCACGGGATTAAAATGACCAAAATTTTACAGTGCATAGGTATCTACCAACCGTAACACTTTCATAACGTAATAAATTTGAACAATATTTTGGAAATGTACAAGTCCCTTGCCCTTTCTAATAACATCAAACACGGTGTATTTATCTCATTATTATTTTTTAACACATTACTTTTCGTCCGCTAGAGGGCGTCACTTCGAGTTTTGTAACACGTCACGTAGCCTTTGTTCAGCGGACAATTAAGGGCTGATTTCATCATTCAATATAAAAACTTAGTTCAACTAAACTGAGCTCAGCGTAATCTAGTTGAAAGACCCGTGTCGTAAACATGGGCGACAACAAAAGAATTGAAACTGTATTTAGCTTAAACTAGGTTCAATTCATCGCGGTGAAACGCAAAATGAAGCTATAATCTCGATTAGTCGCTCAAACTGCGTTTTGTTTGAACGAATCGTTATTAGTTTATTGGTGAATTTGGCTCTAAGATGATTCTAACGATACCTCATATGTCGAGTTCCGATAAGTAGATTAGGAGCTATGAGGCAACAGATGAACATACTCACATACATAGCCGGTCAAAATCATACCTTTGGCTTTGCCGTAGTCGAGCAAAAAACTACCTAGTCCAATGCTTATATCTTACAGGTACAAAGTGCAGAAGTATTCCTCTCAGAAATGCTACGAGTCCTTCAGAGCTTGCTCGCTAAGAAGCCCCCGCAGGAAAATGGCAAGCAACCGTCGAAACAAAGTAACGGGCAAAATATTGCGTGGTCTTATTACGACGACCTTGGGAAATAAAACACAGACAAATTGATCTTGTTATTATTTTACTATAAGCTGGTCTTCTTAGGGCTGGAACGCGTTAAGCGGGCGCCCGCGACGGGCAACCGTCGCGTGTTCGACGGTATCCGTCGCGGAAACCGGATTACTACCTGTACCTCTACTATGAGTTTTAAGCAATAATATTCGTCGCTACTCGATATCGATGCCGTAAATATTTTGTATGGCAAATTTTGGTTCTGCAAGTGACCGCTAGAGGCGCTGCAAAATTTGCCATACAAAATATTTACGGCGGATATCTATGAGTAGCGACGAATACTATTGCTTAAAACTCATGGTAGAGGTACTGCTCAGTATGCATATAGCTCTAGGTGTATTTTATCTATAATATGAATGTATTTAGAAATATATAAGTATGTTTATCAGTGGTCCCCATAACACAAGCTTTGCTTAGCTTGGGACTAGACGGCGTTGTGTGTGATAGTGGTGGAAAAAAAATTAAGTATAGCTAGTTCAACTTTACGGTGTGCATGTAGTCGTGTCGATGGAGAACTTAATATTTTATTACACAGGAAAAAAATGGGCGACTCTCCGCGACTGAGCCCCGTCGTTCGTTGAGTACTAACTACATACAGGTCATTGAACTCGCTCAGTTAATGTTTACTTAAAGAAATTTATTTTCGTACATGTTTTAGAAAAAAGTACTTTATTTTTTACAAATCGATAGTGTTTCATGTACCGGATCGACCCTCTGCGGGATTAAAACGATCAACATTAAGCCGTATATAAATTCTTAGAGAAAGAAAATTGAAGATAGTGAAAAGTGAATTTTCAAAATGAACTTATTTCTGATGGAATATCAGTTAAGTGTATAATCAAACTTGGAGAGCTACTTACGTTTGGAGTTTCCTTGCGTGATCGTATCAAGAATTAAGTTGGCCGCAGAAGAACCAAGGTCGACATAGCACGAAGAATCGCCAAACTTAAGTGGCAATGGGCAGGGCACATTGCTCGCAGAACGGATGGCCGTTGGGGCCGAAAGGTTCCGTGGTGCTATTCTTAAAGAAAACGCAGCGCTGCCTCAACGACGAACACCCAAATAGGACACATTGCATTGTCAACCTAATGTACCTATACATTGGATCATCGCCGTGTCCTTGTGGGAGCGATCTATCGCGCCGGGGCTTGGTTCAGGCCGTGCTCCGGAGCGAGGAGGAGTGGCAGGCGCGAGCCTCCTTCTGCAAGGAAGCATCAGGCAACGGCGCACACGCCGCCGCCGCCGCCGGGATTCCGGCCACCGTAGGCGCGGGCTCGCAGACGGCGGGCAATGGGTAGCTCTGTGTCCGTCCGTCCGGTAACAGACCGGTCCGAGCTTAAGTCGTCTACGGCGCTGTTCCCGCGCGCCTCAAGGAGTTGTCAGAGAACTGTAGGGGCCCAGTAGGGCCGAAGCCTACTGGAGCCAAAGGTTATGTGAAAATGTCACCTGGAACGAAGGCAACGAATGGAACAGGGTAGGTTTTTAGTCAGTAAAAGTCTGACACTATTTCCCGCCCCACCCAAGGGCGGGACTTGTCATTGGATGAATTTACCTACTATAAAAAAAAAGTATACATTGGATTGTTAATTCAATGTATCCTATTTGGATGTTCGTTGTTGCGGCAGCGCTGCGTTTTCTTAGAGAATAGCATCACTGGCGTGGAAACCTCGTACCGGAAGATACGGTGGATCGATAACTTGGTGACGGTCGCGAGAATGCAATGGATGCGAGACCGTTCATTGTGGCGCCACTTGGGGAAGGCTATGTCCAACAGTGGATGTCTTTCGGCTGAAATGATGATGATGATGAAAAATAAAAATACATCATTTACACAATTTTTCATTTATTTAAAAAATAATAAAAGACAACACTGCCGTCATCTAAATGCTCAACACAGCTTAACAAACAGTAGCTTAAACATACGATTATAATTTAAAAATGGCTAAAAAACGGTTTTATTTTATAAATAAAAACGGTTCCTAAAATAAATGAAACGGTTTTTTATTTTTATAAAAACGTAGTTTTACTTAAGACGGTTTTTTTTTCTTTTTTAGATGTATAAAAAATACTTTTTTTTTTTTTTAGTAAAGCTGCTGTGAAGTAAAAAGCGCTTTTTCTAGAAATCACTACTTAAGTGCGAATAGTATGTTTTATATCGAGACATGCTCGGGACATTTACCCTTATATACTACGTCATATTCTCCACTCGACTCAACCTCGACTAGGCGTCTCAATGAAATTGAAAGATATACCTTGTTACTTGTTGGTATAAAGTTGGAATTGGGCGCTAAACTCCGAAGTGTTTTAGCACTAAACTCAGCATTTTTATATTTTATTTTAAGTTCACAGGAACGTTATTCAGTCCAGAAAATAAAATCGGACATTCTACTTTATCAAGTTCAACTTGGTCAAATTATTATTTCATAAAAAAAAAAAATCTTTTGGTCTATTGTTTTTTTTTATTAAGTCGAGAGGAGTGGAGGGAGATTTTTTAGATTAGATATAGATTTCTAACATTGAGGTTAGCCCTGCTACCTTAGTGACTCGCTAATATTTTCACTACAGCATGAGCAATTTTAAAGTTCTTTGCTACAAAAGCGTGTCCCGTGCTTCAAACATTTTAACTCGAAGAGCCTAAGTATCTCAAGTGATCTAAAAGCGACTTTTTTTTTTAGTAAGAATCATTCAATCTGCAATCGGTGGAAATAATTGACACACCGATAAAAAATATTTATTTTAATTGATAAGACCTTTTTTTTATAAGTTTTAAAACGAGTCGTTTTGATTACGAATTTTTAATTAATTTTTTTAGAAATTTTAATGTACGTAGATTTTCTGTAAAAATCTCTTGTATTGGACACTATGCTTCAGAATAGATAAAGACATAAAAACATTAAAAAAAAAACTGTAAAAAACGTTTAAAAACGGTTTTCATAAAACACATTTTAAAACTTAAAAAAAAAACGGATGCGAAAATTATTGATTTCAATTGTTATTTTAAGCTTAAATCATAATAATTACATAATTAACATATAGTATAGTTGACGAAAACGCGTAAGGGTGTCCACTGAAGCGGGGCGGAGAAGTGTAGTGAAAAGTGGCAAAGTGATCATGAGAAGTGGAGTAAACCTCCCTTAAACTTGTTTCTTTTGTTTTACGTTTATTAAAAAAAAACATACCCAATGTACCCTTCAACTGCTTGCATGGGATTGGTCCGACAATTGTTTTCGTGTCCTATTCGCCAGGGTCGTGTGTTCGCGACTGGGTACTCCATCTCGTTTAGCTCTTCAATCTCCATAGGTGACAGAAGAGCTGACGAGATGGAGTATTTAGTCGTGGATGTGCGACCCTGGCGGAGTAAACGCGAGGGTGTTTGTCGCATATATCCAACGTAAGCAATTTTAATTTTAATAAACTAGTGCGCTTCGCTATCAACAAGCACTAGTTTATATTAATCAAAACAATTCCGTTTTTCTCCACTCCGCCTTGTTACGCTGCAGTAGAAGTGCACCCTTATATAGTACGCGGCATATAAGTTGAACCATTTACTATAGTTACGCGCGGTTGCGCGTGCCCACTTCAATTGAGATCCGAAAATCGGTTACTCCACAACCAAGATCGACCGTCATGATGGTTCAACTTGCCTGTCGAGGAGGAGAAGTGGGGGGGTTGCGCGTAACCATGGAAAGTGGTTCAAATTATTTACCGCGTACTATACTAGTGTTGTATCGAATTAAATCATCTCCATCGTGTTCGTGGCGCCGGCGTATTCGTCTTGAGCCTCTTCCTCTTCGTCAAACGCTTCTTCATCGTCGATATTTGCCTCCTATAGAGAATATTATATTTATTAATCGCCTATCAATCGTGTCTCGGAAAGGGAAAGAGGCTGGGGTGTAGGAAAAAAGTCACCAAATATAACAAGGGCGAGTAGAGTGCGGGTTTGTGGACGACAAGCAATGAGTAGCTCGCCGTACAGACCGCCCGTACCGCGCACCTCAAGGAGTTGTCAACAAATTGTCGTCGAAGATAACTGGGGCAAAGGATAGATTTCTGAAAGGAATGAAAGGAAGATTCGGCCCCGGTATGAAAGGCAAAAAAAAAAAAAAAAAAAAAAAAAAAAAAAAACGAAGGAGCAGGGTAGGTTTTTAGTCAGTAAAAGTCTGACACTATCTCCCGCCCCGCCCAAGGGCGCGGAGATGTCATTGGATGATTTTTCCACGGAAAACAAAAGAAAGCGGTGGGTAGGAGTGAAATACACGTGTAGTTATGTGAGCTTTGAAAGGGAGGTGTGATGGGGCAGTCAGTTTGATGAAAATCACTAAATATCACAAGGGGGAAAGTGGGCCAACACGTGTATTTATGTGAGCTTCAAGAGGTGGGTGATCATAGCATAGTATAATCAGCCTTTTAATGTTCCCACTGCTGGGACTCAGGTTTCCTCTCTAGGATAGGGAATGGGCCGTAATCCACCACGCGAGCCCAGTGCGGGATGGTGGATGTCACATGTCTTTGAATTTTTGGTTTTAAGACATGCCGGTTTCCTCACGATGTTTTCCTTCATCGTTTTGAGAGCAGTCAATTTATTTATTGAGATATTATCAACTGCAGCAAAGGTAGCAAAGCAAACTGCTGGTAACGGCCCCAACTTACGAGTTGTAGGTCTCGAGTTCAAAGCCAGCCAGGCGCATTACTTTATGTAATTTATTTCATCACCACTGCTCTGAAAACGGTGAAGGAAAACATCGTGAGGAAACCGGCATGTCCTAGAACCGAAAAATCGAAGACATGTGACATCCACCACCCCGCACTGGGCCTGCGTGGTGGATTACGGCCCATTCCCTCTCCTAGAGAGGAGACCTGAGTCCCAGCAGTGGGAACATTGAAGGCTGATTATGTTATCATCAACTCAATATTGCTTACTTCCAGGAAACATAATTTAACTACTTCGATCTCTAGTAATAATGCTGTAGGTCATTACCTGATACTGCTGATACTCGGAGATCAGATCAGCCATGTTGCTGGCAGCCTCCGTGAATTCCATCTCATCCATACCTTCGCCGGTGTACCAGTGGAGGAAAGCCTGGAATAAAAGAACATAACATAAATTCTCTTCTACCCGCGTGAATACGAATTATTATCAGGGGGGCTTACTCTCGAGTTTAATTCCGATCGGTTGACATTGAAATTGTGACGTTAAGTACTCTTGAATTCGATTCTAGTGTCAAATTGGTTTAAAAGTTCGTGACCACACGCCAAGCCCAATCCCTATTTTACTTAGTTTCCCAAAAAGGTCACGCAATTTGGCGCTAGCATCGAATTCTAAAGTACCTAATGTCACAATTCCAATGTCTACCGATCGGAATTAAACTCGAGAGTAAGCCCCCTGTTCTGCGAGCAATGTGCCCTGCCCACTGCTACTTGTCGAGTAAAATTGGCTTTTATTGCTCACCTTTCTTCTGAACATGGCAGTGAACTGCTCCAAGATGCGCTTGAAGATCTCCTGTATGGCGGTGCTGTTGCCGATGAACGTGGCCGACATCTTGAGGCCGCGAGGGGGGATGTCGCACACGGCCACCTTCAGGTTGTTGGGGATCCATTCTACGAAGTAGCTGGGGGGAGAATGAACCAGATATTACTATCTCTAATGCAGTGCTCATGCGCTTTTTAAAGATCTCTCCAAACGTTTAGTTGACACTTCGCGTGACCCAAGGGCTGGCTTTTACCTCGGTCAGAAATTAAGCGCAATGCTTAATTTCTGACATTCCTGACTTTTTAATTTCTGACATTCAACGTGGCAATGCCGCCTTTTGGGCACACTTCCAGTCGACAGCGATGCGGACAAGTTTTTTGACACCATTTTTTAGTTAGGAGTAGGTTTAAGTGTATATATAGTTTTAATTAGTGTTTTATATAATGTATATAATTATGTATTTGTGAAATAAATGTCCATCTAATAAATAATTCGATGCAGATTATATTTTGTGGGGAGATCTTAGAACAAAAGCCTTAAATTGGCGTGTTAAAACGTCAGTCGTGCAAGCGAGTAACAGGGATCGAGGTATACATTCTAAATAGCTCCATCTCTTTTACAATTCAATTCAGATTAGGTTGTCAATTACTTGCATTTGTTATAGCTAGCTATAGTTTTTTACATTGCTTATAGCTTGTGAGCCTGTGATTACTTCATTCATACACTGTTAAATTTTAGTCGTTTTAATCCCGTGGAGGGTCGATTCGGTACATGAAACACTAACGATTTGTAAAGATAAAATTAAAAAATAAAGTACTTTTTTTAACTTAAATTAATTTAAGCATGTTCGAAATTAATTTCTTTAAGTAAACGTCAGCTGGACGAGTTCAATGACATATAGGTAGTTAGTACTCAAAAACCGACAACTACCTTCAAGGTCATTGACTCGTTTACTTAAAGAAATTAATTTCGTACATGCGTATATTAATTCGAGTTTTAGAAAAAAGGACTTCAAATCGATAGTGTTTCATGTACCGGATCAGCTCTCCACGGGATTAAAACGATCAAAATTTACGGTGCATGACTGACCGCCAAATCATTTTAACGTTAAACTAACGCAGCTTTGTGCCTATATTTCATTGCACTTTTATCTTCCATTTGAAAATTATTAATTTAATAAAGAAAATCTGCTGCCATATCACGTCTAGAAAACAACGAAGTCATCTCTAACAGTAGACAACATTACTATTTTACGGACACGTCAATTCTAAGATCTGTAGCGACATCTATGTCGTCACAAAAGAACTAATCCTGCATCGCGCAAGTAACATTCTCCGCGCGATTGGAACAAATAGAACAGCCTGCTATCATCTAGTACACCACAAACTACCTGCGTATCTTTTTCTCCGCCAAATCCATCCAAAGGTTGTATGTAAAAAATCGCTTTTAGCGATAAGACTGCACATTGTGACACCCTATTAATTTTAAGTTCCTATTGTAATTTTATCTTTGGTGTACAATAAAGAATATATCTATCTATTTATCTATCGGGCAGAGCCCACCAGATATAACACCCGTCTGGTCGGAGGATCCTCCCTTTTCAACGGAGGTATACGACTTTACTCACTGTTCCGTATACATCATTTATTTATTTATTTAACACAGTTTGGAGGACTTACAGCTTATAAAAAAAAAAAACTTATTAAAAAGAAAAACAACAATAGACAACATTTAGCCAATTACATGTCCTCACGTGTAATGGCAGAATTAAAATTGAGAAGTGAGCATAAACAGACTTTAATACAATGAACTTATTAAAAGGTTACAATTAAGGGGATTACATCGCCCAAATCAAAAAAAAAAACACCTAGGTTGATTGAAGTTTCCTTATGTACGATTACCATATAAAAAATGAAGGGGATACTTAAGGACATTACTAATAAATTGTATTGATTACGTTTCCCAAAAAAATACCCTAACTCTAGAAAAAAATCTGGTAAATAGGCCTTTTTTGAACATTAATTCCATATTTTCTCGAAAACGGCTCTATATTTATACATTGAATTTATACCAAAATATATGTTACGATAAATTGAATAACTTGTATTGATTTTTTTTCGAATTTCATTGAATATCGACAAGTAATCAAGAAAAAACTCGAATCAGTACCAACACCCCGCGCGCAGCACCCCCTGCAATGCCTGTTTAGAGGTCAAATCTTCTCTACTAGTGTAGAGGTAAATTCTTGAAGGTCATTGAGCGATGTAATACCCTTACACAACATCAAAATTCAATAGTTAAAAACATATTACAGAAAGATAGGGAAGCAATTAGGTTTCTTGAAAAATCTGAGGCCTATACGTCTTCTGGCTGACGTCACACTAGTCATAAAGGGGTCCAAGTCATGCTGTTTACATATATTATTGAACTGCCTACTTGCTCGTATTATAAAACTATTCTGTCTATAATTTGTTGATGCTAGAGGTACACGTAAGGGTGGATTATAGCGGAATATTTTTTGCGGCACATTAAAATAAAATTTAGATAGAAGTTCGGGGCTGTCAATATTGTTATTGAAGATTTTTAAAACTTACAAAAAGTCATTCACAATCATACGTGTTCAACTGTTTAGTTATCGAAAAGAATTCACGACCGAACACGGCTAGCCGAAAACCCGTTAATACCAGTCGGTGACCGAATACAGGCTGCGACCGAATCGGTCAAAATGACCTAATATAAATGAGTCAATATTGAGTCCTATAAAAAGAGAAACATGTCTACTGTCAACGGACACGTAGCTTAGATTTCAAGGCTATTACCTCGAGTTCTTGTTCTGAATGGCCAGGACCTGCTCATCCACCTCCTTCATGGACATCCTGCCTCTGAAGATGGTGGCGACGGTCAGGTAGCGGCCGTGGCGCGGGTCCGCGGCTGTCATCATGTTTCCTGAGTTGAACATCTGATGGAAAAATTGAGATTATGAAGGGAAAAATTCCACAGAACAGTGTTGAGTGATGAGTACAGAACGAGATATCCGGATATTGAGAAAAGCCTAGTATCCGAATATCCTGCTAAACATATATGCTAAACATATATAGTTACAATCCTAAGGGTGCGTCCACATCTGGCGAATGTGCAGCTAGCGAGCCGTTTGCGAGCTACGCGCGTGCAGTCACGGCAATGGTTTGGTCTCTTGGCTCTTTAGCGATCATTAGTTATTATCTTAAGTTTTATTTTATTTTTTTCAATTTTAATTTTATCATTTTTATTTTTACTCTAATTTTACAATTCTAATTATTATCTTATAAGTTATAAATTTAATAATTGACAATAATTTATTAGTTCATAATACAATTTCAAAGAGGCCAATGACCTATTTATTATTGTTACTTGAATTGTTTAATTCAGTTTTAATCCAAATTGACCAATGACCATGTATCCCCTTTGACCTTTGTATCTTGACCCTAATTTTTAGTTTTAATTTGACATAACTTATTGGAATGTGTTTTTGGTTTATCTGTTTGGTATTTAGTTTGTAAAATTTTAATTGTCTAGTTTACACCTAGTTTTATGTGCATGCTGTGATCTCCTGTAACTGAAGGAGCACACGTTAAAGGACCCCACGACTAAATATTTCTACTGTATCTGTGAGACCTTTGTTGGAGATCCAAATAAATAAATTACTGATAAAAGGAAAAAAAAGAGACAACGGCATTGGTGGCAAAATCCTATTTATAAAAGAAAACAGAATATAGTATCGGTGTTGAAAAGCCATCAATTAAGGTGACATTATGCAAGTCACCAGAATTATATCAAAACAGATGGTTAGTTTCAAGATAGCGGCTAGCGCTAGAGGTGGCGCGGACTGCGCGCGGGCGGCACATTCGCCAGATGTGGACGCACCCTAAATTAAGAATGAATAAGTTATTTCTAGACAAACACCGTTGACCATACCATCGCTTACCATCAGTCGATAGTGATCAAGGGCGAGTGAATTAATAATAAATAAACAACGTGTTTCTTTTTTAAATATTGCAAGAAAAAATATGAAAATTGACATAGTTAATAAATACAGTGGCATTATATGTCTTCAGTTTCTTTTTTTTCTATTTATGTTTTTTTCTATTTATGCTCTAAATGTCTTGCTTGTCCACGTACATAGAAAGGCTAAAATCTTAAGAAATTATAGTCATTTTCTCAATATCCGTCCGGATACTAAGATCCGGATATTCATTTCAACTTTAGTTGGTAGCGACATCTGTTATCGAGTAGGCAGAATTTAGTAAAAACAAATTAAATACTTACTTGAGTCATCAGTTCAGGTACGCTTTCTGCGCGGAAGCTCATAGCGTTTCTTGCTGTAAGTGGCGCGAATCCTGAAATATAATGATAAATATTGTAATAAAATGACTGTATCAGAGATTTATGTCAAACTAGCGACCCGCCCCAGCTTCGCACGGGTGTAATAGTGATATTCTAAAGGTGGTAGTGGTTTTTGGTTCTAATGCACCTATACATTGTAATGTTAATCAAATGCAACTATATATTAGATTGTTAATCTAATGCACCTATACATTGGATTGTTAATCTAATGCGTCTATACATTGTAATGTTAATCTAATGCACCTATACATTGGATTGTTAATCCAATGTACCTATTTGGATTTTCGTCGCTGCGGCAGCGCTGCGCTCAAGGCTGTATTCTTTGAAAATAGCACTGCTGATCCTTGAAAAGAACTTACCTGGCATGAAGAAGTGGAGCCGAGGGAACGGCACCATGTTGACGGCGAGCTTCCTCAAGTCAGCGTTCAGCTGTCCCGGGAATCGAAGACACGTGGTCACTCCGGACATGGTGAGCTGGGGACATTCGAACATGTTAGAACGATAACGTGAACAACAGGGCTTTTTTAAGTGTTTGTTTACGGAGACGCGGCGCGTCGGGCGGTCCGTCGTACATTGCCATGTTTGTGTTCAACAAAAAGTAAACAAGCTCTAAAGTGTGAAATCATTCAATGACATCTCTCGCTCTTGGGCGGAGCTCGAGGGTTTGTCAGACTTTTATTGATTAAAACCCACACCAATGTTCCTTCTTTGAATTCGTTCCAGGGAGGGGTGCCGCCCCGACCAAGAGCGATTGATGTCATTGGATGACTTCCCAACTAAAAAAAAATACAGTCAAAGCTTATTAGGGCCAAGGATTCACTTCTGAAAGGGAAATCCGGGGTCTTAGAATGCCCGGCAAAGAGAGAACATAGGAGTGTTTTACTCAGTAAAAGTCTGACATCCTCCCGCTCCACCCTAGAGCGATAGATGATGGATGAATTTCCACCTAAAAAAGAATAGAACGCAAGGGATCATTATCATCAAATTAATGTAAAGTTCGGACGCGGAGCAGGAAGAATTTCGTACGTTGACCTATTATTACTTGTCTGTCACTCCCGCGTAAAGATAATGCGTCTCGCTCGCACAGATGCAATGGCCTCCGTCGTCAGGGATTGTAAACCCTTTACTGTAAACTTTTTAAGGTTATTGTAAGTTTTGTTCTTTTTTGAATGTGTTTTTTTTTTGTTTAGGTAACTACAAAAAATCCTTGACAAATTCATAAATTTAAACAATGAATGACAATGATAATTTCTATTTTATTATCATATTTCTACCGAATTAGTAATTTTAACTCGATTTTTTATTAAATAAAATGTAAATAACTAATTTATATATTTAATAACAATAATTTATTTAATAAATTAGTATCTTTTTTCCTTCAAATGTTTAATGTAAAACGCACTTAATATAAAAATGTTTGTGACCACTGTTAGTAGGACCAAAGGTCATTGTACGAAATTCTTCCTGGTCCGCGACCAGGCTTCAGAATACTTACAGATATCAAGTGGTTCAGATCACCGTAACTCGGGCTGGCCAGCTTGAGAGTTCTGAAGCAAATATTGTAGAGGGCCTCATTGTCAATGCAGAAGGTCATGTCGGTGTTCTCCACGAGCTGGTGCATGGAGAGCGTCGCGTTGTAGGGCTCCAAGACCACTTCAGATACCTGCGGCGGAGAAACAAATAGTAGTTAGACAGTATAATAATATAATATTCCGCATAATATACCCCGTTAAATTTTGGTCGTTTTAATCCCGTAGAGGGATTTGGTACATGAAACACTATCGATTTATATAGATAAAATTAAAATATTAAGGGCGACTTGCACATGCTAGTTAAATCTCGATTTAGTATTATTTAAACTCGGCTTAAGCTTAAGTCGAACTTAACTCATTGCACGACATCGGTTTAGAGTAAAATTAGATTTAAAGAAGTGTCAAATTTAAACCAGCATGGTGGGCAGTTTAAGTTGCTAAATCTCGATTTAGTGAGTGTGAAATGTTCACTGTCATCTTATTTGCTGTGAAATATTACAGTAAAAATGGATATATTTATTTATTAAAGTCGTACCGATGATGATCTAGTATGTAGCTAACGATAATGTGATAATAATCCAAGATTTGGATTCACCATTTTTTTTATTATTTTCTATGATACTTTTCCACTAATAGCAATATTATTAGTATTATATATTCATAATATTAATATAAAATCATGATATCCCTAAAATAAAACCAATAATTTGTATAAACAACACACAATGACACAGCTGACAATGAAGAAAGTAAACGGTAATTTACACCAGATTTTATTGACACATTCCTTTCACTCCAAAAAAAGGCACGCAAAAAGTTCAAAATACACGGTATATCCTACCAAGCTGTAAAAAAAGGAACGATCCAAGGGGCTGGAACATGCTAAGCTAGGTTTAGTTAAGTCGGGTAGATTTTTACACCAGCAAGATGCGCCTAATACAGTTTAAGTTAAGTCGAACTTAATGTGTAATGCGAGTTTAGTAAAATCTAGTTTTAAGAGCAGATGGTGCAAGCGGCCCTAAGTACTTTTTTTCTAAAACTCGAATTAATATACGCAAGTATGAAATTAATTTCTTTAAGTAAACAAGTCAATGACCATGTAGGTGGTTGTCGATCGTTGCGTACTAACTACCTAAAGTTCATTGGCCTCGATCAGCTGACGTTTGCTTAAAGAAATCAATTTCTTACATGCGTAAAGTAATTCAAGTTTAAAAAAAAAAAAGTACTTTGTTTTTCATTTTTATCTTTACATATCGATAGGGTTTCCTGTACCAAATCGACCCTCCACGGGATTAAAACGAACAAAATTTAACGGTGAATACATGTTTAAAATCCCATAACTCAAGCACAGGTATGAATGAGGTCCTATCAAAGAATCAACTTGCATATGAATTATTTTTCAATTATCTATTTTTTTGCTTTTCATTTTTAGTACAAAATAATTCAATAATTTCACAATTTATGTAAAATAAATAAAATGACGTGCGGCTATAGCGGGGCAGTTGCACATTTTTATTTATATGAAACTAGCGACCCGCCCAGCTTCGCACGGGCGCAATGGTGATTTTAAATATATTATGCATGTATTATACATCCAAACCATCCTCTTGAATCACTCTATCTATTAAAAAAACCGCATCAAAATCCGTTGCGTAGTTTTAAAGATCTAAGCATACACAAGGACCGACAGCGGGCGCTTTGTTTTATACTATGGAGTGATGATATCTTCGAAACCATGCATTTTTGGACCTCATAAAATTTTTGTCATCAAAAACATCAAACAAAAAAAAAAACCCCAAACCGTCCAGGCTCCCCAAACCCATATAGTCTGGATTTGGGGTCTGGTCATCAGGAGGGGCGCTTTTTGATGTGGAAAATCATCAAATAGTGAGAGACTCCTGCCTGCCTCGAGTAATTAAACAATGTCTTACCTTAGGAGAAGGTACCACACTAAAAGTGCTCATGATTCTGTCCGGGAACTCCTCACGAATTTTGCTGAGTAGTAGGGTGCCCATTCCGGACCCCGTACCACCTCCAAGAGAATGACACAGCTGGAATCCTGGGGGTAAAAATAGAAGGAATTCAATACAAATCCTAATTATTCTATTAACTATACATATCTGTTCCACATGACGAGAACCTCGTCAAAGACGAGAAAGACAAACGAATTAAGTATATTGACTTGGCTCGCGAGGAAAAAAAATGATCGCCGATCCCACTTCCCACATTTCGACATGTGGGAAGTGGGATCGGCGATCATTCTTTTTTATTTTATTTTTTCTACACAACACCGTCTAGTCCCAAGCTAAGCAGAGCTTGGGTTATGGGTACCAGACAGCTGATAAACATATATAAATATATTTCTAAATACATACAAATTATAGATAAATAACACCCAGATACAGAACAAATGATCGTGCTCATCGCACAAATATTTGTCCTGGGTGGGAATCGAACCCACGACCTCCGGCATAGCAGTCAGGGCCACTAATCACTAGACCAACAGGCTAGTCCTGAATTTAGGCGTGCCTTAATATCGGAACCACAATTTAGAAAGGTCTAATAGCCCCTTTACTCCTGGACACGGCTCATATAGTTAGGAGGTTCCTTTCTCTGGAGCCCTGACCGCCGGTAGCTTGGACCCTGTTCCCGATACCGGTGGGATACTATTTTTATATTTTTAAATGCTTTATTTATTTTTAATTAAAATACTTAAAAATGTAATTTATCTGTGAATGAACGGAATAATACATTATAATTATAATATTCCACAACTGTCACACAAACATTTGTCCTGGGTGGGAATCGAACCCACGACCTCCATAGCAGTCATGACCACTAACCACTAGACCAACAGGCTAGTCAAATCCAAAAATAAACAGCAATACAGTACAAAACAAATACTAAAGTTTTTTAGCGGACAATGTCATCCCCACTTTGAAGGTCCTTCGTAAAAACAATCTTTATAGAATTTAATTCAATTTTTTGTCATTTTCAATAAAATTTGATAGCACAATTTAATAATAAAATTTTAAGTATAATTTAACATCATTTTAATTTAACTGGGGCCAAGGGTCTGCTTCTGAAAGGAAGGCTCGGCCCTGGTATGAAAGGCAACGAAGGAACGGGGTTTTTTTTAGTCGGTAAAATTCTGACACTATCTCTCGCTTCACCCAAGGGCGGGAGATGTCATTGGATGATTTTTTACCCACCGAAAAAAAAATTTAATATGGAATAACTAAATGTACATAAATGGATCGTGAATTTGTGACATCCGAAATAAATATTATTATACATATACACCTAAAGCTATGTATCACATGAATCACGAAAGTCATGTTTACTGGTGAATCAACTCCGACACAACCGCATTTTAGTACCACATTTACAACTAGATGGCGTTGGCGTCGAATTAGAAGTCGCTATGGTTTCGTTACCGCGCGCAGTACAAGTACGCTGGCTGACTTGTCTACAATCGTGTTCCACGAACGCCTTAAAAAGGATATTTTTGACATTAGCGACTCGCACGAAAGTAGCGATAGCTATTATTATACTTCAATTCGAAATCTTTCGTCGGAAGAGTCCGACGAGAGAGAGAGTTTGATTTCGCGTCCTATTCGTCAGGGTCTCGTGCGTCTAATCTCGTTTAGCTCTTCAATCCCCATAAGTGTCAGAAAAGCTGACGAGATGAAGAATTTGGTCGTGGATGTGCGACCCTGGCGAAATAAATGCGAGTATTTGTCGGATATTTCCGACGTTAGATGATTAAAGAATTGAATAATATAAAACAAAGTCAGTTTCTGTCTGAATCTGTTTATATTGTAAATTAATGTGCATTTATAAATTTATTTATTAAAACTGTATGCACTTAGTAAACACTGTAGCAAGGCGGTCTTACTAATATATTTTTTGTTTTTTTATAAGTGCGGTACGAGGTCAAAGCGACCCCGTATTAAACTAAAAACACCACTGCGTTCGGTTTTAATAGCGATCTTAGATATACAACATTATTTTTAGTATATGCGAAACCTGAATATAGTTTGTTTAGAATCAGTAACTGAATCGATTCCAGTGATTTTTACACCATGTTATATTTTTTCCCAAAAATATTTAAAAACGTCACAAATTGGACACCACCGACACTAAGAACAACACGTGGCACGGCAGGTTATAGCAGGCATTAGGCGCCATTAAACAGCTCGTTGCAACTGCAAAACAACCCCCAGTCGCCTAGATGGCCCGGTGACTATGTATTTTTGCTGCCAAACACGCTTATAACTTTGTGATTTTTCATGATACAATTAAGAAATTATGTAAAAGATTTTTTATATAAAAATACACACGACACGTGTTTCGGGGTTCGCATATATTAAAACTAAGGTTGTATATTCAACTCTTTTCTAAACTAATCAAAATTGAAGTCACGATCTCCAAGTAAAAGGCAAGGTAGAGAAGACGGACGGCGGGCAATGGGTATCTCGCTGTCCGTCCGTGACAGACCGGTCCGAGCTCAGGTCGTTTATAGCTCGCACTGTTCCCACGCGCCTTAAGGAGTTGTCACCGAACTGTAGGGGCCCAGCAGGGCCGAAGCCTACTGGGGCCAAAGGTTATGTGAAAATAAAACCTCGTTCCTTGGGACGAAGGCAATGACAGGAGCAGGGTAGGTTTTTAGTCAGTAAGAGTCCGACACTATCTCCCGCCCCACCCAAGGGCGGGATTTGTCATTTGATGATTTTACCTACCATAAAATTTTAGAGAAGACTATATTTTTCTTAGTCGCACCGTAATGAAGACACATACGGGGCGTATTCGACCCCGTTCTGCAATTAACGTGTCGATGGAGTTCAGGTAGCCATCCCCAGCAGATGATAGATCGGTTAGAAGTTTAGAACATACCTTGTAAGCAGTCACAGCCTTCAGCCTCCTTCCTGATAACGTCCATTACGGAATCAACGAGCTCAGCGCCCTCTGTGTAATGTCCTTTAGCCCAGTTGTTACCTGGTGAAGAAAAAAATGGGGGTGGTGTAAATTGATAAATTATAAGGGAAGATACGTTACGTAGCGCGTAACATTGCAATCAGAAAAACGTGTACTCGAAACTTATAGACAAGGACAGAGAAAATAGCGTTAGCCGCCAAATAATAATGATAATATCAATTTATTTCGGACTCTGATCCATATGAGTGTTAGTAACAATATTCTTAAATCTATATTAATAGTGTTAGTAACAATATTCTTAATATCTATGTTAGTAGGTACAAATAAATTTTGGCAGTATCAATTTAATTTTCTTATAATTTTCCCGTAACTATTTCCACCCAGTGTGCCTGTATGGGACAGTCGTGACGGGATGCTATCATTTTCGACCGATTTGAAATCGTGACATTCGGCACAGTTTCAGCGGTCCACACGCTAGAAGCGAGTCTTCTATCTTCCGCTGGTGTAGTGCTTTTATACTTGTCTTAAGTGTAAAGACAGTGGCAGTTGACAGTCGCACGCCGTCGCTTGGTAGATGTGCACGTGTTGACCATAGCGGCCATTCAAGTATTACGTAAGCATTACTTCTTTGCTTTGCTTATTTTCGATGATATGAGGGATGGGGGGCCTAGCTAGGGAATCTCGATGTTTCAAAATCACATGAAAATGTGTAGACAGACACGTATCACAGCAATGTTTACGTAAGCATGTGGGGGGAGGGTTAGATCTTTGCTCACTTTTGCTGACGAGGGGGAGGGGGTTAATATTTGCAAAAAAATCTGCTAACGTAATACTTGAATGGCCCCTTAGCTGCTAGTGACGAGCCAATGTGTTTATTCCCTGTGTTAGTGCTAGTACTATAGCGGGTAATTTCAATTTTGTTTGTAAAGTTAAATAAAAACATAGAATTATTTTTCTAACTGTCCCACTGCTGGGCAATAAAGCTCCCCCTAATCCTTCCAGACATTTTTCTCCCGCACCGACAGTTTCTGACTTTTACAGACTATGTAATAGCACTTTTAGCCTGACCTTGGGTATAGAACCCAGGGTCTCAGGCAAAGTAATCGCACTTATGAGACGAAGCAATTTCGGAAAGTAATAATTCGCATTTTGCAAATGATAGCATCCCGTCACGACTGTCCCATATAGGCACACTGGGTGGAAATAGTTACGGGAAAATTGTAAGGGTTGTTGCAGTGGCCAATTAAGCCAATGTGGGGCCTGTAGCAATTCGATAAGGGGGCCCCCTAGGTAGACCTTTTTTAATTAAGATAGATTAAATGATATATTTTATGTGTAATCAGCTGTATTTAGATTTAATGTAATGTAGATACTTTAACTAATTTTTGTTACGATCAGATGGCGCGGGGCCCCGAAGGCGCGGGGCCCCCGAATGTGCGGGGCCCGTAGCATTTGCTACTTTTGCTATATAGCTAATCCACTGGGTTGTTGATACTGCCAAAATTTATTATGTACCTACTAACATAGATTTTAAGAATATTGTTATTAACACTACTAACATAGATCTAAGAATATTGTTACTATATAACACTCATATGGATCTGAGTCCGAAATAAATGGATATTATTATTATATTTAGTTAAATCAGCAGTGTAGTATAAGTTTAAAATAGCCAAAAACAAAGTGACGTGTTATTTACGTGCAAATTGCAATTAATTAGTGACGCAAGATATTGATGACTGCATCAAAATTTATAGAACATAATCAATGTGTCACTATGACACATAAACAAATTAGTTCCGCTACTCACCGCTAGATGGTGTTATAGGTTATTTTATAAATTGCAGCATTTTGATAATTAATTATTTATTAAAACTTCAGTAGATAAATTATTGATGCTTACTAGGACTGCAAGATTGTTCAATAAAGCTACCATGGCAGAAGTAACACAAGTGGATTTGATCAGTAAGTCTGAAACTGTCTTGCAAGCAACCCAGAGCGGGTATTTTTTTTATAATTTCCCTTAGTATGATTATTTGTTTTCCAAAGACATTATGAGCATCAATGATTGAAGGTTAATTTATCTGTATTTTTATCAAAAGATATTTTTAACACTAAGTGCTTTTTATTAATCATGTGATTAAAACTGATTAGCTGTAAAATATACGTACAGCAAGTTTTATAAATTAGGTTGATATTACATAATAATAATAAATCAGTCATCAACACACATAAACTGGCCTACAAAGATAAACATCACACATCTTCACGATTTAATTCCGCTACCCGCCGCTAGATGGAGTTACTTACCGGCGCCACTTTGGCCGAAAACAAAATTGTCTGGTCTAAACAACTGCCCATATTCTCCGGCTCTGACTGAGTCCATGGTACCAGGCTCCAGGTCCACCAGCACTGCTCGAGGCACGTATCTGCCTGAAAAAAGAAACATTACATCATTATTGTATTGTAGATTAGCATGTGAATAGGTAATAAGATATATGACATCATTTTCTTAATGCAACCTTGGCTTTGCTGTAGTGAAAGTTGAAAACACTATTTTAGGATTATATTCGCTTCATTATAACATGATTGAAGGACTGGAACAATTGGCCTCCTGCGAGATCCGATTATAATTTAGGTATCTTCAAGGCTAGAGTAAATACATAAATAGGTTTATAGTGTGCTTCACCATCAACAATTGATTCCACCTGATGGTTTTTTTTTATGGTAGGTTTAAAATCAAATGATAAATCCCTTTTGGTGGGGCGGGAGATAGTGTCAGACTCTTACTGACTAAAAACCTACCCTGCTCCTTTCATTGCCTTCATTTCAGGGCCCCGGGGTTCATTTTCACATAACCCTAGGGTCCCAGTAGGCTTCGGCCCTGCTGGGCCCCATTCCACCTGATGGTACCATCAGATGCTTACAATCAGGTGGGATCTCAGTTTACATCAATTTAAAAAAATAGTTTTTAAAAATAGAAGACTGTCCATAGTTTCTTGTGCATTCATTCTTATATATAGAGCTTTGGAATGTGTAATTAGCATCATTTTTCTGGTTGAATGACTTCTCGACAATTCAAAAATGGCCTGTAAATAGTTTATTTCAAACAAATGCTTAACCGACTTCCGAAATTAAAGTTATTTTGATCCTTTTAGTGTTTTTTTTTTTAATTTTACTGTATGCTTCGAAAGTACTCCTTATGGCCGCGGGAAAAAAACCATTGAAATTTCAATAGTCAAGACGTTTATTGCATTCCACAATGTGAACTTAGGTGGTAGGTACATAAAGACATACATTCGTTTTGGAGCATTGTGGGCCCTGTCGGGCATAACAACATAAAATTTCATGGTGTATATGTTTGTATTCAGCGACGTTTACCTTATAAATAATATAGTAAGTCAAAGCAATTATTGCCCAAACAGAGAGTGTTTCACCAATTTTTTTTTGTACGTTTTTGTCTATTATTATTTCTGAAACTAGCGCTTCACAAACCATATACTCATTTTGAGTCCCAATGATACTACTCTTTACACAAGTATTTAAAAAGCAGTAAAACTAATTACTTGAGTAACAATTTGATATTGAAAATTTTAATGAAGATTTCTACCCTCAAGTAATGACATAATACTTACTAATTAATTAATTTGATGTTTGACATTTCACTTTTTATTTATTTATACCTAATGTGTAATGTAATGAATGTTTGAAATTTTAATTTATCAAATTTTTGTAAGGACTCTAATAGTGTGTTTGTAATTATTTTATCATAATTATTAATAGTGGTACAGACACCCATCTAAATTACTGTATAAGGAAAACCTTTTAGAATCAACCGTCGGTTGTCAACAAGGTGACCCTCTTGGGCCAGTCATTTTCAGTCTGGCAATAAATCCAATCATTCGGCTAAATTCTAAATTCAATGTTTGGTATTTGGATGACGGAACCTTAGAAGGTGATGTAGAGACCGTGTTAAAAGATTTAACTTAAAAAAAAAATAGTTCTATTGGGTTACAACTTTACCTTTCCAAATGCGAAATTTACCTTCCCCAAACGACTGACAGACAAACAACTTTAGAAAAATTTAACACAATAGCACCAAATATCCAAATTACTGATAGGAATCCTCTTAACCTCTTGGGCTCCCCAATTTTTGATGAATCCTTTCCAACATTTATTGAACAGAAAATACAAAATTTTAGTGATGTCTCGGAAAGACTTTTCAAAATTAACATGCATTCGGGTTTTACACTTATTCGATATTGTTGTTTTGGGCCAAAATTTACATATAGCCTTCGCTTCTCCCATCTTTGGAAACACCCACAACTTTTGGAGAAAGTCGATGATATCATTAGGAACACACTTTTGGGGATGGTGGAACAGAGAGTAAAGTCCCGCTAACCTCCATTGAAAAGGGAGGATCCTCCGACCAGACAGGTGTTATGTCTGGTGGGCTATTGCCCGATAGATGATTTCGGGTTTGTTCTATATGTTCCAATCGCGCCGCGAATCTTACTTGCGCGATGCAGGATTAGTTCTTTTTGTGACGACATGGATGTCGCTACATCACTCCCCTCCGGAGATCGGAGATCGATGGTTCTTGATGCTTCTTGAGGCGTCGTGATGCGTGCCAAGCCAATGGAGGTTGGTTCCAGTGAGTCGGAACCGGATTCCGCATAGTTCTCGGTGAGTCGGAACTGTCTGCGGTGATGCCCCAGTGAGTCGGGGCGGTGCTATCCCAGTGAGTCGGGATATGATGCTGCAGGCTCCAGTGAGTCGGAGTATTGCGGCTGGCTCCAGTGAGTCGGAACCGGATTCCGCATAGTTCTCGGTGAGTCGGAACTGTCTGCGGTGATGCCCCAGTGAGTCGGGATACGATGCTGCAGGCTCCAGTGAGTCGGAGTAGTGCGGCTGGCTCCAGTGAGTCGGAGCGGTGCTGTGCGACGTAGGGCTTGACTGCTGTCGTCGACCAGGAGAGGTTCTTCAATACTCTTCATGTGACTGGCCGAAGGTGCAAGTGCTTAGCCAAGGTCGCTGATGAGGCTGAGGGTGATGACCAGGTATGACCAAGTAGGCATGCTGGTGGTCAGGATACCCATATAGCCGTGGGTGCTGGCTGTATGGCTCGCTGCTCGAAAGCTTGAGGAAGTGATGATGACGTCACGAAGTAGTTGCTGCACGAAGGCTGCGCTGACGTTCTTTGTCGAGGGTCACCAGTTTGGGAGTAGTGGAACAGAGAGTAAAGTCCCACGTACCTCCGTTGAAAAGGGAGGATCCTCCGACCAGACAGGTGTTATATCTGGTGGGCTACTGCCCGATAGATGATTTCGGGTTTGTTCTATATGTTCCAATCGCGCCGCGAATCTTACTTGCGCGATGCAGGATTAGTTCTTTTTGTGACGACATGGATGTCGCTACACACTGTCTTCGATCATAAATGTGACCTTGGACGACCGAGCTTGGCAGCAAGCCACTCTTCCCATCCGGCTGGGCGGCCTCGGCGTCCGCAAAATTTCTAGTATAAGTTTACCAGCTTTCCTCTCCTCGGTGCCCAGTACTGAAACATTAACCAGGAATATTTTATCTTCTTCACTGGTTGATGTTGAGGTACCGTGTTTGTCTGATACGTTGATCGCTTGGAAAATGGCTTGTCCCAACACGGATTTGCCCGACAACCTGTCCTCACAGAGACAGTGGGATGTGCCGCTCTGCAGTATTATACGTAAAAAGCTCATGAACACGTGTTCAAGTACTGCTGAGCGTGCGCGTCTACTGGCTGTGGGGGAATGGGAGTCGGGTTTGTGGCTTCAGGCACTTCCGTCATCCACCATAGGCACTATGATGGATGACGCCTCGTTTCGGCTCGCAACTTGTTTACGCTTAGGCGCACCTTGTGTTGCTCCATATCGGTGTCACTGTGGTAAGCTGTTGGCAGCCATGGCACATGGCCTGTCCTGCTGCAGGAGCGCAGGCTAGCATCAATGACATTATTCGTCGAGCTCTTGTCACCGCCAGCGTACCTGCCGTATTAGAACCTAATGGCTTGGTGCGTGACGATGGGAAGAGACCAGATGGTATGACGTTGGTGCCGTGGAAGGTGGGTAGGCCTCTGGTGTGGAACGCAACCTGTGTAGACACCCTTGCGCCATCCCATGTTCCTAGTTTGGCAGGATGTGCGGGCGCTGCCGCTGCGGCTGCTGAGACCCTCAAGCGGCGCAAATACAGTAACCTTATTGGTAATTACAGTTTTGAGCCGTTTGGGGTCGAAACGCTTGGATCATGGGGTCCGAGTGCGCGTATCCTTTTCAAGGAAATTTCACGTCGCTTGATCGACACTTTGCGTGACCAGAGGGCTGGCTCTTTCTTCCCCCAAAGAATCAGCATTGCCATTCAACGTGGCAATGCAGCCAGTCTTCTGGGTACGTTTCCGGATGACAGCGATGTGGAGGAGTACTTCGACGCCTGAATGTATTTGGTGTTTTTGTATTATATTTGTACATAGTTAGGTCTAGTATAATTCTTAGTTTAGTTTTTAGTGTACATAGGTTTAGTATAAATACTTAGTAAATATTTAAGTTTATTTTATTTAGTAGATTTTTTTTTTTAGTGTATATCTTTCCGTATGAGCGGTTTTAAAACGTTTAGTCGTTTGAGCCAGTAACAAACACACGGGCGTAGCCAGGGTGCGGCGCTTGCCCCACCTTGGCTCTTCATGGTACCTAACCAAACGTAAAAAGATGGATGGAAGATTTCGTGGTGTAGGTAGGTGAGCAATAAGAAAATGTTTTGGATAATTCGAATTATACATACAGATACAGAGTGCTATAGGGTGTTACCTTCTGTAGAGAGAAGTACAGATTTTGGGTGCAATCATTCAATTGCAAGAGTGAACTAAAAAAATTGCTACTTAGTAAGTGTTACTATAATGTTGCGGAGTTTTTAAATGAGAAATTTTTAATGTATTCCATTATTTATTTTAATTTTATTACTTATTCCAATTTTTATTTATATTCTGTATTGACTGTTATTCTGAATTGATTGAATTTTGACTATTTTTATGCGAGTATATTGACTGTAATTGAATTGATTGATCTTTGACATGATTGTATTTTGACTATTTTCTGTATTGACTATAATTGAATTAACTGAATTTTAACTATTTCCTAACTAAATAATTATATTTGAATAATTTTGTACGCCGATTACGGCAAAACATGTTGAACTATATTGACAGCTCTCCATCTTAACATACACATGTTTATACAAATAAATGACTAAATAAATAAAAAAGTAGTGTAGTACCTACTTAGTACTTCATTATTGATAATGTGTCAGTGGACGTTAGTTGTCATGGCAATATTATCTTTATTTTAAAAGACGAATCGGCTTTTCTTATTGCTTCCCAAATATTACACCATCTTTTATGAAAAAATTAACCGGGGTAAGACTGCGTGTTTAATTTCCATTTACATATTATTTTAGACTGCCGCCCCACCCTGAGCACAAGGCTGGCTACGCCGACGAACAAACAGACATAATTATATATGCAAACATTTACTAGACCATTGTCTGGGCCGTAAATCACTTTCAATAGCATTCTCGAGTAGAACTTAGTACAAATCAGCATATTATTATATCATTTGCAACCACTATACCAGTTGCTCATAGTAGTTCTATAAAGTTACTCATGCGCATCACACCGTGAAGCTTAGTGGTTTCCAAACTTTTTTTTGACTGGGTCTTCATTTTCGCTTCTTTATTTATTATTTATCAGCTTCTCCCAGCGGCTTCGCTCGCGTGTTAATCCGTTTACCCCCTAGGGGTATTTTTTTTATGGTTGGTGAAAATCATCCAATGACATCCCCCGCCCTTGGGCGGAGCAGGAGAGTGTCATACTCTTACGGGCTAAAAAAACACACCCGTTCCTTCTTTGCCTATTATACCGGGGCCGAGCCTTCTTTTTAGAAGCCAACCCTTGGCCCCAGTAGGCATCGACCCTTCTGCAGGGTCTCTACAGGGTAGAGTTTCGCAAAATCCGCGGTTCTTAGCGGATGTCTACACCCTATAAGGAACCTACCTGCCAAATTTTAAGTTTGTAGGTGTTTTTTTTTTTTTTGGTAGGTACAGTTGTTGATATTTCGTAATTAATTCTAGGCAAGCGTGCTCTATCATTTACCATTAGGTAAGATAGTGGTCAAAAGTAGTCCTTCAATATTAAAAAAGACGACTACGTGCGAGTCGGATTCACGCACTTGGGGTCCGTAACAAAAAAAACGGTAAAACACGGTTCATGAGACACAGCCTGGTGACAGACAAACCAACAACTAAGTGATAGCATTAAGATCCTGTTTTTAACCGACTTCGAAAAAAGGAGGAGGTTCTATGTTCGGCTGTATGTATTCTTTTTATTTTTTTTTATTTATGTTCACCGATATCTCGGTCAATTGTGGACCGATTTCGAAAATTTTTGTTTTGATTGAAAGATTATACTTCCGAATTGGTCCCATAAAAATATCTTTTTGATCTGATGATAAACTTCGAAGATATAGGACGAAACTCTTCAAGAAATCATAGCAGAACTGTCGTTTGTACATATATGTTTGTCAATTGTGGACCGATTTTGAAATTTTTTGTTTTGATTGAAAGATTATACTCTCGAGTTGGTCTTATAAAAATATTGTTTTGATCTGATGATGAACTACGAAGACATAGAACTCTTCAAAAAACCTTAGCAGAACTGTCGTAACAAGTCAAATTGCTTTGTTTATACATGTAGTTGGTGGCTGACTAAAAGAAAAAGGGGAGGGGTACATAGAACTGACCTGATGATGAAGACGGAAGGTAGGTAAGAGCCGGAACTTTGTAATAAATCAGTGTGTCTTAGCCGTGTTTGGTATTATTAGAATTGTCATGATGATTTGATGTTGGAACCGAATGGCGGAAGGTACCTATCTATTTAAGTTTGGCTGAGGGGTACTACTACTAAAAAGTGTGAAATAAACAACTTTTTACAAAAAAAATACAACCGACTTCAAAAACCACCAAAAAATGCAAAATAACTTTCAATTTCGGAAGTCAGTGTTTCTATAATAGTTTGGTCTCTTCGCTATTTAACACCGACTTCCGAAATTGAAAGTTATTTTGCATTTTTTGGTGGTTTTTGAAGTCGGTTGTATTTTTTTTGTAAAAAGTTTTTTTACCCTTTGGTACGGAAACCTAAAAAATAACTTTTTAGACTTTTCAGACTATATTTTTTAACTCTTTCGGACCACCAATGGTCCGTGCACCACAGTTTGGAAACCACTGGTTTAGGGTAAAATTATGAGTCAGCAGCGTCATTATTACATCACCACGTTGCTTAGCAACAGACTTTGTTTACATAACGGTGACGCTATTCGGCAAGCAACAAATGAAACTCAGTGTTAAGACAATACATTAGCGTTTTAAGAGATGAAGGTGTCCCTGGTGATTATTGCATACATGTACACCAACCAGTCCAACTCAGTTCGGTGGGGAAATGTGTACTCGTATAAATATTCGCTACAGTGTGGAGGCAGGAGGACCTGACGTCACCAAGGCTTTTTAACATTTATGTAAACCATCTGATTGAGGAGCTCAGAAGCATGCGTGTGGGATGCCATATTTATAACATACGTGTTAATAATTTAAGCGACGCCGATGATATTATGGTGCTGTTGAGCCCCTCGATCGGGGGTCTGAGACAGTTGAAGAAAGTTTGTGAACAGAATGCTATGGAACACGGCGTCAAGTATTATGAAAAGAAGAGTGTTTTAAAAAGAATATAATAAATGGATCATTGTTTCCCTAGCCTTTTCGAAACTAGGTTCAGGTAGCTTCCAATTTAATTGAATGCCGGCTGAATACCCGTGTTTCTCATGGAACGACTGCCTATCAGACCTTCACAACCCAGTTACTAGGCAACACAATACTCCTTGGATAGACAGATGATCAGACTTTCTGGCGTCCGACCACCTGTAACGACTGACAAAGATCTACGAATGACAATCGGGACCAACGGCACCATGTACTTTCTGAAGCACAGGGAGAAGAATAAAGGTATGGTTTTAATACTTTTCATGGCACACTGCATGTACCTACACTTTTTTTTTTACACTAACTGTTTTTGCTCTAAATGGAGCGGGAGTGAGTGTCAGACTGTAACTGACTACAACCCATATGTGTTCCATCACTTGCCCTATGCGTTCCAACATTCCCGTTTTCAGTGTAAATGATTGCTGATATTATAGTCAGTAATCGATTATGCCAAAAACAATTACTAAGTTACATTTCGAAAATAAATAAATCACAACAAAACTCTTTCTCATGACTCCTGGGACAGATTTTGGAGCGCTTCAGTTTACTGATTGGTGTTGGCCTGAGGAACAAAATGCGCTATGTAGTAATTCTGGACGGCACTTAGTCCAACTCCCATACAAAGATTGGCAATGTCCTTTAATTAAAAAAATTTTTTTTTTTTTTGCTTAGCCTACCAAACCGATTCGATAGGCGCCCAGCAGAGCTGAAGCCTATTATAATAAAATTGGGTTAGCCTCCGAAATCGAAACCTAGGGTCCTCCAAAGTAGGTGTGGTTTTAGTCAGTAAAAGTCTGACACGCCCTTTGGCTCTACCTTAGAGCTCTCGTTCTCGCTCCTGCTCTACCCTAGAGCGAGAGAGGAGTCATTGGATGATTACCCACCTTAAAAAAATAACCGGGCAAGTGCGAGTCGGACTCGCGCACTGAGGGTTCAGTACAAACTTACCTATGAAAACAATTCAATTCCCAATAAATATTATTATTTTTAGTTTGTATATATACCTTTTAAGTTATTATATTTATTAGTTTAGAAATTTATAAGTAAGTCCCGATTGAGTTAAGAAGATTTTTTCTGAATCGCAAAAAAAAAAAATTGTGACGTAACTACAGAACAGTTTATTATTTTTAGTTTGTATTGATAGACAGACAGACGGACAACAAAGTGGTCCTATATGGGTTCTGTTTTTTTCTTTTGAGGTATGGAACCTTAAAAACCAGTAAACGAGTCAATGACCTTGCAGGTAGTTGTCGGTCGTTGCGTACTAACTACCTACAAGTCATTGCACTCGCCCAGCTGACGTTTAATTAAAGAAATTAATTTCGTACATGCGTAAATTAATTCGAGTTTAAAAAAAGGACTTTATTTTTTAATTTTCTCTTTACAAATCGATAGTGTTTCATGTACCGAATTGACCCTCCGCGGGATTAAAAGGACCAAAATTTAACGGTGTATATGTTCCGTTTTTTTCTTTTGAAGTACGAAATCCTATAAACGCTTATACAATGCCAAATATATATTTAACCTTCCCATTATACCTAGTGTTAAGGAAAACAACATACACGTGACTAAGTTATTGTTATGTATGAAAATATGAATCACCAACGATCAAAATAAAATTTAGATGAGTTACGTCATATTTCGTCGTCTGACACATTTAGCGATGCTGTTCAAGGCCAGCCATTATTATGGGAGCAATTATGCAAAACGCGTCAATTGCTGGGCCAGTAACTTCAATTCCTTTGTACAAGGGACTGGTACGAAAATTGGGCCACCTCACAGACTTACACACTTATTTATAAAGAAGTAATTCCTTGTTACTTAGTAAAATCGTATTAAGTCATTACTTGACTTTTTTTTGTTTATGGTAGGTAAAATCATCCAATGACAAGTCCCGCCCTTGGGTGAAGCCAGAAGTAGTGTCAGACTCTTACTGACTAAAAACCTACCCCGTTCCTTCGTTGCCTATCATGCCGGGGTTGAGCCTTCCTCTAAGAAAACGGCCCTTAACCCCAGCAGGCTTCGACCCTCCCTGCCTGCAACTAGCAGGCTGGGCCTCTACGGTTTGCTGACAGTTCCTTGAGGCACGCGGGAACAGAACGCGCCGTCGACGACTTGAGCTCGGTCCGGTATGTTACCGGACGATCGGACAGCGTGCTACCCACTGCACGCCGTCCGCAAGCCCGCGCCTGCGGTGGCCGGAAATCGGGATCCGAATCCCGGCGGCATTACTTGACGTTTGAAATCTTCATTAAAAATTCTCCTATCCTATTTCTGAACTATAGAATACAAATTGTTACTTAAGTAGTTACTTTTACTCAAAAATCTAGTTTTATTTGTAAAATACGGGTGTTAGTATTAGAAGAAACCTTTGCAGGGTTTCATGCGCAAAGGATAAAAACAGCTGACTGCTGTGGTTCGGGCCAGGTTCTACTCATTAAGAACTTTTTTAAACCTCTAGAAATCCGCAAATATAAAAGAGAACACCATGAAAAATAATATTCATAAAATTAACTATATAATATATGACCAACCGCGCGCTGCCGCCCGCCGGGCAAAAATCAAAACATGATATAAATAAGTTGGCTCGATAAAACCTAACTTACGATTCCAAACGTGTATGTCTACGACATGTCTACGAGATTACGTCACGGCAAGATTTGAAAGTTACAAAAGATAATAAAGTTTGTTTTTAGGGCTCTGTACCTCAAATAGTCTAGTAATGGTAGCAAAGGAGGAGGCCGACCGCATCAGGCAGAGGCAACGGGGCGCTCGCCCCAGCCGCCGCCGGGATTCTGATCCTGATTTCCGGCCACCGTAGGCGCGGGCTTGCGGACGGCGTGCAATGGGTAGCACGCTGTCCGATCGTCCGGTAACCGACCGGACCGAGCCCAAGTCGTCGACGGCGCGTTCTGTTCCCGCGCGCCTCAAGGAGCTGTCAGTACAACGAAGAGGCCCAGCCTGCTGCAGGCAGGCAAGGTCGAAGCCTACTGGGGTCATGGGTTAACTTCCGAAAGGAATACCCGGCCCCGGCACGATAGGCTACGAAGGAACGGGGTAGGTTTTTAGTCAGTAAGAGTCTGACACTACTTACCACTCCGCCCAAGGGCGGGATTTGTCATTGGATGATTTTACCTACCATAAAAAAAAACCTTATAGTCTGTCTATCTGTCTGTCTGTCAAGACCCTTTATCTCGGGAACGCGTGGAGGTATCGAATTGAAATTAAAACCATGTACTCAGGACTGCGGTCCCTTTAGAGTGTGCAAAAATCAAAATTTTAATTTAAAAAAAGATACGGTCATTTATGTGGCAAAAAACGTTTATTTTGACACTCTCAAATGAATCAAAATTCTTAGGGTACTTCCCGTTGACCTAGATTCCTGATAATTGGCGTAAAGCAAGGTCTCATAGCACAAGTATAAGAAAAAATCTGAAAACTAAATAATTGTATTTACGTCACTTAAAAAAAAAAGGTTTTTGTTATTCGGAAAAATCTTCGAAACTCGATTCGTGAACTGAATTGTTTTTATAGGTAAGCTTATAAGGAACCATTTTTTTTGGAATATCATCCAATGGCGTCTCCCACTCTATGGTGGAGCGGGAGGACTTGTCAGACTTTTACTGACTAAAACCCACTCCTTTGTCCCTTCTTTGACCTGCGTCCCCAGGCTTCCTTTTAGGATGACCCATGATCCTGGCATAGCAATCAGAATACTTGTTATCCTATATTCCTTTCGGACAAACTTCTGCTTTCACGCGAGTGAAGACTCGGCTAAATTCCACTTCTTCTAGAAGTTTCTTCATCGTTTACAAGTCGTAACTAAAAACAATTCTACCTTCTAGATCTAGTCCGTACCAATTTATCAATTTACGTTACTGAATATTATCAAGTAGGCCCAAGGTTGAACCACGGCTGGCGTCATTTTTCATCCAATTAACTATTCCTAAAGAGGTTGACCGAAATATGACCTTTATAACCCAATTCGTAGGCTGTAGGACGTATTCGGTAAAGGTCAATCGGCTTGTCAGCGTTCGGAAAGTTTTCATAGTAATTGTCCTAAGCCGTCGTTGATATTGAGGCGAATAAAACCTTATTGGTGTTGACGCTGTATCCGATGAGGTAGAATCCTGTATTAAAATGGATTTAAAAATCTTTATTTTGCTTTCATATTTCCTAATTTTAACCTGTAGTGAAAGATTTTCTAAGTTTAAGTTATCTATAACTAGCTTTTGGCCGCGGCTTCGCTCCCGTCAACTGACTACTTTACCATACTCTACCCTACACTACTCTACCATGTACCAATAAATGAGCAGGTTTTTTTTTTTCATTTAACGGAATGAAAATTACTCTACCCTATGTCCTTCTCCTGGTTCTAAGCTATCTCCCCATCAATTTTCAGCCAAATCGATGCAGCCGTTCTTGAGTTATAAATAGTGTTACTAACACGACTTTCTTTTATCTAAATAGATTATCTAAGTTGAGCGGTACCTTCTCGTCCAACATACCAGTGTCTCAAGACGAAAGTCAGTGCGTGTTGCCAGTGATTACATACGGCTCCGAAACGTGGTCGCTCACAATAATAGGCCTCATCAGAAGATGACAGCCTGAAGCATAGCCAAACTTAAGTGGAAGTGGGTATGGCACGTTCGCAGAAAAGCAGGGCTATTGGCTAACTCTTCAAAACAGTTGACAACTGGCATTTGATGTACAGTAAACTTTGTTGTCAACCTAACAATTTCATAACTTTGGTATTACGTATGACATCAAGTGGCTAACAAACTGCGGTGGATAAGTAGCGGCTAACAATATTGTCCCGGTTCTAGTTTTTATCGACTATTATACAACTAAGTTGAATATCGTATCTTCAGTTTAAAGCTTACACAATCACAATTTTAAAGTATAGATACAATAACATCTGTCAAAACGTGTCACGGTGGATATCAAAGACACCGGTGGCTAATGACGTCATATCAGTTGGTCACTAAAGATAGGCAATATGAAACTAGCTGTTTGACAGTTTTACGATGTACATTCTAGCAAGTGATCTTCACTTGAGCTGTCAACAGAGTTACGCAATAGCCCCGCAGATCTGAGGTCGATGGGGACGAAAGGTTGGAGTGGCAATCACGTAATAAGGAATCCGATGGATGCGAGACGCACAGGACCGTTCGTTGTGGTGCAACCTTGTGCAGAAACCTTTAGGCCGTGTTTACGGAGACGCGGCGCGTTGAGCGCTTCGTCGTACATTGCAGCTGCGGGCCGAGTCATCGCTCGCGCAAATACAGACATATGGCAATGTACGACGGACCGCCCGACGCGCCGCGTCTCCGTAATCGGGCACTTATAGTGTGCCTCTTCTGTTACCACGTCAGTACCTATCGGTTCCCAGTTACGGCCGAAACTGTAAGAGGAGTCAAACATTTGGTTTCGGTTGCACATCGTGTTACGGTCGATCATTAGTTTAAATTAGTCTCAATTTGCCAGAAATGGTCACACGTCTGTATAATGACCACTTCAACTGCGATGTAACCTTGCAGATAGTTTGATCAGATTCTATAGCATAGCATCAGACTTATAATGTTCCCACTGCTGGGACAGTGCGGTTGGTGGATGTCACATGCCTTCGAATTTTTGGCTCTAAGACATGCCAGTTTTCACGCGATATTTTGCTTCACCGTTTTGAGAGCAGTGGTGATGAATTAAATTACATAAAATAGTGCACCTGGCTGGGTTTGAACCCGCCATCTACAACTCGAAAGTCAGGGCCTTGACCACTCGGCCACCTCTGCTCCTTGATCAGATTGGCTGATAAGTAATCTCGAAACACTGTAATATTGTAAAAGCGAAATAAGATCTCTAAAATTGAGTGGCAGTGGGCAGGGCACATTGCTCGCAGAACAGATGGCTGATGGGACCGAAAGGTTATGAAGTAGCGACCGTATACCGGAAGACACAGCGCTGAACGGCCTCTCACAAGGTGGGCCAATACTCTGCCTGAGGGTCGCGGAAATACTATTGATGCGATGCGTAGGATAGTGATGACTTATGGCTCTGAAACGTGGTAAGCGTACCTTGGGCCTCATTAGAAAGTCACTCAAAGGGCAATGGAAAGGGGCTCGGAGTTTCCTTGCGCGATCGAATCAGGAATGAAGATATCCGCAGGAGAACCAAGGTTGCCGACATAGCACGAAGAATCGCCAAAACTAAAGTGGCAATGGGCAGGGCACATTGCTCGCAGAGCAGATGGCCGTTGGTTTCGAAAAGTTCTGGAGTGACGCAGCTTTAGAAGGCCTCTTACAAGGTGGGCCGATGACCTCGTAAAGGCTGAGGGAATCCGATGGATGCGGGATGCACAGGACCGTTCATTGTGGTGACATTTGGGGGAGGCCTATGTCTAACAGTGGACGTCTTTAGGCTGAAATGATGATGAAAGGACCGTTTGTAGGGACTACCCTTGAGAGAGGCCCAGCAGTAGACATATTCCAGTTGAAGTGACTCATTAGTGGCCGTTCAAGTATTACGTAAGCAGATTTTGCGCAAATATTATTAACCCCCTCCCCCCTCAGTGATATGTGTCTGTCTACTTATTTTCATGTAATTTTGGAACATCGCAATTGTTCTCTTTAAAAAAAATTTGCTCGTAATTATCATCCAGACCCCCCCATCCCCCATGTCATCAAAAATAAGCAAAGAAAAGACCCCCCTTCCACCTGTAGTGCATGAATGGCCCTTTATCTTGAGTCAAGAATTCAGAGGCTTCTCAATTGAGAGCTCGTACCAATCCGATTTTTACACACGAGCGCTCCTAACGCGACGTTTCTTCATTACGTACTTAATTTTCAATGCTTAGTTCAGTGACGAGAGTTCAAATTCCAATGGAGCGATACCAAGTGCTAGGAATGCGCTGTTGGATTATCAATGCTGGACTCAACGCCAAGAGTTGAAAATCCATTGTGTGTTTTTCTAAGGTCGCGTAAAAAATTCGCCTGTACAAACGTAGGCCAAGTTTCGCACTGTCTCTTTCTTCAGAATCGGATTAAGGTTTCGCCGCACACAACAGTGCCGGCACGTGCCGATCAGTAATGTATCCATCAGTGTCAGTGAAAAGTGAAATTGTAGCCAATGATATTTTAAGTAAAAAGGTGTAGATAGGTTACATAAACAACATTCGATCTTCAAAAACGGCACACTAACGCACACACGAATAACTAAATATTGCAATTACACACTACAGTACGATTACACGTAAAAACGGGATTGCATGATTCAATTATAGCGAGTGAAAAAGAGACAAATATAATTTGCAACAGTGCGTCGTCCAGTGCATTAGAAATGATGTAGAATAAATTAATCAGATATGACATTTTACCTTACAACGTGATTTATGCCTAAAAATGGGATTCACTCATGAGTTCATGTAGTAAAAGTAATAAAGTAGTAGAAATGCATTGAAAGTAGGTAAATAAAAAGTATAATTGACTTTATTAAAAATTTAATATCAAACAAAGCGCTGTAATAAACTTATTTCTAACGACATCAGTGACCTTCAAATAAATTTAACTTATTTCTTTTCTGTCTTTTTGATTTTTTGTTCAACTCGGGGTTATTCTTATGTTCAGAGTGAAGACGGACATTCACATACTTCTCTATAACAGCTTTCAATAAAAGCATACGGTGGTTTAAAGTGGGTGTTTGTGCTATGGCATGGTCGTTCAATTCACTAAATATATTAGAGTCGACAAATGATTTTAAAATACGATTTTTTACAATGACAATGTCTTCATTTCTCGTAAAGTATAGCCCATTTTCTTTTATGTAAGCTTTCAAAATGTATTCTGATTTTAAACAAACAGTAAACACACTTTCCGTCGAGTAGCACAAGCCACCCATGTCTTTAATCGAGATTAATTTGTGAAACCACAGTTTTTTGGACGTAAATAAAGATTTTATACACACTTCACATTTCAAAACGCTAACCATTTTTCTTGCAATCCAGCCTGAAATATAACCCACTATCTGTTTGAGATGTTCCGGTACAGATTCGTTGTTGAGCACCTGCGCAAATGTATTAACATTTTCAAGTGAAATCTTGTCACTTTGCATTTGGGGGCTTTTTTCAGGTTCAAATTCAAAATCAATTGATGCTCGTTTGCCGGAAGACCAGTTGATATTTTGAATAGCGGAAGAACAATTCAAGATAGGAACACATTCTAATGGTACGCAATTGCCACTGAAACCACTACGTAATTCTAAATGATTTAAAATCTTTTTATAAATTCCCTTGAATTGAATCACGTTCGGGTTATTATTGTAGCCCCCATGCTTTCGAATAATACCAAATAAGATTTCAATATGATCTTGACTCAAGCTATAGGTTGCAATGTATCTCAGCAAGGAATGGTTTACAACTAATGATTTATAAAGATGTTTCAAAGACTCGATACAAATGAGAAATCCTACAAACCCAGATTTGCATTTACAGTCAACTAAACGTTTTTTGCTGATTGTGAATATAATTCTACGTTTTACCACCCTCTTAGTTTTGCTGTAAATTTTTAATGACAATATATATTGTTTTGCTTTATCGAGAAACTGTATAATTTCAGTGGCATTTTGTGAGCAAATAGGCTTCTTAAAACCAAAAATTTCGAACGATCTTGAGTTAAATATATCAAAGAGGTTATTAAAAATTTCGATGAATTCCACTGTGGCCGCTGTATCATTAAATCGTGAAGAAACTAATAACTGTTCACACAGCTCTAGTGCTTTAGCAACACTTTTACTCAGCAACTGTGTTGCCAATTTAACCTTCATTATTTCATTTCTGAAGTTAATATGACGCTCTGAAAGTTTATTGGCAAAATTTAAGCCTTGGTTTTTTTGAAGATTATGTAAATTTACCAATAAGTGCCACTTTATTTCTTTCTCCAACTCATTGAAGATAATTCTTTTTGATTCAAAAGTGTTCCTAACTAATTTAAGCATGTGGCAAGGGTCAAATAACACTGCTACTTCTCTATCACAATTGGGGTGCTTGAATGTGGTTTTTAAATTGTTTGGATCTTTCAAATGACAACCCATGATATTTGCAGCAGAAAAATTTGCTTGACAAGCATCGAAAGTAACTGCAACAATATCCACTCCGGACTCAAAACACTTCTGCAAACAAGAAGTAATTAAGTGTGCTCTTGTTTCACCACTGATTCCTTTGACGAAAAAATATCCTACAGGGAGTTTCCAGTTTTCATTTAATGCGACTAAAAGAAAAACATAAGCTTCTGTTGCAATTACTTTGCTATCGGTAGTGCCGCCAAAGTCTACCACACCTTCTGTCTTTTTTCCGGTCCATTTTGATTGGTGTCGAAGTGCCATTTCGTCAACCACCAGAGTGCAAATCATTCTTTTTTTTGTTAATTCATTTTTCTTTCTAAGCATATCAAATGCTTGCGTAGTGAATCCCGGTGAGACAGTACTATTCTCATACCACTTACCCAATACTCTAGGGTGTGGCAGAGCACTGTGAAGAATTTTCCTTACATATTTATACGCAGCTGGCGAATAAAAATTTAAAGTAAGTGCGAATTTTCGCAGTGTTGGCGGATATTTTTGACGAAAAGATTTCTTACTTCTTTTCTTACATAAAATTCTATTAAATAAAGTCATAGTTTCTTCATTCAGGTTCAATTCAGTAAATTGTTCATCGGATATGTATTTCTTTGTTTTTAAATGTTTTAATATATCACTTAACTGCACCACACGTTTTTTTAACCTTTTGTTTTGGTTTTTTAAATTTCTGTTTTTATTTATCAATTTTTCTTTCTGAAAACTTATTTTTTTGACGCATTTTTTAAGTGCAGCCTTTCGAGGGGTATCAAAAATTGACTCCAAATCGGATAACTTTTCTTTGGTAAGGCTGTTAGGACTACCGGGTATTGATTGTGCACGAGGTAACTGCAACAATTTTTTTCTGATTAAGATAAAATATTCAAGTAAACGAACCCGCTATAAAAATGCATTTAAAAAAAAAAACATAAATAAATTACCTCTAAAACAGGAAGCGCGGATTTTTTTAGTAAAGTGTATCCCTTGCCAGACAAGTACTTATCTTCGACTTTAAAATGAATGGAGCATATTTTACTCAATTTAGTCGGTTGTCAAAATTCTTCATTTCTCTGTTTGCGGACAATATCCACCCACCGGATGCACCTTAGTTCATTTGTTGGAAATCTGGAAACATTTAATTAATTTAATATTTATAACAAAAGAAAACATTTTTACTTTACGATACACTAAAATTTATATTTTGATTTCAATTTATTAATATAATATTTTATTTATGCTCCCTCACCATAACAAAAAACGAAGTTTAAATAAAAATAATGTGCCAGCATTTTTACCTACTGTCAGGCAACTGACCTATCTGTTTCTTAGGCATAATTTTACTCTATGATCGGTAATGACGTTTGACGTTTACGACGCCATATTTTAGGAATACAATATTGAATATTTGATTTGTGAAAATAATAGGATAAACAGTGTACTTACGAATGATATGTGATTCCTTGACTTTTAGAAGTTTTGCTTGTATAATTTGAGCAATATCTCATTACACACGACGGCATTTTCTGTGACTTTGGGACACTTTTAATTTTAATGTACTCGGTACTACGTAACGTGCGTCTGTTGACGGCGCAACGTGACACTGAGGTCAAATGTGGCTAATTAGCCACATTTTAACGTGTCACTTGCTGAGCGCTTATAACCTATCTACACCTTTTTACTTAAAATATCATTGATTGTAGCATACATTTTATATGACGCTATCCAAATGTACTAGTCAGTGAACGTCAGTGAACATCATCACTGAACGTCACTGTCAGCTAAGAACGAATTTTACGAAACTCCACCCCTAAGAGGGTCGGACCGCCCGGTGGACACGGTGGAGCACACAGTCGAGGTGTGCCCCGCTTGGGAAGAGCATCGCCGTGTCCTCGTGGAGGCGATCGGCGGCGATCTCTCGCACCGGGGCTTGGTTCAAGCCATGCTCCGGAGCGAGGAGGAGTGGCAGGCGGTCGCCTCCTTTTGCGAAGCAGTAATGCTAGCAAAGGAGGAGGCCGACCGCATTAGGCAAAGGCGCACACGCCGCCGCCGCCGCCGGGTTTCCGATCCCGATTTCCGGCCACCGTAGGCGCGGGCTCGCGGACGGTGGGCAATGGGTAGCTCGCTGTCCGTCCGTCCGGTAACAGACCGGTCCGAGCTCAGGTCGTCTACGGCGCGCACCGTTCCCGCGCGCCTCAAGGAGTTGTCAGCAAACTGTAGGGGTCCAGCAGGGCCGAAGCCTACTGGGGCCAAAGGTTATGTGAGACTGTCACCACGGGCCCCGGGATAAAGGCAAGGAATGGAAAGATAGGTTTTTAGTCAGTAAAAGTCTGACACTATTTCCCGCCCCACCAAAGGGCGGGATTTGTCATTGGATGATTTTACCTACGTTAAAAAAAAAAAACCCCTAAGAGGGTAAACCGACTTCCACGCGGGTGAAGCCACTTACATAAGCTAGTAAATGATAAAAAAGTGCAATAAGCGGCATATAACTTGAACTAAAACGGCGATCGAGTTTCAATGCACAATAAGTGATTTTCTCAATCGACTGCAGGTACTGCAGGGAACTGCGCATAACCATAGCAACGACGGCCATTTTAATTCAACTTATTTGCCGCGTACTACATGTATGTATAAATAAATCTTACCTGTGGATGCTTCATTGTAATACACGCTAATACGCTCCAGTTGCAAATCACTTTCGCCCTTGTAGTAGCCGTTAGGATCTACGCCATGTTCGTCCGAGATAATCTCCCAAAACTGTTGAAAAGAAGTAATAATAATAATATTTCAGAACTATCAGTCTATCACACAACATCGTCTAGTCCCAAGCTAAGCAGAGCTTGTGTTATGGGTACCAGACAGCTGATAAACATACTTATATATTTCTAAATACATACATACTATAAATAAATAACACCCAGACACAGAACAAATGATCGTGCTCATCACACAAACATTTGTCCTGGGTGACGACCTCTGGCATAGCAGCCAGCAGGCCAACAGGCCACTTAAAAAATTGAGAATTACCTTTAACCCTTTCTGCGTCGGATATTCCCGACAAGCACTCTCGCGTTTATTTCGCCAGGGTCGCACATCCACGACCAAATACTCCATCTCGTCAGCTCTTCTGTCACCTATGTAGATTGAAGAGCTAAACGAGATGGAGTACGCAGTCGCGAACACACGACCCTGGCGAATAAGACACAAAAAAAATTGTCGAACAATCTGACGCGGGCGATTAAAGCGTTTCTTTTTGTTTAGGTTGGCATATAAAGAATAGAAAATGACTTTAGTGTCCAAGAAAAAGATGGGTGTACGGCAGTGCCATTTGCTCGACTTGGCGGAGGTACACTGCCGTGCCCCCAGATAGACCCCACAAAGACTTGTAATTTGGTAGGGGTTAGTTTTGACGTTTTTTGAATGTAAAGTTTTTCCCATATGGAGGAACATGCAAACTAAATATTACACAAATTAATATTTAATTAGCTAAACACAATATAATAAAAATGAGACCTTTTTATGTTAAATTGTCATTAAAATGAGATAAGACTAAGGTTTTTAACTAACCTATATTTTTTTAACGTTTACTAATAAAAGAGCTTCACACTAAGAAATAATAAAACAAAAGAAAATGTTTTATTTTTTATTTTCTTTACCTTCTAGACGTTACACAAGTTAGTTCGACTATTCAATAATAGATGGCGCTAAATCGAATTACACCAGAAAACGACGTAATGCGACAAAAAACACGTTTCAATTCATTGAAGTTGTCAGAAAGTGGGTCAAGTTGCAATAATTTCGGGGTGCATTGCATTTACAATGCAGACCGGCTCATAACCTCATTCTAGCAATTTCTATAAAAGTACATTTTTATCGGCACGACCGGCATGGATTATTTAATAATTATCAGTATTTCTGTAGGTAGATACTAATAAAAACGGCCTTGAGTTTTAATTTACATCCACGCCTCGTTACTGATATCAAAATTAAAGCCCTTTGAAATGTCGGCAGAAAGGGAATTTCCAATGACAAATAATAATTGTGACCGTTTACTGGCCAAGCACACGATGGCCCATCTTAGACGCAGTCCATTTTTTTACGCAATCATCCGTTTTCTATAAGCAAATTGAATTTCGAACGATAGTATAGTCATTTTTTGCCTCATATGACAGATAGCGCTACCAACCAGTCCCACTTTGCTATAGAAATTATACAGGAAAAATTACTGACCTTGGATCCTATTTGATTTCCACACTGTCCAGCCTGTACATGCACAATTTCACGCATTTTGATAAACTTTTAATTTGGTTTTATGAACCTTTAGATATAATAGGTTCGAAACCACACGTTGAACAAATATGAAATGATTTTAACAAACTTTTTATCTCATATCGTTCAGTTCTCAGTACTGTTTAGGTGTGGGCGTTATTTCACGTCACCGTTTACAATAACTGGCTACGAGACATGTAACCGAGTAACTAGTTTCGAGCATAAACGAAACGTAGTGATTTTCGTAACACTTGATTTTGTAAGTTACAAAGCCAATGCGGTGACTGAGTGTCGAATGAAACTGTACCTCTAGCACGAATATTTGTAGGTTTCGTATCGTAAACGTATCGAGTTGCCGATACGATAACGGAATACAACCAAAGTCGGAAGCACAAAGCTCTTTCGTAATAGTATCGAGACCTCGATACGATTACGTTAGTGACGTCATACTAATGTAAGTAAGGATGTACAAAATTGAATGAATGATCTCAAAATTGAGTGAACGTTTCGTTCAAAAACTCCTACATATTTTAATTCTTAGTGATTTCAGGGCCTTTAAAACTTTAAAACTGTTCAAATTTTGATATAATACGAAGAAACTGCAGTAAAAGTTAATATTTAGTTAAGATAAATGGTTTAATTATTAAATTTATTATTAAAACTTTTGTGTTTAGTGAGATTGTGTTCCTAAACGAACGACGCGTAACACTTGACATTTTTTGACGCGAAGCTCATTCAAGGTCAACTTTGTTTTGAAGTAAGTTTGTTGATACGTAAACAAAGGATTAAATTGAAATAAACTTGATGAGGTGCTTAATTTTTGATAATTATTTAGGTCTATAATTAGAAGGCAACATATTATTAGAATATATATAATTGGAATACATAGTCCCTTAAATACCTTACTTTACGTTCAATGCATCCTTTTACTTAAAACATAAATACGAAAATGCTTCCTTACTTAGACGAAATCTATTTTTTTATTTTTTGTAGGTTAATATTTTTTATTTTTTTATTTTTGGTAGGTAAAATCATCCAATGACTAAATAAACTAACTTGTTTTTTATTAATAAAAATATAGTGTTCTAAAATAAATCACCCGCCTTGTTTCTCTTCGTACATTTCTACTTTCAAAAATCAATCGCGTCGCAAGATAAATAGTACAATGCACTATGTCGAGGGGTGCTTCTTGTTAATCTAAGCATTTTCTAACAAAATTTGTTAACACAATCACTTAAATTATTATTTTATGCTTCCAATAAACTCCGACGAAAGTTTTCTCACTGCCAAATTTATAGTGAATAAACTTTCGAGAAACTCGCAAACCAGCCTTCGACAATGACGATACTATACGTCATTTTAAACCTTCGTGCTAGCTATCTTCATACAAACGGCTCAAGGTTACGTACGTTACGAATTCGATACGAATACGAAACCTATAGGACTAAGTTCGTGCTCACAAAATTAGTTCAAATTACGCACACTAGAGGCGCTGTTCATGTTTCCATACAAAATGCTCACGTTAACGATACGAATACTTTTTCGCAAGTTGTTCGTGCTAGGGGTACTCAAAAGGAAGAAACGAAACGTTACGAGTGTATCTGTACACGTGCGCGATAACTCATTACATCGTGAATTCGTGACCTCTCACTTGCACCTATTTGATTCAGATGTGTGCATGTGAGAGGGCGCTAGCCAGCGCCCGGCCGAAAGTACCCAAGTGTAAACTCGAGTAAATCCGAACCTGACACTCTTATCAAGTACCGACAATGAAAAGAAGAAAGTCGACCTTATTTTTTCACTCATAGAGATTAATATAGTTTGATACTCATTTTGAATGATTGTAACGGCTGGGATCGAGAGCGCGAACGAATGCAAATTGAAATTTACTATTTGTTTGTTTCATTGATAAATAGTACTAACTTCCGTGAAGATTTTTGTAATATTAAAAGTTACTAAAATATTAAGGTATATAGTAGGTATAGTTCGTGTAAATAATAGTATAGTTTGTGTTGATATAGTTTAAATAGTGTTTTTCGTATAGGTATAAATTAAAACTGTAAGTAAATAAATAACTCTAAACTCGCCATGTCTCGATATAATTCTAGCGTACTTTGGGAGTTTTTCGAAAAAGTGACGGGCAGTGACAAAAAAGCTAAGTGCAACAAATGTGGTGATATTTATAGCTATTAGAGTTCAAATAAACAACAATTATTATTATTATTAAAAACTTATTCGTTCCAAAAACTTAGTTTGTGTTGTGTAGTAATCCGTTCTATCGTTTCGTAAATAACTGTCATACTTCGTCAAAATCACCATGTTGAATCCCTGAACAGTATTTGAAAAATAACTAGTTACATAAATAACGTGTTTTCAAAACAGGTGACGCCTCCTGCGTCACCTGTTACGTTACGTTTCGTGAAAATCGTGTAACGACCCACGCCTAGTACTGTTGATTGTGACTAAACGGTGTTGCCAAGTAAGAAATTTACATAATTCTTGGGAGTCATTTAATTTAGTAGCCAGGTGTAAATATTAGTGTTAAAAAGTTTACAATCGACTAACAGGTGAAGTGTTTAGTAATTTTCTTGTTAAATATACTGGAAAAGTGTTACTTTGTCATAAAATAAGTGTCTTATGTTGGATTTAGTGCAGGTCGGTGCAAAAATCCGAGACTCTTTTTTAAGAACATTAAAATTTTTTATTACGGCTTCGACGCAAAAGCGATTTTAAGCGATTTTTTCAAATTAATAACATAAATAAGCCTTAGTCAAGCGGCCTTCTTAGGTGCTCTATTCGTTTATATATATTTTATCACTTCATAATTCAAGTTAAGAAACTTGTAGATATTTAGATTTATCGATAAGAATTCTGATATATTCTTAAAATATATATATATATATATATATATATATATATATATATATATGACATTATTAAAAATGCGAGCTAATAAATTATTTGTTTGTAAAACAGGACACAAGATGGGATCAGAAAGTAGATTTAGTTCCAAGAGTTAGCAACCCCGGCTGATAACTAATGCAACGACTGATATTGATAAGCAAATGATAAGGTTTGAGGTAATAAAGTGATATCCAGAAACTTAGACCCCTCCGTGTAAAGAAGTCCCTTGAAAGCAAAGTTTATTTTACACCAGTGTAGCTAACCAAAATCTTAGGTCCATATTTTCATAGCAGATGTTTGTATAAACAGCTCTAGAAAAAAATCAGGTTTATTATGCCATAGTGAATCAACATTTTAATCAGAATTAAGGCGTGGCATATTTCTATGCGTGGCATTATATAAATATTGATTTCTTGTTATTTGAGATTAAAATACATAGTTGAACTTTGACGTTTGAAAATGCCGTCAATGCCGCTCTAATCCATTTGTTTTCGAAGCCCTAAATAAAATAAATTTGTTTTTTTTTTTAAATAGTGTTGGGCCAGACGTTCATATGGAGCACTTCTTCGAAATGCAAAAATCGAAAAAAATATCGGTCCTAAGCATAAATATATATGTAAAATTAAAGTAAACTCCTTTACCAATAGTCCTTTGATCTTTCCGATATCTATAGTACCAAGGTTAATAAGTTTAGTTTAAGGTTTTACGGGTTTATTTATTTAATCAACTAAAAGTTACAAAGGTGGCAAAGTTTAGTTATTAGAAGATAATTTAATTGCCCTGCGCAATAAGACCGCCTATTGTACACTTTTTTTTTAAATGTTTGTCCTATAATAAGTTAAGGTGTGCAATAAAGAAACAAAGATTTTTTTTTTAATTTACTTAAAGTATTAATAATATCAAACCATGTCTTAAACCGATTCTACTTTACTATGAAATGCAGGCTGGCCTAGAATATTTCTGGCTGATTTGAAATGCAATCAAGCAAAAGAATTGAATTTTAAAATAGAGGAATAGAATAAAATTGTCAAGTGGCGGATAGGGCACGTTTCAGTTGATATGGGTAGACGCATCGAAACGCAAAACGCTTAAAACAAAATGCTTTGACTATATTTCGATGTTGGTTATACAGAATTAGTTCTAGTCCAAATAATATAATGCGCGATGAGTCTGTTATGGACTAAGTGCTCCCGTGTTGGGTCCAATTTGTATGCAGGAATGGTCATTGTCCTTTGATTGCAAAACTATGGATACCTAACTATTATGCCTAGTATTATAGACTCAGGGTATTGCCAAGAATACTGTCTTCAGCCCTATGCCCTATTCAAAAATCGAAATTCGGTAGAAATAGGCATTAAGTTTTTCGTTGTGGTAAATCATGGATTAACCATGAAGTTTCTTTCTTGTCGGTTCTTCTCCATAGGAAATAACCAGTTGGAACCGTGCGCTAGCTTCTGCTGACGTTTTTTAAGTGCCCATGTAGGCATATATGAAATAAATGATTTTGGGTTTGAATTACTTTACGTGTATTGTTTCCAAGTCTGTATTTTTTTCTAATATGCAAGGAGTCTTAAATAAACTAAGAGGAGGCTGTTCAACTTATTGCCTGTGTCAGGCTTAAGGAGGATTAATAATTTAATGAAACAACACTGCCAGTCTAATGTCAATGTCATTTTGACATGAGGTGCGTTCAGAAACCTAATCTAGTTTCATAATTTTACAACAAACAGAATTATGTTAGCAAAGATTTATGTAATATTACTGGCATAGGTTTTATTACAAGTAAAAGTATACCTACAGAAATTTATTAAAGTTTTAAAGCTCGTAATTTCAACGCTATTGTTACTTACTTGCTTCTTGGCTTTTGCTGGTCTTTTGTAAATATATTGTTTTTGAACGCTTACCAAAACATTGCAATGTCAGTCAGGGGTATCGCTATCACTAATTAGTAATAATTTATATAAAACAAAGCCATAATCACTAGCAAACTATGTAATCAGCAAAACAAATTACATACAAACACAAAACCACCCGTAAAAATAACCGTAAAATGATAAATACAACCCGAAAAATGGTGAACAAAACATAAACATGAGATTTTTCAATGTAATCCTGACTTTGGCGATTGTTTTTACGGCTTACATCGGTGATGTTATCGTATTTCGATCAAAATATTCGGTTTCCTTAACATTTCGGGCCATCACAGACAGTTTGGTGCATGCCAGCCTTGGATTTTTATCATCCTTGATATTTTTTTGTCATGATCATAATTTGAATTTACATATAAGTGTATTAAATGTAACTTTCTGCACGATTGTGTCATCTCTTATTGATGTTGACCATGCTTTTGTTGCAAAGTCAATTTATTTGAAGGTGAGTTTATTATTACTTTTTTTTAAGGTGTTAGAGTTTGCCTTGCGTTCCACGACCCCTGGTTTTCCATTCAGAAGTCAATCCATGGCTCCAGTAGTAGGCTTTGGCCCTGCTGGGCCCCAACAGTTTTGTTGACATTTCTTTGAGCCGTGCGTGGAACAGGCGACGTGTCGACGACTCGGGCTCGGTCCAGACGGCGAGTTACCAATTCTTGTTGTACGCAAGCCTAATTTTATTAAGACATAGTTATGAAGTGATTACTCATCATTGAGCAATTATTTCTAAATGACTCATTTCAGTTATAATATTACACCACAATGGTTAGTAGTTGCTGTATACAGGGTTAAATACCTTTCAAACACAGTTACCTTCCATAATAGTCAGTGCAAAATGATCAGTGACATCAAGGCGCTGCTGATCTTCCTTGCTGGAGTGGATCGAATGAGATATTTGTCCTAACAGTACGCAAAATACTGAAATTGGGCATGAATGGTGCAATTTTCAGTTATGTTGGGAACTAATAGTATTTTTGAGGGAGAAAGGGGTTAAGTGCTCGATTACGGAGATGCGGCGCGTTGCGCGGCGCGCTGCGCGGCGCGTGGGGCGGTCCGTCGTACATTGTATATGTTTGTGTTTGCGCGAGCGATGACGCGGCCCGCTGCTGCAATGTACGACGAAACGCCCTACGCGCCGCGTCTCCGTAAACACGGCCTAAGATTAGAGAAAAGGATAGCTTATATTATACTATTCTATTTTTCGTTAATGGCAAATAGAGCCTTTGTCGACTATTCTGCCAATGTCGAAAGGAAATTGGAAAAGCAAGTAGTGTATATTATCAATATAGAAAATGAAAAGGGCTAGTAAATGACGACTTAAAATTCTTCGAGTAGTACAGTACTAAATCCGCCTTATTCCAAAACTGCAATAAATGTAGTTTTCGGGATTATTACTAAATTTAATACCAATTAAAAGCGATCTAATGCAAATTAAATCTAATAATAGTCCCGGAACTATTTTAGATTGCATTTTGAAATAAGGCGGCATGAGTTAGTATTGGACTGAAACAAACTTAAAATAAAAATATATAAATAATATAATTGTTAAAACATTAAATAAACATTTAAACCACAATTACTCAGACAGAATATTTGGAGCTACTAACTCAAATTTTTTTGTTGTTGTGACGGATGAAGATCATCAGCACCACAAGCATTTCTGGAGAAGGATATATTAGGAGGGCAGGGACATTCATTGGGAGAGGGATTTTAAGTTTCGGGAAGGTTACATTATTGGATGTATTGTTCTGACAGCTGTCACCCGCGTCATCCTATAACAATTGTAGTGTAGTGTGGGACAACTTTATGGATATTAAAAAAAAAACTTTTTTGTTGCAGGATATGACGAACCTAAAGCACAGAGGAATCTTCCATTGTACCACATTCTGGCTGCTCATAACTTCAATAATACTACTCTACAGCTACTTAGAAAAAAAACTAAACCTTTACCTTTTATCATTTATGCTCATTCTTGCCTACTCTAGTCATCATATTAGAGATGGGAACAGAAGAGGTCTATGGTTGTATCCATTCGGCAGTTCACCACCCATAGACAGGAATTTGTACCTTTTTCTATTGGCAGTGTTGCCACACTTACTAGCTTGTGTATATCATATTGGTAAAAGTAGTTTTGGTAAAAGCATTAATATGGATTACACTATGGTTGTTTAGAGCGAAATTTTTGGCGGGATTTTTTCGAGTGAAGATCAGCGGCTGTTTTAATTATTCGCAAATTGATTCCTAGTGGATATTGTGATGTGAAATTGGTGTAGTTTTGTATCTCAAGTGTCTGCGCAACTGGACAATATGTGGGATCATTGAAACAGGCGCGATCTCGGTAAAATGGTGCTGAGAATTTTATTGTAGTGCCGAGAAGGTTGACTTGATACATTTGCTGCCAAATGTTAAAAAAGCATTAGAATGTGTACATCTATATTCTAACGGTAAACAAAGTAACTGTACATACAAATCAAATATACAGAAAAATTTTTAGCTTCTGATTAAACTTACCAGAAATGCACCTATTTTTCTGCTTAAATTTGATATACTTGCCAGAATGAGTAAATGCTCACCACATTGAGTTACATGAAAGTGTTGAATTGTAGAAATTAAGCTATTTTATATATACAGCATTTATGTTAGCCATAAAAAATATATAAAGCTAATTTCAGAGGGCCTCCTATTTGTCTATGAAGTTTAAAGTAACCTAACACGAAGGGGATTACGGGGTCCCGTTTGCTCGCTTTGCTCGCTCACTCTAACCCCATTATCCCCTTCTATCCTAAACTAACCGTGTGGTGAGCATTTATCCATTTGGATAAGTAAATAGAATTTAAATACAAAACGTACAATTATTCTGATGAGTTTATATTTATTTTGGGATCTACCCCAATCTGTCAAATTTTACCAATCGAACATTAACCTTCCACTATTGTGATAAGGTTGAAAATCTATTAAAGAAATTTTACAGATTGTGGTAGGTTAATGTGCTGGCGTCTGTACGTCGGTGTACAGTGAGTTTCTTTTTTAAGAAATTAATATACTATTTATTTTACTTGGAATTTAATCTTAGTGACAATAATTATAATAGATTACGTGACTAGGGATGAAGCAATGTCTTTAAGTCGCGGGTGGCATGTTAAATTCCAAACGATAGAAAGTTTGTTAAGTTTTAATCCCGAGTGCAGAGAGGGATTTATAATATTAACTCCCGAGGACTGCAAAAAAACATCACGTAGTGCTCGGGAGTTAATAATATGACGTTCACGCCTTAAAGCCACTGCTTTATCTCCTAGTCACATACCCCCGACTTCTGATTTAAGCATTTGAAGTTGAGAGTTACTCAAACTCTACTTTAGCCTGTAAACCTGTCAAAATTTATACTATGATTTTTTATTAGACGAAGTAAAGTGACAGCAGTGGACAATGCCCAACTGTCAAATAACAATGCCCAACTGTCAAAGCCAATTGTTATAGCTGTCACTTTACTTCGTCTAATAAAAAAACATAGTATAGCTATTATGTATAGTTTGAGACGTTTGAACTCAAAATACTCAATTCAGCATAATCTACTATTGGTAAGGATTTAAATTGTACCCCAATTTTAATGCAGAGATCTACGTACAGACCTATAATACAGCATAGTATTGTGATAAAGTGTTTCATACAAATATGTAATGAAATACGAGGAAATATGGTTTGTTTTCGCATGAAATGTTTAAATAAACTCTTAAGTTCATATTTGTAAAAATCATTTATTGTAATTGCGTAGACAACACATTATTTTAAGAAAAAAAACTATAATTTAAATATCCATATTCTTTGGTTTAAAATTTTTATTAATTTACATATTGTATAGTATTTAAAATGTGATTGATTACAGTATGTGATAAGGTACCTATTTATTTACTGAATTCTAGGTACATTTCAGAATTGCTGAAAAGGATTTGTTAAAAAAAGTACAATATCCTTATTAATATTGTATTTATTACTAATATTGTAATTTTTTAACAAATTCATTTTTTGTTTGAAATTAGCCATTATGCACTTCAATTTTCTAGTAGATACCTAACACTTTGGTAGAAAACAAGAATAGGTATATAGGGGCCGTTTAAGTATTACGTAAGCAGATTTTGCGCAAATATTAATCGCCCCCTCCCCCTCGTCAGCAGAAGTAAGCAAAGATCTAGCCCTCCCCCACATGCTTACGTAAACATTGCTCAGAGATATGTGTCTGTCTATATTCTCTTCAGTTTGTCTACTCATTTTCATGTGATTTTGGAAAATCGCGATGGTTCTCTTAAAAAAAAAGTAAGCATCATTCAGATCCCCCCATCCCCCATATCATCAAAAATAAGCAAAGAAAAGCCCCCTACGCCCTGTAGTGCGTAATACTTGAATGGCCCCAAAGGTACAAGAATATACTAAACCAGAACCCAGTCAAAGTCTTTGTAATCAGTAGAATATGAAAATCGAATATAATATTTTTGTATATAATATTGTACCTAATTAGAAAAAAATACTACGTGACTATAAAAAAAAATAAGTTCGAATTATAATTGCTTTTTTTTTGACTTTGCAATCGAATTCCGTTGCAACTTTTCGTTCCATTTTTAAATCGTGTGCATCTGGATTGAGGGCTCATTTTTTTTATTCCTTACGAAACGAAATAAGATGTTTAGGGAGTTTAGTAAAAAATTACAAGAAAATACAAGAAAATAAATAAATAGAAGTAAAATCACAAATTAAAATTAAAATAATGAAAGAAGTCACAATAATTTTCAGTCCAATTAATATTTATAAGATTTTTTATTAGATGGACTAAAGTGACAGCTATAACAATGGTTGTTTGACAGTTGAGTATTGTTATTTGACAGTTGGGCATTGTCCACTGCTGTCACTTTGGTTCGTCTAATTAAAAATCATGGTATACGTCAATTCAGTCTGACATTGTCTCTCACTCAATCCAGAGGAAAGAGTCGTTTGATGATTACCTACGCACCAAAAAAGGACATCAATAAAAATAAAACAAATCCTCTTATGTTAAATACGATTTATTAAAAAAAAAAACAATATCTATGATCAGCTATCATTGTCCGGGCCACACAATGCCCTCGATCCAATCTAGATAGCTGGACACCCTAGTGTATACCGCTGGTCGGTCCACATCACCGCAGTTCTTGCCAAAAGACGTGATGCCAACAATATGGAAGATGCAGGAGTTATCTTGAGAAACCACCTGGATAGGAGCGCCGGAGTCACCCTGGAAAGATAACACTAATTATAGTACCTACGTGACAAATAAGTTGAACCTATGCTTACGTAATATACCTATTCATTTCTCACTTTAGCCAACCAAATGGTTAAGAAAGATAATCGTTTGTCTTGGTATGGTCATGTGAAGAAGAGGTATGAAACGCATGTTACTAAAAGAGTTCTGAGTTTACACGTAGATGGATGGAAAGAAAGAGGGAGGCCGAAGAAGAGATGGACTGTGTGAGGAGTGATATGAAAGAAAAAGCAGTTAGTGACAGTGTGACGGGTGACAAGACAGAATGAAAGAACAAAACATGTTGCGCCGACCCCAAGTAATATGGGATAAGGGCAGGAAGAAGAGACGCGCAGTCTCTCACTTCGATTGAGACCCAAACATCGATTGTAATCCTCGTTACAAAAGTTAAACCGTTACAGCGGTCAACCTTGAATGCGTTAACCGATTTTCGGGTCTCAATCAAAGTGGGGGGTTACGCGTAACCATAGCAAATGGTTCAACTTATTTGCCGCTTACTATAGCGTTTCAAATATGAAAAGGATCGACTTATCGCCAAGTTGTGACGCCATAGTTGTAAAATCAAATCAGATAGAGCGAGCAAAACTAGCTATTTTTTAAATTAAATTTATTTAGGAATCATGACCGAAAAATCCGTTATTGACAAAAAAACCGTTATTGATACGCAAATAAGTTTTCTTTGAAAACCGTTTTTTTTAAGTGACATTTAACAGATAGAGGTCATTGACATTCTTTTCATTTGAAACGTATTGTACCTATTATAGCCTGATAAATTACATTAATTTTGCAAATAGGTTTTTAAAAATAATATAGGTTTAATAAACAATACAAGATGGCGGATAGACTTACCTGACATGTGTCCTTCCCGCCTTGTAGATCACCAGCGCATATCTGTGAGTCGATGAACCCGAAGCGCCAGTTTCGACTGATCAACGATTTCAGCGTCTCATTACAAAATGTGACGTCTAGTAATGGTAATGAAACTTTTTGTAGCTCTTTCGCAGTTTCTCTTGATCCTGTGGATAGAAGGTTTTGATAAACACGTATTGCAAGTATGTATATGTTGTAGCCATATTGTTTTATACACCGTTAAAATATTGGTCGTTTTAATCCCGTGGAAGATCGATTCGGTACATGAAATACTATCATCGATTTGTAAAGAAAAAATTAAAAAAAAAGTACCTTTTTTAAAAAACTTGAATTTATTAATATATGCTCAAACGAAATTATTTTTTTTAAGTAAACGAGTCAATGACCTTGTAGGTAGTTGTGGGTAGTTCCGTACTAACTACCTACAGTTCATTGGCCTCGCTCAGGTAAAGTTTTTTTTTTTTTTTTTTATTTAGCCTGTTCTGTCCCACTCCTGGGAAAAGGCCTCCGTCCACGCCTTCCACCTCTCGCGGGCCTGCGCCTCCTCTTGCCAGGTAAAGTTTACTTAAAGAAATTAATTTTGTATGTACGTAAATTAATTCGAGTTTAAAAAAAGGTTCTTTATTTTTTAATTTTCTCTTTACAAATCGATAGTATTTCATGTACCGAATCGACCCTCCACGGGATTAAAACGACTAAAATTTAACGGTGTATGTATGGCTAGCCATGGGTAACTCGCTGTCCGACCGTCCGGACTAAGCCCATAGGTTGTCGACGGCGCGTACTATTCCCGCGCGCCTCAAGGTGTTGTCAGCAAACCGTAGGGACCCAGGAGGGTTGAAGCCAACTGGGGCCAAGGGTCTGTTTCTAAAAGGAAGGTTCGGCTCTGGTATGAAAGGCAATGAAGCAACGGGGTGGGTTTTTAGTCAGTAAAAGTCTGACACTATCTCCCGTTCCGTCCAAGGGCGGAAGACGTCATTGGATGATTTTACCCACCAAAAAAAAGCCCCAGTTTTATAGCACGCCGTTTTACATGTTGGCGCGCCAAACTGAAAATCGTCGCTACGTAACGTTTTATAATGCGGTTACCTCACGTTCAGTCAAATTATAATTCGACCAGGGGCCATTCAAGTATTACGTAAGCACTACGGGCACTACACACTTTGAAAGTTTTAGTTCCAATATTTACCGCTAGTAGCGCTGCAGAACAACAAAAAATGTACTTACTAGAATTGATTTTCCCCCATCCAGTAGCGATGACAGTCCGATGTTGACCCACGTCAGGTCTATTCCATAGACAAGCGGGTCTGACTGATGAACTGAATTTGACGTTAGCTACCAGCTCAATGAGTGCTATGTCATCGTAGACTTTCGGAGAATTATAGTCTGGGTGCTGGATGAAACGGCGAATGGCTACCTGGAATATGATTGGTTGATTTTATTCATAGACAATTTTTTTTTCTTTAGAGCAGTGGTGGCTTTGTGATATTGGCCCTGATTTAAGAGTTGTAGGTAGGGTTGCCATCTTTTTTTTGCAGATAAAATACATTGGCTATTAAAGGTAAGAAAAAGAAAGGTACATAATATAAAAATAAAGTACAATTAATTCTTCCTTATTATTATGTTTAGAAACATATTTTTTTTATAGCTTTCTGCAGTTTTTATTAAATTAGTATCTCTACTAAGCAATTGCCTAGCACATTTACATTCTATATTTAAATTTTCATTACAGATAAAAATCTGTGAATGTTAACCCGACTTAAAAAAAAGGAGGTTTCTCAATTCGACCGTATATATGCTTTTTTTTTAGATTTCGATTGATACATTTCGTTTAGCGAAAAAATACCTACGACTATACTTTTCAAAATCCCAAAGAAATCAAATCTTGCAAAGTATTTTTAAGTACTTTATTGTTCTAGTAAAGTATAAATCACAATTAACTGAAATTACGTACTGACTTTAACTGGCCTGTTGGTCTAGTGGTTGCCTATTATACCGGAAGTCGTGAGTTCGATTCCCACCCAGGACAAATGATTGTGTGATGAGCACCATAATTTTTTCTGTGTCTGGGTATAATCTATCTATAACAGCTTTTGCCCGCGCCTTCGCTCCGCTCTACCCTACTCGACCTAATACTACTAAATGAGCTTGAGCAGGTTTTAGATTTTTTTATTTATTTACGAGATAAAAATATATCCTATGTCCGTCTCCTGGTTCTGAGCTAACTTCCCACCAATTTTCAGCCAAATCGGCTCAGCCGTTCTTGAGTCACAAATAGTATAACTAACACTACTTTCTTTTATACATAAGGTGACTGGTAATTAGTGAATGATACTTAAACACGTCATTGTAGTCATGATAACAAACAACTTTTACTATGGAACCAAACCTGAAATCGCGAAAAAAAGTCTGCTAGTCAGTACATTTGTGTTCGCCTAACATGTACTGAACTTGGCTGATTTTTTCGTGATTTCAGGTTTGGTCCCATAGTAAAAGTCGTTTGTTATTATGACTACAATCACGTGTTTAAGTATCGTTCACTAACTACCAGTAACCCTATTTAGGTGTATGTTTTTAGAAATATTTAAGTATGTTTATCAGTTGTCTAGTACTCATAACACAAGCTCTGCTTAGCAGCACAACGTCGTCTAGTCCCAAACTAGACGACGTTGTGTAATAGTTTAAAGAAAGCAAAAAGAAAACTTACATCAACAGGATTAGCTCCATCAGACACCCTGTTATCAATATTCTGGTCTCCAAGCCTCACGACGACAGGCTCTGGTGTCTGAGCATTTCTATCCTGACTGCAGTGCGCGGCTGTCAGCACATAGCGAGGGCTGATGAGGGAGCCCCCACAACTGAACTTGTAGCCTCCGCTAAAGTCAGCCCAGCCGATAGCCGCCTGAAATAAGGAATTTAAAAAACGTTTATTCATCAGAATTCCGGACAAAAGACGTTCAGTACCTCTACCATGAGTTTTAAGCAATAGTATTCGTCGCTACTCGATATCGACGCCGTAAATATTTTGTATGGCAAATTTTGGTTCTGCAAGTGACCGCTAGAGGCGCTGCAAAATTTGCCATACAAAATATTTACGACGTCGATATCGAGTAGCGACGAACTTTGGATTGCTTAATAACATAGTAAACCTATCGAGTTTGGGCTCATTAGATTCGTCTTGTCCAGTTCTATACATTTCTCATGATGACAAGGACCTGATCTGACTTGGCTGATAGAATTTTGGAATGCCTACTAGTAAACCCAAACTGCCTTATTCCAAAACGCGATCTAAAATAGTTCCGGGACTATTACTAGTTTTTAGAAGTAAGTAGTAAGAAGAACAAGATATCTGTGTATCCAAAATATCTGGAGAAAGATATGCAATAACATCATAATCACGTAAGAGCGGTTGTATGAAAATGTACCTCGGGTTTGCCGCTCTTAATAAAGAATTTAAAGGAATATAATATTATAATATTATTATAATACTACTCCTACTCACCATATGCGGAAACTCCCCGAGTTTAGCATTCTCCCCGCCGACAATGAGTTCAAGTCCTGTATATTCACACTTTGCTTCGGACACGGAGAACGATTCGGGGTTGGGTATCAGAGGGATATAGCCGACTTTCTTGACCACACTGCCACTGTATTCTTCACATTCTGGGTAAAAAAGAAAGACACATTATGAAATAGAGACTGGACTAGATAGTCGATGAGGCCGAAAGGTCACTCCAGAAGGAGTGAGGACTGCGTACCGGAAGAGGCAACATTGGACGACATCCCACCAGGGCCCGATCTAAGGGGGGACAATCCGGGCATAGAATAGAATAGAATAGAATAGAATAGAATAGAATAGAATAGAATAGAATAGAATAGAATAGAATAGAATAGAATAGAATAGAATAGAATAGAATAGAATAGAATAGAATAGAATAGAATAGAATAGAATAGAATAGAATAGAATAGAATAAAACTTTATTGTACACCAAGAAAGTTACATAATCAGTACTTAAACTTAAATCTATGGGTACAATGGCGGTCTTATCGCTGAAAGCGATATCTACCAGACAACCTTAGGATATTCCGTAAGAACTTAATATAATACAGGGGGTTACATACATATTATAAAATGTCTGCATTTGAAAATGGTTGTTTTTGCATTTGCCCAGAGCAGCGAAAAAAGTCACCGTGGGTGAGGGGTCAAAAAAAATCAAGACATTAAAAAAGGGCAGGAATACCCTGGAAACCAAAGAGCAAATGAATGCAGGTGGGGAAAAGGGCGATAGGGCAATTCTGCGGCCGGTCGTAGTTATGTATATATATATATATATTTTTATAGGTTCGCCCTTGACCGCTATCTCACCTGATGGAAAGCGACGATGTGGTCGACGTTGGAGCACGCTTAACTAGAAGTAACCTACTCACTCTTGACTTTAAAGATTCTCGGGTTGTAGCCATCAGGAGACATAGACTCCGGCAGGGAATTCCATTCCTTAGCTGTACGCACTCTGAATTCTGATTGAATTGAAATTAATAAATAACTTACTTTTTTCGCTGACTCTTCTGCGGTCGTTGGTTTCAACAGCGTTGCCCCATATAGGCCGCTCACTATAAAATAATATAATAATAATAATATAATATTCCACAACTAACACACAACGCCGTCTAGTCCCAAGCTAAGCAGAGTTTGTGTTATGAGTACTAGACAATTGATAAACATACTTATATATTTCTAAATACGTACATTATTATAGATAAATTACACCCAGACAGAACAAATGATCGTCCTCATCACACAAACATTTGTCCTGGGTGGGAATCGAACCCACGACCTCCGGCATAGCAGTCAGGGCCACTAACCACTAGACCAATAGGCCAGTCAAATAAAATATAAATAACTTGTTAATAGAATACAACCGAAATCTGTGTAAAAAAAAACACAAAAAGTGCAAAATAACTTTAATTTCGGCAATCGGTTTTTAATAACGAAGAGAATAAACTATTATAGAAACACCAACTTCCGAAATTAACTGGCCGGAACCTAATCTTTAATCGATCACTAAGAGCCAAATTCACCAATAAACTAATCGCGATTCGTTAAAAAAAAAACGCAGTTTGAGCGACTAATCGAGATTATAGCTTCATTTTGCGTTTCAACGCGATGAATTGAACCTATGTAGTTTACGCTAAACTCAGTTTCAATTCTTTTGTTGTCGCCCATGTTTACGACACGGGTCTTTAAACTAGATTACGCTGAGCTCAGTTTAGTTGAACTAAGTTTTCATATTGAATGATGAAATAAGCCCTTAGTTTTTTTTTAATGACATTAGATTTCTGTTACTCACTCTCGGTCCTGAACCGCAGTATTAAGAATGTTGGAGCCATCACGACAACAGACTATTCGATCGCCGAACGCATTGTACGAGCAGAATGTCGGGCGAATTCGACTTGTGCTGAAAATAAGAATACATCATTATAAATAAATAAAATAAATATAAAAAAATAAAAACGTTTATCTGACATAATTAACAATATACAGTGTACCTGTTGAATACCGTAATTAGAGACACAATAGAAAGACAATAGGTGTGCGGATGCCGGCGTCCTCTTGGGAATTAATGAATTAAAGAGTCACAAGTACAATGTTTCACAGAAATGATGATGATGTAACTACCAAACAAGGCCTAGGACCTGTATTATGTTGGTCCATCGTTCAGCCATGAAGTTCAGCTAGGGAGTACATAAAAATATTAAGAGAGTGTCGCTACATTAAACTAAGACCATAATAGTGAAGTTGTGATATTTCATGATTTTTCCAAACCCTCTCTCTCCGTTCAGGCCTCACATGATTAGTGGACGACCCTTTAAGGCCAGGTTTTAATCATTTTAAACTTTTTTAAACCCCTGGAAATCCGAAAATATAAAAGAGAACACTATAAAAAAATATTTTATTAAAATTGACTAAATGGCCAAGCGCCGGGCAAAAATCAAAACATGATACAAATTAGTTCGCTCGATAAAAAAAAAAAAATTGTGAGTCTGACCCTAAATTATGTTTTCAAACGTGTTAACCTATATTTAAAAGATTACGTTACGGAAATATCTGAAAAAAATAAATAAAGCTTGTTTTTTAAAAGCGCCTCGCAAAAGCAAAAATCAGGAAGTTATTTTTTTTTTTTATAAAAATAAAACCGCTGTTTCGGGGCCGCGAAGCCGACATTGACCCGGGCGGAGTTCATACAAAATACTCAGTGACTACAACCAGCCCTTAATACTAGTTGTAAGTACAGTTCGTTCGCCGGTTCTTGGCGCGCCTGAAGTTAGGCTCTGCGATCTTTAGCGCTTGTGCACTCGTAAAAAAATAAATGGTTTGAAAAAATAAATGCCAATAGCAGTTGTTATTGCTGTTCACAACTGTTATTGGCATTTATTTTTATAAATCATTTATTTGACGCGCTTATTTTGAGCGCTAAAGTTCGCAGAGCCTAACTTCAGGCGCGCCAAGAACCGTCGAACGTACTGTAAAGGTAATAATTTAAAAACATAAAAACCTTACTGGAAGTCTTGTCGTGCTGATTGGCAGGAGTCGATCACCGTGCAGCGTCCAATTGTGTTGGTATACTCCTCTATACACGGCTCTCCCTCTGAAATAATACAAAAACAATATTTGTTTTATATGGTATTGAAATTACACTCCCAGCTCCTGCCCTCCTCCCCCCATATGTTTGTGCGATGAGGCGGCTAGCTGCTGCAATGTACGACGGCCGCCCAACGCACCGCGTCTCCGTAAACAAGCATGAAGGCTTACCGCAGTTTTCACCGATAGAAAGCTTTTATATTAGCAAACTGCTGGTCGACTCTTCGCGTTAACAGTGGGCTGGGCTTTTCTTCGATCAACGAATCCGCATTGCCATCCAACGTGGCAATGCTGCCAGCGTTCTGGGCACTTTTCCAATTGATATCGATGTGGATGAATTTTTTGATGCCCAATAAGCTCTTTTTTACCCGTTTGTACATTATTATTATGCTATTTTTAATTTGAGTAAGTACCTATACCGCCTTACTCCAAAAAGCGATCTAAAATAGTTCCAGAACTATTACTAGGTTAATTACCAATTAAACGCGATCTAAATGTAGTTTTCGGAACTATTATTAGGTTTAACCTTTTGATTACCGTAATAAGAGACACAATAGAAAGACAATAGGTGTGCGGACACCGTGTCCTCTTGGGGCTTCACAGTTTACACTTTCACACATTAAATGTGATCTAAATGAATTTCCCAGACTATTACTAGGTTTAATGCCAATTAGACCTAGTAATAGTCCCGGAACTATTTTAGATCGAGTTTTGGAATAAGGTGAATTTAGTTTTAATATTTATTTGTTTTTAAGTAGATCATTTCCACATAATTTCAACGATACCTACATTTAAATACACCGTTAAATTTTGGTCGTTTTAATTCCGCGGGGGGTCGATTCGGTACATGAAATACTATCGTTTTGTAAAGAGAAAAATAAAAAATAAACTACGATTATCTTCCCATAAAAACCCTCCTATGGATTCAGATACAGTGAGAGAGATGATGTTGGGCGACCCGACTAACCATCGGCGCCACCCAGTAGCCGGGCTGTATGGTGTGAAATTGGCGACCGAAGCTTCCCCTACGGTATATAATGCCCTTCACACCGCCAGAGACAGAAACAGATGGAGAAACGCCGTGCGAATGAAAGTGATGAAGCAGGGAGGTCACGACCCTCAGCGTTGTGGAATACGACGCAAGGAGAAGGAGTACACAAAAAGTCTAAAAAAAGATTTGATTATCAACAATAAACTCATAACATGCCAATCAAGCGATCTTTTTCGAAAATTATTAAAAAAACAGTTCAAATGCGAGTCGGACTCGCGCACGAAAGGTTCCGTAGCGAAAAATGGCAAAATAATTATGTTTGCTGTAACGGAACCCCGCTTGAATGTTTATTTTATTCTGTTTTTAGTATTTGTTGTTAAAGTGGCAACAGAAATATAATATCAGTGTAAATTTCAACAGTCTAGCTATTACGGTTCATGAGATTAAGAAAAAAAAGAAAGAAAATCGTTTATTCGACCTCACACATACAGTAAAATAAAATAAAAATAGTAAGAGAAAACAAATAAAGAACATTAAAATCTGTGCAAGGCCAAAAAGGCGCCTAACTCAGCATATGCTGCGATATTTAAGAACGTTACTGTTAGGGTCCGTGGTGATGTCACGGTAACACTCCCGTATGTTAAATAAACTAGATATCGTGAGATAAAGCCTGGAGACAGACAGACGGAAAGGCAGCGGAGTCCTAGTAATAGCGAGACCTTACTTTTTTTACCTTTTCGATACGAAAACCCAAAAACAGATTTTGACTACCGACTGTGTTTTCCTTATTATTTTTACCGGTTTTCTAAAAAAAGTAAAAAAAAATAATTACTATGTTCTGACGTTGGTTTAATATAAACGACTAAAAAGTCAGCCAAGGGCGAATTGGACGTGCGTATGAAGGGTTCTATACCACCAAACCTAATGAGCAATAGGTAGCTTGCCGTCCGACCGTCCGGTCCGAGTTCTCACCCCGTTTACGTTAGGTCTAATTAAATTAAAATCAGGACAGATGTTAAAATCAATCGGTATTTTAAGTTTGAGATCGGGACAATGAAAAAGTAATTTTTATTTTTCAATAAAGATTAAAAAGTAATCTTTATTTTTCAATAAAGATTAAAAAGTAATCTTTGTTTTTCAATAAAGATTACTTTTTCAATATACTTACTCTAAAACTGCCTCTTACCGCACTACGATTAAGTTCGATATGGCATGCTTATCACCCGCGCGCTTTTTTTACCCGACTACGGCACACCCAAAGGAGGGTTATGATTTTGACCAGCTATGTATGTATGTATGTATGTGAGTATGTTCATCTGTTCCCTCATAGCTCCTAATCTACTTATCGGAACTCGACGTATGAGGTATCATTAGCACCGTCTTATTCGTCCGCTGAACATAGGCTACGTAATGTGTCACAAAAATCGATGTGGCGTCCTCTAGCGGACAAAAAGTAATGTGTAAAGAAATAAAAATGGGATAAATATGACGTGTTTGGTATCATCAGAAAGGGTTTGACTCGTAGATTACCAAAATATTATTCAAATTTAAACTAACGCCCTCTAGCGGACAAAAAGAATTGTGTTAATTTTTTTTTAAGATAAGTACACTGTGTTTGATATCATTTGAAAGGGCTTTACTTGTACTTATAAAAAAAATATCATCAAAATTCTATGTGGCGCCCTCTAGTGAACAAAAAGTAATTATTGTGTTAATAAAAAATCAAGATAAACACGTCGTGTTTGTATCATTTGAAAGGACTTCACTTGTACATTTCCAATATATTGTTCAAATCTAAAGTGACGCCCTCTAGCGGATAAAAAGTCATGTGTTAAAAAAGACGTTAGTATAAATAAACCGTATTTGATATCATTTGAAAGGGATTCACTTGTGCTTATCAAAAATATTATTATCAAAATTCAATGTGGCGCCCTCAAGCGGTCAAAAAATTCGAAAAAAAATCGTGTAGAAGCAGTGTTTTAACACCAAAATAATTTAAATTAAAAAAAACTAAAACCCGACTACGACAAAAAAAAAACGCAAAAAAGTATAATAATCTTTATTTATTTCTCCTCACAAAAACGTGACCATGATAATACATAATTTCATAAATTCAATCAATATAATATAGGAAACTTTTTTCAGAAAAGCCGTAGTCACACGTTATTAAAGCGTTATGGTTGGTACCTAAACCTATATAACGTGTGACTACGGCTTTTCTTTTTGTTTTGTTCTGGTTTTTCCAGTAACCTTATTTATTTCAGTATCCCAAAAACCTTGTTTCATACTTTTTAGCGTTTTTTTTTGTCGTAGTCGGGTTTTAGTTTTTTACTTTTTTTTTTAAATTATCAAGACATGGGCTTTTTTCATTCCTGTTTCATCACGGTCAAGGGTGATTATTTTTTTTTTAAAGCACAAAGGCGGATATTTTTAAGGTTTTAATATTTTAATGAAAATTTAAATTGTGTTTTTGGGCAGAATACAATAAGGGCCGATTTTTCAATCATCAGTTAACTTCTATCTGAGGAATAAATATGGCGGTTTGACATATTTTCTATACAAAAGCTGTCAATACGTCAAACATATTCTTCAGATAAAAGTTATCTGGCGATTGAAAAATCGGCCCTTAATAGACATGATTACGTAAGCAATAATTCTTTAATACCAACAAATTAACAATTATCTGTGTTCTAAATTTAAAAATATTTGAATTTTTATATTTTTAATGTTAGCTTTTTTTACTTTTTTTATTTGATACCTTTGCTTCTCCTTCAACCTGCCAAGGTTATGCGAGGGAAGTAAACCTATTATTAACTAATTTATTCATGTATGATTGTTTTGAAAAAGAAGATTTGATGAGAATTAAGAAATACTTGTGATAGCCTGCTGCCATCAAATCAAAATTAAATTGTAAAGTAACTTTGGAAAATTTTCTTCAGTACAAATGAAGTTTATTTCTATGTTGTTTAGTAAGTGCCCATGTGTCAAAAGACAAGTGCTACTACTCTATAAAAGACTTGCTATTGGACAAATCACTGCTGCAGTATAGTCCCCCTCAGTCATGATGTGTTCGGTGGCCCACTGATGTGTTAGATGTGTATCTACCAACCTTAATACATTTCGTTAAGTTTTTCTTGGTTTATGTAAAATATTAATGTAATTTGTAATAATAATGTAATGTGACTATTGTATGCCCTAAGGGCGGGACGTAGCTGATCAATTTAATTGTTTATGACCTGTATTATGTACAAACATATGATCCACAATAAAGATGTTGAAGTTGACCGTCATCATCATCATCAGCCTTTTAATTTTCCCACTGCTGGGACTCAGGCCTCCTCTCTAGGAGAGGGACTGGGCCGTAATCAACCACGCGGGCCCAGTGCGGATTGGTGGATGTAACACGTCTTCGAATTTTTGGTTCTAGGGCATGTCGGTTTCCTCACGATGTTTTCCTTCACCGTTTTGAGAGCAGTGGTGATAAATTAAATTACACAAAGTAATGCGCCTGGCTGGGTTTGAACCCGCGACCTACAATTCGTAAGTCGGGGCCGTTATCACTCGGCCACCACTGCTCGTGACCGTATCAAAAACAAAATACTTTCTAAACTTGTCACTGGCTAAATGCACAAACAGTATCAAGTTAAAAGAAAAAAAAATTAAAACTTTTTTTGAAATCGCAACAGGGAACCCCATGACGTGTTAAAAAGTCAGGCGTGCGAGCGGTAACAGTTCAGTTTACGTCATCAAATGGATCGTGTTAAAAGCTCATGGCCTCAGAATATACTTTTTTTGGAGTGTGATATCAATACAGTACATTTTGATACAAGTGCAGAAAGTTTCTCATTGCAATTTTTTTTAATTGAAGCCGAGGGCTGCAGTGACAAAGCATGTGTATCGAACGACGTTTTTCAATACACTTACTATTCGTTGTTATCGACATTCACCTGATACGATATAGTAGGTACATTTTGATACAAGTGCAGAAAGTTTATTTTGGCTGTAGTAACAAATTTGTGTATCAAACGACGTTTTTCAATACACTTACAAAGAAATACTTTCTCTGAAAATTACAACGCATTTTTGTTAATTTTGTACTGAAGAAAATTTTTCAAAGTTGTCATACATTTTAGGTAGAATAAACAAACGTTTAATTTTACATCTATATTTATATCAGTTGACATTTTAGAATTTTGATGAGTATCCATGATTCATTCATTTTTAAGTGAGGTACATTACAAGTTTTAAAACTGGTTATTGTATCTAAACCGTAATATATATTTAAATTTTAAGGCCAGTTTCTACTCATTTTTAAACTTTTTAAAACTTCTGGAAATCCACAGATATAGAAGAGACTTATGACAATTTATTTTATCAAAATTGACTATATGAACAAGAGCTTGGCAAAATGAAAAAAAAAATGAAATTTTTAAAAGAGCTGTTGATTTTGTGAATAAATAAATAAATAAATGATATAAATTAGTTGGCTTGACAAAAAAAAAAACGCGAATCTGTACCTAATATACGATTTCAAAAGTGTTTATCTACGAGATTACGTCACGGAAATATTTGAAAGTTACAAAAAAAAATTAAGCTTGTTATTTAAAAGCGCTTCGCAAAAACAAAAATCTTGAATAGTTATTGTTTTTTTTTTATATTTGGGGATATGCGGAACAGAGAGTAAAGTCCCACATACCTCCGTTGAAAAGGGGGATCCTCCGACCAGACAGGTGTTATATCTGGTGGGCTACTGTCCGATAGATGATTTCGGGTTTGTTCTTTATGTTCCAATCGCGCGGAGAATCTTACTTGTGCGATGCAGGATTAGTTCATTTGTGACGACATAGATGTCGCTACATATAAATATAACATATAAACCGCTGTTTTGGGGCCGCGAAGTCGACATAAACCCTGAGGGAGTTCATACAAAATACTCAGTGATTACAACCGGCCTTAATAAAACTACGCAGTGATATTCACATTACTATTTTGTTCATCATCTCATCTGCGCAACCTTTTTAGGGATCCGTGTCTCAAAAGGAAAAACTGAACCGTTATAGGTTCACTGTGTTGTCCATCTGTCCGTCAGGACCCTTTTTCTCGGAACGCGTAGACGTATTGAGTCCAAATTAAAACCATATGTTTATGTCAGCTGTTACTTGAAGCTGTTAAAAATCAAACTTCCAAATAAAGAAAAAAAAAAAGATTTGGCCGTTTTTGCCGCAAAAAACGTATATTTCGACACTCTCAAGGAATCAAAATTCATAGAGTACTTCCCGTTGACCCAGAATCCTTAAATTTAGCATTAACCAAGGTCTTACACAAATACAGGGAAAAATCTGAAAAGCGTAAATTTGTATTTAAATCATCAAAAAAAAAAAATCGACAAATCTTCAAAACACGATTCGGGAATTAAATTATTTTCATAGGTAAGTTTGTACGGAAACCTCAGTGCGCGAGTACGACACACACTTGCCCGTCAACAAGCACTGTAGAGCTACTTCGAGCTTTTAACACAAGAGTAACAATGGTACAGAGTTTCAGCTTCCTAAGAACGTGAAATATTATAGGTGAAAAAAAAAATATGATAAATAGACGTATTATTCAGTATAAAACACAAACATATATTTATTATGTATATTTAACATTCATCACACATACCTACTACGTACATACTAACCTATTTAGATACCTACAAATGTTTATTAAAAGCTTGTAATAACAATAAAAAAAGGCAAAAACATACCGTGGATTAAGCTCTTCTTATTAAAAAAGGTACTTACTTGAAAAAGTAATCATTAAAAAATTATTTATCTTTTGTACTCCTTGGGATAGTTAAAGTATGATATATTTTTATTTGTCTAGTATTGTTTATACACACAGTGCAATAAACTACCATTATTAATTATAAAATACCATGTTTTTACAATAAAATATTCAAACTTGTAACTAACAAAATAAACAACGTGCGTCGTGTCGACCCTTGAGATGTTCCACTGACTGTGCCCGCGTCAACCGGTTTTTTCCAGTTTCATCGCGTACGCTACAAGCGGCCAGAGGTCACGCACACATTCCCCGCGTGCTTGTAGTGGTGTAATCGATTCGCGCGGTTGTATGAAGCTTTGTCTCTGTACCTCTCTACTCATGTGCTCTTAAAGCGATCTATTTGATGACATAAACAGTACCTCTACCATGAGTTTTAAGCAATAGTATTCGTCGCTACTCGATATCGACGCCGTAAATATTTTGTATGGCAAATTTTGCAGCGCCTCTAGCGGTCACTTGCAGAACGAAAATTTGCCATACAAAATATTTACGGCGTCGATATCGAGTAGTGACGATTACTATTGCATATAACTCATGGTAGAGGTACTGACTTATTAAAGAGATGGAGCTATGTAGAGATATAGGGTGTATAGCTTCATCTCTCTCGCTCGAACGACTGATATTTTAACATGTAAGTTTCCTGGTCACTTTCAAAAATGCTTGAGTTCAAATACTTTATAAGTAATACCTAACCAAATATTTGTACAGGTATAAGTAGATACTTATAATAATTTTTCAAGTAACGGCGATTTGTTTGCAGGCAGGCAGGGTCGAAGCCTGCTGGGGTCAAGGGCCGTTTTCTGAGAGGAAGGCTCAGCCCCGGCACTATAGGCAACGAAGGAACGGGGTAGGTTTTTTGTCAGTAAGAGTCTGACACTACTTCCCGCTCCGCCCAAGGGCGGGATTTGTCATTGGATGATTTTACCTACCATATAAAAAAAAACGGCGATTTGTTTATTTATTAGCCGCCTACGTTGGATTATATGCGACAAGCACTCTCGCTTTTATTCCGTCAGGGTCGCACATCCACGACCAAATACTCCATCTCGTCAGCTCTTCTGTCACCTATGGGGATTGAAGAGCTAAACGAGATAGAGTACCCAGTCGCGAACACACGACCCTGGCGAATAGGACACGAAAACACTCCTCGGCACTAGCGACGGTAAAATAAGTAGTGTATATTGAGTTTTTTTGTTCCTTACATCTATACCTACTTATAATAAATCTGTAGATGTAAAAATTCTGTACATTGAAAATATAAAAAAAAATAAATGGCAGGGGGTGTTACTAGACTGACGCCGAACCCAAAAATGTGATTAAAAAAATTTTTGTCTGTCTGTCTGTCTGTTTGTTCAGGCATCACGTAAAAACTACCGGTTCGATTACGATGAAACTTGGTGTAATTATTCTTTAATATCCTGGGCACCACACTGGGTACTTTTTATCCCGGAAAAGTATATACAATAAAAAACAAACTTAATTTTGCGGTTCGATCCCTAACCCCGATTAATGTACCAACCGCAAATAATAAGTTTGCCGCAGGTTACGTCACCCGTTTCTATTGTATATATTGTATCTATTGCCCGCGCCGAGACAGAAGTATTAATACCGGTAAGTATGCTCGATAGATAACGTTCTACACAAATAGCACTTTACACAAAAAACTCATTGATAAGTTTCGTCGTTCACGCGAACGAAGTTGCGGGGACAGCTAGTTTATAATATGACTAGCTTGTGCCAGTGACTTTGCCCGTGTCCGAATAGGTTTCCTCATACAAACTTTGGAACCCGTTTCATAGGTATTTCTTCTACTCTTTTTTAGGGTTCCGTACGTAAAAAGGAAAAAACTGAACCCTTAAAAGATCCCAAGTCGTCGACGGCGCGTTCTGTTCCCGCGCGCCTCAAGGAGCTGTCAGCACACCGAAGAGGCCCAGCCTGCTAACTGCAGGCAGGCAGGGTCGAAGCCTACTGGGGTCATGGGTTAATTTCCGAAAGGAATGCCCGGCCGCGGCACGATAGGCTACGAAGGAACGGGGTAGGTTTTTAGTCAGTAAGAGTCTGACACTACTTCCCGCTCCGCCCAAGGGCGGGATTTGTCATTGGATGATTTTACGTACCATAAAAAAAACCATATACTCAGATCTGGGGTACCTTACCATAAATTATTATGACCTGGAGCTTATCTGATGATGGAACTGGAAGGTAGCTATAGAAACTCAGTAATTAAACGACACAACCCCATCGAGTTTGGGCTCGTGTGATTCGTCTTGACGAGTTTTTGGTGCTAGATGGTAACTATGGTCTGATGATGGGAACTGGAAGATGCAATAAGATAACCCTATCGTGTTTGAACTTTTTGGAATGGTCTTGATGAGTATTATTCACTACATAGTATAAAACAAAGTCGCTTCCCGCTGTCTGTCCCTATGTATGCTTAGATCTTTAAAACTACGCAACGGATTTTGATGCGGTTTTTTTTAATACATAGAGCGATTCAAGAGGCAGGTTTATATGTATATGTTTACATGCATAATATAATCCGCTCATCCCTACCGCCACGTGCTTGCTTAAAAGGCACGCAATTTACTGTTTAGCGCTGAAAATCAGCGCTGTGGCTCTGTCCTGCACACGAGCTCCAGCATTTTGCTGAGCGCTGGCCGTTTTGTGCGGATGTGACGCATATCTTTTTATGTACTTTTTTATTTTTTTATTTTATTATATAGAGTCAGTGGGTGTAGCTGTTATTTTAAGATATGCGCCATGTTTTGTTACAAATAAACTTTTTTTCTTTCTTTTCTTTCTTTTATCGCGCTAGCGCGGAAAAGTTCGTGAGGTCGCTCCTGTCTCAATATATTACATTGATTGTATCACACCTTCACGAGGCGCACGTCAATCCACGTTTATTTTTGTCTTCGTAAGTGTATTGGAAAACGTCGTTTGATACACGTGGAAATTTCTCACTGCAGCACTCGGCTTCGTAACACCCTCGCCTGCAGCTCGGGCACAAACCACCTTGGTCGCAATTGTTTTTCTCGGTTTCTTTGTATCAAAATGTACTATTTCCAGAAGTTATTAGTACATACATATATAAACAGTAGTGATCAGTAAACATCAAAAATGTGACGATTTTGTTTTTTTTAAAAAAAAAAAAAGATAAAATTACTAACCTCTCTGCCCTCTTGCAGATATCAAGAGGAAAAAGAACAGGAAAAAGATGCGGAGCATTTTATATTGTCTCTGGTTAGTCATAAATGATCAGCACACCAAAATATTGACACAGGACCTGCAAAAAAAAAAATATTTTAGTTAAAGGGATTTATGAGTACTTGATTGCTTTTTAAAGTTTTAGTAAACACTTTTTTAGGGTTCCGTAGCTAAAAAGAAAAAAGACGGAACCCTTACCCTCACTTTGTTGTCCGTCTGTCTGTTTGTCAAGACCCTTTATCTCGAGAACGCGTGGAGGTATCGAGTTGAAATTAAAACCATATACTCAAGTGTGCGGTCCTTTGAAGCAGTGGAAATATGTATGTTTGTTCGCGGATAACTCCGTCGTTTATAGACCGATTTTCTTTCTGATGATGGGATCAATGAGGAATCGAGGGAACTCCTCAAATATTATAGGCAACCATATAGTGATTTTGGTATTTTCATCGAAAACTTAAGCACTTACAGTCAAAAAGTAACATTTGATCAAGTGGAACTGATGAAGAAGACCATAAATAGCCAACGGAACTTCATTCTCATATAGATATCACAATGAAGAAAGGTAAGCGACAATGACAATACAAATAAATAAATGGTTGAGAATAGTTATGTAGAAAATAGTATCATCGAAGTGACTTGATGATGATGATGGAGCCGGAAGATAGGCACCGGAACTCCATAATTAATTAATATATCCTAGCCGTGTTTGGGATTATTAGAATCGTCATGAGATGCACTTTGGCTATAAGGTACCATCAAACTGGAACTTCATAATAAAAAAACTTACGACGTATCCTAGCAGTGTTTGGGTTAATTGAAATTGTCATGAGAAATAGGCACTTTAGCTATAAGCGTATTGCAACTAAAAAGTATGAAATAAAAAACTTTTTACAAAAAAAAAAAAAATAACCGACTTCATTAAAAAAAAACACTAAAAGGATTAAAATAACTTTAATTTCGGAAGTCGGTGTTAAATAAGAAACAAACAATACCGAGGTTTTTTTTAATGAAGTCGGTTATTTTTTTTTTTTTGTAAAATGTTTTGGATTCAGAAAAATCTTTGAGATTCGATTCGGGAATTTAACTATTTTCATTTTTATAGGTATGTTTTTTACGTTTCAAATTTAAATCACATTATTTCTGGAACGCTCATAACTATGACGTATATTACTTGCTGCTCTGTCAGCGCCTTGCCTGCATGAAAGTATGTCTACAGCTAAGAGTGGAATTCCCTGCCGCAGTCTATTTCCTGATAGCTACAACCTAGGTGTCTTTATGTCAACTGTGAATAGGTAGCCATGGGTAGCTAGCTGTCCGATCGTCCGGTAACCGATCGGACCGAGTCCAAGTTATCGACGGCGCGTACTGTACCTCGACCATGAGTTTTAAGCAATAGTATTCGTCGCTACTCGATATCGACACCGTAAATATTTTGTATGGCAAATTTTGCAGCGCCTCTAGCGGTAACTTGCAGAACCAAAATTTGCCATACAAAATATTTACGGCGTCGATATCGAGTAGCGACGAATACTAGAGGTACTGTTCCCCCGCGTCTCAAGCAGCTGTCAGCAAACGGTAGAGGCCCAGCCTGCTAGCTGCAGGCAGGCAGGGTCGAAGCCTACTGGGGTCAAGGGCCGCTTTCTGAAAAGAAGGCTCAGCCCCGGTATGATAAGCAACGAAGGAATGGGGTAGGTTTTTAGTCAGTAAGAGTCTGACACTATTTCCCGCTTCGCCCAAGGGCGGGATTTGTCATTGGCTGATTTTACCTACCATAAAAAAAAAACTGTGAATAGGTTACTTCTAGGCAAGCGTGTTTCATCATCGGCCATATTGTTGCTTTCCATCAGGTGAGCGTATCAACAAGATAAAAAGGCTAGGGAGATGGTGACGCCGGGGACGTCACATATCGTTGACAGTAAAAATCCCAACAATACACCGTTAAACTTTGGTCGTTTTAATTCCGTGGAGGATCGATTCGGTACATGAAACACTATCGATTTATAAAGATAAAATTGAAAATAAAGTATTTTTTTTTAAAATCTAATTAATATACGCATGTACGAAACTAATATCTTTAAGTAAACGAGTCAATGACCTTGTAGGTAGCTGTCGGTCGTTGCGTACTAACTACCTACAGTTCATTGACCTCGATCAGCTGACGTTTCCTTAAAGAAATCAAATTCGTACATGCGTAAATTAATTCCGAGTTTTAAAAAAGAGTGGTTTATTTTTCAGTTTTTATCTTTACAAATCGATAGGGTTTCATGTACCGAATCGACCCTCCGCGGGATTAAAACGACCAAAATTTAACGGTGTATATCTTCTTGACAAGGTAAATGATGACCCCATATCCTCAACACGATTCTCAGTTCAAAGAACTCAAAAAATTTCACACCTAACTGTTATTTTACAGTTTTTTCTTAGTGTTATTTGGGACAATCTTTTTGCAATGTCATCAAGAAATCTGTGACTTTTTAACCTACTTCGAAAAGGAGGAGGTTCTATATTCGGCTGAATATATTTTTTTTTACGTATGTTCACCGATATCTTTGTCAATTGTGGACCGATTTCGAAAATTTTTGTTTTGATTGAAAGATTATACTTTCGAATTGGTCCCATAAAAATATCTTTTTGATCTGATGATGAACTTCGAAGATATAGGACGAAACTCTTCAAAAAATCATAGCAGAACTGTCGGGGATACAAAGAACTGATCTGATGATTAAACTGGAAGGTAGGTAAGAACCCGAATTTATTTATTTAAACTTTATGCAACACAAAGGTACACAGGCGGACTTAATGCCTAAGGCATTCTCAACCAGTCAACCAAGGGTGGTGAAGAGAAAACATGGCAGGTGCATAAAAAAAAAACAAAAGATTATTAAGAAAAACTAGGATTCAAATCCGTGTATCCTAGCCGTGTTTGGTATTATTAGAATTGTCATGATGATTTGATGATGGAACCAAATGGTGGAAGGTATCTGTTTAAGTTTGACTGAGGAGTACTACCTACAACTAAAAAGTGTGTAAAAACTTTTGTATTTTTTTTGTAAAAAGTTTATTTAAAAATGTTATCAAAAATGTCACTTCAAAAGTATGGATTCATCATCATCATCGTCATCATCAGCCTTTTTATGTTCCCACTGCTGGGTCTCACGCCTCCTCTCCAGGAGAGGGAATGGGTCATAATCCACCACGCGAGCCCAGTGCGGGTTGGTGGATGTCACATGTCTCCGAAGTTTTTGGTTCTAGGACATGCCGGTTTCCTCACGATGTTTTCCTTCACCGTTTTGAGAGCAGTGGTGATGAAATAAATTACACAAAGTAAAGCGCCTGGCTAGGTTTGAACCCGCGACCTAAAACTCGTAAGTCATGATTCGTAAATAATTTTAATTTAAAAAATATCTTGTTTTGTTAACCAAACTTCTTTATATTGACAGCTGTGACGTCACAATATGGCGGAGAGTCGATCCTATTCTTATTTGAACCGCATTGTATTGAATTCTTCAATTGATCATTACTTATGTTTTTTTTAATAATACAACCAGTTGTAAGCAGGAAATTAGATTCAATATTTCCTTATAATAAAATAAACCTATCAGCTATCTTTATTATATATGTAATAACATTGCATAAGTATAAACATAATTAACATTTTAATGTTCCCACTGCTGGGACTCAGGCCTCCTCTATAGGAGAGCCGTAATCCACCACGCGGGCCCAGTGCGGGTTGGTAGGCGTCACGTGTCTTCGAATTTGCTTCTTTGAAATTCTTCACGAGATTTTCCTTCGTCGCTTTGAGAGTAGTGGTGATGAAATAAATTACACAAAGTAATGTGCCTAGCTGGGTTTGAACCCGCGACCTAAAACTAGCAAGTCGGGGCTAGTACCACTAAGCGTAAAGGTCTTTTTGGTATCATGCTGTATGCATGTTGAAATATGCATGCGGATTTGCTGCGCATGCGTAACCTCCGGAAATGTTCATATCATACAAATATTAATTGTAAAATGTGCATTACGCGCGCAGGACGCTTTTTTTGCCTTTTGAAATTTTCTGCATGCATAGAAAAATTATTTCTAAAAAGAAATAAAAAGAAAAATTTCGTTAAAAATAAGCCCTACCTTTGTACTCTTCTGTCTGTATTTGTTCGTTTCTTTTTTTAAGTATTTGTGTGTTAATAAATAAATAAATAAACACCTTAAATATAGGTACATACTCTTAAGTCTTACCATCAGGTGAGATCGCAGTCAAGCACTAGTTTAATATCGATTAAAAACTCTACATATTTGAATATCTTTTCATAACAAAAGAAACTAAAATAAATCCGTAGATGATTAATAGTTTAATGTACGATGATATCATTATGAGAAGGTTTCTTATGACTTAATAGTTAGGTACCTTAGTCAGCACGCATTATATTTTAGACCAGCGAAAAAGTCCAAGAATTTTTTCGCAAAATTTTTTAAACACGTAATTTCAATGATACTTACCTACTTCATTATATTTGTAACTAGCTCCTGCCAGCGGCTTAACACCCCACGAAAGTTGGTTTACCCCCTTAGGGGTTTTTTTTTATGGTAGTTAAAATCATCCAATGACAAATCCCGCCCTTGGATGGGGCGGGAAATAGTGTCAGACTCTTACTGACTAAAAACCTACCCTGTTCCATTCATTGCCTTCGTCCCAGGGCCCCGGGTGACATTTTCACATAACCTTTGGCCCCAGTAGGCCTCGGCCCTATTGGGCCCCTACAGTTTGCTGACGACTCCTTGAGGCGCGCGGGAATAGTGCGCGCCGTAAGGGAACAGTGTGCGCCGTAAGAGAACAGTGCGTGTAACACCCCCCTCCCCCTTTACGGGTTTTTTTTTTTTTTTTTTTTGGTAGGTAAATCATCCAATGACAATCACAAATCCCGCCCTTGGGTGGGGCGGGAAATAGTGTCAGACTTTTACTGACTAAAAACCTACCTTTCCGTTCCTTGCCTTTGTCCCGGGGCCCGTGGTGACACTCTCGCATAACCTTTGGCCCCAGTAGGCTTCGGCAGCCCCAGTAGGCTTCGGCCCCCCTTTACGGGTGGAGTTTCGTAAAATCCGTTCTTAGCGGATGTCTACACCCTATAAGGAACCTACCTGCCAAATATTAAGTTTGTAGCTGTTATAGTTTCTGAGATTTCGTGATTAATCAGTGAGTGGTATTTCGCTTTTGTAAATATTATAATTAGGTATCTATTATTTCTTTATTGTGCACACCTACCTGTCACTTCAGGTTAAAAATATGCAACCCTTATAGGATCAATTTGTTGTTCATCTGTCTGTCAAGACCCTTTATCTTCAGAACGCGTGGAGGTATCGAGTTGAATAAACCATATACTCAGATCTGCGGTCCCTTGAAGTTGAAAATAAAACTTCTAAGTTGACGAACATACAAGATACGGCCGGTTATGTCGCAAAAAACGCATATTTATTTATTTTACCAATTGCTTGCTATATTTACAGTATTCACCAAAGCGTATGGCAAGCCAAAAATCTACGGACTAAAAAATTTTATACAAACATTTATCATTTCTTTAGTGCGATAGAAAAAAATTTCGGATTCAGGTTCCTGAGCAATCAAGGCGTTCAGTACCTCTACCATGAGTTTTAAGCAATAGTACTCGTATTCGTCGCTACTCGTTATCGACGCCGTAAATATTTTGTGGCAAATTTTGGTTCTGCAAGTGACCGCTAGAGGCGCTGCAAAATTTGCCATACAAAATATTTACGGCGTCGATATCGAGTAGCGACGAATACTATTGCTTAAAACTCATGGTAGAGGTACAGTAGATTGAGCGCCTGGGCTGTAGGAACATATCGAGCACTTAGAGTATGTGACGGAGGGGCCACAAATAGGCACCGTATGGCACAGGTGCGCGACGCCCGCCTCAATCTGTTGACTTAGAACCCAGGAATTTGGCATGAAGCAAGGTCTTATATTAAGAATAAATCAGAAAACGGTAAATTAGTTGACACGTATTTTTCCTATTCGGAAAAATTTTCGAGACTCGATTGAAAATTGAATAATTTAGATAAGTTAGTTTGTACGGAACCATAGAGGTGCAAGTCCGACTCACACTTGCCCAGTTTTTTTTTATTGAAGTCGGATATTTTTTGTTGTATTTTTTTTTTATTTGTTTATTCCGGGATAATTATCTAATAAAACGCGGGTGACACCGCTATTAAAGACTAGTATGCGAACGAGCCTTTTTATTATCTCTCGTCTCTACAGCATCTTAAAGCTAGGAGTTATGTTACGTACTTAAGAGCACCCAACCCGAGGTACAAGGCGAATATCCACCCTTACGTTGTTGAAACTTCCACGGTCCGGACTAAGCGTTTTGCCTCGTCGTTTATACCGCGTACATCGAGGGACTGGAACAATTTGCCTGCTGCGGTTTTCCCGTCCAATTATAATTTAGGCGTCTTCAAGGCTAGAGTGAATAGGCTCTTAATAAACTAGTGCGCTTTACCATCAACGATTGCATCACTGCTTACCATCAGGTAGGATTGCAGCTAAGTGCTAAGTAAAACACTTTCATACAACCGCTCTTACGTGATTATGATGATATTACACATCTTTCTCCAGGGAGCCAAGTCCGCTATTTTTATAAATTCGTTAATCCAACACGATTCCATTGGCATTTTGCTAAAAGTTCGTAATCTGCAAATCCGATCATTGGTCGGTCTGTGGTTTTTAGCTGTCAAAGTCAAAATGACATTACTGCTTGCTGTTTATTTAGAGCCTCCACTAGCCGGCGTTTTTAGTGTTTTGTTGTTGTTATTGTATAAGTGTTTGGTTTTTGTTATGTTTTTTTTACGATATAAGGCAGACATTCATTTGTCATTATGTAGGTAAGTACGAGATTACTATTCTATGCCATTTCTCTCAATGGAGTGTCGGTGGTTGAGCATTGGAGTCGCCATTAGATTAGTAGATTACCAAACTTGTCAAAATCAACTATTATGAAATCAATGATAGACCTTTCTGACACTATTGTAATAGCAGACTTGAGGCCCTGATATTTTGTTTACACAGATATTTTTTGGATATTATCTAGGCTTCTATGGAAATTAAAACAGAAAATTGTGTAAAACTAATCCAGTATAGATCTCTGAAAATGTGCTATTTTACGTGAACTTTGGCCCTCCATTATGTACTCATATGTTAAAAATATTAAAAAAAAAACTTTTATGCCTTGCACATTTAAGCGAGATTCTGAATGACGACAATTTTTCTCAAAAACTTTTATTATAGTATTTCCTGGAACAATTTTTGTTAAATATTGGAGTAAATCACGGAATTACCATATGCCAACAGAGTTTTCAGGCGTTATCTCTCTTTTTTCGCGTTGCATATTCATCAAACATCGCGTTGAATTGCGTTAGATCAAGCAACATGCTTTCAAACCAAGTTCGATGTTGACGATATGCGAGTGGGGATGGCCCGCCTTAAATCAAGTTCTAAGGAATGTGGTCCTAGGACTCTAGGCTTTTGATCCCTTTTTATTATGGCACTAACTCGTAAGCTCTCGAACTAAAATATCATCAGATGTCGTTAGAGCGCAATTTTATACGTGACTAGCAATTTGCCAGTGATTTATTTCATGAAAAAGGTTTTCATATTGTTTTTTTACATTTTTAAAAAGGGGTTTTTAAAAGGGTCCTTAAACTGTCTTTTAAGAAAAGGTTTTTGGAAATGGCGATGTGCCATCGGTACATGTTTTTTTTATTTTTCGATGTGTAAAAATTATCCAATGACATCTCCTTGGGCGGAGCGGGAGATAGTGTCAGACTTTTACTGACTAAAAGGGCCGTTTTCTGAGAGGAAGGCTCAGCCCCGGCACTATAGGCAACGAAGGAACGGGGCTCACGGGAATGGAACGCGCCGTCGACGACTTGGGCTTCAAAACGGCTACTGCACAGTTGGAAGGCGACCTATTGCTTGCCGTCCGCAAGCTCGCGCCTACGGTGGCCGGAAATCGGGATCGAAATCCCGACGGCGCGCGGCGGCTAGGGCGTGCGGGCCATTGGCTCTGGCGTGCGGCCTCCTTCTTTGCATTACTGTTACCCAGAAATTTGAGGAAAATTTTGCGACAGAATTATCTAGCCCGTATATAATTAAATAAATACATTATTATGAGGGTACATCAATGAATGTATGTAGGTTAAAATACCATGGTTTACGTCACAAAAAATTGCGAAAGGTATGTGGATAACGTAATAGCTGCTGGCCCCGGCTTCGCCCGCATAGAAAACTGGGCAAGTTCGAGTCGGCCTCGTACCTTGTGGGTGCATACAAACTACCTTATGTAAATAATTCAATTCCCGAATCAGGTCTTGAAGATTTTTTCGAATCGAAAAAAGTTTTTTTTTGTGATGTAACTACAAATTTATAGTTTTCAGATTTATTCCTATACTTGTGCTATAAGACCTTGCTTTACGCCAAATTTCTGGGTTCTAGGTCAGCGGGAAGTAACTACCCTATGAATTTTGATATCTTTGATAGAGTCGAAATATGCATTTTTATGCATTTTTTGCATTTTTTTTTTTGAATAAGCTGAATTATTAAAAAATACTAATACACCGTGAAATTTTCTTCACCAATAATTTAATCCACGGGATTAAAACGATCAAAATTTAACGGCGAATACGATACGTTTTATAAGGTTCTATCAGTATACAATGATCAAGACCTTTTAGTCAACATTGATTATTTAACCAGTGTTGACTACATCAAAGATTCAAAGATTCAAAGCATTTTATTTCAAATAAACCATTTACAGGCACTTTTGAAAAGTCAAGAAGTTGGTCTGTCAGAAAAAATGATGCTAATTGCACATTCCAAAGCGTAGACCTCTATGGAGAAGAATATGCAAGAAACTCCATGGCCACTCTTTTCAAACTTGTTTTGTATTACAAATATCTCGGTTACATGTTTTTTGTTGCTGCTATTATGTGAGAACAATGTAAACAAGATAAAAACAAAAAAAAAAAAAATATCTAATTATAATATCAGATTTCATTTTACCTTATTAATTACCCAAGTCGTTTGAATATTTAGACAGACTAGGGGCCATTCAAGTATTACGTCAGCAGATTTTTTGCGAATATTAACACCCCCCTCTCCTCCCCCTTGACAGCAAAAGTAAGCAAAGGTCTACCCCACCATGTCTTGCTTACGTAGACATTGGTACATGCATTTTTCAATTTGTTCTGGTTTCGTTATTGAGGAATGGTTATAAGTCTAGAAATAAGGAATAGGCTTGAAATAGAGGCTGACTCTAAGTCTTCAAGGACATTGGATGTTTTTTTTTTTTATGGTAGGTTAAATCATCTAATGACAAATCCCACCCTCGGGTGGAGCGGGAAGTAGTGTCAGACTCTTACTGACTAAAAACCTACCCCGTTCCTTCGTAGCCTATCGTGCCGGGGCCGGGTATTCCTTTCGGAAGTTAACCCATGACCCCGGTAGGCTTCGACCCTGCCTGCCTGCAGTTAGCAGGCTGGGCCTCTTCGGTGTGCTGACAGCTCCTTGAGGCGCGCGGGAACAGAACGCGCCGTCGACGACTTGGGCTCGGTCCGGTCGGTTACCGGACGATCGGACAGCGTGCTACCCATTGCACGCCGTCCGCTACCCATTGCACGCCGTCCGAAGGACATTGGATGTTTGTTGCTTTCGTGTGATTTTGCAACATCGATATCGTTCTCATAAAAAACTAACAAAATATACTGCTGAAGTAATCAACATCCAGACCACCCGTCCCCCATGTCATTAAAAATAAGCAAAGCAAAGACCCCCGTAGTGCTTACGTAATACTTGAATGGCCCCCTGGTAACAACATAATTAGATAAATACACGCATATCACACACGCAATACGTGCAAACATTTTGACAAATCTACAACGCGTTCTTTGCCGCGTTTTCAAATTATAATAATACGGATTATGTTTATTTTAAAATTCTTGTTTTGAGTATGACTATGACATTTTGATGTTTTTTTTTTTGCAATCGTATTCAGGTATTTTGATAATAATATCAGTCTGGTTTTATAGAAAAGTAAAAAAAAACCGGCGAAGTGTGAGTCGGACTCGCACACGAAGGGTTTCGTACCATTGACTAGGTAAATAATTAAGTATCGAGCAAAAATAGGCAAAAAATGGCGTTTTGTGTATGGATGCTCGCCTTAAATATTTATTTTATTCAAATTTTTATTATTAAAGTAAAAATACAACTGTGAATTTTGTAAACATTTCAAGTGCCTACCTGTTGCCATTATTGCCCCCTTGAGTCCCCTTAAATATTTATTTTGACTGGGCTGTTGGTCTAGTAGTTAGTGGCCCTGACTGCTATGCTGGAGGTCGTGGGTTCGATTCCCACCCAGGACAAATGTTTATGTGATGAGCACGATCATTTGTTCTGTGTCTGGGTGTAATTTATCTATAATATGTATGTATTTAGAAATATATAAGTATGTTTATCAGTTGTCTAGTACCCATAACACAAGCTCTGCTTAGCTTGGGACTAGACGGCGTTGTGTGATAGTTGTGGAATATTATATTATATTATTATTATTTTATTTTGTTTTTAGTATTTGTTCTTATAGCGGCAACAGAAATACATAATTTGTGAAAATTTCAATTGTCTAGCTATCGCGGTTCTTGAGATACAGCCTGGCGACCGACAGACGAACAGACAGCGAAGTCTTAGTAATAGGGTCCCATTTTTACCCTTTGGGTACGGAACCCTAAAAAAAATTCACCAACCCAACTGTGTGGGTTACAAATAAATGTGTGTTTTTTCTTTCTTTGCCTTTCATTCCAGTGGTGCTATTATTTAAGAAAACGCAAACGCGCTGACGCAAAGACGAACATCCAAATGGTATACATTGAATTAACAATCCAATGTAAAGGATTATTAGGTTGACAATCCAATGTATCCTATTTGGGTGTTCGTCGTTGAGGCAGCGCTGCGTTTTCTTAGGAATAGCACCACAGAATTCCCCAGGGTTCCCTATAGGACTAGCCATGGGTATTAGCAGATCGTGGACTGATATTTTTTTTATGCACCACATGACATGTTATCAATTAAAACGGTTTGTTGAGATGAACATGAAAAAAAAATACGTCATAATAAATCTAACAATTTTTATTTTGATTTTATTGTTCAATACATATACACTGTTAAATTTTGATCGTTTTAATCCCGTGGAGCATCGATCCGGTACATGAAACACTATCGATTTATAAAGATAAAATAAAAAAAATAATATACTTTTTTTTAAACTCGAATTAATTTACGCATGTACGAAATTATTTTTTTAAGTATCAGCTCAAGGCATCTATTCTGATTTGACTGACCCGGTTTTGACATTTGAGATAGACTCTAGAATGTAACTTGGAACGTAACTGAAAGAAACAATAAAATAATTATTAATTACTTAGAGTGTTTTAATACAATTACATAATGGTTACATAATGTAATATAGGCACATAAGGTAAATAATAAAATCATCAAATGTCAAAACGAGCATTTTATTTTTTGACAACTTTAGAGTCTGAAGAGTTCCATGGTGTGTGACTAACTACTGTAACTGTTTAGACGTTAGTTTAATTTATTATTTTTATAATGATAATCAATAATTTATGAATAAGTTTTAACAATGTTAATCAATAATTTATCTAATCTAATGTGTTTAATTTATTTATTATGCTATAAAAATTTAATTTAATTCAATAATATTACTAAGGGTTAATGTCCGAAATAAACGATAAATAAATAAAATTGTAAATTATTTTTCTAAATAAGGCTCTATGTTTTACTAAATTATTGTGTTGGAAACTAATGACTTTATAATCTATCAAAGATTTATTACAATCATTATAGAGTTTGCAATTTTCCGGTGATATAAAAATCGTTAAATTTTGATCGTTTTAATCCCGTGGAGGGTCGATTCGGTACATGAAACACTATCGTAAAGATAAATTAAATAAATAAGGTATTTTTCTTTTAAACTTGAATTAATTTACGCATGTACGAAATTAATTTCTTTAAGTAAACGAGTCAATGACCTGTAGGGAAAAGTGAGCGGTTCCCATGATATACATCATAAAAGGAGTCAGGACTGCGTTTTTATGGTTCCGTATCTCAAAAAGAAAAAACGGAATCCTTATAAGATCACTTTTTGTCCATCTGTCTGTCAAGACCCTTTATATCGAAAACGAGTGGAGGTATTACGTTGAAATTAAAATCATATATTGAGGGCCTCAAATCTGCTATAACAATAGTGTTAGAATGGTCTATCATTTCATAAATGTTGATTTTGACAAGGTGTAATCTAATAATATAATGGCTTCATTTTGACTATCCAATGATCAACCACTGACACGCCATTGAATTTGAAAGAAATAGGACAGAATGGTAATCTCGCACATAATGACAAATGAATGTCTGACGTATGCGGTAATCTGCTATTTTGACAGTTCCTTTGATCAGTGACCTACCATTGAAACGTCATTTCGCATTGCTTTTAATTCGTTACATGACAGTTCATACTTACAATATATATTCTGTTCTATTCCGACACTACTGACCGACTAATGACCGGCCTTTATGAATTAAAAGATTACGAACATTTAGCGAAATGACAATGGGATCGTGTTGGAATGACGATATTATGAAAAAAAGTAGACTAGGGCTCTAGGTATGCAGTACCTTGAAGCTGTGAAAAAAATCAAACTTTTAAGTTAAAGAAAAAAAAGATAAGCAAAAAATGCAAAAAACGTACATTTTTATACTCTCAAGACAATCAAAATTCATGGGGTACTTCCCGTTGACCCAGAATACCTGAAAGGCTTAAAAAAAAGGTGTTATAGCACACGTATATTTCGTCACAAAAAAGAAACATTATTTGCGATTCGGAAAAATCTCCCGAGTCTCCATTCGAGAATTGAACTATTAACACGAGTAAGTTTTTACGGAATCCACAAAGCGGTTTCGCACTACGTCCTATCCGAACCCGTAAAATTATGGTCCGAAGTAGCCGTAAAACTCTGGCGGGGACGAGCACGCGCACTTTTCTGCACTAGTGCGGAAAACTGTCAATTGCGTGCCTAAAAGCGGTAGGAGAAGAGCGGGTTGTTGTCAGATCAGATTCGGATCGGACGTAGTGCGAAACCGCTCTCAGTGCGCAAGACCGACTCGCACTTGCCCAGGTTTTTTAATAAAATACACAGATTTAATTCCATCATCATGAAATTAACGGTGTTATAGAAAGGAAGACGCGTCTGTGTCCTCATGACGTAGTTTCCAATTCTCTCTTAGCTTTTGACAGTGTTGGGAAAAACCACAGGTCAAATAAAACAGTTAAACTTTAAATAAATCATCCAAACAAAATGATAAAGGCGGAAGATTGTGTTTATGTGTGTGTGGCGCGTGTATTTTTTTTAATGTTCCGCACAAATACGGAACCCTATCGCTATCACTTCACTGTACATCTATCTGTCACCAGGCTGTATCTCATGAATCGTGATAGCTTGATAGTTGAAATTTTCACAGATAATGTTTTTCTGTTGCCGCTATGCTATAACAACAAATAAAATAAATATGTAAGTGGGGGCTCCCAAACAACAAACATGTTTTTTTTTTTTACCTTTTTTTTGTAACGGTCGGTTCAGAACACTTCGTGCGCGATTCCGACTCACACTTGACCGGTATTTTTTTTGTTTTTGCTCCGGTTTGTGCATTCAGTCAATGTCAAGTTTGGAAAGTATTTCGGTTTAGTCTCTTTGTTTGCCGTTATGATGTGGATGTAATACATTTTTTCACACACAGCACAGCTTTATGCTGAGCGTTCGGCCGTTTTGCACGGATGTGACGCATATATCTTTCCTTTAAAATGATTATGTTTGTCTAGTTTCTGTGTTTCCTGATGGCTACAACCCGGGAATCTTTAAGTCAAGAGTGAATAGGTTTCTTCTAGGTAAGCGCGATCCATCGTCGACCGTATCGTCGCTTTCCATCAGGTGAGATAGCGGTCAAGCGCGAACCTATCAATAATAAAAAAAAAGTTTTTAGTTGCGTCATTCCGTGTAAATAAACTGTTTTTCTTTGTTTTTTCTTTCTAATATTTTTGCAGTATTTGGCACAAAATATATGGAGTCAGCCTTCTCGGCAAGCTTTGCTGAGGTAGTCAATTCTAGTAATACTAGCTTTTGACAGCGGCTTCGTCCGCATGAAAATAGGTTTCTCCATACAAACTTCCAACCCCTGTTTTACCCCCTTAGGGGTGGAGTTTCATAAAAAATTCGTTCTTAGCGGATATGTATTTACACCCTATAAGGAACCTACCTGCCAAATTTTAAATTAGTCGGTGTTTTTTTTTTTATGGTAGGTAAAATCATCCAATGACAAGTCCCGCCCTTGGATGGAGCGGGAAGTAATGTCAGACTCTTACTGACTAAAAACCTACCCCGTTCCTTCGTTGCCTATCATGCCGGGGCTGAGCCTTCCTCTCAGAAAACGGCCCTTAACCCCAGCAGGCTTCGATCCTGCCTGCCTGCAGCTAGCAGGCTGGGCCTCTACGGTTTGCTGACAGCTCCTTGAGGCGCGCGGGAACAGAACGCGCCGTCGACGACTTGGGCTCGGTCCGGTATGTTACCGGACGATCGGACAGCGTGCTACCCACTGCACGCCGTCCGCAAGCCCGCGCCTACGGTGGCCGGAAATCGGGATCGGAATCCCGGCGGCGGCTGGGGCGAGCGCCCCGTTGCCTCTGCCTGATGCGGTCGGCCTCCTCCTTTGCTAGCATTACTGCTTCGCAGAAGGAGGCGACCGCCTGCCATCCCTCCTCACCCCGGACCATGAAATTTGTCGGTGTTATATTTTCTTAGATTTCATGATTAATCAGTTAGTATTATTTCGCTTTTATATACACCGTTAAATAATGATCGTTTTAATCCCGTGGAGGGTCGATCCGTTACATGAAACACTAATTGTAAAGATAAAAAAAAACATGTACAAAAAAAAAAAAATAACCAACTTCAGATTTTACACCATCATATAAATATTATATTTCGTCTAAGTAACTAACATACTGGTTAGTATTATGATTGTTTTTTTTATATCTCGATATTGATCCAATACTTTTAAACCCGGAACACAATATACCTAATCGCAGACCAGTGAATATCACTGTTAGATGTATTATAATTTATTTAAATTTATTTTTATGTATGTACCTATGTATCTATTATAATTTTTGACAATGGCTCAATGTTTTTTTAAACATCGAACTAGGACAATTCTTGTAGATATTCATAAAGAAGAAATTACTCGTTGCTAAGTAATCTTACTAAGTCATTACTTGAGGTAAGAAACCTTTATTAACAATTCTATATGATACAAATTGTTACTTAAGTAGTTACTTTTACTCAAGTAATTAGTTTTAATGGTTTATAAATGGGTATGTAATGAAGAAAAAATGTGTAGTTTTTTATTTTAGTTGCCTTATTTGAATAGCTGTACCCTGCGGTTTCATGTATAATATATCTTTGGTTACTGTCCCGTTCCCGTGGTTTGCAGCGTGATGTTATATAGCCTTTATTATTCGTCATTAACCTAGCTATTTCACACGGAAAGAATTTTTCAAATCCAACTGTTAGTTACAGAGATAAGCGCGTTTAGAAAAAATAACTTTTCCATTACACTTACTCGAAAATTCGCTCTTATCCCACTGCGTTTAGGCACGCAATGGACTGTTTTCCACACTAGTGTGAAAAAGTGCGCGTGCTCACCCCTTCCTCAATTTTATTGTAATAAAAAATTTATCGTATCAGGCGCGCATCGACCCCCACGAGGCGCGGGTCAACCCCCACGAGTCGCAATTGCATTCAAAACGCACATTTTACACACGTGCAAATTTGTCACTTCTGCCCTCGGCTCCATAACACACTCGTCTACGGCTCGTGCGAATTCCGCCTCGGCCGCAATGACAGACTTTTTACACTTGTATCAAAATGTACTATTTCCGCTTTGTTATGTCACTTGTTGATGCCAGCGGCTTCGCTTGCATTGTAGTACAAAATAGTCCCGAGGGAACATATTCCCGTGGTAAAAAGTATCCTGTGTGCTATTTCAGGACACGGTCTACTCGTGTAAGTACCTACCAAGTTTCATCAAATTCCACTCAACCGATAGAGCGTAAAGAAATAATAAACACGCACTCACAATCACAAAATTTTGCCTTTATGTTTATAATGTTATAGTTGTATATATATATTATATTATTATATAATATAAATAAAAGAAACAAGGTTCGAAAGATACATTCACAATCCCTGCGCAAAATCCAGTGGTTTTCGCTTAACCCGAGCACTTTAAAATTCCAAATTCGAAAAAAAAGTATCAAAAACAAAATCACTCACGTGTTTCAACAGAATGTTTTAAAAACAAAGACTTTTGAACTTAGAACACGTCCTTTTGCACACAACATTGGGCAGAGACTAACGCTTTTTTTTTAATCAAATGTCAAACCGGATTTTCAAAGCAACATATTTATGTAGTAAAGCTCGGAGTACATTGAGGAAATTAATTGTACGTAGTATCCATCTTCTCAAAGCAGGTTTTACAAGTATTTTTAGGATTCCGCGCCCATAGGGTAAAACGGTACCCTACTACTAAGTCTAGTACTGCGTATGCCTGTCTGTCACCAGGCTGTATCTCATGAACCGTGATAGCTAGACAGTGGAAATTTTCAAATATGATTTATTTCTGTTGCCGCTTTAACAATAAATGCTAAAAACAGAATAATTTAAGTAAACGTCACCTGAGCGAGTCCAATGACCTGTAGGAAGTTAGTACGCAACGACCGATAACTACCTACAAGGTCATTGACTCGTTTACTTAGGAAATTAATTTCGTACATGGGTATATTAATTCGAGTTTTTTTTTAAAGTTCTTTATTTTCTTATTTTATCTTTACAAATTGATATTTGTTTCGGGGTTTGAAAGTTATTATGGAGAAACCGACTATCAAACGGGCGAAGCCTTTGGTAGACGGTAGTATCTCTATAATAATGCCTTCTGGTCCAGGGGGCTCGTGGCGCTTCGCTTTACTAGTCTTACCACCCTAAAGTTCTACTAAAGCCTATTAAGTGCGTTTTACATTTAACATTTGAAGGAGAAAAAAAAATGACTAATTTATCAAATAAATTATTGTTATTAAATATATAAATTATTAGTTTACATTCTATATTATAACAATTTAAAAATCAAGTTAAAATTACGAATTCGGTAGAAATATGATAATAAAATAAAAATTAACATTGTCATTCATTATTTAAATTTATGAATTTCGTCAAGGATTTTTTATAGTGACTAAATGCTTACTAAAAAACAAACACATTCAAAAAAGAACAAAACTTAAAATAACAGTAAAAAGTTTACAGTAAAGGGTTTACAATCCCTGACGACGGAGGCCATTGCATCTGTGCGAGCGAGACGCATTATATTTACGCGGGAGTGACAGAGACAGGTAATAACAGGTCAACGTACGAAATTCTTCCTGCTCCGCGGCCGGGCTTTACTGTTAAATTGAATGTCTGAATGAATTTCCCACCTTAAAAAAAGGGTGACGTTTAAATAGATAATAGTACGAACTAACGTATCCGGTGAGGATTTGCGCCATGCGGAAGGTGAGAACTTCGTGACGTCTCTTTTTTTTTGCAAATATAAACCGTCGTAAGCAAAAGTAAGTAAGGCTCTCTTCCCCCCCCCCCCCCCCTCATGTTTACGTAAACATTGGTACATGCATTTTTCAATGTGTTTAGTACCTCTACCATGAGTTTTAAGCAATAGTATTTGTCGCTACTCGATATCGACGCCGTAAATATTTTGTATGGCAAATTTTGCAGCGCCTCTAGCGGTCACTTGCAGAACCAAAATTTGCCATACAAAATATTTATCGAGTAGCGACGAATACTATTGCTTAAAACTCATGGTAGATGTACTGGTTTCGTTATTAATTTATGAGGAGTTGTTTTAATTATATAAATAAGGAATAGACTTGAAATAGAGGCTGACTCTAACACCCGTATTTATAAAGAAGTAATCACTCGTTGCTAAGTAATTTCTTATTAAGTAATTACTCGACGTTCGGAATCTTCATTCAAAATTTAAATTTTTCTTAACTCTTCTTCTTCCTGCCCTTATCCCAAATTACTTGGGGTCGGCGCAACACGTCACACTATTACTAACTTCCTTTTCTTTCATATCACTCCTCACACAATCCATCCATCTCATCTTCGGCCTCCCTCTTCCTCTCCATCCATCTACTTTTAAACTCAGAACTCTTTTAGTAACATGTGTAAATTTTTCTTAACTATAGAATACAAATTGTTACTTAAGTAGTTACTTTTACTCAAGTATTTAGTTTTACTTGTTTATAAATACGGGTGTAAGACTTCAAGGACATAGGATGTTTGTTACTTTCGTGTGATTTTGGAACATCGATATTCTTGTCTTAAAAAACTAAGAAATACTGACCGTCCGCTAACCGACAGCCCAAGTTGTCAACGGCGCGCACTGTTCCCACGTCTTAACAACAAATTGTAGGGACCCTGCAGAAGGGTCAAAGCCTACTGGAGTCAAGGATTCGCTTCTGAAAGGTTGTCTCGGCCCTGGTATGAAAGGCAACGTAGGAACGGGGGGGGTTTTTTAGTCAGTAAGAGTCTGACACTATCTCCCGCTCCGCCCAAGGGCGGGGGATGTCATTGGAAGATTTTACCTACCAAACAAAACCCCTTTAGTGCTTGCGTAATACTTGAATGGCCCCTTACCGGCCTGGTTATGGTGTGCCCAAAAATTATCAGTGTGACTTATCCTTTACAAATAGTTTATGCATACAAAAGTATCATATACACACAAGTGGTTTTCCCGTAGAATTAAAATGAACTAGTAAGTAGTATGTAGATAGATCAACGACATTTGATCAAAAGAGGGTGTGACAGACTTTCACTGACTAAAAACTATCTGTGTTCTTCAGTCTTCATCACTCTTTTAAACGGTCTCGCAACTGTAGGGGCCCAGCAGGGTCGAAGCCTACTGGGGCCGAGGGTTAGGCGAAAGTGAACCCCGGGGCCCTGGAACGATGGCAATGAAGGAACAGGGTAGGTTTTTTTTTATTTTACCTACCATAAATCAATAAATAAAAAAAGCGAGGGGGCCATTCAAGTATTACGTAAGCACTATACCCCTATAATGCTTACGTAATACCTGAATGGCTTCAGTGGGGGGTCTTTACTTTGCTTATTTTTGATGATATGGTGGATGGGGGGGGGGGGTCTAGATGGTGATTCCGTCAGCATTATATTTTGTTTTTTTTTTGAGAACGATATCGATGTTCCAAAATCACAAGAAAGCAACAAATATCCAATGTCCTTGAAGACTTAGATTCAGCCTCTATTTCAAGCCTATTCCTTATTTCAAGACTTATAACCACTCCTCAATAACGAAACCAGAACAAATTGAAAAATGCATGTACCAATGTATACGTAAGCATGAGGGGGTGGGGTAAAGGTTTGCTTACTTTTACTGTCAAGGGGGAGGGGGGCTTAATATTTGCAAAAAAATTGCTTACGTAATACTTGAACGGCCCCCTAGTAGGCATCGATCCTACATATACTTCGTTTGTTTAGGTAATAAACTGTGTACTTAATGCGTATTAATAAGAACCCTAAGATGTATAATACCTGTAAGCTTAATATATTTTATTTTTAACTAGCGACCCATCCCAGCTTCGTATTGGTGCAATGGTGATATTAAATAAGTATATTATTATTACTAGCTGTGCCCGCAAATTCGTTCGCGTGAACGACTAAACTTATCAATGAAGTTTTTTGTGTAAAGTGCTATTTGTGTAGAACGTTATCTATCGAGCATACTTACCGATATTAATACTTCTGTCTCGGCGCGGGCCTTTTGTGGCTAATTACAATAGAAACGGGTGACGTAATTTGCGACGAACTTATTATTTGCGGTTGGTACAGTAATCGGGTCTAGAGATCGAACCGCAAAATTAAGTTTGTTTTTTATTGTATGTACTTTTCCGGGATAAAAAGTACCCAGTGTGGTGCCCCGGATATTAAAGAATAATTAAAACCAAGTTTCATCGTAATCGAACCGGTAGTTTTTGCGTGATGCCTGAACAAACAGACAGACAGACAGACAAAAAATTTTTTAATCACGTTTTTGGGTTCGGTGTCGGTCTAGTAACACCCCCTGCCATTGGAGCTGTCAGCACACCGAAGAGGCCCAGCCTGCTAACTACAGGCAGGCAGGGTCGAAGCCTACAGGGGTCATGGGTTAACTTCCGAAAGGAATACCCGGCCCCGGCACGATAGGCTACGAAGGAACCGGGTAGGTTTTTAGTCAGTACGAGTCTGACACTACTTCCCGCTCCACCCAAGGGCGGGATTTGTCATTGGATGATTTTACCTACCATAAAAAAAAACCGCTGCTATTTATTTTTTTGATATTTTCAATGTACAGAATTTTTACTTCTACAGATTTATTATTAGTACAGATTATACATACAAACCTTCCTCTTGAATCACTCTATCTATTTAAAAAAACCGCATCAAAATCCGTCACGTAGTAAGCATACATAGGGACAGACAGCGGGAAGCGATTATGTTTTATATACTATATAATGATGATTTAATATGCTGTATGCGAGCTTGCTGCTCGTATCTTCACTTTGTCACATAAACCTTAAGGCCCGGTTCTACTAATTTTGACCTTTTTTAAACCTATGGAAATCCACAAATATAAAAGAAAATACCATGAAAATTTATTCGATTATAATTGCCTATAGGCCAATGGATTGGCCAAAATGAAAACACGATATAAATTAGTTGCCTTGATAAAAAAAAACGCGAATCTGACTCTAATTTACGATTTCAAACGTATTTATCTACGAGATTACATTACGGAACTATTTGAAAGTTACAAAAAAAAATGAAGCTTCGCAAGAACAAAAATCTTGAATAGTTGTTATTTTTTTTTTATATAAAAATAAAACCGCTGTTTTCTTTGGGGTCGCGAAGACGATATAATCCCGAGCAAAGTTCAAACAAAAAAAACAGTGACTAGAACCGGCCCTTAAGTACTTTTTGTTATAACGAGTGTAAATTATAAATGTATTGAACAGTAAACAATAAAAAACTAAACATAGACAATATTGACAGGTCTTTCATCTTAAAATTGTGTAAATATGTTTGCAATTAATTATTTACCTAAACCGATGATAGCTAACTATCTAAATTTAAATAATCTTTATCCCTATGTTTTTTAAACGTTTTTTTTTTTTAATGAAAAGACATTCATCAAGATTGTTTACGTTTAGTTAAGTACCTAGACAAATGGAATATAGGGTGAAGAAATACCAGATGAAGAAATGAAAAGTCCGGTGAAAAGGCCTGTGGTGCTATTCTCTATGAAAACGCAGCGCTGCCTCAACGACGAACATCCAAATAGGATACATTGAATTAACAATCCAATGTATAGGTAGGTACATTAGGTTGACAATCCAATGTATTCTATTTGGGCGTTCGTCGTTGAATTAACAATCCAATGTATAGAAACATTAGGTTGACAATCCAATGTATTCTATTTGGGTGTTCGTCGCTGAGGCAGCGCTGCGTTTTCTTAGAGAATAGCACCACTGATTTCTATCGAAGAATCCTGAGATTTTTTTCAGTTCCTTTATATTTTCACAAACGTAAAACTGGGCAAGTGCGAGTTGGATTCGTGCACTGAGGGTTCAGTACAAACTAACTTATTTATATAGATCAATTTCCGAATCGAGTATTGAAGATGTTTCCGAATTGAAAAATAAAAACAAAACACAAACTACAAATTTTCAGTTTTCAGGTTTATTCCTATATTTGTTCTATAAGACCTTGGATCATGCCAAATTACAGGGTCATAGGTCAACGGGAAGTATCCTCCCCCCTATGAATTTTGATTCCCTAGAGAGGGTCAAATTATATACTTTTTTTACGACATAGACGCGCGTTAACTAAAAAGTTTAATTTCAATTCGATACTTCCACGCGTTCCCGAGACAAAGGGTCTTGACAGACAGAAGCACAAAAAAGTGCAGGGTTCCATTTTTTCCTTTTGAGTTAAAAGTTGGTAAACATTAAAATAAATACATAATTACAAAAAAAAAAAACGATAAAACTAGCAAAAAGCATGTGATTCCGGCCAGGATCGAACTGGCGGCCTTCTGCGTGTAAAGCAGATGTGATAACCACTACACCACGGAACCCCGATGGCTACTGTGTTGAAATTATGAGCCATTATCTAAGACTTACCAGTCCATTCTATTTGAGGTGTGGCTTTGACACTTTCAGTTATTGCGTAATCTCTAACTTTATATTTTGAGGTATAGTAATAAATTATGGTAAACTTTCTTTCTATTTAAAATAAGCATCGTTACTTTGATGTTTTCATAGCTTTTTTAGCTTCTATTGCATAATTTTATTACATTGTAGGTTAAGTATATTAAAAAATTGTTGTACTTATAAAAATGTTTTTAAGAGTATCTTTTATAATTTGATTACGAATTTTTACTCAATTATGATTTATTCCGAAGTATTATATAATCCTCTATATTAATTTATATTCCTTTCAATTATACTGTCACTAATACTTCTTTCAGCGACATCTATTTGAAACATGTAATACTATTATACGCTTTAATTGTACTAGTTATAGTTACTCGATACTAGATGGCGCTGTTTGAAATGCAACAACTGTTAAAAGTAGTTTGTGAAAAAAAGTAATTTCACTAAAATATTCTCTTCTGGTTGGTTTGAAAAAAAAAATAACCACGAAGGGGATGGCGGGGTCTGTGTTTGCTCGTTTACTATACTAGAACCGGCCATGAATTCCAACCTAACCTGTCCGAGTTGACAAAAGTAGCTTGTAAAAAGTCTAGGTATACAGTGAAGAATTACAGTTCTGACGCACAGTTAAAGATATCCTATAATTTAATAACCAAGTAGGTGCATCTTCTCACAAAGTCTCTTAAAAATAAAACAAATACTGCCAAATTTTAAACTCTTTATTAATTCACAAACATTACACATAATAATTATTTTCTAAAAATTGTTCTACTGTTTCGAATATAATTATTTCATTCGGAGATATGTTTCCTTAAAAATAATTTACATAGTTCTAGAATGCATGATTTATTATGGTTAGATTAAATTAAAACATAAAGATTTGATTATAATTTTGATTTATTAAAATTCATTACAGTTTTTTTAAGAATTTTATTTAGGTTAGTTATATAAAAAACGACTATACGAAAATGAATTTTACAATTTAAATAGCTTTTAACGGGTTGTCCTAGAGGTCCATGATTCTATTGTTCTTCATTTCCCAACGAGTCCATGAAAAAAAAAATCGTGTTTTGAAATGTTCCTACATCAATACCCAACGAGTCCACGAGATTTTTCCAAAGTACAGTTAGTCAGTAAGAACAATTTCTGTTTTTGTCATTAATCAGTTTGTAAGTGTTGGGAAAAAAAGCAGTTATTATGATTATTTTGATAATTCTGAAATTGTGATTTAGAATTTTTCTCTGTGTCTATTTACTGTAACATTAAAATTATTTCCTTTACTTGTTATAAAGCTGCTTGTTGTTTTCATGTTTATGACTATTCACCTCTTTGGAGACATGTAGGGTAATGTTTACAACATGTAGGGTAATGTTTACCGTTTCATAAGTACTGCTTATATGAAATAGAATCCTCTTTTATTTCATACAAATAGAAATATTAAACATTAATTTGTTGTTTTACCTTGTCAAAGCTTTTACTGCTGACTGTACCAAACATTCTCATGGACTCGTAGGAAAGGATTTTAATTAATATTTTAAAATGACATGGACTCATTGGGAACTAATGTTCTTGAACTTTGAACTTTCATTTCTCGAGAACAATAGACTCGTGGACCTTTGGGAACAGCCCTTTTTTACATAGGTACGTAATTTAAAAAAAAAACTACTTTTTTTAAAAGGCAGTTAGGGTGACACTTCCATTTTTTTTTTAACCCCTTAACCGCTTGCGTCGAATTTGTCCAACGAGAGTTTTCGCGTCCTATTCGCCAGGATCGTGTGTTCGCGACTGGGTACTCCATCTCGTTTAGCTCTTCAATCCCCATAGGTGACAGAAAGCTGACGAGATGGAGTATTTGGTCGTAGATGTACGACCCTGGTGTTTGTCGGAAATATCCGACGAAGGCGGTAAAAAGCTTAATGATTATCGCTATCAATTCTGTAACTATTTGGACTATTTCTTATTATAGAATTCTGAACTATTTGTAACAAATTAAAAATAGCACTTCTTTCTTGCCTAAAACGTAGCTCACCTTAGTCTAAATATTTTTTTAATAATAAAATAAGAAATGCTTTGTACCCACTCTAAACACAAGTAAATTTCTACATATAATTAGGTACTAAATTACGCTGTTTAAGCTTTATTTTTGAAGCTTTTATTTACAAAATGAACAGACTTTTAGATCAATATCAATGCTAGAGTGAATAGACTCTTTACCCTTTAACTGCTCACGTCGGATAAGTCCGACGAGTGTTTTCGTGTCCTATTCGCCAGGGTGGTATTTTTGTGACATGGTACTCCATCTCCTTTAGCTCTTCAATCCCCATAGGTGACAGAAGATCTGACGAGATAGAGTATTTCGTCGTGGATGTGCGACCTTAGCGGATTAAACGCGAAACTGTTTGTCGGATATTTCCGACGTGGGCGTTTAAGGTTAATAGACTAACGATTGCATCACTGCTTACCATCATTTGGGATCGCAGTCAAGTACTACGTAGTTTATAATATCATATAAAAAAATCAAAATCAAATTGCGGATATATTTGACGATATTATTCCAATGGCGGTAAATTTATGAAAAACTAAATAATGCAGAATATCCACTAAACAACCCTGGGTGGAAAAGGCTAAGTGCTTGTTTACAGAGACGTGCGATGACGCGGCCCACTGCTGCAATGTACGACGAAACGGCCTAAGTGCTCGATTACGGAGGCGCGGCGCGTTGCGCGGCGCGTCGGGCGGTCCGTCATACATTGCTATATGTTTGTATTTGCGCGAGCGATGACGCGGCCCGCTGGTGCAATGTACGACGAAACGCCCAACGCGCCGCGTTTCCGTAAACACGGCCTAAGGAAACCTTTTTATTGCAACCATTTGTGGTATTGTCGATACCAAAGTTTTGTGATTACATTGTTGTTACTTTTTCAAATACAGAATCTGTCCATTTTGTAAAATATTTCAAATAGAATCTTAGTTTAATGTTGATATTAAAACTATTTACATTAATCTTACAAATAATGGACGTATGTTTCCTTTTTTATTATTTCATGTATTTAGTCTAAGCCATTTAAATTTATTTTTTATTTAAAAGCTAAAAATACGTGTATTTGTACTTAATTCTCAAGTGAAAACAAATGAATAAATTCGCAAATATATTTTAGCTTTATTTGTTTTTTTTTTTATTGTAAAATTTTATTTTACATATATCTTTTTTAAATTACTTCTAAAAACCCGTGAATTCTACATTTGGGAAATCCGATTTGAACTATAAATTCCATTATTCTATAGTTTCTGGTTGACCTCCAAAGTTTGGGTTTTTTGAACTTTCTAATGACATATGTTCCATAAACAAAATGGGAACTCCATATTCGATTTTAAATTTGGAATTTCCATTCGAAATCGGATTTTCCAACGGCCTTAAAAAACGTGATTGTCACAAAAAGTTATGAAATTAAATCAGTGAATTAATATAATTAATTAGCTAAGATTTTTCTTATGCATGACACGAAGATAATGGCTAGCAGGGACGTTTTCAGGATATCGGCATCTGAAAATAAATATATTCATATAGTTTAGATTTGTTATTTTTTATTTACTTTTTAAGAGTGCTCTTCCTGAACCGTTTGTCATCAAAGCGAGCATGATTTAAGAGCGTCCAGCCCTAGGTACTTTTTTATACAACCGCTCTTACATGATTATGATGTATTTCTTACACACAAAAAGACGTATTTTATAATTTTCTCATTACAAATCGATAGTGTTTCATGTACCCGAATCGACCCTCCACGGGATAAAAACGATCAAAACTTAACGGTGTATATCCTAGATAGCTTATAAAATCTTTGATGCCATCTCTTTAAATTGTTTGTCAGTGGTTGATCATTGGAAAGTCATAACGACGCCATTATCTTAGTAGATTACCAATCTTGTCAATAGACCATTTTGTCACTATTCTAATAACAAACTTGAGGCCCAGCCTAGTTAAGTTACAATCATTTCGTGTAGCGTGAACGCTTGGAGATGGTCACGCCCCAAATTGTTTTGTTCTGACGTCATTCTCAACAAAGGAATTGGGGGCGTAGCCAACTTTGGAGTAGTTGGCTTACACGCTAAACGAAACGATTGTAACTTGGCTAGGCGGACACATCTCATCAAAATAATCAATCGCTCAGAACACAAATTGGGGCACATAACATTAACATTTAGAACCCTTTTACAGATAAACTAGTCCCTATAATTAATATGGTTGAGTTTGCTCTGAAAAACCGACCTAGAATCTAGTTATAATTCATCATCATCATCATCTTCCTGCCCTTATCCCGTTTAATTTAGGGTCGGTGCAACACGTTTTTTTCTTCCATTCTGTCCTGTCACTCGTCACACTATCACTAACTGCCTTTTCTTTCATATCACTCCTCACACAATCCATCAATCTCTTCTTTGGCCTCCCTCTCCCTCTCCATCCATCCACATGTAAACTCAGAACTCTTTTAGTAACATGTGTTTCATCCCTCCTCTTCACATGACCGTACCAAGACAAACGATTTCCTTTCAACTTTACAGTCACTGGCGCCACTTTCAAACTTCCCCTAATATACTCATTTCTCACTTTATCCATTCTCGTCACACCACACATCCATCTTAACATTCTCATCACCGCTACGTGCAATCTTTCTTCTTCCGTCTTTTTCATAGTCCTACATTCTGATCCATACAGTAGACAGGCCTTATCACGGACTTGTTATAATTCATCTTTAATTTTATTTCATACTAGCTGTGCCCGCAACTTCGTTCACGTGAACGACGAAACTTATCAATGAGTTTTTTGTGGAAAGTGCTATTTGTCTAGAACGTTATCTATCGAGCATACCGGTATTAATACTTCTGTCCCGGCGCGGGCCCTTTGTGACAAATTACAATAGAAACGGGTAACGTAACCTACGATAAACTTATTATTTGCGGTTGGTACAGTAATCCGGTCTAGGGATCGAACCGCAAAATTAAGTTTGTTTTTTGTTGTATGTAATTTTCCGGAATAAAAAGTACCCAGTGTGGTGCCCAGGATATTAAAGAATAATTATACCAAGTTTCATCGTAATCGGACCGGTAGTTTTTGCGTGATGCCTGAACAAACAGACAGACAGACAGATTTTTGGGTTTGATGTCGGTCTAGTAACACCCCCTGCCATTTATTTTTTGATATTTTCAATGTACAGAATTTTTACTTCTACAGATTTATTATAAGTATAGATGTCTACCTACAGATTGTCATATTCGCACTAGCGAAAATGCTCTGTAAATAAAGATTTAAAAAAAAATCTTGGCTAGGGGGGCAGGTGAGATAGTGGTCAAACGCGAGCCGTATAAGCATCTTGCTTACCATTGCAAGTGTGCTCCTTCTCAGTGAAACCAGTTTCGGCGTCACAGAGGCAGATCTTGTCCGTAGGGGCGTGGACTCTGAGGTGGAGCGGCGCAGTTCCTGTGATGTTCGGAGTGCCGCAGATGAGCCCATCGTTGCATTCGTCGCTGTTCGCGCAGACGTGGTAGAGAGCTGAAATACCGAGGAATATTAAAAAAAAATCCGGAGTCGGACTCGCGCACAGGGGCCCAAGTCTACTATTTTTATAAATTGGTCACTCGAACACGATTCCATTGTCATTTTGCTAAAAGCAGCTAAAAGTTCGTAATCTGCAAAGTTCGTAATGACCGATCATTGGTCGGTCAGTGGTCTTTTAGCTGTCAAAGTCAAAGTGACATTACTGCTTAAGGTTTTTATTTAGAGTTGCCGCCGTCTGAAAAAAAAAGTTTATTTTGTGAAGTAACTAAAAATTTACGGTTTTCAGAATTTTTTCTTATACTTGTGCTATAAGACCTTGCTACATGCCAAATTTCAGGATTCTAGGTCAACGGAAAGTACCCTACGAATTTTGATTCCTTTGAGAGTGTCGAAATAGACAGACAGACATAGACAGACGGACAATGAAGTGATCCTATATGGGTTCCTTTTTTTACTTTTGAGGTACGGAACCATACCATAAATAGAGAGAAAAGCTGGTCAAAGCGAGGATGTTTAGCCTAGCAGTGTTTATGCTTGCCGGGAATGACGGCAATTGAAAATTTTTCGTATATATTTTTATACAATATCTTATACCTAAGTATCTGGTTAAAGTTAGACCACTAAGAGCCAAATTCACCAATAAACTAATCGCGATTCGTTCAAACAAAACGCAATTTGAGCGCCTAATCGAGATTATAGCTTCATTTTGCGTTTCACCGCGATGACTTGAACCTAGTTTACGCTAAACTCAGTTTCAATTCTTTTGTTGTCGCCCATGTTTACGACACGGGTCTTTAAACTAGATTACGCTGAGCTCAGTTTAGTTGAACTAAGTTTTTATATTGAATGATGAAATCAGCCCTTAATGTCATAACTTCTGCTCAAAGACAGACCACTCGATGTCATTGTTTCTGCACAAATATAGACCACTTTTTTATGGTAGGTAAAATCATCCAATGACAAATCCCACCCTGGGGCGGGGCGGGAGATAGTGTCAGACTCTTGCTGACTAAAAACCAACCCTGTTCCTTCATTGCCTTTGTTTCAGGGCTTCATTTTCGCCTAAAACTCGGCCCCAGTAGGCTTCGGCCCTGCTGGACCCCTACAGTTTGCTGACAACTCCTTGAGGCGCGCGGGAACAGTGCGTGCCGTCAACGATAGAACACTCAATGTCATTGTTTCTGCTCAAACACAGACCACTTGATCTTATATAGTTTGTGTCCATAATTGGACCACTTAATACCATTTCATTTAACCTACACGAAAGTTTCTGTCTTTAAAACTTCACCACCAATTTACCTTCACACTGAAAAGACGTATTAAGCCTTATCACCCCAAGAATTTATTTAAATACATTTCAAAACTCCACTTCACTAACATTTCATGTCTGGAAATCATAATTGTAGGAGCTTACAAGTAAAATATAAGTTAAAATGGACCTTTTACTTAGTACTTATATTTGAAAGATTATGATCTATTATTTCTGTTTGGCACGTGAGCTTTTGGTTGCTTACAATACACGAACATTCGAGCAGTTTTCTTTAATTTTGTCCCGATAAGGTTTCAGGGTCGGAATTGTTATAATTTTATGTGATTATCAGGGCTGGTATGAGGTATACGCATTCATTATCCTGGGGCTAAACTCTTTAGAGTTAATTGGTGATGTAAAATCGAGGTCAAACTTAATAAGGCTCAAATGCTGTTCAAGAGCTGAAGGAAAAAATTAAAAGAATAACTAAGACCCAGGTCATGACCAACAGCACGAAACGTAGGCTCGAGGTAGACGGGCAAGTGTTGCAATATGTCGATGAGTATACGTACTTAGGCCAGATTGTATCTTTTAAAAATAGGCACGACAAGGAAGTCGAAAGACGAATCCAAAATGCTTGGAAGACTTCTGGGCCTTTAAAGATCACATGAAGGGTAGTCTTCCGATGTCACTTAAAAGAAAACTCTTCGACATGTGTATCCTGCCCGTCCTAACCTACGGTGCTCAAAGTTGGTCACTTACTGAACAACAAAAGTCCAAACTCAAGATTTCCCGAGTCCGAGTCTGAGTCGTCGACGGCGCGTTCTGTTCCCGCGCGCCTCAAGGAGCTGTCAGCACACCGAAGAGGCCCAGCCTGCTAGCTGCAGGCAGGCAGGGTCGAAGCCTACTGAAAGGAATGCCCGGCCCCGGCACGATAGGCTACGAAGGAACGGGGTAGGTTTTTAGTCAGTAAGAGTCTGACACTACTTCCCGCTCCACCCAAGGGCGGGATTTGTCATTGGATGATTTTACCTACCATAAAAAAAAACCCATCTGTCCGAGTCAGGGTTGGTTAGAATAACGGTTTTTTGTGAACATATTTTTGATGCACATTTAAAAATATACGTTAATTAAATAGAATCTAAGTTACCTTTAGTCTGCGAGTCGCACTGCCCATTCACTGGAGGCTGGTTGTCTCCACACAGGCAGCGAGTGACGGGATCGTAATGTGTGCGGACGCAGGAGCTGCTGCTGATCCCGGCACATTCGGCCTGCCGAGAGCATGGTCGGGCTGGAACATGACACAATTGTCATTAATCTGTCCTAGCTCAGAGGACACCGGTGTCCTCTCACATCCACGCCACTATAGGCCTTAATTCCGATGTTTAGAGTCTACTTTTGTATGAACAAGTTGGGTAGTTGTGGATCGAAGTGTTAAGAACGTTTGTGGGCTATTTATTGGTGATGCTCTTTTGTTCTATCTATCTACGAGTACTTTCCTAATGCTATTAGCTAATCTAACTATCTATTGGTAAGTTAGGTACTATACACAATGTATCTAAGTATTTTTGTAAATTTTATTTTATAACTGTGAATGTGGGCGCTATGTGGATTACTTTTCTTTTTCTATAATTTTTAACATAATTTCTGGCAGTTTTGAGTATTTGATGCGGCCTACCCAAATAGACTTTAATAAAAATAGACTACCCAAGTTGACGAACGATACCAAAGAAAGGGCTTTGGTTTAACACGTTCAGATCGGCGTGTACCACTGGTGGAGCACGGAGTATTTGCTGATACGGCGGGGTGTACCACCGGTGGAGCATGGAGTATTTGCTGATACGGCGGCGTGTACCACCGGTGGAGCACGGAGTATTTGCTGATACGGCGGGGTGTACCACCGGTGGCCACATCACACTATACTTTCAACTTCAAACACCTTATATTACGACTACTTGTTTGTTAGAAAGAGAGAGAAAACATAATTCCTGTCTAATCCTGTCCGTGCCCACCGGTGGCGTACTCCGCCCGGCAAAACTTTTGGTTCATGGGGCGGTGATGTACCAGCAGTGGCCATATGAAGTTTTGCGCCGTTAGATACCAAGTATGTACCTACTCCTGAGTCCTGAGGTGCCGGTCTGAACGTGTTAATAAATGAAGGACGTATTGTTATTCGAAAAATCTTGATTCGCGAGGAGTGACGCTAGCTTCTCTTTTGTTCGGCAAGGTTACTCCAAAGTTGCTGGCGTTTAGTGTCGCCTACAGTTTGTGGAGACACCGTTTATACTACGTTTACTTGTGGGCCCAGCCTCGGCCAATGTCTATTGTGTAGCCATTGTATAAAAGAGGAAAACTCGTTAACACAATGGCGATTGGCCGAGGCTGGGCCCACATGTAAATGTAGCATTACACCCTATATACTGTTCTTTTTTTATGGTGGCAAATTACAGTAGTCTACATTTTTTTGTTAAAGAAATGTAATAGAAATGAATAGAGGTTTTTTTGTGGGACCCAATTTATTATTGAGAAAATTTTATTGGTAATACTCATAAAATACGTAGAAAACTTTTATAAAAACTAAACTATAAATACTTTTATACTAAACCTAACTATGTACAACAACGTTGCTTTTTGTTATATTTGAAGGCTCGCCTAATTTCAAAGTATTTTTTTAAAAGAATAACTATGGAGTTTCTTGTCGTTTCTTCTATAGGAAATGACCAATTCAAACCGTGCGCCAGCTTCAGAAGTTTTTTAAGTGCGTTTTTTATGTGAAGGAGAGGTCAAAAATGGGCTATTATTCCAAAGCAATTTGAACACCAATGTGATATACCTTATAAGAAAACTTATTTATTACGCTACTCGATCATGATTAAGTATGACTTTTTTAGGACACCGTTTTTGTAAAAAGCTGAAAAATTATTCAGTAAAAAAAAGCACTTCTTTATTTATTCGTTCTTAAGAAAAGGAATTATTTAAAACTAGCGATCCACCCCGGCTTTGCATGGGTGCAATATTGTATAAAATAGCTTGGTAAATAACATGTTTTTTCTTAATAATACCTATTTAAAAGATATTTTTTTTAGGAGATGGAGTAAAAATCCCCGATTGATAAATTTTACATATAAGTTTTAATTGCTTTAGGAGCTAGAAAATGTGCCAAAACAATTATAAAGTAAATTGAAGAAAAGTAATTTGTGACTTTGTTCTGCTATGACCCTAACCTAACCTGTCCGTGTCAGGGTGCCCTAAAATTACATCACCTCCTTCCCTGCACTCGTCTTTTACACACATTACCGGCTGCGCATTCGGTATTTTATTAGAATGCCTGAATTATACAGATTGCCGGTAACATATACAATTGATTTATTTTTTTATATTTAATTGCGGGATCCCCGAACGCGTGGGGCCCCGATTACACAAGGCCTCCTATTCAGGGGCGTAGCTACCGCCGTATCAATTATATGGGGCCCCCACCCTACAGGGGCAAAAATTCCCCCGACGTAGGCAAAAATTCGCAATATGATATCCACAACCGTGTCTGTAACCGTGGGCAAACCAAGCATTTGTGACAATGCACCATTTCGTTTTATACGTGGCCTCTGTGGGAATTTTGATCGGGGTCCTTGTGCGACTAGCTACACCACTGCTCCTAGTATTTGCTATTTTGGCTATATAGCTAATCCGCCCCTGGTAACCGTGTACCTACCTAAACAGTAGTAGACTCTGTAAATAATTTCGATGAAATCATTTTTAATAAGTGTTATGATATATCAAACCAATTACCCTCAACTAGACTCTATTTGTAAAGCAAATGTTAATATTATTACTTGTCAACTATCTTATTGGATACACTCATGATTACGCAGTGGACCTTTACAATAATGTCGATAAAATCATATTCAATACACTTACTCGAAAATCCACTCTTGCCCCTACCGATATTAGATACACAATTTTAATATACTACAAAGTACTCTGTGCAGGAAATGTACTATTTTTTCGCACTTGTGTGGAAAAGCTGGCCCCGGTCACATTTGATTGTATGTATCGTATCAGGTTAAGCGATTCCCACGAGTCACGCGTCGGCTCCCGATTATTGCTTTCAAGTTTATTGAAAACGTCGTTCGATAAACATTCCCTCGCCTGCGGCTCGGGTGATTTTCACCTCTCAAACTAAGACAAGAAGGAGTGTGGTAAACAGTAAATTGCGTGCCTAAAACCGGTAGAGATTAGGATTTTCGAGTAAGTGTATGGAAAAATTCACATTAGTACTTGCCCGGTTTGGAAACCCGCAACCTAATGTATGAGAACCGGATGTCTTAACCACTGCTAAATAAATAAATAATCCTCCTAAATACACACGCGATCCACCTCTAGAATGTAGATAAAGTCATGTATATTTATGTAAAATGTCTGCCACAAACATTTGTCCCCAACGCCAATGGCGTAGAGCCAACATCGCGTGTCCAGGTATGCAAATGATGGAAGCATAACATAATATATGATACGATTCTAAAGGTTAAGAGGGAGACCATAAATGTTTAGCAAAGTACACTGTCTTAGCTTTTTTATTAGCTTTTTTCCCCCGAGGTTGTGTAGGCCTTGGTAAAAATAAAATGGTCGTTGAGGGTGATATGGCTGAAGAGTAGTACGGTAATATGGATCCGATGTATGGATATTGACGAAATAATCAATAGTATACCTACAGGGTTTTTTATGGTAGGTAAAATCATTCAATGACAAATCCCGCCCTTGGGCGGAGCGGGAACTAGTGTCACTCTTACTGACTAAAAACCTACCCCGTTCCTTCGTTGCCTGTCGTGCCGGGGCCGGGTATTCCTTTCGGAAGCTGACCCATGACCCCAGCAGGCTTCGACACTGCCTGCCTGCAGCTAGCAGGCTGGGCCTCTAATGTTTGCTGAGGCGCGCGGGAACAGTACGCGCTTTCGACGACTTTTACTCGGTCCGGTCGGTTACCGGACGATCGGATAGCATGCTACCCATTGCACGCCGTCTGCAAGCCCGAGCCTATGGTGGCCGGAAATCGGGATCGGAATCCCGGCGGCGGCTGAGGCGAGCGCCCCGTTGCCTTTGCCTGATGCGGTCGGCCTCCTCCTTTGCTAGCATTAATGCTTCACAGAAGGAGGCGACCGCCTGCCATCTCTCCTCACTCCGGACCATGGCCTGAACCAAGGCCCGGCGAGAGAGATCGGTGCCGCCGATAGTATACAGGGTGAATTTTTCAAGTAGGCGTGGATGTGAAAATCCAAAAGTACAGAGAATAGAAAAAAACTCTCTAAGCTCAAGGCCGCTCTGAGGGTTCCTTACAAACCTATTTAGATATAAATAGATAGTTTCCTAAATTAAGTCTCGAATCTTCTTTTTCTGAATCACAAATAAATATTGTTTAGTGATGCTACAACAAATTCACGGTTTTCAGAATTATTCCTTTACTTGTGCTATAAGACCTTGATTCTTGCCGAATTTCAGGATTCTAGGTCAACGGAAAATACTCTATAAGTTTTTAATTTCTTTGCGTGTGTTAAAATATGCGCCTAAACTGCTTTATCTTTAGATTGAATTTACTTAAAAAAAAAAATTTTACTACTACAAGAGGTAAAAGAACTAGTGTACAATGGTGCGCTCAATGCTTTAGGTATTTACTACCTTAAAGTGCGTTTACGTTTAAAGAAGACTAAGGGCTGATTTCATCATTCAATATAAAAACTTAGTTCAACTAAACTCAGCTCAGTGTAATCTAGTTTAAAGACCCGTGTCGTAAACATGGGCGACAACAAAAGAATTGAAACTGAGTTTAGCGTAAACTAGGTTCAATTCATCGCGGTGAAACGCAAAATGAAGCTATAATCTCGATTAGTCGCTCAAATTGCGTTTTGTTTGAACGAATCGCGATTAGTTTATTGGTGAATTTGGCTCTAAATAACTTTCATAAAGAACAAGGTTCGCTTAAAATTTTAAAATTAAATTATCACAATCTTTTTACTTTATGTCACTTTATACATATATCTCTTTTTAAATTTATTGAACGACTCACAACTGTTGATATCTCTAGGCAGGTATTTAAAGAGCTCTGCAATTTCAAACGTAAAATTACTCTTCAAAAAGTTCAATGTTTCCTTAATTTAATAATATAATAATAATATAATATAATATATAATATATTCCACAACTATCACACAACACCGTCTAGTCCCAAGCTAAGCAGAGCTTAATGTAGCATGTATGTCCGAAAATAAGCCAAAATCATGGTAATCCAACCTAAAATAGTATTTTAAGAATACCTGTGCATTTTTTCTAGCTACAACTAAATATAGGCCATTACCGGTCGTGTTTGTAATTTATTACGTAGATTTTTAGTTTAATAATATACGTCACCTCTATACTAGTATGTTCAGCGAACAAAGGCCGTACTATCAGCTCTTAACGCGATCCATTTCACGACATAAACTGATCTGTTAAAGGGGTATAGCTATATAGAGTGTATAGCTCCAGCCGTGTTACTCGCTCGCACGCCTGACATTTTTACGCATTGTCGTAATGCCTAGTTTACGCGTGGGCCCAGCCTCAGCCAATCGTGGCCAATCGCCATTGTATAAACAGGGTGTCCCCTATTATGCAATAGCGATTGGCCAAGGCTGGGCCATCTGTAAGGTTAGGCTATTGGAAAATTATGCGTTAGATTGTAAACAATCTGTTACAATTCATAATGTTTCGGCAGTTTACAATCTCGCGAGATAGATTATAATCTAACGGAGTTTTTTTTATTGTAGGTAAAATCATCCAATGACAAATCCCGCCCTTGGGCGGAGAGGGAAGTAGTGTCAGACTCTTACTGACTAAAAACCTACCCCGTTCCTTCGTAGCCTATCGTGCCGGGGCCGGGTATTCCTTTCGGAAGTTAACCCATTACAATTTTACGGTGATATACAGGATGTATCTGACATCTCACCACAAACGAATACCATGGACTTGTACATTATTCTGGACATCCCAGTGGTGGAACCTACAGTCGGCTTTTTCCTATTATTTTTTTTAAATCTATACTTTGTCTTAATTTAAATTGTATAAAATCGTTATTCTAACCAACTTCGACGAAATTTTTAGTAAAACAAGATTTTTTTTATTAAAAATTAATTAATTAAAAAGTTATAGGGGTTGATAAAATCGTTATTCTAATTAACCTCGACAGCATTCTTAATTTTAGAAGTAATTTATTCCTTTTTTTCACTCAAAATATTAAAATAAAGAATTTATACTTTTTAAATTAATAAACTTAAAGATTAAAAAAAGGAATCAGAAAAAACCGATGAAAAATTCCAACACTGCGGGGTCGAGAATCATGTACTGGATCTATATACTATGATTTTTTATTAGACGAAGTAAAGTGACAGCTATAACAATGGTTGTTTGACAGTTGGACATTGTTATTTGACAGTTGGGCATTGTCCACTGCTGTCACTTTACTTCATCTAATAAAAAATCATAGTATAGTATTAGTTTGTGGAACGATGTCAGATACACCCTGTAAACAAAGAATAAGAAGGGATTTTACATTTACCCCTTCAAGGGATGAAACAGGTGTCTAAAGTTTGTAAGAAGAAATTCGATTTCTTGAATTCTAGTACGCGTCGGGGTCCCGGAAGTCTGGGGGGCCCGGGAGCCCGGGGGCCCCGCATCATTGATAATGATTTATATGGCGGTAGGTAGCTACGCCTCTGTGTTGTACCGATGGGACAAGGGCGAAAAGAATAGATGATGATTTAAGTAGTACCGATTATATGCTCAATTTAAAGGCCAAAATATTGTTACGTAAAATTCGTGATAATGTCATAGAAAATACGGACTAAAATGGCGTGGACTGAATATTAAAACAGTGTCAGTAAAGTTTATGAATTGTTATTAGATGCAAATTACAATTAAGAGCTCTAGCAACGCTGATTAAAACAACAAACGCGATATAATTACCCTTAAACAAACGATTATAACCTATAATTACACATAATAGAGTGTATTTTAGCATAACACGCTGTTTCATTCCAATCCCGATTAAAATTTCAAATCAGCTGATACAGTGGCCGGTTGCAGCCAACAAAACCATTTTTAACTGGCCTCCGTATCCCTTTAAACTACGTCTATCAAGAGATCAAGATAAATGGTGATTGCTACGTGTAAATCTAAACTGCTTCCGATAGCTATCGGACAGCGCCATCTATTACCGAGTAGCGGAACAAGGTTGGTGAATAATTTAACATGTACTTGTGAGGGTTTTCGTTGGATTGGAATATAAATAGATGGTTTGAAAATTGCGTGTTGTTTGTATTTTAGGTCATAAGGTCAAATTGCGTGATTTAGCGTTACGTTTCCCATAGAGCATTGAATTGCCGCGCTCCCGTCGGCATAGACTAGAGTTGTTAACTTGCCATGCTTTTTCTAATGTTGCAACCGATTTCCATTAAGGCATGTAGGTAACAGATATGTTTCGAATCTAGATCATCATCATCATTATTTCAGCCAAAAGACGTCCACAGTTGGACATAGGCCTCCCCCAAGCTTCGCTACAATGGCCGGTTCTGTGCGTCTCGCATCCTTCGGACTCCAGCGACCCTAATTAGGTCATCGGTCCACCTTGTGGGAGGGCTTCCAACGCTGCGTCTTCCGGTACGCGGCCGCCACTCCAGAACCTTTCGGCCCCAACAGCCATCTGTTCTGCGTGCAATGTGCCCAGCCCATTGAGAGGGCTAGGCATTAATATCAATGGCGAGTACATCACTCACCTTCGGTTTGCCGACGACGTAGTAGTCATGGCTGAGACTACGGAAGAGCTCAGTACTATGCTCGGTGACCTCAGTACAGCTTCCGAAAGAATGGGACTTAAAATGAACATGGACAAAACCAAAATCATGGTTAACATCCATGTAACGCCCACTCCTATCCAGATCGGAGACTCTACACTCGAAGTTGTGGACGACTACGTTTACCTGGGACAGACGGTCCAGTTAGGTAGGTCTAACTTCGAGAAAGAGGTCAATCGTCGAATCCGACTCGGCTGGGCGGCGTTCGGGAAGCTGCGCGATGTCTTCTAGTCCACCATACCACAGTGTCTCAAGACGAAAGTCTATGACCAGTGCGTGTTGCCAGTGATGACATATAGCTCTGAAACGTGGTCGCTTACAATGGGCCTCATAAGAAGACTTAAAGTCACCCAAAGGGCAATGGAAAGGGCTATGCTCGGAGTTTCCTTGCGTGATCGAATCAGGAATGAAGATATCCGCAAGAGAACCAGGGTTGCGACATAGCACGTAAAATCGCCAAACGAATCTAGATATGGAAACGAAATAACAATAAATAGTACGCTGCAAATAAGATTAACTAAAATGGCCGTCATTTCTATGGTTAAGTACGCGCAATCTCCTGCTGTGCTGCAATTTGATTGGGAACCGAAAATCTGTTACCATTTTGTCCAACTTATACGCGCGAGTATTTGGCGGGATTACTTCGAGTAAAGTTCAGTGTCTGTTTTAATTAAGTATTCACTTAATTATTCCTAATGGATACTGTGATGTAAAATTGGTGTAGTTTTGCATCTCAAGTGTCTGCGCAACTGGACAATATGTGGAATCATTGAAACAGGCGCGATCTCGGTAGAATGAAGAGGAGAAGATCGACTTGACATATTTGCTGTCAAATAAGTATAAAAAACATTAGAAAGTGTACATCCATATTGTAATGGTAAACACATTAACTATTCATACGAAGATATTGCTTAAACGACTTATTATCCAAGACAAAAATATTAACAAAAAAAAATTATAGGTAGTTACTAGTTATGGATATAAAATTATTTATTAATATTTTTTATCGCAATTTTTCGAGAGTCACCGTGACCCTACAACGCGAAGGACAACTGAAAGAACTCGAGTGGGTTTTATACAGTTATTGACACTCCCTCCCGTTCCACGCAGAGCTAGAGAAGATATTCGATGATATCAGAATCAGATTATTTTATTTGTAAACACAGGTCTGATTACAGCACAGTGTTAGGTGTTAAACATAGACCGCCTTTTTCCAAAACGGGATCAAAAAAAGTTCCAGGACTATTACTAGGTTTAATTTTCATTAACAAATAAAACCTAGTAATAGTCAAGTAGTACGCAAAATACGCGCTTTAGTCGTTGAGTTGCGGATACCAGCCCGAAATACAATACAATACAAATAGTCAAGTAGTAGTAATGCAAATTAAACCTAGTAATAGTCCTGCTCCTGGAACTATTTTAGATCGTATTTTGGAATAAGGCAGAAATAGATCTAGAGGCGTAGCGTGGACTAGTTTAGACGTGGGTGACGGCGCATCAGCGAGGCCTTTTTCTTTCATAAATTCGAAAATGCCGCCACTGTCACAACCCAGCGTTCGACCACATCGTCGCTTACCATCAGGTGAAAAAGTGGTCACAAGAGAGCCTATGTACGTCACAAAAAAAAAAGTTTGTTTCCTATTCAAAAAATCTTTGAGACTCTATTCAGAAATGGAACTATTTACATAAATAAGTTAGTTTTGTATAGAACCCTTGGTGTGAGAGTCCGACTCGCACTTGCCATGTTTTTTTTTTAATGATATAAACTATTGTTAGTCTGCAATCCCACCTGATGGCAAGCAGTGATGCAATCGTTGTGAGGCGCACTAGTTTATTAAGAGCCTATTCACTCTAGCCTTGAAGACACGTACAGTACGGCCGACGGATCTTGGCGCGTCTGAAGTTAGGCTCTGCGAACTTTAGCGCTCAAAATAAGCGCACCAAATAAATGATTTTTAAAAATAAATGCCAATAACAGTTGTTAACAGCAATAACCACTGCCTTGAAGACACCTAAATTATGATCGGGCGGGATGACCGCAGCAGACAAATTGTTCTAGCTCTTCCTTGTACGCGGTAAAAACGCGTTTCTACATTCCCCTTATATTACGTAAGTAAGCAAGCATGTACATAGTTATGCATAATAAATAAATACCTACATTTCAATATGTTTGTAACTATGCTGTATTTACACTTAGCCAAAAAATATTTCATACCGCTTGTGAGAATTTTGTTACGCCATAAAAAAATGTTGAAGAATTTTTAACCTAAGTATTTGACCGCAAAGGAATGGTCGAGGCGATAGAATCATAATACGTAATATTATGTTCAAGTTGAAAATGTATTTTTATTTCGCTACGATGAAGAAAAATGGTGAAAGAAAGAAAGAAAGAAAAACAGTTTATTTACACGGAATGACGCAACTAAAAACTAGACAAACGTTTCATTTTAAAGGAAAGATATGCGTCACATCCGTGCAAAACGGCCGAACGCTCAGCATAAAGCTGTGCCCTCATGCACAATGCGATGAGCACACAGCGCTGGTTTTCAGCGTTGGCCAGTGCTGACAGAAAGACCGGCGCGTCTTTGAACGGTGCAATGTGCAAAAAGATAAAAATAAAATAAAAAATCATAAATTTTAGATAAATTAAAATAAGGAAACTGTGTATTTATGAAGAGACAACACCACGGCGCTCGGGCAGAGCAGCGTAGTGTCCTCGTGAGGGCGATCCGACCTGGTAACCATCCGGATCTAGCCCGAGTCGTTGACGACGCGTAGTGTGAGCGCCTCAAAGAAATGTCAGCAAAACCGAAGGGACTCAGCAGGAACGAAGATATGGATAGTCCACAGGGCAACTAAAATCACACATATCTTCGTCCGCGCCATTATTATTAAGCGCGGCCTTACCTACGGTGGCCGGAGATCGTTTTGCAATTCCCGGCGCCCGGGGCGTCTTCTGTTGCTTGGGCTGGGGCGTGAGGATGTACCATCAAAGACACTTCTTGACCACCGCTAAGTTCATTTTTGCTTGCACTCGAAACGAACATTTCATAGGGTTTGGTATGGTGCCGCGTCACAGGACTCAAGCGAAATTTTTTTTAAGAGATGATAGAAATGACCGCGATAGTTTTTCGTTTCCCTCACTCTTGCGGTCGCCAGCAGAAGGATACGATTGCATCCCATTCTCTCTCGCTGCGGACCATAGCCTGAACCAGGGCCCGGTGCGAGAAGTCTCCGCCGTCGATTGCGCCTACGAGAACACGGCGGTGCTCTACCCAAACATGCTTAGGTAAAGTTAAGATCACTGATCTAACTCAGGTGTCAAAATTATATCGCTCACATTTATACTTCTTTTTTAATTTTTGGTTTGTATACTAAATCTTTTAAGCCATGTCTTCGTATGATTGGTTTACCATTACAATATGGATGTAGACATTCTAATATTTTTTTTAATATTTGACTGCAAATGTATCAAGTCGACCTTCTCGGCAAAATTCGCTGAGGTAGTCAACACTACAATAAAATTCTCAGCTCCATTTTACCGAGATCGCGCCTGTTTCAATGATTCCACATATTGTCCAGTTGCGCAGACACTTGAGATACAAAACTACATCAATTTTACATACTTAACAATCCACTAAAAAAACAATTATAAAACTGAATAAAGTAAATATTTGGGTGGGGTTACCATACAACAAACGTGATTATTTGCCGTTTTTTTTTAGTCCGACTAGCACTTAGCCAGTTTTTTATATGAACAGAAGATAATAAGTAACTCTACATTAGGTATAATTCAACCTCATTTGATTTTCCTCAAAGTCTGCATAATTGCACATGCACTAGTGTTTTAAAAAGAAAATTACTAAGTTCTTATCAGATTCGCTATCGTGTTTTATTTATTTTGAAATTGCAACACTAAGTAGTTTTGGATTCAAGGATAAGGACTTTTGTACTATTTAAATAGAATAGCGTGGTCATTTAGTTTTCATGATCATAGTAGGAAGCCTTGCAAGATGGAAATTTTAGGGGCGATTTATTAACAATATTATTTCTAATATATGCCAAACCTGAATATAGTTTGTTCAGAATCAGTAACTTAATCGATTCCAATAATTTTTCAATACAATTACTCGAAAACTGCCTCTTACACTACGATTAGGTTCGATATGGCATGTTTATCACCCGCGTGCTTTTTTTAAATTTATCAAAACAAGGGCTTTTTTCATTCCTATTTCGTCACGGTTAAGGGTGATTATTATTATTTTTTTAAAAGCAAAGAGGCAGATATTTTTAAGGTTTTAATATTTAATGAAAATTTTAATTGTGTTTTGGATCAGAATATAATAAATAGACATGATTACGTAAGCAATAATTTGTTAATACCAAAAAATTTACAATTATCTGTGTTCTAAATTAAAAAATATTTGAATTTTTATATTTTTAATATTAGGATGTATACGGTTTGATACCTTTGCTTCTCCTTCAACCTGGAAAGGTTATGCGCGGGAAAAAAAGTGCACCTAATATTAACTAACGTATTCATTTGTGATAGTTGAAAAAGAAGATTTGAAGAAAATCCTTTAGATTGTAAGGTAACTTTTGAGAATTTTCTTCAGTACAAAATGAACAAAAATGCGTCGTAATTTTCCGATAGAAGATAGATTATTGGTGGATTTTTTATCGTTTTTCTTCGTAAGTGTATTGAAAAACGTCGTTTGATACACTGCAGTAACAGGCAGTTTTCGAGTAAGTGTATTGAAATAGTACATTTTGATACAAATGGGGAAAGTTTGTCATTGCAGCCGAGGCGAATTTCGCCTCAAATGTACTATTTCAATACACTTACTCGAAAACTGCCTGTTACTGCAGTACGATTAGGTTCAATATGGCATGTATATCAACCACGTGCTTTTTTATTTATCACAACGAGGGCTTTTTCATTCCTATTTCGTCACGGTCAAGAGTGTTTTTTTTTTAAACCAAAAAGGCAAAATGAAAATTTAAATTGTGTTTTTGAACAGGTTATAACAAATAAACATTTGCCCCAGCTTCGCACGGGTGCCATGGTGATATTAAATATATTACGCATGTATTATACATATAAACCTTCATCTTGAATCACTCCATCTATTAAAAAAAAAACCGCATCAAAATCCGTTGCGTAGTTTTAAAGATCTAATCATACATAGGAACAGACAGCGGGAAGCGACTGTTTTATACTATGTAGTGAATAGTGATACACTCCTTTTGCACCGCCCTAATTACGGCACTGCACGTACCTACTAATCCCGCACTATTTTGCGTTTCACTGATTGGTTCAGATATTAACTGCACGCAATACGTGCGTGCTAAAATCAATGAGAAAAGTTTCACGAACGTTGCTGCGTAGCTCCGAATACGATGTAGGTAGTAGAATAGTAGCTTTGGCAGTATAAACTATATGCATGCATGAAAGTCGGTTTATGCCTATAGGGGCTTTTTTTCTTCGGTGGGTAAAAATCATCCAAAGACATCTCCCGCCCTTGGGCGGAGCGGGAGATAGTGTCAGACTTCAACTGACTAAAAAACACATCCCGTTACTATTTTGCCTTTATACCGGGGCCGAGCCATCTTTTCAGAAGTAGACCCTTGGCCCCAGTAGGCTTCGACCCTGTAGGCTGGTTGGGCCTCTACGGTTTGCTGACAACTCCTTGAGGCGCGCGGGAACAGTACGCGCTGTAGACGACGAAGCAATGACATTTAAAATATAATATTATTTACAAAGTCAGTAGATTTATGTTCGCCTCACTGGTCAAATACGTTACAAATTCATCAAAATTCGCTGAATTTTTTCGCGATTTCAGGTTTGTTCCCATAGTAAAAGTTGTATGTTATCATGACTACAATCACGTGTTTAAGTATCGGTCACTGATTATATCAGTCACCCTATATAGATAGACAAGTAGATACCTATTTTAAATGTCATTCCTTGAAGTACATGATTGTTTTACTATCGATCTCTTCATTGTACCAAAGAGGTCATTGGCAATATATTTCTATTGTAACGCAACCTTTTTTGCAACTCATTCTGAATAATTTGAAGGGAGTTAAAAGCATTGGTTGTTTGAATAACATTATTCAATGTTACTAGACTCTGATAACGTGTTTTTAAACCGTTGACCCCGGCTGCCGTCAAATTAATATTATAAAGGCGTAAAATTTGTGTGTATTTGTGTATACAGTGCCGTAATTAACTGAGGTGCGAGGTTCTATAACTACGAACTTAAAAAAAAAAATAGGAACAAAAAGGACTAGATATAATTTTTTTAAATACCAAGCATGATTCAAAACAAGGCCTAGTTTGGGCAAAATAAATTAGTACCTACTTAGATAAAAGTTCAATAAGTTTTTTAATTATCCTTAGGCTCACGTTTGACCACTATCTCACCTGTAAGCGATGATGTAGCCGAATATCATTAAGACTCAAAATGAATAGTTCTCATAAAGCGTATCTTTAACTAGGAAGGTTCGGCCCCGGTATGAAAGGCAACGAAGGAACAAGAGTTGGTTTTTAGTCGGTAAAAGTCTGACACTATCTCCCGGCCCGAGCAAGGGCGCGGAGATGTCATTGGTTGATATTCCCACCGAAAAAAAATGCTATATAAATGCATTTCAAAATAGTCTGAATTTTTATTTTTTACTTATTTTCTTTTTCAGTATTTATTCCTCTCTACATTAAACATTTCATTAAATTCATTTCATTTTTATTTATATATATTTGAACCCTTGTTTTCTTAATAATCTTTTGTTTTTTTTTATGCACCTGCCATGTTTTCTCTTAACTACCCTCGAATGAGCGAAAATGCCTCTTGATCAACCCTTCTGCTTTGAAAAACTATTAATTTCGACATTTTACAGGATGCTTTTTGGAGAGTGTGCGCGGGAATTGCATGACTTAATTCCGCCATCTCCGTTCTATCATCGGACAACCCGACGTACGGCGAATATCCACACTTACGTTGTTGAAACTTCTACGGTCCGGACTAAGCGTTTTACCTCGTCGTTTATACCGCGTACATCGAAGGACTGGAACAGTTTGCCTGCTACGGTCTTCCCGTCCGATTATAATTTAGGTGTCTTCAAGGCTAGAGTGAATAGGCTCGTAATAAACTAATGCGCCATCAACGATTGCATCACTGCTTACCATCAGGTGGGATCGCAGTCAAGCACTAGTTTATATAAATTAAAAAAAAATCATTCGTAGGTAGTTACTACGAATAAATTATACGAAGTTTAGTTATATAAATTAGTAGTAGAAAATATGTTTTTAGCAAAGTTATCTGTTATATCGAAGATTTATATGACAGTTACCCATAAAACTGATACGTATCATTTTTCCTTGCATGCGATAGTATTTTTTATGCTTTCTGTACCATTTTGTACCATTTCTAAATCATAGACATTCTTACCAAAGACAATTTGACCTCCACAAGGTCTATGTTTATTGTTTATGGGTCTCATTTGTATTTCGAACGGGGTTTATGGTCTACGCACTTGAGTCTAGATTGTTTATGGGTTTTTTAACTGGTCTAGGTAGGTAGATTGTAGATGGCCTGGTTCTTATTATTAGTTAAGTATTAGATTATTTTAAAGGCAAAAACCGCTAGGTTCTTATAGCAAAGTTTTATATACAAAATAAAAGGTTTATGCTAAAATTTGCGATCGCCCGCGGTTTCACGCGCGGTTTAGGTTACTGCTCCGCTATCATGTCGTTTCTTTTTTATGCCGCGGAGGGTCGATAAAAAATAAAGTACTTTTTTACTAAAACTCGAATTAGTAAACGCATGAACGAAATCAATTTCTGATTAAGTGCAATGACCTGTAGGTAGTTAGTACTCAACGACCGACAACTACCTACAAGATCATTGACTCTAAAGAAATTAATTTCGTACATGCGTATGTTGTAAGAGATTTTTATGGAAATAAACATCACCTTTGTACCTATTTCCTTTTTCTTATCTTTTATTTTATGTGTGTACATAAATAGTTAAATAAATACTTTTTTTTTCAATTCGAACGAATAGTTCCTGAGGAAAGCGCGTTCAAACCAACAGACTTCGCTTTATAATATTAATTGAAATATCTTCCCTAGCAGAGTATCATGGTTACCATTTTTACAATCTTTTTCAAAATCTGAGTACTGTTTTTTTTTTAAAGTTCACTGTGGCCACCCTGTCGAAACGGACATCAATCTACTAGTCTAATATTAAAATTACACAGTATATTGACCCTTTCCACTGTTGTTACCCAAGGAACTAAGGGCGTATCGTGAATAGCCAACATAACAATTTGAATATCATAATATTTCATTTAAGAAGTTACTTGTTATTATTTGAAGGTTGGTATCGAAACAATTGACGGTATTGTACGAGCGATCATTTGTCAAAGTGACAGTTCCGTTAGTACACAAATTATTGTTTTAAATGTTGTTTGCTTTCTGAATTACGATGTGTAGTGTTCAATAATGTCATTAAAAATAATTATGGGTTTGTAAAACGTTCTAAAATTCAAGTTGGTGATTACCGGCTTGATTTTATTGACAATTCTTTGAAAACTTCCTCGCTCCCTGTATATATCTATCCCTAAGGGTATATATAGCGGAATTCATCACGTACCTATGCGGAATTGCCCCGCCTCGCACGCGTCCCACGAGTATTTTCCCCGAATTACAATAAATACTTGTATGAAAATGACATACCTACTCATGCGGAGCAAATCCGCATGCGTAATGAAATCTGTATGATAATAAAAACACCCTAAAACCCGGATGCCTGTTGAGGAATTAAGGCAAGGTTGCAAAAATTTAAAACTTTTTTGAACCTCAGAAAATTCACAAATATAAAAGAAAACATAATGGAAAAATATTTTATTAAAATTAACCATTTGACCAACCGCTTGGCAAAAATCAAAACATGATGTAAATTACTTGGCTTGATAAAAAAAAAAAAACACGATTCAGACCCTAACTTACGATGTCAAACGGGTATATTATATCTACTAGATAACGTCTAAATATTTTAAAGTTAAATAAAATAATAAAGCTTGTTTTTGAAAGGGTCCATAAACAAAAATCTTGAATAGTTTTTTTTTTTTTGTAAAAATTAATTCGCTGTTACGGGGCCGCGAAGTCGACATAGACCCAGTACCCACAAAATTCTCTGTGACAAACCGTTACGACGAAATTAAAAAAAAGTTACGTCCCTACTCCCCAGTCCCCAGTAAAAGTAAATGCGTAACCTAGTTTTCATTTATGTAGAATAAACCTATTTATTTTCTAAATATTATTTAGTTCTACGCTACAGATTTTTCTACAACAAAATAACTAATCTATGTAGATCTATTGAAAAGCATTTCTAAGTTATTTTTGTTACTATTTACTCCGCAATCAGCCTAAATATGTTCTAAAAATGCTTACGATATAGTCACAAAATATTGAAATGCTTGTATCATAATTGAAATCTAAATTAAAACACAATCGAAACATTACATTTGTTAGTTAATTAAAACAAAATTCATACTTACCCCGGCTGAAATAAAATAAAGTAATTTGACAAAGAATGACCATAAAGGTGCAATAATGTTTTTTTAAACTAGACCATAGAGAATTTTAACAAATTATTTGCCGCGCTTTTTACGAGTATGGTAACTACATTTCTTTACGGTTCACAAGTTACTAGCTTATATTTTTTATTGTTTTATTTCTTATAATTAACCAGCAAATTAAAATTATAATATTCTGTGTTTAGGATGTTAGTTTATGACCAGCTTTATTATAGAAGTAGCCATTTTGACATTTAAAATTCAGACAGTAATTTGAAAGGCCTTCTTTTTACCCGACTGCGCCAGAAGGAGGGTTATGTTTTTCGAGAGTATGTATGTATGTATGTATGTATGTATGTATAATTGTTTGGCACGCTCTGCAGCCTGAACGGCTCGATGGATTTTAGCTTGAGAGGTGTCGTTAGATTCGTATTTACTGTGAGAGTGACACTGGGTATATCAAAATAAATAAAAAACAAAATGGCGGATTTTTAGCGCCAAATTCAAATGTTTGGCACGCTCTGCGACCTGAACGGCTCGATGGATTTTAGTTTGAGAGGTGTCTTTAGATTCGTAATTACTTTGAAAGTGATATCATAATAAAATAAAACTCAAAAAATAAAAAATAAAAAACGGTAATTTAAAAAACTAAAAAACCCGACTGCTTTTCTGAGCATTCATGAAAAAGCCCTAAAATAAGAAAAATCTGGCAGTCGGGACCCATTCTAGAAAGTCAACCGTCTAGTCAATAGATTGGAGTAATCTGCAATGTAATATAGGTATGTGCTCTCAATTCTAGAATGGGTCCCGACTGCCAGATTTTTCTTATTTTAGGGCTTTTTCATGAATGCTCAGAAAAGCAGTCGGGTTTTTTAGTTTTTTAAATTACCGTTTTTTATTGTATGTTTTCATTACGCTAGAGAAAAATTGGGAAAAAAGTGGGAGTCCAATTTTAGTAGAATAAAATAGAATTGTTACGGGTTTGTGTGAAAAATCACCGTGGCCCTGGAACGTTTAGTCAGTACAAGTCTGACGCTCCCTCTCGCTTTACCCAGAGCGGGAAAGTTATTTGTTGGTTTCCCATCCAAAAAGGTATATAATTATAAAGGTATATATTCCAAAATTATCACACCACGCCGTCTAGTATCAAGCTTGTGCTATGAATACTAGACTTATATATTTCTAAATACATACATATTATACATAGATTAATTACATTCAGACACAGAACAAATGATCGTGCTTATCACAAAAAAAATTGTCCTGGGTGGGAATCGAACCCACGACAGGCTAGTCAAAATATTTTCCGGGCTTGTTCCTTGTTTAAATGTACAAGAGACAAGCCCGTTTGAAAAGGAAAACTTACGATGCGTTATAATGTATCATAAAATTTTCAATAATGTTCCATTTGTTAAAATTCTCCATACAAAGACAAATTGCGTGATATATTTTTATACGTGCATCGAGTGAGTGGGTTTTTGACGTGCACTAATGTCACAAATAAATGAATAAGCATTCACTTTACAAATAATAAAATAACTAGGAAGAGAGAGAGTTACGTTACTTCGTTATAAGTTTTTAATGTTTTATTTACAATTTTATTAAGGTTTGATCGTTTAATAGTTAGAATTTTCTGCTTTATTTTGTTTTTTTTTTTTTATATATGTATACGTTCTAGATTGTCTATTACACAATCGTACAAGAAGCAAGCAGACAGTAACAGTGTCAGCATCCGGTGAAATGTGTAGAATCATAGACATGGAATTTCGGTTTTTAATTTTTTACTTTTGTAATTTTTTTCCGAACTTTCAAATTCTATTGCTTTTCTCTGCTGAATTTTAAACTTCTATGTTCGAATTAACGTAACTCTCATATATAAAATACTTACGAGGAGGCAAAGTCGGTGCTACAGTAGGTCCAACAGTGTTACTCTTCCCAAAGGTAGTTAGGGCATCAGATTGTCCCATCATCCAGCCAATTAGGAGCAAAGGCAAAATGGCCGCGGCCTGTCGTTGACACCACATCTCAACGAACGAAAAAGTAACCTTTTTCAGTTTTTTTTTTTTGTCACAATTAATTTAGCTTTTCCTTTTGGTTATAAATCGGGTGGCAAAATTTGAATTCAGAATTTTGCAATATTTTGATGTCTAACGACATTTTTTACGTTTTGTTACAATTGATTTTAGAACATTTTTTTTTGAATTTTGCATTCGCTACGCGTGAATTTTATACAACTATCTAATGCATGAATTTTCAAAGGAGATCTAGAAATTTTCATACGGTGCTTGGATATGATAAAATTGCCATTACAGTATTATTTGTGTTCAACAATTTTGTAGTAGCATTGATTTTTCATGGTGAATTGACTAAATTAAATCAATTCGCATATCCAAATAACTTTTTCTGTTTCTTTTCTATTAAGATGTGGTGTGCTGTCAGATATATCCAATTTATTTATATAGTAGGACATTTTTATTGGTATTTCGTGTAGTATTGTTGCTTTATAGGAAAAAAATTGTTAAGTAGGTATAAAATCATGTTTTTGTATATCGCATTTTGTACTGTTTTTACGGTATAGTTTTTTGTAGGTACATATATAGGTAATATCTTGAAGACGTAGTTAGTTTTTCTGTCGAGTAGTTCCTAAGAAATACACATTAAAATAACCAAATCTTAAAACATCGAAAACTAAGCTATTTTTTTTATTCACAGCTTTGTCTCATGCTTATTTAAACAGCGGTTGTATGACTGTATGTGTGTGTATGTGAATGTATTGCACTGTTGTATGGAATGTATGAAAGCTTGTCTTTTTTCGTATGAAATATATTGTTTGAAAATTCTTACCAGGGGCTGCGGAGGTCGTTGCAGGCTTTGGCGGATCTGTATTGGCCTTCCCGAAGGATGAGATACCAAACCCATCCGTGCATTGTATGTTTAGCCAACCGACAATGATAATAGGCAAAATGGCGAGTATTTGCCTTTTGCACCACATTTTTTTTTGCACTGGTATACCTTGCTCTGTTTTTCTAAATCGATTTCGTAATAAAAAAATTGTAATAGTTTTCTATGGAAAAAAATGTATAAATATGTTGTCTATGGAATAAAGATGGCTGACTTTTGGCGCCAATTCGTTTGTCAAATTGTCGTACCTAAATGTGATGCTAAGCAGTGTCTTTGCTTGAGCGAGACGGCTAAAATGTTTTGTGTATCAGCCTAAATAATTGTAAATGTTGTTTTGTATAATAAAAGGCGCGATTGGTGTCTATTCTTTGTGTATTGTCCTCTGAATTACATCAGCTAGATTACTTTTTCCTAAAGAAAGCTGTTATATTTTCATTACAAAAAGTGCTGAAACTTTGCTAGTCCAAGCAAAAATCTATTGCAATTTTGTTACTTGTAATCAGAGGAATTTTGTGATCTATTTTCTAGAGTGTGTGTGTGTGTATTGTATGATGAATATATGTGGAATGTAAGTAGTTTTTTGGACACCGCCGTTATATATATATTTATATAATGAGACTAAAATACACTTTGAATAGCATATTAATAATTTTGAAAATTATATTATAAACACTAACACAATAAAAAAAAACAAAATGCAGAAATTTACAAGCCAGATACAAATCATAAAAATTCGAGTAAAAAAGAATGAAATTATTCAAGTTTAATTAAATCTGTACACGTAATTTTATTTAGATTTTTAATTTATTGATAAAGAAAAAAGGTCCCATTATATAAAAAAAATCTTACCCGACGGCGGAGTAGGCGATGGTGTTTTGAGAGGAGAATCAGTTTTAATAACGCCAAAAACAGGACTAAACGCACCGAAACATTGTCCAATCAGCCATAAAAACACAAACACAGGCAGAAAACTATGTTTCCTTTGCCACATTTTAATTTTTTAAACCGATTCTGCAAAATTAAAACCGTTAATTTTGAATATGGAGAGAGAAGAAACAAGTGTCGATAAAATTGTGTAAAAATGTCATGTATGTACAATATATACAGTTTGTTTAGTGTTTTTAACGTTATTAAGTTTTTTTTCGTGAATAAATAAAGCTCTGTAGGTTATTTCAATTCATGTAAACCTACATTGTTCGTTCGAAAGGTCGTCTAGTGAATATAAATCGCCTGTGCATGTTGGGCAAACATTTTTTTTCATATAATGGGACAAAAATATCCTCTGTTTGTACCTGTAAGTATTAAAAATAACCACTCAGTGCTTCAACGCTCAAAAACATGACACACACAGTACAATGTGTAAATGAAAAATGTGTTTTTTTAGAACCATGTTTTTTTTAACAGTGACCGGTGTTTTTTTTTCTAATTCCAAACTGTGGATGTGCAGTGTGAAATGTCCCATTATATAAAAAAAATATATTTACCGGGAGGTGCTGTTGGGGCTGCCGAAGGTGGCTTCGTGTTGGAGACACCGAAAGTGCTGAGTGCCTCTGAGGAGTACCCCGTCAGTGATGCCAACACAAGTGGCAGAATGATAGCAGCAACTTGCTTCCGGCACATCTCGAAAATTCCAAACATTTCCGTTTTTTCAAACGCAACAGTTTACGTTCACGAAAATCGCATGAGCGACGGATGGTTACGTTTTATGTCCTTGTTTATGGTATAGCGGTTCAAATTTGGAACTGCGATTTGATTTTTTTTTCTTTTGTGTGGAAAATGCATCAAATAACCTTTTTGATTTTCAAGGCTTCTAACTAGCTATAATATAAAAACATAAGGAAATATTTGGATATAAAGAGTAGGTAGGTAAAAAGTCATTTGGAGCATTTTACTCACATTTAATGCCAATATCGCATAATTGTTGTCCAATTAGTAAGATCATATCAGTGAAAAATGATACCTTTAAAATTACTCTGACAGTTAAGTTCGTATTCAAAATGGAAATTTAAAAAAAAAACGTATACAAGAATCTTTTAGCGAGTAGTCAAATTTAGAACTTATATCGCCATTTTGTTACTTCAATACAATACCTATAGACATTTTCAACTTTTGACAACTCTTTTGACATTTCTTTCTTTTCTTTCTTTCTTCTTCTACAAGACTTGTTCGTTAGTCTCGCTAAAACCCGAGAACGGGCGGACCGATTTGGCTAATTTTGGTCCTGAAATATTTGTGTTACTCCAGGGAAGGTTTAAACGGTGAAAAAATATGAAAAAAAATAACGAAAAAAAGAAATCAACTAATAGGTATTACGAAGTTTGCAGGGTCAGCTGATAATATTATAGATTTATACTGAGCGTTCCCTATCTATTAGGTAGAAAATTGTGAAACAGACAAGGCGGTCGTGTGTCCAGTTACAGTCTTTGTCCAAGAGCAATTGTTCCAATTGTTAACGTCAGTATCAAAAAGAAACAGGTATTAGTCGTACTAGTTTTGAAGCTATGAATAAATACTTGTTTAATAATAGTGATTTTTTATTGTATCTACCTAATTGTATACTTAATGGATTTGTGGACAAAGTTTTTAGCTTATTATTAATTATTCATCTCTTTTTTTTTCACATTCTTTCTTCTCTTTTTCACATTTAGACACAATGTAAAAAAGGTTATTGAATAAATTTAGTTATCTATCTCTTATACATTCACTTTTCTTTTTATAAAGATTAGCCATTCTATGTCTATGTTAGTCAAAAGTCAAAATGTCAAACCAAAGCACTATAATTACGAATATAGCCCTTGAACCTAGACCATTTTTTTCATAGTCCTTTTTACTAATAGCCAACGTAACAATGAGCGTCCATTTTGAATATATTACCTGTCAGAATAATAAATGTACGCAATATTAAAAATGGCGGGTGATGGTGAGATTTATATATTGTTTTAAATAAAGAACGAGTAGGTTAGGGTTTATAGCTAGACCAAAAATGTTTGAGTTTTTTTTTTGTAGGTATAGATTGAGACTGTTTGATTTATGTTTTTTTTCTTAAAATTAACTCAATAACGTTGTATATATTCTGCGACGTAAGCTAAAGAACATATTTTACTGTGCAAAAACATAATTGGTCCAGCTTGTAAAAAATTAAGAAGATTTGATCAATATTTGAATTGTCAAATTGACAAAGAGTACAAAGTTGTGAACTATTTGGTTACAACCTAAACGTAATTTTGAAATTTCTGAAAAAAATACTAAAACAAAAATCTTTAGTCAGTAATTTAGAACAAGAGAAGAGAATTCATGTTCTTATTTGCAGCAATATGAAGATGCAATCATTTGTCAAAAGTGTAAGTGTAAAAATTAAAAACAAATCTATAGTAACTTGAAAGAAGAGACGTGAATTCTTGAACTTAATTGGATGGGTAACGCAAAAGGCAACTAAAGAATGAAAGGCACACGGGGAATGGTGAACACGAGTGGGTTTTAGGTATTGAAAATGTAACAAGTACACATATGGATTGCAATAAAATATTGAATAATTAGTATTGAATGTAGAAATTAAACTAATTAACTAGTTTCTGATGTTCGTGAAGAACTTATTCGACGGACGGTTTACAAGCCTTATGTTTTTTATTTAATATAAACTTTGCCTTACACTAGGAATTACTCTTGTAACGTGGGGGCGTTCACAAACATGTAAATTCACATACACAAGACACACAGAATCGGAACAAACTATCTGTAGGACATTCAAATATTTGTCCCGTGTGAGAATCATACTCGCGACACGCATCTGTGCGCATTACAGTAGCCAATGTTCAGCTATTGTGCCAACCGTGCTGTCGCTTAAACGAATCTGATAGTTCTTTGTAGCATAACATAGCATCAGACTTACAATGTTCCCAATGCCGGGATTCAGGCATCCTCTATATGAGAGGGAATGGGCTGTAATCCATCACGCGGGCCCAGTGTGGGTTGGTGGATTTCACACGTCTTTAATTTTTGGTTCTAAGACATGTCCGTTTCCTCACGATGTTTTATTAGTTTTGAGTATTTAGAACTAATGTCAGCCGAACATTCTTATCATAAGAAATGCTTGCAGAAGTCACACTATAGATGGGGGACCATTTTATTACACCGATATTTTTCAAGCCACAGAAAAACGACAGCCGTCGCCGCGTCGACTATAATTTGAAGATATTGACGGACATTAAACTCTTTAATGTGTTAAACCCCAAAAGTATTAAATTAGATCGATTTTAATAAATACTGATCAAATCTTAAAGGATAGGTCTGTTAAAATAACTACTGTTAATGGCGACACAAATGTCAGTGTCAAAAAAAATAATTGTCTATGGTTCTAATTTTTTTTTATCAAGCAAAAGTGTGTTTGTTTATACAGCTTTTTTTACTTTTAATTATAGACTTTTATTATGAATATTAAAAGTAGAGCCGTACAAAATAGGTATATATCGTGGTATCTTTTTTTGCTCTAGAAAAATTACTTGAAAATAAGCCAAATACAAATGCGGCTCAAAAATTTGTGTCAGCTAGTTTTTTTTTTATCAATAAAAACTAGTACTTGAGTGCGATCCCACCTGATGGTAAGCAGTGATACACTCGGTAATGGTGAGGTGCACTAGTTTATTAAGAGCCTATTCACATCTGAGCTCACAACAACCATGAGGAGCCAAAGATTGCGGTCGCTGTGGCCGAAATCGGCTAGATGGCATCATCATCATCATCATCATCATTCACTCTAGCAAACAAACCCTTAAAAAGTTTACGAACTGTCTGTCTTTGTAATACATATATTTCTTTCTACGGTTGTACGTTATGTAGCCGAGGGCTACATTGACAAATTTCCACGTGTATCAAACGATGTTTTTCAATACACTTAGGTACGAAGACATAAATGTAATAAAATTGTAATATTGTACCACACGCACTTTTCCGCACTAGTGCGGAAAAGAGCCTCTCCGTTAAACCGTGGTAAAGCTGTCAATTGACACAGTGTAAATGAAGCCTTGTTTATATCAAGAATGCGAATAGTTTATTTAAAACAAACACACTTTGAATTGCTTTATATTATGACTTTGTATGTATATCAAACATGTGTGTGGCCACTAGAGAAAATAAGAAATGTTTTTATAAGGTTATTGCTGGTATATTTATAGGTAAGTTCTATATTTAGGTTTGCCTTTGATTGATCTACTATAAAAAGCACGACGGGGTCCAAAGTGATATTCTAGCAGCGATATGATTGTCAATATTTAAAACCTCTTTTGGTATTGATCACGGGACATTTAATATAACATAAGCCTTATAATGTTCCCATTGCTGGGACTCAGGCCTTCTCTCTAGGAGAGGGAATGGGCCATCCACCACGCGCGGGCTCAATGCGGTTTGGTGGATGTCACATGTCTTCGAAGTTTTTGGTTCTAAGACATGCCGGTTTCCTCACGATGTTTTCCTTCACCGTTTTTGAGAGCTGTGGTGATGGAATAAATTACACAAAGTAATGCACCTGGCTGGGTGTGAACCCGTGACTTTACGTATACATTAAAGACTTTTTAACAATCAATATCGCAAGTTTTTTTAATTATTTGCATATTGATTTTCAGTGGATATATGAAATCATTGAAACGTTATCGTTAAAATGGAGCTGAGAATTTTATTTTGACTACCTCAGCTTTTTTTTCCCGTGGGAAAATCATCCAATGATATCTCCCCGCCCTTGGGCAGGGCGGGAGATAGTGTCAGACTTTTACTGACTAAAAACCCACTTCTGTTACTCTGTTGCCTTTCATATCGCAGCCGTACCTTTTAGAAATTGATAATTGGCCCCCAGTCGGCCCCAGTAGGCTTCGACCCTGCTGGGCCGATTTTGACTACCTTAGCAAAGTTTACCAAGGAGGGCCGATTCGATAAATTCGATGCCAAATATTAATTGCAAAAACCGGATGTATTACATCTCGACGCCGCCGGGCAATAAGTCGGTAATCGCAAAAATTAGTTTTTCAATTACCAACTTTATTGCCCAGGCATTAATTCGGTTTACGAAAAATGTTTTTTTGCCATTACCGACTTATTTCACGGGGGCGTCGATCTGCAATATAATGACAAATAAAGTCACTGTACTGTATCACTAATTAAGTATTTTCTTAATCTTGACACAGGCTGAATGTACAGAACTTGCGCAGATAAAAAAAAAACCAAATGCGAGGCGGTTCGCGCAACTTTCTAACTATCGCGGTTCGTGAGATAATGCCTGGTGACAGACGTACAGACAGACGGACGAAGAGCGGAGTCTTAGTAATAGGGTACCGTTTTACTCTCTGGGTACGGAACCCTAAAAAGAAATAAAAACAATCGTTATCCCTGATAGAATATCTATCACTTTTACCAAAGAGAAAAATAGAGGCTGTAGTAAGTACTTACTATAAGTAATAAATATGCTATGACATAATATTGAGATGACATACAATACGTTGTAAGAAAGCTTTGCTAGTAGATCAATCAGACGGATTAGTGTTTTTAGTTATTTACATTAATAAAAAATATTGTCTGTGCAAAAAGCTGCGGTGATTAGCATATAAAAAGCGTTTGATCTCTCTATTTTTGTTGCTTAATAGATAAGTATCTTGGAGATTTTTTGTATACATTAGAGACTCTTAACTTTGAGATAAAATCATGCAAAAACATTACCTACTTATTTTACAAAATACAAAATAATCCTGTTTCTTGAATTTTTACTTCCCGCAATAATTAAATAGTTCAGCATTTTTTTTACATTGCATTAAACACATAATTAATTTAAATCAATATTCCATAGGTGTTCTAAATTCAAAAAACAGACTATAACAAAACAATTGCTCAAAGAAAAAAAAAACCAAAGACAAAAAGTGCAAAAGCGTGCATTCGCGTTAATCAACAACGATTTAAAACATTCAATTTTAGAATTCCATTTTTAGACAAACGTTTTTTTTTTAACTTTTCTCTGTTTAACTTTTGGGCTTTTTAGTTTAACTTTTTAATCACGTTTAGACTATGTGGGGTCTAAAATGAGACTGAGAACAGATATAGTTACAGTTAGCTCTTGCGTCTAAGTTGCCCGATGTTTGCCGCGGTACTAAACACCAAGGTAGCTAGCAAGGTTGCCGTAGTTTCTTGGTATACAGGATGTTTAAAAAAAGAACGCATATTTTTTATTTTGTTAGTTAACCTTGATGCCAATTAGAAACTAGAAAATTTTATTTCAAAGAGATCATTTATAGGCAATTTGAATTTTCATACAAAAAAGCGACACAAAATTGCACGTTCCAAAGTGTAGATTTCTATGGAGAAGAACAAGCAAAAACACAACTCTATTATCGAATTGAGTTACGAAGATTTTTCTGGATCGCAAAAATGTTATTTGTTTTTTGTGAAGTATCTACAAATTAACAGTAGTCAGGTTTATTCCAATATCTGTGCTATAAAAACTTGCTTTATGCATAATTTCAGGATTCTAGGTCAACGGGAAGTACCCTATGAATTTTGATTGCCTTGAGAATGTCAAATAACACGTTTTTTGCGATATAAATGGCCGCCACCTTTTTTCCGTTAACTCAGAAGTTTGATTTTTCACAGCTTCAAGGGACCGCAGATTTTAAGGTATTGTTTAGTAATTTCAACTCGATACCTCCACGCGTTACCGAGATAAGGGGTCTTGACAGACAGACGTGCGGTATGGAACTCTAAAAAGAACAACACACAAAAAAAAATCAAAAAAAAATGATGCTCAGTAAAATCGTAACTGCAAAACCAACTATAGTGTAATAACTTTTTTAACAACAGCCTGTATACGGTATAAAATTAAGGGTGGCCCCCACCACGCTGTATATTATATACGACGTAACGTTTCGGGGTCAAATGGAGGAAAAGGGGGGAAAAATAATTCTTATGTTATCGTACCCGCTTTGTTATACCCCTACTGCGTAGCAAGGAAGCATTAGGTACCTACTTGTTACGTTGATACTGCCAACCTCCAGGGCCTCAAGTCTGCTATTACAATAGTGTCAAAATAGTCTAACTTTTTTTTTCACAAAATAAAAAAAAAATAAAAAAAAAGAGGAGAGGAGAGAGGAGGGAGGGAGGGGGGGGGGGAAGTTTTTTAAAGATTTTACTTAATTAGGGATTTAAAATTTATTATCCAAACATCTATGCATCGGAAACAAACCGATAAAAAAAAAAGTTTACAATAAAAACACAACCGACTTCAATGTAAAAAAAAAAAACACAAAAAAGTGCAAAATAACTTTAATTTCGGAAATCGGTGTTAAATAATGATATTTAACACAGACTTCCCTTCGTGTGCGAGTCCGACTTGCACTTGGCCGGTTTTCATTGATTTCATAATTGTTGATTTTGTCAAATTTAATAGTTAATCTATACATATAAAATTCTTTGTCCTGAATGGCTGACGAATCAACGCACAGTCTAAACCGCTGATCATAAAGACCTGAAATTTGGAGGATATGTTTTGTATATGACGTAGGCATCCGATCAGAAAGGATTTTTTGAAATTCCACTCCTAAGCGGGTGAAAAAGGGGGGCAATGTTTGTATGGGACAGCATGATTCCTTGGTCCAATCTACTTAAATTTTGGTTTAATTTATCCATTGAACATCTGGCAAGATTTAAATGCACACTATCTTTTGATCTTTTAGACAGATTTTTATTTAGTCAATAAATATACAAAGCTTTTTTTTTATAATATAACTATACTAACATGCTTAAACAAATTATTCATGGATCTCAATTTACTGTGAGTAAAGGCCTCTTCCAATATTTTCTACTTATATCTATCTGTTGCTATAGTCATCCAGCCGTTTCCTGCAATTCTTTTTATTTCATCCTCCCATCTCTCCTGGCCTGGGCCTCAAGTCTGCTATTACAATAATGTCAGAATGGTCTATCTCTGATTTCATAATTGTTGATTTTAACAAGTTCGGTAGTCTACTAATATAATGGCGTGTTTATGACTTTCCAATGATCGACCACTGATTCTTCATTGAAAAAACAATGGCATAGAATAGTAATCTCGTACATAATGACAAATGAATGTCTGACGTATGCGGTAATCTGTTAAAATTGTGATAGTTCCGTTAATCAGTAATCTACCATTATAACGTCATTGTGCAGTCATTGCTTATAATAAGCTCAATAAAGTGATTCTACCACAATGAAACCGATCAATGATCGATCATTATGAATTAGCACATTACAAACTTTTAGCAGAATGACAATGGGACGAGTGGGTACCGGAGGACGCAATGTTGGAAGGCCTCCTACAAGGTGGACCGATGGCCTGGTAAAGGCTGCGGGAATCCGATGGATGCGAGACGCATGGGACTAATCATTGTGGTGACATTTGAGGAAGCCTATGTCGGACATTGGACGTCTTTGGGCTGAAATGATGATGATAATGATGAATAGGTTTTAAATCATTCAAATCTTATTTCAAATCACACGAGTTTTTTTTATGGTAGGTAAAATCGTCCAATGACATCTCCCGCCCTTGGGCGGAGCGGGATATAGAGTCAGACTCACACTGACTAAAAAACCTACCCCGTTCCTTCATAGCCTTGGTTCCAGGGCCCTGGTGTGCATTTTCATACTTTCCCAGAGCCCCAGAAATCGTACGGGCAGGTTTACAATCATCTTTAAATACAAGCAACGTCCCAAAATAATTCTGACTATATCTCTACGTAGATTAAAACAATGCAATCGTTAAGCTCATTATTTTTTCGCCGAGAGAAAAAACAGTTAAAAAAACCAGCCAATTGCGAGTCGAACTCGCGCATGAAGGATTTCGTACAGTCTGTAGCAAAAAACGGCAAAAAAGCCACGTTCGCTGTATGAAAACCCCACTTAAATATCTAAATTACTCTGTTTATATTTTTTGTTGCTATAGCGGCAACAGGAATACATCATCTGTGAAAATTTGCCTGCTACGGTCTTCCCGTCCGATTATAATTTAGGTGTCTTCAGTGCTCCACACCATCAACGATTGCATCACTGCTTACCATCAGGTGGGATCATAGTCAAGCACTAGTTTATTTTGAATTAAAAAAAAACTTTTTACAAAAAAAATAAAACCGACTTCAATGAAAAAACCCAAAAAATAATTTAAATTTCGGAAGTCGGTGTTTCTATAATAGTTTAGTCTCTTCATTATTAAACACCGACTTCCGAAATTAAAATTATTTTGCACATTTTTGTGTTAGTTTTCATTGAAGTCGGTTGTATTTTTTTTTTTGTAAAAAGTTTTCTTTTTCACATTTTTTTGTTGTAATACGCCTCAGTCAAAGTTAAACAGGTACCTTCCGCCATTTGGTACCATCATCAAATCATCATGAAAATTCTAATAATACCAAACACGGCTAGGATACACGGATTTATTATAGAATTCCGGTTCTTACCTACCTTCCGGTTTCATCATCAGATCAGTTCTATGTATCTCCCCTTCTTCCTTCAGTCACTCACCGACTACATGTATATAAACAAAGCAATTTTACTTGTTACGACAGTTCTGCTATGATTTTTTCGAAGTTCATCATCAGATCAAAGATATTTTTATGGGACCAATTCGGAAGTCTCTTTCAATCAAAATAAAGAAGAATCTTTCAATCAAAATAAAAGTTTTCGAAATCGGTCCACAATTGACCGAGATATTGGTGAACATACATAAAAAAAACACATACAGCCGAACATAGAACCTCCTCCTTTTCGAAGTCGGTTAAAAAAATCAACTGTTTAACTATCAATAGGATATAGCCTGGTGACAGAGGACACCGAAATCTTAGTAATAGACTCCTGTTTTACCCTTTGAGTACGGAACCCAACCTGAGATTTCATGGACGGCGGGCAATGGGTAGCTCGCTGTCCGTCCGTCCGGTAACAGACCGTTCCGAGCTCAAGTCGTTTACGGCGCGCACTGTTCCCGCGCGCCTCAAGGAGTTGTCAGCAAACTGTAGGGGCCCAGCAGGGCCGAAGCCTACTGGGGCCAAAGCTTATGTGAAAATGTCACCCGGGGTCCTGGGACGATGGCACTGAATGGTACAGGGTAGGTTTTTAGTCAGTAAGAGTCTGACACTATTCCCCGCCCCACCCAAGGGCGGGATTTGTCATTGGATGATTTTACCTACCATAAAATTATAAAATAAAAAAAACCTGAGATTTCATGAGGTCTGCAAATTCAGCCAAAATCCTAAGAAGAGTCTAAAAATCCGTGTTTATGGAGACGCGGCGCGTTGCGCGGCGCGTTCGTCGTGCATTGCAGCAGCGGGCCGCGTCATCGCACGCGCAAACATAAACATATGGCAATGTACGAAGACCGCGCCGCGCAACGCGCCGCGTCTCTGTAATCACGGCCTTATGGAGGGCTGCAGTGACTTTGCACGTGTATCAAACGAAGTTTTTCTATACACTTACGACTCGTGAGGGTTGACCCACGCCCAGCCTGATACGATAGATACATTAAACAGTCAAATATATATTATGGGAGACAGATGCCTAAGAATAGTTTTTTTTTTATAATAATTTTCCACATCTATCACATAACTTGTGTTATGGGTACTAGGCAACTGAAAAACATACTTACACATTTCTAAATACATACATATTAAAGATAAACTACACCTAGACACAGAACAAATGATCGTGCTCATCACACAAACATTTGTCCTGGGTGGGAATCGAACCCACGACCTCCGGCTTAGCAGTCAGGGCCACTAACTACTAGACCAACAGGCCAGTCAAAAATACTATGTACTAATACTTTGGTGGAGGCGCACTTTTCTGCACTAGTGCGGAAAACAATTGCATGCCTAAAAGCGGTGGCATAAGAGTAGGTTATCGAGTAAATGTGTTGAAAAATATATAAATACAGTTATTTCAACCATCACCCCACAATTCGTTCGACATGACGCTTACAGAACGTACTTACATAAAATTCTACACTTTAAACAAGGCGACGTCATTACCTTAGTCTTGACCCCTCAATGCTCATAAAACTCATGTACGTATAGGCCTGGCTATATTGGGAGCAGTTTACACTATAAATAACATAGAAACTGTATTATTGTAGGAATTAAAGCGGGTGTAATGTTTGTGACGCGGTTAGGGTGTGGTCGCAGTTGGAGCGAATTTCACAAAACTTGTTCCAGGAAGTACGTGTATTTTTTAAACCCTTACAAGTTTTTGAGAGCAATGGTCATCATTTAGAATTTCGATTAAATATGCAAGGCTTCTTTTAGGATAAAAAATTACCTATTATAAAAAAAAAACTTTTTACAAAAAAAAAGCGGACATAAATGTAAAAAAAACCAAAAGCGTGTAAAAAAACCTTAATTTCTAAAATCGGTGTTTATATAATAGTTTAGTCACTTCGTTTTTAAACACCGACTTCCGAAATTAAAGTTATTTTGCATTTTTTTGTGTCTTTTTTTTTACATTGAAGACGGTTTTTTTTTTGTAAAAAGATTTTTTATTTCACGCTTTTTAGTTGTAGAAGATACCCCTCAGTCAAATTTAAATAGATACCTTCCGCCATTCCATTATTGGTTCCATCATCAAATCATCATGACAATTCTAATAATACCAAACACGGCTAGGATACACCGAGTTATTACAGAATTCCGGTTCTTACCAATCTTCCGGCTTCATCGTCAGATCAGTTTTACGTATCTCCTGCTACCTTCAGTCAGTCACCGACTGCACATATAAACAAAACAATTCTACTTGTTACCACAGTTCTGCTATGATTTTTTGAAGAGTTCCGTTCTATATCTTCGAAATTCATCATCAGACCAAAACAATATTTTATGGGACCAATTCAGGAGTATAATCTTTCAATCAAAATAAAAAAAATCAAAATCGATGCTCAATTGACTGAGATATCGGTAAACATACATATAAAAACGACAGTTCTGCCATGATTTTTTGAAGAGTTTCATCCTATATTTTTGAAGTTCATCATCAGATCAAAACAATATTTTTATGGGGCCAATTCGGATCTTTCAATCACGATAAAAATTTTCGAAATTGGTACACAATTGACCGAGATATCGGTGAACATACATAATAAAAAAAAATACATACAGCCGAACATAGAACCTCCTCCTTTTCGAAGTCGGTTAAAAATAGCTGAAATCGATTCAGTACTCGATTCTGAAGATGATAATATTATAAAGTTACATGTTGAATATTCTGGCTAGCAGTGGAACCACACATTATTTAGTAGCACTACTAATTCTCGCTCACAAACTAATTAGCGACATGCTACTCGTATGTACTGAAGTACTAAGTAAAGTTATTGTTTGATTTAAAGAATTTGAAATAAATTCAATTGAATTAAATGGAATTAAAATAAATGGAATTGAATTTAATGAAATTGAATTAAATGAAATTGAATTAAATGAATTAAAAATAAAACGGATTGAATCAAATGGAATTAAAATAAACTTAATTAGTAATGTATTATTCTCACACATAATATAGTGGCGACAAGAATTAATATTTAGCCGAGACATTTTAATAAATAACATGATTTAAAAATGTCCATGGAGTATCTTGCATATTCTTCACAATACAAACCTTTATTTCAAATGTGCCATGAAAATGGTGTGCTTAAAAAATGTAAATGCTTTGATTCTTGATTGTATTGTAAACATATGTATGTAAATAGTACACCACGAACTAAGAACTACTTGCGTTTCTTTTCTTTTTAATCCACTCAAAGGTTGTATGTAAAAAATCGTTTTTAGCGATAAGATACTACACTATTGTTACACTCTATCAATTTTAAACTCCTACGGTATTCCTATAAGGGCCGAAACACATAAACATGTTGCGGCGCCGAGCTTCTAAAATCGGCAGTGCCGCCCGCAGCTGTCTTTCGCGTCGCCGCAAGTTTCAGTTTTCATTGTCGTATCCTACAGGTATATCCAGTTTCTCAAGATTTTTGAGTGTGGATAGACGTTTCTCTGCCATGGATCGTAATAAACTTATGCTTATTTGTTATTAAGAAGACATTACTCTATTTTATATAAACGATAATGAAGATACTAGTTACATCCATTTAATAAAGCTATGGTATTCATGCGGTGCACACCGCAGAATTCTGCATGTAGGCGAGCGGCACTGCCGATTTGAGCGGCGCGGCGACGCAACGCGGGTATATGTTCCTTATTGTGTACTCGCTTAAACCAAATACAAATTCATTTAATGGTTATTACAGCTGTTTATATAATATATAATTATTTGTTATATCTCGCTGTAACATACCCATGAGGTGTATGTATATTTATAATAATACGAGTATGTCAGAATTTCAATTTAAATAAAATATTTTTACTTTTGATTACTTCATTTAACTTTTTGTTAGTATTGTAATTTTTTTTTATTATTATTTAATATTAGTTTTTCTGCTTATTTCTACAAAAAATATCACTAGTGAGATTTTTCCGCTTTGTTTTGATTGATATTTAAAAAATAGTAGTAAGTGTTTGAACCGGGGTTTATTCTTTTTTTTTTTTAATTTAAGGTTTGAAGAGAATTCTTTAGATTCTACGCTGCCACCGTCAGATATTGTGATTAAGGCATAAAATTCCTGTTGTCATCTAAATCAAAATTATAATGAATAGCAATTTTGGAAAATTGAACGAAAATTGCATCATAATTTTCAGATAAACTATTTTATCGTAAATGTATTGAAAAACGTCGTTTGATACACATGGATATTTATCATTACAGCCCCCCTAGCCAAGTTACAATCGTTTCGTTTACCGTAAACGCTTGGAGTTGGTCACGCCCCCAATTCCTTTGTTCTGACGTCATCTTAACAAAGGAATTGGGGACGTGATCAACTCCGAGCGTTCATGCTAAACGAAACGATTGTAACTTGGCTAGGGGGGCTGCCCTTGCAATGACAAAATTTCTCCACTTATATAAAAAAATACTATATTATTCGATATCATCCACAAAATTCAGCATGTTGATTTACTCCACGTATAGAGAAATTTCACTAAACAATTACATATGTAGGTACACGCTTGCAAAGTGGTAGCCGCACATGAGCCGATCGCATGCAGGTAATGACTTTACCAACTGTTACGCCGTGAAGTAAGCAGAAATCTATAACACACGTGTGGAAATATCGTTACTTATGTTTTATGTAACACGAAAGTGATTTTGAAAAAAGATCTGATAATCTAATATTAGTTGCAGATATCTGCTTCAAAATTGAGTTGCAAGATTTGAGCCAAACATACATAGTTACATACAGTGCAAACAAAATAGAAAGCTTGTGAACTTATAATTAAAATGAAGACTCAAACTTATATATTTCAATTATTTAATTATTTATTTGCATTCTACAATGTACATGCAAAAGGTGGTAAATAAAAATTTAAATAGACACAATTGGGGACCCTGATGGGCTCAGCAAAAGATAATATGACAAAGACTTATAGACTACTTGTTTTTTGTACAATTTCATTAAACATTAATTACATTTTATTAATATTCATTACATTATATTAGTATTCATTACATTATTAAAATTAATTACATAATATTAAACATTAATTATGATATATTAAAAATTAAATACCTCATGTCAAACATTAATTAAATTATAACATTCATTTCATTTTATTAAACATTCATTACATTATATTATAAACTTTATCATTACTATTTTGTATATAAGAGAGGGAGCGGACAACCCGAGATACATTTCTTTGATCCTACATGGCCCCAACGGTTTGCTGACATCTTCTTGAAGCGCGCGTGGAACAATACGCGCCGTTGACGACTTGGGCCTGGTCTGGACGGCTACCAGACGGTCGGACGTCAAGTTACCCATTGCTCGCCATCCGCAAGCCCAAGAAAATCGAGATCGGAATCCCTTCGGAGGCTGGGGCGTGAGGGCCGTTACCGCACGCGTGTCAACTTGTATGACAAGGATTCTAACCGATTTTCGGGTCTCAGTCCAGGTAGGGGGCTGCACGTAGCCGTAGCGGATGGTTCAACTTATTTGCCGCGTACTATAGACCATGTTCTGAAATAGAATATAGAATAACTACTTTTTATTACATTGATGCGGGCAAAATCGGTAACAGAAGCTAGTATATTTTATCACTGACATTAAGCAAGTCCTAAGTATATAAAAACACTCGCCCTTCAATAGTTTGAACTAAAAATAGATCTTGAGTATATTAAGCTAACGCTAGAAGACACCACTTAAAATAATTGCTCTACTGAAGAACCTTTTCGATCAAAAATGTCGGAACGCGGGAATCTTGACAGCTAAACAAAGCGGCCATGTTTGCGAATACAACATGGCGGATTTTGTACCATAGACTATGCATTAATAAATTCGGTTGAAATGAGGTAACTTTTTGCTGAGGTTTTATTCGTTAATGCGTTAGAAAAGTTACTATTAGTTGATTATTTTACGGCGCTGGAACATAAAGTCCAGCTGAAGGAACAAGGGTTTTTTTGGTGGGGTAAATCATCATAGTGTCAGACTTTTACTGACAAAAAAATCCACCATGTGGCTTCGTTGCCTATCATACCAGGGCCGAGCCTTCCATTCAGAAGCAGATCCTTGGCCTCAGTAGAAGTAACAAGGGCGGGTTTTAGTGAGTTTAACATGCCCTCTCGGTCCACCCAAAGTAGGAATGGTTATTTTACACCTCTAAAAAAAACTGGGCAAGTACGAGCCGGACTCGCACACTGAGGGTTCCGTATCAACTGACTTATGTAAATAGTGCAATTCCCGAACGAGTCTCGGACGATTTTCACAAATCTGAAACAGATTTTTTTTTTTTTTTGTGATGTAACTAGAAAACACTTTTCAGATTTATTTCTATACTTGTGCTATAAGACCTTGCTTCATGTCAAATTTCCGGGTTCTAGCTTAATGAGAAGTACCCTATATATAGAACTTTAATTCCCTTGAGAATGTCGAAACATACGTTTTTTGCGACATAAGCAGCCGCATCTTTTGTTTTCATTCATTTAGAAGTTTGATTTTTTCACAGCTTCAAGGGACAGCAGACTTGAGTTTATGGTCTAAATTGCAACCTGATACTTCCACGTGTTCCCGAGATAAAGGGTCTTGACAGACAGACAGAAAAACAGACAACAAAGTGATCCAATAAGGGTTTTTTATGTTAGACAAAATCATCCAATGACAAATCCCGCACTTGGGCGGAGCGGGATATAGTGTCAGACTCTTACTGACTAAAAACCTACCCCGTTCCTTCGTTGCCTATCATTCCGGGGCCGAGCCTTCTTTTCAGAAAGCGACCCTTGGCCCCAGTAGGCTTCGACTGCAGCTAGCAGGCTGGGCCTTTACGGTTTTTTGACAGCCCTTGAGGCGCGAGGGAACAGTACGCGTCGTCGACGACTTGGGCTCGGTCCGGTCGGTTACCGGACGGTCGGACAGCGAGCTACCCATTGCCCGCCGTCCGCGAACCCGCGCCTACGGTGGCCGGAAATCGGGATCGGAATCCCCGCGGCGGCTGTCGGCGGTCGGCCTCCTCCTTTTCTAGCATTACTACTTCGCAGAAGGAGGCGACCGCCTGCCATCCCTCCTCGCTTCGGACCATGGCCTGAACCAAGACCCGGCGAGAGAGATCGCGCCTTGATCCAATAAGGGTTCCACTTTTTTTCATTTTGAGGTACGGAACACTAAAAAGTAACAGCCATACAAACGTTCACATTTCTATATTAGTAAAATAACCTTCTAAGTGAATGAAGAACGAGTGAAAAGCTCAAGGCATTACATTAAATTATGTTGCGAAATTCGTTTTTATAGAAATTGTGTACTTTTGTATTGTATTTAGTATGGCTATGACCTTTCGTAAGAAGGCTGGCCGGATATAATATTTGCAATGGCGATTGTGTTTAAAAAAAAATCATTATTAAGTAAGTAGAAGGTGAATAACCTAATCAAACAAAACAACTTTTTTAGGGTACCGTTCTATTATAAGGAAAATCGGAACTCTTATAGGATCACTTTTTTGTCTGTCTGTCTATCAAGACCCTTTATCTCAGGAACGCGTGGAGGTATCGAGTTGAAATTAAAACCATGTACTCAGGTTTGAGAGCAGTGGTGGCCGAGTGATAACGGACCCGACTTATGAGTTGTAGGTCGCGGGTTCAAACCCAGCCAGGCGCATTACTTTGTGTAATTTATTTCATCACCACTGCTCTCAAAAACGGTGAAGGAAAACATGGTGAGGAAACCGGCATGTCCTAGAACCAAAAATTCGAAGACATGTGAAATTCAAATTCCCTCTCTTAGAGAGGAGGCCTGTGTCCCAGCAGTGGGGACATTAAAAGGCTGATGATGATGATGATGACTCAGGTTTCCAGTTCCTTGAAACTGTGAAAAAATCAAACTTCTAAGTTGACGGAAAAAAATGGTACGGCTGTTTATATCGCAAAAAACGTATATTTCGACTGTCAAGATAATCAAAATTCATAGGGTACTTCCCGTTGACCTAGAACCCTGGAATTTGGCATGAAGCAAGGTCTTAAATAGCTAAAGTATAGGAATAAATCTGAAAACGGATAATTTGTAAAAAAATACTTTTTTCGATTCGGAAAAAACTTCAAGACTCGATTCACGAAATTGAACTATTTACATAAGTTAATTTGTACGGAATGCTCAGTGTGCGAGTTCAACTTGCACTTGCCTAGTTGCCCTATGAATTTTGATTCCTTGAGAGTGTCGAAAATGTATTTTTCTGCAACATAAACGGCCATATCTTTTTTTTCCGTTCACTTACAAGTTTTTTTTTTTTTACAGCCTCAAGGAACCACAGACCTGAATATTTGTTTTTAATTTCAACTATATACTTTTACATGTTCCCAAGGTCTTGACAGACAGAAAGACAGACGGACAAGTACCGTTTTTTTTTTGAGTTACGAAACCCTAAAAACCCCTAAAAGTTTTTAACCTCTAAGCTTTTGGCATACTTACAATTTAAAAAAAATGTTTCATAGTAATTCCTTTTGTAACCAGGAACAACGGTTTACCAATTAAAATCAAGTAAACGACTCAGCCGTTAAAAATTCATTCCCCCTTACCATAGAAAGGGCATAATATGCCTAACGACCTGACCTTTGGCATAACACGACACATGCTTTGCGCCGCCAGTGATTTAAAAAAATATAGCGTTACCAACTTTCCGCGCGCAACTGTCAAACTTACCATAGGTAACACAGAGCTTGTTTTCGCTGGTACGAAGGAGGTTTTTCCTACTTAAACTAACCTTCTTTCGTGCCAAGGTATGCGTGATTGCCCTTTAGTTGGTAATTAGGAATTTTCGACTCGTATTATAGCGTCAAGTTAGTAGGAGTAATGTAAGGAATGGAGTAAATATCAAAAGAAATAAAGAAATTCATTTTGTGAGTTTGAATTTTATGAGAGAGATTTAGGATGTTCTAGACGACTGTTTGGACTTTGGAGGGTTCTTTCTTTTTCCTTTTTCGTGGTGCATGGAGTTTCTTGCCGGTTCTTCTCTATAGGAAACGACCAATGTGGAACCGTGCACTAGCTTCTGACGTTTTTATGGGCCCATATACCATGTAGGCCTGAATGAAATAAAATTGGTATTAAATTTTTTTGGCTGGTTTTTGAATTTTCTCAATAGACATTTTTGTGTTTTTTTTTCTCTTTCATATTAATTCATTATTTCCCAAGAGGACGCCGGCGTCCGCACACCTATAGTCTTTCTATTGTGTCTCTAATTACGGTATTCAAAAGGTATGCAATTAGTTCTAAGATATTTAGCAATACATATATTTTAAAACTTGTACTGTTTGGAGCCCCACCCTCTCTTTACTATTACTCACTCAAGCTGGTTCTTCTATTATTCTTTATTGTTTAGCGTTTGCGTCTGCGCGTTTTTAGCACGTTATGTTTTTGGTCTGTTTTTGTACCTATATCATGTAGCGATAGCGATATCTATGAACTACATACAGGAACTAATATTCAAAATCCTGCATCGCGCTATTATCTCCGCGCGATTAGGTACAACATACATCAGGCTGAACTATCTATGAATCATCGTTATGTATGTTTTGTTTTGTTATGTATTTTCCATCGTTTATATCGCGTATATCGAAGGACTGGAACAATTTGCCCGCTGCGGTCTTCCCGTCAGATTATAATTTGGTTGTCTTCAAGGCTAGAGTGAATAAGCTCTTAATAAACTAGTGCGCCTCACCACCAACGATTGCATCACTTCTTACCATCAGGTGGGATCGCAGTCAAGCACTAGTTTATATAAAATAAAAAAAATAAAAAACTTTTTACAAAAAAAAATACAACCAATTTGTAAAAAGTTTTTTATTTCACACTTTAGTTGTAGTACCCCTCAGTCAAACTTAAACAGATACCTTCCGCCATTTGGTTCCATCATCAAATCATAATGACAATTCTAATAATACCAAACACGGCTAGGATACACAGATTTATTACAAAATTCCGGTTCTTACCTACCTTCCGGTTTCATCATCAGATCAGTTCTATGTATCTCCTCCCCTTCTTCCTTCAGTCACTCACCGGCTACATGTATAAACAAAGCAATTCTACTTGTTACAACAGCTCTGCCGTTATAGAAGTTTTGTTTTGATCTGATTATGAACTTTGAAGATCTTCAAAGTTCATCATCAGATCAAAACAACAAAATTTCTATGGAACCAACTTGGGAGTATAATCTTTCAAACAAAATAAAAGTTTTTAAAGTCGGTCCACATAATTGACCGAGATATCGGCGAAGAAACATTTACAAACGACAGTTCTGCTATGATTTTTGAAAGAGTTTCGTCCTATATCTTCGAAGTTCATCATCAGATCAAAAAGATATTTTTATGGGACCAATCCGGAAGTATAATCTTTCAATAAAAAAAAAAATCGAATCGTTTCACGATTGACCGAGATATAGAAAAAATGAACATACATAAAAAAATACATACAGCTGAACATAGAACCACCTCCTTTTCAAGGTCGGTTAAAACTCAAGTAATTACCCACACCAGACACAACTCGTCTGATCAGAGGATCCTCGCTTTTTTTTAACAGTAGTTTGCGAGACTTTGCATCCTTTTCCGCACGCAACATTCAAAGTGGAAATATTTGCCTTGAAACGATTGTAACTTGCGCCACTAGGGGGGTTGGGACATTCGTCGAATCGCGAGTAGACTGTTTCTATTCTACTTTGAGTGAACTGTGCACATACTTAGTACGCAAAGTTCGGGCTAGGGCAGGTCGATACCTGATCCATTACTCTTTGGTTCACTTACTGAGCAATCAGAATATTTAAATTGACTGATCCCAAGAACAAAATCTGGGCGAAAAATGGGACACAATATACACCGTTAAATTTTGGTCGTTTTAATCCCGCGGAGGGTCGATTCTATACATGAAACCCTATCGATTTGTAAAGATAGAAATGAAAAATAAAGTTCTTTTTTTTTTAAACTCGAATTAATTTACGCATGTACGAAATTGATTTCATAAAGTAAACTTCAGCTGATCAAGGCCTATGAACTGTAGGTAATTAGTACGCAACGACCGACAACTACCTACATCTTCATTGACTCGTTTACTTAAAGAAATTAATTTCGTATATGCGTATGTTAATTCGAATTTTTGAAAATTTAACGGTGTATAAAATTGGGGATAATTGGCTATAGTATAGATAGATAATTCTATAGAAATTAAAGCTAATAACTTTCCACAATTTTCTCGAACCCATACTTTTGAAATTCAAAAGTTTACCAACTACGTCACGCTGGCACCCCTGCTTTCACCTCGCAACTTCCTAAGGTTGGTACCCCGATAACGTACTGTTTAAACTGAGCTAAACGTTCTAAAAACGCCAGTTAGCTGATAAGCTACCTTAGGCCGTCCCTTCAAACTTCCGACAGCCTTCGATTATGGTCCGATTGGTATCGCACGCAAGCTGGCCGTGTTGTTGAAAGGTCATGGGTTCAGGACCTGAAGGTCTTTACGCTAGACCTCCAAGGAGGTTTTTTTTTTTTTTTTTTTTTTTGTGGTAGGTAAAAATCATCCAATGACGAATCCCGCCCTTGGGTGGGGCGGGAAACAGTGTCAGACTTTTACTGACTAAAAAACCTACCTTTCCATTCCTTGCCTTTATCCTGGGGCCTTTGGTGACAGTCTCACATAACCTTTGGCCCCAGTAGGCTTCGGCCCTGCTGGACCCCTACAGTTGCTGACAACTCCTTGAGGCGCGCGGGAACGGTGCGCGCCGTAGACGACCTGAGCTCGGACCGGTCTGTTACCGGACGGACGGACAGCATTGCCCACCGTCCGCGAGCCCGCGCCTACGGTGGCCGGAAATTGGGATCAGAAACCCGGCGGCGGCGGCGGCGTGTCCGCCTTTGCCTAAGGCGGTCGGCCTCCTCCTTTACTAGCATTACTGCTTCGCAGAAGGAGGCGACCGCCTGCCACTCCTCCTCGCTCCGGAGCATGGCTTGAACCAAGCCCCGGCGCGAGAGATCGCCGCCGATCGCCCCCACGAGGACACGGCGCTGCTCTTCCCAAGCGGGGCACACCTCGACTGTGTGCTCCACCGTGTCCACCGGGCAGACCTCCAAGGAGGTGGGTAGAGGACCTTACCTACATCTATACATAAAAGTTAAATACCACTCACTGTTTAATCACGAAATCTCAGAAACTATAACAACTGCTAACTTAAAATTAGGCAGGTAGGTTCCTTATAGAGTGTAAACTTTCGCTAAGAACGGATTTTACGAAACTTTAAACTTAAGAGGGTACAACGGGGATGGAAATTTTGTATAGAGATTTAAATTAGTACATTATGATACAAGTGTAGAAAGTTTGTCAGTGTGACCGCCCGAGCCACAGGTGAGGGTATTATGGAGCCGAGTACTGCAGCGATTTTCTACATGTATCAAACGATTTTTTTCAACATAGTTACGAAGAAATAAATTAACGGAATTGATCAGCGATTCGCGGGGGCATCGTGACCAGCCAAATACGATAATACAATAAATGGTGTCGAGGGCGAGCGCCAGGACTTCTTTGCACTAGTAGGGAAAAAATAAATTGCGTGCCTAAAAGCGGTGACACCTGGTGACACTTACATTGTGCACACGCTAACCCATTGATATATTAAAAGGGAAGATACGTTACGAGCTAATATCGCAATCAGAATTTGACAAAATCTTAAACCTGTCAAAATTTGGCAAAGAAGAGTTTGAGACCTTTAGCTTAATAAATAATATTTTGTCGATTTATTAATCCATTCTTTCCTATCATCAGTCACGCTATCACTAACTCCTTTTTCTTTCATATCACTTCTAACACAATCCATCCATCTTTTCTTTGGTATCCCTCTCCCTCTCCATGCATCTACATGTATACTCATAGCTCTTTTAGTAACATGCATTTCATATCTCCTCTTCACATGACCATACAAAGACCTTTTCAACTTTTAACTCACTAGCGCAACTTTCGAACTTCTTCTAATATACTCATTTCTGACTTTATCCATTCTCGTCACACCACACATCCATCTCAACATTCTCATCTCCGCTACATGCAATATTTTTCTTCCGTCTTTTTCACAGCTCAACATTCTGATCCATACAGTATGACAGGCCTTACCATTTTTTTTTTTATGGTAGGTAAAATCATCCAATGACAAATGGCGCCCTTAGGTGGGGCGGGAAATAGTGTCAGACTCTTACTGACTAAAAACCTACCCTGTTCCATTCATTGCCTTTGTCCCAGGGCCCCGGGGAACATTTTCACATAACCTTTGGCCCCAGTAGGCTTCGGCCCTGCTGGGCCCCTACAGTTTGCTGACAACTCCTTGAGGCGCGCGGGAACAGTGCGCGCCGTAGACGACTTGAGCTCGGACCGGTCTGTTACTGGACGGCCGTCCGCGCCTGCAGGCGTTATCATGGACTTGTAGATTATGTGATCGAACTCTACAGATTAAATTCATTTATTTCTACGCAATCTGTTCTTTATTTCAGTGACTCACTGATCCTTCAAGACATACTAAAACTCAAAATACTCAAAAATTCATAATCGCTAGCACCAGCTTTGACTTTCAAAGCTATAATTAAACACAAGCCTTGTAGAAATAACACTTAATTGAAATTTAATCACATCTTTACACGAAGAAGTCAAATTAATAGTTTTGTTATAATTAATTACATGGCAAAAAGTATATTAAAAATGTATTAGGTGATTGCTTCGAATTAATAACACCGTAGAATATAGGTTTTCATTTTATTTCTTTATTTTTTTTTGCTTCGCTCGGTTTGTGCATTTTATTGCTAGTGAAGGAGGTGGCCATCCCAGCCGTGACGGGATCCTGACTCCAATTTCAAGTGACCGTAGGCTTGCGAAAGGCGAAAATTTGGTAGCTCACCGTCCAGCCGTCTGGTAACCATCCGGACAGAGCCCGAGTCGTCGACGGCGCATAGTGTTCCAATGTAAACAAAACTGTAGGGTCCCAGCAGGATCGAAGCTTACTGGGGCCATGGGTGTGCTTCTGAAAGGAAAACCCAGGGCCCTAAATGCAAGGCAAAGTAGGGGCATACATATTTTGTTACAGTACGATCGACGGATCTTGGCGCGCCTGAAGTTAGGCTCTGCGAATTTTGGCGCTTGTGCACTCGTAAAAAAATAAATGGTTTGAAAAAAACAAATGCCAATAGCAGTTGTTATTGCTGTTAACAACTGTTATTGGTATTTATTTTTATAAATCATTTATTTGGCGCGCTTATTTTGAGCGCTGAAGTTCGCATGAACTTCAGACGCGCCAAGATCCGTCGTCCGTACTGTACGTAACAGCAAATTTTGACCTTGCTTCATGCCAAATTTCAGAAATCTGGGTCAACGAGTACCCTATGAATTTTGATTCCGCAAAGAGCAGTTTCGCACTACCCCCCATCCGAACCCGTGAAAGTATGGCTACGGACCATACTTTCGTAGCCGTAGACCTATTTAATTACAATAAAATTGTGGCTGGGGGCGAGCACACGCACTTTTCTGCACTAGTGCAGAAAACTCATTTGCATGCCTAAAAGCGGTGGGATAAGAGCGGTTTTTTGACGGATCGGTTTCGGATTGATAGTAGTGCGAAACCGCTCTGAGAGTGTCGAAATATAAGTTTTTTGCCACATAAATGGCCGTATTATTTTTTTCGTTAACTTAAAAGTTTAATTTTTTCACAGCTTCAAGGGACCGCAGACCTGAGTATATGGTTTTAATTTCAACTCGATACCTCCACGCGTTCGAGATAAAGAATCTTGACAATCAGACAATCAGCGTCTCACTGTCAACGACGGCTAGCGCTGAAAATCAGCGCTGTGGCTCTGTCCTGCACACGAGCTCCAGCATTTTGCTGAGCGCTGGCCCTTTTGTGCGGATGTGACGCATATCTTATTATGTACTTTTTTTATTTTATTACACATATAGAGTCAGTGTGTGTAGCTGTTATTTTAAGATATGCGCCATGTTTGTGACAAAGAAACTCCTTTTCATTCTTTTCTTTCTTTCTAGACAGACAGACGAGCAACAAACTGATCCTATAAGAGTTCCATTTTACGTTTTGAAATACGGAACCTTATAAAAGCCAATGGTATTGGCCTGAAAGGAATTATTAGAGAGCATTGGCTTCAACGAGGTTGGCAGTTACAGGTCTCATTATTAATATTATACTAACTGTATATGTCAATCTCAAAGGTGAAACAACTCTAGACAAGTGCGGACCGTGAATGAGTAACCATACCATTAATTTTTAACCAGATGGCTAAGGGCTGATTTCATCATTTAATATAAAAACTTAGTTCAACTAAACTGAGCTCAGCGTAATCTAGTTTAAAGACCCGTGTCGTAAACATGGGCGACAACAAAAGAATTGAAACTGAGTTTAAGTTAAACTAGGTTCAATTCATCGCGGTGAAACGCAAAATGAAGCTATAATCTCGACTAGACGCTCAAACTGCGTTTTGTTTTATATAATCGCGATTAGTTTATTGGTGTATTTGGCCCTAAATGTCGTGTAGTAATTTGGCTAAATTGGAGTTGGGTGATTCTAGTTTAAATAAATTAAGGCCTGTCTTTGGATGCCGATAATTAGAGACACAATAGAAAGCCAAAGGTGTGCGAACGCTTGAGTAAGCTTGGGGTTTGAGTAACTACGCGTTTAATTAGCTGGCAAATTTAACTAGATGGCTATAACATTCACATCATATCATGATCATCATCATCTGTCCTTGTCCCATGTTACTTAGGTCGGTGCAATATGGTTTTTACAAGCTTTTATTTAGTTTCACTTGTCCCGATGTTTGTCTGTGATCAAATCTTGCAAATTAAATTTGATCCACTTCCCGGTTACCGATGGAGCTGAAATTTCGCATGCATGTGTAAATTAGACGACAGTGTAAAATTATTATGACGAGTCGAGACGGTCGAGGTGTGCCCCGCTTGGGAAGAGCATCGCCGTGTCCTTGAGGGGGCGATCGGCGGCGTCGATCTCTCGCGCCGGGCCTTGGTACAGGCCATGCTCCGGAGCGAGGAGGAGTGGCAGGCGGTCACCTCCTTCTGCGAAGCAGTAATGCTAGCAAAGGAAGAGGCCGACCGCATCAGGCAACGACGCACGCGCCGCCGCCGCCGCCGGGATTCCGATCCCCGTTTACGGCGCGCACTGTTCCCGCGCGCCTCAAGGAGTTGTCAGCAAACTGTAGGGGCCCAGCAGGGCCGAAGCCTACTGGAGCTAAATGAACCCCGGGGCCCTAGATCGAAGGCAATGAATGGAACAGGCTAGGTTTTTAATCAGTAAGAGTCTGAAACTATCTCCCGCCCCACCCAAGGGCGGGATTTGTCATGTGATGATATTACCTACCGTAAAAAAAACCGGTTGGTAAGCAGTGATGCGATCGTTGAAGGTGACGCGCATTAGTGTAATAAGAGCCTATTTACTCTAGCCTTGAAGACATCTAAATTTTAATTAGAAGTATAAACGGCGAGCCGATACGCTACGCAAGTCATGTAATTCCCGCGCACACTCTCCAAAATGCATCCTTTAAAATACCGAAAGACTGGCTATCCAACGCCAGTGCAGTGTTAGTGTTAGTACTCGATTACGGCTTGTTTACGGAAACGCGGCGCGTTGCTCGGCGCGTTGGGCGGTCCGTCATACATTGCCCTATGTTTGTGTTTGCGCGAGCGATGACGCGGCCTGATGCTGCAATGTACGACGAACGCCCAACCCGCCGAGCAACGCGCCGCGTTTCCGTAAACAAGCCCTTAGTGTCAATATCAAAGGTGAAACAACTGTAGACTAGGACGGTCCGTGAATGAGTAACCATATTATAAACGTTTAACCAGATGGCTAAATGTCGTGTAATAATTTAGCTACATAAATTGGATTGGTTGGGAGATTCTAGTTCAAATATATATACCTAAGTATCTCATTGGGTTCCGGTGTTAATGAGCGGCTTAAATGTTTAATTAGCTGGCTAAATTAACTATAAATTAAATGAAATCTGGATCATTAATCAGCCTTTTCGCTTCACATAATCTACCAATTCGTGTTCACACCATATACTTGTTGAAATAAAACACAGGAATATAAAAATAAAAAGTGTAAAGAGTATATTTACAAATTAAATTAAATCTTAAAATTATTCTCCCTCCCTTTTTACGAGCTTTTTTTTCTGGGAAAGCAGCAAATGTCTTTTCTCATTATGTTTTCTAATTATTTAATTTATATTTTTCGATACACTTACTCGATAATCCACTCTTATACCTACCGCTTTTAAGTACATAATTTTTTTTTCACACTAGAGCGGAAAAGTGCGCGAGCTTGCTCCCGCCACAATTTATTGCATTTATCGTATCAAGCTGGGTGCTCAGCGACCCCCACGAGTCGTGCGTCCACTCTCATTTATTAATTCCCTTCTAAGTGTATTGAAAAACGTCGTTTGATATACGTGCAAATTTGTCACTGCAGCCCTCGGGTCCATAATACCCTCGCCTGTGGCTCGGGAGAATTCCGCCTCGGTTGCAATGACAAACTTTCTCCACGTGTATCAAAATGTATTTTGTCTTGCCTTTGCTCGTCTCTAGTTCGTCTAAGTACTATCGAATTAGACTTTAATGTAACATAACATAAAGTAGGCCTGATACTATCGTGAAAATACTGCTAACTGCTATAGAAGCTGAACTTCCCGGACTGGATACAATGCCGTCTGGTCCAGCTGTAACAAAAGAAAAATAATTAGTTTAGATTTTTTACTGAAATTCTCACAAAAACTTTTTTTAATGTATTTGGCTTTGATACCAAGTCCTTTTGCCATGGCTTGATAAAACCACTGGGTATAGACAAAAATATTTTGTGAGATTGAGTGAAGTTGAGTGAGATTGAGTACGGTTGATTGATATTGAGTATGATTTTGTGAGATATTGTGATAGGATTCCCAAGAGGGAATCCTACAGCGTTCTCAGACGTCCCGATTTTTGCGTTTTAAATCAAAATTAAATGTCCCGCGCGGGACAGGCTTAGTCCCGCTTTTCGGGGATAACTCGACTATGCGTGCAGCGTGACAGGGTGACACCGTCAATGTGAACTGGTCGCCTGCCGGTAGAGTAAATCTTATTTAAAATAGTTTTCTATGACTATTTTTGCTATCTATTGTAACGTACACGTAATTTAAATATTCAAAAAAAAAATATTTAAAATGTACTGATTACGTATACGTTTTTTTTTTTTATTATGTCCCGCTTTCGACGAAAGAATCCCGCTTTTTTACTAAGAAAGTTTCAAAATCCCGACTTGGCATAGAAAAAATCTGGCAACGCTGGAATCCTACCACATCTCACGAAATCTCACCACGGAAGGGTACCGATGAATGCCCCATCATGTCAACTAAATCGAAAACTACATTAGACCGGCGCACACGTGGGCCACGCCTTTTTTGTACGTAACGACGCTTCGCGTGGATCTAATGTCAAAGACAAAGGCAATATGTTTTTATTTCATATAGGCCTACATGGGCACTTATAAAACGTCAGAAGCTAGTGTACGGTTCCATATTGGTCGTTTCCTATGGAGAAGAACCGGCAAGAAACTCTATGGTTACTCTTTAAAAAAAAATGGTTTGTTGTACAATATTTCCAAATTACAGTATTAATAATTATTTAAGGACAGTGTAGACCAATCAATATTGTGCCCAAAAGCACAATAAAAATAGTCATAATAATAAAAAGAAAGTGACTCGTAATAGGAATTCGAAGTCTACAGTGTTCTCACATTCACATTGTAAAGAAAAGCTATATAAAGAAACGAAAACAAAACAGGAAAAAATGTATCTCTAAAAGTCTAGTTGTCATAAAAAATGTATGAAGAATTGATGACTGATGCGCCCAGATCGGCGTACGTGGCCCACGTGTGCCCAATGCTGCATTGTAGTTCTGCCTTAATATACTCACCGCATGTATGATGTTCCTCTGAGTAGGGGAAGTAGAAGGAACACTGGCACAAGCTGTTCCTGCACTGAACTCGGTCAGTCAGGTCACCCAAGTAGCATTCGCTGCTCCTGGTACAAGTTTCGAAAAGACCTGGGAACAAATAGGAAGGATTAGTAGGAACTCCTTTGATAAGATGCTTTGAAAAAAAAAAATGGCGGTAATGACAGCTGTCATTTTTAAAACTGTCATGGCGTCGATCGGGTCGGGTTAGTAAAACTTAAAAGATTATCTAAATAATTATCAATTTATGAGACGAAATAGAATAATATTATTTTATTTTTTTGATATTGTATTAAATTAATTGAAAAAAAAAAGAATGATGGTACGACGAATAGGATTTTATTTTAAAAATATGCGACGAAAAGCAAAACATTAATTGGTTACCGACAAAGAGAATAAAGAAAGCGCGGACCTGGAGCGGACATCAGAAGAAATGTCTTATAAAAACTGTCATCCTATGTCAGCTAGCTTTCAATAGTAAACATGCGAATTAAATTTGTAATTTTTATGCCATTTTCTAGAACTAATTGCGAAAATTATCGAATTCTAATTAATTACAGAGTAAATACTTACGAAAAATATTTACGAAAATAAACTGTAGTTAGGTCCAGTCGTCAACACTAGACTGAGCGACTTACTACTCCTAGGTAACAACTACCGGATCACGATTTTGATCTTTATGTCCTGTTTATTGGTAGTCTAGTATTTAATGTTTTTGGTTATCGAAAAGATTTTGGAAATCCCATATTTTTTATGTTTTTTTAATTATATTTAAGGTCTTTTGGAGGTATGCGGAACAGAGAGTAAAGTCCCAGAAACCTCCGTTGAAAAGGGAGGATCCTCCGACCAGACAGGTGTTATATCTGGTGGGCTACTGCCCGATAGATGATTTCGGGTTTGTTCTATATGTTCCAATCGCGCCGCGAATCTTACTTGCGCGATGCAGGATTAGTTCTTTTTGTGACGACATGGATGTCGCTACATCACTCCCCTCCGGAGATCGGAGATCGATGGTTCTTGATGCTTCTTGAGGCGTCGTGATGCGTGCCAGGCCAATGGAGGTTGGTTCCAGTGAGTCGGAACCGGATTCCGCATAGTTCTCGGTGAGTCGGAACTGTCTGCGGTGATGCCCCAGTGAGTCGGGGTTGTGCTATCCCAGTGAGTCGGGATACGATGCTGCAGGCTCCAGAGAGTCGGAGTATTGCGGCTGGCTCCAGTGAGTCGTAGCGGTGCTGTGCGACGTAGGGCTTGACTGCTGTCGTCGACCAGGAGAGGTTCTTCAAGGCTCTTCATGTGACTGGCCGAAGGTACAGATGCTTAGCCAAGGTCGCTGATGAGACTGAGGGTGATGACCAAGTATGACCAAGTAGGCATGCTGGTGGTCAGGATACCCATATAGCCGTGGGTGCTGGCTGTATGGCTCGCTGCTCGAAAGGTTGAGGAAGTGATGATGACGTCACGAAGGCTGCGCTAATGTTCTTTGTCGAGGGTCACCAGTTTGGGGGTAGTGGGACAGAGAGTAAAGTCCCACTTACCCGAGGGTCACCAGTTTGGAGGTAAGCGGAACAGAGAGTAAAGTCCCACATACCTCCGTTGAAAAGGGAGGATCCTCCTACCAGATAGGTGTTATATCTGGTGGGCTACTGCCCGACAGATGATTTCGGGTTTGTTCTATATGTTCCAATCGCGCCGCAAATCTTACTTGCGCGATGCAGGATTAGTTCTTTTTGTGACGACATGGATGTCGCTACAGTCTTAAATAAAGGGTTATTATTCCCTTTGTTCAGTATTGACACATATTAATCATATCTAAATATATTAAACATACATTACATTATTTAAAAATATACAAAAAAAAACACAAAAAAATATATAAAAAACCTAATATTATTATTATTAAAATCTTACCAGTCCTCGGCCAGCAGCGGCCATCTCTGAAGTGATGGTCATCAAAACACTGGCACGTGGCATTAGTGCAGTTGCTCCCACTGCCCAAGTACTCGGTACACTGGAGAGCCACCTCACATTCTTGTGTATGGTCCGACAGTTCTGTAAGAGAAACAAATTGTTAGTAGAACAATTTAACACAAAAACTTTTGTTAGTAAAATACCTACATATGAAAATATTGTTAGTAGATTAAATATGAAAATATTTTTGATGAAATTAATACTAAAACATTGTTAGTAAAACAAAATAAATACAAAAATATTCTTGGTTATATAAATACGGATATATTGTTAGTAAAATAAATACGAAATTATTATTAGTAGATTAAAAACGTAAATATTTTTAGTAAAATAAATACGAAAATATCATAAGTAAAATAAATACCAAAATATCATAAGTAAAATAAATACCAAAATATTATTAATAAAATAGCTACGAATACATTGTTATTAAAACTGTAGTTTAAATAATTTTTTTTCAAATGTCTTCTCGCGCTCTATGGTGGAGCGACAGGGCGTGTCAGACTTTTAGTGACTTCAGCTCACTCATGTTCCTTCTTTGCCTACGTTCCAAGGCCCCGGGGTTCACTTTCACTTAACCCATGGCCCCAGTAGGCTTCGACACTGCTGGACCCTGATGATCCTGACATCTCCTTGAGGCACGCGTGGAACACTACACGCCGGCCACGTCTTGAGCTCGGTTCACATTCTTACCAGACGGCGATCTACCTATTCCTCACCGTCTGCAAGCCCGCGCTATTAAAACAAAAAGTGTAAATAAAAAATTACAAACAAATAAACTTACTAGGCCAGCATGTTTCACTGTACTCCAAAAATTCGGCACTACACCGGCAGGCTGACGTGCCATCAGAGTGTAAGCAGATGGTATTGTTTATGGCACAGTCCGCATCTAGTAGGCAGGGACTGCCAATAGCTGACAAGAAAAGAAAATAAATTATAATCATTCAAAAAAAGTTCAAGTTCCAATAGAATACCCTAAGAATACCCTAACTAGAACACAACGTAATACTTGAATGGACCCCATGGGCCAATCAAGTATTACGTAAGCACTGCAGCGGGGTGGAGGAGTCTACATGGTGATTTGCAGCAGTGCATATTTTTTTAGTTTTTTTAGTCAACGATGTCGATGTTTCAAAATCACAAGAAAGTGAGCAGACACGCATCATTAAGCAGCATATATTGTCATTGAAAACTTACACCCGTATTTTTTTTTTTATACAAGTAAAACTAAAAAGTATAAAAGTAACTACTTAAGTAACAATTTGTATTCTATTGTAAAGAAAAATTGAAATTTTTCATGAAGATTTCTAACCTCAAGTAGTGACTTAAAAAATTACTTAGCAACAAGTAATTACTTCTTTATAAATACTGGTGTAACACCCGTATTTATAAACAAGTAAAACTAATAACTTGAGTAAAAGTAACTACTTAAGTATTGATTTGTATTCTATAGTAAAGAAAAATTAAAAAATTTCATGAAGGTTTCTAACCTCAAGTAATGAGTTAATAAAAAATTACTTAGCAACAAGTAATAATTATATTAAAACAAATTGACGTGTAAAACCTACTTGCAAAATAAATATCATTTATCATGGATTCGTGTGTCATGGACTGAGAACTGTTGATTTGAATTAATTACGTCAAAATTTTAAATTAACTTTGTTTTTTTTTCACCTTTACTGCTCATAAATTAATAACCAACAAACATATTGACAATTATCTTGTTGTATTTTTCTCTGTGTACTTACTAGGGGCACAAATATCGTCCCGTTCTTGATATCCCGGGCCACAGGAGCATAGTCCTTCTTTGCACACGGTATGTTCCGTCTCCGTACATTCTTGTGTCATTTGACATTCGTCACCAAGCGCTGAAACAAAAAACAATAGAATTCAAAAAAAATGCTACGCGTGCTACGAAGACTCTACGAAGTCTACGCAGGATCTACGGAGGGTCTACGAAGGATCTACAAAAGGTCTACGAAGGGTCTACGAAGTGTGCTACGTTTTTATGGTCCCAGCGTAGTGACCTAAAAAGGATCAAATTCATGTCGTAATATCTCGGCAACAAAAGCTGACCGTCGTAGCAAATAGACTACGAGTACTACGAATGGAAATTTTGTAATGCTCGAAGGGTCTACGAAAGGTCTACGAAGGATATACAAAGGGTCTACGAAGTTTGCTATGCTTTTATGGTTCCAGTCTAGTGTCCTAATAATGATCAAATTCATGTCGCAATATCATCTCGGTGACAATGGCTGACCTTCGTAGCTAATATGCTATGAATACCACGAAGGTTCTACGAAGTCTACGCAAGGACTACGAATGGTCTACGCAGCGTCTACGAAGGGTCTACGAAGAGTTGACGAAATGTATTACGTTTTTATGGTTCCAGCGTAGTGACCTAAAAAGGATCAAATTCATGTCGCAATATCGTCTCGGCGACAAAAGCTGACCGTCGTAGCAAATAGGCTACAAGTACTACAAATGGAACCTTCTTAGTACTCGAAGGGTCTACGAAAGGTCTACGAAGGATCTACAAGAGGTCTACGAAGTGTGCTATGCTTTGGTTCCAGCCTAATGACCTAATAATAATGATAAATCATCTCGGCAACAATAGCCGACCGTCGTAGCAAATAGGCTACGAGTCCTACAAAGGGTCTACGAAAGGTCTACGAAGAGTGTAGGAAAGATCTACAAAGGGTCTACGAAGTGTGCTAAATTTTTATGATTTTAGCGTAGTGACCTAAAAGTGATGAAATTCATGTTTCAATAAATATTATCATCTCGGTGACAATGACCTACTGTCGTAGCAATTAGGCTATGCGTGCTACGAATGATCTGCGAAGTTTACTATGCCTTTTCAATACACATGCTCTGTACCTCTACTATGAGTTTTAAGCAATAGTATTCGTCGCTACTCGATATCGACGCCGTAAATATTTTGTATGGCAAATTTTGGTTCTGCAAGTGACCGCTAGAGGCGCTGCAAAATTTGCCATACAAAATATTTACGGCGTCGATATCGAGTAGCGACGAATACTATTGCTTAAAACTCATGGTAGAGGTACAGAAAGTGGCTCTTATTGCACTACACTTAGGTATATAATGACACCTGATATCAAACTGTGACATTTTGAATACCATTACGCACTAGTGCTATATTTTAGCTATAACCTTTTTTTCAACCTCTTTGTTTACAAAATAAATTTTGAATACGAAAAAATAAAAATTCCGTCATTTTAAAATGCGCGCGGTTTTTGACGTGATTTTTTCGAGTGAAGTTCATAGGCTGTTTTAATTAAATAAAATCAAATACTACAAAAACATTATAAAATGTTAAATCGATATTCTATTGTCACTACGAATGACATTAACATAAAAACTTTTCATACAGGAAAACAATGACTAGGCAATATGATCAAAATACCATAAGTATAGCCATAGCCTAGCGCTTGCCTATGAAAACAGATTAAATTTTTTACCGCCATGTTATGAAAAATTTTACTAGTTTTACCGTTGTGATATCAGTTAGCAAAATTATTTTTCTTCACAAGTGTATTGAAAAACGTCGTATGACACACGTGAGTAATGAATGGTTACCGTTCTTGGCTCTCTTAAGTCCCTCGCCAAGGCTCGGGTCTTAATACCGCCTCGACGGTAACCTCCTACATTACACACTTATATCATAATGTACTATTATGATTCTAGTGTAGCGACCTATGGCAACTGGCTTGTTTGAAAGAGTTACGGCAGACCTGGAACCTAAGGGCAACTAAAGGAACACAGGTGGGTCTTAGTCAGTACAAGTCTGAGACTCCCTCCTTTTTTAGATGACAAATCATATAATGATTTCTCACGCTCTAGAGTGGAGCGGGAGGGTGTATCAAACTTTTACTGACTAAAACTCACTCTTATATTTCTTCTCAGCTTTCGTTCCAGGGTCGCGGGATTGTCTTCCACATCCCATGGCTATAGTAAGCTTCGACCCTGCTGGGCCCCTACGGTTTTGCTGATATGAGTATCTCATTGAGGCGCGCGTAAAATACTACGCGCCGTTGACGACTCAGGCTCGGTCCGGACCCGATGGGCCCTGGAATGAACCCCAGGGCCCTGGAATGAAGGCAATGAAAAGAGCAGGGTAGGTTTTTAGTCAGTAAGAGTCTGACACTATCTCCCGCCCCAACCAAGGGCGGGATCGGCGTGCAATGGGTAGCACGCTGTCCGATCGTCCGGTAACCAACCGGACCGAGCCCAAGTTATCGACGGCGCGTTCTGTTCCTGCGCGCCTCAAGGAGCTGTCAGCAAACCATAGAGACCCAGCCTGCTAGCTGCAGGCAGGCAGGGTCGAAGCCTGCTGGGGTCATGAGTCAGCTTCCGAAAGGAATACCCGGCCCCGGCACGATAGGCAACGAAGGAACAGGGTAGGTTTTTAGTCAGTAAGAGTCTGACACTACTTCCCGCTCCGCCCAAGGGCGGGATTTGTCACTGGGTGATTTTACCTACCATAAAAAAGGCTCGGTCTGGACGGTTACCCGATGGCCGGACAGCGAGCTGCCGGTAACGTATAGAATAAGTATCTACTCACACAGTCCACTGGTCAAGCAAAGTCCATCGATGTTGACGGTATCGTTCGGGCAAGTGCAAATCCTCTGGCCTTCTAAATTCGGTCGACACCAGATCTGTACGTTTCCAGCCAAACAATCACTATCCACTGCACAGGCTTCACCAATACCTGAGAAAAAAATATAACAATTATGTCGTGAGAAGAAAGAAGATCCATGTAGCTATATCTTAGCATCAGCCTTATAATGTGCACAGTGGCGGATTAAGCCAATGGGCCTTTAGCAATTGGATAAGGGCCCCCCTAGGTAGACTTTTTATTAAAATAGATTAAATTAAATATTTTGTGTGTAATCAGCTGTATTTAGATTTCATGTAGTGTAGATACTTTAACAAATTTTTGTAACGATCAGGGGCGCGGGGCCCCCGAATGTGCGGGGCCCGTAGCATTTGCTACTTTTGCTATATAGCTAATCTGACACTGATTATATCGTGAGAAGAGAGTATATCCTTGTAGCTAAAGTTTTATTTTAGCATCAGCCTTATGTTTCCACTGCTGGGACTCCGGCCTCCTCGGAAGTAATACGTACGATATGAAGCTACGCGTCAATGAACGTCTTAAGGCCAGATTCTATTCATTTTGAACTTTTTAAACCTCTGGAAATCCATAAAAATAGAAGAGAACATCATGAAAATTTATTTTATTAAAATTGACTATATGACCAAGCGCTTGACAAAAATGAAAATATGATATAAATTAGTAGGCTCGATAAAAAAAAAATCGCGTATCTGACCCTAATTTACAATTTCAAACGTATCTATCTACGAGATTACGTTACGGAAATATTTGAAAGTTACAAAAAGAAAAATAAAGCTTGTTATTTAAAAGCGCTTCGCAAAAACAAAAATCTTGAACAGTTATTGTTTTTTTTTTTATATAAAAATAAAACCGCTGTTTTGGGGCCGCGAAGTTGACATAGTCCCGAGCGAAGTTCATCCAAAAAAAGCAGTGACTAGAGCTGGAACTTCACTAGACCGAGGCATGCGTGGACGACGCCTGAGTTGTGCGACGTACGTGGCCCACGCGGGCATAATATAGTTCTACCTTAAAGGACAGATATTTGATTTCGATGTATTTAAATCCAGCATCACATCTAAACGACTACTCCATGTGTAAAAAAAAAGAAAGTTATTCCAGACCACTTGCCCAATAATTTGCTATACGAATATTTACATTTTTGTTTATAGAACTTGATGTAATTTATTTTCACAGTTATGTCTAACACACACATAAAAAAGCGAATATCAGGCAAAAACCAATGGGTGTATTTTTATGAAATTTTCATAAACTAATAGATAATTTAATTACTATTTTTGAAGTTTTATTGTCGTTGAAATTGTGAAGAAATAATTTCCTTCTATTTAACTATGATAAACAAAACTTAATAGGCCCCTACAATTTTGCTGACATCTGCTTGAGGTAGAGGTAGGTATTTATACAAATGGGTAGTAAAAGAACTTATTGGGCATCAAAAAATTCATCCACATCGATATCAATGGGAAAAGTGCCCAGAACGCTGGCAGCATTGCCATGTTGGATGGCAATGATTCGTTGACCGAAGCAAAGCCCGGCCCTCTGGTCACGCGAACAGTCGACTAGCTGTCTGCTGATATACTATTACTATTTTTATTAAATTATTATGATTCGAAAAATCTCGATGCGTGGGGAGCAACGCTAGCTTCTTCTTTTGCTCGCTCAAGGTCGCTGGCCTTAAGTGTAGCCTTAAAATCTGTCGACAAAGCGGCAATGTGGTGCCGTTGTGTCGCTGCCGCTTCATGCACAAAGCAACGGGTTTATAGAAAGTATGCCTTGAACTTACCAGCGAATAACCGGCACATATTTCTCGCACTATCCCAGACAGCTTGCTCCGGAATGCATTCACAGTTGCGGAAACCCCAATTATCTGTGTCCGGTGGTCCACAAATGCTGGCTGCTCCGAACGTGTGGCACATGGGGTCGGACACGCATGAGTCCGTGATGCGACGGGTAGCTGGAATAAAATAAAATAAAATAGAATGGAATGGAATAAAATAGAATTGAATGGAATAAAATAGAATGGAATGGAATAAAATAGAATGGAATGGAATAAAATAGAATGGAAAAGAATAAAATAGAATGGAATGGAATAATATGGAGTCGGATTAAACTGAAACGCGTCGTATCACATCGCATCAAACTGCATCGAACAGAACATAATCAAATGTAATCAATTCCAATCGAATACAATCAAATTGAAACGAATCGAATTGAGCTAGGGCTACTATTTGAACTATAGTACAGTACGGCCGACGGATCTTGGCGCATCTGAAATTAGGCTCTGCGAACTTTAGCGCTTGTGCACTCGTAAAAAAATAAATGGTTTGAAAAAATAAATGCCAATAGCAGTTGTTATTGCTGTTAACAACTGTTATTGGCATTTATTTTTATAAATCATTCATTTGGTGCGCTTATTTTGAGCGCTAAAGTTCGCAGAGCCTAACTTCAGACGCGCTAAGATCCGTCGGCGGTACTGTAGTTATATTTTTTTTATCAAAATCTTGGTCACAACTTTTTAACACGTTTTGTTTGGAACGAGGTCTAATACGCCTCGTACCTTGTGGTGCGGCTGAGAAGAATTTGATTTAGTTTAGAAAAGGGCAAATGCCCTATTCAAACAGAATACAGTTGTGTATCTTCTTAAATACGGGGTCACTTTTACCTCGTACCTTACTTAGTCAAAAAAGTTTCTTAAACGCTACGGGGTCTAATAAACCCCTGGAAAATGGAGTTCAGTGCCAAGCTAGCAAGCCACTTACCTTTGACACAATCCCTCATATTCACATCGAAGTATACATTAGCTGGACAACCGCAAACTCCATCTTGAACAACAGCCAAAAATCCGGCACATTGTGCGTCAGTGGACGGTGAACCGAGTTCTGAAAAAAAAACATTACAAATCAGAGATCAAGGCCTTATAGTACGCGGTAAATAAGAACCAAAATGGCCGTCGTTTCTACGGTTACGCGCAGTCCCCACTTCAATTAAGACCCGAATATCTGTTACTGCTCATTCAAGGTCGACCGCCATAATGGTTCAACTTGTGTGACGAGAATTATAGCCGATTTTCGGATCTCAATCGAACTGGAGGACCCCGCGTAACCATAGCAAATGACCTTGCAGATAGTTGTCGGTCGTTGCGTACTAACTACCTACAGGTCATTGGACTCGCCCAGCTGACGCTTACTTAAAGAAATTAATTTCGTATATGCGTAAATTAATTCGAGTTTAAAAAAAAATCTTAATTTTATCTTTGCAAATCGATAGTGTTTCATGTACCGAATCGACCCACATAGGATTAAAATTGATCAAAATTTAACGGTGTATAACATATTACAAAAATTCTTGGAATCGATTCAGTAACTGATTCTGAATAAACTATATTCAGGTTTCGCATATCGTCACCTGTATGGCAAAGATGCAAATCGCCATTAACACGATTCGCAACTTTACCATACAGGAAATAAAGTTGCGAATCTGTTTACGCAAATGGCAGATACGCAAGATTGCCATCATCATCATCATCCTTATATAGCCTTATAAAGTTCCCACTGCTGGGACTCAGGCCTCCTCTCTAGGAGAGGGAATGGGCCGTAATCCACCACGCGGGCCCAGTGCGGGTTAGTGGATGTCACATGTCTTCGAATTTTTGGTTCTAGGACATGTCGGTTTCCTCACGATGTTTTCCTTCACCGTTTTGAGAGCTGTGGTGATGAAATAAATTACACAAAGTAATGCGCCTGGCTGGTTTTGAACCGACCTATTCGTAAGTCGGGGCCATTACCACTCGGCCAGCACCGCTCAAGTTTGCCATACAGGTGACGATATACTAAAAATAATCTTGTACTTATATCTGGACCGACATTACTTTTGTAACATTCACATTCTTACCAGCTAAACACTGAGTTCCAGCAGCATTAGGATAGTATCCTCTTGGACAAACGCAGACCCCGAAGGCAGAACACAGGAACGGGTCGTTGCATGGGTTGGTGGAACTGCAGGCACTGCCGTGGCTTCTGCTGACAGATCTCGACGGTGAGGTGACATTGGTCTTCGTTTTGATGGAGAGTGTGAAGGTAGGAGCTGGAAGGGAAAGTATTTATTAGTATTGCGGATAAGAAAGACATTGTTTTTAGGATTCCGTAGCTCAAAAGGAAAAAACGGGATCCTTAAAGGATCACTTTGTTGTCTGTCTGTCTGTTTGTCAAGACCCTTTAACTTAAAAAAGCGTGGAGGTATCGAGTTGAAAACAATATCAAAATAACTGATTGAAAAAACTTATTCCAAAAACAAAAATACAACCGAATTCTCATTGTAAAAAAAACACACTAAAGAGTGCAATATAACTTTAATTTCGGGAGTTGATGTTTCTATAATAGTTATCACTTCGTTATTTAACACCGACTTTGGAAATTAAAGTTATTTTACCCTCTTTGGTGTTTTTTTTTACATAGAAGTCGGTTGTATGTTTTTTTTTTTTGGATTTTTTTTTTCAAACCGACAAAGAATGTGTCTATCTGTGATTATTATAAATAAATAGATAGTAGTGAAGGATTTAACGATGTAAATCTTCTTTTGTGAAAATTATAATCTGTAATACTTGACAAGGAAAATAATATAATTTGATAATGTAAATAATTAAATATCAGAAATTTGTTTAATTAACCAATGTTTAATATATGTATGTGTGACCTTTTAATAATAATCAATTCATTGATACTATATAATTTATTGAATCTAACATATTATTTGCACGTCATGAAAAATAGCAGGCATGTCGTGAGCCATTCTCATTTAAGATCTTGCATGCATGTATTATTTTAATACTGTATGCATACACATGTTTGAACAAATAAAAATGTCTTATTCTTATAATAATATGCTCAAAACAGACACATTCAAATTTATATAATACAGTCAATAAGTCAATATTAAGTTTATCATGCCAAAATAAAAACGAGATAATAAGAATTTAAAATAAATCTCTTTGGCCAAGACTTTGACTTCAAAGACAGAAAGAAATCGGCTATGAATAAATCGGTATTTTGGAAAATAATTATAAATATGTTTTTATATCTATTTTATATACAATGCATCATCATTCAGTACTCGTATTTACCTACTATAAATTATCCATATCAATTATGATTACTAATAATTACTGCCTACATATTAAGATGTTGATTAATTCATTATACTAATTACAATAAGAACATAATTTTCAATCGTGGCTAATAATGTATTCCGATACAAGTTAAATTAATTTTTTAATTGAATTTAATTGTTTTTTAATTGAATTATTTTTTAAATTTAATTGAATGCATTTTTTAAATTTAATTGGATTCATTTTTAAATTTAATTGAATAAATTTTGTAACCGATTTCAAAAAGGAGGAGATTTTTAACAATTTAATTGGACTTACGGTTGGCGCTGTTAATACATGTGAAGGTTCTCGGATCACAGGCTCCATTGGTGAATTTACAGTCTTCATCTAAAATGCAGCCATCACCAACAGCTGAAATAAGAAGTAGGTAGAATCATTTATTTACTTTTTATTTATTTATTTAAAATTTCAGTAACAACACCTTAACAGCTAACCGCAATGCGATGCTATTACATACATGCCCATATTATTAATTACGCTTACACAAAATAAGTATAAATTAAAACAAATAAAAATCAAATAAAAGACACATATTTAGGGTCAGTGGAAAATAAATAAAATTAATTGCTCTGCATATTCTCAATGCATTTAAGTGCTGCTTGAGTGAACTTCAGCAGGCTACAGTCAACCACATCTATTTCAGTAGAAATACTCGTAATATTCAACAATCTGATGGCGCGTGACATGGGGGCAAACTTGTTGAGGTTTGTCCTAGAATAAGTTTCTAGTAGCGAGGGCGTGGGGCGAGGATATCGGACAAAAATGGCACAATTTTATTCTGTTTTTAGTGTTTTTTGTTATAGCGACAACAGAAATACATAATCTTTGAAAAAATCAATTATCTAGCTATCATGGTTTATGAGCAAAAGTCGGAGTAGGTAGATTGATTTAAGGTCGTTGACGTCAAACGTAGAGGATTATATGGATATGCCTCCAAAATACCGGAACTTCATATTTATTGTGATACTTGTTCCGGAATTTTGAAATTAGCACGAATTTGTATTTAAGGTGATAGGTGAATAATATCAATCTACGCTGCCAGTGTTAACTAATGGTGAAAGAAATCAGTATTTTATTTTATACAAAAATACCTTGGAATAGTTACACCGTATTTTGTCCCTTACTGTTGAATTAAAAATGACGCTTGACAGTATGACGCTTTATTTTATTTTAGTCCATAATTCCAATCCCGGAACTTTTTCCGGTACTTCCCGCAAATTATGGATAAAATGGCATGTCCATATTATAATATCTTGACGCAAGTATATAAAATCAATCTACCTACTCCGACCTCTGATTATGAGATTACAGCCTGGTAAAAGACAGACCGACAGTGGAGTCTTAGCAAAAAGGTCCAATTGGTTACATAACTCTAAAAAGCATAAAGCGGGTACTACATTAGACTGACGCACACGTGTGCCACGCCTGATTAGTACGTACAGTCACGTCGCGTGGCGTGGGTCTAATGTAGCTCTACAAGTCTAGTTGCCATATAAAATGTATGGAGACCGACGCGCCCAGATCGGCGTAAGTGGCTTTTTTTTTGGTGGTGGGTAAAATCATCCAATGACATCTCCCGCTCTTGGGCGGAGCGGGAGATAGTGTCAGACTCTTACTGACTAAAAACCCACCCCGTTCCTTCGTTGCCTTAGATACCAGAGCCGATCCTTCCTTTCAGAAGCAGACCTTTGGCCCCAGTAGGCTTTGACCCAGCTTGCCTGCAGCTAGAATGTTGGGTCTCTACGGTTTGCTGACAACTCCTTGAGGCGCGCGGGAATTTTGCGCGCTGTCGACGCATAGCTCGACGTCCGCAAGCCGCCGTTGGCTGGAAAGCAGGATCCGAATCGGAATCTCCGCGGCAGCTGGGTCAGCGTACGTGGCTCACATGTGCCCAATATAATTCTACCTTAAAATAAACTTACCTTGACCAATCTTCCTGCACTCTCCCCTCTGCCTCTCATAGTACCCATCCCCACATTCGCATCTGCCCTCATTGCATGCCATGTTGTATGGATCCCGGAGGGCCCCGAAGCACTCTTCATTCCTCTCACAGGCTTCGCCGTAGTTAGCAGACTTCCAGCAACGCCCGGCGAAGTAGTGGAAGCCGGGTTGACAATCGCACTGGCCTTCTGTAAAGAACATGATAGTGCTTAACTGCGATCCCACCTGATGGTAAGCAGTGATGCTATAGTCAGAGTAGAGGTGCACTAGTTAATTAAGAGCCTGTTCACTTGTTGTTTTTAATTTATATAAACTAGTGCTTGACTGCAACACCACCTGATGGTAAGCAGTGATGCAATCGTTGCTTAAGAGCCTATTCACTCTAGCCTTGAAGACACGTACAGTACGGGCGACGGATCTTGGCGCGTCTGAAGTTAGGCTCTGCGAACTTTAGCGCTCAAAATAAGCGCACCAAATAAATGATTTTTAAAAATAAATGCCAATAACAGTTGTTAACAGCAATAACAACTGCTAGTGGTATTTATTTTTTCAAACCATTTATTTTTTTACGAGTGCACAAGCGCTAAAGTTCGCAGAGCCTAACTTCAGATGCGCCAAGATCCGTCGGCCGTATTGTAAATTATAATCGGACGGAAAGGCCGCAGCAGGCAAACTGATCCAACGGATAAGTAGAAGTTTCAACGACGTAAGGGTTTTTTTATGGTAGGTAAAATCATCCAGTGACAAATCCCGCCCTTGGGCGGAGCGAGAAATAGTGTCAGACTCTTACTAACTAAAAACCTACTCTATTCCTTCCCTGCCTTGGTTCCAGGGCCCTGGTATATACTTTAATACCTCCCCAGAGCCCCAAAAACAGCGTAATGGATATTCGCTGTACGTCGGGTTGCCCGATGGTAGAAAGGAGATGGCGAAATCAATTCATGCAATTACGGATACGCGCCGTGGACGACTTAGGTTCAGTCTGGACGGTTACCGGATGGTCAGACGGTGAGTTAATAATTGAGTCTTACCAGTTGCATCCTCGTCTTGTCTGCATTGGAAGCTGGTGAGAAGGTTCGAGCACTGCAGGTCGTCTCTACAAGTGGAAGTGAGGTATGGAGCAACTGGAAAAATGTTTCTATTGTTATTTCGTACTAAAACTAGCAACTGTTGCTATTTCTTTATATCAGGTATAAACCGTTAAATTTTGGTCGTTTTAATCCCACGGAGGGTCGATTTGGTACATGAAACACTACCGATTTGTAGAGAAAATTAAAATTTAAGCATGTACGAAATTAATTTCGTACATGAGTAAATTAATTCGAGTGGTTAGTCAACTGATAAACACACTTAGGTATATATTTCTAAGTACATACATATTATTGATAAACTACACCCAGACACAGAACAAATGATCGTGCTCATCAAACAAACATTTGTCCCAGTTGGGAATCGTACCCACGACCTCCGGCATAACAGTCAGGGCCACTAACCACTAGACCAAACAGACCAGTCAAGAATTATTATTACTATAAGCACAGCTGTTTTAAAAAAAAACCACTTACGTGCAGCACATGCAGTTCCTCCCAAAACAAGCTGGAGTCCAGCTGGACAGATGCACATTCCTTCTCGACACACAGACCCTGCTGGTAGTGAACAATCGACGTCTTCAGTGCACGTCCATATTGACAGCACGGAGTGACTGTGTAGGACGCAAGCTGTGGGAAAGAAAATCTATACTTATAATAAATCTGTAGAAGTAAAAATTCTGTACATTGAAAATATCAAAACAATAAATGGCAGGGGGTGTTACTAGACCGACACCGAACCCAAAAATGTGATTTAAAAAAATTTTGTCTGTCTGTTTGTTCAGGCATCACGCAAAAACTACCAGTTGGATTACGATGAAACTTGGAATAATTATTTTTTAATATCCTGGGCACCACACTGGGTACTTTTTATACAATAAAAAACAAAATTAATTTTGCGGTTCGATCCCTAAGCCCGATTATTGTACCAACCGCAAATAATAAGTTTGTCGCAGGTTACGTCCCCCGTTTCTATTGTAATTAGCCACAAAAGGCCCGCGCCGAGACAGAAGTATTAATACCGGTAAGTATGCTCGATAGATAACGTTCTACACAAATAGCACTTTACACAAACTCATTGATAAGTTTCGTCGTTTACGCGAACGAAGTTGCGGGCACAGCTAGTTAAATAATAAATGATTTATTTTATTTTTAGGTTTTTAAACAAGTTTTCAATGAAAATATTTTTTCATAGCAAGTTTTTATAGCGCGGCATATCTTCCAATTCCATTATCAGACCCTGGTTACTATCTAGCACCAAAATACTCGTCAAGACGAATCACACGAGCCCAAACTCGATGTGGTTATGTCGTTTAATTACCGAGTTCCTATAGCCACCTTCCGATTCCATCATCAGATCAAGTCCACGACATAATAATTTTGCATTGTCATCTGATTTACAAATGCATGCAAAATTTCAGCTCAAGAGGTAACAGGGATGTGAATCAAATATAATTTACAAGATTTGATCCCAAACAAACATCGGTCAGGTGAAACTAAATAAAAGCTTGTAAACGCTTTTACACGTCTGTGGTGATTCTTCGCGCTATGTCGGTAACCTTGGTTCTCTTGCGGATATCTTCATTCCTGATTCGATCACGCAAGGAAACTCCGAGCATAGCCCTTTCCATTGCTCTCTAAAGTCTTCTGATGAGGCCAATTGTAAGCGACCACGTTTCCCAGCCATATGTCATCACTGGCAACACGCACTGGTCATAGACTTTCGTCTTGAGACACTGTGGTATGTTGGATGAGAAGTACCGTGCAACTTCCTGAACGCCGCCCAGCCGAGTCGGATTCGACGGTTGACGTCTTTCTCGAAATAGGATCTACTGGACTGACTGAAACTTCTGAGCGTGTGTGTGTGTGTAGTCTCTGATCTCGATAGGATCCATTCCTAGCCGACCTGAAGCTAGTTGCGAACCGGGCCTTGGTACAAGCCATGGTCTGGAGCGCGGAGGAGTGGCAGGCGGTCGCCTCCTTCTGCGAAGCAGTAATGCTAGCAATGGAAGCGGCCACACGCGGGAGGGAACGGCCCTTACAGCCCAGTCGCCGAGGTCCTGATCCAGATTTCCAGCCATCGTAGGCGCGGGCTCGCAGACGGTAACCGTCCAGGCTGAGTCCAAGTCGTTCGGCACGTATCTTTCCACGCGCGCCTAAAGGAGATGTCATCAAAACCGTTGGGGCCCAGCAGGATCGAAGCCTACTGGGGCCATGGGTTGTACGAAAGAGAACCGCAGGGCACCGGGACGAAGGCTAAATTATGTTCTCTACATAGGAGCGGATTTTAAAATTCTGACAAACCCTCCCGCTCCACCCAAGAGCAAGAGAAGTCATTGGATGATCACCTAAAAACTTACCTAATATTAAAAATACTTTTTCGGACAACATTTTTGAATAATTTACTACTAAATATTAATTATTCTAATTAAATATACTCTTAACACTTCGCCCTGAGGCTAGACACGTTTTAATAATAAGCTTAAATAAAATATCTATCTTTAAATCGATAATAATCATAGTTTAGGAGATAATCGAGCGATTTACCATAGACATCGGAAGGTTTAGAATACAGAGCAAATTGGGGTTACTTTTTTTTTATTGTTGATAGAAAGAAAGAAAATAAAAATAGTTTATTCACGTCAAACATGGCACATACTTTAAAAAGAATTGGGTAATTACTGCCTAATTCTTCATTTTCTTGCGCAATGTGGTTTCCGCACAAACTAACTTATGTATTCTCGTAGTTTAATTCCCGGATCGAGTCTCAAAGAGTTTTCCGAATCGAAGAAAAGTTTTTTTTTATGACGCACCTAACTACAAATTTACAGTTTTCAAATTTATTCCTATACTTGTGCTATAAAATCTTGCTTCATACCAAATTTTTGGGTTCTAGGTCAACGGAAACTCTACGAATTTTTAATTCCCTTGAAAGTGACAAAATATGCCTATGTTTTTTGTGACGTAAACGCCTGTATCTTCTTTTTTCGTAAACTTAGAAGTTTGATTTTTTCACAGCTTCAAGGGACTGCAGACTTGACTATATGGTTTTAATTTCAACTCGATACCTCCACGCATTCCCGAGATAAAGGGCCTTGTCAGACCGACAGACAACAAAATTATCCTATAAGGATTCCGGTTTTTCCTTTTGAGGTACGGAATCCTTAAAAATAAAAATAACAACTCTATAATAGTAAGATATAGTTTCGTGCTTGACCACTATCTCGCCTAATGAAAAGCCAAAATGCGGGCGACGATGGAGCACGCTTACCTAACTTAAAGATTCCCCGGTTGTAGCCATCAGGAAACACAGACTCCGGCAGGGCATTCCACTCCTTACCTATACGCACAATTAAAGTGCTTGTGTAATACAGCTGTTCGTTAGTCTCGCTAAAACTCGAGAACGGCTGGACCGATTTGGTCAGTTTCAGTCTTGAAATGTTTGGGAAGGTTTAAACGGTGAGAAAATATGGAAAAACGCACGAAAAAAAAATCAAATTATAGGCGGTACGAAGTTTGCCAGGACAGCCAGTTTATCGTTTATCAGTTTTCTAGTACTCATAGCACAAGCTCAGCTTATTTTGAGACTAGATGGCGCTGTGCGAATATTATTGTTATATTATTTTGAAAAACTAAACGCCTTGTCTATACATTCTCACGTCTGTGCACTATCAGGTAATTATGCAGGTGTTCCATATTACCAAATGTATCGATATCTAGGTAAGTTTGTTTCGCAGCTGTGAGATAAGGACTTATCGGAGATACAATGTAATAAACTCACGCATATTAGAGATAAAACAAAGTGTGATTCCGCGGTGAATGAATCACGGATTTGAAGCTCCTAACACGATCTATTTGACAACCTAAGAACTCAAGAACTCACCTGGGCCGTGAGGACCGCTTTTTAAAGATCTCTCCAAACGTTTAGTTGACACTTCGCGTGACCCAAGGGCTGGCTTTTACCTCGGTCAGAGGTTAAGCATTACCATTCAACGTGGCAATGCCGCCAGCCTTTTGGGCACACTTCCAGTCGACAGCGATGCGGATGAGTTTTATGACGCCATTTTTTAGTTAGGAGTTGGTTTAAGTGTATATATAGTTTTAATTAGTATTTTACATAATGTAAATAGTTTAAGAGATAAATAAATTAACTAACTAGAACTCAAAACCACGAGCGGGATGTTGCCAACAGCAAAGATAACTGCAGGCGTCGACACATCGGTGGTAGCTAGTTGACGCTCGACGGCTATCATCGACAGTCAAAACAAATGAAGATCAGCTTCAGCCGTCGTGTGTGTCAAGTCTTAGTGGGTCGAAAACTTATACCAGTAAACTATGGTTTCCCTTGACATCAAAAAACCTGAAAGTAAATTTTCTTTCAAGCGTAAAATTCTGAACTGCTACTTGAAGTCGGACCGAGCCCTAGTCGTCGATGGCGCGGTCTGTTCCCGCGCGCCTCAAGGAGCTGTGAGCACACCGAAGAGGCCCAGCCTGCTAACTGCAGGCAGGCAGGGTCGAAGCCTACTGGGGTCATGGGTTAACTTCCGAAAGGAATACCCGGCCCCGGCACGACAGCTTCGAAGGAACGGGGTAGGTTTTTAGTCAGTAAGAGTCTGACACTACTTCTGATTTGTACTTGGATGATTTTACCTACCATAAAAAAAATACTGCTACTTGTAGTCCTCTCAACGTTAGTTTGGTCTTCGTAGACAACTGATAGACATATTTATACAACATTATTCTTAGTATACACCGTTAAATTTTGGTCGTTTTAATCCCGTGGAGGGTCGATTCGGTACATGAAACACTATCGATTTGTAAAGATAAAATTAAAAAATAAAGTACTTTTTTCTAAAATTCGAATTAATATATGCATGTACGAAATTAATTTCTTTAAGTAAGCCAGTCAATGACCTTGTAAGTAGCTGTCGGTCGTTGCGTACTAACTACCTACAGTTCATTGACCTCGCTCAGCTGACATTTACTTAAAGATATTAATTTCGTACATGCGTAAATTAATTCGAGTTTGAAAAAAAAGTACTTAATTTTACTTTTACTACTTTATTTTTATCTTTACAAATAGATAGTGTTTCTTATACCGAATCGACCCTCCGCGGGATTAAAACGACCAAAATTTAACGGTGTATATGCGAAATCTGAATATAGTTAGCTCCGAATCAGTAACTGAATCGATCCTAATGACTTTTACACCGTGTTATATTTTAAAGTATTTAAAAAACATCACAAGTTTGACACCACTGAAACAACCTCTCAGTGGACCGGATGGCCCCGTGGCCATGTATTTGTGCGGACAACCAGGTAACATAATAAACTTATAATTTTGTGATCTTTCATGATACAGTTATGAAATTTTGTACATAAATAGATTCTTTACATAAAAATACTTGACATGTGTTTCGGGTTTCGAAAAAAACTAATGAAATCTATATATAGGGTGACTGGTAATTAGTGAACGATACCTAAACACGTGATTGTAGTCATGGTAACAAACCACTTTTACTATGGGACCAAACCTGAAATCGCGCAAAAAAATCTGCTGGTCAGTACATTTGTGTTCGCATAACTGGTCAAAATGCACTGAACTTGGCTGATTTTTTCCACACATGAGTTTTGAATCAACAAACTCCGGCATAGCAGTCAGGGCCACTAACCATTAGACCAACATTACAGGCCAGTGCGTTGAATGTGAGTAAATGATAAATGATATTTATTTTGTAAGTAGGTTTTTAAAAACACTTATACACGTCAAAAATTTTTGACATTTTAATCTAGATGAGGCCGGTGTTTCCTAGCTGACTACCCTGAGAAGAAACACCGAAACAAACTCAGGGGTCAAAGTCTCTTTTAAAGTCCATACAGTAAATATGTATTGGTCAAATCACATGAGGACCATGCAGATTTGTCTGAAATGGCCTTTTGAAGAAAGAACCATACAGATTTGAGTTGTTTTTACGTTAACGCGATCGAAAAGTTGGCCGCGTTTGGCTCTCTGATTGGTTAAGAGCTTGGAGCGGGCCAATCGGAGGCTCGAACGTTATAAACGTGTCGATCGCGTTAGCGTAAAACAAACTCACACTAGGCACTCAGTTGACATATTTTTTTTTTTATGATAGGTAAAATCATCCAATGACAAGTCCCGACCTTGGGTGGAGCGGGAAGTAGTGTCAGACTCTTACTGACTAAAAACCTACCCCGTTCCATCGTTGCCTATCATGCCGGGGCTGAGCCTTCCTCTCAGAAAACGGCCCTTAACCCCAGCAGGCTTCGACCCTGCCTGCCTGCAGCTAGCAGGCTGGACCTCTACGGTTTGCAGACAGCTCCTTGAGGTGCGCGGGAATAGAACGCGCCATCGACGACTTGGGCTCGGTCCGGTATGTTACCGGACGATCGGACAGCGTGCTACCCACTGCATGCCGTCCGCAAGCCCGCGCCTACGGTGGCCGGAAATCGGGATCGGAATCCCGGCGGCGGCTGGGGCGAGCGCCAAGTTGCCTCTGCCTGATGCGGTCGGCCTCCTCCTTTGCTAGCATTACTGCTTCGCAGAAAGAGGCGACCGCCTGTCAGTTAACATATGATGTTTTCGGTTTTTTGTCGATCGTTTAAGCAGAAATTTTTTTGGGAGCAAAATAAAAGTTCTCCTTAGACGATCAAACTTGCACTTCACAAAGATTATGATAAGTATTTCGAGTGATAAACAAAATACCAAAAAACGATGTAGTCATTCATTGCAAATCCTTTAGCTGCAGGTGTCCGTCCAATAAGTTTTTATCACTCGATGAATGGCTGTTGTCAGTAGATAAATGTAATTATACCTACTTGCTCAATACATTTCCGATTTCGATTTTAGTCTAGTTTTGCCAAAAAAACAACTTTTGTTTTAGAAATAAAAACAATTTATTTAATTCTAGATCTCATTAACAAAAAAAAAATTTAAAAAAAAAAAAAGTTGGAAGGAAATCATTTGTCTTGGTATGGTCATGTGAAGAGGAGGGATAAAACGCATGTTACTAAAAGAGTTATGAGTGTATATGTGGATGGATGGAGAGGAAGAGGGAGGCCAAAGAAGAGATGGATGGATTGTGTGAGGAGTGATATGAAAGAAAAGGGAGTTAGTGATAGTGTGACGAGTGACAGGACAGAATGGAAGAAAAAAACGTGTTGCGCCGACCCCAAATAAAACGGGATAAGGGCAGGAAGATGATTATGATGATCTCATTAACAACTTGACCTGGTAAAATTGAGCTTGACTTAAAAATGTTCGCATAAGACTTACATTTTGCTTGCGCCAGTATGATCATCTATATAAGGTGACTGGTAATTAGTGAACGATACTTAAACTCGTGATTGTAGTCATGATAACAAACAACTTTTACTATGGGACCAAACCTGAAATCGCGAAAAATTTTGCTGGTCGGTACATTTGCGTTCGCCTAACTGGTCAAAATATACTGAACTTGGCAGATATTTTTCGTGATTTCAGGTTTGGTCCCATAGTAAAAGTTGTTTGTTATCAACCCATTCCGCGAATGTTAATTGCACTCAACGCTCTCCTTGAATCCAGTCCCGGACTAGACCTGTTCGCTGATGAATGGAAGGAGATACTGACTGAATGTCTGGTGATTTGCGAGAAGATTGAATAAGAGGCTTAGTTTATACATTTCTGTTATATTTTATTTTATTAAATGTGTTACATTTTGTATCTGATATATGTAAGTGTAATCAGTGTAATTGGCATTTTTGTCGTTCTGATTGAAATAAATAAATGACTACTATCACGTGTTTAAGTATCGTTCACCAGTCAACCTATAAATAAAAGAAAGTCGTGTTAGTTACACTACGAACGGCTGAACCGATTTGGTTGAAAATTGATGGGAAGATAGCTTAGAACCAGGAGAAGGACATAGGATAATTTTTAGCCCGTTAAGTAAATAAAAAAAAAATATTTCAAAATCTGCTCATTTATTGGTAGAGTAGGGTACAGTAGGATAGATTAGGATATGGTGCAGTGGAAGCAAAGCTGCGGGTGATAGCTAGTATATCATATATCCGAATTTCGGATACTCTAGTGTTCTGTTCAATCCTAAACCCCACTTATCATAAAAAACTTCATCACGGCAAGCTTCGCTAATGTAGATAACACTTCAATCATTTTCTTTGCTAAATTCTACTGAGATTGCGCCTGTTACAATGACTCCACATATTGTCTAGTTACGTAGACACCTTTTTTTTCGGCTTCAAAATCATTCAATGACAACTCCCGCCCTTGGGTGGAGCGGGAGATAGTAATAATAATATAATAATCGATCGATTGTCGATCAATCCAAAGGGACGATGAGCCTATATGGATTAAACGGGGAATATTTCAGGGCGACAGTCTGAGTCCGCTTTGGTTCTGCTTAGCTCTGAATCCTCTAAGCACATTGCTAGAGGAATCAGGGTTGGGCTATCGGTTGAGAAGAGGTGGTCAGGTTCTATCCCACCTTCTTTACATGGATGATCTGAAACTCATTGCCCCCAACAAATTACGGCTGATGGACCTACTCAAGGTAACTGAAACTTTCAGTAGTGCCATCAGAATGGAATTTGGTGTGGATAAATGTGCAGTCATGCATGTAAAGCGAGGGGAGATTATGGAATCTGAGGGGATTCAACTCTCGGATTCCATACAACTTAGATCCCTCCCCTCGACCGAAACCTCTAAGTATTTGGGTATGTCGGAAGCGTTAGGCATTAACGTCGTTGACATGAAGCAAACGTTGAAGGAGCGTTTCTTTGGCCGCCTAAAGAAGGTTTTAAACAGCCTTCTGTCAGGCGGAAATAAGGTGCGCGCCTTCAACGGCTGGGTCATGCCGGTTTTAATGTACTCTTTCGGCATACTCAAATGGACTCAGACCGAGCTAGATGCCCTGGACAGGCGGGTCCGTACATTGCTGACCGCAAATCGGATGCATCACCCACGATCATCGGTGATGAGATTGTACATCCCGCGGAAGTGTGGAGGTCGAGGCTTTCTGAACGCAAAGACTCTACACAACCGCGAGGTGTGCAACCTCAGAGAATATTTTCTCAAAACTGACGTGGGTATGCACCGCGATGTGGTCGCAGTTGACAAGGGACTCACCCCGTTGTCCATGGCTAAAGAGAACTGGCGCAAACCTGTGGTAATTACTACTGATGACCGCAAGGAAGTGTGGAAAGGCAAGGAGCTCCACGGGCGCTTTTACCGAGCTCTTCATGAGCCCGATGTTGACTTCACGGCGTCCGTGGCCTGGCTACGTTTCAGCAACCTCTTTGGGGAAACTGAAGGTTTTGTCTGTGCGATTATGGACGAAGTTATGCTAACGAACAACTACCGGAGACATATTATGAAGGACGGAACGGTTGACGTGTGTCGGGCATGCCACCGTCCGGGTGAGTCCATCAGACATATTATCTCTGGTTGTTCTCGTCTGGCTAACGGCGAGTACTTGCACAGGCATAACCAAGTAGCCAGGATTATTCACCAGCAACTTGCCTTGAAGTACAACCTAGTGGATTCTGAGGTACCGTATTACAGGTATGTGCCCGACCCAGTTCTCGAAAATGACCATGCCACGTTGTACTGGGATCGGTCTATCATCACTGACCGGACTATTGTTGCCAATAAGCCGGATATAGTGGTGATAGACCGGTTAGCGCGCCGCGCAATAATAGTCGATGTCACCATCCCACATGACGAGAATCTCGTGAAAGCTGAGAAAGAGAAACAAATCAAATATCTCGACTTAGCACACGAGATTGTCGACATGTGGAATGTAGACTCGGCTATCATTGTGCCGATTGTCGTGACTGCCAACGGCCTTATAGCCAAAAGCTTCGACGACCACCTGTCGAAGCTTTCGTTGCGCGGTTGGATCAAGGGCCTGATACAGAAGGCAGTACTCCTCGATACGGCTCGCATTGTGAGGAGGTTCCTTTCTCTGGAGCCCTAACCACCGGTAGCTTGGACCCTGCTCCCGACACCGGCGGACTACTGTTTTTATATTTTTAAATGTTTTTTTATATATATATTTGTATTATTAATATTTAAAAATAGAAAAATATGTAAAGAAAAAAAAATAAAGGAAATATAATAATAATAATATAAAATAATAATTTATTCAATAGTAGTTTGTACAAGGCATACAGAGTAGTCTTAAACACTAAAAAAAGAAAAAAAAAACTACACTCAGTATAAAGTTGGTCATAGGACTCCCCTTCCTAAACTAGGCAGAAATTCTGTCTGTATCATAGGAAAGAGTTTCCAATTATAGGGGGTCGTATTACAGTTGCACAATAAAAACATTGGTACATGCAGTGGGTGAACAAAGTACAAGCTATGTTAAATATGTGTATAGCGTGTGTGCGTGTATTTGTGCAAGTGTGTGTGTATGAGAGTGAGTATGTGTGTGTTAATTAGTAAATGTATAGTAATTGTAGGCCTATCTCATTTAATGCATTGTAGATAGTGTTAGACTCTTACTGACTTAAAAAACCCATCCCGTTCCTACGTTGCCTTTCAGCGCCGAGCCTTCCTTTCAGAAGTGAACCCTTGGCCCCAGTAGGCTTTGAACACAAAATAGATAGGTACAAAACTCAATCTCATGTATGAAACTCAAACTCAAAATCGTTTATTTCACATAGGCCTACATGGGCACTTATAAAACGTCAGAAGCTAGCGCACGGTTCCAATTGGTCCTTTCCTATTGGAGAAGAACCGGCAAGAAACTCCATGGTCACTCTTTTAAAAAAAATATGTCTTTACAATATTTTCATACCACAATATTAATAGATATGAGAGGACAATGTAGACCGGTCAGCTTTGTACCCAAAAGCACAATAAAAATTGTAATCCTTGAATCCGCGGAGTCTACGGTGTTCTCACATTCACATTATAAAAAGAAGCTATGCAAAAATAAAAATAAAACCTATCAATAAATAATTATTTTATAATCTTTGCCGTCCGCTTGGTAATTGCCAAAATTGCACGAAATCGACGGGCGTTCGCTTGGGGATATTATACGCGTTAGTAAGAAATTTGCTTTAACCCTGGCAATTTTTTATCTAATTTCAATTCCACATTCGCAATAAACGATATTCACGATAGCAAATGACGCAATAAAACACTTGCAACGTCAGAAATGCGTGTGAAAACCGTTTTTAATAATGATTTCGCAACTATTTTTGGATTCACGTTATTTTTGACTCACCAGACAAAGCAGGGTGAACGCGCGTGAGACATTAATTATGGTTGAAAACATGTTATTTGTGGAAAAGAGAAATTCATTTGAATAAATTACCATTGAAAAATGTTCATAATAGAGTTTTAGGTGGGATATTTTTGAAGTGAAGTTCAGCGGCTGTTTTTATTATTCACAAATTGATTCTTTGTGTTAGTTGTGTTGTGTTCAATACATATACACTGCTAAATTTTGGTCGTTTTAATCCCGTGGAGGGTCGATCCGGTACATGAAACACTATCGATTTGTAAAGATAACATTAAAAAATAAAATACATTTTTTTTAACTCGAACTAATTTACGCATGTACGAAATTAATTTCTTTAAGTAAACGGGTCAATGACCTTGTAGGTAGTTGTCGGTCGTTGCGTACTACCTAACCTACATACACCCCGGCTAGTGATTTACGAGCCAAGAAATATTTCACTAAAACATTATTGCCGAGTCCCTAAAACATACAGAATTATAAGAATATTTTGTGTGATATAAAAACGAAGCGACCACGCGATCGTAGCAATGCGTGCTACGGCGTAGCTCGATGCGTAGCACAGGGGCTACGATTGCTACGAAGAGCTGCAGAATTGTTCGAAAGTTAACTGTGAACACAAATTACAACTGAGGGACCACAGGTGGGTTTTAGTCTGTAAAAGTCTGACAGTCTCGCTCCACCTAGACCGAAAGGTGAGTTTTGATGATTTCCCCACATGAAATAATTATAAAATTAAAAAAACCCCAACAGTCCCTGTCGTTAATATGAAATGTATAGAACTGGTCAAGATGAATCTAATAAGTCCAAACTTGGTGGGTTTACTATGTTAATATGCAATAAAGGGTTCTTACTTTTGAGCTTCATCATCAGACCAGCTCAATGGCACCAGATTGTACACAAGTATTTCAAATATTAGGTCACAAAGTGTTTCAAATAAAGTAATACCCATTAAATGTCTAAACCCTACTGCAGTTAAAAAACGAGCTGATGACCTTGAACACCTGCACTGATCTTCATAAATTGTAGCTAAGAACCATCTCAATCATGCCAGCTTTCAAACAAAAAAAAACCGCATGAAAATCGGTCCATTCGTGTTGGCGCTACGATGCCACGGACAGACACACAGACAGGTCAAACTTATAACACCCCTCTTTTCCGTCGGGGGTTAAAAAACGTCAGTTCTGCTATAATTTTTTGAAGAGCTTCATTCTATATCTTTGAACTTCATCATCAGGTCAAAACGTTATTTTTATGGGACCAATTCAGAAGCATAATCTTTCAATCAAAACAAAAATTTTCGAAATCGGTCCACAATTGACCGAGATATCTGTGAACATACATAAAAAAAAACATACAGCCGAACATAGAACCTCCTCCTTTTCGAAGTCGGTTAAAAAGGCACATAGCGTTTTATAATCTTTGTTACCCTTTATCTGCCATTTTTCTTCCTCAGGTGATAATACAAGTAATATAATATAATAATATAATATTCCACAACTACCACACAACGCCGTCTAGTCCCAAGCTAAGCAGAGCTTGTGTTATGAGTACCAGAGAACTTATAAACATACATATTCCTAAATACATATTATAGATAACTTACACCCAGACACAGAACAAATGATCGTGCTCATCACAAAAACATTTGTCTTGGGTGGCAATCGAACCCACGACCTCCGGTGTAGCAGTCAAGGTCACTAACCACTAGACCAGGCCAGTCAAAGTTCCCAGAGACCTCTAGTTTCTAACATTTTATAAGTGCCTGTGTAACCCTACCTTCTTAAAAATGAATAGAAGAAAAGAAAGAAAAAGAATTTATTACAATACAGGGCATAACACAATATACACCGTTAAATTTTAGTCGTTTTAATCCCGTGGAGGGTCGATTCAGTACATGAAACACTATCGATTTGAAAAGATAAAATTAAAAAATAAAGTACTTTTTTTCTAAAACTCGAATTAATATACGCATGTACGGAATTAATTCCTTTAAGTAAACGAGTCAATGGGTCCCGACTGCCAGTATTTAAAATGTTATATAGATAAGTGCAATCGGGTACAACGATTTTCTAGTTTTAGGGCTTTTTCATGAATGCTCAGAAAAGCAGTCGGGTCTTTTAGTTTTTTAAATTACCGTTTTTTTTTATTTTATCTTTACAAATCGATAGTATTTCATGTACCGAATCGACCCTCCCCGGGATTAAAACGACCAAAAAACGGTGTATAATAAAATGCATGCGCACGCATTATTATTAGTGTACTGTTGAAATATCGATCCTAAATAATGACGTACTCCTACGTCATCGTACTTACGTATGCGGTAGAATGACGCGTTATTTCTATTACGAAAGGTCGGAGGCACCTTGGACTATTTTTACTTAGATCTTAGATACGAAGTCTAGCGGATATGATGGATCATTTTAGCCGTCAAGCAATGTAATTTTCAGTCATTGAATAGGGCTTTAACGTTAGTAGAGACCGACCGAAGATCTGGTTTCGGCCAAAACAGTTTTCGGCCGAATATTCGGCTTGACTGAAACTAATAATATAAAATTTCACAACTATCATACAACGTCGTCTAGTCCCAAGCTAAGCAGAGCTTGTGTTATGAGTACTAGACAACTGATAAACATACTTATATAATTCTAAATACTTTGAATCTAGGACCTCCGGCATAGAAGTCAGGGTCACTAACCACTAGACCAACAGGCCAGTCAACGGGTTTCTAATATTTTTGAGCTGACGATTTTGATAACCTAAAAAGTGATTGACTTGTTCATCTACATACGTGTGTGATAATTTATATAATCATCGATTTTAGTAGTTCCCCGATTGTTTATTTCTATTCATTAGTGTATTGAAAAACGTCGTTGGATTCACGTGGAAATTTGTCAATGCACTACGTGTCATTGTACTCGACTCCTACCCACGCCTGCGGCTCGGGCGAATTCCACCTCGGTCGCAATGACAAACTTTCTGCACTTGCTTCAAAATGTACTTATGTATTATATTTTTGTTACGTGTTTCCGCGTCACCTTCGGTTTCGGCCGAAACTGTTATAAGAGCCGAAAATTTGGTTACCGTTTCGGCTGTAAATGGTATTTCGGCCGGTTACTAACCGTTAGGTACGTTATAATATCAGCCTGCGTCAACCTTCGGGGTACAGGTCAAAGGACCAGGCAATCAACAATTTTGATGCTAGCGGTACCTTAAATTTTTTTGATTCTGACCAAAATCCTTATCGGAAATGGCTATAATGACTTCAAGGTAAGCCTGGGCAGCTCGCTGTCCGCCCGTCCGGCAACCGTCTGGACCAAGCGCGAGTTGTCGATGGCGCTTAGTGTTCCACACGATCCACAAAGAGATTTAATATCTATAGTTAGAACATTTGTTTTTTCTCTTCATATTTTTATTACATAGTTCACACATAATAGCAGCGACAAGACACATGTAACCGAGATATTTGTAATACATAACTTGTTTGAAAAGAGTGTCCATGGAGTTTCTTGCACATTCTTCTCCATAGAGATCTACGCTTTGTAATGTGCAATTAGTATCTTTTTTTTCTGATAGACCGACCTCTTGACTTTTCAAAAGTGCCTGTTAATGGTTTATCTATACTTATAATAAATCTGTAGAAGTAAAAATTCTGTACATTGAAAATATCAAAAAAATAAATGGCAGGGGGTGTTACTAGACCGACACCAAACCAAAAATGTGATTAAAAAAAATTTTGTCTGTCTGTCTGTCTGTTTGTTCAGGCATCACGCAAAAACTACCGGTTCGATTACGATGAAACTTGGTATAATTATTCTTTAATATCCTGGGCACCACACCGGGTACTTTTTATCCCGGATAAGTATATACAATAAAAATCAAACTTAATTTTGCGGTTCGATCCCTAAGCCCGATTACTGTACCAACCGCAAATAATAAGTTTGTCGCAGGTTACGTCACCCATTTCTATTGTAATTAGCCACAAAAGGCCCGCGCCCAGACAGAAGTATTAATACCAGTGAGTATGCTCGATAGATAACGTTCTACACAAATAGCACTTTACACAAAAAACTCATTGATCAGTTTCGTCGTTCACGCGAACGAAGTTGCGAGCACAGCTAGTTTGAAATAAATGCTTTTGAATCTTTGATGTCAACAAAACTGTAGGGACCAGCAGGACTGAAGCCTACTTGAGGCCATGGGTTCATTTCCGCAAGGGAAAGGGAAAGAAGGTACATGTATATGGTTTTAATCAGTTAAAAAAAAGTCTATATCTATTTTTATTATTATTAATATAGAGAGCATTATTTTGTGTAATTTATTTCATCACCACTGCTCTCAAAACGGTGAAGGATAACATCGAGAGGAAACCGGCATGTCCTAGAACAAAAAATTCGAAGACATGTGACGTCCACCCAGTCTGCTGGCTGCAGGCAGGCAGGGTCGAAGCCTGCTGGGGTCTGAAGGCTCCGCCCCCCCCGACGAGTCTTCTTACCCGTTTGGCGGTTCTTTGCGTGACAAACAAAGCCAGTAGGTAGAGTTTAGCCCTGATAACATCACCAGAACTACCTCACGTAGTATACAGCTGGATCGATCAAGATAATCGGTTACAAGTTAAAGTTCAACTTTATCGTGAAATAAAAAAGGGCTGAGCACGCGAGCGTTTGTTTTTTCTTATTATTTATATTATGGAACGAAGGGATTTTTTTATGGTAGGTAAAATCATCCAAAGACAAATCCTGCCCTTGAGCGGAGCGGGACATAGTGTCAGACTAGGAGTGGCAGGCGGTCGCCTCCTTTTGCGAAGCAGTAGGTAATGCTAGCAAAGGAGGAGGCCGACCGCATTAGGCAAAGGCGCACACGCCGCCGCCGCCGCCGGGATTCCGATCCCGATTTCCGGCCACCGTAGGCGCGGGCTCGCGGACGGTGGGCAATGGGTAGCTCGCTGTCCGTCCGTCCGGTAACAGACCGGTCCGAGCTCAAGTCGTCTACGGCGCGCACTGTTCCCGCGCGCCTCAAGGAGTTGTCAGCAAAATGTAGGGGCCCAGCAGGGCCGAAGCCTACTGGGACCAAAGGTTATGTGAATATGTCACCAAAGGCCCTGGGACAAAGGCAATGAATGAAAGGGTAGGTTTTTAGTCAGTAAGAGTCTGACACTATTTCCCGCCCCACCCAAGGGCGGGATTTGTCATTGGATGATATAACCTACAACAAAAAAAAAATAGTGTCAGACTCTTACTGACTAAAAACCTACCCGGTTCCTTCGTTGCCTATCATACCGGGGCTGAGCCTTCCTCTCAGAAAACGGCCCTGGACCCCAGCAGGCTTCGAACCAGCCTGCCTTCAGCTAAAAGGCTGGGAGTCTACAATTTGCTGACAGCTCCTTGAGGCGCGCGGAACGAAGGGATCGAGTATCGGTCTCCGCATTAAAGTCGTGATAAAGAATAGGTTACTTCTAGGCGAACGTATGTACTCCATTAACTATAAATCCCAAGGCGTTTACGGCGCGCACTGTTCCCGTACGCCTCAAGGAGTAATCAGCAAACCGTAGGGGCCCAGTAGGGTCGAGGCCTAGTCTGGGGCTCTGTGGAGGTATGAAAATGCATACCAGGGCCCCGGATCGAAGGCAGGGAAGGAACAGGGTAGGTTTTTAGTCAGTAAGAGTCTGACACTATTTCCCGCTCCGCCCAAGGGCGGGATTTGTCATTGGATGATTTTAACTACCATAAAAAAAAAAAACTATAAATACACCGTTAAATTTTGATTGTTTTAACCCTGTGGAGGATCAGAATCAGAATAGTTTATTTCCAATAGACCTATTACAGGCACTTTTATATTATCAAAATGTCAGTCATTCCATAAAAAAAGTGAAGCTAAATTGCACATTCCAAAGCGTAGATCTCTATGGAGAAGAACGTGCAAGAAACTCCATGGACACTCTTTTTAATATTTCTTTTACACTCTTATTAAATATTTCGATTTGTAAAGATATAATTAAGAAATAAAGTACTTTTTTTAAAGTCCAATTAATTTACGCATGTACGAAATTAATTTCTTTAAATAAACGTCAGCTGGGCGAGTTCAATGACCGTCGAATGAGTCGATACGAGTTGTTGGTAACGGATTGAAATAAATTATCTGGTATTATTTTTTACTACATTATTTATACCTACCTACCATAGATATCAGAAAGGAGTAAGTACAGTATATGTATATTTCTATACCTACATTCTTAGATTAATTCAAACTAGCGGAAGATACGCCTCGCCGAAAACTTGCCTCTAGCACGTGGACCAATTTCACATCGCTCGCGTGCTCGCGACGATCACATTTCGCTCGCACGACAGCGCTGGCTCTTATCTCTGTTCTTGTCTATCAGTGACTATAGGATTGCGACTGTGATGACACTGATATAGATGTGTGAGTTTCGAGTCCAGGTTTTCTGATTGCGATGTTGGCGCGTAACGCATAGTTTCCTTATAATACTAGTAGTAGCTACACTACATCGAACAAGCCGCTATACTATGATTTTTTATTAGATGAAGTAAAGTGACAGCAGTGGACAATGCCCAACTTTCAAATAACAATGCCCAAATGTCAAACAACCATTGTTATAACTGTCACCTTACTTCATCTAATAAAAAATCATAGTATAGGTAGTTTTTGGAGAGATTTCTTTAAGTCAAGTTCAGTGGCTGTTTCAATTATTCGCGAATTGATTCCTAGTGGATATTGTGATGTAAAATTGGTGTAGTTTTATATCTCAAGTGTCTGCGCAACTGGACAATATGTGGAATCATTGAAACAGGCGCGATCTCGGTAAAATGGAGTTGAGAATTTTATTGTAGTGTTGATTACCTACCTCAGCGAAGTTTGCCGAGAAGGTTGACTTGATACATTTGCTGCCAAACACTACAAAACAAAAAACATTAGAATGTGTACATCCATATTCTAATGGTAAACCAAAGTTTTACACGAAGACATGGCTTAAAGGACTTAGTATCCAAGCCAAAAATATTAGCAAAAAAAAAACCTCTAGGTAGAGCTAGGTAGTCAAAACACAAATGTCAAAACGGGCCTTTTATCTTTTTGACAACTATAGGTAGGAATGAGAGCAAGTGTCAGAATTTAAGTATTTAACTGACTTTCATGGCCATTGCCACTCTTTTAATCGTTCCTACAGACTTCTGTAGGAACGACCGATTGTTACATGACAATCGGCCATAATGGGCCCCTCTAATTTTACTGACACCACTTTGAGGAGCTCGTGGGAAAAAATATCGGTTATGTGCACAGATATCGATAACATAGTTATCTTGGGTTTTGTGTGTTGATTGTCAACACAATGCTTGGTTTTGTTCAAAGACTAGACTACCAATAGACAGGACATAGCGAACAAAATCGTGATCCGAAAGTTGATAGCTGGGAATAGTAAGTCGTTCAGTCTAGTGTGCAAATAGTCCTAGAAAAAAACGTAAAAACCTATAAATTACAAATTTAATTCGCATGTTTACTATTTAAAGCTAACTGACATAGGATGACTGTTTTTCTAAGACATTTCTCTGTACCTCTACCATGAGTTTTAAGCAATAGTATTCGTCGCTACTCGATATCGACGCCGTAAATATTTTGTATGGCAAATTTTGCAGCGCCTCTAGCGGTCACTTGCAGAACCAAAATTTGCCATACAAAATATTTACGGCGTCGATATCGAGTAGCGACGAATACTATTGCTTACAACTCATGGTAGAGGTGCTGATGGCCGATCTATTGTATCTCTGTAGTAGACTTGTGTAAGTAATGCGATTGTTGCATTGCGCGTCATATAACCCGACCGCGTCATGTAGCATTACACATGACTCGACCAAACTAAGCATGACACATGACACTCAAACATGACGCGCGGTAGCTAGTCCGAGTTTTCCTTGTGTGCGAGAGTGAAGGAGCTTGTCCGAAATATAACTAAACTTCGTCGTACTAACGTTCGTCACAATACAGTATCTCATCATACCATAACAACGCGCTATCTCATATCATGTAATGATGTATATATTTCATAACGCGAGCATTTCATTACAATAATTATCTCGTGTGGCGCTTCATTACGCATCATGTTTGGAGTCATGATGTAATGCAACATTACTTGGTGCTAAATGTAATGTCATGTTACATCTCTTAAAACGCACTGTTTTGCGCATGTCTACTCTGTACCTCTACCATGAGTTTTAAGCAATAGTATTCGTCGCTACTCGTCGCGACGCCGTAAATATTTTGTATGGCAAATTTTGGTTCTGCAAGTGACCGCTAGAGGCGCTGCAAAATTTGCCATACAAAATATTTACGGCGTCGATATCGAGTAGCGACGAATACTATTGCTTAAAACTCATGGTAGAGGTACAGTAGTCTTTTTGGTTTTGTTACTTCCTACCAAGGTGACCTTTGTTCGGACGCTGGATATCCATCTACTACATGCATAGTTAGGTAGGTATATTATTATCTAGAAAGAATGTGTTCAGTTGTATGTACTTAATAGATATCAATAATGTAGATAATGATTATAACGTTCAATATCACTATATGCAATGTATATATTAAAATACATCCATCAAGGAGATTGTGATATGGCTTCTTGATAAAACAATATGGTAATTTATTGTAAAAAATAAAAACCAGCCGTGGTTTCGCAACGTGTAGCGCCATCTAGTAGGTCTTATGGTCGTACTTTTTATACCGCATAAAATAATTCTACTACTCGATACTAGATGGCATTAAAAAAGCTTTTTTAAGAGTTGTTCTTTGTTCACAGAACACATTTTAATTAACTTTATTTATTATTTAATAAATAAATAATAGGTTTGCTGTAGAAAACCCAATTATGAGTTAAGCTCGCCTTTATACATCACCTGTTCTATTTTTTTACCCGACTGCGCCAGAAGGAGGGTTATGTTTTTCATTGACTGTAATTTATGTACGTTAAAGAATAATAAGAATAACTTTATAAATCGAGATCTTGAGTAACGGAACGAGATTCCTGTGCATATTTCTGTGGAGGCTGAAAGTTGTTTCCTGCCTCGATAGATGGCATTGGCGTCGAGTTAGATCGCGCTATGGTTTCGTTACCGTGCGAAGTATATAAATGTCCGGGTTCTATGATTCAAATACGTCAAGGACATTTTATTTAAGGACCCCGATGTCCTAAGAAAATATGGGCAGGCCATCGCCGCCCTTTTCTCTCCCGTGCCCCCGGGCGTCACTGAATTCAGTGACGTGCTAGCGGCCCAAGTTATCTGCGATCCGTCAAGGACGGATCGAGTTGAACCCTGCCCACCTGCAGTGGTGGCGGCGGTCCTAGCCCAGCAGGAGGCTATGGACACTTCCGCCCCCACCAGCTCTCAGGAGCCTGGCCCTAATTGCTCGGACTCCGAATACGAATCAGAGGAATCTGAGACCTCTTCCTCTTCCTCCGAAGACGACTACCAAGTCGTCAAAGGAGGTAAACGTAAGGGCAAAAGTAATTCTGCCCAGGCCAGCAAAGCCAAGAAGACCGCGTCTTCTCCTGCTGTCCCTGCTGCCAAGCCCACAATAAAATCTCCCCCCGCCCCCGCTGCCTCAACCTCGCAGGCGAGCCGCCCCACACCAGCTTCGGTCGCTCAGATCAAGAAGCAGCGTCCCCCACCGCCTCTGTACATTCAGGACAAGGCGAAATGGACCGACGTGTCCAAAATGTGTAGTGATCGTAAGATCAACTACACTAACGCCCGGGCCTGCCAACAGGGCATAAGAGTTCAAGTCCCAACGTCCAACGACTATAGGGACTTATCTAAAGCACTCCGTGAAAGGAAAGTCGCCTTTCACACCTACTCCCTCCCGGAGGACACGCCGACTCGAGTAGTCATAAGACGTGTACCAAAGGAAATCTCCACTGATGAGGTCAAGTCAGATCTCATCGCTCAAGGCATCCCTGTCACGGCGGTGCATCGCTTGCACAAAGCGCGCGGCAGGAACGAGTACGACATGGTACTCGTTGTCTCCGACCCGGTAGAGGGGCACCATCCGATCTTCAAGATCAAGGAGGTCTGCTCCCTGACAGGCATCTCGATCGAAAAGCCCTTCAAGCCCACACTAGTCGGGCAATGTCACCGCTGCCAGCTATACGGGCACGCACAAAAAAATTGCTATGCCACGCCCAGGTGCGTAAAGTGTCTGGGTGAACATGGCACAACAGATTGCCCCCGCCCCAAGGATCGTACCTTGTGCGAGGAACCGCCCAGCTGTGTACTGTGCGGTCAGTCCGGGCACCCGGCTAATTACCGAGGTTGCCCCAAAGCCCCCAAGATCGCGTCCAAACTGGCAAAGCGCTTTGCCGCTCGCCAGAAAAGGGAAACCCCAACTGGGAAGACTCCCTCTCCCCAGCTCCCCGAACGTCTCGCACCACAGAGACCGTCACCCTGGAACCGGCTGAACCACCAAAAAGCTTTCCCAGCTATGGTGGCCTCCCAGCCCATTCCACAGCTAATGGCCAAGCCCATCGCGGTGCCAATCCCTTCCCCGGCGGCCCCAGTAGCCCCCAAGGCCCCTCAGAAAGCGCCTCAACGTCCAGCTGCACCCGCAGCTAAACAAGCGCAACCCCCCTCCGCTGTCCCACCCGTGGACGAAGCGGATGACCCCGTCGGACTAACCATCCTGGACAACTACGCCATATTTATGACGTGGGAAGCCAGGGCCCTCTCCGCTGAACTAAATGCAGCGAAGAGGAATGGTCAGCTAAATAACAGCGTCAGAGCCGTACTCTTCAGGAAGTACGACTCTGTCGTTAAAGATCTCGACAAACTCCCTTGCATTACCCATAATGGATAATAATAAGGGAATTTGTTCATCGAAACCCAGATCCCTTAAATTAGGGTATTTTAATGCCAACGGCATCACCAGCCAGCGTGATGAGATCGCCATCTTCCTCCGCGACCATCAGCTGGACAACCTTCTCGTCCAGGAAACCTTCCTGAAACCCACTCGCAAAGATCCTAAAATTGCCAACTATCGCATAGTTCGCAACGATAGGACTCGCTGCCATGGTGGTGGCACTCTTATCTACTTCAGGAAGGAACTGTACTGTATCCCTCTGACCCCTCCCGAGCCCAAATCCCTATTGGAATACTCGGCCTGTCGAGTAGGCATGACTGGTCATCAGCCGATCACCGTCATCTCAGCCTACTGTCCTCCTCCAAATACTTCGTCTCAATTCCCAGACGATCCCATCGCTTTCACCAGCGACCTCACTGCCCTCTTTGGACTGAGTGACTCCGTTATACTAGCGGGTGATCTCAACGCCAAACACCCCGCCTGGAACAGCAACACGACCAACCCTAGGGGTAGGGTCGTGTACAATCTCGGTTCCACCCTTAACTTTGACATCATCGCCCCGATGTGTCATACTCACTTCCCCCACGACCCTAACCATAGCCCCGACGTTCTCGATGTAGCGCTTCTAAAGAATGTAAACCTCCGTTTACAGTCAATAGAAGCAATACATGAACTCAACTCTGACCACCGCCCCGTGATCATGCACCTTGGCTCCCGCTCTGGTAACTATGATCCAGGTCAGCCTCCACCGACCCAACTGATAACAGACTGGAAGAAAGTAAGTGAAAAACTGAAATCTACCGCGTCTCCTCAATTGGACTCCATCCCTGACCATATAGTCTCAGTCGCCGACACGACAGCGGCTATCGACTCGCTCACGGAGCACGTACAATCCGTCTTGAACGATTGTTCAAGGGAGATTCCAATGACGGAAGACTGTCGTTGGAAGATCCCGGACGATGTGCGGGCCCTGATGACTGAGAAGAACGCAGCTATCCGTGCATACAGCGCCTTCCCATGCGACGGTAACAAGGCTCACATGCGCCGATTACAGCGTGCTGTAAGAAAACGCATGACCGAGCTGCGTTCCGCCCGCTGGGACAAGACGCTCAGCGAACTTGAGCCTACCCACCTTGCATTCTGGCAACTTCAGAGGAAGCTACGTTCCACTGAAGAAGCCACAATACCCCCCCTCATCCGCCCAGACAAGAGTGTCGCCTTCGACAACTCTGAGAAAGCGGAATGCCTTGCCGACAGCCTTGAGTCCCAATGCTCGCCCAGCTCTCAACCTGTAGACCAAGCCCACGTTGATATGGTGGACGCTGAAGTCGAACGTAGAGCCTCCCTCCCCCCAGTTGAAGACCCTGACAATCCACTTGCCCCCGTCACTCCCGACGAGGTACTGGATATAGTCAAAAAGCTTCAACCTCGGAAAGCCCCCGGCGCCGACGGTATCACGAATAGAGTTTGCAAACTCTTCCCCCCTCAACTTATTATGCTAATGACCGCCATCTTCAATGGTGCATTGAGCAATAACATGTTCCCCCAAGCTTGGAAACAGGCCACCGTTATCGGTATCCCTAAACCAGGCAAGCCCAAGTCTGACCCTACCAGTTACCGCCCCATCAGTCTCCTCAACGTCCTCGGTAAGATCTACGAGAGGCTTATTTATAAGCGTCTCAGAGATTACGCTGAAACTAAGGGTCTCATTCCTAACGAGCAGTTCGGCTTCCGAACCGAACACTCGTGCGTCCATCAAGTTCACCGCATCATCGAACATGTTAGCGTTGGTCTCCAGCGTAACATGATGACGGGTGTCTTATACTTCGACATAGCTAAAGCATTCGACAAGGTCTGGCACAATGGCTTATTATATAAGCTATACCAACTCGGCGTGCCAGACCGTCTCGTGCTCATCTTGCGAGACTTTCTGTCGAATCGCACCTTTCGCTATCGAATTGAGGGAGCGTTATCCACCCCCCATCCTATCCGAGCTGGTGTCCCGCAGGGCTCCGTGGTTTCACCACTAGCCTTCACGCTGTTCACTAGCGATATCCCTAAAAGTAAAAAGGCTCAGTTGGCTCTATTCGCTGACGACACGGCCATTTACTATACAGGTCGTGACCCCAATGCTATCGCTCGCAATCTCCAAACCTCCGTAAACACTCTGGGCGAGTGGTACCGGAAATGGAGAGTCGAGGTTAACCCTGACAAAAGTCAAGCCGTTCTCTACTCGAGACTACGGAAGACCGTCTCCCCTCCCCCTCCGATCACCATGTACGGCAAGCCAATCCCCTGGGGGAAGCAAGCCAAGTACCTCGGTGTGATCCTTGACCAGCACCTGACCTTCGCCGAGCACATAAAGCAGGCTCGTTCGCGAGCCGCTTTCGCTCAAGGTAGGCTCCATTACCTCTTGACTGCCCGCAGCAAATTGTCACGAAAGTGCAAGTTGCGCCTCTACACAGCAGTCATCCGCCCGATCATGACCTACGCCTGTGCCATCTTCGCACACGCCAAGCCCCGCTACCTCCATAGGATGCAGACCCTCCAAAACAGGACCTTCCGAAAGATCCTCGGTGCCCCATACTATATCCGTAATGAGAATCTACATCTAGATCTCAGAATCCCCACCATTCAGCAGTTCATGAAACGGCTTTGCAAGCGTTTCTTCGATACTGCTGTGAAACATCGCAACCCCCTTATCGCATCGACCGCCCGATACGAACCCTCCCGCATTTCCAAGATTCGCCGCCCTAGGCATACTCTTGTCACCCCCGACGACCCCATTACCCTGCTCCAAGTGAGCCGTAGGGAAACAAGTACAGTTGGCAAACACATATTCAGACCGCCGTCCTTCAGGCCTCGCCGGCGAGGCCCGTCGCGAAATCCCCGTCAATGTCCGCCCCGTCCCTAGCTAGAGTCAGCCAGCGCCGATAAGCCAGTAGTTTAAAAAAAAAATCCCCTAAATAATAATTTACCTTTGCTCGATCCAGCTTGTCCCTTGCTGCCCTCCCCCAGCGACGCCCTAAGCCGAGGTCCGTACCCCACAGGGGGTGCCCTTAGCGTGGTCGCTTAGTATGTAAGTTAGTTAAGTAAGCCGTGGCTGGAGGCTTTGATTCTTGAATCGAGGCCGCCACAGGCAAGCCCGGTTAAGCAGCCGACAACCTCATAGGTCATAGGTTGACCTGCGAGAGGCCACACACAAAAAAAAAAAGTTTCAATTACGGTTATTCTTAAAGGTAATTTAAGCTAATTTATTACCTACATATTTTTGCAAAGATCGGACTTTGAGTAAGTTCGATCTTGGAATCTGTGAAATATATGTGTTGGAGATAACAAACTAGCAAAGAGCCTGCGACTCTCGTTTTCGACAACTCGAGTTATTCGAACTGCAATGTTGGCTGATTCGAACTGCTGCAATTCAAATCAACTCGACTCTGTGGACAAAAACCCAGCTCGGTGGACAAGAGCTCAACTCGGTGGACTTGAGCCCAGCTCGGTGGACAAGAGCTCAACTCGGTGGACTTGAGCCCAGCTCGGTGGACAAGAGCTCAACTCGGTGGACTTGAGCCCAGCTCGGTGGACAAGAGCTCAACTCGGTGGACTTGAGCCCAGCTCGGTGGACAAGAGCTCAACTCGGTGGACTTGAGCCCAGCTCGGTGGACAAGAGCTCAACTCGGTGGACTTGAGCCCAGCTCGGTGGACAAGAGCTCAACTCGGTGGACTTTAGCTCAGCTCGGTGGACAAGAGCTCAACTCGGTGGACTTTAGCCCAGCTCGGTGGACAAGAGCTCAACTCGGTGGACTTTAGCCCAGCTCGGTGGACAAGAGCTCAACTCGGTGGACTTGAGCCCAGTTCGGTGGACAAGAGCTCAACTCGGTGGACTTGAGCCCAGCTCGGTGGACAAGAGCTCAACTCGGTGGACTTGAGCCCAGCTCGGTGGACAAGAGCTCAACTCGGTGGACTTTAGCCCAGCTCGGTGGACAAGAGCTCAACTCGGTGGACTTTAGCCCAGCTCGGTGGACAAGAGCTCAACTCGGTGGACTTGAGCCCAGCTCGGTGGACAAGAGCTCAACTCGGTGGACTTTAGCCCAGCTCGGTGGACAAGAGCTCAACTCGGTGGACTTTAGCCCAGCTCGGTGGACAAGAGCTCAACTCGGTGGACTTTAGCCCAGCTCGGTGGACAAGAGCTCAACTCGGTGGACTTTAGCCCAGCTCGGTGGACAAGAGCTCAACTCGGTGGACTTTAGCCCAGCTCGGTGGACAAGAGCTCAACTCGGTGGACTTGAGCCCAGCTCGGTGGACAAGAGCTCAACTCGGTGGACTTGAGCCCAGCTCGGTGGACAAGAGCCCAGCTCGGTGGAAACATTTTTTTTTGCATTTCGTTTACGCCCATTTTTATTTTAGCCAATGGTATCTTCGGGTTTTCAGCAAGAGTAAATGGTAAATGTGTGTGTGAGTTTGGAAACGCCGGTTCTGGTACAAAGCAAAGTGCTAGTTTAACATAAAACGACAGAAAACAGAAATTTTACTTGGTGGTCTTTTTTTTTTGGTAGTTAATATCATCCAATGACAAATCCCGCCCTTGGGTGGGGCAGGAAATAGTGTCAGACTCTTACTGACTAAAAACCTACCCTTCCATTCATTGCCTTTGTCCCGGGGCCCGTGGTGACATTCTCACATAACCTTTGGCCCCAGTAGGCTTTGGCCCTGCTGGACCCCTACAGTTTGCTGACAACTCCTTGAGGCGCGCGGGAACAGTGCGCGCCGTAGACGACTTAAGCTCGGACCGGTCTGTTACCGAACGGACGGACAGCGAGTTACCCATTGCCCACTGTCCGCGAGCCCACGCCTACGGTGGCCGGAAATCGGGATCGGAATCTCGGCGGCGGCGGCGGCGTGTGCGCCTTTGCCTAATGCGGTCAGCCTCCTCCTTTGCTAGCATTACTGCTTCGCAAACGGAGGCGACCGGCTGCCACTCCTCCTCGCTACGGAGCATGGCTTGTACCAAGCCCCGGCGCGAGAGATTGCCGCCGATCACCCCCACGAGGACACGGCGATGCTCTTCCCAAGCGGGGCACACCTCGACTGTGTGCTCCACCGTGTCCTCCAGGCGGTCCGCACAGTGGCGACACCCGGGCGTCGTCTCCGCACGAATCTTGTACAGGTACGGCCCGAACCACCGACTCGGCCAACCGAGTCAACTTGGTCTACATTACAGTTTAGAATTAAATTTTATCTGGATTGTAATTAATGATGAAATCATAATGTCACTTTTTACTTGAATAAATTATTATTGTATAGATTTCTAAGGTCTTTGTATATTACTCGTTCCGCCGAGTCAACTCGATTCTCCGACTCAACTCGTTTCACCGAGTCGATTCGGTCTGCCGATTCAACTCATTCCACCTAGTCAATTCGGTCCGCCGACTAAACTCCTTCCGTCGAGTCAGCCAACTCTTTGTTCGTAAGACTACCAAGTGAAATTCCTGTTTTCTATCGTTTTATGTTAAACTAGCTCTTTGTTGTATTCATGTCGAATTTATAAACACAAGGAATAAGATCATTTTATAAAAATTTAACTGGCCCTAAATCGTTTGGCGTCGCGACTCATATCGAGTCAACTTGCGTTTTGCTGAGTTGATTCGCGCAGGGTGTCGGCGTTGACTTGCGAGTCAATTCGAATTGAAGGAAAAGGCAAATCGAATTGACTCGATTTTAAGTTGATTCGAATAACTCGACTCGCCCATCGCTATGATGAAAGAAAGAAACGTCAAATGCACATTGACTGACATAAATAAACGTGTTGTGTATTGTAAAAGGTTATATTTTCCAATTATTAAACAAAACAAAATCATGGCAGCAGATCCCCTGGACGAATTACTCCAATTTCTGAAGCCTGAATCACGGATAGACCTCAAACACATAGCTCTGGATCATTTAGTGGGACTTTCAGCAAGCGAAGATGGTATCAATACTTTGCTATCACACGAAAAACTAATACAAAGTATTCTTACTTTGACAGAGGATAAAGTTGAAGAAATCGCTAAGAACGCGCTTCTAATCCTAGTAAACATCACAGCAAGTGCAAAAGGCGTGATAGAGCTGCTAAAATTTAAGTATGCCGAAAATAAAAACATTGTAAAATTATTTATTGGTTATGTTTTGAATCCGGAGAAAAAAGACGCAGATGCGGCCGCTATGATACTGTCAAACATTACTAGGGTAGAATCAGAATTAGATGGGATACTAGACACAATAATGCCACATTTAAACGACATTTTAAATGCTTACGTGAACATAGACTATAACAAAAAAGGCTCAAACTTGAATTTCATCGGACCAATGATTTCAAATCTATCCTGCCACCATCGTATACGAAAATGGTTGACGGAAGAAAACCCTCATATTCCACTAATAAAACTGTTGCCATTTTGTAGCTATGAGCTTTCTAACATACGTAGAGGTGGAGCGATGGGTACGCTAAGAAATCTATCCTTTGACCCAGAATTTCACGATTTTCTACTAAGCAATGACTTGGAACTACTCACATATTTACTAAACCCTATAATGGGTGGAGAGGATTATGATGATGAAGAAATGGATAAGCTACCAATTTCACTACAATATTTACCAAAAGAAAAAGAAAGGGATACGGATATTGATATCCGTAAAATGATTTTGGAAACGTTAAACAAGTTATGCATGAGACGGAAAGGCAGAGAGATTTTAAGAGACAATGGAGTCTATTATATTCTAAGAGAATACCACAAATGGGAAAAAGACCCTAAAGTTAAACTCGCATGTGAGAATGTAGTTGATATTTTGATTCAGAAGGAAGATGAAGTAGGAGCAGAAGATTTGTCAGCCGTTGAAGTACCAGATGATATAAAGGAAAAGTTTGCAAAGATGGATGAAGATTATATAGGGGGGGATAAATAAATATATTAATTTTTAACTTTGGCGTTTTGTTTTTATAGAACTATGGTAATGATTAGACATAAAACCTCTTTTTACTCTCTTTCTACTGCTTTTGACTTTCATTGTAATGCTGGCATGACAAATAGCAACTACCGTAAATAGAAACCATCATAGAAACCCTATGGACATGTTCTTAATCACTTTCTTTTTCTGTCATCCTTGTCTACCCAAATGAGGCCATGATATCATAACTCAACATTTTTAATTTAGGGCATCACTAGAACTTTGCCAGTAACATCATTCGCAAGAATTGTCATAAAAACTTGTAATACTGCTTCTTATGCCATATTTTGAGGGTAGTTTTGAAGAACCAATAACTATTTGCTATGGCTTCGCGCAGACCACATCGATTGAGACCGGAAAATCGGTTCACCATTTCATCACCAGCCTTTTAATGTTCCCACTGCTGGGACACAGGCCTCCTCTTTAAGGGAGGGAATGAGCCGTAATCCACCACTCGGGCCCAGTGCGTGTTGGTTAATGTCACATGTCTTAAAATTTTTGCTTCTAGGACATGCCGGTTTCCTCACGATGTTTTTCTTCACCGTTTTGAGAGCAATGGTGATGAAATAAATTACACAAAGATTGAACCCGCGACCCGTAAGTTGGGACCGTTGCCACTCGGCCACTACTGCTCTCGAAAATCGGTTCCTGCGCTGTATTTATATATGTATAAGCTATGACTGCGCATTCAAAGTCGACTTTCATGATTTCCCCCTATATTTATGTTGGAATTATGAACGCAGCAATATGAAAGAGATGGCAAGTGTGAGAAAGAGAGGAAGGAGAACGTGAAAGAAGACGTAAGTATGAGAAAACGTAGTGCTTATATTCTCTTTGGTATGAGATATTACGACTACGGCATGGGTACGATGAAGGTGTGCTAAAGAGGAATATAAGACGTTATAAAAGAAGACTGTTTTATTTCCAAATCCTCAATCCTACATTTACTATACTCTGAAGTCTGATCATGATAGTTCAACTTGTGTTACGAGGATTACAACCGATTTTTTATTTCGTGTGACGTCACATATTTTCTCGGCCATACTGATGATGCAACTTGTGTAATTTTCGTAAGCAAACATTTCACAGGCACAGGGGCCATTCAAGTAATACGTAAGCACTACAGGAGGCGGGGGTCTTTTGGCTTATAACATGGTGGATGGGGGGGTCTGGATAGTGATTACGTCAGCAGTTTTTTTTTTTTTAGGAGAGCAATCTCAATGTTCCAAAATCACATGACAGTGAGTAGACATCACTGAGCAATGTTTACGTGACCGTGGATGGGGGGGGGGGGTGAGATTAATGCTTACTTTTTCTTATTTGCAAAAAATCTGCTTAAGTAATACTTGAACGGCTCCTTATGATTTATTGATGTTTGCTCCATACACTGAATCGCACTAGGGCGATCCGGTAGCTTCCAGCTGTGACAACAACCTTTTTGAGCGCTGGACAGTGCCGGACCCACGTAGCAAGAGTAGCAAATGCTACGGGCCCCGCGCATCAGAGGGCCCCGGTCGGACGTACAATACCAGGTCAGGATACTTCTGAATTGCGAACTACTAAATTCGGCGTTCCTCAAGGGACCATCGTGGGTCCTTTATTCTTCCTTATTTATATAAATGACATGCCTTCGGTTACACATCATGACATTACACTATTTGCTGACGATAGCACTGTTCTATTCGTAAACGATAATACAATTGACTTAGAATCTTATCAATAATAGACTGGCTTGAAATAAATAATTTAATGATTAACATTGACAAAACTAAAATAATGAATTTCAAAATACGAACTCAACGCACGGGGAAATTAAAAATCAGTTACTTAGATAGCGACATTGAAGAAACTGAAGTAACAAAATTTCTATTTTTTTTTTTATATTGACCATAAACTTAATTGGAAATTTCATATTGACCATGTATGCAAAAAGCTAGGACAGTTTTCATACGTACTTCACAGATTGGGAAAAATAGCAAATCAGAGTACTTTACTAACAGCGTACCATGGTTACGTTATCTCTACCCTCAGATACGGCGTAATATTCTGGGGCAATAGTACAGACAAAGAGCGCGCTTTCATTGCCCAAAAACATTGCATCAGGGTCATATTTAATTTATGTGAAACCGACTCTTGTAAGACATTTTTTAAAAAGATTAACGTACTTACACTACCGTGTGTCTACATATTTGAGACTGCAGTGTTTGTAAGGAATAACATTGACATGTATAATTACTACACGCGTATACGGCGTAAGGACCAATTGCGCACAGTAGCTAGTAAAACTCATCTTATGCATGAAAGTATCTTTTGTATGGCTACACGCATCTTTAATTATATTCCAGGGCCTATCAGAATGATTACGGAAATGAAAAAACTTAAAGAGTCTCCATGATCTGTTAGTAGACAAGTGCTACTACTCTATAAAAGACTTCCTATTGGGAAAATCACTGCTGCAGTATAGTCCCCCTCAGTCATGATGTGTTCGGTGGCCCACTGATGTGTTAGATGTGTATCTACCAACCTTAATACATTTCGTTTAGTTTTTCTTGGTTTATGTAAAGTATTAAAATAATTTGTAATAATAATGTACCTGTATTGACAGGATAGAGTGGAAGAAAAAAACGTGTTGCGCCGACCCCAAGTAATATGGGACAAGGGCAGGAAGAAGAGAATGTACCTGTATTCCTATGTGACTATTGTATGCCCGAAGGGCGGGACGTAGCTGATCAATTTAATTGTTTAAGACCTGTATTATGTACAAACATATGATCCACAATAAAGATGTTGAAACTTGAACTTCCGGTATCAAATGATTTCTAAATAATTTCGAAATATCCATAGAGACAATGTAAACAAATGCTATTGCTGCCTAAGGGCCCTGCGTTCTGTGGTAAAAATAAGTTACTTTCTAGGCCATCTAGACAGACTTACAATATATTTCTAAGTACATACCTATTATGGATAAATTACATCCAGATTCAGAACAAATGATCGTGCTCATCACACAATACCCATGTTTGCAAAATAAATGATTATGCTTACAAACATTTGTCCTGGGTGGGAATCGAAACCACGACCTCCGCCATAGCAGTCAGGGCCACTAACTACTAGACAAACAGGACATTATGTTCTCCTTCGACATGTCTGCGCAGGTAATATTTTATTACAGTACGGCCGACGGATCTTGGCGCGTCTTAAGTTAGGCTCTGCGAAATGTAGCCCTTGTGCACTCGTATAAAAATAAATGGTTTGAAAAAATAAATGCCAATAGCAGTTGTTATTACTGTTAACAACTGTTATTGGCATTTATTTTTATAAATAATTTATTTGGCGCGCTTATTTTGAGCGCCAAAGTTTGCAGAGCCTAACCTAAGTCGCGCCAAGATCCGTCGGCCGTACTGCACGTATTAAAAAGGGGCCGCCGGGCCTAGCTCCCCGCGACGGAGAACTTTTGTATGGGACCGCGCGAACTTGCTTTACGCAGCTTCGGCCCAGGAGAAATAGGTTTGATATTGTGAGAAAATAATTAGAAAAATTTATATATAATCATTTTATATTTATACATATACATACATTTTAGTGCGTCGATCACTCGTCAAATAAGCTAAGAAAAATTTTCAACTTATACATATTAAAAATAATGAGACTTCAAGTGTATAGGCCTAAATCACATCTTTGTATCGACTCACAGCACATTTTAAAGCAATAATAATATTTATGAACACAAAATTTTGCCATAAGAAAAAAGGTACTTAAATACTGTTTAGATTCTACATTCGAATTATTTTCATAATTCGTATGTAGAATGTTTCCAATTTAACGCCATATTGTTTTTTTTTTTTAATTAGTTGTAATTAGTTTAGGGTAATTATAGTTAGTCAGATATTCAATAAATCATTTATAATTATATTGTACAAAAGGAGAAACTGACTGACTGACATATCAACACAAGAAACTGACTGACTAACATATAAACGCAAGAAACTGACTGACTGACATATCAACGCAAGAAACTGAGTGACTGACATAACAACGCAAGAAACTGACAGACTGACATATCAACGCAAGAAACTGACATTTTAATTAGTTGTAATTAGTTTAGGGTTCCTGTAATTATAGTTAAGTATTCAATAAATCTTCTATATATCTACAAAAGGAGAAACTGATTGACTGACATATCAACGCAAAAAAATGACAGACTGACATATCAACGCAAGAAACTGATTGACGGACATATCAACGCAAGAAACTGACTGACTGACATATCAACACACAGCCGAAATAACAGTGACTAGGAGCGTGAAATTTTGCACAAGGTTCACAAAAATTCATCCCCTAAGGGGATAAAATGGGGGGTCCAGTTTGTATGGGCAACGGACAAAGCCGCTGAAAACAAGCTAGTCCATTAATAAAGAGCAAATGGTAACAATAGATCCAATGTACTTCAACTAATTTGATAGAATTTACAATTAATCGCGTCATTCATTCAGCGGAGCCCTCGGTTCTATTACGCTTGGAATATATAAGTCTGTGTTCACGGAGACGCGGCGCGTTGCGCGGCGCGTTGGGCGTTTCGTCGTACATTGCAGCAGCGGGCTGCGTCATCACTCGCGCAAACATAAACATATGGCAATGTACGACGGACCGCCCGACGCGCCGCACAACGCGCCGCGTCTCCGTAGTCGAACACTAAGAAATAATCTCTACTTGTACCAATGTACAGCCGACGGATCTTGGCGCGTCTGAAGTTAGGCTCTGCGAACTTTAGCGCTTGTGCACTCGTAAAAAAAAAATGGTTTGAAAAAATAAATGCCAATAGCAGTTGTTATTGCTGTTAACAACTGTTATTGGCATTTATTTTTATAAATCATTTATTTGGCGCGCTTATTTTGAGCAGAGCCTAACTTCAGACGCGCCAAGATCCGTCGGCCGTACTGTACCTCTCGATTCATGTATTAACTTCAAAGAAATCTTTAACAGAACAGGAGAAATACAGCAGGAAAACTTGTCTATCCAGCGGAGCATTGTAATTTGAGTTCATACTTGCAAAAAAAGCACACCATTGTTATGTATTACCAATATACCTTTTAGTTTGTTTTTATTTTAATGTACTTTTTTTTCTTATGGCGGCAGATGTCACACGCATTAGTTATAGAGTATTCTTTAATAAAACTTAAAGATTTAGTACTAGTTTTAAGATATGACTTCCATAGGCCGCCTTACAAGACCAGTACATTACATTACTTACATAATTATATTAAATTTTACAAACATTAATACACGGCTAGATTTTAATAGTTTAAATCCCATAGATTGTCGATCCGCTACATGAAACACTATCAATTTGTAAAGATAAAATAAAATATTTTTTTTTGTAAAACTCGAATTAATATTATACGCATGTACGAAATTAATTTCTTCGCGTAAACAACAGCTGAGCGAGTCCAACGACCTGTAGGTAGTTGTCGGTCGTAAAGTACTTTTTATTTTTTATTTAATCTGTACAAATCGATAGTTTTATGTACCGGATCGACCCTCCACGGGATTATAACGATCAAAATTTTGCCGTGTATACAGGTTGAATTTTTAAGATGGGACAAGTAAGCATAGGTTAGGTTAGGTGTTAAAGAAAAACTAGGAGACTATCCATAAGTTTTTAAGCAATTCTGAACTGTATTCACAGATTTAGGAAAAGAAAAAAAGTCGGCAAAAAAAATTCAAATACAAAACAAAAAATTCTATGCATATCGATCCAGTTTTTTTTTTTTATAAAAACCAGTGCTTGACTGCGATCCCACCTGATGGTAAGCAGAGATGTAGTCGTTGATGGAGAAGCGCAGTAGTTTATTGAGCCTGTGCTATTCTAGCCTTCACATAGGGATCAAAAGACTACCATACGAAACCATGAAATATAGCCATAATTTTTCCCATAGATTTTGTATTAAAACCGATAAATCAAACGAAATTTTCTATTAACAGGCATAGATTATTTTTGGTATCTTATTATTTTAATTTTGCTGACAGTGTTGTTTTTTTTTTCTAAAATCTGTGGAACCTGCCCTTACTGCCCCGTATACAAAATTCAACCTGTATATCAAAGAATTTGACCTGCTTAGAATAATCGACGGATTCAAACTGAAAAAAGTATAGAGAGGGTATACTTAAAAAAAATATGTTATGTAATATGGATACATTTCTTAAAGAGAATGCAAATTTTGTGAGTCTGTATAAAGGCCGAATTTTCGAGATGAGTTAGTACGGGCAAGTACCATCGCAGTAATTTCTGCCTGACCACTAAAAAAAATTGAATACTCCAGTGTGGTACCAAACTCTTTGATGTTTTCGTTTCGAGCACAAGCTATAATGAACTTAACGGCGGTCAGGCGGAAGTGTCTTTGATGGTACCTAAAGGCCTACTTTCCACGCGTAGCTTCATAGACGCGTATAATAACGAATACGCGTCTATGAAGCTACGCGTCCGTAGTGTACGCCTGCGTGAAGCGACCAAACAACTGTCGATGAAGCGGCAAAGACACAACGTTGTTTGTAAGCTTCACGCTGGCGTACACCAAGCGTATAATGACGAATACGCGTCTATGAAGCTACGCGGTCGTGTACAGCAGACCTAACTGTTGTGCTGCTAGAAAATACAATTGATAGAAAAAAAAAGTATTGTCAAATACTCAACAATTTAAAAAAAATCTTAATTTACATTATCTCGAAACATACTTATACAATAGAATTTCTTATTGCGACTGATAATTACACACTAAAATATAAGAAAAATTGACAATTTACATTTTATCGAAATTATTGTAATAATACAATCGTAAAATAAAATATATTTTACATAATAATAAAAAAAATTAAGTGTTACACCGATGGAAAAAAAATTAATGGAATTGTCTGCGGTCGTTTGTTACTTTAAATTGATAGACGTAGAGAATTGGACTAAGTGTGCGGAACTCTAGTGTGACAAAGAGGACCATCGGTCCTGACAACGTGCTCAGAAGTAACCAAATCTATTTTTACATAATATATAAAAAATAATTACCATGAGACGATTTTTCTTTGCCCCATCAAATAAATTTACCACGGGTTTCAGATCATGTAGTTACGTCACTAATTGGACTAAGCATTTCCTGTCTTCTTATTCCTGGCTGTCGATGGAATAAGGTAAGAAAAGAGTGACAGAGACGAAGCGACCCTACGGTCAGGTGTTGCTTTCTATAATTCTAATTGGTAACCAGTTCGTTAACGTCAAATTCATCACTGCTACTAACTGGAGAAAGGTATTGGATTCACTTTAGTAGTTTCTCTTCTTGCTTGGCCTTCTCCGGGCAACCAGAGGTCTCACCTGGCGGAGTCAGAACGTCGAAGATTCATGAAGCCAGCGGGCCTGTTGGAACAGTATCGCGTCTGTATAGGTAATTTGATGCACGCACTTGCCAGACATCACCACCAGCTATTTGCCACCAGAGGCCGTCTCCCAACGGGTACAAGCTTTCCTCCCGTGGGATACAATGGCAATTGCCATTTGGGAGACGCAGCAGTAACCTTCAGAGCTATTTCACTACACAGATAGGAAAATTTTATGACGGCAATACTCAATCCAGTTCTCTATGCCTATATTTGTGCACAATTCCGACAAGAATTTAAATTAATTTTGTCAAATTTAATAGACCGCATTGGGTAACTTTATCATAAGCAAATAGATGATCTTAACGCTAAATAAAATTCTAAACACCCTTATTCAGACATAAAATAATTGTAGAGGCAACGTAAAAAAAAATCGATTAAACAATTATTCATTAATTACTTGAGCATTATACATATTTAAGAGTGTAGACTCATTATGTACTATTTCCAACGAGTCATTCTGGTGAGCATTTTGCTGTATCCAAGGAAATTGGAGGGACAGCGAAGCAATTAAGTGTCAATGTCGCCGTACATGATCAGCAGGGCTATTGTATCATTAATTAAAAATTAACTTTTTTTTTTAATTTCCTGTGTTAACGAATAAATTTAATACTAACCGAAAGTATGAAGCCTATAAAATATAAAAACGTTGGGTTGCCAACTTGTTTCCTGGCATAGCTCTAAGTTGCCAGGTATGAACAGGTATGTCGATACTATTCTTAGACTAATAATAGATTTGAAAATAATAACGCGGCAAAATGCTCACAGCGTGACAACTCAAGGATCAAAAACTACTTTTTTTCCTCTACATTTATTTTGTAGGTTAAGGATGTTATGTCGAAAGGGTGCCAGTATTATTCCTGGGGCTTGTAGTTTTTAATGCCCTCCATGCGCGCCTTCCGACGTTCTGCCGGGGTAGCCCCTTTGATTTTCTGGATGACATGAGCACCCTTTTTGGAAAAATCGGGCTTGTACGTCGTGACATGGGGCTCCTGAAAGTTAAAATCGTGATTTTAGAAGAAAACACACTGATACTATAAAGGCAAAGTGTTTGTGTATTATGACGCTTGAACGGTTGAACATATTTGGGTGAAAATTGCCAAGAGGGTAAAAAATATCCTGGAATAGCACATATGATACTTTTTATCCTGGGAATATGATTATTTGAGACAATTTTTTACTTTCACGCGCATGAAGTTTCTGAGAGTACGACGGATCGCTGGTCGTTATCTACGACATGTGTCTGAGTGTCCAGCATGTAATGTATTGGACACGTCAATAAACTACCTATAGACACGTCAGTAATACTTACATTACCCCAGTCATGCTGAGGAAAAAGACGAAGCCGAAGAACCAGCTGAACGCGTGCCAGAGGGTCATGGCCATACGGATGGTGCGGGGATACCGAACGGTTTCCTGCGAAGCGGCGAGCCTCCTTGCTGGCCTGCCACCATGGGATCTGGAGGCAACAGTCCTTGCACACATGCACGATAAGCGCGTGGAGATGCAACGCCGGGGCGAATGTCCCCTGCCACGACAAGTCGAGGTATGGCGGAAAGAGTTCCGGCGGGATCTCATGGTGAAATGGCGACTGCGACTGTCGCAACCCAGTGCTGGGCACGCCTTAATTATGGCGGTAAGGCCCCTCTTTGAGGCGTGGCTGGAAAGACCTCACGGCGTCCTAACCTTCCGCATGACCCAGATTCTCACCGGACACGGTAAGTTTGGGAGGTTCCTGTTCCGGATTCGTGCGGAACCGACGCCCGGGTGCCACCACTGCGTGGACTGCCCGGAGGACACGGTGGAGCACACGGTCGAAGTGTGCCCCGCTTGGGCAGAGCATCGCCGTGTTCTCGTGAGGGCGATCGGCAGCGGCGATCTCTCGCGCCAGGCCCTAGTACGGGCCATGATCCGGAGTGAGGAGGGATGGCAGGCGGTCGCCTCCTTCTGCGAAGCAGTAATGCTAGCAAAGGAGGAGGCCGCACGCGAGAGGCAACGGCCTTCACGGCCCAGCCGCCGCGGGGATTCTGATTCCGATCCTGATTTCCAGCCAACGTAGGCGCGGGCTTGCGGACGGCGAGCTATGGGTAGCTCGCTGTCCGATCGTCCGGTAACCATCCGGACCAAGCCCAGGTCGTCAACGGCGCGCACTGTTCCCGCGCGCCTCAAGGAGTTGTCAGCAAACTGTAGAGACCCAGCCTGCTAGCTGCAGGCAGGCCGGGTCGAAGCCTACTGGGGCCCAAGGGTTTGCTTCCGAAAGGAAAGCCCGGCCCTGGTATCTAAGGCCACGAAGGAACGGGGTGGGTTTTTAGTCAGTAAGAGTCTGATACTATCTCCCGCTCCGCCCAAGGGCGGGAGATGTCATTGGATGATTTTACCCACCACCAAAAAAAAAAAAAAAAACCCCAGTCATTGAATACAGAGTCGTTGGTGTTTAAAATGTACTACGAGCACGACGGATCGCTGGTCGTTATCTACGACATGTATCTGGGTGTCCAGCATGTGATGTATTGGACACGTCAATAAACTACCAATAGACACGTCAGTAATACTTACATTACCCCAGTCATTGAATACAGAGTCGTTGGTGTTTAAAATTTACTACGAGCACGACGGATCGCTGGTCGTTATCTACGACATGTATCTGGGTGTCCAGCATGTGATGTATTGGACACGACAATAAACTACCAATAGACACGTCAGTAATACTTACATTACCCCAGTCATCCAATACAGTGTCGATGGTGTTCGAACGTACGACAATTACGACGGATCGCTGGTCGTTATCTACGACATATATCTAGGTGTCCATCATGTAATGTATTGGATACGTCAATAATACTTACATTGCCCCAATCGTCTAATACAGTGTCGTTAGTGTTTAAAATGTACTACGAGCACGACGGATTACTGGTCATCATCTACGACATGTATCTGAGTGTCCAGCATGTAATGTATTGGACACGTCAATAATACTTACATTGCCCCAATCGTCTACTACAGTGTCGCTGGTGCTTGAATGTACGACTGGAACGACGGGTCGCTGGTCATCATCCATATCGTAAAGCGTGGTGTCCAGCATTTCACGTTTTGGACACGTCGTTACGTGGTACTGTGGACCAGAGAGAGCATAATATTTAATAATCTAAAAGCCGGCCAAAGAGTTATTTTGTTCGTTTTATGAAAATGTGCCAACGCATAGGGTGCGGGAGCAATAAAACTCCTTAATCACCCGGATGACCCGGTGACCATGTATTTTTGCGGACAACCAAGTGTCTTAGCAAGCTTATAACTTTATGATTTTTCATGATACCGTTTAGAAATTTTATACATACGATTCTTTACATAAAAATACTAGATATATGTTTCGGGTTTCGCATATACTTAAACTATCGTTTTATACATATATCTATAGGGTGACTGGTAATTAGTGAACGATACTCAAACGTGATTGTAGTATTGATAACAAACAACTTTTACTATGGGACCAAACCTGAAATCGCGAAAAAAATCTACTGGGCAGTACATTTATGTTCGCCTAACTGGTCAAAATGTACTGAACTGGGCTGATTTTTTCGCGATTTCAGGTTTGGTCCCATAGTTAAAGGTTTTTGTTATCATGACTACAATCACGTGTTTGAGTATCTTCACTAATTACCAGTCGCCCTATATATACACCGTTAAATTTTGATCGTTTTAATCCCGTAGAGGTACATGAAACACTATCGATTTGTAAAGATAAAATAAAAAAATAAAGTACTATTTTCTAATACTTCTAAAAGTAAACGTCAGCTGAGAAAGTCAAATGACCTGTAGGTAGGTAGTACGCAACGAGCGACAACTACCTACTAGGTCATTGACTTGTTTACTTAAAGAAATTAATTTCGTACATGCGTAAACTAATTGGAGTAAAAAAAGTACTTTATTTTTTAATTTTATCTTTACAAATCGATAGTGTTCCATGTACCGAATCGTCCTTCCACGGGATGAAAACGATCAGAATTTTATAATTAATCGCTTATTGACTAAAATTCCATACCACACATAAATAGCTTATTTAAATTATACGAGCACGTACGTTTTGATTTTATTTGCTTTACTACACATAGTCTGGTTAATCTGAATGTTTATACTCAGTAGCTAGGTAATTAAAAATTTAATTCTCGCAATTGACTTTTCGTCACGGTGATCGATCTCATCGGAGAATCAGGCTGAACGCCCACTTGATATAAGACAGCCTTTAGCAGTGTTGCCAGACGTCCCGATTTTAAATCAAAATTAAATGTCTCGCGCGGGAAAGGCTCAGTCCCGCTTTTAGAGGATAAATCGACCGCGCGTGCAGCGTGCGGAAGAATGGCCGGGTGGTACCGACAAGTGTGGATGGGCCACCCACCGAAATTTTTTTATTAAAATATATATTTTTCTACGGCAATTTTTGCTAGTATTATAAACAGATCCGTCAGGAATTGCAACATCGGCAACAAAATGGTGATACTAACATCACAATTAAATATATGACGGCGCCAGGAATGGCTGAGCGATATAGCCGTCATCATCTTGGTTCAGTGGTACTGGGTTTAATACCGAACGGATTTTAAATAACTACGCACTTGATTTTCATTTAATTATAATGTCTCTTTCACAGTTCACAAGTAGTGTTCTAAATAGAAACACAGGTAGCAATGCTAAGTAATAACGAATGTATGGGCAACCGACAGTTTCGTATCAGAGAGGTGTTACACCCGCGCCCGCGCAGACCTTAATGCCTTGCGCTCCCGGGGTTCCAGCCCTCCAAATGCGACTCTGACCAGTTGACGCCATAATACGTGACGTCACGGCGTCACCCTACTCACTTACTACTTAGTAGTACTGTAAAAACAACATTAAGACTTAGTAACTAGAGTTAGTTTTCCACGACATATAAAAACTCTGTACCACAAATAGTAAAAATAAATACAAAAAACTCGAGCAAATTGGACCGAGTCCCGAGTTCCCGACATCCTAAATACTGAAAAATTGGAATCGAATTGCGATATAACCTAGCAATACCTAGATTGCTATAAGGACCTAACCACGAGAAAGTCATCTTTAAAATTCCTTTATACAAATATTAGAAGTCTGGTTAAATTCGGAAAGTTAGAGGAATTGTTATGTATTTTAAAAGCAATTCGACATACGATAGGGTTAATACTATTGACGGAAACTTGGATTAAGTCAGAATCAGAGGCCAATCTGCTTCAAATTACAGGCTATACTCATATCTATAACTATAGAAAAGGCCGCCGGGGTGGGGGTGTGTCCATTTATATACTTACCTTATGACAATACCTTTCTACCTTTCTAAGTTTCGGTAACAGACCGGTCCGAGCTCAAGTCGTTTACGGCGCGCACTGTTCCCGCGCGCCTCAAGGAGTTTTTAGCAAACTGTAGGGGCCCAACAGGGCCGAAGCCTACTGGGGTCAAAGGGTATGTGAAAATGGCACCCGGGGCCCTGGGACCAAGGCGAAGAATGGAACGGGGTAGGTTTTTAGTCAGTAAGAGTCTGACACTACTTCCCGCTCCACCCAAGGGCGGGATTTGTCATTGGATGATTTTAACTACCGGAAAAAAAAAACCTTTCTAAGTTTCACTTTACAAACTTAACGTTGAATTACACACGCACAATCTGCTTTTTATCTATATATTTATTAATATTATTTGTTTTCTTCAAATACCCGAATAAAATTTCTTTTGTTCCAATATCACATTTCTCACTGGTGTGCAACCGTCTGTCTGCCACGCTCAGATGCTAATGGCATAGTAAATTATGTAACATGCTACTATGCACTGTATTGATGGCGGTGGCTTGAGACCGGCTTTATTAATCATCATTGGAAATTTAAACGTACTCAAAATTTTATTGACTATGGCGTTATTTGCTTTATTTACATACCTACACAGCTATAACACACATATGCGTCTTCAAAATTATTTGTTTTTTGTATTTATTTGCTGTATCATTTTATCAAATCACAATATACTCGTATTTAAACTTATTCACATCCGTGATTGCACCCAAGGTTCAGTTGAAAACCAGCGTCAGGCAACTGCTACGAAGTTGTCTGGCATCATGCTGAACTGAACCTATTTGGCGCAGCCGTGAGGCATATTATTATTGCTGTTGATTTTTTTTTTTTTTTTTTTTATTTATGTTTAAGTTTTAAAACTTTTATTGTGCTTCATTGCAAGCCAAATAAACGTGTTTTCTTTTTTTCTTTCTTCTTATATCCATAATAGTATTAAACATGAAGTTATAAAAATAAAAAGTATAGAAGAAAATGAATATGTATGGATTTATCTTGTTAAATACGCACTATATGTTGGCTTAATCTATAGACCCCCAAATACAAATATAAACAGTTTTTTAGAATCCTACATTTCTCAACTAGAAAATAAACGACGAGCTCTTGTTTTCGGTGATTTTAATATTAATTTGCTCCGTAACGAACGCCAAACCACGAATTATGTTGATGGAATTAATGAAATGGGCTACCAAAATTTAAACAAAATAGATGCTGATTACTGTACATGAGGAACAAATAACACAATCTATAATTGACCATATTTGCTCAAACTTGAACTCAAGTAAATTTCATATGGCATGCGTCAACTCGCCCTTATCGGACCATAACCAACTCTATTTTGAACTAAAAAATCATAAACATGTCCCAAAATAGAAGACTACTTTCTCAGTGACAAACTTCGAAAAGCTCTATAAATCCGTAGAAGCCCAACATCTTATAAACGAGGAACATAAATATGAAACCCTTGAAAGCATCATATCACAGTTACGACAAAATAAAACCACAAAAATCAAAATAATGAACAAACCGAGAGATGATTGGATAAATAAGAAAATATTAGATGATATCGACGAGAGAAATATAATCTGGAGAAAACATAAAGCAGATCCTAATAACCCTATCCTGGAAAAACAATTAAAAGCAAAAAGATATGCCGTATTTAAAAGTATAAGAAATACTAGGAATAACTATTATTACCAAAATTTCAAGAAATGCGATAAAATGCCAAAGAAAATGTGGAGTCTAATAAATAATTTAGCTAATAATAGAATTAAAACTGTTTCAGCCCCTCCCAAGCTCATAGCAAACACTCGTGAAATTACTAATGGAAATGAAATTTGTCAAAGTCATAATGATTTTTTCTCGACAGTTGGTCCTGATTTAGCCAATAAAATACCATCCAAATACCACAACAATTTAACCAATACTCTTAATTACACTACAGACACAGTTAACAATAAACTAAGCATATTTGAACCATGTAAAATAGAAGAGGTAAGTAAAATTATCGATGATCTCAACACAAACACAAGCTGCGGTATGGATGGTAAAAGTGCAAAAGATATCAATGGTATAAAAAAGCTTGTTCTAGATGAGCTAACAAGTTGCATTAACAAATGCCTTGAATCGGGAAGGTTCCCAGATATCTAAAAGTTGCAAAATTAACGCCAATATACAAGGCTGGAAGTAAATCTGACCCCGGCAATTATCGACCCATATCCGTATTACCTATACTATCAAACATTTTTGAAAAAGTTATTTTTAGACGCCTCCTAGAACACTTAAATAATATTGATTTCTTTTATTGCCAACAATACGGGTTCCGTCCTAAGTCAAACACCCTATCAGCCACAATAGATTTAATCACTAAAATTAAAACATCAATTGATAAGAAACTTGTAGGTTTGGGAATCTTCATAGATTTAAAGAAGGCGTTTGATACAGTTTGTCATTCTCTATTGCTTAAAAAACTCAGTAACGTAGGAATAACGGGATCGGCATTCAGAGTGATGGAATCTTTTCTTACAAATAGCTTTTAAATAGTCAAAATAAACAATTGCGAAAGTTCGCCAGCTAAGTTAAGTTGGGGAATACCGCAGGGATCAATTTTAGGACCTTTGCTCTTCCTCATTTATGTAAATAACATAAAAAACGTTAAGGTCACTGGCGACATCACTCTGTATGCTGATGACACTTGTCTCTTTTATTTTGGAAGCGATGTTCAAGAGATTGTCAGGAAAGCGCAAGCTGACCCATCAACACTAAATGAATGGTTCAAGTACACCTGTTAACTATAAATCCATAAAAAAAACGTCGTATATGGTCTTCGCAGCAAAAAATAAAAGAATACCTTGCTATATTAATCTATCCATAGACAATGAACCCCTACAAAAGTCAACAAACGAAAAGTACTTAGGGTTAACTCTGGACCCAAGACTATCATGGTGTAACCAATACCATATTAAAAATATGCGTGACAAAATCTCTTCACTCACTGGTGCATTATATAGACTTTCCGGTTGTATCCCACATAAAATCAGACAGATGATATATACTCGTGAAACCTCACCTGGAGTATCTGGTCGAAATCTGGGGATGTGCTGCTATAACCTATATAAATGACATTCAAGTAATACAAAACAAACTTATTAAAACTCTTTACAACTATCACTACCTAACATAAACTAAACAAATATACAACGACACTAAGATATACAACATAGAACAACTGTAACATTTAAAAAAAACTTAAAATCACGGTTTGAGGTATGTAGCGACCTCTAGTTGCTTATAATGTCACTGATCATAAACTACAACAGTTCTGACTGAGGCCCGTCAGATGGCGCCACGATTTAATCGATATATTTCGTTTTTCTTTTGTTTCGATTATTAAGTTATACTATTTAAATACATTAATTATAAAGTTATTAATTACTATTTACTAAATTTGATATAACTAAATAGTAATGTTCGACTAGGCAAAATGGATGAAGCCTTCGCCTCAGAAATTGACAGATATGATAAAATCAGAATGGCGTCTTTTCTTTTTTCATTTGGTTGCGAGTCCATTGCAGACTGAATATAAGAGTTTTTTAATTTAAAAAACAAAAGATGTCGAAGACTAGGCGTGGAACCAACGTCAGGCTTAAAATAATATTACCCAGGACGTGGTAAGCATTTTTAGACGAAATTGATGAATATTGTCTTGGCATAATCGAGATGCACATCATCTGGGATTTCTCAACATGTGAATTTTCTTTGACAGGGTCCAAGATATTATTTTATTTTAATCAAACCATATCCCATGGATATGTGTTAGAAAGAAAAATAGTCTCCCAATAGATTTATTTATAAAATATGAAGCTACAACTCTGCACATGAATTGATGACGAACCATCATCACGTGGACAGCTAGGCGACAGTTTCCGAATACAGCGCATGGCTGCGAGAAATACTGGATATTCATAGTTAAGGTTAATTTAAACCACTCCATGTAAGTTCCTTTATTCTAACCTTACCATATATGTTCCTGTCACAGGCTGTAACCAGTTTAGCAAATTATTAAATATATATTGTGGAGATAAGTTATATCTTTTATTCCAGTCAACACCTCATGCGAAAAGCACCCTTTAGTCTCATGTAAACTACCGCTGCGTAAGTCGGTGGTAAGGCCAAAAACCCAACCTTACACAACTATACACATTCAAAACATGCATTTTAATACGGAAAATAATATCAAAGGAAACACACTCTCAACTTACTTTCAAAATAAGAAATCACGGATACCACACCCGAAACCATAACAAGCTAGAACTCAGACCACCCAGAACCAACTACGGGAAGAAAAATATTTTATATGAGGGAGCAGTGTTATATAATAAATTACCAGATGATATGATTAATGTAAAAAGTACAAAAATCTTAAAAAAAAAAATTAAAAACTTATATGTCTAAAATTGTATAACTAAACATCTTGCCTATCTAAATTCTTTAAAACACTATATCGTCGCTTATATTACAACACCGCGAACATGCATATTTAAGAAGACAACAGCGCCAAAGTGTAATTTTTACTTAATTCATGAGGATATACCTAACTATTTTGTGCATTTAATTATTTGTAGAATAGCTAATAAATGATCCATATGAAAAAATCCGATTTTTATTTATTGTTAATTATTATCTAATAATTATTTTTTTTTGTTTCTCCTGTAAAGTTAAGAAAAAGGCATATTCGCGGTGTTGTAATATAAGCGACGATATGTTACATTTGTTTTTATTTTTCTATATAATCGACTCACGGAGTCACGATGTATTAGTATAACTGCATGATCTATTTGTAATAGTCTCATATTTAAGTAAACTATTTGTGTTCTTTATGAGTATAAATACCTTTAAACCGATGTATGGTCTTTAAAATTAGGATAAAAAGACAAATGTTTAACTTTTGATTATAATTAAAAGTTTTTATTATTTCCCGCTTTCGACGAAAGAATCCCGCTTTTTTCACTAAAAAAGTTTTATAATTCCGGCTTAGCAAAAAAAAAAAACTGGCAAAGCTGGCCTTTAGATAGATAGATCTTAAGACAGACTATTGCTTTACAAAACATGCGGACTCTTGTGACAAAACGTCTCATAGACAAAATTGTCTAATACCAACTAAAACTGCACAGCGACTAGTCTGTCTAACGACTCGCTCTGTGTGTCGGCTTCCCTTTTGTATGCATGCGGCCGCGCATATCAAAGACAAAACAGTCTAACGTAGACAAAACAGTTTCGTTTTAGTTTTTAGACAGACTTGTCTATGTGAGACAAGTCTGTCTTGTCTCAAGTAGGCGCTCAGCCGTATTAGACAAAACAGCGGATAAGAAGGCCTATGACTCAGTGCCGCATACATGGCTCATGAGGGTGCAGGAATTGTATAAAGTTGATGCAACTCTGCGCACCTTCCTGATGTTTTGTATGGGGCAGTGGAGGACGGTTCTTCACCATTCAGGATGACGACGAGTCTGCGAGAACAGTGAACCGATAAGGATCGAGCGTGGCATATTCCAGGGTCTGAGTCCACTGTGGTTTTGCCTAGATTAAAAAGAAAGAGAGAGAGTTTCAGATCATCCATGTAAAGAAGGTGAGAAATAACCTGACCATCTTTTGTGCTGAGAGGCGAACCCTCTCAGCACACTACTGGAGGACTCGAGCTTGGGTTACCGGTTGAGAAAAGATGGTCAGGTCAATTCTCACCTTCTTTACATGGATGATCTGAACTGATGTAGCTACTAAAGGTAACTGAAATCTTTAGTAGTGCCATTAGGATGGAATTTAGTGTGGACAAATGTGCAGTCATGCATGTGAAGCGAGGGAGAATTATGGAATCCGTGGGAACCCAACTCTCGTATTCCATACACCTCAGAACCCTTTGCTCAACCGAAACTTACAAGTATTTGGGTATGTCGGAAGCGTTAGGCATCAATGGTGCTAACGTGAAACAATCGTTGACGGAACGCTTCTTTGGCCGCCTGAATAAGTACTGAATAGTCTTTTATCAGGCGGGAACAAGGTGCGCGCCTTCAACGGTTGGGTCATGTCGGTATTGATGTACTCTTTCGGCATACTCAAATGGACTCAGACGGAACTCGACGCCCTGGATTGGAAGGTCCGCACACTGCTTACCTCACATCGGATGCATCACCCACGATCATCGGTGATGAAGCTGTATATCCCGCGGAAGTGCGGGGGCCGTGGCTTCTTAAATGCCAAGACCCTGTACAACCGTGAGGTATGCAGTCTCAGGGAATACTTCCTGAAACTGACGTGGAGATGCACCGAGATGTGGTCGCGGTGGACAAAGACCTTACTCCGCTCCCCTTGGCTAACGAGAAATGGCGCAAGCCTATAGTACTGGATACTAATGACCGCAGGGAAGTATGGCAGAGCAAGGAGCTTCACGGACGCTATTATCGGGCCTTACATGGACCCGATGTAGATCTTTTAGCATCCTTATCCTGGCTGCGCTTTGGTGTTCTTTTTGGAAAAACCGAAGGTTTTGTCTTTGCGATTATGGACGAAGTTATGATGACGAACAACTACCGGAAATACATTCCAACATGTCGACAGATCTCTCTTTGAGAACGACGAACCTGTTTGCTAATGGCAACATCAATGAGGTGCAGCTCCTTAGTCCCACGGCACCCGTTCCTACATCCATTCTGAGAAGCAGACATGATAGAGTTTGTTACTATATGACTATTGATTTTGGGTTCCCCTCCTGCTCCATACGGTCGTGTATACGGAGACGCGGCGCGGTGCGCGGCGCGTTGGGCGTTTCGTCGTACATTGCAGCAGCGGGCCGCGTCATCGCTCGCGCAAACACAAACATATGGCAATGTACGACGGACCGCCCGACGCGCCGCTCAACGCGACGCGTCTCCGTAATCGAGCACTAAGTCAGGTAGTACACCTGACTTATGGAGCAGGTGGGTTATTCCCGTCGTTAGGAACTGGGGCAGCGACCCTGACTCTAGTGCAGACTAGAATTGAGATGCCAAGCGAGCATGCGACCTTTGGATCCATTTAATCCAGAAATCGTGAAGCCCGTCCGGCCCGGGAGATTTCCAGCTGGGCAACGGACGAACTGCACGAGCAGCTTCTTGGGGGCTGATGGTAACTGCCACATTTATGGTAAAAGATCACAAGCACGCTCGACCTCTCGACTCCATTCACCCTCGATGTGACTGACAGGCGCCGACCAGATGCTGCGCCAAAATGAACACATGGTGTCATCATCCGGCAGGCGCGTATCAGTCGCACCTTGGCTCAGTCGCTCCCAAACCCTGTAAACCCACCTTTCGTTGCTTTGGAATGTACGATTCTAACACCCGTATTTATAAAGAAGTACTTACTTAATTGCCAAGTAAAATCTTAATATGTCATTACTTGACGTTAGAAATTTTCGTTCAAAATTTAAATTATTCTTAAATATAGAACACAAATTGTCATTTAAGTAGTTACTTTTACTAAAGTAATTAGTTTTACTTGTTTATAAATACGGGTGTGAGTGTACCGCTCCACCCGCCGCTTGTACCGACGCATACGGTTTGCCCATGCATAGATCTTCTGCTTCAGGAGGTCGATACGCTCTGTGACGCGGGGCAGATAATCTCGAGGACTAATGTACGTCCCCGAGAATGCCCCCGCCTTACAAAGCGCATCACCCTAAAGCGAGTATTACCCTCCCTGAAGCAGATAAGCTTACCGATGAGTGCTCTAGCCTCACCGATATGGCGCTCTATCCTGCACTGCCAAGCTGGCACAGCTGGTCGTGTAGCTCTGTCACAATTAGGAAATTTAACGTGAGCTACACGACATGCCGCCACAACCGCACAGTACAAGATCGAGTGGGTATCAGTGAGGTCTTTGCTGCTATCAAAACAATTCGATAGCTGCGAATCTAGAGCACACACTAGCGCCCTATTTCTCTTGTGCATGGGCAAACGAGGTAAACGAGGTCTAGAGGTGGTGTGGAGCGAAACTCCCGAAATGCGTCCTCCAAAGCAGTCCTCAATCGTTCATTGCATTGGGTACTCACAGGTAATGCCGCGCCATCATCGGCGTCACCAACATGGTCGGGTTGCTGTGAAGTGCTGGGTTGAGGTTGCACCGCGGCCTTTGGTTTAGCAGGTGAAACACGGCTTCTCTGTGATTCCAAGCACAGTCTATCAAGTACGGCGTCATCCAACGTAAGATTACGCTGAATGACCCGCACCTGATCCGATAGTCGTTGGCCCGAAACGCCAACGACGATTATTATTATTATAATGAATAAAAATAAAATCCCGAGTTAAACAAATTATGAGTTCCCTTACTTATTTTTTTTTATTTATTTAAATTTTTAGTTACTTAATTTAGTTTAATTTAATGTGTAATTTTAAAATTATAATTTATTGTAATTTATGATTTTGATTTAATTTAATGCATGTTTTTGGTATAATTTTTTTGTAATAATTTTTAAACTATATGTAATTTTTAACATAAAATATATCGTAAAGATTTTATATATTATTATAGTGTATATTTAATTATCCAGCGGCATTTACCGCCGGCAATTTTACGTGTTAATATGTAGATAATGCAGTGGGCTGCAATATTGTAAAATGATTTGTACTGTCTTTTTTTATTTTGTTTTTTTTTTTATATACATGTATTGTAGCTGTTTATTGTCCCATAAATAAATAAAATAATCTAATTTTTAATGGTTGTGAGTCACGATTGAGGAAAATCAGAATTTATTTTGTTACAAATTGTTTGTTAGTCAAGGAAAAATTGACTAACAAGCAATTTGTGGCCAGATTATGTAAACTACGAATAATATTACTACCTATTTCGTTTTTGGATGACACATTTCTTATTTTTACCGTAATCTATACTACACTTATAAAATGCTATGTCCTGAATGAATGACGGATCAACGCACAGCCTAAAAAAATAAAAAAAAATAACCGCTGATCGTGAAGACCAGTGGTGCTATTCTCTATGAAAACGCAGAGCTGCCGCAACGACGAACATCCAAATAGGATACATTGAATTAACAATTTAATGTATAGGTACATTAGGTTGACAATCCAATGTATCCTATTTGGGTGTTCGTCGTTGAGGCAGCGCTGCGTTTTCTTAGAGAATAGCACCACTGAAACTTTAGAGGGTATGTTCTCGCGACGTAGGTATAGCATTGTATTATTATATACCCCTAAAGGGGCGATAAAAGGGGCAAGTTTGTATGGGACAGCGATCTCGTTGTCCCATACAAACTTTGTCCCCCAAGCAAATGTATGAGTGCGATTTTCTTTTTTTTCACAACTATCACACAACGTAGTCTAGACCCAAGCTAAGCAGAGCTTGTGTTATGGGTACTAGACAACTGATAAACCAACTTATATATTTCTAAATACATACATATTATAGATAAATTACACCCAGACACAGAACAAATGATCGTGCTGATCACACAAACATTTGTCCAGGGTGGGAATCGAACCCACGACCTCCGGCATTGCAGTCAGGGCCACTAACTACTAGACCAACAGGCCAAGACAAGACCGAGGAATTATCCTTGGTCTTATTTACTTAAAATTTTGCATGAACATTCTTTAACAGAATTCATGGAAGACGAGTTATGTATTTTATTGAAATTCGTCCCCTAACGGGGTCAAAAAAGGGTAGGAAAAAAAACGCATGTACGAAATTGATTTCTTTAAGTAAACTTCAGCTGATCGAGGCCAATGAACTGTAGGTAGTTAGTACGCAATGACCGACAACTCCCTACAAGGTCATTGACTCGTTTACTTAAAGAAATTAATTTGGTACATGCCTATATTAATACGAGTTTTTTAAAAAAGGTACTTTATTTTTTTATTTTATAATTACAAATCGAAATCAAATTTGGCATGCAGGCAGATGTTATGACGTAGGCATCCGCTAAGAAAGGATTTTGATACATTCCATCCCTTATGGGGATCCGTAGGCGCGGGCTTGCGGACGGCGGGCAATGGGTAGCTCGCTGTCCGTTTGTCCGGTAACAGACCGGACCGAGTCAAAGGCGTTTACGGCGCGCACTGTTCCCGTGCGCCTCAAGGAGTTGTCAGCAAACCGTAGGGGCCCAGTAGGGTCGAGGCCTAGTCTGGGGCTTTGGGGAGGTATGAAAATGCATACTAGGGCCCCGGATCCAAGGCAGGGAAGGAACAGGGTAGGTTTTTAGTCAGTAAGAGTCTGACACTATATCCCGCCCCACCCAAGGGCGGGATTTGTCATTGGATGATTTTACCTACCATAAAAAAAAACCCCTAATGGGAATAAAATAGGGGATGAAAGTTTGTATAAATCTTCTTAGATTTTCGACTGATTGAACTGAAATTAAAGATTGGAGCTACTATGATGAAGACGTCCGCTTAAATAGGATTTTGATAAATTCAACCGTCATGGGGATAAAATAGGGGATAATGAACGCGAGCGAAGCCGCGGGCAAAAGCTAGTCTATACTTATAATAAATCTGTAGAAGTAAAAATTCTGTACATTGAAAATATCAAAAAATAAATGGCAGAGGGTGTTACTAGACAGACACCGAACCCAAAAATGTGATTAAAAAAATTTGTCTGTCTGTCTGTCTGTTTGTTCAGGCATCACGCAAAAACTACCGGTTGGATTACGATTAAACTTGGTATAATTATTCTTTAATATCCTGAGCTGGGTACTTTTTATCTCGGAAAAGTATATACGATAAAAAACAAACTTAATTTTGCGGTTCGATCCCTAAGCCCGATTACTGTACCAACCGAAAATAATAAGTTTGTCGCTGGTTACCTCACCCATTTCTAATGTAATTAGCCACAAGAGGCCCGCGCCCAGACAGAAGTATTAATACCGGTAAGTATGCTCGATAGATAACGTTCTACACAAATAGCACTTAACACAAAAAAACTCATTGATAAGTTTCGTCGTTCACGCGAACGAAGTTAGAAAACCCAATTATGGGTTAAGCTCGCCTATGTACATCCACTAACCTTTTATTGTTTTGTTGAAACTGTATGTATGTACAATAAAGAATAAAGAAAGACAATTAAGAAGTTGCGGGCACAGCTAGTTATTAATAAATGATACTCACGTCCAACTCCACCTCATTAATCACGTGCGTGGAATCAAACGGGCAATTCTTCGTGCCACTGTTTGGGTACTGCTTCCGACACTTCTGCAGATGGATGTGCATCCTGTAGTGCTCCACTTGGTGAGACTTGTTGTAGGGGCAGGTGATCATGTCATGGGGCTTGGGCTCCATTGGTACTCTGGTCAAAAGAAAGAAAAAAAAAATTAAACGCGTTATGGTTAGGGCGTTATCATACTAGCGGATTGCAAGCGTCCTTAGAACGGAGCGGGTACGCAAGGAATACGCCGCGCATGCGCAGTGAATTTGTTGTGAACGCGAAACGACATTCAAATTCGACGATGCTTTTGTTTTCGTCTCTCGTCTTTGAAGAAACAAATCTAGCAGCAGTGTCTTCTCGTCTGAATCTATTTTTCTACCGAGTGTTTTGTACAGACGCCAGCACGTCAATCTACCCCAATCTGTCAAATTTTGACAATCGAACATTAACCTTCCAATATTGTGATAAGATTGAAAATCTATTATAGAACTTTGACAGATTGAAGTGGGTTGATATGCTGGCGTCTGTACATCGTTAACTTGCTACAAATGCGCGACGAAAACGTTGCGTATTTGCCACGCGTCCGCGACGTCTTCGCTTTAAAGTGGCGGCGTGTTTCATTTTTTCTTTCATTCGCTGCGCGCCCGCCTCGCCGCGCATCCGCTAGTATGATAAAGCCTTTACGTACAGCCCCACCACTTCGATTGAGGCCCGAAAATCGGTTACTGCGCATTCAAGATAGACCGCCATGATGGTTCAACTTGTATGCCAACGACTTAGTAACTTCGTGAGCTTGCCCAGAGGCGAGGCGATTACGTTACGATTCCGATTAGTATTCCTTGCAGTAGGGAGTTCATACAAATAATACTGAACGGCTGTAGTTGATACGTGTGTTACGACCTATAATTAAGAAAAACAATCGCATTGTCATTTTTTATGAATAATTTACAAAACCTTGCCTTCTGGAGGACTTTTTAGTTTGATAGCCAATAAGTGCAATCCCGCGGCTCTTTACGCGCGAAAATGAACTCGGAACATGAAAAATTATTCATGAACAATGATTAAAGAATCCAAAAGACTGATCCACTTTGCCTACATTGGGCCATTCAAGTATTACTAAGGGGGTGGGGGTGTTTTTGCTTTGCTTATTTTTGATGACATGGGGGGTCTGAATGGTGATTACTTCAGCAGTTTTTTTTTTAAAGAGAACTCTGATGTTCCAAAATCACAATATAAAAGTGGGTAGACACACATCACTGAGTAATGTTTACGTCAGCATAGGGGGGTGAGATCTCTTGCTTATGAGGGGGAGCCGGGGTAATATTTGCAAAAAAACTGCTTACGTAATACATGTACGGCCCCATTTCAAAATAAAAATACACGTTCGCTGATTACATTTTGGGATCTCCGAGCTTGGGCGGCCCAGAGCACTGCGCCACCTAGACTTTAGGACGCTGCACCAGTGTGGAGAAACCTGATTTTATGTGGTTGAAGGTGCTGGCAAAAGCTAGTAAAGTAGGCGGCAAATAATAATATAATATTCCACAACTATCACACAACGTCGTCTAGTCCCAAGCTAAGCAGAGCTTGTGTTATGGGTACTAGACAACTGATAAACATACTTATATATTTCTAAATACATACATATTATAGATAAATTACACCCAACAAATGATCGTACTCATCACACAAACATTTGTCCTGGGTGGGAATCGAAACCACGACCTCCGGCTTAGCAGTCAGGGCCACTAACTACTAGACCAACAGGCCAGTCCAACTAACTTGACTAGAGCTGTCTCGAGGTGGGGCTAGCTCGAGCAAGCATTTTGACTTGCTCGAGCTAGCCCCACCTCGAGACATTATGGGTGGTGGGAGCTTCCCCACCACAAAATCTCGAATCAAGTTATTTGCTGCCATATCAGCTATACTTATAATAAATCTGTAGAAGTAAAAATTCTGTACATTGATAATATCAAAAAAAATAAATGGCAGAGAGTGTTACTAGACCGATACCGAACCCAAAAATGTGATTAAAAAAAATTTTGTCTGTCTGTCTGTTTGTTCAGGCATCACGCAAAAACTAACGGTTCGATTACGATGAAACTAGGTATGCTGGGCACCACACTGGGTACTTTTTATCCCGGAAAAGGGTTGGAGTGTAGCCTTAGGGGCGCTATGGCGCGGGACTTAGAAATTTTTTCGAAAAAAAATTTTTTTTCGAGTTGGTACCATACGCTTATAGGCACCATGAGCCGTGCAGAAAACAAAAAAAAATTTGGTAAAAAAAATTTTTTCGAAAAATTTTTTAAGTGTTTGCCCCTAACCGTACTCAAGGTGAAAAGTAAGGAGAAATTTACTGTCCCAAAAAAAATTTTTTTTTACCTACAATTTTTTTTTTCGTTTCCTGCACGGCTCATGGTGCCTATAAGCGTATGGTACCAACTCGAAAAAAAATTTTTTTTCGAAAAATTTTTGTCCCAAAAATTTTTTTAACCAAAAAGATTTTTTTTTCGTTTTCTTTGCTTCTCATAGCGCCCCTAAGGATATACTCCAACTCCTAAAAATCCGCCCCTAAGGCTACCCACTGACCCGGAAAAGAATATACAATAAAAAACAAACTTAATTTTGCGGTTTGATCCCTAAGCCCGATTACTGTACCAACCGAAAATAATAAGTTTGTCGCAGGTTACGTCATCCGTTTCTATTGTAATTAGCCACAAAAGGCCCGCGCCGAGACAGAAGTATTAATACCGGTAAGTATGCTCGATAGATAACGTTCTACACAAAAAATACGGTAATTTAAAAAACTAAAAAACCCGACTGCTTTTCTGAGCATTCATGAAAAAGCCCTAAAACAAGAAAGTCGTTGTACCCGATTGCACTTAACTATATAATATTTTAAATACTGGCAGTCGGGACCCATTCTAGAATTGAGAGCACATACCTATATTACATTGCAGATTACTCCAATCTATTGACTAGACGGCTGACTTTCTAGAATGGGTCCCGACTGCCAGTATTTAAAATATTATATAGTTAAGTGCAATCGGGTACAACGACTTTCTTGTTTTAGGGCTTTTTCATGAATGCTCAGAAAAGCAGTCGGGTTTTTTAGTTTTTTAAATTACCGTTTTTTATTTTTTTAGTTTTATTTTATTACGATATCACTTTCAAAGTAATTACGAATCTAACGACATCTCTCAAACTAAAATCCATCGAGCCATTCAGGTCGCAGAGCGTGCCAAACATTTGAATTTTACGCTAAAAATCCGCCATTTTGTTTTTTATTTTATTTTGATATACCCAGTGTCACTCTCACAGTAAATACGAATCTAACGACACCTCTCAAGCTAAAATCCATCGAGCCGTTCAGGCTGCAGAGCGTGCCAAACAATTATACATACATACATACATACTCACGAAAAACATAACCCTCCTTCTGGCGCAGTCGGGTAAATAGCACTTTACACAAAAAACTCATTGATAAGTTTCGTCGTTCACGCGAACGAAGTCGCGGGCACTGCTAGTGTAAAATATAAAAAAATTCTAACTAAACATTTCTATAACACCCAATCTAAGCACAATATTATAGAAAACTAAAAAGAAAAAAAAGTAAATGTAAAAAAAGAGGAGTGTAAAAGAGTTTATTAGTTTATAATATTAACATAAATACGTATTTTATTATCATATATATATTAAGTTACACATTATATTTAAAATTATGTGTTATTTATTTATTGTACCGCACCTACCACAGTGTTATCTTTCTTAATTCAAAGGTCGACTGTTAGAGAATGCCTTGTTGCATTAAGACCGCCTACCACCTCTGTACATGAAGGTTTAAATTAATTAATTAATAAATAAAACTATTCACAAAAACATTATCACGAAAATTAATAAAAAAGTATGTTCTGCCAACAGATTGTATAAACTCCAATGAATGAACTAAGACAGAGTGCTATTGCTGTTATAACAAAATATACTCAATACTCATTGCATTTGATAATATTTAAAACATGAATCCTTAACCTTTCAAAAGTGCCTGTAATGGTTTATTTGAAATAAATGCTTTTTGAATCTTTGAATCTTTTGATCAAAGATTCAAATCATGACTACCCGCCTTAGCAGATTGTTTTGATAATTTTATGCTCCAACTGTAATTTTTTAAATAAAATAAAGAATATATTCTATCATTGGTAATTTGGAGGGTATTTTTTAAATGAACTGTTTCTAGAATGTTCTCTGTAACGTTAGAGGCCCAACAACCCAATTTAATACCTAAAATTATGACATGGTACTAAAACAGTTTTTGGTTTAACCTAGAGATGTAAGTGCTGTATTATACCATTTCCAACACAAGGAATAAAACGGAAAATACCGTATAATACGGTATTATACCATTTACTACGGTATTTTATGTATAAATCGATTGTGTCTATATTTTTTTAATAAATTATCTGAGTAATCATTAAAATACTGAATACAGTGGAAATGCACAGAAATAAAACATCAAATGGTATTTTACATTTGTATTATTTATATATTACATAAAAGTAGTTCTGGGCGTTTCATTCAGGGACTGTTCTTCTATGAAAAACGAACGAAGTTTTGCAATTAGCCAACATTAAGTTGTTAAAAACACTTGAAACTACCACAAATGCTGAACGACTCAACGAAATGAACCATTCGCTCCATATTGAAATTGTGATAAGACCTAAATTTATATGAATTGAAAGTTTTTAGGTTTTCGTGTTTGAATTATGTGTAGGTAAGTTAAAATGACTTATTTTCAGCTGTGTAGAAATCAATTAAGATATTCTAATGGTAATAGATCAATAAGATCTGGTTTTGTTCGCTTCAGTTGACTGATGAAGGTCAAGCGTTCGTTTTATTTGTTTTGAAATCTAAAATCAATTGACAACAGAAACGCGCGTGCGTAAGAATTGTTCGATATCATTTGCAACTAAGTTCAACCAAAATGGCCGTCGTTGCTATGGTTATGCGTAGATTCCCCCCCACTTCGATTGTAACCCAAAAATCTGTTACCTACTGTACGTTCAAGGTCAATCGCCGTTATGGTTTAGTTTTTTTTATGCAACTATTTCATAGAACTGGTCTTTTTAAAAAAAAAAATACTGTAAGGTTTCGTTTTACGAAAAACCCGAAACGACCCGGTACTACAAAAAATTATGACGTCAATGCGCAGGCCAGATTGAGACGACACTACACGGCGCAAAAACAGCGCGTTAGAACATGTCTTAACGTGTCGAGGGCGACGAATGCAACGTTGAGCCGCGGATGGGCTGATCACGCGGTAAATTGTACCTACTGTGCGGTATATTTAAATATTTTTAACAAACACAATAATGAAAATTAGACGGAAATGTTATATTGTAATAATATTTGTGAAGTTTAATAATTATTATGTAGTCATTAAATTAGAATTAGTCATTCTAAAATATAGAATACGATCGAAAGTTAAAATACATTTTATTTATTAACCTAGAACTCTTCGTAATATTGCAGGATCTTAAAAAGTGTATCAAAATATAAAATACATAAAATACCAATAATACCGTAAGTTATAATAAAATACCGGTTTAATACATAGCCTTTTGGTATTATACGGTATTTTTACAACTCTAGTTTAACCAAAAACTGTTTTAGTACCATGTTTCACATTCTCAAAAAAATATTTACCATGAAAAGATGAAAGTTAAAATACTTTTGAGTCGCAACTATTTGCACCTATTAATAGTACATTGGGTTGTATTGTTTAACAACCTAAATTTAGGTTAGGCCTTAGTCTTTAGGCCTATCTATATATATATAAAAAAAAGTCGTGTTAGTTACACTATTTATAACTTGAGAACGTCTGAACCGATTTGGCTGAAAATTGGTGGGGAGGTAGCTTAGAACCAGGAGACAGAGATAGGATAGTTTTTATCCCATTAATAAACAAAATAAAAACCAAAACCTGCTCAATTATAGGTGTAGGGTAGAGTAAGGTAGAGTAGGGAAAAGTAGGGTAGAGTGAGAGCGAAGCCATGGGCAAAAGCTAGTTATGAGGGTAAATAAAACTAACCAAAAAGTATTATACATTATATCAGATGAGAGCCTTCAAATCAAAAGGCTTTATCCACAACATTTGCCACTTTTTCCCGCTAAAAGTTATAATGAAACCGTTTAATATACTGTTTTTCATTTCCATCCAAATGTTGTTTGTAAAAAATAGCTTTTTTAGCTTTAAGTGGCTTCCTCCTAAATTTATTTATTTATTCTTCATGCAACCAAAAGTACAAAGACAGACACCAGTGTCCTCATGGGGCTCACTTTAATGCCTTAGGCATTCTCTACCAGTCAACCGAGGGTGGGCGAAAAAAAAAGAATATATTATTTTGAAAACAAATAGTATAGAAATCATAAAGCTGAAACTAAACATACATACATATTTAATAATACACCATTGTGACACCCTATTAATTTTAAGTTCTTGTTTTAATTTTATTATTGATTTAAAATAAAGAACTGTATCTCAATCAAGACCATCGCAAGAAACTTACAAAATGCAAAAGAGCGTTGAAGAGAAGTACATTGGGAAAAAAACTCAGGGATAGAATTAGTAATGAAGGAATAAGAAAACAAACTAAAGTTTCAGACATTCTGACCCAAATTGACCATCGGAAATGGGCTGGACAGGTCACACGATTCGCTGCACGGTCAACAAATGGAGTAAGCAAGTGACCCTATGGTATCCCAGAAATGGCATCTGAAAACAGGGTCAACCAACGAGAACATGGGAAGACGACATCCGCTTGATGTTAAGTCCATAATGGATATTGGTAGCAATGGACAGAGTCTAATGGAAGCAGTTGGAAGAGGCCTATGCCAAAAGGCACACCAAACTGAGATACATTCTATAAAGTACTACAGCAAAACAAAGAAAAAGTATCACACAATGTTCAGAAATAAATGGCTATTTTATTATTATTTTTTATTATTGAAATAAAGAGTATATATAGCTAACCTCTAAATCGCAGTATTTTTAAGACTGTTTGAGAAAAAAATTCGAGAACTGGCGCAGTTTTAACGGCGCAGGTCGATATAAGGGTATAAAAGGGGGTAGAAATTCGGCGCGCGTCGTTGTGACGGATCAAATTTGGAACGAGTAGCACGGCTTAAATTTTCCAGAATTCTAACAAAAACTTTGTGAAGGTAATATCAATTTTATTTTTTAATTTGCAGAAATGGACTTGAACAGGAAGAAGTTGCTGAATTACGACCAAATTAGAGCTTCTAATACCTTTTAGGTTTCCCTATACAGCAAAAGTATTGATCCGATATTTTGGGGTGAGAGGCTTCGTAAGAAAATCGCATGAGCCAAAACAGCAAATCTACAGAAATAGGTTTCTAATTAACATTTTATAGTTTTTACGCCGTATTGGAGTCTTCTTGGTGCTGGTAATATTAGTATACTTTATCTGCCTGCAATCAGTCTTACTCAAAATATGAGTACTTTTAACATTTCTACCCGCCAAAGCGATTTTATGCCAAGCAAAGCAACTTTGTTTTTTTTTTTTACGAATGTCTTGTAAAATATAGTTCTAGCACATAATTAAATAAATTTGTTTTAAACTTACTGTATGTTTTATTGGTGTGTCCAAGAAAAAGAATTTAGAAAATCTGGTATTTGAAATTTAAAAAAACTTATGCAAAAATCGGCGCACTGTCGTACAGTCAAGCACACAGCCCGTCAGTCAAATTGTCAATGATCGCAATTTGTTCTTTATTTTTGACAACTTTTTGATCGAGAGTGAACGATTAAGATGAATGAATTGCACTATTTTATTAATTAGAACATATGGCTTTTAGGCCCTTGACAGTAAACATTTACAATTTGATCGTAAAGTTCTCAGTTTGTAATTTCAGAAACTTCAAATACTAATACAATTTTATTTGTAAGGTTAAACTTAACCTAACTACACTGCAGGTTAGTAATTATACGTTATATGTGCAAATAGAGTGAACAAGACATAAACAATATTTTTTAACATCGAAAATGCATGTTCGAGGTGGCCTGTGTGAAAAATACCTGGAAGGAATTGGGGGAGGCCTTTGCCCAGCAATGGAAAAGTATAGTAGGCTAATTTAAAAATGCATTGGTTCCTTCTGCTGCTGCTAGGTATCTCTTTAACTTTGATTATATACCTGTCTAGATAGAGCAATGCTAACAAACGACGCGCTGAAAATGTCTCCAATTGCGTGATATGTGTGAGTACCGCTCGTGTACTTATTGTCGTCAAACTGTCAAGGTGTGCGTGTTTAGGGATGCCTGCTCCAAATTATTAACTTTCCTTTTCTCCATGATTTATTATGATGAAAGTTTAACAAAATAGGTCGAATAAAATAATTATTTTGTAGATTAAAGAAAGAAAGAAAACACATTTATTTAGAACATTCTTAAAGACACACAATACTCCAGTTAAATAAGTACATAAAACAAACAAATAAAAAGTATAAATTCCGATGTGTGAATATAGCAAGAATGTGTGACTCACGGCTGCATCAAAAAGGCCCAATTCAGCAAAAATGCCAGTCAAGTAGTGCCTGATTAGTGTATCATTCATCATCATCATTTCAGCCGAAGGAAGTCCACTGAATATAGGCCTCCCTCAAGTTCCACCACAACTAACGGTCTTGTGCGTCTCGCATCCACCGCATTCCCGTGACTCTCACCAGGTCATTGGTCCACCGTGTAGGAGGCCTTTCAACACTGCATTTGAATTGAAAACTTCTTATTTTTCTTGAAGTCGGTAAAATAGTCATACTGCATATCGTGCCTGGTACCGAATTAACGATCCGTAATCCCTTTTTTGTAAATATCATCATAAGTGAAATGTCTGGAACACATGATTGAAGCTTGTGAGGTTTCTACTGGTCTTTATTTCGAGTCTGCAGTATAATGTCTCTCCAGCAATTTGCTAGTATGGGATCCGTAGGCAATCTAAAACCCACAATATTAGAAAGTAACTAACAAAAATACTACACATTGTGATCAATGAAAGAATATTCAGGAAAACCCTGCAGTATCATGGGTTCTTCTTTTTCCAATATGACGTCAACCTCGTTATTACTGAAACCCGGGCTTTTTTGAAAAAGTTTTGAGCTCAGTCAGTTGACCCGCTGCCAGAAAAGAGTTACTAATATACGTTGGCGTATTAAACAGGATGACAAATCGTATTAGGCGTTAAGAAATGTTTGGAAACATGTCTCAAGTTGCAGGGACTGGCGGAAAATGTATTAAACGTGATCGTATTAAGCGGGTTCTACTGTATTTAGTGCATGACGTCATAGTTTTCATTTATTTTGTAGGTATAGATTTTTACTGATCAAATAAACACTGTAATTTTTAAAATAATATTGTTCTCTTGATCGAAAGATGATGTAATGGTATTTGTATTTTGTCTCCCATAGTTTGGCCAAATCTCCCTAGCAATAAACTGACAACACTAGCAAATCAGACTAAACTTCAAAATAACGAATTAAAACATCGTGTTTTCTTAAATAATAGTGGTATAATTACAAACCTTACCGATGAAAAGTGATCTTGGTGTTATTAAACGGTTTTTCCACATAATTGCGACACAGTCTGATAGAAAAAACCGGCATAATTAATTATTTTTCGTGAGCACGTCATCCTTACGTATTCAAAATGACACTGACGCATGGGAGAAGCGAGTCTACCAATTTTGGTAGACTTTTTTTGAGCCGTTTTAGTACGGTCAATGTGGCATCTAGACAGGTATATAATCAAAGCTCTTTAATGAGCTTTTAAGACGTCTATCTATTTTTTCACCAATACGTTTAATCTATAACCTCCTATCTACGCTGTTCCTTGTCAGTTCCACCACTAACTAGTACCTAATCATTTTCCTGCCTGCCTTTTAAAATGTGCTCAGTACAGTATAATATGTTCGATCGTAAGATTAAGCGTCAGTTTCACTTTAGTTAAAACAGAGAATATTGAAGAACTGTAAAATCGATACAAACCTTTCCCTAAGGATTACGTGACGGCACGAATTAAGAAACTCGCGCCGACCGTTGCGCCGCCGCGCCACTTCGGCGCGCAATCAATAAAACGGTGTCACGATGTGATGTGAGACCGTTTTATTGATTTTTTTATTGCAGCTGTACAATTGATTTTGTCAATCGTCGAATCCAACTCGGCTATAAGGCGGCTTTCAAGAAGCTGCGCGGTATCTTGTCGTCCACAGAACCACAGTATCTCAAGACGAAAATCTATGAAGTGCGTGTCGACAGTATTGATATATGGCTCCGAAACGTGGTCGTTCACAATGGGCATCATCAGAAGGCTATGTTCGGAGGTTCCTTGTATGGTCGAATCAGGAATGAAAATTTCCGCAGCCTCAGCAGGACAACCAAGGTTGCCGACATAGCACGAAGAATCGCTAAGCTTAAGTGGCAATGGACATGGCACATTGCTCGCAGGACAGATAGCAGTTGGGGCCAAACGCTTCTGGAGTGGCCGAAGACGCAGCGCTGGAAGGCCTTCTGCAAGGTGGACCGATGACCTGGTAAGAGTTGCGGGCATCCGATGGATACGAGACGCACAGGACTTTTTCATTGTGACGATATTATTTATTTGAATTCCTAAGATACCTACTGAAGCTTGCAACTGCCTCCCTATGAACCAATCTATAAAATAATGTAGATGTCTAATGGTTTAACTGAAATTTGCTTAAAATGCTAGTTACTAAACTATATTAAAAACAAGATCGCGGTCCATTCATTCGTTCATAAAACGTTCAGTCCAAGTTCAGTCACGACAAAATGACGGATGACTGACAAGTGACATAAGAAGTCGTTAAAAGGAGACCTCTATTATTTTATCACTGTTTGTCACACAGTAAATATAGAGGGCAGTGTACCATATCCTTTGTTTTTCCAAAACCCTATTATTCCTATATTACGATGTAAACGAGCAATATTAAAAGAATTATTTCTTGCATCATATACCTGAAACTTACCATTACCTAATAGTAATTAGTAAACCAAATAAAGAAAAAAAGATTTTCATCATTTGTTTTTCAAAACCTACCCCGTAACTACCCTTATAGAACCTTTTAGGAGGTGCTAAAGGTTGTACCTCCCGTACGACTTCTTATTCCTTGGGTTATTTAAAATTTGGCACCAATTTTAATCGAAATGAACAATAAAAAGTGACATTATTAGTTTTTTAAAACTACCGTTAAAATATGAAATAACGAGTCTTAAGTTTTCACGAAAACATACGCACGAACGAAGTCGCTGGCAAAGTGATAGTAGCATAGCATAGCATCAGCCTTATAATGTTCCCACTGCTGGGACTCAGACCTCACTAGAAGAGGGAGTACCTACTAATAAACCATATACTTACTCCGTTTAATTTTGATCATTTAATCCCGTAGAGGGTCGATTCGGTAAAACACTATTGATTTGTAAAGACTAAATAAAAAAAAAGGATTGATTAAACGCTGCTAAAGATAAATTAAAGTGATTATACCTTGGAGGAGGCTTTTACCTGAAGGGGGTCCATACAATAATAATTCACCAATTATCAAATAAGTAATACACATGGAAAATAATTTTATATAACATTGAGCAGATATAATTATTTAAAATAATCATTATCATTCCAAATTTATCTTTAGATTTATTGTAAATATAATATAACAAAAACAAAATTTTTTATGGATTATAAATAAAGCTTTATTATTATTATTAAATTAAAAAATAAAGTACCTACCTTTTTTTAAAACTCGAACTGATTTATGCATGATCAAAATTAATTTCTTTAAGTAAACGTCAGCTGGGCGAGTTCAAAGACCTGTACCTCTACCATGAGTTTTAAGCAATAGTATTCGTCGCTACTCGATATCGACGCCGTAAATATTTTGTATGGCAAATTTTGGTTCTGCAAGTGACCGCTAGAGGCGCTGCAACATTTGCCATACAAAATATTTACGGCGTCGATATCGAGTAGCGACGAATACTATTGCTTAAAACTCATGGTAGAGGTACTGTAGGCGACCACAACCTACAAGATCATTGACTCGTTTAAAAGGGTAAACAGAGCTACAGAGGTTAAGGGTTTAGCATAATGTCCAGCAGAAAGTAGGTATAGTACGTGGCAAATAACTTGAACTAAAATGGCCGTTGTTGCTATGGTTACGCGCAGCCGCCCGCTGTGCCGCACTTCGATTGAGATCTGAAAATTGTCTTCGATTGTGTTCCTGCACATTGAAGGTCGACCGCCATGATAGTAATGTGACAAAAATTATACCCGATTTTCGGGTCTCAGTCGAGATAGGGGGCTGCACGTTGCCGTGGCGGATGGTTCAACTTATTTGCCGATCAAGTTTCATCAAAATCTATCCGGCCATTAGAGCAGTACTTAATAAACGTACAAACTTTTAACTTTTTAATTTAGAGTAATATTATGATATTATTCATACATTCCTGAAAGGATTATTTTCTTAGTCCTAAAAAAAAAACAATTATTATTCATTTTCAAACATTTATTAATAAATCATATAAAAAAAAAAACTTAAAAAATAAGCTCTTAAGAAAAAACAAATCTAGGTTTTTAACAGTATTTTTTGTAAGAGTATATTAGTAATTTTGTAGACTAGATTTTCATAGGTTATCCGCGGCGCAAGCTGTACACGGGCTCCCTGCGCATTTTAGCTGCGTGTATTCATTTGTTAGACAACGTGGCTCTATACTATGATTTTTTATCAGAAGAAGTAAAGTGACAGCTATAACAATGGTTGTTTGACACGCACGATGGGCAACGAAGGAACGGGGTAGCTTTTTAGTCAGTAAGAATCTGACACTACTTCCCGCTCCGCCCGAGGGCGGGATTTGTCATAGGATGATTTTACCTACCATAAAAAAATCCTATGGTGTTTGAAGAGCTAAATGAGATGGAGTACCCAGTAGTAAACACAGGACCTTGGTGTATAGGACGCGAAAACACTCGTTGCGACCAATTTGGCGCAGGCGATTATATGGTTGAGTGGCATGACCAGTCACTAAACACACATTGCAATCAGAAAACTATCATTTAGAGATGGTTGTGCGTCAAGCTTATAAACTACATTTCTATACTTATTATACTTAATACTAAATATCACCTTATTTTAGTTACTAACTGGCGATTCAACGCGGTTCGGCGCGATAGGAACAATCATCTGCGGTGGCCTACGTGACCAATCGCACGTAGGTACGGTGCGTCGACGAGGGAAGCTAAGCGGTCGCAATCAGTTGGTCAACTCTTTCAGTGCGGTGACATATATAGGATGACAGGTAATTAGTGAACGATACTCAAACACGTGATTGTTGTCATGATAGCAAACAAATTTTACTATGGGACCAAACCTGAAATCTGGCAATTTCAGTACTTTTGCGTTCACCAAACTGGTCAAAATGTACTGAACTTAGCAGATATTTTTCGCGATTTCAGATTTGCTTTAGTAAAAGTTGTTTGTTATCATGTAGCTCACTGTCCGATCGTCCGGTAACCGACCGGACCGAGCCCAAGTCGTCGACGGCGCGTACTGTTCTCGCGCGCCTCAAGTAGCTGTCAGCAAACCGTAGAGGCCCAGCCTGCTAGCAGGCTAAGAGGGCCGAAGCCTACCGAGATCAAGGGTCGGCTTCTGAAAAGAAGGCTCGGCTCCTGTATAAAAGGCAACGAAGGAACGGGGTGTTTTTTAGTCAGTAAGAGTTTCGCCCAAGGGCGGGGGATGTCATTGGATGATTTTCACCCACCATAAAAAAAAAACAACTACAAAACTTAAAATTTGTAGTTTCCTTATAGGGTGAAGACATCCGCTGAGAACGGATTTTACGAAACTCCCTCCCCTAAGGGGGTAAAAGGGGGTTGGAAGTTTGTATGAAGAAACCGACTTTCAAGCGAGCGAAGCCGCTGGCAAAAGCTAGTTTTATATAAATGTACCCGAAACAAAGCCGCATCGCATTAAATTCACGTGAACCGCAGTAGATCCCTCCGCAACCATAGTAGCGTTGAACCGCCGTAGAACGCTTATGATAAATCAACTTTATGTCATACAGTACAAAGTTCAAATTCCATTCCAAATAACACTTTTTTATGACCTTTTAATATAAATGGTCACCTAAAATTAACTTAGAATATACGATTTTGGAGGCGACGGATAAAAATGATCTCGAATTATAAATTCAAGCTTATGGAGTCATTTCTTCTGACGTACTTATCTACTTAGATTTAAAGACGCATAGACAACTGGACCAAGCATTACCATCCTTAAAGGCCTAAAACTCTAATCTTCGACCTGTGAAGTGGACCAATTAGAATTCTAGAAGAATCTTACAAAAACTGCTTTAAAAAAAAAAAAAAAAATACAAAAAGAAAATACAAACTATCTTTAACTTCATATCGAAGTTAAAGATAGTTTGTATTTTCTTTTTGTATTTTTTTTTTTCTTCGATTTTGACACTCATTTCAGAATTAAATATTGCATTTTTTATTTTCTTTACTGAAAAGCCTTCATCAGATTTTTGGAATGATGAAAACTGGAATTAAGTTACGCATGTACGAAATTAATTTCTTTAAGTAAACGTCAGCTGGGCGAGTTCAATGACCTGTAGGTTAGGTTAGGTTAGGTTAGTAGTCAACGACCGACAACTACCTACAAAGTCATTGACTCATTTACTTTAAGAAATTAATTTCGTACGTGCGTATATTAATTCGAGTTTTTAAAAAAAGTACGTTCTTTTTTTATCTTTACAAATCGATAGTGGTTCATGTATCGGTTCTACCCTCCACGGGGTTAAAACGATCGAACGAACGAACGGTGTATATTATCCCTACATAATATACCTTTTCTAAACAACGTATATAGCGAAAATTTCGTCCAAATCGGATCAGTAGCTTTTGAGAAAAAAAAATACATACGGATAGAATTCAGTGCTTCCATTTTTGAAGAAGCTTAAAAATACAGTTATCACATGATAATCAGACAGGGAATGCTTAGTCAAATTCTTTGTCTATGGTTTAAAATGCATTATGACATGTATCATCAGACGAGCAGAGTACTTGTTTGTTTAAACCTTTTTTACAACAGAAATCTTTTTGCGCTTATCATTTACATCCTCAAGAACCTCTAAGCATTTAAACTTACTAGTTAAATCTTTAATACACAAAACTTCATCATGACTTAAACCGGTTGGCAAATCAAATTTCGCAAAGTCACTCCTTCCCGCCAAATCTTGACACATGTCAGCGACGCCATTTTTAAAATCGTCATCGACATTATAGATTACTTTTTTTTGTTCGACCTCAGGCGCGTTATTTAAAGCCTTACGCCACATTATCTTCTCATCAACCGTAGACTTTTTAGTTTTATCATTTAAATTAGCTAAAATTTTACCAATTTCTTTGTTTTTCGGCTCAAGTTTTAATGCTTTTTTGTAGCAAGATATTGCTTCGTCAATGTTACCTAACAATTCGTATGCTCTACCGTAATAAAATATCGCTTTACAGTGTTTGTTGATGTCGATACATCTGTCGATGTGTTGGCACATACCTATAATGTATTTAGGTTTATTTATTTTATAGTAACATACAGCCAAATTCACATATATGTTGACTTTCAAATCCTTGATCTCGGCTTCTTCGTTCTCATTTTCTGGTCGAGACAAGGATAACACCGACATGGCCTGCTGGTAACTACTGATGGCTTGGTAATACTTCTGTCTGTTGAAGAGGACCTTGGCTTCGGCTCGTATACTTTTAACAGTCTTCAATGTAGTTTCGAACTTTGCTTGTTCCACTACTGGCAACGCGTTGAAACTGTGGACAAAATTTGAGATTATGAGTGTGTTAGCCAGTATTAAGGTAACAGCTCATTAGAACCACCCGGAACCTACTCCGTACCGCCTCGCTTCCTACGGTTAGTATTCTTTATTATATGAACTTGTATGGGTATGCGCTCAATACATCAACTTTCGACCGAGGCGATCTGTACCTCTACCATGAATTTTAAGCAATAGTATTCGTCGCTACTCGATATCGACGCCGTAAATATTTACGTTTTTTTAATTTTTAATTTTTGTTCTTGCAGAACAAAAATTTGCCATACAAAATAATATTTACGGCGTCGATATCGAGTAGCGACGAACACTATTGCTTAAAACTCATGGTAGAGGTACTGGTGACGCTTCGGAGTGGATGTAGTGAGCGCATGCCCATAAATCATCATCATCAGCCTTTCTAAAGTTCCCACTGCTGGGAACACCTCCTCTCTAGGAGAGGGAATGGCCCGTAATCCACCACGCGGGCCCAGTGCGGGTTGGTGGATGTCGCATGTTTTCGAATTTTTGGTTTTAGGACATGCCGGTTTCCTCACGATGTTTTCCTTCACCTTTTGAGAGCAGTGGTGATGAAATAAATTACACAAAGTAATGCGCCTGGCTGGGTATGAACCCGTGACCTTCTACCATACAAGTCTATATAAGGAATACTAGCTGCAGGAGGCAGGAGGCGAGGCAATGCGGAGTGGGTTCCGGGTGGCTCTAATGAGCTTTGATCTTTTAGAAGACGAAACATTGGGGGAATTACAGATGACACTAAAATTATAAAGGCGAAATTTTGTGTCTGAATGTGTGTATATTTGTTACTTCTTCACGCTCGAACGGCTGAACAGATTTCGATGTGACTTGGTAAACAACCATGTCCTGAAATAGCACATAGGATACTTTTTATCCCGCAAGTATATTCTCTTGGGATAATTTTCTACACGGGCAGAAGCTCAGCTGAGATAATAATATACCACAATTTTCACACAACGCCGTCTAGTCCCAAGTTAAGCAGAGCTTGTTTTATGAGTACTAGACAACTGATAAACATACTTATATATTTCTAAATACATACTTATTATAGATAAATTACACCCAGACACAGAACAAATGATCGTGCTCATCACATAACTAACTCAGAGTTTGTAGAAACAGCAGTTTAATTTGTCATCTACAAATGAACAGCATAGGCTTCGATTGTATCCTAGGCAGTACACACAGCGGGCCGTACGCGGCTGCAGTCTGCAGCAACAGATGGAACCGGTGTGTTATTGGCTACTTATATCCCAGCTCACGGCTATGTCATCAATAACTCACCAAGCGGTGGGAACCTTTGACATTCTTGAAGGTCACTTATCTGCCAGCCTACTATGTCATGTAGAACTCACCTAGAGCTAGCAGCAGTTTCCACGCATCGCACCTGGTATAAGCATATGACAAACAGCACAGGCTTCGGTTGTATCCTGGGCAGTACACCCAGCGGGCCGTACGCGGCTGCCGGCTGCAGCAGTAGGTGGAACCGGGCAGTTGGACCCTTGACGCAACTTAGGCCCAGTTCTAGACCAGGAAGCATCTTGCCTACTCCCATGCGTATAGTCTGGAAAGTGAAGAAAAATTACATTAAAGAATTTTTTCGAATGAAGTTCGGTCAGTGGCTTTTTTAATCTGTCCTAACTCGAGAGGACACCGGTGTCCTCTCACATCCACGCCACTATAGGCCATAATTCCGATGTTTAGAGTCTACTTTTGTATGAACAAGTTTGGTAGTAGTGGATCTACATACAAATTGATTCCTAGTGGATATTGTGATGTAAAATTGGTGTAGTTTTGTATCTCAAGTGTCTGCGCAACTGGACAATATGTGGAATCATTGAAACGGGTCAGTAGAATGGAGCTGAGAATTTTTATTCAATAAAAAAATTACAAAACACAAACTGCCAAATACTGCTAAAGCTTTAGAAAGTGTTTCATCCATGCTTTTTCTTAATTATTATGCTGATTTTTTTTAAATTATTATTCATAGGCTCGCGTTTGACCACTATCTCACATGATGGTAAGCGATGATGTGGCCGACGATGGAGCACGCTTGCCTAGAAGTAACCTATTCAGTCTTGACTTTAATACCCCTAAGTTGTAGCTATCAGGAAACCACACAGACACCGGCAGGGAATTCCACTCTATAGCTGCACGCACAATAAATGTGTTCCCACAACGCTTTGTACGTATGGGTAGAATGTCCACCATGTACCGAGGTGGCGCAACGCCGTACGACTACTGCGTTTGCTTTTCTTTGTGTTCTATAGAATATATATATATATATATAAATCGGCCAAGTGCGAGTCGGACTCGCGCACGAAGAGTTCCGTACCGTAAAGAGCAAAAAACGGCCAAAAAAAAAAATCGCGTTTGTTGTATGGGAGCTCATAAATATTTATTTTATTTTTAGTATTTGTTGTTACAGCGGCAACAATGAAATGAAATGTATTTATTTGCTATGAATATAGGTACAAGAATATGGTGTTATGTCATTTCCAAAAAATAGAGTGATGGAAAGGTTAGTAAATTAAGAGATTTAAACATAGGAATGCAGCTGTCTGTTGAATTAATTCCGGTCATTGATATAATGCAATATTTTTGGGCTTTGAAAATTCTTTCTCTCTCACTGCAACTACCCCAAAAAACTACTCCGTATCTTAAAACAGAAACAACGAGACCATGATACGCTGTAATAATCGTGTCAGTATTAACTTTTTTTGTCAAATTATATAAAATATAGGCAGATTTGCTTAATTTCTTGCAAATCTCCTCGGCCTGTGGTTTCCATGTCAGTTGATTGTCAATTATTATACCTAAAAATTTTGCAACATTTGTATTGTCAACTGTTTGTCCATTGTATGTTATAGTCAAAGCGTCTGGACGTATACGCTAGTAAAAATGCATTACTGTTGTTTTTTTAAAATTAATTATTAAATTATTGATAGACAACCAATTTATTATATTTTTTAATGTGTCGCTACTATCTGTTTCATAATCCGCTCTGTCTGCACATTTCATAACAAAAACTTAATTTGTGAAAATTTCAACTGTCTAGCTATCGCGGTTTTTGAGATACAGCCTGGTGACAGACAGACGGACAGACAGCGAAGTCTTAGTAATAGGGAAAAAAATAGGGTAGTTTTTTTATGGTAGGTATAATCATCCAATGACAAATCCCGCCCTTGGGTGGGGCGGGAAATAGTGTCAGACTCTTACTGACTAAAAACCTACCCTGTTCCATTCATTGCCTTTGTCCCAGGACCCCGGGTGACATTTTCACATAACCTTTGGCCCCAGTAGGCTTCGGCCTTGCTGGGCCTCTACAGTTTGCTGACTACTCCTTGAGGCGCGCGGGAACAGTGCGCACCGTAAACGACTTGAACTCGGACCGGTCTGTTACCGGACGGACGGACAGCGAGCGGTGGCCAGAAATCGGGATGGGGATCCCGGCAGCGGCGGCGGCGTATGCGCCGTTGCCTGATGCGGTCGGCCTCCTCCTTTGCTAGCATTACTGCTTCGCAGAAGGAGGCGATCGCCTGCCACTCCTCCTCGCTCCGGAACATGGCCTGAACCAAGCCCCGGCGCGGGAGATCGCCGCCGATCGCCCCCACGAGGACACGGCGATGCTCTTCCCAAGCGGGGCACACATCGACTGTGTGCTCCACTGTGTCATCCGGGAAATAGGGTAGAGTAGTGTAGAGTAGAATAGAGTATTCAGTTAACGGGAGCAAAGCCGCGGGTAAAAGCTAGTACTTAATAAAGAATTCAATACTCACAAGAGGTTGACCCCTATTCATATGCAGGGTGCTGTCGAAGGGAATATCGGCTCGTTCATAGTACCCCGCGTGATGGATCGTCACTTCAGCATCCGGAGGTACCAGGGGTCCGTCTCCTGGAAACAGAAACAGTTGGGTTTTATTCTTAAACTATAAACTACTTTAATAAAGAGGTATTTAATAAGACCTCTCCATCAGGAGTTACAGAGAACCTGCTCTTCAGAGCCTGCATGGAGCAAGACAAGACAGCAGATCATCTGCTTCCTAGCTCAAGCCCATTGGTCGCTGGGTACAGGGCAATATACTTCGTGAACCCAGGTACCCTGGTATTGATATATACACCTGGGGTGGATCGAATGACATTTTTGTCCTCAAGGAGTTTTCAGCAAACTGTAGGGCCCAGTAGGGTTCAGGCCTAGTCTGGGGCTCTGGGGAGGTATGAAAATGCATACCAGGGCCCTGGAACCAAGGCAGGGAAGAAACAGGGTATGTTTTTAGTCAGGAAGAGTCTGACACTATTTCCCGCCCCACCCAAGGGCGGGATTTGTCATTGGATGATTTTACCAACCAAAAAAAAAAAAACCTACTCACAGTTGTAACGCCTTAATTTGCACGGATCGTGAGGCTTTCTGATATGTTTTGGGGTAGAAGGTGCAGCAATAAGAACTCGGGTGCTTTCAATGAACGCTAGTTTAATACTGAGGAATCGCAATGACAATCTCACACTATACAGTGTTACATATATGAGTGAGCGAGAAGCTAATACACGTCACTTTCACACTGTGTGAATTCTGTTACATTGTATGATACATTGCGACAATGTAGAAAGCAAATTCTTTCATTACGTGCATATTACGTTGTAGCAGTCTGTACCCGGCTTAGTATTATTTACCTTCTTCAATAATCAATATCTTGACGTCACCGCTGGGATGACAATCTACCATCTTTGTGGCCAGCTGTTCAAACGAGTGGTACTCCGGCGAGGAGAGCAGCATCTTCTCTGCTGATAGCTCTATACCCTTCAAAGTGTCGTTTTCATCACTGAAAAAAATAGGAGAAAACAGGACTGTGTAGAGAGCTTTGTAGAGTACATTAGAATAATGAGTTTTCAGCCTAAGGCCGTGTTTACGGAGACGCGGCGTGTTGGGCATTTCGTTCAGCTAAGTTCAGTACATTTTGACCAGTTAGGCGAACACAAATGTACTGACCAGCTGATTTTTTATCGCGATTTCAGGTTTGGTCCCATAGTCAAAGTTGTTTGTTATTATGACTACAATCATGTGTTTAAGTATCGTTCACTAATTACCAGTCACCCTATATACAGCTTAGAGTGTACACCTGAACCTTTATACAGCCCCAGTACACATGTTTGTTACTCCTTCACGCCCAAACAAATGAATAGATATCCATATTTGGCGCAACATAGAATACTTTTTAAACCGGGAGGTTTTCCCTTGGGATAAGATTCTACTCTCACGAAGACGAAGCCGCGGGCAGGAGCTAGTAAGTATATATTTACCTGTCATCATCATCATCCAGATCAGATAAGAAGTCGTCGTCTGCATCACAATCGAACATAACAGGTTTCTTCTTTTTAAAATCTAGATCTATTGAGAACTCAGCCGATTTCGAATCCATTAGTTCTCTGGAACAAAATAATTATTATAATTATATTTAGGGACAAAATGTACAATGCTTAAGGGCCGGTTCTAGTCACTGTTTTTTTTTTTTTGTATGAACTTCGCTCGGTATTATGTCGTCTTCACGGCCCCAAAACAGCGGTTTTATTTTTATATAAAAAAAATAAATAACAATTCAAGATTTTTGTTCTTGCGAAGCGCTTTTAAATAACAAGTTTTATTTTATTTTTTTGTAACTTTCAAATTGTTCCGTAACGTAATCTCGTAGATAAATACGTTTGAAATCGTAAATTGGGGTTAGATTCGCGAAATTTTTTAACGAGCCAACTAATTTTTAACGCGTTTTCAATTTTGCCAAGACCAAGAAAAAAAAAACAACAATTTAAAACAACAATTAAAATAAACACAAAAACAACAGCAACACACAACAAGTATCGCAACACACACAGCAATTTTAATAAAAATAAATTTTCATGGTGTTCTCTTTTATATTTGTGGATTTCCAGATGTTTAAAAAAGGTCAAAATGAGTAGAACCGGGCCTTAATAAGCGATGTTATTATGACGCACGGCTGCGTCCGTGTTACATAGAGTACTATTCAGTCGTAAATTAACTAAAGTCGTACATGGTCGTTTCAGTTAGTTTTCACCCCAACACAAGTTAACTTCATGTATCTAGTAGTAAAGTCAAGCAAACTCTAAATTACCTAAATTGGTGACCCCGACGTGACAGTGACCGCAATAAACAAACTTTTTCAATACACTTGCTCAGAAAGTGGCTCTTATTGCACTACATTTAGGTATATAATGGCACCTGTTACCAAACTGTGACATTTTGATTACCATTACGCACTAGTGCTGTAATGTAGCTATAACCTTTTGGTTCAACCTCTTTGTTCGCAAAACAAATTTTGAATACGAAAAATTAAAAATTGTTTGTGGTCTATGACCGTCATTTTAAGATGCGCGTATATTTTTCGAGTGAAATTCAAGGGCTGTATTAATTAAATAAAATCAAATACTACGTTATAAAATGTCACATCCATATTCTATTGTCCCTACGAATGATATTAACGTAAAAAAAATTCACACAAGAAAACAAACGACGACTAGGCAATATGATCAAAAGATCATATAACCATAGCCTAGCGCGTGATCATAGGCAACAGATTTGTTTTTTTACCGCCATGTTATGAAAAATTTTACTAGTTTTATTGTTGTAATATTAGTTAACTAAATTATTTTTCTTCACAAGTGTATTGAAAAACGTCGTATGATACACGTGAGTAATGTATGGTTACCGTTCTTGGCTCTCTTAAGAACCTCGCCAAGGCTCGGGTCTTAAATTCTTAATACCACCTCGACGGTAACCAATTACATTACACACTTGTATCACAATGTACTATTATTTAGTTTCACCTGTCCTGTTGAAACGTTTGTCTATAATCAAATCTTGTAAATTAAATTGTATCAATTTCCCGGTTACCGATTGAGCTGAAATTTTTCATGCACATGTAAATCAGATGACAATGCAAAATTATTATGACATGGAGTTGATCTGATGATATGCTGGAACCGGACGGTGGTCATAACAACACAACCCCATGGAGTTTGGGCTCGTGTGATTCGTCTTGACAAGTATTTTAGTGCTAGATAGTAACCAGGGTTTGATGATGGAACTGGAAGATGGCCATAAAACTCGGTAATAAGCGCAGTAAGATAACTCTTTCATTTTTGTACTTTTTGGAATGGTCTTGATTAATTATTCAGGTACCTATATACCGCGCTATAAAAGCTTGATATGAAAAGAATATTTTTATTGAAACTTGTTTATAATGTGAATGTGAGACTGTACACTTGGCGATAGGTCACTAGAACAACTTAAGATCCACGGACGCCCCTTAAGTTGAAGGGTAAAATCTACAAGTCCGTGATAAGACCTGTCAAACTGTGTGGATCAGAATGTTGGGCTGTGAAAAGATGTATAACAAAAGATTGCATGTACGGGTGATGAGAAAGTTGAGATTTATGTGTGGTGTGACGAGAATGTCAAATGTGTAAAATCTCAAGTTGAATGCAATCTTAATTTAGGGCAGTTCATTGAGTTCAAAGCCAAGGTAACTGCTAGGAAACTCGGGCTTCTTGCAAAGGTCCGGCGGTACTTCACACCGGGACAGTTTTTAATGTTATACTTACCAAGCACAGGTTATATCGTGTGTGGAGCACTGCAGCTACATAAGTGCTGGTGCTTCAAAATGCCACCTAGCAACTTTGGACTCGGTGGAAAGGCGTGCGAAGAGGCTAATTGGTGGTTCAGATTTGGTTAAGGCCGTGTTTACGGAGACGCGGCGTGTTGGGCGTTCGTCGCACATTGCAGCAGCAGGCTGCGTCATCGCTCGCGCAAACACAAACATAGCAATGTATGACGGACCGCCGAACGCGCCGTGCGACCCGCCGCGTCTCCGTAAACACGGCCTAAGTCTAATTTACAAAGCCTTGAGCACAGGCTTAAGGTAGCCTAGCACCCTAAGCCGCGCACTCTCCAAAATGCATCACAGAATGCATTTTGGAGAGTGCGCGGGAATTTCATGATATGATTCCACAACCCGACGCTTTCTTAGCTCAAGTGTCTAACTGTCTACCTACCCACAGCTTAACATTAGTTGTACAATCATTGAAACAAGTGCGATGTCGGTAAAATGGAGCCGAGAATGTTATTGCAGTATTGACTACCTCAGCGAAGCATACCGAGAAGGCTGACTCGATACATATGCTACCAAATACAGCAAAAACATTAGGTCGTGTTCATCCATATTCTAATAAAATTCACAAAGAGGGTAAAACTACGCGGCAAATAAGTTGACTCAAAATGGTCGTCGCTATGGTTGCGCGCAGCCCCTACTTCGATTTAGAACCGAAAATTGTTTCTTACTGTGCATTCAAGGTCGATCGCGATTTTGGTTCAACTTATATACCTACCGCGTGTTGTAAGGAACGAATTGGTGAAGCTAAGTGCTACAAAAATCGGATATTATGTCTGTTTGCAATCAAATCCTAAAACGCCTATTTCTAACTATAAGGCCGTGTTTACGGTGACGCGGCGCGTTGGGCGTTTCGTCGTACATTGCAGACGCGTCATTGGCGTCATCGCTCGCGCAATCACAAACATATGGCAATGTACGACGGACCGCCCGACGCGCCGCGTCCCCGTAATCGAGCACTTAGTCAGTCATTATTATTTTGCTTGCTATCACTTTCACTTGAAAAATATCACAGCTATCGTCACTCTCGTGAGAATCGCTAATGTCAAAAATATCCTTTGAAAGGCGTTCGTGGAACACGATTGCTAACAAGTCAGTCTAGTACTAGTACTGTGCGCGGTAACGAAACCATAGCGACTTCTAATTCGACGCCAACGCCATCTAGTCGTAAATGTGGTACTAAAATGTAGTTAGTGCCAGTGCGAACTGTGTTTTGACGAGCTTTTAGGCTGAGCGTCCACTTGAGACAAAAACAGTCTTTAGCCAGACTATTACTTTACAAAACATGAAGACGCGTACACTTGAGACAAAACGTCTCATAGACAAAATTGTCGAATACCAACTAAAACTGCACAGCGACAAGTCTGCCTAACATTGATTTTAAAAAATCCTAAAAATGTTTTTATTTTTTGTCTATCAATACTGACTAAGGACCGTCGCGCGTCGGCTTCTCTACACAGAACAAACAGAAAAGTCGATATAGAATAGAATAAAATAAACTTTCTATATATCGATATTTATAAAAACATCGGCCTCGATATAACTTTTAATGACTAAAAATCCACTCTTATTCCTTCTTTTCCTACGTTCCAGGGCCAGGGCCCCAGGCAATACCTGTACCTCTACCATGAGTTTTAAGCAATAGTATTCGTCGCTACTCGATATCGACGCCGTAAATATTTTGTATGGCAAATTTTGCAGCGCCTCTAGCGGTCACTTGCAGAACCAAAATTTGCCATACAAAATATTTACGGCGTCGATATCGAGTAGCGACGAATACTATTGCTTAAAACTCATGGTAGAGGCCTTCTATAAATATCCAATATACCCATCTAAAACTTATTTTGAAAAGCCTTTGTCGGGTTGAATGGATCTTATAACAAAAATCTGGCGAAAATATCGATATATAGGTCAAACTTCCCGAAATTTTCGGTTTGAAAATAATAATTTATTTAGTTCAGTATAGTTCAATAATAGTTAATAGTATTTTTTATGAGTATCTAATCTGTTCAAATTCAAAGATTCAAAAGCATTTATTTCAAATAAACCATTACAGGCACTTTTGAAAGGTCAAGGTGTCAGTCTGTCAGAAAAAAAAAAATGATGCTAATTGCACATTCCAAAGCGTAGATCTCTATGGAGAAGAATTTGCAAGAAACTCCATGGACACTCTTTTCAATCATTTTGTGTTTAACAAATATCTCGGTTACATGTTTCTTGTTGCTGCTATTATGTGAGAAGAATGTTAATAAAATAAAGAGGGAAAAAAAACAGACGAAGATATCGCTGAATAGGATAAAAAAAACTGGTCGGACTCGTGTACTAAGGTTTCCGTACAAACTTACTTAGGTAAGTAAATAATTCAATTCTCGACTGGAGTCTCAAATATTTTTTCGAATGGCAAAGAATTTTTTTGTGACTTAACAAGTTTTTTTTTTTAATTTAATGATTCTGGGTCAACGGGAAGTACCCTATGAATTTTGATTCCCTTGAGAGTGTCGAAATATACATTTTTTTTTTGCGATATAAACGGCCGTATCCTATTTTTTATTTTTGTGAGTACCACTACTACCAAACTTGTTCATACAAAAGTAGACTCTAAACATCGGAATTATGGCCTATAGTGGAGTGGATGTGAGAGGACACCGGTGTCCTCTCGAGCTAGGACAGGTTAATTTTTTCGCAGCTTTATGAGACCGCAAACCTGAGTATATGGTTTTAATTTCTCCATGCGTTCCCGAGATAAAGGGTCTTGACAGACAGACGAAAATTAAAGTGATCCTATAAGGGTTCCGTATTTTCCTTTTGAGGTACGGAATCCTAAAAAAGTACAACAACTTGAGAACCTACTCCTTTTTTAACATCGGTTAAATATAAATAAATTCGTGACAAGGATTTTTAGTTTACTTCTTTACTGAGTTGTACAAGTCAGTTAGAAGATCCTTATAATTGAGGTAAATAGGTATTGGACCGAAACAATTTGCCTGCTGCGGTCTTCCCGTCCGATTATAATTTAGATGTCTTCAAGGCTTAGAGTGAATAGGCTCTTAATAAATTAGTGCACTTCACCATCAACGATTGCATCACTGCTTATCATCAAGTGGGAATTAGGATCGCAGTTATGCTAAATATCATTAAAAAAATGAGTATAGCCACAGCCAGTTACTACTATAGTACGGCGGCAAATAAGCGGAACCCGTTGCTATAGATACACGCAGCCCCCTGTTTCGTTTCGATTGAGGCCTGAATATCTGTTACTGTGCATTGAAAAGGTCGATCGCCAATTCGGTTCAACTTCAGTTATTTTTGTTAACATTTAAATGAATTAGAATAGCTATCGCAACTTTAGTGCGAATCGCTAATGTCAAAAATATAAAAGGAAAGGCCTTTGTCCAGCTTTCGTGGAACACGTTTATGAGGAGTCAGCCCGCGTACTAGTACTGCGCGCGGTAACGAAACCATAGCGACTTCTAATTCGACGCCAACGCCATCTAGTTGTAAATGTGGTACTAAAATGGTGTTACTGCCGATGCAAACTGTGTTTTGACAATATTTTTAAATAAAATCTTGTCTTTACTTGTTTTATAGTTTTAATTATTTAAGAATTATTATTATTCGTTTTTTAAACATATTTATCAATTGTCAGTATTTTTTACAGGTAAGTTCCCTGCTGAAATGTACAAAAAATTATTATGTGCCTATTTCAATAGTAAAAATATATTTTATATGAAATGTATACCAATACTGATGCATCAGTTTGAAGCAGGAACTATATCAGTCCGACGCACACAAGAGCCACACCTAATTTCTACATAGATTCACTTCATGTGGTTTGGATCTAATGTAGCTCTACAAGTCTAGTTGCCATACAAAATGTATGGAGACCGACGCACCCAGATCGGCATATGTGGCCATGCATGCCCAATATACCTATTGTACTATCATATATCTTCCTGCCCTTGTCCCATATTAATTGAGATTGACACAACAAACCTTTTTCTTCCGTTTTATCCTGTCAGCGGCCACGCTATCATTGACTTTTTTCTATAACATAATTATTGTAAAAATATAATTACAACGGATTTTTTTTTTAAATTTTTATCCTGAGCAAGTCAAGTTCTTATTTTCATAGGGTTATGCAGACCCCTCTGCTTATACAACTTGCAGTTTTTTAATTATGTTTCAGCCTCATATAATACTGCTATTACCTGCTATTATTTGCTGCCGGGTTAGGACAATAGACTCTGCAATCTACTGTCCTAACCAGGCACAAAATTCTAAGACTGATACTGAAATGTTGCAGTTAAAAACCCAATAACATTTTGCTCAACATGAGAAATAAATAAATAAAAAAGAAATAAAAACAATAATAATAAAGTTTATTCTATTCTATTCTATCGTACAAGGCTTTCATGATAACCAGTAGCTTTACCAACTACTAGTCTTACCTTACGTGATCAAGTCATTTTATAGAAAAACCAAGTTTGTGTGAGTTGACTATAAAATTTACATAGATCCTAGCTGACCTGGCAGACATGAGAGGGTAGAAGTAGGAGGGTAAAAAATAGCCTACAACCCATTCTCAGACCTACCAAATATACACAAAAAATTTTCAAAAATCGGTCAAGTCGTATCGGTTGAGTTCGATAGCAAATACTGTGGCATGAGATTTTTGTTATAGAAATGTTGGTTATATGGATTTTTTATAAAACGAGAATATTCGCAAACGATAATATTGTATTGCTACACATTGTCAACTGTGCAATAAAACGACATAGCAGAGAATATGTAAAGTTCTACACGGTTTTATTACTACAATTTCAAAGCACACCCTTGTTGCATTTGTAAACTGAAACCAAATACATAGTAAAACTGTATTTGTAAGTTACTTTGTGAATATTATTGTTACCTGAGATTTATTCCTTCTGCTAAATGTACAGAATCCTTAAAAACTGGTTCCATTTTCGCAGTGGCTGATAAATTCTTTCAAATTGAAAAAAACACCGCGCGTGCAAATTTGCAAAACACAACAAACCAGTTTTTTTTTAAATTGATGATTATGACATTGACAGCTTAATGTTTTAAATTCTGTTTCGATTTTGCATAACTTAAGACCTAGTATTTTAAGCTAAGTCACTTGGCGGGTAGAAGTAAAATATTACGTAACTACACGCACGAGTTGTAAATCTCCGATCAAATCAAAAGTTTCATCAAAAATGTTTCCTAAAAAGTATAAAAAGCATTTAACGTTATCGTATTGTGTTTTTATTTACTAATTATCAGACGAAAAGACTTGACGACATTTGTTCAAACTTAAACTCATAATAGGCGATATATAATAATTTAATATTTAAAGAATTTAATCGAGTGATTGATGATTGAGTTCGCTCGTTACTATGCATCGAAATCGCTCGTTCTACATTTGGTCCATGCCCTTTCCACTAGTGACCAACACCTACTTTCAGAGTGCACCATATCAGTGCAATTCCGCAGACGATTAATCAAAACAAATATTTTGGGCTTCGGAATCTCATCTCAAGATATAAAACGGCATGTAAGTAATAAACTAAACGTTTGAAATTATATTTTAGCTAGACAGTACTTAATTTTTTGTTATAAAATCTATAAAATAATGATTTAATTGCTTTGATTTCAATTACGATTTTATCTTGGCTAATAAATTGGTTGGCGCGGAAAAATCTTTCTTTCATTTTTCAAAAACGTGTGTACCTCATAAATAGAAGTAGTAAACTATTTTTATTAACCTATTTATTTTATATTTACCCTTTGCCCCCCGAGGTCGTTGGTATTGATTCACTTTTCACGCATGCGTTGTCCGCTTCAGACACTCCCAAACAATACTTTCCGAAGGCCTCCCGAGCCTCATCTCACTGCACTTCATCTATTATTTAACGATACCAAAAAACATAAAAACTGTGGTAAATATCCTAAAAAAGGCATTTTAGTGACGGGCCATCGCGAAAACGTCATTTGGTAAATATTATTTTCGTGTGTTGTGTTTTAAATTGAACAAGGTCAAACGAGTGTCTCTGTACTGCGGTTTCGAACACGACAGGGTAAAATGGCGATATTCCCCTGCTATATATACGACACTGGTCGACTGCGTAATCGCTGTGCGTCTCTGGCCAAAGTGATGCCTAAGCATGCGATGCGCAAAGTCGTACTGGGCCTGCGTCGAGGATTACGATCAAATCCCTTTACGAAGGGAGACTTGGGTAGCAGGGGGAGATTAAGGGCTGTTAAATATGTATGTAGTGCGTTGCGCTGCTCAACACCCGCGCAGTTGAGGTCCCTATGTTTATGGTTCTGTGTTAAGACACTTGTGTAGGGTGGTGCCACACAAGGCAAATAGGAACCAATTCGCTTTGTATCGGTGTAAATGTCTTGGCCTTTATACGAAAATGTCTTGTTAGTAAACTAAAGCTAAAAAAAGGTTTCCTATTTTAATCGATTGAATTACCTAGCTTGTTAAGCATAATTTTGCACGTATAGGAATGCATATAATAAGCAGTTAGCAGTACTAAGAACAATGAAACATTTGGCGTAGGCGTAGGTAGAGTAAGTACCTATAAGATTATCGGAAAGATTTATAACCAATCTCGACCACAATTTTTAATAAAAAAATGTTAAATAGTTCTTCAATTATGTACGTGCCTGATTATAACTAGACTTTTTGACAACATATTGATAACGCAGAAAGGTATAAAATGTTAAATGTATTTTCTTTTAACAGACGTAGGCAATATATTATTTTTGTCAATACATATAGTCTTGGATATAAGGCAGGAACTTAATACTATTATAATAAACCTTTATATCTTACATATTTAATAATTGAAAGCTAAAAATATAAATATATAAAATATTGAGTAATCTAATGTCAAATTAATGTCAGATGTAATGTCAAATCCAATGTTGATTGATAAGAAAAAGCGTATTGTTTTTAAGTCAAAGTGAATTGAATTAAAATCTTGTTTACTGTTGTTATCATTAAATAGTGTAAGTATTTATTTATTATATCATTTATGTAAATAAAAGAAGAAACTTCTAACTGTTTTATATATCGACGCACAATCGAAACTAGTACGAATAGGGACGTAAAAAAAAAGCTTCCTTTATGATGTATACGAGCATTAAAAAGGTTTTTTTGGGAATTCAACGTTCAAGGCTGCGTCAAGGAAGAATTTAGCTAGGCTACAAACTTTATATCTGTGTCACAACACATTTGAAAATTAGCAAAAATAGTATCCGTAAATAATAAAGGAGGTCATTATTTGTTTTTTAAACTACCCTCAAAATATCTATGTATTTAGAGGAAATACATAGATATTTTGAGGGTAGTTTAAAAGATTTTAAGGAAGGTCTTTTCTTGGGTTAATAGCAAGACTGTTGTTAGATAAATGTTTATACGTAGAAGGTCTGTAAAGCCAGGTCAACTGCGCCAATTTTTTCAAAACATGTTAAACAAGTTATCTATTCGCCTCGGCAAACATGTTAGCATGCAAAACTGTTAGGTCACGTCCCTATTCGGTTAGCAAATAATGTTATTGTGCTAGCACACACGAAAACACGGCGCAGCTGACCTAGCTTAACTTCGTTCGCGACTGTTTTCATAAAAATTTTAAAACTTCTTAAATCATATCTTGAGTAGTTGGTAGTTTTGAAAAAACTTAATACAACATTTAGAAAATGACATAATTATTACTCATTTTGTTCAGTTAGAATTTGTGCCAAGTTTCAAGTTTATTAAATGCTACCTTTGACCGCGGCTTTGCGACCGGTGCTCAGCCCACAGGAACCGTACTTTTTCTAAGTTAAATAGCAGGTAAAGGCACTCAATGATGTTATATCAGTGAGAGCAGTGGTGGCCGAGCGGTAACGGTGTCGCCTTACGAATTGTTAGTCACGGGTTCAAACCCAGCCAGGCGCATTACTTTATGTAATTTATTTCATCACCACAGCTCTCAAACGGTGAAGGAAAACATCGTGAGGAAACCGGCATGTCTTAGAACCAAAAATTCGAAGACATGTGGCATCCACCAACGCGGCCTGGGCCGTGGTGGATTACGGCCCATTCCCTCTCTTAGAGAGGAGGCCTGAGTCCCAGCAGTGGGAACATTATAAGGCTGATGCTATGCTATGCTGATGTTATATCATGACAATGATGTTATAGCATGATGGCACGTTTGGTGCAGTTGTTGAGTGATTGACTGCTGCACTCACTGTCGCGGGTTCGATTCCCGCACGGAACAAATATTTGTATAGCCTACAAATAGTTGTTACGGGTTTTGGGTGTCTTTTTGTTTTACTTAAATTATTTTGTTTTGTAATCAATAAATAATTCCAGAGATTATCCTTTATAAAAATCTATAATGTGAAAGCGAAATACCACACACTAATTAATCACGAAATCTCAGAAACTATTGCATCTACAAACTTAAAATTTGGCAGGTGGGTTCCTTATAGGGTGTAGACATCCACTTAGAGCGGATTCTACGAATCTCCGTCCCTAAGTGGGTATAACGGGGGTTGGAAGTTTGTATGGTGAAACCGACTTTTACACGGGCGAAGTAGTTCATCATCATCATCCTTTCAGCCAAAAGACAACCACTGTTAGACATAGCCCTTGGGGGAGGCCTACTATATTTAACTTTAATTTATATTATAAAACTAAAGAGTGTGTTTATTTGAATACGCTAATCTCAGGAAGTACTGGTTCGAAATGAGAAAAAATATTTTAGTGTCGTATAGACCCCCGGTAGCGGAACAGTAACCAAAGGCACGGGTAAAACCACGGGGGACATCTAGTTTTTTATAAATTTTATACTACTAGTTTCATCTATCATTATTCACAACCTGACCCCACCCCGAGCTCTTGACAAAATCCATTTTACGATCTAAAATGTACTATTTAAGGGATGAAGCTATATACCGTTAAATTTTGGTTGTTTTAATCACGCGGAGGGTCGATTCAGTACATGAAATACTAACGATTTGTAAGGGGAAAATTAAAAAATAAAGTACTTTTTTTTCAAAAACTCGAATTAATATACGCATTTACAAAATTAATTTCTTTAAGTAAACGAGTCAATGAGCTAGTAGATAGTTGTCGGTCGTAGCGTACTAACTACAAAAGTTCATTGGCCTCGCTCAGCTGACGTTTACTTAAAGAAATTAATTTCGTACATGCGTAAATTAATTCGAGTTTATATAAAAATGTACTTTGTTTTTAAAAAATCGAATCTCTTTACAAATCGATAGTATTTAATGTATCAAATAAACCTTTCGCGGGATTAAAGCGAACAAAACTTAATGGTGTATAGGGTTCTATAGCCCATCACTATTTCGCTCGCATGACTGACATTTTAACAAGTCATGATAAGCTTCCTGTTTTTTTTTTTTAGAGATCCTACAATGGCGACGGCCAACGAGGACACCGTAAAGAGAATCGTTAACGCCATCACTATACAAGGAAACGCCATCACTATACAAGGAAACGCTATTCCGGATAAAGACAAACTCCCGTCGATGCATGTGTTTCTCGATGAGCGCGATCGTGAGATAATCCTGATGACCAATCGCAGGACTCGCAGCGAATTTGAAGACATCAAACTTCAATCCGACATAAAGTTGGCAATATTCTATTTCAAATCCCAAAGATTTCCTGAAATGGTTGCCAAATGCAGAAATATGAGCATTGATTTCCCGCCGGAAATGCTGCAAAAATACAAGCTGATTTAATTTTTCTTTTTTTTTCTTACTTTTTTATGATTATGTGTGTCTAATGTGTGTTTTTGAGATTCCGGATATTGTAATAGCGATAATAAAATGTAACTGGTACCTCGACGTATTCCCGACGGGACATTGTCGTGTGGACAATTTGAAATTATTAAGAGCTTGAGAAAATAAAAAGCGAAAATGGGTTTCGAGAAATTCCAAGTGCTTTATTGGCATTTATAAAGTAATACTTTTAAAATATAAGTTTTTATGGCGCGGAATGCATCAATTCATTCCCAAGAGATGAAATGCGATGATTATCTGGTTGTGCTCAATAGTTCAATCAGGAGTAATTGTTTTAAAATCCATTTGTAAGATTGACCTTAAAGAAACACACATAATATAAAAAAAAAAAAAATGTGAAAAGAGTTTACTCACAAATACTAAGATAATTTCAAAACAAAATACCTGTGCTTAGTGTCTTAATTATTGCAAGTTTCAAACTATACTCCATTCGAAATAAGATTAGATATATATACAAACCTTTATTGCTGTCAGTTCAACCGACTTTGAATTTTATTGCGTAGGCATAAGTATGACATTAAAAGCAAAATAAGTGATTACAATACCAATTGTTTACTGCAGCCGCCATTTCTCTCGCCATTAACGTAATAGAAGTCAAAATCAATTGAGCGGACAGCATAAAAGTTTGTTTAAATCTTATTTCGAATGTAGCGTTATACCGTAATACGTCCTGCCAAGTATCCGTTGAGTTTACGAGTAACACTGTATAATTGCAATTTAGGCCAACGACTGATTTTATAGTAACACCATCACATCATAAACTGACGAAGCGTATATCTGTGCGGTTTTTAGTGGCAAACAAAAATCGACCTTCTTGTAATGAGATAGGAAATATATAAAATGCACCAACGCGGACAGAGGTAGGTATACTATTTTGTAGACTATTTTTAGAAGAACAGTGTTGATATTTGTTTGACAGGGCAAACCACGCGTTACAGTACTGAGTTTTACCCCCAAAATCTACGCCCACCAGCCGGCCCCTTCGTAAACGTCACTAACTCAAATGTTGAAATGAAATGGGTGACTGGTAATTAGTGAACGATACTTAAACACGTGATTGTAGTCATGATAACAACTTTTACTATGGGACCAAACCTGAAATCGCGGAAAAAATCAGCCAAGCTCAATACATTTTGACCGGCGAACACAAATGTACTGACCAGCATTTTTTTTTCGCGGTTACAGTTTTAGTCCCATAGTAAAAGTTGTTTGTTATCATGAAGTGACTGCAATCACGTGTTTAAGTATCGTTCATTAATTACCAGTCATCCAATATAATGTAAAATCTACACTCTTTTGTTGTTTCGCGTTTCATCGGCGTTGTAAAATTGCTTTATAAGTATGGTTTTGAGCCACGCTTACCATTCATGATGACTTTATTAAGCGTCACAATAATACTGCTGTCGTTAAAAAGGATACAAATAACATTTTTGCATATTTGAAATAAAAACTGATACCTATTTTTTTTTTTTTTAAATTATCAAATGACAAATCCCGCCCTCAGGTGGGGCGGGAGATAGTGTCAGACACTTACTGACTAAAAACCTACGCTGTTCCATTCATTGCTTTCGATCCAGGGCCCCGGGGGTTCATTTTCATCTAACCCTTGGCCCCTACAGTTTGCTAACAACTCCTTGAGGCGCGCGAGAACAGTACGACTTGGGCTCTGACCGGTCTGTTACCGGACGGACGGACAGCGAGCTAACCATTGCCCGCCGTCCGCAAGCCCGCGCCTACGGTGGCCGGAAATCGGGATCGGAATCCCGGCGATGCGGTCGGCCTCGTCCTTTGCTAGCATTACTGCTTCGCAGAAGGAGGCGACCGCCTGCCACTCCTCCTCGCTCCGGAGCATGGCCTGTACCAAGATCCGGCGCGAGAGATCGCTGCCGCCGATCGCCCCCACAAGGACACGTAACACGGTGAAAACTGATTTCTATAAGCATTTAACTCAATTTCAAAATAAAAATTAGTTGTGCCCTTTTTAATAACGATGGCAGAATATCGGTCATAATTATCCAGTCCGGAGTCTATTATGTTTTTAAGAAGTAACTATGTATTATTTTAAAGTATTTTTTCTGTATGTCTGTGTCAACGTTAAACTCAAGAATATCAATAAATATTTTGATGTGGCATTTGTGTTTTGTTTTTTTGCTGTTTATGGGTTTGTACTTCAGTCAGCAAGAATAAAACCTCTATAGAATTACTTTTTTTGTCCATCTATTCGTCTGTCAAAACCAATTTTTCACGAATGCGTGGAGGTATCAAGCTGAAATTGATGATTTTCAGGTCTGCTATCCCTTGATTGGAGTAGAAAACTTGAAGCAGGTTTTTAACTATATTGCTCAAGTATAGCGCTGTACATAAGCAGTATAGTAGGAGATATGAGCAGTCAGAATTATTTATATTACCAAAGTTAACTATAACCACATCACACACTTGTTATACTTACCGGAAAGAATCTTCAATACAACTGGACTAGTGCACATGATATAATTAGAGCTATCTACATTTATTTGTGCAATTAAAATCAAATAAGTCAAACACATTAATATAAATAACATAAAACAACAAATTAAAATAAATTGTAAACTTTAAAACTTAATTAAGTTCATAACTTGAAATTATTATGTGAAATATCCTTGTGAGATGCACTAAAACAAAATAATACCAAGAAATAAAAGTAACAAACTACAAAATTAACTATAATAATAAACTAGAAATATTGAGTTCAGCGCCATCTGGTGGGGACTTGGCCGCGGTCGCCAAGTTCGTGAGCATTAGCCGTAGTATCATCACAGCGTGCACCGCTAATAATTGACTTTCCTCTTTGTACCAATTATTGTTTAAGTGTACTTACATACTTTTGTGTGGATAAAGAGTAAAGCATGTCAATACGGTAGCATACAAATATTCATTTCTTTGTTGCTTTTTTGGTCAAAAAGCCCATTTTCCCAATTATAGTAAAATTAACAAAATATTTTGGATAATTTCACATTAGTATTTTGAGTTAATAAAAAGTGGTCTATATAGAAAAGTATTACAGAAAGCAACAAAAAAACAACAGAAAAAGTAAACAGTGAAACGTGTGGACAAGATAAACTAAGCCACGTAAAACGAAACATCAACGTCAATGTCAAAAAGTAAATGACGTGACGTGTAGGTAATCGGTAATCCCCAGCTTTAGGTATCTTTTAAAAACGTTTGCAGAACACATCGACATACGGTGAAAATAGCGTAATATTTTATCAATACATCAATTCGATAAGGATATTATCACCCACATTCCACGTCAGAAGTTTACATACACAGGTAAAATTAATTTTTCATACATTTCTTTCACAACGAATTAAAAAGTTGAAAAAAAAAAAAGAATACATAATTTTATTACCACTTGCCTTTGCCTGTTGCGGTGAATATTATTAAAAAGAAGTTGTTTGATTAGTTGTTTTGACTATGAGCTCATGTGGTTTAACTTTTCAGGTTTTAAAATGTTGAGATTATTATTTTTGGCTGCTCTACTGCAGTGTACTATATCTCAGCAATATCAACAGAAAGTAGCCCCGGGAGTGCCTCCACAAAACTATCAGGTTAGTTAAAAAAAAAAGTTTTCATGTGTTAATGGTCTGTGGTGTAGGCAGAATATCATATAACCTCTTGCCTATGAATGAGAAAAAAGTGAAAGTAGACAGTTTAGAAAATGTAGAGTAATAATTATTATTGAATTCTAACCTATGTAGGAATATAATTGCTTAACTAAGGGTCTGTTTCATTATGTCCAAATAGCTGCTATTTATTTAAAATGAAACATTTCTATTAAATTATTTCATTTTCATTTATTCATTTTGTGAACATAGGTGATTACAGGTGTTTTCAATATTTTATAGTACAATCCATGCCCGACGATAGGCATACAAAGTCATTATTATTACAATTAATCATTATTTGTACAAGTAAATAAACGGAAACTTAATCATAGATGGTGAAATAGGCCCTAAATATCTTAGTTTATTTAACATTAATACGTCATCACCTATATGACAAATTTGCAAATCTGCTGTTTACTCAAAATATATACCCACACAGTAAATAAAGTTGGGTATCTGCCATTTATGAAAATATCAGATTCATACACCGTATATTTGTATATATGAGGTTGCAAAAACCATTAAGTTTTTCTAAACTTTCAGTATCTAATTATCTGTATTATTGTAGTTACTGATACTCTTACAATGATTATGTATACTTATCTCACATGTAATTTGGGGCTGCCAACTTTTACTAGAAGAAATAGAGTATATCTGATTTCAAAGGTGGTACCTAAATAAAGAGTACAGACTTTTAAAAGAGAGTATCAGTTATTAAAAATAACTAAAATGCATTTTTTTGGATATTTTTGCAGCACAATATTGTTTTACATTTTGTTTTTAAGGGTTGTTTGTATAAATATTTAACTCTAAGTTTACATATATCAACAAGTCCCAAAAACAAAATCGTACCTAAATATGAAGAATGAAGAATTGTCGATTTATGGTATGGAAATTTAAAGTTCGGTGAATAAGGAATATAATGCATTACATCTTATTTTGAGAGCAGTGGTAGCCAAGTGGTAATATCCCCGACTTATGAATTGTAGGTCTCGGGTTCAAACCTGGCCAGGCACATTACTTTGTGTAATTTATTTCATCATCACTGCTCTCAAAACGGTGAAGGAAAACATCGTGAGGAAACCAGCATGTCCTAGAACCAAAAATATGAAGACATGTGACATTCACCAACCCGCACTGGGCCCACATGGTGGATTACGGCACTTTCCCTCTCCTCGAGAGGCCTGAGTCCCAGCAGTGGGAACATTAAAAGGCTGATGATGATGACATCTTATTTTTAGATAAGACTTTATTCGTGGGACCTGTCAATATAGCCAAATCCTGTTCAATAATTTTCGTGATTTAACATTCATGACCAGTAAAGTCTACTTTTATGTATGTGACTAGCACTAGTGTAGTAAACATAATACAAAAAAGAGTATTTTAGCGTTCGCTGTAAATGTTGTGGTTGGCAAAACTACCTATAACTCCATGTTTGAAAAATTTGGAGCCATTTTTTTTGTCACTCAAGCTAAACCGTAAACACTAGTGGCATTTCTTTGTTTTTTCAATGTACCCGGAACTAAGGCAAAGAAGGAACAGGGTGCGTTTTTTAGTCAGTAAAAGTCTAACACTATTTCCCGCTCCGCCCAAGGGTGGGATTGTCATTGGATGATTTTTACCCACAAAAAACCCCAAAGGGGTTACGACTTTCACGCAGGCGAAATCGCTGGCAGAAACGAGTATGGAATATAGTCAGTGCCGTAAATAGGGCCACCAGTGCCCAGGCACAGGGCGTAGACTCTAGGGGGCGCAAGAATGGCCAGACTAGGCTGGACTATTATTTTTCGTTTTGCTCCTGATTTTGCGATTTTGCCATGTCACAATGTTAGTTACCGTACTCCTCCGAAATGGCTTTACCGATTTTTACCAAATTTTATATGCGTATTCAGTAGGTCCACAGAATATATAATAGTACCTTACCGGTACAGAAATTTCACTCCCGAGTTTAGGTATGATAAACGCAAGCGTCCGGTCACCGGACTAGTCTCAATAGGCTGGCACTCGCTCGACTTGTCGCACACGCATCGCACGCATCCGCGAAACAAATTTTAAAGTAAACTGTTAATACCGTAAGGTACTAGGTATTGTATATTCTGTTGGAAATCTAATCAGTTCTGTGTCGTGAGTGATGGAGGCACATAAAATAAAAAAGACAAAAAGATATTGTATTGCAAATGGATGTTTGAACTCCACAATTAAAATACCCAGTTTGTCACTGTTTGCTCTTCCCAAGGACCCTGAAAGGTACGTCATTTATATAACAGGTCATACACTTACTTAAATAAACGCTATGATATAAACAAAATTATCGTGAATGAAAAAATAAACAATCCATCATAAATTGGTCTCTAACTGCATTGGTTGTAATATGGCGGTGAGTGTCTGTTTATACTGAACGAACCTATCATATGTCAATGGCTAAGCGACTCGCGCGCTCGCGGCGCCGCCCGGCCCGCGCCGCCGCTCGCTTGAATAATAGTCGAGGAGCCAGAACAACATTTGTGTACTCTCGCAAATATAGATTGAATTTTAGAAGAATCTGTAGATTTGAATTTTAGAAGAATCTTTCACAGATAAAGTAGTACCTCTGACAGCCCTGGCAGATTGAAGCGAGACGGCACACAGTTATTGTACTATGAACGCTATATGCAATGCAAAAGGTTGAAATTAGGTTGTTTTCCAGAACAGTAGGTAAATATCTCGACGATTTTGCGCCGCTTGTATGGAAGTGAGACAGGCCTGGTAGGTCTGAGAATCGGCTACTATCTATTTTCCATACCCCTGAGTGATAAGGGTTGTTCACCCTTAAATTTTTTTTTAATTTTTTTTGGCGTAATCATTTATAAGGCAAAACAACGTTTGCCGGGTCAGCTAGTTTTATTATAGAAGTATGAAGACCAAAGTGGCCCAAAAATTTATCTTAAGCATCAGGGTGGGCAATACATTTACACTAGTGAAGTTGCGTTTAAGTTTTAGTGAGACACAGTGGGTGGTATAATTGGCGTATTGTCCACATAAATAGGGCGCAGTTTTAGAAGGTCGCACAGGGCGCAGAAAAGGCTATTTACGGCTCGAAACTGAATATAGGTGTTATGCTTTAATTTAGAATGCAAAAGACACACATTCTAATGTTTTTGCAGACTTGCCAAAAAATTTATCGAGTCAGGCTTCTCAGTAAACTTCGCTGAGATAGTGCAATAAGAATGCTATAGTTAAATTCTCAGCACCATTTTGCCGATATCGCGACTGTTCCTATGATTACTCATATTGTCAAGTGGTGCAGATATTTCGTTTTGTTTAGGTGAGAAATAATCCGATGACTTCTCCCGCTCTAGGACGGGGCGTGAGGGCGTGTCAGACGGTCAGACCCAGTAGGTTTTGGGCATCGATATATATGTACTACGCACTAGATTAGGCATGCTGTACTATCACTTTGCTTAACTTACGTGTACTGTATGCCGAACACATTGACTTGATGACATTAGTGCAGTTTTGCAGTATTTAAGCGCTGTAACCTTAAAAGTTTTGTTAGACGTAATAATGACGATTTAGCGCTGCAGCGAACTTTTGTTTTAAAGTTTCTGTATTGTGCAACAAGTAGTTTCTATGAACGAGCTTGTCTATCACTTAGGGCTGATTTCATCATTCAATATAAAAACTTAGTTCAACTAAACTGAGCTCAGCTTAATCTAGTTTAAAGACCCGTGTCGTAAAAATATGTGACAACAAAAGAATTGAAACTGATTTAAGCGTAAACTAGGTTCAAGTCATCGTGGTGAAATGCAAAATGAAGCTATAATCTCGATTAGGCGCTCAAACTGCGTTTTGATTGAACGAATCGCGATTAGTTTATTGGTGAATTTGGCTCTAAAGAATGTAAGTCGATGGTTTTGGGCCTGCTGGGCAGACCACGTGTGTTTCGTAATGTCAAATTTTATCATATCGTCAAGTATCGTCCTTGCGTGAATACACCAGCGCGTGGTCCACTCGGGACGCGCGTTGGCAACGCGCAGTCAACGCAAGGCAAGCATGAGAACAGCGAATTGTCACCGAGTGGTCCACCCGCCGTTCCCGCGTGGAGTGCTTACGACCGAGGCGATCCGGTCGCCGGGGCTTGGTTCAAGCCATGCTCCGGAGCGAGGAGGAGTGGCAGGCGGTCGCCTCCTTTTGCGAAGCAGTAATGCTAGCAAAGGAGGACGCCGACCGCATTAGGCAACGGCGCACACGCCGCCGCCGCCGCCGGGATTCCGATCCCGATTTCCGGCCACCGTAGGCGCGGGCTCGTGGACGGTGGGCAATGGGTAGCTCGCTGTCCGTCCGTCCGGTAACAGACCGGTCCGAGCTCAAGTCGTCTACGGCGCGCACTGTTCCCGCGCGCCTCAAGGAGTTGTCAGCAAACTGTAGGGGCCCAGCAGGGCCGAAGCCTACTGGGGCCAAAGCTTATGTGAAAATGTCACCAAGGGCCCTGGGACAAAGGCAATGAATGGAAGGGTAGGTTTTTAGTCAGTAAGAGTCTGACACTATTTCCCGCCCCACCCAAGGGCGGGATTTGTCATTGGATGATTTTACCTACCATAAAAAAAAACCGAGGCAATCCGGTGACGCTACGGAGCGAATGTAGTGAGCTTATACCCATACAAGTCCATATAAGGAATACTCGACGCAGGATTCAAGGCGGTGCTGAGTGGGAGCCGGGTGGCTCTAATGACCTTTTGGGTTTTTTTTTTTTTTTTTTTTTTGTGGTAGGTAAAATCATCCAATGACGAATCCCGCCCTATGACCTTTTGGGTGCGAGGCCGTTCGCGAGGGCCCACTTTACCCTAGTTTAGTTACGCCCTATTGAGTTCGTCTTTGCTGCCATCTCCTTGAGGCGCGTGTGGCACACTTCGTGCCATGAATAACACCCTTAGTTTATGTTACAATTTGTTCCAACTGATAAAGTGAAATGAAAGCAAAAGTGTTGATTTCCTATTCAATTCTTTAAACTGATAATATGTTACCTACTTATACTAGATAGTGACGATATATGGCACTGAAACACCCTTACCCTCACTCAGGCTAAGATTTACGCGGTTACGCAGCCGTCGGGCTTGCGATTTTCAACCGTAGCTCGCCGTCCGACCATCCGGTAACCGTCCAGACCGAACCCAAGTCGTCGACGGCGCGTAACGTTCCACGCGCGCCTCAAGGAGTTGTTAGCAAACCGTAGGAGCCTAGCAGGGTCTAAGCCTACTGGGACCAAGGATCGATTTCTGAAAGGAAGGTTCGGCCTCGGAATGAAAGGCAACGAAGGAACAGGAATGGATTTTTTAGTCAGTAAAGTCTGATACTATCTTTCGTTCATTGGGCTCGCTCAGCTGACGTTTACTTAAGGACAGATTTCGTACATGCGTAAATTAATTCGAGTTTGAAAAAAGAGTACTTTATTTTTTAATTTTCTCTTTACAAATCGATAGTGTTTCATGTATGTACCTAATCGAGTATCCGCGGGATTAAAACGACCAAAATTTAACGGTGTAGATCCGTCCCTATTACGGTTCAGTTTAGGTCGTCAAATCGTGGGCTTCAAATCATTCTGCTTATGTTGTCGTAATATTATATATTCCGCATTATTTCTATGCCAGTCAATGAGGTTGGCGATATAATTTATGTAACAATATGCTAATACCTTCTCTTCTCAGAATGTTGCTTGCTTTTGAATTCATTGTACAAACACAGCATTTTCTTATTAATACGAATGTGATGTTATTAAGTTTCTGATTTTGTCACGTCTGTTTTCAAGGCTAGGTTGGTATAATTGAGCATTCTGAATAAAATAATTTTCGTGCCTGTATGTTGAACTTATTGCGGAGTTTTCATTTGTGGGTAACTAGCGAGCCGCCCCAGCTCCGCACGGGTGCAATGGATGTATTATACATATAAACGTTCCTCTTGAATCACTCTTTCTATTAAAAAAAAACCGCATCAAAATCCGTTGCGCAGTTTTAAATATCTAAGCATACATAGGAACAGACAGTGGGAAGCGACTTTGTTTTATACTATGTAGTGATGATACTAACTTATCTTTTTTCTGGTAGGCTCTTGGATACTGTATTTATAAGAGCGTGACGACGGAAGGATAGACAGACAGACATAGAGACAGTATTATGGATATACGAACAGGCGGATGGTTAATAAAAATATATACACCGCTAAATTTTGGTCCTTTTAATCCCGCGGAGTGTCGATTCGGTACATGAAACACTATCGATTTGTAAAGATAATATTAAAAAACGAAAGTACTTTTTTTCTTAAACTCGAGTTAATATACGCATGTACGAAATTAATTTCTTTAAGTAAACGAGTCAGTGACCTTGTAGGTAGTTGTCGGTCGTTGCGTACTAACTACCTACAGTTCATTGGCCTTGCTCAGCTGACGTTTGCTTGAAGAGATTGATTTCGTACATGCGTAAATTAATTCTAGTTTAAAAAAAGTACTCTATTTTTTAATTTTCTCTTTACAAATCGATAGTGTTTCATGTATCGAATCGACACTCCGCGGAATTAAAACGACTAAAATTTAACGGTGTATAATATAAATTGATGAAACTTATTTTTTAAATAATAATCGTGTAAGCAATTATGCTGTTGTTGACATATAAGGGCACTACGTTTATTAAGAGCCTTGAAGACACCTAAATTATATTCAGGAACTGTCTGTCGATTGTCCATCCATCATATTCATTCATAAGCCTAATTTATGTTCCACTGCTGGGCAAAGGCCTCCCCTTTTGCCTTCCAAACCTGTGTAGAGCGATCTTCGATCAAATTTTAGAATCCATTATGAAATGTATGATAGCTATCGCAACTTTCGTGCGAATCGCTAATGTCAAAAATATAAAAGGAAAGGCCTTTGTCCAGCGTTCGTGGAACATTTTTGGAAAAGTCAGCCAGCGTACTAGTACTGCGCGCGGTAACGAAACCATAGCGACTTCTAATTCGACGCCAACGCCATCTAGTTGTAATATAGGTACTAAAATACGGGTCATTGTCGGAGTCGTTTTCAATAATGTGTGTAGTGGTTTATGGGGAAGGTGTATAATGTATAATAATGATTATTTTATTATTATTTATTTATTTGTTTATTAAAACTTCATGCAATATAAAGGTACACAGGCGGACTTTCATTACAGGTCTATTTTTCAAAAAAAATATGATCTTCGCGGTCCTGAATGACGTATAGTACATTATTTAATTAAATATTATACTAATGTTATGAATTAAACCAAATAAGTATCAAGGGTTTTACAATATTAATGAGAAAAATTACATTTTTTGCCGTCCGAAATGTGGGGTAAAGCTTGTGCAGTGTTTTGTTATGAAATCTTGCGAGGTGTACATCAGCAAGTCTGTTCTAAGACAAACCGCCAATATTACGCCAAATTACGTACCTAGTCTAGTTACAAAATGTTAAATATTTTGTATTCTTAACGCAAGGTCCACATAAAGTAGGTTGGCGGTCCGAATATTCGGACCGCGGTCCGCCATTTGGTGACCCCTGATTTAAGCATTCTTTATCGACAGTCAACCAGGGGTTAAAACCAAGTTTTCCCACAATACAATTAAATTGTAATAGCGACCCGCCCCAGCTTCGCACGGGTGCAATGGTGATATTAAATATATTATGCATGTATTATACATATAAACCTTCCTTTTAAATCCCTTTATCTATTAAAAAAAAAACCGCATCAAAATCCGTTGCGTAGTTTTAAAGATCTAAACATACATAGGGACAGACAGCGGGAAGCGAATTTGTTTTATACTATGTAGTGATTAAACGTCTTACGAAGGGTCTTCAAAGTGAGGATGAGACTGTCCACTATAGTCTTGAAGCTGAAAATGTGGTTTGGATAGCCCATACCGAAAAAGGCTATATAATATCACGCTACTATCAATAGGAGCGGAACATTTAGGAGAAATTACTTATGAAACTGCGGGTTCTAGGCTGCGGTGTTAAAGTACAATATGCGGCATACAGGTTGACTGGTAATTAGTGAACGATACTTAAACACGTGATTGTAGTCATGATTACAAACAACTTTTACTATGGGACCAAACCTGAAATCGCGAAAAAAATCTGCCAAGTTCAGTACATTTATATTCACCTAACTGGTCAAAATGTACTGAACTTGCTGATTTTTTTCGTGATTTTAGGTATGGTCCCATAGTAAAAGATGTTTGTTATCATGACTACAATCACGTGTTTAATTATCGTTCAATAATTACCAGTCACCATATATGTATAAGTTGAACCAAAATGGCGATTGACCTTCAATTTATCGGGTCTCAATCAAAACGGGGGCTGCGCGTTACTATAGCAACGACGGCCATTTTTGTTTCAAACTATTCGCCGCATACTTACTTTACTTATTATACTATAAATAAATTAGTTTTAAATTTTATGACAGTTTAATGATTTTGTTAATGGCCTAATAAATTATAAAGATAATAAAATGAAATGCTAACATTCTATATGAAGACATGCTAAAGGTATGTTTATCTCTACAACAGCTAGTCAGTATTACTTTTTTAATTATTTCTTGTACACTTTATTGTTGGCACTTACAAGAAATATAACAACGAAAACTTATGTCTAAAATACAAACAATTGGAGGCCTTATCGCAGTCCGCGATTTCTTCCAGGCAACCATGAATGGACCGGATGCTCAGAACATGATATGGGGCTGTCATAATAAGCACCAAATTTTTTCTACAATATACTATAATAGATACACAGATACATACATATGCTATATAGGGTGACTGGTAATTAGTGACCGATACTTAAACACGTGATTGTAGTCATGATAACAAACAACTTTTACTATGGGACCAAACCTGGTACATTTACGTTCGCCTAACTGGTCAAAATGTACTGAACTTGTTGATTTTTTTCGTGATTTTAGGTTTGGTCCCATAGTAAAAGTTGTTTGTTATCATGACTACAATCACGTGTTTAAGTATCGTTCACTCATTACCAGTCATCCTATATAATAATATGCTTAGTTGATATAAACTAGTGCTTGACTGCGATCCCACCTGATGGTAAGCAGTGATGCAATCGTTGATGGTGTGGCGCACTAGTTTATTAAGAGCCTATTCACTAGCCTTGAAGACACCTAAATTATAATCGGACGGGAAGACCGCAGCAGGCAAATTGTTCCAGTCCTTCGCCGCATTATGCCGCTAAATCTGTTTAGCATACTAATTACGGTATTGTTTAATTATTTTCAGAATTATCAGCAACCACCGCCGCCGCCCCCGCCGCAGCAAGTAAGTATTTTGCTTTTTTTATTGTTGATAGGTTCGCGCTTGACCGCTATTTTACCTGATGGTAAGCGATGATTTATTTCATCACCACTTCTCTCAAACTGACGAAACCGGCATGTCCTGGAACCGAAAATTCGAAGACATGTGACATTCACCAACCCGCACTGGGCCCGCGTGGTGGATTACGGCCCATTCCCTCTCATAGAGAGGAGGCCTGTGTCCCAGCAGTGGGAACATTAAAAGGTTGATGGTGATGATGATGAAGCGATGATGCGGTCGACGATGGAGCGCGCTTACTTAGAAGTAACCTATTTACTCTTGACTTAAAGATTCTGGGGTTGTAGCCATCAGGAAACACAGACTCCGGTATAGAATTCCACTCATGTATGTGAATGTATTTCCAAAACGTTATGTGCGTATAGGTGGGATGTCCACCATAATATATAGCCCGGTGGACACGGTGGAGCACACAGTCGAGGTGTGCCCCGCTTGGGAAGAGCATCGCCGTGTCCTCGTGGGGGCGATCAGCGGCGATCTCTCGCGCCGGGGCTTGGTTCATGCTCCAGAGCGAGGAAGAGTGGCAGGCGGTCGCCTCCTTTTGCGAAGCAGTAATGCTAGCAAAGGAGGAGGCCGACCGCATTAGGCAAAGGCGCACACGCCGCCGCCGCCGCCGGGTTTCCGATCCCAATTTCCGGCCACCGTAGGCGCGGGCTCGCGGACGGTGGGCAATGGGTAGCTCGCTGTCCGTCCGTCCGGTAACAGACCGGTCCGAGCTCAGGTCGTCTACGGCGCGCACCGTTCCCGCGCGCCTCAAGGAGTTGTCAGCAAACTGTAGGGGTCCAGCAGGGCCGAAGCCTACTGGGGCCAAAGGTTATTTGAGACTGTCACCACGGGCCCCGGGATAAAGGCAAGGAACGGAAAGGTAGGTTTTTAGTCAGTAAAAGTCTGACACTATTTCCCGCCCCACCCAAGGGCGGGATTTGTCATTGGATGATTTTACCTACCCAAAAAAAAAAAAAACCATAATATATAATATAATATTCCACAACTATCACACAATGCTGTCTAGTCCCAAGCTAAGCAGACCTTGTGCTATAAGTACTAGACAATTGCTATACATACTTATATATTTTTAAATACATACATCTATAGATATATTACACTCGGACACAATAAATGATTGTGCTCATCACACAAACTTTTGTCCTGGGTGGGAATCGAACCCACGACCTCCAGTATAGCAGTCAGGGCCACTAACCACTAGACCAACAGACCAGTCAACCATGTGCCATGGACCACGGACCATGTACCGGTGTCGCATCGCCGTGCGCATGGCGGTCCAATGATGGAACGGGCTAGGCGGAATTAAGCTATGCAATTCCGACGCACACTCCCCGAAATGTAGCCGGTAGAAAACTGACAGGATAGCAACTCGGCGTCGATGCTCAAGATTTAAGAGAGAGCCTCAACGAGTACATCATTGCCAATAAATTCTCTTGGCTCGCCTCTCAATTGCTTGATTTAATTCATAATATTTTTTGATTAGCACAGCTGTTATCAGCGATTTCGTCGCGTGGAGTTTGTTAATGAAAACCCCAAATTAGTTTATCCCCAGAATTAAGTCCCGTTCCCGCGAGACTATAAAAAATTATTATAACATTAGCTATACCCCAGCGAAAGTCCTGTCAAAATCGGTCCAGCCGTTTCGAAGATGAGCCCGAACAAAAAATAAATAGACATGGACAAGAATTTAAAAAGTTGTATTTTTGTTATGGGTTTTGAAGATACTTTTGTATGCATTTCAGTCACTTTTGTTTATTATGTAGATGATATAATTATAGTATTGTAACAATAATAAATCACTTAAAAATGTTATGAATAAAAAAGAAATTAAAACAAAGAGCAGTTAATGTTGGTTAAGGGTACTAATTCTTTGGCACATTGACCTAGTTACCCATCGCCATTTTGTTTTATTTTTGTTCTTTGAAATTTCATAAATCAAGTTTTTTAAATGACTGACCTCTATTTTCAGCAACAATACCAGCAACAGCAACAACAGCAGCAGTACCAGCAACCTCCTCAACAACAACAGTACCAGGTTCCTCCCCCGCAGCCACCACAACAGCAACAATTCCAACAGCAACCGCCCCAACAACAGTTCCAACAGCAGCCGCCCCAACAACAACAACAACAACACGGACATGCCCATCATGGAGGTAATTGATGTACAAATGTTTTATATAACAATACCAACGACAACAGTACTTCAGTAACAGCATTAGTACCAGGCTCGTCCCCGCAGCTACCACAACACCAACACTATCAACAGCAGCCGCCCCAACAACAACAATGACATGTACTGTTATAGATATACAAATGTTTCTTAACAACAATAGCTCCTGCCTGGCAACCACCACAACAACAACAGTTTTGGAACTTTATTGGCAAGAAGTTGCTAAGTTTTAATCCCGAGCGTAGTAAGGGATTTATGTGATTTACTCCCGAGCACTGTGAGGGAGTTAATATAGAAACCTGAGTGAAGTGAGGAATTCAAACCGCCTAAGACAAAAACACTTTTATCCTCGTATCACATAATTTACTATACCATCGACAGGATAAGAAGAAGTAAAAATCTGAGACTCCCTCCTTCTAGAGCGGGATAAATCATTTGATGATTTACTACATGTTACTCGTATTTACAATTGACACTTCGTTTCAACACTTTGAGTGACCAGTTGGCTGGCTCGTTCATCGCCCAAAGAATCAGCATTGCCATTCAACGTGGCAATGCTGCCAGTCTTCTGGGTATATTTCCGGGTGACAGCGATGTAGAGGAGTACTTCGACGCCTGAGTGTACTGTGTTGTTGTATTATATGTACATAGGAAGGTTTTAGTATAAATAGTTTAGTTAATATTTAAGGTTTTTAACCGACTTCAAAAAAAGGAGGTTTCTCAATTCGACCGTATATATGCTTTTTTATGTTTGTTCGCGGATAACTCGATCGTTTATGGACCGATTTTTGTCCTTAAAGGGTATGTTTCCAGATTGATCAAAATCAAGTTTTGATGATAGGATCCATGAGGAATCGAGGAAACTCCTCAAATATTATAGGCAATCATATAGTAATTTTGGTATTTTTATCGAGCACTTAAGCAGTCAAAAAGTAATTTTCATGAGATGCACTTTGGCTATAAGGTACTATCAAACTGATCTGATGATGGAACCGGAAAGTGGAAGGTAGACACGAGAACTTCATAATAAAACAATGTATCCTAGCAGTGTTTGGGTTTATTGGAATTATCATGAGAAATAGGCACTCTGGTTAATTTATGCATCGCTACTAAAAAGTGTGATTTAAAAAACTTAAATAAGAAAAACTTAAAAAATAAAAAGCGTTAAATAAGAAACAAACAATACCGAGAAACACCGACTTCCGAAATTAAAGTTATTTTAATCCTTTTAGTTTTTTTTTTTAATGAAGTCGGTTATTTTTTTTTGTAAAAAGTTTTTTTGTACATGTGTATTATACACCACTATTTTTTAATTATGGCAAATACTTAAAGGGCTTATTAAAAAAGGTCTTGTTATTATTTAAGTAAAGTCTCAATGAATAATATTCATAAACAGCAAAGTTATGAGCGTTTGTTTATATCCCAAAATCTCACTCAATTTATGGAAACATTGTACAGGTTATTGTTTATGAATGAAAGAATGTCAATAAAAATGGAAAAACACTGCGCTTAGTATTTTCTAGTAGTAATTGTTATGAATTATGATTCAATTATGAATTTACCAATAATGTCAAATTTTCGTGGACAATTTTGGGATTACGTTTTTTTTACTTTTGACTACACAAATATGATCAGTAACGGGTACTGATTGATAAACATTTTTTTTTTGCACTAATTAAAAAATAGGGGTGTATATATTTATATTAAATAAATTTATGATTGATTTCTGTAATTTCAGATCCTCAACTGTTGAACCCAGCTAACATTGCTCAGGAAAGGGAGTGAGTATTTTTGAAGTTCTTCTCATACTAAAATTATACAGGCGACATTTTATACGCCGTTAAATTTGGTCGTTTTAATTCCGCAGAGGGTCGATTTGGTACATGAGATCCTATCGATTTGTAAAGATAAAAATGAAAAATAAAGTACCTTTTTTAAACTCGAATTTGTTTACGCATGTACGAAATTAATTTCTTTAACTAAACGTCAACAGATCGAGGCCAATCAACATCATTTCGTACATGCGTATATTAATTCGAGTGTTCAAAAAAAAGTACTTTTTTAAATTTTATCTTTATAAATTGATAGTGTTTCATGTACCGAATCGTCCCTCCACGGGATTAAAATGGCCAAAATTTAACGGTGTGTTTCGAAACTCTCAAGGGAATCAAAATTCATAGGGTACGTCTCCTTGACCTACTCGTAGAACCCTGAAATTTGGCATGAAGCAAGGTCTTATAGTACAAGTATAGAAATAAATCTGAAAACTGTAAATTTAGAGTTACGTCACTGAAAATCCTTCGAGACTCGATCCGGGGGCTTACTCTCGAATTTAATTCCAATCGGTCGACATTGAAATTGTGACATTAGGTACTCATGAATTCGATGCTAGGGCCAAATTGGTTCTAAATTTCGTGACCGCACGTCAAGCCCAATCCCCATTTTACTTAGTTTCCCAAAAAGGTCACGCAATTCGGCCTTAGCATCGAATTCAAGAGTACCTAACGTCACAAATCCAATGTCGACCGATCGGAATTAAACTCGAGAGTAAGCCCCCCGGGAATTGAACTCTAGATAAGTTGGTTTGTGCAAAACCTTCTTTGTGCTAGTTCGACTCGCACTTGGCCGTTTTTTTTCTAACTCCTAACTTATTTTCCTTCACAGCCACATTCAAGAACATATGGAAGTCCCAATAGACACGTCCAAGATGTCGGAACAGGAACTCCAGTTCCACTACTTCAAGATGCATGATGCTGACAATAATAATAAGCTGGATGGCTGCGAACTCATCAAGTCTCTTATACATTGGCATGGTGAGTCAAGTTTGTAATTATTTTGTAGGTTGAATGAGAATAGTACGCGGCAAATAAGTTGAACCCGTTGATAAGGTTACACGCAGTCCCCCACTCTGAAAATCGGTTACTGCGCGTTCAAGGTTGACTGCCATGATGGTTCAACTTGTGTGTCGAGGATTATAGCGATTGATTTGCGATGAATTTTAGTATAGCAACCCTTTTCAGTGTAGTTCTAAGTAGTTAGTAGTTTTTAACTCTTGGTTACTCAATTAAGAATTTGAAGTTGTATATTATTCCTAGATTCGAGTGGCAACGGCCCCGACTTACGCCTTGTAGGTCGCGGGGTCAAACACAGCCAGGCGCATTACTTTGTATAATTTATTTCATCACCACTGCTCTCAAAACGGTGAAGGAAAACATCGTGAGGAAACTGGAATGTCCTAGAACCAAAACTTCGAAGGCATGTGACATCCACCAAACCGAACTGTGCTCGCGTGGTGGATTACGGCCCATTCCTTCTCTTAGAGAGTAGGCCTGAGTACCAGCGTCTGTGAACTTTTTTGGGGACTCAGGCCTCCTCTCTAGGAAAGGGAACGGGTCGTAATCCACCACGCGGGCCCAATGCGGATTGGTGGAGGTCACATGTCTTCGAAGTTTTGGTTCTAGGACATTCCGGTTTCCTCACGATGTTTTCCTTCACCGTTTTGAGAGCAGTGGTGATGAAATAAATTACACAAAGTAATGCGCCTGGCTGGTTTTGACCCCGCGACCTACAACTCGTACTCGTTACCATTCGACCACACCTGTGTTGCTATTCTCTAAGAAAACACAGCGCTGCCGCAACGACGAACATCCAAATAGGATACATTGAATTAACAATCCTATTTATAGGCATATTAGGTTGACAATCCAATGTATCCTATTTGGGTGTTCGTCGTTGAGGCAGCGCTGCATTTTCTTAGAGAATAGCACCACTGCTCCTTAGTCAGGGTCGTTACCACCCGGCCACTCTGATTTGCAAGATACAAATACAACTTTATAAAATTTGAATTTCTTGGGCTACCTTTGACTTGAGCATCCTTAACTACGGTTTGATACTCGTACAATCTTAACTTTAAATTCTTAATTCGGTACTCGACTATAAGTAATTTCCTCGATTCGACCCAAGATAAGTTAACATCTGTGGGTAGGAGAGATATTTTTTCGGTGTCATGGTGGTGTTCCCTCTCTACGCTCAGTCGAATGCAGTGAGGGAAGGGAAAACGGTGTAATTTTTAATAAATACTATTTAGGTTATGTTGTATCTTACTTTAATGTCGATTTATATTTATTTATAATACTTTTTAAGTTTCTTTTAAAGCAATTAGGTGATAATAGGATTCTTTTGAATTCTTTTATTTTGGTTATTAGTAGTTTTACGGGAAAAAGGAATGGTTATAGTGGTGTCACGATTTTATGCTTTAGTGTGTTTCAGGTTTAAATTTAAGAGCTTACCAGTATTGTTGCCATTTTTATTCTCTAAAAAAAATCAACTTTTGATTGGTCTGTCGGTCTAGTTGTTAGTAGCCCTGACTGCTACGCCGGAGAGTTCGATCCCCACCCAGGACAAATGTTTATGTGATGAGCACAATCATTTGTTCTGTGTCTGGGTGTAATTTATCTATAATATGTATATATTTAGAAATAACTTCCACCTTCGGTTTGCCGATGACATAGCAGTCATGACTGAGACTACGGAGGAGCTCAGTACAATGCTCGGTGACCTCAGTAGAGCTTCCGAAAGAGTGGGACTTAAAATGAACATGGACATACCAAAATCATGGTTAACATCCATGTAGCGCCCACTCCTATCAAGATCGGAGACTCTACACTCGAAGTTGTGGACAACTATGTTTACCTGGGACAGATGGTCCAGTTGTGTAGGTCTAACTTCGAGAAAGAGGTCAATCTTGTCTAGTCGGTGAACGTTGTCTAGTCCCAAGCTAAGCGGAGCTGGTGTTATGATACTAGACTACTGATAAATATACTTGTGTATATATTTCTGAATATATACATATTATAGATTAATTACACCCGACACAGAACAAATGATCGTGCTCATCACACAAACATTTGTCCTGAATGAGAATCGAACGCACGACCTCGGGCATAGCAGTCAGGGCCACTAACCACTAGACCAACAGGCCAGTCAAAAATAGGAAGGTGATGAAAATAATGAATTTTGTACTCGTGTAATAAAAATGGCAAAAATATATTTATTTATTTAGTACCTGTTATAAAAATCTCATTTTGTGTTTGTCCTCTTTTTCTATGTGTGTCATCGCTGCCGCTTGGATTGCGTCATCATTGGTCCGCCATTTTCCACATCTTCGATTCGGTAAACAATATGGGTATTTTTAATTAATTATATGTATTTTATTGTAATTATTCGGTGTTTAAAAATGTTATTTAATGTATTTTAATTGTATATGTTTGCAATATCGACTATTCTGTATGATTAAATAACGGTAATGCTATAAAATATAATAATAAAAAAAAATAATGATAACATAACTCTCAAAAATACTGCTAACAAAAATATTATAACTAAAATCGTCTCTCTAATTAAAACATCAAAATTCTCAAAAAATCCACCATCTTGAATCTCAACAAAAAAAAAACTCCCGCCATCCGGCCTGTCACTTAAATTTGATATTACAAACTTTTTAAAAACCCACCACACTATCATTGTTTGTGGTCAATTTACGTTGATGCTTTAATAAATACTATTTATAAAATAAAATATAAAAAAAAATACACTATTACTCACAAAAATGCCATCATACAAAAATATTACAACTAAAATCATCTCGCTTATTAACGCTATCACAATAAAACATCAAATTTCACAAAAAAAAAACCGCCATCTTGAATCTCAACAAAAAAAAAAAACTCCCGCCATTCAACCTGTCACTCGATTTTGACATTTAAAACTTTTTAAAAACCTAGAGCAAGGCCACAAGCAAGCCCCACAGGCTGGCACGCCGCCCGTCGGCGAAAAAATCTTCGGAGACGACGAATTAGTAAACTTAATAGATCCTATTTTAAATATGGACGATCATAACAGAGACGGGTATATAGATTACCCAGAATTTGTGAGAGCTCAGCAGAAAAGTCAACAGAAGCAAGGAGGGCAATAAGTTTTAAGAATCTTGCGTAGTGGGGATAGGTAGCATTTGATGAGATATTACATTTTTTCACCATCATCATATCAGCTCAAAGACATCCATTGTTGGACATAGGCCCCCAATGTCGCCACAGTGAACAGGCCTGTGCGTCTCGCATCCATCGGATTCCCGCAACTTTTACTACCTAGTAAATAGAACCTCCTCCTTTTCGTAGTCGGTTAAAAATCATTTATGTTCGCCTAACTGGTCAAAATGTACTGAACTTGGCTGATTTTTTTTCGCGATTTAAGGTTTGGTCCCATAATAAAAGTTGTTTGTTATCATGACTACAATCATGTGTTTAAGTATCGTTCACTAATTACCAGTCACCCTATATATTATGTAGATCCTCGTGAACATGATAACATTTTATTGTTATGTGGAATTGAATCATAATAGTGAATTAACGGTGTATATTTATTTAGGTATTTCTTTTTCTGAATGGAACTCGTAGTTTCTCCTATGTATATCTTTGTCATCAAAATGCTACCTAATCCCATTTATACCAAGCCACATTCCGGAGAAAAAAAAAATGAACTGATAACATTTGAGATTTGTATAAAATACTTTTTTGATGCAGTTTTTAAAAACTGCATCAAAAAAGTATTCTTATTTAAATAAATAAGAATTTTTTATAAGATTGAGAACACAATGTAAGCTGAATTAATTCGTGATTTAAGCTTGCGACGTTTTTTTTCAACTACTGTACAGGTTTTCAAAACAGAGTGGACAATATGAGGGAGCTACTATCGCACTTGGTCTATTTCAGTGAGAAAAATGTACCTTAAAAATATAACGAATATCAATAGAGTTGCTTATGAATGACTCAAAAAAGGGCGAATCCAACTTGGGAATCCAACTTTACGTTGTTGAAACTTCTACGGTCCAGACTAAGTGTTTTCCCTCGTCGTTTATACCGTGTACATCGAAGGACTGGAACAATTTGCCTGCTGCGGTCTTCCCGTCCGATTATGATTTAGGTGTCTTCGAGGCTAGAGTGAATAGGCTCATAGGTCGGGTTTCTGAATTGAGTATTTTGAGTTAAGAACGTCTCAAACAATACTTAAATGCCAAATTTTGACAGGTTTACAGGCTAAAGTAGAGTTTGAGTAATTCTCAACTTCAAATGCTTAAATCAGAAATCGGGGGTTAATAAACTAGTGCGCTTCACCATCAACGATTGCATCACTGCTTACCATCAGGTGAGATTGCAATCGAGCATTAGTTTATATCAATTTAAAAAATCTTCAATCACTTGGCGGCGGAGTAGAGGCTCTATAAAAAAAATAATTGTGTCACATCTGTCATATCCTGTTTTGCTAACCTGTACCTAACAGTTGTTTGGTTTAAATGAATACTATTTTTATAAACTGGCATTTTATAAATAATATCTTAAATATTTTTAAACGTCGCAACATCTCATATTATAGTTAGACGATTATCTTTAAGCGCTAAGTTAAAAGAGGTAGGAATTCCGCCATTTTGTTCTTCAATATTTTCGGAGACGATTTCTCAAATGTTTACCAACAGCGCCCCCTGACGATGTACTTCAAGCGCAAAAAGATTCTTGTCACTCTTTCCGCGGCATACCTTTTAAGCTGATTTTGACAGCTGTCAATATTGGCAAGAAATAATTATATAGATCTGTCATTACCCCACCCAAAAACGAAACTGTAACGGATATTTAAAAATTGTTTTTTTCATTACTGATTATTTTTATTTCAAAATATAATTATTAACAAAATGTAATAAAAATGAAAGCAATTACTTTTACGAAAAAAATGATTTGTATATTTTGTTTTTTAAATCCTGCTCAAAAATTATCTTGAAATGTATTTGTTTTTGCGGCCAAACTCGAATTACCTTAGATGAATAATGTGAAAAAATATGTAAATAGATACCACTTACGTCAGGGTATCAAAAATGGACGTTTTACAAATAATGACATTTAACAAAAACGTGATTAAACTAATCGATTTTTTTAATAAAAAAATAATTTAGTTTAATAAGGTTTTCATCTATTAAAACAACCTGCTTTTTTTATAAAAAAAAAAATATCGAATTCTAAGATCTGTTTCTCTATTATAGTTAATATTCAGTTTATTTTCTGTAATTTTACATTAAAATTAGGCAAAAGAATGTTTTATTTTTATTTTTAAATGAACCTTCTCTCTCTCCACTGTAATATCTAGTTTTTTTTATTACTTAATTTCTTCTTGTTATTTTAATGTAATGGTTATGTGCCAGACATTTTTAACGCATAAAATGTGTAGTATAAAGTCTCAAAACATACTTATAAATACCGAGTCAGTTAAATTAGTTAGCGGAACTCTGCAGAGGTGAAAACTTTCACTCTACGTTCAGCTAAGGGCTTGTTTACGGAAACAAGCCCTTAGCTGAACAAGCCCTTTATTTTATGTTTTGTCTAGTTTTTAGTTGCGTCATTCCGTACAAATAAATGGATTTTCTTTCTTTCTTTCTTTCTAAACGCGGCGCGTTGGGCGGTCGTTGTACATTGCTATATGTTTGCGTTTGCGCTAGCGATGACGCGGTCCGCTGCTGCAATGTACGACGAACGCCCAACGCGCCGCGTCTTTGCAAACAACCACTAAGGAGTGGAATTCCCTGCCGGAGTTTTTTCTTGATAGCTACAACCTAGGGGTCTTTAAGTCAAGAGTGAATAAGTTACTTCTAGGCTCCATTGCTTCATTATCGACCACGTCATGACTTACCATCAGGTGAGATAGTGGTCAAACGCGAGTCTATCAATAATAATAAAAGTTAAGCGATTGATGTCCCTGCAGAGTTCCTCTAGTTTGAATTTAACCCTGTATATTCTTATTTTTTCTTTATGATTTATTCTAGCCATAGAGAATGTGTAAAAATGTATAAACTTGTTAGTCTTCCATAATGACGCCTCCGGACATTAAGTCGGTAATCGAAAAACATTTTTGTTTTGCGATTACCGACTTATTGCCTGCGGGCGTCGATAATATGAATTTAAAAATATTTATGTCTACTTTTTATAAGTAAAAGATTCTGGGTATATAGGGTGGCTGGTAATTAGTGATGGTTACTTAAACACATGATTGTAGTCATGATAACAAATAATTTTTAGTAAGGGAAAAAAACATTCTGACCAGTTAGCCGAACATAAATGTACTGACCAGTAGATTTTTTTCGCGATTTCAGGTTTGGTCTCATAGTAAAGTGGTTTGTATCATGACTACAATCACGGGTTTAAGTATCGGTCACTAATTACCAGTCACCCTCTATATATTATTCCCAATAGCATTTATGTAATACGAACTGGCCCTTTTTCTATTTTTCTACTTAATTTCTCGACTTTGCGTGATAAAGGAGTGTTGTGTTTATTTTTTTTGTTTCTTTTTAATGATATATAAGTAATAGTGTAAGATGGTGTCGATATCAATAAAATTTGTATTGATTTATATGGTTTTTTATTAACTAATGTAGGTAGACTTTTGACACTAATCTAAAATTGAAAGTGAGTATTTCTATTGATTTTTTTTCTACCCATTGCCTTAATTTTTGTAATTGAGAACTAAAGAGTGATCCAAAGATCATATGTACACCGTTAAATTTTGGTCGTTTTAATCCCGCGGAGGGTCGATTCGGTACATGAAATACTATCGATTTGTAAAGAGAAAATTAAAAAATAAAGTGATTTTTTTAACTCGAATTAATTTACGCATGTACGAAATTAATTTCTTTAAGTTAACGTTACGTAATTAACGGGAGAAGAAGGTTGGGAAGGACTTGGGGGAGGCCTTTGCCCAGCAGTGGGACAGTACGGGCTAAAAAAAAAAGTTAACGTCGGCTGAGCGAGGCCAATAAACTGCAGGTAGTTAGTACGCAACGATCGACAACTACCCACAAGGTCATTGACTCGTTTACTTAAAGAAATTAATTTCGTACATCCGTATAAATTATCATTCGTATTAATTCGAATTTTTGAAAAAACTTTATATTTACTTTATATTTTCGATTTAGAAATCGATAGTATTTCATGTACCGAATCGACCCTCTGCGGGATTAAAACGACTAAAATTTAACGGTGTATATTTTTTTTTTATAAAATTTCAGTTACACAAAAAAGTAAACCTTACACTTACGAAGAAAAAGTTTTAGAACAAATTATTGATGATTCCCTGAGGGCTATGGATAAGGATAATGATGGCTACATATCGTGGATGGAATTTAAAACTGTCGTCGATGACTCTGACAATGTTGAAGATTCTAAGAAATAGACTACAGGAAATATGTATACAAAAATCTTAATTTCAAACCATTTTATCTGTAAATATACACCGTTAAGTTTCGTACATGAAACCATATCGATTTATAAAGAGAAAAATAAAGTTCTTTTTTAACTCGAATTAATTTACGCATGTACAAAATTGATTACTTTAAGTAAACGTCAGCTGATCGAGGCCAATGAACTGTAGGTAGTTAGTACGCAATGACCGACAACTCCCTACAAAGTCATTGACCCGTTTACTTAAAGAAATTAATTTCGTACATGCTTAAATTAATTCGAGTTTCAGAAAAAAGTACTTAATTTTTTAATTTAACTTTATACGGTTAAATCGATAGTGTTTCATATGCCGAATCGACCCTCCACGGGATTAAAACGACCAAAATTTAACGGTGTATACAAAATACGGTATACGCATAAGACAATAAAGCAGAAGCGAAAAATTCATCAAGGCGAAGTTAAAATGCAAAATACAACTGTTTTATTTTATCTGTTGCTTACTCAAAGTAAAGTTGACAAGAATTAAAAGGCCTGTTTTGACATTTGTATTTTGACTACCTCTAGCGGCTTGGTCGGTGTAGTGTAGCTACTACTAAAATAATAATTAGGGGTTCGGTGTAGTAGCTAAGCTACACATGACAAGCTGCTACGTAGTCAAAATACAAATGTCAAAACAGGCCTTTTATTTTTTGACAATTTTAGCTTTACAGATGTTGTTGACGGCACGGTTGGCGCAGTGGTTGAGCGGTTAGCTGCTGTGCTGCGTGTCTCGGGTTCGATTCCCATACGGGACAAATATTTTCATGGGTTATAGTTGAGGCTTCCGGGTCTGGGTGTCATGTGGATGCAAGTTTGTATGTTTGTGAGCGTACCCACGATACAGGAGTAATTCTTACACCCGTATTTATAAAGAAGTAATTACTTGTTACTAAGTAATTTCTTATTAAGTAATTACTTGACGTTAGAAATCTTCATGAAAAATTTAAATTTTTCTTAACTATAGGATACAAATTGTTATTTAAGTAATTACTTTTACTCAAGTAATTAGTTTTACTTGCTTATAAATACGGGTGTTAGTGTGGGCTAGCGCAATACTGTGTCAAGATTTATTGGATACCGTATATGTATGGTTTATGTCGCCTTTCATTCATTCATTCATACCATATATATGATTAAGCTTATTAATGTCAACGTCCTGTCCGTCTAAAATAAATAGTAGTATTTTTTAATTGTTTAAAGATATTTCTTAATTTGAAAAATCATTATTTAGTTGTATTCAAACACTAAGAGCCGAAATACAACTGCGTTGCGGCGCCGCGTCGCTAAAATCGGCAGTGCCGCTCGCTGCTACATATAGTACGGCCGACGGATCTTGGTGCGTCTGAAGTTAGGCTCTGTGAACTTTAGCGCTCAAAATAAGCGCGCCAAATAAATGATTTATAAAATTAAATGTCAATAACAGTTGTTAACAGCAATAAAAACTGCTATTGGCATTTATTTTTCAAAACTTTTTTTTTATGAGTGCACAAGCGTTACAGTTCGCAGAGCCTAACTTCAGACGCGCCAAGATCCGTCGACCGTACTGTAGAATGTTGCGGTGTGCACCGCGGCGCGAATTCTAGCGTAATGACGACATACTTATTGACCAATGGTGGGATAGCGGTGCGGTGGGATAGGTGAGATAGCGGTCCAGTGCGAACCTACCAACAATAAAAAATAATAATGACGCAGTGTGTTTCTAACTTGTCACTTAATAACGAATAAGAAATATATTACACTCAAAAATCATGAGGATATAGTTGCCCTTCAGTATGACAAAAACGCTCTTTTCCGCGACGCTGCAACGCGACTTTCAGCGGCGGGTGTCACTGCCGATTTCAGCGGCGCGGCATCGCAACGCGGTTATGTATTTCCGCCCTAAAATATTGATAATGTACATTATATTGTACTTTTATTAAAAGAGTAATAGTCTACCTAATCCAACCTCTGATACAGTACGGTCGACGGATCTTGGCGCGTCTGAAGTTAGGCTCTGCGAACTTTAGCGCTTGTGCACTCGTAAAAAAATAAATGGTTTGAAAAAATAAATGCCAATAGCAGTTGTTATTGCTGTGAACAACTGTTCTTGGCATTTATTTTTATAAATCATATATTTGGCGCGCTTATTTTGAGCGCTAAAATTCGCAGAGCCTAACTTCAGACGCGCCAAGATCCGTCGGTCGTACTATAATTATAATTAAGTATTATATAAGTAGGCATGTAAATAATTATGTTGTTGTGTTCTCAGAAAAAGATGTTTACGAATTGGCAATATATCTGGGGGTGATAGTCTCAAAAATGCTCTATCACCTCCAGAAATACTGCCAATTTATTAAAAGTCAATCTGTATATCTATTAATATGCATCTCATAACACTGGCTGATTTTTTTTATTAGGTAGGTACCATTCTAATTTTTTTCAGGTCTCTTGATGATGTATTGTGGTCAAAATACATGATTTATACAGAAGGAATTTTGATTTTTCTTTTTGTTCGTTTTACGATTTTATGTACTTTATAGGTAGGTAACTAGTATGTAACAATTGTAATATACATTTTAAATTTTGATTGCCTACATCTTAAGGCCCTAATCGACGAGCGAGTAAAACCGCGGTATAAGGCTCGTCGGTAAAGCTCGCCGGTGTATCACTGCAATACGAACGACGAGCCTGGCTCGCGGCTCGTCGTGTTTGCTTCATTTTCTACTCGGCTCGTCGTTCAAAACTGTTTTACTCGCTAGTCGATCAGCACAGACGAGCCGCGAGTGAAAGCGTTCTATAAAACCGCGGTATTGGCTCGTATGTCGATCACCCACTTAAGTGTGCCGTGTCCTGTCAAACCATGATTATAACATGAGACAGAATGTTTTTGTGAATGTGTGCGCATAAAGGAAAGCCCTACTTGAAGCTGGGGTAAGTAATATCATCATCATTTTTTTTTTTATTATTATTGTAAGGTTCGCGCTTGACCGCTATCTCACCTGATGGAAAGCGACGATACGGTCGACGATGGATCGCGCTTACCCCCCCCCCCCCTCCTATATCACGTGTATTTTTTAGTAGGTATCCACAAAGAATCTATTTTTTTTTAAATATTTAACAATAATATAATAACAATAATATACCGGGTGTAATTGACAGGTTGGCAAAAACGAAAAGTATGAATTCAGACTGCTATTGTTAATATTTTGATAGTGAAATATTTTCCCGGAAATGATAGGTGAACGTTTTTCAATTTTCAATTTTATTTCGGCTACGCAATGTATAACGAACATTGCGATACGCGCGCGAACCTGTACCTCGCGCGTTGTCCATTCATACTTCGAGACGTAGACCTTGTTTGGAATAAATACATAGTACACTACACACACAAACACACCTATCAAAAAATTTAAACACAAATTCAACACCTATCAAAAATTAAAATAGTCACTTACCTAAAGTCTCTCGGGTCGTTCACCCGTGAAACGAATTGGCGATTTAGCTGCTGCCGATGTATCAGCCATATGCAGTACGCCAGTCTACGCGTTGAGTCACCAGGTACCAGAGCCTGCACTTTATGGATCCGATATGGACGTTGCTTGTCCTTTCGAAGGCCTTTGTGCACAGCCCAATGTGAAACACGGGGTCCGTTATTACCTACGCTTTACAAGTTTTGCAGCAGTACGGGTTCCCAAACGCGGATTTCGACGGACAACATCTAAAATCGCCTGCTCAGAACGAGCACGGATTGTCCTTCCAGCACCCTGATGCGGCACAATAGGTAAATTTTCTAAAACACGCTGATATGCCCGTGTGATAGTACGACTATTAGCTGGATGTCGTTCATTTGGGTGTCTTTGAACATAGAGCCTTAATGCCAACGACGCGTTTCCTCTAGCTTCACCCAAGCACATTAACATCTGGCCATATTCGCGAGCACTAAACGTTTCATTACGCCGATTCATGACGATATGTACCACACAACACAAAAACACACAACTTAACTGAAACCAACACACAGTCCCGAACTCTCGACAGTTGAAAGAAAACGAAATAGACGTCTAGATCGCACCATCAATCGCGGCAAACTAAAATGGCGGCTCAGCGCCTCAGCGGCTTCGTTTGTCGGCACGCCTTTGAGAGTGTGACACGTGTAGCAATTAGGGCTGCCCACATGGTATGAAATTAAACATTTTTATTTCGGTAATAGTAAGTACGTTAGTCGAGGTGCCCATGGCGCAGTAGTTACAGTGGTCGGCCTGCGATTGAGATAAAGATGAAGAACTAGGTATTGAAAAATAATCGTATCGTAATCGTATGATAAACATTGTTATTAATCGCTATCTTTTGTAACTTTTACTCATGGTTCTGCTTCCAAGTTTAAACCTAGTACCTGTCAATCCCCAAGCAGCACGCGCGCGATTTTGCACCATTTTCTAAACACTAAACAAACGTCGGCGTTCGCATAGATTATAAATTAAGGTTTTTTTTATAGGGTATTTATTCAAGAACGTAAATAAGAAGTTTTTCTTATAGTATGTAAAAATCGAAAATAAGCAAAGATTTCGCTCAGGGATTGACAGGTTAAAGAATGTGAATCTGGCAATATTAACACGATGTTTTTATGTTTTATGTACCACTAAATTGTCTAAAGCAAACAATTTACATTACTGTAATGCAACGCGTGTGTACAGTTCGGGTAGCTTCGTAATTGATACTGTAGATCATTAACGATTTAAAATAAGGTTTTTGGAATTAATAAATAATAAAGTAATCATACTCCTGAGTATCTAATTATTATTAAAGCATTTTACATAAAGAAAATAAAATTACAAGTATTAAATTCCGTACGCGGTACAACCCTAGAGTGTCGGCGCGTAAGCAAAGGCGTACCAAACAAAAGGAGCGAGCGAGCGAGCGGTATGCTGTCTCTGTCTGTGTAGGTACTATGGAGGCCAGTAAACTTTTACAGCTAACAGCTGATTCCGCGCGGGTTGAATGAATTTTCTTTTACGATTACATTGCCGAATTTAAGTTTTTTGCTTTTTTTCACTAAAATTGTGTTTTTAGGGCTGGATTTTGTTGTAACAAATGAATAAAACACAAATCTAGTTGAAAAACGGTCGGAAAATTCGACAATTTTCCTGAAGAAAATTCCAACGTTTTTCAGTCATAATCATGGTCATGAAGCTACTGTTTCAGTTTTTGCCAACCTGTCAATTACACGGTGTATAACAATAATAACGTTTAGAGGTAGACAGAAATGTTGCAGGTTGTTTTTGACTGACATAAAAATAATGAAAAAAATGCGAAAAACTCGAAATCGCGAAATCAAGTTCACACTACAAGCCGCTTTCGATTTTGTACGCGTTTGCCAAAAAAATAAATACACGTGATATATTACTACACCCCCCTCCCCCTTGTGATATTTTGTGATTTTTTATGGACCCCTCACCCCCCCTTTCGAGCCTCACGTGATTAACGTACAGCCCCCTAGCGTATAATGAGTGTAATGGCGAATACGCGTTTATGAAGCTTACTACAAGCTTACATTATTGTGAATGTGAGGACTATGTGGGTTGCTTTTTTTTTTTCTTTTCTTTACAGTAATTTTAATGTATGTATGTCTCTGGGAATTTGAGTATTTTCTGCGGCCTATCCAAATGTCCTGTCTTTGGTATTGTTCGTCAAGTTGTTGACCTCCTTTGTACTCCTGAGTTGAGCTTCACGAATACTGACAAATGCTTGCACTGACTGGACAGGTCCACTCAAACCTGTATGGTTCTTTCTTCAAAAGACCATCTCGGACAAAACTGCATAGTTCTCATGTGATTTGTCCATTACAAATTTATTGTATGGACTTTAAAAGAGACTGTGACCCCTGAGTTTGTTTCGGTGTTTCTTCTCAGTGTAGTCAGCTAGGAAACACCGGCCTCATCTAGTTTAAACTGACGAAAAAAATTTGCGTATAAAAGTGTTTTTAAAAACTCTATTTGTAAAATAATATCAATTATCATTATGAATTAATGCGTGGGGTCCGAGTGCTCAAACGCTTTTTAAAGACCTTTCCAAACGCTTAGTTGACACTTCCCGTGACCAAGGGCTGACTTTTACCTCGGTCAGAGAGTAAGCAAAAAAATATTGACGTGTAAAAGTGTTTTTTAAAACCTATTTGCAAAATAAATATCATTTATCATTTATTTATCATTTGCTCGCTGGTAGTGACGCGTCAGCTGATGTGACTTCGACTTTGCATCAGTATGAGTTGGACCCAAGTGTCTGAACAGCCGCTGTCAAACTATCAATACACAATTTTTCATATTTCCAGGACAAGTGGATAAAAACCATCAGACTTATACCGACGAACAGCTTGAAGAGTTACTGGAGCATGCGTTCAAGCATACAGACATAAACAAAGATGGCTACATCGATTACTTGGAGTACAGGATCAGCAATTTTAAGGCCAAGAAAGCTGAGAGGGAGAAGCAGAAAGCTGGAGCTTAGGAAGATCGATTTTCAATACACCTACTCTAAAATCGGCTCTTATCCCTACTGTTTTTAGGCACACTGTTTATAGTTTTCCGCACTGGTGTGGAAAAATATGCGAGGTCGCTCCCGCCACAATTTATTGTATTTATTTATGGCATCCGGCTGGGTGCTAACATCTCCTGTATCATAAGTCACCGGGTACCCCCTGTGACTTATTCGTATATTAGCTTAGCTTGGGACTAGACGGTGTTGTGTGATACTCGTAGTTGTGGAAATATTATTAGAGCTCCTTTTTTTTTTTCTCAATTATTGCAAAACATGCCCGTTTTCATTTCCGCAATAATTTGTTTTTCGGTGTGAGAAATCATCAAATAACTTCTCCCGCTGTTGGTGGAGCGAGAGGGAATACCAGACTTTTACTGTCTAAAACACACTGGTGTTCCTTTAGTTGCCCCTTGCGCTTTAGGGCCACGGTAACTCTTATGAACAATCACATAACCCTAAAATCCTTTTAACATTATTTTTTTAATAACCTACGCTCGATCTTAAACTTAAAAAAGAGCTTTATTTTACTGTTTTGTTTTTACATTTTGATTTTTTATATTTTGTACTACTGAGTAAAACTCGCCACTGTTCCGTCAGTTATACGGTAGCTCTTTCGAACCTACAAAAAGTCCACATCAAGCGAGTCCTTGCCTAGAAAGTGTATTACAATGATAATCAAGACTACGTTGAAGACACGCTTGTTTGGCAATGAGTGCTACTGCATATGTGGCTTCCCTGGTAACTCATTAACTGCATTATTGGAAACATATATTTAACTAGGTACTTTTCCATCATTGTTTTAACATTTTTGTCCTCATTTGTGAAATGATATTTTCATAATTATTTAAATCACAGCCAATTATCATCATTATTAGTTTATTGTTGTATAAATGATGGATTTATTTTTATTTTTGCCTGATATGAAATAACTGTAGACTCCACGCATTCAAAAATTATTACTTTTGGGTACAAAATTGACCGCTGCGGTCTACAGTGTCCTCTCTTACCAATTAATATTGTATTAAGGAAATATTGTAGAACCAATCATTTTTTTTTAAAGAGTAAATATGGAGTTTCTTGCCGGTTTTTCTCCATAGAAAACGACCAATTGGAACCGTGCGCTATCTTCTGAAGTTTTATAACTGCCCATGTAGGCTTACTCTTATGTGAAATTATTTTGAGTTTGGACTTCGAACAATTGCGCAAGCACAATTTAAAATCCTATAAATATTTTTTTACTAAGCTACGCTTTTGGTTAGGCTCGATCTTAACCTAAAAAAAAACTTTTGTCAACTTTTACTGTGTTTTTTACATTTTGTATTTTTATATTTTGCATTCAATTTCTTTTTATTCTAAATAAATTTATTATTTTCGTAATTTGAGTTTTATTATAATTATTATGCATTTCAATTACAGGTTTTCATATTCCTAAAGATTCTTGGTGAGTATTTTAGACCAATACTATAAACTTACAACTTACTGATAGTTCCAATGGGTCTAAAAGTAGAAATATAATTTCTTCTTTTTCTTCGTCTGTTATACTTTGTACCTTCGTTACCTTTCATACCGGGGTCGAACCTTCCTTTCAGAAATCGATCCTTGGCCCCAGTAGGCTTCGACTCTGCTGGGCCCCTACGGTTTGCTGACAACTCCTTGAGGCGTGCGTGGAACGCTACGCGTCGTCGACGACTTTGGCTCGGTCCGGACGGTTACCGGACGGTCGGACGACAAGCTACCCATTGCTCGTTGTCTGCAAGCCCACGCCTACGGTGTCCTGAAATCAGGAACAGAATCCCGGCGGCGTCTGGGGCGTAAGGGCCGTTGCCTCACGCGTGCGGCTTCCTCCTATGCTAGCATTACTGCTTCGCAGAAGGACCAATGCTTGCAGTAAGGCCCAGCGCAAGAGATCGCTGCCACCGATCGCCCCGGCAAAGTCCTGACTCATCAACGCACAGCACAAAACCTTGGACCTAGAAAGCTGAAGTTTTGCACTGAGGTTCCATTTGTGATGACTAACTTCTGCTAGCTGTTACGCCTGTGTGCACGTGGATTTCTCCGTACAAACTTAGGACTCCCATCTCCTTAAGGACTACCGTAGGTGCAGGCTCGCGGACGGCGGGCAATGGGTAGCTCGCTGTCCGCCCGTCTGGTAACAGACCGGTCCGAGTTCGAGTCGTTTACGGCGCGCACTGTTCCCGCGCGCCTCAAGGAGTTGTCAGCAAACTGTAGGGGCCCAGCAGGGCCGAAGCCTACTGGGGCCAAAGGTTATGTGAAAATGTTACCCGGGGCCCTAGGACAAAGGCAAAGAATGGAGCAGGGTAGGTTTTTAGTCAGTAAGAGTCTGAAACTATTTCCCGCCCCACCCAAGGGTGGGATTTGTCATTGGATGATTTTACCTACCATAGAAAAAAAGAAATCTCCTTAAGGAGGTGAATTTCAAAATGTCCTTTATTATTTTTCTATCTTAATTTATAAAAAGATAAGCCCTGATTCACTGGCTCATTAACTCCTAATCCAAACTCTTGGACCTAGAACGCTGAAATTTTATACTGAGGCTCCTTATATTGCGTACAAAGAAAAAAAAACTCTATAAAATTCACTATATCTCATTCTCTAACCTATCAAAATTCACTATATTCATATATTCACTAACCTATACCGATTATGTAACTCATAATATGATTTATAGAGTGGCCATGGAGTTTCTTGCACGTTCTTCTCCATAGAGATCTACGCTTTGGAACGTGCAATTTAGCTTCACTTTTTTTGGACTGACCGACATTTTGACAATTCAAAAGTGCCTTTAATTGGTCTATTTGAAATAAACTATTCTAGTAATATATATGTCAATGATTCTGATTCTGATTCCTATCAAAAATCTTTGTGTTTAAAAAATCCTGCTGCATTGCTTGTATTTTTCTTTTTTGCAGTCTCTGAGAAGGATAGTGGCATGTCGTACAAAGATTCTGATTTGGAAGAAATGGTTGAAGGAGCGTTGAAGCAAACGGACAAGAATAACGACGGATTTATTGAATATTCTGAATTCAGGGCAGCGACTGACGTAAATGTTGTTGATCCGTAATAGAACTAAGAGACCGGATTATATGCAATTGCTTAAAAGAAAGAAAAACAGTTTATTTACACGGAATGACGCAACTAAAACTAGACAAACAACATTTTAAAGGAAAGATATGCGCCACATCCGTCCAAAACGGCCGAACGCTCAGCATAAAGCTGTGCCCTCATGCACAATGTGATGAGCACACAGCGCTGGTTTTCAGCGTTATTTGATAGGCATAAATGTATTTACATATTTGGATAGGCATATGCATCTGTGTAGGTATTTGTAAATGCATTTCGATATTTGCGTAAGCATTGCTGTATTTGCATATCGACGCTTGAAAGGCAAAACTATCTAAGCGACATTGAATAAAATTTACAGGATAGTGATTTAATGTTTTTTAGAAAAATATTGTTGAATATGACAAAGTATTATATTTTACTAAATCGACCTTTTTTAAAATATTTTTTTTCTAAATATTTTAACTTTAAGTCACTTTCTCATAAAGTTTAATCAATGTCGTTTAGATATTTTTGCCTTTCAAACGTCGATATGCTTTTGCTTAATTGTCCCATCTTCATAGATTATTATTTATTTAACAGTTTAGCAAAAATCTTAGCAAATATATATCTATAATATATATATATATATATATATATATATATATTGTTGCTAGATATATTTGCATATGCATTTGCATATTTGGCCCATCTTTATTGATTATTTTATTTAATATTTTTTCTACTAGAAATTTTGTGTTGGTGTATGTTTTTCTTACTAGATATATTTGCTATATTGCAGGGTAGAATAGGTTAATTACCAAAGAAAACTTCCATCTTTAGCTTTTGTATCAAATTAATAGTTTTATTTAGGTGTGGGACGTGTGAACTTTTATTAGAAATAATAATTGCTAACATAAAAAAGTTCAAAGTTCAAATAGGTAGGAATATTTTAGTCAGTGCAGTAACTAGGGCGGCGCCGGCGGTGCCCAGGCACAGGGCGCAGACCCTGATGGGGTGCAGAAATGATCAAACTAGGAACTAGCTTTGTATCATTCATTTTATTAGAAGGAGGCTACTGTTTCTCATTCCTTCTCGCTCCGCAACATGGCCTGAACTAGATCGGGAAGCTCAGGTTGCCACCGTTCATCGCTTCCAGGAGGACTCAGCGGGGCTCCCGCCCAAGAGACGTAGTTTCAGAAACTGGCACCGGGCGTAAAAAAAACTAATTACGGTACTGATTTTAGTGATCACATTTAGACAAGTAACTTATTGATAACGTAAAGGTGTACAAAATGTTAAAGACTTAATTGTTTTACTGTAGATAGTTTAATATTAATAACTGTACGTAATTTTAAAATAAAAAATATATTTCATTTATTATCTACGTTACAATGGACACATTTTATGCATATTTGTATAAATATTCTAAGCTTTTTAAATAACTTTAAAAAGGGGAGGTTTGTATTGCATAAAATCCGGTCTTTAGTTATTATTGATCTAAACTATCAAAAATCCTAACCTATCACGGAAATAAAACAAATGAAATCGAGTAATTTTATTTTCTGTTTTTGATTTTAAACACCCCTGTATCCATTGATATATTAAAAGGGTAGATACCTACGTTACGCCCTAACATCACGATCAGAAAACCGGGACTCGAAACACACATCTATGATAGGGGCCCAACAGAGCTGAAGCCTACAGGGGCCTAGAGTTAGGCGAAAGTGAACCCCGGGCCCTGGAACAAAGGCAATGAAGGAACAGGGTAGGTTTTTAGTCAGTGAGAGTCTGACACTATCTCCCGCCCCGCCCAAGGGTTTTTTTTTATGGTAGGTAAAATCATCCAATGACAAATCCCGCCCTTGGGCAGAGCGGGAAGTAGTGTCAGACTCTTAGTGACTAAAAACCTACCCCGTTCGTTGCCTATCATGCCGGGGCCGAGCCTTCCTCTCAGAAAACGGCCCTTGACCCCAGCAGGCTTCGACCCTGCCTCCCCGCAGCTAGCAGGCTGGGTCTCTACGGTTTGCTGACAGCTCCCTGAGGCGCGCGGGAACAATACGCGCCGTCGATGACTTGGGCTCGGTCCGGTCGGTTACCGGACGATCGGACAGCGTGCTACCCATTGCACGCCGTCCGCAAGCCCGCGCCTACGGTGGCCGGAAATCGGGATCGGAATCCCGGCGACGGCTGGGGCTAGCGCCCCGTTGCCTCTGCCTGATGCGGTGGGCCTCCTCCTTTGCTAGCATTACTGCTTCGCAGAAGGAGGCGACCGCCTGCCATCCCTCCTCACTCCGGACCATGGCCTGAACCAAGGCCCGACGAGAGAGATCGCTGCCGCCGATCGCCCCCACGAGGACACGGCGATGCTCCGCCCAGGCGGGGCACACCTCTACAGTGCTCCACCGTGTCCTCCGGGTGTTCCGCACAGTAGCGACTCCTGGGCGAATCCTCCACACGAATTCGGAACAAGAACTTAGCGAACTTGCCGTGTTCGGTAAGGACCTGCGCCGTGCGGAAGTTGAGAACGCCGTGAGGTCTTTCCAGCCACGCCTCAAGGATGGGCCTTGTCGCCTCTATTATGGGCCCCGCCCAAGGGTGGTTTTTGTCATTGGATGATTTTACCTACCATAAAAAAAAACACATCTATGATCAATGTCATCACAGTTACAAACCTACGGTCACTGATAGACAAGGACAGAGAAAAGAGCCGGCGCTGTCGTGCGAAATCGTGTCATCGAAATTAGGCAACAGGGCCTGATTTCAGCGGTCCACGCGCCAGAGGCGAGTTGCCTCGCCTATCTTCCGTTGTTTTGATTTAATTTAAGCCATCGACCTATATTCTTGCGACATATACATATATATATCAATAATTTAAGCCCATTTCCGTACAATATGTTAGAAGTGTGCCTTCAAGGTTTTCTTGCATAATAAGCGTATACACCGTTAAATCAGATTTAACGGGATAAAACGATCAAGATTCTTGGTCGTTTTCTTATCCTATCGATTTGTAAAGATAAAAATGAAAAATAAAATACTTTTTTAAACTCGAATTAATTTACACATGTACGAAATTAATTTCTTTAAGTAAACATCAGCTGATCGATGTTAATGAACTGTAGGTAGTTAGTACGCAACGACCGACGACTCCCTACAAGGTCATTGACTCGTTTACTTAAATAAATTAATTTCGTACATGCGTATATTAATTCGAATTTTAGAAAAAAAATACTTTATTTTTTAATTTTATCTTTACAAATCGATAGTGTTTCATGTACCGAATCGACCCTCCTCGGGATTAAAACGACCCGAGCAAAGTTCATACAAAAAAACAGTGACTAGAACCGACCCTTAACCAATCAGAGAGTTCAGCAAACTTTTTTTCGTTTATAAATGAAATTAAACATTTTACGTAAAATACTTTTTAATAGGTAAAATTTGGCATCAAGTCATTCGTCTACTTACAGAACAATACAATGTATTATAAAATGATTGTATATTCACACACAATTACACTTTTACAAACTTAAAGATAACATTGATTGACTAAATTTAAATAATGACTATCTATTCCTAATTTCATACATTTATTTTTGACACATAAATATTTTTTTTTAGAAAATTATGTCTAATAGGTACCTACGCTACGTTTTTTTTTACAGAATAATAATAATATTTTGTTTTTTATTTTTCCACCACAAAATAATTACAGTTTTTTTTACTTAAAATCAATCAATCAATCAATACGTTTATTTGCATAATACGGGTAAGTATAAAAAGGTGTTACATGTACCTAGCTATAATATGCCGCTGTACTATAACCTAATAAGGTGTGCAAAATGTTTTAAATTAGTAATTTCATTATGACCAAGTAAACAACGATTATTGTATCAAAATTGAACATGTACCTAAATTCAAATTTAAAGTACTTAATACATTTTTAATTGAATCATAGGTGTGGACTGGAGCCTAAACTAGGGAAGCTCTGTATTTCAGGTCTCCAGGACACTCACCAAGAATAGAGATAATAAAAGAAAACTTGTGGAGGAAACAGTGTTTCTGCTTGAGACCAGTGGCGTAGCTAGTCCCACAGGGGGGCCCTATTTCAAAAGTCCCACAAGAGCCACGTATAAAAAAAAATGGTGCTTTTTTACAAATTCTTGTTTAATTAACCCTACGATACAGTTGTGGATAATATGTTGCGAATTTTGGCCTACGTCGGAGCCCCTGTAGGGTGGGGGCCCCGTATCATTGATACGGCAGATACGGCGGTAGCTACGCTCATGCTTGAGATGTGCGTGTCGAAAAAATATAGCAACATAATGCACAGCTCGAACCGAACATAATATTAAGGTCAAGGTATGTAATATAGTTACGAGCAGTGGTGGATTAAGTTAATGCGCGGCCTGTAGCAATTCGATAAGGGGCCCCCTAGGTAGACCTTTTTTTTATTAAGATAGATTAAATAAAATATTTTGTGTGTAATCAGCTGTATTTAATGTAATGTAGATACTTTAACTATTTTTTGTTATGATCAGGTGGCGCGGGGCCCCGAAGGCGCGGGCCCCCGAATGTGCGGGGCCCGTAGCATTTGCTACTTTTGCTATATAGCTAATCCGCCACTGGTAGCGAGGCATAATATAATAATATGTCGGCAAACGCTTCAAGATCTTTTTAGCGCATGTACAATACGTTCCAAATAAGAATATGATCGATTGCCATGTTGTGACGTCACGTCATACTGTCAAATTGAAGAATTTGGGTAGGGTGACCAAATAATATTTTATTTTTACTTTTAAACTGAACGAAAAAAGTTTAATCAGAATACAGTTTTTAATTTTGCTGTGTGAAGTGTCTGAGTAGTGGAAAATGGAAGAAGTAGGCAATTTGTTCCTAACAATGAAAATAAGAAAGAAAATTGTTTATTTTTTTAACTAATTATGACTTGAAACTATATAGGGTGACTGGTAATTAGTGAACGATACTTAACCACGTGATTGTAGTCATGATAACAAGCAAACAACTTTTACTATGCGACCAAACCTGAAATCGCGAAAAAATCAGCCAAGTTCAGTACATTTTGACCAGTTAGGCGAAAACAAATGTACTGTCCAGCGGATTTTTTTTGGTCCCATAGTAAAAGTTGTTTGCTTGTTATCATGACTACAATCACGTGGTTAAGTATCGTTCACTAATTACAAGTCACCTTATATGTTTCGCTAATTTATGTTAAACAATAACATTTTCACTTCACCTAGATTTCACTAAGACTACTAAGTCTAAGTTACACAAAGCAAAAAAAGCTCTTTATTGATATGAAAATAAGTTTTCTTTGCAAACTGTACAGTACGGCCGACAGATCTTGACGCGTCTGAAGTTAGGCTCTGAGAACTTTAGCCGTTGTGCACTCGTAAAAAAATAAATGATTTGAAAAAGTAAATGTCAATAGCAATTGTTATTATTGCTAACAACTGTTATTGGGATTTATTTTAATAAATCATTTATTTGGCGCGCTTATTTTGAGTGATAAAGTTCGCAGAGCCTAACTTCAGACGCGCCAAGATCCCTCGGCCATACTGTACTTTTCACTCAAGATTTGACAGATCGAGGTTATTGACCTTTCCTATACTTATTTGGAACCTTATTACGTTCAAAGTGTAAGCCGCATATATATATATAAATTGCATTTGCTCGTCCCTAGTAAGTACATCACATTTATCACCAGTCAAATGTATTCTGATTGGCGTCCCTAAAAGGCACGCTGTTTTCGCTATAGAATTGAGAGAACCAGTTCCTAAATGCTCGTATCGTCTTGTCGGTCTTGACATAAGCGGGGGCTGAGACAAAACGCTTGCTGTTCCAAATCTTAATGTCTCGCTCGAACTGGAATGAAATACAAACATATTGTTAGTTTTATTATCTAACCTACTTCAAAAAAACCGGCCAAGTGTGAGTTGGTCTCGCGCACAAAGGGTTCCGTACCACTAGGTAAACAACAGAACAACAACAAATTAGACAAAATATGGAGTATTTGCAAGGGAACTCCATTAAATATTTATTTTATTTTCATTTTATTATTTATTATTAAAGTACAAATACAACTGAGTATTTTGTGAATATTTCAAGTGCCTACCTGTTGCCATTATTTGATATCGAGCAAAAAAGGGCAAAAAAATCGCGTTTGTTGTATGGGAGCCCCCTTAAATATTTATTTTATTTTGTTTTTAGTATTTGTTGTTATAGCGGCAACAGAAATATTGATTAGTAAAAATTCCAACTGTCTAGCTATCGCGGTTCTTGAGATACAGCCTGGTGACAGACAGACGGACAGACAGCGAAGTCTCAGTAATAGGGTCCCGTTTTTACCCTTTGAGTACGGAACCCCAAAAATAACGAGGTGGAGTGTCTGTAAAATTTCTAAGGCTATCTCCACCTTTGGGATTGTACTATTACTTATTCTGCGCTTCGGGAGGACAGCTCCCTCAACTCCTCTCGCCTGGGTACGCCCATACTGACACCCCGTAGTTACCTGGTTTGAAAATTGGCACAAACTCACCATATCCCCTTCAGACTTGACCGAGAGGGCAGCGAAGGGCGCGTTGTATGCGGGCGAGAACATCCTATGAATGACCCTCTGGAGAGAGGGCCCGAGAGGCGTCACCGACTGCGATACGAGGATGGGGCCCACTGGAGACTGTAGCAGCAGGCGGACGTGGCCAGGACCTATCTGTGAAAGATAAATAATAATAATATAATATTCCACAACTCCACAACTGTCACACAACGCCATCTAGTCCCAAGCTAAGCAGAGCTTGTGTTATGAGTACTAGATAACTGATAAAAATACTTATATAGTTCTAAATACATACGTATTATAGATAAATTACACCCAGACACAGAAAAAATGATCGTGCTCATCACACAAACATTTGCCCTGGGTGGGAATCGAACCCACGACCTCCGGCATAGCAGTCAGGGCCACTAAACACTAGACCAACAGACAGTCAGATATCTTCACTTTACCTAGTTAATCTGCATTTTAATTGATGCTATATCGTTAAATCGCGGAAGTACTTGAGCCAAACACTTGTTTCGTTTGACACTACCCTACCTGCCAAGATAGCTCGACAGGGCCCCGCCTCGGGGGCCTCCTACTACTGGGTAGTTATAAAAAAAATAACCACGAAGGCTAAATCAGGAACTGCGCTCGCGGCTTATCCTGCTAATCTAACCAGTTCGTGTCGGGGTGCCCCGCGTAAAATGTAAATGATAAATGATATTTATTTTGCAAATAGGTTTTAAAAAAAACACTTTTACACGTCAATTTTTTTTTCCTAGCTAGGTGTTTCCTAGCTAACTGCGCTGAGAAGAAACACCGAAACAAACTCAGGGGTCACAGTCTCTTTTAAAGTCCATACAGTAAACATGTAATAGTAAAATAATATGAGGACTATGCAGATTAGTGTTTATGATGGTCTTTTGAAGAAAGAACCACTCAGATTTGAGTGGACCTGTCCAGTCAGTGTAAGCATTTGTCAGTATTCGTGTAGCTCAAACTTAGGACTACTAAGGAGCTCAACGACTTTACGAACAATACCAAAGAAAGGACATTTGGGTAGGCCGCATCAAATACTCAAAACTCCCAGACATCATGTTAAAAATTACAGAAAGGAAAAGTAATCCACATAGTCCCCATATTCACAATAATAAAATAGAATTTACGTAATTTGTTACGCAAAATGTCAAACTTTAGATAATATTAGAAATTAAAAATAAATGTGTTCCTATATTGAATCCGATGTTTTATGCAAGCAAACAACCTGTTTTAAGCTACCATTATTATTATACACCGTTAAATTTTGGTCGTTTTAATCCCGTGGAGGGTCGATCTGGTACATGAAACACTATCGATTTGTAAGATAAAATTAAAAAATAAAGTACTTTTTTTCTAAAAGTCAAATTAAAATACGCATGTACGAAATTAATTTCTTTAATTTTCTGTTTACAAATCGATAGTGTTTTACCGGATCGACCCTCCACGGGATCAAAACGATCAACATTTAACGGTGTATTACATAAAAATCTACAAACCTGGGTGACTTTTACATCAACATGGCCTAAGTCATGCTTCATAATCCTGTAGTCATGCGTCAAGTTCATGGTCGCTGTGTGGTCTTCATTTCTACTCCAAGTCGCCGACCAGACGTGACAACCTGCACCAATAAAGGCATAAGTATGAGAGCTGTGGAGGTCAAATGGTTACTGCCCTGACTTATGAGCATAATAAAAAGAACCTCTGTGCAAAATTTCCGCATTGTAGGTCCAAAGGTTTGGGCTGAGCGTTGATGAGACAGTGAGTCAGGGCTTTTCCTTATAAAAATACAGATATATGGGGCCATTCAAGTATTACGTAACCACTAAAGATGGTGGTGATGATGGTGGTGTTGGTTTCCTTATATAATAATTGTAATCTTAAAGTATTTTATTGTATCTTCAATAAAGTGTAAATAAATAAATAATAAAGGGGGTATGGTTTTCTTATTTTTGATGACATGGGGGATGGGCCTGGATGGTGATAACGACGATCGATTCAGTAATAAATCGAGTTCTAAAAGATAGCTTTCCTAAAGATCGGTTAATAAAATTATTTTCGAATTTTTCGATAGCACCGGCTCTTATCTCTGTCCTTGTCTATCAGTGACTGTAGGTTTGCGACTTTGATAACACTGATCATAGATGTGTGAATTTCGTTTCCAGGTTTTCTGATTGTGATGTTAGCTCGTAACGTATAACTTATAATATATCAATGGGTATAATAATATGCTTACCAATTAAATCATATAATAATGGATATTTTTCTCCGAGACTCGACAGCAGCGATGGAGAATGCACGGCATTCAAGTGAGCGACATCAGCGCCATTCTCTGGTATCTCCTGAAAAGGTAATCATAATAATCAATCAATCAATCAATAGCCATATTTAATTTAGTTGTATAATAGTCGATAAAAACTAGAGCCGGGACAATATGCATCGTAAATTTTTGTTAGCCACTTAATGTCATACATAATACCAAAGTTATGAAATTGTTAGTTGACAACAAAGTTTAGTGTACATCAAACGCCAGTTGTCAACTGTTTTGAAAAAGTTAGCCAATAGCCGTGCTTATTGTCCGTACAAATATGTGGTCACCGGGCCATCCGGGTGACTGAGGGGTTGTTTTGCTCCCGTACCGAGCTGTATGCTGGCACCTAATGCTCGCTATAACCTGCCGTGACCTGTGTTGTACTTAATTTCGTTGGTGTCCAACTTGTGACCTTTTTTAAATATTTTTGAAAAAAAAAAATATAACATGGTGTAAAAACTATTGGAATCGATTCAGTTACTGATTCTGAACAAACTATATTCATGTTTGGCATAATTGTACTACAAATAATGTTGTTTGAGTTTGTTACTTCTAAGCGCTCAAACGGATTTTAATGAAATTTGGCACACTTGTAGACCATGTCCTACATTATCACATTTTTTATGTCGGGAGCATGTTCCCCTGGGATAATTTCCTATTATCATGTGGGCAAAACCGATAGAAAACAGCACATAATTCGAATTCGACCTCAACATAGTCAGGACTATGTTGAGGTCAAAGTCTAACCGAATCTAACTGAATTCCAGTATTTGTTTCAAGTTGCTTACCTGAATATGAGCGCTGACTGTGAACTCATTTCGTCCTCTGTAGCCCCAGTACTTGAGTTCAGGTACTTCGGTCATGTCCCAAAGTGGGGGCCTGTCCTCTGCGTCGTGCCAGATCCAAATGGCCCCATCCATCTCCACCGTCGTCCATTGTTTTATTGATACGCCTTTTGGGGCTGTGAAAGTATTTGTATTGTAAGCGTATAAGTTGAAATAAAATGGCGATCGACCGTCAATGCGCAGTAACAGATTTTTGAGTTTCAATCGAAACGCAGCCTCCGTGGTGGTGCACTTCGATGTGACCATAGCAACGACGGACATTTTAGTTCAAGTAATTTGCCGCGTCATAGTCTAATGTAAAATTCCGAGTTCCTAGTGCGAGTTTCTTTTACTTTAACGCGATCAAGATGTTTGTGTCGTTCGGCGCTCCGATTTGCTCGCTCCAAGGTCTTAACCAATCAGTGGTGCTATTTTCTAAGAAACCGCAGCGCTGCCGCAACGACGAACATCCAAATAGGATACATTGAATTCACAATCCAATTCATAGGTTCATTAGGTTGACAATCCAATGTATCCTATTTGGGTTTTCGTCGTTGAGGCAGCGCTGCGTTTTCTTAGAGAATAACACCACTGATAGCCAAACGCGGTGTGAGTTTTGATCAACAAAATCGGTGCGAATGAAGACATCATGTGAAGGTATGTGCAGGTATTTTGAGGTGGCAAATCCTCAAATATCTCTCGGATGGAGCGATGGGGAATATCCATGGAATATTAGACTTCAACTTACTACCATAATTTTGGAAGTTGGTTGATTGATATTTTTGCCAATAGATGACGCTGTAAGTTTCTCTTTCCTGCCAACAGATGGCGCTGTCTTAAATTGTAATATCATTTAATACTAACCGTGTTCTACACCCGGTACGCTAACACAAGAACCATCTTCGCCGCTGAATCTCCACTTATGGAAAGGGCACTCGATACAGTTGCCACATACACTGCCTCCAACGGCTAGGTTAGCACCCAAGTGGGGGCAGTATGCGTCGACACAGCGGGCTACACCGTCTTCTCCGCGGTAGACGCAGAGGTTTTGGCCTGAAAAATTAAGAATTTTTTGCTATTGGTTGAGTTGTTTTATAAATTGTTAACAAGTTTACTGTTTTCTAATAGAAGTCTATTTTTCAGCGGCTTAATTAGCGTAGACTGTACTGCATTTGCAATCTTGATTTGTCGTTTTATTTTAAAAAAGTCGTATAAAAGACATACAAAGGCAATTTAAATTTAGTTAATTAATTGCAACCATTTTTAGAGACAACAAGACATGTGTTGATTGTTTACATTTAGTTAAGTACCTAAACAAATGGAGTATAGTTTAGGCATGGGCGAAGGCACATGAGTTAAGCCATTTTCTTTCATAATTCGAAAAAGAGACAGCCACTGTCGCAATCCAGCGTTTGACCACATCGTCGCTTACCATCAGGTGAAAAAGTGGTCTATTATAAAAAACCCTTGTTCTTAAGGAAGCGAGGGTTTGTGCGAGGCACCTTTGGTTGCGAGGCTGTAGGTGGGGGCCACATCGCCCATGCCTAGCTACGCCATTGCTATTGTTATTTAAAGTATAACGAGAATGTTGTATTGACAATAATAAAATAATTTAGTTAAGAAAAGTGTTTTTTTAATGTAGGTAGGAAATGTTCAACAACGTAGTCCAAGATTTAAAAAAAAATGTGAGATTGAGATATAGTTCAATAACACTTATTGTGTAATTTTAGGAAGTCATATTGGACGACTTTAATTCTGCTCAATGTTTTAAGTTTTTACTACTCGCTAATAGATGGTGCAACTAGTATGAATACGTGTATTGTTAATAAATATTTCACACAACACGATCTTTTCAGATTTATTTATTATAAATGAGCTGTTTAACAGAATTATAGAAAATGAACGCTATTCGTATAACTGGTTCAATATTATATAAGTTAATATAATAAACCCAGCCTCTGCTACTCAACAACAGATGGCGCCACTTACCTAAAGCATCAACTGCGGTGACTCCACCGATCTTCAGTTCCCTACTTTCTCCTACAGCGAACCATCCATTAGGGTACGGAGGAGGTACCTTGTTACCCATCCGTCTTGTGACCTGGGCTCTAGATATCCTTCTTTCACGATCTGGACCTGGTTCTATGTGCTCGAAACCTATTTCTGTTAGTTCCTGAAAAGTTATTTTTTTTTAATCAGTAAAATATTTATCCTGACCAATTTTCGGTCACAGTGGCCATGTTGAACGAAGATTACCCGAGTACGTAGGTGATATTATAGTGTACAAGTATGTGCGTACTCAGATGCACTCTTTCGGACGTTCGTAGCTAGGGTTATCAGATAAAAAAATTGAAAAGTACGGAGAAAAGGCCTGATTTCCATCGAAAAATCCTGAGATTTTTTACAGTTCTATAGTTTTCTCACAATCATAATTAGCAATTAAAAAAAGGCGTACAATACGCGGCATATAAGTTGAACCAAAGTGGAGATCGGCCTTGAATGCACAGTAACAGATTTTCGGGTCTCAATTGAAGTGGGCAACCGTTGTAACGACGGCCATTTTGATTCAACTTATTTTATAGAAAATTTTAAAAATTAAGAGTTTTTATAAGATTTGCAAAATCCGATCGCAATTCTGAGGAGGGTCCAAAAATCCTGAGATATAGTAATCTTATCTACAATCGTCCGGACCGAGCCCAAGTTGTCAACGGCGCGTAGTATTCCAAGCGCGCCTCAAGGAGTTGTCAGCAAAACCGTAGGGACCCCAGCAGGGTCGAAGTCTACTGGGGCCAAGGGTTTACTTCCGAAAAAAACATATGGTTGTTTGCCTCACGGCTGCATGAAAATCTGTCCAGTTCAGCATGAATGCCAGACAACTAGTGCCTGACGCTGGTTTTCAGCTAAACCCGTGGTTGTGACGCAACGGACGTAAAACAGCTTTGGAACAGGGAATGTATGTACCTACTTATAGAAAAATTGCCTCTTACTACAATTTAAAATATTTCAACTTGCGTTTACGAATACTAGTATGAGGTGCATTAGGTAGTAGTACTACATTAATAGGTAGCAGTTCATTAGTAGGTGAATCGAACGAGATTCGAACCCGTGACAGGTTTCTTAGAAGATGACTTGCTCAAATCTACACCAAACGTGTTGGTAAACGAGTCCACAGGAAAAGACTAAACATTATACCTAACCTGAGCATCAAACTCAGAACACAGACAATCGATAACCACACTAATTACTAAGTAAGAAAGGGGCCATTCAAGTATTACGTAAGCACTACAGAGAGTTGGTTGCTTTGCTTATTTTTGATGACATGTCTATATTTTGTTAGTTTTATAAGAGAACGATATAGATGTTCCAAAATCACACGAAAGCAACAAACATCCAATGTCCTTGAAGACTTGAGTCAGCCTCTATTTTAACCCTATTCCTTATTTCTAGACTTATAACCTAATGCTCATAAATTAATAACGAAACCAGAACACATTGAAAAATGCATGCACCAATGTTTAAGTAAGCATGAGCGAGAACTTTTCTTACTTTTGTTCACGAGGGGTAGGGGAAAGGTAATATTTGCAAAAAATCTGCTTACGTAATACTTGAACGGCCCCAAATACAGAAAACTTAATCGAAATATACTTACTTTTTTATACAGAACTGGGTTTATATAGCTTCTATATATAACAAATAACAAAAAGTACACAATCACTGCTAAAAGTATGTAAACACTGTATTCCCGAACGAATTCAAAAATAGTTCTAAAAACCATAAACACTAAATTCACATAGAATAAGACGAAATCTTTTTTAAACTGTTCATTCTTCATAGCATTTTGACATTCAGAAAATGTGATTTCGTTTTTTAAAACGCTGCCAGCGGGAGCTGCGCAGTAAGCATCCATTTTGTATTTTGTGTTCTTGCAAGATGGCTGTCCCAGGTAATCTTTACATCTGAAAAGAAGAAAAAAACAATATTTATCAAGATCATTATTTCGTTAATCATCATTTCAACCGAAATATGTCTACTATTAGACATAGGCCTCCCCCAAGTGGCGCCACAACGAACGGTTATGTGCGGCTCACATCCAGCCTCACCAGGCAAAGAGATCAATAGAGCTGCTATCAGAAGAATGTCTTAGAAAAACTGTCATCCTATGCCTCAGTGACGCCATCTAGCTTTGAATAGCTATCACCCGAATGAAATTAGTAAAATTTATATCAATTTTGCTATCGCTCGGTAGATGGCCAGGGCCTTCTTACCATAATTTGTTAAAATGTCAGGCGGAGCGGGAGATAATGTCAGACTCTTACTGACTAAAAACCAACCCTGTTCCTTCATTGCCTTGGTAGCAGGGCCGTGGTGTATACTTTCATATTTTCTCAAGGCCCTAGAGTAGGCATCAACCCTGCTGGGCCCCTGTAGAACCCCCTTAGGGGATAAGTTTCGTAAAATCCATTCTTAGCTGATGTCTACACCCTATAAGTAACCTACCTGCCAAATTTTAAGTTTTTAGGTGTTATAGTTTTTGAGATTTCGTGATTAATCAATGAGTGGTATTTCGCTTTTATATACTTATGATTGAGATGCTATTCCGTATTTGATTACTTTCCTCTACTTTACTTCTACCGACAACGACCGTGGTACATTCTTGGAGCTGCATTAATATAATCTTATCTAACTGTCCGTTTAATTTAAGTGACAAACAATAAACGCCTAATCAATATATTAGAGCGCTTAAACTGTAAAAACGTAATTTAATCGATAACATTATTTTTAATATTGATTCCTTTAACTGCAATTTTTCATAGACACGCCATTCTTAGCCGGTGGTCAAATACAATGGCTGACATTGGCTATGGTCCATGCTTAATAAGAAATTAATATGGAAGCTAGAAGATTATCTATGTGATATGTTTATCTTCACGGTCTAAGCTCGGTCAAATATAAGGGCCAAGGCTGCGTTTAGCGGGCGCCCGCGCACGCCCATACAAAAGTGCACTGTCGCGGGCAGCCACGCCCTGCGCCCTATACATTAAAGTTCTCCATCGACACGACTACATGCACACCGTTAAAGTTGAACTAGAGACACTGCGCAGGTAATAATCCGATTTTCGCTACGGGGAGCGTCGCACACGACACACGCGCATAGTCAAGCGACGGGTGACCGTTGGGATGCCCGCGCGTGTTCCCGCTTTACATAGCGATGGCCCTAAGGCTAAAGATGACTATCACGCGAATAAACCTGCAGGCAAAGGCAACCTGGACATGATAAGTTCGGGAGGTTCCTGCACCTGATTCGTACGGAAGAAATGCCCGAGTATCACCATTGTGTGGACCGCCCGGTAGACAAGGTGGAGCATACGGTAGAGGTGTGCCTCATTTAGGCTGAATACCGCCGTGTCCTCGCAGGGGCGATCAGCGGCGGTTACCTCTTGCCCCGGGCTCCGTTACAGGCCATGGTTTGGAGCGAGGAGAAATGGCAAGCGGTCGCCTCCTTCTGCGAAGCAGTAATGCCGCATGCGTGAGGGATCGGACGTCCTCATGCCCCAGCGACCCCTGTTAGCTCGCCATCTAGTAACCGTTCGGACCGAGCCCGAGTCGCAGACGGCGTGTAGCGTTCCACGCGCGCCTTAACGAGATGTCAGCAAAACCGTAGGCGCACAGCAGGGCTAAAGCCTGCTGGGGCTATGGGTTGACTTCCGAAATGAAAATCCGGAGCCCTGAACGCTAGGCAAAGATGAAGTGGGTTATTTTTGTATAGCTTTATAATGTGAATGTGAGAACACCGTAGACTACACAGATTCATAGATTACAATTTTTATTTTACCTTCGGGTACAAAGCTGACCGGTCTACATTGTCCTCTCATATCTATAAATATTGTAATATGGAAATATTGTAGAAACAATAATTTTAATAGTTTTTTTTACATATTCCTGATTCTGAATCCATGTTGTTCCAAATTCCGTTACTTTTCGCGTTATATGTTTCCCTACCTTCCCCTTCAAACCCTGTCCAAAATAAACATCTATACAACTTGACATAAAAACATTTTTTTTTAAAGAGTAACCATGGAGTTTCTTGCCAGTTCTCCTCTTTATGAAACGACCAATTGGAACCGTGCGCTAGCTTCTGACGTTTTATAATTGCCCATGTAGGCCTATGTGAAATAAATAATTTAGAGTTTTAATCAGTAAAAGTCAGGCACGATTTTCCGCTCTGCCCTAGAGATGGAGAAGTCATTACATGATTTCTCACTATAAAAAAAACCGGCCAAGTGAGTGTCGGGACTCGCGCACGAAAGGTCCGTATCATTGACTAGGTAAACAACAGAATTACAACAAAATAGGCACAAAATGGCGTTTTTTGTATGGGAGCTCCACTCAAATACTTTTTTTTAAATTTTATTATTTATTATTAAAGTAAATATACAGTTAAGTATTTTATGAATATTTCAAGTGCCTACCTGTTGCGATTATTGATATCGAGCGAATAAGGGCAAACAAATCACGTTTGTTATATGGGAGACCCCTTAAATATTTATTTTATTTTGTTTTTAGTATTCGTTGTTATAGCAGCAACAGAAATACATAATTTGTGAATATTTCAACTGTCTAGCCATCGCGGTTCTTGAGATACAGCCTGGTGACAGACGGACAGACAGCGACGTCTTAGTAATGGGGTATTTACCCTTTGGATACGGAGCCCTAAAACCAAGGGAAAAATAATAAAGGAAGTACAAATAGCTGCTTCGGCAGAATTCGGTAAGACTCGTGTAAGGTTCGAATGACAGTCTTAGTCGAGTTATAGGTAAAATGGCGACCTTGCCGATGCAGCAAGTGGAATATTATTTATAAAAATATAGGTCAGGTGTACTGCATGCATTCAGTCAGCTTTCTTACTGCATATTGTTACCATACGCGACATATAAGTTGATCTAAAATGGCAATTGACCTTCAATTCGCAGAAACAGATTTTCGGGTCTCAATCGAAGCGGGGGGCTGCGTGTAACCATAGTGACGACGGCCATATTGGTTCAACTTATTTTGCAAGCTGTTGAAAGAAAAGGATGGCTATTTTTGGGACCACCGAACCCAAAGGGGTTAAAGGGGACCCTTTCGCTAAGTTTGCTGTTCATCTGTCTGTCACCAGGCTGTATCTCATGAACCGTGATAGCTACACAGTTGAAATTTCCACAGATGATGCGTTGAATTCCAACGAAATGAAAGTTGCTAAGTTTTAATCCCGAACGCAGTGAGGGATTAGTATAATTAACTCTCGAGTAATGCGAAGGTCGGTCCTACAGACAGCCGTACGTTGTTTATATGAATCAATAGTAATAGGTAAGATTTCATATCGTATAAGTATCCTGACTTGTTTATATACATCCAAACGGGGGCCCCTTACTGTTCGTCCCATCCACAATGCGCAAGGCCCCCTACGAGGGGCCCCTAATGCACTAGTCTCCCAAAACGCGGGGTCCCTAATGGTTGGGGCCTCTAATATTTGCTACTCTTGCTTCTTGACTAATCCGGGACTACTGTCGACTGTGGCTTCGGCGTTTTAGAACTGTTACAACATGCTAAGTGCATATATTATGTAGATCCTCATGAAGATGATAACAATTTATTGTTATGTGGAATTGAATCATAATAGTATATTGTCGTCATATAGTATGTGGGTATGTAGTTATATAGGGTGACTGGTAATTAGTGAACGATACTTAAACACGTGATTTTAGTCACTATAACAAACAACTTTTACTATGGGACCAAACCTGAAATCGCGAAAAAATCAGCCAAGTTCATTACATTTTGATCAGTTAGGCGAACACAAATGTACGGACCAGCAGATTTCTTTTCACGATTTCAGGTTTGGTGGGTTTAGTAAAAGTTGTTTGTTATAATGACTACAATCACGTGTTTAAGTATCGTTCACTAATTACCAGTCACCCTATATATTATGTAGATCCTCGTGAACATGATAACATTTTATTGTTATGTGGAATTAAATCATAATAGTATATTGTCGTCATATAGTATGTGGGTGTGTAGTTATATATATCTTCCTAATGGTTAGAGCACACCGACATGCGAAGCGATGCGATGCGATACAGCGCGCACTTTTTAGGGTTCGTCATGTCTGTCTGTATGCCTGTCCGTACAGGCACTTTTTTCCGAAACTATAAGAACTATGGGCGCGCCACAATTGAGGTGATAAGGCCCATCCTTGACGCGTGGCTGGAAAGACCTCACGGCGTTCTCAATTTCCGCACGACGCAGGTCCTTACCGAACACGGCAAGTTCGCTAAGTTCCTGTTCCGGATTCGTGCGGAGGATTCGCCCGGGTGTCGCCACTGTGCGGAACACCCGGAGGATACGGTGGAGCACAATGTAGAGGTGTGCCCCGCCTGGGCGGAGCATCGCCGTGTCCTCGTGGGGGCGATCGGCGGCAACGATCTCTCTCGCCGGGCCTTGGTTCAGTCCATGGTTCGGAGTGAGGAGGGATGGCAGGCGGTGGCCCCTTCTGCGAAGCAGTAATGCTAGCAAAGGAGGAGGCCGACCGCATCAGGCAAAGGCAACTGGGCGCTCGCCCCAGCCGCCGCCGGAATTCCGATCCCGATTTCCGGCCACCGTAAGCGCGGGCTTGCAGACGGCGTGCAATGGGTAGCACGCTGTCCGATCGTCCGATAACCGACCGGACCGAGCCCAAGTCGTCGACGGCGTGTACTGTTCCCGCGCGCCTCAAGGAGCTGTCAGCGAACCGTAAAGGCCCAGCCTGCTAGCTGCAGGCAGGCAGGGTCGAAGCCTGCTGGGGTCAAGGGCCATTTTCTGAGAGGAAGACTCAGTCCCCGCATGATAGGCAACGAAGGAACGGGGTAGGTTTTTAGTCAGTAAGAGTCTGACACTATTTCACGCTCTGCCCAAGGGTGGGATTTGTCATTGGCTGATTTTACGTACCATATAAAAAAAAAAAACTTTAAGAACTATACTGTTGACTAACTTGGTAAGTAAGATGTGTTCTGTGAACCGCATTAAGATTTTCACTTAAAATAGAAAAAAAAAACAACAAATTTTGGGGGTTGTATCTATGGAGAAGTCTTCAAAATGATGTTTCTAATATCTTTTTTTTTCTAAACGTACGTAGCACTTTCAAAATGGTAAAATATGTGTCCCCTGTAACTTCTAAAATAAAAGAATGATAAAACTAAAAAATATATGATGTAATATTACCATGCAAACTTCCACCGAAAATTGGTTTGAACGAGATCTAGTAAGTAGTTCTTTTTTCTGTTGTTTACCTAGTCAATGGTACGGAATCCTTCGTGTGCAAGTCCGACTCGCACTTGGCCGGTTTTTTAATATAGTCTAATACAACTGGAACTTTATCTAGCCGACTGATGGAAAGCAAGACAAAGAAGGAACATTTTTTTTTTAATTCATACCTATCGGTGAAGTGCGTAACTGCGATCCCACCTGATGGTAAGCAGTGATGCAATCGTTTATAGTTAGGCGCACCATGGTTTATTACGAGCCTATTCACTTTAGGCCTTGAAGACACCTAAATTATAATTGGACGGAGGTCATAGGAGGTTTTTTTTTTATGGTAGATAAAATCATCCAATGACAAATCCCGCCCTTGGGCGGAGCGGGAAGTAGTGTCAGACTCTTACTGACTAAAAACCTACCCCGTTCCTTCGTAGCCTATAGTGCCGGGGCTGAGCCTTCCTCTCAGAAAATTGCCCTTGACCCCAGCAGGCTTCGACCCTGCCTGCCTGCAGTTAGCAGGCTGGGCCTCTTCGGTTTGCTGACAGCTCCTTGAGGCGCGCGGGAACAGAACGCGCCGTCGACGACTTGGGCTCGGTCCGGCCGGTTACTGGACGATCGGACAGCGTGCTACCCATTGCACGCCGTCGGCAAGGCCGCGCCTACGGTGGCCGGAAATCGGGATCGGAATCCCGGCGGCGGCTAGGGCGAGCGCCCCGTTGCCTCTGCCTGATGCGGTCGGCCTCCTCCTTTGCTAGCATTACTGCTTCGCAGAAGGAGGCGACCGCCTGCTATCCCTCCGAGGTCATAGGAGGTGGGGGGTTATAGGTGTTTTTTTAGTCAGTAAAAGTATGACACATTCTCCTGCTCCGGGAGAAGTCATGAGATCTTATAAAAATGTGAGGCATGTGTGGCGAGGCGTGTGCCTCGCCACACATGCCTCGCATTTTTGCATCAGCTGCACAGTCAGCGCAGCGGGATAAAACTAGTTTCTCTAACTATCACGGCGCGTCGTAATCCAGTGTGAGCTGGCCCTGATCGCTATCGCAAATTGATATCGTTATCGATAAACTCCCAAACGATGACAAGATTATTTCGAATCGATAAAATACGCAACACTATACAACACATTGATTTCCTGTGATCAAGAACGGCCTGTGACGCATATTGACTTGCCTCTTTTCATGTTTCGTAAATTTTTTTTTAATACACTTACTCGAATACCCACTGCGTGGCACGCAATGGACTATTTTCCACACTAGTGCGGAAAAGTGCGCGTGGTCTCCCCGCTATAATTTTATTGTAATAAAATTGTTTATTGTATCAATTCAAGTAGAGCAGTGGTGGCCAAGTGGTAACGGCCTTGACCTACGAGATGTAGGTCGCGGGTTCAAACCCAGCCAGGTGCATTACTTTGTGTAATTTATTTCATCACCACTGCTCTTAAAACGGTGAAGAAAAACATCGTGAGGAAACCGGCATGTACTAGAACCAACAATTCGAAGACATGTGACATTCATCAACCCGCACTGGGCCCGCGTGGTGGATTACCATTCCCTCTCTTAGAGAGGAGGCGTGAGTCCTAGCAGTGGGAATATTATAAGACTGATGCAATGCAATGCAATCGTGTCGAACCCCACGTGGCGCGGGTCAACCACTACGAGTCGTAAGTGTATTGAAAAAAATCGTTAGATACACGTGCAAATTCGTCACTGCAGCCCTCGGCTCGATAACACACTCGCCTACGACTCGTGCGAATGTCTCGCTCGCAATGACAAACTTTTTGCACTTTTATCAAAATGTACTATTTTTAAAGTGGGATATCATCTAGTGAGTTTTCTCGCTCTAGGAGGAAGAGGGTTGTTGTGTCAGGCTTTTACTGACTAAAACGACACCTATGTTCCTTTATTGCCTTGCGTTCCAGGACCCCAGATTTCCCTTTCGGAAACCAAACCATCACGGTGGATCATACAGTAGAGGTGTGCCCCGCATGGGCAGAGCACCGCCTTGTCCTCGAGGGAGCGATCGGCTGCAGCGATCTCTCGCGCCGGGCCTTGGTACAGGCCATGTTCCGAAGCTAGGAGTGGCAGGCGCCTCCTTCTGCGAAGCAGTAATGCTAGTAGCCCTTACGCCTTAGCCGCCGGGATCCTGGTCCCGATTTCTAGTCAGCGTAGGGGCGAGCTTGCGGACGGCGAGCATTAGGTAGTTTGCCGTCCGGTAACCGTCCCAGTCCAAGTCGTTGACGGCGTTTAGTGTTCCACGCGCGCCTCAAGGAGATGTCAGCAAACCGTAAGGGCCCAGCAGGGTCGAAACCTACTGGGGCCATAAGTTCGCTTCATATAGGAAAACCTGGTCCTAGAATAAAAGGCAACGAAGGAACTAGGAGTGGGTTTTAGTCAGAACAAGTCTGACAAACCCTCTCACTCCGCCCGAGGGCAGGGGTCTTATCTCCAGCCCAGAAAACGTTCTGGGTTTATGACTAATTCATACGCTGTCTCTACCATAAAACTCTGGAATGTGCTGTCCATAGAAATATAAAATATATCTATAGTGCTTCCCTTTGACATCAAAAAAGCTGAAAGTAAATTTTCCCTCAGGCGTAAAAATTAGAACTACTACTTGAAGTCCTCTCAACCATAGTTTGGTCTTCATCATAATTCTTATATTTTAAGGATTCAATATTTATCATAGTATTTTTTTAGATATGTGTATTTTATTATTATTTGGTGTAATGGTGATATTAAATTTATATTATGCATGTATTATACATATAAACCTTCCTCTTGAATAACTCTAACTATTAAAAAAAACCCGCATCAAAATCCGTTGCGTAGTTTTAAAGATCTAAGCATACATAGAAACGGACCACGGGAAGCGACTTTGTTTTATACTATGTAGTGAAGAAACGTAATCAAAAGATACTAAATTGTATTGGAAACTAGCTTTCGCCCGCGGCTTCGCTCCCGCTCTACCCTACTCTACCCTACTGTACCCTACTCTACCCTACTCTACCCTACTCTACCCTACTCTACCCTACTCTACCCTACTCTACCCTACTCTACCCTACTCTACCCTACTCTACCCTACTCTACCCTACTCTACCCTACTCTACCCTACTCTACCCTACTCTACCCTACTCTACCCTACTCTACCCTACTCTACCCTACTCTACCCTACTCTACTCTACCCTACTCTACCCTGATTTTTTTTACCTTTCCAACGAATGCAAAACCGTGGAAATCGGTTCGTGCGTTCTGGAGTTATAGCGTCAGGAAGGAAAACCCGACTTATTTTTATATAGTAGATATCTGCTACTAATCGCTAATAAATAAAATTAATTGTTAATAAACTAGTGCGCCTCACCATCAACTATAGCATCACTGCTTACCATCAGGTGGGATCGCAGTCAAGCACTAGTTTATATCATTAAAAAAAATATTGTGCACACCTACCACAGTGTTGTCTTTTTTAGCCCAAAGGTTGACTGGTAGAGAATGCCTTGTAGCATTAAGTCCGCCTATGTACCACTACTGTACATGATATTTAAATAAACAAATAAAAACAAAGATACTTTGGATCATTCCTGGTCCCCAAGATACAGACTCGGCCGAGTTTGGGGACCACCGTATAGGCTGCACAATGAAGCTTGTCAACAGTTACAGACCTACATTAAGTTACGATAATTTTAATTTAAGGCAACTTTTGTAAGTGCTCATATGTTTGTGTTTGCACGAGCGATGACGCGGCCTGCTGCTGCAATGTACGAAGAAACGCCCAACGCGCAACCGCGTCTCCGTAAACACGGCCTAACAATGGTTCAATAAATTTATTATTTTATTATTATTATTTTTATCAGGAAATGAAGATAAATAACAGTTCTTAAAGGGTTTAACTTGAGGGGGAATAAATCTGTCAATACACTCTTTGAAAGTCAAATATGTAGATTACAAAATATTGAGTTCGTGTGAAATTACAAGAGCCCCTTGTACAACTCTTAAGAGGTACTTGATGTTGAATCATGATTAGCAATTGGCTTAGTCCAAGTTTTCTGTTTACATTTTGCTTCGACGTACAAACAAAGTCAACCATTTGTTATGGCTACATCTATAATAAGTCCCTTTGTATTTAAATATTTAAAGCGAACTAATAAATCTTAATTTGTTCAAAATATTTTAAGTGTTACTTTGTTGATTGTGACTGGAATCATTGGTGTATATAGGGTTATTTTTCAGGGGCTCTGAAATACCGATTTCCTTTTTATTTGTTAGAATATTGTTGTTACACGGTGTTACATTAATTTTCACGTCCATAATATTCTGCTGTTTCCAGCGTACAAATATTTTCAAGAAATAAAATTAAAATCCATTGATAAAAACCATACAATGTCAAGAACTATAAAGTACATGATACAATGTCAAATGATAACTTATACTTAACTATATAGTTTACTCTAAGTGAAACCACCTTTCAGAGACAAAGACTATATTAACTACAAATCAGGACAACTGCCTCGCACAACATTTAGTAGAACACTGCACTAGTAATATCTTAATAGTTGCTGGAAACACTGGGCTTGCTAGAGTTCTCATCCACTTGAGTCGGGTGTTTTTTTGTCTGGGCTCGGGGTAAGCGCGTGCACTCGAACGTAGATGCCGATCCCGTGACGTCACTCAGCATTCCAACGCCGCCGTAGCCGTCCGTCGATCACCGTTAGCCTTGCTGGCTCAGCAATCGCCAACACGGCCGTCCTGCAAGGTGCCTGTCCCATCAGGTACCCCACGAGTTCAGATAAAATGCTGAAACACAAATATTGACCACCTGTTAGTTTACTTGCTGCACATACGTTGAATGCGTTTCGGATGTTTTGGGATCTTAACGGTCATCTTTCATTTCGTTATTATCGGTGTATTCGAGGGCAGGTTCAAACGTATTAAATTATCGATACTGTAGGTGTCCAGGGACCAGTTGCACTCAAGGGGCATCCGCCTCTACTAAGTGAAACAATTCCCTCCCGGAACCTCATACAATCAAAGGGCAATACGCCTCTACTAATTGTACGAAGTCTGTCCAGGAACCTCATGAACTGTAGGTGTCCAGGGACTAGTTGCACTCAAAGGGCATCCGCCTCTACTAAGTGAAACAATTCCCTCCCGGAACCTCATACAATCAAAGGGCAATACGCCTCTACTAATTGTATGAAGTATGTCCAGGAACCTCATGAACTGTAGGTGTCCAGGGACTAGTTGCACTCAAAGGGCATCCGCCTCTACTAAGTGAAACAATTCCCTCCCGGAACCTCATACAATCAAAGGGCAATACGCCTCTACTAATTGTATGAAGTATATCCAGGAACCTCATGAACTGTAGGTGTCCAGGGACTAGTTGCACTCAAAGGGCATCCGCCTCTACTAAGTGAAACAATTCCCTCCCGGAACCTCATACAATCAAAGGGCAATACGCCTCTACTAATTGTATGAAGTATGTCCAGGAACCTCATGAACTCAAAGGGCATCTCGCCTCTACTAAGTCCATCACAGTACCTCATCCACTCAAAGGGCATCCGCCTCTACTAAGTGTATGAAGTCTATCCAGAAACCTTATGAACTCAAAGGGCATCTCGCCTCTACTAAGTCCATCACAGTACCTCATCCACTCAAAGGGCATCCGCCTCTACTAAGTGTATGAAGTCTATCGAGAAACCTTATGAACTCAAAGGGCATCTCGCCTCTACTAAGTCCATCACAGTACCTCATCCACTCAAAGGGCATCCGCCTCTACTAAGTGTATGAAGTCTATCTAGAAACCTTATGAACTCAAAGGGTATCTCATCTCACCTGAGCTTTCTAAAACCTCAACTCAAAGGGTATCTCACCTCACTTGAGCTTTCTTAATTAATTCGCCATTTGAACCAATCACTCGGTTTTTTTCTTTTAATGTGTAATTTACTAAAAACATTTACGAGTATATTAAATTACTCAAAGCATTTTATCTTAACTCGCACATACGCTTAAATAAATCTGATAATACCTTTAATACCTTTATCGCCAACACGGGAAGGGACCTTTTAAATTAGAACGTAATTTAATTTAACTCTCAATTATAAATATGGTTCTATGGTTTCATATTTTCCGCAGGTCATTTTCCAATACCTTTTTTTTATTACTCCTTTTGAATACCGTAATTAGAGACACAATAGAAAGACAATAGGTGGCAGACACCGGTGTCCTCTGGGGGCTTCACAGTTTAAACTGGCAAAAACTTCCGACCTTTTTTATCATTAGTCGGGCTTTGTCTTTTAATAAGTACTTAATCTTAAGGTAAATTCGTGTCTTTGTGTTTTCGCACTGAGCTTAATATTTGCCTCTGTCCTCTCGCACAATTCTGTTACATCAAACTTATGCCCGTCACCAATCTCTGGACTCACAACTATCGATACCAAAAAAAAAAAAAAAAAACTTCGCTAGGTATGTTTTTTGTCTAATTGACTGTGCTGTTTATACCTAATTGTAAGATTTTTATGTATTGACCCCATCTATCATCCGTATCTTTAACACTAAGCTTCTAGAATAGTACCTACTGTTAAGACGCTCAACCTGGTCATTAGAACGAGCCATACTGGTCGCCACAGTGTGTAAACGCATGTTGTTAAGCACTAAACTGCGTAAAATTATTTGAAGTGAAGCATATCGCTGCATCTGTATTGATTCTACGTGAACGGCCAAATGCATTTTTTTTTTTCGGCCTTTCCTGATTGTATAATCGCTCGAGATGTCTTAACTTAAAATCTTGTAGTACGTATGTATGAATCGACAGAAATAATCCGCCTGTTATTGACATAATAATCTCAGTTTTTGATTTTTCTCCGAACTGCATTGGGTTACGTCTTTCCACGTGTTGCATTTGCGTGCCTTCTCGGTGAAATATTTAAATCAAACGAGAGTTTTTGTGTGCGATCGGGGGAATAATCTCTTGTTTTTTTTTTTTTTTTTTTTTTGTTAATGCGTATCGTATGGCGTCAATATTTTAGTAAGTGGCTATACCACCCGCTTTAAAACTGTCATCGCTATTGAGTCAACCTCTCTAACCACTACAAATTATTTTTGGTGTCAGCCGTTAACATGTGAGTTATTATTTAGATAGAAGTTTCTTTTGAAAAACCTTGTAACAAAACTGGTGTGGATAGTACCTACAATGTAATTTAATAAATGGATTTTAGCAAACGATTAAAAATCAAAGAGCAACTGCTTCGCGTATCTTTAAATGCTTCATGACGAAAGAGAAATGTTTATTATTAATGTACCTATACTATTTTTCTTTTTTATAGTTTTACTAATTTAGCGGGTCAGGGGATGGAACAGTGTTTATTTCATGTTTCTCTAGTTCAGCATTATTCTTTTTATGATAACATGACGATTCCGTATGGCCTCATTTGCCACAATAGTCACATTTATTTAGATCAAAATTATATCGTTTATGATTACCACCGCAAACAAAACACTTCATTCCAGTTTGATTCCCATTTTGGGTCTGATTTACATCTTGATTCCTTACGTTCGCTCTAGGCACAGCCGCTGGTATAGCGTTCGCAGATATCTGATTCTGGCTAACTAGTTTCTGTCTATCGCGTGTGTTACTGCATATTTGTTTCATACCTTTCGATATAGACGTCCGACCGTGTAGAAAGCTACCTAAACTTGTGATAAAATTATTCGCTTCAATCGATGCGCCTATACCACTATCTCCTATATTGGCGACAATAAAGCACTCAAATGAAATAACTCATACAAGGACTGATTTTCAAACGGTTTTGTAACAATCATATCTTTTAATAGCTTGTACATATTCCGACGGATTTGTAAACTGGAAATCAATTTACGATTCCAGTCCTTCCATTGCCACGTAGGTCAATTACTATCAGATCGTAACAATGAATCATACCACACTTTTGCAGGACCCTTTAATTTGTTGCTTGAGAACGGGTCATTTCATCGCTCCATGTAAAAGTTTGAGCGTAGGGCCTGATGATATTAAGCCAAGCGTTCACATCATCTTTGAGCGGATCGAATTCAGGTATTATGTTATTTAAAGAGTTGTCTGTACTCACAGTTGAGGTATCAGCCTTACGTGATACCTTTTTCCTGTGTTTCGGTGGAGGTGACGGAGTCCGGGCACTACTATTGGTGCTAGAACTCCTGGCGTCACTACTGCTGCTAGAACTTGACCTTGAAGAATGTTTTCTTGCGCCTTCTTGATTTACCCATTGTGTGTGAGTGTGTGGGTACCGCTTCTCACTTCTGATGATAACTTATACTTAACTATATAGTTTACTCTAAGTGAAACCACCTTTCAGAGACAAAGACTATATTAACTACAAATCAGGACAACTGCCTCGCACAACATTTAGTAGAACACTGCACTAGTAATATCTTAATAGTTGCTGGAAACACTGGGCTTGCTAGAGTTCTCATCCACTTGAGTCGGGTGTTTTTTTGTCTGGGCTCGGGGTAAGCGCGTGCACTCGAACGTAGATGCCGATCCCGTGACGTCACTCAGCATTCCAACGCCGCCGTAGCCGTCCGTCGATCACCGTTAGCCTTGCTGGCTCAGCAATCGCCAACACAAAGTATACTAAATTAATGTTAAAAGTTACCAAATGTAATTTAACGGAATACTTAATATGTATGTCAGGAATAATTAAGCCTGCTGGGGTCATGGGTCAGCTTCCGAAAGGAATACCCGGCCCCGGGACGATAGGCAACGAAGGAACAGGGTAGGTTTTTAGTCAGTAAGAGTCTGACACTACTTCCCGCTCCGCCCAAGGGCGGGATTTGTTATCGGATGATTTTACCTACCTAAAAAAAAATACAATGTCAAGGCATGCTAAAATGCTAAATGTAATGTCAAGAGTTATCAGATATAATGTCAATGTCAGGAATTAATAAATACAATTCACTTTTGTGTGAAGTCATCGGTATTTTTGGCGTCCATCATAGAATATTGAATCGGTAGGGCAAACAATAGTAAGTAAAGAAAGAAAGAAAGAAAGAAAATCAGTTTATTTACACGGAATGACGCAACTAAAAACTAGACAAACATAAAATTATATAGGAAAAATATGCGCCACATCCGTGCAAAACGGCCGAACGCTCAGCATAAAGCTGTGCCCTCATGCATAATGTGATGAGCACACAGCGCTGGTTTTCAGCGTTGGCCAGTGCTGACAAAAAGACGGTGCAATGTGCAAAAAAGATAAAAAAAAAATTATAAATGAATTTTAGATAAATAAAATAAAAATAAGTCAATTGACTATAAATAAAATAAGTCAATTGACTATGTCTATATCTATGGCTTAATGTAAAGTAAAGTCATCTTCAAAAATAGGGCTACGTCCAGAGGCGCTGGCTTTTAAAAAAACCTCATGGGTGTTCATGCTCATTTGATGACTCGAAAAAGTAGCGTAGTGTGACAAGAAAAATGCACACTGATCGCTTACAAATAAATAAATGTCCTACTTACATACTACGTACTTAATTACTAATTATATTTGATAAAATATAATGAACTATATTTGTGTTGGAGCGGGAATAGAACCCGCGACCCTTGCGATACAACCGGCGCTCTAAACCAATGCCCTAAACGAGTCGTCGGGTCGAAAAAACGCCTATCTCTAAAAGGAGATTACTGATCTATTTCTTGTTGTAAGTATATTCTCGGCACCTACTGTTTATTTATCATGGGTGCTCGAGCCCCGAGCACCCACGGTGTCGGCGCCCCTGGCTACATAGTTTTTATTTGAAGAATAGTATGAACAAATAAAAATAAAACTTTTTTATTATTCTCTATACTTCCAATACGCCCTTGGACCAGGGGGTTTACTCTCGAGTTTAATTCCGATCGGTCGGCATTGGGATTGAGACGTTTTGCGCTCTTGAATTCGATGCTAGCGCCAAATTGGTTTAAAATTGCGTGCCCATTTTGGGAAACTAAGTAAAATAGGGATTGGGCTTGACGCCCAAAATTGCGTGACCACATCATGCAATTTTTGAATTCAAGAGTACGAAACGTCACAATTCCAATGCTGACCGATCGGAATTAAACTCGAAAGTAAACCCCCTGGTCCAAGGGCGTCTCCAGCCAATGATCAAGGGGAAGTATAGAGAATAGAGAGTTTTATTTTTTAATAATAATAAAAGTTTATTTTCTCTACAATACAACTCCTAATTGCTAGCCTTATATCAATCTACGGTAACATGAGGTACTATTATATATTCTGTGGTAACATATAGGATGGGCATTATATTGTGGGAGACTGGTGCCTAAACTAGGCTCTAAAGCTGTAAAGCAAGCCTATAGGGGGGGCCGTACCCCCCCTGCCCCTCCCCTTGGCAACGCCCTTGCCCTGGTCACGTATGTCATCGAATTTAAAAAATTAGATACTTATCGTACTATTAACAGTGATAAAAGGAGATAAGTAATAGGAAGTAAACATATTAAAAAAAGGTACTGAAATTTCACATTCTTTGCGCGTATAGATAAGGAGTGAAATTCACTGCCAGAGTCTGTGTTTCCTGATAGCTATAACTCAGGGGTTTATAAATCAAGATTGAATAGGTCACTTCTAGGCAAGCGTGCTCCATCGTCGGCTACATCATCGCTTACCATCAACGATTCAAAGCATTTTATTTCAGATTTTAGGCCTGTCAGGAAAAATGATGCTACTCGTAATTGCACATTCCAAAGCGTAGATCTCTATGGAGAAGAATGTGCAAGAAACTCCATGGAACACTTTTTAAACTTGTTTTGTATTACAAATATCTCGGTTACATGTTTCTTGTTACTGCTATTATGAGAGAACAATGTAAATAAGATAAAGAGGGAAAAAAATGTTCTAATTATAATATTAAAAATAAATCACTGGCAGCTAAGAGATGACCAGTCTCAACTGACAGCGCCCGTTTTCCGTGACCGCATCAGATGAAATAGTGGACAAACGTGAGCCTATCAATGATAAAAAAAATGTCGGCTGTCCAGCCTTCATGTAGGTGATTCAGTCTACATTTGATGAATTTATTTATTTCATGGAACACAAAAGTACAGAGGCGGGCTTAATGTCTTAGGTATTCTTTGCTGGTCTACCTAGGGTGGTGAAGAGAATATGGCAGGTGCATAAAAAAGAAAATGCGTTATAGAAAACAACGGTAGAAAGTATACAATTAAACACATATGCGTATCTATATATATAGAGTGACTGGTAATTAGTGAACGATACTTAAACACGTGATTGTAGTCATGATAACAAACAACTTTTACTATGGGACCAAACCTGAAATCGCGAAAAAATATCTGCTGGTCAGTACATTTGTATTCGCCTAACTGGTCAAAATGTTCTAAAATTGGCTGGATTTTTCCGCGATTTCAGGTTTGGTCCCATAGTAAAAGTTGTTTGTTACCATGACTACAATCACGTGTTTAAGTATCATTCACTAATTACCAGTCACCCTATCTAAAAGCGAAATACCACTCACTGATTAAACACGAAATCTCAGAAACTATAACACCTACAAACAGGTAGGTTCCTTATAAGGGGGTTTTTTTATGGTAGGTAAAATCATCCAATGACAAATCCCGCCCTTGGGCGGAGCGGGAGATAGTGTCAGACTGTCACTGACTAAAAACCTAGCCCGTTCCTTCGTTGCCTATCATACCGGGGCTGAGCCTTCCTTTCAGAAGCCGACCGTTGAACCCAGTAGGCTTGGACCTTGCTTGCAGCTAGCAGGCTGGGCCTCTACGGAGCAGGCCCCTAAGGGGGTAACACGGGGGTTGGAAGTTTGTATGGAGAAACCGGCTTTCACGCAAGCGACGCCGCTGGAAGAAGCTAGTAAATGTATATAAATCATCATGATCATCCTGCCTTTGTCACATAATTTATTTAAGGTAAGACGTTTTTGAGACCATTCTGCTATTAGAGCATAAAATAATTCTGATGACTTTCGGCCATCCTGAGGCTCTACCATGAGCTCCGTACGCGATTCATTTGACGATCTGGGGCCCCGAGGGTCCCGGGGGATGGGACACCGGTAGGATGTTGGGATACCGGTTTGAAATTCTATGATAGAGGCCGATGCTCCGGAGCGAGGAGGAGTGGCAGGCGGTCGCCTCCTTTTGCGAAGCAGTAATGCTAGCAAAGGAGGAGGCTGACCGTATCAGGCAACGGCGCACACGCCGCCGCCTCCGCCGCGATTCCGATCTAGATTTCCGGCCACCATAGGCGCGGGCTCGAAGACGTCGGGAAATGGGTAGCTCGCTGTCCGTTCGTCCGGTAACAGACCGGTCCGATCTCAAGTTCCCGCGGGCCTCAAGGAATTGTCAGCAAACTGTAGGGGTCCAGCAGGGCCGAAGCCAACTGGGGCCAAAGGTTATGTGAAAATGTCACCCGGTGCCCTGGTACAAAGGCAATGAATGGAACAGGGTAGGTTTTTAGTCAGTAAGAGTCTGACACTATTTACCGCCCCACCCAAGGCCGGGGTTTGTCATTGGATGATTTAACCTACCATAAAAAAAAAAAAATGATAGAGGTCGAAATACTGATAAGTTCACACAAAAAACTGGTCAAGTGCGAGTCGTACTAGCACACCGAGGGTTTTATACAAACTAACTTATGTAAATAAAGTCTCGAAGAAAAAAAGTTTCCTTTTTTGTGACGTAACGACTACAGTTTTCAGTTTTATTCCTATATTTGTGCTATATGACCTTGTTTCATGCTAAATTTCAAGGTCTAGGTCAGCGGAAAGTAAGTACTATGAATTTTAATTCCCTTGAGTGTCAAAATGTGCGTTTTTGCGTTTATATCGCGGCCGTATCTTTTTTTTTGTTAACTTAGAAGTTTGATTTTTGACAACTTCTCGAGGCGCGTGGGAACAGCACGCGCTGTTGACGACTTGGGCTCGGTCCGAACAGTTACCGGACGGTTGGACAGCGAGCTACTCATTGCTCGCCGTCCGTAAGTGGCCGGAAATCGGGACCGGAATTCCAACGGTGGCTGTGGCGTGAGCGCCGTTGCCTGATGCGGTCAGGAAGGTAAGACCCTCAAGTCTGATAATACAATAGTGTCTATTATTGACTTCATAATTGTTGATTTTGAGAAGTTTGGTAATCTACTTATACAATGGCGTCATAATGACTTTCCAATGATCAAACACTGACACTCCATTGAAAAAAATGGCATAGAATGGTAATCTCGTACATAATGTCAAATGAATGTCGAAAATTTGGACAGTTCCTTTGATTAGTGACCTACCATTAGAACGCCGTCATTGGTCCACCTTGTGGGCTAGTCACTACAAACCTACCATCAATTTTTTTTTGTTTTACTATTCATATAGGTTCGCGTTCGACCACTATCTCACCTGATGGTAAGCGATGATGTGGCTGACGATGGAGCACGCTTGCTTAGAAGGAACCTATTCACTCTTGACTTTAAGACCCCTAGTTTATAGCTATCAGGAAACACAGACTCAAGCAGGGATTACATAACAATAAATTTCAAAAAGGAGTTTTTGTTAGGATTTCTTCTCATGTTCAGTTATTCGCAAATAGATTCCTAGTGGATATTGTGATGTAAAATTGGTGTAGTTTTGTATCTCAAGTGTCTGCGCAACTGGACAATATGTGGAATCATTGAAACAGGCGCGATCTCGGTAAAATGGAGCTGAGAATTATTAGTGAAGCTTACCGAGAAGGCTGACCCTCCCGAATGAATTTTAAAGTAACTGAAAACGTAATACTTTCAAAGCATGACACTGGCTAAATGCACAAACCGTGCGAAGTTAAAATTAACAAAAAAAAAACGTACCTGTCAAATTGAAAAGAACTGTCAATTTGAAAGCTTAATCGGGAATGCGCGCGAAACAAATGGCCGCACAGATAAAAAAATGAAGCACTTGAATGCGTGCGCGTGCATTCAAGGCTCGAACCGAACTGCGTATCCTTGAATGAATTCTCTGATTTATATTCGACGTTTTTTAGGATTCCGTGCGAACAAGTAGAAATCGGATAAATGCGGGCGAGTCGGGATAAACATTTTTTTTTAAATGCTAAACTAGTGCTTGACTGCGATCCCAGCTGTTGGTAAGCAGTGATGTACTTACAGTTCGGCCGACGGATCTTGGATTCTTGGTGAGTTTGAAGTTACACTCTGTGAACTTTAGCGCTTATTTACTCGTAAAAAAATAAATGTCAATAACAGTTGTTATTGCTGTTAACAAATGTGTGTTAGCAGAGCCTAACTTCAGATTCACCAAGATTTAACTGTTGATGGTGAATGGCACTAGTTTATTAAGAGCCTCTTCACTCTGGCCTTGAAGACACCTAAATTATAATCGGATGAGAAGACCGCAGCAGGCAAATTGTTCAAGTCCAGATTCAGTTGTAGAAATTTATTCATGAATAAGATTATTCAAGAGTCAGGGAACGCAAACGATCACTGAAGGAACACATGTGCTAGGCTAGAGCTAAAAAAATCAGTTGATGTTATTGGATACAACATTAAAAAAAAATGAGTAATGCTAAATTTGACAGACAGCAAAAAAAAAAAGCATTCGTATGGAAAACAAAGACACACAAAAAAAAAACATTTTTTTTTGTGTCAATGTCACCACCAAAATACACAAAACACACCACCAAAATAATACCATAATTCCTTGAGGAAACGGTCAAAAAAAGGCAGTAATTTTATTTCTACGAGTACAATTGTAAAAATAGCCCAGTACTTTTTAAATGTAAATAATTATGATTTTAATAAATAAAAAAACGGCCAAGTGCGAGTCGGACTCGCGCACGAAGGGTGAAGCAAAAAACGGCAAGAAATCACGTAGTCACTTTGTTGTAGGGTAGCCCCACTTATGGCGGGTTTCTGAATTGAGTATTTTGAGTTAAGAACGACTCAAACCATACTTAAATGCCAAATTTTGACAGGTTTGGAGGGTAAAGTAGAGTTTGAGTAATTCTCAACTTCAAATGCTTAAATCAGAAATCGGGGGTTAATTTTTTTATTCTGTTTTTAGTACTTGTCGTTATAGCGGTAACAGAAATACATCATCTGTGAAAATTTCAAGTGTGTAGCTATCGCGGTTCTTGAGATACAGTATTTACTACTAAGTACTTAATAATTAGGTAAATACCTAAATAAGAAGTCAGAAATATCATAAATAACCAACTCTGGAAGTGTTTTTTATTTAACTATTTATGTACGGTCAGGGGTCAAAAGTGCAGTTGCACTCTAACAATGCTAAACTGTCTAAAATTTCTTTGTAGTAGAATTCCAGTGTTCTGCAACTAGTTTATTCGATATTTTAGATTATATGCTACAAAATAAATCGGTCATGATCCATTGACCCTCTTTTACAAAGAAATTTTACATACTTTAGTATTGGTAGAGTGCAACTGCACTTTTGACCCCTGACCGTACAAACGTAAAAGAAAATAAGAGTAAAGACGAAGGAAACCGAAAAATAGGTACCTACAAAGGTGATGTTTATTTCTAAAGAAATCTCTTTCAGCATACCTTTTTTTAAAACAAACAAAAAAGTCCAATGATCATGATGGTGGCCACAATGATAGCCCAATGGTTTGGCCACCTCCTACTTAGATTATCTACCTACTAAGGCTAACCTAAGTTACCTCTCATACATGAGGTTTTGGGTTGAACTGGGTAAGTACCAACATGATTTTTTCAATTCATATGTACTTTTCTAAGTTTATTTAGGACATTACTGACACACCGTGCCTCGGAAAGCACGTGGCGGAGTTGGTCGCGGTTGTCATTCGCAGAATTTTGACCAAACCGTAAAGGCCCAGCCTGCTAGCTGCAGGCAGACAGGGTCGAAGCCTGCTGGGGTCATGGGTCAGCTTCCGAAAGGAATACCCGGCCCCGGCAACGAAGGAACGGTCTAGGTTTTTAGTCAGTAAGAGTCTAACACTACTTCCCGCTCCGCCCAAGGGCGGGATTTGTCATTGGATGATTATACAAACCACAAAAAAAAAAACTGTTGTCACAGGTAGTCAGACGCCAGAGAGTCTGACCATCAGTGCCAAAGAGCATCGTGTCGCCCAGAACACGAGTGCTTAAAAAAAATAATCTTATATTTCAGACTAAGTCCATAGCTGGTTAGTATACTCAAACTTAAAAAACTAGTGTTAGTATTTATAACCACCAGAAACAATACAAATTTTCTTTTATATATTACACGCCACAGGGGCATGCAGACGTACCCAATGCTCCAGTATAAGGCTGTCCTACCTGTCCGCTATAGTCTTCAGAATGATGTCGCATCCGGCTAGAGTAGAAGTTGACCTCAAGCTACTTGGGAAGCTCCGCCGGGCCTTCGTACAGGCCATGGTCTGATGCTAGGAGTGGCAGGCGATCGCCTCCTTCTGTGCAGCAGTAATGCTAGCAAAGGAGGAGGCCGTACACGTGAGGAAGCGTGATCCCGTACCCAAGTACATGTAACCAAGATTTATGTAACTCATAATATGATTTTAAAAGAGTGTCCATGGAGTTTCTTGCACGTTCTTCTCCATAGAGATCTACGCTTTGGAACGTGCAATTTAGCTTCACTTTTTTGGACTGACCGACATTTTGACAATTCAAAAGTGCCTGTAATTGGTCTATTTGAAATAAACTATTCTGATTCTGATTCCCGATTTCCCGCCACCGTAGGCGTGGGCTTGGGACTCTCCATTAACCTTCCGGACCAAGCCAAAGTCGTTAACGGTGCTTAGAAACCTACATATCACGCAGGCGAGGCCACAGGCAGAAGTTAGTTTTGAAATAAATGCTTTGAATCTCGTTAAAAATGAAACAAGTCAGTCTAATCATAAACGAATAACTTTTAATTACGCTACGGAACCAAAATCAGAAATTATTGCTGTGATGATCTGGAAAAAGATAATTTTTTCGAAGTTTCGTAAATTGAAAAGCCTATCAATCTTTACGATTAATCATCAATGTTATTTTATAACTAGTAGGTTATGATTCACTACTTTATCTCTAAATATTTTGCTGCTATATTTCTTAGTTATGTGCCTACATAGATCAGTCGTATCACAATAATTATAAAATAAAAAAATAAAAAAACCCCCGACAGTCCTTGTCATCAATATGAAATGTATGGAATTGGTCAAGACGAATCTAATGAGCCCAAACTCGATGGGTTTACTAGTAGGCGTTCCAAAATTACATCAGCCACCTCCCAGTTCTAGCATCAAGTCCTTGTCATCATGAGAAATTTATAGAACTAGTCAAGACGAATCTAATGAGCCCAAACTTGCAATGCAGGTTTCGTATCTTCGAGCTCCATCATCAGACCAGCTAAGTGGCACCAGATTTTACACGAGTATTTCAAATATTAGTGATTCAAGAGGAAGGTGTATATGTATAAATATCACAATTGCACCCGTGTGAAGCTGGGGCGGATCGTTAGTAAATAATATGTTATTTAAAACAAATTAGTAAAGTTTATAATTACAAATTTCAAAAGAGGTTTCATTGTACAAGTCATAGTTTAAAAAACAAAATAATTCCCGATTAAGCCAGCTTTCAAACAAAAATCCACATCAAAATCGGTCCATTCGTTTGGGCGCTACGATGCTACAGGAACACAGACAGACAGGTCAAACTTATTATACCCCTCTTTTTCGTCGGGGGTTAAAAAATAATATTTTTTTTGTTTTGGAACATATTTTTGGCCACATTTGTTTTAAATCGGGCTGTTATTATAACAATGTGTTCGATTGGTTGCAGTATTCAGTACAAAATCACATTGCTAACACCTGAAGAGTATACATCAATAATTTACTACGGTATTTCACTCCGGAACAGCTGCTCAACCTCTATCAAGCGCAAGTTCGATCGTGTATGGAGTACTGCTCTTGATGGGTCTGCCAAATACCAGCTTGATGCACTAGAGTCGATTGAGAAGCGGGGCAAGAGGATCATCTGCAATGATGCACTTGTCGAGTCAAAACTCCAAAGTCTGGAGCATCGACGCCGAGTTGCTAGCCTGGCGGTTTTCTATCGTTTGCATTTCGGGGAGTGTGCATTGGAATTGCACAATTTAATTCCGCCTAGTCTGTTCCATCATCGGACCACAAGACGTACGGCTTGGCGCCACCGGTATATGGTGGACATTCCTCCCATACGTACAAAGTGTTTTGGGAACACATTCATTATGCGTACAGCTAAGGCTACAATCTAGGGGTCTTTAAATCAAGAGTGAATGGATTACTTCTAGCCAAGCGTGTTCCATCGTCGGTCACATCATCGCTTACCATCAGGTGAGATAGTGGTAGAACGCGAGCCTATCAATAATAAACCAAAAAAAGCATTATGTAATTTAGCGAACGAATGGACTTCAACAAGCTCCAGCCGCCGGAATTCCGAACCCGATTTCCAGCCACCGTAGGCGTGGGCTTGCGGACGGCGAACAATAGGTAGCTTGCCGTCCGGTAACCGTTCGAACTGAGCCCGAGTCGACGACGGCGCGTAATGTTCCACGCGCGCCTCATTGAGATCTCAGAAAAACCGTATTGTCCCTTAAATTAGTCAATTTACTATGTAATTTTCTGCTACTATGGCATTTCTGTCATCAATAAAAATTACTATTTGAATGTCAGGTATAATTGAATTTATATAATTAATCAAATTATTTATATATATAATAAAAAGAATAGGTCCAAGTATAGATCCCTGCGGACTCCCGTGATCGAATTTACGATTCGTGATCTATGAGACTTTTTGTAGCCAATTTGAATTTTGTCAATGCCTACAAACATTTTCCTGGTTTTATTAAAAAACGAACAAAACAGTTACAAGTCTCTCTTATACCTTGATTGACTTTTTGAGAGAAGCAGTTTATGATTTATAATGTTAAATGCTGAGCTTAGGTCAAGAAAAATCAGCAGGGTCGAAGTCTACTGGGCTCCTACTCTATTTTATTCTTACTATTACTCACCAAAGCTATTTTTTTAGTAATGAATCATATAAATAACACGTAATACCGTGTGTAACAGTTACTATCGATAGTGATCTTATCAATCTTTATCATTATCGAGTATTTGCGAAGATACTGACAGCAACTAAATTATTTTACCTGCTTTGTAAGTGATGGATGACACATGCCTACATTATCAGCCGTATAATGTTCCCGCTAATAGGACTGAAAGGCCTCGCTAGGCTAAAAATTTGACTGTTCCTTCCAGTGGCGGATTAAGCCAATACGTTGCCTGTAGCAATTCGATTAGGGGGCCTAGACCGATTAGGGGCTAGGTAGACCTTTTTTTATTAAGATAGATTAAATAAAATATTTTATGTGTAATCAGCTGTATTTAGATTTCATGTAGTGTAGATACATTAACTAATTTTTGTAACGCCCCGAACTCGCGGGGCCCCCGAATGTGCAGGGACCGTAGAATAGAATAGAATAGTTTGCTGACATCTCCTTGAGGCGGACCGTTACCGGATGGTCGGATGGCGAGATATCCATTGCTCGCTGTCCACAAGCCCGCGCCTACGGTGGCTGGAAATCGGGAATGGAATCCCGGCGGCGGCTGGGGCGTGAGCGCCATTTCCTCACGCGTAGGCCTAGTCAAGTTACGACCGTTTTGTTTCGAGTCTCTTTTTGCAGTCGAAACATCTCAAGTAACATATAATATCATAAAACTCCAGCAGGTAGCCAAGGTCATTGTAGAAATGATTACATTTCATTCTCATTCTTCTGTCATTTTGAACGATATGAACTTGGCTACGAATTTTGTCGAGATATTATTATTCGTATATATTTGATTAGTTTTCTAATAGCAACTCCCCAATCCCCAAGCGAACCGCTTTCGCACCCCTACATGTATAAAACAAAGTCGCTCCCCTATGTATGCTTAGATGTTTAAAACTACGCAACGGATTTTGATGCGGTTTTTTTTAATAGATAGATTGATTCAAGAGGAAGGTTTATATGCATAATATATTTAACATCATCATTGCACTCGTGCGAAGCTGGGTCGCTAGTAGATTATAAAACATTGAGCTTTTTTTTATAGGGTATTTATCCAAAAACGTATTAAGGAAGTTTTTCATAAAGTCTGTTAATATCGAAAATCAAAAAAAAATGACGTGTAAAAGTGTTTTGTCAAACCTATTTGCAAAATAAATATCTATTATCAAATACCCAATTGTGTACTTTAGTCACTCTGAAACGAAGTTGGTATAATTTAGTTTTATTTCTTATCTTTTCTTATATTGGTTGGTAAATAATATAGAAAGATGATTAGTTTACCGAACATACCTTTGAGCCTCCTTCACTTAGTCTACCGCCCATACCATGGCAACCGACATCCCATATCTTATCATCAGTGGCGTAGCTAGTCCCACATCAATAGGGGCCCCGTATCAAAATAAAAGATTTTGTTTTACAAATCCTTGGTTTACCCTACGAGACGGTCAAGACGTTTACGGCGCGCACTGTTCCCGTGCGCCTCAAGGAGTTATCAGCAAACCGTAGGGGCCCAGTAGGGTCGAGGCCTAGTCTGGGGCTTTGGGGAGGTATGAAAATGCATACCAGGCCCCCGGATCCAAGGCAGGGAAGGAACAGGGTAGGTTTTTAGTCAGTAAGAGTCTGACACTATTTCCCGCTCAGCCCAAGGGCGGGATTTGTCATTGGATGATTTTACCTACCATAAAAAAAAACCCTACGAGACGGTTGTAGATAACATGTTGCGAATTTTTGCCTATTTCGGGGCCCCTGTAGGGTGGGGGCCCGTTATAATTGATACGGCAGATACGGCGGTAGCTACGCCCCTGCTTATCATATCATAGTTCTTGCTAATCTTATCATAGTACCAAATTTGTTTTTTCTAATTTTTCTAAAATTATTGATTAAATCTTCGGTTCACGGGACCTTATCGCACTTGGACTATTTTTTAGAGTTCCGTACCTAAAAAGGAAACATGGAAACCATTTAGGATGACTTTATTGTCTGTCTGTCTGACAAGATTTTTTATCTCAGGAACGCGTGGCGGTGTCGAGTTGAAATTAAAACTATGTACTCAGGACTGCGGATACCTAAAGCTGTAAAAAAAACGATCCTGTGTGGTTGCGCGAATTTGCTTGATGTTTTAATGGACTGTATGTTTGAAAAGCGATCTAAGGTTTGTTAACAATATGCAGGTACTGCGTCTAGCGTTTATTAATGGGATAAATGTATTAGAAGGAACACTGACCTTTAACCTCGAAAGTTCCACATGGCGCCGGCCGGCGAATCCCGAACTTCGTACTTTCCAGCACTGCCAGTTTCTGTATTGCACTACACTGCACTATTGTTGAGTTTTTGAATGGTTGGATCACGAAATAGCCAATTTTCTTGTAATTTCGAGCGGGCGCGTTAGCGGTGCGGTCACATTCACAATCGATGCACAAAACGTCAATGTCAAAATCCTTTCTTGAGGTCGTGCGGGGAAATAAACGGAAGGGATAGGATTGCTAGGCCAAAAAAATAAATTACAAAAGACAAAATCGCGGAACATAGCAAATTGGCGCAACCATTCCCCCCGGGTTTGAAGGGTTACCTTCAAAGAAAAGAAAAAAAACAAAAGCGAAACTAAACCCTATTACTAATCTAAACTATCAATACTAGGTAGCGAAACAACTTATAACTAACTATGCCACTACTACTGATTAGGCAGAGGGCAGAGGCGAATAACCGGACGCAGGTACGATCCAGTTGCGGTTTTAACTTTTACGACTCGCGTTATTCCGTTCGAACCCGGAAAAACTTCTTCCACTACACCAAGAGGCCAGTGCAGAGGAGGCGCACTCTCAGTCTTCAGTATCACCACAGTACCGACTGTGACTGGATCTGAAGGAGTGTTCCACTTTTGACGCGACTGCAGCGTATGCAGATAATCTGTCCTCCATCGCTTCCAAAAGGACTGAACTAAGCTATCTAGCAGAGCGTGACGCGGGTGAAGCTGCAGTTTGTCAGTCTCGACATCTAAAGCGGGCAAATATTTAAGAGGAGTCGTCGTCAAGAAGTGAGCCGGCGTCAACGCTAGTGGCTCCGATGGATCACTAGACAAAGTCCGACACAACGGACGCGTATTCATCAACGCCTCTACCTGAGCGAGTACGGTGCTCAACTCCTCGCACGAGAGAATCCGTTCGCCTATGACCCGAAACAGGTGCGACTTAAGGCTTTTAATATTCGCCTCCCAATTGCCACCAAAATGACTAGCCGCTGGCGTATTAAAACACCAATCAATGCGATTCTCAGCTAAGACATGGGCGAATTCACTTTGGTAGTACTTGGAGCGTAAGAATGTATGTAATTCCGAAATATTGCGTCGCGCTCCAACATAATTTGTGCCGTTGTCAGAGTATAAGCGCTTAACGGGACCACGGCGAGATAAAAATCGTTTAAATGCAGACATAAAACCCTGCGTACTCAAATCACTGGTTAACTCTATGTGAACCGCACGAGTTGTCATACAAACGAATAGGCAAATGTATGCCTTTGTGGAACGTATACCACGACCACGGGCAATAGTGACTTTAAACGGTCCAGCATAGTCCGTCCCAGTATGTATGAAAGGTTTCACCGTCTGTACAACACGACAAGAACGATGGTCGGCCATTTCCGGCGCGTTGAAACGCGGGCGGAGCTTAAAGCAGGGCACACATCTGTGCACTCTAGCGCGTATCAAATTGCGAGCGGAAAGTATCCAGTACTTCTGTCGAAGAATGGACATTGATAAATCGGGACCAGCGTGACAATTCACCTTATGGTGATAGTCCACCAACAAATCCAAAACGTGATCCCTGCGTGGTAGAACTACTGGATGCATTTGTTCAAACTCTAACTTAGCATTTCGCAGACGGCCACCGACACGAATGAGTCCGTCTTGCAAAAATGGTTTCAAATGTTGAAGTGCGGGACTACAAGGTTTATGTGATTCTAAACTACGAAATTCTATTGAAAAATAAAATTTCTGCAACTCTCGAAGTACAACTGATTCAGCTCTATCCAAATCAGCTGCGATTATAGAACCACGCGATGGTAATAATCTCAAAAATCTTAGGACGTAAACTACACAGCGTAATAGTCTCGACCAAGACGAGACTCGATTAGACAACAACAAAACAACTGACTCTTCACGCGGAACTGATACTACAAGCGTATGTTTCTTCTCCTCGGGTGGCTCTGAAACAGTAGCGGGGTTAAACGGAACACTTGGCCACTCGTTAGGAGTGGTATGAAGCCAGGGAGGGCCACAAAACCAAAGCGGATGATTTAAAATTTGCGCAGGAAGCAAACCACGTGAGAGACAATCAGCTGGGTTTTCTGTTCCAGCGACATGGAATATATTTTCCGGTGACAATTCAGCTTGAATCTTAGCCACCCTATTTGCGACAAACGTGCCCCATCGATGGGGTGACGATTGAATTCGACGATTGAATTCGTAAACCTTCAAAGGTTCCTGCGGAGAAAATCTATACAAGAAGCGTTTTTCTGCGGAGGCACGGGAGCCACCGAGCGAAAAAACATCACCCTTGAAAGGGAGCGCGACAACATAACGACCATCTTTATCACGAGTAGTCGTGCGGGTATAAATCTCCTCAGTGACCCGATCCTCAGGGCTGAGAATAGGCGGGACATTGACCTCTTCAATCTCCCAGAACTTGCGGATGGTAGACTCAAGCGGCGGCTCGACGGTGCAACAGTGCGACACAGTCGAGTAACTATTTAAATAAGCGGGTGCGGAACCAACTATAACAAACCCGAGAACTGTTTCCAGTGCGTGCGGAGCGGGGTACATCGGAAGACCTTGAATTTTACGTGATAACTGGAGATGCGGGAGAATCGAAGCACCGATCAATAGATCGATATCTCCAGGGAAAGCGTAATTTCCGTCGGCTAACTGCAAGTTCTTAAACTCCGTCAGCATGGACGTGTCAACCGGTACCGTGGGCAACCGTTCCGTAATCTTATCTGCGACTAGCGAATCCATTTCAAACGAAATATTACGATTAAAACGTGAACTAAATATTATTTTAATGGAGCCGTGAATGGTTGCCTTTAAACCTCCAAAACCTTTCACTTCTGAGCGGGATGACCAATTATTAAAACTAAAACCAAGGCGTTGACAACAATCCCGAGTAATAAAATTACTCTGGGAAGCGCCATCTAGTAGCGCTCGAACGGTGTGCGGTTTGCCAAAGGCATCTACAATGACAACTTGCGCGGTCGCAAGTAAAACGGTAGTGATTTGAGTACCAGCGGCGGAAAGCGAACACAATGTTACGTCGTTTGCACTTGCAGCAGGCCGCGCGTCACAAGCGTCGCGCGTCTGCGCAGGCTGCTGCTGCGATGGCAGCTTACTACTCTCAAAATGTAAGAAGGTATGATGTCTAGCTAGACATTTACGACAGCTACCACCACTGTTACATGACGTAACCAGATGTTTGTCACTTAGACAATTAAAACACAAATTATTAGTGCAGACAAACTTGTAACGATCACTAGGCGATAATCTCTGAAATCCCGAACACTTGTACAGCTGTGTATGGCTACCCTTACACAGAGAACAGTCAGGTGTTGAGGCGGTATTAACTAGCGTATGTGCAGTCTTGACTGACTTCGATGACGCGTCCATACGGCGATCGGAACCTGTCCTATTCGTGACTTCATGACGTGCCGACGTGCGCTGCAATACCTTAATATGGTCGCGAATAAAAGATTCTAAATCTTCGAACTTAGGTATTTCTTTACCGCGCTGAGTCGTTTCAAACAGACGAACAGTTTCAGGATCTAATTTCTTTAAACCGATATACAAAAACAAAAAGTCACAGAGGTCATTGACCTTTAGGTTCTTTACTGCACGAACAGATGATGCGAAAATATTTAAAAACTTCTCTAAATTATGATCGTTACAAACGGAAAAACTTTTCAAATCGAATAATTGATCTAAATATGCGGTGGCTACTAATCGCTTATCTTCGTATTTTGTTTTTAAAGTGTTCAAAACTAAATTGTAATTTTCAGCGCTAAACGTAATTCCAGCACAGACAGCCTTTGCCTTACCGGTCAATTTTTCTACGAGATAATGCAATCTCTCGTGATCTGTCAGCGATGTGTTCCTATGTATTATATTTTCGAAACTATCTATAAATAAATTCCAATTTCGAATGTCACCATCAAATTCAGGTATTTGAATTGGCGGCAATCGTGGGCGTTCGCGAGGAGGGTTGGATAAACCACTCGCGGGGGGGGGAGTCTCTAAACTCCTAGCAATACGTTTGATACGACAATACAAGTCATCAAAGGACGACAATGCCTGATAACTCACACAGTAATCAGGATTTAACTCCAACTCTAAAATGTTTATATTCTTAATTGTAGATTTAAAATCCTCGCGCAAACTATCTAAAGTTTCCAACGAACACAAGAAAGCATCTCTAATCGCCAGATCCGAGGTTTGCAAAGATTTATCACAAATTGATTGAACACGTGAAAACTGTGAGTCCCTTTCGGCGTATAAAAGCTTTAACTGAACCTTTAAATCAGTACTAACCTTGGTTCCCTTAAGAGACATCTTGTTTTGATATATTCACACTATACACTCAAACAAACACTTAACGAATTATTAAGTAAGCGATAATTATCAGATAACAATATGGTAGTATTGTAAACAACAAAGCGAACGGCGAACGAACGGAATAACCTGTCTATATAATCTATGGTTTATCCGTTTCCTACAAATATTCACTCAACAATGAACGGGTATTTTTGAAATGCGTCTACCTACATGCAATTTGTAGGATGGTCGAATGAATTTTGTCAAGAAAAAGAATGCGATCGATTTATATCTACGCTGATATTTACGTAGCTAACTATAATTATGCGGTGCGGTTGACGGCGTAGGTACCGTAATTATCAATGACTCTTTAACTATACGAGCGAAATAACGTATAGTTGCCTAAATGCCTAGATGCGGGTTTTCTACTATTATATCTAGGTAAACAGGCGCGTTGCGTTTATTCCCTATGGAACAAATACTAAATTGCGAAATTACAAGAAAATGATTCACGATCCGGCTCGAAGGACCAAAAAGTAATGGTTGCGCGAATTTGCTTGATGTTTTAATGGACTGTATGTTTGAAAAGCGATCTAAGGTTTGTTAACAATATGCAGGTACTGCGTCTAGCGTTTATTAATGGGATAAATGTATTAGAAGGAACACTGACCTTTAACCTCGAAAGTTCCACATGGCGCCGGCCGGCGAATCCCGAACTTCGTACTTTCCAGCACTGCCAGTTTCTGTATTGCACTACACTGCACTATTGTTGAGTTTTTGAATGGTTGGATCACGAAATAGCCAATTTTCTTGTAATTTCGAGCGGGCGCGTTAGCGGTGCGGTCACATTCACAATCGATGCACAAAACGTCAATGTCAAAATCCTTTCTTGAGGTCGTGCGGGGAAATAAACGGAAGGGATAGGATTGCTAGGCCAAAAAAATAAATTACAAAAAACAAAATCGCGGAACATAGCAAATTGGCGCAACCACTGTGAGTTAACGAATAAAATAGTACTTTATGATATAAGTGCGTAATGTAGGAGGTTACCATCGAAAAAAAAAAAAAAAAAAAACTTATGCATTTGTGGAACACACAGATAGATGTTTTGAAATAAAGGAACAACCTGTATCACAATAAATAGATCTCCTACTGTATGAATGATACGCGGCTAGCTCGGTCATTGATGTTACGCCCATACCGTTCACTCGTCAATGTTGTATTTATTTATACCCTCATCGGAGATATGTTAGTGATCTAGTAGAAAGTATGGATAATATTTTTTTGTTATTTTTTGCTGTGTTTTGGTTAGTCAAAATTGTGTGTCGATGATTATGATGCACGGTAAAACTCTAATGAGTTTATGATTTGCATCATCTGTAATTTAACGACTTGTATTAATGCTGAATAAATAAATAAACAAAAAAAAAAAAAGAACGGTAACCATTAATTACTCACATGTATCATAAGACGTTTTTCAATACACTTGTGAAGAAAAATAATTTAGCTAACTAATATAACAACGGTAATACTAATAAAACTTTTTTATAACTTGGCGATAAAAAAATATATTGGTTTTCATAGAGCGCGCGCTAGGTGTTGGCTATAATTGGTCTTTTGATCATAGTGCTTAGTCGTCGTTTGTTTTCTTGTGTGAAAAGTTTTTACGTTAATATCATTCGTAGGGACAATAGAATATGGATGTAATTTTATAATGTTTTTGTAGTATTTGATTTTATTTATTTTAATAAAGCCCATAAACTTCACTCGAAAAAATCACGCCCAAAACCGCGCACATCTTAAAATGACGGCCATAGACCAAAAATAATTTTTATTTTTTCGTATTCAAAATTTTGCGAACAAAGAGGTTATAGCTACATTACAGCACAAGTGCGTAATGGTAATCAAAATGTCACAGTTTGGTAACAGGTGCCATTATATACCTAAGTGTAGTGCAATAAGAGCCACTTTCTGAGCAAGTGTATTGAAAAAGTGTATTTCGAAACTTTGGAAATCAATACTTTTAGGGTAGGTACTTCCCGTTGACGTAGAATCCTGAAATTTGGCATGAAGCAAAGTCTCAGTACGGGAAAAAAAACAGAAAAAGTGAATTTGTAATTACTTACGTAACAAAAGAAAACTTTTTAAGATTCGGAAAAATCTTCGGGAATTGAACTATTTAAATAGGTAAGTTACCTTGGGCCCTGGGACGAAGGCAATGAAAGGAGCAGGGTAGGTTTTTAGTCAGTAAGAGTCTGACACTATCTCCCGCCCCACCCAAGGGCGGGATTTATCATTTGATGATTTTACATACCGAAAAAAAAAACAGGTTATTTTGTACGGAACCTTCAGTGCGCGAGTACATCTCGCCCTTACTTACTTTTTATTTCTAGTCTACAATATAAAATAAACCTGTCACTTATCTTAGAACAAAGAAGATTATTTTTCTAAACATACCTTTGAACCTACATCGTCTAGACTACCTTACCAAGATGGCGGCGATCTCTCGCGCCGGGCCTTGGTACAGGCCAAGCTCCGGAGCGAAGAGGAGTGGCAGGCGGTGGCCTGATTCTGCGAAGCAATAATGCTAGCGAAGGAGGACGCCGCATGCATGAGGCAACGGCCCTCACGCCCCAGCCGCCACAGGGATGCCGATCCTGATTTCCAGCCACCTTACGCGAGCAATACACATGTTTATACAAATAAATGACTTATCTTATCTTAACTTATCTTATCTTATGGGTAGCTCGCTGTTCGACCGGCCGGATATCGTCCGGATCAAGCCCAAGTTGTCGACGACGCGTACTGTTGCCGCGCGCCTCAAGGAGTTGTCAGCAAACCGTAGAGACCTAGCAGGGTCGAGGCCTACTGGGGCTAAGGCAAGGGCGTCGCCAAGAGCTTGCTTTACAGCTTCAGAGCCTAGTTTAGGCACCAGTCTCCCAAAATATAATGCCCAACCTTTAGGTTACCGTAGATATATGGCTAGTAATTAGGAGTTATATTGTGGAGAAAAAAAACTTTTATTATTATTTAAAAAAACTTTTTTTTTATTCTCTATACTTTCAATAGCCTCCCCCCCCCCTTGGCCCAAGGGTCTGTTTCTGAAAGGAAGGCGCGGCCCTGGCATGAAAGACAACGAGGGCACGGGATGGGTTTTTAGTCAGTAAAACCCTGACACTATCTCCCGCTCCACGCAAGGGCGGGAGATGTCGTTGGATTACTTTTACCCACCGAAAAACTTATCATGGTAACCGACTTCAAGTATCTAAGAGTTCTTGCTTAATCTTATCATAGTACCAAATTTTTCTAATCTTACTAATAATATTGATAATATCTTCGGTGCACGAGCCCTCATTGCACTTGGCCTGTTATTTACTGAATTCTTGAGTACACGTGTACCCAGAAAATGGAGAAAAAATATACGCTGTTGTCAATATGGAATTAGTTAAACCTATTTTACATGTAACTTTCCGCACAAACGTAGGTAATGTTCATTTTTCTTTTTCAACCGACTTAAAAAAAAAAAGAAGGAGGAGTTTCTCAACGTTTGTATGTTTTTAGGGTCCGGTACCCAGTGGCGTAGCTAGGTGACCAAGGGCCCTGGGGCAAAAATCAACTTGGGGCCCCTAAACTGTTTAGGCTTTATTAATATACTATAATTATATTATACATATGTTAAAAAGGCAAAGCAACTTTATCTTTAAAAAAACCTAAGTTATAAGAACATTGATCATTCACATGCCCACACAACGATCAACGACAGACATCGTCGTCGTTAATATTATAGGCGACAGTATCTTTCACTGCTTAATTACCAAATCTTCTTGAGTAGGCTTTTCAACCAACTGCAGTGGTCACAATATTATTTGATTCACTAAAACTTTCAATATAATTTTTCACTTATTCAATATGTGGTTTGTTAATCAGGCTTCGGGGGCCCCCCGAGCTTGTGGGCCCCGGGGCACTGCCCCGCCTAGCCCCTTAGTAGCTACGCCACTGCCGGTACCTCGAAAGGTAAGAAACTGAATACTAAGGAGCCGTCAGCCTACTGGGGCCATGGGTCTACTTCTGAAAGGAAGGCTCGGCAATGGTATGAAAGGTAAAGAAAGAACGGGGTGGGTTTTTTAGTCAGTACAAGTCTGACACTATCTCCCGCTCCGCCCAAGGGCGGGGGATGTCATTGGATGATGTTGTTGGGGGTGTGATTGGTGTCGAATGTATGTCTTTATGTACCTACCACCTAAGTTCACATTGTGGAATATTTTTTTTTTTTTTGGGTAGGTAAAATCATCCAATGACGAATCCCGCCCTTGGGTGGGGCGGGAAACAGTGTCAGACTTTTACTGACTAAAAACCTACCTTTCCATTCCTTGCCTTTATCCTGAGGCCTTTGGTGACAGTCTCACATAACCTTTGGACATTGTGGAATGCAATAAACGTATTGAGTATTGAGTATTGATTTTTACCCACCGAAAACAAAACTCTTATAGGATGACTTTGATGTCTGTCTGTCTGTCTGTCTGCCTGTCTATCAAGACCCTTTATCTCGGGAACGCGTGGAGGTATCGAGTTGAAATTAAAACAAAGCTGTGAAAAAATGAAATTTCTAAGTTAAAGAAAAAAAAAAAAAAAAGTTACGGCCTTTTTTGTCGTAAACAACGTACATCTTGATACTTTGAAGAGAATCAAAATTCATAGGTACTTCCCGTTGGCCTAGAATTCTGCAATGTGACATAAAGCAAGATCTTATAGCACAGATAGGTAAAGGAATAAATCTGAAAATATTAAAAAAAAAACAAAATAAAAAAACAAAAATCATTTTATTCACATTTAAATAGAGTTATTACAATTGATGTTTCTCATGTTACATTTACATCCTTAAATTCTATTTAGCCTGCCGCATGGCATGTGAATGTATTTTTTTTTAATTAATTGTATTTAATTTATTTTATTTAAGTAATAATAATTAGTCATAAATTCATTAAAATTCTGCGTGTCCAATATCAATAATACCTGGTAAAATACATTCCAATAAATATCAAATAATTATTAACATAAAACCGTATCACATTTCACTCAATATTTATTTATATACAAATATTATTCCTGTAGCCAGTCATTAATCGAATATACCATTTTATCTAGAAGTAGCTCTTTATGAGCCTTCTTAAACTTTGGTAGAGGAAGATCTTGAATGTTTGTTTGTAACTTATTATAAATTTTGACAGACATGGCTGAACAATTTTTATTAAACATTGCAGTCTTTGGTACAAATTCTAGCAAATTCTAGTAAATTCGTTGTTACGTCCCAAAAAAATGATCATTTTTTTGCCATTCAAAAAAGTCTTCGAAACTCCATTTGGGAATTGAACTATTTTCGTAGATAAGTGTGTACGGAACCGCCAGTACGCGAATCCGAATTTGCCTAGTCTTTTGCATTGCATTGCATCAGCCTTATAATGTTCCACTGCAGGGACTCAGGCCTCCTCTCTAGGAGAGGGAATGGGCCGTAATCCACCACGCGGGCCCAGTGCGGATTGGTGGATATCACATGTCTTCGAATTTTTGGTCCTAAGACATGCCGGTTTCCTCACGATGTTTTCCTTCACCGTTTTTGAGAGCAGTGGTGATGAAATAAATTACACAAAGTGATGCGCCTGGCTGGGTTTGAACCCGCGACCTACAACTCTTAAGTCAGGGCCGTTACCACTCGGCCACCACTGCTCTGCACTGCTAGTCTTTTATTTCTTCAATATTAAGTTTATGTCAATTATCGTATTATTTTTCTAAGCCTGCGTCGCCTAGACCACTGCTCATACCATGGCAACCAATATCACATATCTAGGAGTTATTGCCAATCTTATCAAACTTAAATTCTTCTAATCTTGCTAATAATATTATTGACAATATCTTCGGTGCACGAGCCCTCATCGCACATGGCCTGTGTTTTTACTAAATTCCTTTAAGTACATTGAGTACACGTGTACCTGCAAAATAACACTTTTTAGTAGTAATACATTATAGCCCGGTATATTTTTTTGGGCACGTGTGCCGTCGAGGGGAGGTGGGGTATTACACCACGCGGGCCCAATGCGGATTAGTGGACGTCGCATGTCTTCGAATTTTTGGTTCTAGGACATGCCTGTTTCCTCACGATGTTTTCCTTCACCGTTTTTGAGAGCAGTGGTGAAGAAATAAATTATATAAAGTAATGCGCCTGGCTGGGTTTGAACCCGCGAACTACATCTCGGTCGGGGCCGTTACCACACGGCCACCACTGCTCTCTCGTTCGCTTGGGGCTTAAGTAAATATCTATCTTCATTGTGATATCCAGTGATATCTACTTATGTGAGTGTGAAGTTCCGTTGACCAGACACTAAAAGGACCAAAATAACTTTAATTTCGGAAGTCGATGTTAAATAAGATTCAAACAATACCGAGAAACACCGACTTCCGAAATTAAAGTTATTTTGATCCTTTCAGTGTGTATTTTTAACCGCCTTTCTTTAATTAAGTCGATTTTTTTTGTAAAATATTTTTTTATTTCAAAAATGGAATTTGTGTTAAAAAAAATCAGGTGGCATAATGGCGTCATTATGACTTTCCAAAGACAGACCATTTGAGACACTAACTGCATGGTCCTCATATGATTTTGACCATTACATGTCTTACTTCATAGATTTTAAAAGAGACTTTGACCCCTGAGTTTGTTTCGGTGTTTCTTCTCAGGGTAGTCAGCTAGGAAACACCGGCCTCATCTAGTTTAAACTGACGAAAAAATTTACGTGTAAACGTGTTTTAAAAAAAAACCTATTCCCAAAATAAATATCAATTATCATTATGAATTAATGCCTGGGGTCCGAGTGCTCATACGCTTTTTAAAGATCTCTCCAAACGTTTAGTTGACACTTCGCGTGACCCAAGGGCTGGCTTTTACCTCGGTCAGAGATTAAGCATTGCCATTCAACGTGGCAATGCCGCCAGCCTTTTGGGCACACTTCCAGTCGACAGCGATGCGGACGAGTTTTTTGACGCTATATTTTAGTTAGGATATTTAAAAAGAAATAAAGTAAGATAGAGTAAGGATAGAGTTAGAGATAGAGATAGACAGAAGGAAGGAGGATAGGGATTAGATAGAGATCAGGGCTCCTGCGTGTCACCATCATAGTCATCATTTCAGCCGAAAGACGTCCACTGTAGAACATAGGCCTCCCCCAAATGTCGCCACAACGACCAGTCCTGTGCGTCTCGCATCCATCGGATTCCAGCGAGCCTCACTAGGTCATCGGTCCACCTTGAAGGAGGCCTTTCAACGCTGCGTCTCCCGGTACGCGGTCGTCACTCCAGAACCTTACGTCCCCATTCATTATCTCGTCACGCAATGAGCCCTGCCCACTGCCACTTAAGTTTGGCAATACTTCGGTACTTATGTGCAATGATATCGTTCACCAGACGGCAGCACTGAGTCGTCAGGTCCAGGCACCTGTCAAAACGCTTATGTTAGACATGAATGTCAAACGATAATCGTCGTCGTCACGTACCTATACCTACATTTTCAAAAGCAAAAGACATCTGTGGCCGCTCAAGTATTACGCAAGCGATTTTTAACAAATATTACCCGATTTCCGGTCACCGTAGGCGTGGTCTTGCGGACGGCGAGCAATGGGTAGCTCGCCGTCCAACCATCCGGTAACCGTCCGGACCGAGCCCTATTCGTCGACGGCGCGTATTGTTCCACGCGCGCCTCAAGGAAATGTCAGCAAACCGTACAGGCCCAGCAGGTTCGAAGCCTACTGGGCCCAAGGGTTTACTTCTGAAAGGAAGATTCGGCCCTGGTATGAAAGGCAACGAAGGAACAGGGTAGGTTTTTTACTCAGTAAAAGTCTGACACTATCTCTTGCTCCGCCCAAGGGCGGGGAATGTCTTTGGATAATATTCCCGCCAAAAAAATGTCATCAAAAATAAGCAAAAACAAAGATCCGCCTATAATGCTTACGTAATACTTGAACGACCCCTTTTGGCACCCACTGGTGGTGTAAATTTTCCTTAAAATCCTCGTTAAACACAGTTATAGATAGACATAGATAACGCAAGCATCACGATCTGTATGAAAACCAAGCGTGCCATTTTTTGACTACCTATTATGACGTCACAAGCACTATCTAGTGAAGACGCCGCCGCGTACGGCGTCCCCCTCGCTCCACCCCCACACCAACAGCACAATTAACCATTTTTATATTTTTAACTGTGTACATTTTTAGCTGTACTCCGATGCAGACTGAGCGCGAAAGTGACCACTTACGATTTTTGTACGTAAGCTATGCACGCGAAGTAGTTGCTCTTGCGTTATCTAGGTATATTTATATCTGTGTCGTTAAACTAGTCCAAAGTCTTGTTTTTGAAAAACGATTTCTACACTGTTCCACTATCAGAACAGCGTAAATACTCAGAGATATAGATAACGTAATCAATATTTTCACGGCCATTGCTATTGTATAAGGCTTTTGTAAAGATAGATAGATAATTATATAATAATATTATCTTTGATATTAAATAAATACAACCGACTTCTTTGGAAAAAAAAAACACAAAAATGTGCAAAATAACTTTAATTTCGGATGTCGGTATTTCTATAATAGTTTGGTCTCTTCGTTATTCAACACCGACTTCATTGAAGTGGTTTTGCACTTTTTTTTTTACATAGAAGTCTCGACTTCGAAAAGGAGGAAGTTCCATAGATAGGAGGTTCTATGTTCGGCTGTATGTATTTTTTTTGTATGTTTTCGGCCAGTTGTGGACGGATTTTGAAAATTTTTGTTTTGATTGAAAGATTATACTCCCGATTTGGTTCCATAAAAATATTGTTTTGTTGTGATGATGAACTTCGAAGATATTGAACGAAACTCTTCAAAAAATCATAGCAGAATTGTCGTTTTCATATGTATGTTCACCAATATCTCGGTAAATTCTGGATCGATTTTGACTTACGAGTAGCTAGTCCATACCAAAGGGGCCCCGCATAATAAAAAAATAGGTGCCATTTTTTTCACAACTGCGGCAAAGCCTAAAAGGTCATCATCATACTTATTGACAAGACTGGTGTCACCCAAGTCGTCGACGGCGCGTTCTGTTCCCGCGCGCCTCAAGGAGCTGTCAGCACACCGAAGAGGCCCAGCCTGCTAGCTGCAGGCAGGGTCGAAGCCTACTGGGGTCAAGGGTTAACTTCCAAAAGGAATGCCCGGCCCCGGCACGATAGGCTACGAAGGAACGGGGTAGGTTTTTAGTCAGTAAGAGTCTGACACTACTTCCCGCTCCGCCCAAGGGCGGGATTTGTCATTGGATGATTTTACCTACCTTTGCTACCTAAATGTTTTTTTTTATGTTTTTTCGTGCATATCTCAGTCGTTTATGGACCGATTTGCAATTTTTTTTTTCCCCGTAAAGGGTATGCTTCCAGATTAATCCCATTTTTGTAACAATCCAGTTTTGATGATGGAATCCATGAGGAATCGAGGGAACGCCTCAAATATTAATGGCAACCATATAGTAATTTTGGTATTTTTACTTTGGACTTAATCATTTACAGTCAAAAAGTAACATTTGATGAACTGGAACTGATGAAGAAGACCAGAAATGGCCAACGGAACTTCATACTCGCATAGATATCACAATGAAGATAGTTATGCGACTGTGACAATACAAATAAATAAATGGTTCTGAATAGTTATGTTGAAAATGGTATCATCAAAGTGATTTGAGGATGATGATGGAGCCGAAAGATAGGCACCGGAACTCCGTAATGAATCCATGTATCCTAGTCGTGTTTGGGCTTGTTAGAATTGTCATGAGATGCACTTTGACTATAAGGTACTATCAAACTGATCTGATGATGGAGCTGGAAGTTGGAAGGTAAATACGAGAACTTCATAATAAAACAATGTATCCTAGCAGTGTTTGTGTTTATTGGAATTATCATGAGAAATAGGCACTCTGGTTATAAGTACATCGCAACTAAAAAGTGTGAAATAAAAAACTGTTTTATACAAAAAAATAACCGACTTCATTAAAAAAACACTAAAAGGATTAAAATAATTTTAATTTCGGAAGTCTTTGTTAAATAAGAAACAAACAATACCGAGAAACACCGACTTCCGAAATTAAAGTTATTTTAATCCTATTAGTGTTTTTTTAATGAAGTCGGGTATTTTTTTGTGAAAAAGTTTTTTATAAATTATATAATATAAACTAGTGCTTGATTGAAATCCCACCTGATGGTAAGCAGTGATGCAATCGTTGATGGTGAGGCGCATCAGTTTAGTAAGAGCCTATTCTCTTGAAGACACCCAAATTATAATCGGACGGGAAGGCAGCAGGCAAACTGTTCCAGTCCTTCAATGTTTCTATATTTATATTTTCCTTCCTTTTTTATTTAATTTATGAGTACATTGTGAAGAGCCAAAGTTCAAGCAAAATAGCTGTCTTTGCTGGTTTAGTTTTAGACAAAATGATTTGATTTTTGCAAAAACTTAGACAGTATCAACCAAATATCTGTGTTTCCAAAATATTTAGAAAAAGATGTGTAATGACATCGTAATCAAGTAAGAGCGGTTGTATGAAAAATAATGTAAATGTATCTCAAACGATTGCACTGACTGGACAGGTCCCATCAAATCTGTGTGGATCTTTCTTCAAAAGACCATCTGAGACACTACTCTGCATGGTTCTCATATGATTTGACCATTACAATTTACTGTATGAACTTTAAAAGAGACTTTGACCCCTGAGTTTGTTTCGGTGTCTCTTCTCAGGGTAGTCAGCTAGGAAAGACCGGCCTCATCTAGTTTAAATTGACAAAAAAATTGAAGTTTACCTACGTGTAAAAGTATTTTTTTGATAACCTGTTTGCAAAATAACACTACACCACCACGATCACTACCTACTTACCATCAAGTGGAATCGCAATTAAGCACTAGTTTACCTTTATCAATATTAAAAAAAAAAAACATTTATTATCATTGAATGTGTCCTCGAAACGCTTTCTGAAAAATAAGACAAGCCGTATAAGACGCTATATACAAAGTAGTTCAGATTACACCAGTATAAAATAGATCAATTCTGTCCTATTTCGGTAGTCTCAAATTGAGATGCATGCACAAGCAACGTTCTAGATTGTGAACAATTCAATATTAATTCAATTTACCCTCATAAGATTGCATCAAATTCGAAAAACTAAACATTATGTAAACATTCAGTAACAGTTAACTTGCCGTTCGATCCGTACCTCCCGAATATATAAATGTTTTACCGCCATTTTGAGAAATTATAATGTTTTGACACTGTTTTCGAATGCTACCGTTAGGGCGCCATTTTGGTTTACGCATGCGTTCGGATAGACGCAGGGGTTTTGAATATTATTTTTCTTGTTTTGAATTTTGAATTGCGTAATATTTTCTTTTATAGGGACACAAGTAGATATTACTTTAACTTTTGGTATCTTTAATAATCACTACATAGTATAAAACAAAGTCGCATCCCGCTATCTGTCCCTATGTATGCTTAAATCTTTAAAACTACGCAACCGATTTTGATGCGTTTTTTTTTTGATACATAGAGTGATTCAAGAGGAAGGTTTATATATATAATACTTGTGTAATATATTTAATATCACCATTGGACCCGTGCGAAGCTGGAGCGGGTCGCTAGTGTACAATAATATAGACCAAGATCCCAGAGCTGTCTGAGATAACTGGTTTTCACATGGATGAAACCTTAGGTTCTCAGAAGCGTCTCATGTGCTTTGAATACCTGTGTACCTGTGGGGGCCTCCCTTTGGGGGCCCTGGGCAGGTACCAGGTGAGAAAGTGAACTAAAAATAAGAGTTACTTAACGTACATTTTTATGACTGGTATTTTATATATGTTTTGTAGAATATTATTCTAAAGTAGTATCATAATATGTCAGATACTTGTGCGGAGGATTCGCCCGGGTGTCGCCACTGTGCGGAACATCCGGAGGACACGGTGGAGCACACTGTAGAGGTGTGCCCCGCCTGGGCGGAGCATCGCCGTGTCCTCGTGGGGGCGATCGGCGGCAGCGTTCTCTCTCGCCGGGCCTTGGTTCAGGACATGGTCCGTAGTGAGGAGGGATGGCAGGCGGTCGCCTCCTTCTGCGAAGCAGTAATGCTAGCAAAGGAGGAGGCCGACCGCATCAGGCAGAGGCAACGGGGCGCTCGCCTCAGCCGCCGCCGGGATTCCGATCCCGATTTCCGGCCACCGTAGGCGCGGGCTTGCGGACGGCGTGCAATGGGTAGCACGCTGTCCGATCGTCCGGTAACCGACCGGACCGAGCCCAAGTCGTCGACGGCGCGTTCTGTTCCCGCGCGCCTCAAGGAGCTATCAGCACACCGAAGAGGCCCAGCCTGCTAACTGCAGGCAGGCAGGGTCGAAGCCTACTGGGGTCATGGGTTTATTTCCGAAAGGAATGCTCGGCCCCGGCACGATAGGTTACGAAGGAACGGGGTAGGTTTTATAGTCAGTAAGAGTCTGACACTACTTCCCGCTCCGCCCAAGGGCGGGATTTGTCATTGGATGATTTTACCTACCATAAAAAAAAAATATGTCAGATACTTTCGGACAATACTGACAAAACTTCTGTCAGACGCTTTGAAGCTTCACGAAAAATAAATGAACAATACTTATTTTACATGTCTGATTTTTAAATATGTTAATAAGGTAACTATTACAAAGTTATATTCCAGTAGTCAGACAAATTTTAGTGGCCAAAACATCCCCTAAACACAAAAATTATTCAGGCGAGAGTATGAGCGCGAGAGCACGCATGCGTTTCAGAGCGAGTAAAAAGGCTGATTTCATCATTCAATATAAAAACTTAGTTCAACTAAACTGAGCTCAGCGTAATCTAGTTTAAAGACCCGTGTCGTAAATATGGGCGACAACAATAGAATTGAAACTGAGTTTAGCGTAAACTAGGTTCAATTCATCGCGGTGAAACGCAAAATGAAGCTATAATCTTGATTAGACGCTCAAACTGCGTTTTGTTTGGACGAATCGCGATTAGTTTATTGGTGAATTTGGCTCTAAGACAATTGCATGCACTGACTGGATGTTTGGTCACTACAATTTGTCTGACTAATAAAATATAACTTTGTAATAGTTACCTGAATAACATATTTCAAAATCAGACATGTAAACATAAGTAAAGTTTATTTATTTTTTAAGGTGCTTTAAAGCGTCTGATATAATGATCATTTGTTCTGTGTTTGGGTGTAATTTATCTATAATATGTATTTATTTAGAAATATATACATATATCAGTCTAGTACCCACAAGCCTGGGGCCTAGGGTTATGTGAAAATGAACCCCGGGGCCCTGGAATGAAAGCAATGAAAGGAGTAAGGTAGGTTTTTAGTCAGTAAGAGTCTGACACTATCTCCCACCCCACTTAAGGGCGGGATTTGTTTGATGATTTTACCTACCATAAAAAAACCCATAACACCAGCTCACGCTGTGTGATGGTTGTGGAATATTATCTAAATATATAAAAGAAAGTCGTGTTAGTTACACTATTTATAACTCAAGAACGGCTGAACCGATTTAGCTGAAAATTGATCGAAAGGCAGCTTAGAACCAGGAGAAGGACATGGGATAATTTTTATCCCGTTAATTAAATTAAAAAAAAACAAAATCTGCTCATTGGTAGAGTAGGGAAGAGTAGGGTAGAGTAGGGTAGATTAGGGTAGGGTGTAGCGGGAGCGAAGCCGCGGGCAAAAGCTAGTTATATATTGGTCCATGGAAAGTTTCTGATAAAGTAGCATCTTAATACTACTTTAGAATCATAATATTATTCTACAAAACATATATAAAAATCAGTCATAAATTTTTTATTTTTGTTCCCTTTCTCCCCTGTTACCTGCCCAGGGCCCCCAACGGGGACCTCAGATATTCAAAGCATATAAGACGCTACTGAAAACCTAAGGTTTCATGCATGTGAAAATAAGTTATGTCAGACATCTCTGGGATCTTAGTCTAATATACCTAAATGTTATGAAATGCCGACTTTGATATACTCAGGTAGGCACTGCGGAAAAAAAAGTTACAATTACTGGCACTTTTGAATTGTCAAAATAACGGTAAGTCAATAAAAAAAAGTAAAGCTAAATTGCACGTTCCAAAGCGTAGATCTCTATGGAGAAGAACGTACAAGAAACTCCATGGACACTCTTTGCACTTCCGACGTCTGGCTCCCAGGTTGAATGCGACTGGGGCTGCGCTCAAGCGGCTCCTGCCGAACCTAGGGGGTCCAGACGCCTCCTGCCGGAGGCTCTACGCAGGCATCGTTCGGTCCATGGCCCTTTACGGTGCGCCGGTGTGGGCGCCATCGCTACGGAAGCGAGTGGCGGCCCGGCTAACCGCCTGCCAGAGGGTCATGGCCATCCGGATGATCCGCGGATACCGTACGGTGTCCTGCGAAGCGGCGAGCCTCCTTGCTGGCCTACCACCGTGGGATTTGGAGGCAACAGTCCTTGCACACATGCATGACTTACGCGTGGAGATGCAACGTCGGGGCGAAACTCCGCTGCCGCGACAAGTCGCGGCATGGCGGTCAGAGCTCCGGCGGGATCTCATGGTGAAATGGCGAGAGCGACTGTCGCAACCTCGTGCTGGGCACGCCACGATCGAGGCGGTAAGGCCCCTCTTTGAGGCGTGGCTGGAAAGGCCCCACGGCGTCGTCACCTTCCGTTTGGCGCAGGTGCTGACCGAACACGGCAAGTTCGGTCCGTACCTGTACAAGATCCGTGCGGAGACGACGCCCGGGTGTCGCCACTGTGCGGACCGCCCGGTGGACACGGTGGAGCACACAGTCGAGGTGTGCCCCGCTTGGGAAGAGCATCGCCGTGTCCTCGTGGGGGCGATCGGCGGCGATCTCTCGCGCCGGGGCTTGGTTCAAGCCATGCTCCGGAGCGAGGAGGAGTGGCAGGCGGTCGCCTCCTTTTGCGAAGCAGTAATGCTAGTAAAGGAGGAGGCCGACCGCATTAGGCAAAGGCGGACACGCCGCCGCCGCCGCCGGGTTTCCGATCCCAATTTCCGGCCACCGTAGGCGCGGGCTCGCGGACGGTGGGCAATGGGTAGCTCGCTGTCCGTCCGTCCGGTAACAGACCGGTCCGAGCTCAGGTCGTCTACGGCGCGCACCGTTCCCGCGCGCCTCAAGGAGTTGTCAGCAAACTGTAGGGGTCCAGCAGGGCCGAAGCCTACTGGGGCCAAAGGTTATGCGAGAGTGTCACCACGGGCCCCGGGACAAATGCGAGGAATGGAAAGGTAGGTTTTTAGTCAGTAAAGGTCTGACACTGTTTCCCGCCCCACCCCAGGGCGGGATTCGTCATTGGATGATTTTACCTACCAAAAAAAAAAAAAAAAAAAAATGGACACTCTTTTAAAAATCACGAAAATCTATTACCAGATAAGGAATAGAATTTCGTGATTTCTTTTTTACACAGCATGCTTGGAGGATGAGGAGACAATTGCACATGTGCTCCTGGACTGCACAGGGGTCACAGATACACGTGCACGAATCTTAGGATACCCAGACTCCCTCACAGGCGCCTTGAAAAAAGGGAAAGGTTTATCAGTTTTTGGAGAGAGGTGGGCTGGATGGAATAAGCCCACCAAAGGTTTTGACCGCTATGCAGGGGCGTAGCTACCACCATATCTGCCGTATCAAAGAATAAATAATAATGAATTAATGATAATAATGAAATAATTATAATAAAATGATTGTGTTGTATTTATTGCTTTATTGTATTTATGTATTAATTTAAACTGTATTGTATTGATTCTTTGTTTATTATAATTGAACTGAATGTAAATTCAAAATCAAAATCAATCAAAATCAGACTCTTTTATTTCAAATAGACCATTTACAGGCACTTTTGAATAGTCAAAATGTCGGTCAGTCAAAAAAAAAAGTGAAGCTAAATTGCACGTTCTAAAGCGTAGATCTCTATGGAGATGAAAGTGCAAGAAACTCCATGGAAACTCCATGGACAATTATATTTGTCTACATCTATCGCATTGGTTTTCTGTAATGGAAGCTGTATGTATGTATAATAATAAATAAAGAAATAAAATAAATAAATCAATGATTCGGGGACCACGCGCTACAGGGGCCTCGACGTAGGCAAAAATTCACAACATGTTATCCACAACTGTCTCGGACCCTCTCCATCCACTCGAAAGAAAAATGGATGGATTGTGTGAGGAGTGATATGAAAGAAAAGAATAAGTTACTGATAGTAGCAAGATGGATGACAGGCATTGATACGTATTATAAAGGAAGATACGTATACGTTCCGCGTTAACATAACAATCAGAAAACCTGGACTCCAAACTCACACATCTATAATCAGTGTCATCACAGTTGCAAACCTACCTAAAGGACAGAGATAAGAGCGCGCGCTGTCGTTCGAGCGAAATCGCGTTAGCCGCAATTAGGCTACAGGCTTAATTTCAGCGGTCCTCGCGCTACAGATACAAGTGCCTACATGTTGTTTCTGCATTGTGTGTGTCTATATGTGTCAAATGAAATATTTTCTTTCTTTCTTTTTCTTTCTTTCAGATATTTAATTAATCTAAGGTCAGGACAGGACAGAATGGAAGAAAAAAAAACATTTCAGACTGACCCCAAATAACCAGGGATAGGGAAGCAAGATGATGATGGTTCATGTCCGAATGTAGATCCGAAACATAAGCATACAAACCTGGAACGGACTATGAAGAAGCAAATCCCTTTTACATAACAAGTAAACAGGAAGTTAGCCTCAAAAATAAAAGAAAAAACATACTTCTGCAAAGCTAGCTCATAAAAAGCAACTACAAATAAGCCCAATAGAAAAGACACTTAACTCAAAAAAGAGAGTACTTCAAAATTGGACCTTACGATTGAAACATATTTTTCAAGATTCAATTACCTTCTCTTTGAGTTAGGACTCTTTTCTATTGAGAATGCAATAATTATAATAATAAAATAATACATCACAGATACACCCATACGAATATCCGAACGAAAAACAACGTTAATACAATATGGATGACGTTCGTGCGTCACTGTCAACCGTAATGAATAGTATAATCTGTGTTTTTGAATTTAGAACGCGGATTGACGTTTGTTCGCAGCGAGTATTTTTTGACCGTGAATTATTTCGTTTTCTTTTTAATTTTTTTTCGGTGTTTGGATTTTGTTTTTTGGCTTTGTATTGATAGAAAATTCAGTATTTTTAAGGATTTTCATATTTGAAAGTCGACTGAGAAATAAATAGCAGGTCACAAGGGCGACGCCAGACGATGATCAAGGGCCCTATTGGAAGTATAGAGAATAATAAAAAAGTTTTTTTTTTATAATAATAAAAGTTTTTATCTCTACAATATAACTCGTAATTGCCTTTTATCTACGGTAACATATAGGATGGGCATTATATTGTGGGAGACTGGTGCCTAAACTAGACTCTGAAGCTGTAAAGCAAGCCTCTAAGGGGGGAGAGCAGCCCCTCCTGCTCCCCTTGGCGGGTCAGACTTCATTCTTACTGAAAAGAAGAACTCACTCTTTTAATTAGGAATCAAGTTTATTACATTTGTATTTATAGAAAACCGAATATTGTGAGTGAGGGGGGATAGGGGAGATAGGGGGAGGCCTATGCGTTGTGGTGAGGACTGCCCCAATTTTATCAATTTCTAGGCTGATTGGAACTAAAAGAAAACTGACAAAACACTGCATTTTCTCAGGCTGGAAATCATCTAATGTCATCTTTCGCTTTATAATTTTCGTTTTTTTTTTTTTTAAAAAATCGGTCCTTTCGTGTAGGAGCTACGGTGCCACGGACACACAGCCAGACAGACAGACACGTCAAACTTATAACAAACACTCCTCTTTTTCGTCGAGGGTAAAAAAAATACTTTTGGTTTGTAGGTACAAACGTAATGTACATTCAGCATTCGAGAGGTCCGATCTATAAAATGACGGACAAACGAAATATATTCTATTGCTTAAAATCAATGTGTGTAAAAGACGAAAGTAGGGAAAACCCGACATCTATACAGAGGTCAGTAGTTTCTATAGACGAACATTTTTTCATGCGGGCAAAGCCATTGACAGAAGTTAGTTAAATTACGCTTGCAACATTTTTCTTTTTATTCTAATTTATTTTTGACCGTACGTTTAAAAAAGTCTGCCGACTTCCATTTTGAATTTCTTATTTCTTTTTACAGTTTTCTTGGGTTCGATTTTCACTTATTAACATAATAATATCTTATTTGTAACGGGTTGGCATAACAGGATAGAATTAGGTGACACGCCCATTTTTTTAGATAGAAATAGATTGTCCTGTTCTTTTTTTTTAAGTTAAATTATGTAGAGGTGAGAAAAACCCGGTCATTCAATTTTTTTATATGGTTTTTACCTCAAAAGAAAAAACGGAACCTTTACAGATCTCCCTCACCGGGCCTTGGTTCAGGCCATGGACCGTAGTGAGGAGGGATGGCAGGCGGTCGCCTCCTTCTGCGAAGCAGTAATGCTCGCAAAGGAGGAGGCCGACCGCATCATGCAGCGGCAACGGGGCGCTCGCCCCAGGTGCCGACGGGATTCCGTTTCCGATTTTCGGCCACCGTAGGCGCGGGCTTGCGGACGGCGAGCAATGGGTAGCTCACCGTCCGTCCGTCCGGTAACCGTCCGGACCGAGCCCAAGTCGTCAACGGCGCGCATTGTTCTCACACGCTTCTAGGAGTTGCCAGCAAACCGTAGAGGCCCAGTAGGGCCTAAGCTTACTCAGGGCCACAAGGGCCATGGACTGATTTTTGAAAAGAATGTCCGGCCCCGTTATATAGGGCTAAGAAGGAACGAAAAATCTTCCGCTCCGCCCAAAGGCCATTGTGTGGTGTCATTGGATGATTTTTATCCACCGAAAAATAACCCTAGATACATAGAAAAGGTAGCCAAAATAACCGCTTAACATAACTTATATAAACCCATATGTAATGTATTATGTGCATATAATATGATACCAGCTGGGAACGTGACCAAAATAAATATGTGGCACGTTTTTTTTATACGTTTTATATGGTTATTTAAAATAATCGTCTCCCTTGCTTTTTCACAAGTAGCTTGGCTCGGCTAGTTAGGGTTGCCGACTTATTTTTTTACAAAAAAATAAAATATTTTTTATCTGAGAAGAATTTAAACAGTAATTTATATATAAAAAAAAAAAACAGTATTTTATTTATTTTACACTTTATTGTGGGCATGCAAAGAAATCTGACTCTGTTGCTATTCACGCCGCTATGCATTCATTAATGAAAAAACTCTTTTCAGTGTAAATTCTGGGGTGGCGGGAACAGAAAGTTAATATGAGACAATTTTAGTAATATTTTTTAATTCTTCTAAGGTAATAAATGACTCCATTTTTAGCCAGTACTTATTTCAAGAAAACACACGTTTGTTAGGACTGATTCGTTCTGAAACTCCATAATTATGATTTGAAAAAAAAAAGAGTGTTTAAGCCTAACACTTATAGCACAGATTACTAAATAGTTACTACGCTTATAGTATAGGAGCGGTTTCCAAATTTTTTTACTAGATAAGATATTCTTCCAGATTGGTCCCATTTTTTCAGAATCCAGTTCTGATGATGAACTCCATGAGAAATTGAGGGAACTCCTCAAATATCATACGCAACCAGATGATGATTTTGGTGTTTTCATCGAGAACTAAAGCATTTACAGTCAAAAAGTAACATTTGATGAAGTGGAACTGACGAAGAAGACCAGAAATGGCCAACGGTAGATAACACAATGAAGATGAAGAGAGAAAGAGAGAGAAGAAGAAGCGACTATGACAATACAAATAAATAAATGGTTGCGAATAGTTATTTTGAAAATGGTATCATTGAAGTGACCTGATGATGCTGGAAGATAGACACCGGAACTCCGTTTTTTTTTTATGTTTCTCATGGACAATACAACCTAATTAATAGATGGAATGATAATACAACCATGTTGACGAGAGCCGCAGCACGCCGTGCACGCCCATCACCTCCGGCCTCGTCGCTCAGCTCCGCCTCGCCGCCGCCGGAACCCAGCCCCACTGTGAGTGCTGTGACACCGGCCGCGGCAGTTGCGTCGAGCTCCAGCGACGAGTTCTTCTCTCCGCCGACGACACCACCACCTGCGCGTCGACGAAGAGGACGCCGGCCGCCGAACGGCTTAGGACCTCGAGGCCCACCGGTCTCTGATAGGGTCCCAGCTCCCGGCGGAAGTGTGCAGCGCATGCGATGGACGCAATCCATCAACGAGAACGTCATGCGCTCATACTACGGGGCTACAGAGGGAGGAAACATATGATTATGATGAATTATGATGAACGTGTGATTTTGTGTTAATAAACTGACAAATATTAGATTAAGTAATTTTTCACCACCTCCTATTTCTTTAAATTCTCCCAGGTCCTTTCGAGAGTTGGTGATCCTACTTGAAGGTTATCGATTAAGGCTTTGGGGCGGTATCATGACGCATGGCGTGATGAAATGACAGACTCCAACACTTAGGATAGGCCTGTGTCCAACCGTGGCCGTCTTTCCGCTGAAATGATGATGATGACGAACGAAGTCGTGGGCACATTGCTAGTGCTTTCATATTTCACCTAGAACCAATGTTATTTCATCAAAAAATGAAAATGACACATCGTCTCTTGTTTTGAAGTTTCCAAGGCTGTCACTATGGTGAAATAGTGAAACTAACCCATTTTTCGGAAAGCGCGCCAAATGTATTCCAAAAAAAAGAACAACGCATTTGAAAAATCTGTTCTCTTTGACAATTCATAGATGAAAAAAAACTTAACTTCTTTTCCGATAGCAACAAGAATCGAATGCTCAAAAAACAATATTCTAAACGGAAAATAAATAATGTTTCTTAATTCAAAATCCAAAAAAAACACGGAGACTTATGCTTCCTGAAAAAAAAAATGTTTGCATAAACAAGTTTTTTTGTTTTTTTTTCGGGATCATTTCGCGCGGAAACTGGAAGGTCGGCTCTACTTAACATATTCATGTATTTTGGACATGATTTCCGCGTAATTTTGCGATTTTTGGAGATCCTCAAGGCGGTTCTAAGATGCCTGATGGCGTCATCTTGTCTGCCAATAAGCATAGTGTCCCTTTAAGAGGGCATTTCCCGATTGGTCTATCATCAACGTGTTCAAAAGCTTGTATTTTCATCCAACGCGAAAAAAAGAAACATATAACGCTTGAACACACTGTTGACTTTCTTAGAAAGAGGTAACCGCCTGCCATCATTCCTCGCTCAGGACTATGGTCTGTACTGAAGCCTGATGCAAGGACAGCAGTGCTCCACGCAAGCAGGGCCACCTCCATCGTATGCTCTACCGTGTCCTCTGGGCGTTCCACACAAGACACCCGGGCGTTTCTTCCGCATGAATCCGGTGACGTCGATGAGGATGCCGTGACGTCTCTCCAGCTCTCCTCAAAGAAGAGACATACCGCCATAATTATGGCGTGCCCAGCACTGGGTTGACAAAGACAATCGCTGTCGTTGTCACCATTTTACCATGAGATCCCGCCCAAACTCGGACCGTTCGGTGTTTCGCCCCGGCGTTGCATCTCCACGTGCTAATTGTGCAAGGACTATTGCCTCCAGATCTCATAGTGGCAGACCAGTAAGGAGGCTCAGCGCTTCGCAGGAAACCGTGCGGTATCCCCGCTCTATCCGGACGGCCATGACCCTCTGGCATGCATTCAGCTTGGCCACCAGTCGCTGACAAGCAGTCACAGGGATGACGTTCCGTAAAGGGCCATGGACCGAACGTTACCTCTGCTTTGAGAATGCGTACATCCATATTCAAATGGTGAATAAAAATAAATTAATATTCACTATGCGTACATCTAGAGATGGAATTCCCTGCCAGAGTCAGTGTTTCCTGACAGTTTCAACCTAGGGGTTTTTTACGTCAAAAGTAAATAGGTAACTTCTAGGCAAGCGTGCTCCATGATCGACTGAATCGTTGCTTACCATTAGATAGTGGTCAAACCCGAGCCTATACATAACTAGCTTTTGCCAGTGGTGTCGACAGCGTGAAAATGGGTGTCTTCATACAAACTCCCAAACCCAGTTCCTTAGGTTGAGTTTCGTAAAATCCGTTCTCAGTGGTTGTCTACACCCTATAAAGAACCTACCAGCCAAATTTTAAGTTTGTAGGTGTTATAGTTTCTGAGATTTCGTGATTAGTCAGTGAGTGGTATTTCGCTTTTATACACCGTTAAATTGGTCGTTTTAATCCCGTGGAGGACATGAAACACTATCAATTTATAAAGATAAAATAAAAAAAGTACTTTTAATATACACATGGAAGAAATTAATTTCTTTAAGTAAACGAGTCAATGACCTTGCAGAGACTTAAAAAATTGTACTTTATTTTTCATTTTTATCTTTACAAATATAATTTGATAGCGTTTCATGTGCCGAATCGAGCCCCCGCGGGATTAAAACGACCAAAATTTAACAGCACATGACTTAACTTTATATTTATTTCACGCTTTCGCGAAGACAGAGGAGACAAAGAGACAAATCCCTGTTGTTAAGTACTTAAAGGCGACAGCAGTAAATCAGCGGCAGTAAGGTTTTCTGGTAGACGGTTTATGGCGTATAATTAAAATAACAATTATTAGGCAATACATAATTATTAGACCATTATAGACCTAAGTATATCGTAATCTAAGAGAACCAATAAATTCGTTAGAAGCGTCCGCACTACTCGGCGGTTCGCCCAAGACTGAATTTTGCAAATGTCTCCCCACTCAACCTCGCGTGACGTTCACAACGTCACACTCACAACGTTAACATCCCACTCCAGTACCTCTACCATGAGTTTTAAGCAATAGTATTCGTCGCTACTCGATATCGACGCCGTAAATATTTTGTATGGCAAATTTTGAAGCGCCTCTAGCGGTCACTTGCAGAACCAAAATTTGCCATACAAAATATTTACGGCGTCGATATCGAGTAGCGACGAATACTATTGCTTAAAACTCATGGTAGAGGTACTGTACTAAGGAATCAATTGAGTGTCTTATTATTGCTAAATTGTCATAATCCCCGACATTCTCAATAGAATCAACCGAAATATTTGACAGAACCCATTGATTCCAAAAACAAAATGTACCACCAAAATATACGGCGCTTTTTTCCCGAATTCGTCCGTATTGAATAAATTGGGTCAAACAATATGGCTACTGACAAAAAATATCACCTTTTACGTCCATGTCTGGTATAGCAAAATAATGCGTTGTGTTTTCGAAATATTGTTTTGTTCCAAAATCAGGCTAAGCGATTTATCGTGCTGGCAAAAAAGTGTTTACGTGTAGCAAAAATGCTATTGCGCAGGTTCTTTCTTTACGTTTCAATTGTAATTGCATGGGCGTATCCAGGGGAGGGAGGGTGGGGGCCGGATTTTGTTTACTTCCCTACTATCTGCAAACTATTGCAAACTTGTTTACGTCCCTACTATCTACAAACTTAAAATTTGGCGGGTAGGTTCTTTATAGGGTGTAGTCGTCCGCTAAGAACGGATTTTACGAAACTCCAGTAAAGGGGTGAAACGGGGTTTTTTTATGGTAGGTAAAATCATCCAATGACAAATCCCGCCCTTGGGCGGAGCGGGAAGTAGTGTCAGACTCTTACTGACTAAAAACCTACCCCGTTCCTTCGTAGCCTATCGTGCCGGGGCCGGGCATTCCTTTCGGAAGTTAACCCTTGACCCCAGTAGGCTTCGACCCTGCCTGCCTGCAGTTAGCACTGGGCCTCTTCGGTGTGCTGATAGCTCCTCGAGGCGCGCGGGAACAGAACGCGCCGTCGACGACTCGACGACTTGGGCTCGGTCCGGTCGGTTACCGGACGATCGGACAGCGTGCTAAGGGGTAAAACGGGGGTTGAAAATTTGTATTGAGAAATCGACTTTCACGCGGGCGAAGCCATTGGCAGAAGCTAGTTACTAACAAGGGGCCATTCAAGTATTACGTAAGCACTGGAGGGGGTTGGGGGTCTTTGCTTTGCTTATTTTTGATGACCTGGGGGACGGGGGAGTCTGGATAGTGATTACGTCAGAAGTTTTTTTTAAGAGAATAATAAGTAGACAGACAGATATCACTGAGCAATGTTTATGTAAGCATGTGGGGGGTGGGTTAGATCTTTGCTTACTTTTGCTGATGAAGGGGAGGTGGGGGTTTATATTTGAGAAAAGCTTCTGCTTACGTAATACTTGAACAGCCCCTAAATTAAAAGAAAAACTTGTGTGATAGTCTAATGGTTAGTGGCCCTGACTGCTATGCCAGAGGTCGTATATTTTTTCTCTGGACTCTTCACGAATTCAGGGAAATTAGAAATTCAAAAACCTTAAGTACATTTAGTTCATAACCTTTTACTGTTACAGTAACCTACTTTACTGGCCTATTAATGTGAGAAATAGGACAGTATATGGGCCTCTGGAGTTGTGTAACGAATCTTGCGCAACATTACAAAGGGACAGCTGTCTTGAAAGTTATTTACTTCAAGCGTGTACTTTTTAGGATCCCGTTAGTTCCATATCTCAAAAGGAAAAACGGATCTGTCTATCTGTCTGTCAAGACCCTTATCTCGGAAACATATATAAATATCAAGCTGAAATTAAATCTATATATTCAAGTTTGCGGTCCCTTGAAGCTGTAAAAAAAACTTCTAAGTTAACGAAAATAAAAGATACGGCGGTTTATGTAAAAACGTATATTTCGACACTCTAGCAATTAAAATTCATTTACCCCTGAGTTTGTTTCGGTGTTTCTTCTCAGGGTAGTCAGCTAGGAAACACCGGCCTCATCTAGTTTAAACTGACGAAAAAAAATATTGACGTGTAAGTGTTTTTAAAAACCTATTTGCAAAATAAATATCATTTATCATTTAAAGGGTACTTCCCGTTGAACTACAATCCTGAAATTTGGCACGAAGCAAAGTCTTATAGCACAAGTATAGGAATAAATCTGAAAACTATAAAGTCGTTACTGAAAAATCTTTGAGGCTCGTTTCGGGAATTAAACTGTTTTCATATGTAACTTTGTACGGAACCCTCATGGTGCAGGCCCGCTTACCCATTTTTTAACCGACTTCGAAAAGGAGGAGGTTCTATGTTCGGCTGTATGTATTTTTTTTAATTTTTTATGTGTGTTCACCGATATCTCGGTCAATTGTGGACCGATTTTGAAATTTTTTGTTTTGATTGAAAGATTATACTCTCGAGTTGGTCCCATAGAAATATTGTTTTGATCTGATGATGAATTACGAAGATATAGAACGGAACTCTTCAGAAAACCTTAGCAGAACTGTCGTAACAAGTAAAATTGCTTTGTTTATACATGTAGTCGGTGGCTGACTAAAGGAAAAAAATGGTAATTTAAAAAACTAAAAAACCCGACTGCTTTTCTGAGTATTCATGAAAAAGCCCTTAAACAAGAAAGTCATTGTAGCAGTCGGGACCCATTACATCATAGATCTAGTGACTAGACGGCTGACTTTCTAGAATGGGTCCCGACTGCTACAATGACTTTCTTGTTTAAGGGCTTTTTCATGAATACTCAGAAAAGCAGTCGGGTTTTTTAGTTTTTTAAATTACCATTTTTTATTTTTTACTTTTTTAGTTTTATTTTTTTACGATATCACTTTCACAGTAATTACAAATCTAACGACACCTCGCAAACTAAAATCCATCGAGCCGTTCTGGCCGCAGAGCGTGCCAAATATTTGAATTTGGCGCCAAAAATTCGCCATTTTGTTTTTTTTTTTAATTTTGATATACCCAGTGTCACTCTCACAGTAAATACGAATCTAACGATACCTCTCAAGCCAAAATCCATCGAGCCGTTCAGGCTGCAGAGCGTGCCAAACAATTATACATACATACATACATACAAACATACATACATACATACATACTCTCGAAAAACATAACCCTCCTTCTGGCGCAGTCGGGTAAAAAGGGGAGGGGGTACATAGAACTGATCTGATGATGAAGACGGAAGGTAGGTAAGAGCCGGAACTTTGTAATAAATCAGTGTATCCTAGCCGTGTTTGGTACTATTAGAATTGTCATGATGATTTGATGATGAAACCGAATGGCGGAAGGTACCTATCTATTTAAGTTTGGCTGAGGGGTACTACTACTAAAAAGTGTGAAATAAAAAACTTTTTACAAAAACAAAAAACAACCGACTTCAAAAACAACCAAAAAGTGCAAAATAACTTTTAATTTCGGAAGTCGGTGTTAAATAACGAAGAGACCAAAACTATTAAAGAAACACCGACTTCCGAAATTAAAAGTTATTTTGCACTTTTTGGTGGTTTTTGAAGTCGGTTGTATTTTTTTTGTAAAAAGTTTTTTTTTTGAATTCTATAACTGTAACGGAGCCCTTTAGGTCAAGTTTCTATTTTCACTGAATACAGTTACTTAATAATTTTATTGGCCTAACTTCAAGAAAGAGGTCAATCGTCGAATCCTAGTTGGCTGGGCAAGTGAGCAGTTTGATCTCGGTATCTTCTCGTCCAACATACCACAGTGTCTCAAGACGAAAGTCTATGACCAGTGCGTGTTGCCAGTGATGACATATGGCTTTGAAACGTGGTCGCTTACAATGAGCCTCATAAGAAGGCTTAATATCACCCGAAGGGCAATGGAAAGGGCTATGCTCGAAGTTTCTTTGCGTGATCACATCAGATATTGAAATATTCGCTGGAGAATCAATTAGGTTACCGGTATTGCTCGAAGAATCGCCAATCTTAAGTGGCAGTGAGCAGGGCACATTGCTCACAGAACAGATGGTTGGTGAGGCCAAAAGGTTCTGGTGTGGCGACCGCGTACCGGGAGACGCAGCGTTGGAAGGCCTCCTACAAGGTGGACCGATGACCTGGTCGGAGTCGCTGGAATCCGATGGATGCGAAACGTACAGGACCGGTCGATGTGGCGACACTTGGGGAGGCCTACGTGCAACAATGGCAGTATTTCAGCTGAAATTATGATGTTGATGCAGTTTCTTTGTCGATCTCTAAAACTTAGTATTCCTATGCATTCCATTTCGTTTTTAGGGTTTTGTTCTTCAAAAGGAAAATACCCTTTAAGAACGCGTGGAGGTATCGAGTTGAAATTAAAACCATATATAAATAATAATAATAATATATTCCACAACTATCACACAACACCGTCTAGTCCCAAGCTAAGCAAAGCTTGTGTTATGGGTACCAGACAGCTGATATACATACTTATATATTTCTAAATACATACATATTATAGATAAATAACACCCAGACACAGAATAAATGATTGTGCTCATCACACAAACATTTGTCCTGGGTGGGAATCGAACCCACGACCTCCGGCATAGCAGTTAGGGCCACTAAACACTAGACCAACAGGCCAGTCAAAGCCATATAAGTACTTTATTTTTTCTTTACAAATCCATAGTGTTTCATGTATCGAATCGACCCTCCACGGCATTAAAAGGACCAACATTTAACGGTGTATATTCGGACACAGTGTCGGAATCAACATATTTTACTTTTAATATATTTCAGTTACAATTCGGCCACAACCAAATTTATTCAAACTCTTTAGTATGTAGTTACAGTCTGATAAAAAAATTAAAATCTTCTATATATACGAGTATAAAAGCGAAATACCTCTGATTAATCACAAAATCTCAGAAACTATAACACCTAGGCAGGGTGGCGATCGTCGGCAGCGATCTCTCTCGCCGGGCCTTGGTTCAGGCCATGGTCCGTAGTGAGGAGGGATGGCAGGCGGTCGCCTCCTTCTGCGAAGCAGTAATGCTAGCAAAGGAGGAGGCCGACCGCATCAGGCAGAGGCAACGGGGCGCTCGCCCCAGTCGCCGCCGGGATTCCGATCCCGATTTCCGGCCACCGTAAGCGCGGGCTTGCGGACGGCGTGCAATGGGTAGCACGCTGTCCGATCGTCCGGTAACGAACCGGACCGAGCCCAAGTCGTCGACGGCGCGTTCTGTTCCCGCGCGCCTCAAGGAGCTGTCAGCAAAACGTAGAGGCCAGCCTGCTAACTGCAGGCAGGCAGGGTCGAAGCCTGCTGGGGTCAAGGGCCGTTTTCTGAGAGGAAGGCCCAGCCCCGGCACGATAGGCAACGAAGGAACGGGGTAGGTTTTCAGTCAGTAAGAGTCTGACACTACTTCCCGCTCCGCCCAAGGGCGGGATTTGTCATTGGATGATTTTACCTACCATAAAAAAAAACACCTATATAAAAAATTTTGCAGGTAGGTTCCTTATAGGGTGTAGACATACGCTAAGAACGGATTCTACTGAACTTCACCCCTAAGAGCATAAAAAGGGGCCGAAGCCGCAGGTAGAAGCTAGTATAATATAAAAAATAGTAAATTTTGATACAAGTGGGGAAAGTTTGTCATTGCAGTCGAGGCGAAATTCACAGGGTGTTATGGAGCCGAGTGCTGAGCCGAGTGCATGTCTGTTTATTATATTCTGTTCAAAAATACAATTTAAATTTTCATTAAATATTAAAACCTTAAAAATATCCGCCTCTTTCCTTTAAAAAAACACAATAATCACCCTTGACCGTGACGAAATAGGAATATAAAAAGCTCTTGTTTTGATAAATTCAAATAAAGAACGCGCAGGTGATACCTAAACATATATCGAAATTAATCGTAGTGCGTTAAGAGGCAGTTTTCAAGTAAGTGTATTGAAAAAATACTACCCAAAGCTGCCGTCTTAAATCCAGGCTAAAATAGTTTTGGTAATGCATTTTTCCCGTAATATTATATTATCCTTATTTTCATCTCCACAAGCATTTTCAGAGGCATTTCCACAAACTGTTTACATTCAAAAGAAATAAGTGACATCAATAAAACATTCGGAAAAGTCGAATTTCTAAAACCGGTCCTATTTCCTAACTGTTACGAAAGAGGGAGATAGAGATACCGGTTTTAGGAGGTTAGAAAGAGATAAGAGATTTCAAATAATGAATGAATTCGGAGGAGTGATGAAATCTTGTCATTGAAATATATTTTCTCGACGATTCAAAGAATAGGTCGAATTCCGTTAGTAGTAAACACTTGCTATTTTTTCTTTGTTTTCAAGAAATTGGCCTATTTTTTGGACAAAGAACTGATGTTTCTGTGACCAGGAATCTGGATTGAGAAGTGCTTGGTCCAATTTCGAAGTTAAAGAAAGTTGTAGCACAATAAATCAAGTCGAAGGACTGGACCAATTTTCCTGCTGCGGTCTTCCTGTCCGATTATAATTTGGGCTTCAAAGCTGGGGTGTATATTCCACAACTATCACACAACACCGTCTAGTCCCAAGCTAAGCAGAGCTTGTGTTATGGGTACCAGACAGCTGATAAACATACTTATATATTTCTAAATACATACACATTAAAGATAAATAACACCCAGACACAGAACAAATGATCGTGCTCATCACACAAATATTTGTCCTGAGTGGGAATCAAACCCTCGACCTCCGGCATAGCAGTCAGGGTCACTAACCAATAGACCAACAGGCCAGTCATATAGAGTGTATATAGGGTTACCACATCTCAGAATTTGTCCTGAGATCTCAGAGATTTTGGACTCTTTTTCTTCTCGAATGGATGGTTTCCGTTGTCCTCAAAGTTTTTGGGCCCAGTAGGTTGCCACGTTGATAGTGGCGTCAGTGGCGTTTTTTATGTCCTCCAGGGTGCATTTGTAGAGACATTTTGGAAAAAAATACACAGGTGGTCTGAAAAGTTTTCAACCTAACAAAGATGCCAGACATTTTTTCTTACAACTTATTTTTCTTTTTTTTTTACATTATGCCCTTGCACCTCTAAACACTTCTCTCAGAAATGCCATCACGTTCAAATAGAGTTGGCGTTTTTTTCTGCAGTATAATTTTTTTTCAAATATTAAGCCCCCCTCCCCCTCGTCAGTGAGATTAAGCAAAGCCCTCAACAGCCCCCCCCCCATGCTTACGTGAGCATTAATTGTAACGTGCATTTGCCAATGTGTTAGTTTTGTTATTAATTTTTTATGAGCAGTAGTTGTAAATCTAGAAAAAAGGAATACTTGAAATAAAGTAAAATACAACTCTCAGTCCATGACACACGAATTCATTACTCTAAGTCTTCATTGACATTGCTTAATGATGTGTGTCTGCTCACTTTCTTGTGATTTTTGAACATCGACATGGTTCTCTTAAAAAGCTTTAAAAAAATATGGACTGCTGACGTAATCACCATCTAAACCCTCCCATCCCCCATGTCATCAAAAATAAGCAAATTAAAGACCCCCATCCCTGTAGTGATTAAGTAATACTTGAATGGATATATACACCATTAAATTATGGTCGTTTTAATCCCTTTGGGGGTCAAAGATTCAAGATTCAAAGAATTTTATTTCAAATAAACCATTTACAGGCACTTTTGAAAAGTCAAGATGTCGGTCTGTCAAAAAAAATTATGCTAATTGCACATTCCAAAGCGTAGATCTCTATGGAGAAGAATGTGCAAGAAACTCCATGGTCGATTAGGTACATGAAACACTATCGTTTTTATTTTAATCTTTACAAATGTAAAGATTAAAATAAAAAAATAAAGTACTTTTTTTCTCAATGTCGAGTTAATATACGCATGTACGAAATTAATTTCTTTAAGTAAACGAGTCAATGACGTTGTCGGTAGTTATCAGTCGTTGCGTACTAACTACCTGCAGTTCTTTGGCCTTGCTCAGCTGACGTTTACTTAAAGAAATTAATTTCGTACATACGTAAATTAATTCGAGTTTTAAAAAATGTACTTTTTTTAATTTTCTCTTTACAAATCGATAGGGTTTCATGTACCGAAACGACCCTCGGCGGGATTAAGACAAACAACTTTTACTATGGGACCAAACCTGAAAACGCGAAAAAAATCAGCCAAGGACCAGCAGATTTTTTTTCGCGATTTCACGTTTGGTCCCATAGTAAAAGTTGTTTGTTATCATGACCACAATCACGTGTTTAAGTATCGTTCACTAATTACCCGACACCCTATTATATAGGCTTTAATTCTCCTATCCAAAAAATACCCTGAGAATGTCATCGGAGATGCTAAACAGGTAGACGTGACTCTCGGCATGTGTCCGCTGCCCTATTTCTAAGTCAGGTAGTATGGAGGTCATAGACTATATTATAGAAACAAAGCAAGATCGTCGGAAAGTTTATATCGTCGCGACGACTTTTCTATATGAATTCAAATGTACTATCGCGGTCATATGTGCCTGATCACTGAAAAAAATTCGCTTGAGGCCCCGTATCCACCAAAAGCGGAGAGGAGACGTGTATCGGAGAGGAGCACAGGTCCGATCGTGTGTGTAGTACTGCAGCCACTTATGGGCTGGTGCTGCAAAATGCCACCTAGCAGCTTTGGACCTGGTGGAACTTGGAAGGGCGTGCGAAGAGGCTAATTGGTGATCCAAAGCGTCTGAATTGAAAGCTGAAACTTCTAAATTGAAAGCGCTCTCAAGCTCGGTCATAACGGTGAATTGTCCGCAAGCCCGGTGGACGGTAGTCATTCGGCGAGTCCCGCAGCCTGGGGCGTCGTCTGTCGAAAATCTATATAGGGATACACATATATAGGATGACTGGTTATTAGTGACTGATACTTAAACACGTGATTGCAGTCATGATAACAAACAACTTTTACTATGGGACCAAACCTGCAATCGCGAAAAAAAATTTGCTGGTCAGTACATTTGAGTTCGCCTATGTGGTCAAAATGTACTGAACTTGGCAGTTTTTAAGCCAAAAGTTAGCCAAGCCAAACGAAGAAGAAGTAAAAGTTATTTGGTATCATGACTACAATCACGTGTTTAAGTATCGGTCATTAATTACCCTATATAAAAGCGAAATACCACTCACAGATAAATCACGGAATCTCAGAAACTATAACACCTACAAACTTAAAATTTGGCAGGTAGGTTCCTTATAGGGTGTAGATGTCCGCTAAGAACGGATTATACGAAACTCCATCCCATAGGGGGTACGACACCCGGGTGTCGCCACTGTGCGGACCGCCCGGAGGACACGGTAGAGCACACAGTCGAGGTTTGCCCCGCTTGGGAAGAGCATCGCCGTGTCCTCGTGGGGGCGATCGGCGGCGATCTCTCGCGCCGGGGCTTGATTCAAGCCATGCTCCGGAGCGAGGAGGAGTGGCAGGCGGTCGCCTCCTTTTGCGAAGCAATAATGCTAGCAAAGGAGGAGGCCGACCGCATTAGGCAAAGGCGCACCCGCCGCCGCCGCCGCCGGGATTCCCGATTTCCGGCCACCGTAGGCGCGGGCTCGCGGACGGTGGGCAATGGGTAGTTCGCTGTCCGTCCGTCCGGTAACAGGCCGGTCCGAGCACAAGCCGTCTACGGCGCGCACTGTTCCCGCGCGCCTCAAGGAGTTGTCAGCAAACTGTAGGGGCCCAGCTGGGCCGAAGCCTACTGGGGCCAAAGGTTATGTGAAAATGTCACCACGGGCCCTGGGACAAAGGCAATGAATGGAGCAGGGTAGGTTTTTAGTCAGTAAGACTCTGACACTATTTCCCGCCCCACCCAAGGGCGGGATTTGTCATTGGATGATTTTACCTAATATAAAAAAAAAACCCTAAGGGGGTAAAACGGGGGTTGGAAATTTGAATGGAGAAACTTATTCTCACGTGAGCGAAGCCGCTGGCTGATGCTAGAATTAGTATAGATATTGAAAGAAGGAAAGAATATCATATTGAATCAATACTTGGAAAAAAATTGGGGACAGTTCTTTCAACCCATTTCTTGCTACTGTTACGTTTAAGGAAAACAGTATATTATTGAAGCTGACCCCTGAGTTAAACACCAAATTTGAGGAAATCGGTTTTCATATGTAAGAGCGACCAACCCGAGAAACATTTATACAACCGCTCTTACGTGATTATGATGTTATTACACATCTTTCTTCAGATATATTGGATACACAGATCATCATCATCATCAACCTTTTTAATGTTCCCACTGCTGGGACTCAGGCCTCCTCTCTAGGAGAGGGAATGGGTCGTACTCCACCACGCGGGCCCAGTGCGGGTTGGTGGATGTCACATGTCTTCGAATTTTTGGTTCTAGGACATGCCGGTTTCCTCACGATGTTTTCCTTCACCGTTCTGAGAGCAGTGATGATGATATAAATTACACAAAGTAATGCGCCTGGCTGAGTTTGAACTCGTCGGGGCCGTTACCACTTGGCCACCACTGCTCTCACACTGACTGTGATACACAGATATCTTGTGGATATTATCTAGGTTTTTATAGAAATCAAAACATAAATTTGTGTAAAACTAATCCAGTAAAGACCTCTGAATATCTGCTATTTTACGTGAACTTTGGCTCTCCATAATATACTCATATATTAAAAATATAAAAAAGTACTTCTATAGAAGCCTTGCACATTTAATCGAGATTCTAGATAATATTTTTTTCTCAAAAACTTTAAAGGGTATTAAAAATACATTTAAGTGGGACAAGTATTGTGAAATATTCGAGTAAATCACTGAATTACCGAATGGCAATAGGGTTTTTAGTCGTTATCTCTCTTTTTTCGCGTTGCCTCTCCATCAAACATCGCGTTGGAATGCGTTAGATGAAGCAACCAGCTTTTAAACCATGCTTGAAGTTGACGATAGGAAGTGGAGAAGGGCCACAGACCATAAACTTCCTCAAACGACTCACTGTTTCTTTTTACCCGACTACGGCAAAGCCAAAGAAGGGTTATGATTTTGACCGGCTATTTATGTATGTGAGTATGTTCATCTATTCCCTCATAGCTCGTAATCTACTTATCAGAACTCGACTTATGAGGTATCGTTAGAATCGTCTATTCGTCCACTGAACACAGGCTACGTAACGTGTCACAAAAATCAATGTGGCGCCCTCTAACGGACAAAAAGTACGAGTAATGCGTTAAAAAATAAAAATGAGATAAATATGCCGTGTTTGGTATCATTAGAAAGGGCTTGACTAGTAGATTTCCACAATATTATTCAAATTTAAACTAACGCCCTCTAGCGGACAAAAAGTCATGTGTTAAAAAAAATGTTAAGATCACACCGTATTTGATATCATTTGAAAGGGCTTTACTTGTGCTTATCAAAAATATTATCATCAAAATTCAATGTGGTACCTTCAAGCGGTTAAAAAATTCGATGTCAAAGACCGTGTAGAAGCACAGTGTTTAACACCAAAATAGTTTAAATAAAAAAAAAAGTAAAAAATACTAAAACCCGACTACGACAAAAACGAACTCTAAAAAAGTATGAAACAAGATTTTTGGGATACTGAAATAAACAAGGTTACTGGAGAAACAAGAACGAAACAAAAAGAAAAGTCGTAGTCACACGTTATATAGGTATAGGTACCAACCATAACACTTTAATACTTTTTTTCAGGTTTCGTTCTCATGAAAGGAAGTTCTCTCGTGAAGACCATGTTCCGTATCTCAATGGAAAAAGCGGAACCCTTATAGGATCACTTTGTTGTCCGTCTGTCTGTCTGTCTGTCAAGACCCTTTATCTCGAGAACGAGTGGAGATATCGAGTTGAAATTTAAAAACATATAGTCGAGTCTGCGGTCCTTTGAAGCTGTGAAAAAATCAAACTATGTTAACGAAAAAAAAAGGTGCGGCCTTTTATGTCGCAAAAAACGTGTGTTTCGACACTCTCAAGGGAATCAAAATTAATAGGATACTTCCCGTTGACCTAGAACTCAGAAATTTGGCATGAAGCAAGGTCTTATAGTACCTACAAGTATAGCAAAAAATATAAAAAACTATAAATTAATAATAATAATAATATTCCACAACTATCACACAACACCGTCTAGTCCCAAGCTAAGCAGAGCTTGTATTATGGGTACCAGACAGCTGATAAATATACTTATATATTTCTAAATACATACATATTATAGATAAATAACACCCAGACACAGAACTAATGATCGTGCTCATCACACAAATATTTGTCCTGGGTGGGAATCGAACCCACGACCTCCGGCATAGCAGTCAGGATCACTAACCACTAGACCAACAGGCCAGTCGAAATTACTAGTTACGTCACAAAAAAATTGCCCGTGTAGTAGTCCGTGAAAGATTGGCACGCCCTCGCGCTCTGCCCAAGAGCGGGCGGAGTCCTACCGTGCTAAAAAATACCATCAACGATTGCATCACTGTTTACCATCAGTTGGTATCGCAGTCAAGTCCTAGTTTATATTAATATTAAAACAAAAAAGAAATGTGACAGGGAAACGATACCCAAAACATTATGAATAATGTATTTTTAAACAATGTTTTATTATGTATTTATCTCTTTGCTCCTTATTATGATAATCAAATGACGCAAATGCTAAAAACCTTATAGTGTCACCAGCTGACACAGGGATCATCCTATGTTAATAGATCGAAAAAAATACTAAAACAAGTTTTCAATGAAAATATTATTTTCGCGCCCTGGAACGAAGGCAATGAAGGAGCAGGGTAGGTTTTTAGTCAATAAGAGTCTGACACTATTTCCCGGTCCACCCAAGGGCGGGATTTGTCATTTCATGATTTTACCTACCATAAAAAAAAAATACACTTACTTGAAAATTCGCTCCTTACCCTACCGCGTTTAGGCCATAGATAATACACTTAGATTGCAATGGACTGTGTTTTTTAACTCGATTTAATTTATGCATGTACACGTCAATGTAAACGTCAGCAGGGCGAGTTCAATGACCTGTAGGTAGTACGCAACGACCGACTATTCTACTATTCTACTCTATTATACTCTATTCTACTCTATTCTACTTTTTCTACTCTATTCTACTCTATTCTACTCTATTCTACTCTATTCTACTCTATTCTACTCTATTCTACTCTATTCCACTCTATTCTACTCTACTCTATTCTACTCTATTCTACTCTATTCTACTCTATTCTATTTTATTCTACTCTATTCTATAATATTATACTAGTCTGAATAAGCCTACCCCTTTATCTAAGTTGTTTCAATGTGATAAGTTCTTTATGGTGCTATCCTGACCAATATGATGACTGGCCTGTTGGTCCAGTGGTTAGTGACCCTGACTGCAATGCCAGAGGTAGTGGGTTCGATTCCCATACAGGACAAATGTTTGTGTGATGAGCACGATCATTTGTTCTGTGCCTGGGTGTAATTTATCTATAATACGTATGTTTTTAGAAATATATAAGTATGTTTATCAGTTGTCTAGTACTCATAACACAAGCTCTACTTAGCATGGGACTAGACGGCGTTGTGTCATAGTTGTGGAATAATATATATCCGTATTTCTGGTATTTTATTTGAGATGTGACATCATCTTATGTCTTCTTCCTCTCTAGGTTGGAGCGGGAGGGCCTGTTATATTTTTATTTATTGATCACCAAGTAGTGTGTGTGCCGTTCAATTGCCATTTACGTCCTAGGACCATGGTTTTTTTTTTCAGAAATTCCTCGATAATAATCTAGCTGGCAACGGCCCTGTCTGTTATCCACTACTACCTAATATTATAAAAAAAACCGTTATTTGTTAAAGAAACGGAGACGAAAGATTTAAAAACAGAATGTAAAGAATCAAAAACGTTGTGAGCGCGAAGATCGACGAATATATTTTCATTACAAAAATTTTTTACTTGGCAACATCTTCGTTAAACGTCATTTTATTCAAACGTTTTTATTCGATATTTAAATAAATACATGTCATAGTATTCATACTCAAACAAAAGTATTAATAAAATTATTGTGGTCGAAATTTTCCATTCTTTTTATTTTATTTTAGATTGTTCTAGAACATCGGTCCAACTTCGCAAGGGTGTTACAAATTGAGCGAAGTAGGCGGTTTTTCTCTTCTACATTATACATTACTTTGTATCCATATTCTTTATTTACCGTTTATTTCAGGCATAATAGATAAATTAAATAAAATAGATTAGAGAAATTATTGAATTACATTAATAAAAATAAAAAAACTTTTTAGAAAAAAATACAACCGAATTCAATGTAAAAAAAAAACAAAAAGAGACCAAACTATTATCGAAACACATTGAAGTCGGCTGTATTTTTTCAAAGTTCTTTATTTCGCACTTTTTAGTTGCAGTACCGCTCAGCAAAACTTAAATTGATACCTTCCTCGGTTCTGCCATTCGGTTCCATTAACAAATCATCATGAAAATTCTAATCAAACATGGCTAGCATACATCGACCAATTAGAGGCACTTTGGAATTGTCAAAATGTCGGTCAGTCTAAAAAATTGAAGCTCAATGGTACGTTCCAAAGCGTAGATCTCTATGGAGAAGAACGTGCAAGAAACTCCATGAACACTCTTTTTAAATCATATTATAAGTTATATAAATATTTAAAATCTATTTCTTGTCGCTTCTATTATGTGAGCACAATGTAAAAAAAAAATAGAAAGCGAAGCAAAAAGAAATAGATGAAAAATTAAAATAAACTCATTAAAAGATAGAAATTAAATTAAGCCACTGGCAGCTAAGAGATGAGCAGTCCCAACTGACGGCACCCGTTCACGAGCATGACGCGTGTCTCAGTCCCATTCAACTTGGTTGAGTTTTGAATTGAACTAAATGACACGTGCCACAATCAGCGAGACATTTGAGTTTACATGATAGAATTCCGGTACCTACTTTCTGGCTTCATCATCAGATCAGTTCTACATATAGATACATTATTTACCAAAGTAAGATTATTTTTAGTTTGTTTAACTTTATATTAAAAACATCTTTAAAATAGGTATAAGCTGTATTTTATTGAAAATCCTGAGATTTCATGAGATTTGCAAAATCCGGCCGCAGTCTGCGATATGGTAACCATAGTCCTGCTACACAACCAGGCATCTAAGTCTTCCACTTTAATTATTCAGTCTATGAGGTGTGAGATGTCTATGGTTTTTTTTTAAAGTAGGTAAAATCATCCAATAACATCGCCCGCCCTTGGGCGGAGCGGGCGATAGTGTCAGACTCTTACTGATTAAAAACCTACCCCGATCTTCCTTTGCCTTGGTTCCAGGGCCCTGGTTGTGCATTCTCATACCACCCCAGAGCCCCAGATTAGGCTTCGGCCCTACTGGGCCCCTACAGTTTGCTGACGACTCCTTGAGGCGTGCGGGAGCAGTGCGCGCCGTAAACGACTTGGGCTCGGTCCGGTCTGTTACCGGACGGACGGACAGCGAGTTACCCATTGCCCGCAATTCTATGGTAGGAGGATCTCATGCCTCGGAAAAAGCCATTGGTCCTTTGCCTGAACTCACCCCAGTCGTGTCGGATTTCTTCATTCTTGATTCGATAACGCAAGGAAATTCTGAGAATAGCCCACTCCATTGCCCTTGGAATGATTTTGGTAAATTTTGATCGTTTTAATCCCGTGGAGGGTCGATCCGCTACATGAAACACTATCGATTTGTAAAGTAAAGATAAAATTAAAAAATAAAATACTTTTACTTAAAACTCAAATTAATATGTTACGCATGTACGAAATTAGTTTTCTCTATATAAACATAGCCTGAGCGAATCCAATGACCTGTAGGTAGTTAGTACGCAACGACCGCCAACTACTTACAGGTCATTGGACTCGCTCAGCTGATTTTTTGAGAAAAAAAGGAGAAATTAACTAAAACTATTTACTAGGACTAGGAGCGTGAAATTTTGCACAAGGATTCCTTTTAAGATGTAGACGAGCATTTCAGAGGATTTCCAAAAAATTCTCCTCCTAGGGGGATGAAAAAGGTATCTAAAATTTGTATGGAGAAACCTACTTTCACGTGTGTGAAGCCGCTGGCAGAAATTAGTATTGTATACCTAATAATAGAGATATCCATGTTAGTAAAGTACGCGGCAAATAAGTTGAACCTGTTGCTATGGTTACGCACGCTTTGATTGAGACCCGAAAATCGGTAACTGCGCATTCAAAGTCGACCGCCATAATGGTTTTGAACTTGAATGCTGAGGATATATACGCGATTCCAAGACCGATCGCCATTTTGGTTCAACGTCTATGACTATTTTTATTATTGATATTTAATAAACTAGTGCTTGACTGCAATCCCACCTGATGGTAAGCAGTGATGCAATCGTTGATGGTGAGGCGCACTAGTTTATTAAGAGCCTATTCACTCTAGCCTTGAAGACACCTAAATTATAATCGGACGGGAAGACTGAAGCAGACAAACTGCAGGTATAAACTGCAAACTGTGTTGTATCCATATTCAAACCTTGCACTAAAATTGCACTGAGTTTGCACTTATAATATTCCTATTACTAATTTGAATTATAAATAATAGCGAAGAAATTAATAAAATTAATGATATATTATGCGGAATAATTAGATCAAAATACCATTAGGTAATATAAAAGACAAACAGTTCGAAACAATGGCATTAAAAATATATTGTATATCGAAAGCACAAATCATAATAACAAAATAAACAAAAAAAAAAAAATTATATATATAATATAATTTGCGTACCGAAAACGAAAAAATAGAAAAAATCTGTCTGTTTTTTTGAACGCGTTATAATTATTAGGTACTATTAAACCAGTATAGGTACTATTAGGTTTACTAGGTAGGACACAGTGAGGAAACCGGCATGTCCTAGAACCAAAAATTCGAAGACATGTGACATTCACCAACCCGCACTGGGCCCGCGTGGTGGATTACGGCCCATTCCCTCTCTTAGAAAGGAGGCCTGTGTCCCAGCAGAGGGAACATTAAAAGGCTGATGATGATGATGAGGTACTATTGGTTCCAATTGTTTTTTAGGGTTCCGTATCTCAAAAAGAAACAACGGAATTCTTATAGATTCACCTTGTTGTCCGTCTGTCTGTCTTTCAAAACCCTTTATCTCGGGAACGCGTGGAGGTATCGAGTTGAAATTAAAACCATATGTTTAAGTCTGCGATTCCTTGAAGCTGTGAAAAAATCAAACTTCTAAGTTAACGGACAAAAAAGATACGGCCGTTGACATCGCAAAAAGCGCACATTTCAGAGAGAATCAAAATTCATAGGGTACTTCTAGTTGACCTAGAATCCTGAAATTTGGCATGAAGCGAGGTCTTATAGCACAAGTATAGAAATAAATCTGAAAACTGAAAATTTACTTCATATAAATACTACTTTTTTCGATTCAGAAAAATCTTCCAGACTCGGTTCGGGAATTCAAATATTTACTTATACTCCATATTTTTAGGCACTTAACTAAATATAAGCAATCTTCACATATCTTTTATCCAAAAATTGTCTAAAAATTTTATCCACAAATGCTTACAATTAACTATATTTTTTAATTTTTTTTTAATTAGCCTATACTTTCCCACTGCTGGGCAAAGGCCTCCCCCAATTCCTTCCAGGTATTTTTCTCTCGGGCCACCTCGAACCAGCCCCTGTGGTAGACGTCCAGGTCGTCTCGCCACCTCTTCCCATTAACTACTTACCTAAACTAAAGTTAGGTAACTAACTAAATTTAAATAATCTTTGTCTACTATACGTTTTTCTTTAAATAAAAAGACATAGAAAGATGGTTTACATTTAGTTCAGCACCTAAACAAATGAAGTAAAGGTTTTAAATGCATGGAATTTCATTACGGTAGCGGAAAAACATCGTGAGAAAAACCGCATGTCCTACAACCTAAAAAGGTGGATTACGGTCCATTAACTCTCTTGGAAATTAGGCCTGAGTCCCAGCTGTGGGAACAGTATAAGACTGTTTATACTTATGACTGTAATTGACGTAAAAGATGACGAAAATCATTCATCATCTTTTTTCTCCAAACACACGTTGATCGAGTTACATCTTTTTGGCTTCCGAAAGCAGAAAATCGATTTGTAAATTCAAAATTCGAATTCGAGACGAATGCAAATTTCGCGCGCTCAGTATAAATATGGCCGCCATCACAGATACAAGTCAGTGCAACCGGAATAGTCGTTCCCGTCACCGGTGTAGCCACTCTAAAAAATCTTTTTCTAAAAAATCAAGATGTTGAGTGCACTCTTTTTAATAGCCGTTTTCTTAATAGCGGTCTACAAACTTTATTTTAATAACACCGTAACTTTTAAAAAGGTTACTAAGTATGGTGAAAATAAAACTGTAGTATTAAAAGAGGCTCCGGGACCCACACCTTTGCCTATTATAGGGAATTTACACCTTTTAGGCAAGCATGAGTCTCCGTTCCAGTCTTTCACAGACTTGGCAAAGGATTATGGAGATATATTCAGCTTAAAAATGGGAACTACAAAATGTCTGGTTGTAAATAATCTGGAGTTGATTCGTGAGGTTTTGAATCAAAATGGCAAATTCTTCGGCGGTCGACCTGACTTCATACGCTTTCATCAGCTGTTTGCAGGAGACAGGAATAATTGTGAGTACCTTGTTCTCTTTATTATTATTTGTTGTCTTTGGAAATCAATTTGACGTTTTGTTTTTTTTTTTTCGTCTAGCCCTATTTTTCGGTAAACGCCTTTTTCTACTTCAGCAGGGGATTTTTTTTGCAGTTTTATAGATTTCTTAGCCATTTGCTTATGGTTTTTAAATATTTTTCATACAAAACCATGTATTTTATTATCTATTTTATTAATAATAATCTTAAGTTAAATGTGGATTGGGAAACTTAAAAATAAAAAATTCATACAGTCGAACATAGAACCTCCTCCTTTTCAAAGTCGGTTAAAAATACAAACGTAAATACGATACTTACAATATTTTTCTATGATAAATGATATTTATTTTGTAAAGAGGTTTTGAAAATACTTTTACTGTGTCAATTTAAACTAGATGAGGCCGGTGTTTCCTAGCTGACTACTCTGAGAAGAAACACCGAAACAAACTCAGGGGTCAAAGTCTCTTTTAAAGTCCATACAGCATATATGTAATGGTCAAATGGAACAAGTCATTATTAATAAAAAATAATGAACGTCATATTTGCGTGTTGTCATTTTTCTAAGATTCAAGATCCTTTCTGTGTAAGATTAGACAGAGTTCGAAATAACAATAGCTAGTTTTTTTTAAAACAAAGTGTTCATAAAGACCTTACAGATTTTTTTTCTGTGAGTTTTGGTTTAGTTTATATTAGAACCCGTCCATCCATACGTTTTTTTATCGACAAATAATCAGTACAAAAAATAAACGGTAATTTAAAAATCTAAAAAACCCGACTGCTTTTCTGAGTATTCATGAAAAAGCCCTAAAACAAGAAAGTCGTTGTACCCGATTGCACTTAACTATATAATATTTTAAATACAAGATAAATTGTAGCAGTCGGGACCCATTCTAGAAATGGAGGCTTAATGAATTGAGAGCACATACCTATATTACATTGCAGATTACTCCAATCTACTGACTAGACGGCTCCTTCTGGCGCAGTCGGGTAAAAAAAGTTTGTCGGAGGTGTATTTCGTCCACTCTGTCACACAAATTAAAAAAAAAGGAATATATATCCAATAACCCACTTTAAATAACAGTCCTTGAATAATAGTAGTATATAGTGTACTAATAAAGTTAAAATAAAAGTAAAATAATTGAGAAACTTGAAAATATCAATCATAAATACGATAACTACATTATTTTACAAGAGGAAAAGCGATTGTTGGTAAAAATAAGAAAGACCTACGCAAATTTTGCAGCGCCTCTAGCGGTCACTTGCAGAACCAAAATTTGCCATACAAAATATTTACGGCGTCGATATCGAGTAGCGACGAATACTATTGCTTAAAACTCATGGTAGAGGTATAGTTGTCATTCACGGATTGACTTGTGGCTCTGGTTACTACTCTTCTCCTATTAGTCCCAGCGTGATATTTTCTTAGCCCTATCTTATTATAGCCATCCTCGATAAATAGACTATCCAATACTGAAATAATTTTTTAATTCGGACCAATAGTTATTGAGATTGCCGCGTTCGAACGCACCCTTAAGCTTTATAATATTTTAGATATAGATTTTTTTTAAAACAATCCTCTGTTTATTGCCAAATTAATAATAATAATAATAACGCGGTAGCTTGGACCCTGTTCCCGATACCGCTAGGACACTATTTTTTATATATTTCTTTTTTGTATTTTTTTTTTTAAATATTTAAAAATAACTTTATTAACACAAATCCTTACAACATACTTAATATCAGTTTAAGTACACAATAATTAAAGGCACACAAATGTTGATACCCTGACTCCTAAACTAGGAATTCCTGTGCCTTAGGAGTCAGTGTAGAAACCCAATTATGTACGAATTTTGAGCTGACAAGCTGATATTGCACCAAAAATATGTTAGGTACATAGTAAAAAAGCGACTAATTTAAAAGTAAAAGATTGAATATTAAAAGTTAATTTTTAAGTTTTAAATTAGGTTCTTACTCAAACAAGTGTTACTATAATGCATGTAGGATGACTGGTAATTAGTGATCTTAAACACGTGATCGTAGTCATGATAACAAACAACTTTTACTATGGGACCAAACCCGAAATCGCGAAAAAAATTAGCAGTACATTTTGACCAGTTAGGCGAACATAAATGTACTGGCGAACCCTTGCTGCTGCAGGCTCGACTTCCGGGATCGATGATTTGTAGAAAAACGACTTTAGACTTTTCTCAACGATATATTAAAAAATTACTTCATTTCACTTCGAACGAATACGTAGCACTGACTATAAAAAATAAAATATTCTTTTCTTACAAATATTCAAACACATTCTAGAAGATACTAACATCCTTCGAACTACTATCCCACCAGTATGATAACTTACGAGTACAAGCATGCGTCTGCATATAATCTCATGCAAACTCATTACTCAGACGTAACAGTACTGACCAGCAGATTTTTTTCGCGTTTTTGCGTTATGTTAGTCAGTCAGTTTCTCCTTTTAGATCAGAGATAGTCTTTATTGTACACTATAAAAATTTAAAATTAGTAGGGAGTAACAATGAGCGGTCTTGTCGCTAAAAGCGATGAATTGCGGTGGTACAATACGGCCGACGGATTTTGGCGCGCCTGAAGTTAGACTCTGCGAACTTTAGCACTCAAACTAAGCGCGCAAAATAAATGATTTATAAAAAAAAATGCCAATAACAGTTGTTAACAGCAATAACAACTGCTATTGGCATTTATTTTTTCAAACCATTTATTTTTTTACGAGTGCACAAGCGCGAAAGTTCGCAGAGCCTAACTTCAGACGCGCCAAGATCCGTCGGCCGTACTGTACGCGAAAAGCTTTTGAGCGTCCCCACAAGTTCGATTTTAGAGAAGTTTTTTTTTTGGTTGTGGGTAAAATCATCCAATGACATCTCCCGTCCTTGGGCGGAGCGGGAGATAGTGTCAGACTCTTACTGACTAAAACCCACCCCGTTCCTTCGTGGCCTTAGATACTAGGGCCGGGCTTTCCTTTCGGAAGCAAACCCTTGGCCCCAGTAGGCTTCGACCCTGCCTGCCAGCAGTTAGCAGGCTGGGTCTCTACGGTTTGCTGACAACTCCTTGAGCGCGCGAATCAGACTAAGTAAAAGACACTTTTTTAAATACCTACTTAGTTCGACAGAAGCGAGAGTCAGATTTTTATTGGCTACTACATTCTGCCACCGGCTTCGCCCTCGTGAAAATCGGTTTCTCCATACAAACTTCCAACCTCCATTTTACCTCCTCCTGGTGGAGTTTCGTAACATCCGTTTTTAGCGGATGTCTACACCCTATAAGGAACCTACCTGCCAAATATTAAGTTTGTAGGTGTTATAGTTTCTGAGATTTCGTGATTAATCAGTGAGTGGTATTTCGCTTTTGTTATTTACAAACGAATTGGGGGCGTGGCCAACTCCAAGAGTTAACAAAAAACAAAACGATTGTAACTTGACTAGGGGGGCTGAAAAGGTTTGATACATTTTTGTCTTAAACGGTTTATAGTTCGCGGCAAACAAGTTGAACCTGTTGCTAAGGTTACGCGCAGTTTCCTACTTCGATTGAGACTTGAAAATCGGTTACTGCATATTGAAGGTCGATTGCCATGATGGTTCAACTTGAATGCTGAGAATTATTATATTTGTACAAGCTTCTGCTAGTCGATTCGCTCGCGTGAAAATCGGTTTCTCCATACAATCTTTTTCAACCTCCATTTTACCCCCTCAGGGGTGGAGTTTCGTAAAATCCTTTTTTAGCGGATGTCTACACCCTATAAGGAACCTACCTGCCAAATTTTAAGTTTGTAGGTGTTATGGTTTCTGAGATTTCGTGATTAATCAGTGACTGGTATTTCGCTTTTATATATATACATATATATATATAGATAGATAACTGACCCGTTTACCTTCATCTTCCCTTTGCGTTCTATTGGTCTTAGCGTGTTTTCATAAAGCCTAGATTACCTCAATAAATTTATCATCCAATGCTAAAATAATTTTTCAATATACTTACTCAAAAACCCCGCTCTTATACCTGACCGCTTTTAGACACGCAATGACTGTTTTCCGCACTAGTGCAAAAAAGTGCGCGTGCTCTCCCCGTCACAATTTTATTATAACAAAATTGTGTTGTGTTTATCATATCAGGCACGAGTCGCACGTGTATTGAAAAACTTCGTTTGACGCGCGTGCACATTTGTCACTGCAGCCTTCAAACTTTCTGCACTTGTATCAAAATATCAATTTGAACCAGTAGTTCCTGAGACTAGCGCGTTCAAAGAAACAAACTTTACAGCATATATTATGCATGTATTATATATAATAAACCTTCCTCTTGAATCAGTTTGTCTATTAAAAAAAACCGCATCAAAATCCGTTGCGTAGTTTTTAAGATATAAGCGTACATAGAGCTAGACAGCGGGAAGCAACTTTGTTTTATATTATGTAGTAATAGTATGAAGTATGATGTATCCGGTTACAAAATATGTAAATTATAACAGTAATACGTTGGTATCATCATTTTACTTAATATTCTTTATTAAGCAAATTACACATTGCGGTTCATTCATAAAAAAAATGCAGAACTATTTTATGCTTATTGTGTGCCTACGTGAACGTGCCTATATCGTAATTCAGAATTTGATCTACTTATGTGCTAAATTTCATCCTTATGCGTTCAGCCGTTGACGCGTGCTTGATCAATAAACATACTTATTCTCACATATGTAATGTTAATTAGAAAATCTTGCCAAATGTGAAACGGACTCGCTCATGTAAGGGTCCGTACTACAATATTAGTATCAAGCAAAAAACGATTAAAAGCAAGGAAAACATCGTGAGGAAACCGGTTTGTCCTAGAACCAAAAATTCTAAGACATGTGACATTCACCAACCCGCACTGGGCCCGCGTGGTGGATTACGGCCCATTCCCTCTCCTAGAGAGGAGGCCTGAGTCCCAGCAGTGGGAACATTATAAGGCTGAATATGTTATGCTATTAAAATCGGCACTATTTTGACATATGCTCATAAATGCTTTTTAGTTATAAAAGAAAAATCTCTTAGTAAAAAATTACGAAGTGTCGCTTACGACATTCTTCCTGAAAAGGTTTGATACATTTTTGTTTTAAACGGTTTATAGTGCGCGGCAAACAAGTTGAATCCGTTGCTAAGGTTACGCGCATTCCCCTACTTCGATTGAGACCCGAAAATCGGTAACTGCGTTCAAGGTCGACCGCCATTATGGTTCAACTTGAATGCTGAGGATTATATATTTGTGATAGCCTCTGCTAGTCGATTCGCTCGCGTGAAAGTCGGTTTCTCCAGACAAACTTCCAAACCCCGTTTTACTCCCTTCGGGGTGGAGTTTCGTAAAATCCGTTCATAGCGGATGACTACACCCTATAAGGAACCTACCTGCCAAATTTTAAGTTTGTAGGTGTTATAGTTTCTGAGATTTCGTGATTAATCAGTGAGTGGTATTTCGCTTTTATATAAGTATAGGGTGGTAATTATTGAACGATACTTATACACATGATTGTAGTCATGATAACAAACAACTTTTACTATGGGACCAAGCCTGAAATCGCGAAAAAAATCAGCCCAGTCCATTTTAACCAGTTAGGCGAACATAAATGTCCTGACCAGCAGATTTGCCTGCTGTGGTCTTCTCATTCGATTATAATTTAGTTGTCTTCAAAGCTAGAGCGAACAGGCTCTTAATAAACTAGTGCGCCTCACCATCAACGATTGCATCACTGCTTACCATCAGGCGGGATCGCGGTCAAGCATTAGTTTATGATGTTCTCAGTTACTGGGTGGCCTACTAAATTGTTATAGGCCAGGAGACCAGATTCTTTTACACCTGAATAAAATGCACGTAACAATAAACGTGCGGTTCATATTTCGTTTCAACTCAGGGCTTAGATTTTTTATTAAACTAAGACTTAATATGTTGTTGCTTGGTCCAAGTCACAGAAATTCCACAATAATAATATGCCACAACTATCACACAACGCCGTCTGGTCCCAATCTAAGCAGAGCTTGTGTTATGAGTACTAGATAACTGATAAACATACTTAAGTATTTCTAAATGATATTTATTTTTTTCGTTGGGTAAATATCATCCAATGTAATCCCCCGCCCTTGGGCGGAGCGGGAGATAGTGTCAGACTTTTACTGACTAAAAAGCCCACCCCGTTCCTTCGTTGCCTTTCATACCAGGGCCAAGCCTTCTTTCTAGAAGCAGACCCTTGGCCCTAGTAGGGCCTCTACGGTTTGCTAACAACTCATTGAGGCGCGCGGGAACAGTACGCGCCGTCGACGTCTTAGGCTTGGTCCGTTCGCTTACTGGACGGTCGGACAGCGAGCTACCCATTGCTCGCCGTCCGCAAGCCCGCGCCTACGGTGGCTGGAAATCGGGATTGAAATCCCGGCGGCGGCTGTGGCATGAGCGCCGTTGCCTGATGCGGTCAGCCTCCTCCTTTACTAGTATTACTTCTTAGCAGAAGGTGGCGACCGCCTGCCACTCCTCCTCGCTCCGGGCCATGGCCTGTACCAAGGCCCAGCGCGAAAGATCGCCGCCGATACATATCACAGATAAATTACACCCAGACACAGAAAAAATGATCGTGCTCATCACACTAACGTTTGTTGTTAATTAGATGTCGCAAAACGCTACCGCTCATGCATTATACCGCCTGTCCTTGGCACTCATGCCTAAGATCGGGTTACTAAGTAGATTATTTAGTATTATTATAAGTGTCTTATTACTATTGCTAATAGTCGGTTTCGGAATACGTAGGCGCCAGTCTGACATTGTTATGTCAGCAGGAGAAACGGGCCAGATCCAGGTCATAGGTACCAACTTGTTGGCTGTAGGAAGTGGTTTTTTTTCATGGTAGGTAAAATCATCCCGCTCTTGGGTGGGGCGGGAAATAGTGTCAGACTCTTACTGACTAAAAACCTACCCTTCCATTCATTGCCTTTGTCCCGGGGCCCGTGGTGACATTCTCACATAACCTTTGGCCCCAGTAGGCTTCGGCCCTACTGGGCCCCTACAGTTTGCTGACAACTCCTTGAGGCGCGCGGGAACAGTGCGCGCCGTAGACGACTTGAGCTCGGACCGGTCTGTTACCGGGCGGACGGACAGCGAGCTACCCATTGACCGCCGTACGCGAGCCCGCGCCTACGGTGGCCGGAAATCGGGATCAGAATCCCGGCGGCGGCGGCGGCGTGTGCGCCTTTGCCTAATGCGGTCGGCCTCCTCCTGTAGGAAGTTGTGGGAATTTCGGAAGGAGGTTTTTTTGGCTTATGTTTGAATACCGTAATTAGAGACACAATAGAAAGACAATAGGTGTGCGGACACCGGTGTCTGCTTGGGGCTTGAGTAACTACTTAAGCACAAGATCTAGTAAAATCTGGTTGTATTTCCAAAGATAGTAAATGATACTGTAGGAGCGGGTTTGCGGACGGCGAACAATGGGTAGCTCGCTGTCTGACCGTCCGGTAACCAAACAGACCGAGCCCAAGTCAGCAAACCGTAGAGGCCCAGCCTGCCAGGAGACAGGGTCAAAGCCTGCTGGGGCCAAGGGTCTACTTCAAAAAAGAAGGCTCGGCCCTGGTATAAAGAAAAGAAGGAACGGGGTGGCTTTATTAGTCAGTAAAAGTCAGACACACGGGGAAGGGTATTCCGTTCGGAAGCTGACCCATGACCCCAGCAGGCTTCGACCCTGCCTGCCTGCAGCTAGCAGGCTGGGCCTCTACGGTTTGCTGACAGCTCCTTGAGACGTGCGGGAACAGTACGCGCCGTCGACGACTTGGGCTCGGTCCGGTCGGTTACCGGACGATCGGACAGTATATATGTTATTAATGTCAGTGCCCAAAAAGGTGTAATCTAATACGCATGTTGTTTGTGACCACTTCCTACTAGAATATTTATGTTTTAGCGAAATACGAATCCTTAATTTAGAATGCAATTTTATTGAACTGACAAAAATTTGACACACATTTCATGAAATGCTTTGTTTACAATTATTTGAGACGCAATTCGTGGAATAGAGGTCTTTCTATGACGTGTTAAAATGAAAGGCGTGAGAGTAAGAAAGAAATATGGTGCTCTACAACCTATATAGCTCAATTCCTTTAACAATTCAGTTTAGGTTGTCAAATGAATTGCATTAACAGCTCATGGTAGAGGATCATGGGTGAGGTGTCAACATTAAGACTCGTATTTTATAAAGGATAGGCAGAATTATATTTAATTCAAGAACATTTTGAAAGTAATTACTTGTTGCTAAGTAATTTTTTACTAGATCATTACTTGAGGATGAAAAATTTCAATTATTCTTAACTATAGAATACAAATTGTTACTTAGGTAGTTACTTTTACTTAAGTAATTAGTTGGTTATAAATATGGGTGTTAAAAAAGAAGGAGGTTCTCAATTCGGTTGCATTTTTTTTTAATGTTTATTACGTTTCGTTTATGGAAATTTCGATTTGCAAATTAAAGTTATTTTGATAGTGTTTTTTTTTTTTGTGAAGTCGATAGCTTTTTTTTTTGTAAAGTTTTTTTTTTTTCTATAAAACATTACCCCACACTAGGAATAACTCCTGTATAGTGGGTGCGTTCACAAACATTTAAACTCACATACACAAGACACACAGACCCGAAACACCTATTAATAGGACATACAAATATTTTTTCCGTGCGGGAATCGAACCGCGACCCGCAACGTAGCTGCCAATCGAACCACTGTGCAATTTACAATATAAAGCCTTGTATTAAATCAAAACAACGGAAGAAAGGTGGCTCGCCTTTAGCGCGTAGACTTCTAAAATCAGGCCCGCCACCTAATACGCACGACAGCGCTGGCTCATATCTCTGTCCTCGTCTATCAGTGACTGTAGGTTTGCGACTGTGATGACACTGATCATAGATGTGTGAGTTTCGAGTCCAGGTTTTCTGATTGCGATGTTAGCTCGTAACTTAACTTCCTATATGATATATCAATGTATAAAGCTCTCCCTTCTCCTTGTTACAGCGCTGGCACTATGCGACTGGTCAAACCTTCAACTCCGCAGAAGAAACCTCGCCCGACGTCACTGCGGCCCCAAGCAACACACCGACAACTTTGCACGCATTGGAGATGTAGCCACCTTCGAATCTATAGAACTAATGCAGACCCTGAAAGGTATCACCAGGAACTCTGATGCCAGTATTAATCTGAAGCCCATCTTGATGACTACAGCCATGAATATGTTCTGCCATTACATGTGTAACGTCAGGTTTGATGCGGATACGGACCAAGAATTCAAGAAGGTCGTCGACCATTTCGATGAAATCTTCTGGGAGATCAACCAGGGTTACGCTCTGGACTTCTTGCCTTGGCTGTCTCCGTTCTACAAGAAGCATTTGGATAAGCTGTCCAATTGGTCCGCAGATATCCGTTCGTTCATTCTATCTAGGATTGTCGAGAAAAGGGAACTGAATTTGGACGTCGAAGGTCCTGAAAAGGATTTCTTGGATGGTCTTCTTAAAGTTCTTCATGAAGATCCGACTGTCGATAGAAACACCATCATTTTTATGCTCGAAGACTTTTTGGGCGGCCATTCTTCTGTTGGTAATTTGGTCATGCTATGCCTAACTGCTGTGGCAAGAGATCCAGAAGTAGGGAGGAAGATTAGGGCAGAATTAGATTCTCTAACCAAGGGTAAGCGACCAGTAACTCTATTAGACCGTCAGAGCTTGCCTTACACTGAAGCAACTGTCTTAGAATGCCTGCGATACGCCTCATCTCCCATCGTCCCACACGTTGCTACTGAAAATGCTGCGATCTCAGGTTATGGAGTAGAAAAAGGTACAGTAGTCTTCATCAACAACTACGAATTAAACACGTCAGATCAATACTGGAACGAGCCAGAAAAATTCGATCCATCACGTTTCCTAGAAAAAACGAAGATCAGGGTACGAAGGAACTCTCTCTGTGACTCAGGCATGGAATCTGACGGCGAAAGGCCTTCAGCGAAGAAACATACTGAGACAGAAAAGGAGGTATGGTCGGTAAAGAGGAATATACCTCACTTTCTGCCGTTCAGTATAGGAAAAAGGACGTGTATTGGCCAGACTTTGGTTACTACTATGAGTTTTGTCATGTTTGCGAGCATAATGCAGGAGTTTGAAGTAGGGGCAGAGAGTCTAGAGGATTTAAGACAGAAGCCGGCCTGTGTGGCGTTGCCTAAAGACACATATAACTTGTATTTAGTGCCAAGAAAACATTGAAGATAAAAAAAAAATGTAAATTATTTGGGTTTGGTTTTTTTGTGTTCTTTAAAAGAGGTCGGCCATTTTTTTAGTATTTCTTGCATTCTTTAAATTTTGAAAAAGGTTTGCTTCACATGTAGATATTTTTAAATGCTAGAAATGGAGAGAATTTGCGTCAAAGATGTAGTTATTTTTTTTATTTTGGAAATTGATGTAAAAATTTAAAATTTGGTTTGATGTTGTAAGTTTTCATTTTTTTTTTTACAATTTCGTAATATTGATATTTGAAGTAAAAGTATTTAGAAGTCGATAGAAATAGTAGGAAGGTAAAATGTTACCTAGTAGTTAAATAATTATAATTAATCAATTATTGAAAAAAAATTAGAAGCAAGTCAAGTAATGCAAAAATAAATAATAATTCGTTTTGTAAATTTTAAAGCATTTAGTTATTTTGTAGTGTTCCAAGATTAAAATAAACTATCTATTGACGAATTTTGAAACGTTTTGCATTATTATTTGTATCGATTTCTATATTGTATTCTTTATATTTCGAAAACCCTTCCTAAAGAACACGGAAAAACCAAGAAACACTAGCTCAAACCTATTTATTTCTTGAAATAATTGATTTTTTTAAGTTATTTTTTATATTTTTGGTAACTTGATGGCCTTCTAAATTCAAATTTGAAAAAAAAAAATGGCACATAAAAAATGTTCTGGTTAGTCTATGGATGGAATGTAACTGATTAATTGATTATAAAGCTCGCTGTTCACAATTTTATCTTATATTTAAATATTTTTTTCGTATAATTTTTGTTTGATCTAGATTCCAAAATTTTATATAAAAATCCTTGTTCATGAAAAATGTGAATCAGTATTTAGACTTTTTCAGGTACAAGACATGAATTATTTTAGAATTAGTTATTAGTTCATAGTTGCGTAAAAAAATATTTAAGAATAAATTATTGGGTTCAGAAGCTAAAAAAACGACTGTATCTTGCCTGGTGGATATCGCTTGTTTAGTCGAAAATAATATATATATCGTGATTTTTTTTCTCATTTATACATGAAAAAGAAAAAAAAAATACGTCAGTAGCAATTATTTTGGTAGCATAAATCACGAATATATATATTTTTTTCATTAGAAATGTGTAGTTAGTGTTTTAGACTTCATTATGAATTAGTGAATTGAGCATTAGTTCTTTTCTTTATTTTATAAAATTTCTCGTCAAAATTGGCTGTTTATATTATACAATTCATTTGACCGAAGATTTGTTCTTTCAATTGGTAACAAATCAAAATTTAGGTTAGAGACATCTAGTAGTGAGTAGATGAAACTTTTTGAATAAAATTACTTATCTTCGGTTACTTTATTGTATTGTCATAATTATGAGTGTTTGGTGTGATTATTACATATAGAACTGGTAAAACATTAGAAATAGTAATAAAGAATAGACTTAATAGGGGAAATATTGTAAAAAACTCTTATAATCAAGTAGAACATATTTAAATAATTAAAATAACGATATTATTTTTAGTTTCAATGATTTTTTTAATTATATCTAAAACTATGGCGGGTTTCCAAAGAAATGTATCGTATTTAGTTAATATTTTTATTAATATGTTAGATTCAATATATTTTTACGCTTTGGTAGAATCAAAAGATGCCATCTAAATTTTGAAAAATCATTGTAATCATAATAAAATTAGTGACAGATAAAGTAAAAATGATATATTTAAAATGATTATGAGTGAATGTATTGAATATTTTTGGTTAAAATGCGAAGAGAAATCAATAATGGCTGACTTGTTATTCGATGTAGTTTGTGATCAATAGTTGAATTAGAAACGAAATTATAGTAAACATTTGCAAATTATTTGTGTTTTTTTTTATTTTACAATTATTACTATTTTCCTAGTTTTTCCCAACTATCTATATGATTGGCTTCCAGGCCAAGTAGAAACAACTTAAGACTACAAATGAACTACATTATAGTATTTTTCATACCTAACAAACAAAAGCAAGTGTCGTAATTCAATCTTGAAAAGCTTTAATAAATTATTAAAACGGACGGCGGGCTATGGGTAGCTCGCCGTCCGTCCGTCCGGTAACAGACCGGTCCGAGCTCAAGTCGTTTACGACGCGCACTGTTCCCGCGCGCCTCAAGGAGTTGTCAGCAAACTGTAAGGGCCCAGCAGGGCCGAAGCCTACTGGGGCCAAAGGTTATGTGAAAATGTCACCCGGGGCCCTGGGATGAAGGCAATGAATGGAACAGGGTAGGTTTTTAGTCAGTAAGAGTATTTCCCGCCCCACCCAAGGGCGAGATTTGTCATTGGATGATTTACCTACCATAAAAAAATATATATATACATATATAAGATAGGTAATAAAAATTCATAGAGCCCATCCCGTTGACCCAGAATTCTGAAATTTGGCATGAAACAAGATTTTATATAGGAATAAATCTGAGAACAGGTTTGTTTAATAAGTCATAAAAAATAACATTTTTTTGCGATTCAGAAAAATCTTCGAGACTCCATTTGGGAATGGAGACACGAAAATCTGTTATAATGCTAGTCACACAAGTTAAACCATCATGGCGGTCGACCTTGAATGCGTAGTAGCTGATTTTCGGGTCTCAATCGAAGTGGGAGGCTGCGCAAAACCAGAGGAAATGGTTCAACATATTTGTCGCGTACTGTAGCTGATCAGTCCGAAAGATGAGAGCAGTACTACTCCATATAAGATCAAACTTGCGTTCAATAAAGTTTGAATTCACATTGACAAGATCATGTGGTACGTACGACGAACAAAGTACTGGGACACAGTATAAGTTTACTTAAATTTATTTATTACATATATATCATTATATAAAAGTGAAATATCTTCCACAGATTAATTACAAAAGCTCAGAAATTATAATACCTACAAACTTAAAATTTGGCAGGTAGGTTCCTTATAGCGTGTATACATCCGCTAAGAACGGATTTTATGAAACTCCACCCCTAAGGAGGTAAAACTATTGGAACTGAGAACATGAAAGTTTGCACAAGGCTTTCGCTTATGAAGTAACTAGTGTCCCGGCCAGGATTCATCATCATCATCATATCAGCCGAAAAAAGTCCACTGTTAGGACATAGGCCACCCCAAATGTCGTCACAATGAAAGGTCCTGTGCATCTCGCATCCATCGGATTCCCGCAACTCTTGCCAGGTCATCGGTCCACCGCCTAGGAGGCCTTCCAACACTGCGTCTTCCGGTACGCGGTCGCCCCTCCAGCACCTTTCTGCCACAACGGCCATCTGTTCTGCGAGCACTGTGCCCTGCCCACTGCCACTTAAGTTTGGCGATTCTACGTGCTATGTCGGCAACCTTAGTTCTCGTGCGGATATCTTCATTTCTGATTCTATCACGCGAGGAAACTCCGAGCATAGCCTTTCCTTTGGGTGACTTTAAGCCTTCTGATGAGGTCCATTGTGAGTCGAAACGTTTCAGAGCCATATGTCATCACTGGCAACACGCACTGGTCATAGACTTTCGTCTCGAGACACTGTGGTATGTTGGACGAGAAGATACCGCGCAGCCGAGTCGGTTTCGAGCCAAGCTGGGCCAGGATTCACTTGGGTCCCAATATACAGAAAATCTCATTCGTTTATTGCTCTAAACTGCATCAAAATCCGTGAAGAACCTAAAACGTATATTTTAAGTAAATCATTTACAAGCAATTTTGAATATTGTCAAAATGTCGGCCAGTCAAAAAAAGTGAAGCGCCTCTAGCGGTCACTTGCAGAACCAAAATTTGCCATACAAAATATTTACGGCGTCGATATCGAGTAGCGACGAATACTATTGCTTAAAACTCATGGTAGAGGTACTGATACTCGCGGACACAAAGAAACACTTCGTTCTAAGACACAAACAAGTTATTTAAAGAAATGTCCTTCCATCCAATTTCTAATTCTAACAAAAGAAAAGCTGAAATCAAAATCAATAAAACATATCTCCGGACCTTTATCAAATGCTAATGTTTTACGTAAACTGATACATGTCGATATGAAAGTCTAATGGTTGGGGGAATATCAACCAGTTCTGTCTACTTGACTATTGCGGTGCTCTGGTTCGCGTGTAAGGAGGTATGGAGGTAGAAATTACACTGCATAAATCATATTTGCAATCCTTAGAGTAGAAGAATAAAATAACCTGCTGCCACAACGCTGTTTAAAAATGTTTAAAAACGTTAGTAAACCTTTGTTATAAAAATGTTAGAAAATTTTCATGTTAGGTAATGTTAGTAAACATTTCTGAACAAAATTGAACAAATTGTAACAAAATAAAACTAAACTAATAGACGCCTCGGAACGTAAATCCAAACTGCGAGCGAGCCAATATTTCAAATGGTTCCAATGTTTGTTAACATTTTCTATCGGTGTTGGAGCACTTAAAACATTTATGTAACAATTCCTAACAGAATGTAACAATTTCTAACATTTGTTTGTAAATGTATTAATGTTAGGAAATGTTTGTTAACATTTTGAAACAGCGGTGTGGCAGCACATATAGAAATACCTTTTTTCGAGACAGACACAGCACAGCGGTTACAAACATAATATAAAGTACAGAGAAAAATAACAAAAGTACGACTAGTCTGAACGTACTCGCACCGAAAGAGTGACCACCTCAGCATTTGCTGAGCGACAGAAACCCAGCGCTGGTTTTCAGTTGGCACCCTGCAGTGACGCACGAACGAGAGTAAATCTATATAATTATATGTAATTGAAAAAAGAATTATTAGCTACTGGTGTATAATTTTAAGGGAGGAAGCCTGAGTCCCAGTATTGGGAACATAATGTTCCCAATACTGGGACTCAGGCCTCCTCTTTAGGAGAGGGAATGGGCCATAATCCACCACGCGAGCCCAGTGCGGATTGTTGGATGTCACATGTCTTCGAATTTTTGTTTCTGCGGATATGCCGGTTTCCTCACGATGTTTTCCTTCACCGTTTTGAGAGCAGTGGTGATGAAATAAATTACACAAAGTAATGCGCCTGGCTGGGTTTGAACCCGCGACCTACGAGTCGTAAGTCTAACAAAACATTATAAAATAAAATTTGTACCACATTGGTTAAAAACTTTAAAATTATCCTTTCTTCTATCATTTAAAATTAAATTACTAAATGATAGAAGGCACGAATGTCTCACTTCAGGCAGTTTCAAAGTGGGGCAAATCCAATCTGGTGGGCTTCAACGCCGTCAAAACACAAGCGTGTCTGTTCATCGCCAAAAGGAGCCCGTTCACCTTGGCTCCTGCTTTTCACAATGTATCCCTGGAGTGCACCGACCCCCTTCAGCTCTTGGGAGTGGAAATTCCCTCACGGTTCATTGAGTCCAAAGCCAAAGTAACTGGTAGGAAACTCGGCGTTCTTTCAAAGGTCCGACGGTACATCACACCGGGACAGCTGCTAATGTTGGGCCCAGCAGTGTCGAAGCCCATGGGTTGGTTTCCAAAAGGTTTCCTTGGTTTCCTGGAACACAATGCAAAGATGGAACATATGAGAGAATTTTAGTCAGTAAAAGTCTGACACGCCCTGCCACCGCTCCGCCGTAGAGCGGGAGAAATCTTTGAAAGATTTCCCGCCTAAATAAAAAAAAGGGTAAGTAACTGCAAGAATATAGGTGGTTCGTTACGTTTTATTCAGAAAAAGTTTGTCATTGCCTCTCGCTCTACCTAGAGCGAGAGAAGTTGATTGATAATTTCCCAAGTAACAGGTAGGTAGTTTGATGGTTAGAGTATTAGTTTATTACGGTTGCCCTAAAAATGCCTATAATTATCTCACTAAGTAGGTATTGCTTCCCATGAGCCAAAACTATCTTATACTGTGCAGGACAACGTAACCAATATTTATAAAACATTGAAAGAATAGTACTAGTTTATATAATATAATAAATAAATAATTTATTTCTTCACAAAGCGGACTTAAAATTAAATGCTTAGCGCCATCTAGTGTCAAGTAGCAGAACTAAATTTAAGTATATGCCATGTGCCCAAAATAGATGGCGTTGTTATAAATTCCGATTAACACTCATTGTTGTCGCGGTCACCTCAAAACTTTTTACACGAAAACAAAGTACTAAAAATAACCGTAAAAATCAGTACGAATCACAAACAGGACATAAGCAACATGCGGATAATGTATTATTCAGTAAAATGGACGGTCCAGAACATGAATTATTGATCCATCCCTAACGTCTTGTTGTGTCCTTATACCAACCTCTCTGTGACATGTTGTGGTAGGTCAGTTGCTTAATAAATGCACATTTTTAAGCGAATCCAGACGAATCCTGTTTCATAAAACATTTTGCAAAATAATATTTATTTTTAGATATCCATTTATTGTTTATATTGGTATAAAGGCTATGTAAATAATATCTGTTATATTTCCGGTTTTACAACCGCTTTGATTGATGAAAAGCTTAGGTATATAAGATGTATGCTTGTGTGGTATTATATGCCCTTTTTATGTTAGAAAAATCATATAATACCTAGCTATCTACATGGATATAAATTATATCTATGTTTAGTTTAGTCTTTGCGAAGAACTTCTTATTCTTCGCTAAAACGCTCAATATTTTATAGTCTATGCGAACGCGTTCGCTTGCTTGCGAACCGAATGGTACGAAATTACGCGCGAACGTGATTAGGATACAGATGGAGTAATAAAATTGATCAAGCTGGCCATATAAACATATTCGAAACATATTACAGTACCTCTACCATGAGTTTTAAGCAATAGCAAATTTTGCAGCGCCTCTAGCGGTCACTTGCAGAACCAAAATTTGCCATACAAAATATTTACGGTGTCGATATCGAGTAGCGACGAATACTATTGCTTAAAACTCATGGTAGAGGTACTGGTAACGTGTAAACTGGCACGTAGTATTAATTTTGAAGGTTTAAGTTAAAAAAAGTTAAATTTAGACAGAGAGGTTTGTTAAAGATTGCCAATATGTAAAATAGGAAATATATAAAACTTATTTTTATAAGGCTTCGACTCACAATATAAGAGTATAGTACATAAAAGCTCTTTGATTTACGCCTCCACCCACCACAGTCGTAGGCGCGGGCTCGCGGACGGTGGGCAATGGGTAGCTCGCTGTCCGTCCGTCCGGTAACAGACCGGTCCGAGCTCAGGTCGTCTACGGCGCGCACTGTTCCCGCGCGCCTCAAGGAGTTGTCAGCAAACTGTAGGGGTCCAGCAGGGCCGAAGTCTACTGGGGCCAAAGGTTATGTGAGAATGTCACCACGGGCCCCGGGACAAAGGCAATGAATGGAAGGGTAGGTTTTTAGTCAGTAAAAGTCTGACAGTATTTCCCGCCTCACCCAAGGGCGGGATTTGTCATTGGATGATTTTACCTACGTTAAAAAAAAAAAAAAAAAAACCACAGTACTTAGGTATACCATTGACTAGGTTCCTTCATTTTATTTTATTTTCTTACTGTCCATTCCAAGTTTGTCTTGTATTATCGCTGTCGGTAATAAGATCACCATTGTACCTACATTAGATTAAATCATATCAATGTATTGTACCTGTAGTGACATCTATGACATCACTTAAGAACTAATCCTGCATCGCACAAGTAAAGTTCTCCGCGCGATTTGAACGTATAGAACAGCCCGAAATCATGTATTGGACCGTAGCGTAGCCCACCAGACAACACCCGTTATGTGAAAATTAACCCCGGGGCCCTGGGACGAAGGCAATGAAAGTAGCAGGGTAAGTTTTTAGTCAGTAAGAGTCTGACACTATCTTCCGCCCCACCCAGGGGCGGGATTTGTCATTTGATGATTTTTCCTACGCTAAAAAAGAAAATACCCGTCTGGTCGGAGGATCCTCTCTTTTCAACGGAGGTATGTGAGGACTTTACTCTCTGTTCCGTTACCTCCAAACATACATAAGGTCAAGTTGTATAAAAATTTTGTTACAATTTTGGTTACCTACCAAACAAGTAGGATACTGCTACACTAATAGTTTATTTATTCTAATCTATTCTATACTAATGACTTTTCCGGCTCTAGGGCTGAGCGCGAGGTCTTAGACTTTTACTGACTAAAACCCAGTTTAATGTCCCTTCTTTGTCTTGTACAACCCAGGGCCCTGGTAGGCTTCGACCCTGCTGGGTCCCAACGGTTTTGCTGACATCTTGAGGCGAGCGTGGAAAGCGCCGTCGTCGTCTAACTCCGTCCGGACAGCTACCGGACGGCCGAACCTACTCCTACGGTAGCTGATACTTGAAGTCGGGATCCCAGCGGCTAGGGCACGTGAAAGGCAGTTCCCTCATGTCCTACCGCCGCCTTCGCGGGCATTACTGCTTCACAGAGGGTTCAACGCCACGTCTTAAAATGCAATTATGATGTCAAAATGTCTAATTGACACTTCGCGTGACCCAAGAGCTGTCGTTTACCTCGGACAGAGGATAAGCATTGACATACAGCGTGGCAATGTCACCAGTAATTTGGGCACATTGCCTGTCGACAGCGATGTGGAAGAGTTTTTTTGACGCCATATTTAATTAGCGGAGTGTTTTTATTATTTTACTGTAATACACCGTTAAATTTTGGTCGTTTTAATCCCGCGAAGGGTCGATTCGGTACATGAATCACTATCGATTTGTAAAGATAAAATTAAAAAATAAAGTACTTTTTTTCTAAAACTCGAGTTAATATACGCATGTACGAAATTAATTTCTTTAAGTAAACGAGTCAATGACCTTGTAGGTAGTTGTCAGTTGTGCGAACTAACTACCTACAGTTCATTGGCCTCGCTGAGCTGACGTTTACTTGAAGAAATTAACTGTGTACATGCGTAAATTAATTCGAGTTGAAAAAAAAGCACTTTATTTTTTAATTTTCTCTTTACAAATCGATAGTGTTTCATGTACGGAATCGATCCTCCACGGGATTAAAACGACTAAAATTTAACGGTGTATAGGTTAATTTATTTATTATTTATTAAATAATTTATGGGAATAATCGATTATGATGTCAAATTGTGAAATCAAAATGATTCAGCTTTGTTGTTTCAAATCGAGCGAATGTAGTCATTATAGTTTCTCGAAAGCTAGCTGGCTACTACAGTTTTGGCGCATACCCAAATGTTTTACCTCCCGCGATGTAGATTGTAGGAACGAGGTGTGTAATTCATTGAAAGCTGGTGTTATTAATGTTATTTACTCAGTCATTTTCAGAATAATCTTGGGTTTTCACAGAGAGCACGATTGAGAAGAATGATACGGGTAGAAAAGTGGTACTTTAGTATGCAGACAATAAGTTAAGGCCTGTGGTGCTATTCTCTAAGAAAACTCAGCGCTGCCTCAACGACGAACACCCAAATATGATACATTGGATAGTGAACCTAATATTTTTTTTTAAATTGTAACGACAAGAAATACGTAACCAAGATTATTGTAACACTTAAAATGATTTTTAAAGAGTGACCATGGAGTTTCTTGCACGTTCTTCTCCATAGAGATCTACGCTTTGGAACGTGCAATTTAGCTTCACTTTTTTTTTGACTGATCGACATTTTGACTAGTCAAAAGTGCCATTAGATGGTCTATTTGAAATAAATGAGATTGTTTTTTTTTTTTTTGTATGCGCCTATACATTGGATTGTTAATTCAATGTATCCTATTTGGATGTTCGTCGTTGCGGCAGCGCTGCGTTTTCTTAGAGAATAGCACCACTGGTTCTACTCATTTTTAAACCTCTGGAAATCCACAAATATAAAAGAGAACACCATAAAAATTATTTTATTGAAATTGACTACTTATATGACCAAGCGCCGGGCGCCGGGGGGCGGGGGGCGGGTTGTCTGGTGGGCTCGATAAAAACAATCGTCAATTTACGATATCCAACGTGTATAATATGTATATTTACGAGATTACGTCACGGAAATATTTGAAAAAAAACAAGACAAAAATTGCAATTCGATGGATGATCACATGTTTTGTTTGTAAAATTAAAAATAGCATCTAATGATGCTCTTACTAAGAAATTAACGGTACCATCTACCAACCCTGCCAACAAATTTGACACAATTTGCCTCGTCATTGAGTCAGTTATTTTGTATACACGGTGTCACAGACATGGAGACATAGATGCGTACGATGGATCCAGTATATTATTCGTTGCCGTCTTCATAATAACAGAAAAAAAAGTCTTATTTGGGTTTCATACCTAAAAAGGAAAAAAAGGAACCCTTATAGGATCATTTCGCATGTTTAATAGAAAACAGAACTAACTCATAAAAGAGGGTATTTGAAAATTAAACCTTATTATTGAAACATAATTTTTAAGATTCAAATACCTTCTTTTTTGAGTTAGGCCTCTTTTCTATTAAGCATGCGATTATTTGTTGCCTGTCTGTCTGTCTATCAAGACTCTTTGTACGGGAAAGCGTGGAGGTATAGAGTTGAAATTAAAACCATATAGGTACTCAGGTCTGTAGTCCTTGGAAGCTGTGCAAATATTAAACTTATATGTTAAGGAAACAAATATATACGGCCGTATATATTGCAAAAAACGTTATTTCGACACTCTCCAGGGAATCTAAACAGATAAAGGAGTATCTCTGAAAACAGTATTATTTGTTGTGACGTGTAATTTTTTTTTTGCGATTCGGAAAAATATTTTAAATTCATTGAACTGTTTACATAAGCAAGCTTGTATGGAACCCTCAGTGTATAATGTGAATAAAATTCAGACCTTAGACAGCTAAAATATACGCCGTTAAATTTTGATCGTTTAAATTTCGTAAAGGGTCGATCTGGTAAGTACAGTTCGATCAACGGATCTTGGCACGCCCGAACTTTGCGCAGAAGACTGCGCACAAACGTTTTTTAGGAACAACATGGTGGCAAGCACGGAACACAGAAAGAACCTGGAAATAGTAAGTAGGCGTGGCACTGTCGCCGCTAGTGAGTACTGCAATACGCACTTGCAGTTCAAGCGCTCTCATTCGCAAACTAGACTACGTCAACATACAATTTACATAAAATAATATTAAAATGCCTTATTGTGCCATTCTGGACTGTAAAAACCATAGTCGGACTAAAAATCTAACTCATGGAGGTGTATCATACCACCGGTAAGTATTATTTTCGAATTTATTTTAATAAAATGAAAAAATAAAATTTCGTCAAACATTGCACAAGACATACAAACAAAAATTGTCCTTAACTTCATGCCAACAAAGTTGATTTTCTTTTCCCAGTTATTAGCCTTTCTGGAATATTCGCATCTCTACCTATACTTTTGACGCTATCCAAATAGTGCTTGACTTTATCGATAAAATCAATCGACATGTATTGCATTGCCTTTTTAAAATAAAAGTATTTATACTTGAGAGTATGAGTATTAAAATACAGATAATTATTAAATTAAGTTAATAAAATAAATATTGTAGGATGATATTCGTGATGTAATTTTAGCGTCGTAAGTCGTCGCCGGCTTCGTCCGATCACACTTTTCGTAACGAATGCATAATAACTTTAATTTCGGAAGTCAATGTCAAAAAATGAAACCAAACCGTAAACACAGACTTCCGCAATCAAAGTTATTTTACATTATTTAGTTTTTTTGAAGTCAGTTGTATTTTTTTGTAAAAGAGTTTTTTTTTTTGTATTTTCAATATTAAACACACAATGAAAATAAATTACCTTTTTCACTACGTATTTATACTAAGTTCTTATTTGTGTAATTGCAGTACTTGTTACATTGTTACACCTATATGTCCGTAGTATTCAACATAAATAACATAACCTAAATTTTAAAACGGGCAACTAACTTGATTATTTAAAAGTGCCCGTTAATATTTTAATTAAATTCTTTGATCAAAATCATTTGACAGTTTTATATTGTCTTAAACTCAAATAGCAATGTAATAATAAAACATTGCGAGGTTTTCAGCATTTTTTTTCATTTACCCAGTATAAAATGAACAAATACAAACAAATAGGTATTTGATTTACATGCAAATAAATACCCTTTTTACTGCGTTTAGAAATTACCCTACTACATATTAATTTCAATATTTTAATACTATCGCATACGATATTTTTTCGCTTTATATTTTATGTTTGTTTTCATACTATCGATATTATTACGATCGAATAAGGGTACGTCACTATTTGAGTAGCGACCTGCATTTGCGTCAGTGATATGCCATTCAAATACCACCCTTATTTTTATAACGTTACAGTTCATACTGAACAACGCCATCTAGCGACGAGTGGCGGTACTTGGTAGTCCAAGATGTATTTCTTTCTTGTTTTTGTCAATTTGATTTATAGATCGTTGACTTTAAAGTTGCATTTCGTATAACATTTATTTTTTTAATTTGTTTACGCCCAATTTTTGTTTTAGCCAATCGTATCTTCCGGTTTGCAGTAAGAGTAAATCGTAAATGTGTGAGTTTGGCGACACCGGTTCTGGTACAAACATTTTCTCAAGCTACTTCTAGTGTCTTTCTGTGTTCTGTGGTGGCAAGAGACGACGTGCGCGGGGCGGAGATGTTGGCTAGAGATTGACATTATGAAAACACAATCGACCGTTTATCGAATCAAATATCGTAATCGATTTTATCGATTTAGAATATATTGATTTTTGTTTTTAGAAGACATTGAACGAAATAGATATACAAACATAGTGAATTCTCTTGTTAGTAAACGAAATTGTAACATTAATAAAAAAAACGAATAAAATTTTATTTTCTTAGTTAAAATGCATGATTTAGTTAAATATCTGTTACTTATAGGCAACTACTAGAACAACGACTGATGGTGAATATTTTAAACCTCCTTATAATATTGAATAGAAATATCTTTTTATAACTTAATTTCAATCGATTTGGACAAAAATCGATTAAACAACACCCTCAGACACGCGTATTGGACATCCCTTTTTGGTTATTTCATAAAGCTTCGTGAATATTCGGAAATGCTCGGTACAATAATGTGTTCTCTGTCACATTTCAGCATTCTTGTATGCTATCTCTGTCTTGAGTACACGCGGTTTGAAAACTTTTATTTGATTGTTCATGTTGATAATTGTTTGTTTGATTGTTGTTTTTATTATTAAAATGCTTCTATTGCCTTATTATTAAGATTGTTATGAGTTAAGGGTTAAATAAGTGGAGTAAACATGTACAAGTATATAAAAAGTTACGAAAGTATTAGAAAACTAATTCGTATCGTGGCAAAAAAAAAAAATGTTTCTAACAATTCTTTTTACGAGTGTATATACACAAAAGTTCGCAGAGCCTAACTTCAGGAGTGCCAAGATCCGTCGATCGAACACTATCGATTTGGAAAGATAAAATTAAAAAATAAAGTACTTTTTTTCTAAAAACTCAAATTAATATTCGCATGTACTAAATTATTATTTTTTAAGTAAACGAGTCTATGACCTTGTAGGTAGTTGTCGGTCGTTGCATGCTAACTACCTACAGGTCATTGGCCTCACTCAGCTGACGTTTACATAAAGAAATTAATTTCGTATATATACAGGTATTATTATTCGGTGTATATACACCGTTAAATTTTGATCGTTTTGACCCCGTGGAGGGTAGACTCAGTACATGAAACACTATCGATTTGTAAAGATAAAATAAAAAAATAAAGTACTATTTTTCTTAGTAAGTTCAGTTGTAGTACTTTGCGGCGGCGCCTCTTCATAGCACATCTTACTCGCACCGCTACACAACTTAGTATCAGTGGAAGTGCTCACATAGTTTCACAGCTTAGCTATTACTTCCTCGCAACATAGCTGCATAGCACATCTCTGGTGTAAAAGCAGCCTTATAGAAATGGTATAAACTGTAACATCGGCTAAATATATATAATTCAGGGGCCCAAGTCTGCTATTTTTGTAAATTAGACATTCCAACACAATCCCATTGTCATTTTGCTAAAAGTTCTTACTCTGATAAATCATAATGGTCGATCATTGGTCGGTTATTGATCTCGTAAACGAATGGTGGTAGAATGACTTTGTCGTATTCAGACAAATCTAATGGTAAGTCACTAATCAAAGGAACGTACAAAACTTTAGCAGAATACCCCATAAGTCAGAAATTCATTCGTCACTATGTACGACATTACCATTTCTTTCAATGATGTGTCAGTGATTGACTGTTGGAAAGTCATAGTGATGCCATTATATTAGTAGATTACAAAACTTGTCAAAATTAACCATGATGAAATCAATGATAGACGATTCTGACACTATTGTAATGCAGACTTGAGGCCCCGGTCGCTGAACGTTTGTCAGCTGCGACAGAAATACCGTCGGGTAATAATTTATTGAGTGAATTTTCTGTCTAATACCAATGCGAATGCCAACAAAAGCCACAAGTATGTGTAATGGTACACAGTTGGGAAATATTTTGAATAGAATAATATACATCACTAATAATTACAAAACCCTTTTAGGGTTCCGTACCGCAAAAGGGAAAACGGAAACCTCATAGGATGAAGGCTTGGCCCTGGTATGAAAGGCAACGAAGAAACGGGGTGGGTTTTTTAGTCAGTAAGAGTCTGACACTATCTCCCACTCCGCCCGAGGGCTGGGTATGTCATTGTATGATTTTTAGCCACTGAAAAAAAAGCCCTCGTAGTATCACTTTGGTGTCCCTCTGTCTGTCTGTCAAGACCCTCTATCTCGGGAATGCGAGGACGTATCGAGTTGAAATTAAAACCATAATATACTTAGGTTGAGAGCAATGGTGTCCGAGTGGTAACGGCCCCGATTTACGAGTTGTATATCACGGGTTCAAACCCAGCCAGGCGCATTACTTTGTGTAATTTATTTTATCACCACTGCTCTCAGAACGGTGAAGGAAAACATTGTGAGGAAACCGGCATGTCCTAGAACCAAAAATTCGAAAACATGTGACATTCACCAACCCGCGTGGTGGATTACGGCCCATTCACTATTTTAGTGAGGAGGCTTGGCAGTGGGAACATTAAAAAGGCTGATAATGATAATGATACTTAGGTTTGCGGTCCCTTGAAGTTGTGAAAACATCAAACTTTTAAGGGAACAAAAAAAAAAGGTAGGTACCGCCGTTTATGTCGTAAAAAAATGTATATTTGGACCCCACAAAGGAATCAAAATTCATAGGGTACTTCCCGTTGACCTAGAATACTGAAATTTGACATGAAGTAAGGTATTATAGTGTAAATTTATAAAAAAAAAAGAACTGAAAATTTACGTAGTCACGTCACAAAAAAAACTTTTTTCGATTCGGAAAAATCTTCGCGACTCGATTCGAAAATTGAACTACGAGTATTTACATAAGTTAGTTTGTACGGAATCTTCAGTGCGTGAGTCCGACTCACACTTGCCCAGATTTTTTATATTTGTTCACTTCGATAAAAAGGGAACAGTGCCAGTTATCTAGCTATTTTATAAGCTTTTATTTAGTTTCACCTGACCGATATTTGTCTGTGATCAAATCTTGCAAATTAAATTTGATCCACTTCCCGGTTACCGATTGAGCTGAAATTTTGCATGCATGTGTAAATCATGTGACAATGCAATATTATGATGACGTGGAACTGATCTGATGATGGAGCTGGAAGATGGCCATAGAAATACTGTAATTATACGATATAATCCCATCGAGTTTGAGCTCGTGTGATTTGTCTTGACGAGTATTTAGGTACTAGATGGTAACCAGGGTCTGATGATGGAACTGGAAGATGGCCATAGAAACTCGGTCATATGCGCAATAAGATAAGATAACCCTATCGTGAACTTTTTAGAATGGTCTTGATGAATATTAATTATGTAGGTATATACCGCGCTATAATAGCTTACTATTGTTAGAATCTTATTGTTAGGATAAGGTTTTCAAATGATCTGACACTTGTTGTCGTGTGTGACAGCTGATATTTTAAAGTTAGAAATAACTGTCGTCTAGATGGCGTTAGTTTTGGTATACTCACAATCTATTTGTTTTGTCAAATAACGATTCTACATTTAAAGTGGTGCATTAAATAATTCTTGAACTTTATGTGACATTAAATCAAATGTTTCAGATATTTATATTTTTGTAAAGATTTTTCTGGTTGCCTTTATACATACACTAACTTGAATAAATAGTTAACGGTTTCTGCCAAGATGGCGGTATATCCGGTTCTCACTTTTAATAAAAGCGGGTGCTTGGGATACTAGTGCAGTCGGTTGTCAATTTTGGAAAGGGCAAGTCAGGGAAATAAAAGTGCTGTGTGGATAAAGTCAGTAATGTTGAATTAGTGATCCAACACTATGAAAAAAAAAAATCATTGTAAATTTGATTATCTATAATATATTCGTCATGTGTGTAACCAGAATAAACCTACATATTATGTTAGTTTTTTTCGTAGTCCGCAGAATCTGTGAGTCAATTTCCTGACTGTCCTTACGTTTGTCATTGATATACATTATCATATGTCATTCATACTTATGATAATGGATGTTCATTCATACCTTTTTTTTAACCCCGTCGAAAAAGAAGAGTGTTATAAGTTTGACCTGTCTGCCTGTCTGTCTGTCTGTCCGTGGCATCGTAGCGCCCAAACGAATGGACCGATTTTGATGCGGTTTTTTTTATTTGAAAGCTGACTTAATCCAGATGGTTCTTAGCTACAATTTATGAAGATCTGTCCAGGTGTTTAAGGTCATCAGCTCGTTTGTTAACTGCAGTAGGGTTTTTTAAACACTTAACAGGTATTTACTTTATTTTAAACATATGTGTGACCTAATATTTGAAATACCCGTGTACAATATGGTGCCATTGAGCTGGTCTGATGTTGGAGCTCGAAGGTAAGAACCCTGGATTGCTTATTAACATAGTAAACCCATCGAGTTTGGGCTCATTAGATTCGCCTTAACCAGTGCTGTACATTTCTCATAATGACAAGGACCTGATACTAGAACTTCCCAGCCACACGGACCTTCCGAACTGGCCATGTCCGATCCCTCGAGCTTCACCCAGAGCGTGATGACTTATTCGAAAATTACCCACCTCAACAAAAAGCGGGAACTACATTAGACCGTGGCACACGTGGCCGACGCCTGAGTTGTACGCAGCGTAGCGTCGCGTAGCGTGTGTCTTATGTAGCTCTACAAGTCTAGTTGCCATAAAAAATATATGGAGATCCATGCGCCCAGATCGGCGTACATTGCAATGTAGTACCACTAAGGTACACGCGACATCATTCTACGTACATATCAGGCGTGGCCCACGTGGGTATCGGTCTATTGTAGTTTTGGCTTTAAGGTCCCATACATCCGTGCCGGGTCAGTGACGGGGTAACAACGTGCCCACGCCAACACCGAGCTTCCGTGCCCCACCAGTGGTTTTCTGTTCACACACGTCAGTGCCATGGATGGGCTGACGCCTTCCCTTACTTCATTCTGTTTCCTAGTCCGAGTCTAAGTAGCCTAAGTATTGTGTGGTGAAATAAATTACGAATTTTAAAAGTTTAAATAAAAATTTTGACACACTTTCGCAGTTTGATTTTCGTTCGGTCTCATTCCATATTTGGTTTTTATACTTGTAACCATATTTCGGGTTAGACAAGTAGTACAATAAGCTTTATAAGCGTACAGTCGCTATTAATAACTAATCGTTCATTTTTATAATCATAAAGTCAACAAACTGCAAGGAAAAATTATTAACACAGGCACGGTACGGTGTGGAATCGGAAGGCTCGGGCACGTTGCGGTGTCGGCGCTAACACTGACGTTCCGTTGACGGCTCGGCGTCGGATGTGTGTGATCGAGTTCATAGAAAATGTATGCACCGATATCTTTTTATACTCCGGTCGACACACGTTGCTGCCCCGTCACTGATCCGGCACGGAAGTGTGGGGACAGACCTTTATACGTAGCGTCGCGTCGCGTGGTATGGATCTATGCACTCTCTCTAAAAGTTTACTTGCACTGCACTATAAAACATATGGAGATTGACGAGCCCAAATCGACTTACGTGGCCCACATGTGCGCAATGTAGTTCTACCTTTATACTATCAGTTTTGCTAAGATTATCTCCAATCACGTAAATCATATAGGATGAGGCACTAACAATAAACAATAGAATTATGTTTATCTGATTGTCATCAGGCCATTACGCACTAGGCGTCATCGGAAAACCAATAAAGGTATCGTATGATGATAAATAAATGATATTTCGCAAATAGGTTTTTAAAAACACTAACAAAAAAAACATTTTCGTCAGTTTAAACTAGATGAGGCCGGTGTATCCTGGCCATCTACCCTGAGAAGAAACACCGAAACAAACTCAGGGGTCAAAGTCTCTTTTAAAGTCCATACATAAACATGTAATAGTCAAAGCATATGATTTGACCATTAATAGATGGTCTTTTGAAGAAAGAACCACACAGTTCTGAGTGGACCTGTCCAGGCAGTGCAAGCATTTGTCGGTATTCGTATAGCTCAACTTAGGACTAGTAAGGAGCTCAACGATCTGACGAACAATACCAATGAAAGGACATTTGAGTAGGCTGCAAAAAGTACTATCTGCCAGAACAGAAGATACTTAGAAAAAAATAAACTTGTACGTCAAATCCATCACCTTATATTCTTCGGCACACCAGTTAAACTATCATGGCTGTCGAACTTGAATGCGCAGTAAACGATTTTCAGGTCTCAATCAAAGTAGGGGCTGCGCGTAAGGTAACCATAGCAACGGATCCAAATTATATGAAGCATGCCACGTTATCCATGATCACTTTGTTTTCTCAAGTTTAAATAAACGATTCAATAACCTTGTAGGTAGTTTTCGGTCGTTGAATACTAACTACCTACAGGTCATTGAACACGCCCTGCTAATTTGAGTTTAAAAAAAGTACCCTATTTTTAATTTATCTTTACAAATCGTATGTTTGTGTTTCATGTACCGAAACGACCGTCCACGGGATTAAAACGATCAAAATTTAATGGTGTATTTTTTTATACAAGTACAGAAAGTTTGTCCTTGCGACCGAGGTGGAATTCACATAATTAAGCCGTAGTCGAGTGTGCTAAGGAGCTGAAAGCGAGGGTGAGGGTTGCAGTGACAAATATCATAATATATTTGCACGTATATTTATTTATTTATTTTTGTTTGTGTTTAACTTTGTTTACGTCGCAGAGAGCTGCATTCTTGTCGGTTTTCAGACCCCATATATCATCCAGGAGTTTCCAACGAACTCCCCTGAACAATCATTCAGGATGAATCGTACGTGGTCTATAATTGAATCGAACGTTGCTGTCGTGTCAGCGACTGAGACTCAAGAAATCGGGGATGGAATCTAACTGAGGCAACATGGTAGATTTTGGTCTTCCCGTCCGTTGGGATGGGAGTGAATTCTATCACACTCGTTGCTTTTGATACCTACTAAAGTAATAGATAAGATGCTCAAGGAGGGGCGAGTGTTCAGTGGAGGGGAAATCACCACGTTGTGTGGTGGCAAAAGGTAGCTACATGGAAGTTTCTATTCAAGCTCTAACTCTTTGTTTTTACAATTCATGTTATCGAAAATGTACTCAAAAATGATTTTTTAAACTTAAATAACACCAAGGGCAATGATCCTACAGTTTTGGTACGATAATGAAATATGCTCCAGGGGTCAAGCTCCAACAGATTGCCAAATTTTTTTTTCTTGGCTTTTGAATTTGGACCAAAATAAATTATCTCCTTTAAAATTAAAATTATTGATAAATTAATGAATAACATACAAAATTAAGATAGTTAATTATTCAGTTGTTAACTAAATACATAGGTTAAAAATCATGAGTATTAATTTTATTATTACATATAAGGTACATTAATTAATAACAAGCATAATCAGCGAAGATATTATCTGCTCTAGAATGTTCCCTCTGGTTTTTTCTAGGATACACCGGTTTCCTCACGATGTTTTCCTTCACCATTTTTATAACAGTGCTGATGAAATAAATTACACAAAGTAAGGGAGAGAACTCACGAAGCAATTTTTTACCCGTCGCCGCCACTGTAGCGGGCCCGTAGTTTCTGTAGAATGCAAATATATATGTAAAAAATTAAATCAGTTTTCACGACGCGTTTTACGGCCGCGGTGTGCGCGGTTGTTCGCGACCGCCGCACACCGGTGCCGCGGTCGCCCGCCGCCGCCTTGGCGGTTTGCACCCGCACGCTCTGCGGTCGGTTGGCGGCGATCGCGCGCGCCCTATTTTTTTTTTTTTGTTACCCTATTTGCCGACGGCATGCCGTCGAAAATCGCAGCTGTCGCGGCGGCGGCGACGGCGGCGCATCAACTACCTCGTCAGTTTTAAAATAAAATAGGCGTTTCCTCTGCCGTGGCGGCAGCGGGAAAAAACCGCTTCGTGAGTTCTCTCCCTTAAGCGCCTACCGGGTTCTAATGGGCAAGTGTTTTTGACAAATTGGGACAGAAATGTGAATGTTCCTTCATATTCGATAATAAATTCAATAATTATATATGTGATTATATTAATATAATAATAATCAGTTGCCATAGAAACTATATTTTATGTACAAAAAGACATAAATGTCGCAGATAAACCGGTTATTTCCTCAACGGAAATCGAGATTAACGCTGCTGCGGTTTATTGCTGAAAACTAGAACCCAGTATGTAGCATCAACATTCCTGCCAGCAACGCTCGCGTGGAAGTAGGTTACTCCATACAAACTTTTGACCCCCTTTTCATCCCCTTAGGGGGTGAATTTTGAGAAATCCTTTCCTAGTGTCTTAGTTCCTATGTCATAAAAAGAACCTTTCGCAAGAATTCACGCTCCTAATTTCAGTAGTATCCGCTGTGAGTTGATATGTCAGTTTCTCCTTTTATATAATTATATATGTCAGTGTGACATTGCAGTATTACATTCAATTACAGATATATATTAATTTTGCAAATAGGTTTTAAAACACACTTAATTCATTAATTCCCAAGAGGACGCCGGCGCCCGCACACTTATTGTCTTTCTATTGTATCTCTAATTACGGTATTCATAAGGTAATTGAAACTAGATGAAGCCTGTGTTTCCTAGCTGACCCTTAGAAGAAACACCGAAACAAACTCGAAGGTCAAAGTTTCTTTTAAAGTCCACACAGCAAACGTGTTATGGTCAAGTCATATAGTTTGCAACATCCCCATTACTGGGACACAGGATTCCGCCCCATGAACGGGAGAGTGAGTCGTAACCGTAGACCACCTCGCAAACCTATAACACCCTTAGCTCCACCTCTTCGCCGTACAGTGTTTGGTGCTAATTCGCCTATACCCCGCATGTGCAAACTTATAAACGAACGCAGCGACCTGGTTGACGTCCACGCAGACTCAATATCGGTGTTTGTCAAATGCAATTAGAATTAGTAATGTGTCTAGAATTTAAGTAGGTACAAGTCAGGTTAAATATATATATTTTTTTTTTAGCCTTACTGTCCCACTGCTGGGCAAAGGCCTCCCCCAAGTCCTTCCAAACCTTTGTATTGATAATTCTAAAAAAAATACGTCGCGCTGGGGGACCGGTCCTATTTTTTTTTATTCTTCTATGTTGCTTAGTTAGGTGAAGTCAGGTTTTTTTTATTTTTAATATTTATTAAAAAACAATATTACATATAAGTAAATTAATGTTAATTACAAGGAGCATTTTGCATGTGGTGTTTGCCAGTAATTGGTTGTACAGTTAGATTTAAGACACAATTGTTTATAAGTTCCTATCTATAGAATATCTGTAACAACTGTTGGTGAACCTCAAATAAATAAATAAATAAACCCCCCACATGCGGCCAGTGCGGGTTGACGGAAAATATAAAATTATTGTTTTGTATTTCACAAGAAATATGTGTAAGGTAATTTTTGTTTGGGCGGAAACTATTACGAACTTCTTCTGTTGTGAGTGGAGTGAGGAGTGTCAGACTTATACAGACTAAAACTCACCAGTATTTCTTCAGTTGCCCTTTACATTCTAGAGCCACAGTGAATATTTTGGACAACTCCGAATCTAAGGCAACTGACGAACACAGTTACATTTGAGTCAGTACTCGTAAAAGTCTGACAAGCCTCGCACCACCCAAGAGCAGGAAAAAACATTGGATGATTTCGCATCTCAACAAAAAATCCTGACAGGCACTTTACCTAACAGGTCCTTTCAATATTCAATATACACAGAACTAATTATTATATAATTTACCAGAGCCAGTAGACGCGTAGTCTCATCAACTACGCGTCTTCTCAGCAGCTTTCAGAGGCTGGGAGGAACAAAGGATGAAGAGTGATAAGATCTCGCGTGGGATCACCATCAGAGGCTCGCAGGGGATGTAGCGGACAGGTCTTGCACGGTTATTGTATCTGGTTAGCAGTTTGGCAGAGTTTTTACAAGATGCGGCAGACAGAATTAATTATTATGCCATTTTCCCTGAATTGAAATGCAAGACAACTCAAAGAAAATAGGTTAAGAATTGAACGGACAAGAGCACAATGCACAAATATTTTCTATCTTACCAGGAAATCCAACTTGGCCCGACCTTGGATTTTATAAATGCTGTGAACTTTAATGATGATTGTTATTTTGTAAAAAAAACGTAATCAGTAAGAATTTAAAACAGTCCGCCACATATATATCTACGTGTAGAAGAGGCTTATTACGTCCTCTTCTTGTTAGTGGATGTTTTTCAGCTAAAATGTCATTAAAGAATAACGATGTCTGTAATTGGCATTTGGCACCAACTATCTAGATTTTATTTTTTATTTTGTAATGTATTTTTATACTGTTCAAATAACTTAATGTAAGATATCTATACAACAACATCATATGGGTATGGGTGTTATTGATTGCCTGAAATAAATGCAATTTTTTTTATTTATTATTTTATTTTAATATATAAATATCTCGTGACACAGCGTTTGTTATTGAACTTCTCCAAAATGGCTTGAACCATTTTTTTTTTGTCTTTACCGACCTACCTCCAACAACGAGTCAGTTACCAGTCAGCTTGTTTATTTATATGTATATATTTATTTTTCTTTTCTATAATATCTTCGGCCGATATTGTTCTACATAATTCCATACAATTACTAATATTAGGTTTGTATTATTATTTATTTATTATGTTTTCACAATTCTTTGTTAATTAATGTAAATGGGCCTGTACTGTTTTACTTAACTATAAATAAATAAAATGTCAAATGTGTAGGAAGGTGTGTATGTGCAAGAATCACAAGCCCTTATGCTTATATATCTGTCTATTACAATATGGAATTCATGGTCAACTTCTACGTACATCGTCTGTCAAAAACTGTCACTGTTTTTCAATTTGTCAATAGCGCAAACCTTGAGAAAAAAAGCAAAATGTTTAATTGTATTTATTCTATATGTCTCGCGACAGTTTCTCGGGTAGACAACAATGAATCATTCTTTACTATTATGTAACAAAAACAGTTCAATCGCCCGGCAAAACAAACTGACCGTGACCTTCATTCTAATTGTCACATACACCGTTCTTATCTACAGCAAACAGTCCACGCTCCACAGCATCTGTCATTCATTCGTTCTTTTTAGATTCAGTGAACGAATGATTTGGCGGAGTCAGTGTCTCTGTATTTATATGTATAATCTATGTTCAGTGTGGAATCGAGCTCCAAAGGGACCGTACGCTTGTTAGAATAAAGAAATCGTGAGTGTATTTTTTTATTTACTATTTTAGGTTACTCTCTAATGGTTTTAAAAATTATAGTGTCTTTTGTGCTTCAAATTTAATACGTTTGATTTTATTTCGTTGTTATTTTTGCCGGTTTAGCTAAAAAAGTTTGAGATATTTTTTTTTCTGTTGCAAATTGATTTGCAAGTTTCTATTATTGTTTGTTTCTTAAAGTTTTGTTTTTCATGAATTATTCACTCCGTATATAGCACACGAACACAGTGCAGGACTTGTAGAAATTAGAACTATTTTGTGGGCCGTATATTACCAAACCGCACTGGGCCCGCGTGGTGGATTACGGCCCATTGCCTCTCCTAGATAGGAGGCCTGTGTCCCAGCAGTGGGAACATTATAAGGCTGGTTATTTTTAGGTAACGCATTTATTATGCAGTTTATTTATTTAAAGATACTTATGCATTATTTATATTGCCGTATTACCTATTTCGAGCTGGTTTAGCCAGGATGTGTTTTGAAATAGATTTAAATGATTTTTGATTTGCCTAATTACAGGTATTATAGCTAAATTAGAGTAAACTATTTGACTCAATTGCAGCAATTATTAATTATAACAATTGGTACTATTAGTGATAGATTTCTACGGTAACTGGGTAATTTTTTTACTTACGAGTAGGTATAGTACGCGGCAAATAACTTTTTTTCACAACTATCACACAACGCCGTCTAGTCTCAAGCTATGAGCTTACTTGATTAGTACTAGATAACTGACAAACATACTTATTTATTTCTAAATACATACATACTATAGATAATTTACACCCAGACACAGAACAAACGATCGTGCTCATCACACAAACATTTGTCCTGGGTGGAAATCGAACTCACGGCCTCCGGCATAGCAGTTAGGGCCACTAACCACTAGACCAACAGGCTAGTCGAAAATGAGATGGACGCTATGGAGGGCTTTGTTTTGTAATAAGAATAATTGTAATTTAATTAGTATTTTTTTAAGAAGTACCCGTTCAGTTTCTTGCTGGTTCTTCTCCATAGGAAATTACCTTTTAGTATCGTGCTTCTAACGTTTTATAATAATAATATAATAATATTTTTTTATTGCAGACATAAAAATCCATAGTGTTAGTAAAATACAAAATACTTATTGCCTAGTGTTAGTAAAAATCAACCTCTGCATAAACTTCTGAGTAATCGGAGAGCCGAAGCTCTCAGCTACAGTTTTCAGGATGCTGTACCTCTACCATGAGTTTTAAGCAATAGTATTCGTCGCTACTCGATATCGACGCCGTAAATATTTTGTATGGCAAATTTTGCAGCGCCTCTAGCGGTCACTTGCAGAACCAAAATTTGCCATACAAAATATTTACGGCGTCGATATCGAGTAGCGACGAATACTATTGCTTAAAACTCATGGTAGAGGTACTGTTCCGACTGTCCCTCACTCTCCTCAGTAGCGACGCAGTTTTTTTGCTTATAATCGCATGGAAACCGTCAGTGTGGGCTTTATAAGTGCCCATAAAGGCCTATGTAAAATAAAATATTTGTTATGAATTGAATTTACTATTTTAAAACTACTTGACCCACCAAACTTGGTACAGCCTAATAGTCGGATATTTTTTAGTGAATTTCTCTAAATCTCACCTTTTCTCACCCTAGTTTACTTAAAGAAATTAATTCCGTAAATGCGTAAATTAATTCGAGTTTTAGAAAAAAAGTACTTTATTTTTTAATTTTATGTTTAAAAATCGATAGTGTTTCATGTACCGGATCGACCCTCCACGGGATTAAAACGATAAAAATTTAACGTTTCATATAGGATGACTGGTAATTAATGACCGATACCTATACAGGTGATTGTAGTCATGATAACAAACAACTTTTACTAAGCGACCAAACCTGAAATCAAGAAAAAAATATGCATGGTCAGTACATTTATGTTAGTCTAGTCTAACTGGTCAAAATGTACTGAACTTGCTGATTTTTTTCGCGATTTCAGGTTTGGTCTCATAGTAAAAGTTGTTTGTTATCACTAACTACCTACAGTTCATTGGCCTCGCTCAGCTAACGTTTACTAGAGAAATTAATTTCGTACATGCATAAATTAATTCGAGTTAAAAAAAAACTACTTTACTTTTAAATACACTTATATCTTTAAAAATCGATAGTGTTTCATATACCGGATCGACCCTCCACGGGATTAAACGATCGAAATTTAGCCGTGTATAGCTCCATCCATTCAACAGTTCAGTTTAGGCCGTAAATTGGATCGCGTTAAGCACTTATAGTAGAACCTCAGCGTTATCATGACGTGATAAAATGTGGAGAAGCCTTCCAAAGCTGTATCTTCCGGTACGTGGTCGCCACTCCAGAACCTTTCGTCTTCATCGCGCATCAGTTTGCGAGCAATGTCTTGCCTTGTCCCAAGGGAACATACGTTACGCGCTAACATCGCAATCAGAAAACTTGAACTTAAAACTCACATATCTACACTACCTGTAGTCACTGGTAGACAAGGACAGAGATAAGAGCCGGCGCTGTCGTGCGAGTGGAATAGCGTTAGCCGCTGAATGTGTGTGTTCGTGTGATCAATGTGAAATCGTGACAATTGTCACAATTTCAGCGGTCCACACGCTAGAGGCGAATCACATATTTTCCGTTGTTTTGATTGAATCTAAGATTGTCTAAAAGAAAAATTCTAGGGGCCGCGAAATCTAGTCATAAAATGCACGAAAATGCGAATGAATGCGCGAGCGGTGAATGACTAACGAAAACAAATCAGTTCATGTTTATCGTTCGCGTACCATTGACGTGTTGTTCCTAGTGTCGAAATGTTATTTTTATGCTTAAACAAAAAAGTAGGCCTCATTGGACCACCTACGCCCCCACCAAGGAGTTCCCAACGTGCTACCACAACAAAAGTCGTGCCCACGAAAAAGGTCTGGTTTTACAAGATCCTTATAAGAAATTAGTACCTATACTATGATTTTTTATTAGATGAAGCAAAGTGACAGCTATAATAATGGTTGTAGTTGGGCGTTGTTATTTGACAGTTGGGCATTGTCCACTGCTGTCACTTTACTTCATCTAATAAAAAATCATAGTATAATATAGGTACCAGCGAAAAAAAAATGACTAACCAATCTGCCAATAGATTTGCTAATTTGAGTCAAAATCCAATTTCTAATTCTTTTTTTAAACTACCCGGTGTAAAATTTTTAATTGTCAAAAATTGCATGATGTTAATTGTACATTCCAAAGCAAAAAAAAAAAAAAAAAAAAAAAAAAAAAAAAAAAAAAAAAAATAAAGAATACATCTATCTATCTATCTATCTATCTAGATCTCTTTGAAGAAGAATGTGCAAGAAACTCTATGGACACTTCATTCATAGAAAGTATAATTTGTTTTTGATACAGAATACAGTCATTTTGTTTTCTTTTACAAAGCGGATGTAAAACATTCTTGTTTTTGTAGAATTTGGCAACAAATTGTATTGATTGAGTCAGCGTTCTCAGTAAGCTTCGCTGAGGTCGTCAATACTACAATAACATTATCAGCTACATTTTACCGAGATCGCGCCTGTTTCAATGATTTCACATATTGTCCAGTTGCGCAGACACTTGAGATACAAAACTACACCAATTTTACATCACAATATCCACTAGGAATCAATTTATACGAATAATAAACTGCCACTGAAATTCACTCGAAAAATTCCCGCCAAAACACTTATGACATTTAGAAGTTAGAACTGTCAAGTTATTGACATTCAACTTTTTTTTTTCGTTGCTATGGTAACTGTTGATTGAAGTGGGAAGATTTCTTTTGAAAAAGACTATAATATAGACTTCAGGTTCACTTATGCCACGTAAATAACATTACAGTGAAGACATGTGTCTTTTGGCGCGCTGCCAACATCCAAACTTACGATATCATGTTGTTTTTTTCTTTTACAATGTCCATAGACAATTTTACTAATGTTTATCTACATAAAAATACCGAGATTCTCGCGTGCTTTGGGAAGCACGTCAAGCAGTGGTGCTATTCTCTAAGAAAACGCAGCGCTGCTGCAACGACGAACATCCAAATATAATTCATTAATTAACAATCCAATGTACAGGTGCATTAGGTTTACAATCCAATGTATCCTATTTCGGTGTTCGTCGTCGAAGCAGCGCTGCATTTCTTAGAGAATAGCACTACACACAGAAATATCAGGTCCTAGCTCTTATTTTGTAGATCTTCACACTTGAAAATAATGTCTAATTAAAACAAACAACTTACCTACTTATTTACTTAAAAATAATAATCAAAACTGTAACATATTTTTTAGGAGTAGTCGAGTATTTTGATACAAGTGGAGAAAGATTGTCTTTGTGACCGAGGCGGGATCTGCCCGAGCCGCAGGCGAGGGTATTGTAGAGCCGAGTGCAGCAGTGACTTTCACGTATATTGAACGACGTTTTCCAATACATTTACGAAGATATATAAACGGGGGTTGACGCGTGATTTGTGGGGGTCGCATACCGCCCAGCCTAATACGATAAATGTAATAAATTGTGGCGGGGTGAGCGCGCTTATCTGCACTAGTGCAGAAAATGGCGTTGTATTAAAATAGAGTAGGTTGTATTGAAAAATTAATTTCCATTCAATCGTTCGTGACTTTAAAATACTCGTAAGATAATTTACAATACATTTCTTTCTTATTTATCCTTTATAATAATCGTAATAAACAACAACAGATTTTTATATGTAGTCGTAAAAAAAACAATAGATTATTGATTCCATGACAGGTAAAGGCATGACATGGTTCTATAGACATAAATAAAATAACATACACACAGACATAGAAGTGCACTCTCACTGAGCATAATATAACCGCCATAATATTGACTCATTATTCTCCTAGCTTTTTCCAACTAAGTAGCTTGGAGCAACTTCCAGTCTAACCAGATGCGATTGGATAACGTCTGCGCCAACGACACGATAGCACGACGTTGCCGGTTCGTTGACAGTTTCGTATAGTACGCGGCAAATAAGTTGGCGGCAGATTATGTATACCTCGGACAGACAATCCAGTTGGGCAGATCTAATTTCGAGAAAGATTTCGACTGTTGAATTCGGCTGAACAGCATTCGGGAAGCTGCGCGGTATCTTCTCATCCAACATACCATAGTCTCAAGACGAAAGTCTATGAACAGTGCGTGTTTCCAGTGATGACATGGCTCTGAAACGTGGTCGCTTACAATAGGCCTCATCTGAAGGCTTAAAGTCACACAAAGGGCAATAGAAAAGGCTATGCTCGGAGCAGGAGAACCAAGGTTGCCGACGTACCACGAAGAATTGCTAAACTTAAGTGGCAGTGGACAGGCACATTGCTCGCAGAACAGATGGCCGTTAGGGCCGAAAGGTTCTGGAGTGCCGGCCGCGTACCTGGAGACGCAGCGTTGGCGCCTCCTACAAGGTGGACCGTGGACCTGGTGAAGGTTGCGGGAATCCAATGGATGCGAGACGAACAAAACCGTTCATTGTGGTGACATTTCAGGCCCGTTCTTAATGCCTATGATTACCTATATCTTGATGACTATTTACATAGTTATCTTATCATTACGAATAATTATGTACATAATTAGTCCTGAACATTTATGGTGGAAAAAACAATCGACGAATACAAAACTACAGTCCATTAGCTCGTCTTAGAAACTGTGGGTTTCTTGGTTGTCAAGCTGACAGATATCACGGAGGTCATGGCTAGCGTATTGTTCATTGGTTGAGCGATTTGCTATTGCCCTGCGTGACGCGGGTTCGTTTCCCGCACTGAACAAATAATAAGACTTTTTCTATGAAGGCGCGGGCCCACCGCGGCGCATGCGGTTTAGCTGCGTGTATTCATTTGTTTGACAACGTGGCTCTACGTTTCCAGTGGAGTACACGAAGACCCACGACTATGTAAAGCGTGGCACGGCGCACGGAGAGGCTACGCACGAGCCACTGCAACCAAACTGCAGTGAAACTGCGCTGCCATAAGCGAGCTGTACATAGTCGCGGATCATATTCGTGTACTCCAGTGGAAACGTAGACCTACGTCGACAGCACTTCGACCCTGCTGGGGCCCTTCGGTTTTGCTGTAATTTCCTTGAGGCGCGCGTGGGCCACAACGCACTGTCGACGACTCTGGACAGGCCACTCTGGGGCATCCACCTTAGCCATGTTTGCTCTCGAACATAATGTCTTGTCAATCATTCTAAAATACACATTCCTAGGTTTGTTTGCAATAGTGCATTTATGTTCATCTAAATCGAGATTCTGTTTGAAAATCGAACAACTTTCATCGAGAAATACTGAAATACACAGTGGTTGCGCGAATTAGCTTGGTGGACTGTATGTTTGAAAAAGCGATCTAAGGTTTGTTAACAATATGCAGGTACTGTGCCTTTATTTATTGATGGGACGGATGTATTAGGGAGGAACACTGACCTTTTGACCTCGAAGGTTCCACGTGGCGCCGGCCGGCGAACCCTGACTTCGCACCTTTAACCACTGCCAGGTCCTGTATTGCACTACACTGCACTATTGTTGAGTCTTTGAATGGTTGGATCACGAAATAGTCAATTTTCTTGTAATTTCGAGCGGGCGATGTTAGCGGAGCGGTCACATTCACAATCGATGCACAAACACGTAATGTCAATCCATTTCTTGAGGTCGTGCGGGGAAGGGAAACGGAAGAGATAGGATTGCTAGGCCAAAAAATAAATTACAAAAAAACAAAATCGCGGATCATAGCAAATTGGCGCAACCACACAGTATTGCGAAAATAAAACGAATATTTTATTTTTTTACACGACTGCCCCAAAAAAGGAGTGTAATGTTTTCAGGGTTCATGCATGTATGAATGTATGTGAGTTTCTTTATTCCACCATAACTTCTAAATGCCTGTACTGATTTACATGTATGAGGTATCGTTAGAATTCTTGTATCATCCCGAGTAACATATGCTATTGAAAAAATTTAATATAAAAACAAAATTAAACACGACTGCCATGTGAGAAAAACAAACTTAAAATAAAAAATCGGCCAAGTGCGAGTCGGACTTGCGCACATACTTGGTAAACAAAAGAACAACCACAAAATAGGCAAAAAATTATGTTTTCTGTGTGTGTGCCCCCCTTAAATATTTATTTTATTTTTATTATTAAAGTAAAAATACAACTGAGTATTTTATGAATATTTCAAGTGCCTGAATTTAATTTCTATATGAACTTTGAAAGGAAAAAGTTCAATCAAAATCCAGTTCTTCAATTTTACATATTTCTGATTTTTTTAATTTTGCCAAAATTTCTTCGATTTTACAGCATGACGTATTTTCATTTGGAATGCATTGTAGGTAGGTATCTTATCCTGTCAAAACAATGAGTTTGAATTTCGAATTCGATGATTTTCCATTTAAAAAAATTCTGTACTCGTCGGCGCCGTATTTCTGTTTTCTTATGTTTTGTAAACATACTTAACCTTGTTATTGTGTCGGTTGCTTAGCAACCGTGACAAACAACTTAGCTGCGTCATTCGTCACGCTCTGAATAGCTTCTTTAGAATTACGATGAATACTTATATTCTTAAGATGTCCCTTATACTTTTTAAACTCGTGAAGTAGATAATACGACATTCCATCATCGGACCACTGACGTACGGCGTTGCGCCACCGGTACATGGTGGACATCCCACCCATACCAGGCCTGGCGCACTTGTCACTGTAGGCATAAATATATACCTACGCCGCTCGACCACTTTGAAGGGGCAGTCCGACTCGCACTTGCCCAATTCTTCTTAAACAGTTTTATGAATAAAAAAAATTCTTCACTCTGATATGGGTAGTATCACGGGTAGGACGCTGTTAAGGCATCGTTTTGTAATGCAAGAGGGAGGGAGGAATAATGCTAGTCAAATTCAGGGACACTATAATACGCGGCAAATAAGTTGAACCATTTGATATATTATTTATTTGATATAAACTAGTGCTTGACTGCGATCCCACCTGATGGTAAGCAGTGACTTTGATTGAGCCTCGAAAATTCTACCCCACGAAACACATAGTTACCTAAAAACCAATTAGGTACTATCTGCCTATGTACCGTTAGAAAAGGACAGTTAGGTACCCGCATTAGTAGTTTATTACAAAAGGTACTTGTATAATGTAGATAATTAAATACACTATAGTTAAACTCAAAAACAAAGCATTTACTATTTGTATTCATCCATTTTCAGGCACTTTTTAATTACCGGTTCGGACTAAGCGTTTTGCCTCGTTGTTTATACCGCGTACATCGAAGGATTAGAACAATTTTATTTTGCCTGCTGCGATCTTCCCGTCCGATTATAATTTAGGTCTCTTAATAAACTGGTGCGATTAACTACCACATATTGTATCACAGAATACTTACCATCAAGTGGGATCGCAGTCAATTGTTTATTTATTTATTTATTATTATTATTTAATTCTTTATTGCACACCTTAACTTAAAATAAGTGTACAATAGGCGGTCTTATTGCACAGGGCAATTTCTACCAGACAACCTGTGGATGGACTGGAAGAAAGGAAAAGATTTGGGGTTATCAGTGTACAACAATATAAAAAATAGAAATATTTATATAAATAAGTAATACAATAGAAAAAGGAAAAAAAAGAAAAAAATATAATACTTACATAAATAAATTATCAAATAATAAACTAATAAATATTACCATATACAAAAGAGAAAAGAGAAAAAAGAACTTAAAGTAATAAGTAGTGCTCCTTCACCATTTTCCATTAAAAAAGAATCGGGTTCGGTTAGTTTAGGTACTAGGGAAGAAAATCCCGCATCAAAATCACGATCCCACAAGGCTGCAGGGTTAAAGTCAGCAATCCCGTGGCAAAAATTTAATAAAGAGAGAAGAAAAGAAATATTGCAAGGGACATAACATGACATGTTAAAAAAAAGGCGTACGAGCGAGTAAAAGGGATAGAGAGTTATACACTGCAAGGTTATCAGACGAAAAAATGAAAAATCGTGACTTCCAATGACAATCCAATATATCCTATTTGTGTGTTCGACTTTGCGGCAGCGCTGCGTTTTCTTAGAGAATAGCACCACTGATTTCCATCGAAAAATCCTAAGTTTTTTACGAATTATAGCTTGCTCATAAATGTAATTGGAAATTTATTTTTTATCGTTTTCATACACTGCAGTGGTGCTATTAACTAAGAAAATGCAACGCTGCCGCAACGACGAACATCCAAATAGGATACATTGAATTAACAATCGAATGTATAGGCATATTAGGTTGACAATACAATGTATCCTTTTTGGATGTTCGTCGTTGAGGCAGCGCTGCGTTTTCTTAGAGAATAATAGCACAGATGTCGCTCGCGGGATGCATATTTCATATCACACTCAAAAGGGAGGGGGAGGGGGTGTTGGATTTTAATTTTTGTAACTTTTTTTTATTAATTTGTTTAAGTAGCAGTAGGAAGCAAGCTGTATTTTAATGAAAATTCTAAAAATCTAGAGATTCCATGAGATTTGCAAAATCCGGTCGCAGTTCCGCGAAGAGTCCAAAAATTCTGAGATCTCAGGATAAATTCAGAGAAATGGTAACCCTATATAAACTCTATATGACTGGCCTGTTGGTCTAGTGGTTAGTAATCTTTACTGCTATGCCGAAGGTCGTGAGTTCGATTCCCACCCAGGACAAATGTTTGTGTGATGAGCACGATCATTTGTTCTGTGTCTGGGTGTAATTTAGAAATATATAAGTATGTTTATCAGTTGTAGTACTCATAACACAAGCTCTGCTTAGCTTGGGACTAGACGACGTTGTGTGATAGTTGTGGAATATTATTATAATATATTAACTTACGACAAGAAATATTTAAAAAAAGAATAAAATTCTAATTTTAAAGCTGGCATATAACCAACCCGGCGTTTTCCTGCTACGTGTGAATACGATACAGTGCCTATACAAAAAACAGATACGCATCAACGACTGTGCACTAGCGTGTGACTCTGTGCCTAATTGAAAACAGACTCCGTATTTGAAGTGAACCGCCTCAGTGCGTTAAGTGTGAGTTGTTTTTACGTTAACGCGATCGAAAAGTTTGTCGTGTTTGGCTCTCTGATTGGTTAAGAGCTTGGAGCGGGCCAATCGGAGGCTCGAACGTCATAAACGTGTCGATCGCGTTAGCGTTAAACAAACTCACACTAGGCACTCAGATTTCGCGAGTACAAATTATACAACAAACAGAGGCGCTACTATGAGCTGTTAATGCAATCCATCTCTACGTTGACGTCGTGATGGGGCTTGCGTGCTCCAATAAACCCTAGGTTGTAACTTGCCTAGGGTGAGGGGCCAGACTAAGAGAGATACAATCCGCAGGGCAGTTTTGTGGCGAACTGTTGGGCATTAGCGACCCCACGGACCCGATCTCCCGGGAGAATTCTCGTTCTTCATCTCCGGCTTGCCTTTATTGGCGGGCCGTAGTGAACACTGACGAGGAACAGAGCTCCCACCTCTCTCTTGCCTTTATTGGCTGGTTTGAGTAGAGATTCGCAAGAGCAATCGTGCTCGGGAGAAGGATGTATAATCCAGTAAGGTGCTGGTAGGGATCTTGACCGCACTTCCGGGATTGTCCTGATAGCCGTGGTATACCTCTCCACTCCTCAAGCACCTCAGGATATGTTGCCCTCTTGTTGCTACGCCACTTTGTGCTAGCGGCCGTTTTTGGGGGCCCATTTATTGAGTGTGCAAGTCACCCCCTGCCTGTTTACCGATGGATATTAATAACATTGATTAGGCAGGGGCCATAGTTTTCACATAGTTCTTGGTAACCAGTCCACTTAAGACTCCAAAAACCATAGCCCTTTTGTCTTTATTTTCCATATGTCACAATAGTTTTCACTAACCGGGGGTTGTCCTTGGATGCACTAGCATTGCGCGTACAGGGACAATCGTCGGTTGGCATCACGTTCCATTAATAGTACCTAAAGGGCCTCTGCGAGTTGGTTTCGGCTCCTCGTACGCCTTCCAAAGGTCCAGGACCTCAGGGTCCTGAGATAAATAAATTCAAAAATAATAATAAAATTATTTATTGACGTATTATTTGTTCACACATAAATGAAATTCCCTGGCTCCTGAGCTAGTTAGAGACTGAATTACAGGAGCCAGTGTATTCCCCATATTGTTAATACAGTTTTCTTAACAAATTAACATAATTAAAAACAATTTCTTTCTTTACATTGAAAAAAAAAAATAACTAAATAATAAAAATATAAATATACATATTAAAATGGATAACATATAAAATGAATTTTGAAACAATGACAAATATCACACTAATAAAATCTGGAAATAAAAATAAAGTAAATGGAAACTGAATTGTTAAAGGGATATATAGGGTTATGAATCTGTATAGTACCATCTATACTATGATTTTTTATTAGATGAAGTAATGTGACAGCTATAACAATGGTTGTTTGACAGTTGGGCATTGTTATTTGACAGTTGGGCATTGTCCACTGCTGTCACTTTACTTCATCTAATAAAAAATCATAGTATAGTACCCTCTTTCTCGCACGCACGTTTGACATATTAATACACCGTTAAATTTTGGTCGTTTTAATCCCGCGGAGGGTCGATCTGGTACATCAAACACTATCGATTTATAAAGATAAAATTAAAAAAATAAAGTAAGTAGGTAGTTTTCTAAAACTCGAATTAATTTACGCATGTACGAAATTAATTTCTTTAAGTAAACGTCAGCTAAGCGAGGCCAATGAACTGTAGGTAGTTAGTATGCAACGACCGACAACTACCTGCAAGGTACTCTTTTACTTAAAGAAATTAATTTCGTACATATGCGTATATTAATTCGAGTTTTTGAAAAAAAGTACTTTATTTTTGATTTTTTTCTTTACAAATCGATAGTATTTCATGTACCGAATCGGTCCTCCACGGGATTAAAACGACAAAAATATAACGGTGTATAAAGTAATACATAGGTAATATAATATAATAAATCAATAATCTATAATTCTTATAAATACATATAAAGGAATGTCGTGTTAGTTACACTTTTTATAACTCAACAACGTCTGAATCGATTTGGCTGAAAATTGGTGGGAAGGTAGCTTAGACCCAGGAGACGGATATAGGATATTTTTATTTCATTAAATAAATAAAAGAAACCAAAATCTGCTCATTTACTATTCACCTGGTAGAGTAGGGTAGAGCGAGAGCGAAGCCGCGGGCAAAAGCTGATGATGACTATCATCATCATTTCAGCCCAAAGACGTCCACTGCTGGATTATGCTGTCATAGTCCTCCCCCAAATGTCGCTCAATTAACGGTCCTGTGCTTCTGGCATCCATCCGGTTCCCGCAGCTTTTACGAGGTCATCGGTCCACCTTGTAGGAGGCCTTCCAACGCTGCGTCTTCCGGTACGCGGTCGCCACTCCAGAACCTTGCGGCCCCAACGGACATCTGTTCTGCGAGCGCTGTATCCTGCCCTATGCCTTAGTTTGGCGATTCTACGTGCTATATCGGCAACCTTGGTTCTCCTGCGGATATCTTCATTTCTGATTCGATCACGCAAGGAAACTCTGAGCATAGCCCTTTCCATTGCCCTTTGAGGACTTTAAGCCTTCTGATGAGGCCCATGGCAAAAGCTAGTGTAATAATGAAATTGTAAATGTAATAAGTAATAATGTGGACCAAATGCGTCTTAGCTAAAATAGTTCTGGGACTATTACTAGGTTTAATCCCGATTAAACGCTATCTAAATGTAGTTTTCGGGATTATTACTAAATTTAATACCAATTAAAAGCGATCTAAATTGATTTCCGGGACTATTATTAGGTTTAATGCCAATGAAAAGTATGAATAGTCCCGGAACTATTTTAGATCGCGTTTCGCGGGAATATGTCTGAAATAAAAAGATTTGATTTTTATTTTAACACGCAACAAAAGCCCCAGATCTGCATTTGTTTCTTTCATATGAATCCTCTAACGCAAATTACATCTGCTTCCAAGGACGTCCAGTTAACAATTGCAGATGCTATCTCGGTTGCTCGTATGCAAATTGTATCACTGTCTCTTTCAAACTGTGTTTTTAGTCTCTTTTCAATTGAAGGAATCTGGTTTTATTCAAGTTGTATTTTTATATTGAATGGTTGTAAATATATTTTAGTTGATATAAAAGCATAAGCACAATTAGCCTTATAATATTCCCACGGCTGGGACTCAGTACCTCTACCATGAGTTTTAAGCAATAGTATTCGTCGCAATCGTCGCTACTCGATATCGACGCCGTAAATATTTTGTATGGCAAATTTTGGTTCTGCAAGTGACCGCTAGAGGCGCTGCAAAATTTGCCATACAGAATATTTACGGCGTCGATATCGAGTAGCGACGAATACTATTGCTTAAAACTCATGGTAGAGGTAAAGGTCTTCTCTCTGAGGAGGAGTTGCCGGCGGTCGCCTCCTTCTGCGAAGCAGTAATGCTAGCAAAGGAGGCGGCCGCATACGCGAGGCTACGGCCCTCACTCCCACCCTAGCCGCTGCCGGGATCCTGATTTCCAGCCATCGTAGGCGCAGGCTTAAGGACGGCGAGCAATTAGTTGCTCGTGTCCGACCCTTAGTTTGAAACAAAAACCAAGTTTAAAAAAATAATAATTTATTTTTCATTTTTATCTTTACAAATCGATAGTGTTTCATGTACTAATCGACCCTCCGTGGGATTAAAACGACCAAAATTTAACGGTGTATAATATGTATTAGTAATTCTGATAAAAATACCTTGCGTTGGGGGATCGCTCCAAACCTAACAATTTAAAAACAATTAATCTTGTTATTATTAATTATTTGTAGTACAGTTTCTAAATGTATACTTGCCTAACTTGGGAAGAGACTGGATCCCACGACACAGGGAATCCTAGTGTGGGATCCAGGGAATTTGTAAAAAACCTAGCATTTAAGGCTTATGTAATGCAAGATCATGTAATTAACACTTTGTACTGGTCAAATGAACTGAATAAAGTTATTATTATTATTATTGTCTAACCTGACTTCACCTAACTAAGCAACATAGAAGAATTAAAAAAAAATAGGACCGGTCCCCCAGCGCGACGTTTTTTTTTTTTTGAATTATCAATACATACCCACATAGGTAATTTAAGATTGAGGTTACTTTATTATTTTTTACTTTTTAAAGGGAACTTAGGTTAGGGGTTTTTTTTAATTTTTTTTTTCTGCTATCAATAGCTTTCGATATAAATACATAAAATAAAATAATCATATTTATTTATGATATTCTGTTCACAAAGACAACAAAAATATTCATTAAATATTAAAACCATAACAATATCCACCACTTTGCTTTAAAAAAAAAACACCGTTGACCGTGACGAAACAGGAAAGAAAAAAGGCCTTCAGATAAATTAAAAAAAAAAAACGCGCGGGTGATATACATTGCATGTTCAACCTAATCGTAGTGCGATAAGAGCCAGTTTTTGACAAAGTGTATTTAAAATAAATATGTTCACTATTTATTGTCAAAATTTTCTACATATTTTTTCCTGAACTATTTTTTTCCAACTTTCCACATTATTATAATGTTTATCTAAAAATAACTACATATAAGAAAATAATTTCGTTGTTATCCTGCTAAACATAAAGGCAAACTCTGCATGCACCATCGCGGTCATTTCTGCTTTATCATTTAAAAAAAATAGCTTTAATCCTGCACGGAGTCAAACCATACCCTTTGAAATTTTCGTTTCTAGTGCAAGCAAAAATGAACTTACGAGTAACAGTGGTCAGGCGGATATGTCTTTGATGGTACCTAGAGAACACACCGATATTGATGCGATTATTTTTGAATTGTCAACAGAAAATGCCAGAGGTACACCCAGCGTTCGCTAACTCCGGAAAGAGGGCAGGATTAGAAGTATGGAGGATAGAGGTGAGTGGAATTCTTTGAACTCTTTGTTCTTTATGTCTCTTTATTCTTTTTTCTAAAGCGGCTGTTGACGGCCCATTGAACGAGTGCGCCTGGATGACTGCCAGCAGGCAAAAGTGGCGGAAAGTCGTGCGGCGTATCCTGACAGCTTCTGAAGAGATATCTTCGTGATAACCACGACCACTCTGACAAGAGTAAAAGGACCCAGAAGAAGATTCTTTTTTTCTCTTTTAGGGTTCCGTATCTCAAAAGGAAACAATGGAACTCTTATAGGGTTACTTTGTTGTATCTGTCTGTCTGTCTGAAAAAATCAAACTCCTAAGTTAACGGAAAAATAGATACGGCCGTTTATGTCGCAAAAAAACGTATATTTCGTCACTCTAAATGAAATCGAAATTCATAGGGTACTTCCCGTTGACCTAGAACCCTGAAATTTGGCATGAAGCAAGGGACAAGTAAAAATATTCAACACTCGATTTGGGAATTGAACTATTTACAATTATTTTTTACGGAACCCTCAGTGTGCGAGTCCGATCGACTCTTATGTGCCCATTTCTTCTCTCATTGATTTATTTATTAAAATTTACTTCAAAAAAAAAGAACGAACAAAAAATGTTTATTTGAATGAAAAAACAGTACCTAAAACAAATTAACTTATTAAAACAAAAAAAGTACTAATGAAATTACAAAAAGTCTAAAAGTTTTTTTGGATTTTATAATAGTTTTTTTAGCATAACGTCCGTCTTGATCTCAGAATTGATCACTTCTTAGTGATGTGCATGTGACCGACTATTTCATGAAATGGTACTATTTCAACAAAATTTCGTGTTATGGTCAAACATGGTTGATCATATCGTAAAATAGTAATTTTTTTTGTATCGTTGTTGTTGTTGTTGTAAAATAGAAAAATGCTGGTTCCATCAAACATACTAATTATGCACTAAAATATGCTCTTCTGGGTGGTTTAAAAAAACACGAAGGAAATAGCGATCCCCTTCTAACCTAACCTGTCCGAGTCGAGGTGCCCCAAGTCCCTTTTGAAAGAAGTCCATTAATATTTGCTTTTGGGTTGGTTAATTGGTTTTTTATTTGAATGCAAAGGTTTTCATTTAAAATTTGAAGCTTAAAAGTTCATACAAGAGCAATGGATAATTCTAATTTCTTTAAACATTTGAATTTATTTATCTTTGGAAGGCGTACGCGGAGACAGAACCAAATCGCAGAGGCCCTTTAGACACTTTATGGAACTTGATACTAACCGACGGTTATCCCTGTACGCGCTATGCTAGTGCACCCAAGGCACCACGGTTGGTTAAAAACGATTTCTTTAAACATTTTAATATCATAGAAATTAACGTGGATGGACCTAAAATCAAACGTTTAAACAATCTGGCCAGTTTTAGATGGCCATGTCACGAAATGCTCAATTCTAAGACATAGCCACGAAATTTTTACTCCCATACCGCCCGTAGGTTTTGAAAAACACGACGTTGAAAGATACGCATCAAAAATCTCACCATCAAATCCATCTGTCAACATTTGAATGATGTAGAACGATTTCAAACTATTTCTAATGTCATAAATCAGCGAGGCAGTAAATTTTTCTGTCTACTCCATTTAACTTTTGACACGTAAATAGTTTTTATTATACAACTGTTATTTGGTTCCTGAAAATATCACAACAGTTACTATCTGTCGTTAAATCTTTGAAAACAGATGGTGCAAGTACTAAATGCCTACATATTCCGTGAAACACTATGATGTTATTTTGTTGCTAGGCAACGGTTGCCAAAAAATAAAACTGTTGCAACTGTAAGCATTTTTTAGGGTCAGGTCATCGGTCCACCTTGTGGGAGGCCTTCAAAAGCTCCGTCTTCCGGTACGTCGTCGCCCTTTCGGCCCTATCGACTATTTTTTCTAAGCAATATACCCTGCCAATCGCCACTTAAGTTTGGCGATTCTTCAGGCTAGTCAACAACCTTGGTTCTAGTGCGGTTATCTTCATTTCTGATGCGATCACGCAAGGTAACTCCGAGTATAGCCCTTTCCTGTGCCCTTTGGGAGTCTTTAAGTCTTCTGATAAGGCCCATTGTAAGCGACCACGTTTCGGAGCCCTATGTCATCACTGGCAACACGCACTGGTCATAGACTTTCGTCTTGAGACACTGTGGTATGTTAGACGAGAAGATATCGCGCAGCTTCCCGAACGCTGCCCAGCCGAGTCGGATTCGACGATTGACCTCTTTCTCGAAGTTAGGCCTAACCAACTGTGCCGTCTGCCCAGATAGAAGTAGTCGTCCAAAACTTCGTATCTTCATTTCTAATGCGGTCACGCAAGGAAACTCCGAGCATAGCCCTTTCCTTTGCCCTTTGGGAGTCTTTAAGTCTTCTGATGAGGCCCATTGTAAGCGACCACGTTTCGGAGCCCTATGTCATCAGCAGAGGTCGGAGTAGGTAGATTGATTTAAGGTCGTTGACGTCAAACGTAGAGAATAATATGGATATGCCTCCAAAATACCGGAACTTCATATTTATTGTGATATTTGTTCCGGAATTTTGAAATTAGCACGAATTTGTGTTTAAGGTGAAAAACGTATTAATAATATCAATCTACGCTGCCAGTGTTAGCTAATGGTGAAAGAACTCAGTATTTTATTTTATACAAAAATACCTTGGAATAGTTACATCGTATTTTGTCCCTTACTGTTGAATTAGAAATGACGCTTGACAGTATGACGCTTTATTTTATTTTAGTCCATAATTCCAATCTCGGAACTTTTTCCGGTACTTCCCGCACATTTTGGATAAAATGGCATGTCCATATTATAATATCTTGACGCAAGTATATAATATCAATCTACCTACTCCGACCTCTGGGCATCACTAGCAACACGCACTGGTCATAGACTTTCGTCTTGAGACACTGTGGTGTATAAGAAGATACCGTGCAGCTTCCCGAACGCCGCCCAGCCGAATCGCATTTGACGTTCGAGTAAAGTTCAGTTGCTGTTTTCATTATTCGCAAATTGATTCTTAGTAGCAGCCCTGCTACTAAGAATCAATTTGCCCACATTGCTGCGAAACAGATAATCAATGCTGCGAAAATGTTCTGGAATGGCGACCGCCCCGGAACACGCAGCTTTTGAAGGCCTCCCATAAGGAGGACCGATGACCTGATGTGAGACGTGGGAATGCAATGGATGCGAGGTACACAGGACCGTTCTTGGTGGCGACGCTTGAGGGAGACCTATGTCTAGCCGTGGACATCTTTCGGCCGAAATGATGATGACAATGATGCTTTTTTTTACCCGACTGCGCCAGAAGGAGGGTTATGTTTTTCGAGAGTATGTATGTATGTATGTATAATTGTTTGGCACGCTCTGCAGCCTGATCGACTCAATGGATTTTCGCTTGAGAGGTGTCGTTAGATTCGTATTTATTGTGAGAGAGACACTGGGTATATCAAAATAAAAAAAAGCAAAAAAACTCAGCCGTCTAGTCAGTAGATTGGAATAATCTGCAATGTAATACAGCTATGTGCTCTCAATTCACTAAGCCTCCATTTCGAGAATGGGTCCCGACTGCTACAATTTATCTTGTGGTACAACGAATTTCTTGTTATAGGGCTTTTTCTACTCAGAAAAGCAGTCGGTTTTTTTTAGTTTTTTTTAAATTACCGTTTTTTTTTCTTATATTTATTCCACAACTATCACACAACGCCGTTTAGTCCCAAGCTAAGCAGAGCTTGTGCTACGGGTACACCCAGAACACAGAACTAATGATCGTGCTCATCACACAAACATTTGTCCTGGATGAGAATCGAACCCACGACCTTCGGCAGTTAGTGCCACTAATTGCCAGACCAACAGGCCAGTCTTTGTGTAGGTCATCAATCAAAATTTCGCCTTAAGTGATATTATAATTATGTTTTATGAGACCAAAGACAAAGACATGACAACGGCCAAATACATTCTCCTTACCTCGGGCCTCTGAAACTAAAAACCATAGGTAAGAAAATATTTTTGTCCCGGACGAAGCGCAATGACGGGAGGGACATTAATAAAACCTATATTTAGTAGCTTACACGTGTTTTTTATCATCTATTTTGGTTGTTACTGAGAAGAAATATAAAATACTTCTACGTGCAAGTAATTGGATGTGACAAGATGTCATTTTTTTAGTTTTATTTATGACATTACTGCAAACTAGATCTAAATTGTGCGTAGCATTGTGCACGGATAATTTTTGCTTGCAAATTCGTGACAAGAATAATACGCTGTGTTCATTCAATGTTACAGTGCTATCACAAACTCTTAAGGCGATTCATTTGACGACCTAAACTGAAATTTTAAAGGGATAAAGCTATAGGGTGTACGCCGTTAAATTTTGGTCTTAATTCCGTGGAGGGCCGATTAGGTACATGAAACACATAGATTTATAAAGATAAAATTAAAAAATAAAGTATTTTTTTTCTAAAACTCGAATTAATATACGCATGTACGAAATTACTTTCTTTAAGTAAACAAGTCAATGACCTTGTAATGAGTAGTCGGTCGTTACGTACTAAGTTACTAACTACCTACAGTTTATTGGCCTCGATCAGCTGACGTTCACTTAAAGAAATTAATTAATCGTACATGCATAAAAAAGTACTTTATTTTTTTAATTTTATCTATACAAATCGATAGGGTTTCATGTACCGAATCGACCCTCCGCGGGATTAAAACGACCAAAATTTAACGGTGTATAGCTTTCTCGCTCGCACAACCGACATTTTGACATGTCTTGGTAAAGTCCCCTAGTGGAATGGCCACGTTGAACGGCTCAGTAGGTATGCTATTCTTTGGGCAAAGAATTCGTACTTATTTATTTTGTTATAATAAAATGCAGAAAGCGTATAAAAATAGTGTTAGTGCTAATAAAATCTATGGAAAGAATTTTATCTTCGACATCAATCTAAAATAGCTCGTAAAATAAGAATAATCTTTTATGCACAGCTTTTTGGCACAGACAACAGAAGCCGTAATTTTTTTGTAGTTTATTCCTAGATCTAGAAAATTTTCGGGACCTATTTGTATCTAGGAATTAGTGTTGCAAGGCACAATAAGAGAAAATTCGGGATGAAAAATGAATATTCAATAGCCGAGATTTTGGTATTCCAATTGGGACATCAGCGGGCCTAAAAAAGTCACGATCAAATCATATTCAGAATTCCTAGCAGATCATAAGCAATTCTTCTAATGTTCGCAAAATGGTTGCACAAATTAGTCGAATCATACTCAATTCACTGCATATCAGAATCATATTCCTTGTAAATATTGCCGTATAAAAAAAAATGATTCATATTATGATTCTACAAAAGTGGCCTTTTCAGACCTGCTGCTATATTATTATAAATAAAAAAATGCTAAAAACTAATGTTAGTGTAATATCATTATATCACGGACTATTGTTTTTCGAAATTGAGACTATGTCGAAATAATTATTAACGGTCAAAGTTCAGGACACTCGGTTATCGATGAGAATTTTAACCGTCAAATTAGCGATGTATACGAACTAAGGAGGTGAGTGAATAAGCGTCGGCGTCTCGATTAATCGGGATGTGTCACCAGTCCTTTGAAAATCGGGACGTGACTCCTGAAAGTCAGGACGTGACCCCTGAAAATCGGGACGTGACTCGTGAAAATCAGAACGTGACCCCTGAAAGTCGGGACGTGACCCCTGAAAATCGGAACGTTACCCCTGAAAATCGGGACGTGACCCCTGAAAATCAGGACGTGACCCCTGAAAGTCAGGACGTGACCCCTGAAAATCGGGACGTGACTCGTGAAAATCAGGACGTGACCCCTGAAAATCAGGACGTGACAATTGGAAGTCAGAACGTTACCCCTGAAAATCGCGAGGTGACTCCTGAAAGTCAGGACGTGACCCCTGAAAATCGGACGTGACCCCTGAAAGTCAGAACGTGACTCCTGAAAATCGGGACGTGACTCCTGAAAGTCAGGACGTGACTCCTGAAAGTCAGGACGTGACTCTTGAAAGTCAGGACGTGACCCCTGAAAGTCGGGACGTGACCCCTGAAAATCGTGACGTGACCCCTGAAAATCGGGACGTGACTCGTGAAAGTCAGAACGTGACCCCTGAAAGTCGGGACGTGACCCCTGGAAATCGGGACGTGACTCCTGAAAGTCAGGACGTGACCCCTGAAAGTCGGAACGTCCCCTGAATAGCACGCTGTCCGATCGTCCGGTAACCGACCGGACCGAGCCCAAGTCGTCGACGGCGCGTTCTGTTCCCGCGCGCCTCAAGGAGCCGTCAGCACACCGAAGAGGCCCAGCCTGCTAACTGCAGGCCGGCAGGGTCGAAGCCTACTGGGGTCATGGGTTAACTTCCGAAAGGAATACCCGGCCCCGGCACGATAGGCTACGAAGGAACGGGGTAGGTTTTTAGTCAGTAAGAGTCTGACACAACTTGCCATAAAAAAAACCCCTGAATATCGGGACGTGACTCCTGAAAATTGAGACTTACCGCGCAAATCGGGACCTCTGGCAACACTACTAGACATTCCTAATCTATGACGATTCATATCGATTGTGGAATTATATTGAAATCGCAATTACGAGTATAAAAATAAAGGATCAAAACCCGAAAATATATAGAGGAAACATTCCCAAACCATACATTTGAAAACTATAGTGAAAATGTTACAAAAATTTAGTTCCATAAAATCATGGAAACCATTTTGTTATCAATTTTGTACCGAAGCAGATTAACCATTGTTATCAATATTACATTAAACTAACAATAATCATTTTAATTTAATTAATACTTGTAATATTATAATAATGATGCCATACCATGTTTGTTTTAATTAGGAAAATTATGAGAAAAATATTTATCACTCAGTTTATATAAAAAAAAATGAAAATTAAGTAACAATCACAATTCAAACACTGGAATTTAACATAAATGTACTACCAAAGACACTTTTTTTTTTTATTAGTAATAGGTTCGCGCTTGACCGCTATCTCACCTGATGGAAAGCGACGATACGGTCGACGATGGATCGCGCTTACCTAGAAGAAACCTATTCACTCTTGACTTAAAGATTCCCGGGTTGTAGCCATCAGGAAACACAGACTCCGGCAGGGAATTCCACTCCTTAGCTGTACGCATAATAAAAGTGTTCCCAAAACGCTTTGTGCGTATAGGTGGGATGTCCACCATGTACCGGTGGCGCAACGCCGTACGTCTGGTAGTCCGATGATGGAACGGGCTAGGCGGAATTAGGCTATGCAATTCCGACGCACACTCCCCGAAATGTAACCTGTAGAAAACCGACAGGCTAGCAACTCGGCGTCGATGCTCAAGACTTTGAAGCCTCGACTCGACGAGTGCATCATTGCCAATGATTATCTTGGCTCGCCTCTCAATAGTCTCAAGCGCATCAAGCTGGTATCGGGCAGCTGACACTTCCGCCTGACAACCGCAAAGTTCATTTTTGCTTGAACTCGAAACAAAAACTTCAAAGGGTTTAGTTTGGCGCCACGCCGCAGGATTCAAATGATAATATTTTTAAGTGATCAGGGAGAAATTACCGCGATGGTACTCAGGTAGTGTTTCTATAAGAAATTAGCTATCCTAATTCCTACCATAGGATTTAATGCTTTTACTGAACTGCATGTGTGCATGGTAAGGGCAAACTTTAGACACATGGTTCTTATACATTTTCTCTTTAACCGACTTCGAAAAGGAGGAAGTTCTATGTTCGGCTGTATATTTATTTCACCGATATTTCGGTCAATTGTAGACCGATTTTAAACATTTTTGTTTTGGTTGAAAGGTTATAGTCCCGAGTTGGTCCCATAGAAATATTGTTTTGATCTGATGATGAACTACGAAGATATAGCACGGAACTCCTCAAAAAATCATAGCAGAACTGTCGTAACATGTAAAATTGCTTTGTTTATACATTTAGTCGGTGACTGACTGAAGAAAGAGAGGGAGGGGATACATATAAACTATTATAGAAACACCGAAAAGAAAAAATCATTATTTGTTTTCAGAACTATCTCCAATACAACAATTTAAGGGGTTTTATAGATTGTATGGACGATTCTTATTTCTTGGGTTAATAAACTTGAAACTTGGCACAAATTTTTATCATGAATTATAAAGACTATAATTATTATTTTTTTCAAAACTACCCTCAAAATATGTTTTTTACGAAGTCGTGATTATTTTGAAAATCAATTATAATCCTCGTCATACAAGTTGAACCATCATGATGGTCGACTTTGAATTCACAGTAACCGATTTTCGGGTCTCAAGCGAAAGGCATCACCATAGCAAATGGTTCAATATATTTACTGCGTTATACAGGATGTACGTTAATTATTTTACATTTTGTATAGGTATTATAGAAAGAAAGAAGAAGAAGAAAGAAAAACACTTTATTTACGCGAACTGACGCAAAGCTTAAAACTATTTAACAAACACAAATACTAAACACCACTATTTTTTAATTATGGCAAATACTTAAAGGGATTATTAGAAAAGGTCTTGTTATTATTTAAGTAAAGTCTCAATGCATAAGATTCATAAATATTAAAGTTATGAGCGTTTGTTTATATCCCAAAATCTCACTCGATTTATGATAACATTGTACAGGTTATTGTTTATGAATGAAAGAATGACAATAAAAATGGAAAAACACTGCGCTTAGTATTTTCTAGTAGTAGCTGTTATGAATGATTGATACAATTATGAATTTACCAAATGACAAATTTTCGTGGACAATTTTGGGATTTCGTTTTTTGTACTTTTGACTACACAAATATGATCAGTAACGGGTAGGTACTGATTGAGCCCCATTTTTGTGCACTAATTAAAAAATAGGGGTGTATAAGGAAGATATGCGTCATATCCGCGCAAAACGGCCGAACGCTCAGCATAAAGCTGTGGCCTCATGCTTAGAGCGATGAGCTCACAGCGCTGACTTCAGCGAAGGCCGGTAGCGGTGCAGACATAAAGACGCCTGACCGAATTATAATTAAGAATTTTTTTTTGTTCTAGAACTTCGAACCCGTTCCAGTGCCTGCTTCTCATCTAGGAAAATTCTACACTGGTGATTCCTACATCGTTCTTAAAGTTAGTATAATCTTCATCATCTACCAGCTCGTGTATTATACTCCATTCGAAACAAGCCTTTTGTACAGTCAGTTCAACCGATTTTGACTTTTATTTCGTTAGCAGTAAGATAAATAGTTGGCATTGTAACAACTTTCTTGCTTTTAATCCCTACCTCCTTATGCCTACGGAATACATATCAAAATTGTTTGAACGGACAGTAAAAAAAGTTTGTTTAAATGTCTAATCTTGTTGCGAATGGAGTGTAGTTTGTAGCGACATCACACGAACTAAAATCCGTTCTTAGCGGACGTCTACACCCTGTAAGGCACCTACCTGTGTAATAGTTGTGGAATAAAAAAAACTACCTCGCACAAACTCATCTCCATCATCAAATTCTAGACAACCGGTGATGAATCCAACCTGACCTGGGACATTCACTTCTGGATCGGTAGTAAGACATCCCAGGATGAAGCCGGTTCCGCAGCAGTTCTCACTGTCAACATGGATGACGAGCAGTTTCATGGAGCCGCTATACAGCATCGAGAGGCCCAATACTACGAGTCCAAGCAGTTCTTGGACTACTTCCAGCCTGGTAAGTAACCTGTTCCAATTGTTATATTAAATTGGAATTCCCAAAGGAAAAGAAAGCGTGGCCGTCCTCGGAAAACCTGGCGAAGTACCGAGTTGGTAGAACCGACATGCCATCGGACTGACATGGAACGAGGTGAAGCATAAAGCTCAATATCGATCACGATGGGTGACTACTATCGACGCCTTCTGCCCCAGCTAGAGGACATATTACGTGGGATCACAAAACCTGGTTCTACTAATTTTGAACTTTTTTGAACCTATAGAAATCCAAAAATATAGAAGAGAACACCATGAAAAAATATTTTATTAAAAATGACCAAATGACCAACCGCCGCCGCCGGGCAAAAATCAAAACATGATAGATACAAATTAGTTGGCTTTATAAAAATAATCGCGAATCTGACCCTAACTTATGATTTCAAACGTGTATATCTACGAGATTACGTCATGGAAATATTTGAAAGTTACATAAAATAATAAAGCTTGTTTTTTAAAAGGGTCTAGTAAAAACAGAAATATTATATTATTATTTTTTAATAAAACCGCTGTTAAAGGGCCGTGAGGGGGAGTTCATACAAAATACACTGTGATTAAAACCCGCCCTTAAATCATCATCATCATATCATCCTTTTTAATGTTCCCACTGCTGGGACACAGGTCTCCTCTCTAAGAGAGGGAATGGGCCGTAATCCACCACGCAGGCCCAGTGCGGGTTGGTGAATGTCACATGTCTTTGAATTTTTGGTTCTAGGACATGCCGGTTTCCTCACGATGTTTTCCTTCACCGTTTTGAAAGCAGTGTTGATGAAATAAATAACACAAAGTAATGCGCCTGGCTGGGTTTGAACCCGCGTCCTACAACTCGTAAGTCGGGGCCGTTACCACTCGGCCACCACTGCTCTCAAATAAGTATAAGTAACCTATATTAAATAGAACATGTAAACCAGTAAAAAATAATACATTTTGATACAAGTGCAGAAAATTTGTCATTGCGACCGAGACGGAATTTGCACGAGCCGTGGATGAGGGCGTTATGGCACCGACGGCTGCAGTGATAAATTTGCACGTGTATCAAACGACGTTTTTCAATACACTTACGACTCGTGGAGGTTGACGCGCGCCCAGCCTGTTACAATAAATTTGATAAATTTGTGCATGAAATGAGAACCCTTCGGATACGGAATTCTAAAAAGACAATAGATTCTGGTACCGTTTATCGCTCCGTACACATTTCACAGGATCATAAACATGTCAAAACATTTCAGAAAGAAAAAAGAAGAATTTCTGATCACCAGACGCGAATGAATTTCACACATGAAAGACTTACAAAAATAAAACAAAATGTCTGCTGCGGTTGCCTGAGATCAGTTACTAACCGGTTTGAAGACCGCAGGAGCTAAACGCGAGGTTTAATATGCGCAAAAGTATATACCGTTATTTTTTGATCGTTTTTATCCCGTGGAGGGTCAATCGGGTACATGAAACACTATCGATTTGTTAAGATAAAATTAGAAATTAGAGTAAGTATGTATATTTTTTTTAAAACTCGAATTAATATACGCATGTACGAAATTAATTTCTTGAAGTACGTTGCGTACTAACTACCTACAGGTACATGCGTATATTAATTCGAATTTATAAAAAAAGTACTTCAAAATTTTCAAAATCGGTCCTCAATTGACCGAGATATCGATGAACATACTAAAAAAAAAAACGATAGTTTTGCTATGATTTCTCGAAGAGTTTCGTTGCATATCTTCGAAGATCATCATCAGATCAAAAAGATATTTTTATGGGACCAATTCGGGAGTATAATCTTTCAATAAAAACAAAAATGTTCGAAATCGGTTAACAATTAACCGAGATATCGGTCAACATACATAAAAAAAATACATACAGCCGAACTTAGAACCTCCTCCTTTTCGAAGTCGGTTAAAAAGCCTTAGAATCATAATAACCTTAAAAATAAAATTCTTCCTTATAATAAAACTGGTTTACTTTCTTCCCTAGCCATCAGATATTTGGATGGAGGCCACCAGTCCGGCTTCAACCACGTCACAATCAACGAGGGAGCCGAAAAGCGACTGTTCCAGATCAAGGGCAAGAGGAATGTACGCGTGAAGCAGGTCTGTCATAGAAACCTTATATATTATCTTGAAGTAGACCCTTGAATACTACCACACACCAAAAAATATGCATGAGCTCCTATGGTGTACAGCGTTGTGCCACCAGTACATGGTGGACCCAGGTCGTCGACGGCGTGTACTGTTCCCGCGCGCCTCAAGGAGTTGTCAACAAACCGTAGGGGCCCAGCCGGGTCGAAGCCTACTGGGGCCAAGGGTTTGTTTCTGAAAGAAAGGCTCGGCTCTGGTATGAAAGGCAACGAAGGAATGGGGTGGTTTTTAGTCAGTAAAAATCTGACACTATCTCCCGCTCCGCCCAAGGGAGGGATGCCATTGCCCAAGCCACCCACCACAAAAAAAAATTCAGTATCAAATTGAATGTAATATTTCTACATTTATTCTGTTTATTTTCTACATTTCTTTATGATTGAGATTATATCGATTTTCTTACAACACGTTAAGTACAATACGCGGCATATAAGTTGAACCAAAATGACGATCGATCTTCAATGTGCAGTAGCAGATTTTCGGGTCTCAATCGAAGCGGGGGGCTGCGCGTAACCATAACAACGACGGCCATTTTGATTTAACTTATTTGCCGCGTACTATGCGTTTATTTCAATTACACTTGATCAACTGGGATCAAAAGCTGGTCTATTTCAGTTACTATGACGCGTGAACTCTTCAAAACATAGTCGACTTAACGATCGAGTCATCAGATTGTATCAAACAAATTTGCAGCTCTTTACAACTTTGAACGATATTTTTAGTGGCAATAAAAATTTTATGATGATTTTTATAAAATGTTTATTTATACACCGTTAAATTTTTTGGTCGTTTAATCCCGTGGAGGATCGACTCGGTACATGAAACACTATTAAATTAAATTACACTATTGAATTACACAACACACTATTTAATTACACTATTGAATTTAAAACTAGCATCATCATCACCATCAACCTTTTAATGTTCCCACTGCTGGGACTCAGGCCTCCTCTCTAGGAGAGGGAATGGGCCGTAATCCACCACGTGGGCCCAGTGCGGGTTGGTGGATGTCACGTCTTCGAATTTTTGATTTTTGGTTATTGCTTGCTTATGTAAAAAAATATCTTTAGGGAACAGACTCAAGGATAAAAAGGCAAAAGTTTGTGATTGTGTCGGTATATGTATAGGTAGACCATTGATATACACCATTTTTCATTTTTTACCCGACTACGGCAAAGCCAAAGGAGGGTTATGATTTTGACAAGCTATGTATGTATGTATGTATGTATGTGAGTATGTTCATATGTTCTCTCATAGTAGATTAGTAAATCTACTTATCGGAACTCGACATGTAAGGTATCGTTAGAACCGCCATAATTGTCCGCTGAACATAGGCTACGTGACGTGTCACGATATGTCGCCCTCTAGCGGGCAAAAAGCAATGTATTAAAAAATAAAAATGAGATAAATACGCCATATTCGGTATATTTTAAAGGGATTCACTTATAGGTACATTTCCAAAATATTTTTCAAATTTAAAGTTACGCCCTAGAGGGCGCAACTTTAAAAGGCGTAGCAGACAAAAAGTAATATGTTAATAAACATTTTGAGATAAATACGTCGTGTTTGGTATCATTTGAAACAAAAATATCGCCATGAGGTCACTAGGTTATGTTCGGGTTTCGAAGTCTGCCTAAATAGTATAGAAGCACAGTGATTTAACACCAAAATTGTTTAAATAAAAAAAAGTAGAAAATCTAAAACCCGACTATGACAAAAAACGAACGACGCTGAAAAAGTATGAAACAAGATTTTCAGGATGCAGAACGTGTCACTACGGCTTTTCTTTATGTTCTGTTCTTGTTTTTCCAGTTACCTTGTTTATTTCAGCATCCTGAAAATCTTGTTTCATATTTTTTCAGCGTCGTTTGTTTTTTGTCGTAGTCGGGTTTTTATCTTTACAGATCGATAGTGTTTCATGTACTGAATAGACCCTCCGCGGGATTAAAACGACTAAAATTTTACGGTGTATATGCTCTTAATCACAAATTTTCGCCTTTATACAAAGTATGATTGCGAATATTGGAATAAGTATACTATAGTTCCATTTTCTGTCATCAGGTGGCGGTCAGCTTCAACTCTCTGAACAAAGGGGACTGCTTCGTCTTTGATTACGAACATGAAATATTCCTGTATGTCGGTGAAAACGCCAAGAGTGTGGAGCGACTGAAGGCCATCCACGTAGCCAACCAGATCAGGGACCAGGATCATAATGGAAGGGCTAACATTGAGATTATTGGTGAGTTATTTCCTTCATAGTTAACATTTTGATACAAATGGAGAAAGTTTGTCATTATGACCGAGGCTGAATTCACCTGAGCCGCTGGCGAGGGTGTTTTGGAGCCTAGTGCTATTAGCATAATCACCTTTTTTTTTAATATTCCCATTTATGGGACTCAGCTCAGGCCTCCTCTCTAGGAGAGGGAATGGGCCGTAATCCACCACGCGGGCCCAGTGCAAATTGGTGAATGTCACATGTCTTCGAATTTGCTTTTATTATTTGAGTGCTATTATTTATCACTTAAATGTCACTGAATAAAAAGAAAATATAATAATATCTTTAATTATACAAATGCATTTTTTGAGAGTTTGTTGGGCGAAAATTGCTTCTTATCAACCCTCCTCTCCATGTGTATCAAACAAAGTTTTAATACCGGTTAACGCATGAAGAAATAAATAAACGAGGTCTGACGGGCGACTCGTGGGGGTCGCTGAGCGACCAGCCTGATACACAATCAATCGTGGCGCGGGCGAGGTCGCGCTTTTTTCGCACTAGTGTGGAAAACAACAAATTGTATAGGGATAGGAGCGAGTGAGTGTACAGAAAAGAAAGAAAAAGAGTTTATTGACGCCAAACATGGCGCATACCTTAAAAAATAAGACCAAAACAAATCTATATAATAGTTCGAGATTAAGCGACAGGTGGATGGATAGGGAGGAAGAGGGAGAAAAGAAAAGATGGATGGATTGTGTAAGAAGTTTTTATATATATATATAAACTAGTGCTTGACTGCGATCCCACCTGATGGTAAGCAGTGATGCAATCGTTGATGGTGTGGCGCACTAGTTTATTAAGGGCCTATTCACTCTAGCCTTGAAAACACCTAAATTATAATCGAACGGGAAGACCGCAGCAAAAAAAAAAACGCTTAGTCCGGACTAAATGACGGAGCAAAACGCTTAGTCCGGACCGTAGAGGTTTCAACAACGTAGAGGTGGATATTTGCCGTGCGTCGGGTTGTCCGATGGTAGAACGGAGATGGCGGAATTAAGTCATGCAGTTAGAATGGAAGAAAAAAGCGTGTTGCGCCGACCCCAAATAAAACGGGACAAGGGCAGGAAGATAATGATGAGTGCAAGATATGCGACACATGTACGCCAAACGGCCAGAGCTCAGCAAATTGCTGTGGTCATGTATTAGACAGAGCCACAGCGCTGATTTTCAGCACTAGCCGTCGACAGCTAGCAAGGATTACATTTTGCATTTTTTACCCGACTGCGCCAGAAGGAGGGTTATGTTTTTCGAGAGTATGTATGTATGTATAATTGTTTGGCACGCTCTGCAGCCTGAACGGCTCGATGGATTTTAGCTTGAGAGGTGTCGTTAGATTCGTATTTACTGTGAGAGTGACACTGGGTATATCAAAATAATAAAAAAAAACAAAATGGCGGATTTTTAGGGCCAAATTCAAATGTTTGGCACGCTCTGCGACCTGAACGGCTCGATGGATTTTTAGTTTGAGAGGTGTCTTTAGATTCGTAATTACTTTGAAAGTGATATCGTAATAAAATAAAACTAAAAAATAAAAAACGGTAATTTAAAAAACTAAAAAACCCGACTGCTTTTCTGAGTATACATAAAAAAGCCCTAAAACAAGAAAGTCGTTGTACCCGATTGCACTTATCTATATAATATTTTAAATGCTGGCAGTCGGGACCCATTCTAGAAAGTCAGCCGTCTAGTCAATAGATTGGAGTAATCTGCAATGTAATATAGGTATGTGCTTTAAATTCTAGAATGGGTCCCGACTGCCAGTATTTAAAATATTATATAGATAAGTGCAATCGGGTACAACGACTTTCTTGTTTTAGGGCTTTTTCATGTATACTCAGAAAAGCAGTCGGGTTTTTTAGTTTTTTAAATTACCGTTTTTTATTTAATTATTATTTTTTTCAGTGAAGGTAATAAGCGTTTTTTTTTTTAAATTGTACCAAACAGATGCGGATTCAAGTGACAGTGACTTCGAAAAGTTCTTCGAAGCCCTGGGATCTGGCGATAAGGACTCTGTGGCCGAAGCTGCAGAAGGTGGAGACGATGAGGTCAGTGCAGTTATTAGTATTACAAAATGTTATGGTGATGGAATATTAACAATATTAAAATTAATGTTTAGATTGAGGTTTAAAGTCCGTATCCTACTGTGATCGAACGACTTTATTTTTAATTTATTGTAGAATAGTTTCTTATAAGAAAAAGAGATGAGTAGTAAAATCAAGAGTTAATAACAAGTGAAGCCGATATGGTCTTCCTTTGAGCAAATTACTGCGATTCTTTAGCGCTCGCCATTTCAAATACACAATTGTTCTCTCTCTGTTGCGTCTCTCTTCCCTTCTATCTATTTAGTCTCTCCCTTCCTATCTCTCTACACTCTCTTTTGTCTCTCTCCTTCCCCGTCTCTTTCGCCTCTCTCCCTCTCTCTGTATTTCTTTTTTCTCCCGTTGTCTCTGTAGTCTCTCTGTTTCTTTGAAATAAATACCTACAGCTTCGCGGTACGTAAACATGCGATAGGGCTACCCGCCTCCAGCATTTTAATTACATATGTCTACTACTTTGTTTCCATTTAGTTTTGTGATTGTAAATATACTTTTTTATATAAACAAATAAAATACTTTGTGAATTGAATAGGAAGTTTTTAATAAAAAATTATGTTTGTTTTTATTGGCAGATTTAATCCAAAAACCATATTTATGTTTGGATAATAAATCGGTCTTATAAATTTGCGATCGAAAAATATTTGCGCCTCGACTGAGACGTACGAAATGCTTTATTAGTATAAAAAATCCTCATTCTAATATAAAGCTTAATTAAAAAAACAAAACCAGCACAATATATATTCTACTCGTTATATAAAATATGTAAATATGTACGAACTTATTTTTAGCGAAAATATCGCGCGGTTATTGTTAAAAAAACATACAGTCCGTTCGTCACTGCAGCACAGTCGCGACTGTTTGCTTGCTGAACTCATGCCGAGATCGAGGCGCGTAGGTATAGCTCGCGCTTCGGCCGTTTGTAAGAAGTTGGAATACTGTATAGATAATATTACCGTGCCTCGATCGTAAGTTGTTGTAATAAGCATATACCCATACAAGTCCATATAAAGAATGCTAGTCGCAGGAAGCGAGGCGGTGTGGTGTGGGTGCCGGGTGGCTCTAATGAGGCGTGAACTTAAACACAGATATTCCATCCCATATTTTATTGAACTGTTTTAATCAGCGTTTTTTTTTTATTCATTTCAACTATTATGTAAGATCTAACTCATAATACTGTCCAGCAGGAGTTTGAACGCGGAGCTGATGTGGAGGTGACATTGAGTGAGATCTCCGACAGCACTGGTACTCTCAAAATCACGAAGCTGCCTCCTCCTTTGACACAAGACTTACTTAACACTAAGGTAAAAATGTTATGGCAATTTTCTTCCATTAGCCATTATGACCAGTATCACCAATATTAATACTAGTATCGCTGAAACTAATAATAGTGACATAGATACCAATTCTTAATGGCCGATCATTGGTCGATCAGTGGTCTCTTAATAGAATTGTGGTACGAACTGTCTTGTAACGAATTGAAAGCAATGACTGCACAATGACGTTATAATGGTAGGTCACTGATCAAAAGAACTGTCAAAATTTTAGCAGATAGCATACGCCAGACTTCATTTGTCATTATGTACGAGATTACCATTCTCTGCCGTTTCTTTTAATGGAGTGTCAGTGGTTAATCGTTGGCCAACGTCATTATATTAGAATAGTAGGTTACCAAACATTTCAAATTCAACAATTATGAAATCAATGATAGACCATTCTGTCACTATTGTAATAACAGGCTTGAGTTCTTGTTCAAATAGAAAATGGCTGTATGCCGTATCAAAAACGAAATACTTTAACCAGTTGTAACCTAAGTCGATCCAATACACAACATTGTGTGTCCTTCTACGGCTATCTGATCAATCTATTCAAATACTTGTTCAAAACTTGACACACGTACCACTTGAATGGAAACACTCGATACAGTAAATAAATATTATTATCAGTATCGATAATAGTGTTATAAACGAGTTAATTTAAGGTAACTCTAGCATACTCATAGCCACATAAACGTCACGGAATTTCCATGATTTTTTGACCCACCTTCGTCACATATTTTGCGATTTTTACTTCTAGATAATCACTATAGTTAAAAAACAAAGTCGCTTCCCGCTCTCTGTCCTGTATGCTTAGATCTTCAAAACTACGCAACGGATTTTGATGCGGTTTTTTTAATAGATAGAGTGATTCAAGAGGAAGCTTTATGTGTACAATACATGCATATATAATATATTTAATATCACCATTGCACCCGTGCGAAGCTGAGGCGGGTCGCTAGTTATGAATAAATTGAAATAGCAGTTCCAAAAATCGATTTATTTCCGTTTTTTTTTTTTTTTCACAAAATCAAATTCAAATTATATCTTTGAAAAACATCACAGAAAGCTTGTAAATATGTTTTAATTAAACAATCAATATCTAATAAATCAATAGTTATAAATAGTTTAATCAATAGTTTTTTTTTTCGGGGGTTAAAAATTATTCAATGACATCCCCTTAGGCGGAACGGGAGATAGTGTCAGAGTTTTACTGACTAAAAAACTCACCCCGTTCCTTCGTTGCCTTTCATACCGGAACCGACCCTTGGCCCCAATTTCGCGTTTTAACATGGATTTTAAAATGTGACGTAACAATTGTAACAAACGACGCTGCCACCTCCTTCCCCACGCCTACTGACATTTTAAAACTAAAACATTTGTATATTTGCAGGAATGCTACATCTTAGATACTGGAAGCTACAGCGGTATCTACGTGTGGGTCGGAAGAGAATCTAATGAGAAGGTACCTATTCCTAAGTGCCCGTTTACGGACGCGCGGCGCGTCGCGCGTTTTTACTGTTTACAGAGAAGCGGCGCGTGCAGCGGACCGCGCCATCGCACGCGCAAACACAAATGGCAATGTTCGATAATGTTTACGGAGACTCACTTTTTAAAACAGAACTATCTTCTAAGAAAATGTCGTCGATTGTGTCATCCTCCATGGCTATCGGCAAATCACATCGAGACTGGCAGAATCGCCGCTTGCTTGTATTGAAATATAGGCGGTGCCCGCTGCAGCGAACGCGGCGGAGCACGCGGCGGCGCACGCGGCTTCGGACGCAAGCGGCGATTCTGCCAGTAACGTTTGGAAATCGAACATATTCAACTTATTGTCCTATACAGTGTTGCATAATTATTCTCCAAACTCCTGATGTTCGGGTGCTGTAAACACTGGGCCAATAATTTCTTTCAAAATCTTCTAAAAAAATGTCGATCATCATCGTCCATGACTGTCGGCAAGTCACCTCTTTTTTGTTCGATTTCCAAACGAGACTGGATCCTCGTTTGAAAATCGAAAAACAAGACGTCGCATGCTTGTATTGAAATATAGGCGGTAACCGCGGCGGCGCACGCGGCTGCGGACGCGACGGGCTCCGCCGCTGTAGTTTTAACCTGAACAAAAACGCCGCGTGCGCCGCCGCGTGCGCCGCCACGTGCGCCGCCGCGTGCGCCGCCGCGTGCGCCGCCGCGTGCGCCGCCGCGTGCGCCGCCGCGTGCGCCGCCGCGTGCGCCGCCGCGTTCGATGCCGCGGACACCGCCTATATTACAAGCAAGCGCGTGTAAAAACGCGTGTCTGTAAACACTTTCATACAACTTCCTAAGTTTGAATTTAGTGTGGGCCGCACCGCCTGATGCGCCGCGCAACGCGCCGCGTCTACGTAAACACGGCCTAAGAATAATAACGCATAGAAGCCGCGTCTCGAACATAACACAAACGATATCATGTGTCCGCTTCACTTTTTTCGAGTGTGTCTACGCTCTTCAAATGCACACTGATATAGCTTTCAATGTTACCATTACAGGCCGTTCTCCACTAAAGAATGCAGCAATGTGCCCTGCCCATTGCCACTAAGTATGGCGATTCTTCGTCTATTGATTCGAAATTTATAATTTTATTTTTTTTGTTTTCCCTAGGAAAAGGCTGAAGCAATGAATAAAGCTGAACAGTACCTGAAGTGGCATGACTACCCAGCTTGGGTAAGAACTTAGACCTATTACTAACTGCCTATATCTATCTTTAATCCAAATGAAACACGTTCATATTTGTATACACCGTTCAATTTTGGTCGTTTTAATCCCACGGAGGTCGATTCGGTACATAAAATACTATCGATTTGTAAAGAGAAAAGTATTTTTTTTTTTTAAATCGAACGCATGTACGAAATTTCTTTAAGTAAACATCAGCTGAGCGAGGCCAATGAACTGTAGGTAGATAGTACGCAACGACCGACAACTACCTACAAGGTCATTGACTCGTTTACTTAAAGAAAGAGTTTTTGAAAAAAAGTACTTTATTTTTTTATATTCTCTTTACAAATCGATAGTATTTCATGTACCGAATCTAACCTCTGCGGGATTAAAACGGCTAAAATTTAACTGTGTATAGATATCCCATTATTTCTGAATGACATTTTATCTATACTTATAAAATGTTTGTCCTGAATGACTGACGAATCAAGGCATAGACTAAATCGCTTTATTCGTTGGTCCCATAAACTTGAAACTTAGGATTATTAGTCGCCTAAATAAAATAGGTTACTATACATTTATCTAAAAATAACCGCACTGAATTACACAAAACATTTTTTTTTTTTTTGGAAATTATGGATAGGTTTACAAATACCTCGTGGTTTTTTGACATAATAAAAGTAAGAAAGAAAGACAAACTTTACTGCCGGATAAAAGCGTAAATACACAACACCAACACAACTACAACACACACAATATACACAACACAACAACTACACAACATAAAACAACAATACACACACCACTATTTAGGTTCTTCAAAACTTTTTTTTTTGAGAAATTTAGTACCTACGATGTATTTTTAGAAATTTTGAAAACATTCTCGCAAACAAAGCCGCGGTATGCTAGTATGTTATGCTGTGAGAAGGGCAGTGAACCACCCAACTGACATAATACATAACCTTGATAAGTTTAGGCGCCGGATATATTGATTCTGTCTGGACTGAAACCAGTGACCTTGAATCAAACAAATACGGAACAATGTAAATATTGTGTGTGGGCTTAAGTTTTTAAATTTTTTAACTTTATTAGTAAAAAATATATGTTATTTTCTATATTAGTCTTAATAACTTATTTAATACATTTTTTAAATATTAAAAAAAAAACAATAAAGAAACATTTTAATTTGGCGCTAAAAATCTGCCATTTTGTTTTTTTTTATTTTTATATACCCAGTGTCACTCTCACAGTAAATACGAATCTAACGACACCTCTCAAGCTAAAATCCATCGAGCCGTTCAGGCTGCAGAGCGTGCCAAACAATTATACATACATACATACATACTCTCGAAAAACATAACCCTCCTTCTGGCGCAGTCGGGTAAAAATTAGTACCTCACCGGTAACGGGAACAGAGTCCAAGCTATCAGGTCAGGGCTCCAGAAAAAGGAACCTTTTCCAGAAGAACTAGAGGGTTCTAGCCCTATATCCAGTTGCCTAACATGAGCCTCCTAAGGTGTTGATCGAGGCTCTTGGCTATTAAGCCATTGCCTGACACGACTATCGGTACTATATGATCGCCGAGTTCACAGCTCACATGTTATATTTACATTATGTTTACAACACTAGTTTTAATATTTTTATGTAAAGAATCTATGTACAAAATTCCAAAACTGTATCATCAAAAATCATAAAGATCTCTCCACACAAACACATGGTCATCGGGCCATCCGGGTGACTGAGGGGTTATTTAACTCCCACACACTGCTGTGCGCTGGCACCTAATGAACGCTATGCCCTGCCGTGAACTGTATTGTATTTAGTCTCGGTGGTGTCCAAGTTGCGACATTTTTTAAAGAATTTTGGGAAAAAATATAGCATGGTGTAAAAATAATTGGAATCTATTCGCATAAACTAAAAATAATGTTGTCTACATATTTGTTTAATATTATTTTTGTCTTTAATTCTTTCCATTTGCAATTTTGGACAAGTCCGTTACCATCAGATCACTGCTATTTTTTTTTCTACAGTAGATATTAACCAATTTCTTTATTTGCAGGTACACGTAACTAAAGTCCCCCAGGGCGTGGAGCCAACAGCTTTCAAACAAGCCTTCACGGAATGGAACTAAAATAAAAGATAATATAACTTCACATTGCATTTTAAACAACAATACTGCCCCCGATAGTAAAAAAGACGCATCTAACATTTTTTCCGGATTTGAGTTATATACATTTCCGGAATCAGAAAAAAAAGGCGCATCTGCCTGTATTTTTAACTCAAATCCGGAAAAAATGTTAGATGCGTCTTTTTTACTATCGGGGGCAGAATAGTACAACGGAGTTATAGAGCCTATCTATAGTAACTCCAATATCAGTTAAAATCCTCGTTACCATCATCATTTCAGATGAAAGACGTCCACTGTTGGACACAGGCCTTCCCCAAGCGTTGCCACAACGAACGATTCTGTGCGTTGCATCTCACGAGGCCCACCAACGCTGCGTCTTCCGGTACGCGGTTGAAACTCCGAAAAATTTTGTCCCCAACAGCCATCGGTTCTGCGAGCAATATGCCCTGCCCACTGCCACTTAAATTTGACGATTAGCCTCTGTCGGTAACCTTGGTTCCCCTGAGCATATCTTCATTCCTGATGCGATCACACAAGGAAACTCGGAGCCTTTTCCATTACCCTTTGGGTGACTTTAAGCCTTCTGATGAGGCCCATTGTGAGCGACCACGTTTCGCAGCCATATGTCATCACTGGCAACACGCACTGGTCATAGACTTTCATCTTGAGACACTAGTATGTTGGATGAGAAGATACCGCGCAGTTTCCCGTACCACTTCATTTTAAGACCCACTCTTTCGAAAGCTCTATTGAGGTCTGACTCCTCCGTAGTCTCAGCCATGTCTACTATGTCGTCGGCAAACCGAAGGTGAGTGATGTACTCGCCATTGACATTAATACCTAGTCTTCTCCAGTCCGGGATCTTGAAGACATCCTTCATTGCTGCCGTGAACAATTTTAGAGAAATGAGGTCTCCTTGCCTCACACCCCACCCCATCGCTTCTCGAACGCTGCCCAGCCGAGTCGGATTCGATGGTTAACCTCTTTCTAGAAACTAGATCTACGCAACTGAACTGTCTGTCCGAGGTAGACGCAGTCGATTTTATACATAATCAAAATCAAAATCAACTCTTTTATTTCAAATAGACCATTTACAGGCACTTTTGAATAGTCAAAATGTCAGTCAGTCAAAAAAAAAAAAAGTGAAGCTAAATTGCACGTTCCAAAGCGTAGATCTCTATGGAGAAGAACGTGCAAGAAACTCCATGGACACTCTTTTAAAATCATTTACTTTTATAACCCCGTTGGACTATCGTTGGTGCATCACCCTACTAAGTCAAACTTAAGTTGGGTTAACCGGAGTATTAGTAATGTGTAGAAAAACTGAAATTCTTTATACATAATCCTAGGTTAAGCAACGAGGTCCTAAGGTTGGTCTGTAGATGCGCTCGCGATGGGCACCCATTGCGTGACATCAGGCGTGTCGTGTGCTCGGATCCCCGTCACAACGGTGTGCATGTAGTCGTGTCGATGGAGAATTTAATATTTATTGCGTAGCAAAAAGGAGACGCGGGGCCTGGCTTGCCGCCATGGAGCACTTTTGTATGGAATGTCGCTTTATGCAGTTTCGGCTCTTAATTTCCTTAAAATGAAGGGCTAAACGAAATGGAGTATCCAGTTGATAACACACGACCCTGGCGAATAGGACACAAAAACACTCGTCGGCCTAAGAGTTTTTCCGCACATTACTAGTATTTCTATAATTATTATATAAGATTATGTTTACTTAACAAATTTTTGTATTATTATTTTCTGATAATGTTTAATTTATAAATAAAATGTTATTTCTAATATTATTATTGTGTTTTATTTTACTTTTCTAAGTTTATTTAGGACATTACTGACACCCCGTGCCTCGGGAAGCACGTGGCACCATTGGTCGCGGTTGTCATTCGTAGATCTGTGACAGTTGTCATAGGTACTTAGTCAGACGCCAGAAAATCTGGCCATCAAAGGAGTATCGTTTTGATCTGATAGGCAGTCGTTTCAAGAAAACATGGATATACACCGTTTTTTGGACGTTTTAATCCCGTGGAATGTCGATTCGGTATATGAAATCTTATCGATTTGTAAAGATAAAAATTAATAATAAAGTACCTACTTCTTTTTTTTAACTCGAATTAATTTACGCATGTACGAAATTGATTACTAGCTTTTAGAGGCTAATGAACTGTAGGTAGTTAGTACGCAACGACCGACAACTTGCTACAAGGTCGTTGACTAAAGTTATTTTGTTATAGTAAATTTTTTTTTTTTAAGTCGTTTGTAAACTTTTTGTAATTTTTTTATCGTTTTGTAACTGAAGTGAGATATAGTTTTTTTATTCACAAACATAATTATGAAGCTACTAAAACAAAGGAACCATGGATTACTGAAGAACAACGCTTAGTACCCATATACACCCCTATTTTTTAATTAGTGCAAAAAAAAATGGGGCTCAATCAGTACCCGTTACTGATCATATTTATGTAGCCAAAAGTAAAAAAAAAAACCAAATCCCAAAATTGTCCCCGAAAATTTGTCATTCGGTAAATTCATAATTGAATCAATCATTCATAACAGCTACTACTAGAAAATACTAAGCGCAGGGTTTTTCCATTTTTATTGACATTCTTTCATTCATAAACAATAACCTGTACAATGTTTCCATAAATTGAGTGAGATTTTGGGATATAAACAAACGCTTATAACTTTGCTGTTTATGAATATTATTCATTGAGACTTTACTTAAATAATAACAAGACCTCTTCTAATAAGCCCTTTAAGTATTTGCCATAATTAAAAAATAGTGGTGTATTTAAGTTCCTGTAAAATTGTTACTATTTTGGTGCACAACAAAGTTTATTCTATTCTATTGAACAGAGGGTAGGCAGTTGCTTTAGTTCTTGTTCCCAATAGATGGCGCTTTTCACTGACATCTCATGTCTGTATCGCGGTGTTAAGATTCTCTACCATTGAAGGGCCCTCGTGTAATACTGGAGTATGTTTGCGATAGAGGAGATCTATTGTATTCAGTGTACATAATGAGTCTTCCCTATCGCAATAAGGGAACACTATTATCCCACCACCACATTTTATCAGGTAAAGATGGGTCAATACCGATATTTGTCAGTATTAGCTAATATGAATATATTCTTCAAGTAGTATCGTAATATTTAAACTAATATTTGAGTATTAGTAATATGTGATATCGGAATATAATGGAATACATAGATATCACTGCTGTATTTGTATTCAATAAACTGATATTACTTTTGAGATAGTATCTAGATACTATTTGATATTCCTATAGTAATAGTGAATATGATCTGCGGTAATCAAATGAATCCCGAGTGATATTATATTTACAGAGTACTTTTTTTATAATATTCTACCTGTGTTGAATGGTCCTTACATATTATGTGAATATGAAATATTAGCATATCAGAGTTAGTCGGATTGATAATACATAAATCCATTGAATATCACTAATATCCAGAGGTCGGATATAGGTAGATTGATTTAAGGTCGTTGACGTCAAACGTAGAGGATAATATGGATATGCCTCCAAAATACCCGAACTTCATATTTATTGTGATATTTGTTCCGGAATTTTGAAATTAGCACGAATTTGTGTTTAAGGTGAAAAACGTATTAATAATATCAATCTACGCTGCCAGTGTTAGCTAATGGTCAAAGAAATCAGTATTTTATTTTATACAAAAATACCTTGGAATAGTTACACCGTATTTTGTCCCTTACTGTTGAATTAGAAATGACGCTTGACGGTATGACGCTTTATTTTATTTTAGTCCATAATTCTAATCCCGGAACTTTTTCCGGTACTTCCGGCACATTATGGATAAAATGGCATGTCCATATTATAATATCTTGACACAAGTATATAAAATCAATCTACCTACTCCGACCTCTGCTAATATCTTAGCGAATACTAATATATCAGTCACAACTCTAGTAGCAGGATAACTCTCAGGAATCTGGGACCCTACTACTAAGTATTATGGGTCTCCAGGCCACCTTTATCCAGACACATTAAAGATAATAATATTAAAATAAAAATCAGTCTTTCCGATCCAATTCCAAAGATTATAATTTAGGTGTCTTCAAGGCTAGAGTGAATAGGCTCCTAATAAACTAGTGCGCCTCACCATCAACGATTGCATCACTGCTTACCATCAGGTGGGATCGCAGTCGAGCACTAGTTTATAGTATGAAAAAAAAAGAATAGAAAACATATAGATTAGAAACTGGATGGAGGACGGAGGGATAGCTGCTGCTCTATCCCTCCTTCGAAGTAAGGGGCTGCGAGTAACCATCGGCAAAGGTTCAACTTATTTGCCGCGTAAAATAATATTTATAAAATACTATTGCATATACGACTTGGGTAGACTGTTGAAACTAAAAATGTAATATTTATATATAAGAACATAATGTACACAATTACGCAATAAATTTATCTTTATCTTTATCTAACTCCCGGTTTTTTGGTCCATACCCGGGCAGCGTACTGGAAAGCATATACTTCATTTCTATACCTGTACCAACATATACCGATATAATTATGATGAGTGATGCCCATCATTGTTAACACCTCTACGGTCCGGACTAAGCGTTTCGCCTCGACCTATACACCACATACATCGAAGGACTGGAACAATTTGTCTGCTGCGGTCTTCCCGTCAGATTATAATTTGAGTGTCAAGGCAAGAGTGAATAGGCTCTTACAAACTCGTGCGCATCAATATAAAATTTGCGTCACTACTTACCATCAGGTAGAATCGCAGTCAAACACCAATATTATACCATTAAAAAAAAAAAACACTTCTACTATATTACAAACTGAATCCTTTGATTTATTAAGGCTTCTATACACCGTTAAATTTTGGTCGTTTTAATCCCGCGGAGAGTCGATTCGGTCGATCGATTTGTAAAGATAAAAATTAAAAATAAAGTTTTTTTTTTTTAAACTGGTGTTAATTTACGCATGTACAAAATTGATTTCTTTAAGTAAACATCTGGTGATCGAGGCCAATGAACTGTAGGTAGTTAGTACGCAACGACCGACAACTCCCTTAAAGGTCATTGACTCGTTTACTTCAAGACATTAATTTCGTATATGCGTATATTAAATCGAGTTTTAGAAAAAAAGTACTTAATTTTTTAATTTTGTCTTTATAAATCGTAGTGTTTCGTGTACCGAATCGATCCTCCACGGGATTACAACGACCAAAATTTAACGGTGTAGAAATTTACAAATCATTTAACAAAAAAAAATACAACCAACTTTTTGTTTCTGATCTACACAAATCAGATACGCTTATCGCTCATATATTGCTCGTCCACTATATAAGCGAAGACAGGGCCTCTTAAGAAACAGGATCTTCAACTTCCTAGTTTAGGAGTCAGGGCTCTAATCTTGTATTGTATGACAGTCCAGTGTATTTACATGTGTCAAATTCAGTTCTATATACTTTACATGTGTATTTTTACGTCAAAAAAACGTAAAATAAGTTTTATTTCGGAAGTCGGTGTTTCTTGTTTTATTTTTTTAAAAACGACTTCCAAAATCAAAGTGATTTTCCATTCTTGAAGTCGGTTGTATTTATTTCTGAAAAGGTTAATCTGTTGAGAATTGGATATTCTGTTTATAGAAGCTTAGCATAGCATAGCATAGCAACAGCCTTATAATAATAATAATAATACTTGGACCCTGTTCCCGATACCAGTGAGACACTATTTTTTAATTTTCTAAATGTTTTTTATATGTGTTTTTTTTTTTTTAAAGAAGTATTTAGAAATATAATTTATATGTATATTGTTTTAATAAAGAAAATAATAATAATATTCTCTTTATTTCAGATATTCATCCATAACTACAGTTGTTGTTAGTATCATAATAACTTATAAAAACTATGTCAGTAAACAAATACAAAAACAGATTAGTAACACAAAAACTTACAACTATGTTAGTAAACAGACTTTACAGGGCATGTAGCTGGCTTAAAGACCAGATAATAGGACAATCCAGCTTATTGGCAATGACAGCCAGGTGGCCGTTGGTACTGGCACGCACCCTGCGCAACAAGGATGCTGCACGCTTGCGCCTGACCGCAGCGAAGCTGTCTGTCTGGGCATCCGCGAACATCCCTGAGGCACTACAGAAGCGTGGCAGCCCCAACAGCATCCTGAATGCATTATTGTACTGGATGCGAAGAGCATTAACGGCTTTTAGAGTATAATTAGTCCACAGACTACACGTGTAAAATACTTGACAATATGCTCTGAAAAGGGTGATTTTAACGGAACCTGAGCAACGTGAGAACCTTCGTATCAACATATTACACCTCACCGCCAACGCTCGTCGCACCCGGTCCACATCCAGATTGTCCCTCAAATCCTCTAATTCTCTAATAATGTTCCCACTCAGACATCCTCTTTAGGAGAGGAAATGGGAAGAAGAATTAGAATGTAATTATGGAGTTGCAGCCATGACGTGTTAAAATGTCAGGCGTGCGAGCGAGAGAGAGGGACGGAGCTATACACCCTATATAGCTATATCATCATCCCTTTAACAGTTCAGTTTAGGTCCTCAAATTGGATCGCGTTAAGAGGTCGTGGTTGATCCTCAGCTAAGATAAAGAAATCATGGTATAATAAATAACAATACATTAATCAGAAGGTAGGAAGTTAGTTTACTTTTTGTTCCCAATAGATGGCGCTTTTCACTGACGTTTTGTTTCTGTATCGCGATGTTAAGATTCTCCATCGTTGAATGACCTTCGCGTGTTACTGTAGTTTGTTTGCGATAGAGGAGATGTATTATTTACATTGTAAATAATACATCTCCCCTATCATGTATAGGGAGCACTAGTATCCCATCATCACATACTAGCTGTAATCTCACAGGGCACCGTGCTATCAGTATTGGGTACATAGTGATAGCACTGAACTCTGGCACATGCAAGTCTTTTGAAACAGACGACAACATCATAGGTTGAATATTAAACATGCTCAGGACAAGGATGTATATTCCAGTAAAGTGCTGGTAGGGATCTTGATCATACTTCCGAGATTGTCCTGATAGCCGTGGATACCTCTCCACTCTTCAAGCACCTCAGAATATGTTGCCCCTTGTTGCTTCGTCACTTTGTGCTAGCGACCGTTTTTGTGGGCCCATTTTGTTTCAATACATACATTGTTTTATGTTTTTAATTTTATTTATTGACACATTGCTTATTATTTAGACCTCAACTATCACAAATTCATTAGTAATTTATTTTATTAGCATCTCATAGTGTAACTGGTGATAGTTGTAATTTTTTTTCTTGTTTTGTTTTTTTTTCTTTATATAGCTTTTCTTTACAATATGAATGTGAGAACACTGTAGACTTTGAATTCCTATCACGAGTCACTTTCTTTTTATTATTATGATTATTTTTATTGTGCTTTTGGGCACAATATTGACTGGTCTAAACTGTCCTTACATAATTATTAATACTGTAATTTAGAAATATTGTACAACAAACGATTTTTTTTTAAAAGAGTAACCATGTAGTTTCTTGCCGGTTTTTCTTTATAGGAAACGCCCAATTTGGAACCGTGCACTAGCTTCTGACGTTATATAAGTGCCCATGTAGGCCTATATGAAATAAAAACATTTTGACTTCGACTTTGACGTGACAAGTTATCCCCTTTTTTTAGGTGGGATAATCATCCAATGACATCTCCGCGCCCTTGGGTGGGGCGGGAGATAGTGTCAGACTTTTACCGCATAAAAAAACCCACTACTGTTTCTCCATTGCCTTCGTTTTAAGGCATCGGGTGTAACGTTGTCACATTGCCCCATGGCCCCAATAGACTCTACGATTTGCTGACAACTCCTTGAGGCTCGCGTGAAACGATACGCGCCGTCGACGACTTGGGCCCGGCCCGGACGGTCACCGGACGGTTACCGGACGGTCGGTCGGCAAGTTAGCTTGCCGTCCGCAAGCCTGCGCCTACGGTGAAAGTCATCCCCTGCCTTTTTATCGATGAATATTAATAACATTGTTCTGGCAGGGGCCATTGTCTTAAACTCTTAACATAGTTCCTGGTAACCAGTCCACTGAAGACTCCAAAAACCATAGCCCTATTATCTTTGTGTTCCATACGTCACCCTAGTTTCCCACCAATCAGGGTTTGTCCTTGAGTTTACTAGCATAGCGCGTACAGGGCTAATCGTCTGTTGGTACCAATTTCTATTAAAGTATCTAACTCAAAAGGTCCTCTGCGAGTTGTTTTCGGCTCCTCGTACGCCTTCCGAAGGTTAACTTTAATTTCGGAAGTCAGTGTATCTCGTTTCTTTTTTCTTCATTTTTTAACATCGTCTTCCAAAATTAAAGTGATTTTGTACATTTGAAGTCGTTTGTATTTCTTTGTGAAAAAGTTTCTAATTCTTCAATTGTGTTGTGTGTGTTATGGAACATTCTTTTTTTAGTCGTTCAGTATGTAATTATAATAGTTATATACTGATACATCTAATAATAATATAATAGTTACAATATTATTTTGGTGTTTATTGTTTTCGTGGTAATGTGTATACATTTTATTTTATATTTGTAAATTATATGTTAGCTTTTATTTATTTGTTCAATGTGTATGGGTATGCTATTATAGTTTTATTAAACGTATTTTTAGTTTGTAAGTTTCCTTGTACAACGCCTTGGATATTCTCTGTAAAGTTGTACATCTATTATTTATTTACATGCACTTGTAAATAAATATAGTGTGTTGGGGTAAGACCGACGCTGGGGTAAGAACATATAAATCAAATATCTCACTTATTTGGTTACATATTTTAATACTAGTTAAGTACATTGTACGGCGGCACGTCATTATGACGTAACACGAAATGCGGGTAGCATTAAAAATATAGCTAAATATGTGAGATAATTAATCTATACGTTATTACCCCAGCATCGATCTTACCCCGACGCACCTTAATGGATTTTCTTACTAAGAAAAACAAATTATGGTATACAAAACATTGAACAGAGGCCATATTAAGAGCTCTTATCGCGACCTATTTGACGGCTTAAACTGGAATGTTAAAGGGGTAGAGTCATATTATTATGGAGTGTATATCTCCCTCCTTTTTTCGCTCGTACGACTGACATTCTAGCAAGTCGTGGTGAGGCTCCAGAAGATAGGCAGTTAGTTTACTTCTTGGTCTCAACAGATGGCGCTTTTTAATAACGTCTCATTTCTGTATCACGGTGTTAAGATTCTCCGCCGTTGAATCACAATCGCGTGTTACTACAGTTTGTATGCTTTAGGGAAGATAAATTGCCTACAATGAAGCAAATTTGTCTGCCCTATCGCTAAAAGGGACCACTAGCATTCCACCACCATACTCGTATACTAGCAGGAGTCCCTCATGGCTCCAAAAGACTAATACCCTCAAAAGGATAAAATTGAAACCCTGTGTTGTTTTTTTTTTAAACTCGAATTAATTTACGCATTTGCGAAATTGATTTCTTTAAGTAAACGTTAGCTGATCGAGGCAAATGAACTGTAGGTAGTTAGTACGCAACGACTGACAACTCCCTACAAGGTCATTGACTCGTTTACCTAAAGAAATTAATTTCGCACATGCGTATATTAATTCGAGTTTTAGAAAAAAGTACTTTATTTTTTAACTTTAGCTTTATAAATCTATAGAGTTACATGTACGGAATCGACCCTTTAGGGGATTCAATCGACAAAAAATTAACGGAAAAATAAAAGATATGGCCGTTTATTTCGCAAAAAAAAAAAACGTATGTGTCGACCGTCAGGGAATCAAAATTCATAGGGTACGTTTCGTTGACCTAGAATCCTGAAATGTGGCATGAAGTAAGGTCTTACAGTACAAATATAGGACAACAACTGAAAACTGTGTATGGTTTAGTTCTTATTCTCAATAGATGGCGCTTTTCACTGACGTTTCGTTTTTGTATCGCGATGTTAAGATTCTCTCCCATCAAACGACCTCGCGTGTTACTTAGTACCTAGTTTGTGTGCCATAGGGCAGATAAATTTATCTACATAGAAAAATTTATCTTCCCTATTGCATTAAGGGACCACTACTATCCCACCACCACATATATAACATCAATTTTTTAATGAGTGACCATCACTCACAAAAAAAAATTACGGAGAAAGGGAGAACGTTTTCTTAGGTGCGAAAATTATACAATGACATCTCCCGCCCTTGGGTGGAGCGGGAGATAGTGTCAAACTTTTACTTCCTAAAAACCCACAGCTGTTCCTTCTTTACCTTCGTAAAATACTTCTTTTTTTTTGTTGCCCTCACAATTAAAATTGTTATACAAAGCAAGCAAAGTCTCTGGTAAGTTACTAAATATCTACATATCACATTGACAAAACTACCCACAATTAAATATCTACTCAAATTATACGATTTCCCAACGAATTCGCAAAATAACTTTCGGAAGTCGTCAAAAAAAAACCAAAAACACCGACTTCCAAAATTAAAGTTGTTTTGTAATTTTCAGTTTTTTTTTTTTTAAAAAGTAAAATAAAAATTAAGTTAAAATTAATTTTCTTTAAGTAAACGATTCAATGACCTAGTAGTTCATTGGCCTCGCTCAGCTGACGTTTACTAGAAGAAATTAATTTCGTACATGCGTAAAATATATTGAATTAAAAAAGAAGTAGTTTATTTTTTAATTTTCTCTTCACAAATCGATAGTGTTTCATGCACCGAATCGACCCTCCGCGGTATTAAAACTACTAAAATTTAACGGTATATAGTTAAGAAAAATTTAAAATTTTAATGAAGATTTCAAACCCTTATATAATGAGTTTATAAGAAATTACTTAGCAACAAGTAATTACTTCTCGGGTGTTGACCATTTGCGTATCATTCCAAGGAATTATAAAGTAACCAAGAAAAACAAGAGGTCTAATTTTAAGAACGAAATAATCATGTTTATTACAATAATTTTCTGTGAATTAAAGCTATTTGTTCATATTTTAATCATTACTCTAGGAACGGATTATATACGAGTATCTCTCACTGGAAGAAATTCTAAGGGTTATTCTCAAAGTATTTTTATGGATTGCAATGTACAGACGCCAGCACATCAACCCACCTCAATCTGTCAAATTTCTTTAATAGATTTTCAACCTTATCACAATAGTGGAAGGTTAATGTTCGATTAGTAAAATTTGACAGATTGGGGTAGATTGACGTGCTGGCGTCTGTACCATAGCGGTCACTGCTTCCTAAAAAGAAAATTTCGCTTGAATCCTGCGGCGGCGCGGCGCCAAATAAAACCTTTTAAGTTTTCGTTTCGATTGCAAGCAAAAATGAACTTAGCAGTCGTCAGGCGGCAGTGTCTTTAATAGTACAATACATTATTTCGCCTTTATAATGTGAGTAATTACTACATAGTACAAAACAAAGTCGCTTCCCGCTGTCTGTCCCTTTGTATGCTTAGATCTTTAAAACTACGCAACGGATTTTTATGTGTTTTTTTTTTAATAGATAGAGTGAATCAAAAGGAAGGTTTATATGTATAATACATGCATAATATATTTAATATAACCATTACACCCGTGCGAAGCTGGGGCGTGTCGCTAGTTTATAATAAATGAGTAATTTCTAAGTAAATTATTACTAACAACATGAGTCTTCTAACACGTAAAGTAAATAAAATTATTTTATATATTCTAAATATTACGTAATTTTCCTTTAAAATTGCCAGTTTTGAAAATTAATTGACCACTTTCCTCAAAACAATAGAATAATATTGAAATCATATTTGAATTTAACCACAATTATTAGTCATTGCTGAATAATACTAGCCGTGTTAACGGCACTTTCTTGCGGTACGGGGCATTTAAGACCTTGTATGAAAACTATCATTATGGCGGAAGGGGCTTATTAGACCCCGTAACGTTTAAAAACCTAAAAGCTTTTTTTGCTAAGTGCGGTACGAGGTTAAAGTGACTTGGTATGAAAGTTGATATGGTACGCGGCAAATAAGTTAAACCATTTTCTATGGTTGCGCGCGGCTCTTTACTTCGATTGGGACCTGAAAATCGGTTACCACGCATTCAAGGTTGACCGTTATAAGGGGCCATTCAAGTATTACATAAGTACTACAGGGGGTGGGGGGTCTTTGCTTTGCTTATTTTTAATGGCTTAGGGGATGGGGGTGACAGCAGTTTTTTTTTTTCTTTTTTAAAACAATCTCGATGTTCGAAAATCACATGAAAATGAGTAGACAGACACATATCACTGAGCAATGTTTACGTAAGCATGTGGGGGGAGGGTTAGATCTTTGTTTACTATTGTTGACGAGGGGGAGGGGGGTGGGTTAAAATTTGCGAAAAATCTGCTTACGTAATACTTGAACGGCCTCTAAGTTGCAATTTTTTTCTCTAAAACAAAGAAATACACGTAAATTAATATTAATTGCCTATAGGTACCACATTAAATTAAATTTGTTTAAGTTAGTCATAATAATTGCAGAATGACACAGCTGCCTACTGTGGTTCCGATTGATAAACTTATAACCTTTTAGCAGTAATTGGTAAATCGTAATAACGTTACTGTCTAAGTATCTATATCTTACTTATAATAAATCTGTAGAAGTAAAAATTCTGTACATTGAAAATATCAAAAAAATAAATGGCAGGGGGTGTTACTAAACCGACACCGAACCCAAAAATGTGATTAAAAAATTTTTTGTCCGTCTGTCTGTCGGTCTGTCAGTCTGTCTGTCTGTCTGTCTGTCTGTTTGTTCCGGCATCACGCAAAAACTACCATTTCGATTACGATGAAACTTGGTATAATTATTCTTTAATATCCTGGGCACCACACTGGGTACTTTTTATTCCAGAAAAGTATATACAATAAAAAACAAACTTAATTTTGCGGTTCGATCTCAAGACCCGATTACTGTACCAACTGCAAATAATAAGTTTGTCGTAGGTTACGTCACCTGCAGTGGAGTTCACTAAGGGGCGCTACACACTGCTAAGATACTATAATATTTCATCTTGAGATACAATATCGCTCGCCATAGAATTCAATAGACTAGCACACACTACGAAGATAATAAACAATATTTCATATTTTCGTATCTTGTATGGCGAGCGATATTAGGGCCCGCACCGGGACAGAAGTAAAATTAATACCGGTATGCTCGATAGATAACGTTCTACACAAATATCACTTTACACAAAAAAACTCATTGATAAGTTTCGTCGTCCACGCGAACGAAGTCGCGGGCACAGCTAGTATAATAATATGTGTGTACGTATGTCGTGTCGGGCTGGTGTCTGCAACTGTTCATCAAAAGCGCGTATTTTTCGTACCCCAGTTCCTCAAGGAAGGTATAGAGGGTATAACACCGTATTTATAAAGAAGTAATTACTTGTTGCTAAGTAATTTCTTATCAAGTCTTTACTTGGGGTTATAAAACCTCATTAAAATTTTAAAAAAATCTTAAGTATAGAATACAAATTGTTACATATGTAGTTACTTTTACTCAAGTAATTAGTTTTATTTGTTTATAAATACGAGTGTAAAAAACAGGACTCCGTAGAAAATTTGAAATAATATTTAGATGACTAGGAGACAAAGCAGTGTCTTAAAGTCACGGACGCCATATTGAATTCCGAACGTAACGAAGGTTTCTAAGTTTTATTCCCGAACGTTAGTAAGGGTTTTATATAATTAACTCCCGAGCAATGTGAGAGAGTTTTGTAGAAACCTGAGTGTAGTGATTAGTTCAAAAAGACATTAGGTTGTTTCTAAAGTAAAATAAGCAAGCAAATCAGGAACAAAGGACTAGTTAACAGAAAACATATGGTTGATGCTTAACCAAATGATAACGTTCCTTATTATTATTTACATATAATTGGTACCCTTTAAACCACAGTAAAAATAATAATAATTCTCAGTAACGTTATGATAATAATACAAATATTAGCAACATTAACCTGTTAATATTATTTGTTTGTATGTTTGTCGAAGTACCTAATAGTACGCGGCGTATAAGTTAAACTAAAATCGCTGCCGTCGCTATAGTTACTGCAAATTCAAAGTCAACCGTCATGCGCATGGTTCAACTTATGTGACGAGCATTATAACCGATTTTCGGGTCTTTCAATTCTCATACAATATCATAATTGCCTATTTAGTTGCAAACACGCATTGTGATAAAAAGGGGGGCTAGTCTAATGGCGGTGACGTCACATTTCAGTATGTATATCCCTTTTTAACCGACTTCGAAAAGGAGGAGGTTCTATGTTCAACTGTATGTACTTTTTTTTATGTATGTTCACTGATATCTCGATCAACTGTGGACAGATTTTCATAATTTTTGTTTTGATTGAAATATTGTACTCCCGAATTGGTCCTATAGAAATATTGTTTTGATCTGATGATAAACTTCGAAGATATAGAACGGAACTCTTCAAAAAATCATAGCAGAACTGTCGTAACAAGTAAAATTGATTTATTATTATGTAGTCGGTGATTGACTGAAGGAAGAAGGGGAATACATAGAACTGATCTGATGATGAAGCCGGAAATCCGTAATACTTAAATCAGTGTATCCTAGCCGTGTTTGGTATTGTTAGAATTGTCATGATGATTTGATGATGGAACCGAATGGCGGAAGAGTTTGGCTGAGGGGTACCCCAACTAAAAAGTGTCAAATAAAAAACTTTTTCCATATTAATTGACAGTCTACTTTCAAATCTTGTGGAAGGTATATAACTTGCTTAATTTTGAACGGATTTGATAAATCCTATTTACGAAGTTACTTTTTGATACAATAAAAAAATAAATATAAATAATTGGGCAAGTGCGAGTCGGACACGACGGATTCCGTACTTATTATCCATACAACATTAAGTTCTCTTAATTACAATTATTTGATATTTATCATAGTATTTATTAGTTTATAATATTAGCATATATACGTATTTTATTATTATATGTAACTTAGTTTATACTATATTCTATACAAAATATCTGTTATTTATTTATTGTGCACATCTACCACAGTGTTGTCTTTTTTAACCCAAAGGTTGACTGGTAGAGAATGCCTTGTTGCATTAGGTCCGCCTTTGTACCACAATTGTACATGAAATTTAAATAAATAAATAAACATTAGACACTAAAAAACTGCAACAAATTCACGTTTGTAGTATAGGAACTCGACTACTATTTATGCATTTTATTACTTATTTTATTTGTTGCTATAGCGGAAACAGAAATATTCATACATCATCTGTGAAAATGTCAACTAGCTATCACTGTTCTTAAGATGCAGCCTACTGACAGAAAGACGGACAATGCAGTCTTAGTATTAAGGTCCATTCTTTTACCCTTAGGGTACGTAATCCTAAACAATGAGTCAACTACCTAATTTCAGCGCAAAACCAACTCTAAACCACTATAAAAGATACAATTTTGTCCTTAATAGTCATAAAAGGAAAAAATTAAATCCAACAACGAGCAATTCCACGCTTCTTTGTTATGCTATCAAAGTCCGTAGGAGTATAAAACCGGTAATAAAAGCAGCCATCTTAGATCGACCTGTCAGTTGTCAACGCGCAGTCAATCTGCGCATGCGTGATTTTCAGTGACAATAGTAGTTTATTTTTTAAAATTAAAACGTGAGTAAAACTTTTTTTTTTAATTTGGCGTTTTGTTTTGTTTTTAGTTCTACTTAGCTAATTAAGTGTTTATTTATGAGTAGGTATAGTTAGTGTAATAAATTGATAAATCATTTTTGAAATTGTGTAGGTAGGTATAATACTTGTTATGTTTTGATTTTGAGTTAGATACGAGGTCCGTTCTTTTTTTGAATATGAATGGATTCTATACAGACATTATTGTCATTGAATTAAATTATTCAATTTTTTTTTTTAGTAGCTTTGTTTTCTCTAATAAAATTAAGTGTAGACTCAGATCGTCTATTGTTTATTTTATATCTTTTGTAGAAATGGTTGAAAATACTCTCTAGAATAGTTACGCCATTGCATTATGACCCTTGTGTTATGATTTCCAATATTATTAAAACACTTTTCATTCATCTATTCATAAATACATTACTTCTTTACAAACTAGCTTGATCTCGTGACTTCACTTGTACTGACTTAAACTCGGCTGTGCTCCTTCGGTTCACCGTCTTTCAAAATACTTTCGTTATTGATGATTATGTAATATTTATAATCTACCTAACGTTCGTGTTTGACCACCATCTCACCTGATGGTAAGCAATGATGTGGTCAACGATGGAGCACGCTTGCCTAGAAGTAACCTATTTATTTACTTTATTGTACACCAAGATATTATATAAGACAATAAGAACTTTAACTAAAAAAAACATACAATTGGCAGCCTTATCGCATTCAGCGATCTCTTCAATGCAACCTGGAATGGACAGAGGTTGCCTAGATACAAAATGCTTCTCAATCCGAAGCATTCCTGTTTCGGCACCAATTTTTTCCGCACCTATTGTTTCGGCACCAAAGCTATTCCTCTTTCCGCACCATTAAGCATGTTAGCTTGGTGCTGAATCTGGAAATAACATACCAAAAATACCTCTTGATGCCGAAAGAGGAATAGCTTTGGTGCCGAAACCATTGGTGCCGAAAAAATGGTGCCGAAACAGGAATATTTCCTCAATTCATATTTTCTATGTTTGATTCTTTTAGTAAAACGTGTTTACGTTGAAAACCGGTTTTAATTTCAAGTTCTTGTTTTAAAAGGTGTAACAAATCAATCATTCGTTATGGCGGGTCAAACAGCATAATTCTGATTTGAAATTTTTGAATTTCGAACGTGCCAAACCGTGCCTTTGATGTCACCAATTATCCGGTGTTCAGAATTCAAATGCGGTAGATTTCGGATTTAAATTACTTATTTGAATTTCGAACGTGCCAATGTGCCAACCTTAAAAAAAATATCGATGTTTCAGAATAACAGAGAGTTACCTAGGCAGAAAACTAGTAGAATAACTTTTTTTAGGGTTCCGTACCGAAAGGGTAAAACAGGTCATGGTCTCGACCCTATTACTAAGACTACACTGTCCGTTCGTCTGTCTGTCTGTCCGTCTCATGAACCCTGATAGCTAGACAGTTGAAATGTCACAGTTAAATGTATTTCTGTTGCCGCTATAACAAAAAATACTATCAACAAAATAAAATAAATATTTAAGGGCCGGTTCTAGTTACTGTTTTTTTTGTATGAACTTCGCTCGGGATTTATATGTCGTCTTCGCGGCCCCTAAACAGCGGTTTTATTTTTATATAAAAAAAAACAACAACTATTCAAGATTTTTGTTCTTACGCTTTTAAATATACAAGCTTTATTTTTTTTTATAACTATCAAATAGTTCCGTAACGTAATCTCGTAGATAAATACGTTTGAAATCGTAAATTAGGATCAGATTCGCGATTTTTTTTATCGAGCAAACTAATTTATATCGTGTTTTCATTTTTGCCAAGCCCTTGGCAATATAGTCAATTTTAATAAAATAAATTTTCATGGTGTTTTCTATTATATTTGTGGATTTCCAGAGGTTTAAAAAAGGTCAAAATGAGTAGAACCGGGCCTTAAATGGGGCTCCTATATAACAAACGTGTTTATTTTGCTACTTGTGGTACGGAACCCGTCGTGCGCGAGTCCAACTGGCACATGACCGGTTTTTTTTCTAAAGACTATATTTAGAAGAATGGCTTTTTTTAATACATGTTATTCCGGTTCTGGGTGTCTTGCGTCTGTGAGTTTATATAATTTATGTTGGTGACTGCACCCAATACAACAACGTCAACATCAGAGTTACCCCTCCCCCATTTTTAGGTTTTTTTTTTTAGGTTTTCGGTTTCCGTGCTAGAAATGTGACGACGGAACCCTATTACCAAGCCCATGTCCATCTGTCTACGTCTCTGTTCGTCCATCTGTCAGTGGGCTGTGTCTCATAAACCGTAAGAGGTAGAAATTTGAGATTTTCACAGAATGTGTATTTTTATTGTAACTACAACAATAAATATTAAATTAAAATAAAGTTGGGAATTAAAGAAGAAAGAAAGAAAAATACAATACAGACGGAAAAAAGAAAAAATAAGCAAACAATGTACATACTTTTGTGTGTCCCACGGCTGCGCCAAAATAAATCCAATTCAGCATGAATGCCAGTGCTCAGGCACTAGTTGTCTGGCGCTGGTTTTCAACTGAACCCGTGGCTATGACGCAACGGACGTAAAAAAGTTTTGGAGTGCAATATAATATGTGTCGGTGGTGCATACTTAATATAATTTAATATAAACAATCAAAGTAGGCTTTTAGTTGTAGTGTAAAATAATAGTGTTTCCTGATGGCTATATTTGACTGACCTGTTGGTCTAGTAGTTAGTGGCCCTGACTGCTATGCCAGAAGTCGTGGGTTCGATTCCCACCCAGGACAAATGTTTGTTTGATGAGCACGATCACTGTGTCTGGGTGTAATTTATCTATAATATGTATATATTTAGAAATATATAAGTATGTTTATCAGTTGTCTAGTACTCATAACACAAGCTCTACTTAGCTTGGGGCTAGACGGTGTTGTGTGATAGTTGTGGAATATATAACCGGTTAATCTGTGAATAGTTACTTCTAGGTAAGCGCACTCCATCGTCGACCGCATCGTCGCTTTCCATCAGGTGAGATAGCGGTCAAGCGCGAACCTATTTATTTATACTTTATTGTACACCTCATAATGTGGACAGGTTAAACATTTACAAAAACTAATTGTACAATGTGCGGTCTTATCGCACAGGGCAATCTCTTACAGACAACCTCAGGACCAACCTAACCTAACCTTTCAACAATAAAAAAAAGTTAGCGCGTTTGTTTACAGTTTGAAAATAACTTTGAAGGAATTAAAGGACTTTTCCATAAAAGAAACGTTATTTTGTCGGCGTTTTTGGCTCGATTTTAGTATAGTAAGCAAAGTTTTTGAGGTTTAAATTCGGGCCGTGGTAATTATTTCGAACAAACCGTGATCGAGAATAAATACTTATTATATTCTAGTTACGAATAAAAAGTGAGGTAATCACAGTTTTGTTTATCATTTATTTACATCAACTCTAGCAATAATAGCTGATAAAATTGTTGTTCAACTTAGGAACTTCGGTGACTTTTGACATGATATTTCGATAACTCTCCCGACTAGGTAGGTAAGCACATCTATCAAATCATATTGTGTCATCTCAATTCGGTTTATTTTAATTTCGAAAAAAAATTGGTTTTGTTTTGTTGTTGGGTATTTTGAAAGAAAGAAAGAATTAACGTCTATTCGTACCTTACACATATAATAGAAATAAAATAAATAAAAGAGAAATATTAGAATTAAAATATGTGCAAGGCCAAAAAGGCGCCTAACTCAGCATATTATTATGCTACGATACATAAAGATAAATATCACAGTGCTGGTATTCTGTTAGGGCCCGCAGTGATGCCACGGTCCCTCTCACAGAGTTAAAATAAAATAGGTATCGAAACAAAATAATAAACACAGTAAAAAATAAAAACATTGATAAAAAACGAAAGAGTGTGTCATGGAAGTATTTAATAAATATTTAAAAAGAATAATACATATAATATTAAATAAATAGTGAACTATAGACAGACGCCTAGCGCTGCGCTCCGCTCATTCATAATTTTTTAGGTTTCACTGTTCGTCTGTCAGTCACCAGGCTGTATATCATGAACTGTGATAACTGACATACTGGTCAAGCGTGAGACTATCAATAAGTACCAGTCCCTGTTGGAGTATAACAAAAACAAATCTATCCTACTTCAACACTATGGCGTTTCTCTTTCTAACCAATAAGAGTCTGACACTATTAGTCATTTGATGATTGACCTACCATAAAAAAAACCTAGGCTACTATAGAATTCGAAACATATTCTCGTGAACGGGCGCCGTCAGTTGGGACTGGACATCTCTTAGCTGCCAGTGGCTTAATTCAATTACTATTTTTTTATTAGTTTATTGTATTTTTTCATTATTTGTGGTTTCATTGCTTTCTAATTTTTTTTTTTCTTCATTGTGCTCACATAATAGAAGCGACAATAAATTTGTAACCAAGATTATGTAACTCATAATAAGATTTAAAAGAGTTTCCATGGAGTTTCTTGCACGTTCTTCTCCATAGAGATCTACGCTTTGGAACGTGCAATTTAGCTTCACTTTTTTTGGACTGACCAACATTTTGACAATTCAAAAGTGCCTGTAATTGGTCTATTTGAAATAAACTATTCTGATTCTGATTCATAAATTTGTGTAAAACTAATACAGGAAAGACCTCTGAATATTTGCTATTTTACCTGGGATTTGGCCTTCCATAATGTAATCATATATAAAAAAAACTTTAAATTCCCTGCACACATTTAATTGAGATTCGGAACAACTAAAATTTTTCTCAAAAGCTTCTAAGTTTTGTGGAATATTCCAGTAATCCACGGAATTACCGAATGCAGAGTTTTCAGGCTTTATCTCTCTTTTTTCGCGTTGCCTTTTCTTCAAACATCACGTTGGATTGCGTTACATGAAGCAACGAGCTTTTAAAACATGGGTGCCTAACCTAACCTAACCTTTTGGGTGTAACCGATAGACAAACATGGAGTGATTTAGGGGAGGCCCACGCCGTAGAGGCGACCGCTATGAATAGCGATGTTAAACCAGAATAAAAAAACAATTGAAATAACGAGGTTATGTCATCAGATTGAAAGTAAGAGCAAATTTGTATTTTTTGTTATGGTTTTCATACCTAATTAAGTTTCCAAATTGTAAGAAGTGGAATAAAGGGCATTTTTATTTATTTATTTTATTAATAACATTGTTCAGATAGGGGCTATAGTCTCATTCCCTCTCCTAGAGAGGAGGCCTGAGTCCCAGCTGTGGGAACATTAAAAGGCTGACTATGCTATTATAATCCGTCCGTTTAAATTTGCCGAAAAACATAACCACGGACATAATAAGTTAGATTATAATAAAAAAACAGGCACAGCTCATTATATCTGAGGTTCTAGTTTTCCTTGGAGTAGGCACAAGCGCTCTTGTTAAGGAAAATAATAGTTCAGTTATCTTTACCACGTAATATGATCTAATTGCTACTTTTAACCTGCTTGTCTGATAGGGCAGAAACGGACGCGACGTCTTTACAATATTGCGTTTTTGCGAAGCGGCGTTTTTACGAAGCGCCGTTTTTTAAAGTGGCGTTTTTATAAAACGATTTTAGGATATATTTTTAGAACCTACCTGTGTTCCTCTAATAGCATATTGCATTCCAGAGGTGTCGTAACTCTTTCGATCAACTATACTGCAGCTATATTGAAATAATAATGATAAAAAACAGTAATTTAAAAAACAAAAAAACCCGACTGCTTTTCTGAGCATTCATGAAAAAACCCTAAAACAAGAAAGTCGTTGTACCCGATTGCACTTATCTATATAATATTTTAAATACTGGCAGTCGGGACCCATTCTAGAAAGTCAGCCGTCCTTCTGACGACCCTCCTTCTGGCGCAGTCGGGTAATAATAATGTTTATTTAAATACTTTTACAAAGAAATACATCAAACTTATGAATACTTAGTAGTACTATGTTCTAAAAAGATTGTCTTAATTATCTAATTATATGAAAACTAGTTTAATTTATACATGTTTATAATGACCTAGGAATGGTGTGTTTGTACTGCCATTACAACTGTAGCGATCTAAAATATACGTTGAATAATACAAAATTCAAAAAAAATATTCGAAAGCATTTATTTCAAATAAACCATTTACAGGCACTTTTGAAAGGTCAAGGTGTCAGTCAGAAAAAAAATGATGCTAATTGCACATTCCAAAGCGTAGATCTCTATGGAGAAGAATGTGCAAGAAACTCCATGGACACTCTTTTCAATCATACACACACATACACACATATTATATTCGAAAACTTCCACACAACTCCATCTAGTCCCAAGCTAAGCAGAGCTTATGTCTATGAGTACACACACAGAACAGAAGAGTACACAACTGATAAACATACTATTATTATTATTATATACTTTATTGTACACCATTACATCTACAGAAGGAAACTTAAACATACTTATACATATATATTTTTTAAATACATACGTAATATAGCTAAATTACACCCAGACACAACAAATGTTGGTGATCATAGTGCTCATCACACAAACATTTGTCCCAGGTGGGAATCGAACTCACGAACAACACAGCAGTCAGGGCTACTGACCACTAGGCTAACGAAACAAGTCAGTCATATCATTGGCGGCTAAAAAACCGCTCGACTAAACAGCCGAGTCTATTTGCACCCTTAGCCATTTACTCCTTCCTTATTAGTCAACGAACTGCGAAGTGCCAAGGTGAGTCCATTGTTAGTCATCGACACAGCGCTACTCACTATGTGACTAACCGTTGTTAGTAACCGTATGCACGTACGTAAGATTTTTAGGAAACTCAGGAAGGTACCTTCCTATACTACCTACGCGGCAAATAAGTTGAACTAAAATGGCCGTTGTTGCTATGGTTACATGCAGCCCCCTGCTGTGACGCACTTCTGTGTGTGACTCGAAAATCTGTTACTATTTTGGTTCAATTTATATGCCGCGTATTGTACACGACTGCTATATTCCATTCAGAATAAGATTAGAAAAAAAACCAACCTTTTTTGCTGTCGGTTTTTGATCGTTTTAATCCGGTGGAGGGTCGATCCGGTACATGAAACACTACCGATTTGTAAAGATAAAATTAAAAGATAAAGTACTTTTTTTTTCTAAAACTCTAAATAAAATATTTTTCTTAGTTTTATTAGTTTTCGGTCGTAACGTACTAACTACCTACTGGTCATTGGACTCGCTCAGCTGACGAAAAGAAATTAATTTCGTACATGCGTAAATTAATTCGAGTTTAAGAAAAAAATACTTTATTTTTTAATTTTGGTTGTTACAAATCGATAGTGTTTCATGTACCGGATCGACCCTCCACGGGATTAAAAGGATTAAAATTTAACGGTGTATATTTCATATTCTCACGCGAGCGAAACCGCTAGCAAAAACTAGTAATTTATATGGCAGAATGTCATTCGCCAGGTTAACTAAGTACTTATAATTTGTACAATGAACATACAATGAACTTGTTTTCACGTCATGACAATGAGACTGTTACTCCCATTGTAACTTGTTGCTGTGTAACTTGTTGAAAGCGAAGTTGTAGAAAGACAAACAAGTATCAACTTATGGGACTAGATACTTTGGGACTTACCAGCCCACGCCCCCAATTCCTTTGTTTGACCACGTGACTGAGCATTGAGATGATGTCAGAACTAAGGAATTGAGTGCGTGGCCAACTGCAAGCGTTCACGCTAAACGAAACGATTGTAACTTGGCCAGGGGGGCAGAAGGCTTAGTGCTCGATTACGGAGAAGCGGCGCGTTGCGCAGCGTGTCGGGCGGTCCGTCGTACATCGACTTAGGTTTGTGTTTGCGCGAGCGATGACGCGGGCCGCTGCTGCTATGTACGACGAAAAGTCCAACGTGTCGCGCAACGCGCCGCGTCTCCGTAAACACGGCCTTTGCCAAGTTAATAATCCACAATCTGAACAAGACAATCGGAGGCGTTGCCGACCTCATCGATCGACGAAAGAGAATCGAAACGAAACTTGTAACTTGGCTAGGCCTGCTGGGCTGCAAGTAGCGTTGCCAGGCGACAAGATATAAAACCGGACACGATCAGGCTTTTAGGTTGTGTGTCCGGCCAGTTTAGGCGCAGTCCGGGCTTTGTAAGGCATTTTTTTTTTAGATTTGTTATAATTGTCATGTGTTGTGCTTGACTTGAAAAACTGTACATGGGCAAATTTGTCACTACATCCCTCAGTTCCATAATATACAATTTCTATAATTTCTAGATAAAATTATTATTCCATCATCGATATCCGTGGTTCGGATCGTATATACCTCACTTTTTTGGCGTTTGAATACTGCACCTTATATAGGGTGACTGGTAATTTGTGCACGATACTTAAACACATGATGGTAGTCATGATAACAAACAACTTTTACTATGGGACCAAATCTGAAATCGCGAAAAAAATCTGCCGAGTTCAGTACATTTTGACCAGTTAGGCGAACATAAATGTAATGAACTTGGCAGATTTTTTTCACGATTTCAGGTTTGGTTATACGAAATTAATTTCTTTAAGTAAACGTCACCTGAGCGAGGCCAATGAACTGAAGGTAGTTAGTACGCAACGACCGACAACTACCTACAAGGTCATTGACTCGTTCACTTATTAATAAAAAAATAAAATAAACGGCAGGACGACACGGTTGGCGCAGTGGTTGAGTAGTTGAGTGATTGACTGCTGCGTTGCGAGTCTTGGGTTCGATTCCCTCACGGAACAATTATTCGTATGGCCTACCAATAAGTGTTTCGGGTCTGTGTGTCTTGTGTATATAAGTATACATGTTTGTGAACGAACCAAGATACAGAAATGGCTTAACGTATATTTTTTTTAAGAAAAGGAAGATAGAAAAGAAATCTCCGTAATAACCAAGTGTGTTTCTTCTGTTACAGCATGAGGGTCCTAGCCATATTACTCCTGATAGCAGCAGCGGTGTACGCCAGCCCCCGCAGCGCGACCAGAACCCAACCGGTTACTGGACACATAACCTCTCTTACTGATAAGGTTAGTAACCCATCATTGACATAAATCAACCTGTCCGAAGCAATAATGCTAGCAAAGGAGGCCGCACGCGTGAGGCAACGGCGCCCAGACGCTGTCGGGTTTCCGATCCCGGTTTCCAGTCGCGTTGAACGCGTACCTCATGGAGTTGTCAGCAAACCATAGGAGCCTATCAATCAGGGTCGAAGCCTACTAGGGCCAAGGGTCTGCTTCCGAAAGGAAAGCTCGACCCTAGTATGAAAGACAACGAAGGAACAGGATATTGTTTTTAATCAGTAAAATTCTGACACTATCTGCTGCTCCGCCCAAGGCGGGAGATGTCATTGGAAGATTTCCGCTCCCAAAAAAAAAGCCTATAGAAAAAAAATGATGAGGTATTCGAAAGAGTATCGCAGCCCTGGTACGCTAAGGGTCACTGAGGGAACACAGATGGCTTTTATGCCCTCGTGGTGGCGATCGGCGGCCACGACCTCTCGCGTCACTTCTGCCTTTAGTTCAGGCCATAATCTGAAGCGAGGGTGAATGGAAAGCAGTAACTTCTCTTTGCGAAGCAATAATGCGTTTGAAGGAGATGGCTGCAACTGTGAAAGAATGAACACCCCTGTGTGTACTTGTGTGTCTTCAAATAGAACTATCGCCAGTCGATTTTAAGATATTTTATTTTATATTTTTATTCTATTGTCGTACTTTTTCTATTTTTTTAATTTATCAGTATATACAGGGCCAAATTTCGCGTAAAATTTGTACAAAATAGCAGATTTTCAGACGTCTTTGATGCATTAGTTTTTCAAAAATTAGAGATTCGCTTTCAATAGAAGCCTAGATAATAACCACAACTTATCATCTGTACTTCAAAAATTTCTTATTAAAATGGTGTAATAACTTTTTTTATGGTAGGTAAAATCATGCAATGATAATTCCCGTCCTTGTGCGGAGTGGGAAATAGTGTCAGACACTTACTGACTAAAAACCTACCCTGTTCCTTCGTTGCCTATTATACCGGGGCTGAGCCTTCCTCTGAGAAAACGGCCCTTGACCCCAGCAGGCTTCGATCCTGCCTGCCTCCAGCTAGCAGACTGGGCCTCGGTTCGGTGACAGCTTCTTGAGGCGCGCGGGAACAGTACGCGCCGTTGACGACTTGGGCTCGGTCCGGTCGGTTACCGGGCGATCGGACAGCGTGCTACCCATTGCATTATGTAATATCGTCATAATCGCGTGTATACGAGCGGTTATATAGGAAGTAACACGAGTTGTGTGCACTGCAGGTACAGGTTCACCTTGTAGATTTTCGTGTAGTCAATGAACTATATAAAAATAAACTCTTCTTGATTTCTATTAGTAAACGTGTTTAGACAAACAAACCGAATGTATCTATCAATGAAATGAAACTGTCTGTTGATTGCGAGCTGTTTATCTGACCATGCTTGATTATTTATAGAAGCTCGTAAGACAGGACTAGCTCAATACCTATGAGATCAATCCACAGGTAATAGAATAGAATAGAAAGATAGTCCATATGTTACATTATGTCCACAGACCGGTTTTTTTTTATGCTAGGTAAAATCATCCAATGATAAATCCCTCCCTTGGGCGGAGCGGTAAGTAGTGTCAGACTCTTACTGACTAAAAACCTACCCTTTTCCTTCGTAGCCTATCGTGCCGGGGCCGGGTATTCCTTTCGGAAATTAACCCATGACCCCGGTAGGCTTCGACCCTGGTCCACAGGCCGGTGGTGTATTCGGCCTGTGGGTGTGTCAGCTACTTACAGTCTACCTATGTTTGTCTAAAAGAGATCTGTATAAGTGTCGTGTAGTGTGTACTGTGAGCTTGTTAGTATGTGTGATTTAATAATTTATATAAATTTATAAAGTTGTTCTATATTGCCCTATCCTATTTACAGCTAATTACAATTTATGGGGACGTGGAGCGGTTGTTCGCTTACTGAGCAGCCGACTCCTGTCTTTCCTTGGTACATAGTCAATTTCACCTAGTCTAATATTAGTTAGGGAGGGGTTGTGCTGTCCGTGTTCGAGGTAGGCGTCACCAGGGGACTTTCGCAGGTAATACAGCGCCTTATATGCGCTACCAAACGTTATCCACCGATATCTATAAACCAAAGGATGATCGGCAAAGTTCCGAACAAAATTTTGGTGGTTATTTTGCATATAGTGATAAAAATATACAAAAATATAAAGTTTAAAGTTCTAAACAATTTTGTCTTGGAATTGCGTATATTATGTCAATAATACCTACGTACGGTTATACATATAAGATCCTTGCGTACATCTTTATGAATTTTATATATCAATAAACTAATTTTTGAAACGCTTAGTTGACACTTCGCGTGACCCAAGGGCTGGCTTTTACCTCGGTCAGAGATTAAGCATTGCCATACAACGTGGCAATGCCGCCAGTCTTTTGGGCACACTTCCAGTCGACAGCGATGCGGAAGAGTTTTTTGACGCTATATTTTAGTTAGGAGTAGCCTAGTGTATATATTTATGTTTTTGTGTAATGTGTATAATCTAAGAATTAATTGAAATAAATAGTACAATTTAGTTAACTTTGATAAATAGACTATTTTGATTTTTGAACGAATAACAATATGTCATAGAGTCATGTTTTTTTACAAGCTTTTATTTAGTTGCTCCACTTCCCGGTTACCGATTGAGCTGAAATTTTGCATGCATGTGTAAATCAGATGACAATACAAAATGATTATGACGTGGAGCTGATCTGATGATGGAATCGGTAGGGGCCGACACAACCCCATCGAGTTTGGATTCGTTTATTCCGTCTTGTCGAGTACTTATTGCGAGATGGTAACCAGGGTCTGATGATGGAGCTGGATGATGGCCATAGGAACTCAGTAATAAGCGTAATAGGATAACCCTGGTGTGTTTGAGCTTTTTAGAATGGTCTTGATGATTATTAATTATATAAGTATAATACCGCGCTATAAAAACTTGCTTTGAAAAAAATATTTTCATTAAAAACTTATTTTATAAATCTGGGTGACAGTTGAAATGTCTTAATGCCATGCGGTTTTTCTGGTGACGGTCTATGTTCGAATTTGAATTGCACTACGATGTCATATGTGTCTTTATAACCACTATAAGTAGGCACTTTATATTACTTTCCCAAGATTTATATTAGTGGCAATATTGCAAGTTCGGTTTAGACAAGTTATGAAGTCAAGCCAGCAAAAAAAACTGAGCCATGATTATTTATTATTCGTAAAAAATCTAGTCAAATTAGTTTTCAACTATGACGATTTTTTGCGAAAGTTAGACTGGCCATTAGCTTAATTAGATAAAACTTAGTAAATTATTTCACCAGTATATGTCATGATGACATTCATCAAATAAAATTTAGTAAATTATTTCACCTATACAAGAATTTCCTTGCCATCGTTCTTTGAAAATTCCAATTTTGAATTCGGTTTCGATATAAACATTTCCATTACATCTCTACTCTCTAAGAACGTAAACATAGATTCTACGTTTGGATGTGGTAGTCTCTCTGTTTATATAACAAGCTGTTTACTTGCAAATACTCAAAAGGCTCAATAAATACTTTCTGGCGGACTTCCAAACCGAAGATATACCGAATACTTCCGTCATCCCTGCCCAGCAACAAATTGACTATTTTTTTCAGAGATCCTTCGCAAATATATTTTTTTTTTGATGGGGAAAAATATCCAATGACATCTCCCGCCCTTGGGCGGAGCGTGAGATAGTGTCAGACTTTTATTGACTAAAAAACCAACCCGTTCCTTCGTTCGTCCATGGCCGAGCCTTCCTTTTAGAAAAAGACCCTTGGCCCCAGTAGGCTTCGACCCTGCTTGGTCTCCACGGCTTGCTGAAAACTCCTTGAGGCGCGCGGGAACAGTACCTACGCGCCCCGCCGTTGCTGTAGTTTTTTTAAAGAGTTCCGTTCTATATCTTCGAAGTTCATCATCAGATCAAAACGATAATTTTATGGAACCAATTCAAAAGTATAATCTTTCAATCAAAACAAAACCTTTTCGAAATCGGTCCACAATTGACCGAGATATCGATGAACAAATATATAAAAACGACAATTCTGCTATGATTTTTTAAAGAGTTCGAAGTTCATCATCAGATCAAATAGTACATTGTTACCTAGGGGTGAAACTAACTTATTTAGTCCCGAGACGAAGTTTGGCGGCCGAGCGAAGCGAGGTCGATAATAGTTCGAGGGATTAAATAAGTCTTTAATCCGAGGTAAACACTGTGCTTTTCATTACGAATAAAAGGAAAATAAAAACCTGAGTCGTCGTCAAAGGTCGGATAATATTAATTATTTTGATTTAGGCGGTAAAAGGTTTTCCACTACTGCTTTTGCCTCTTCTCAGAATCAGGTGTTGAATTCTGAAATGAATCAGACGCACTTACAGTGTAATTACAAAATCAATAAACAAAACTATAGAACTCGAAAAAACTAAAGATTGGATCGCCATTTTCCCGCCTACTTTGTTTTTTTTTTAATGGTTAACCGGCTATTCAGCCATCATTTTTAACAGTGAAAAATGGTAAATATTTCTCACATCTATTAGTTTTAAAAAAAATATTGAAAGTAAATTATAATTAAATCATTTAAAAAAATACGTAGGTATTTTATCTTTCAGTTATTTCAATTTTACATCGCGCTGTAATTAACTGGCTGTATAGAAAGTTGAGACATAGATCAATAGAAATGCGAAGATAGAACTAGTTTTTTTTAATAATTTGACAGCTGTCAGTTGAAAGTGCTTCTCCCTTGGGATGAAAAGCATTACTTTCAACCCGCTCCTCAGGCAACTTCAGACCTACTTTCAGACTATGAGTAATGAAATCGTTTTTTTATGGAACCAATTCAAAAGTATAATCTTTCAATCAAAACAATAACTTTTCGAAATCGGTCCACAATTGACCGAGATATCGATGAACAAACATATAAAAACGACAGTTCTGCTAAGATTTTTTTAAGAGTTTCGTTCTATATATTCGAAGTTCATCATCAGATCAAAACGATATTTTTATGGGACCAATTCGGAAATATAATCTTTCAATCAAAACAAAAATTTTCGAAATCGGTCCATAATTGACCGAGATATCGGTGACATAAAAAAAAAAATACATACAGCCGAACATAGAACTTCCTCCTTTTCGAAGTCGTTTAAAAAGAATCGATATTATTATCTCTATGGTTTTAATATAGGCCTACGGAACCCAAATTAAACAAGCTGAACTAGCTCGCAACCTCTTATTAATCACTGTGGGATTACGTCATGTAATGTAACATTTTATTACGTTGTGTTCCCAATGTGAACGACCCTGACTGTTCCGAGGACATGACGAAAATAAAAGTCGATGGACTGCCGTGTCTTTACCCGACTGCCCTAGAAAGAGGGTAATGTTATTAGGTCAGTTGGTGACTTTATATCGCTAATTATATCACTAAATAGCATAAAACAAAGTCGCTTCCCGCTGTCTGTCCCTATGTATGCTTAGATCTTTAGAAATACGCAACGGATTTTGATGCGATTTTTTTTTAATAGATAGTGTTTCAAGAGGAAGGTTTAAATTACATAATATGTAGGTATTATATTAAGGATAAATATTATGTATTATATTAAGGATATAAAATACATGCATAACATATCTAATATCACCATTGCACCCGTACGAAACTGGGGCAGGTCGCTAAATATAAATAAATTCAAATACTACTCGACCGATTTATTTATTATTATTTTTAACTTATCTTATTATTGTATTTTATTATTATCTTTTACCACTTAAATGCTACTTTATCATTCACTGACATTGGTTATAAATATATCTTCTATTTTAAAGCGAGTGAAGCCGACGACAAACGCTAGTTTCTTTAAAACGTAAAAATGATTTATAGATCAAGCTCTTATTTTATGATGTTTATTAAAAAGTTCGTATTTTATGATATTTGCAAAAAATCTGCTTACGTAATACTTGAACGGCCCCAAAGGGAAAAAAGATACCCATAGAGGATCACTTTGTTGTCAGTCTGTTTGTTAAGACCCTTTATCTTGGGAACGCGTAGAGGTATCGAGTTAAAATTAAAACTATATACATACTTAAGTCTGCGGTCCCTTGAAGCTGTGAAAAAATCAAACACCAAAATTAACAAAAAAAAAAAGATACGGCCATTAATGTCTCAAAAAAACGTTTATTTTGACACTCTCAAGGTAATCAAAATTCATAGAGTACTTCCCGTTTACCTAGAACCCTGAAATTCGACACGAAAAAAGGTCTTAGTGTTAGTTCCGGTTGGTCTAGTAGTTAGTAGCCCTGACTGCTATGCTGGAGGTCGTGGGTTCGATTCCCACCCAGGACAAATGTTTGTGTGATGAGCACGATAATTTGTTCTATGTCTGAGTGTAATTTGTCTATATGTATGTATTTAGAAATATATAAGTATGTTTATCAGTTGTCTAGTACTCATAAAACAAGCTCTGCTTAGCTTGGTTCTAGACAGCGTTATGTGATAGTTGTGGAATATTATTATAAAAATATAAAAAAAATTACCGCATTCATACAGAAGGTCAGACGCAGTGGGGGACATTTAAAGCCATTCGGATTCAGATACATACAAGTCGCCATTGTTACACGCAGCAAAGTTAGATATCGTTTCGAATAATCTAAAAAAACTTACGATAAAACTGATTCCTATCTCACTAAATATCTTTTTCTAACACTATAAATAGCAGCCAGCTTCGGTTTGGAATTCACATGTTTAATCTAGCTAATATAACTGTCTAGAATATTTGTAAACATGTCTGCGATGAGTCTTTGATGAAATTACTGGTTAACGCAAAGTAATTGACTACTGGCCATGTGGTACTTGATTAATATACACATTTATGACGCAATAAAAAATTGTGGGCCTCATAAGAAGGCTAAAAGTCATCACAGTGTCTCAAGACTAAAATCTATGACCAGTGCGTGTTGCCAGTGATGATATATGGCTCCGAAACGTGGTCGCTTACATTGGGCCTCATCAGAAGACGACGCGGCTGGGCAGCGTTTGCCGTTTGGGAATATACCACAATGTTTCAAAACCAAAGTCTATGACCTGTATGTGTTGCCAGTGATGACATATAGCTCCGAAACGTGATCGCTTACAATGGCCCTCATCAGAAAGCGACACTGCTGGGCAGCTTTTGGGAACCTGCATGCATTCACATGCAAGAGAAGCTTTACAAAAATAATATTATGTGGGACTGTACTCCCTTTTTGCATTTTTCTAAAACATAATAAGATTGTATTATAAGAAATTAGACTTATTAATGCCAGGTCAGTAGACTTCCTCGTTCCATAAACAATTTGTACTTTAATATGTTGTTTTAAAAAATCTCAACTCAAATTCATGGCTGCCAAATAAAAGCGTCTTAGTAAATAATTTAAATCAACAATAATGTAGTTAATATAAAACATATGTTCGTTAGGCGGTGAACACAAAAACAAAACAGTTTTATTTTTAATTTTTTTTTTATGGGAATTTTTTTTAATGACTTCTCCCAGTGAGTGGAGCAGAAAAAGGGAGTGTCAGACTGTTACTGACTAAAACCCACCCCCTTTTTTAACCGACTTCAAAAAGGAGGAGGTTATTTGAAGTTAATCGAATTATGTGTGTAAGTAAATAATACTATTTCGTAGGTGATACTGAAGCGAGCGACCTTGAGCGAGCAAAAAAGAATCTAGATTTATCCCCCGCGCCAAACCAAATATCAATAACTTAATGATTATTCCAATAGTAGGTCATTAATTAAACACAATAAAAAATTAAAACTAACTAAAATATACGAATAAAAACCGTATATATTGTGAGATTGGTAATTAAATTATCTTATAGTTTGTGAAAGTCGACCGTATCGTCGCTTTCCATCAGGTGAGAGAGCGGTCAAGCGCGAACCTATCAACAATAAAAAATAAAAAAGTTTCATAAAAATACACCCAATGGTTTTTGCCTGATCTTCGCTTTTTTGTTTGTGTTAGACATAACTTTAAAAATAAATCACACCAAGTTCTATGAAAAAAGAAGTGTTAATATTCGAACCTATACCAAATTATTAGGCAAATAGTCTAGTTTAACATATATTTTATTCAAAACACAGACTAGCCGTTTATACTATGATTTTTTATTAGATGAAGTAAAGTGACAGCAGTGGACAATGCCCAACTGTCAAACAACCATTATTATAGCTGTCACTTTACTTCATCTAGTAAAAAATCATAGTATAGACGTGATGTTGGATTTAAAATCAACAAAATTCATATATCTGCCCCTATGCTTTAGAGATAGGTAGCTAAATAATTGAAATGGCCTCTCAGTCAACGTGCCTCATATTTATAGAACGCGCCGCAATAAAATTGTATTCTATAGATGATATAATAAATTATGAAATACTGCTTAGGCGGCCCACCGACCGAATATAGATTGCTTTTTGTTATATCAGATTTTTTTTTTCGTTTGATATTTTTTATATTAAACGAGAATAAATACATGACCTGGATACTAAGCCCTTTAAGCTTTGTCTTCGTATAATATTTACTATGATTTTTTATTAGACGAAGTAAAGTGACAGCAGTGGACAATGCCCAACTGTCAAACAACCATTGTTATAGCTGTCACTTTACTTCGTCTAATAAAAAATCATAGTATAGACATTAAATCCGCAAACTACCTCAGTACCTAATACGTTAGATACTTGTAGTTATATTTGGCTACTAATGACCTTAAATGTCGCCGCATACGGGCCTCGAAAAAGCGCCGCCACAAAAAAGCGCCGCCACCGCCGCACACGGGCCACAAAAAAACGCCGCCACAAAAAGATGCCCCTTCTAGTTTCTTCGTGTTTTGTTTCTTTTAGCGCTTTTTTGTGGCGACTTTTTTTGTGGCCCGTGTGTGGCGTACCTTATACAGACAATCCATTAAAGAATTGAATCAATAAACTGGGTCATGCCGTGACCTTTAGGCTAGCTAGGGGGCACCGCACCCCATGGTGACGTCAGTACTGACAAATGGCCTGATCCCCATGGGTGATAAGAATGTTTACCAAATGGCGAAAGTATAAAGGAAATAGCTGGCAATTTATTAGGATAATTCGTTTACGTCATATATGAAATTGACTCGGAAACCAGTTTTCAATGAAAAATCATTTTTTCACACAAGCTTTTATAGCGCGTATACACCGTTAAATTTTGGTCGTTTTAATCCCGCGAAGAGTCGATTCGGTACATGAAACACTATCGATTTATAAAGATAAAAATGAAAAATAAAGTTTTTTTTTTAAACTCGAATTAATTTACGCATGTACGGAATTAATTTACGCATGTACTAAATAAAAGCTTGTAAAAATGGATGTTTGTGTGTGGACTGATATGAAAAGAAAGGAAATGTAGCAACTAAAAGACGTGCGGTGCTACGTCAGCGCTACATGGTGGACAGACACTTACAAAACGTGTTGGGAACACGTTCATTATGCTTACAGGCAACTTTTACTTAATCTGTGGTACAGCTAAGGAGTGGATCTCCCTGCCACAGTCTGCCTGGTCATTGATTTCATAACTGTTGATTTTGACAAGTTTCGTAATCTACCAATATAATGGCCCCTATATGGCTTTCCAGTGATCAACCACTGACACTCCGTTGAAAGAAATGGTATAGAATGATAATAATCTCGTACTTACCTACATAACAACAAAACACTGAAAACGCCGGCGGCCGCTCTAAATGATAACAATAAGAAGTAATGTCACTTTGACTTTGACAGTTAAGTACATGAAAGACCAATGATCTATCAATATGAATTTTGCAGATTACGAAATTTTAGCTGCTTTTAGCAAAATGACAATGGAATCGTGTTGGAATGACGATTTTATAAAAATAGCAGTCTTGGGCCCCTGATAGCTTGGACCTTTTGTAGCGATAAGTTCATAGGCGTCCAGTGTATATAAAGAAAATGCTAAATTGTATAGATTTAATGTTATTTTTGTAAGACGGACCTCCCAGTCCACAATCCTTAGCATTATTTGCTGCTGTAGCTTCTCTTTTAAATTCGTTAAGACAATCAAAACCAGAAAATCTGACATCAATCTTGAAAAGGGATATCATGTTGGCTAGTACAGTACGTTCGACGGATCTTGGCGCGCCTGAAGTTAGGCTCTGCGAACTTTAGCGCTCAAAATAAGCCCGTCAAATAAATGATTTATAAAAATAAATGCCAATAACTGTTGTTAACAGCAATAACAACTGCTATTGGCATTTTTTTTTTCCAAACCATTTATTTTTTTACGTGTGCACAAGCGCTAAAGATCGCAGAGGCTAACTTTAGGCGCGCCAAGAATCGTCGAACGTACTGTAACTGGGTTATGAAGGTCTGATAGGCAATCGCTCCATGTAAAATAGGTACTAACTGATGATTCATCTGAATCTATGAACTGTGACTATGGTTGATTTTCTAAAAAGAAACGTGGTACGCAAACACAAAGAAGGAAGACAGAAGTATTTTTCTCGCTCCGACCTGGAGCTATTGGATGATTCCCCCTCCCCCTCCACCAAAAATCACAATTGACTGTACAATTGGCCGTATTGACTGGCCGTTTTGCACGGATGTGAAGCATATCTTATAATGTACTTTTTTTATATAGAATCAGTGTTTGTAGCTGTTATTTAAAGATATGCGCCATGTTTGTGGCAAATAAACTCTTTTTCTTTCTTTCTTTCAAAAACCACAAATTGAACTCGTAAAAACTAGAAATATTGAATTGTTTAAACTAATACGAGCAGTGGTGGCCGAGTGGTAAAGGCTTACGAGTAGTAGGTCGCTGGTTTAAACCCAGCCATGTGCATTATTTTGTGTAATTTATTTCATCACCACTGCTTTCAAAACGGTGAAGGAAAACATCGTAAGGCAACCGGCATGTCCTAGAACCACAAATTCGAAGACATGTGACATCCACCAACCCGCACTGGGCCCGCGTGATGGAATATGGTCCATTCCCTCTTCTAGAAGAGGAGGTCTGAATCCCAGCAGTGGGAACATTATAAGGCTGATGCTAATACGAAGATAATTGACTTAATATTATTCTCTTTTTTCTCAGGATGCGAGGAGTAAAGCGCGAGTGCATCCCGCTTTTACCAACGCTGGTCGTGCAGCTGGCGTCGAAATATGGAGAATTCAAGTGAGTAGCGACATCTCTTGATGAGTAGCGTTACTAAAATACGCACTCAGGAGTTTTTTGACGGAATTTTGTAGAGTGAAGTTTAGTAGCCAAATTAACCCGTTAACAGTTTGCGTCGATAGGTTCGACAAGTGTTTTCGTGTTCTATTCGCCAGGGTCGTGTGTTGGCGACTGGGTACTCCATCTTTTTAGGGTTCCGTACTCAAAGGGTAAAAACAGGACCCTATTACTAAGCGTTCGCTGTCTGTCCGTCTGTCTGTCACCAGGCTGTATCTCAAGAACCACAATAGCTAGACAGTTAAAGTATTCACAAATTATGTATTTCTGTTGCCGCTATAAAAACAAATACTAAAAACAAAATAAAATAAATATTTAAGGGAATTTTTCCCATACGGCAAACTCAGTTTTTTTGGCCTTTTGTGCTCGATATCAATAGTGGCAACAGTAGCCACTTGAAATATTCACAAAATATTCAATTGTATTTTTATATTAACAAAATTAAAATAAAATAAATATTTACGGGGGTCCCATACAAAAAACGTAATTTTTTGCCTATTTTGTCGTTTGTTCTGTTGTTTACCTAGTCTATGGTACAAAACCCTCCTTGCACGAGTATTACTCACACTTTCAACTTAATGGTCTGTCACTGAATAAATATTTATTTATTTTATTCTACTTCTGTTTTTTTTTTTATACAGTATTATAATTTTTAGCTAATAAAATGGCGAACGAAACAATAATACTGAATGAATTTGAAGAGGCTGCGGTGTTGTACGCAAGAGTAAACCATGACATTAGAAAAAGGTCAACTCAAAGAATACCGGTGAATTTCCAATAAAAGTCAGCTCTCTTTCACTCAACCTAGAGGGAGAGGAGTTATGTGGTAATTTCTGACCTCGAAAAAAATCCTTTACAATTTTAATGAGTAAAGGCTGATTTACATTGCTACCAGGGCAGGGGCGTAGCTACCGCCGTATCTGTAACTATACGGGGCCCCCGCGCTGCAGAGGCCCCTCCGTGGGCAAAAATTCCCAACATGTAAACCACCCGTAGAGGCCCAGCCTGCTAGCTGCAAGCAGGCAGGGTCGAAGTCTGCTGGGGTCAGTCATGGGTCAGTTTCAGAAAGGAAGGACCGGCACGATAAGTAGGCAACGAAGGAACGGGGTAGGTTTTTAGTCAGTATGAGTCTGATACTATTTCCCGCTCCGCGCAAGGGCGGTATTTGTCATATGTAAACCACAAACGTCTCTAATTTCAAACTCACATTTTCAGGACTTCGAGCCAATACCAGTAGCTGCGAGCGATTTCGGTAAATTCTATAAAGGAGACTCTTACATAGTCCTAAAGGTAAGAACTGCTTAATATCTTTGACCTTTGTATATCTAATACACCGGTAAATTTTAATCGTTATTACCCCGTGGATTGTGGATCCGGTACATGAAACACTATCGATTTGTAAAGATAAAAAAAAACAAAAGTATTTTTTCTAAAATTCGAATTAATATATACGCATGTACGACATTGTACGAAATAAATGTTGCTCGTGTCGTTCGACAATCATTGACCTACAGATCATTGCACTCGCCCAGCTGAAGTTGTCTTCGAATTTTGGTTCTAGGACATGCAAGTTTCATCATCGTGAGGAAACCATTTTCGTTCACCATTTTGAGAGCAGTGGTGATTAAAAAAATTACACAAAGTAATGCGCCTGGCTGGGTTTGAACCCGCGATCTAAAACTCATAAGTAGGTACTGTTATCACTCGGCCACTGGTGCTCTTCGGAAACCACTGCTTTCAAAACGGTCCGAAAAATGAATCCTATTGCACATTCCATAATATAGATCTCTGTGGAGATGAACGTGGAAAAATCCTGGTTATATATTTCTGTTCGCATATATCATGTGAGAAATGAGAACAAAAGAAACTACTTAATTCAACAATAGACATTAAAATAAGTCAGTGGCAATTAAGATATGACCAACCTCAACTGAAGGCCGTTCACGAGCATCAGTCGCACTCAGCTCAACTATTTGAAAGAAACTGAATGATCCAATACACGCAATAATTACACCCGGTCAACCATGCCGGGATTCCGATCCCGATTTCCGGCCACCGTAGGCGCGGGCTTGCGGACGGCATGCAGTGGGTAGCACGCTGTCCGATCGTCCGGTAACATACCGGACCGAGCCCAAGTCGTCGACGGCGCGTTCTGTTCCCGCGCGCCTCAAGGAGCTGTCAGCAAACCGTAGAGACCCAGCTTGCTAGCTGCAGGCAGGCAGGGTCGAAGCCTGCTGGGGTTAAGGGCCGTTTTCTGAGAGGAAGGCTCAGCCCCGGCATGATAGGCAACGATGGAATGGGGTAGGTTTTTAGTCAGTAAGAGTCTGACACTACTTCCCGCTCCACCCAAGGGCGGGACTTGTCATTGGATGATTTTACCTACCATAAAAAAAAAACCCGGTGAACCATTACAATATCCTCCCTTTTCTTTCATTACACAAAATCCATCAATCTTTTCATTGAGGTATAATATATTATTCGTTTTTTACAGACAACGTCAGACAAACGCAACAACCTCTCTTGGAACATTCACTATTGGATCGGTAGCGAATCAACACAAGACGAGTCTGGAGCCGCCGCTATATTGACAGTTGGACTTGACGACAAATTCAATGGTGCCGCTGTACAGCACAGAGAAACTTTGGGCCAAGAAAGTCAACTGTTCAAAGGATATTTCCCATCAGGTTAGTAGCGACATCTGTTGTTGTTTTGTAGAAGTTTTTGTGGTAAAAGTTCTGCTATTCGCCGAAAGATGGCAGCATTTTAGTTGTTAATATTTTTCATTATTTTACAATTCGAAACAATAATTAAATTTTTATATTTACTTCTATGTAAAAAATGGTTTTTCTTGCATTGTAAACAGTATATAACCAGCGCTTAGAAGTAATTCATTTAGATAATTAGATAAAGATTTTTATTAGGACAAAAGCGTCTTTTGTTTATGCGCCTCCATAATTGACTATATTCCTAACCACTAGAGTAGCTACCGAAGGGCGGGACAGGGCAGTACTCCGGGGCCCCGAAATCGGGGGCCCCCAAAACCTGATACCAATCCTTTTTGAACTAGCAAAAAATTCTATTTTCGAAATCTCAATAAAATAGGTAGGTCGCAACGTTATTTTAATCGTGGCAACTCACTTTAGTCATTAAAAGTCCGTCTCGATCAACCTAAAGCAGAAGTTATTTGATAATAATTTTTCACGTAAAAAAGGGAGCCCTAGATTTTTTCCCCGGGGCATTCACATATCTACGCCACTGTTCCTAACACGTGCGAATCTATTTTCAAAACAAAACATGACGTAAATCAATTATCAATATAACAACGTCTTCCTTGTACTTCTCAACTCGTTAAATACTTCTAATTGAAGTTCAATTATCAACTGAGATCGATTGAAACAATTGAATAATGACTCACAATTTGATCTAAGTACCTACCATCTAATTGATCAGTAATCCTGCTAAGGACCTAACCTAACTTTTCCGACTACACATGCAATAAAAGAAGCAGGGTGTGTTTTATAACCACATATTATAAATTAAATTGACACATTTGTTAACAATAAAAGAGGTAGGATACATGTTTTATAAACACATATTATAAATTAAATTGACACATTTTTGTAAACAATAAAAGAGGCAGGATACATGTTTTATAACCACATATTATAAATTAAATTGACACATTTGTTAACAATAAAAGAGGTAGGATACATGTTTTATAAACACATATTATAAATTAAATTGACACATTTTTGTAAACAATAAAAGAGGCAGGATACATGTTTTATAACCACATATTATAAATTAAATTGACACATTTGTAAACAAGAAAAGAAGTAGGATACATGTTTTATAAAAAATTATTACGAATTAAATTGTCACCTTTGTAAGCAATAAAAAGCAATAATGGTACTCATCACACTGCTTTGTCCTCAGCCCTCACCTACTTGGACGGCGGCCATGCTTCAGGCTTCAACCATGTGGTCACCAACCCTGGCGCGGAGAAGCGACTCATACAGATCAAAGGCAAGAAGAACATCCGTACACGACAGGTCAGTATTAGATTCGGTCTACTGTCCGCGGACGCGTAGCTTCATAGTCGCGTATTCGTCATTATACGCTTGGTTTACGCCTGCGTGAAGCAACCATACTAAACTGTGGAACGCTGTCGACGAAACTGCAACAACTCGACGACACAGCGATGACGTATTTGATAGGTTGAATAACGATACGCGTTTAAGAAGCTATGCGTCGATGAACAGTAACCGTGAACCTCCAAAAAAAAGGATTTAGCTCACTATTGCAGCAGGCACAGTATATGCTGAGATAGGGGCCTTTTTGACCCCTGACACACGTCTTTTATTTTTTATATTTCATCATCAGCCATTTAATGTTCCCACTGCTGAGATATAGACCTCCTCTCTTAGAAAGGAAAGAAGTATTTATAGATTTCTTAATTGTTGTTGTATGTATTTTTTGACTCGCGTCTCGAACAAATGTTTTTATTTATTTATTTAATCTTCATGAACAATAGTGGTACATAGGCGGACTTAATACCAAGTTGAGTCTGCATTGGACCATTCAATTATTATTATTTCTTTAATAATGGGAACTAGTGGTTGACTGCGATCCCACCTGATGGTAAGCAGTGATGCAATCGTTGATGGTAAAGCCCACTAGTTTATTAGGAGCCTATTCACTCTACCTTAAAAACACCTAAATTATAATCAGACGAGAAGACCGCAGCAGTCAAATTATTCCAATCCCTCGATGTACGCGGCATAAACGATGAGGCGAAACGCTTAGTTTTGGACAAGGCTGTAGAGGTATCAACAACATAGGGGTGGATACTTGCCATGCGTCGGATTTTTTTTCATTTATTAAAAAAAAAAGTATATTTTATTTCTCACCATTAAAAATAAAATTTAGAAGGTACAAGAAAAAGAAAAAAAAAAGTATTAGTTACAGTTTTTCTGTGGTGGTTACAAAGGCTCAGAATATTGACCCAACCCCCTGAACTAGGTGGTAACCAGGATTCAGCTATTACATTTGAATCATATTAGGACATATATGTGTGTCACTGCTATATAGATAGGGTACAATAATACTTAAAGATAATAGGGTATGGATGTGTGGTCACTCTCTTTTTACTTCATTCTCTTTTTTAATTTCCCAGGTGGATCCACTATTCTCTTCAATGAACAAAGGCGACTGCTTCATCCTCGACGTCGGTAATGACATATATGTCTACCAAGGAGATTCTGCCAAACGCGTGGAGAAACTCAAGGCTGTGTCTGTCGCCAACCAAATCAGGGATCAAGACCATAACGGCAGGGGCAGAGTCGAGATCATCGGTAAGATAGATTATAATTTTTGATCTTTAATTTGTCCCGACATATGGCGTCCAAAAATTGAGTACAACCAGTAAATCCAATTTGGCCATCATCCAACGTGCCCAAAACAAAATACTCAGATGTAGCCAAAGCATACTGACAGCGAGCAAGGGTAGCTCGCTGTCCGACCGTCTGGTAACTGCCCGGTCCGAGCCCAAGTCGACGGCGCGTACTGTTCCCGCGCGCCTCAAGGAGCTGTCAGCAAACTGTAGGGGCAGGGTCGAAGCCTACTCTGGGGCCTTGGGTAAATGTGAAAGTGTACATCAAGGCCCTGGTACGAAGGCAATGAAGTAACAATGGGTTTTTTAGTCAGTAAAAGTCTGACACTATCTCCCAAACCTCCCTATTTACCCACCAAAAAAAAATGATACGTTTTTCAAGGTTTAGATGGCTCTTCCCGACCCCTTTTACCGTCGATCTAAGAATGGTTTAAAAGCTTATTGGTCCATCCAACGCCACCTGACGTAATGTTTGATAAAGAGGCAACGCAAAAAAGAGAAATAACGCCAGAACGCATTGTTGGCACTCCAATTCCGTTATTTACTGGAATATTTTTTTTTTTATTTTTTTTTTGTCTTTCCGAATCTCCATTAAATGTGCTATAGGGTAGGGTAAAAAAGTCGTTGCGGCTTGTCAGAAGGTAAAAAGAAGAAGTATCGTGTTATCTCAAGAACTGGGTTGTGGGAGTCAAATAGATATAATATTTTTTTAACACTGCTTACAGACCAATTCTCCAGCGATGTTGACGTCCAGAAGTTCTTCACCGCCTTGGGATCTGGTACCAAGGACCTCGTCCCTGAGGAGAGCGCCGGTGGTGATGACCAGGTATTGAAAGAATTCTTCTTCTCAAATCGATGGTTTCCTTTTCCCTTACAGGTAGATATTTGGACCCAGTAATGTCCTCCAAAATGCAGATGTAGGGACACTTTGGGATCTAACAAATAGGACATCGTCTGGTCAGAACTACAATCCCACTGTATGTCGGAGGGGTCTATAATTTCCCATTTTGTCAGGTGGTATTTTGCTATGTGACATTGCGTTGAGTCTGTGCAATGCGACGGCTATAATTTTTTTGTTATTATTTTTTGGTAATAAGTTCGCATTTAAACACTATCTCACATAACGGAAAATGACGATGTAATCGAAGATGGAGCCCGCTTGCCTAGAAGTAACTTCACTCTTGACTTAAAGACCTTTAAGTTATAGCTATCAGGAAACACATGACTCCGGCAGAGAATTCCACTCCTTAGCTGTACGCAAAATGAATGTGTTCTCAAAAAATTTGAATACTTTAAACATTTTAATATTTATTTAAGTACTAGCTGACCCAGCGAAATAGTCAATGAATGTTAATGCCTTAACATTGCTAAACTTTCAAAGGATAGCGCCATCTACCGGTTACCAGAACCGGCATAATTCATTTTAAAATGACATTTTAACTAGAGATGGCGTTGTATTCGATTTTTTTTTTCGAGTACCTTCCTTGGTCTATCAGCAATATTTCAAGACTAAAATTAGCCAAATCGGTTCAGCCTTTCTCGAATTTTAGCAACACTTATGAACCAAGCTATTCAGTTTTATATATAGGTATCAATTTAAACGTTATCGACTACGAATCCTCGCACTTAGAGAGCTCTCGCTCAACATCGCTCGAGGCCCCTTTAAGTGTGAGGCCATGGGTATAGGGCCGCTTCGCCCACTACTACTTACGCTACTGATTATAGCTGTTTATTATCCCATAAATAAAATAAAAATAAAATATTACTTTCAGGCCTTCGAACGCAATGAGGAGGCTTCCGTTACCCTATCCGAGGTGTCTGACAGCACTGGCAAAGTTAAAGTGACAGCTCTTGCCAAGCCCATAAGACAGGACCAGCTCAAGCCTCAGGTAAGGGAAAGAATAAACTTACCAGGGATACGGGATTGGTCGACAGACCAGATCACACCTCTGGAACGGCCGTTGACGGCGGATACTCTTCCCGCGTGCCTCAAGGAGTTGTCAGCAAACTGTAGGGGCCCAGCCGGGTCGAAGCCTACTGGGACCATGGCCGATTTCTGAAAAGGTCTGGCCCCGGTACATAGAGCTAAGAGGAAATCGGGTGGGTTTTTTAGTCAGTAAAAGTGTGACACTATCTCTCGCTCCGCCCAAGGCCGGGAGTTGTCATTGGATGATTTTTACCCACCAAAAAGAAGAGGGAACTGAAAGAACATTCGTTTTTTTTTATGACAGACACACGAACAGAAGAATTAGGTTTATACGTCGTGGCCAGATCTTAGAAATTGGTCACTTTATGATATGGCCAATTAAAACTGGCCAGATCGTTTTAAACGTTAAAATTTGATGATATTTAAAACTTTGTTTGGCCTGCTTTCTAACCTTTTATTAAAATTGAAATCTTACATCCATGATATGGCCAAACGAGGATTGACATATTATGGTCAATAATACCTACGTACGGTTATACATATAAGATCCTTGCGTACATCTTTATGAATTTTATATATCAATAAACTAATTTTTGAAACGCTTAGTTGACACTTCGCGTGACCCAAGGGCTGGCTTTTACCTCGGTCAGAGATTAAGCATTGCCATACAACGTGGCAATGCCGCCAGTCTTTTGGGCACACTTCCAGTCGACAGCGATGCGGAAGAGTTTTTTGACGCTATATTTTAGTTAGGAGTAGCCTAGTGTATATATTTATGTTTTTGTGTAATGTGTATAATCTAAGAATTAATTGAAATAAATAGTACAATTTAGTTAACTTTGATAAATAGACTATTTTGATTTTTGAACGAATAACAATATGTCATAGAGTCATGTTTTTTTACAAGCTTTTATTTAGTTGCTCCACTTCCCGGTTACCGATTGAGCTGAAATTTTGCATGCATGTGTAAATCAGATGACAATACAAAATGATTATGACGTGGAGCTGATCTGATGATGGAATCGGTAGGGGCCGACACAACCCCATCGAGTTTGGATTCGTTTATTCCGTCTTGTCGAGTACTTATTGCGAGATGGTAACCAGGGTCTGATGATGGAGCTGGATGATGGCCATAGGAACTCAGTAATAAGCGTAATAGGATAACCCTGGTGTGTTTGAGCTTTTTAGAATGGTCTTGATGATTATTAATTATATAAGTATAATACCGCGCTATAAAAACTTGCTTTGAAAAAAATATTTTCATTAAAAACTTATTTTATAAATCTGGGTGACAGTTGAAATGTCTTAATGCCATGCGGTTTTTCTGGTGACGGTCTATGTTCGAATTTGAATTGCACTACGATGTCATATGTGTCTTTATAACCACTATAAGTAGGCACTTTATATTACTTTCCCAAGATTTATATTAGTGGCAATATTGCAAGTTCGGTTTAGACAAGTTATGAAGTCAAGCCAGCAAAAAAAACTGAGCCATGATTATTTATTATTCGTAAAAAATCTAGTCAAATTAGTTTTCAACTATGACGATTTTTTGCGAAAGTTAGACTGGCCATTAGCTTAATTAGATAAAACTTAGTAAATTATTTCACCAGTATATGTCATGATGACATTCATCAAATAAAATTTAGTAAATTATTTCACCTATACAAGAATTTCCTTGCCATCGTTCTTTGAAAATTCCAATTTTGAATTCGGTTTCGATATAAACATTTCCATTACATCTCTACTCTCTAAGAACGTAAACATAGATTCTACGTTTGGATGTGGTAGTCTCTCTGTTTATATAACAAGCTGTTTACTTGCAAATACTCAAAAGGCTCAATAAATACTTTCTGGCGGACTTCCAAACCGAAGATATACCGAATACTTCCGTCATCCCTGCCCAGCAACAAATTGACTATTTTTTTCAGAGATCCTTCGCAAATATATTTTTTTTTTGATGGGGAAAAATATCCAATGACATCTCCCGCCCTTGGGCGGAGCGTGAGATAGTGTCAGACTTTTATTGACTAAAAAACCAACCCGTTCCTTCGTTCGTCCATGGCCGAGCCTTCCTTTTAGAAAAAGACCCTTGGCCCCAGTAGGCTTCGACCCTGCTTGGTCTCCACGGCTTGCTGAAAACTCCTTGAGGCGCGCGGGAACAGTACCTACGCGCCCCGCCGTTGCTGTAGTTTTTTTAAAGAGTTCCGTTCTATATCTTCGAAGTTCATCATCAGATCAAAACGATAATTTTATGGAACCAATTCAAAAGTATAATCTTTCAATCAAAACAAAACCTTTTCGAAATCGGTCCACAATTGACCGAGATATCGATGAACAAATATATAAAAACGACAATTCTGCTATGATTTTTTAAAGAGTTCGAAGTTCATCATCAGATCAAATAGTACATTGTTACCTAGGGGTGAAACTAACTTATTTAGTCCCGAGACGAAGTTTGGCGGCCGAGCGAAGCGAGGTCGATAATAGTTCGAGGGATTAAATAAGTCTTTAATCCGAGGTAAACACTGTGCTTTTCATTACGAATAAAAGGAAAATAAAAACCTGAGTCGTCGTCAAAGGTCGGATAATATTAATTATTTTGATTTAGGCGGTAAAAGGTTTTCCACTACTGCTTTTGCCTCTTCTCAGAATCAGGTGTTGAATTCTGAAATGAATCAGACGCACTTACAGTGTAATTACAAAATCAATAAACAAAACTATAGAACTCGAAAAAACTAAAGATTGGATCGCCATTTTCCCGCCTACTTTGTTTTTTTTTTAATGGTTAACCGGCTATTCAGCCATCATTTTTAACAGTGAAAAATGGTAAATATTTCTCACATCTATTAGTTTTAAAAAAAATATTGAAAGTAAATTATAATTAAATCATTTAAAAAAATACGTAGGTATTTTATCTTTCAGTTATTTCAATTTTACATCGCGCTGTAATTAACTGGCTGTATAGAAAGTTGAGACATAGATCAATAGAAATGCGAAGATAGAACTAGTTTTTTTTAATAATTTGACAGCTGTCAGTTGAAAGTGCTTCTCCCTTGGGATGAAAAGCATTACTTTCAACCCGCTCCTCAGGCAACTTCAGACCTACTTTCAGACTATGAGTAATGAAATCGTTTTTTTATGGAACCAATTCAAAAGTATAATCTTTCAATCAAAACAATAACTTTTCGAAATCGGTCCACAATTGACCGAGATATCGATGAACAAACATATAAAAACGACAGTTCTGCTAAGATTTTTTTAAGAGTTTCGTTCTATATATTCGAAGTTCATCATCAGATCAAAACGATATTTTTATGGGACCAATTCGGAAATATAATCTTTCAATCAAAACAAAAATTTTCGAAATCGGTCCATAATTGACCGAGATATCGGTGACATAAAAAAAAAAATACATACAGCCGAACATAGAACTTCCTCCTTTTCGAAGTCGTTTAAAAAGAATCGATATTATTATCTCTATGGTTTTAATATAGGCCTACGGAACCCAAATTAAACAAGCTGAACTAGCTCGCAACCTCTTATTAATCACTGTGGGATTACGTCATGTAATGTAACATTTTATTACGTTGTGTTCCCAATGTGAACGACCCTGACTGTTCCGAGGACATGACGAAAATAAAAGTCGATGGACTGCCGTGTCTTTACCCGACTGCCCTAGAAAGAGGGTAATGTTATTAGGTCAGTTGGTGACTTTATATCGCTAATTATATCACTAAATAGCATAAAACAAAGTCGCTTCCCGCTGTCTGTCCCTATGTATGCTTAGATCTTTAGAAATACGCAACGGATTTTGATGCGATTTTTTTTTAATAGATAGTGTTTCAAGAGGAAGGTTTAAATTACATAATATGTAGGTATTATATTAAGGATAAATATTATGTATTATATTAAGGATATAAAATACATGCATAACATATCTAATATCACCATTGCACCCGTACGAAACTGGGGCAGGTCGCTAAATATAAATAAATTCAAATACTACTCGACCGATTTATTTATTATTATTTTTAACTTATCTTATTATTGTATTTTATTATTATCTTTTACCACTTAAATGCTACTTTATCATTCACTGACATTGGTTATAAATATATCTTCTATTTTAAAGCGAGTGAAGCCGACGACAAACGCTAGTTTCTTTAAAACGTAAAAATGATTTATAGATCAAGCTCTTATTTTATGATGTTTATTAAAAAGTTCGTATTTTATGATATTTGCAAAAAATCTGCTTACGTAATACTTGAACGGCCCCAAAGGGAAAAAAGATACCCATAGAGGATCACTTTGTTGTCAGTCTGTTTGTTAAGACCCTTTATCTTGGGAACGCGTAGAGGTATCGAGTTAAAATTAAAACTATATACATACTTAAGTCTGCGGTCCCTTGAAGCTGTGAAAAAATCAAACACCAAAATTAACAAAAAAAAAAAGATACGGCCATTAATGTCTCAAAAAAACGTTTATTTTGACACTCTCAAGGTAATCAAAATTCATAGAGTACTTCCCGTTTACCTAGAACCCTGAAATTCGACACGAAAAAAGGTCTTAGTGTTAGTTCCGGTTGGTCTAGTAGTTAGTAGCCCTGACTGCTATGCTGGAGGTCGTGGGTTCGATTCCCACCCAGGACAAATGTTTGTGTGATGAGCACGATAATTTGTTCTATGTCTGAGTGTAATTTGTCTATATGTATGTATTTAGAAATATATAAGTATGTTTATCAGTTGTCTAGTACTCATAAAACAAGCTCTGCTTAGCTTGGTTCTAGACAGCGTTATGTGATAGTTGTGGAATATTATTATAAAAATATAAAAAAAATTACCGCATTCATACAGAAGGTCAGACGCAGTGGGGGACATTTAAAGCCATTCGGATTCAGATACATACAAGTCGCCATTGTTACACGCAGCAAAGTTAGATATCGTTTCGAATAATCTAAAAAAACTTACGATAAAACTGATTCCTATCTCACTAAATATCTTTTTCTAACACTATAAATAGCAGCCAGCTTCGGTTTGGAATTCACATGTTTAATCTAGCTAATATAACTGTCTAGAATATTTGTAAACATGTCTGCGATGAGTCTTTGATGAAATTACTGGTTAACGCAAAGTAATTGACTACTGGCCATGTGGTACTTGATTAATATACACATTTATGACGCAATAAAAAATTGTGGGCCTCATAAGAAGGCTAAAAGTCATCACAGTGTCTCAAGACTAAAATCTATGACCAGTGCGTGTTGCCAGTGATGATATATGGCTCCGAAACGTGGTCGCTTACATTGGGCCTCATCAGAAGACGACGCGGCTGGGCAGCGTTTGCCGTTTGGGAATATACCACAATGTTTCAAAACCAAAGTCTATGACCTGTATGTGTTGCCAGTGATGACATATAGCTCCGAAACGTGATCGCTTACAATGGCCCTCATCAGAAAGCGACACTGCTGGGCAGCTTTTGGGAACCTGCATGCATTCACATGCAAGAGAAGCTTTACAAAAATAATATTATGTGGGACTGTACTCCCTTTTTGCATTTTTCTAAAACATAATAAGATTGTATTATAAGAAATTAGACTTATTAATGCCAGGTCAGTAGACTTCCTCGTTCCATAAACAATTTGTACTTTAATATGTTGTTTTAAAAAATCTCAACTCAAATTCATGGCTGCCAAATAAAAGCGTCTTAGTAAATAATTTAAATCAACAATAATGTAGTTAATATAAAACATATGTTCGTTAGGCGGTGAACACAAAAACAAAACAGTTTTATTTTTAATTTTTTTTTTATGGGAATTTTTTTTAATGACTTCTCCCAGTGAGTGGAGCAGAAAAAGGGAGTGTCAGACTGTTACTGACTAAAACCCACCCCCTTTTTTAACCGACTTCAAAAAGGAGGAGGTTATTTGAAGTTAATCGAATTATGTGTGTAAGTAAATAATACTATTTCGTAGGTGATACTGAAGCGAGCGACCTTGAGCGAGCAAAAAAGAATCTAGATTTATCCCCCGCGCCAAACCAAATATCAATAACTTAATGATTATTCCAATAGTAGGTCATTAATTAAACACAATAAAAAATTAAAACTAACTAAAATATACGAATAAAAACCGTATATATTGTGAGATTGGTAATTAAATTATCTTATAGTTTGTGAAAGTCGACCGTATCGTCGCTTTCCATCAGGTGAGAGAGCGGTCAAGCGCGAACCTATCAACAATAAAAAATAAAAAAGTTTCATAAAAATACACCCAATGGTTTTTGCCTGATCTTCGCTTTTTTGTTTGTGTTAGACATAACTTTAAAAATAAATCACACCAAGTTCTATGAAAAAAGAAGTGTTAATATTCGAACCTATACCAAATTATTAGGCAAATAGTCTAGTTTAACATATATTTTATTCAAAACACAGACTAGCCGTTTATACTATGATTTTTTATTAGATGAAGTAAAGTGACAGCAGTGGACAATGCCCAACTGTCAAACAACCATTATTATAGCTGTCACTTTACTTCATCTAGTAAAAAATCATAGTATAGACGTGATGTTGGATTTAAAATCAACAAAATTCATATATCTGCCCCTATGCTTTAGAGATAGGTAGCTAAATAATTGAAATGGCCTCTCAGTCAACGTGCCTCATATTTATAGAACGCGCCGCAATAAAATTGTATTCTATAGATGATATAATAAATTATGAAATACTGCTTAGGCGGCCCACCGACCGAATATAGATTGCTTTTTGTTATATCAGATTTTTTTTTTCGTTTGATATTTTTTATATTAAACGAGAATAAATACATGACCTGGATACTAAGCCCTTTAAGCTTTGTCTTCGTATAATATTTACTATGATTTTTTATTAGACGAAGTAAAGTGACAGCAGTGGACAATGCCCAACTGTCAAACAACCATTGTTATAGCTGTCACTTTACTTCGTCTAATAAAAAATCATAGTATAGACATTAAATCCGCAAACTACCTCAGTACCTAATACGTTAGATACTTGTAGTTATATTTGGCTACTAATGACCTTAAATGTCGCCGCATACGGGCCTCGAAAAAGCGCCGCCACAAAAAAGCGCCGCCACCGCCGCACACGGGCCACAAAAAAACGCCGCCACAAAAAGATGCCCCTTCTAGTTTCTTCGTGTTTTGTTTCTTTTAGCGCTTTTTTGTGGCGACTTTTTTTGTGGCCCGTGTGTGGCGTACCTTATACAGACAATCCATTAAAGAATTGAATCAATAAACTGGGTCATGCCGTGACCTTTAGGCTAGCTAGGGGGCACCGCACCCCATGGTGACGTCAGTACTGACAAATGGCCTGATCCCCATGGGTGATAAGAATGTTTACCAAATGGCGAAAGTATAAAGGAAATAGCTGGCAATTTATTAGGATAATTCGTTTACGTCATATATGAAATTGACTCGGAAACCAGTTTTCAATGAAAAATCATTTTTTCACACAAGCTTTTATAGCGCGTATACACCGTTAAATTTTGGTCGTTTTAATCCCGCGAAGAGTCGATTCGGTACATGAAACACTATCGATTTATAAAGATAAAAATGAAAAATAAAGTTTTTTTTTTAAACTCGAATTAATTTACGCATGTACGGAATTAATTTACGCATGTACTAAATAAAAGCTTGTAAAAATGGATGTTTGTGTGTGGACTGATATGAAAAGAAAGGAAATGTAGCAACTAAAAGACGTGCGGTGCTACGTCAGCGCTACATGGTGGACAGACACTTACAAAACGTGTTGGGAACACGTTCATTATGCTTACAGGCAACTTTTACTTAATCTGTGGTACAGCTAAGGAGTGGATCTCCCTGCCACAGTCTGCCTGGTCATTGATTTCATAACTGTTGATTTTGACAAGTTTCGTAATCTACCAATATAATGGCCCCTATATGGCTTTCCAGTGATCAACCACTGACACTCCGTTGAAAGAAATGGTATAGAATGATAATAATCTCGTACTTACCTACATAACAACAAAACACTGAAAACGCCGGCGGCCGCTCTAAATGATAACAATAAGAAGTAATGTCACTTTGACTTTGACAGTTAAGTACATGAAAGACCAATGATCTATCAATATGAATTTTGCAGATTACGAAATTTTAGCTGCTTTTAGCAAAATGACAATGGAATCGTGTTGGAATGACGATTTTATAAAAATAGCAGTCTTGGGCCCCTGATAGCTTGGACCTTTTGTAGCGATAAGTTCATAGGCGTCCAGTGTATATAAAGAAAATGCTAAATTGTATAGATTTAATGTTATTTTTGTAAGACGGACCTCCCAGTCCACAATCCTTAGCATTATTTGCTGCTGTAGCTTCTCTTTTAAATTCGTTAAGACAATCAAAACCAGAAAATCTGACATCAATCTTGAAAAGGGATATCATGTTGGCTAGTACAGTACGTTCGACGGATCTTGGCGCGCCTGAAGTTAGGCTCTGCGAACTTTAGCGCTCAAAATAAGCCCGTCAAATAAATGATTTATAAAAATAAATGCCAATAACTGTTGTTAACAGCAATAACAACTGCTATTGGCATTTTTTTTTTCCAAACCATTTATTTTTTTACGTGTGCACAAGCGCTAAAGATCGCAGAGGCTAACTTTAGGCGCGCCAAGAATCGTCGAACGTACTGTAACTGGGTTATGAAGGTCTGATAGGCAATCGCTCCATGTAAAATAGGTACTAACTGATGATTCATCTGAATCTATGAACTGTGACTATGGTTGATTTTCTAAAAAGAAACGTGGTACGCAAACACAAAGAAGGAAGACAGAAGTATTTTTCTCGCTCCGACCTGGAGCTATTGGATGATTCCCCCTCCCCCTCCACCAAAAATCACAATTGACTGTACAATTGGCCGTATTGACTGGCCGTTTTGCACGGATGTGAAGCATATCTTATAATGTACTTTTTTTATATAGAATCAGTGTTTGTAGCTGTTATTTAAAGATATGCGCCATGTTTGTGGCAAATAAACTCTTTTTCTTTCTTTCTTTCAAAAACCACAAATTGAACTCGTAAAAACTAGAAATATTGAATTGTTTAAACTAATACGAGCAGTGGTGGCCGAGTGGTAAAGGCTTACGAGTAGTAGGTCGCTGGTTTAAACCCAGCCATGTGCATTATTTTGTGTAATTTATTTCATCACCACTGCTTTCAAAACGGTGAAGGAAAACATCGTAAGGCAACCGGCATGTCCTAGAACCACAAATTCGAAGACATGTGACATCCACCAACCCGCACTGGGCCCGCGTGATGGAATATGGTCCATTCCCTCTTCTAGAAGAGGAGGTCTGAATCCCAGCAGTGGGAACATTATAAGGCTGATGCTAATACGAAGATAATTGACTTAATATTATTCTCTTTTTTCTCAGGATGCGAGGAGTAAAGCGCGAGTGCATCCCGCTTTTACCAACGCTGGTCGTGCAGCTGGCGTCGAAATATGGAGAATTCAAGTGAGTAGCGACATCTCTTGATGAGTAGCGTTACTAAAATACGCACTCAGGAGTTTTTTGACGGAATTTTGTAGAGTGAAGTTTAGTAGCCAAATTAACCCGTTAACAGTTTGCGTCGATAGGTTCGACAAGTGTTTTCGTGTTCTATTCGCCAGGGTCGTGTGTTGGCGACTGGGTACTCCATCTTTTTAGGGTTCCGTACTCAAAGGGTAAAAACAGGACCCTATTACTAAGCGTTCGCTGTCTGTCCGTCTGTCTGTCACCAGGCTGTATCTCAAGAACCACAATAGCTAGACAGTTAAAGTATTCACAAATTATGTATTTCTGTTGCCGCTATAAAAACAAATACTAAAAACAAAATAAAATAAATATTTAAGGGAATTTTTCCCATACGGCAAACTCAGTTTTTTTGGCCTTTTGTGCTCGATATCAATAGTGGCAACAGTAGCCACTTGAAATATTCACAAAATATTCAATTGTATTTTTATATTAACAAAATTAAAATAAAATAAATATTTACGGGGGTCCCATACAAAAAACGTAATTTTTTGCCTATTTTGTCGTTTGTTCTGTTGTTTACCTAGTCTATGGTACAAAACCCTCCTTGCACGAGTATTACTCACACTTTCAACTTAATGGTCTGTCACTGAATAAATATTTATTTATTTTATTCTACTTCTGTTTTTTTTTTTATACAGTATTATAATTTTTAGCTAATAAAATGGCGAACGAAACAATAATACTGAATGAATTTGAAGAGGCTGCGGTGTTGTACGCAAGAGTAAACCATGACATTAGAAAAAGGTCAACTCAAAGAATACCGGTGAATTTCCAATAAAAGTCAGCTCTCTTTCACTCAACCTAGAGGGAGAGGAGTTATGTGGTAATTTCTGACCTCGAAAAAAATCCTTTACAATTTTAATGAGTAAAGGCTGATTTACATTGCTACCAGGGCAGGGGCGTAGCTACCGCCGTATCTGTAACTATACGGGGCCCCCGCGCTGCAGAGGCCCCTCCGTGGGCAAAAATTCCCAACATGTAAACCACCCGTAGAGGCCCAGCCTGCTAGCTGCAAGCAGGCAGGGTCGAAGTCTGCTGGGGTCAGTCATGGGTCAGTTTCAGAAAGGAAGGACCGGCACGATAAGTAGGCAACGAAGGAACGGGGTAGGTTTTTAGTCAGTATGAGTCTGATACTATTTCCCGCTCCGCGCAAGGGCGGTATTTGTCATATGTAAACCACAAACGTCTCTAATTTCAAACTCACATTTTCAGGACTTCGAGCCAATACCAGTAGCTGCGAGCGATTTCGGTAAATTCTATAAAGGAGACTCTTACATAGTCCTAAAGGTAAGAACTGCTTAATATCTTTGACCTTTGTATATCTAATACACCGGTAAATTTTAATCGTTATTACCCCGTGGATTGTGGATCCGGTACATGAAACACTATCGATTTGTAAAGATAAAAAAAAACAAAAGTATTTTTTCTAAAATTCGAATTAATATATACGCATGTACGACATTGTACGAAATAAATGTTGCTCGTGTCGTTCGACAATCATTGACCTACAGATCATTGCACTCGCCCAGCTGAAGTTGTCTTCGAATTTTGGTTCTAGGACATGCAAGTTTCATCATCGTGAGGAAACCATTTTCGTTCACCATTTTGAGAGCAGTGGTGATTAAAAAAATTACACAAAGTAATGCGCCTGGCTGGGTTTGAACCCGCGATCTAAAACTCATAAGTAGGTACTGTTATCACTCGGCCACTGGTGCTCTTCGGAAACCACTGCTTTCAAAACGGTCCGAAAAATGAATCCTATTGCACATTCCATAATATAGATCTCTGTGGAGATGAACGTGGAAAAATCCTGGTTATATATTTCTGTTCGCATATATCATGTGAGAAATGAGAACAAAAGAAACTACTTAATTCAACAATAGACATTAAAATAAGTCAGTGGCAATTAAGATATGACCAACCTCAACTGAAGGCCGTTCACGAGCATCAGTCGCACTCAGCTCAACTATTTGAAAGAAACTGAATGATCCAATACACGCAATAATTACACCCGGTCAACCATGCCGGGATTCCGATCCCGATTTCCGGCCACCGTAGGCGCGGGCTTGCGGACGGCATGCAGTGGGTAGCACGCTGTCCGATCGTCCGGTAACATACCGGACCGAGCCCAAGTCGTCGACGGCGCGTTCTGTTCCCGCGCGCCTCAAGGAGCTGTCAGCAAACCGTAGAGACCCAGCTTGCTAGCTGCAGGCAGGCAGGGTCGAAGCCTGCTGGGGTTAAGGGCCGTTTTCTGAGAGGAAGGCTCAGCCCCGGCATGATAGGCAACGATGGAATGGGGTAGGTTTTTAGTCAGTAAGAGTCTGACACTACTTCCCGCTCCACCCAAGGGCGGGACTTGTCATTGGATGATTTTACCTACCATAAAAAAAAAACCCGGTGAACCATTACAATATCCTCCCTTTTCTTTCATTACACAAAATCCATCAATCTTTTCATTGAGGTATAATATATTATTCGTTTTTTACAGACAACGTCAGACAAACGCAACAACCTCTCTTGGAACATTCACTATTGGATCGGTAGCGAATCAACACAAGACGAGTCTGGAGCCGCCGCTATATTGACAGTTGGACTTGACGACAAATTCAATGGTGCCGCTGTACAGCACAGAGAAACTTTGGGCCAAGAAAGTCAACTGTTCAAAGGATATTTCCCATCAGGTTAGTAGCGACATCTGTTGTTGTTTTGTAGAAGTTTTTGTGGTAAAAGTTCTGCTATTCGCCGAAAGATGGCAGCATTTTAGTTGTTAATATTTTTCATTATTTTACAATTCGAAACAATAATTAAATTTTTATATTTACTTCTATGTAAAAAATGGTTTTTCTTGCATTGTAAACAGTATATAACCAGCGCTTAGAAGTAATTCATTTAGATAATTAGATAAAGATTTTTATTAGGACAAAAGCGTCTTTTGTTTATGCGCCTCCATAATTGACTATATTCCTAACCACTAGAGTAGCTACCGAAGGGCGGGACAGGGCAGTACTCCGGGGCCCCGAAATCGGGGGCCCCCAAAACCTGATACCAATCCTTTTTGAACTAGCAAAAAATTCTATTTTCGAAATCTCAATAAAATAGGTAGGTCGCAACGTTATTTTAATCGTGGCAACTCACTTTAGTCATTAAAAGTCCGTCTCGATCAACCTAAAGCAGAAGTTATTTGATAATAATTTTTCACGTAAAAAAGGGAGCCCTAGATTTTTTCCCCGGGGCATTCACATATCTACGCCACTGTTCCTAACACGTGCGAATCTATTTTCAAAACAAAACATGACGTAAATCAATTATCAATATAACAACGTCTTCCTTGTACTTCTCAACTCGTTAAATACTTCTAATTGAAGTTCAATTATCAACTGAGATCGATTGAAACAATTGAATAATGACTCACAATTTGATCTAAGTACCTACCATCTAATTGATCAGTAATCCTGCTAAGGACCTAACCTAACTTTTCCGACTACACATGCAATAAAAGAAGCAGGGTGTGTTTTATAACCACATATTATAAATTAAATTGACACATTTGTTAACAATAAAAGAGGTAGGATACATGTTTTATAAACACATATTATAAATTAAATTGACACATTTTTGTAAACAATAAAAGAGGCAGGATACATGTTTTATAACCACATATTATAAATTAAATTGACACATTTGTTAACAATAAAAGAGGTAGGATACATGTTTTATAAACACATATTATAAATTAAATTGACACATTTTTGTAAACAATAAAAGAGGCAGGATACATGTTTTATAACCACATATTATAAATTAAATTGACACATTTGTAAACAAGAAAAGAAGTAGGATACATGTTTTATAAAAAATTATTACGAATTAAATTGTCACCTTTGTAAGCAATAAAAAGCAATAATGGTACTCATCACACTGCTTTGTCCTCAGCCCTCACCTACTTGGACGGCGGCCATGCTTCAGGCTTCAACCATGTGGTCACCAACCCTGGCGCGGAGAAGCGACTCATACAGATCAAAGGCAAGAAGAACATCCGTACACGACAGGTCAGTATTAGATTCGGTCTACTGTCCGCGGACGCGTAGCTTCATAGTCGCGTATTCGTCATTATACGCTTGGTTTACGCCTGCGTGAAGCAACCATACTAAACTGTGGAACGCTGTCGACGAAACTGCAACAACTCGACGACACAGCGATGACGTATTTGATAGGTTGAATAACGATACGCGTTTAAGAAGCTATGCGTCGATGAACAGTAACCGTGAACCTCCAAAAAAAAGGATTTAGCTCACTATTGCAGCAGGCACAGTATATGCTGAGATAGGGGCCTTTTTGACCCCTGACACACGTCTTTTATTTTTTATATTTCATCATCAGCCATTTAATGTTCCCACTGCTGAGATATAGACCTCCTCTCTTAGAAAGGAAAGAAGTATTTATAGATTTCTTAATTGTTGTTGTATGTATTTTTTGACTCGCGTCTCGAACAAATGTTTTTATTTATTTATTTAATCTTCATGAACAATAGTGGTACATAGGCGGACTTAATACCAAGTTGAGTCTGCATTGGACCATTCAATTATTATTATTTCTTTAATAATGGGAACTAGTGGTTGACTGCGATCCCACCTGATGGTAAGCAGTGATGCAATCGTTGATGGTAAAGCCCACTAGTTTATTAGGAGCCTATTCACTCTACCTTAAAAACACCTAAATTATAATCAGACGAGAAGACCGCAGCAGTCAAATTATTCCAATCCCTCGATGTACGCGGCATAAACGATGAGGCGAAACGCTTAGTTTTGGACAAGGCTGTAGAGGTATCAACAACATAGGGGTGGATACTTGCCATGCGTCGGATTTTTTTTCATTTATTAAAAAAAAAAGTATATTTTATTTCTCACCATTAAAAATAAAATTTAGAAGGTACAAGAAAAAGAAAAAAAAAAGTATTAGTTACAGTTTTTCTGTGGTGGTTACAAAGGCTCAGAATATTGACCCAACCCCCTGAACTAGGTGGTAACCAGGATTCAGCTATTACATTTGAATCATATTAGGACATATATGTGTGTCACTGCTATATAGATAGGGTACAATAATACTTAAAGATAATAGGGTATGGATGTGTGGTCACTCTCTTTTTACTTCATTCTCTTTTTTAATTTCCCAGGTGGATCCACTATTCTCTTCAATGAACAAAGGCGACTGCTTCATCCTCGACGTCGGTAATGACATATATGTCTACCAAGGAGATTCTGCCAAACGCGTGGAGAAACTCAAGGCTGTGTCTGTCGCCAACCAAATCAGGGATCAAGACCATAACGGCAGGGGCAGAGTCGAGATCATCGGTAAGATAGATTATAATTTTTGATCTTTAATTTGTCCCGACATATGGCGTCCAAAAATTGAGTACAACCAGTAAATCCAATTTGGCCATCATCCAACGTGCCCAAAACAAAATACTCAGATGTAGCCAAAGCATACTGACAGCGAGCAAGGGTAGCTCGCTGTCCGACCGTCTGGTAACTGCCCGGTCCGAGCCCAAGTCGACGGCGCGTACTGTTCCCGCGCGCCTCAAGGAGCTGTCAGCAAACTGTAGGGGCAGGGTCGAAGCCTACTCTGGGGCCTTGGGTAAATGTGAAAGTGTACATCAAGGCCCTGGTACGAAGGCAATGAAGTAACAATGGGTTTTTTAGTCAGTAAAAGTCTGACACTATCTCCCAAACCTCCCTATTTACCCACCAAAAAAAAATGATACGTTTTTCAAGGTTTAGATGGCTCTTCCCGACCCCTTTTACCGTCGATCTAAGAATGGTTTAAAAGCTTATTGGTCCATCCAACGCCACCTGACGTAATGTTTGATAAAGAGGCAACGCAAAAAAGAGAAATAACGCCAGAACGCATTGTTGGCACTCCAATTCCGTTATTTACTGGAATATTTTTTTTTTTATTTTTTTTTTGTCTTTCCGAATCTCCATTAAATGTGCTATAGGGTAGGGTAAAAAAGTCGTTGCGGCTTGTCAGAAGGTAAAAAGAAGAAGTATCGTGTTATCTCAAGAACTGGGTTGTGGGAGTCAAATAGATATAATATTTTTTTAACACTGCTTACAGACCAATTCTCCAGCGATGTTGACGTCCAGAAGTTCTTCACCGCCTTGGGATCTGGTACCAAGGACCTCGTCCCTGAGGAGAGCGCCGGTGGTGATGACCAGGTATTGAAAGAATTCTTCTTCTCAAATCGATGGTTTCCTTTTCCCTTACAGGTAGATATTTGGACCCAGTAATGTCCTCCAAAATGCAGATGTAGGGACACTTTGGGATCTAACAAATAGGACATCGTCTGGTCAGAACTACAATCCCACTGTATGTCGGAGGGGTCTATAATTTCCCATTTTGTCAGGTGGTATTTTGCTATGTGACATTGCGTTGAGTCTGTGCAATGCGACGGCTATAATTTTTTTGTTATTATTTTTTGGTAATAAGTTCGCATTTAAACACTATCTCACATAACGGAAAATGACGATGTAATCGAAGATGGAGCCCGCTTGCCTAGAAGTAACTTCACTCTTGACTTAAAGACCTTTAAGTTATAGCTATCAGGAAACACATGACTCCGGCAGAGAATTCCACTCCTTAGCTGTACGCAAAATGAATGTGTTCTCAAAAAATTTGAATACTTTAAACATTTTAATATTTATTTAAGTACTAGCTGACCCAGCGAAATAGTCAATGAATGTTAATGCCTTAACATTGCTAAACTTTCAAAGGATAGCGCCATCTACCGGTTACCAGAACCGGCATAATTCATTTTAAAATGACATTTTAACTAGAGATGGCGTTGTATTCGATTTTTTTTTTCGAGTACCTTCCTTGGTCTATCAGCAATATTTCAAGACTAAAATTAGCCAAATCGGTTCAGCCTTTCTCGAATTTTAGCAACACTTATGAACCAAGCTATTCAGTTTTATATATAGGTATCAATTTAAACGTTATCGACTACGAATCCTCGCACTTAGAGAGCTCTCGCTCAACATCGCTCGAGGCCCCTTTAAGTGTGAGGCCATGGGTATAGGGCCGCTTCGCCCACTACTACTTACGCTACTGATTATAGCTGTTTATTATCCCATAAATAAAATAAAAATAAAATATTACTTTCAGGCCTTCGAACGCAATGAGGAGGCTTCCGTTACCCTATCCGAGGTGTCTGACAGCACTGGCAAAGTTAAAGTGACAGCTCTTGCCAAGCCCATAAGACAGGACCAGCTCAAGCCTCAGGTAAGGGAAAGAATAAACTTACCAGGGATACGGGATTGGTCGACAGACCAGATCACACCTCTGGAACGGCCGTTGACGGCGGATACTCTTCCCGCGTGCCTCAAGGAGTTGTCAGCAAACTGTAGGGGCCCAGCCGGGTCGAAGCCTACTGGGACCATGGCCGATTTCTGAAAAGGTCTGGCCCCGGTACATAGAGCTAAGAGGAAATCGGGTGGGTTTTTTAGTCAGTAAAAGTGTGACACTATCTCTCGCTCCGCCCAAGGCCGGGAGTTGTCATTGGATGATTTTTACCCACCAAAAAGAAGAGGGAACTGAAAGAACATTCGTTTTTTTTTATGACAGACACACGAACAGAAGAATTAGGTTTATACGTCGTGGCCAGATCTTAGAAATTGGTCACTTTATGATATGGCCAATTAAAACTGGCCAGATCGTTTTAAACGTTAAAATTTGATGATATTTAAAACTTTGTTTGGCCTGCTTTCTAACCTTTTATTAAAATTGAAATCTTACATCCATGATATGGCCAAACGAGGATTGACATATTATGATCAAATATTAACGTTTAAACGATCTGGCCAGTTTTACTTGGCCATATCTTGAAGAGATCAATTTCTAAGATCTTGGGGGCGACCACAAGCTCTTATAGCAGTATTTTTTAAATCTCACTTATGTTTTTCGTACCATTTGGCCTTCAAAACCATCTTATTACCATATTAAAAGCTTTCCCAGCCCTTAGCAGGAATACAATCATACTGAGCGATTAAGCTTATGGTACAAAATGAAGTAATATTACTTTATGATTGTAACAAAACTCTATTGGAATAAGATTTATTGTTATTTGGTAGCAGCCCTTCAAATGTGACTTCCTTCTTTATTATTGTAAAGTGTATATATATATAGTATCTTAATTATTTTAGTTTAGGTATTAATTATGTTAAAGGGTACGATGGGGTTGGCATATCTGGTCAGATAAAAACCCCAAAATAAATAAGGAAAAAAAGAAAAAAAGGATTTATTGTTTTCTCAAAGTTTATGGTCGGACCCTTTGCCACAACATCACTACATAGTATAAAACAAAGTCGCTCCCCGCTGTCTGTCCCTATGTATGCTTAGATCTTTAGAACTACGCAACGGATTTTGATGCTGTTATTTTTAATAGATATAGTGATTCAAGAGGAAGGCCTCTTTTTTATAATACCATTGCATCCGTGCGAAGCTGGGGCGGGTCGCTAGTATTCAATAAAGATAAATGGGTGTATTACACGCCTCTATCTCGAGTAATACAGAATCATTATGTTAGGAAACTAATTGATGCTATTATTTCATTTTACAGGAAAGTTATATTTTGGACACAGTCAGTGGTAGCGTTTACGTGTGGACCGGCAAACAGTCCACTGAGAGGGTGAGTTCATTAACATTTACTTATACTATGATTTTTTATTAGATGAAGTAAAGTGACAGCTATAACAATGGTTGTTTGACAGTTGGGCATTGTTATTTGACAGTTGGGCATTGTCCACTGCTGTCACTTTACTTCATCTAATAAAAAATCATAGTATAGTACCTACCACCCAACTCGACTTCACAATAGAATGAACACAAGATGTTATAACAAGTTTTGAATGAAAATATTTTTTTAAATTTATTAATCTATTTAATGGTTTTTTTTTTCAGGAAAAGACTGAAGCCATGACCAAAGCACAGGCTCTACTGAGTGCCAAGAATTATCCTTCATGGGTAAGAAAACCACATTCATTATATGTAGTACACGGCAAGTAAGTTGAACTAAAGTGGCCGTTGTTGGTATGATTACGTGAATCTCTCCGTTGCGTCGGGGCGCTGTGCCGAACTTTACTGTGCATTGGAGTTCGTTTGCCATTTTAGTTCAACTTATAAACCGTTAAATTTTGGTCGAGAAAATAAAAAAATAAAGTACTTTTTTTTTAAACTCTGATTAATTTACGCATGTACGTTTATTTTTTAATTTTCTCTTTACAAATCGATAGTATTTCATGAACCGAATCGACCCTCCAAGGGATTAAAATGACTATTTAACGGTGTATAAGTATACACATATATTTTATTTTGATTAAATATTATTTTTCCCACAGGTACACATAGTCAAGATACCGCAAGGCACGGAACCTGCTGTCTTCAAACAGTACTTCACCACATGGAGAGACGGCGGCATGTCTCATACAAGACTTGTCTAAATAAACCCACCTCTAACATTAACCAGCATATATTAGGACCAGTATAAAAATAAATAAACAAAATAATAAACATTTATTTTTATAAACATTTATTTCACAAACATTTATTTTAAATAAACATTTATTTAACAAACATTTATTTTTATAAACATTTATTTAACAATCATTTATTTTAAATAAACATTTATTTTGGACGTTTGCTGTCATATATATGTGCTGTCAAACTGAAATGTTAAAATATGCTGTAATTCGCAATTAAACTAATGCCAAAATGATATGGTAGTTTACCTTGTAAGGATTATATTTTTGCTCTTAATCTTATATACTTAAAGATAATAATTAAATATATTATTTTGTATTAAAAAAGTGTTTTATTTTTATTTGAATAAGTTTTTCAAAAAAAAAAATTAAAAGTCCGTAACTACTTAAAGTACCAACTCCTTTGAATTCAAGAATAGGACCTGTCGTGCCATTCTCTAAGAAAACGCAGCGCTGCCTCAACGACGAACACCCAAATAGGATACATTGGATTGTCAACCTAATTATTATTATTATTATATACTTTATTGCACACAATAATTTAACAAAGTACAAACATAATTATCAAAGAAGTGTACAATAGGCGGTCTTATCGCACAGGGCAATTTCTTACAGACAACCTTTGGATGGACTGGAAGAGAGAAAAAGAGTTAGGGCTGTCAGTGTGCAACAACATAAGTAATGTAAATAGCAATACAATAAAAAATTATATATAATACATGTATAAAATACCAAATAATATACTAATAAATATAATATATATGTATATTTAAGAAAGGAGAAGAAAAATTAAAGTGATAGGTAATGCTCCTTCACCTAATGTACCTATACATTGGATTGTTAATTAATAATAATATTAATAACCACCACAGCTCTGAAATATTGAGAAATAAATCAATTCCATTCTACCAACCCACACCTTTGTTTTACATTTCGGCCATTCTCCGATAAGCAAGTTTTACGTGTCCGGGCTTGCATAATCCGTAATATTATCATATTCAATCATGGATTTTTTTTATATGTTAGGTAGCATCCGTATCTAGCTGTAAACAAAAACATTGGCTTCTGTTTTAAGTAGTTAAGACTAAATTAATTGAACCTATGTTCAAAGAACCTCTGTTCTCTAATTACCGTGGTGTGTCCGCACACCAACTTAATGTTAAAAATTGCTTGTAATTTTTGTAACGTACATCATTTACTTTGATCCATTCAACGTTTGAAAGGGTATTAAGCAACGTGTGTCGTTTATCAAAATGTGGACTCAATAGAACCAGTCTATAATTAACTATCACTAAGTAACCGCATGTCCAGTCGAAAGTTATAATTGCCGTGACATTTTCTGTTCTCGGGTGCACACCCCTAAATAACAATATTTTGCACATCACTACCGTACGTGTCGCGTCTGCTCAGCATGTGCCGCAGCCCATCAGCAGTTGCTCGTCTCTAACGTTAGTGTACCGCCAATGAAGCACGTGAGTGTATAATTACCGTGGCCTTGGTTAAAAACTTTTCTAATTACCGTTGTACTCATTTTAACACTTGATTTTTTAAGTTAGACCCAAGTTAATCATGTAAATGAAGACAGTACTTTGGCCTCCTACTTGTAATAAGCTAGTATTTACATACTGTGTCGGTTTTTGAAATTTTTAAGAAAATCTGTCGTTTTCTAATTTCCGTATACTAATTACCATATGCTTATAATTACCGTTGTATGTAAAATTAATACTTTTTACGACCTTGGGTAGAGCGGGAAGAAGTGTTAGACTCTTACTGACTAAAAACCTACCCCATTCCTTCGTTGCCTATCGTGCCGGGGCCGGGTATTCCTTTCGGAAGCTGACCCATGACCCAGACAGGCCTCTACGGTTTGCTGACAGCTCCTTGAGGCGCGCGGGAACAGTACGCGCCGTCGACGACTTGGGCTCGGTCCGGTCGGTTATCGGACAATCGGACAGCGTGCTACCCATTGCACGCCGTTCGCAAGCCCGCGCCTACGGTGGCCGGAAATCGGGATCGGAATCCCGGCGTCAGCTGGGGCGAGCGCCCCATTGCCTCTGGCTGATGCGGTCGGCCTCCTCCTTTGCTAGCATTACTGCTTCGCAGAAGGAGGCGACCGCCTGCCATCCCTGCTCACTCCGGACCATGGCCTGAACCAAGGCCCGGCGAGAGAGATCGCTGCCGCCGATCGCCCTCACGAGGACACGGCGATGCTCCGCCCAGGAGAGGTCTGAGAGGTTCGAAAAGGCGGGAAATAGCGTAAAGTTATCTAACATAGTGCGATTTATATAACCAGTGCATATTGCCAGTGATGACATATGGCTCTGAAACGTGGTCGCTTACAATGGGCCTCATAAGAAGACTAAAAGTCACCCAAAGGGCAATGGAAAGGGCTATGCTTGGAGTTTCCTTGCGTGATCGAATCAGGAATGAAGATATCCGCAAGAGAACCAGGGTTGCCGACATAGCACGTAGAATTGTCAAACTTAAGTGGCAATGGGCAGGGTACATTGCACGCAGAACAGATGGCCGTTGGGGCTGAAAGGTTCTGAAGTGGCGGCCGCGTACCGGAAGACGCAGCATTGGAAGGCCTCCGACAAGGTTGACCGATGACCTGGTCAGGGTCGCTGGAGTCCGATGGATGCGAGACGCACAGGACTGGCTATTGTGGCGACGCTTGGGGGAGGCCTATGTCCAACAGCGGACATCTTTTGGCTGAAATGATAATGATGATGATCTAACACAGACAGTTTTTGGGCTCCGTGTCTCTTGATTCCAACGTTTTCCTTTAAAACAATGACAAACGTTCCAAATAATAGTATTAAAGATAAGAATCTATTTTTAAAACATTAATATTTATTTTCTGTTTTTATATTGTTTTTTGTTTGCTTGTTATTTTTAAATAGAAAATTACTATAAAACAAGACTGATTGAAATTTATGACATACTAGTCGAGTGTATAATTATGTACTTAGTAATATTAATATAAGCAAATCTTAAAAGAGCTGTGAGTAGCTTTAAGCGAAAGATAGATCTATCTTTATTATCTAAGAAGATTTAGAATATTATTTTTTGAAGTTCCATCCTACTCAACTTTTTTTATATAATAAAAATACCAACTAAAACAATGTTTGTTTTATTTAGTTTGTTTTTACCTGATTTTCATTGAAAGTGTCTAATTTTTCATAAATTATAGTATTGATAAAGTGTCTTTTTTGTACTATTTATTATGGTTATGAGGGACATCTTTAATTCTATTGCTTTAATTATAATTATATGTGTACAAATTATTAGTGTGTTTTATTATCATTTTATTATATCATATTTTACATAGACTTGATGATATTTTCTAATTACCGTTACATTAAAACTTTTTTTCTTTCTAATTACCGTACTCATAAATTTTTTTAGTCTCAATAACTAGAAAACCACTATTAATTGTTACATGCCACATTAATTATTGAATTCGTATCTTTGATTTCTTTCATATTTTAATGTGTTTAAGTCAAATCAGTGAAAAATAAAAAAGGTTACGGTAATTAGGCAAAGAACGCCGAATTGGAGAATGGCCGATTTACGTTTTTAGTGATTACGTTTACCTGGGTCAGACGGTCCAATTAGGTAGGTCTAATTTCGAGAAAGAGGTCAATTGTCGAGTCCGACTCGACTGGATAGCATTTAGGAATCTGCGTCGTACTTTTTAATCCATTAAACCACAGTGTCTCAAGACGAAAGTCTATGACTAGTGCGTGTTGCCAGTGATGACATATGGCTGCGAAACGTGGTCGCTCACAATGGGGCTTATCAGAAGACTTACAGAAACCCAAAGGGCAATGGATAGAGCTATGCTCGGCGTTACATAGCCTGAAGGAACGCCAAACTTAAGTAGCAGTGAGCGAGGTAGGTACATTGCTCGCAGAACAGATGACCATTCACTCATCGAAATGTTGTATTATGTTACCAGCAACTTATAATTCAGGTATTCTATACAATACCGAATGCACAGCCGGTAATGTAGGGCACCCCGACACGGACAGGTTAGGTTAGGGCTTTTTTTTTGTCACCACCTGAAAATAAAAGCCTTACTTCAAACCGTACTACTCTATACATTGTATAAAATACCGGATTATGTACGATTTTTTTTTTTTTTGTTTTTTAGGGGTGTAACTCCATGCTAACTTCAACGTAAACTTTACTAGCTGCGACATTTGTGACATACATCATTTTCACGTAAATCAAGAATTTACAAAACATAATTATTGTAGGGCGTAACTCACAATTTGTTTTGTTGCTGTGTTTTACTTTGTGTTGTATTCAAGAAAATGTTTGTTTGTAGATACCTACAGCTAGTTTGTTGTCGTAATGTAAAAGAAATGTGTTTAATAACTTGGTTTTTCGAAAAAGAGAAAAATTTTGCATTAAGAAAGTGTTGGACAATAAAAACCATTTTTTTTTTTACCGTAGCGCAATTTTTTTTATACAGACAGAAAGAGCGTGAAAAACTAAGTAAGACTGTATCAAAAAGTCAATTTGACCAAAATGGTCTTTACGCACTTTGTAGCGGAAAGCGTCGAATACAACTGGATGTCTATAAACAGAAGTTGTTTTAATCAAAGGTCACTGGCCGGAAATTATTTTTATAATAAAAACATCCACATCACAATATGTACGTCACAAAATTAATGCATTCAATTATTATTAATAATTTTCCTTATATCTCTGTAGATTCAACTTAATAACACTTCATATCAAGTTTGTATAAAGTTTTAAATGGTAATGAGCGTGTTAAACTTGTTTTTGTAAAGGCTTGTTCATGGCAGAATTAAACTGCAATCAACAATTACTATACTATGATTTTTATTAGATGAAGTAAAGTAACAGCTATAACAATGGTTGTTTGACAGTTGGGCATTGTTATTTGACAGTTGGGCATTGTCCACTGCTGTCACTTTACTTCATCTAATAAAAAATCATAGTATAATGAATAGATTCTGCCACCGGCTTCGCCCGCGCAAATATCGGTTTCTCCACACAAACATCCAACCACCGTTTTACCCCCTTAGGGGTGAAGTTTCATAAAATCCGTTCTTAATTGTCTACACCCTATAAGGAACCTACCTGCCCAATTTTAAGTTTGTAGGTGTTATAGTTTCTGAGATTTCGTGATTAATTAGTGAGTGGTATTTCGCAAAATTTACTTACTTTTTCACGCTCGTACATATACCATAGTACATACTACTGCACACGACAAAACACAGCACATACTACACATGACCAAACACTGTGTTAAATACTGTGTGTGTTGTGTGTGTGTTGTGTGTGTGTTATATGCTGTGTTAAGTACATACCTACTACATGACTTAACACACTGCGTACTACATAACATAACACAACACATACTATAAGACACTGCGTACTACTACTCCTTGCAGTAAATACTACTACCAACTACTACCTTATAGCTACTTTTTGCTATAAATTCATAATTTCAAAGATTTTCGCGAACAATATAGTTAAAACTTCACTTCAAAACTACCTTTCTTTTTTTGAAATATCATAAAAAGAATACTCACTTAGCATTTCTTTTTTTTTTCGTAATTCAATATTCCACAAATAGATCTACATACTTAGGCATACAAACCAGTTGCAAATTAGCTGAAAATTCTATTCTATTTTTTGTTTATGGTAAGGTAGAGCACATATTGACTATTCTGGCATTGTCTAAAGTAAATTGGAAAAGAAAGTGTGCATTATAACCATATAAAAAAATGGAAAGGGACGGTAACTGTTGACTAATAACTATTGGTACAGTTGAACTTGGTGGGTTAGTTTTCGACTGAAACCAGCTCAAAATTGCGGTTCAAAAGTGGCATAAGCTTATGTCAAAGTCAAATATTTTACATTCTATGTGACCACACCTTTGTACACATTATTAAAATGCAAGAATACAGACTCTAGCATACACTTACAATCGCTATCGAACGCTTGTTGTCAAACAAAAATATTTATTAAAATGTTGAGTAAAATTATCTTATTATTAGTTTTAATAAGTTATTGTAATGGCCAGTATTTTATACCGAACAACCATTTTAGTGAAATGAAACAGGTTTTCTTGTGGAATCAAATAGGTTACAATTTTGATGGGGTAAAATGTGAGTATCTTTGTTATTTTTACTCGATCGACAAGTAAGACTTAGATTTTTAATTAGTGTCCATAATTTTTTTGTGGTATTTGCTAGCAAATGCATTTAGTCAGCCTTCTCGGCAAACTTATTTGAGTATTCATGTCGTGGCCAGATCATAGAAATTGGCCACTTCATTAAAGTGGCCAAATAAAACTGGCTAGACCTTTTTAAACGTTAAACTTTGATGATATTTCAATCCTCGTTTGGCCTACTTTCTTTAGACCTTTAAGGGCCAAATTCACCAATAAACTAATCGTGATTATATAAAACAAAACGCAGTTTGAGCGCCTAAACGAGATTATAGCTTCATTTTGCGTTTCACCGATGTGAATTGAACCTAGTTTACGCTAAACTCAGTTTCAATTCCTTTGTTGTCGCCCATGTTTACGACACGGGTTTTTAAACTAGGTTACGCTGAGCTCAGTTTAGTTGAACTGAGTTTTTATATTGAATGATGAAATCAGCCCTTATTGTCATAGAAATCCTACACCAATGTTGTGTCAAACGAGGATTAACATATCAAATATTAGCGTTTATAAGGTCTGGCCAGTTTTAGTTGGCCATTTAATGAACTGATCTATTATATGGCCACGACATTTTAATTACGTATATATTTCATGCTATTTACAATATAAATTACATTGTTTACCTATATTTAAATATTTGCACATATTGCCCAGCTCTATAGGGTGACTGGTAATAGTGACCGATACATAAACACGTTATTGTAGTCATGATAAATAGCAAAAAACAATCTGCTGGTCAGAGCATTTATGTTCGCCTAACTGTTCATAATGTACTGAACTTGGCTGATTTTTTCGCGATTTCAGATTTGGTCCCATAGTAAAAGTTGTTTGATGTCATCACTACAATCACGTGTTTAAGTATCGGTCACTAATTACCAGTCACCCTATACACCGTTAAATTTTGGTCGTTTTAATCCCGCGGAGGGTCGATTCGGTACTTGAAATCCTATAGATTTGTAAAGATACAAATGAAAAATTAAGTACTATTTTTTAAACTCGAATTAATTTACGCATGCACGAAATTGATTTCTCTAAGTAAACGTCAGCTGATCGAGGCCAATGAACTGTAGGTAGTTAGTACGCAACGACCTACCACTCCCTACAAGGTCATTGACTCGTTTACTTAAAGAAATTAATTTCGTACATGCGTATGTATATTAATTCGAGTTTTAGAAAAAAACTTGTTTTTTTTTAATTTTTTTCTCTATAAATCGATAGTGTTTCATGTACCGAATCGATACTCCACGGGATTGGAACGACCAAAATTTAACGGTGTATAGACACATGAGATACAAAACTATACTAATTTGCGAATAATTGAATAATTTTCAGATAACTTTAGCTATATGGGCGCTACGTTACCACAAAGGCAAACAAACACAAATATCTACTGAAAGAAACAAAATCAAAACTAAACTAACACAAAAAAAAATGTACACAAACTTTTGCTTTATATTTTTACTTGTAAAATCATTTGTCACACTTTTGCCAACTATTTTGAGGTCCACTTCTATATTTCATTTGTTTAGGTACTTAATTAAATGTAAACCATCTTCATAAAAATTAAAACCATATTATATTCTGGCCGTTTACGGCGCAAATAAATACGTTTTCGGCACTTGACCTAGAACTATGAAATTTGGCATGAAGCAAGGTCTTATAGCACAAGTATAGGAATAAATCTGAAAACTGTAAATTTGTAGTTTACGTCACAAAGAAAAAAAAACTTTTTTCGATTCGAAAAAATCTTCGGGACTTGATTCGGGAATTAAACTATTTACTCAAGTAACTACTTAAATAACTTAAGTAATTAATAGTTCAATTGTGCAGATCTCCTTTTCAAGGAAATTTCACGCCGACTGATCGATACTTTACGTGATCAGAGGGCTGGCTCTTTCTTCGCTCAAAGAATTAGCATTGCCATTCAACGTGGTAATGGAAACGTCAGCTGAGCGAGGTCAATGAACTGTAGGTAGTTAGTACGCAACATGCAACGACCGACAACTACCCACAAGGTCAATGACTCGTTTACTTAAAGAAATGAATTTTATACATGCGTTTAATTCGAGTTTTAAAAAAAAGTACTTTATTTTTTATTTTTTTCTTTGCAAATCGATAGTATTTCATGTACCGAATCGACCCTCCACGGGATTAAAACGACCAAAATTCAACGGTGTATTTAAGTTTTCTAAAAAGCTAAAAGTGATTTACTTAAGTTAGTTTGTACGGGTTCCCTCAATGCGCGAGTCCAACTCTCACTTGCCCAGTTTTCTAAAATGTTTGACATTTTAAACCAGATATATTATTATTATTATTGACGCTGCAGTCGTCTTTTGCACACATTAGGTATTTCGAAATCATTGGACAACGACATTAGATTTAGCACTCACCAAAAACAGGAAAACTTAAAAAAAGAAAAACAATTAGTTATTTTCAAAGACTAGACGTGTTTTTTTTTTCATCTTTATTTAAAGAGCTTTTTCGCTGGTGTGAATATGACACTCAGTAGGTAAACTTAGAGCCAAATTCACCAATAAATGAATCGCGATACGTTCAAACAAAACGCAGTTTGAGCGACTAATCAAGTTTATAGCTTCATTTTGCGTTTCACCGCGATGAATTGAACCTAGTTTACGCTAAACTCAGTTTCATTCTTTTGTTGTCGGCCATGTTTACGACACGGGTCTTTAAACTAGATTACGCTGAGCTCAGTTTAGTTGAACTAAGTTTTTATATTGAATGATGAATAAAGTTATATTCTATTCTATTCTATTCTATTCTATCAGCTCTTAATCTTCTTATATATAAAAATGAAAAGCTGTTCGTTAGTCTCGCTAAAACTTGAGATCGGCGGGACCAATTTGGCTAATTTTGATCTTGAAATATTCATTTAAATTAGTTTATAATTGCGTGACCACACGCTAAGCCTAATCCCCATTTTACTTAGTTTCCCAAAAAGGTCACGCAATTTGGCGCTAGAATAGCGTCGAATTCAAGAGTACCTAACGTCACAATTCCATTTTCGACCGATCGGAATTAAACTCGAGAGTAAGCCCCCTGTACCTCTACCATGAGTTTTAAGCAATAGTATTCGTCGCTACTCGATATCGACGCCGTAAATATTTTGTATGGCAAATTTTGCAGTGCCTCTAGCGGTCACTTGCAGAACCAAAATTTGCCATACAAAATATTTACGGCGTCGATATCGAGTAGCGACGAATACTATTGCTTAAAACTCATGGTAGAGGTACTGGTGATGTTAACTTTTTCATCATAAAACCGAATTTATTGAGAAGACGTGATGTTATCCAACATCACGTTAAAATCATCATAATCATAATAAAATCATAATCATTCATTTGCTAATATGGGTAATTACATAAAGTTATTAAATATATAGGACAGTCCAACCATTTTATACCTTGAGCCATGCAAATCACAAGCTTTATTAATATACTACATTTTTTGCAAGAATGATTTATATTAATAGTACAATTTATTTATTTTATTTATTTCGTCGTAGTAAAATAACAAAAAAAAGTCATATATCTGCCCCTTAAGGGCCGGTTCTAGTCACTGTTTTTTTTTTGTATGAACTTCGCTCGGGATTATGTCGTCTTCGCGTCCTAAAACAAGCGGTTTTATTTTTATATAAAAAAACAACAACTATTCAAGATTTTTGTTCTTGCGCAACATTTATTACAATACATTTATTTTAAATAACAAGTTTTTTTTTTTTTTTTTGTAACTTTCAAATAGTTCCGTAACGTAATCTCGTAGATAAATACGTTTCAAATCGTAAATTAGGGTCAGATTCGCGATTTTTTTTTTATCAAGCCAACTAATTTATATCGTGTTTTCATTTTAGCCAAGCCCTTGGCCATATAGTCAATTTTAATAAAATAAATTTTCATGGTGTTCTCTTTTATAGATTTCCATAGGTTTAAAAAAGGTCAAAATGAGTAGAACCGGGCCTTAATAATTAAAATCAATTCCTCAAAACTATCTTCTTTAAATTCCAGATGTAAAAGACGAACCGCTTCAGAAGGTAGTGGGACGTATCTTCTTTGCAGAGGAACCAGAAGAAAATGAGAGGTTCTTCGTGCAATACAACAATATACCCATAGGATTCGAAGTGTTCCAGGACAAAGTGTTCATCACCGTTCCCAGGAGACGATACGGTTAGTTTCATCATCCTATGTATAATACTGGTCATAGACCCCCCCCCCCAACGTCGTCGCCACAAGGGACAATTCTGTGTGCCTCGCATCCATCGAAATCCGCGCGGGCCGTCCGGTAACTGGCCGGACCGAGCCCAAGTCGTCGACGGCGCGTGTTGTTCCACGCGCGCCTCAAGGAGCTGTCAGCAAACCGTAGGGGCCCAGCAGGGTCGAAGCCATTGGGGCCATGGTTTTGCTTCTGAAAGGAAAACCTGGGGCAACGAAGTAACATATTTATTTATTTATTTCTTTGAGGCGCGCATAGAACATTCCGCGCCGTCGACGACTTGGTTCGGTCCGGATATCCGTGGGTCCGGATGATTACCGAACGGCCGGACGGCGAGCTACTCTGGCCAGAGTGAAACCACCAGGAACAAAACGAACTGTTTGACTGGAACCTGGGTACCTGTCGGACAGAAAATCTATACAATGATGTAATTTCTTTCTAAGTCCGATTTATTTTACTGAATTTATTTACTATATCTATTTTTAATTATGTTTTTGTTTTGTGTTGACATTGTATCATTTGACAATATTAATTTCTGACATCTTACTCATTATTTAGCATTTATTTTAATTATGTTTTGTTTTGATATTGTATCTTTTGACTGTATTAATTTCCGACATCTTACTCAAAATCAACTATAACAATGTATTTAAATTTGTACTACAATATTGCATGTCTAAGTTGGTAGAACACAATGAACTGCGCATTCACATGACATCCAGAAATGTATTAATTTATATTATTGTGTTCAGCAATAACGATTTGACTTTGACTTTGGAAGCTGGGGTGGCCCAAATTAATTTGACCTCGATATTTTAAAACTATCTCTCGTTTCCTTTACAGGAATACCCTCAACCCTCAACTATGTGGATCTAAAGTCTTCCGAATCATCTTCTCCACTCCTCAAGCCATACCCTAACGCTGACAGCATCAATAACTTTGTCTCCGTCTACCGGCCAAGAGTGGACGCCTGTGAGAGGCTCTGGATGGTCGATACAGGACTTTTGGAAGTACCTAGTGAGTATTCTTTATGTCGTCTACGGATTTATCCGTATACGTATTCTACCAGAGGTGTTATAGAAGTAACATTTCGATTGCGAATGGTAGAAACGTCCGAATGGTTTAAATTCGTTGCTAGCACCAAATTGCGTGACTTTTTTGGGAAACTAAGTAAAATGGGGATTGGGCTTGGCATGTGGTCATGCAATTTTAAAACAATTTGGCGCTAGCATCGAATTCAAGAGTACCTAACGTCACAATTCCAGTGTTGACCGATCGGAATTAAACTCGAGAGTAAGCCCCCAGGTAAGTAAGTAAGAAAAAAAATATTTATTTGAACATGGTGGACATGATACATTTCATGCAAGATAATAATGATATTGTTATAAGCTCTAACTTGTTCAGCCGCATATCGAGCCGTACAAATTTTTATTTAAGAGATGGTGCATTAACCGTGATAATCAGATATTCAAAATTATATAATTATGTACTTATTAAATTTAGTTTAGGTATCATTACATTTCATCAGCATAGTTTTAGATATAATTCAATGTCAAGGTAGTCATTACATAAATCAATAAAATTATTAGTTACTATCATTAAAAAAATCAATTTAAAATTACAATAATTCCAAATAAAAATAAATGGTTTGAGATAATTTAAAAAAAAAAATGTTTTTCAGACAGCTTCGTTCAGAAAAGACCGCCACACATCATAATTTACGATTTGAAAACGGACAAGGAGTTGCTGAGATACGAGATCTCATCTGATGTTTTAGTTAATGGCACTACTTCAGGTAAATCATTATTATACTTTTTTTTTTATTGTTATAAACTAGTGCTTGACTGCAATCCCACCTGATGTTAAGCAGTGATGCAATCGTTGATGGTGAAGCGCACTAGTTTATTAAGAGCCTATTCACTCTAGCCTTGAAGACACCTAAATTATAATCGGACGTGAAGACCGCAGCAGATCTAATCTGATCCAACAATAGGAATCAGGAATTCAGATTCTTTGTGCGTGTTGTTATTGAGTGACAAATTCTCTGAATTCCCATACTTCTCGCCAAACTTCGCTGAGTTAAACACTACTATAAAATTCTCAGCTCCGTTTTACAAAAATCGCGTCCGTTTTGATTTCAATGATCCACAAATTGCTTTTTTTAATTTCATAATATGATTGAATAATAATTACTATTATTCATTCATATTATGAAATTTAATAATGTAATTTAATTTATAATATAATGTAATAATAATGTTATTTTAATTTAAGTTTATTCTTAGGAGTACTTTTTAATTTTATTTTCTGTTTTTAATTAAGTAAATGCTTTGCATACCTTTTACATATATACTTATTTTACATCAAAATATTCAATAAAAATCAATTTGCGAATATTTAAAACAGCCACTGAATTTGACTCGAAGAAATCTTATCAAAAAGTCCTGTTACCTATTTAGCTAGCAATGTGACCTGCAAAAAGTAAAAAAAAAACTTATGACCTTCGTGGGCTACCCTGGACCATCAAGCTTAACAATAGTGAGGCCCTACCGCGACCTTTCAAACGCGATTCATAAACCGAATTGTTAAAAGTATGGACCTATACATGGCTAAATTTTGATCGTTTTAATCCCGTGGAGGGTCGATCCAGTACATGAAACACTATCAACAAGATTTGTAAAGATAAAATTAAAAAATAAAGTACTTTTTTTCTAAAACTCAAATTAATATAGGCATGTATAAATTAATTTCTTAAAGTAAACGTCAGCTGATAGAGTGCAATGACCTGTAGGTAGTTAGTACACAACGACCAACAACGGCCTACAGGTCATTGGGCTCGCTCAGCTGTTGTTTTGTTTCATGTACTGTGTCGACCCTCCACGGGATTAAACCGATCACAATTTAGTCGTGTATAGGGTGTATATATAGCTCTGTCTCTTTCTCGCTTGCACGCTTGACATTTTGACACATCATTGTAAGGTCCCTAATTCTACTGTTGCAGGTCTAACTTCTATAACGGTGGATGTAACACCCTTGACCTGCGACGACGCGTACGCCTATATCAACGATCTGGCCAGGAACGGGCTGATAGTGTTCTCCTTGAAGCAGTTGGATAGCTGGAGATTCAGCCATTCTTCCTTTGTCTATGATGTTGGAGCTACTGACTTTATGGTGGCACGTGAGTTTAAAATCTTTACATATTTTAACCCCTGGGGCCGTTCAAGTATTACGTAAGCAGATTTTTTATTTTTTTTTAATATTAAGGCCCGCCTCCCCAAGCTTACGTAAACATTGGTACGAGCATTTGCCAATGTATTAGTTCGCTTATTAATTTATGAGCAGTTGTTTTAAGTCTAGAAATAAATATAAAATGTAAAAATTAAAAAACCCCGACAGTACTTGCCATCAATATGAAATGTATAGAACTGGTCAAGACGAATCTAACGAGCCCAAACTCGATAGGTTTACTAGTAAGCATGCTAGGGTTCCATCAGCCACCTCCCAGTTCTAGCATCAGGTTCTTGACATCATGAGAAATGTATAGCACTGGTTAAGACGAATCTATCTATAATGAGCCCAAACCCGATGGGCTTAATAATAAAAAATCCAGAGTTACATCTTCTACCTGAGCTCCATCATCAGACCAGCTCAATGGCACCATCATGTATTCCAAATATTAGGAACTGGTGACCTTGAACACCTGGACAGATTAAACCCAGCCAGGCGCATTAATTTGAGCAATTTATTTCATCGCCACTGCTCTCAGGCGAAGGAAAACATAGTGAGGAAACCGACATGTCCTAGAACCAAAAATTCGAAGACATGTGACATCCACCAACCCGCACTGGGCCCACGTGGTGGATTACGGCCCATTCCCTCTCCCAGAGAGAAGGCCTGAGTCCCAGCAGTGGGAACATTATAAGGCTGATGCTATGCTATGCTAATTCTTAGTAACCAGATACCTACTTCGTCCTTTCAGATCAGACGATCAACTGGCATGACGGCATCTTCAGCGTCGCTCTGTCTGACCCTGACAGCACTGGGAAGAGAACAGCTTACTATCATCCCTTGGTATCTACGCAGGAGTTCTCTGTGTCTAACGAGGTCTTGAAAGACAAGAATGCTGACTTTGAGGCCGGTTTTAAGGTACCTTCTTAAAATCTAATATTAAATATAATATTATGTTACCGGTCAAAACTGCAGTATTAGTCCACGAGCGAGTGAAGCGAAATTAGAATTTTGGGCACTCCGACACGGACAGATTAGGTAAGAAGCCTACGTAGGTTTATTTTTTTATAACCACCCAGAAATAAGAGCCTCGCGGAGCAGGGTTCCACGCGTGTAGGGAGACCTGATTTGGCCTAGGCTAAACTACTCTATCCTAAAATCGGATTTGGCCGGTGACATATACACCGTTGAATTTTGATCGTTTTAATCCCGTGGAAGGTCGATTCGGTACATGAAACACTATCGATTTGTAAAGAGAAAAATAAAAAATAAAAAAGTACTTTTTTTTAAACTCGCATTAATTTACGCATTCAATGAACTGTAGGTAGTTTGTACGCCACGACCGACAAATACCTACAAGGTCATTGACCCGTTTACTTAAAGATATTAATTTCGTAGGTACATGCGTATTTTAATTCGACTTTTAGAAAAAAAGTACTTTTATTTTTTTAATTTTATCTTTACAAATCGATAGTGTTTCATGTACCAAATCGACCCTTCAAGGGATTAAAACGACCAAAATTTAACGGTGTATAAAAAAAAAATAATTAAAAAAAATAAAAAACACGACTGCCATGTCAAAAAAATAAACTAAAAATCAAAAAACAAGATGTTTCGATGATGATTCAAGATGATTAGAAAAGTGAAAAAAGTAGAATCTCGGAAACTACTTGATATACAAAACTGAAATTTTCATCGCAGTCGGGGGACTTTTTATACTATAAGAAAGTATTACCCCCGACTGCGATGAAAATTTCAGTTTTGTAGATCAAGTAGTTTCCGAGATTCCGTGCTTAATGAACCCTGAAAACATAACACTCCTTTTTTGGGGCAGTCGTGTAAAAAGTCACATCATCACGCGTAACAGCAAAACCTATACCGCTAATGTTATTGGATTGTGTTTGTTATTGTCAAGAGAAGGTTCTTTACTGAAATTTTCTAATTTTCGCAACTTTCTTAATTTTTTTTCAACCAAAAATGTAGAAAATTCCAGGAAACTACAACTATTATTTTTAATCTCAACGCATTTAACAGTTTACTCTGAGAGAGGACTACGTCTATCAGGTCAGATAAATTGAAATAAAATAGGCCACCATGTCAGAGCAATCGTGACGAGGGAAATCACCAGAGGTAATGTAATCCCCTTAAGCGCTTACGGCCTACAGCTTAAAGACGCTAGATTTGGTCGAGCCCAATATTTGGCTTATTTTTAGTCGAAACCGGAACTGACCGTAACCGTACCCTGGGTTGGTCTCGAGTGATTTCCAGAGGTCGGAGTAGGTAGATTGATTTAAGGTCGTTGACGTCAAACGCAGAGGATAATATGAGAGCCTCCAAAATACCAGAACTTCATATTTATTGTGAAATTTGTGCCGGAATTTTGAAATTAGCACGAATTTGTGTTTAAGGTGAAAAACGTATTAATAATATCAATCTACGCTGCCAGTGTTAGCTAATGGTGAAAGAAATCAGTATTTTATTTTATACAAAAATACCTTGGAATAGTTACACCGTATTTTGTCCCTTACTGTGGAATTAGAAATGACGCTTGACAGTATGACGCTTTATTTTATTTTAGTCCATAATTCCAATCCCGGAACTTTTTCCGGTACTTCCCGCACATTATGGATAAAATGGCATGTCCATATTATAATATTTTGACGCAAGTATATAAAATTAATCTACCTACTCCGACCTCTGGAAATCACTCGAGACCAACTCAGGGTACGGTTTCGGTCAGTTCCGGTTTCGACTAAAAATAAGCCAAATATTGGGCTCGATCAAATTTAGCGTCTTTAAGGTGCAGGCACGGTAAGCACTTAAAAACCGACCATTGACAGATCATTTTTTACCTACACATCAATTTTATACCTACACTCCAATTGTTTAGCTACTTAACTAAACGTAAACAATCTTGATAGGTATGACTTTTTATTTTAAAAAATCGTATAAAAAACATACAAAGAGTATTTAAATTTAGTTAATTACCTAAGATTGGTTTAGGTAATTAACTAATTGTAAACTTAAAAAAAATTAGTAAATTTTTAGAGAAAGGGTATGTAAAGATTGTTTACATTTAGTTAAGTACCTAAACAAATGGAGTATAGATAAAAAAAGCAATTACCCATGTACTTTAATAGAAATACTCGTAGCTTAAATCGATTCAGTTCAGTAGCCGATATTCTACTTTCAGAATGTGCGCATCTCATATCTTGTGTATAAAAATATATATAAAACCATTCTCTTTCCAGCTTGAAGGCGTCAGAGGAGCATTCTCTCAAAGCGGTTCCCACGACTTCCATAGCACCACCCAGACGCTGCTGTACGCCAATGTGGCCCAGGATGCCATCATGTGCTGGAACACTAGAGCACCCTTGACCAGCAAGAACGCTGTTGCTGTCGCTCAAAGCCATAGCAAATTGGTGTATATATCAGGTAAACTTCATGACCAATCTCAACAGAGATGCGTTCAAGGGTTGAGGTAACTATTTCAAGCAACCTCGAAGCAAGGATTTTAAAGACGACGAGCAATAAGTTTTTGTTAAGGGTGGAAATCATCGAGCAACAGGTAGCTCGCTGTAGAGCCATCCGGTAATAACTGAGTCTGAGTTGCGTGGAGCACGTAGTGTTCTTCACATGCCTCAAAGATATTATGTCCAATGTCCGCTTAATCATAGAAAATTTCTGAAAAGGAAACAAGTGCAACTGAAGAATACAGGTGTGGTTTTAGTCAGTAAAAGTCTAACACACCCTTTCACTCCATCTTAAAATGGGAGTCATCGGATGATATCCCAACTCAAAAAAACTGGTCACGTGCGAATCTGACTCGCACACAGAGAGTCCTGTACAAACTTATATAAATAGTTCAATTCCTGAATTCAGTCTTGAAGATTTTTCCGAATCGACTTTTTTTTGTGACGTAACTACAAATTTACAGTTTTCAGATTTATTCCTTTACTTGTGTTGTTAGGCCTTGCTTCATGCCAAATTTCAGGGTTCTAGGTATCCTAGAATTTTGATTCCCTTGAGAGTGTCGAATTGTTTTTCTGCGACATAAACGGCTGTATCTTTTTTTTTGGTGAACTTGGAAGTTTGATTTTTTCACAGCTTCAAGGGTCTGCTGACTTGAGTACATTGTTTTAATTTTAACTCGATACCTCCGCGCATTCCCGAGATAAAGGTTCCTGACAGACAGAGAGATGGAGACAGACAGACGGGCAACAAAATGATCCTATAAGGGTTCAGTTCATTCCTTTTCAGGCACGGAACCCTAAAAAAGACAATAATCATAACCCTCCTTTGGCTTTGCCGTAGTCGGGTAAAAAGATACTCATTTAATTTATAATCTTTCTTTGCAGATCTGAAGGTAGTTGGAGATGATGTGTGGGTGTTAGCGAACCAAATACCTACATTTATATATTCACAGTTCAATGTTACTGATCCCAACTTCTTTGTGCTTAAGTAAGTATTCAAATTTTGTAATATTATATTTGTCGATTCAGAATGCCGATTAGAGTAGGTATAATCCTCGGCACACAAGTTGAACCATTATGGCGGTCGTTCTTGAATACTGAGTAACCGATTTACAGGTCTCAATTAAGGTGGGGGGCTGCGCATAACCATAGCAATGGGTTCAACTTATTTGCCGCATACTATAGGTCCTCTATACTTCATTTGCGTCAAGATTAGACATTAAAAAAAAACATTTTTTACTGTCCGTTCAACCAACTTTAACTTTTATTCCATACGCATAAGGATGGCATTAAAAGCAAAAAAGTGGTTACAATACCAATTATTTACCGCAGCCGCTTTTTATCTTGCTACCAACTCAATAAGTCAAAATCGTTTGAACGGACATTAAAAAACTTGGTTTAAATGTCTAATCATAACCATAACATGAAAAAGTACAGAAACCCTAATAAGTGGGTTTTTTTTTTTTTTTTTTTTTTTTTTACTGTAGGTAAAATCATCCAATGACAAATCCCGCCCTTGGGCGGAGCGGGAAATAGTGTCAGACTCTTACTGACTAAAAACCTACCCTGTTCCTTCCCTGCCTTGGTTCCAGGGCCCTGGTATGCATTTTCATACCTTCCCAGAGCCCCAGACTAGGCCTCGACCCTACTGGGCCCCTACGGTTTGCTGATAACTCCTTGAGGCGCACGGGAACAGTGCGCGCCGTAAACGACCTGGGCTCGGTCCGGTCTGTTACCGGACAAACGGACAGCGAGCTACCCATTGCCCGCCGTCCGCAAGCCCGCGTCTACGGTGGCCGGAAATTTGGATCGAAGTTACGGCGGCGGCTGCGGCGTGAGCGCCGTTGCCTGATACGGTCAGCCTCCTCCTTTGCTAGCATTACTGCTTCGCAGAAGGAGGCGACCGCCTGCCACTCCTCCTCGCTCCGGAGCATGGCTTGAACCAAGCCCCGGCGCGAGAGATCGCCTCCGATTGCCCCCACGAGGACACGGCGATGCTCTTCCCAAGCGGGGCACACCTCTACCGTGTGCTCCACCGTGTCCACCGGGCGTTCCGCACAGTGACGACACCCGGGCGTCACCTCCGCACGGATCTTGTACAGGTACGGCCCGAACTTGCCATGTTCGGTTAGTACCTGCGCCATGCGGAAGGTTATGACGCCGTGAGGCCTTTCCAGCCACGCCTCAAAGAGGGGCCTTACCGCCTCAATCGTGGCGTGCCCACTAATAAGTGGGTAACGAACTATAAACAAACCATTCTAGACCTAGCAACCGATTTATTATGATCTGTGAAGGCTTTAAGGGAATTGCATTGCTCAATGACCTTGAAGAATTGACCTCTACACAGGCATTGCAGGGGGTGCTGCGCGCGGGATGTTAGTACTGATTCGATTTTTTATTGATTACTTATCGATATTCAATGAAATTAGAAAAAAAAATCAATACAAGTTATTCAATTTATCGTAACATATATTTTGGTATAAATTCAATGTATAAATATAGAGCCGTTTTCGAGAAAATATGTAATTAATGTTCAAAAAAGGCCTATTTACCAGATTTTTTTCTAGAGTTAGGGTATTTTTTTTCAGAAACGTAATCAGTACAATTTATTAGTAATGCCCTTAAGTATCCCCTTCATTTTTTATATGGTAATCGTACATAAGGAATAATCTATAAACTTCAATCAACCTAGGTGTTTTTTTTGGATTTGGGTTATGTAATCCCCTTAAGTAAGGCGTGAGATAGTCCCAAGACTAATTGTTTTGAACTTTTATTTGCTCGGCTCACTCGAGCACTAGCCCAGATACTTACTATCTTAGTGGTGTGACATCATCACCGCTTTTGACTCATGGGTGAATTTCCCAAATGACTTACTTTTTTGTCTTCATTGAAATTAGTATTTGAAAAAAGGAATATTGTTCTAAATTATTTTTTTAGTATTCGTTAGGTAGTTATTGGGTTGAGGCAAAAATATAATTTGCCTAGGACTATTACAAAGGTAGATAAATAAATACATAAACGTCTATTTTATCAAATCGGTGCTGTCCCTCTACTTATTTTACAAACATAAAAGCTTATACACTAATAAAAATAAGTAAGGTAAGTATATAACTTATTCTATTTCATAGAATATTAGTTTTGCTATTAATATATAGCATATTTTATAACATAATTAACGATCATTATTACTGAGAGGCACAAACGTACTTGTCTTGCAAAATGTTCTCATATCGCTGGACAAAAGTAGTTTACACCTAACTTTACATCGAATAATCTGACAGCGTCCCCACCCCAATTATATTTCCCTCGTAAGTGTGTGCTAGTGCGCAGTCAGAACGGATGTGTGTCAAATCGCTGCATATTCTTGCTAATAACATAAGTACGCCATTTCAGTTGCCCCTGGACAATTATTTTATATTATCGGTGGTTGCATTTTTCTAGTGTAATGAGTAGTTTTATTATTGTAGTTTGGATCTAACAGAGCTAGTAAGTGAATTAGCTTCATTGAATGTTATTGAATTTATCCTAGATATTTTGTATTTTTTCTAATTTTGTAAAAAGTGTGTTATTTCTCATGTCGCTGTTCTCATATCGCTGTAATCGGTGGTCTTTATTACCACCGATGTGATAATTTACACCGAAATGATACGAAAAATTCAATCGGTGTCTTAAATCTAATATCGGTGTTTCGATTCATGATCAACGCACAATTTTGTCACATCGGTGGATTGCTTTATCATATCGGTAGATCATTTTATCATCTCGGTGAGTCATTTTATCATATCGGTAGATCCCGTGTCTTTTCGTTAAGTATACAAAGAAACAATGGGACATGCAAACATACATATATTCTATACATAAAAACATATATACCTACATACAAACATTCATACATACATACTTACCTACATAGATTGTTGAATCATTACCACGACACCACTGGGTAGTAGATGTGGCCTCCCCTAATGATACCAAAAAAAACCTTTTGATATACTCGAATACTCGTATAACAATAATATTTTTTACGATAAAACAATTAGCTGGATCGTTCACAGTAATAAACGTTTATTAAGGTGAACGATCCAGCTAAATGTTTTGTTTGCTAAAAGATATTTTTTTTTATACTTCATTTTAATAAAAAACAATGAAGATAAAAATAAAAATTCTTTTTTTTAATTCTAAGTACCTATAGTAAATATAATAAAAAAGAAGAGAAGGAAGAAAATAAAATAAAATAGGTATATAATTTCAAAAATATATTTTAATTGGATTTCTAAGAACTCAGTTCTCTTTGGATGTGATCTACTTATATAAGACCCTCAGTTCAGGTCTTCAATTCTAATTCACCCTTCTAAAAATGTATAGGCACCTACTAACTATTTCCTTTTTGATGTTTAAAGGTAGATAGATTATCATATCGCTGGATATGTATATCATTTCGGTGTATAAACTTATCATATCGGTGTACAGAAAAAATAATCGGTGCCGGTTTGTCAAATCGGTGGAAAACAGAATTCAAACTGAATTTTCTCTTTAGTCTTAAATGACACGTTGATGATATTACATTTGGGGATATTTAATATCCTAAAGATTACATAAAACCTGAAAAACATACAAAAAAAATATAAATGAAAAAGTTCACCGATATGATAAAAAAAATGGCATATGTTAAAATTCACCCTCATAGTCATGTTTTGGGAATATTAAAATATACTGTTCATGGACGCGTAGCTTCTTCGATGCGCATTCGTCACTAAAGACTTGGTGTACGCCTGCGTGAAGCGACCATATAATACCATGAAACTCTGTCGACGAAGCGGCAACGTCTTGGCGTAGTGTCATTGAAGTTTGTATAGTTTTGTACGTAAGCAGTGGGCAGGCCAAGCGTATAATAACAAATACGTGTCTAGAAAGCTACGCGTCCTTGGGTAGTAGACCTTGTCCAGAAGAAGCGAATTCGTCGCGAAACGTTTCGCGCGAATTCATTCGCGCGCTATTGAGATACTAGGCACGAATACATCGCGTCCACAAGCATCGCGCGAATTGAAAATACGCGCGTAAATCGCGTGCATAACGCCAGACCCTCGACTCGCGCGTGATTCGCCCTTTCTGGACAAGCCCTAACTTCACCAAAATATTTATGGCCTTCTTGATATTGTATCGTAATCGTCAGCCAAAAAAAAATTGACGTGTAAAAGTGTTTTTCCGAAATCTATTATATATATATTGCAAAATAAATATCATTTATCATTCGGTAGTACCGAATATTTGGCCGAAACCGGTACTCCAGCCGAAACTAATTTTTTTGGCCGATATTGGCCGAAAACTAATCTCAAATACTAAATCATGCGTTTTTTTTTTATTCCAGGGGTAACGTTCGAGATCTGATCAAAGGGACCGTTTGTAATAAATAGAATTTAATTCATGTGTTTTTTTATTAATTTAAGGTATTAAAAGTGTTAAAATGTCACCCTACAAAGTTTTAATTTGATCCCTAACTATACTTAAACTAATCATCATCATCATCAGCCTTTTAATGTTCCCACTGCTGGGACTCAGGCCTCCTCTCTAGGAGAGAGCCGTAATCCACCACGCGGGCCCAGTGCGGATTGGTGGATGTCACATGTTTTCGAATTTTTTGGTTCTAGTACATGCCGGTTTCCTCACGAGGTTTTTCTTCGCCGTTTTGAGAGCAGTGGTGATGATATAAATTACACAAAAGAAATGCGCCTGGATGGGTTTGAACCCGCGACCTACAATTCGTAAGTTGGGGCCGTTACCACTCGGCCACCATTGGTCTCAGTCGGGGCCGTTACCATTCGGCCACCACTGCTCTCCTTAAACTAATACTTAATCTAAGCGAATTTTGTGAAGATGTACAATTTTTTTCAATGATGAGGTTCTACCAGTTGCTTTGATTGCGAGAAACCTAAATCCGATTGGGATCCCAGCTCTCAAAACGGTGGAAAAATTTGCCTGCTGCGGTCTTACCATCAGATTATAATTTAGGCGTCTTCAAGGCACTAATTTATTTAGAGCCTATTCACTCTAGAGTACTAGGCTAGGCTCTTAATAAACTAGTGCGCTTCGCCATCAACAATTGCATCACTGCTTACCATCAGATGGGATCGCCGTCAAGCATTAGTTTATAGTTTAAAAAAAAACAACGGAATATTTTACCGACCCTGCTCCAATTTGACGAATGAAGTTCTATCATAAATGGCCATGACACCTACTTCAATAAAACATAAATAGTATCTAATATATTTAGATAGATAAATAATTATAACCATATTATTAAGGTGATAACCTTAGATGAACCGTTGCTAAATAAGGACGAGCCTATTCGTAGCTGTGATGATTTTATCGATAAATATAATGAAGCTGATGTGTTTATTTAATTGTTTTGTTACTAGCTTTATCCTGCGGCTTCGCTCACATGTATAGTACACGGCAAATAAGTTGAACCATTTGCTATAGGTTACGCGCAACCCTTCTTTTCAATAGAGACCCGAAAATCGGTTACTGCGTATTCAAGGTTAACCGTGATGATGGAATGATTGGCCGTTATGAGGATTATAACCGATTTTCGGGTCCCAGTCGAAGTGGACAGTGGACGTCTTTCAGCTGAAGTGTTGATGATGGTGATGACATCATAAAAGGAACCGCTGGGTAAAATTTCAGCGTTGTAGGTCTAAACTGGACACGGCAGAGGTTTTTTTTTTATGGTAGGTAAAATCATCCAATGACAAATCCCGCCCTTGGGTGGGGCGGGAAATAATGTTAGACTCTTACTGACTAAAAACCTACCCTTCCATTCATTGCCTTTGTCCCGGGGCCCGTGGTGACATTCTCACATAACCTTTGGCCCCAGTAGGCTTCGGCCCTGCTGGACCCCTACAGTTTGGTGACAACTCCTTGAGGCGCGCGGGAACAGTGCGCGTCGTAGACGACTTTAGCTCGGACCGGTCTGTTACCGGACGGACGGACAGTGAGCTTACCCATTGCCCACCGTCCGCGAGCCCGCGAGAGGTGGGGTTGGAAGTTTGTTTGGAGAAACCGACCTTCAAGCAGACGAAACCGCTCGCAAAAGGATTATAATGTTAAATTGATTTATAGATCGAGAAAACCAATTTTTAATCGATCTCAAAAACTTGAAATCTAGACACAATTTTTTACCTGCGGATTACAACCACATTATTATTTGATAACATTTTAAACACCTATTTTCCTCAAACTATTTTTGTATGTGGAGGTTGTGTATTAGAATACTGCAGCCATGAACAACCTGCCTGCTGCGGTCTTCCCATCATCATCATCATCATCAGCCTTTTAATGTTCCCACTGCTGGGACACAGGCCTCCTCTCTAGGAGAGGGAATGGGCCGTTATTCACCACGCGGGCCCAGTGCGGCTTGGCGAATGTCACATGTCTTCGAATTTTTGGTTCTAGGACATTCCGGTTTCCTCACGATGTTTTCCTTCACCGTTTTGAGAGCAGTGGTGATGAAATAACATTACACAAAGTAATGCGCCTGGCTGGGTTTGAACCCACGACCTACAACTCGTAAGTCGTAAGCCGTTACCACTCGGCCACCACTGCTCTCTTCTTCGGTCTTCCCATCAGATTATAATTGAGGTGTCTTCAAGGCTAGAGTGAATAAGCTCTTAATAAACTAGTGCGCCTCACCATCAATGATTTCATCAGGTGGGATCGTAGTTAAGCACTAGTTTATAACAAATAATAATAAAAAAACAAAGATTATTTAAATTTAGTCCATTACCTAACAATGGTTTAGGTCTTCTTATCGTATCGATGGTTTCCTTTCCCCTCAAAGTTTTTGGGCCCAGTAGGTTGCCACGTTTGCAGCGGCATCAGTGGCATTTTTGAGGTCCTCCAAAGTGCAGATGTAGGGACACTTTGGGCACTCTAATAAGTGGACCATCGTCTGGTAGCACCACACTCGCACTGGGATGGGTGGGTTAGATTAGGTAAATAACTAATTGTAAACTTTTTAGATTTTTTTTAGATAAAAGGCATGTGAAGATTGTTTACATTTAGGTCTGATTTCATCATTCAATGTAAAAACTTAGTTCAACTAAACTGAGCTCAGCGTAATCTAGTTTAAAGACCCGTGTAATAAACATGGGCGACAACAAAAGAATTGAAACTGAGTTTAGCGTAAATTACGTTCAATTCATCGTGGTAAAACGCAAAATGAAGCTATAATCTCGATTAGGTGCTCAAGCAGCGTTTTGTTTTATATAATCCCGATTAGTTTATTGGTGAATTTGGCCCTTAGTTAAGTACCTAAACAAATTTACCCTTTTTATATGCAGCCGAGATTTCGCAGAATTCTGTGGTCTAGTCACGAACTTAACCGATGCGGTGATGCTGTGAGGTCTGACTGCATAGTTCAAGGGCAACCGGTTTTTGCGGAAGAAGCGTCTATTTATTTAAATTGTTTGTTTTTATTGAGCTGCGAGTAAGATCTACGAGTAAGTATGTATATATATTTATATTCTACCATATTTTTAGTATATATGCGAAACACGGGTCTAGTATTTTTATGCAAAGAATCTATGTACTAAATTTCATAGCTGTACCATGAAAAATCACAAAGTTATAAGCTTATTATGTTATCTGGTAGTCAACACAAACACAAATAGTCACCGGGCCATCTGGGCCACTGAGGGGTTATTGCTCCTGCACCCAGCTGTGTGCTGGCGTCTAATGCCCGCTATAACCTGTCATGACCTGTCTTGTACGTCCAACATGTGACATTAAATTATATTAAAAAAAAAATCCAAAAAAAATACAACGACTTCAAAAACCACCAAAAAGTGCAAAATAACTTTCAATTTCGGAAGTTGGTGTTTCTATAATAGTTTGGTCTCTTCGTTATTCAAAACAAAATCAAAAAAAACAAAAATTTTCGAACGCGGTCCACAATTGACCGAGATATCGCTGAACATACATAAAAAAAAAAACATACAGCCGAACATAGAACCTCCTCCTTTTCGAAGTCGGTTAAAAAATATAACATGGTGTAAAAATGATTGGAATCGATTCAGTTATTGATTCTGAACAAACTATATTTAGGTTTCGCATATACTAATAATAATGTATATAAAAGAGAAACCGTCTGACTGACAAGTCAACGCAGCGAAGCTACAGGACCTAGGAGAGTAAAATTTGGCACAAGGCTTTCTTTTATAACGCAGGCGAACACTAAGAGGAGATTTCCCAAAATTTAACCCCTAAATCCAAAAGGAAAGGGAGGTCCAAATTTTGTATGGTAAACAAAATCAATGTAATAACCAGAATGATTACGGAAATGAAAAAATTTAAAAAGAGTCTCCATGTTCTGTTAGTAGACAAGTGCTACTACTCTATAAAAGACTTCCTACTGGACAAATCACTGCTGCAGTATAGTCCCCCTCAGTCATGATGTGTTCGGTGGCCCACTGATGTGTTAGATGTGTGTCTACCAACCTTAATACATTTCGTTTAGTTTTTCTTGGTTTATGTAAAATATTAATGTAATTTGTAATAATAATGTACATGTATTCCTATGTGACTATTGTATGCCCTATGGGCGGGACGTAGCTGATCAATTTAATTGTTTAAGACCTGTATTATGTACAAACCTATGATCCACAATAAAGATATTGGAACTTGAAACTTGAACTTGAAACAGAATCGACGATTACAAAAAAAATTGGTACATACTATCGCGGTTCTGCCTGATCACTTAAAAAAAATCGCTTGTATCCTGCGGCGTGCGCCAAACCAAACCCTTTGTAGTTTTCGTTTCGTGTTCAAGCAAAAATGAACTTAGCGGTAGTCAGGCGATTTTGATGGTGCATAGACGAGTTCAGTCAGTTTTTAAGTCTCTATCACAACTGTCAACTCAAAGACATTAGTTTTAGTCGAGCCAAATATTCGGCCACATTTTGGCCGAAACCGAGACGATATTTTGGCCGTAACTGACCAAAACCGAAACCGAAATTGAATCTTGCCCGTTAGTCTAGTGGTTAGTGGCCCCAACTGCTAAACCTGAGGCCGTGGTTTCAAGGAATAAGTAAATTACACCCAGACACAGAACAAATAATGGTGCTCATCACACAAACATTTGTCCTGAGTGGTAATCGAAACCACAACCTCTGGCGTAGCAGTAAGGTCACTAACCACTAGACCAACAGGCCAGTCATATATTATTGTGCACAAGTATGTGAGGAAACACAAGTGCACTTACACTATTGACTGGCCTGTTGGTCTAGTGGTCAGTGGCCCTGACTGCTAAGCCGGAGGTCGTGGGTTCGATTCCCACCCAGGACAAATGTTTGTGTGAAGAGCACGATCATTTGTCCTGTGTCGGGGTGTTATTTATCTATAATATGTATGTATTTAGAAATATATAAGTATGTCTATCAGTTGTCTAGTACCCATAACACAAGCTCTGCTTAGCTTGGGACTGGGCGGCGTTGGGTGATGGTTGTGGAATATTATTATATTATTATTATTACTATTCTCAATCTGATGAGATGGCAATCCGATAAGAGTTCAGGTGCAGGATCAACGGCTTTACGTGCTTTCCGAGGTTCGGGAGTGTCACACCACCTACTGACGACTACTACTACTACACACTACTACAGTATAATTCTTATTAGATAAACCCAAGTTCCAAAAAGTATAACATCGCCCTTTTTTATTTTAAGTGGAAAAATTATCCAATGACTTCTTCTCACCCTTGGGCGAAGCGGGAAATAGTGTCAGACTTTTACAGACTAAAAACCCCACTTCTGTTCCTTTTTTGACCAGGGCTGAATCTTCCTTTCAAAAGCAGATCCTTGGCCCCAGTAGGTTTCAAACCTGCTGGGCCCCTACGGTGTGCTGACATCTCCTTAAGGTGCGCGTGGAATAATACGCGCAATCGACGACTTGGGCTCGGTCCGGACGGTTACCGGACGGCTGGACGGCGTACTACCCATTGCTCGCCGTCCGCCTGCCATCTGGCTATGTCTTACGATTCAAACACACGGATCTTATGTTTACCAGCCGCTCAAAATAATTGTCTTAAAATAATATCACAAAAAAACATCGACAAGGTAAACTATCGACAGCGAACATCACTATTATCATCCCTGAGGTCATGGTTTACAAACATTAGAAAAACATATCATATGATAGACACGCTCTGACCTAGACAGACGTGTCTCTTATTAATATTAACTTATAATGTAATAATAATAAAGCACTATTAGTGATTTAAAAAAAAATATTTTGTGGGAAGTGCAAAAGTGAAAATTAAAGTGTTTTTTTTTTATTTTAAAAATAAAATAAAAAGAGGTAAGTCATGTTGTTGTTTATTTATTAATTTCGCACATGTGTATATTAATTCGAGATTTCTCTTTATTTACTTGCTTATTTTTTTAAGTCGATATAGTGTTTCATGTACTGGATCGACCCTTCACGGAATTAAAACCGATCAAAATTTAGCTGTTGTATGCGTGTATGCTGTGTATCTACAGTTGTGTTTTGAAGTTTATTTTATGGACAAAGTAGTCCATAAAATAAACTTCAAAACGCTCTCCTGGAAAGTAAATTTCTTCACTTCCTATAGTTTACCTAGAGATAGTCGATATAGTATGTTTACTCACAAACATTCGCCTTAAATATTATTACACCCGTATCTATAAAGAAGTAATTACTTGTTACTAAGTAAAACCTTATTAAGTCATTACTTGACGTTTGAAATATTCACAAAAAATTTAAAAAAATTCTCAACTATAGAATACAAATTGTTACTTAAGTGGTTACTTTTACTTGTTTAATACGGGTGTTAGTGTCAAAGTAATTTGTACATTCCAAAGCGTAAATCTCAATGAAGAATAACGTGCAAAAAACTCCATGGATGCTCTTTTAAATCAAGTTATAACAAAAAAAAATATCCTGTTTATCATTATCCTTAATACATTAAAATTAATAATTTTTAAGAAAAGCGCTAAAACGTGATTTGATATCAAGATTCCTAAAATAAAATCAAAAAAGCAAACGAGGAAAATGCGACCTTTTACAAGCTTTTATTTTTAATTTCACTTGTCCCGATATTTGTCTGTGATCAAATCTTGGAAATTAAATTTGATCCACTTCCTGGTTAGCTATTGCAAATTATATGACAATGCAAAATTATTAAAACATGGAGCTGATCTGATGATGTAACCAAAAGGTGGCCATAAAAACTCGGTAACCCCACCGAGTTTGGGCTCGTGTGAATTATTTTGACGAGTATTTTGGTGTTAGATGGTAACCAGGGTCTGATGATGGAACTGGAAGAAGACACGGTAATAAGCGCAATAAGATAACCCTATCCTGTTTTCGCCCGGGTGTCGCCACTGTGCGGAACACCCGGAGGACACGGTGGAGCACACCGTAGAGGTGTACCCCGCCTGGGCGGAGCATCGCCGTGTCCTCGTGGGGGCGATCGGCGGCAGCGATCTCTCTCGCCGGGCCTTGGTTCAGGCCATGGTCCGTAGTAAGGAGGGATAGCAGGTGGTCGCCTCCTTCTGCGAAGCAGTAATGCTAACAAGGGAGGAGGCTGACCGCATCAGGTAGAGGCAACGGGGCGCTCGCCCCAGCCGCCGCCGGGATTCTGATTAGTAGGCGCGGGCTTGCGGACGGCGTGCAATGGGTAGGTCGCTGTCCGTCCGTCCGGTAACAGACCGGTCCGAGCTCAAGTCGTCTACGGCGCGCACTGCTCCCGCGCGCCTCAAGGAGTTGTCAGCAAACTGTAGGGGTCCAGCAGGGCCGAAGCCTACTGGGGCCAAAGGTTATGTGAGAATGTCACCACGGGCCCCGGGACAAAGGCAAAGAATGGAAGGGTAGGTTTTTAGTCAGTAAAAGTCTGACACTATTTCCCGCCTCACCCAAGGCCGGGATTTGTCATTGGATGATTTTACGTACGTTAAAACAAAAAAAAAAAACTATGATTCACAGCAAAACAAATGTATTTGGTAAAAAGTGTCTTAACTTGTTACATTATGACTGCTATTCGATGAGCGAGAATCTTACCTCGCCGTAACACAGTTCTTGACTAGCACGGGAGGTACAGAACTTTTCTCTGTACACCGTCATTGGGCATTTATTATTTTATCAAGTATGTGAACCATTGCTTTATTTGTGATAGCATTATTATAATTTAACGGTTCTTCTACTCCCTTTGCTACTTGTTATAGATAAGTTCTAACTTAGTGTAGTTGAACATAAGTGAGTGTGCCCTATACTGCGTACTATGTAAATAGGTATGTATTACCGGTGTACTGTAACCTAAACCTAAGATCAATAAACTGTTATTATTATTATTATTAATTACCTAAGTAGTTGTCGGTTGTTGCGTTCTAACTAAATACAGGTCATTAGACTCGCTCAGCTGATCTTTAGATAATAGTCTTTACATAATACTTAGGAAGCAATCCAGTTGAGCCTTGAAAAACCATAGTCTAGCTTAATGGAACCATAGTCTAGCTTAGCGGAACGTAAATCCCTGCCGGTGTCTGTGTTTACCGATCTACAACCTGGGGTTCAAGTCAAGGGTGAATGCTATTTCTAGGCAGGCGTACTCCATAGTTATAATTTCCCACCAACCGTGGGTTGTCCTTGAGTACACTAGCATAGTACGTACAGAGATAATCGATAGTTGGTATCACGTTCTATAATAAAAAATGGTAATTTAAAAAACTAAAAAACCCGACTGCTTTTCTGAGTATTCATGAAAAAGCCCTAAAACAAGAAAGTCGTTGTAGCAGTCGGGACCCATTACATCATAGATCTACTGACTAGACGGCTGACTTTCTAGAATGGGTCCCGACTGCTACAACGACTTTCTTGTTTTAGGGCTTTTTCATGAATACTCAGAAAAGCAGTCGGGTTTTTTAGTTTTTTAAATTACCATTTTTTATTTTTTACTTTTTTAGTTTTTTTTTTACGATATCACTTTCACAGTAATTACGAATCTAACGACACCTCGCAAACTAAAATCCATCGAGCCGTTCAGGCCACAGAGCGTGCCAAATATTTGAATTTGGCGCCAAAAGTCCGCCATTTTGTTTTTTTTATTTTGATATACCCAGTGTCACTCTCACAGTAAATACGAATCTAACAACACCTCTCAAGCTAAAATCCATCGAGCCGTTCAGGCTGCAGAGCGTGCCAAACAATTATACATACATACATACATACATACATACAAACATACATACATACATACATACTCTCGAAAAACATAACCCTCCTTCTGGCGCAGTCGGGTAAAAAGTGTCTAAAGGGCCAATGCAAGTTTTTTTTTTATGGTAGGTAAAATCATCCAATGACAAATCCCGCCCTTGGGTGGAGCGGGAAGTAGTGTCAAACTTTTACTGACTAACGTTCCTTCGTTGCCTATAATGCCGGGGCTGAGCCTTCCTCTCAGAAAACGGCCCTTGACCCCAGCAGGCTTCGACCCTGCCTGCCTGCAGTTAGCAGGCTGGGCCTCTTCGGTGTGCTGACAGCTCCTTGAGGCGCGCGGGAACAGAATGCGCCGTCGACGACTTGGGCTCGGTCCGGTCGGTTACCAGACAATCGGACAGCGTGCTACCCATTGCACGCCGTCCGCAAGCCCGCGCCTACAGGGCCAATGCAAGTTGGCTTTGGCCCCTCGTACGCCTTCTAAAAGTTCAGGACCTCAGGAGCCTGCCTTTTTGAACCCAACCCAGCCCAATGTTTCGCGCCTGCCTTAAGGAGATTTCAATAAAGCCTTTGAGGATCAGCAGGTTTGAAGTCTACTGGAGCCATGGGTTGTCCGAAAGGGAATTTCGGGGGCCTGGAACTCAAGGGCAAAGAAGGAATTTAGGTCCTTAGGCTCCTGCTTCGCCTTAGAGCAAGAGAAGTCGTTGCATGTTTACCCATTTTAACAAAAAAGCCGTAAAAAAAGTGCCCTTACATAACAATATTTAAACATTACCTAAACTAACTACCGCATCAGGCAACGGCGCACACGCCGCCGCCGCCGCCAGGATTCCGATCCCGATTTCCGGCCACCGTAGGCGCGGGCTCGCGGACGGCGGGCAATGGGTAGCTCACCGTCCGTCCGTCCGGTAACAGACCGGTCCGAGCTCAGGTTGTCTACGGCGCGCACTGTTCCCGCGCGCCTCAAGGAGTAGTCAGCAAACTGTAGGGGCCCAGCAGGGACGAAGCCTACTGGGGCCAAAGGTTATGTGAAAATGTTACCAAGGGCCCTGGAACAAAGGCAGAAATGGAGCAGGGTAGGTTTTTAGTCAGTAAGAGTCTGACACTATCTCCCACCCCACCCAAGGGCGGGATTTGTCATTGGATGATTTTACCTACCAAAAAAAAAACCTAAACTAACTAAATTATAAGTATGAATAGAAAATAAAGTCAAAATCAACAAATCATTAACCAAAGTTTTTTTTAACTTCGTAAACTCAAGGTTAAAATAACAATTTCAATAAAGCAGAGTCAAACAATAGCGTAGAACTGGTTTTCCTCTGTTCAACCGCTAACAAAGCGAGCAAACAAAAAAAAAATGATAAGAAATTATTTACTTTACGACTGATTTTTGTCAAAAGGTCAGGTAGATGTATTTGGAATATTTTTGGATTTGTCATTCGATGATTTTACCTACCATAAAAAAAAAACCTAGGGGCAGTTCTAGTATTACGTAACCAGAATTTTTGCAAATAAAACATTAAACATTGCTCAGTGATGTGTGTCTACTCACTTTCATGTGATTTTGTAACATCGAGATTGTTCTCTCAAAAAAAAAAAAAAAACAAACTGCTGTCGTACCTAATCATGATCCAGATCCCCCATTCTCCATATCATAAAAAATAAGCAAAGCAAAGCCCACCCCCCTGTAGTGCTTACGTAATACTTGAATGGCCTCCTAACACATTGTACGCACATCATGAAAGTCTAAAAGGTAAACCCATGATTCTGGAACGTAAAGGAAAAAGGAGGAACGTAGGTGTGGGTTTCAGTCAGTAAAAGTCTGAAACGCTCCCACTCCTCCCAGCGGGACTATTGCGTAACTCTGTTGACAGCTCAAGTGAAGATCACTTGCTAGAATGTACATCGTATAACTGTCAAACCGCTAGTTTCGTATTGCCTATCTTTAGTGACCAACTGACTTGACGTCATTATCCATCGATGCCTTATCCATCGTAACACGTTTTGACAGATGTTATTTTATCGATACTTTTAAAATTGTGATTGTGTAATCTTTAAACTGAAGATGCGATTTTCTACTTAGCTGTATAATAGTCGACAAAAACTAGAGCCAGGACAATATGCATCGTTAATTTTTCTTAGCGAACACTTATCCAGTGGCTTTGTTAGCCACTTGATGTCATACGTAATACCAAAGTTATGAAATTGTTAGTTGACAACAAAGTTTAGTGTACATCAAATGCCAGTTGTCAACTGTTTTGAAAAAGTTAGCCAATAAGGGCTGGGGCGGGAGAAGTCATTAAATCATTTCCCACCCTAAAAAAAACATCCTGTTAGTAGAAGTATGGCTTATTAGTACCTAAGCTCACATAGTCTTAAAGTGTAATTGTACTTACCTACCTAGTTAATAATGTACACAAGTAATCTGTGGAAACGTCGTGAATTGTACATTTACCCATACGTCACTCCATATTTCATTGTAATACATATTGTACATTTGTTTGTTTTTCCCAAATAAATAAATAAAAATAAAAAATGGCTGACATCGGTTTGCCCACCATCACGGATCTTAAACTATCACAAAAACATTGTCGCTAATTTGTATAAATTTGTTGCTAAATATCAGAATTTGTCGGTGGCTTATTTAGGGAGAGTCTTCCCAGCTTACTCTCATTTGAATCTCAAAAACCAGGACACCTAAAAAAGCCTTTTTTTCTCCTAGATTTAGCTAATTAGTCGAAATCAGTCGCCAAATATCAAAATTTGTATTGTGAGAATCTCCCGGCTTTATATCTCAGAACTAGGGCACCAAGTAAAGATTACTTTTCGTCCAAATTTATACGTTAATTAACCGCGATTCGTCAAGTCCCAGATTTTATCGGATCTTAATTTAGAAGATATAATATGTTTAATTCTCACGAAGCGGTTTTCACTTGCGTCCGTCGAGAGTTTGCGGCATGTAATGTAGATATTATTATTATATTCTATTAGATATTATTAAGAATTCCTTACTTTTTGCAGGTAACAATGAAACAGTTTCTTCTAACAGTGGCCTTGCTGACCTTGCTGACCGTACCTTCAAGAAGTCAAAATAGACGTAGCGTGGGCAAATTTGAAGAAGTGTTTTCTTGGAAGCAAATTACTTATGACATCAATGGCATACAAGGTATGTATATATTTTGCGACAAAAAATAACGAAAAAATTGACGTTGTTTTTTTGTAACTGAAGACCGATTGAAGGTTAGGTTTCGGCTTTCGGCCAAAAAGTGGCCGAATATTCGGCTCTACCCAAACTAGCGTCTATACAACTGACTGTTGTGATTTATAAAGAAGCAATTACTTGTTGCTAAGTAGTTACTTATTAAGTCATTACTTGAGGTAAGAAATCTTCACTTAAAAAGTTCAATTTTTCTTAACTATAAAATACAACATTTAATCAAGCAATTAGTTTTACTTGTTTATAAATACGGGTGTTAGAATACCGAAAACGGGGTTACTTTGAGAGCTGGGGTAACTTGCTAGCTAAACAATAAAAAGATTATGCATCTTAATGAAAGTTTAAAAAGAAAATGGCGCCGATTCTCTTGTGCAACAACTAAACTTATCTTAAACTCACTCTCTTTTACTAAACGTTAAAACTAGAAAGAGATAGCAATAATGTTTTCCTGTAAAATTAATTTACCTACGTGATGCACTTCTTTTTATGTTTAGCCAACTGTTAGAGCCAAAACACATAACCGCGTTGCGGCACTGCACCGCTAACATCGGCGGTGCCGATGTTAACATCGAGCAATGACTAATCCCGTGGAGGGTCGAGCCGGTACATGAAACACTATCGATTTATAAAGATAAAATAAAAAAATAAAGTACTTTTTTTATAAAATTCGAATTAATATACGCATGTACGAAATTAATTTGCCTCGTCGTTTATACCGTGTACATTACCTGCTGCGGTCTTCCCGCCTGATTATAATTTAGGTGTCTTCAAGGCTAGAGTGAATAGGCACTTAATAAACTGGTGCGCCTCACCATCAACGATTACATCACTGCAGTCTAGCACTAATTTATATCAATAAAAAAATAAATACTTAGGTACCTATTGTTTTTGCGAGTACAAAAATATTCTCACTACAGTAAATAAGGATAAAATCAAGAGTGTCTTGTCAATATTACATTACTCAGAATCAAAATGTTAAGTATACAAATATGCACATACCTACTTATGTGTGAAGAATTTGACAAACAATCTTGGATATGGAGACAACACTGTCTTGTTTGACAAATATAGACACTAGTTATTTTAGGCAATTACTTGTTGAATTGTTTAAATTATTTTTGTATCCAATTCCTTTGTTCCGACTACGTGACTGAGTGTTGAGATGACGTCAGAGAAATTGGGGGCGTGGCCAACTCCAAGCGTTCACGCTAAACGAAACGATTGATGACGTCAGAACAATCAACGTCGGTGTTGAGTAGCAATCTCACCGAATTCAAAGTAGTTTAAAAAAGAAATCACATCGATTTCATTATAAAAAGGACATCAAAGTGTTAAAGTGATTATTCATCCTTTTCTAAGCACCCTTTCACTTTTAATTTACATAAAATACTAGTATATGCCAGCTGTTTCGCTTGTGTGAAAGTAGGAAATATATGCGTATGTCACGCAGTGATAAAGTAGCATTCCACTGGCCGATTACTACCTGTACCTCTACCATGAGTTTTAAGCAATAGTATTCGTCGCTACTCGATATCGACGCCGTAAATATTTTGTATGGCAAATTTTGGTTCTGCAAGTGACCGCTAGAGGCGCTGCAAAATTTGCCATACAAAATATTTACGGCGTCGATATCGAGTAGCGACGAATACTATTGCTCAAAACTCATGGTAGAGGTACTGTTATGTGGATGGTTGCCAAGAAAAAAAAGATGGCGTTGGTTTTTGAGTGGAATATACGAGCTTGAACGTATCGGTTGTATTATTCTACAAACACTATTTTTAAACTTAACACTACCAATCCATTGACCGTCCATTCGGCCGTCTGTGTCACCAGGCTGTATCTCATGATCTGTTTTTTTTTTATAGTAGGTATAATCATCCAATGACATCCCTCGCCCTTGGGCGGAGCGGGAGATAGTATCAGACTCTTAAATAAATAAATAAAAAAGCCTGTTTATTCCTTAATTACAATTTAGTGTTTACATTACATCTTATATTAACTTTTCTTTTTTAATTAAGGACCCCTGTTTGGGTAAAGGCCTCCTCCAGCTTGTGCCAACTTTCTCTGTACTTTTCCACTGTCAGCCTGTCAGCCATCCCTGCCCGGCCACTTTGATAACCTCGTCGGCCCATCTTTCTTGAGGTCTTTCTTGAGACTCTTACTGACTCTACCCCGTTCCTTCTTTGCCTAGTTCCAGGGCCTTGGTACGCATTTTCATACTTCTCCAGTGCCCCAGATTAGGCTACGACCCTACTGGGCCCCTACAGTTTGCTGACAACTCCGAATCTCATGAACCGTGACATTTCGACAATTGAAATTTTCACAGATGATGTATTTCTATACTAAAAAAAAACTAGGCAAGTGTGAGTCGAACTCGCGCACTAAAGTTCTCGTACATAATCGTGTCTTGTAGATTTTTCCGAATCGCAACTTTTTTTTTGTTGTGACGTAACTACAAATTTTCAGTTTTCAGGGTTTTTTTCTATTCTTGCTTCATGCCAAATTTCAGGATTCTGGGTCAACAGGAAGTAACCTATCAATTTTGATTCCCTTGAGAATGTCAAAATATACGTTTAACTTAGAAGTTTGATATTCGCAAAGCTTCAAGACACAACTGCCCCCCTAGCCAAGTTACAATCGTTTCGTTTTGCGTGAACGCTTGTAGATGGCCACGCCCCTAACTCCTTTGTTCGAACAAACGAATTGGGGGCGTGGCCAGCTTTAAGCGTTAACGCAAAACGAAACGATTGTAACTTGGCTAGGGGGGCTGGGGGCTTACTTGCGAGTTTAATTCCGATCGGTCGACATTGGAATTGTGACGTTAGGTACTCTTGAATTCGATGATGGGGCCAAATTGCAGTCAAGCACTAGTTTATATATCCAAGTGGTAACGGACCCGACTTACGAATTTGTAGGTCGCGGGTTCAAACCCAGCCAGGCAAACTTTGTGTAATTTATATCATCACCACTGCTCTCAAAACGGTGAAGGAAAACATCGTGAGGAAACCGGCATGTCCTAGAACCAAAAATTCGAAGACATGTGACATCCACCAACCCGCACTGGGCCCGCGTGGTGGATTACGGCCCATTCCCTCTCCTAGAGAGGAGGCCTGAGTCCCAGCAGTGGGAACATTAAAAAAGGCTGATGATGATGATGATGATGACTAGTTTATATAAAAAAACATATGTTTTTTCTATTATAATAACTATTAGTATTTTTTATTAAATATGTAACTACTGAGTGTTGTCTTTTTACTACTTTTTGTTGTTGTGACTACTGAAAGGTCAAATGAGTCCATTAATAAATTAATAGACTTATTTGACATTTTGGATATCATAATTAAGGAAAATATGAAACTGACCAATCGCGAGTCGTACTCGAAAGCGAAGGATTCCGTATTGTATTCAACGTATCTAACGATGATGATTATTTTTTGGTAATATCAAAATGTACCTATGTACATAAATAACTTGAATATTAACTACGAATATTTATAACTCATCTACGTACCTACATAAATGTGTACAATACACCGTTAAATTTTGATCGTTTTAATCCCGTGGAGGGTCGATCAGGTACATGAAACACTATCGATATGTAAAGATAAAATTAAAAAATAAAGTACTTTATTACAAAAATCAAATTAATTTACGTTGTACGAAATTAATTTCTTTAAGTAAACGTCAGCTGGGCGAGTTCAATGACCTGTAGGTAGTTAGTACGCAACGACCGACCACTACTTACAAGGTCATTGACTCGTTTACTTAAGAAATTAATTTCGTACATGCGTATATAACTCGAGTTTTAGGAAAAAAAGTACTTTTTTTTACCATTGATAGGTTCGCGCATAACTTTACAAACCGATAATATTTCATGTATCGGAGCGACGATCCACGTAGGGTTACCAACTATACTCTTAAAAACAGTATTATACTGTTTTTCACTAAATTATAATTTTTACTGTTGAATAAAAATAAAGTATAAAAAATACTGTTTTCAGCATCAAAATGCTTAGTGTTAGACTTAAAAACTCAGATTTTTTTATACAAATCCCAATAATGGAGTTTCAGAAAGTATCAGTCCGAACAAATGTGTTTTCTTAAAATCAGTACTGGCTAAAAGTGGAGCCATTTTTTACCATAGAAGAATTTAAATATATTACTAAAATTGTCTCATATCAACTTTCTGTTCCCGACAACCTAGCATTTACACTTACACTGAAAGAGTTTTTTCAGTAATGAATGCATAGCGGCGTGAGAATAGCATTTTATTTTTGCATTTTTTAGGGCCTACAATGAAGTGTAAAATAAATAAAATACTGTTATTTTTTCTAAAATACTGTTTAAATTCTTCTCAGATAAAAAAATACTTTATTTCTTCTAAAAATAGTTGGCAACCCTACCACCACGGGATTAAAACGATCAAAATTTAACGGTGTATATTTCTAAATTAGAGACGCGCCGAATAATCGTTTTATGTTCAGTATTCTGTGTATTCGGCAGAATTTTGAGGTATGCGTATTCTGCCGAATCATTAGGTTGAAATGCCGAATGTTTTCGGTTTAATGGATCATTGTTAATCAGCATTTGGGCAAAATAAATTAAAGTAATCCCATAACTAACAATCATATTGTAATAGGAAAGGTTTAGTTAAGCATTTTGAATGAACTATGTTGTGTTCCTAACTATGGCACTATTAATTTTTTATTTATTATAATTATAATTTAATATTTATAATGAAGCAGTGGTAGATTATGATGCTCCTCTCGTCAGCTCTCCTCTCCGTTTTGGTGGATACCGGGCCTAAGTAAGGGCTGTTTCCACTGGTTAAAACCGGGTACTGGTTTATATTGTAATATAAACCTTTTTTTAAAAGAGTAACCATGGAGTTTCTTCTCCTTAGGAAACGACTAATTTGGAACCGTGCACTAGCTTCTGACGTTTTATAAGTGCCCATGTAGGCTTACGTAAAATAAAATTTTTTTTTTTTTTTTGGTTCACGACTTCTCCTCGTAGATGCGCATCTTAAGGAAATATTTGTACACATATTATTATTCTAGCAGTTAATACCCACATGACTTCATCATGATTTACAGTCTGCGGTTTGCAACTCGTAAATAAGAATAACACGCTAATAAAACGGTAAACTGCAAATTATTCCACATTTTCCGGTAACTAAGACTCATTATTATTTATTGTTTAATCTGCATTTAAGTACTTGCTTAAGGCAAGAGAGGTTTTTTTTTCCGGTAGGTAAAATCATCCAATGACAAATACCGCCCTTGGGTGGAGCGGGAAGTAGTGTCAGACTCTTACTGACTAAAAACCTACCCCGTTCCATTCTTCGCCTTGGTCCCAGGGCCCCGGGTGCCATTTTCACATACCCTTTGACCCCAGTAGGCTTCGGCCCTGTCGGGCCCCTACAGTTTGCTGACAACTCCTTGAGGCGCGCGGGAACAGTGCGCGCCGTAAACGACTTGAGCTCGGACCGGTCTGTTACCGGACGGACGGACAGCGAGCTACCCATTGCCCGCCGTCCGCGAGCCCGCGCCTGCGGTGGCCGGAAATCGGGATCGGAAACCCGGCGACGGCGGCGGCGTGTACGCCGTTGCCTGATGCGGTCGGCCTCCTCCTTTGCTAGCATTACTGCTTCGCAGAAGGAGGCGACCGCCTGCCACTCCAAGGCAAGAGAGGTGGGAGCTCTATTCCTCTTCACAGCGGCCAGCCAAAAACGGTAAGCCGCAGATGATCAGTACCTCTACCATGAGTTTTAAGCAATAGTATTCGTCGCTACTCGATATCGACGCCGTAAATATTTTGTATAACAAATTTTGGTTCTGCAAGTGACCGCTAGAGGCGCTGCAAAATTTACCATACAAAATATTTACGGCGTCGATATCGAGTAGCGACGAATACTATTGCTTAAAACTCATGGTAGAGGTACTGAGAAACAAGATTTCTCCCGGGATATCGGGTCCGTGGGGTCGCTAATCAGTTCGCCACAAAACTGCCCTGCGGATTGTATCTCTCTTAATCTGGCCCCTCACTCTTGGTAAGTTCCGTAGGCGCGGGCTTGCGGACGGCGGGCAATGGGTAGCTCGCTGTCCGTTTGTCCGGTAACAGACCGGACCAAGCCCAAGTCGTTTACGGCGCTCAAGGAGTTGTCAGCAAACCGTAGGGGCCCAGTAGGGTCGAGGCCTAGTCTGAGGCTCTGGGAAGGTATGAAAATGCATACCAGGGCCCTGGAACCAAGGCAGGGAAGGAACTGGGTAGGTTTTTAGTCAGTAAGAGTCTGACACTATTTCCCGCTCAGCCCAAGGGCGGGATTTGTCATTGGATGATTTTACGTACCGTAAAAAAAAAAAAAAAAAACTGTTGGTAAGTTGGCAAAGCAAAAGGCGTCGTGCGTGATGTGCACGGTGGTGATTACGTGCCGTTGACATATAGCCCACGCTCTAAGTTGAACTAAAATGGCCGTTGTTGCCGTGGTTACACCCAGAACCCGCAGTGTCGCACTTCGATTTAGTCATTGCGCAGTAAAGGTGTATGGGCACTTTTGTTCAATTTATATGCCGCGTATTTTAAGTCATTTTATTTATTAAAGGGAATTTTTTTATGATAACCATCCCAAAAAAACGTTATACGTTTCCATTTTCCTGTATCAGGTATTGAACCCTAAAAAACGTGGATAAATACAAGGTACAGACAAAACTTGTTTTCTAAGAAAATAAATAAAAAAGTGTAGTTATGTTAAATGTTAAATACTAGACACTAACAGCCTTACTCGTTGCGGAAACTTCCAATAGTAGCTATTTATACAATTATGTCATAGAACACGGAACGTCTCGTCGGCCATGATGCAAAACAGATAGGTATAATACGTGGCAAATAAGTTGTACCTGTTGCTATGGTCACGCGCTTCTAAGCGAACGCATTAAATGATAAATGATATTCATTTTGCAAATAGGTTTTTAAAAACACTTTTACACGTAAATTTTTTTTTTAGTCAATTTAAACTAGATGAGGCCGGTGTTTTCTAGCTGACTACCCTGAGAAGAAACACCGAATCAAACTCTAGGGTCACAGTCTCTTTTAAAGTCCATACAGTAAATTTGTAATGGTCAAATCACATGAGAACTATGCAGATTTGTCTAAGATGGTCTTTTGAAGAAAGAACCATACAGATTTGAGTGGACCTGTCCAGTCAGTGCAAGCATTTGTCAGTATTCGTGAACCTCAACACAGGACTACTAAGGAGCTCAACAACTTGACGGACAATGCCAAAGGCAGGACATTTGGATAGGCCGCAGAAAATACTCAAATTACAAAACAATTCATTACTAAACTTGGCAGATTTTTTTGGTGATTTCAGGTTTGGTCCTATAGTAAAAGTGGTTTGTTATCATGACTACAATCACGTGTTTAAGTTTCATTCACTAATTACCAGTCACCCTATATATCGGAGATAAAGATAAGCAAACCGTTTCGTTACACCCGAAACTGTGCGCGAACGCCGACGTACGCGTGGTGTTGCGTGGTAGTGAAGTTACCGAAAAAACTGTATTTATTTTATCTATGGTCACAAAATACCAATAAAGAAGTGTATATTTTATAAGTGGAATTTGTGACTGCGCTTCAGCTCCAAAAACCCACACGCCCCTCCAAAAAGAAAGGAAGAAATTTTGATCAAAATCTCACCAAGAAAAAAAATATGTTCGTAGAGGAGATTCCTTGCTCTACGTTTTTTGTCTATGAATAAACAATTATAGTTCGTGTTTGAGTATCAATTATAACTTCCCACGATTGGCCACGATATAACAGAAAAATACAGCGATCACGCTGTATTTTTCTTTTTTTTTTGAGATGTAACAAAATAGTACATTTTGATACAAGTGGGGAAAGTTTGTCATTGCAGCCGAGGCGAAATTCACCCGAGCCGTACAGGCGAGGGTGTTATGAAGCCGAGTGCTACAGTGACAAATCTCCACGTGTATCAAACGACGTTTTTCAATACACTAACGAAGAAATACGATGAAAAATCCACCAATAATCTATCTTCTATCGGAAAATTACGACGCATTTTTGTTCATTTTGTACTGAAGAAAATTTTTCAAAGTTACCTAATAATTTAGTTTTGATTTGATGGCAGCAGGCTTTTTTACCTCAATCACATAATCTGGTAGCGTAGCATGTAAAGGATTCTCTTCAAATCTTCTTTTCACAACTATCACAAATGAATAAGTTAGTTAATATTAGATGTACTTTTTTCCCGCGCATAAACTTTGCAGGTTGAAGAAGAAGCAAAGGTATCAAACCGTATACATCCTAATATTAAAAATATAAAAATTCAAATATTTTTGAATTTAGAACACAGATAATTGTTAATTTGTTGGTATTAACAAATTATTGCTTACGTAATCATGTCTATTTATTTTATTCTGTTCAAAAACACAATTTTAATTTTCATTAAATATTAAAACCTTAAAAATATCCGCCTCTTTGCTTAAAAAAAAAAAAAAAATCACTCTAGACCATGATGGAATGGAATGAAAAAAGCCCTTGTTTTGATAAAATGAAAAAAAGCACGCGGGTGATAAACATACCATATCGAACCTAAACGTAGTACGATAAAAAGCAGTTTTCGAGTAAGTGTATTGAAAAAAACTTTTTTGCTATTCGGATAAATCTTCGAGACTGCATTCGAGAATTGACCTAATTACATAGGTAAATAAATACGCAACCCTCAGTGTGTGAGTCCGACTTGCACTTGCCCAGTTTTTACTAAAAACAATCTATAAATTACCGTGGAACAAAAAACGTAGGCTAAAATCGTTCGTAAACGTTTCTTGATAATCATTTCCTTGTCAAGAACATATAATAACAATACGATGGGCAGTAGCGTACGTAGCGGTAGGCGAAGCGGCCCCTCGCCCACGGCTTTTTTTTTATAATTGATAGGCTCGCGTTTGACTATTATTTGATGGTAAGCAACCATGTCGTCAAACATTAGATTGCATTTTCGAATTTGTGAAAAAAGGCCTCACCGATATGTCTTCGCCCGCGTCTAAATTAGTCCACGCTACGCCTCTGATATGGCAATTTAAAAAGGTTAATTTATTAGAATGTATTTGAGATTTGGGACATCCCCAAGACCCGTCTGTGGTCGTATGATCTTGTTTTTTAAGGAAGATACGTCAAAGTTGACTGCCAAAATACATAAAGACGAGTTAATACTAAGGTGCTAAACTGCCTAGCAAAAAGTCAATATATATACACCATTAAATTTTGATCGTTTTATTCCCGTGAAGGGTCGATTCGGTACATTAAACTCTATCGATATGTAACGATAAAATTTAAAAAAAAAAAAAAATTATTAACTCTAATTAATTTACAATTAATTTCTTTAAGTAAACGTCAGCTGGGTGAGTTCAATGACCTGTAGGTAGTTAGTACGCAACGACCGACAACTACCTACAAGGTCATTGACTCGTTTACTTTTAATTCGAATTTTATAAAAAAAGTTCTTTATTTTTTAATTTTATCTTTACAAATCGATAGTGAATTTTAAAAGTTTATTTAAAAGTGTATTTAAAAGTTTATTTAAAAGTGTATTTAAAAGTTTATTTAAAAGTTTAAATAAACTTTTATTAAAATAAACTATAACTTTTAAATAAACTATAACTTATATTATTTCATTTAAATAAAGTTTATTTAAAAGTTTACTTAAAAGTTTATTTAAAAGTTTATCTATTTAAAAGTTATTCAAAAGCCTTTCTCTCTTTTTTGCAGTGCTACAAGACCGATTTTCTGAAGATGACTTGGCGGGCAGAGACAAGAGAGCCGCAGACAACATATATTTTAATTACAATAATGACGATGAAAAGGATTGGAATCGCCGTAAGTTTTATAAAAAAAAAAAACCTTTTTCAATAAACATTTTTTTTAATAAAAATAATATCATAAAAAATAAAAATTGCATAATGGCCATGGGCACCTGTAGTACTGTTTTTTGAAAGAGTCCAATTTTAGCACATCTGAATATGATGAGGCTTCATCAGAAGACTTAAAGTCACCGAAACGGGCAATGGAAAAGTCTATACTCTGAGTTTCCTTGCGTGATTGCATCAGGAATGAGGATATCCACGGGAGAACCAAGGTTACCGACATAGCACGAAGAATCGCTAAGCCTACGTAGCAGTAGGCAGGGCTCATTGCTCACAGAACAGTACCTCTACCATGAGTTTTAAGCAATAGTATTCGTCGCTACTCGATATCGACGCCGTAAATATTTTGTAGGGCAAATTTTGGTTCTGCAATATTTACGGCGTCGATATCGAGTAGCGACGAATACTATTGCTTAAAACTCATGGTAGAGGTACAGAAGAAGAAAAGTTCTAGAATGGCGACAAAGTACCGCAAGACGCAGCGTTGAAAGGTCACAAGATGGATTGATGAACCGGTGCGATGGATGCGAGACGCACAAGACCGTTCCTTGAGATGACACTTGGGGGTGTCTTATGTCTTACTGTGGACATCTTTCGGCTGAAATGACGACGATACTGTATTAAAAACAAAAGAAACTAAAAATTTAAAACAGCGCCATCTAGTGAGGCCACAGACACGTTAGTTTTCACTTTTAGATCACGGCTCATTAGAGCCACCCGGAACCCACTCTGCACCGCATCGCTTCATACAGCTAGTATTCTTTATAAGGACTTGTATAGGTATGCGTTCACTACATCAACTCCGTAGCGTCACCAGATTGCCTCGGTCGTAAGGCCTGGCGCGGACGGCGGGTGGACCACTCGGTGACAATCACAAATCGCTGCTCGTATGTTTGTCTTGCGTTGACTGTGTATAGCCAACACGCGGGTACCGAGTGGACAGCGCGCTGCCCGTGAATAGGTAATTCACGCGAGGACGATACTTGACGATATTGTTATGCTACGTTTACTTGTGGGCCCAGCCACGGCCAATCGCCAATCACAATGGCTACATAATAGCGATTGGCCGAGGCTAGGCCCACATGAAAACGTAGCATAAAATTTTACATTACGAAACACACGTGAAAATTCGTAGACTAAGCGACGTCCACTCGTTGAACATGCGCAGTCCACTGGTTGACAACGCGAAGTCCACTGGTTGACGACGCGAGGTCCACTGGTTGACCGCGCTTATTGCTGATGACGCGGCGTCCACACATGGAACACCTGTCGAGAACGAGTGGACGCCATGCGACGAGGCGGTGCGGTGAGGTTCCGGGTAGCTTTAAGAAACTATGTGCTTAAATCTCTGATTTTTTTTTCAGGACCACCGGGCCACATAAATGGTAATCCCATTGACACTCCAAGTGTTGCAGAAATTAATCCAAATGGTAAGCGAGACTATTTTTACAGTAATTATCTCACAGATATAGTAGCTAACATTAGGAATTATTTATGTAACGTAGGTGGATGAACCAGAGTCGTGGCCAGATTTTAGAATTGAGCCAGTTTTAGCTGGCCATGTTCTTCATGATATGGCTAATTAAAACTGGCCAAATCGTTTAAATGTTAATGTTTGATGACATGTCTATCCACGTTTAGCCATTGCATTAATGTACGATTTCTGTGCATCAAAAATCTTATTCTTCACTAAAAATAATAATAGTACCTACACTAAATATTAATGAACTTTTTACGATTATTACAAAGAAACATTATACATTAATTTGGGGCCCTGCAAGTATTACGTAAGCATATTTTTCGCAAATATTCACCTCCCCTCCCCTCGTCAGCAAAAGTAAGCAAAGATCTAACATTGCTCAGTGATATGTGTCTGCCTAATTTTCATGTGATTTAGGAACATCGAGATTGTTCACCATCCAGACCCCCATATCATCAAAAATAAGCACAGCAAAGCCCCCCACCCCCGTAGTGCTTACGTAATACTTTAATGGCCCCTTTTTTTGTTTTGATTGAAAGATTGGTCCAAATTGGTCCCATAGAAATATTGTTTTGTTCTGATGATGAACTTTGTATAAATAACTTTAATTTCGGAAGTCGGTGTTAAATATCGACGAGACCAAACTATTATATAAACACCGACTTCCGAAATTAAAGTTATTTTGCAGTTTTTTGTGTTTTTTTTTTACATTGAATTCGGTTGTATTTAATTTGTATGATTATTTTGATTTTTAACGAATAAACTTGTTTCAAAAACTACTAGACCGATTTCAAAAAGGTGACCTATGCATTGTTTTTGCTGCGATCGTGCGGATGAAACCGCTTTCAAAAGCGAGTATTACACCGTTAAATTTGGGTCGTTTTAATCCCGCGGAGGGCCGATTCGGTACATGAAATACTATCGATTTGTAAAAAGAAAATTAAAAAATAAAGTACTTTTTTGAAACTCGAATTAATTTACGCATATACGAAATTAATTTCTTTAAATAAACGTCAGCTGAGCGAGGCCAATGAACTGCAGGTAGTTAGTACGCAACGACCGACAACTACCTACAAGGTCATTGACTCGTTTACTCAAATACATTAATTTCGTACATGCGTATATTAATTCGAGTTTTTGAGAAAAAGTACTTACTTTATTTTTTATTTTTTCTTTACAAATCGATAGTATTTCATTTACCGAATCGACCCTCCGCAGGATTAAAACGACTAAAATTTAACGATGTATAAGTATAAACTGGGTGATTAACCCAAGCCGTTGTAATGTTTTCAGAGGAGACCGGTAGATTCTTCATACAGTACAACAACGTTCCTATGGGCGCTGAGAAGGTTGGGAACAGATTATTCATCACTATACCGAGGAGAAGATTCGGTGAGCTGCATTATAATATACACCACTATTTTTTAATTATGGCAAATACTTAAAGGGCTTATTAGAAAAGGTCTTGTTATTATTCAAGTAAAGTCTCAATGCATAATATTCATAAACAGCAAAGTTATGAGCGTTTGTTTATATCCCAAAATCTCACTCAATTTATGGAAACATTGTACAGGTTATTGTTTATGAATGAAAAAATGTCAATAAACATGGAAAAACACTGCGCTTTGTATTTTCTAGTAGTAGTTGTTATGAATGATGATTCAATTATGAATTTACCAATAATGACAAATTTTCGTGATCAATTTTAGGATTTTGTTTTTTGTACTTTTGACTACACAAATATGATCAGTAACGGGTACTGATTGAGCCCCATTTTTTTGTGCACTAATTAAAAAATAGGGGTGTATAATTCATAATTATGTTATTGAAAAACTCCACTTATTAGCGTTCTTGCTCTTCACGGATTTCCGGGAGAAAAATATAATACTCCCGGCTTCCGGCAGGAATCTAAGGGCCGGTTGTAGTCACTCAGTGTTTTGTATGAACTCCACTCGTGACTATGTCGACTTCGCGGCCCCATAACAGCGGTTTTATTTTTACATAAAAAACTATTCATGAATAATGTTTTAAAAAATATGTTTAATTATTTTTTGTAATTATATATTTAATTTTTTAACTGGCCAACTAATTTATCATGCTTTGGTTTTTGCTCAGCGATTGGTCATGTAGTCAATTTTAATAAAATGATTTTTCATGGTGTTCTCTTTTATATTTGTGGATATCCAGAGGAACTTTTTTAAAACAAGTTCAAAATGAGTAGTAGAACCTATCAATAAAAAAAAAATAAAAACAACTAAGATTCGCCCTGAATTTTAAGTACCTACCTAACTAATGGAGTCAAAGATCTAATTTCATTAACCGATTTCGAAAAGGAGGACGTTCTATATACGGCTGTTTGTATTTTTTATTTATTTACTTGGTAGATAACTACAAAAAAAATAATATAACTGGAAACGTTAACAATAAACAAAAAAATTAAACAAGCAACGGCATTATTCGTTACAATTAAGAAATATAATTGTATTTATTAAAAACTTATAAATATATTTATTGAAAACTGACAATAAAATAATTTAGATATCTTATTTTATTAGGTAAATTCATAAAATTAGTTATGCACAATAGTACTAGTAACTATTTGGAATTAAAAACTTTAGATTAAATTGAATAAGACATTACGTGCCTACGTGACTTTTTTTAAATATTTCAATATTTAAAAAAGTACAAACATATATTTATTTAAAATAAAAGGTCACGTACCATCTTTCAAACAAACAAGATAAATTGATAATTTCCTATGTGAGATGTTTAAAAATTAATCTAAACATGGTGTACATTCATTCTTCTTGTTTGTAAAAAAACGGGAATCAAATCGCGATTTGCGGAAAACAATTATTTAATTCGTTTAATCCGTTATATTCTCATGAATGAAAGTACGAAAAACCAGATTCTAATACGCGAAATATAAGTTGAACCGAAATGGCGATCCACCTCGAGTAACACATTTTCGAGTGTCAACCGAGATGGGGGGCTGCGCGTAACCATAGCATCGGGTTCAACTTATTGGCCGCGTACTGTACCCCAATACAGATATGCCCAAGAAAAACAACATGTCAAAGCGGAGATCGGTTGGCACCCCATTAACAATAAAATTGCGCTGCGTATCGCGAGTTCGATTCCCGCATGAAGCATATTAAACGAAAATGATTGTTATTCATCGTCTATTTTTATAGGTATTACTTTAGTTTTTTTTTTTAATTTGATTATATTAACTATAATCAAATAAAGGCTATAACCGTTAAATTTTGGTCGTTTTAATCCCGCGGAGGGTCGATTCGGTACATGAAACCCTATCGATTTGTAAAGATAAAAATGAAAAATAAAGCACTTTTTTTCAACTCGAATTAATTTACGCATGTACGAAATTGATTTGTATAAGTAAACGTCAGCTGATCGAGGCCAATGAACTGTTGGTAGTTAGTACGCAACGACCGACAACTCCCTACAAGGTCATTGACTTCTTTACTTAAAGAAATTAATTTCGTAAATGCGTATATTGCGTATATTAATTCCAGTTTTAGATAAAAAGTACTTTATTTTTAATTTTATCTTTATAAATCGATAGTGTTTCATGTACCGAATCGATCCTCCACGGGATTAAAACGACCAAAACTTAACGTTGTATAAAGGCTAAATAAGGCTAGCTACTGTAGCTAGCTTACGGGTAGGTCGGTAAGCAACCACATCGCCCAGTAGGGTAGCTATTCGCTCTTTTTCGCGTCGCTGCAACGCAACTTTTATCGTTCATTGTAGTACCCTACAGGGATAACCAGTTTTTCGAGATTTTTTATTGTGGATAGACGTTTCTCTGCCGTGGATCGTAATAAACTTATGCTTATTTGTTATTATTGACATTACTCTATTTTAAATAAACGACAGAGAAGATATTGGCGTTGCGGGTTCATCGTTGCGGCCGATTTTAGCAGTGCGGCGGGCGGCACTGCCGATTTTAGCAGTGCGGCGGGCGGCACTGCCGATTTTAGCAGTGCGGCGGGCGGCACTGCCGATTTTAGCAGTGCGGCGGGCGGCACTGCCGATTTTAGCAGTGCGGCGGGCGGCACTGCCGATTTTAGCAGTGCGGCGGGCGGCACTGCCGATTTTAGTGGTGCGACGCCACAACACGGTTATATGTTGAACGAACAAAATAGGAGCCAGAGTCGCTCCCCGCGCATCAAGATTCAAAAATTCAAAGCATTTTATTTCAAATAAACCATTTACAGGCACTTTTGAAAAGTCAAGAAGTCGGTCTGTCAGAAAAAATGATGCTAATTGCACATTCCAAAGCGTAGATCTCTATGGAGAAGAATGTGCAAGAAACTCCATGGACACTCTTTTCAAACTTGTTTTGTGGACACTCTTTTCAAACAAGATTTTACGAATAATAATAATATGTCATCCATTTATTAAACACAATATGAATAAAAGCAGGTGTACAATAATGTACAATAAATAAATAAATACATAAATAAATAAAAGCTGTACCTATATCAAAATATAATATGCACCCCTATTTTTTAATTAGTGCATAAAAAAATGGGGCTCAATCAGTAGTAATCCGTTACTGATTATATTTGTGTAGTCAAAAGTAAATAAAACGAAATCCCAAACTTGTTCACGAAAATTTGTCATTATTGGTAAATTCATAATTGAATCATCATTCATAACAACTACTTACTACTAGAAAATACTAAGCGCAGTGTTTTTCCATTTTTATTGACATTCTTTCATTTATAAACAATAACCTGTACAAATTGAGTGAGACCCTGTGTTTCCATAAATTGAGTGAGATTTTGGGATATAAACAAACGCTCATAACTTTGCTGTATAAGAATATTATTTATTGAGACTTTACTTAAATAATAATAAGACCTTTTTTAATAAGCCCTTTAAGTATTTGCACTAAGTAATTAAAAATAGTAGTGTAGTTTATTTCGTTTTTTTTTTATAAATGGTCTATTATTTTTTAGGTAAGTATATTGATAAAAATCGCTTTTAAAACCCATAATCTATGCGGACAGCAATACATATGAACTTATTTTTTCATACTGACAAATAGCGTATTCGGAGATTACTTTATATTTACAAGACAAACTCTTACAACTCATTCCAGGTATACCAGCGACGCTGAACTATATAGACCTCTCCGTCCATGGCAAGACGCGCTCGCCGCCTCTCACTCCGTACCCTGACATGGCGAGCTCCAGGTCGCTGATATCCGTGTACAGGACCAGGGCTGATGAGTGTGGAAGATTGTGGACTGTCGACACAGGGACTATTGAGATACCTAGTGAGTTTATTTTAATCATCTTATAAATATACACCGTAAAATTTTGGTCGTTTTAATCCTGCGGAGGGTCGATTCGGTACATGAAATAGGTACTATCGATTTGTAAAGGGAAAATAAAAAAATAGTCTTTTTTTAAACTCGAATTAATTTACGCATGTATGAAATTAATTTCTTTAAGTAAACGTCAGCTGAGCGAGGCCAATGAACTGTAGGTAGTAAGTACGCAACGACCGACAACTACCTACAAGGTCATTGACTCCTTTACTTAAAAAATATAATTTTGTTTAAGCGTATATTAATTCGAGTTTTTGAAAAAAAAGTACTTTAATTTTTTTTCTTCAGATATCGACAGTATTTCATGTATGTACCAAATCGACACTTCGCGGGATTAGAACGACTAAATTTTAACTGTGTACAACCTTATTTTTAATATAATATGCGAAACCCATAACACGTTCTAGTATTTTTATGTAAAGAATCTATGTACAAAACTGTATCATGAAAAATCACAAAGTTATAAGATTGTTATGTTACCTGGTTGTCCACACAAACACATGGTCACCGGGCCATCCGGGCCATTTAAAAAAAAACAGATTTTTTTAAAAAAGGTGGCCTTTCTTTGTCTTAGAATGCAAAGGCAAATTGAAAGACACAATGCGCGCCCTCCCGCTCCACCCAGTAGGAGAGGAAAACAAAAAAAGGCCCTATCTTACCAAACACTTTTTTCGCAGACAACCCTCGCTACCTGCAAACACCAGCGATCGTGGTGTTCGATCTGAAGACTGATAGACAGATCCTACGCTACCAGCTCAAGACTTCGGACCTGCCAGGAAATAATACACCTACTGGTAAGGCCATGGCATAAATTTTTTTTTAATCCGCAATATTGATAAGTGGAGAAAGTTTGCCGTTGCGACCGATGCGGACCCGAGCCGCAGGCGAGGGTGTTATGGAGCCGAACGGGTTTTCGTGCTAGTGAATTGAAAAATTATTTTCAAAACACTTATCCCTACTACTTTTAGACACACAATGGACTTTCTTTCGCACTAGTGAGGAAAAGTGCGCGAGCTCACCCCCGCTACAATTGATTTTAGGTATGTAGCGCTGGGTGCTAAACAAATCCTGCGAGTCACGCGTCAATTCCTGTTTATTTATGTCTGTCTTCGTAAGTGTAAGTATGTCCTATGTGGCATCGCCGGCCATCATAGGCGCGGGCTTACAATCGGTTACAGCGAGCAATCGGTAGCTCGCCGTCCGACCATCCGGTAACCGTCCGGACTGAGCCCAAGTCGTCGACGCGCGTCTCAAGGATTTGTCAAAATGTCAACAAACTGTAGGGGCCCAGCAGAGTCGAAGCCTACTGGGGCATGGGTTATGTGAAATTGGGTCTGCTCCTGAAAGGAAGGCTCGGCCTTGTTATAAAAGGAACGAAGGAACAGGAGTGGGTTTTTAGTACCCCCACTCCACCCAAGGGCGGGAGACGTCATTGGATGATTTTCCCAAATAAAAAAAAAATTCTGACATCTGAAAAAAATCATCTACAAGATATCTTAGCTGGGATATAATGTGTGACATTCGACCAATGATTAACATAAGATTCTCTATTTCCCACAGGCCTGGCTTCAATAACCGTAGCGATCAAAAACGGCGACTGCAGCGACGCGTACGCATTCATCTCCGACGTGGTCACATACGGCATCATCGTCTTCTCTCTGAAGCAGAACGACAGCTGGAGACAGCAGCATAACTACTTCCATTTCAACCCCACAGCTGGGAACCTGAGGGTTGCCGGTAATATGAATAGCTTCTAATCTTCTTGAATTTTGCTACCACGAGTTTTTTTTTTTCTACCAAGAGATGTAGTGTGGTCTGTGGAGGCGTAAATCTAAGAGCTTCTATACTTTTTATTTTATTGTATTGTTAATAGCAGTTGCAATTGTTGAGAGCAGTGGTGGCCGAGTGGTAACGGTCCCGACTTACGAGTTGTAGGTCGCGCGTTCAAACCCAGCCAGGCGCATTACTTTGTGTAATTTATTTCATCACCACTGCTCTCAAAACGGTGAAGGAAACCGGCATGTCTTAGAAGCAAAAATTCGAAGACATGTGACATCCACCAACCCGCACTGGGCCCGCGTGTCACCATCACCCAACGAGTCAATGACCTTGTAGGGAGTTGTCGGTCATTACGTAATAACTACCTACAGGTCATTGAACTCGCCAGCTGACGTTTACTTAAAGAAATTAATTTCGTACATGCGTAAAAATTCGAGTTATAAAAAAAATAATTTATTTTTTAAGTTTATCCTTACAAATCGATAGTGTTTCATGTACCGAATCGATCCTCCACGGATGTGGTATAACAATGCAATCATGTCTCCAGGTCAATCTTTCACCTGGAACGACGGAGTATTCAGCGTGGCAATGGGCCCGGAGGGGCCAGACGGATGCAGACCTACTTACTTCCACCCCATGGTTAGCAATCAGGAGTTCGGAGTGTCGTCCTGTGAACTGGAAAGCAGGGAGGCCAACCAGACGGCTTATAGTGTGAGTAGATATACAGGGTTAGGCTTGCGGACGGCGAGCTATGGGTAGCTCGCTGTTCGACCGTCCGGTAACCATCCGGACCAAGCCCAGGTCGTCAACGGCGTGCACTGTTCTCGCGCGCCTCAAGGAGTTGTCAGCAAACTGTAGAGACCCAGCCTGCTAGCTGCAGGCAGGCAGGGTCGAAGCCTACTGGGGCCAAGGGTTTGCTTCCGAAAGGAAAACCCGGCCCTGGTATCTAAGGCCACGAAGGAACGGGGTGGGTTTTTAGTCAGTAAGAGTCTGACACTATCTCCTGGGAGATGTCATTGTATGATTTTACCAACCACCAAAAAAAAAAAAGTAGATATACAGGGTGTATCTGACATCGTACCACAAACGAATACCATGGATCCAGTACATGATTCTGGACCCCCCAGCAGCAGAATTTTTGATCGGCTTTTTTCTTAATAAAAAAAAAATGTTTACGTTTTTTAATTTAAACGGTATAAAATCGTTATTTTAATGTTTATAGTGAAAAAAGGGAATTAATTACTTCTAAAATTATAAATGCTGTCGGGGTTGCTAAAAATAACTATTTTATCAACCTATCACCTTTTAATTAACTATTTTTTACTGAAAATGTAATAGAAGTTGGTTAGAATAACGGTTTTATACAATTCAAATTAAACAAAGCACAGATTTAAAAAAAAAAAATAAGAAAAAAAAAGCGATGAAAAATTCCACCACTGGCGGTCTAGATTTTATTATAATATTTCATGTACAGCTATACACCCTGCATATTATGATAATCCCCTCGATCGAATTGTGATCATTAACATCAAAGTCGAAAGACATCATTATTGGTGTCGCCATAATGACCGGTCCTATGCGTCTCGTGCCTGCTGCGGTCTTCCGATCCGAATATAATTTGGGTGTTTTCAAGGCTATTGAATAGGCTCTTAATAAACTAGTGCGCCTCACCATCAACGATTGCATCACAGCTTACCATCAGTTAGGATCGCAGTCAAGCACTAGTTTATATGTCATTCCAGGTGCTCGGAGATCGCGGCACAAACAGCCAGTGTACCATGCATGATCTCCATTCTCCCACGAATGTGATGTTCTTCGCCGAGGTGGGGAGGGACTCCGTATCTTGTTGGAACACGGAGAGGCCCCTCAATCCTGACAACATGGAGATTCTGGCTCAGGATAGCCAGAGGCTCAGCTATCCATCAGGTAGTTAATTTTATATTAACTTTCATATGTTTTTTTAGTGACTGACAGCCGAAACCGAAACCATTTTCAGCTTCATTTCCAGTTTCGGCCGTAACCGAAAAATTTAAATTAATATTTCGATACAGTTAATTATTCGGTCGAGCCAAATATTCGGCCGCTTTCTGGCCGAAACCGAAACTCGCGCCGAAACCAGTGTTTGAGGCCGGGTGTTTGAAAGAATATAATTACTCCGAATTTAACAAAGCCACTATGTTTAATGATTTTTTTGTACTATTTTCAGATCTTCACGTGACCGACGATGAAGTGTGGGTGACAGCCAACACATTACCTCGGTTTATATACTCAAGACTCGATACAAACGTATACAACTTTTTTATATACAGGTGAGATGTTTTCTCGATGTGATGTAGCCGAGACGGAAGGGCTGCTAGTGAGCAACCCGCCCCGCCCCTGCTTTCCATCTGTCTTAGCTTTTTTTAGGGTTTCGTACCCAAATGGTAAACCGTAGGGGCCCAGTAGGGTCGAGGCCTAGTCTGGGGCTTTGGGGAGGTATGAAAATGCATATGCCCCGGATCCAAGGCAGGGAAGGAACAGGGTAGGTTTTTTTTAGTCAGTAAGAGTCTGACACTATTTCCCGCCCCACCCAAGGGCGGGATTTGTCATTGGATGATTTTACCTACCATAAAAAAAAAACAAATGGTAAAACGGGACTCTATTACTACGACTCCGTAGTCCGTCCGTCAGTCTGTCGCTAAAAACAGAGTAAAAAAAAAACGGTAATTTAAAAAACTAAAAAACCCGACTGCTTTTCAGAGTAGAAAATGCCCTAAACAAGAAAGTCGTTGTACCCGATTGCACTCAACTATATAATATTTTAAATACTAGATAAATTGTAGCAGTCGGGACCCATCCTTGAAATGGAGGCTTAGTGAATTGAGAGCACATACCTATATTACATTGCAGATTACTCTAATTTACTGACTAGACTGCTGACTTTCTAGAATGGGTCCCGACTGCTACAATTTATCTAGTATTTAAAATATTATATAGTTGAGTGCAATCGGGTACAACGACTTTCTTGTTTAGGGCATTTTCTACTCTGAAAAGCAGTCGGGTTTTTTAGTTTTTTAAATTACCGTTTTTTATTTTCTGTTTTTTTTTTTTGTTTTTTTTTTATTGCGATATCACTTTCTCAGTAATTACTAATCTAACGATACCTCGCAAACTAATATCCATCGAGCCGTTCAGGCCGCAGAGCGTGCCAAACATTTGAATTTGGCGCCAAAAATCCGCCATTTTGTTTTTTTTTATTTTCATATACCCAGTGTCACTCTCACAGTAAATACGAATCTAACGACACCTCTGAAGCTAAAATCCATCGACCCGTTCAGGGTGCAGAGCGTGCCAAACAATTATACATACATACTTACATACATACATACATACTCTCTAAAAACATAACCCTCCTTCTGGCGCAGTCGGGTAATAAATATTCTAATGAGGCTTGCATACACAAACGTGATTTTTTCCCATTTTTGCTACGAACGTTACGAAACCCTTTGTGCGAATCGGATATATCTCTCACCTGATTGAAATCGACGATGTGGTCGGCAATGGAGCAGTCTGACACGCCCTCACGCTTCGCCCTAGAGCGGGAGAAGTCAAAATATCTTACGTATCTGCTAATGATAATGTTTTTTTTTATTTCAGAGCTAAAGTACGTGATTTAATATCTGGAACAGTTTGTGCCGGCAACTCTAGACCTTCACCCGGATTCTCTAACTCATACGGGGGCTACAACAGATCCTAATTCATATTTTACCAACCCTACGATTCGACTGTTTTATATAAAGAATAATATGAAAAATACTGGCGATTTTACGAATAAAAAAAACTAACTAGAAGAATGTTTTTTTTCCATTATCCTCCCCTCCAGTTAGTGATAGTGTGACGGCTGACAGGATAGAGTGGAAGAAAAAAACGTGTTGCGCCGACCCCAAGTAATATGGGACAAGGGCAGGAAGAAGAAGAAGAAGATCCTCCCCCAAGTAGAAGTAGCCATAACGACCGGTCCTGTATGTCTCGAATCCGTCGGATTCCCGTGAACCTCACCGGTCATCGGTCCACATTAGAAGGTCTTCCAACACAGTGTCTTCCAGTACGTGATCACCACTCCCAAACCTTTCGGTCCCATCGACCATGTGCTGCGAGCAATGTGCCCTGAATACTGCCACTTAAGTTTGTTGATTCTTCAAGTTGTCAGTAACCTTGGTTCTCCAGCGGATAACTTTTTTATATTGAGACGGCACGATTAGCGCTGTGGTTCAGCGAGTGGCAGTTGGCTACTGCACTTACTTCCAGCACAGAACAAATACTTTGTATGGCCTAGAGCTATTCCGGGTCTGGGTGTCTTTAACCTTTTGAATACCGTAATTAGAGACACAATAGAAAGACAATAGGTGGCAGACACCGGTGTCCTATTGGGGCTGCAGTCTCATACAAAAGTGTTCCGTCCACGGGGACCGCCGCACCGATACACAGAGCATAGTCACGCGACGGGTGCCCGCGCGTGCGCACGCTTAACGCAGCGTGGGCCCTTATATGTATGTTTACATGTCTTGTGAACGCGCCCACGGTATAAGAGTAATTCATAGTGTGGGGCAACATTTAAAAAAAATCTTTCAAATAAGTTGAAAAGGCAAAAGTTTTTCTTTAATAATGAGTTTATTCATTTTTGTTGAGGTGATAAGTGATAAGTTCAACAGTATTTTAAAAGTAAGTAAGGCCTTGATCCCGATCCGAGCAAACTGGCGAGACAGTGCTCTCGGCCGGATACTCAGTATGTATAAAGTAGTCGGCCGAGCGCTTATCTCTACAATTAACTCGCCTATTACACTGTCCCGGCCGAGCAAAATTTTACTGTCTCACTCTTTTACTCGGTACGTGTGATAAAGGCATAAGCATTTGGTTGGCGACCAAAAATAATAATTATTGACCGATCAAAACACGATTTGAAGCCGAAACCGAATGTTCGGCTCCTGTACCAGTTTCGGCAGAAATAAATAATAATTCGTTTTTATTTATTATTGTTATGCTCGCGTTTGACTTGTTATGGAGCCAAGTGTTGTAGTGACAAACTTCCACGTGTATCAAAGATGTTTTTCAATACACTCACGAAGAAATAAATAAACGGGGCGACCAGTCTGATACTATACATATAATAAATTGTGGCGGGGATGTCCTCACGCACTTTTCCGCACTAGTACGGAAAACAATAAATTGCGTACCTAAAAGATTTACAAATAAGAGCGGGTTTTCAAATATGCGTATTAAAAAAACATTTTTTATTCTTGCAACTTTTATTCCTTATTTAATTTCGGCGACCATTATTGTAAGTTTAACTTTCTAAGAAGGTTTCAATGCTGTTAGGTTTAGTAGCTAATCGCAGCAGGTGAGCGGTCCTGTCGGGGCATGCCAGCCAGTCGCGCGACCCCCGGGAGGTCACCAGGCGACCCACCAACCATCGCATCAGTTCCAGCTTGTCAACTACTGTGCGGAGTTTCCTGGAAAAAGTTTATACTAGAAGTTAGGATCCTTACAAAATAATAAATTCAATTCTCCAATGCAGTCTCGAAGATTTTTCAAAATGGCAAACAAAAAAAAAATAACGTACTTAACAATAAATTTACTGTTTTTTAGATTTGAGTGTTTTCGTGTCCTATTCGCCAGGGTGGTGTGTTTGCGTACACAATCTCGTTTTAGCTCTTCAATCCACATTGGTAACATAAGAATTACCGAGTTGGAGTAAAGTGCGTTTCACTAAAGAATTCTCTTCGTTGTAATGTTGGCTCCCCTGCCTGTCTAAACGTCAAAGAACGAAGGTGCTTGTCAGGGCTGCCAGACGTACGATTTAAATTGCACTCCTACGATTTTTTGGCATTTTTACTCATGTACGATCGCAAAGACAAAGAAACAGACAGGTTTATGATTGAAGTTGGAGACGATAGTGATACTTCTGATAGTAGTGATTTTTGTTATGATACGGATGATAGCAACATCTCCGGAGGTTACATCCTGTGAGTAGACTCCTTTCTTGCATTCCAATAAAACTATGGATTGTTCCGAATTCCTATGTAGTAGTATATTTTACCCAATAACAGTTTTTACAGTTGCCAAAAGAAAAAATAAATAAGAAGGCAATTTGTAAAAGTAACGAAATATAGGTAAATTTCCCTAATATTGAGTAATTTCATTACTAAAAATGTAGCAGCACTGGTTTGCCGTGCTACCAACATTACCGTGAAGGGAATTCTTTCGTGAAACACACTTTACACAGTAGGTACACACCGTTAAATTTTAGTCGTTTTAATCCCGCGGAAGGTCGATTCGGTACACGATATACTATCGATTTGTAAAGAAAACATAAAGTTTTTTTTTTTTTCAAAAACTCGAATAAATACGCTTAAACGAAATTAATTTCTTTAAGTAAACGAGTCAATGACCTTGTAGGAAGTTGTCGGTCGTTGCGTAGGTACTAACTACCTACACTGACCTACAATTTATTTATTTTTTATTGGCCTCGCTCAGCTGACGTTTACTTCATCATTATCATCATCATTTCCTCCAAAAGACGTCCACTGTTGGACATAAGCCTCCCCCAAGCGTCGCCACAATGGCCGGTCCTATGCATCGACATTAACTTAAAGAAATTAATTTCCTACATGCGTAGGTATATTAATTCGAGTTTAAAAAAAAGTACTTCTCTTTATAAATCGATGGGATTTCATGTACCGAATCGACCCTCCGCGGGATTAAAACGACTGAAATTTTATGCGACCCTGGCAGAATAAACGCGAGTATTTGTCGGATATATTTGACGTAGGCAGTTCTTATAAACTTACTTGTAAAGTGGCGATGAGACATCGTACTCTTCCAACTGATGGCCATCTTCCCTCATATCCCTCAGTTCTCCGAGCTCACGGTCCCATTGCATGCGTACGGCAGCCAATTCGGCTTCCTTCTCAGCTTCAACTGCTTGTAAGTGACGAAGCTGCGACTCTTGATGGCGAAAGTCTTGAAGACTTTTTATTATGTTTCTGAAATTATGGTGTACTTTTTTTACAATATAATATAGGGTGACTGGTAATTAGTGAACGATACTTAAACAGTGATTGTAGTCATGATAACAAACAAATTTAACTATGACACCAAACCTGAAATCGCGAAAAAAATCAGCTGAGTTCGGTACATTTTGACCTGTTAGGCGAACACAAGTATACCGACCAGCAGATTTTTTTTGCGATTTCAGATTTGGTCCCATAGTAAAAGTTGTTTGTTATCATGACTACAATCACATATTTAAGTCCATCACCAGGCTGTATCTCAAGAACCGCAATAGCTAGATAGTTTCAATTTTTACAAATTATGTATATTATATTTATATGTATATTCTGTTGCTGCTATAGCAACAAATACTAAAAATAAAATAAAATCTATGAGAGGCTCCCATACAACAACCGCGATTTTTTGCATTTTTTGGTCGATATCAATCACATGGCAACAGGTAGACATTTAAATTCACAAAATACTCAGTTGTATTTTAATAATAAAATTAAAATAAAATAAATATTTAAAGGGCCTCCCATACAAAAAACGCTTTTTTTTTGCCTATTTTGAAGTTGTTCTGTTGTTTACCTATTCAATGGTACGGGACCCTTCAAGCGCGAGTCCGGCTCGCACTTGGCCTGTTTTTATATTATTATGAATAAAAGTTTAAACTGTTAAAAACTAAGAGGACACCGGTGTCCGCACACCTATTGTCTTTCTATTGTGTCTCTAATTACGGTACTCAAAATAAAGAAAGTCACATACTCTTTCCGTTCCATCATCTTGGGATCTAAACTGTGGTTTGGTGCAGTTATCAGACCCTTAACTGCATGAGCCTGTGTCAGGGACTTAACAATGTACTGTTCTAAAACCTTCCATTGTGCCAGTTCCCCATACTCCTTTATTGAATTCTCTGATTTAGGCCGCTCTGTGATTTGTGGAAGTTCTGAAAACAAAAATAAGGGTAAAACTGTACTATACTGGACAGCAAAATAAGGGGTTTTTTTGGGGAGGGGGGGAGGGGGGGTGGCCCCACCCCCCCCAAACCCTCTCCTGAATCTAGGAAACACATACTTTTGGAGATATTCAAGATTAAAAATTTTGAGGTTAGGAATCAAAAAATCGTACATTTGCATTTTTGGGTCTAACTTGGGGATTTTAGAGGAGGGTGTCACCCTCTACCCCTCGGAACATCCCCCCACAGTAACAAATGTATACTTTCAGGTATTTAAAAATGAAAAAAATAAAATAAAATTTTGTCCGGGAGCGCTCTACCACTAAATATTTGAGTACTAAAATATAGTTTTCTGGGTGGTTTAAAAAAAAATAACCTCGAAGGATCCCCTTCTAACCTAAATCTATCCGAGTCGGGGTGCCCTAATTATTTGGTACGCAAACAAATTGTCTCATCTCATTTTTATTATTTCTTACTAAAAACTATTTAATAAGAGGTTGGTAAATGAATCACTAATAAATTCATTATCATAGAAACTACAAATAAAATAAAAAGTTTACAAAACCCATCAAAATGGCGTCAAATAATACGAAAAATTATCGATTTTAATTATTTTTTTTCTCAAAAACTATATATTTCCTAACATTGAAACTTTGCATAATTACTTTTTAGACATAAACCTTTTCAATAAAAAATTATGAGCTCAAAACTCGCTGTCCAGTATAGTACAGTTTAGCCCAGAGTTGGAGCCTCTGCAAGAATACTCCCTTGATTTCAAAAATTATATTATTATTATTAAGAGACAGAAATATTTTGTAATTATTTTATTATTTTAACTTTACAACATTCACATCGGACTTAATGTTATGCATTTTTTATCAGTAACTTTGGATCCTTACTACTTCTCAGAGCAAAAATTTTCTAGCGTAATTGGATATAAACCTGCTGCATAAAGTCCATAGTGTTTCTAAATCAGAAAGACAGCAGGCATGTTTAAAGAATTACCCACCGTAGCTTTATGGTACGATTCCACCAAAATAGTGTGCAGCACATTTGCTTACAAGCATTTTGCGCTAAACTCCAGCACTGCAGGTACTAAGCTGGTAACGCATTTGGCTCGCATTTACCGCATAGTTCAGCACACTGGTGGAATCGCATCTTTAGAACAAAAAAGAAAAAAGGTTTCGCGCTCAATCAACAACAGGTGTTCCTATAAAATTATTGTAATATAAATAGTAAATTAGTTAGTTTTCATATTTTCAAAGCTTACCAGACAGTGTTTTTGCCTTCAAAAGTCTTAGTTTAGACGTGAGGAAGGTTAAATCTTGCAACCTCTTCGTAAGCCCGTCTTCGAACGATTCACCGATTTTAGCTGAGAATAACTCGGTGGATAAGCTCTCTAACTGCTGCTCGAAGTTGTTACTAACTTCTTTTAATTGTCTAAACGCGTTCATTTTGATTATTTAACTTAATTCTTATTTGTTTGTTTTGTTTATCAAAACAGTCGTTACCGTTTTTGTTTTCAAACAAATTGACCACAGATTACAGAGAGATACTACGGCAATTGACTTTTATTGACTTTGACAATAAATTAATGTTTCTCTGTTCACCAGTCTATGGTACTCTCTGGTTTTATATCTCTAGAAAGTAAAGCTTGCCATTCACTCACTGCCAACTAAAAACGGCTGCTCTACGGAAAAATAAAGAAGGTAACTAATTTTTTTTCATACCTAAATCAATATTTTACATTTTTGGCACTTTCAAAGCAGGACGGCTGTGGCTATATTCTTAGACCATATAAAAAGTTGTAGTGACTTACATAACTATTATTAAAGCTATGGCTAAATAATTATAAAAACCAAACGATTTATTTAAATTTGAACTAACAACTAGTATTATATAGAATCAGAAATCGTAATAAACAACCACTGTCCCAACATTCAACAAACAAACATAGTGACACTACACATAGTGAATTTAATGTTAGTAGATAATTAGTTATTAGTAGTTGTCCGGCCGTAGCTATACGTTACATCTATCGTGCAGCGGCCGACAGGTCCGCTACGTCACACAAGCCGCGCGCGTGAGCGAGATAGCGCTATCATAGAGTTGCGCTCGCGCACGCGCATCGGTCCGCGCGTCAACATGACTGGCAGTACGTTTTGCCGAGCCTACCGCTAACGTATGCTTTCACATATTTCGCCACGCGTAATTTACTGTTCGTTTGCTTAGTTTTGCCTATTTGCTTTCCTACATTTCTACCACTCCTTCTATCTCTTCTTAGTGCAACTCTTGTGTGAACTGTAACCTGTGTCTCTGTGTAAAAAAAACTTTCATTTTTCTTCTTCTTGTGCACTTTGGACTTTTACTCATCTCTTCACACTACCTACCTCTTCATACATCTTCATTCTTCGTTCTACAAAGTTTAAGTTTAAAAAAAAAAAAACTACCTAAAAACAAAGCAAAACACACTACAATTCAGTCAGAGCGGTTACGCACTATGTCCGATACCACCGTTTTTAGGCACGCAATTGACAGTTTTCCCCTGCCACAATTTTATTGTAATGTTCTACGGCTACGAAAGTATCGTCTTACGGACGATACTTTCTCGGGTTCCGTACCTCTACCATGAGTTTTAAGCAATAGTATTCGTCGCTACTCGATATCGACGCCGTAAATATTTTGTATGGCAAATTTTGCAGCGCCTCTAGCGGTCACTTGCAGAACAAAAATTTGCCATACAAAATATTTACGGCGTCGATATCGAGTAGCGACAAATACTATTGGTAAAAACTCATGGTAGAGGTACAGATAGGATTCGGATCAGACGTAGTGCGAAACCACTCGTAGTTACTCAAGCTCCAAGTGAACGCAGACCTATTCTCTTTCTATTGTGTCTCTAATTACGGTATTCCAATGATTCAAAAGAAAGGAAACAGCACCACTTGGTTTTTGTACTCTATAAAAAGTAAATTATTATATTTAAAAAAAAGTAAAAAAGAATTGTACCGAAAAACATTTTCTTTTTATTAAAAGATATTTTTTTATTTAAAATATACACAATTTGTCACATAATAAGTAGAGCAAACTATTTCACGTATTATTACATTTAAAAAACAATGGCAACGATGACGTAACGAACGATGTATTTCGCTAGTGTATTAATGTTCCAGAGTTTATTAATTCTTATTAAGATATTCTTGCCAGGGACGGGAAGACAATGACAATTTAGGATTTTTTTTTATTTTGCTATCAGTCAGTTTCGCTATTAATGTCTAAACTGTAGGTCCTTTAACATGGTTTGAGTTAAAACAAGCGATCAAATTATAGATTCGATCGAGCAAACTTAATCTGTGTATGGCCAACTTTATTAGAAACATGATTTTAATAATTATTAAATTAGTCATAGATTGATCGATGACTAACACAGACAGCAATGGCTTAAAAAGCGTAGTATCCAGGCCAAAATCATTACAAAAAAAAACACACTGACAGCGACAACTAAACGTAGTGCTTATATTCTCTTTGGCGACAACAAAAAAAAAAAAATTGAAAACTGAAAACAAAAATTGTGTCCTGTCAAAACGTTGTTTGTATGTGTATCGAATTTCTGCGTAAAAATAAACAAAAATCTCAAATTCAATATGAAATTAACATAAAAACTTGAAAAATACATTCTCTACCAGATCACCAAAGCTCTACATAGCAATAAACATGTCCGACGACAGTGAAATAACTAGCCATATGTATGCTTTGCCAGCCGAAATTTTATTGAACATTTTTATTTATTTACCGGCCAAAGACTTGACGAAATGCCGTGAGGTTTGTGTGAGATGGAATTTAACTATCGACGGGCTGGCTAGAAGTGACGATTTGTGGTCTAAACACTGTAAAGCCGATTTCAGCAATATATGGACTATCGCCCGTAGAAAAGCGAGACCAGGTCTTCTTTGGTACAATTTGTACCGTTCCTTGTCTCTGTGGCAGAAAATAGCCATGTCTAGAGAAGATACTGACGAGTTCTCTTCAGCTTCGTGCTTGGATGAGGAGATTCGTGACTTTGTTATACTTGGTAATGGTGTTTTAGGTGTACACAAAAAAGCCTCCATAGTGTACTATGACATTGAAACTCTAAAGGAATCTAAGCGTGGAGCGATTTCCGGTGACTACTCAAGGTACACAGAAAATGATAGTGTGATTGTTATACTGAACTACCATTTACACTGCTTTTTGATTCGAAAAGCACTCTTCGACAAATACCAAGAAGAGAGTAATGTCACATTTAATAACGTCAAACTCTATACGTTGACTGAAGACGCACTGTACTTTGTGAACTTAGAAGATGAAATATTTGTATGCAATTTTGATGATAAAAAGTTACGAGCTATATTTCTTAAGCAATCCGGAGATGGTATAATGTCAGTCGGCTACAGCAACGGACACCTCAACGTTCTAACCTTCCAACGAGACATATACACTATTGTCGGTACGGATCTTGTATACAAGTGTTCTCTTGGGCCAGACTCAAACTTGCTCCACCAATTGCAGAAATACAACTTTTTAGAACAATTAGATTGGAGAGTCTATTTTCAATGGATGTATGTGTTAAACCATGCCATTCCTGATGGACCGTTACGCGACATAATAATTATAAGGCCATATGGTGATGTGTACTTCGTGGGATCAAACTGGGGGGTACTGCGGATCTATTACTCCCCATACTCAGCAGGAGAATTTGATATTTTCAACACTCAGCCGGTCAAACAATATAATTTTATGGAGCGGTCGGACTGTCCTGTGCTTTCTATGTGCCCGATACTGCAAGTTGATGTGTTTGAAGTGGAAGATGGACACACGGTGCTTGTGGCAATGCCGAAGAAGATAGCTGTACTGAATTTCACTCATAATTTCAAACAGACACCTTCGTTACAAATGCTGCCGTACAGCGAGATCCAAAAAGTTAAGTGGTTGAAAATTAACCAAATATGAAAATAATTTATATGCTAACAGTTATAACAGTTTAACCGCTTGTGTCGGATTTGTCCGACGAGTGTTTTCGCGTCCTATTCGCCAGGGTCGTGTGTTCGCGACTGGGTACTCGCTGGGTAAAAGTGAAATTTTTTGTCGGACATACCCGACGCAGACGGTTAATTGTTTTAAAAAATGACATTTTTAGTTTCTTGTAAACTTAGGGCGTTTTCAAGTTAGCAAATTACACGCGCTGGTGCAGCGCGCTGGCGTCGCATTTTTTATTTATATGTAAAAACAGCAGCGTGGCTGCAGCACTACTGCCGCGGTGCCGTCGCGCAACACTTAGCGGCTAATTTAAAGGCGCCCTTAAGGCCGCAGCTCATTAAAGCCACCCAGCTCCCACCCCGCACCGCTCGTCACACAGCTTGCACTCGTCAACAGGAGGTCCATGGGTGGACACCGCGTTATCACCAATATACGTCGCGTGGTCAACGAAGGCAAACATTCGAGCAGCGTTTTGTCACCGAGGGGTCTTACGACCGTGGCGATCCGATGACGCTACGGAGTGGATATGGATATAATGAGTAGCGCATAGTAGTGAGCGCATGCCCATACGATTCAATATAAAAAATACTAGCCGTAGGAGGCGAGGCGGTGCGTATTGGGCGCCGGGTGGCTCTAATGAGCTGCCTTTAATCTTCATTAAAATGTACTGATTTGATTGATCAAATTGATCAAAAAAGTAAAATCTGAACGAACATAAACTACTTAAAAATCTATTTGAGTTAGGCATCGTTTACGGATACGCGGCGCGTTTGGCGGTCCGTCGTACATTGCCATATTTTGCGCGAGCGATGACTGCTGCAATGTACGACGAACGCCCAACGCGCCGCGTCACCGTAAACGAAGCCTAACTGTGCAGTTTCGTGCTCTGCACTTTGGCAATAATCATATTTTAGCAGCTAAAACGTTATTTATGAATTACTATACATTTATATTTAGCAAGCCTGCTGTAAAAAGACTTAAAAAAGTTCTACACAGTCCAGTTTTCCATCAAGCTTGCAGTGCGCTTGAAATGGTGTCCGCGTACGTCGGATTTATCCGACAAACACTCGCGTTTGCTCCGCCAGAGTTGCACATCCACGACACGATCAAATACTCCATCTCGTCAGCTCTTCTGTCACCTATAGGGATTGAAGAGCTAAACGAGATAGAGTAATCAGTCGGAAATCCACGACCCTGGCGAATAGGACGCGAAAACATGTCCGATAAATCCGACGCCAGCGTTTAAAGGGTACGGTACCATGAGTGGCAGCCATTTTGTTTTAACTAATTTACCGCGTATAATACCAGCTTATGGAGGTCGGTTAGGTAATCGCTGCATGTAATATGGTACTGGCATCCTGCTAGACTGGGAGCCAATCCCAACATATATGAAAAAAGGCTACACCAGTGACGTCTTAAGGAGACTTTATGCTTAGCTACAATCAGCAAGGAGCTTGGTGATCAGGTTTAAAACCTGTTTTAGTTCAAAATATAACATGTGCCTATGATATGATTCCATCATTATAAGATTAGGAGTGTAATTGACTTCTTTACTGGTGAAATCAATTACTTCTCCCGCTCTGGGTGTGCCTGTGTTCCTCGAGGTGCCCTTTGAGGTCCAAAGCCACAGTTACACTTTTGAAGTTACCCCGCAGACCTTATTTTTGAGGAAGAATACCATCAAATGGCTTTTCCCGCCTAAGTGTTTGATTACGGAGACGCGGCGCGTTGCGTGGCGCCTACTGGGTCTCTACAGTTTTGCTGAAATCTTTATGAAAAGCGCATACGCTGTTAACTGGGGCTCGGGTCTTCTTAGACGGGTGGACAGCAAACTTCATATTATTATGTCCCGCAGCTGTGCAAAGGCCTCCCTCCTTTCCTTCGATTGTTCAGGGATCGGAGCAACTTCTTGCCAACTCCTAAAGAAGATATCTAAGTTATCCCACCGTCTCCTTCGTGGTCTGCCGCAACCCTGTCTCAAAATCATAGAAAATATATTAAAACTAGCTTCTGCCAGCCAGAGGCTTAGCCAGCGTGAATGTTGGTTTCTCCATATAAATTTCCAGTCGCCGTATTACCCCCTTAGGGGTGAAGTTTCGTAAAATTCGCGGATGTCTACACCCTATAAGGAACCTACCTGCCAAATTTTAAGTTTGTAGGTGTTATAGATTCTGAGGTTTCGTGATTGATCAGTGAGTGGTATTTCGCTTTTATCAGCAGGGTCGAAGCCTACTGGGGCCAAGGGTCTGCTTCTGAAAGGAAGACTCGGCACTAGTATGTAAGGTAACGAAGGAACAGGAGTGGGTTTTTAGTCAGTAAAAGTCTAACACACCCTTCCGCCCCGCCCAAGGGCAGGAGATGTCAATAGATGATTTTCCCACTTTGTGTCTCAATTTTATTGCTAATTGAAAATCCTAATCTTATAATGATGGTATAATTATAAATAATTAGCTTACTGTACTGGGGTAATTTAGTAAATGTGTATTATTAGATGTACTGTTATATTGGGGGGTAGTTTTAAAAAATCGGTAACAAAAATGTCGTTCTTGAAAAAACTGCCAGATAATTTTGAAATATCGAATGCAGTTTATGTTGGTTACTTAATATAGTTTTTAATATTATTTATTTTTTAATTAATAAAACTATGGGCAAAGCTCGTGAAAACAGATCATATTTCTATATAAATTCTTATTAGTTGTAAAAAAGACGAATATATACCACAAAAAAACTCTGTGATTCAAAAAACGGTGTTTATTTGAACTAGGGCAAGCATTTGACTTCCTTGCACTATTTCTAACTCATAGATCATTATTTAAAATAATTTGGAATGACATCAAAAATATAAGACAAGAAGAATTAGTTCTGCCAATAGCTAGCGGAAGACTGGTCATTGTGCCAAATGACGTCAACTTATAACATACCGACCACTGAATTACAGCCAAGTTCCAAAGATTCATATAACACAAAACTAATAAACCGTCGTTGCTATGGTTACGCGCAGTACGCTGAGCCGCACTTGAATTGAGACCCGAAAATCTGTTACTGCGCATTGAAGGTTGATCGTCATTTTAGTTCAACTTATGTTCAGAGTATTGTACACTCCATTCGCAATGACATATTTAAACAAACCATTTTTACGGTCCGTTCAACGGATTTTGACTTTTATTCCATAGATATAAGGATGACATTAAAAGCAAAACAGTGGTTACAATACCAACTATTTACACTGCAACCACCATTTGTCATGCCATCAACGCATTAAACAAGTATTCAATTAAAATATTTTTTTCATAGCAAGCTTATATAGCGCAGTATATAATTATATAATTAATACACATGAAGACCACCCTAAAAAATTCAAACACGATGTGGTTATCTTATTGCACTTATTACCGATATTCTATGGCAATTTTCCAGCTCTATCATCAAACCCTGGTTACTTTATTTTTAATTTTATATTTAAATATCGATATTGTTTCATGTACCGGATCGACCGATCGACCCCCCACGGGATTAAAACGATCAAAATTTAACAGTCTTTCGGGAATACATTCATTGTGCGTACAGCTAAGGAGTGGAATTCCCTGCTGGAGTCTGTGTTTCCTACCTTTAACCTAGGGGTCTTTGTACGTCTAGGCAAGCGTGCTCCATTGTCGGCCATATCATCTCTTACCATCAGGCGAGAATGGTCACACCCGAGCTTATACATTAAAAAAGAATATTGCTTGCTTGGTTTCAAAACATTTCAATTCCTTATTTCCTTGTTAAGTCTGAGAAATTAATCGTTTACCTTTTATCTTAAGGTTAAATGTGACTAGGTGCGTCAGAAAGAGTCATAATACGAGAGATAAGATGAGGTCAATTGATCTGTGTAATCTTAATCTATATACAACTAGCTTTGCCCGCGGCTTCGCTCCAGCTCTACCCTACCCTACCTAAGAACCTTCTGATAATAACAAACTCAACAAAAAAAGAATTAGCGAAATCGGTCCAGCTGTACGCGAGATTTCATTTTATAAAAGGTAAACAGCTGAAAAGGGAAAACTGACTGACTGACATCAACATCGCTTCGTATTCCTCAATGCTGAAGGTCGTGACCTCCCTGCTTCATCACTTTCATTCGCACGACATTTCTCCATCTGTTCCTGTCTCGGCATTGTATACCGTAGAGTCAAGAGCGGTGCAGATCTGGTCGGACCAACGTATTGGGCTGCGTCCACGACGCCTTTTCCCGTTCACTTTCCCGGTCACGATAAGCCTTTCGAGGTTGCCACCGTCCTTCCTTGCAATACTGGGTGTAGAAGCATGAAATTTTGCACATGGTTTCCTTGTATTTCGTAGGCGAGCATCAAGAGATGATTTTACAAAATTCTTCTCCTAAATTGGGTGATCGACGTACGAGTGAATACCGCGGATTTAAAGAACGTCGGTTTTACTCGCGGCTCGTCGGTGCTGATCGACTAGCGAGTAAAACAGTTTTGAGCGACGAGCCGAGTAGAAAATGAAGCAAACACGACGAGCCACGAGCCAGGCTCGTCGTTCGTATTGCAAAGATACACCGGGGAGCTTTACCAAGGAGCCATAAGACTGCGGTTTTACCCGGCCATCCTTTCGCGAGAAATACTACACCTCCGTTTTTGGTTTTATTTATTCTAAACATTGCGAAATAACATTTGTAAAACAATAATAATAGATTTCCCTCCCTTGCTTAGCCTCCCCCTTTTTTTTTGGGCTCGGCAATATCTTTAGCAATGGCCGTTTGTGTTTTTAAACTTCATAAATTTTGGCGCACCTTTAAAAAAGTGGTTTGGCAATTATTTTGCCAATGATCGCGAAAGGGTTAAGGGGATAAAATGGGAGTCCAGTTTGTATGGAGAATCCTATTTTCACGCGGGCGCTGACAGGAGCTAGTAACTTAATAATTACATAGAAATTTGGACCATATTGTTTTGTGACGAGCCACGATGCAAGTGATATTCACAATTATGGTGATTAACGATTATTTTTTCTATACTGACAATACGATTGTTTCAATAAGCTGGGAATTGTTGTCAAAAGTGGTAAAAAGATATTTTTTTATTTCCTGATGGAAAGCGACGATGCGGTCGACGATGAAGCGCACTTAACTAGAAATAACCTATTCACTCTTGACTTAAAGATTCCCGGGTTGTAGCCATCAGGAAACACAGACTCCGGCGGGGAATTCCACTCCTTAGCTGTCGAACACGGCAAGTTCGCGAAGTACCTGTACAAGATTCGTGCGGAGACGACGCCTGGGTGTCGCCACTGTGCGGAACACCCGGAGGACACGGTGGAGCACACAGTCGAGGTGTGCCCCGCTTGGGAAGAGCATCCCCGTGTCCTTGTGGGGGCGATCGACGGTGACGATCTCTCGCGCCGGGCCTTGGTACAGGCCATACTCGAGGAGGAGTAGCAGGCGGTGGCCTCCTTCTGCGAAGCAGTAATGCTAGCAAAGGAGCCGGCCGACCACATCAGGCAACGGTACATACGCCGCCGCCGCCGCCGGGATTCCGATCCCGATTTCCGGCCACCGTAGGCGTGGGCTCGCGGACGGCGGGCAATGGGCAGCTCGCTGTCCGTCCGTCCGGTAACAGACCGGTCCGAGTCCAAGTCGTTTACGGCGCGCACTGTTCCCGGGCGCCTCAAGGAGTTGTCAGCAAACTGGGGGTCCAGCAACTCCATTTGTCGCTGGCTGACCTGTTTCTTCATGCTTTTACTATTTCTAGAATATACCGAATTGAAACAAATTGGGATCGACCTTGAATTCGCAGTAACAGGGTCTCAATCGAGGCGTGGGGCTGCGCGTAACCATGGCCATTTTGGTTCAAATTATTTGCCGCGTACTATACCCATATTCCCCATAGCATAAGGAACGCTAAGAATTCTATATTCCGTGTGGTATTTCAAGAGAAGTTTAATGAAATATAATTTTTTTTTTGCTTATTATCTTTAAAAAAGAATGAAAATTTTATTCCTATCAACTTTTTTTTACGAATCTCGACACAGAACCCCGCTTCCGTTGGGTATATCCGACAAACACTATCGCGTTTATTCTGCCAGGGTCGGACATCCACGACCAAATACTCCATCTCGTCAGCTCTTCTGTCACCTATAGGGATTGAAGAGCTAAACGAGATGGAGTACCCAGTCGCAAATACACGACATTGGCGTACAGGGCACGAAAACCCTCGCGGATCAATCCAACACAAGCGGTAAGAGTTAAGAAAAAAAAAAACAATGTCTTCCATACTCCATTTCTTTATTTACTTGACAAAAGGTAAACAGTCTTGCTAATTATGCCTTTTTATTTAAAAAAAAATCGTATAAAAACCATAGAAAGATTATTTAAATTTATCTAACGTCGGTTTAGGTAAATAACGAATTGTAAACATTTTTAGATAAAAGACATGTGAAGATTGTTTATATTTAGTTAAATACCTAAACCAAAGACATTAAATAGACCTACCAATAGACAAGACATAGCGAACAAATACGTGATCCTAGGAGAAGTAAGTTGCTCAGTCTAGTGTTGACGACTGGACCTAACTTCAGTTTATTTTTGTAAAATATTTTTCGTATTTACTCTGTAATTAATTAGAATTCAATAATTTTCGCAAATAGTTCTAGAAAATAGCGTAAAAACATATAAATTACAAATTAATTCCCATGTTTACTATTGAAAGCTAGCTGACATAGGATGACAGTTTTTCGAAGAAATTTCTTCAGGGGGGCTAAAAAGGCCACTTTAGCAGAATCATAATATGAATCATATTTTTTTCATACGACAATATTTACAAAAAATAGGATTCTGATATGCAGTGAATTGAGTATGATTCGACTAATTTGTGCAACCATTTTACGAACATTATAAGAATTGCTTACGACCTGCTAGAAATTCGGAATATGATTTGCTCTAGATGAATTGCTCATGTGACGTTTTTAGGCCCGCTGGTGTCCGCTCTATTGTATCTCTTTAACCTCTTTGACCTAAACAAATGGATTTTAGACATCCCATATGTATCTTTAATAAAAAGGGTCTGTTTTTTTTATAAAACAATTTACTGTTATCTTAATTTGTTTTAGTTAAATTGCTATAAAGAAAATTGTTATGAAATTATTTATTTTAAAAATTAGATACGCTATTGCTTAGCAAATACAAAGCTGAGGCTGTTATAAGATAATTAACTACATTATTAAATAATGGAAATCAATATGTTGTTTTATTCATTCATAAAAACCTATGAGCCGACTCTGCAGTTTCGTGTCGCGTGTGCCGTGTGCGACGCGCGACGGTCCCCGTCACGGGGTTATTACCTGCGCAGTATCACTAGTTTAACTTTAACGGTGTGCATGTAGTCGTGTCGATGGGGAACTTTATTATTACGTAGCAAAACGGGCGCGTGCCGCGATAGAGCACTTTTGTGTGGGACCGCGAGAACGCCCGCTTTTCATTATATTTACTAATCAATTTCAGTTAAGCAGATTTTAATTTTACTGTAAGATCCCATTATTGGTATGTGTCTCAGTACCTCTACCATGAGTTTTAAGCAATAGTATTTCGTCGCTACTCGATATCGACGCCGTAAAATATTTTGTATGGCAAATTTTGCAATGCCTCTAGCGGTCACTTGCGGAACAAAAAATTGCCATACAAAATATTTACGGCGTCGATTTCGAGTAGCGACGAATACTATTGCTTAAAACTCATGGTAGAGGTACAGGCTAAGAGAATACACGAAGCGGTTTTAAACCGCGCCCGCCGCGGTAAAGATAGCCGCTGCTTTATTTCTAAACTCACGAGACTGCAATTTTGTGCGGTTAAGCAGCCGTCGCGGTTGCGATTTTCGCCTGCAAACCTGGCGGATGATTATCGCAAGACTTGCGGTATCAGCCGCAGAGAAGTCCCTCTGATGCAACGGGAACCGCGAACAACTTCGCACACCGCGGGCGTAAAACGCGTCGTGAATTGTGCTTTATTTTTTTACATATCTGCGTACAGAAGCTATGGGCCCGCACCGCGGTGGCCGCGAATGTAGACCGCTTCGGGATTTCTTAGCCTAGATGTTATTGTAAGGCTTTTCAGTTCCATGTTCTATCTAACATAACTAGATATAGGTTTGCTGTTTGCTGGGAGAAAACTCATTATTGAGTTCAGGTCGCCTTCGTACATGATTTTAAATGAACTGTATTGAGTATCGTTGTTAGAGATAAGTAATTGAAATTGTGAGAGTTGTGACTATGCTATATATGTTTGAAAAGTGTGAAACTTTCATAAATTTGAAGGCGTGGGTTCGTGGCGATATACAGTAACTGCTCCCAATTCAACTTTAAAAGGAGCTAATTTATAAAAAAAAAGGTAATATTGTTACAGTTTTATTATTTACATTTGTAGAATCGAGAATGTCGTATTTTACATTTTAATCGGCCCTTGACTGAAGCTTCCTAAGCTTATCAAAGACGTATTGTCGCTGTACCAACATAGGACTAGCGTCACTATCACAGTAGTCCGTCCAGAAATCATCATAGGGTGGCGTCGGGGGAGTAGATAGAACGGAAATAGTTTTCTTAGGCGTTTGTTTTCGAATTTTCGGTGGCTTCTTAACAACATCATAATCATACCCTGTAACTTCAATAGAATGATGTGAATAATCTGTTTCATCATCGTATTGTTCTTTAATGACTTTGCGCTTTTTGTAACTTGTCATGGCAGTATTTCGACTGATGGGACGAGGTTCATAGTAATAAGACTGTTTGCCAGTTGATTTTCTAGATAAGACCCTACGCGGCTTAAATTGACAAATGTGATCATCTGGATCACTAGGAATTTCGGATTTCCATTCCTGTGATCGTCTTTTGTTTCTTGCTATTACTTTCAACGCTTCATAGAAGTTCTCAGGCTCCTCAAAGGTTTCATTTGATTTCATTTGAAGCTCCTCCTTAAGCAATTTTAAGAAATCCTTCTTCGCATTACTCTTCTTGGTTTTTTTCTTGTTTGGTAACGGCAGGCTCGTTGTTTTAGGTAATGGATTTACTTTCTTGTATTGAATCGGATCAATTCGAACTTTTCGCATTCGTTTCGTTGGGGAAGGTTGTTTGTAGTGATTGTTTAGCTGTGGCTGAAAATGTTCCAACATTTGCCTGTTGGTATACTCGTCCCTTTCATCAGGCATAACGCTATAAGCATGGTGCGATGACTGTTTCCGTGATACTTTAAATGCCTGTGACTTTTCAATTTTCTGTACATTAATTTTTCTAGCGATAGATTCTTTACTTTGTAAAGTTACTTTAGATTGGTTTGCGCTCGGCAGCGGTTCTTGTTTGTGGGATTCTGTCTTCAAACCTCCTTCCACATTCATTGTAGTTTGAATCATGTCGACGAAGAAATCATAAATGCCTTTATTAAACGATTTTGGTACGTCTGAAATCGTTGACGGATCACTATCTTTTGCGATCACTTTGACTTTTTTACTATGATTTGCTGCGGTCGCAGTTCCATCATACTCTTGGTTTAGTGGTGACAGACTTTCTGCCCATTTCACAGTTTCGGGATCGACATGAACATCATATTTTGCACTTACATATTCAGAATTATTAGAAGATGATTGTACAATGTCTTTCTTTGTCTGTAAAACGGTAAAAGAATCTCTGTAGGATTGGTTATTTAAAGTTTTGGATCTGTATTTGGGTTTCTTCTTAGGAATATTTGGTGCTGTGTTCTTCCATTCCTCGCGGATATCTTCTTCGTCTTCCCTTATTTTTTGTTTATTCATTGGTTTATCCGTTTTCTTGGCTCCCTCAGTGTCGTCTGGACATTGGGTTCCAGCCGTAGATTTAGACAAAATAGTCAACACAGATGTCAAAAATCGCTTTTTACTTGGACGAGGCATCGTTCGAGGATTGATCAATAATGTCTGATTTGGAGGCACTGAAATAAAAGGAAATGATCCTAAAGTTAAAGGCAAAACGTGTTTGAAGCTTATTATTATTATGTTCGTGATCACAACCGGCGAGAAGGCCGAACCAAAACTAATATCTATGAGCGTCGGGAGAGGGATGCGCATTATACACATCTGGCTTTCAATAAAATATGTAATATCGTAGAAAGACGCCTGCTGTTGGACATAGGCCTCCCCCAAGTGTCGCCAGAACAAAAGGTCCTGTGCGTCTCATCATCTAATCAAGGCGAGAGACCTGGGGATGTAAAATTTTCAATTTAAAAAAATACTCATTAAAAAGAACATCTCTTCATAGATAACTTAGCATATCCGAGCCCTTTGGTTCAGCCTAGGTTCACGCCATGGTTCGGAGTGAGAGAGAGAGTGGGAGGTAGTCACCTCCTTCTACGAAGCAGTAATGCAAGCAAAGGAGGCGTCCGAAACCGTTAGGCAATAGACAAACTTCACTCCCCGGCTCGATTCCGAATGCGGCTGCGAGTGCACGTGCTACCGCCACATGTGTAGCCTATATCCACAGCCTGCAGCAAAGGCTACAAATAAATAAATAATTATAGTGTTCCGTTGCGATGAACCGCGCGGACGGCTGGCTTCTCGCGCCAGTTTTGCTACTTAAAAATACATACAAGTTCTCGATCGACATGACTACATTCACACCGTTAAAGTTAAACTAACGCTGCGTAGGTAATAATCCGGTTTACGTGACGGAAACAGTCCGCGTGAAAACAAGCGCTTTGTGTTCGCGACCGCGCACTGGCGGGCAACTTGTCAATCGCGCTGGCCACGGTCGGCAGCCGCTTCGGCGGTTTGCGCCCGCACGCTCTGTGGCGGCAGGATGGCGAGCGACCGCGCAGTGGCCGGCGATAATCGGCCGCCAGGCGAAAATCGCAATCGCGTCGGCTGCGTAACCGCGTAAATCTGCAGTCTCATGAGTTTTGAAATAAAATAGCTGTTTCCTCTACCGCGGCGGGTGCGAGTGAAAACCGCTTCGTGAGTTGTCTCCCTTACAAAGCGATTGTTTTCACGCAGACTGTCTCCGTCGCGTAAACCGGATTATTACCTACGCAGCGTTAGTTCAACTTTAACGGTGCATGTAGTCGTGTCGATCGAGAACTCACGCGACGCCGGCTGTCCGTCGCAGCAGTTTCAGTCCTTACCCTCGATATGTCGTTACTTACCGTCTGGACTTTGTTCGCTCTGATTGATGGATATTTTCGTCAGTTTCTTCTCCACATATACCCCTCTTTTCTTAAGCATCAATGGTTGAGCGCCCATACAAAGAGTGGTCCTTGGTTGAAACTCGGCGTTGCTCCTGCTGACTTTTTCATTTCTCTGAGTATTCTTTTTAGCCTCAGACGCACTGTTAGATGATTTTGATTTCATAAGTGCAGTTTTTGGAACATCCATTTTTATATTTCTATTTTTTTTAACATTTTTCTTTTTTTCGATAAACGGAAATTCAGTTTGAAATTGTGGGATTGTGCATTTTTGAAGTCAGATTTTTGAGAACAAAACTGGTGACATTTATAGTTTGTTTCTTGTTTTTTTTTTTTTTTGTCTTGTCGATGGTTTTTATTAAAAGTTGTAGAGGTTGTATCTCGTCATCAAAATAGGTGTAGTCACATAGGTTTTGCTGTGTGCCCGATGAGATCTCCCTTCATCGCCAAAAGTAAATAATAACTTTCATTTTTTATCTATCCTCTGTTATCATGATCATCCACTGCCTAACTCCGCCCGCAGCTGAGCACAAGCCTCTTATTTTCAGGTGTCAATCCCACGGTTTTGTATCAACCTAAAATCTTCTTTCTCTCTGGATAGAACAAAACGAGCGTGTCAGATTTAACTTTCCAAGTCAAACCCTTTCCTTTAGTTATTTCAAGGCAACGATAAGTCCTTTGAAAAAGCCAAAATAGTTTCTATTGATAAAATAGATTAAATTGGTTAGTACTGTTATATTTTTTCACACACGTAGTCTTTCATCACTAAAACTAGTGAAAAAAAGAAGTTACACGAACTGAAAAGATACGCGTTAGTATTGCCCTAGTGATCGACATTATTTAAGTAATACGTGCACACCATAAATACCGAAACCAAAATCAAAAATAACGCCTGATAAAAAACCTATAGTAATCTACTAAACAGTCTCTAACTTCGTTTGGTTACGGTTGGTAGACATAATTCTTTTTGCTATTGATTTCTCATACGGACCTTTAAAAAATGGTGATCGAAGAAAGAAAAATGGCCTAGGTTTCACTTTTAGCGAAAAAAAAATATAGGTATGTCAGCAAAGTATAATCCTAAACAACAATTAGTACTTATACCTTCTTTATGCTTACCTTCGTTATTTACAGCCAGGCTCTTCTCTCAATAATACTTTTTGCTCAAAGTAGAAAGGTGATTTTTGGCAAATATCAAACCCGCCTCCCTCCTCGTCAGCAAAAATAAGTGAAAATCTCACCTGCCCCCCCCCCCCCCCCCCCACCATGTCTACGTAAACATTGGTGCCTACATGCATTTTTCAATGTCCTCTGGTTTCGTTATTAGTTAATAAAATTCAATGAGCAAAAGAAACAAGTCTACAAGTAAAGAATAGGCTTGAACTAGAAAAACTAAAGAAACAACTTTTGGCACACTGACATACTGCCGTCCTAATTAAAAAGGGCACAACTAACATTTCTTCTCGATTTTTTTAAAATACATATCAGTGTTTTTTTCTGATCCCAAATATGTAACTAAATGTCTTTAAAAAATGTTAGTTGTGTCCTTTTTAATTACGACGGCAGTATACGAACCCATGACTTTAAGTCTTCAATGACATTAGAAGTTTGTTTGCTCAGTGATGTGTAATTTAAAAAAATCGACATCGTCCTCTTAAAAAAAACTAAAAAAATATATAGGTAGGTGCTGGTGCTGCTGACACAATCGCCATCCAATGACCCCCATCCCCCAAATCATGAATTATAAGGTAAGCAAAGCCCCCCCCACCCCCGGAGTGCTTGCGTAATTTTTGAATGGTCCAAATTCTGGGAACTCGCGATCGGCAGTCACGTTTGTGACAACGAGAAAAATTCACATTATAAACTCCAACGTGTATAACTTTGTTTTTGTTTAAAAACAAATAAAGTACAATCCAAAGACAATATTAGTCAATCAATTTAATTTTTGGTCACAATCTCGCTGGCATTTCAATCGTCATGGCATAATTTTAATAAACTACAAAATAATTATTTTAAAATTCTAAATTTTTAAGCGAATATGGACATAAGAAATAAGAGAAATGAGGAGAGCGATAAAAAAATCGACTATAGAGTCAAAGACAGGGGTGATTTGAAAAAAATCAATGATAAAAATCTAAAGAGAAGTGACGGCATTACACAGATGAATATGAATCTACCATACCCCGAATGTGGCGACTCTTTGCGAAAAGAAACATCCAATCAAAAAACTAATCTTAACGTTTGCGTAAAAAACCCAAACAAAGATGAAACGAAAATGAAATATCTAATTTCTGGCACAAACGAAAAAGAATTCCTAAATAAAAATAATTACAACAATGACAAACTAGCCAAATCTCATTCGGAATTACGAAAACGAATCCGAGAAAGGTACACAGTGAAATTAAATGTCCCAGTGAATAAGAGTGAACATACTAGTTTATACACAAGTAAAAAAGAAGATGGTAGCAAGGTAGCATTAATGACCGATAGGGACAAACGTGACCTGCCTACAAAGACAACCTCTGACCCTCGTAAGTTCTTTTTATTCTCAATTAAGTAATATCCAAATACTCACCCAAAGGGCAATGGAACGGGCTATGCTAGGAATTTCCTTGCGTAATCGCATCAGGAATGAAGATATCCGCAAAAGAACCAAGGTCGCTGACATAGCTCGAAGAATCGGCAAACTTAAGTAGCAGTGGGCTGAGCAAATTGCTTGTAGAACAGTGCGTTAAGTGTGAGTTGTTTTTACGTTAACGCGATCGAAAAGTTTACCGCGTTTGGCTCTCTGATTGGTTAAGAGCTTGGAGCGGGCCAATCGGAGGCTCGAACGTCATAAACGTGTCGATCGCGTTAGAGTAAAACAAACTCACACTAAGCACTCTGATCGTCGATGCAGCCGAAAGGCTCTGAAATGGTAACTGCACACCGGAAGACGCAGCGTTGGAAGGCCTCCCGCAAGTTGGACCGATGAGTTGGTAATATGGATGCGTAACCCACCGTTCGATGTGACAACACTTAGGGGAGGCCTATGTCCAGCAATGGACATCTTTAGACTGAAATGATGATGGTGATGATGACCCAGATACTTGAAGAGACCGGTATATCTTAGAATCAAAAACTTAAAGACGTGACATCCACCAAACGGTACTTGGCCCGTGTGAGCGAGTATAGCCCTTTGGTTGACTGACTACCATTAGATTATAAGAAACTTATTTAGTGTACCTAGCGGGGTAGGTTATGAAAATAAAACTGCCAAAAAGGGTACCAAACCCTATATGCGGGCTCGCAGACGGCGGGCAATGGGTGGGGCGGGAGATAGTATCAGACTCTTACTGACTAAAAACCTTCCCTGCTCCTTTCATTGCCTTCGTCCCAGAGCCCCGGGTTTTATTTTCACATAACCTTTTACCCCAGTAGGCTTCGGCCCTGCTGGGCCTCTACAGTTGCCCCACCCAAGGGTGGGATTTGTCATTTGATGATTTTACCTACCATAAAAAAAACACCTGTATACTTTTGCTTTGATAGTACACAATTATTGTAAAAAACATCAATCAATTGAAATTAATAAACATAGCAGAACTTACAGCAATGTTGCTTCCTTCGCTGACTAAAATTGAATGGGGCGGGGTAGTTCGGAGCTTAACCTTTATAAACTCTGTCAGTTGTGCCGCACACTCCGGTTCATTTCATTTTAGTTGCCAGTGCAAAAAAAATACATTGCAGTGTTGCTAATACAGAAAACAACGATAGTATATGTGCCAATTATAAAGATCGCTATCACATATAAGCAATTATACTTTTAATAACAGCATTCTTTCTTTACTCCACAGCGGAACGTCCAAAAAAGCAGATGACGGAAGAATGCACGCAGACAGTAGAAAAATCAATTCATTCATCATCCACGACAACCAAAATCAATACTGACATTAAACCAGATAGGAATCCTGATAAAAACGCGGACATTGTAGTCAAAAAGAAAAGGAAACCTATTATAAGAACGATCACGTCCAATAATGGTCCAGTGAGGATCTTCAAAGCAGTACACTTCGTGGATCACCGTAACACGACACCCTTAGAAATAAAAATACCCAGCTCAGTCGTAAAGAAGCAACAGAAACTTTCCAAATATACTGAGACAAGTTCGTTAAAATTCAAACCTAAAGTGACAGTTAGCAAAGTAAGTAGCAATAAGCCCAGTATTAAGGACGAAAAGCTGTCGAAACTAGCCGCGGTTAGGAAGAGAGCGGAGAAAAGACGGGAAAGACATTTCCAACGTCGCTCGCCATCACACTCTATAAAAGAACCCCCATCTCCTCCGACTGAGGTAGCAAGATGGGCGCCTGCTTCCGCCGATCCACAATCTCTACCGTATTACGAAGCGTGGATAGACACAACACTGACAGCTATCTCGAAAATTTCCAAGCAAGACAAATTGACTTATGAAAAACAAGCGAAACTGTTGAAGTGTTTCCAAAAGGCTTTAGACGAAAGACCGCCGTCGCCAGAGCTGTTTTACAAGAAATTTGCTGATGAAAAGTACACTGGCAGGATAAAGATCAGACACAGAGATAGAAGTCAAAAGACGCGGCAAGTTTCTACTCAACCTTTGTGAAGATTTTTTTTCCCATTTCTTGTACGTGTCGTTATATCTGTGGACGTTACCCGACTGAAATGGTTCTTTTAGTAGAAAAACTACGTTCTTTGTGCGCGTGCGATACTATGGCCTACTGCTCACGGACGCATAGCTTCATAGCGTATTGTATTGTAGGTACATGCGCGCATAACGTCGTGCCGCTTCGTCAAGTTTCATAGTCTTGCTTCACGCAGGCGAACACCAAACGTATAGTTAAAATACGCGTCTATGAAGCTACGCGTTCGTAGACAGTAGGTTTCTACGTTTTTTTTTTGTGTAACGATACATTTTAATATGGATTAATATACAAATATCTAAATACTCAACTTAGTGTGAGAATTAGAATAAATCCTGCGCATTTCAAAATTCGGTTTTATTCTGCGCCTTGGTGTAACTTGACAGTTAGTAGTGTTAAATCACTGTTTGATATTCTTTAAGCTAGAACTAAACAGTGTTATTTCTTTTTATACTGTGTTGTGAACGTTAAGTGATAAGTACATCATGTACTTTCTACTGTCAAAGTCGGTGATTGGTCAATGTGTGGGTATTTGTAATATTTTTTTGACATCTCTTTTTCGAGGTATGTTCTGCGTCTTGTTACCAGGTGATTAAAAATGTTATGGAAGACATTTGAAGAATGGTTTTTTTTTTTTAATAAAAATGTGAATAGATTGACGAAATTTGTTTTATTTTTTAGTTATTTGTTTTCTATAAACAATTTCAATGCCAAGAACCTTTACAATAAATTCGTTGGGTAGGTACTGGGCATGAACGACACGTATAACAAATTTGGAGGCAGGTTGTTTCCACACGAACGAATCATTAGGGCGCACGCTGGGTTTTCGAGATCTGGCTGATGGTCTGTGAGGACTGAGGGACCCCACTTTAAGGACTGTATTTTTTTTTTGTATATTTTTACAAATTCCCATACTTGTTTTACAATTGTTTTAAGACTTTTACTAAATCCTTAGATTTTTATTTTGCGAAATGCAAGTATGGTCCCTCAGTTCACACACACCCTTAAGGCCGTGTTTACATAGACGCGTCGCGTTGCGCGGCGCGTCGGGCGGCGCGGCCCGCACTAAATTCAAACATATGAAGTTGTATGAGAGTGTTTACGGACACGCGTTTTTATGCGCGTTTGCTTGAAATATAGGCGGTGCCCGCGGCGGAGAAAGCCGCGTCGCCTACCGCGTCGGCCGCCGCGTGCGCCGCCGCGGGCATCGCCTATATTTTAATACAAGCAAGCGGCGATTCTGCCAGTCTCAATGTGATTTGCCGACAGCCATGGAGGATGACATAATCAACGACATTTTCTTAGAAGATAATTCTGTTTTAAAAAGTGAGTCTCCGTAAACATTATCGAACATTGCCATATGTTTGTTTGCGCGTGCGATGGCGCGGGCCGCTGCACTCGCCGCTTCTCTGTAAACAGTAAAAACGCACGACGCGCCGCCCGACGCACCGCGTGTACGTAAACGGGCACTAAGAGAGGGCTCCATCCGGGCACGCCATGCGAGCACCAGAGCGTCCAGAGCCCGTTTTGCTACGTACAGTACAGTGTGGGAACTTTAGCGCTTGTGCACTCTTAAAAAAATAAATGGTTTGAAAAAATAAATGCCAATAGCAATATTGTTATTGCTGTTTTCAACTGTTATTGGCATTTATTTTTATAAATCATTTATTTGACGCGCTTATTTTGAGCGCTAAAGTTCGCAGAGCCTAACTTCAGGAGCGCCAAGAACCGTCGAACGCAGTAATAATACACGAGTTCCCCATCAATACGCCTACATGACTAGTATGGGCTCGTGTACACGATGCTAGCGCCGCGCCGTTACCGCGCCGCTATACTGTGTATACGTTCGCCACCACACCGTCACCGAGCCGCCGCCGTGTCCCTGCCGCTTGATTTTACCATACCACTATAAAGTTGTTAGTAATACATTGCCAGCTGTGAAGAGCACACGCGTAGTACTTGCGGTGGCGGTGCAGTGATGGCGCGGCGGCGGCATCGCGTACACCAGCTCTTAGACTAGTGACACTGCGCAGGTAATAATCAAGTATCCGCCGCAAACGACACGCGCGGGTTCCTGCTTAACGCAGCGTTGGCCCTTAAACATAGCGCCGAGTGCTTGGCCGAGCGCTTATCTTACAACTCGCTTGCATCACTGTCTCGGCCGAGCAACGTTTCACTGCCTCACCCTTTTGTTTATCACTGCGTCATGGAAGGTTCTTGCATACTTTTGTGCCAGCTACAAACATTGTGTAAGTTGTAGGTTTCATATAAATTAAATTTATTTATTTCAATCAGAACGACAAAAATGCCACACTGATTACACTTACATATATCAGATACAAAATGTAGTAACACATTCAATAAAATATAACACAAATGTAATAAACTAAGCCTCTTATTCAATCTTCTCGCAAATCACCAGACATTCAGTCAGTATCTCCTTCCATTCATCAGCGAACAGGTCTAGTCCGGGACTGGATTCGAGGAGAGCGTTGAGTGCAATTAACATTCGCGGAATGGGTGATAAAGATTAAGTAAATTACCATATACTTGATAATCAGTTTTTATTTTATAATGTAGGATTACAAAGTGGTATCAATACAGTAAGTGTGATTATAATTTATGAATGTAAGAATACATATCGCTGATCCAATAGAATACAAGGTTATTGTAGAAGCATCGATTTTATTTTCAAAGCTTCTGAAAAACTGTCAAAATGGAATTACCTTATAATTCTGTTGTATGAGCTTTATAGTTAATACAGCTGTGATATTAACCAGATACAAAACTTAAAAAAATCCTAATTAAAGTTTACAAAATGCTTACAGCTAAAGTTATAACACTATTTAAAATTTAGAAATCCCCCAATCGTTTTATTTTGCGTATAGTTCTAAAAAAAAAGCTAACCGATTTTTATTTGTCATACAAATATGCTATAGTTGCAAACATTCAGTTCCACACAATTCAATAGCTGAACTACAGTATGTAAAATTTCATCGTAAAAGAGGGTCAATGGATCATGACCGATTTAGTTTGTAGCATGCATACAATCTAAAATATTGAATAAACTAGTTGCAGAACACTAGACTTCTACTACAAATAAATTTTAGATAGTTTAGCATTGTTAGAGTGCAACTGCACTTTTGACCCCTGACCGTACCTAATCATCAAAGCAATGTTAGAAAACTTTCTTTAAAAAAAAAAACTTGGTACAAATCGGTTCACCAGTTTATGGTTATAGTGCCACAGACACACAAATAACAGTCAAAACTAATAAACACATCAGCCCGCCCATCCAAGTTACGACAGTTTCGCTAAGCGTCAACGCTTGGAGTTGTCCACGCCTCCAATTCCTTTGTTCCGAGGTTAACTCAACGCTCAATCACGTGTTCAGGACCAGAGTTGGGGGCGTGGCCAACTCCAAGCGGTCACGCTTTCAGATTCATTTATTAATTGTCAAACATAGGTACATTATAATAAGTTCTTATTTAAATAGGTACACTGAGGGCGCTATGTTTTGCCTCTAGGGTGTACAATGTGTATACATGCAATAAAATTAAAATAACAAAAATCAGCTTAACCAAACTATTGTAATTTGGGGGGGGGGGGGCTGTTTTTCACATTTAGGAGAGAGAGAGGGATATGTCATAAAATCACTAGCAACAAGAAAAGAAAAAACAATATCCACAAATGTTGTTGAAAGCCAATTTCGATGTTTCAGGAGAAATATTTTCAGAAAAACAAGTTAAAAATAAAATAAAAACCAACTAATTTTGTTACATTCTAAAATAACATACAAAAGTACTTAAATAATAGGCAAGTAGAATATAAGCGCAAAACTTCATGGCAGCTATGAAGTGAAATCTCAAGGGTTGTGTGAAAATGAACCCCGGGGCCCTGGAATGAAGGCAATGAAAGGAGCAGGCCAGAAGAATCAGAGACTATCTCCCGCCCCACCCAAGGCCGGGATTTATCATATGATGATTTTACCTACCATAAAAAAAAACACCCGCTGTAATAACTTTGCTGCTGCGCCTGCGTAGCGTCTCACTGTGTCTTCCAAGCCGCCATAAAGTTTGAATCGCATTCCAACAAGTGACTAAAATAACCTAAAAACTAATGCGAAGTTAAGTCAGACCAATTCCGGGAAAGTTGAATGCATCGTTCTAGGTCAGGTACGCTTAAATCTGTGTGGTTTTTTTCCTAAAAATAACAATTCTCACACAATTTGATGGTTCAAAAAGGATTTGACCATTACATGTTTATTGTATGAACTTTAAGAGATTGACCTCGTCTAGTTTAAATTGACGAAAAAAATGCCAATGTGCAAAATAAATATCATTTATCATTAAACGGCAAAATTTTGATCGTTTTAATCCCGTGGAGGGTCGATCCGGTTACATGAAACACTATCGATTTGTAAAGATTTTTTTTTTGTTATTTATATTAACTAGTGCTACTCTAGTGCCAGTACTAGTGCTAAACTAGTGCTAGTGTTCAATGACAATGGTGGTTAGTACGCAACGACCGACAGCTACCTACAAGGTCTATTTCTATTCTATTTTTAGAAAAATGGCAAATAGAGCCGATGTCGACTATTCTGCCAATGTCAAAAGTAAATTGGATAAGCAAGTATGTGAATCATTAACACAGACAAATAATATGCTAGAAACGAAGTAACTATGGAGGAGTATATCTTCGATTGATACAATTGGACTTCATGTGTTAGTACTGGATACCAACAAGGTCATTGACTCGTTTACTAAAAAAAAAATTAAATTCGTACATGCTTATATTAATTCGAGTTTTAGAGAAAAAGTACTTTATTTTTATATTTACAAACCGAGAGTGTATCATGTACCGGATCGACCCTCCACGGGATTAAAACTATAAAAATTTAGCGGTGTATATACATATCTTTTTACATAGGCCTACAGAGGCTCTTGTAAAACATCAGTAGTTAGTGCACGGATCCAATTAGAAAACCGGTGGAAATGTGAATAAGAAAACAAAATGACAAGACAAATTCGGTCTTCTCAAAAGTCAGAAATAGCGAGTCTTTTAGGTTTCTTCCCAATAGAAAGTGATCGTAGTGCGAATGCGCAATCGTCGCATTCATTTGTTCGGTGACATCGAACTTGTCGACGCGCCGACAGAGGGCGCCTGCGACAACGCATTAAGAATTAAGAAAAAATTGACAAGTTAAGCAATAACGCTAAGGCAAACCGTAACAACAAGAACTGTTCCTCTACCATGAGTTTTAAGCAATAGTATTCGTCGCTACTCGATATCGACGCCGTAAATATTTTGTATGGCAAATTATGGTTCTGCAAGTGACCGCTAGAGGCGCTGCAAAATTTGCGAATACTATTACTTACGAATACTATTGCTTAAAACTCATAGTAGAGGTACTGGTCTTCATTTTTATAAAACGTTGCAATATATAGCCTAATAGCCCGTGGCTGCCAGACTTTCGTCATTTTATAAAAGCTGAAGTTTGCCAGTCCATGTCCCTAGAACAGGTAGGAAACAATCCCCTACTATGAAGTTTCAGTTGGCTTTGGCAGGCAACCGGTTACAAATGCATGCAATATAGCAATCTGAATTCGTTTGAACCTTTACCCGCCTGTGTCGGATATATTCGACAAAACACTCTCATGTTTATTCCACCAGGGTCGCACATCCACGACAGAATACTCCATCTCGTCGACTCTTCGTCACCTATGAAGATTAAAGAGCTAAACGAGATGGAGTAACCATTCTCAAACACACGACCCTGGCGAATAGGACACAAAAACATTCGTCGAAGCAATTCGATGCAAGCGGTTAGTTTTATTGATCTCAGTCAAATTATTGCACCGAATTCACGAAATATTCTTTAATTGAAATCAGACAATAGTGCTTAAGTTTGTTGACTTGAGCGCCATCTAGCGAAATAATAGGCACACTCGGGCCCGTGGTTTTCAAATAACAATCTCTAGCTCTTGTTCTAAATCATTTTCATCAGAGATCATAAAAAAAAAGATCTCTGATTTGAAATAGCTGGTCGAACTTTGAAAATTTCTCCCGAACAATCGGAGTGACACGTAAATTGCTTGAAGAAATTGTTGAACTTACAACATTTGAAAGTAAACGTGACTGCTTTCGAGCAGAGAAATATGCAACAACTAGTGTATTGCAATGACATTAACCTGAAATGTGGAAGAAATAACTCTAACATCTATAAAGGTGCACCATAGAGGAACAGTCTTTCGACAACGCCTATTCTTACGTCCATCCATGTTTATCTTACGTGAAAAAAAATATTGAAGTCAAAAATAGAAGAATTTCTTCGCAGACACAGACTGACATTATATGACAAACTCGTAAGAATGAAAAGAGTTCTTGTTTTGTTGAAAGACCCTTCTGCCTAAAACAACGCTGACAGATATCACATTTGTAAGGTTTTTCACCAGTGTGCTTACGAATGTGTCTTGCTAAAAGACCCTTCTGCCTAAAACAATGCTGACATATTTCACATTTGTAAGGCTTTTCACCAGTGTGCATACGAATGTGTTTTGTTAAAATACCCTTCCGCATAAAACAACGCAGACAGATATCTCATTTTTAAGTTTATTCGGCAGTGAGCATATCATTCTCAGATGATTCTCAAAAACACCCTGCTAATATCATCAGTAATAATCAGTGATGCTTCGACTTGAAAAATGAAAGGAACCGCTTGGGAAAGCGTCCAAAATGAATCTAATGCTCGATCTGGAGGTAAATTCAGATCGGCCAGTTTTGGTCGAATGTCAATTAATATGGGAGCCTGAAACGGTTAGAACACGGCAACCTCCGTTAGAAACTGTTGAACTAGCAACATTTGGACTTAACTGCTTTCCAGCAGAGAAATAAGCAACAACTAGTGTGTTGCAATGACATTAACCTGAAATATATAAGAAATGTGGAAAAAATAACTTTAACATCTATAACGGTTCACCATAATATAGAAACTATGCTGCATCGCGCGATTACCTCATATATAACCGACCGAAATCGACTACCGGCCAGTGGCCTGGACCAGACTCAACGCAAGTCTGGTCGGAGGATCCTCCCTTTGTAACCAAGGTTTGCGGAGCTTTACACCCGTATTCGCAAAACCCTAAATGGTTATTTTTTTCTAATCATAATTATTATGCTTGTCTCCGTACTTTGAAAATTGAATCTTCGTGCCTAATGGCAACCACACAAAACTGTGATGCGATGGAATACGATACCGCATCGCAGAATGAAATGTTAAAAAGGTGTGTTGGAATATAGGTAATGGCACTCGTGCTCGGCTCCTCTAGAGTCAGTCCACACAAAACGAATATGAGCTCAGCTGATGCTTGGCTCCTCACCCACTACCCACCTTAAAAGTCCTATAGTTTCAAATGTAATATTCCCTATTAAGGGCCTCGTTCACCATTTCCATGTAAAAGTATCTTCTATCGAGTTCACAAGCGATAGCAAAGCTTCGAATAACAACTTAATGAAAACAAGTGAGACGTCATGTGACTCAACTCAACATATGGCATTTGTGGAAGAGAAATCACAGTATTGAAAATAACACATGCGAACTGTTAATAGACCGTCAAATGCTGGAAAATATTTAGCGAGTATTAACACTCTTCTTACTAAAACAAAGCTGACATTCTTCACATTTGTAAGGCTTTTCACCATTGCGCACACGAATGTGACTTGTTAAATGACTCCTCTGAATAAAACAACGCTGATATTCTTCACTTACGGTTTTTTACCAGCGTGTATACGACAAAAGCGTTTCTTTTCATTTAGCTACTCAAACGGAAGGCCTTTCGACTAGGTATCGTGACCTATTGCCTATTCTTACGTCCATGTGTTTCTTGCGAGAAAAAAAAAGGTAAATAGAAGAATTTTTTCGCAGGCAAATTGACATTACATGACAAACTTGTAAGAACGAAACAGAAACAATTAAAAAAATAATGACACTCATCGAACGTCAATTTGAGGAGTTCTCAAAAATACCAAACTGAGCTAGAAAATAAACAAAGCGATGCGTCGACTTGGAAAATGAAGGAAAGCGCTTGGGAAAGCGTCCAAAACGAATTTAATGTTCGATCTGGAAATATATTCAGATCGACCAAAATATTAAAGACCAAATATGAGGGCCTGTAAGGGTTTTCGCCAATGTGTATACGAATGTGTCCTGTTACATTAATCTTCAGGTTAAAACAAAGTTGACATTCTTCACATTTGTAAGGTTTTTCACCAGTGTGCATACGAATGTGTCTTATTGAAAGATCCTTCTGCCTAAAACAACGCTGATAGATGTCAAATTTGTAAGGGTTTTTCACCAGTGTGCATACGAATGTGTCTTGTTGAAAGATCCTTCTGCGTAAAACAACGCTGATAGATGTCAAATTTGTAAGGGTTTTTCACCAGTGTGCGTACGAATGTGTTTTGTTAAATGATCCTTCTGCCTAAAGCAAGCTGACAGATAGCACATTTAAAAGGATATTGGGCAGTGAGCATATCACCCTTAGAGGGTTCTAAACAATACCAAAATGTGCTAGAAAATAAACAAAGTGAAGCCTTGACTTGGAAAATGAAAGAAACCGCTTGGGAAAGTATCCAAAATGAATTTAATGCTTGATCTGGAGGTATAAGTAGGGCTCAGATCGACCAAAACATTGAAGGTGAAATATGAGAGTCTGAAACGGTCAGGGCAAATTCCGCTAGATAACGTGAAAAAAAAAAATAAAGCCACGATTTCACAAGTAACGGCAGGGATAACACCTAAATCAGCTGTGCAAGCACCCAAATTAAAATGTATCTAGTGGTAGGCACAACTCCTGAAGAGTTCCCAGACAGTTATGCTGCAGTGGACTCCAACTATGATGAGTTCCGTACCTACCACATTTGCTTGTATCTGCAAAGATTTTGAAGACCCTTTAGAAAATGGAAAAAAAAAGTCCAAATGTTTTATTCTAAAGTGACATTTGAGGTGGGATTCAATCTCAGGAATGAAAAGAAAACGAAAGGTTACAAAATGGTAAGATTTAATGTTGTTTCGAGAATACTATTAGTGATAAGATAATAATAATTACTTTGATCACTAATAGAATACGGACGTAACACATTCTAATATGTTTTGTAGTATTTCGCAGCAAATGTATAGAGTTAGTCATTTAGAATAGATTTGCTGAGGTAAACAACATAATAAAAAAAATCTCAGCTCAATTTTACCGAGATCACGCCTGTTTCAACGATTTCACAAATTGCCCAGTTATGTAGATACTTGTGATACAAAACTACATTAATTTTACATCACAATATCCACTAGGAATCAATTTGCGAAAAAATTAAAATAGCTACAACTTCTCGCGACAAAGTTCTGCCAAAAACTCCGGTAAAATTGAAAAAAGATTTAGCCTTTTAACTCTCCAGCTGTCTTTTCAACGTTTAAAAACCACAAGCTCACAGTTGGCCACATTGCACGCAGACAGATGGCCGTTGGGGCCGAAAGGTTCTTGAATGGCGGCCGCGTACCGGAAGACGCATCATTGGAAGGCCTCCCACAAGGTGGACCGATGACCTGGTCAGGGTCGCTGAAGTCCGATGGATGCGAGACGCACAGGACCGGCCATTGTGGTGACGCTTGAGGGAGGCCTATGTCCAACAGTGAACGTCTTTTGGTTGAAATGATGATGATAATGAAGCTCATGTGAAAATATTTCAAAGCTTAAAAAAAAATGAATTTCTTAAATTCTGAGTTGAGAAAATACTCAATGGGAGTTTTTTGAAATAACGTACATCAGGTGGCAGCACTAAAGCGTTAAGACCGTACCTGAACTGTTACACTGCCTAAATCAAAAGAAAGATATGGGGCTCAAACCACATTTTTTTGCCAAATAACGCTGACAGATATCACATTTGTAAGGTTTTTCACCAGCGTGCGTACGAAAGTGTTTGCTAAAGACCCTTCTGCCTAAAACAACGCTGACAGGTATCACATTTGTTAGGTTTTCCACCAGTGTGCGTACGAATGTGTTTGCTAAAGACCCTTCTGCCTAAAACAACGCTGACATGTATCACATTTGTAAGGTTTTCCACCAGTGTGCGTACGAATGTGTTTGCTAAAGACCCTTCTGCCTAAAACAACGCTGACAGGTATCACATTTGTTAGGTTTTCCACCAGTGTGCAAACGAATGAGTCTTGATAAGGGTTTTTGACTAAAACAAAACTGACATTCTTCACACTTGTAAGGTTTTTCGCCAGTGTACATACGAATGTGTCTTGTTAAATATTTTTTCCGACTAAAACCAAGCTGACATTTATCACACTTGTAAAGTTTTTCACCAGTGTACATACGAAAAAAAAGGTTGGTCTTTTTATTTTCCGTTAAAGGTAAATAAAAAGACAAACATGTTTTGGAAGGCTCGGCCCTGGTATGAAATACTACGGAGGAACGGGGTAGGTTTATAGCCAGTAAAAGTCTGAAACTATATCCCGCTCCGCCCAAGGGCGGGACCGATTCGTACGTCCATGTTTTCTAGCACGATAAGTTTTCAACGATAACGTTTTTCGTAGTGACATTAGAATACGGATGTAACACATTCTAATGTTTTCGTAATATCTGGCAGCAAATGTATCGAGGAGTTAGCCTTCTTGGTAAACTTCGCTGAAGTAGTCAACACTACACTAAAATTCTCAGCTCCATTTTACCGAGATCGCGCCTGTTTCGACGATTCCACATATTGTCCAGTTATGCAGACACTTGAGATATAAAAACTACACCAGTTTTACATCACAATATCCACTAAGAATCAATTTGCGAATAATTAAAACAGCCACTGCGAACCACACTCGAAAAAATCCCTCCAAAAAAACTCAAAACGCTATCTATAATCTTGTATACAAATAGTTACAACAGCAGAAAAAGGTTTCACTCAAAAATAGGCCTTATTAACACTAAATATGAGTAAATGGTGGATGAAATTCCTGTAAGTATAAAAACACTCATCTCCATCCAGAGCCGTTTATCCGACAGCTGGAATGCTTGAAAAGAGCTGTAGATTATATCCAGTCTTTGAAATATTCACAAATATGTTGCCTCATAAAATTAGAGCAAATATGAATACTTTAAAAGTAGAAAGGTATTTTATTCACCATCCTCTCACACAGGAAATATTTTTTGAAAATACGATAATTGAAATTAATATAAATATAGGAGATCATATTCTCCTCAGACCTGTACAAGTTGTAATCGAAATCTTGGCTATACAGCCATTAGAAAGCTTGGAAATCATAATGAAAAATAAATGTAACGGAGTTTCTTCACTCCAAAATCATTAGACTCTAGTCAAATTGGGTCTGCTTCCTTAGTTGAAAGGAATAAGGCAAATAGCCCTGGCATCTAAATCGATAAGTGAAACTTTATTAAATACAAATATAAATTGTAACCGTGTAACACCCACTCTTATAAAAACCGGAGACTTCACGCTATACCTTGCAATCGTCCAACCCGACTCCGCTGAGCAGCATTTGGAAAGCTGCGCGGTATTTTCGACATACCAGACTCTCAAAACGAAAGTCTATGACCAGTGTGTAATGCCAGTGATGATATAAGACAAACAATGGGCCTCATCAGAAGGCTTAGTCACCCAAAGAATAATGGAGAAGACTATACACGCAGTTTCTTAGCGGGATCAAATCAGAAATGAAGATGGCCGCAGGAGAACCAAGGTTACCGACCAGCGGGCCTAAAAAGGTCACATGAACAATTCATCTAGAGCAAATCATATTCCGAATTCCATGAAGAGCAATTCTTCTAATGTTCGTAAAATGGTTGCACAAATTAGTCGAATCATACTCAATTCACTGCATATCAGAATCACATTCCTTGTAAATATTGCCGTATAAAAAAATATGATTCATATTATGATTTTTCAAATGTGGCCTTTTTAGACCTGCTGGTTAGGGTCGAAGGGGTGAAGTCTCTGTATGTAAAGGATGGCCACCCACACACGAACGGACCTCAAGCCTTGCATTTTTTTTTAATGTTGACTTCTGTTATTAGTCAGTGTCTATTTCAGAAAATAGTTTGTTTTCAGTCTCATTACAATGCGGATGTAATACATTGTAATGTTTTTGCAGGATTTGGCAGCAAATGTATCGAATTAGCGTTCTCGGTAAGCTTCGCTGAGGTAGTCAATACTACAATAACATTCTCAGCTCCATTCTACCGAGATCGCGCCTGTTTCAATGATTCCACATATTGTCCAGTTAGCGCAGACACTTGAGATACAAAACTACATCAATTTTCCATCACAATATACACTAGGAATCGATTTCGAATTAAAACAGTCATTGAACGTTGCTCGAAAAATTCTCGCCAAAAACTCCATTTCATAAGCAAGTTATTAGTAAGTACAGTGAGCTGACGTCAGTAGTAATACCTCCAGTATAACCTGCCCTCGCTCTCTACTGAAACTTCGCGTACATCGAAGCACTGGAACAATTAGCCTGCTGCGGTCTTCCCATTGATAATAAACTAGTGCGGCTCACCATCAACGATTGCATCACTGCTTTGCTTTTAGTGCTTTTGCTTTGCTTTTTTTTTTGATTGTGGGATCGCAGTCAAGAAAATTTAGACCAGTACAAGGTGAAAGTTTTACCACTGATGTGCAGCCTAAGTACAGTACCTCTACCATGAGTTTTAAGCAATAGTATTCGTCGCTACTCGATATCGACGCCGTAAATATTTTGTATGGCAAATTTTGGTTCTGCAAGTGACCGCTAGAGGCGCTGCAAAATTTGCCATACAAAATATTTACGGCGTCGATATCGAGTAGCGACGAATACTATTGCTTAAAACTCATGGTAGAGGTACTGTACTCGAAACGAGTTTTTACGTTTTTACAATGCTACTTTTAATGGTGCGTCGGCCCTCCGCCATCCCTGGCCCACGTGTAAATGGGGTCTTGGTGACGAATGGCAAGAATGGCGTGTGCTGGCGCCGATCCGGGCTAGTGTCCGTTTTTGGACACAGATCCTGGAGCTCGCGAGCGGCGTTTGCGACGCATTGATATGTTGGCCCGCTTTCAGTGTCGCTCTAGAGCTCGCGTCGATAGGATACGTTTACGCTACGCAATTGTACGACCATATATCGATCATGAGTACTTAGGAGGTCAAAACGATGAATGAAAACATTAACACAAAAAATCAACCAACTTCATGGAAAAAAATGAAAGAGTGTAAAATAAATTTAACGTCAAAAGTTGGTGTTATTTAATATTTTTGTTTTGTTTCTTCGTTATTTAAATTATTATAAAATTAAAGTTATTTTTCACTATTTAAATGGTTTAAATCACAGAACAGAAGAATGTAGTTAGAAATCGCATAGCACTTCATTTGTATCGGGACCAGCGTACCCAAACTCACACAATGATAGGTATATCATTATTTCATAACACTAAGAAATCTTTGACGTGATTGAGCATTTTAATATTAATTAAAAGAAGGCAGTTTATCAATCGTTCCGTTTTAGAAAATAAACCGTATGTTAATGAGCGCAGAGTTATTTGTTCTCTACCCTTTAACATATTACCTCGCATGGAATAATTTTATGAACAATTTCCTCTACTCGCTGCTAGATGTCTCTTATAATATATGCAATCTATTTAGAGCTTTATGTTGCTGCAATTAGATTGATATTTCCTATAAAAAATCAAAGTCACGTCTTGACGTGACTTGTCACTAAACGTCATTTTATAGAGATGTACCATTGGCGATGCCTTATTTTATCGATATTGTGTTTTATTTTCAAGTAAAATAAAGTCAACAGCTAGAGTCGATGAATTATTATCAAAACGAAATACTTACGTATGTTTTTAATTTTATTTATTAAGGGGCTTGTAGCTATTACTTTAACCATGCAATTTCATTTAATTGAAATTAAGACTTTCTTTTAATGCTGAAATAAAAAATCTAAGTGAATAACAACATACACACTTCTATAGATCAATGTTTCCTTAATTTATACTAAATGAAGCCAGTCTTGGCTGACTACAAATTCGCTTCCATATAGATTTGAATAGATCTGTAATATCTTGATCTTTTTTGAGACTACTAGGGTTCGGTGTAACCAGATTTTTCAGATAATGAATACAGTACAATACAGAACTCAAGTTTTGGCACTGTTGTGTCGGTTTCCGTTTTAATTAAACAATTTGGTCTTTCAAAGTGATTTGAACAAATTATGCTAGTTTTTTCAAGAAACGCCTTCCAGTTACATCGATGCATTTTTCTTTGCTAACTTGATCTTTAGGAAATATGAAGTTACAAGATAACACGAAAGATACATTTCGAACTCATCGGATGTTTAACAGTGTTTAACTTTTATTTTTGAGTGATTTAGCTAAACGAAAAAATTGTGTACATTTATAATTTTGTCGACGCACTTGGGTATTTTTTTCCGATACAAAAAAGAAAATTATGATTTTACAATATCGATAACTCACTATTGATAGTGGTAAGCTCTAACTGAGCAGCTGACAGTGACATTTGTTGAATGTTCTGGAGTATTTTTTGAAAGTAGACCTTATGCATCACAAAATAAAGTAAACTTCTATTGGGTTTTTTATTAAGATCTTGTTTTTCAAAAATAATCAAAATAAAATAAATCCGGACTAACCGATGATATTATATACCACCATTTGATAAATTCTTGGTTCTGCTATCGTGTTTGCACTCCAAAACAACACAGTAGGGCATTTTTATATTTTTTTATCTAGTTACTATCACCGTGGCGACCGTAACAAGACTGACGTGCGCGGCGCATGCGCGTAGCAAGCACGTAGCAGCATACGCGGGACCTCGCAAAGCTCGGGGTACGCGCGCCCCGCCTACTTACGACTTCTAACTACATTCTTCTGTTCTGTGGTTTAAATAGTGCAAAATAACTTAAAATCATTCCAGATTTGACCGAGAAATTGGAGAACATGCATAAAAACATACAGTCGAAACTATTGTAATCTCCTTTTTGCAGTTGGTAAAAAATATGTCAAGCGTAAAGTAAAAACAGACACAGCATGGTAGACGTGGTCATACATCTGCCGCGCTTGCCTGTCCATAATAGAGTGACGCCCTTAAAGCGCATAAACGGCAACCAAGCGTTTGTGAAGAATAGGTACTTAGGGCGCTGGCCGGGGCTGGGCCCACTTGTAAATTAGGCATAACAGTTGTAACAAAAGTAACTAAACAAATATTTACATATTAATCAATTAGGAAATGCTTTCACAGAACTTAAATATCTAACTTATATTACTAAAATCTTATAATTAAAGTGAAAGTTACTCAACTTTTTTAGTTTATTTAGTTTTTATTGTATGGGAGCATTGTTAAATGAAGGAAATGGAATACCATCATTGGAATATCATCATTCATCATTTTTTTATTATCATTCATTATCATTTCGTGATTGTAGTCATGATAACAAACGATTTTCACAATGGGACCAAACTTGTAATCGTGAAAAAACTCAGCAAGTACATTTTGACCAGTTGGCGAACAAAAATGTATTTTTTTTATCAGTAGATTTTTTTGTGATTTCTGGTTTGGCTCCATATTAAAAGTTGTTTGTTATCATGACTACAATCACGTGTCTAAGTATCGGTCACTAATAGCTAGTCACCTTATATTTGTTACCGTAAGTTTTGCCATTTACATTAACAAAACACACTTAAAAACAAAATAAACTAAAGAAGTTCAGTTCAATCTAACCTATACATAAAGACAAAATGAACAACTACTACTAAAATATAAACAAAACTAAATTTAAGGTCAATATTTCTTTTTATTGATTCGTACATAAGTCGTCCCATTAAACGCAAATGTCATTTGTTTTTAGTCAGCGTCAGATTTTTTTTATTTACATGCAGCGAAATTATACACCATTTCACACTTTACCTCGACAAAAAATCATTTTTAAAATCAGACAAGCGTTATCGAGTAATCACAAAAAATAAAAATACCGACAAATTGAAAATCTCTCTTTCTTTTAAGTTGGTTAAAAATAGGCTAAGATAGTTAATAAGCCAATAAGCTTGCGTCGGATTGGTCCAACGAGTGTTTTCGCGTGCTATTCGCCAGGGTCGTGTGTTCGCGACTGGGTACTCCATCTCGTTTAGCTCTTCAATCCCCATAGGTGACAGAAGAACTGACAAGATGGAGTATGTGGTCGTGGATGTGCGACCCTAGCGGAATACAAGCGAGTATTTATCAGATATATCCGATGTGGGGAGTTAAAAGATTAAATAGCAAAGCAACAAAAAAGAAAAGATACCGACAAATTAAAATACTCCTCTTATTTTGAAGTCGTTTATAAATTAACAACGAGAGGTAATATGCAGCTAAGATCGTTAAGTCTATGAAGGTCCCGCGCGCAAGTCCCACCTCAAGGAGCTGTCAGCAAACCGTAGGGGCCCAGCCTGCTGGGGCCAAGGGCCGCTTTCTGACAAGACTCGGCCCCGGTAAGATAGCTAACGAAGGAACGGGGTAGGTTTTATTCAGTAAGAGTCAGACAATATCTCCCGCCCATCTGGGGCTTTGGGGAGGTATGAAAATGCATACCAGGGCCCTGGAACCAAGGCAAATAAGAGTAGGTTTTTAGTCAGTAAGAGTCTGACACTATCTCCCGCTCCGCCCAAGGGCGGGGGATGTCATTGAATGATTTTACCTACCATAAAAAAAGTCTATGAAGGTAAGTGCGTGAAATGGGTAGTCCGCGGTAGCACTTAATTATATTTTCAAGCTCAGTAAGGACAGTATTGGTAACAAAAATCATAGTTACGGCACAAAAGATAGTTCAGAAGACAATCTACATACGTGTCGTGCTCGAGCAACGCACACATAGACAGCGATCACGGACACGATATCTTGTACGTGACTAAACAGTGCTAGATCACAAAGTACTTTTTCTAGCGACCGCCGAGCGTAGATATAAAAAGTGATGTACAGTCAGGGGTCAAAAGTGCAGTTGCACTCTACCGATGATAATAAAGTGTCTAGAATTTTATTATAGAAGAGGATCAATGGATCATCACTCAGTTCGTTTGTACCATAGCACCTAAAGAATTAAACAAACTAGTTGTGGCTCATTGGCCCTCTTTTACAAAGAAATGTTATACACTTTAGCATCGGTAGATTGCCACTGCACTTTTGACCCCTGACCGTACATACATGAGATTGATTTCTGTACCTATCTATTTTGTGGTTACGGTAACGATGTTTTGCCGTATGTAACTTACAAAACTATAACAATAAAAACCATCATCATATTAAACTAAAGAGACGAGGTCAGGGCACGAACTTACGAATCGGATTTCAACGGCGCCCGCCACGTTGGAAACCGCTGCTTTATTTCTGAACTCGTCTCGTGAGACCACAGTTTTGTGCGGTTGTGATTTTCGCCCGCAAACCTGGCGGGTGAATATCGCAAGACATGTGGTTGCAAGACGGCCCGCCGGTGCAACGAGAGCCGCGAACAACCGCGCATGCCACGGCCGTAAAACGCGACGTGAAATATGCTTGAAATTTTTACTTATATATCTGCATTATACAGAAGCAATCGCCGCGGGCGCGGGTGAAAACCGCTTCGTGAGTTTTTGCCTTAAACATCAAGTTTTTAATAAAATGGCGCTCGATGGGTTAAAGTAATTATGACTTAAATATATTTTGCTAATTTAGACTAAGCAATAACGTTTTTTTTTTTGTTACTCAAATTTAATCAAACCTAATAAAAAAAAAAGAATTAATACAAAAAAAAGTCTTCTTTGCACACTGTATTCTTCAAGTAACATTTGATAGATAAAGGTGAAGTTCCTATTCTTATTTGAAACGCGTTGTACGTTCGCAATAGTACATTTTGATACAAGTGGAGAAAATTTGACATTACGACCGAAGCGGAATGGCTTCAAGCCGTACAGACGAGGGTGTTATGGAGCCAGTTGCTGTAGTTACTCCACATGTATCAAACGTAGTTTTTCAATACACTTACGAAGCCATAAATACACGAGGTTTGATCTGCGACTCTTGAGGGTCTCTTAGCACCCAGCCTGATACTATGAGTGTAATAAATTGTGGCGGGGTGCGAACTCACCCACTTTTCCGCACTAGTGCAGAAAACAGTCAGCAAAAGCGGTGGGATAAGAGCGAGTTTTCGAGTAAGTGTATTGAAAAGTTGTTTACGCCGTACTGGGGACTACGCCCTGTGCCCTAGTTACGGCGCCGCCATCAGCTTACCCCTTCATAGCTGCGAGCAATTCCGGCGCGTCTACTAAGTAGATGCCGTCGGCCTGCTTCTCACAGTTGGACACCTTCAGGGTGCCGCGACCTTCGTCATCGATGTTCATGTGCAGAACCGCCCGGGATAGCATTTCGTCTGACGCTTCTTGCGGGAAGTCTGGGGAAGAGAATTAGCATTATAAGCATAATCAGCCTTTTTTTTAGGTAGGAAAATCACCTAATGACATCTCTCGCTCTTGGGCGGAGCGGCGGATAGTGTCAGACTTTTACTGACTATAAACACACTCCTGGCCCCAGTAGGCTTCGACCCTGCTCGGCGCCTACGGTTTGCTGAAAACTCCTGAGACGCGCGTGGAACAATAGGCGCCGTCGACAACTTGACCCCGGTCCAGGCGGTTACCGGACGGTAAGGACGGCGAGCTACTCGCAAGCCCGCATAATCAGCCTTTTAATGTTCCCACAGCTGGGACTCAGGTCTCCTCTCTAGAAGAGAATGGGCCTTAATCCACCGCGGCCCTAGTACGGGTTGGAATGAATGTCACATATCCTCGGATTTTTGGTTCTAGGACATGCCGGTTTCCTCACGTGGTTTTCCTTCACAAATAAAATATTTTTCTTTCATTCTTACTTTCCCCACTTCGTTTTGGACCCCAAAATTTTACTGCGCATTCAAAATCGACCGCCATGATGGTTCATCATGTGTGTCGAGGGTTATAATCGTAAAAACAAAATACCTCTGATCTCCAGATACAGTCCCATGACCGGTAGCCCAGTGATGAACTCCGGCATCATCTTGCGCAGCAGAGTGACGGGCACGTTGGAAATATTTCCATAATCAAGGTAGCAGATCTTGGCTTCGCTGCTGCCAGGTCCGGAGACCAGGTCTAGGAACACGGCGCGGAACCACTGAGGATCTGTGAGATGAGAAAGGAAATGATAGATATATATTTTGCACGCTTTTAGGCAATGGATTGTTTTCCACACTAGTGCGGAAAAGTGCGCATGCTCCCGCCGCCACAATTTCATTGTAATAACTTATCAGGCGCGCGTCTAACCCCACGAATTGCGCGTGTATTGAATGACGTCGTTTACCGCACGTCCACATTTGTCACTGCAGACTCCAAAACACTGGTGCGAATTTCGCTTCAGTCGTAATGACAAACTTTCTGCACTTTTATAAAAATATGCTATTTATGTCAAATTTTGCAGGTTTGACTGGTAGTCGACCCCGACACACAGGCAAAGCAGATTGAAAGTCAAATGAAGACTAACAAGTCGGTTCTTAAGCTGTGAAGCTCCAAGTGGACACCGGTGTCCGCCACCTATTGTCTTTCTATTGTCTCTAATTACGGTATTTTATTTTATTTTATTTATTGGGGAAAACAAACAATAACACAGAGTTTTACATAAAGAAAGAATTTAAAATAGTCTAACAAATGTGATATCAATAACGTTTTCCACAGATAAAAACGTGAGACATTAATTTGGTATGACAAATGTTGTTATTTTTTTTTTTGTTTAAAGCGAAAAGTAATTACTATCAATTTAAATAAAAAGCAAATAAATTACAATGTTGTATGCAAACAATATAGCTATTCAAGAGGTTAAATAGCAATGCTTACAGGGAGGTAGCTGAGCGATGCATAGCTCTTCAGGTTTCGGCAGGTAAGGCTCCCTGCCCAGGTCACTGTTGCAGTAGTCGGCCATCTGTGAAAATGTTAGAATAATTATAAGAACTGCATTACAAGAACAATAGCTAAAAAAATCTCTAATAAGCTTCAAAAACGCCATGACGGCATGAAACTGTTATCCCATCATCCGATCGGAACTGTTTTTTATAGTAATCATTATCATTTTTAAAGCGATACGTCATCAAATAACAATGGCACCCCGCCGCGCGATAAGAGGCCGACAGCACATAATGTTTTTGTTATATATATGTATGAGCTGGCGGACGGGCTGCGAGCCTCCTTGCCAGGCGCCCCGCACGCACCTCTTCCTTGAATGATGCAATAAACAATTATTACACAATTTAATTCCGGCAAGTCCATTCCATCATCGGACCACTAGACGTACGGCAATGCGCCACAGGTACATGGTTGATATCCCACCCACAAGTTTAAAGCGTTTTGGGAGTAAATTTATTGTGCGCACAGCTAAAGAATGGAATTCCCTGCCGGAGTCTGTGTTTTCTGATAGCTACAACTTAGGAGTCTTTAATTCAAGAGTGAATATGTTACTTCTAGGCCAGCGTGCTCCATCGTCGGCCACGTCATCGCTTACCATCAGGTGAGATAGTGGTCAAAACGAGCCTATGAATAATAAAAAAAAAAACTGCACTTGTAAAGAACTATGTACAAAGGCGGACCTAATACCTTTGTTTTTCCTTTTAATAAACAACAAAATTATCAGTAAGTAGGCACAACTAGAGAATGACGTGTGGTCGGCTTCGGGTGTCGATTGGAAGTGCTCACGACGTCACACTTCAGTTGGTCTACATTTATTGAGTATACCACATCGGTAGCTAAAGGAACTCTCAAAAGAGTTGGCTTACCTTGGCCGTGAGCTGGTTGAACACCGTACTCGCGCTGGTGTCGGAGCGGTCGTACCCGCAGATGGCGCCGCCTTTCAGTACACTAATATCCAGCACTTCGACTGTGCAGCCAGATTTAGGCAGCGCCGTGTATATCACGTCTTGGAACATTATGGGCTCCGTCTCTGTTCATAGGAATAATGCTTTGTAGATTAAAGCAAGTTGTAAATTTCGCAACTGACAAAGACACTATACACCGTAAAATTTTGGTCGTTTTAATCCTGTGGACGATCGATTCGGTACATGAAACACTATCGATTTATAAAAACAAAATTAAAAAATAAAGAACTTTCTAAAATTTGAGTTAATATACGCAGACAGCAGTTAGTAAAAATGTTCACATTACAGATTATTTAAAAAATATTTTTTGATTATTCTTTTCAAACACTTCTATGGGTTTTAAACAACCCATATAAGTTTTGTTTAATATTCGGGTGAGTGACGGAATTATTGCATGCCAACAGACTGTTCAGGCGTTCTCTTTTTTCGCGTTGCCACTTTATAAACATTATAGTATGCTGCAAATAAATTGAACCTGCTGATACTATGGTTACTCTTCGATTGAAGTCCGAAAAACGGTTACTGCGCATTCAAAGTCTACCGCCATGATGGTTCAATTTGTGTGCTGAAGATTATACGTTGGATGAGACAACAAGCTTTAAAACCATGATCGCGTTGACGACGGGTCCTCAAGCTATTCTTACCGATGACATCGCCGCCTCTCTGCTCGATCTTCTTCCAGTTGGGCGTGCACATCTCGACGAGTCGTGCGCCGACGTCAAGTCTGTTCTTAAGGATGGTCAGATCAGCTTCGCTACCGCTCGGCGCTGTCTTGCGACCGTCGCGGAGACTCTAGAAAAGGGGAAAATTTGTTAACTAAAAACCTTGATGGCGTTACATTTACAGTACGGCCGTTCTAACTTGGCGAGTGTGATTTTAGGCTCTGCGAACTTTGGCGCTTGTGCACTCGTAAAAAATAAACGGTTGAAAAAAATAAAAGCCATTACCAGTTCAAGTGTGATCAAGGCATTAACCATCATCTTATCGTGCTAAAGACGTCCACTGTTGGACATAGGCCTCGCTCAAGTGTCGCCACAGTGAACGGTCCTGTGCATCTCGCATCCATCAGATTCCCGCAACCCTTGCCAGATCATCGTTCCACCTTGTAAGAGGCCTTCCAACAAGGCGTCTTCCGGTACGCGGTTGCCACTGCAGAACCTTTCGGCCCCAACAGCCATCTGTTCTGCGAGCAATGTGCCTTGCCTATTGCCACTTAAGTTTGGCGATTCTTCGTGCTATGTCGGTAACCTTGGTTCTCCTGCGGATATCTTCATTACTGATTCGATCACACAAGGACACTCGAGCGTAGCCCTTTCCATTGCCCTTTGGGTGACTTTAGGCCTTCTGATGAGGCCCATTGTGAGCGACCACGTTTCAGAGCCATAATATATCATCACTGGCAACACGCACTGATCATAGACTTTCGTCTTGAGACACTGTGGTATGTTAGACCAGAAGATAACGCGCAGCTTCCCGAACGCCGCCCAGCCCAGGCATAAGGCCGTGTTTACGGAAACGCGTTGCGTTGGGTGTTTCGTCGTACATTGCAGCAGCGGGCTGCGTCATCACTCGCGCGTACACAAACATATGGCAGTGTACGACGGACCGCCCGACGCGCCGCGCAACGCGCTGCGTCTCCAGCACTAAGTCTAACACAATTGAATGACTGTTAATTTCATGACAGTCATTGATTAGAGTAAACTTTATTGACTTACCAACAAAAGTTCGACATCCTGCGAAAGCTCTTGGACGAACTCTTTAGCGGCGGCAGACATCTCCGTAGGCGGGGCGAGCTTCAGCATTGACACTTGTGTCTTGACAGTTGACAGGTCGAAGTCAGCCGGACACGGGTACAGGTTCTCTAGCGTTGACACTTCGATGTTACCTGTAGTGAGAGCCAAGCGTTTTTAAAAAGATTTTTACTTCGGAAAATTTCGGATGTCACCGGCCGTGTTTACGGGGACGCGGCGCGTTGGGCGTTCGTGGTACATTGCAGTAGCGGCGTCATCGCTCGCGCAAACACAAAGATGGCAATGTACGACGGATCGCCCAACGCGCCGCTTCTTCACAATCGAGCACTTATAGGAATGACTGATTGTTGCGGTTGCCTAGGTTCTGCAGTGCGTCCGCTATGTTTGCAGAAGCGCGTACGGATGAATTTTACGCAATAAGACGCAAGCGGGTGTCGTCACTGTTAGGCAGAGTACGCGGCAGCAGCAACGAAATTCTCAAAAAAAATATCTAATAAATATCAGCGTCCGATGCACTCGCTCTGGGTAAGCATTGTGATTGGGACAGTGAAATAAAATTGTTTTTTTTTTTATGGTAGATAAAATCATCCAATGACAAATCCCGCCCTTCGGCAGAGCGGGAAATAGTGTCAGACTCTTACTGACTAAAAACCTACCCTGTTCCTTCCCTGCCTTGGATCCAGGGCCCTAGTATGCATTTTCATACCTCCCCAGAGCCCCAGATTAGGCCTCGACCTTACTGGGAAATTTACCTATGTTGTGAATGTATTTTGCTACTAACATAGTTTGTAAGTTAAAATTTGTTACTAACCATTATGGATCACCGTTATCTACTAAATAAATAAATTACTATTATTATTAATAAACTTACCGTACTCAGCATATTCGATCTGGTACTTATTCTGCTTGACGTTGACTCGCCTCACCAGCGCGCGGTAGAAGCAGTCGTCGACGAACTTGCCGATGACCGTCTGTCCGGGCGACGGGGGCTCCGTCAGTGGTTTAGCTGGGGAGAGAGACAATCACACGTATTAATTTACTAGTTTCTTCTAGCGGCTTCGTCCGCATGAAAGTCGGTTTCTCTCCGTAGATGGCGTTTTACTCAACATTTTTATGTTGTTTTAGTGTGTGGCATTATTAAATCGGAAATAGTATTGATTAAAGATCACAGCTCATTAGGGCCGTTCAAGTATTAAGTAAGCAGTTTTTTTTTTGCAAATATTAGCCCCAGCACTATAGGCAACGAAGGAACGGGGTAGGTTTTTAGTCAGTAAGAGTCTGACACTACTTCCCGCTCCGCCCAAGGGCGGGATTTGTCATCGGGTTATTATACCTGCCATAACCCCCCCCGTCAGCAAAAGCAAGCAAAGCTCTACCCCACTCGCCTCATGCTTACGTAGACGAATATGCTTGAAAAAGAGTCTGACTTTAAGTCTTCAAAGACATTGGATGTTTTTTTTTTCGTATGATTTTGGAACATCGATATCATTCTCTTAAAAAACTAACAAAATATACTGCTGATGTAATCACCATCCAGACCCCCGTCCCCCATATCATCAAAAATAAGCAAAGTAAAGACTGAATAGACTGACCCCCTATAGTGCTTACGTAATACTTGAATGGCCCCTTAAGAGTCAACTAACCCCACTTCGCACCGCGTCGCCTCCTGCGACAAGTATTCTTTATATGAACTTGTATGCGTATGCGCTCCCTACATCCATTCCGTATTATCACCAGATCGCCTCGGTCGTAAGTTGACTTGAATGTTAAGTACAACGCCATCTACCGATGGTTGACCACAATCAGGCCCGTAGCTCCCGCCTTAACCTTCTAAGTACGCTGGTGCTTACCTTTGATAGCGCATAGCAAGACTTGCTGCAGCACGTCGTTGTACTTCCTCTGCGACTCGCCATCAGACGGCCGCACGAACACTTTGTCAAGTGTGTCCGCCAGTACGAGCACTACTTTAGATCCGTCGCTCAGAGGCGGCCGGGCCACTTCTGGGATGCCAATCGCTGTGGAAGATAAAAAATTTAAAACTTGAACCGCTTGCACAACTGTTTTCGTGTTCTATTCGCCAGGGTCGTGTGTTTGCGACTGGGTACTCCATCTCATTTAGCTCTTCAATCCCCACAGGTTTTTTTTTTTTTTTTTTTATGGTAGGTAAAATCATCCAATGACAGATCCCGCCCTTGGGCGGAGCGGGAAATAGTGTCAGACTCTTACTGACTAAAAACCTACCCCGTTCCTTCGTTGCCCATAGTGCCGGGGCTGAGCCTTCCTCTCAGAAAACGGCCCTTGACCCCAGCGGGCTTCGACCCTGCCTGCCTGCAGTTAGCAGGCTGGGCCTCTACGGTTTGCTGACAGCTCCTTGAGGCGCGCGGGAACAGAACGCGCCGTCGACGACTTGGGCTCGGTCCGGCCGGTTACCGGACGATCGGACAGCGTGCTACCCATTGCACGCCGTCCGCAAGCCCGCGCCTACGGTGGCCGGAAATCGGGATCGGAATCCCGGCGGCGGCTGGGGCGAGCGCCCCGTTGCCTCTGCCTGATGCGGTCGGCCTCCTCCTTTGCTAGCATTACTGCTTCGCAGAAGGAGGCGACCGCCTGCCATCCCTCCTCACTACGGACCATGGCCTGAACCAAGGCCCGGCGAGAGAGATCGCTGCCGCCGATCACCCCCACGAGGACACGGCGATGTTCCGCCCAGGCGGGGCACACCTCTACAGTGTGCTCCACCGTGTCCTCCGGGTGTTCCGCACAGTGGCGACACCCGGGCGAATCCTCCGCACGAATCCGGAACAGGTACTTAGCGAACTTTCCGTGTTCGGTAAGCACCTGCGTCGTGCGGAAGCTGAGAGCGCCGTGAGGTCTTTCCAGCCACGCCTCAAAGATGGGCCTTATCGCCCCAATTGTGGCGCGCCCCGAACGAGGTTGCGATAGTCGTTGACGCCATTTTGCCATGAGATCCCGCCGGAGTCAATCCCCATAGGTGGCAGAAGAGCTGACGAGATGGAGTATTTGGTCGTGGATGTGCGACTTTGGCGGAGTAAACGCGGGTGTTTATCGGATATATTCTAGGATGGAAATAGTAGTAGTACATATAGTCAGTGAGATTCTAAGGCAAATAACTCACTGAACTAAAATACCAATGTCGACGCAACCAGTCCGTTTGTCATTTCGTTTTAAAAAAGTAATGTCCATCATTACGAATTACTCCGAACCGTACGAATTGTGGGTACATTCGCAAACATGTCAACTCACATTATGGTGTTTCAATTATTCTTAAAATGTTTGCCTTGCCTCGACTTTTTGATACCACTCATGCAGTGTTCTTGTAACTAATCAACAAAATCAATTAATATTCAGAGGTTGCGAGTCAAAGAAATTGGCGAAATGGTAAATTAAATAAAAGTATGAGACACTAAATCTTACACAAGGCACCCAGAACGAGAACGCCTAAGAGCGTGGAAACATGTCTACGGTACGGTGCCGTGAGACGGTACGGTACCGCGGTCACAGAAGCAGAATAATACGTCTTTCGCGGTCCATATCAAGACAAAAACTGAACGATGGTTGTTGTCTTGTGCCCGCGGTGCACCGTACGCGACACCGTGCCGCAGCACGACGCCGCGCCGTCTCACAGATATGTGTCCACGCCCTAACTGTAGAACATAATATATAAATTTTGAAGCAACCAATATTAGAAAATTCGCGAATAGACAGACAAATACTTATTCATTTTTTTTTTATTGTTGATAGGTTCGCGCTTGACTACTATCTCACCTGATGGAAAGTGACGATGCGGTCGACTTCCACTCCTTAGCTGTACGCTCAATGAATTTCCATGCGGGAATCGAACCCGCGACACGTAGCCCAGCAACTAATCGCTCAACCTCTGCGCTAGCCGTGCCATCACTTATAAAAAATTATATACTCGATCTGTTTAGGTACTTAACTAAATATAAACAATCTTCACATGTCTTTTGTCTAAAATGTTATCCAAATATGTTTACAATTAGCTATTTATCTAAACCGATGTTAGGTAATTAACTGAATTGAAATAATCTTTTTGTCTTCCATACAATTTTTTTTTTAATAATAAGACAGGGCAAGATTGTTTACGTTTAGTTAAGTACCTAAACAGATGGAGTATATGTGTCCATCAATATAAACAAAGCCGGTCCAGATGATCCTCACTTACGTTGATATTCCACAGTAGGGAGCCATCTGAACACTTCGGCCTCGCCCAAATCGGCGTTCGTCTCGACGTCACTCATAGATATCTTATATCCGTTTGGTATTTGAGCTAGAATCTTGCAGTTGAGGCTGGCTCCGAGCTGTAACAAATATAATATTAATAGCTTCTTCCACCGACTTCGCCTGCGTGAAAGTCGATTTACCCCCTTTAGGGGTTTTTTTTTTTGTTGGTGGGTAAAATCATCCAATGACATCTCCCGCCCTTGGGCGGAGCGGGAGATAGTGTCAGACTCTTACTGACTAAAAACCCACCCCGTTCCTTCGCGGCCTTAATACCAGGGCCGGGCTTTCCTTTCGGAAGCAAACCCTTGGCCCCAGTAGACCCCCTTTAGGGGGGTGGAGTTTCGTAAAATCCGTTCTTAGTGGACGTCTAAAACCTAGTTTCTGAGATTTCGTGATTAATCAGTGAGTGGTATTTTGCTTTTATATATGTATTTAAGTGTAGCTGTTACCTACGACTTCATTCGCGTTGAGTTAAAAATGTTATTCTCCTTTATTCTTGTGTGATAGTTGTGGAATATATTATTATATTATATTATTATTATATTTGTCGCGTACTATAAACACAACGAAGCTCTCACCTCATGAGTCCTGCTGACGAGTACAGAATTCGGGCACCGCGTCGTACTTAGCGGGCAGACAGTTCGTGTGGCTACATATATAGTTTTCGCTACACATTTGAAATCCCTATACGTCGCGAGGAGTTCTTGTACAGACGCCAGCAAGTCAATCTACCCCAATCAGTCAAATTTTACTAATCGAACATTAACCTTCCGTTATTGTGATAAAGTTGAAAATCTATAAAATAAATTTGACAGATTCAGGTAGGTTGATGTGCTGGCGTCTGTACTTTGATTTTCACACTAATATTGTAATGGCGAACGTCACACTCACAAACTATAGCCTCCTATTTGCGTTAGGAAAATAGTGACAATGCAACAGCAAAGTATTTCTAATCGACTATGATCTAATCGGAGTGACAACGATAAATAACTATTTAAACGACTGTTCCAAAAAAGGAGTGTTATGTTTTCGGGGTTGATTTATGTATGTCTATATGTACGTATGTGTTATTTATTTTACCACAACTTTTAAATGACTAAACTGATTTACATATATATTTTTTTTCTTTTTTTTTATGGTAATTCTTTTTTAATGGTAATTTTTTTTTTGTTAAATTTTTTTTATTTACATATATGAGGTATTGTTAGAATCCTTGCATCGTCCCGAGTAACATGGACACACAGAGTGGTCAGACTGCGATGAAAATTACAGTTTTGTAGATCAAGTAGTTTCCGAGACTCCATTTTCTACTTTCTTTACTTTTCTATAAATTAACAAGCATCTTGTTTTTTTTTTTTTAATTTTAGTTTTTTTTTTGACATGGCATTAGTATTTTTTAATTATTTGATTTTTTCTTAACGCAATTACTAATAGTTCTGTAAGCCGTACATCTTGTTGACAAAAGGTAACACAGAGAAGCCCTCACCTCAACCGCCTTGCTGACGAGTACAGCGCAGAACTCTGGCACGGCGTCGTATTTAGCGGGCAGCTTCCTGCACTTGTCACTGGCGGTGACAGCTACTATCTTGCCGCTGTCCAGCAGCGCTAGAGTGGTGGGATTGAGGCAGCGAGCGCGGTACCAGCCGCAGTCTTCTGGGTTGAAGTAGGATATGGTTTCGCCGGGTGTCAGTCTGTGGAAATGATATAAGATTATTTATTTGTTTAGCAGTTCTTCGTGCTATGTCGGTAACCTTGTTTCTCCTGCTGATATCTTCATTTTCGAAGCGATCACACAAAAGAAACTTCGTATATATGTAACGTGTATTACACGAGTGTACATCCAAGGCACGCTTACCTAAAAGAAACCTATACCCTCTGACTTAAAGATCCCCAGGTAGTAGCTATCAGGAAATACACTCCACTAAAGAATTCCACTCCTTAGCTGTACACACAATGAACGTGTTGCCAACACATTTTGTACCTATGGTGAACATCCCCACGATGCGCCGTACGTCTCGTAGTTCAATTGTGGAACAGACTTGGCGGATTTAAATTGCATAAAACCGACAGGCTAGCGACTCGGCAACGATGCTCAAGACTTTTGATTCGACAAGTGCATCATTGCCGATAATTTTCTTAGCTTGCTTCTCAATCAACTCCAGTGCATTAACTCTGTGTATGTATAACGGATATTATATTATTAAGAATATAAAGCTACTCACTTAACGGGCTGGTCATCCTTGTTGCAGTCGATCACGAAGTCCTCACACAGGCTGTGGTAGTCCAGTTCGAAGGCTTCTGCCATGGTCAGGCACACGTAGTCTCCGCGGGTGATGCGGCAGTCAGAAGCTTTGGCGTCCACTGACATTATTATTGAGTCGCCGACTGACATCCTTTCTAGGAGGTAGCTGTGGACAGAACATTAGTTCTAATATAGATTTAGGAAAGGTCGATTGAATTCTATGCTAACATTATGAGGAGGAAAGATTTACATTTTTCTATGTTAATGCAATTGGAGCAGTGGTGGCTGGGTTTGAAGCCCCCGGCTTACGAGTTGAAGGTTCAAACCCAGTCAGGCGCATTACTTTGTATAATTTACTAGCTTTTTCCCGCAGCTTCGCTCCAACTCTACTTTACCCTATACCAATAAATGAGCAGGTTTTGTATTTTTTTTCACCTATGTCCTTCTCCTGGTTCTAAGCTACCTTCCCACCAATTTTCAGTTAAATTGGTTCAGCCATTCTTCTTTAATTCTTTATTGTACACCAACTAATACAACAAATGGATAACAAAGGTCATGTACAAAGGCGAGCTTAATCGCGCGGCTCGGCGAGGGGGTCGTGGCGCGGGGAGGGCTTATTCTTGAGTTATAAATAGTGTAACTAACACGACTTTCTTTTATATTAAACATATCATTCGTTCATAGCATTCGTTATACATTTATATCATGGCACTGGGGGACACACATCACATTCATCCAAAATGGATGTGTATTAGACATATTCTTTATTGTACACCAAAAATAAAATTACATAAAGAACTTAAAATCTGTGTGTGTATGTTTGCTCTTTTACATTCAAACGGCTAATTAGATTTGGATGTATTTAGCAGTCCGGCAGAGCATGTCCTGGAATAGCACATAGGATGCACACACTTTTACACAGACATAACGCTGACTGAACCTAATAAATAAAAGAGACATGTACAGCTTGAGATAGCTAGTTAAAAACACAATTATTGGCGAAAATCCAAAGCATTTAAAGCATACGTTAACCCAAGCATATTTGGAAAGGGTGTAGAGCAAAGCACATGCACTAGGAAAAATAAATTCGTGCACAATGCGTTTCAAATAGGGATAGGAACGATGATGACCTCTAAAAAAAGTTACTAGAAAAGTACGGTTTGCAAAAAAAAAAACTTATTTGCGTAACAGAATCTTAGTTAAATCTTAGAGAATATAATGTTTAATCTAAATTAGTTAAATATACTATTTAGTCATAAATAGTTTAAAAAAAAAACTGTATTATTGTTGGCAACTATTCGTCATCTTCCATTCGCCACTACGGACACTTTTTTATGGTAGGTAAAATTATCCAATGACATCCTCCGCTCTTGGGCGAAGCGGGAGATAGTGTCAGACTCTTACTGACTAAGAACCGACCTTATTCCTTCTTTGCCTTTGTTCCAGGGCCCTGGTAAGTACTTTCATATCACCACAGAACCCCAGAGTAAGCCTCAGACCAGGCTGGGCCCCTACACACTGCTGACATTTCATACAATAATGTAGAGATGAGCAAAATTGAAGAACTAAATTCTGAGAATTAATTTTTGTTCATAGTTAGTTTAACCTATTATGTCCCACTGCTTGGCGAAGGCCTCCCTCTCCCTTTTCCACACACGTCTGTCCTCGGCCATTGTGGGCCAGTCCCTCCGGTAATTGTCCAGCTCATCTCTCCACCTTCGCTTTGGTCTGCCGCGATGTCGCCTTGCGTTTATCGGGACCCAATAGGTGGCTCTTTTAGCCCACAGCTCATCTAACATGCGGCAGACATGTCCGGCCCAATCCCACTTTAATGTGTGTGTTTGTTCATAATTAGATTTTTCTTTACATACTTTTTTTTTCATCCTACTTAACTGATTCGATTTGAGAGTTTTGACATAGCGCTAAGTCGATCCTATTGCTATTTGAAACGCATAGCATGTGGAATATACTTTCTCCAAAGCCAAACTCACTTCTTAGGTACCATCTTCCTGGTAGGGGTGACATCGCTAACACTTGCTGGTGGAACTGTAGAGGAAACTGCTACAACAGTTTCTGTCTTTTTTGGAGAGGGAACAGCTTCCTGAGGTTTAGCAACTTCCGGGTTTTCGGTGGGAGGATCAGGGACCGATCTAACGTGCAAATAAAACATACAAAGGAAAAATAAAAAGCAAATACATAGAAAAGCAGATGCAAAATAATTTTTAAGTCCATACTCAAGCATGAATCAAACTGAAAGTTTTATACATATGGTATCTATAACCTTTTACCACCAACGTCGGATATATTCGTCATACACTCTCGCGTTTATTCCACCAGGGTCGCATATTCACGACCAAATACTCCATCTCGTCAGCTCTTCTGTCACCTATGGGGATTGAAGAGCTAGAGCGACGAGATGGAGTGCCCAGTCGCAGACACACGACCCTGGCGAATAGGACGCGAAAAAACTCGTCGGGCAATTCCGACGAAAGTGGTTAACACTAGAAGCGCCGCCGTACCATTATTGTCCCATCCGCAAGTTTGATCATCTAACATAACTTTTCTATTTTTTACGTAAGTTAGTGAAACTTTTTTTATATTTTTACTATGTTTTCCGAATCGACCCTCTACGGGATTAAAACGAACAAAATTTAACAGTGTATACAAGAACGTTTAATGAAAAGTAAAGCAATTTAAATAAAAGCGTCGCAATGTTCGGCGCTTCTAGTGTTAGAGTTAAAATGAAAGTTAGGGGTTCGACCGTGGCCATATTCTCGCTAGATGGCGCTAAACTTATTTTTTTTATCTTTTTTAGTGTATGGGAGCATTATTAAGCCAAGGATATTGCAATTTGATAAAAACGAGCATTAGCAAGCGCCTTATTTGACTTCAAATTCACCTAATTCCGACTGTCTTGAATAAGGCTCGATTAATACTGGAGTGTAGTCATAAAATTCCAGTTTTAAAACATGCAGTAATTGATGCAGGCAGATAATCAAAATAAAAAATAAAAAACATGTGCAAAAGACGCATCAAGGCAATAATAACACGATGTCCTAAAGTAAGCGACAAAATGCGATCGCGAAAGCGTTGCGGCGCTAGTGGAACAAAAAAATCCCAAAAACAAAACCCAGTGTGTATATTGTGACCAGATCTTAAGGCGTTGATCGACGAGCGAGTAAAACCGCGGTCTTACAGTCATCGGTAAAGCTCGCGGGTGTATTTGTCATTGCAATTCGAACGATGAGCCTGGCTCGCGGCTCGTGTTTGCTTCATTTTCTACTCGGCTCGTCGTTCGAAACTGTTTTATTTGCTAGTCGATCAGCACCGACGAGCCGCGAGTAAAACTGACGTTCTTCAAAACCACGGTATTGGCTCGTACGTTGATGTACTTTAGAAATTGATCACTTCATGAAATGGCCAACTTAAACTGGCCAGGTCGTTTTAAACGTTAAAGTTTGATGATATGCACACAGGCCATTTTTGACCCACCACCTAAAGATAGAATCAAGCTTTGGGAAGAACATAACCTGCCACCATCCGACTTCTTGAAACCGCAGGAAAGTCTCCCGCCTGGACGTGAATTGCAGTGGCCTGTGTGGAAAGCACTAAATCGGCTGCGCACCCAGGTAGGCCCCTGCAAACACAACTTGGCGAAATGGGGGTTTACAGACCCGTCGGATACTCAATGCGAGTGCGGTGCTGTTCAAAACATGACCCACATGTTGGAATGTCCCAGGTTGCACTTTGGAGGACTTAATGGGTGCCACCGATGCTGCAGTTAACGTGGCAACTTACTGGGCCCAAATAATTTAACGAGTTTACCATCGATTCGAAAAGAAGAAGAAGATATGCAGTTTGATGTATGCTTATACATTCTATTTAAAATTATGTGTTATTTGTTTATTGTGCACCACAGTGTTGTCTCTCTTAACCCAGAGGTTGACTGGTAGAGAATGGCTTGTTGCATTAAGTCCGCCTATGTACATGAAGTTTAAATAAAAAATTTAATAAAAAATTTAAAATTAAGCAATTTTATTTGGTATTTTATGAAATTGCTTTAACTAGACGTGTAAGTGTGTAACAAGATGTAAGATGTAAAATCTAAATATTTGTACGGCTGAAAAGCCGAATATAGTCAAACCCCGTATATCCTAAGAATTTGTTAGCTACCTATATTCTTGCAAATAAATATATCATTCATTCATTCATAAATATGTCAAAAGTCGTTTGGCCTATTTTCTTTAGACCTTTTATCGTCATAGAAATCCTACATCAATGATATGGACAAAAAAGGATTGACATATCATCCAGTGTTAAAACTATCTGGCCAGTTTTAGTTGGCCATATCATGAAGTGATCAATTTTTAAGATCTGGCTGCGACATGCAGGGGTTTTTTTTATCGGTTTCAGGCATCCAGAATCATTTTTATATGACAGTAATTAAACAAACGAAGCGGAAACGTCACACACTGTGACCGTCCATACAAAGTAATGCTCAAAACACGATTTTGTAAAATGAGGGTATTTAAAAAAATAACCTATGTAAGGGTAGACTTGAGAACATATCACATCATTTCTACAAATACTGAATCAGTAACTACTATCTGCTGCCCAGTGCATCAGCTCAAAGTTTACTTTATACCAACATCATTAATTTATCCGCTAACATTCGTGAGTTTGTTGAGAATATTAAAACGTTTATTTCTGCATTTAATGATCATATTTAATTGAATTGTCATGTGTGACGTGCCGTCGTGTCGTTGTCTTGGATGTAAGCTTCACGCAGTCGTACACCAAGCGTATTATGACGAATACGCGTCTATGAAGCTACGCATCCGAGGTGTACGCCTGCGTGAAGCGACCATACTAAACTGTCGATGAAGCGGCAAAAACACGACGTTGTTTGTAAGCTTCACGCTGGCGTACACCAAGCGTATAATGACAAATACGCGTCTTTGAAGCTACGCGTCCGAGGTGTACGCCTGCGTGAAGCGACCATACTAAACTGTCGATGAAGCGGCAAAAACACGACGTTGTTTGTAAGCTTCACGCTGGCGTACACTAAGCGTATAATGACGAATACGCGTCTATGAAGCTACGCGTCCGGGGACAGTAGGCCTAATCGTAATAATGTAATAGGACTCACGTTTTAGGCACCAAATTCCGTCTAGCCGGGCTAACAACCGGTACAGGAGCAGGCTCGACCTTCTTCTGCTCTTTGACATCTTCTGGCTTATTAGCGGGAGCTTGGGACTGGTTACGTTGTCTGTTCATGGGTTCTACCATCTTAGGGGAGGCAGGTGTTGAAGCTGTGGAATGAGATGAAATAAATTAGCGCAAATTATATGTTCGTGAACGGACACTGTCAGTTGAGACTGGTCATCTCTTAGCTGCTGGAGTTTATTTTTCAAAATATCTATAGTTAGAACTTTTATTTTATAGAGAGATTTGCTTACTTTAGCTGACGAGGGGTACGAGGGGGTTAAATATTTGCAAAAAAATCTGCCTACGTAATACTTGAACGGCCCCTAATAACAAAACCGCGTCTAAGAAGCTACGCATCCGTGAACTTGATTAATGCTTGTTTACAGAGACGCGGCGCGTTGGGCGGTCGTCGTACATAGCCATGTTTGTGTTTTGCGCGTGCGATGAAGCGGCGCGCTGCTGCAATGTACGACGAACGCCCAATGCGCCGCGTCTCCGTAAACAAGCACTAAGATTTACGCGACGCGGTACCATATATCTGCACGCCACTGGCCAGACCCATAATTGGACAAGCTTAGGCAGGATGATTGAGCGGTTATATAAAACAGTGATTTTTATACACAATCTTTGGATAGACTCAGATAACAGAAGCGACAGGAAATCATCATCTTCCTGCCCTTATCCCGTTTTATTTGGGGTCGGAGCAACACGTTTTTTTCTTCCATTCTGTCCTGTCACTCATCACGCTATCAATAACTCCCTTTTCTTTCATATCATTCCTTACACAATCCATCCATCTCTTCTTTGGCCTCCCTCTCCCTCTTCATCCATCCACATGTAAACTCATAACTCTTTTAGTAACAACAAATGATTTCCTTTCAACTTTTCAGTTACTGGCGCCACTTTCAAACTTCCTCTAATATATTCATTTCTCACTTTATCCACACTCGTCACACCACACCTCACATACATCTCAACAGAAGCGACAAGAAATATGTAACCAAAATTAATATAACTATGATTTTAAAAGAGTGTCCATTGAGTTTCTTGCACGTTTTTCTCCATAGAGATCTACGCTTTGGAACGTGCAATTTAGCGTCACCTTTTTTTTACTGACCGTCATTTTGACTATTCAAAAGTGCCTGTAAATTGTCTATTTGAAATAAAAGAAGTTGAACTGGCTACTCACTTTTGGCAGACTCATTATTCTTGTCTTGATTGAAGTTTCTGCGCTGGAAAGCTTTTCTCGGCTTCTCTTGGCCATTTTTGTTGTATTGATCTTCATCGCCAAATGATCCGTTAGATTTTACGCTTACCTGTAAAACGTTAACTGTTCAAAGAAACATTTCGATGTCACCACGCATATTTTTGGTTTATCGACTTTATTACTGGACAATAAGTTGGTAGATAGTAGATATAAAAATGTTTTTGCGTTTACCGATTTATTGCCTGGTGACCTCGATATGTTTCTGTTCTGTTAGGGAGCTTTCGTATTGTAATTTTACTCCTTAATCTGTCAAAAACTCCTTCTACTTGAACTCATTAACAGTCCTGAGTTGAGCACCACGAATGACAAATGCTTGCACTGACTGGACAGGTCCACTCAAATCTGTGTGGTTCTTTCCTCAGAAGACCATCTCAAATACTAATCTGATTATAATCGATTTTCGGGTGTCAATCGAAATGGGGGGCTGCGCTTAACCATAGCAAATGGTTCACCTTATTTGCTGCGTATAACTGACAGGCAGGTTGGCAGGTTTGCGCTTGACTGATCGCCATGCGCAAACCTGCGCCAACATTGACCGGGAATCACCCTGCGACTCGTGACAGCCGGAGTTGTGCCGCCACTTTCGCTCATACAGTACGGTAGTATAGTATTTTTTTACGAGTACACAAACGCTTAAGTTCGCAGAGCCTATGGTCAGACTCGCCAAGTTACGTCGGCCGTACTGTACATTACTATAAAAGAAATAGCGTTTGAAAGAACATACCTTAGAAGGACCACCAGGCGTTAAGTTTCTGCCTTCAGTAGAATCTTGTCTGTTCACGAATTCACGTTTGTTATTTGCCGTATTTCCATGAGGACGACGGAGCGGCATGGCTGGTTGAACTCTACGGAAAAATAGCATTATCAGTTGCATTATTCAATCTTTTGGCTGCCACAGTCATGAATACATGGTAAAGCAAACGTGTCCAGCAAGGTCATGCTTGACTACCATGCCTAACTTAAACGCTAACTAATCTTCGCTAAACGCTAATCATCATCGGATATATTCAACAAAACCACTCTCGCGTTTATTCCGACAGGGTCGCACATTCACGACCAAATACTCATCTCGAGATGGCGGAATCAAGTCATGTAATTCCCGCACACACTCTCCAAAATGCTTCCTGTAAAACACCGAAAGGCTGGCTACTCTACGCCTGTGCTCAAGGCTTTGTAGATTGGACTTAACCAAATAAGGATCACCAATTAGCCTCTTCGCACGCCCTTCCACCGAGTCCAAAGTTGCTAGGTGGCATTTTGCAGCACCAGCCCATAAGTGGCTGCAGTACTCCACACACGATCGGACCTGTGCTTTGTACAACAGTAAAAGCTATCCCGGTGTGAAGTACTTAAGGCCTTTTTGACTGGGTGATCGGCATTTCGTCTAAGGCTATGACCGTACCATCGCATACGACTCTCCTTCAACTTTTCGGCAATCGGTACCACCTTAAATGATCCTCTGACGTATTCATTTCGCGAATTGTACATAGATTCTTTACATAAAAATACTATATACGTGTTTTGAGTTTCGCATATACTAAAAATATTGGTTGTATAAGTATGATGACGCCGAAGGAGGTCGCATGAGGTACACGCGTATGAGCTAACGACTGGCTTGATATATGTTTTGTTTTTAAAGAATAATAATATTCCACCAACTATCACACAACACCGTCTAGTCACAAGCTAAGCAGAGCTTGTGTTATGGGTACCAGACAGCTGATAAACATACTTATATATTTCTAAATACATACATATTATAGATAAATAACAGCCAGACACAACAAATGATCGTGCTCATCACACAAACATTTGTCCTGGGTGGGAATCGAACCCACGACCTCCGGTATAGCAGTCAGAGCCCCTAAACACTAGACCAACAGGCCAGTCAAGTATATACCGCGCTATAAAATCTTTCTATAAAACAAAAATAATTGAAAATTTGTCAATAGTTTACTCGGTTGTTGAAACAAGAATTAGCTCACCTAGGCTCATTGTCAGTATTATCAGCAGTTACTGCGGTTGTTGTCGGTGCAGATGTTGTTGCAGCAGAAGCTGTTGCCGCAGCCCGTGCATTCTCTTGATGCATTCTGCAAACAAACGTCGGTATAGTAAGCAGCAAATAAATTGAACTAAAATGGCCGTCGTTGCTATGGTTACGTGCAGCCCCCGCTGAGCGGCACTTCGATTGACACCTGAAAATCTGTCACTGCACATTAAAGGTCGATTGCCATTTTTGTTCAACTTATATGAAGTGCATTGTACTCTTAAAACTATACTACTATCTGTTGTCACCATAAAGTTGAAACGCAGCCTTAAAGTTGCAGTTAATATTAAAATAATAAATAGTGAGAGCACTGTGCTAAGGGCTAAGGGCCGTGTGCTAAGGGCCCCGACTTACGAGTTGTCGGTCGCGGGTTCAGACCCAGCCAAGCGCATACTTTGAGTAATTTATTTCATCAAACTGCTCTCAAAACGGTGAAGGAAAACATCGTGAGGAAACCGGCATGTCCTAGAACCAAAAACTGAAAGTCGTGTGACATCCACAAACCCGCACTGGGCCCCCGTGGTGGATTACGGCCCATTCCCTCTCCTAGAGAGGAGGCCTGAGTCCCAGCAGTGGGAACATTATAAGGCTGATGCTATGCTAATAGTACTCACCTAGCTAGGTTATGGCACACAGCTCGATGCCTCAGCTGCCAGTCCCGTTTCTGGCAGGTCTCGGAGCAGTACGGCGTGATGCCGCAGCCGGCGCAGAACGCGTCCGAGGCCCCTCCGCACACGACGCACTGACGTACGGCAACCCGCTGCAGTCCAGGAAGTTTTAGCTGCGCCCAATTATCGTGTGGAGTGTTTAATGGTTTAATGTGTTCATGAGCTAATTTTTAATAGGCAGTTTTTATGTCAACTACATTTTAGTAGTTGTTTTTGTAAAAGCATGCATATAAGCCAATAGGCGGGTACACACACTCGTGAGGCATTTGCCGCGCGAAGCAGCTCGGTTAGTGTAGACGTGCCTCGGCCGACGCAAGCGCAGTTTTTTTTATTATGCCTCGACCGAGGCACGTCCCCACTAAATTAGCCCAGGCCTTGGTTCAGGCCATGGTCCGGAGCGAGGAGGACTGGCAGGCGGTCGCCTCCTTCTGCGAAGCAGTAATGCTAGCAAAGGAGGAGGCCGACCGCATCAGGCAACGGCGCTCACGCCGCCGCCACCGCCGTAATTCCGATCCCGATTTCTGGCCACCGTAAACGGCTTGCGGACGGCGGGCAATGGGTAGCTCGGTCGGTCCGTCCGGTAACAGACTGGTCCGAGCCCAAGTCGTTTACGGCGCGCACTGTTCGAGATCAAGGAGTCGTCAGCAAACTGAAGGGGCCCAGTAGGGTCGAAGCCTAATCTGGGGCTTTGGGGAGGTATGAAAATGCATACCAGGACCCTGGAACCAAGGCAAAGGAGGAACTGAGTAGGTTTTTAGTCAGTAAGAGTCTGACACTATCTCCCGCTCTCAAAAAATGAACACTAAATGAGCCGCTTCGCGCGAAAAATGCCTCGCGAGGCTGCACGCTGTGTGTGGAACCGCCTATTGAATAACGAGCCTTATTCAGGAAAAACATCACAAGTGGCTATTTACGTTTTTTGTAGGTACACGATTTGTCTCCCGTAATTAAAAATTATTACTTATTATTTATTTATTACACACCGCATGACAAACATTATTAAAAATATGGGTACAATGGGCGGTCATCGCCATGATGATGATAAGCAGATAAGACCGCACAGGCCAATTTCTTACAGACCTTTGGATGGACTGAGCGAAAGGAGACAGAGATTTAGGGTTATTGATTTAAGGATGTTAACAATATTCTTTAGTGTATTCCGTACATATTTATAAAAGGCTAAGTCCTGACTCTTTCAATGACTCATTAACGCCTAAACCAAAACTTTGGACCTAGAACGCTGAAGAGGTTCTTTTTTATAGATTAGGCCGTGTTTACGTAGACGCGGCGCGTATCCCGCACTAAATTCAAACATATGAAGTTGTATGAGAGTGTTTACGGACACGCCTTTTTACACGCGCTTGCTTGAAATATAGGCGGTGTCCTCGGCGTCGAACGCGGTGTCGCCCGCTGCGTTTTTTGTTCAGGTTAAAACTATAGCGGCGGAGACCGCTGCGTCCGCCGCCGCGGGCTCCGCCTATATTTCAATACAAGCAAGCGGCGATTCTGCCAGTCTCGATGTGATTTGCCGATAGCCATGGAGGATGACATGATCGACGACATTTTCTTAGAAGATAATTCTGTTTTAAAAAGCGAGTCTCCGTAAACATTATCGAACATTGTCATATGTTTGTCTATGCGCGTGCGATGGAGCGGGCCGCTGCACGTGTCGCTTCTCTGTAAACAATAAAAACATCTGACGCGCCGCCCAACGCGCCCCGTGTCCGTAAACGGGCACTTATACAAAGAATAACAAATTACTTATGAACACATAATGTGTCTACACCTCTACCCAACTCTCCTGACGCAGGTTTGCTGAAAAAAAAAAAGATGTACTCTTCTATCTGTATTTATTGTTTATTTAAAGAGAGTTCCAAAGTTTATCCTACTAACACGCGGGCGAAACCACTTGCTGAAGCTAGTCATAATTATTTTTTTAATTATGCAAGAGACAATCCATTCGTTAATAATATAAAGAAAAAAATAATACAATATGTCGCCTAGGATGTTCTCACTAAATAAAGTCGGTATCATGGTGCATGCGTACTGAATATCTAACTACACTGTAAATATTCAACATAATTATCAATTCTTCACTGGTTTGCACTAAGCATGCTTGAAATTGGTACTAAAAGCAATTTAGCAAACTCGTGGTTGTGTTATTTGTAACTCTGTGTGTGCGGTTTGCACTAGAAATCGATTCTGATGGCCAACGCTGCGTTTAGCGGGCGCATGCGCTGTCCCATGCAAAAGAAGTGCACCGGCGCTGGCAGCCGCATCCTGCGCCCCTTTTACTACGTAATAATACATTAAAGTTCTCCAATGACACGACTACATGCACACTTATAGTTGAACTATCGACAATGCGCAGGTAATAATCAGTTTTCCGCTCCGGGGTCCGCCGCACACGACACGCACGCATAGTCACGCGGCGGTGCCCGCACGTGCTTCCGCTTGACGCAGCGTTGGCCCTAAAGGCAAGCTAGCAAACTCGCAGTTGTGTTATTTGTAACTGTGTGTGCAGTATAGTATAAATTAAAAACTACTTATCTGCCAGCCACCAACAACGAGGAAAGCATGATCTTGTTAGTAATTTAAAACTACTGCAAGTTATTTATCAACCAGCGTTTCCGCTAGCCACATGATCGTGAAGCTCTAGCGTTCCGCGCTCTTGCAACTGCTACACATAATGGATACGTTCGCGCTTCTGGACCGTGCAACGTTGCGCGCTTAGCGCACCAATTTTGGACAAACAAAGTAGAGTTTATGTCTTGATCACAAGTACCAAGAAAGCGAGCGAGACAGTATTCTCAGCCGAATACTCGATATGTATGAACATAGCGCGGAGTGCTCGGCCAAGCGCTCATCTCTACAACTCGCTTAAATCACTGTCTCAGCCGAGAAACATTTTAGTGTCGCCCTTTTACTCGGTACGTGTGCTCAAGGCATTACTCTGTTAGGGAACGCAAGTAAAATACCACGTTTAGTACGTACGTGTCTTGTATCACGTTCGGATGAAAATTGTCAAAAGAGGACTGTACAGCAAGCGTTTTGGAGATGCGCGTACAGTCTCGTATCAGAGCGGCGCTTATTTCAGGTGGAAAATCATCTAATAACTTCTCTCTCTGTGGGGTTGAGTGGGAAGGCGTGTCAGACTTTTGCTGATTAAAAACGCGCCTGTGTCTATTGCGTTCTAGGACCACAGGTTTCCTTTCAGTAATTCTCTGTGACCCTTGCGAGCATTGGACATTACGGCTGGTTTCTGTGTCATTCCCTCTCCTAGAGAGGAGACCTGAGTCACAGCAGCGGGAACATTGTAAGGCTGATGCTGCTGCTGTGTCATCCCCGACCCCGACAATTCGCTAACTATTTACACAATAGTTTAAGAGCGAATTTGAGACTCACGGCACCGTAACAGACAAACTTTTCGTTAGAAAAGAAACGAGTGAGCGCTAGTAGTCGCTTATGCTAAGCGACTAAACAAAGCACCCGTCATCCCCTTCGTGACAGGTTTTTTAAATCTATCGGACTCAGCGGAGGTACTATTTGTTTGAAGTGCAAAATAACCTAGCATTTCAAAAGCACGTGTTTATGGTTTTGTTTTTCAATCATATAACACTTTTTAGTATGACCGACATTCATAAAGAGGTGAATCTCAATTCGTCAGAATCATTTTTATTTTTTTGTGTATATTCCCCGATTACTCGTATTATACGCCTGGTCCGATTTGGAAGTACCTTTTTTTATTTAAAAGGGTATATTTCCAGAAGGTTCCGTAATCTCATGGTCAGGATCTGATGATAGATCCACTTGTATTATATTGTAGTACTTGTAGTATATAGGCACACTTGCAATGGTTATATTCCATGCGTACCTTATTTAGAGCTTGCTATTTAAAAAAAAAAATTTGGCAACACATAAAAAGATAAATATCTTGATTTCATGGACACGTTCGAAACAAGTTTGGCACCAAAACAAAGTTAAAAAATTCCAAGAAAACCACATAAAATATCGATAAAAATAACTTTAATTACAAACATAAACAAGCAAAACAACACCTCACATAATAAATTAAACAGAAAGCAAGTAAAATTAATTAAAACAAATTACATTTAGCGACATCACCTCAAGTTCCTCTGCAGTACGGACTACGGACAGAACTTCGGGTAAAATACCTAAGAACTACGCGTTGAGAAGCAAAGGCGGCGGGAAAGGATGATTGGAGACCCCTATCTTCTAGACAAACTTAAACTCTATCAGTTTATAAATCCAAAACGCATGGGATCGATATGTGCTGCCGAAATCTGAGAAGAGTTTCTTACTTTCGTTTAATCATGCTGCAAATCTCTGGAACTACTAGTTGGTTTGCAAAAATCTGTGTATAGGATAGCTAGGTTCATGGTGAATAGTTATAGACTATATAACATCACGCTATGACCCCCACAGAAGTCATGCAGTAACAAAAAAACGCGGGTGAAACCGCGAGGGACAGTCCCAAACGGTTTTGTACGGCACTTTGTCTGAAGCTCATTTTATGCACCTTATTGCAAACTGCCATCAAGCCATCGTGGAAAGTAAATGGGGGTCTTGCCAGTACACCACCATCGCGCTGCCATTTCTTCGCTAACATAACATTAATAAAAATACCCTAAAACTTATGTAAATTAAATACAAACTAAAATTGTTACTACAAATAATGTTTTCGTCCTTGTTGCGAAATTATGCTCTGGGTTGCCAGATGTTACGAAGTGTTCTCCGTCTATATTCATATTTGGCAACCCTAAATATGGATTGACTCGGCCACTGATTGACAATGATAGTCAGCTTTATACAAACTTCTTGTTTAAAAGTAAAATTACAGAACGCATGATATAAGTTTGCCGCTCTGAAGTTGGCTACAAATAACTGCGCAGTACATATACTGCGGATAAATGCCTGATTTCAGAGCGGTAATTTTACGTGAGCAAGTACAACTACAGTAGACGGCCTATTGTCCACGGTCGCGTAGTTTCATAGATGCGTATTCGTCTTTACTAAACGTATAATTACGTTTCAGACGGCTCTTGTATATTTGGTGGGAAATTGGCAGTGTAAAAACATGGCATTTTGAACCTACTGCTTATAAAACTACGGTGTTCGGAGGACATTACGTGCATATTCTCTTATGAACTTAATAAGCGTCTATGAACCTACGCGTCCGTAGATAGTAGGCCTAACATGCAGTTCTCCTACAGCACAAAACAAAATGTTTGCATAAAGGCCGTCTCGGGATCACAACTGACAGATTTCATTTAATTTTGGAAATCATTTAGAACATTAAAAAAAACACTACAACAGCTTCTACGGAACATACAATAATGGAATTTATTAAATACAATTTCGAAATTCTCAAAATCATTACATAATATTAAAAATTCACGTCAATCGTTAAAACGAGGGTAGGAATGTCAATTTTATAAAATTCATCACTATTATAACATTATTAATTTCGTATTTGTAACAAAACTTATTCGGTGGGTAGTTTATAATTCAAAACATCGATTTAGTGGTTAAAAAGAGGGGATAAACTATACTTATATTTGAGCTCCCAAATTCAGCTCAACAATTGGGAGTTGAAAATGGCAGTCTTGAGCTACCCAGTCCCAACAGACGGCACCCGTTCACGAGCATGACGCATACATCAGCGTCGCTTAGCTCAACCATGTTGCAGGGAGCTCAACGACCCGACACACAACGCTACCATCAGCAGAACTTTTAAGTGAGCATGATAGACTCATACTGCCAAAATTCAAAGAAAGCCGTCGTATATAGGCTAAAAGCTCAACATAATTTCGAGATAGGCAGTTTGGAAAGTGTAGTAAAAGTATTATTTATTGGTTCCACAATGCTTTTTCAAGATGATGTCATTCAATATGGGCTAAAATGCTATGAAATAACATCGTGAGAAGAAAAAGAGAACAGAGAAATGGAACCGAAAAAATGAGCCGAGCTCAACATTACGGATTTTAGGAGTTTTTTCAGTCTTGTATATTTGGTGGAAAATTGGCAGTGTAAAAACATGGCATTTTGAACCTACTGCTTATAAACCTACGGTGTTCGGAGGACATTGCAAGCATATTCTCTTATGAACCTAAACGGTATCATGCGACATTTGACAGGTAAATACAGGCAAGTATAAAACTTAGCATAATCAAAATCTAAAATAATACGAATAAATAAACAATAAGTACTGAAGTTATTGCTTAAAAAACGGCATAACTTCTATCCTAGTTGAATTTTATCACTATTTTGTCGTCAAAAATCTTTGTCATTTGTAAGTTACATACAAGGCAGGATCATTCTATATCGGTCAATGTCAGTCAATATTCTAGAAAAAAAATTTGAGTTTCTCTCCTCCCATTGACGAATCGAAATTCTTTTCTTGTAATACAGAGACCGATTGCGTGTCAATGTAAACGGTAAATTTACCGTTGCTCGGATATACGTTTTCGGTAAAAACCTGCCACAATTCGGTATTTAGTCCAGGGTTTTTGTCTTCGAGCAAATCGAAAATTATGTTCAAATCATCCTTGTTCTCTGGAAGAATGTTCACGGGTACTTTCATAATTACTTTGTGGTAGCCGTGACTTTCGGGAATGATTTCATCATTCGCACTTTTCGGGGATCCTGTTTCCATTACCACTGGTTCTTCTGTTTCAGTTTTGTTTTCCGTGTAAAAGTATATTTTCTCATCGCCCAAACGTATTTCGTTTTCTTTCTTAATGACCTTTTCAGAATCCTCGTCGATTGCTAGATTACACACGTTGTGAGCAATTTTCGTGTCAGGCTGTTGTTGTGAGATGGCGTTCCATTGGTCGAGTTTCAAATGTGGATAGTCTTTCTTCAGCTGGCTTTTGAGGTCATCGAAACTCTTTCCCTTCGACTCTGACATATTAATTTTGCTCTTCTTTTCATGGGCTTCCAATTCGCTTAGTTTCTTACTTAATTTCTTAGCGTGTTGCTTGGTCACCTCTTCTAAGCTTGCCTTAGGTTTGAGCAACGATTGAAGATGTCCTAACCTAAATTGGACAGCGCTACCTCCAACGAATTTGTTGAAATTGTGTGCAGTTATAACTTGCGCTGAAAGCTTGTCAATTTGTAAAACAACGTCTAATTTCGACTTGGTTCTAACAGTACTTATTTTCCTCCAGTATTTGGTTCGTAGTCTTGGATTTTGATCTTGTAATATTGTGATCACTTCATCAGTGTCTTTATCAGTTTTGCAGATCATGCTTACGATACCAACTGCTCCTCTGAATTCAGTTGCTTTTAGATGCATGTGCAGCTTTGCATTGACTGTTGGAATAGCCTGTTCGATCCAATTCCTGGACAGCATAGAATGGCAAATGATGAAGATGACACCATCAAACAGGTACATATCGTGAAACTTTGGCATATTATCTTCTGTCATCTCACATTGATCCAGAGAATCCACAACAATATTCTCGAATGTTCTCTTAATTGAATGGAAGACGGTTTCGTCTATTCTCGACTCAGGATAATTCAGAGGACCCACATAGAGCTTCTGGTCATCAGCAATGAGGTCGGTGTAGTGATTCGTACGAACCCTCGTTAGTGGGGCAGCCATTATTTCAGGGTCTATGGGCACGTACATTTTCTTCAGAAGGCCGTCTCTATGTTTCTTGGTGTCAACGTCTCCGATTTCTTTGCTAGTTTCGTCGAAACTCACGTCGCGTTTTTGTCTGTCAATGATCCTGATGGTTAGTTTATCTCCTTCGTAATGGGGATCAAAATCTGGGCTTTTGATAACTTCCAAAGACTCGGGGTCTACTCCGAACTGTCTCTTTTGCTTACCAGCAACGTCTGAGTAATATTTCCAGCAGTCTGGTTTCAGACCTGGATACACAGCCTGTAGCTTAAGCAACAGTTCTACAGACTCCACATGAGCGTGTTCCTTGGGTAATCTCATGACTATCCTTGTATACCTGACCAGGCTTTTGATATCTCTAAAAGTTAATTTCAATCCTGTCGAATTTATGAACTTTGGTAGAACTTCCGTCAAATAATCTTTCGTCTCTAAACTATCACAGATGTAAATCACAGCGCCGTTTGATAAATAAATGTCTTGGAATTTAGGAATGATTAAATTGGCAAACCGTTGCAGCTTCATGTCTTTGTGTAAATATTCCTTGAACAAATGCTTTAATCTACGAATGTGTGTCCCTTCTAGTTTGTTCTGAGGATACCCTTCTAACGTTATAGCTACTTTTAGTTCATGTTCAACATGTAAATAGTTCGTTCTGCGATGGTAAGCAATACCTCGATTACTATCGATATTTAGGGTGCTACTTCTCGAGATCAAATTATCTGTACTTTCGATAAAAGACTCAGTTTTATCCGACACAGCGACATTGCTTTCAATATGCTGTTTTTCTTTTAAGTCTGATTTCTCGATTTCCATGTCATTACTATAGTTGTTTGTTTCGTCCGACCAAACTAGTACCTCGTCTTTATCGCTTATGTATTTAACATCTTTAAGTTTCATTAGTATTTCATTAGTGTTCTGGATACTATTCTCAAGTTCTTTCCTAACATCATCCTTGTCTTCTGCCTCAGTTTTAGCGTTATCTTCTTCTTGTATCTTTTCTTCTGGTTTCGCAACTGCTATTGCTTTTAAACTACGATCAGAAGCATTTCTGGGTGTTGAATCAGTAGATCTTATCTCGTCTAAGAGTTTGACTCTCGAAGCAATGCTTCTCAAATCTTCTTCCATATTAGAGAGGAGGCATTCGTAATAAATCTCAGTGTAACCAGTCAATTCGAACTCCATTTGACTGTAATCGATCACATTTTTAAAAGCAGGACCTCGGATAATCTCACCGGAAACTCTATCAATTAGAAAAGAAGTATATTCGACGGTATCTATAGTTTTTTGGGCGTAAATTTTCCATAAATTCGTCTTTAGCGTAGGATTGAAGTATTGAAGGAGTTTGAAGGCGTCGTGGGCTGTCGCGGGCCAACATGAACTGGGGATCTTTAGTACTGCTAAGCACAGTCGTTTGACCCTTGCTTTAAGCAGAACTAGATTAGTGCACATCCTTTCTTGTAACCCAGGTGACACTCTGACCATCCAGTCTCTGGTATCTACATCTTTACATATACAAACTAACGCTCCTCTATTTAAGTAATAATCTAGGAAAGCTGGGACTCGTTTTAAGAGTCCAGCTTTTAATTGCATGTCTATGACGTCAGTTAGACTGCGTTGGAACTGTTCCATCTGTCTTAGTTTCATCTTGGATTTAGGGTAGCCTGCTAAAGCGATCACTAGTTTCAAATCTTGTTCTACGATGTCCAAATAGTCAACGTTTCGAAGTTGTATTAGTCTGTTAGTCTCATCTTCGTCATCACTGTCAGTGTAAAAGTCACTATATTTTAAGTCGCTAGTGATTTCACTCCTACATTTACCGCACCTCTTTAATTTACTAGTCGCGTCAGACTTTTTACTATAAGTATCGGTGATCTTATTAAAGTCAGACTTCTTGTTCTTACTAGCAACGGTGGCACCAGTTGTTTTATTATCGATAACTTTACTGGTACAGCCGAATTTTTTCTCGGAAATTTTATTCGTTACGGACTTATCTCGATAGTGCCTGTTTTCGCTTGGATCCTCGGAGCATAGTACGCAAGTCGAAGGCGTGGAGCTACCATCGGTTTGCGGAATTTCCCAGGAACACTTGTTCTTGACCTTGCACGAACAGATGGTGGTGTCATTCTGAAGCAAAACTATCGATATCGATATCTGTCGTTGTAGCTACACTACTGTTGTGTTGCCAGATGTGTCGTTTCCCGTTTTATCATGCTCGGGTTATCGAAATCACACAGGAGTTTATTTTTATCTTTTCACCATCATCTTTCCAAAATTTTGACATGATGTATCTGGCAACACGTTGAATTCTTGCGTTTGATGAAGATGCATGAAGCGAAAAACCCCTACCTAAAGCACAAATCATGCTGCAACTTTCATTAAGCCGTGGAAAACGCAAATTTTGACCCTGAAAACTTGAGAAAGCGAAACATACGTATAAATAAATATTCATGAATTGTTGATAGTAATATAATTTTTCCTGTTTCGAGTTGTGATCCCGTGAAACAAGGCAACTATGAGGGGACGAAAAGGACGAACGTGTGGCCCACACAAAACTGCGATGCAACATCGCATAGTAAAAATCTGCGAGCTCGCACAACGCATCGCTAGAACTTGCGAATTAATTCGCATCGCCCATTCTACGGTTACCTGAGTCGATGCTTTCCAGTAAAAAAAGCATCGCAGATTTTTACTATACAGCGTCGTGCATATCGTATGCTATCGCATCGCAGTTTTGTGCCTAGAGCCCTAAGTCAGTGGTAGCATAACCAGTATAATCCAGCCTCGCATTGTACTGAAGCTCGATTGTATGCTAGGCCACATCAAGGTTAAAGTATTACCACCGACTTCTAGCCTACACATGACAGTTCAAGGGCCCTACCACCAACTTAACTTGAGGGCTTACTCTGGAGTTTAATTCCGATCAGTCGACATTGGGATTGTGACGTTAAATACTCTTGAATTCGATGCTAGGGCCAAATTGCGTGACCTTTTTGAGAAACTAAGTAAACTCGGGATTGGACTTGGCAGGTGGTCCTGGTCACGCAATTTTAAACCAATTTGGCGCTAGCATTGCATTCAAGAGTACGAAACGTTACAATTCCAATGTCGACCGATTGGAATTAAACTCGAGAGTAAACCCCCTGAACTATTTAAGGGATGGAGGTATACACCGTTAAATTTTTGTCGTTTTAATCCCGCGGAGGGTCGATTCGGTACATGAAATACTTTTGATTTGTAAAGAAAAAGTTAGAATATAAAGTACTTTTTTTCGAAATTATTTTCTTTAAGTAAACGAGTCAATGACCTTGTATTTAGCTGTCGGTCGTTGCGTACTAACTACCTACAGTTCATTGGCCTCGTTCAGCTGACGTTTACTTAAAGAAATTAATTTCGTACATGCTTATATTAATTCGAGTTTAAAAAAAAAAAAAAAATTTAATTTACTCTTTACATATCGATAGTATTTCATGTACCGAATCGACCCTCCGCGGGATTGAAACGACCAAAATTTAACGGTGTATAGGGTGTATAGCTCTATCTTGCTTTTTCGCTCGCACGCCTGACATTTTGACAAGTCTTGGTAAGGCCCCAGTGGTGCTATTCTCTAAGAAAACGCAGCGTTGCCGCAACGACGAACATCCAAATAGGATACATTGAATAAACAATCCAATGTGTCGGTATATTAAGTTGACAATCCAATGTATCCTACTTGGGTGTTCGTCGTTGAGGCAGCGCTGCGTTTTCTTAGACAATAGCACCACAGGAATGGCATTAGATTATACATTAGGCACTTTATTTGAGTAAGTAACAATTTTAGTTTGTACATATTTCAAGCTTGAAATTGTTTTATTTGGAAATGTGGGTATTTTATTATGACCGTTATAAATGATAGCCTTAAAATTCAACTAGTTCTGTCGGTTTAGCGCCATCTAGCGAGATCACGGCTCGGGCACGTAACTTTCATTGTTGTAACTCTCAATATATATTTTTTAATTGACTTTTTGTCATAATTGAATATTTTTTGTGTGCATTTATTTTTGCTAACAAAAAAAAATTAAATGTGGTCAAAAAATGAAGCAGCAATGAGTACAATGACCCGTATTAAAGAAAGCTCTGTCTTTTCAACGTTATTTTGTTACTTGAAAGTTTTCCCTTTCACCAGATTTGAATGGTTTCTAATTTACTTAAAGGCCTTTAATAACACTAACATAAGGTTTAAATTGCAATGATCGACGCGCACTGTGAATGTACCAATTTGTAGCCAAACATATACAAAAGTTAGTAAGTATGAGCATGCATAATAAAAAGAAATCTGAATAGGCACAGTATATTTGTGGAAGTAAGTGCCCGTTTACTGACACGCGTCGCGTTGCGCGGCGCGTCGTGCGGTCCGTCGTACATTGAAATAGGTGTGTGTTTGCGCGAGCGATGTCGCGGTCCGCTGCTGCAATGTAAGACGAAACGCCCAACGCGCCGCCCGACGCGCCGCGTCTACGTAAACACGGCCTAAAAGGTGGACCAGACGGGTGCAATCCGTCCTCTATGACATACTCTACCTATACAGATGTTTGATAATAAATAATATAGACTTACCGAATCGCCTGCGCCAGCGCTGAAGCTCACATCTGCATCGCGGGAGTCCCTGCTGATAACATTTTAGAGGTTTAACATTAAATTAGACATTAAATGTATATAAAAGGGGAAACTGACTAATATATTAACGCACAGCCGAAATTACTGGGACTGTGAGCTTAAAATTTTACACATTTCTTCCTTTTATGATTTAACGAGAACTAAGGGCGTTATCATTACAGGAGGATTGCGAGCGTTCTCAGAGCGGTACAGGTGCGCAACGAACACGTTAAGGGCGCGCAACGAATACGTCGCGCATGCGCAGCGTATTTGTTGCGGACGCGCAACGTGATTCAAATTCGTCGATGCTTTCGTTTTAGTTTGGTCTTCGAAGTAACAAAGTCAACAGCAGTGTCTCCTTGCCGGAATCTATTTTGTTACTGAGTGTATTGTACAGTACAGCCGACGAATCTTGGCGCGTCTGAAGTAAGGCTCTGCGAACTTTAGCGCTTGTGCACTCGTAATATAATAAATGGTTCGAGAAAATAAATGCAATTGTTATTGTTATTGCTGTTAACAACTGTTATTGGCATTTATTTTTATAAATCATTTATTTGGCGCGTTTATTTTGAGCGTTAAAGTTCGCAGAGCCTAACTTCAGACGCGCCAAGATCCGTCGGCCGTACTGTACGTTGTTAGCTTGCTACAAAGACGCGACGAGAAAATTAAGAATTTGCCATGCGTCCGCGACGTCTTCGCTTTGCAGCCGCTAGTAAACCGCTAATGAGATAAGGTCCCAAGATGAGGTTAATAAAAATTCAAAATTTAAGGAAATGAAAAGGGGGAAATTAGTTTTTATACTTGAAATTCTTCATAAATTGTAATCAAATTTTTTTGTACTTCTCACACAGACAGTAAAGCAAGCTATAAATGGTAGTCGCACACAGGACACACACAGTATACAATATGTAATTATTATTATTGTTCAACTAGTGCAGTAAGTGCTTGAGATGTGGCTTAATATGTAAATATTGGCCGTTTTAAAAATCATAAGCATAGCAGAGTTAGTTTATGAGCCCCTTCACACTAGCGTTTGTTCAGAGTAGGTATTCGATGAAGTGTCATAGATAGATATGCGTAATGCTGGGAAACAAGCTTTAAATAGTAGGTTGTAATACACGTTGCCGGTCCAATAAAGATAAGGAAATGCCACACATCTTCGAATTTTTAGTTCTTTTACATGCCATTCTTTAGCTGCCTTACTCCAAAACGCGATACAAAATAGTTTCTGGGACTATTACCAGGTTTAATACCAGCGTTGCCAGTCCCGATTTTCGCAGGACGTCCCGATTTTTAAATCAAAATTAAATGTCCCGCGCGGGACAGGCTTAGTCCCGCTTTTCGGGGATAACTCGACTATGCGTGCAGCGTGACAGGGTGACACAGTCAATGTGAACTGGTCGCCTGCCGATAGAATAAATCTGATTTAAAATAGTTTTCTATAACTGTTTTGGCTGTCTATTGTAACGTACACGTAATTTAAATATTCAAAAAAAAAAAATTAAAATGTACTGATTACGTATACTTTTTTTTTTATTATGTCCCGCTTTCGACGAAAGAATCCCGCTTTTTTTACCAAGAAACGTTTCAAAATCCCGACTTGGCATAGAAAAAATCTGGCAACGCTGTTTAATACCAACTAAACGCGACCTAAATGTAGTTTTCGGGACTATTACTAAGTTTAATACCAATTAAATGCGATCTAAATGTAGTTTTCGGGACTAGAACTTGGTTTAATACCAATTAAATGCGACCTAAATGTAGTTTACAGGACTATTACTGGGTTTAATACCAATTAACCATGTTTCTGAATTCCGTATTAAGCTCAAGTGGCTGCCAATCCGCCTTCGCCGGAATACCCATATCTTATCGTTACTTTACAATGTCTTGTTTATTCCTACAACCCCCTCTTATCTCAAAGAAAGTTTTAAGTTCCTTCATGACACACATAGTAGACATTTGAGATCATCGGAGAACGTGAAGCTTTTGATGCCCTCACATTCTTCTAAATTCTGTGACAAGTCATTCACGGTCCAGGCGGTGCGATTATGGAACGCGTTGCCGATGCCAGTTAGGCAAGCCCAATCGCTAGGTTCTTTTAAAAACCTTGTCAAAGAACATTACCTTTCTCTCTAATATGATTTTGCTTCTATCTAATTTAGTTTCTTCCATCACTACCCTTTATTCTTTTCTTGATTTTTCTTTGTTCGCTTCCATTTAATTGTGTAACACATAATTATATATATATTATATATTTATATTATATACATGTACTGATATATGTATATTTTATGCTTATGTATTATCTTTTGTAAAGGTATATTTTATCCATTTTTCGTATTTTTAGTTTTATGTTAGTTATATTTGCTAGTAGTACACCGCAGACTACCCCTCTTTTTAAAGTTCTGATAATCCATCCTAAGGTTGTCTGGTAGAAATCGCTGTCAGCGATAAGACCGCCTTTGTACCCATAGATTTAAGTTCCTGTAAATTGTTACTACATATTTTGGTGTACAATAAAGTTTATTGTATTGTATTGTATTGTATTGTAAACGCGACCTAAATGTAGTTTTCGGGACTATTACTAGGCTTAATACCAATTAACCTAGTAACTCGGAAGTATTTTGATCGTGTTTTAGAATAAGGCGGAAGATGTTTTCTATGGTCAACACAAAGTAAATGCCTAACTGTTGGTTATTTTATTGCTAAGTAAATATACTGCGGAATTGTTCAGAAAAGTGCTACCGCGTTTGAGTGTTACCATGGTCCTATAACGAAAAGCACAACTGAAGAAACATAGGGGAGTTTTAGCCAATAAAATTCTGACACTGGTGGTAGGGCACTCGAAAAACAAATGTAAAACTGAGTTAAAAATAAATGAAAACGATGAGATATTTCAGAGGATGAATTGTGCGAGTGATACAAAAGAAAAGGGAATTAGTGGTAAGCGTGACGAGTCACAGGACATAATGGAAGAAAAAATACAGGCCAAGTGCGGGTCGGGCTCGCGCACTGAGGGCTCCCGTACAAACTAACTTATTTATGTAAATAGTTCAATTCCAGAATCGAATCTGGGGGCTTACTCTCGAGTTTATTTCAGATAGGTCGACATTGGAATTGTGACGTTAGGTACTCTTGAATTCGATGCTAGCGTTAAATTGCGTAACCTTTTTGGGAAACTAAGTAAAATGGGGATTGGGCTTGGCGTGTGCTCACGCTATTTTAAACCAATTTGGCGCTAGCATCGAATTCAAGAGTACGTAACGTCACAATTCCAATGTTGACCGATCGGAATTAAGCTCGAGTGAGCCGCCTGGTCGAAGTATACGTTTTTTTGCGACACAAACGGCAGTATCTTGTTTTTTAGTTGACTTAGAAGTTTCATTTTTTCACAGTATCAAGGCACCAATTTTATTCGCACAAAAGTTTCGGCACCCAAGCTATTCCGCTTTCCGCATCAATAGGTACATAAGAGACCGCAGACTTGAGTACATGGTTTTAATTTCAACTCTATACCTCTACGCATTGCCGAGATAAAGGGTCTTGACAGACAAACAGACGGACAAGTGACCCTATAAGGGTTCCGTGTTTCCTTTTGAGGAACGGAACCCTAAAAAAACGTGTTGCGCCGACCCGAAGTGACATGGTCCATGGGCAGGAAGATGACGGGAAGGTTTCAAAAGCGGTGCATATGATTAGCACCAAACACCACGTTAAAATGCTTTATGATATAAAATGTGGTTACAAGATTCCATGAACCGCGTGATAAGCAGACACACTATTTTCAATTAAGACTCACCTAAAACGCACGACATTCCTTTCCTTCATGTGCTTTAGTCTTAAGAAAAGAAATAAATAAAAACCTGTTAGTATTTTTTAAATCGAACAAGAAGAATGTGTTTTCTTCAACCCCTTGGCCACCAGGAGTTATTATTATTAAGTAATTGCGCACATTTTAGAAAATCTCATAAAAAAATAATAATTAAAAAGCATGGTTTTTTGAGGAAAAACGAGATATAGAAACCAAAATTTTCGGCCAAATGAATTTCGTACACCCGTGTGTACAGTACGACAATTAGCGTTGTTCAAGGTCATTCAAGTTGCAGTCACAACACTATAATTATGACACCACACACCATATAGGTTGATTTATATTGATACAGTAGCTGGCGCCAGCATAATTAGATCCCGGCACTGAATCAACACTGTATCAATGTGAACATGTTTCAATCCAGTCCAGTAATTATTTACATTGATACAGTGCTGATCCAGTCCGGAATCCAGTGATGCTGGTGCCACCTACTGTATCAGTCTTAACACCATTGAAGTAATGCGAGCTCTACATTACGTTGGAAAACTAAATGATACTGAAATTCAGCGTCTCTGCTAACTGGTTCCGTAGTGTAGTGGTTATCACATCTGCTTTACACGCAGAAGGCCGCCAGTTCGATCCTGGCCGGAATCATATCTTTTTGTTGCCTTTTTTCTTTTTGTTTTTTTACTTATTATCACAATAGCTTATTTATAAAAGAAACTGACCTTTCAACATTACGGACGACAATCTTCCCGTCAGGCAGAATGCAGCGATTACTCATCTGCGAAATCTGTAAAAAAAAAAAAAAAAAGGTAATTACTTTTTCTGTAGTTTAATATACCGAAATTCCTCTGTGCCTCGGGAAGCATATTTAGATGAATATAAAGCTCTATGGTAGGCCAGCAAATTGAAATCTTGTTTGTTTACCTCTGCCAAAGCTGTGTAACGGCTCAAAATCTGCAGAGACGGTATTTACAAAGATACTATTACTATAAAAATAAAATGTATATAATAATATAATAAATAAAACAATAATTAAAATTCATAAATTGACTTCTGTAGAACAGTAACAGTTGCTATCATAACAGATTATATATTATTTAGTTACTCTAAACTAAGTAATAAGTAAAACAAGCAGTGCCTTCATCCTCTCTCCTACGTTTTATCTATGCTGTGTCCGACAGGGTCCATAATTGTGACTATTATCTTTTTTTCCTACAAACTATGTATACATTATGGTACGCAATAAAGAATTGAGAATTGAAATGAGAGAAATATCAATGACTCGAAAATTCTTAAAATGGCCCTTCCTTCCCTACTCGTCTATCGTCAACGTCGAGCATGGTTTAAAAGGTTGTTTCTTCATCTAAAGCAACCCAACGCGATGTTTGATGGAGAGGCAACGCGAAAAAAGAGACAGCGCCTGAAAACTCTGTAGGCATTCGGTAATTCCGTCATTCACTCGAATATTCCACAAAACTTGTTCCACGTGTTTTTTTTAAGCCCTTAAAAGTTTTTGAGGAAAATTGACATCATTTGGACTGGCCTCTTGGTCTAGTGGTTAGTGGCCCTGACTGCTATACCGGAGGTCGTGGGTTCGATTCCCACCCAGGACAAATGTTTGTGTGATGAGCACAATCATTTGTCTGTGTGTGTCTGGGTGTTATTTATCTATAATATGTATGTATTTAGAAATATATAAGTATGTTTATCAGCTGGCTGCTAACCATAACACAAGCTCTGCTTAGCTTGGGACTAGACGGCGTTGTGTGATAGTTGTGGAAATATATTATATTATTTAGTATCTCAATTTAATATGCAAGGCTTCTTCATAAACACCTTTTTATATTTTTAGTTTATTATGAGTACATTAGGATTTAGAAAATAGCAGATTTTCAGAGGTCTTTGTGGATTAGTTTTACACATATTTATGTTTTGATTTTTATAGAAATCTAATTATACACAAGATATCTGTGTATCAAAAATATCTGAAGAAATAGATGTAATAACATCATAATCACGTAAGAGCGGTTGTACAACTCGTAAGTCGAGGCCGTTATCAATGGGGCTCTTTATGTGTTGTTCTGAAATATTGTACAAATAAAAATAAACGTCTAATCATATTGGCCCAAAGACCAATTCCTAATACATAATGAATCAATAGTATTATACATAAACTAGCGACCCGCCCCGGCTTCGCACTGGTGCAAAGGTGATATTAAATATATTATGCAAGTATTATACATATAAAACTTCCTCTTAAATCACTCTATCCATTTAAAAAAAACCGCATCAAAATCCGGTGCGCAGTTTTAAAGATCTAAGCATACATAGGGACAGACAGCGGGAAGCAACTGTTTTATAATATGTAGTGATTAGCATCATGTAACTAACCGGTTTCCTCTCAGCCTGCTTCAGGAGTATGACTCTCTGCTTACACTGGAGCTGCTCCTCACGGACCTTCAGTTGTTCCAGCTTCAAATTCTCCAGTTCCAAGTGGAGATTCGGGTCAAGGATGTCAGAGAATCCCTGTAACGAATTGTGTAAAAGTTAAGAAAATATAGGCTGTAACAAACAATACAATCAAGCAAATGAAGGAATTGTTTTCGTCAAATACATAGCAAGGTTATCTATATTTAACCGACTTCGAAAAGGAGGAGGTCCTATGTTCGGCTATATGTATTTTTTTTTTATGTATGTTCACCGATATCTCGGTCAATTGTAGACAGATTTCGAAAAATTTTGTTTTGATTGAAAGATATACTTCCGAATTGATCCCATAAAAATATCTTTTTGATCTGATGATGAACTTCGAAGATATAGGACGAAACTCAAAAATCATAGCAGAACTGTCGTTTGTGTATGTTTGTTCGCCGATATTTCGTTCAATTGTGGACCGATTTTGAAATTTTTCGTTTTGATTGAAAGATTATACTTCCGAGTTGGTCCCATAGAAATATTGTTTTGATGTGATGATGATCTACGAAGACATAGAATGGAACTCTTCGAAAAACCATAGCAGAATTGTCGTAACAAGTAAAATTGCTTTGTTTATACATGTAGTCGGTGGCTGACTAAAGGAAGAAGGGGAGGAGATACATAGAACTGATCTGATGATGAAGAAGGAAGGTAGATAAGAGCCGGAACTTTGTAATAAATAAGTGTATCCTAGCCGTGTTTGGTATTATTACAATTGTCATGATGATTTGATGATGGAACCGAATGGCGAAAGGTACCTCTATCTATTTAAGTAATAAGTAAGTTTAGTGGGAAAACCATCCAATGACAACTCCGCGCCCTTGGGCGGGGCGGGAGATAGTGTCAGACTTTTACTGACTAAAAACCTTCGTTGCCTTTCATGCCGGGCCGAACCATTCTTTCAGAAATCTATCCTTTTCCTTTTTTTTTTCTTTTTCTTTTTAATCTTTCCTTTTTTTTCTTTTTTTAGCGATAAGACCGCCCATTGTGACACCCTATTAATTTAAGTTCTTTAGGTAATTTTATTTTTTGGTGTACAATAAAGAATACATCTATCTATCTATCTATCCTTGGCCCCAGTAGGCATTGACCCTGCTGGACCCCCACGGTTTGCTGACAACTCCTTGAGGCGCACGTGGAACACTACGGGTCGTCGGCGACTTAGACTCGGTCCGGACGGTTACCGGACGGTCTGGCGGCGAGCTAATCATTGCTCGCCGTCCGCAAGCCTGCACCTATGGTGGCTGGAAATCAGGAAATTCCTAGGTATTATGAATTATCATCCTCATTTCCCTCGGACTCCCGTTAGTCTCACTAGGTCATCGGTGTACCTTGTGGAAGGCCTAGAGTTCAACTGTCAATGTCAAGCACATGCAATTTATGGCCGCTTACACCAACCTAGGGTTTTTTTTATGGTAGGTAAAATCATCCAATGACAAATCCCGCCCTAGGGTGGGGCGGGAAATAGTGTCAGACTCTTACTGACTAAAAATCTACCCTGTTCCTTCCCTGCCTTGGATCCGGGGCCCTGGTATGCATTTTCATACCTTCCCAAAGCCCCAGACTAGGCCTCGACCCTACTGGGCCCCTACGGTTTGCTGACAACTCCTTGAGGCGCACGGGAACAGTGCGCGCCGTAAACGCCTTGGACTCGGTCCGGTCTGTTACCGGACAAACGGACAGCGAGCTACCCATTGCCCGCCGTCCGCAAGCCCGCGCCTACGGTGGCCGGAAATTTGGATCGGAATTACGGCGGCGGCTGCGGCGTGAGCGCCGTTGCCTGATACGGTCAGCCTCCTCCGATGCTAACCAACCTAGGGTAGGGTAGGTTGGCTCGGAGTTAAGAGTTAGTTGGCTTAAATCTAGGGTAGGTACTCAAGTTAAAAAATGAACGACCCTGGGTGGTAACTCAAAGCATTTTTTAATGGTTGGAGTAGTGACGCTACCCTATTCTGGTTATTTTTGAACGCAGGGCTGAGTGTTGATAAGTACTTGCCAATTATGTTTGATAATGCATCACTGAGGCAGTTGTCCCACCGGCGGCGAGAAAACGACTAACTATCGGCTATTTTATCGCTCAAGAAACGTTCAATACATATATATACCGTGTAAAAAAAAGAGAAGCATATATAAATAGTTGATCGCTGACTGTTCACACTGCCGGCGAGGACTCGCTTCACTAGTTTGTCGCTGGGCGATAAGAGCTATGATAGATAATACTCGCTTAGTGATCAGAACTCACGCCGAGAGAGCTCACACAAACTGTTCGCTTGACCGCCGCGAGCGAGTGATGCGAGTAATCTCTCGTCTCACTCGCACACTCGCTCGCTTATAACCGAGCTATCGGAACTACACACTCGCTACCCGCGGCTCGTCAACTCGTTTGTACATTGTAGCTACTCGCTACTCGTTCATCGTTGCCGGTGGGACAACTGCCTAAAGAATGGTTTTATAGTTTTCTGTTTCTCTGGACAAGGTTCCTTTGTCCAGTGAAACCATCTTGAAAAACTAAAACAAAATGTACCCACGTGATAACTGGGCCTCTGGGTCATGGAAATTCTAACAAATAAATTAAACTTAAGTATTTTTTTTATTTGTTGTGGTGGCGAGGTAGGAAGTGTCAGTCCGACTTTTACTAAAAAAAGTCAGTGTTCCTTTAGTCACCCTTTATTGCGAGGGTTGTGGTGATTCCTTGGGATAGTTCCGCAGACCTCTGCGATGTGCTGACAGCTCTTTGAAACGGCCCGAGTAACATAATGTGCTGTCGACCAGGACTTTATCCTTACAGGACAGCGAGCGTGTCATGGCTCGCCGTCAATGAACCCTTGCCTACAGCGGCTGGTAGTGGTGCTGTCACTAAACAACATTAGAGGCGTCTCCATCAGGAAAATAAACATATGTGTCATATAAAGTTGGACAGCACATTTGGCGCATTGGTTGAGCGATTAGCTATGGCTAAGTATTTGTATGTCCTACAGATAGATGTTTCGGGTCTGGGTGTCTTGTGTATGTGAGTTTACATGTTTGTGAACACACTCACGATACAGGAGTTATTCCTAGTGAGGGGCAATGTTATTTTTTTTTTTAATAAAAAAAGTGTAATAAATAATAAAGGAAACCAGAATTAGAGACAATTATAGAACTTACATAGTCATCTTCCATCATTAGGTCATCCATATTGTTGTCACCGTTAGGAATTTCGTCCTGCACCCTGCAATAAATAAAATTGTGTTCTTTAACATTGGGATTGGTTTGCAAGTGTCTTCTTAGCTAATGAAGTACTTTCGATATGGTAAATATGCGCTTCAGGCATAGATTTGCTGAACACCAGCCTGTAATTTGATTCCAGGAAACTGACTTGCCAAGATGTAGCATCGGCAGAGCACCAATCTTTCCATCACACCCGATAGGCAAGGATAGAATTACCTCTTTAAAATGTCCACAAATACTGCTGTACATACCTGTCCGCTAGCTGAGAGTGAATGGGAATCATACCAGTGGCTACAGGCATGACGGTAAAGTACATTTGGCACATGTGGGCCACATAAGCCGATCAGGGCAAATTGTTATCCATACATTTTATATAGTAGAACTAAACTTATTAGATCCACATCACACAATACAACGCTACGTAAAAATCAGACATGGCCCACATATGAATTCGTCTAATGTAGTTCATGCTATACAGTCACCCAATATAGGTACAGACAGTGACATCAACTGTTTATCCTCTTTTCAAAGGTGCTTTAATGTGAGATAGGTACCTAATTGATGCAGTTATCTGTACCAAGCCGAGTGGACACTCCCTTCTAGATCCTCAGACTAGAACATTGTACATGAGCCAAGACAGCGGTCATCTCAACCAGTCTACCTCCCTGTAGAAGCAGATTAGGCCTCCTAATCCGTTTAGAATATATGTCCGAGAGGTTGGTGACAAAAAGGTTTGTTTGCATCTGGATAAAAGATTCTGGTGCCAACTTCTCGAGATTTTGACTAACTCACAGGACTCAACGAATATTATTTGTGCTCTCAAGCCCAATCTCAAAATTATAAAACATAACTTATAGTCAGACATGTCCGATAATCATTTATACTTCTGACTTGAGTAAGTACCTAAGAGAATTTTAGTAGGTACACCTTAGGTTTTTATCCATACTATTCTATTCAATATTGTTTCAAATGACTTCATTAGTTCAACATTGTAATGTTGAAATAGTTTCTTTGTATCTATATTTGAAGTATACTCATGCTATCTTTTAATCATTAAATCATATTATTAAATCTAATTCAAAATTTATACTAAACCTGCTACTGCTATCTTTCGTGTTATGATAAATAATATCAAACAAGCAAAATTACTAAAGCAAGCATGTGGGTAGGTTAGCATGCGGGTAGATTCTCACATTGTTCGAAATTACAAGAAGACATGCGATCTCGACAAATAATTCTTGACGGACGTGCATTTTGAGTAAACGATGGTTTTATTTATGTATAGAAAAAAGGGTTATTTAAGATAAAAGACGTGCAATTAGGGGCGAAAACTTTTTGCAGAAGGTAGGTATGTAAGTACTTTTTTCACAATAGAAGTTAGGTTCATACCTTTTGTTGCGAGCGATCACCACGAAAAAATAATAAGAAAAGTTACATGCCCCGGTTAGATAAGTGTTGTTTAGTCTTTACATTGTTGGTTTCGACTTACACATCTTCATCTTGCTGCATTGACGAAAAATATTTTCTTAGTAGCATGGCGACGCTAATCTTACACTTACTTTATTCGCGTAGTACGTAAAAGATTCACAAAAACTTCAAGATTTCCAAACAAAGAAACTATTTCGCACTAGGTTCTGTTTTATTTACAAAAAACACTCGAGTTTAATAATAATTTTAACAGCACAAAAGTCTACACGATCGCTCGAACTAAAACTTTTGCCTCCATAATACAAAATGGCAGACGAGCCAATCGGAGAGCACGGAACTTCGTGATTCGTGATTGGTGAATAAAATTCAAATAAACCAATGAGAATGTCGTCCGTCGTCGTCGATACATACATTTTTAGGCAAAGGTTAAATGTTATTCAGCCTTATATATCTTGAATCAATTTCATAAAAATTGTTAAAAAAATAAATAACATGGTTTTACTAATTATTACCATTAAACCTTTTGTTTTTCACTGTATTCATATCAAAAATTATATAATGTTTTGAAATCCAACGACTTTATTACATTACTCCACGTCTGGTAACAGTTATTGCCGAAAGACAATAGTCAGCTATAGTGCGACCAGAATTTTATAAAAATAGGAGGCTGCTTGTGAAAGAAGCTGTTGAAAACATGTTAAATCAGATGTATTTGAAACAAAAGGAGGGAGAGTTTTTCAAGTGTGTGTGTATGTATAGGTGTGTATAGTACGCGGCAAATAAGTTAAACCATTTGCTATGGTTACGCCCACTTCGATTAGACCCGATAATGTAAAGTATTTGAAAGTTATGTAAAGTAATAAACCTTTTTTTTTTTAAAAGGGTCTGGGTTTGGCAAAAACAAAAGCCTTGAAGTTGTTTTTTTTTTTTATGAACATAAAACTGCTGACACGGGGCCCGCGAAGTCCGAGTGGAGTTCGTACAAAATACTCTATGACTACAACCTGCTTTACACGTAGTTTCAGGTAGGTCAAGCACTAGTTTATATCACAAAAAAAAAAAAACGGGGCAAGTGCGAGTCGGACTCGCGCAATAAGGGTTCCGTACAAAATTACCTATGAGAACAGTTAAATCCTGAATCGATTTTTGAAAATTACCCGAATCGAAGTTTTTTTTTTTTTGTGACGTAAATACAAAACAGGTTTTTAGATTTTTACCTATACTTGTGATAAGAGACCTTACTTCATCCCAAATATCACGATTTTAGGTCAAAGGTTACTCTATGAATTCGGATTCCCTTGAGAGTGTCGAAATATACGTTTTTTTTGCGACTTAAGAGGCGTATTACAAAAAAACACGAAATTGCAAGTTTTCTACGTTGAAATTTTAGGTTTTATGTTCGTTGTATGAAATAACAATTTCTTGGTTAATATAGTTCGTTTTCTCTACTTCAATTACCTCAAAACTGATTTTAGATTAATTATTTAATTGTTTAGTAATAAGCTTTCTCCCGATACATGTTTCGGCAAAAATTCACGGAGACATCATTTCTGAGCTCTAATTTTGAGATTCTACTAAATATCAGTCAAAAACAAAAATATTATTAGCTCTCAAATATCCTATACTTCAATCATAACAGGTAATATTTTCGTTATATGCCTTTTATGTAAAGAAAAAAAAAAACTACGTAATTCAATTATCTACCGAAAAGGCTTCAAAACAAGCCCCAATATCTCCAAAGTTCTACATTATTTAGACTTCAAATTTATACCAAAATAATCATCAACATTTGCTTAAACTATAGTATTATTTTTATTTTTTAAATCGCTACTATTATTTTTTAATAAAATAAATAAAAACACTTTATATTTCACTGCGCCGGTCATCTGCGATTAGTATCACGGCCGGTAATCTTCATACAAAAAACGTGGGTCGTAGCGGCCATTTTTACGCTAACATGACAGGACGTTTTGCGCTGGTAGTTGGCTAACATGGATCACAGTACAAATGTTTTTTCTAAGTTGGCTAAATGCTGCTATGGCTGTGATTGGCTTCTGCGACAGCCAATCACAGCCATAGCAGAGCCGACGTACAATTCGTCAGTGGGTTTCAAATTTTGTAATTAATGTTGAAGTTGAACTTTTCTAAAGAAAGTGAAATTTATAGTGATATTTGCGTAAAATTTACCTACATAGTTAAAACTAAAATGTACGTGATTAATGAGATGTTAGTTGGCACCAAATGTACGTTTTTTTGTTGTATTTATATGTCACAAAATGTCGACTGCCGGTGCAAAAAGTCTTGTGTTTTTTGGTGTATTTGTGTTATTTACAACGGATTAAGCTTTTTTCGTGACCTAGTGTTCTAGTAAAGTTATTTTTATATTTTCAGATGTACTACTACTGTGTTGATTTCACAAATCCTGAAACATTTGCACAAAAATTTCAAGTTTGGGTGAAGAATATTTAGGGTGATATTGCGAGTCTGGACAATGCTACTGTCTAAAACACTTAAAGAATTTGCTTTTGGCATATGCTATGAGAAGCAGGTTCTGTATCTGAATAACAGATTCAGCAAATTGGCTGTTCCCATGTTGATTTTACCTACAGGATGTATTTCAGGTACCTACTTAACCAAATACCTATTATACCTTGCATCCACACTGCAGTTAACTTTTGTGAAGCAACAAAATGCAACACGGTACATTAGGTAACTATCTGTAACTTATGTGGCTCCTTGTTACTATTTGCTGATTGTTACTTACGCGTCCATACCGCCAACAACATAAATTAACAAAATATTACAAAGAATAACTTTCAACACTAATCAAGTAGCACAATATTTGTGCTCCAACTTCTGCAGGCAATTGTAGAGCAACGTTGCTTGACTTATAACTAACACGGCAACACATATTAATATTATATAACTTTTTGCTGTTAGATGTTGCTGAGTAACACTTGGGAATGTTGATCTACAAAAAGTAACTGCGGTGTGGATGTCCGGATAATAACTTCTGTAAGTCTTCACAATTCTGGTTTGACTTGTCTTATAAAGTTTAAAATATGAGTTTTTTATTATACTTTAATTTTGGGCTATGACTTTTACTTTGAGCAATTTATTTTTTTACAATGGCTCTCAAAATAGTGTAAGAAACCATGACATCCATCAATGTATTCTGGGCCAGAATGGTTGATTGTAGCCCACTGTCTTTTAACCTGTTGAATAGCATAATTAGAGACATAATAGAAAGACAATAGGTGTGCAGACGCCGGGGTCCTCTTGGGAAATAATGAATTAAAGAGAGTATACTATATACCAGCAGTGGTAACATTATCTTGATCATTATATTGAATTTCAATCCATATTATTTTAGGATAATCTCGGTCTTTGCTTTTCAGTACCAAGTACAAGTTCATTGATTCCAGATAGCTCACTATCTACTCCAAATCCAAGAAGCTTCATTATTGAATCCTGTTTACTGCTGTACAACAATAGGAAATGTTGAACACAGTCCTCTTAGTGGTAAGTAACTTATTATATTTATTCCTAATACTAATGGCAATATCTTTTTGTGGGTGTTTTCTATCTGTAATGTAGATTTTTTCACTGTCACTGGAATCGGTTGTTTCGGGTAATTCTTGTGTCGGATTTGGTGGGAAGAAAGGTAATGAGCACAGAGCGAGGGGGAATGGTAGGCGGTAACCTCCTTCTGCATAGTATAATGCATATGAAGGAGTTGGCTTAAACACCCCAGTGGCTATCTTCTCCTGCGACTGTCATTGGGACATGGGTAGTATAATATTTCAAAAGTTAAACATAAAGGTGGCATCTCAACGTAAGTGCTTTGATTGAGAGGCTACTGTATTTTTAAAAAATGATACCATGGTCCTGAAACGCTAAGGGCAACTGGTGGATTTTAGTTAGTAAAAGTCCACCCTCTTGGGCCTAAGAAGAAAAAAAAAGGAACATCATGGATGAATATTTATCATAATTTGATATGATTTTGTAGAATTTCATAATTAGACATAATTGGAGTTTGGTGGTGTTAGATTTGATTTGATTTTTAAAAAATAATGCTAAAATAATCCTCAAATAAATAATATAATATAATATTCCACAACTATCACACAACGTTATCTAGTCCCAAGCTAAGCAGAGCTTGTGTTATGGGTACTAGACAACTGATAAACATACTTATATATTTCTAAATACATACATATTATAGATAAATTACACCCAGACACAGAACAAATGACGTGCTCATCACACAAACATTTGTCCTGGGTGGGAATCGAACCGACGACCTCCGGCATAGCAGTCAGGGCCACTAACTACTAGACCAACAGACCAGTCATAAATATATTCATAATTTCAAGAGCTAGGTAATTAAAAATGAGTGAATTAGGAGATCGCACACTTTCTCAATAGAGTTTTAGCCTCCTCAATTGAGTTCCTTTGTTAAATAAATTTGCTTCTAATCCATACTGCCATGTCTAACTTAATGTTATAAATGCGAAAGTAAGTAGAACTTCCGAAAGAGTGGAACTTAAAATGAACATGGACAATACCAAAGTCATGGTAAACAGCTATGTAGCACACACTCCTATCAAGATCGGAGACTCTTCACTCGAAGTTGTGTACGATACGTTTACCTGGGAAAGACGGTCCAGTTAGGTAGGTTGAACTTCGAGAAAGAGATCAATCGTCGTATCCGACTCGGCTGGGCAGCGTTCGGGAAGTTGTGCGGTATCTTCTCGTTCAATAAACCACAATTTCTCAAGACGAAAGTCTATAACCAATGTGTGTCGCTTACAATAGGCCTCATTAGAAGACTTAGTCCCCAAAGGGTAATGGAAGGGCTATGCTCGGAGTTTCCTTTCGTGATCGAATCAGGAATGAGGATATCCGCAGGAGAACCAAGGTTACCAATATAGCACGAAGAATAGCCAAACTTAAAAGGCAATGTGCAGGGCACATAGCCCGCAGAATGTATGGTCGTTGGGGCTGAAAGGTTCTAGAATGGCGACCACGTACTGGAAGACGTAGTGTTGGAAGGCCGCCTACAAGGTGGACCGATAACCTAGAAAGGGTTGCAGGTATCAGATGGAAGCGAGACGCACAGGATCGTTTATTGTGGTGTCACTTGGGTGAGGCGTCCAACCGTGGATGTCTTTCGGCTGAAATGATGATGATGATGAAAGTAACTTTATCTGTCTGTTACGCTTTCACGGTTTAACCTTAAACCACCAGATTTATATAACGGTACTAGACTCGCAAGTTCTTCGCAGTACGTAATCAGTACCACAGTTTTGACTGGTCCAGTAGTAAGGCAAACGGTGCCGATACCACGCATTCCTATGATGCCAACAGATTTGTTTTTTTAATTTTAAAATAATTTAATTTCCGGGAATTTCAAACGGGACAAGGACAGGAACAAGAAGGAGGAGGAGGAATTTAATTACCGGTGAAGGTACCTTTTGCGGCAACAGTTAATAGCGAACTAGCAAAAAGATCGTATAAGCAATTACTCTTACGACTATAGATCCAAACACAATCACTCTTGTGAAAAATTATATTATTTGAAAAAGTTGTATAAAAGCTGTTTTCTAGAAATTTTAGAATTAAACGCTTTTTAGCTCTATTTAATGTCTAGTAATACGTGGACTCGACGAATCCGTTTCGTTTTTATTCATTAATCGTATAAAGACATCTCACGATAGCCTTCATAAAACCGTATGTCTTATAACAGTTCTTTAAAAACAACTGAATTGCTAATTGATCGTAAATACTCGTATAACGTTCGAATATTTAGATGTTTGATTTATAGTGTTCGATAATTTGATATTCGATTATTTGGCGTAGTATGAGTACACCCCTACTTAGGTACTTACTGCGTACTTAATTAGTAATTATTTTTGACGAATCATAAAATGTCAGTTTAAAAGGTTTTGGCACTTCGTCGTCGATAAGACATAATATCATCTTCGATTGTCTTCAAAAAATTGTTTTTTTTTTTTTCTTTTCTCTAAATGAGCTGCCTACACATTAGTTGCATTTTTATGCTTTAGTTTTTTACTTCAGTAGTCGGGTATTTCTAAAAGTACAATCGGCAACGAAATTTTGTTGTACAATATTTTAATGTCTGTTTTTTTAAATCAACTCGTAGTAGTAGAGCTCCTTGTGAAGGGCTCGTCCGGGGAAGTACTACCACCACACCTATTTCTTGCGCAAAGCAGCGTTGCTGTGTTTCGGATGAAGGGTGTGGGTGCCGGGTGTTATTACAGGCACATAACGACGGTGAAGTGCCAATACCTTTTAAACTGAAATTTTATGACAAAATTAACTTTTAGCGATTATAATTTAATATGTGATTCCGCGGATATTTTGTTTCAACTGCATCAAATTAAATTTTATGAACACCTCTTAACGTTTTTTATTTCACCAAAATACGCGGAATCACACATTAAAATTATAAGCGCTAAAAGTTAATTTTGTCATAAAATGTCAGTTTAAAAGGTTTTGGCACAACGTCGTCGATAAGACATAATATCATCTTCGATTGTCTTCAAAAAATTGTTTTTTTTTTTCTTTTCTCTAAATGAGCTGCCTACACATTAGTTGCATTTTTATGCTTTAGTTTTTTACTTCAGTAGCAGTATTTTAGTTTGCTTACATTTTGCTTATTTCAACTCATCTAGTGACAAACAACCGAGACGTAATTAGTTTATTTAATTCTCAATTGTAACAGACGAAGTATGTGGTCATATTCTGAAATGGTTTGAAATCTACATCTTAACTAATATTATAAAGAGGAAAGATTTGATTTTTTATTTGTATGTATGTTTTTTGTATGTATGTTACGATTTAACTCTAAAAATACTAAACCGATTTTAAAATTCTATCACAATTAGAAAGCTAGATCTTTACTGAGAAACAAAATTGAAACAATGTAACTCAAGGTATCAAAAAGCACCCGAGCGAAACCGGGGCTGGCAGCTAGTGTATATGTTACGGCTAAAGATAGGTGTGCACATAAACTTAAGATTAGCCAGCTAAACTTAGGATTTATTTTCAAGGACCGGCTAATGTTAGTTTCTTGTATTATTATTAGTCTAAACTTAAGAGTAACCACGGGCCTTTGGCTAAAAATGTAGAAGCAAATGAAAAAGGAAATGATAATTATGTATTTTAGTTATCTTACATTAATTATGTTCTAATTAAATAATAATAACATATTAAATACAAACAGTACTATTTTGTCCTCATTACAGATACTTATGTATTCGAAATTACAAAATAAAACTTCTGCGGTGTTAATTAATTAAAACTACAATTACTACAAAATCTAGTCCCTCCGCCCCCCTCAAGCGACATGTTTACCCCGCGCGTCCATCGAATACATTTTTAGCCGTTTCGTTTAAGCTAAGGTGCACATTAGCCGGCTAAAGAAGAAAAGTCACGAAGCTAATTAACATGATATCGAACATTAGCCGGTCCTCGAAGATAAACCTAAGTTTAGCCGGCTAATCTTAAGTTTATGTTTACACCTATATTTAGCCGTAACATATACAGCGTGGCGATTAGGTTATCACATTAAATTATGCAGCATGTATTACAAGTGGTTATCAGTCCGTTAAAATAGTGAAATAAATAATTTTACTAAAGTTAAGAAAATGCATTTTTCAAACAATAAATTGTGTATAAAATTGGTAAAAAATAAATCACCTTTATAATATTAGTTCACTGACCTGTAAAAGCGGCAACGCCGCGGCGCCGGCGAGTACGTACGCGCCGTACCTACGCGAGATACGAATACCTACTTGTGGGTGTAGGCACGCGCGCGTGGTGTAAGTGTACATAGGTACTTTATGTTGTTGTTTTAAGAAATCGTCACAAATTAACTTTAAAAATCTCCACTTAAATTTTAAATTTTCACATTTTCAAAATGTCCACCATGCTTCTGTACACACAAACGATATCGTCTTATGATATTGTTTCGAACTTTTCTAAGTAGGTCATCATTCGCGGCTAAAGTTTTTAAATTGTCAAAGGCACGAATTATTCGATTTTTTTAATCATCCACAGTCGTCACTTCAGTAGCGTAAACCTCATTCTTTAAATGACCCCATAAAAAAAAATCGAGTGGTGTTTAAGCGTCCGGTTACGCACAAACTGTCACACAACACTTTCACTAATGTACAACTAATAATACAAACAGTATTATTAAACTATCTAATTCCTATTAAAAAAAATAAAGCTAACACAAATCAAAATCCACAAAAAAAAAAAAAAAAAAAAAAAACAATAAGTACGAAGGGCGCGCGCGCGGATAAAACTCGTCAACTATCCCTCAAGTATTTTGGCGGCGGACTAGATTCATTCATCGAACGCACCAAAGAAATTAGAATTATGCCTATAATATAACCACTCCCGTACCCCGTAGCATTTTGAGTATTAGAAATTTATACCTTAAGTCGTCAACCGTAAGAATATTGTTGCATATTTTTTTATATCTCTCATGCGGTATCTATTTATCTTTTAATTTACCGCACAAAGACGCCTTCAACTATTAGCTGTAAGGACATTTTTGTCTTGAATTGTTTACGTTTCTTATTACGAGAAACATAAAAAATTTAAACGTAAACAGTTTGTAAAATGATAGGTAGTCTAGTACTTGTAGGTAATACGAATGGCAACGTTTGAATTGTGAACTAGGTATCTTCACCAACCACGGGTCTTTGACCTACTTTTATTGGCCAGCTAATTAAGTTTGTGCAATACATGATGTTGCGAAATATTAAAATGAAAAAAGAAAATACCCACGGCTATAATGTTGTTTATTATTAAATTATTTTAACCGTATATGATAAAATACCTAATTCTGAGTACGTGGTTTCAATTAATGTGATAACCTAATCGCCACGCTGTATATGTGTATGATCAGTACCTACAGGTAAAGAACAGGGAATGTCGACTTGAACCGATTTAAAGAAAAACGCATTTAAAGTTTAGAAGTGTAATTATTTTCAATGAGGTCAGTGCAGTATCGTAGTTTTGTTGAAATTTGTTGAGTTTTTGTGCAAACCAAACCAAAATACAAAACCAAATTATATTATTTATAGATGTGATACCAGTATAAAATACAAATACACAATTGTGATATTAGCAGTTCTTTGTCTGTACCCTTCATATACAAATTTTGGTGGTTTTAACCCCTGTGTATGTTGTCATGTCTCGCTAGCTTTAGGTAAATAAGCCTTACCTATTCCAATCACTAATTGTCAACCTATGAGTAAAAGTAAGTGTTGACTTACTTTATTTCTCATATTTATTACCTAGATACTTACTTGTGAAAATATCTTTCATCATCTTTTCAATGATGCTTGAACACTTTGAATTGTATAAGATAGCGCTTCACAACCTTTCTTTAAGCTTTGTTAACTCCGTATCTGATATAAACATTACACACATCTGCCTTAAATGTAATAGTACGTCCTATACTTACGCTTAAGGGTCGGTACATATCTGACGGAAAATGCGTTGAGCGTATTGAGTTTATACTATACTTTACGCTCGGCGCATTAACGCATCATTCGGTTAAGTGTGAAAGGTCTAATGTTTTATCATATATTTGTCAGTTCTGGCGTTACGCGACCGATAATACGCGACGAATTTTCCGTCAGATATGTACCGACCCTAAGCTGCTACGCACTACTTGAGCTGCTTGTCTACTACTCAAGAAGTTTTGCTGTTAAACCCTGCTGGTAAGTTACTAATGACCCTGCTTCAGGTTAATTCGTTCATATTTCTTTTATTTTATTTTTATGCTTTGCTTTTCAGCACCAACTCTACTGATTCCAGACTGCAACCATCTACTTCTCAGGAAGTTTTGCTGTTAAATCTTGCTGGTATGTTACTAGTTGCTTCCTTCAGGGTAATTGGTTCATTTTTCATTATTAAGGAACCGGTTTCATAGATTTTGTTTGAACCATTGAATTATAAAGTCAATTATGTATGTATACAATCGCATTATTATTTTTTAATCTTTCTTTGCTAACAATATATTATTATTTATTAGTTACAACAAATACTTGTAGTAAGGTTTTCCGATTGTGTTTTAGTTTATTGTCTTGTCATAGCATACTCGTAGCATACGTACCCACGGGTAGGTGAACAATGTTTGCAGATTTACTCTATAAACACTGAAAATCTTACATTTTAAACGAGGATGAAGTTCATGGTTTAGCAAAATGCTCTTTTAATGCAATTTTACAATGCAATTTTACAGAACACTTGGACTTATGTTCAAAATGATTTTTTTAATTAGTTGAATATATTTAAATTCTCACATATTACTTATATATTTAAGTTATGTGACAAAGCGTTCACGGTCCAAGCGTTGCGTTTGTGGAACGCAATTAGGCAAGCTCAGGCACTAGCTTGTTTCAAAAATCTAATCAAAGATAATTTCCTTATTTATACAGTAACTGCTATTTATATATAATATTCTAATATTGAGTTTATTTACTGTCTTTTATAAATATAAGTGGTCCCATTAAATTAGAAAGACAAATTTTAACAGTTTTCATTACGTCTAACCAAAGATATCCAAAAAAAAACAAGTGTTTTTATTATATCAGTCAAGAATAATCCGTAGGTACAATATGGCGCTCGCGCCGCACCGCGCGCTTCCTCGTACGTACCTACTTAAGAGGCAAGATAACTGGGTGGGTACCTACAGTGCCTACCATAGTTTTATTTTTGTTGACTTTCGTATTTAATCGTAATAGTCATTCCGTATTTAATCGTAACAATAACTTTCAGTCGACTACATGTCGCCTTTTTAACCAACTTAAAAAAAGGAGGTTACTTAATTCGACCATATATTTAAGCATTTTTTTGTTTGTTCGCGGATAACTCCGTCATTTATGAACCGATTTGCACATTCTATTTTCCCCTTAAAGTGTATGCTTTCAGATTGGTTCCATTTTTTTCAAAATCCAGTTCTGATGATGGAATCCATTAGGAATCGAGGAAATTCCTCAAATATTATAGGCAACTACACAGTGATTTTGGTATTTTTATTGAGGACTTAAGCATTTACAGTCAAAAAATAACATTTGATGAAGTGTAACTGATGAAGAAGACCAGAAATGGCCAACAGAACTTCATACTCGCATAGATATCACAATGAAGATAGTTAAGTGTTTATGACAATACAAATAAATAAATGGTTCTGAATAGTTACGTTGAAAATGGTATCATCAAAGTGACCTGATGATGATGGAGCCAGAAGATAGGAACCGGAACTCCGTAATGAATCGATGTATCCTATACCGCACTAGTGCAGTAATGTGCGCGTACACGCTCCCGCCACAATTTTATTGCAATAAAATAATTCTACGGCTACGAAAGTATGGTCCGTAATGAGCGTGCGCGTGGTTAAAAATCAAAATCGAATCAGCCTTGTTTACAGTAATTAATTGAAATATTACTTTACGCCGGTAGGTTTTGATTGATGTAGGTACAGACGCCAGCACATCAACCTACCTTAATCTGTCAAATTGCATTAATAGATTTTCAACCTTATCACAATAGGGGAAGGTTAATGTTCGATTGGTAAAATTTGACAGTTTGAGGTAGATTGACGTGCTGGCGTCTGTACTTGCATATCTTTCTTAGTACTTAAAGGATTTGGGCTTGTCGTAAGCTTTCGTTACGTTCACGATAACACACGACCAGGCATTCTTGATTTGTGTACGCGTAATAAGGCATTGTTGTCGATTATGATAACTACCTACGTAACAACTCACACACTTAAACGTTCAACGTTCGCGAATCATGTTACCGTCTCGGTTGCGCGACGAAAACTGAAATTACGTCATCATTATTCATTGTCATAGGCAGTACACGGTCAATCATTGCCATCAATCACTATCAATCAATGAATGATTTTTAAATGACGGTGAGTACCATCGTTTAAATTTCATTCATAATACGTCATGAATCATGATTGATGGCAATGATTGACCCTTACATGTAATGGGCGCCATAAAAGCGGCGCAGGCGCCCGAGAAGCGTTATGTTAGAATGAAGGATCTATTACACCACTCGATATTACGCACAAGTTACAACACAGTCTTAAAATTTACTTCCTACTTTAAGACAGTCTGAGTCTTATTACACTACGCGACGTCGATAAAGGTCGTTTTAACGAGTGGGTTTATGTAACCAACATTTTTAGATTATTTTCTTTATCGATTTTTTTTTCTGTAAGTATGTGAAGCGGTTTTTTCTTATTTTTTTTTTTACCGTTGGCTTTATTTTGGTGGTCTGAATGATATCTAAAAGTTTGTCCATCTAATTTAATGGTACCTAGCAGAATAGTTATATAATGTAATTTTATATACTATGTATAGTCTAGTATATAATTTTTAATCTAAAGTTTAATCCTTCTTTAATTTGCAGTACACCGCAGACTATTTCCCTTTTTATTCTATTTTAAGTTCTTACAGTGCACCCTAAGGTTGTCAGGTAGATATCGCTGTTAACGATAAGATCGCCATTGTACCCTTAGATTTAAATTTTGTTTAAAAGTTTTTGTTACTATTTTCATGCACGGTAATGTTTATTCTATTCTATTCTCAATTATTATTTTGTATTTTTCCAGGTGCAAAAAATCTGCTATTTGAAAATGAAATCTAAGTGCTGTATTTGTAAATCTTCGCGACAGGACGGTTATTTGCACCATTTCCCGTCTAATAAGAAAAGACTCGCTAAGTGGTTAATCTTTACGTCCAGAACAAGTTTCAAATCTTTATGTTTGTCATAAACACTTTGAAAAGAGATTTATTACGGCTAAATCACGTCTCACTGTCAGAGCCTATCCTTCTCTGTTTACTGAAGATGAAATGTTGAGTGGAGTTTCATCTCGGGAAATTACCAATAAATATGATGGTACTTAATAAATATATTATTATTACTTTTTGTTCCGCTAGTAGATCATGCTGGTTTACAAACTTGCTTCACTCTAGTACCAGGTTCTAATTTAGTGACTGAAGTAAGCTTAAAATCAATGAAAAACATTTCATGTGAATAAAGTTCTGCTGCTTGAAATCTATTTCATGTATACTGAAATTAATTTGTTTGTCTGATTTCAGAAAATGAGTTTCCTGTGAAAGAGCATTCATACTCTCGTCAAAAACACTTTGACCACACTTACTCACAGGAACCACTGAACGGATTGTTAAAAGAAGATCAAAGACCTAAGTCTTGGACTTGTAAAAGCCATTCACTTTATTTTTTTATTTTGTTTTTCAGAAATCCAAGCGATTGCTTCCACTTCCAGGGAGTTTCCTCTCAAGCAACTGCCACAATATACACAAACAAGTCGAGATTCGGGTAATGAATCTAGTCCCATACGACTCTCACACACTTGAAATTATGAAAGACGTTTGCTTTATTTTTTAATTTTGTTTTTCAGAAATTCAAGCGATTGCTTCCACTTCCAGTGAGTTTTCTCTACAGCACCTGCCACAATATACACAAACAAGTCGAGATTCAGGTAATGAATCTTCTCCCATACGACTCTCACACACTTGAAATTATGAAAGACGTTTGCTTTATTTTTTTAATTTTGTTTTTCAGAAATTCAAGCGATTGCTTCCACTTCCAGTGAGTTTTCTCTACAGCACCTGCCACAATATACACAAACAAGTCGAGATTCAGGTAATGAATCTTCTCCCATACGACTCTCACACACTTGAAATTATGAAAGACGTTTGCTTTATTTTTTAATTTTGTTTTTCAGAAATTCAAGCGATTGCTTCCACTTCCAGTGAGTTTTCTCTACAGCACCTGCCACAATATACACAAACAAGTCGAGATTCAGGTAATGAATCTTCTCCCATACGACTCTCACACACTTGAAATTATGAAAGACGTTTGCTTTATTTTTTTATTTTGTTTTTCAGAAATCCAAGCGATTGCTTCCACTTCCAGGGAGTTTCCTCTCAAGCAACTGCCACAATATACACAAACAAGTCGAGATTCAGGTAATGATCTACCCTTTTCTCTAATATCTTAGAATATATGTGTGTTAATTAGTATGCTATACTATTCTACTATTGCTGCTTTTTTTTTTGTTTTTATTTGCAAATAAATCTTGACTCACATTATTTTCTTTGACTATTTCAGAAGTCATTGCACACAATCCAGTAACTAATCAAAACGCAGGTAATTCAATCAAAATAAACAGTTTATCCCAGACAGACATAATCCCTCATGGCCCATATCATTTACATACACTATCTACCTATGTTTCAGATTTGAGTCAAGTCAAAAATGCAAAAAAATTGGAAACATTCAGAAAACGGATAATAAGGAAATTTAAAGATTTGTCGCCAACATGCCAAATCTTGTATAAAGAGTACAAAAAAGCAAAAAAACAATTAGACTTTAACAAAAGAGCTAAGAGAGCTTTGAAGTTTAACAAGGAAACATCCTTCGAAAATGTAACAGCACAAATTAATCCACTTGCAAAAAGAATCTTGAAAATGCAGATTAATCTTTGCACCAAAAATAAGAAAGGGCGTCGATTTACATTGGAAGAAAAACTGATCACATTATCAATAATGAAGCAAAGTCCTAAATGTTATCAATTTTTACACAAAATATTTATACTACCATCAAGATCAACTTTGAATAAAATGGTGGCGAAATTAAACATTGAGACAGGAATCTGCCCTCAAGTTTTCAAATTGATTAAAAAAGAGGTTTGTACTATATTTGTAGTTTTTAATAGAAACAATACTGAATCTAACTTTCTACTTTGGAACTGAAAAAATATTTACTCATTTACTATTTTTAAAATTTATTTATATTACTTTAATTCGTTTTCAGGTTGCAACATGGAAGACCAATAAGAAAATGTGTTCTGTGATCTTTGACGAAATGTCACTAGAGACTGCCTTAACTTACAATAAAAGCAAGGACACCATTATTGGCTTTGTAGAGTTAAATATACTATACTATATATAATATACAAATGATAATAATAATATATGTATAATTTAAATAAATACTAATGTTTAAATCCAATATATGAGTAGAAAAATTATATGTACACAATTAGTTATCAGCCTACCTACCTACACCAAACGAAAGAGTAGATAAATATTAAAATTGTTAACAATTATCTATAATAGCCCTCCTCCTAATTTTTATGTTGTTATGCCCGACAGGGCCCACAATGCTCCAAAACGAATGCATGTCTTTATGTACCTACCACCTAAGTTCACATTGTGGAATGCAATAAATGTATTGAGTATTGAGTATTGAGTATTGAAAATATAATATTGTAGAGTTTAATTCTAAATGGCAAGACATAGTAGATGTGTATGAAACAGATTGTCATCACACCGAATCCAGACTGCTTCACAAACTGAGTGATCAACATGTAATTCCAGAAAAGATTAAGAAAATGAAGGTATATGTATTTTTAATTTCTTTTCCATTAAATTATGATGGCAATTTTTTCCAAATACTTAAAAATTGTATTTTTAATTTTCAGTTTAAAAATTGTGTGAAGGTCTTCAGCGCGACTGTATCTGCAGCCTTATCATATACAGCAAAATTTTGTAAGTAACATCATATGAAAATAATGTTTTGCATGTTTGAACAAGTTCGATTCCTAGTTATAGTAGTAGTAGTAGTTATTTTATTTTTGTGGTATATTTTACCACAAAAATAAAGTAACTACTCAATTGTATCAGTAGAATTAAGCACTGGTATTATTATTAAACACATAGTAAAAGAAACATGAACAATAAAGTTTATATAAATAAATTATTTATTTCAGCCCATTATGCTGATGGAAGACCGGTCAGTAGCACATTGCCAAATACAGCAGAGATCGTTCTATTTTTTGACCAATTATTCGACAGCGTTAATGGATCTGCAATATTCTCTAAAAGAAGCAAGGGAAAAATTTTAAGAACAGCGGTGGTAGAAAAATCAGCTCATCATCAGTTTTGGAAAGAGGCAATTAATAAATTACAAAAAATTAAATATGTGGATTCGAATGGAAAGGAAAAGTCAGTGCCTTCTTTACTAAATTTTATTGTTACACTAAAAAGCTACATGAGGTTGTGGCAGATTTTTAAAAAAACATAATTTAAAAATAATGAGACCCAGATATTTTAATTCAGATCCAATTGAAAACTTTTTTGGTCAGGTAAGGGCATATAACTACCGCAACAATGACCCAACTTGCCACAGCTTCAACTGTACCTTTAAATCATTATTGATAACTAGAGTTATAAAGTTCCACAATCAAACTTTCAATTGTGAGGATGATCCGGCAGACCAAATTATAAATTTACAGCCATTGTTTACTGAAGAAATTAAAGAAATTGTCGAGCCAGGTCATTCGGTTACAGGTCGAAATGTTGAAATGATTGTAGAGCAGGCTCGACGTGAACGACTGAATGTCCATTCGCGTGCTTACACAGCGGGATGGGTAGTACGCAAAATTTTTGATAAATTGAAACTTAAATGTAACGCCTGTAGAAATAGTCTTAAAAGTGACCAAAGTACTATCCATGACTGGATAAACCACCGCGAATACACAGTGGCAAAAAAAAGCTTGAACTATCCATCCGAAGGTGTAGTAAGGTGTTTTGGTACAGTAATAACTGAAACAAATGAGTACTTGGAAAGCAATGCCCATCAAAATAATGTAGCGTTACATGTAAAAGATGTAATTTTGTCTAAGTATTCATTTGACTTTATTAACTGTACCGAACACAAGGCGATAATCCTCAATCATTTAATTTCATTAACTGTGAGGTTTACAATAGTTAATTGGTGCAATGTTATAAATAAAATTTTGAAGGGCACGGATATTCATAGGTTACGTACACGTAATTTACCGCCGATGCAACTAAAAGCGTTTGAAAAATATAAAAAGAAATTGAAAAATAAATCATTTAATAAATAAGGCTGAGTCCTTATTAAATGATTTATTTTTCAATTTTTCAGCATAATAATTGATTAATGTATGCAAAGTCTTAATTGAATTTTAAATACTTTGATTTATTCAGTAAAGATGTAGCTTTCTAATGGTGAAAGAATTTTTAGTCGGTCGAGTAGTTTGAGTTAAATCGTAACATACAAACAACTGTAATCTTTCCTTTTTCTGTAATATAATTATTATACCTGTTAATTTAAAAGTAAATTGTATGTGTACAATTTTTTGAAAATATAATTCTAGCCTATGTAACTCAGTAAAATGTAGCTTTCTAATGGTGAAAGAATTTTTAAAATCCTTTGAGTAGTTTGAATTAAATCGTAACAAACACACAACTGTAATCTTTCCTCTTACTGTAATATAATTATTATACCTGTTAATTTAAAAGTAACTTGTATATGTACAATTTTTTGAAAATATCATTCAGTAAAAATGTAGTTTTCTAATGGTGCAAGAATTTTTAAAATTGGTTGAGTTGCAATAATGTGTGTATGCAATAAATAAATGTATAAATAAATAAATGTTGTGTTTTAATTATTTTCCTGCAATCAGATCAGAAAATTAATAAAAGTAAAAAAAAAAAAAAAAAAACTGAAATGAGAACCTCCTTTTTTGAGGTCGGTTAAAAATACGGCATTTCATGCTGTATTCCTTTGCCAGTATTCGCGGCCGCATTTAAGAAAAAAACAAACGTCAAGTTCTATTCGAGTACTCGTCAGTTGTCTATGGCCAGCGCCGCTACGGTCCAAAAATTTTGTTCCAAGTTACCCATCTGATACGTAGTATCTCTCTGTAATCTGTGATTAGTATCGCGCGAGCGCTTGTCGAGGTCGGACCTACGTCAGTTTTTTTCCCGCGCGCTTTCGTTCCGATACTACCGTGACTACCGTCGTGTGCGCCGACTGTCGCGTAGACGCTGCCGCATTGCTATTGTGTGCGTGTGAACTACGAACGCAGTTTTTGATCTTTGTAAATATTTATTTTCGAACGGTATAATATACCGTTATATTGAAGTTATAATAAAGTTCACACTTTACTAGTATACCAGATAGTGAACTTATTAAAGTTAGACTAGTTAAAGTCATGACTGGTTCTACCAAATTCAAGGACAGCTTTATATATCCAATAAAAATGTCTGCATACTTGCCATATGGACTGGACCAGACTTTCCTGTAAAAACTATAACAATCTACAAAGACGACTAATTTTGGTCGTTAAAAATGTTACCCAAATTAAAAGCTTTTTATGAAAAATGTGTACTGCCAGAAGTTATCGACTCAAGAAAAGATCGATCAATGCCTTTGCGGGAAATATTTTTGTGATTTAAAAATATGATGTCTGACTGTACCAAATAATAAAATAAATAATACATTTTGTTGTTTCATTTATTCGATAAGATTTCAACCATACTACCATAAAATTAAGGCTAGACTGAAAATACACTTAATAAACTAGTTATCAACGATTGCATCACTGCTTACCATCAGGTTGGATCACAGTCGAGCACTAATTTATATGAATTAAAAATAAATATATACAACTTTAAAAATCTATTTTTGCTATGAATAGTATATATTACAATCGATTGTTTATCGAATACTGCAGAATATTAAAAATATTTGTTTGAACATATTTAAATTAAAACGACATTTTAAAAAAATATCCATCTTCTAACCTCTTTCTGAATACTTCAATTACGAAAGATCAAGATCGTTTAGCCGCCGTATACACAATATCATAGTGCGAGCGAGACTGCTAGAAGCATGAATGAAAATATCGCTCACGTAGTTCGCCGCCCGCTCGATGCATAAAATACCTAAATTTGCGTAATGCCGAAATGTGAAAGGGCTCTTAAACGGCCGTATCTTTTTTTCTATTCTTGTAGGCGTTCCCGAGGTAAAGGGTCTTGACAGACAGACAGACGGACAGCAAAGTGATCCAGTAAGCGTTCCGTTTTTCCTTTTGAGGTAAGTTGAACTTCGACTCGTCGACTGGCCTGTTGGTCTAGTAGTTAGTGGCCCTGACTGCTATGCCGGAGGTTGTGGCTTCGATTCCCACCCAGGACAAATTTTTGTGTGACGAGCACGATCATTTGTTGTCTGGGTGTAATTTATCTATAATATGTATGTATTTAGAAATATATAAGTATGTTTATCAGTTGTCTAGTACTCATAACACAAGCTCTTCTTAGCTTGAGACTAGATAGCGTTGCGTGATAATTGTGGAATACATATTAATTACTTATGAAAACAATTAAATTCCCGAATCGAGGGTTGAACATCCATCCGCATCGAAAAAAAAAAAAATTTTTTTGCAACTACAAATTTACAGTTTTTATATTTTACCTACACTGCCACTTAAACGGCCGTATCTTTTTTTCTCACTAACTTAGAAACTTGTTTTTTATTTACAGCTTCAAGCTGACAGACAGACATACGGACAACCAAGTGATCCAGTAAGCGTACCGTTTTTTCCTTTTGAGGAACCCTAAAAATATTGTAAGTTGAACTTACCGTGACGTCCTCCCACGACTGACGACACTGGCAGTCTCCTCTCTGTTACTGGTGGTCAGGCTTCTGTCACTCCGCTCCCTGCCAACATTGGTGTTCCTCTCTTGCCAGTCTCTTGTCTCTCTACTCGTCCTGTTGCTTTGATTGGCCTTGCTCTGAGAAAAATAAACGCATTTTTAGTATGTATAGTACGCAGCAAATAAGTTGAACCATCCGCAACGACTACACGCAGCGTTAAGAGCTCTGTGCTCAAAATCTATAATAGTACGCAGCGCAGCAATTTAGTTAAACCCGTTGCTATGGTTAGGGGCCGTTCAAGTATTACGTAAGCGGATTTGTCACCTAATCGATATAATATTTACGAACATAAAAAAAATCGTCGAATCGATGACCTTTTCTGCCTGAGATTCGATTTAAAGCGATATTACTTATAATATACACCGTTAAATCTTGATAGTTTTAATCCCGTGGAGGGTCGATTCGGTACAAGAAATACTATCGATAGATATATAGCTTAAAAAAAGTTGTAATGATCGAGGATCTTGTTCCACAATCTTAAAATAGATGGCGTCACTAGGCTCGCCACTGCATTTGAACAGTTGTGAACATCACTGGCTATTTGAGAAATGACGGTGGCGGGAAATCAGTGACACCGCGCGTAACATGATGGAAGAAAGAACAGGCATGCCCTAGAACCAAAAATTCGAAGACATGTGACATCCACCAACCCGCACTGGGCCCGCGTGGTGGATTACGGCCCGTTCCCTCTCCTAGAGAGGAGGCCTGAGTCCCAGCAGTGGGAACATTAAAAGGCTGATGATGATGATGATGATATCAGTGGAGGAAACGGGGTAAGTGTTTGCGCCTACTTTACAAGTGGCTCTTTTATGATCAGGCACGGTTTCACAATGCTGATACATTCATTGTTATTGTTCTCAGCATGCGGAAACGCCCCTATTACCCGGACATTGAGTTTTGAATACTGTAATTAGAGACACAATAGAAAGACAATAGGTGTGAGGACACCGGTGTCCTCTTGGTGCTTAACAATTTAAGGGTTTCGACCTAACGAGCCTATTACACCTTTCTAGATTCAGGTTCCGATATTCAGGGGCCGATTTAGAAAAAGAAAGTCAGTCGCCGGAGCTCTTGATTACACGTTCACTGATTCAGGTTACTGAATCAGTCGCCACAGAGTACTTTGTAATAATATGTCAGTCGCCAAGGGCGATCCACTTTATTCCTAAATCGGAGCCTAAGTAGGATCCTTCCTACCGAAATGCAATTATACTTTCCTGAATTAAGGGTGCCTAAATATCGGGACCTGAATTTAGAAAGGTGTAATAGCCCCTTTACTCTAATTTGCAGTGACGCTAGCGATCTTCATATGACCACAGTTGGCGAGGAACGATTAGCTTGGAGGCAGAGCCTGCGGACCTGCGTCTATGTGTTTCGGGTTCGATCCCGACGTATAAACTTCTATATTACTTTGTTAGAAGATTGTGTCTCCTTTCTTTTATTTGATGCAAAATTAATCATTTCATGTAATAAGTTAAGAAATCTGTGCATAAATTATTGTACCTGCCTTGTTCGTTTTTTATTCGGTTTGTCAGGAACCCTGAACCTTACAAAGTACTTTATTTTTTAATAAAATAAATCGATAGTATTTCATGCACCGGATCGACCCTCCACGGGATTAAAACTATCAAAATTTAACGGCGTAAAAAGTAAATTGTAACTAATTCATAAAAAAAATAAAAAAAAGTAAATCGACTCCATTGAACAAGTGTCATTTCTATTATGCAACTAAAATAAAAAGTGGCTCTTATGCATCGATTGTACACTGACAACGCGGTAATTGAAATTTGCCGTATTATACGTGGACCGATAAGTAAAATGACACAAACCAAATAAAAATCACATATTGCGTTGTTTATCAAGTCATAGAGACAATAAACACAAATCAATAAACATTTTTACTTCCCGAAAATACGATTTCTCACCCTTTTTTAAACGTTCTTGACATAACATTTTTAAAATTTCTCAACGAACACTTCGGCAGTTTTTATCGAGCGCGCAGTGACGCGGGCGACGCGAAACTGTTTGAAAAGTCCGCAGTGTTGGCAACTCTATACTACGAGTGTGTGCTAAAAAGCATCTCAAGTGATCATCATCATCAAGTGCTATATTGCTATTATGGATTTCCAAAATGTGGTGCCAAAAATGGATAATTTATTTATACAAACTTTATGGCGGACTTAATGCCTTAGCCATTTTCTACCAGTCGACCTTAGGGTGGTGCAGAAACTTAAGGGTATTACATTGCTCAATGACCTTGAAGAATTTACCACTACACTAGTAGAGAAGAATTGACCTCTACACAGGCATTGCAGGGGGTGCTGCGCGCGGGGTGTTAGTACTGATTCGATTTTTTCTTGATTACTTATCGATATTGAATGAAATTAGAAAAAATAAAATCAATACAAGTTATTCAATTTATCGTAACATATATTTTGGTATAAATTCAATGTATATATATTATATATAATATAGAGCAGTTTTCGAGAAAATATGGAATTAATGTTCAAAAAAGGCCTATTTACCAGATTTTTTTCTAGAGTTAGGGTATTTTTTTGAGAAACGTAATCAATACAATTTATTAGTAATGTCCTTAAGTATCCCCTTCACTTTTTATATGGTAATCGTACATAAGGAATAATCTATAAACTAAAATCAACCTAGGTGTTTTTTTGGATTTGGGCGATGTAATCCCCTTAACATGGTAGGTGCAACAAATAAATAGACAATCAGAAGAGAAACAAAATATACAATAATTAATACATACTTAGATACATACAGTTATTCAAGCAATGTTATTATGAAAAACGAATCCAACCAATCAGTTTTGTGATCATTCTGCCAACCTCTTACGAATGAACTCACATGCATCAATTCCACTGCATTTTGTACTTACGATGCAGATGTAGCTTCATTGTAGTAACAGCTTTTAATTCTGCAAAGGCTATTATGCACATTGGGCTTTTTTGGTTGGGAAAATCATCCTATGACAAATCTCCCGCCCTTGGGCGAAGCGGGAGATAATGTCAGACTTTTACTGCCTAAAAAACCCACCCCGTTCCTCCGTTAGCTTTCATACCGGGGCTAAGCCTTCGTTTTAGAAACAGACCCTTAGCTCCAGTAGGCTTCGACCCTGCTGGGCCCCTACGGTTTGCTGGTCGTATGTTACGATAATAATGATGGGCTCAAATCCAAGATACTTACTTTATGAGCAATATGAATTTGTAATTTCAATGGTTCCGTGCGATTCATCTTCATCATAGCCAATTTGGCTTCTCTGTAACAGAAATATAATTTGATTATCTTATTGTTATCAATACACAGGCTGTAAGGGGCCATTCAAGTACAACGCAAGCATTACAAAGGGGGTCGGGGGTCTTTGCTTTGCTTATTTTTGATGACATGGGGAATGGCGGTCTGGATTGTGATTACGTCAGCTTTTTAGGAGAACGATGTCGATTTTTCAAAATCACACGAAAGTGAGCTTACTAACATCACTGAACAGCAAATATTCATTGTCATTGAAAACTTGAAAGTCATCAATTCGTGTCATGGACTGATGACTGATGATTGATAATTTGTATTAATATGACAATATACACCGTTAAATTTTAGTCCTTTTAATCCCGCGGAGGGTCGATTCGGTCCATGAAACACTATCGATTTGAAAAGATAAAAATGAAAAATAAAATACGTTTTTTTCAAACTCGAATTAATTCATCCATGTACGAAATTAATTTCTTTAAGTAAACGTCAGCTGAGCGAGGCCAATGAACTGTAGGTAGTTAGTACGCAACGACCGACAACTATCTACAAGGGCATTAACTCGTTTACATAAAGAAATTAATTTCGTAGATGCCTATATTAACTCGAGTTTAAGAAAAAAAGTACGTTATTTTTTAATTTTATCTATATAAATCGATAGTGTTTCATGTACTGAATCGACCCTCCATGGGATTAAAACGACCAAAATTTAACGGTGTAAGTAAAAGTTTTTCTAGTTTCTCTATTTCAAGGCTATTCCTTATATTTAGACTTGTAACCTTTGCTCATTAAATTAACTAACAACCAGATTACATTAAAAAATGCATGTAGGTAGCTGTATACGTAAGCATGAGGGACAGCGTTGCTTACTTTTGCTGAGAGAGGGGAGGGAGGTGTTAATATTTGCCAAAAATCTGCTTACGTAATACTTGAACGGCCCCTAAGGGACAGGTATCAGCAAACTAAGGGCTTGGTTAGTAGACGAAACTGAAAAACATTCCACAAGATTTTTTTCTTCAGGGAACGAAAAAAAATTCGGCTTCTCCAAAAACTTAATTGGACACAAAAGAGTTTGCTGCAGTTATCACTTATCACTAATAGAAAAAGCAATAAATAAGGACGGTTTACGTATTTTTTTTAAGGTGAGGAAATCATCTAATGACTTCTCTCGCTCTAGGGCAGAGCGGAAGTTTGTGTCAGATATTTACTGACTAAAACCACAGCTATAATCCCTCAGTCGCACTTTACGTTCTACGCAATTCCCTTTCAGATGTCGACCTATGGCCCCAGTAAGCTTCGGTTTCGCTAGACCTCTACGGGTTTGCTCCGCCTAAGCGGTGGTGCGCCCATTTGGAGTGGTCAGCGCAATGGTGACACCCGGACGACAAAACTGTACATATTATATCTATTCCCGCCACGTTGGCATTCACAGATTTTTTTTCTGTAATAAATAGCAAATGGTAAAACGAAAGAAATAAATCAATTATACGGGGCCCCCATCCTACAGGGGCCTCTTCATAGGCAAAAATTCGCAACATGTTATCCACAACCGTGTCACAGGGTAAACCAAACATTTGTAAAAAAGCTCAATTTTGTTTTATACGGGGCCCCTGTGGGAATTTTGATAAGGGGCCCCTGTGGGACTAGCTACGCCACTGCTCATGATCATGATGAAGAATTTTTTAAAAGTAATATATATGTTTATACAATAAATGAAGGAAAAATAAATTCTAGTTTATTTTTACATACAATGTACTTTTTTTTCTTACTTATAATAAGCCAATGCACTAAAAAAAAGGTGGCAACCCCACTCACGTAGTACACTCATAATATTTGATCGCACTTACCCTGGCGTCTCATATCTGACCAACGCATAGTTTTTCTGCGGGTCCTTGCTAAGGTACACTTCAACAAGGGTCCCAAACTTCGCGAAGGCTGCCCGTAGTCCCTCCTCGTTCAAGGCTTTTGGTATATTCCGGATGTAGAGCCGACAGTGATCCAGGTTAACATCCCCTCTGTAAAAGATTGATCTGTAGTAGTTTTTTTTTTTTCACAGTGCCCCGTTCTTATGTCTACACGCTGAAAACCAGCGCTGTGAGCTTATCGCATTATGAGGCCACAGCTTTAGGCGCCACCCACTGCACCGAGCCCCGTCGCGTAGCGCGGGATGGCAGATTTTACCATTGTATTTTTTTGTGTGGCCTCTCGCAGGTCAACCTATGAGGTTGTCGGCTGCTTAACCGGGCTTGCCTGGGGCGGCCTCGATTCAAGAATAAAAGCCTCCAGCCAGGGCTTACCTAACTAACTTACTTACTAAGCGACCACGCTAAGGGCATCCCCTGTGGGGTACGGACCTCGGCTTAGGGCGTCGCTGGGGGAGGGCAGCAAGGGACAAGCTGGATCGAGCAAAGGATAAATATTATTTAGGGGATTTTTAAACTACTGGCTCAGCGGCGCGGGCTGGCTCTAGCAAGGGACGGGGCGGACATTGACGGGGATTTCGCAACCGGCCTCGGCGGCGAGGCCTGATTTTACCATTGTATGCAAGTATCTCAATTTATATAGAAATCACGCCTAGCACAACAAACTGCCGACGCGGAAATGCGCGGGAAGGCGCCTCGCACGCAGTTTCTGCCCATCTGCGGGGGAGCGCGGGGCGTGCCGCGGGATATGACACACCGGCTCCGCGTCCCGGGCGTGATTTGATACTTTAGATACGTTTGCACGATGAATCTCGACGTAGACAAATTTATATATGAAATTGAGCAACGCCCTGCAGTTTGGGATATGAAAAGCAAAGAATATAGTGACCGGCAACATAGTGAACATATGTTTATTTAGCGCGAGGCCGTCGTAATCTGCATCACGGCGCGGGGGAGCAAATTACACTGCTAAGGCCGTGTTTACGGAGACGCGGCACGTTGCGCGGCGCGTTGGGCGTTTCGTCGTACATTGCAGCAGCGGCCCGCTTCATCGCTCGCGCAAACACAAACCTAAGGCAATGTACGACGGACTGCCTGACGCGCCGCGTCTCCGTAAACGAGCACTAAGTAAGGCAGATCTGCGCCTCCGTCGCTCCGCGCACCGCGGCGGGAGGCATCTTCAGTGGGTGAACCGCCTTATGTTGAGCGTTCGGTCGTTTTGCGCGGATGCGACGCATATATCTTCCTCATATAATGATTATGTTAGTTAACTAGTTTCAAGTTTGCGTCATTAGGCGAGTCCTCACAAAGCGAGCAGCCTACTTTTGCCGCGCGAAGCAGCTCGGTTAGTGTGGACGTGCCTCGGCCGAAGCCTAATAAAATAGCCGCACTTGCCTCGAGCGGCAAACGCCTCGCGAGGCTGCTCGCTCTATATGGACCCGCCTATTTCGCATAATTAAATTGTTTTTCTTCTTCCTTTCCTTTTTTCTAGTAAAGTTTGTATGTACCAAGCATGGGTTGTATGTATTGCTTTTATACACCGTTAAATTTTGGTCGTTTTAATCCCGCAGAGGGTAGATTCGGTACATGAAACCCTATCGATTTGTCAAGATAAAAATGAAAAATAAAGTACTTTTTTTAAACTCAAATTAATTTAAGACAGGATATATTATCCCAGAAGTATCTGCCTTTGGGATTTTCAAATATATCCAGATATATTTGTAAAAACGGCGAATCCAGATTCTACGGAAACTGCGGACCCGAAACCGCGGCGGCCGCGGGTGAAAACAGCTTCGTGAGTTCTTAGCCTAACGCGGTTGTTGTCGCTTTCAGAAGCTAGACAATCCATACAAATAAAAATTAAATGCTGTATGTATGAAAGTTTAACATTTGAGAACTATGTATAATATAATAATATTGATCTGTTTCTCTCAAAAAGGTACAAAGGTTCACAGTAACTTGTTACTGCAACAATCTTTTCTTTATGAGAGCTGGAGACTAGAGTCTATACTAGGTTCAAGTCCTGTACGACAGAACTCAGGTTTAGACCTATAAAACTACCATTATGATTGTACTTACCTACGACTGTCATTGAGGAAGATCCAAGTGTTGAGGGGGGTGTTGTAATATCACATCACTAGTTAGTAAAACTAATGGTCACAACCCTAGTGAGATATATCGGTCATTGTCGGTATGGGTGTGGCCGCCTAAGCAGTGTCTGATTAATCTTAATATTATGTACATGTTCTAAGTCTAATAAATCTAGTATTCACTATATCAAGTGTTTCAATATAAACATTACATGGTGTCAGAAGTGAAGAATCCAAAAACACGAAGAAAATCGCGAAAAAAATGGACCACTCATCAACAGTCAAAAGCGGTAGCCATTTTGAACAAAGTCTGAACAATGCGATTAAAGCCTTGAAAATCACCTCAGATTCAACAAACAACAATGCGGAAGCATGGAAACGCTGGTGGCAGCAATTTGAGCTGTATTTGTTAGCCACAGGTCTGGACAGGGCAGGTGAAAAACGCAAGATCGCCATTTTACTCCATCTCATTGGTGAGAACGGTTTAAATATATTTAACACTTTTAACCTCAAATTAGAAGAGACCACGATACTGGATGTCAAAGAAAAATTCGACCATTATTTTGAGCCTAGGAGAAACTTGACCATGTGCCGTTATAGTTTCTTCACAAGGAGACAACAGAAATCCGAGTCCATCGAGGGATTCCTGGCAGATCTAGAAAATAAAAGTCAAGAATGCGAATTTGGAACGCTCAGGGAATCACTCATCAGGGATATTTTTATCGCAAATCTAAATCTAGATTTAGCACATGTCCGTCAGAGATTGCTGCAGGAACCTGATCTGACATACCAGAGGATGCGAGAACTAGCAAGGACACTCATCGTTGCTCAGCAGGATGCAGAAAAGATGCTCAATGGTTCTACAAAGGAAAATACGGAAAATGTCATGCATTTACGTCGGAGGAGCCGTAGTCGAGGGGAACGTCGACAGCGAGCTTCACCAGTCGGTCAGCAGGGATCTGGCGCAGGGAAGTCACCCAACAAAGGAAAACAGTCTCCCAACCCTGAAAAGCGCTCGAGGACGTGTAGCCGCTGTGGGCAGTCTCACCGCTACAAGTGCCCAGCGCAAGGAGTTAAATGCAGGTCATGTAAATCTTTTGGTCATTTTGCTAAGTATTGTTTTACAAATAAAAAAGTCAGTCGCTTGGTGTCATTTAGTCATAATAATAGTCAAGATAATTTTGTTGGAATTATAAGTCATAAGTCAAGTCAATCCAACAGTCATTTAAAGTCACATAAACATGTCAAGTCAATAGGCACACCGTCACACACTATGTACCTACACCGACAATCACAGTCAGGGTGGTCATATAATGGCCAGTCACAGTCTAGGAATGATTCCGATGATGAGATTGGTGTCATATCTGAGAGATCTCATGTAGACTCACATTGTCATAAAAAATATTATAAGTCATGTCTCAATGATGAAAGTGGTGAAAATGTAATATCTGAGAGGTCTAGATATAGCCTCGGTGATGAATGCAATCACCAGTCTGAGAGATTCAGTGTCAAGTCAAAGAAGTCAAATAAATATAGTCAAAGTCAAAGTTCATATCTCAATGATGAACACAGACACATGTCTGAGGAATCACTCACTATCATAACAAAACCATTTCATCAAAAGTCATTTGTTACACTTAGAACAAGTACGTCAATCACATCACCACAAAGTCAACAAGTCAACACAGTAGATACAACACAAAACAAATACTATTCTAATCAGTCATGGAACATAAACATTTTAGTAGGTCATACACAAATTAGTTGTATCATTGATTCAGGAGCTGATCTTAACATAATGTCAAAACAAACTTTTCTTTGTTTAAAACGTCATTCTCAAATGACACTTGTCAAATGTCAGATAAATGTCACTGGATTTGGTGGCAAGTCAATACCCATAATTGGTAAAGTCAATGTCAGATGCAGCTTAACCTTGAATAACAGTACTATTATAGAAAATATAGTATTTATAGTCGCAGATTTAGTTTGTCCAAATGTCCTAGGTCTTCCCACTTGTGAGAAATTAGGTATAATTAAAAGAGTTTTTTCAGTGTCAAAACAAAATTTTTGTCAACAAATTCTTACACAATACAATGATGTATTCCAGGGTCTTGGATGTCTGCCTCCTGTCTGTCACCTGAAACTCAAACCTGATGCAGTGCCATGTGTGGATCCTCCCAGGAGAGTACCATTTGCGTTGCTCGATAAACTTCGCGAAGAGTTGGATCGCATGGAAAGAATGCAGGTGATTGAGAAAGTCACTAAGCCTACAGAATGGGTGAATAGCATAGTAATTACTGTCAAGAATTCAGGTCAGTTGAGAATTTGTTTAGATCCTAGAAATTTAAATAAGAATATTATAAGGGAAATCTATCCACTTAAGTCAATTGATGAGATAAGATCTCAGTTAGTTGGAGCTGAATGTTTCTCTCATTTAGATGCTTTTTCAGGATTCTGGATGTTAAGATTAGATGAATATAGTTCTGATTTATGTACCTTTCAAACACCCTTTGGTAGATATAAATATTTAAGATTGCCTTTTGGTATAAATGCATCATCAGAAATATTTCAGAGAGTTATGATGAATTTGTTTGGTGATTTAGAAGGAGTCTTAATATTCATCGATGACATTCTTGTCTATGGACCGAATGAGGCCATACATAATGAGAGATTACATAAGGTCATGCAAAGAGCACGTCAAGTCAATTTAAAGTTCAATAAGTCTAAATGTAAATTTCTAGTTTCTGAAGTCTGTTTTTTAGGTTATGTTTTTAGTAAACATGGTGCTAGGGTCGATCAAGAAAAAGTAAAAGCAATTGTCAATATGCCTACACCACAAAATGTCAAAGAATTGCAAAGAATTTTAGGTATGATCAACTATTTAGGTCCCTTTATTAGCAATTTGTCAGAAAAAACTCAAATTTTAAGAAATCTTTTGAAAAAAGATTCAGTCTGGACTTGGGATGAAAATCATAGTAAATGTCTTAAGAGTTTAATAGATGAAATCACAAAGTCACCAGTCTTAGCTCATTATAACCCCAATATTCCATTAGTCTTGTCAGTAGATTCGTCTAAGTCAGCATTGGGAGCAGTCATTTTACAAAACAATAAACCCATTGCTTATAGTTCAAAAACACTAACAGAAACTCAGTCTAGGTATGCTCAAATTGAGAAAGAATTGTTAGCAATACAATTTGGTTGTGAAAAGTTTCACCAGTATGTATATGGTCATAGGGTAACTGTCCATACTGATCACAAACCCTTAGTCTACTTATTTGATAAACCATTACATGATGTACCAGCTAGATTACAGCGAATGATGTTAACTTTACAAAAATATGATTTGAGAGTTATACATGTCCCAGGAAAGCAGATGTATATATCAGATACATTGTCCAGAGCAGCCTTAAAAGATCATTATATACCAGAGAATGAATCTGAAATGTCTTGTCATGTCAATTTAATGTATTCAAATTTAGCTGTCACAAAGGAATACAGTACAAAACTGTTGCAACATACAAATAAAGATGAAACTTTGCAATTGTTAAAGAAATATAATTATGAAGGTTGGCCAAAAAATAAAAATAAAGTCAGTCCATTGGCAAAACCATTTTGGAGTACACAAGCTGAAATTCATGTAGTCAAAGATTTGTTGTTTAAAGGTTCAAAATTAATAGTACCTCAGTCTATGTATAAAGAAATGTTGGCTAAAATCCACGAAGGTCACCAAGGTATAAATAAATGTTTAAAAGTAGCAAGAGATTCTTTGTATTGGCCAAGCATGTCAGCAGATATTAAAAATGTGGTAGAACAGTGTCTCATATGTGCAAAATATAAACCGTGTAATCAAAAGGAACCACTACAAAATTTTGAAATAAATAAGTATCCATGGCAACAAGTTGGTATTGATTTAATGTATTTTGATAACCTTACATATTTAATTGTCACAGATTATTATTCTAAATACATAGAAATAGCTTTGTTAAATAAAAACAGTACAGCCAAAAATGTAATTACACATTTAAAGTCTATTTTTGCCCGTCATGGAATACCTTTGTCATTAGTGTCAGATGGTGGACCTCCTTTTCAGTCATTAGAATTTAAAAATTTCCTACATGAATGGGACATAGAACATAATGAAACTAGTCCATAACACTCACAGTCAAATGGACAAGCAGAAAGTTCAGTCAAAATAGTCAAAAATATGTTAAAAAAATGTAGAGAAAATTCGTCTGACCCATATATAGCCTTATTACAATATAGAAATACACCTAAGAATAACTTACCATCTCCAGCACAATTGTTAATGTCTAGGAATTTAAGAGATAACATTCCAATGTCATACAAAAAATTAAAACCAAAGGTTGTAACATTTAAAAATTATAAAGAGTGTGTCAATAAGAACAAAGAAAAAAAGTCTAAGTATTATAACAAGAATACTAAGTCATTGTCAATATTATATCCCAATGATCATGTCTACTTCAAAAGAAAACCAAATTATAATTGGGAACAGGCCATTGTCAAACAAAGGTTGACAGGAAATAGGTCATATATCATTGAGGATGTCAATGGAGTTAGGTATAGGAGAAACAGAATTCACCTAAGGCATAAATATTCTCCTATGTTATCCAACTCGTCGCAGGGGAGAGAGGAAGGTGATAGTCAGGAGTCAGCACCTCAAGAATCCTCATCTCAATTCATAGGTCAAAAGTCAACCCGTTATGGTAGAATTGTAAAGCCAACTAGAAGGCTAATTGATGAAATCAATTAAATGTACTAAAGTGTATTTTAGATTAAGTCATATTTAAGCCAAGATGTTTTGTATTGTAAAACTAAATAAGTACTTGTCAGATACTTTGTATTGTCAATTGAATTTAAGTCAAGTCCGTCCACAGCCTATGTTACATTGTTTGTTAAAGGTTAATTTGAACTTAACAAGGGGGATGTTGTAATATCACATCACTAGTTAGTAAAACTAATGGTCACAACCCTAGTGAGATATATCGGTCATTGTCGGTATGGGTGTGGCCGCCTAAGCAGTGTCTGATTAATCTTAATATTATGTACATGTTCTAAGTCTAATAAATCTAGTATTCACTATATCAAGTGTTTCAATATAAACATTACAGGGGGAAGACATGAGTACAAACAAAACCATTTTAAAACAGACATTACAAAAAATGCAGGGTGTTGTGTCTGTCAGTGCAATATAAGTAATCACGCCCTCGTTCGCACAAAGGACGAGGTGTGAGGATCACCGTTTTCGAAAGCGTATGTACCTTATACTGTGATTTTTTATTAGATGGACTAAAGTGACAGCTATAACAATTGTTGTTTGATATTTGAGCATTGTTATTTGACAATTGGGCATTGTCCACTGCTGTCACTTTGGTTCGTCTAATTAAAAATCATGGTATAGTTGACTCTCTTATGCTTAAAAACAACTGAACGTTTTTGTATTTTATTATTTGATATAAACTAGTTCTTGACTGCGATCCCACCTTATGGTAAGCAGTGATGCAATCGTTGATGGTAAGCCTATTCGCTCTAGCCTTGAAGACACCCAAATTATAATCGGATGAGAAGACAGCAGCAGGCAATTTATTACAGTCCTTCGATGTATGCGATATAAACGACTAAGCGAAACGCCTAGTCCGGACCGTAGAGGTTTTAACAAGGTACTGGTGGATGGATACTCGCCGTACGTCGGGTGGTAGAGATAGTGGAATAAAGTCATGCAATTCCCGCGCACACTTCCCAAAATGCATGTACTCAGGCCCTACGCCTGTGCCCAAGGCGAGTCAATAGTCTTTCCTTAGCTTTCAATGGCAAAATAGAAAAGCCCATAGCTGTCACCTTAACATTGCAATTTTGCAACACGGTTACTGTAACGCTTCAACGATTGGTTGCTTTTTTTTTGAGATTCACTTTATGCTCTACCATGTCCTCCGGGCGGTCCCCCAATAATTACACACCAAGTATTTCTTCCGCCTGAATCTGGTGCAGGAACCTCGCGAACTGACCATGCCCGGTGAGGACCTGCTTCATATTTGTATGGCTGACAGAATCAGATAGGTGTCTTGTGTATGTGAGTTTACATCCTTGTGAACGCCAGCCATACAGGAGTAAAGGTAGAACTACATTAGGCCTCCGTTAGCCACGTACGCCGATCTGGGAGTCTCTATCCATTTTATATGTCAACTAGATTTAGCAGAGCTACATTAGATCCACACCAAGCGACGCGACTAGACGTACAACTCAGGCGTCGCTCACGTGTGCGTCCGTCTAATTCAGTCACCGTTTTAATTTGCTCATTTCATTTTTCCGGGATAGCTTCTAATGTATACAAAGTACAGGTTCGATCGTGTGTGGCGTACTGCAGCCACATATGGGCTGTCTCTGCCAAATGGCATCTAGCAGCTTTGGACTCAGTGGAAAGGCGTGCGAAGAGGTTAATTGACGATCCAGATTTGGTTAAGTCCAATCTGCAAAGCGGCCAGCCTATCGCTATTTTACAGGAGGATTTTCGAGAGTGTGCGCGGGAATTACGTGACTTGTTTTCGCCATCACTTTTCTACTATCTTGTTGAAACCTCGGTCTAGAATAAGGGTTTCACCTCGTCCTTTATACCGCGTATATTAAAGGACTGGAACATTTTGCCAACTGCGGTCTTTTTATCCGATTATAATTTGGGTGACTTCAAGTCTTGAAGGCTAGAGTGAATAGGCTCATCATAAACTAGTGCGCCTCACCATCAACGATTGCATAATAATAATAACTTTATTTCAATAAATTGTACACAAAAGTTCAGTAATAAGATACAGTATAATTTGCAGGAAGTATTATCACCTGGTCCCCAAACTAGGTTTATAGCCTGTGTCTTGAGGGCCAGTGATTCCGTGAGGGTAATAGCAATAGCGGAAATCTGTTTTCACCAGCAACATGTTCAACATAACAATAAGATATAATGAAGCATTATAGTTTAAAAAGAAAAATAAAACTAAGCAATAAAAAAAAATAAAAAAAAAATCATTGCATCATTGCTTACCATCAGGTGGAATCGCAGTCTAATATTAGACTCCAAAACTGTTTTGCGTCCGTTGCGTCACAACCACAGGTTCAGTTGAAAACCAGCGTCAGGCACTAGCTGCATATTTTTTTTTTGCTTCTTTTTTTTGTGTTACCTATTCATTGTGCTGTGCCTTGTTCTGTACCAAACCAATTCTTTTTCCTTCTTTCTTTCCGTCAAGCACTATTTCTAATTCTACAACTTACCCACAATCGTCGTCAGGATATTGTTGGTCGTAGATCGAACTGTTGTAGTCATCTCTTGAGTCCCACTCGTTGCTCTGGCTGTAGCGACCCCTACTTGTCATTGTACTGTCAATAAAAACGGCAATGGTCAGATAAGTATTTTTTAACCCTTTTTTTTGGTGGGGAAAATCATCCAATGACATCTCCCGCCCTTGGGCGATGCAGGATGTAGTGTCAGACTTTTACTGAGTAAAAAACCCACCCCGTTCTTTCGTTACCTTTCAGACCAAGGCCGAGCCTTCTTTTCAGAAGCAGACGTGGGGGAAAATGAACCCCGGGGCCCTGGATCGAGTAAGAGTCTGACACTATCTTCCGCTCCACCTAAGGGCGAGATTTGTCATTGGCATCATGGGCCACAAGTACAGACTTGCAGTCAATGACAGACATATTTACAGAAATATATCTGTCATTGACTGCTATTCCTTTGAGTAACTATAATACAATTTTGTTTAATTAATGGCTTGTGACGTAAGCGAATATAATTTGACGTGTATTATCAAATAGGGCGTTTTGGTGGCTTTTTAAATAATATTGCTGTATTTTATGTTAATAATTACAAAAATTTAAATAAAATACTTTTATCTGGACTCTATAAATAATCTATAGTATAAAAATGAATAGCTGAATGTGTTGCTAAGCGCAAATCTCGAGAACGGCTGGGCCGATTTGTCTATTTCTTTTTGTACTATTTCAAGTATCTGTCAAATGACCTATCTTCCCCCAGCACAAAATCTCGAGTCAAGTTATTTGCCGCTTTCTGTAATAACATCATAATCACATAAGGACGGTTGTATGGAAAAGTACCGCGGGTTAGCTGGCCTATAAACAAGTATCATCATATCCAACCCAACTCAATTTTGTTTTGATTCGAAACGACGCACTCGTGTTTCAACTCGTATTGTACTCGAACGAAATATAAGTTGAACTAAAATGGTGGTTGACTTTCAATGCCCAGTAAAGGATCTATTACACCACTCGATATACCGACCGGTTTTGTCGACGTCGCGTAGTGTAATAAGGGTCAAAATGTCTTACTCGGAAGTAAATTAGACAGTCTGTGTAACTTGTGGAATAACGAGTGGTGTAATAGACCCTTTACAGATTATCAGGTCTCAAACCAAGTGCGGTACAGCGTGGGGGTGCGCGTAACCTTGGCATCGACGGCCATTTTAGTTCAACTTATTTGCCGCATACGATATGTAAAGGGGATATTGACTGAATGACATATCAACACACAGATGAAATTTTGCACAAGCTTTTGTTTTGAACAGAAGCAACCACTAAGGACTTTTCAAAATTCATCCCCTTATGGAGATGAAAGGGGGTACAAAGCTTGTATGGAGAAACCCAAATTCACAAAGGCGAAGCTAGACTAAAGCCCACTCCTATGTGGGGCCCGCCACAATTGAGGCGATAAGGCCCATCCTTGAGGCGTGGCTGGAAAGACCTACGGCGTTCTCAACTTCCGCACGGCGCAGGTCCTTACCGAACTCGGCAAGTTCGCTAAGTTCCTGTTCCGGATTCATGCGGAGGATTCGCCTGGGTGTCGCCACTGTACGGAACACCCGGAAGACACGGTGGAGCATACTGTAGAGGTGTGCCCCGCCTGGGCGGAGAATCGCCATGTCCTCGTGGGGGCGATCGGCGGCAGCGATCTCTCTCACCGGGCCTTGGTTCAGGCCATGGTCAGGAGTGAGGAGGGATGGCAGACGGTCGCCTTCTTCTACGAAGCAGTAATGCTAGCAAAGGAGGAGGCCGACCGCTTCAGGCAGAGGCAACGGGGCGCTCGCCCCGTCGCCGCCGGGATTCCGATCCCGATTTCCGGCCACCGTAGGCGCGGGCTTACGGACGGCGAGCAATGGGTAACACGTTGTCCGATCGTCCGGTAACCGACCGGACCGAGCCCAAGTTGTCGACGGCGCCTTCTGATCCCGCGCGCCTCAAGAGGCTGTCAGCAAACCGTAGAGGCCCAGCCTGTTAGCTGCAGGCAGGTAGGATCGAAGCCTGCTGGGGTCATGAGTCAGCTTCCGAAAGGAATACCGGGCCCCGGCACGATAGGCAACGAAGGAACGGGGTAGGTTTTTAGTCAGTAAGAGTCTAACACTACTTCCCGCTCCGCACAAGGGCGGGATTTGTCATTGGATGATTTTACCTACCATAAAAAAAGCCCTCTTCTATGTCTCTTATTTGCCTTGCATTTTATTTACTCTTAAGTTCCTTTCAGAAGTGAACCGGTGTCCGCAGTAGACTTCGGCCCGGCTGTGGAGTTAGGTGGGCAAAAACTCTATACATATAAAAGCGAAATACCACTCATGATTAATCACAAAATCTCAGAAACTATAACACCTACAAACTTAAAATTTGGCAGGTAGGTTCCTTATAGGGTGTAGACATCCGCTAAGAACGGATTTTACCAAAATCCACCCCTAAGGGGTAAAACGGGGGTTAGAAGTTTGTCTGGAGAAACAGCCTTTCACGTGGGCGAAGCTGCTTGCAAAAGCTAGGATTGTATAATATTATATTCTAAGACGTACCAAATTTATAAAAAAAAAGATCATAAAGATCAGTTCAAAAAGGCCGTTTCAGAGGAGTTTGATAAGAAACACTGTGACATGAGATTTTTAAATATTAGAAATTTAACCGGATGAATGAAACAGGAAAATATAAACCAAGTTTTCAGGCAGTCCTAACTATACTGCCATGTTAAGTCCACAAGATCTTTGGTTAGAATTGAGATACTAGGTGCTTAAACAGGGAAAATAAACATTGAAACTTCCTGTCCATAACTCCTGTAATTTGGGGTGACAAGTATGATAGTTTTGTTTTTATTTATCTTTATCAACTAATATATCCTAGTATGTTTTCCCTTTTTAGACTATATGTGTTTTAACATAATTTATAGATACTATTTCTAAGGTCTTCCTTTACCTTCTAGCCTTCTACATAAATATTAGGCAACTAAAATTTTTGATAGGAAAAATATTTTAATTTTCTATAGAGAATGATTTTTTTTTTTTTAATACATGGGTACGAGACCCCGAAACAGCGTTGTTCAAGGGCACAACTCTTGAGACCTTGACGAGCCTCTTAAAAAAAAATAACATGTTTTAGCCGGGCGAATGTACTGCTAGTAATAAGTGGTTATGTACTTAACCATCTTACAAAAGCAATTTTAATAAAGAATCTTTATCTGTTAGACGCACCTTGCACGATATTTAGACATCTGCAAATTCGCACAATAAACTTTTTGAAAATAGAAACGTTATAAAACGTTACAACGTGTCTGTCACAAATGTATCATTTTTTTCCATTAGATGTCGAAAACTATATTTCATATGAATATCATAGCTTATTTTAACAACTATTTAGGACGTAATAAATCGTAAACTTACCAATTATTTTCTGTAAAATTGAGAAAACAATCCAATGCCGACTAAAAACAAAGAACTGAAATTGCATAGATAAGAAATGTGGTGACAGACAACTGACAAACAATAAAATGAAAGATTTATGTTGTCTGTGGTCTTACTTAGTCGATTTTCTTTGAATTTCACGTTCTGACAATCCGCAGCCCTGACAGGCATCGGCCCTAACGGCCCGTTCGCGACCTTAACGTTCTGTGAGCGGCAGCTAAGTATGAGGTGGTAAGAACAAAAGTATGAAAATATTTGAAGCTCATCATGAGACGTCGCTCGCCGCGCCGATAACCGCTGAGACCGAAGTTGTGAACGAGCCGTAACGAGCCCCGTCAAGTTTGCTGAAATCTCTTTGAAGCGCGCGTGGAACACAACGCGCTGTCGATCCTAGCTTGGTTCTTACCGGACAGTCAGAAGGCGAGCTACGCGTGGCTCACCATCCGCAATCCCATGCTTGCGATGGCTATAAATCGTGTTCCGTTGCCTGGGGCGTCTACGGTGGGGGTAAGGGCGTGAGCCTCGTCTCTACCTTATGGCTTCGGCCGCCTCCTTTATTTACTTAATTACTGCTTCGCAGAAGGATGTAACCGCTATCCATTCTCTCCCTCTTCGTTTAATAATCGGAACCAGGGCCGGGCGAGAGGTCATCGATTGCCTCCACAAGGACACGGCTGAGCTTAGCCCTAACCGGGACAAACCAGCGTCGGGTCCTCCGAGCCATCCGCATAATGATGATACCCTGGTATATTTTCCCGCTGAATTGGAACCTCCCGTTCAACTTATTTATTTTTCTAAAAATATACGATGAATATCTTGTGTTTTCTTTCATAATCACAAAAAAAATGGTAGGATCTCTACCAGCATTCAACTTAGGAATAATATTACAACTGACAGAAAAACGTCCCGTTGAGGCTCCTTCGCCCATGTCTAGATTAATCCACGGTACGCCACAGCTAAGACCTGACACCAAATACAGACTAAAGGCCCGTTCTCGACTTCGGTCTTAGCGGCAAGCGGTAGGGTGGCATCGGTAGACGGGCGCGCGCCCCTATGAGTAGCGTCTCGCTCGTGGCTTGCTTCAAAAATTTTCATACTTTTGATCTTGCCGCTCACCACTACCGCGCTTATATAGCTACCGCTCACAGTGGCAAGGTTGTGAACGTGGATCGTCTACTTGGTTTGTATTTGGTGGTCTAATACTGTGGACGAATGGTAATGTATGATATGACGATTCAGTTTGTGCTGATACCAACACATTAACGTTCTTCGCCTGTCTACTTAATCTGTACAAAAGCATTTGTTTTTCAAACATTTCATTGTTTACGGTTATCACGTGATAGGAAAAAGGTCATCATTATCCCAACACTATTTGTATGAATGAAATAAGTTTGACATTGACAGCTATCGAAATCCTAACCTACCGAACTATTTTCTATTAACGTAAAAGATATTGTTAAAAATAAATAATTAAAACAAACTTTTAAATATGAAGAATGGACGATAATGGGAAGCACACGTCCTCGTACCAATTGGACCAGGAAATATTGGATGGCAAGTTGTTTATAATATTTTTTGTTGTAATTCTAGTACGGATAAATCAACAGGTAGACGTCTAATGTGTTATGATTATGACAATATGACGCAGAAATATTTCGTATTGTATACATAATAATATCGGAAATACTTTGAAGAAGAATCTTATTAGACAATGTTAACCAATTCGGCTGTATACATAATGGCTTGTGAAAAAAACAATAAATTAAAAAAAAGAATACAATGTTTGTTGCATTATAATTGGCATATTAATGGACCATTTAACGTATTTTATTTTGCATGCTAATGATTAACATAAGTACTTATCACTATCTACTTTAATTTTATTACATTAGATGAAAATAGTAAACTATTTTTTTTTTGTGCTTTTTAACTAGTATGATTCATGCAACCTATAGTGTTGTGACATGATTAAGTGGATAAGAAATATTGATTTGAAATTAGAACAGCAATCTTGGTAATAATTCTACTTTTATGCTTTTTTATTGATTGAATTATTTTGTTCAACATATTGTTGGTAACTTTGTAAAAAATTGAAGGTTTTATCATTTTTATAATGCTTTAGCAAAAAAAAAATAACAATACACTTGAAGTTTATGTAGAAATGTACCAATAGGTGTTGTTATGACCATAGATATATTGTATTTTAGACTATAGGATGTATTTTACCACATACAAACTTTAGCCATTATATATTTGTAATGTTATGGTTACATCATGATTGAAAAGAGTGTCCATGGGGTTTTTTGCACATTCTTCTCCATAGAGATCTATGGTTTGGGATGTGCAATAAGCATAATTTATTTGACTGACTGACTTCATGACATTTCCTAAAAGTACCTCCTAGTGGTTTATTTGAAATAGAATGCTTTTAATCGAAGAATCTTTGGTCTTCAATTATTGTCCCTTTCCATTTTTTGTGAAATTATAGTATACACACTTGCTTTTCCGATTCACTTAGACATTGGCAGAATAGTCGACATCGGCTCTACTTGCCATTAATAAAGCGAAGAAGAAAAATAATGCTTTTAATCTTTATAATACATATTAACAAAAACCTCAGCCATATTGTTGTAAAAACAAAATGTGTGTAAAGTGGTCCTTAAACAATCTACTACAATCCTGCAAACTAAAATCAACAAAAACAGTTTGTTCAACCTGTAAAATTCAACATCATATTCCTGCCCTTGTCCGGTGTTGTTTGAGGTTGGTGCAACACATTTCTTTCTTCCAGTCTCTCCTGTAACCCGTTATGCGTTCACTAACTCCCTTTTCTTTCACTGTCACTTCTCACATAATCCATCCATCTTTTCTTTGGCCTCTCTCTCCCTCTCCGTCAATCTATGTATCTCAGAACTCTTTTAGTAATATGTGTTTCATTAATAATGGTTGGTTGTATGGGAGCCCCAGTGTTTTTAGTAATTGTCATTATAGCGGCAACAGGGATATATAATTTGTTTGTCACATATCATGAGATACCTGATCACAAATGGACAGCGGACTAGGCGCTAGGGCAGCGCGAAAGAGTTAAAGAGGTATTCCGCGTACCCAGTGTTTTAGGTATAAACAGGAGCGTAGCTACCGCCATATCTGCTGTATTAATCATAGGGGTCGACGTAGGCAAAAATTCGCAACATGTTATCCACAAGCGCATTCGTAGTGTAAACCAAGCATTTGTAAAATGCACCAATATGTCTCTTATAGGGGGCTCTTGTGGGATTATTGATACGGGGCCCCTGTGGGACTAGCTACGCCACTGGGTATAAATAAATATCTGTTTCATTTACAGAGGGTTCTATTAATAGAGGTGTGATTAGAAATTATTTCAGTTATAGAGGTGTGATTATTAAATTAAGGCCCGGTTCTACTCATTTTGACCTTTTTTAAACCTCTGGAAATCCATAAATATAAAAGAGAACACCATGAAAATTTATTTTATTAATATTGACTATATGGCCAAGGGCTTGGCAAAAATGAAAACACGATATAAATTAGTTGGCTCGATAAAAAAAATCGCGAATCTGACCCTAATTTACGATTTCAAACGTATTTATCTACGAGATTACGTTACGGAACTATTTGTAAGTTACAAAAAAAAAAAATATATTGAATACTTGAATAGTTGTTGTTTTTTTTTTATATAAAAATAAAACCGCTGTTTTGGGGCCGCGAAGACGACATAATCCCGAGCGAAGTTCATACAAAAAAAACAGTGCCATAAAACGAGTGAGAGGTGATCGGCACTGCAACCGCGCTACCGCGCCCTCAGTGTTTTTGTGGCCTCTCTGCAGACTATGCGCTATCTACCATCGTACGTCATATCGTGCCCGAATGTTGGGCTAGGCCAGGGATTCAATTAAGAAATTTTATTTTTTTATATGTACATGCGTACAAGTTATTGTTTTATATGCAACTGATAGCATAATTAGCCTTTTTTAAATGTCTTGTGAATAACTAACTTGTGCTATTGCCCATTGTTGTTAATTATAATTATAATAAAAACTAGATTTGTCTTCAAATTCTAGATTTTCATAATTGATGAGATAGAAATCTAAAATCCAAACTCTGATTCACTACTGAATAATTCCTATTTGAAGATTTCGAGGAGTTTTTAAACAGCATTTTCACAAGTCCGTAACAAAAAGTTAGTCAAAATAAAAGTACGTAATTGTAAATTTCAGCGAGCATGTCATCTGGTTCCGTGGTGTAGTGGTTATCACATCTGCTTTACACGCAGAAGGCCGCCAGTTCGATCCTGGCCGGAATCATATCTTTTTGTTGTCTTTTTGCAAATCACATTTTGTTTTATCCAATTAAAAATGAGTTTTATTACTTTTTTCACGTTAAAATTCGTAAAAATTTAATAAAAGATTGTTTTTTTTATTGTACTGAAAAAGTGACAAGAGATTCTTCACTCTATAGTGACACATTTCTATTTATTCGTGTAAATAACTTTTGTTAACAAAATGATTCAGGTGCAATTTTACAATCACGTTTTTACACATTATATATTTTCAACTACTTTATAATACTAGCTGCTTACAGGATTCGCCCGCGTGATAGTAGAAAGTTATTCCAAGGACACATAGCATAGCATCAGCCTTATAATGTTCCCACTGCTGGGACTCAGCCCTCCTCTCTAGGAGAGGGAAACATAAATTTAAAAAAAAATTCGCGGGCTTCCCATCTTGGCTTTTCTTCCCACATTCTGTCAATCTTTAAACAAACCTCTACGGTCCGAATTAAGCGTTTCGCCTCGTCGTTTATAACGCGTACCTACATCGAAGGACTGGAACAATTTGCCTGCTGCGGTCTTTCCGTCCGTTTATAATATAGGCGTCTTCAAGGCTAGAATGAGTAGGCTCTTAATAAGCTAGTGCGATTTACCATCAACTATTGCATCACTGCTTACCAACAGATGGGATTGCGTCGCAGTCAAGCACTATTTTATAGTATTAAAAAAACAATTGAAATACGCTGGCTACCATGGTGCAGCCGCCCTGAGGTACATTTTCATACAACCGCTCTTACGTGATTATGATGTTATTACACATTTTTATTCAGTTATTTTGAATATTCAGATATCTTGTGGATATTATGCAGGCTTCTATAGAAATCAAAACATAAATTTGAGTAAAACTAATCCAGTAATGACCTCTGAAAATCTGCTATTTTACGTGAACTTTCGCCCTCCTCATATTGAAAATTATGAAAAAGTACTTCCATAGAAGCCTTGCACATTTAACCAAGATTATAAATGATGAAAATTTTTCTCAAAAACTTTTAAAGGTTTTAAAAAAACACATGACAACAAGTTCTGTGAAATATTCGAGTAAATCATGGAATTATCGAATGCTAACAGAGTTTTTAGGCGTTCTCTCTTTTTTCGCGTTGCCTATCCATAAAACGTCGCGTTGGATAGCTCTAGAGAAGCAACAAGCTTTTTTACACCCCCGATTTCTGATTTAAGTATTTGAAGTTGATAATTACTCAAACTGTAGCCTGTAAACCTGTCGAAATTTGGCATTTAAGTATGGTTTGAGTCGTTCTTAACTCAAAGTACTCAATTCAGAAACCCGCCCGTAATATATGCTCGACGTTGACGATAGGCGATGGGGGGATGCCCGGGGATGGGTCACCTTAATGCCCCATTTGCACGTCAGCCCAGCCCCGGCCAATCGCCATTGTATAAACAGGGTTTCCCTGATTACACAATGGCTACACAATAGCGATTGGCCGACGCTGGGCCAACGTGTAAACCAGGCATAACATCTCGACAAACTTCCACCGTTGCTACCGTCAATCTATAAAGAAACCTATAAAAAATGCCATTCCTCTCAATTCCAGCGCGCGGCATCAACATGACCGTGGGAGAAGTAGCCGGCTTGTCCACATGCAAGTACTCGGAGCGGGTCCAGTCTCTTAAACTGAACCTCGAGGACTTGGCCTTCCTGAAGGGCCTGAGGAGACGGATTAAAAATAGGGTAAGTTAACGAATTGACTAGCTAGGCTAGCTAGCTCGGATATATCAGAAAACCGCTCTCGCATTTATTCCTCCAGGGTCGCACATCCACGACCAAATACTCCATCTCGTCGGCTCTTCTGTCACCTTTGGGGATTGAAGAGCTAAACGAGATGGAGTACCCAGTCGCAAACACACGACCCTGGCGAATAGGACGCGAAAACAAAAACACTCGTGGGACCAATTCGACGCTAGCGCTTCAAGGGTTTTAACTTGTGTACAGATGTGGTAAATTATTATTTATTTATTGTCTGTCAGGCAATTAAGACGTAAGCATAAGCATAATCAACCTTATAATGTTCCCACAGCTGGGACTCAGGCCTTCTCTCTAGGAGAGCGAATGGATCATAATCCACCATGCAGGCCCAGTGGGTTGGTGGATGTCACATGTCTTCAAATTGTTGGTTCTAGGACATGGTTTCCTTACGATGTTTTCCTTAACCGTTTTGAGAGCAGTGTTGATGACGATATATATCTACGCCACCTTTCGGCCTGAAGTCCTCTCCCAAGGTCTGTAGTTGGTGGTGGGTTGGAAGTTTGGAACTCGTACCACGAACGACTTGAAGCTGATGTCGTTACGCAATCCCAAACTTTCGCATCAAGACAGTTGTATCAATTGGGTACGTCTCTCACATTAGAAGAGTTAGTGAGAGCAGTGGTGGCCAAGTGGTAACGGCCTCGACGTACGATTTGTAGGTCACAAACCCAGCATCACTTTGTGTAATTTATTACATCTCCATTGCTCTCAAAACGGTGAAGGAAAATATAAAATATCATAAGGAAACTGGTATGTCCTGGAACCAAAAATTCGAAGACATGTAACATCTACCAATAGGCACAGGGCCCGCTTGTTGGATTACGGTCCATACACCTTCTTCTAGAGAGGAAGCCTGAGTCCCAGTGGGAACAAAAGGCTGATTATGCATTATGCTTTTAGCTGAAAAAAAAGGTGACAGAGGAACGAGAATAATATAAAACAAAAATAAATAAAGCTACAAGCACTAGTGTTGGACGCACTAACCACAGACACCAGTAGTCTATTGTAACTTGATACAGTCTGTGGTTGATTACGCGCATTTCTCATGTGGATTGATGACTTTTACTTGTGTTCGCATGCGCTGACTTAAGATTATAGATCATTAAAATGAGCGCGTAGGTCGATATCAAGAATTATCTACCATAGATTTTGCCCACGATTTCGTCAACGCAAAGGTCGAAAATGGTCTTATGAGGATTTTCAAATTGGTTTTTACATTACAAACTGATAGAGAACGGACGTGTGGAATGAAAGGATTTTGCAACTAAAAGTAATTAATTTAATGTGATTTCCAGCACGCACATTTCTCGTTACAGAAAGGAAACTAGCAATTTTCTAGGTTACGTCCTCGTTTATGAGTTATGACATTTGTTACATTATTTTGTATTTTTCTTTTTGCCACTGTTTACGTTCACTTTACATTCCGACTTCAAGTGTCTAAGGCCCGTATTACAGAACCTTACTCAAGTACTACTTAAACTGCGTTCAACCGATTACTGCTTGAGCGAAGAATCTCGACTTAAGCGTTCAGTTTATTTTAGAACTATCCTCAAACTCAAATCAAACTAAACTACGCTTGAGTAGAGATTTTGATCTCTGATTACGTGAGTAAGCTATCATTGTGGTAACCCTGAATAATAGTTTGTTTTCTATTGCAAATCTTGCAATCAAGCAGTGACTCTGATCTGATTGAGATTTTAAAATAAGGACACATGCTTGAGGCTTGACTGAGCTCCACTCAGAGCTCAGTCAAGCCTCAAGTACTGTTCCATAATACGTAAAAAATGTTATTTTAAAGTGACATTGCTCAGGTGATTATTGATTGTAGTTTCTCTGCTCAAGTTAAGTTCTAAAATTAAAACTCCAACTGAGACTAGTTTTAAGTAATGCTTGAGTCTTGATTGTAGTTCTGTAATACGGGCCTAAGTTTTCCAAACTTAAAACACTTTCTTGTTGTATGACTGTATGTATATACAAAATAACTGAAAAGAAAAAAAAAAATGTTCCACATATTGGTCGAAAGAATAAAATTTTGCTAATTTACTTATTATTTTTTTACAGCTAGCTTCCCAAAACAGTAGACGCCGTAGTGTTGAACACCTGCGTCGTCTAGCTCGAGAATTACGAGCCGTACGAGCTTGTAGGGATGACGCCCTAGCGGAGAGGCGGACGCTAGTGACACAGCGAGACAGCGTCCGAGCCAGCTGCCTGAGACTGTACAGGTATATTGTACAGGTAAGCGTTGTTTAAAACTAGCCGGTAATTGTTGTACAGTGACGTAGAGACGATGCTAGCTTAGAGGCGGACGCTAGTGACACAGCGAGACAGCGTCCGAGCCAGTTGCCTGAGACTGTACAGGTAAGTATTGGTTAAAGCTAGTTGGTACTTGTTGTACAGTGACGTAAAGACGACGCCAGCTAAATGGTGGACGCAAGTGACTCAGTGAGACAGCGTCCGAGCCAGCTGCCTAAAACTGTCTGTGGCGTGCCTTTATGAAGCAAGCCGAGGAAACCTTCACTTATCTACTACTTACCTATTAGTCCGAATAAAAAAAAAACTCAAGCTAATCCGCCGTCATATGCAAATTTTTTTGCTGTAATCCTGATTTGATTGTTTTAATTCCGTGGAGGGTCGATCGGGTACATGAAACACTATCGATTTGTAAAATAAAGTACTTTTTTTCTAAAACTCGAATTAATATACGCATGTACGAAATTTATTTTTTTTGGTACAATAAAATTAGACAACCCTTCTCACTCCACCCAAAGATAGAAGACTTTTGGTGATTTTCCCTCCAAAAAATATCCCTTGCAATAACAGGTATTTTTTTTTTAATTCATCCAAGGACATCTCCCGCCCTTGGGTGCAGCGGGAGATAGTGTCAGACTTTTACTGACTAAAACCCCACCTCAGAGCCTTCCTTTCATAAGTAGACCCTTGGCCCCAGTAGTGCCATGTGTCAGATATGGGGCTTCCGGCTATCCGTAACATTTGCATTTATCATGCATTTCTTGTTCCAGGTCTTACAAGAGCGACAAGACTCGACTGAAGTGCCAATTCTAGATTTAGAAACAAAAAAAGAATCTCAAATAAAACTCCCAGTCAAAAAGGTCTCAGTAACAGAGACAAAAACTCCTCTACTACCAGAATGTTTTGAAAAAACCATAGACAAAAACATATTTGAATGTCGCATAGACAAGCTTGTACAGCAAAGTGTCAATCACATTTTTAAAAATGAAGTTGCCGAAAAGAAAAAAGTATTTGCGAAAACAGTTTTTATATCGAATGATAAACTGAGTTCGAATATAAAGTCTATGGTTTTGTCGGAGAACGATGGACTGAAGATTTTAGAGAGTGATGATGGTGTTTTAAATTTGTCTTTGAAAGAGGGGAGACGAAAAAGTCATGGGAGGAAACAGTTGGCGCCTAGGAGGATCGCTTACGTGTATACTGATAATAACGGTAAGTTCGTCACACTATGTATAGACCCTATATACGAGTACAACATTAGTTTTAGTATAAGCGAAACCCGAAACACGTGTCTAGTATTTTTACGTAAAGAATCTATGTACAAAATTTCATAACTGTATCATGAAAAATCACAAAGTTTTATACTTGTTATATTACCTGGTGGTTCGTATAAATACATGGTCACCGGGCCATCTAGACGACTGAGGGGTTGTTTTGTTCCCACACCCAGCTGTGTGTTGGCACGTAATGCCCACTATGACCAGCGGTGACCTGTACTTAGTATCGGTGGTATTCAACTTGTGAACATTTTATTTTTTTATTTTTTAGGAAAAAATATAAAATGGTTCAAATGTTTTCGAAATCGATTCAGTTCCTGATTCTGAACAAAGTATATTCATGTTTTGCATATACTAAAAATAATGTTGTATATTTAATATTTATTATAATTTATTTATATATTCTTTATTGTACACCGCATAAACAAAAAATATTGGACAAACATTATTATAAATAAGGGAAACTTGAATATAGTTTGTTATGTAAGTGTTGCAGCACAAAAATAGTTTTAAAATAATGCATTATATCACGTATATTTACACCTTTTTTTATTTATTTTCCAGATGGCGTCCTTGATCTAAAAATAAAGAAAGAAAATTAGTGACACGAACCAACATACAAACGGTAGTTAAGTTTCATATATACAGTTATATACAGACCAAAAATATAGTTGTTAATCACGGGAACAGTATCTATAAGTATACTAGTTTAACCTAAGCCGTTATTTACTATGGCAACTCTATAAGGAGGTGTCAAATCATTTATTGTTTATCGGTATCACGGCTGGACCGAAATGGCTGATTTTTTCAATGAATACACACCGACCCACTTTTACAACGCGTTTTGTTAACACATTTATTGTGCGTGGAGCTTAGGAGCAGTGGTGTAGCTGCTAAGGGGTTTGGCCCGGGGCCCCGAAGTTTGATGGCCCCCAAAACCTAATTAGCAAACTGCTTATTGAACGATTCTAAATAATATAGACTGCAACACAACTTTAAAAAGGCCACAGTTTAGGGCCCAGTTTGATTTTGCCCCAGGGACCTTTCTCAACTAGCTATACCTCTGCTTAGGAGAGGAATTCTCTGCAGGAGTTAATGATGGTCAATATAACGTATAGCGTCAAAATAACACGCTATTTATGTATAGCATATAACGTTTGCTAAATCGACTCTGCCTTCGCGCTATATTATAACGTCTCGCTCAACAAAACGCCAAAGCGGGGTCAAAACGAGATAGCAACATAGCGCGAAAGCGCCGACCGTAGCACGTCGGGTGAACTCGGACTCCAGTCGGCACACGTCGTGTGCTATAAGCGCCCATTACACGCTCAATCATTGCCATCAATGAATGAATGACGGTGAGTACTATCATTCATGATACGTCATGATTGACGCTTGCATAACCGTGTAATGGACGCCATATACTATTGAATATATTTTAACGCGTTGTCGAATAAAATGTTAACGTCTTCGCGTTCAGACAACTGTCGACTTTGTTATAACGTGTTATAATGATAGCGTATAAAATAACGCACCATAAAAATAATATGCAATAGTCTATAGTTGATAGCGGAATTGAACATCACTAGCTGGAGTCTGTTTCCTGATAGCTACAACCTAGGAGTCTTTAAGTCAAGAGTGAATAGGTTACTTCTAGGCAAGCGTGCTCCTTCGTCGACCACATGAGATAGTGGTCAAACGCGAGCCAACACATAAAAAAAACTCTACTAAAATCTGACAAAGGCTCATTCAGCAATGAGATTTTGGAACAATAGCCCTAAATTTCGAACCTGTACCGTAAAATGAACGTTATGTACTAGGTAGCAAAGCTGTTATTTCAAAAATAACATTGATTATAATGTGGTTGCTGTAATTGCGTACTCTCATAGTAAATGACGGCCTAGGTAAATGCTAAATAAACGGTAATTAATATATAAGTAAAATATGAATACATTAAAATATTCAAGGTGATTTTTTTAAATGGAATTGTGTCGAAAGAAATGAAACTATGAGAAATAGAGAAAAATTGTCGAAAAAAAAAAAATGAAAAAATTATAATAAAATATTGAATCGACCACTCATATTACCATAAAGGCTGATGCAATATTTTCTTTAACCGCTTGCACTGGCTTCGTCCGACGAGTGTTTACGTGTCCTATTCGCCAGGGTCGTGTGTTCGCGACTGGGTACTCCATCTCGTTTAGCTCTTCAACCTTCATAGGTGACAGAAGAGCTGACGAGATGGAGTGTTTGGTCGTGGATGTGCGACCCTGGCGGAATAAACGCGAGAGTTTTTGCGGATATATCCGTAAGCGATTAAAACTCAAAGTTTTCAATACCGCCTATAAATTCTCATCACAAATTATTTGTAGTCTTAGATTGTGTCTCGCAATTTTTTTACAGTTTTTGATTCGACTTTTAAAAGTTCCTTTTGAAAAACTCACCCTACGAACGACTTTGTACCTATATAAGAAATAGTAACGAAACGCATCACATATTATGAATATACTAAGTATACATGATGTTTATAATCCAATGAAAAATAATAATAATGCCTTATATTTATGACTAGATGATCCGGCAAACTACGTACCGCCTAACCTATCCTAGCTCGAGAGGACGCCGGTGTCCTCTCACATGCACGCCACTATAGGCTTTAATTCCGATGTTTAGAGTCTACTTTTGTATGAACAAGTTTGGTAGTTGTGGATCTACATGTAGTCGATATATATTATTCTCACCGTTTAAACCTTCCCTGGAGAATCACGAATATTTCAAGACTAAAATTGGCCAAAATTCAGCCGTTGTCGAGTTTTAGCGAGACTAACGAACAGCTATTCATTTTCATATAGTGTGACTTGTAATTAGTGAATGATACTTAAAACACGTGATTGTAGTCATGATAACAAACATCTTTTACTATGGGACGAAAATTGAAATCGCGAAATAAAATCTGCTGGTCAGTAAATTTGTGTTCGCCTAACTAGTCAAAATGTACTGAACTTGGCTGATTTTTTTCGCGATTTCAGGTTTGGTCCCATAGTAAAATTTGTTTGTTATCTTGACTACAATCACAAGTTTAAATATCATTCACTAATTACCAGTCATTCATATATAAGTTATGTAAAAACTTGCGTCATATTGTGGCAGCAACACATTATTGTAATGGCAGAGTGAGGCTAAGAACTCGCGAAGCGATAATGTGATAATCACATGCGGTTGCAAATCGCAACCGCGACGGCTGCGTAACCGCACAAAACAGTGGTCTCGTGAGTTTAGAAATAAAGCAGCGGTTCCCATATAGTACGCGGCAAATAAGTTGAAACATTTGCTACGGTTACGTGGGGCCCCCAACTTCGATTGGGTCCCTATAGTCGGTTACTGCGCATTCAAGATCGACCGTCATGATGGTTCAACTTGTTTGACAAGGATTGTAAGCGATTTTCGGGTCTCAATTGAAGTAGGAGGCTGCGCGTAACCATAGCAAATGGTTCAATTTCTTTTAGCATACTATAAAGTGACTAAAAACTTGATACTTTGTAAACTTGACACTGGCTGAAAGCACAAGTGTCCGAAGCCAAAATAAAAAAAAATTGTTACACAAACATTGCATACGGTGTTGCTAATACAAAAAAAGTAACGTTACTTTTTCATAGATATAAGGCTTTTAATCAATTGGAGAAACGACCAAATTCAAGTTTCCTCAAACCTACATGCCTTTCACAAGTTGTATGAATATAATATAGTCGAAAATAGTCAATCAAATTTTATAAAAAAACCAATTATTATGTAAAATAAAACTTATTATGTTAGATATAAAATATATATAGTTACATTAAAATAAATTCGTCCAACACGTTATGAGAAAATTAATTCGAATATTTTTTATAATAAAATATAATATTGGTACAAAACAATTAAAACTAAGGACCACAAGTGTATAAATGTCTATTTAAAGTTATATACTATGTTGATATATTATGAGAAAAATGTATAGACATTGAAAATACCTTACTTTAATTGCAAAATGTTAACCGAAAAAATATATTACAAACATTAAAAAAAAAAGTTAAATTAAGAAAATAGTTTGATCGTATTTTAACGCTTTTTTTTTATTGACTTATCAGCATATAAATATAACAGACAAAAGTAATACTGCGAAAAATAGACTCGGAAACAATTACCGGGTAATTTGGGGTAACTTTTTCCCTGGGGTATAACTTTGGCTCAAGAATATTAACTAGTAGAAACACAGTTTCTGATCGTTCCTCTGTTGTCCCCAGGGCCAAATTTACCCCACTTTACGGCACTCTACTGAGCTAATAATATCAATTATTTTTACTATGGCAACATTGTTAAAATTTAAAAAGTTTATCATTCACCAACTAAACCAAATAGGTATTCGTTGGACTTCAAAGTATTAATTAAAAAGTTATATAATGATTTCAATATTTGAAGTCGCCGAAATATCACAAAAGGACACGATAGTGTAACAACCATTTTTCATATAGAATCTTTCGTTTTCAGAATAATTATATACTTATCGCAATCATATAACAAAATTGGGACTACACCAAAAGTTTAAAGTTGCCTAAAATGTCAAAAACAAAAATCGGTAGATAGGTATAGTACCAGTTTTGTTTAAAAAGTGCGATGGTTTTTTTCACAAATGGTTATTGTATTGCGCATGTCTATTACAGGCTAAAAACGGTCGGTAAAATTGCACCCTTATGGCCTACGCAGGCCGGGATGGCCTGGCAAGATATTTTGCTGTCAGTCAGCGCACACTAGTCTTTGCCACGGCGTGCTGCGGCACGACAAAGAACGTTTAATACTTTTAGTCTTCTTTCTATCCCCGCCTAAAAACGGTTTTGCACTACATCCGACCCGAATCCGAACCGACAAAAACCTGCACTTATCCCACCACTTTTAGGCCCGCAATTGACAGTTTTCCACACTAGTGCAGATAAGTGCCGCCGCCGCCACAATTTGATTGTAATGAAATAGTTCTACGGCTACTACGGACCATACCTTCACGGGTTCGGATCGGATTCGGATCGGACTTAGTGCGAAACCGCTCTAAGCCAGCGATATGTAACAACGTGCGCCTTAGGGCCAAATTCACCAAGAAACTAATCGTGATTATATAAACAAAACGCAGTTTAAGCTCCTAATCGAGATTATAGCTTCAATTTGCGTTTCACCGCTATGAATTAAACCTAGTTTAACCTAAACTCAGTTTCAATTCTTTTGTTGTCGCCCATGTTTACGACACGGGTCTTTAAACTAGATTACGCTGAGCTCAGTTTAGCTGAACTCAGTTTTTATATTGAATGGTGAAATCAGCCCTTAGTCGTTGGCATGCCATTGTCTACCGCAGTACGCCACGGCATCCCGCCGCGGGAGCCCGTGCGTCATTGAATGCCGTACAATGTAATCCTTTTCGATGCCACGGCATAATTTTAAAGCACAGCAATTTGTGTCGTATTTCTATATAGATACGTTTAAATGTCCAGTAGTAAATATTTAAATCCTTTGCCATGACGTCCCGGACTGCGTTAGCCTTTATGTGTTTAATCTTATGGAAAATGAACGTTTTTTGGCAGCTCTACACTCCACTCCTAATTAGACATTTAAATAATCCTTATTTACTACCCGTACAACCGATTCTGACTTCTATTTCGTAGACATAAGGATGGCATTCGAAACAAAAAGTTGTTACAGTACTAACTAATTACCGCAACCGCCATTTATCACGGCACCAACCAAGGGAGGAGGGGGGCAGTACCACTTGTAATTGCATTGCATTGCATCAGCCTTATAATTTTCTCATTGCTGGGACTCAGGCCTCCATCTCTAGGTGAGGGAATGGGCCGTAATCTACCACGCGGGCCCGGTACGGATTGATGGATGTCACGTTTTCGAATTTTTCGTTCTAGGACATGCCGGTTTCCTCACGATATTTTCCTTCACCGTTTTGAGAGCAGTGGTGATGAAATAAATTACACCCTCGTAAGTCGTCGCCATTATCACATCACTCGGCTACCACTGCTCTCGCCAATTATAAACTTTTCATTTATAAAAACTCGATTAATTAAAAGGAAAATTTGAACAAGTAAAACGCGCCGTCAATTGGTCCACTTTGTTTTAATGGCTTTGATGTTTCACTGGCCGGAACTAAGGAAGGTGGGGGCAGGCAATATGGCGCCACACGCTTCGTTGATATTGCGAGCTCAGCACTTTCAGTGCTAAATAATGCACTATTACGGGAAGAATTTTGATGGTGACTACAGTCCCATTGGACATTTTAGTGAGTATTCCACCAACTGTAGCACTGAAATGTTGAAGTTTTCACTTGCTTTACAGCTTCAAAAGCTCTCGACTGTAACTACAATTCATACTTTTGCCATCCTCTATACTTTCAATAGACCCCCTCGCCCCTTGATCATCCGCTGACGCCGCCCTTGCCACCAACGCAATAAGGCCGCGTTCCCATTATTTCGTGATTGTTTATTATCGTGGGACGACAATCGTCTCTACTGTTTGTCGTGGTCACGACAGATAGTCGCAACAAGGACACAAGATTAGTCTTGACAAATTTTTAGACTGTCGTGCCACTATCATGACAATCTGTGGTCACCATTTTATTATAACGGAATATACGTTACGCGCTAACATCTCGATCAGAAAACCTGGACTCGAAACTCACACATCTACACTACCTGTAGTCACCAATAGACAAGTACAGAGATAAGAGCCGGAGCTGTTGTGCGAGCGAAATAGCGTTATCCGCCGAATGTGTCTGGTTGTCGCGACCAATGTGAAATCGTGCCATATAGGCACAATTTCAGCGGTCCACGCGATAGAGGCGACTCGTCTATCTTCCTCTGTTTTGATTTAATCTAAGGTTGTCACTGCAAAAAATGTCGCAGACGACAGTTAATCGTGTCGTCCTATATGTGTACATCTCCATTTAAATATATAAGCCACGACACTAAAAATTACACGACTATCTGTCGTGACGACAAATCGACAATGCGGCCTATAAGTCAAAATAGGTTGAAAGGACTTTACAAAAAAATAAAAATAACAATGAGTTGCATAAACTTCCATACGTTGCTCATATTCAACTTTTTTATTGTTACAATTTGTATTTCATGTCTTTCTACAAAGTGCAATTTGACAAACGTTTAACGAATAAAAAAATGGCATTCTAAAAGAATTATATAATATACATTGTTACGCAAATCGTGGAATTATTGTAGGTCATGACAAATGTTATACTGCTTAGACTAAGTCAAATTCGAACAGCGCAATATTTTAACAAAGGACGAAGACGAATCTTTTTATTACAATAATATTTTTATTAACAAAAATACAAAGACATGTAATGTACCAAAAAAACTGTTACACAATAGTCAATACAAAATTTTTAGCCTGAGAGTGTTTTTGATATCGTGCGGATTTCACAAATAAAGCGTTTTGTACAAAGCGGGAAAAAGGGAATAATATGCAAAACACATTGAACGCCAGCTACGAGATATATCGTAGGACCTCATGGCGGTAGATGACCTCTAATGAAAGTATGAAGTATGAAGTGTGATATTGATAGTGCCTAAGTACGAAATATCTCGTAAACGATGTATCTTGTATATAGGATGACTGGTAATTAGTGAATGATACTTAAACCCGTGATTGTAGTCATATTAACAAACAAGTTTTACTATGGGACCAAACCTGAAATCGCGAAAAAATCAGCTAAGTTCAGTTCATTTATGTTCGTGTAACTGGTCAAAATGTACAGAACTTGACAGATTTTTTTCACGATTTCAGGTTTGGTCCCATAGTAAAAGTTGTTTGTTATTATGACTACAATCACGTGTTTAAGTATCGTTCACTTATTACAAGTCACCCTATATGTACACTGTTTGTCAACTTGATTAATAAAGATTCGAGCAACGAGATTTTTCGAGTTTGGCATTAAATGTGTAGTACCTATTGTAGGAATTTGACTTTAAGTTTTTTTATTCCGTTTTTTTTTCTTACAAATACCGTAGATTTCAAATCCTTGAAGCCTTGAAGTTATAGTCAAGTTGGCCACTATACGAGTAATGAGTATGTATAAACCGTACTGAAAATAGTTAATGGTCTTTAACATTTATGGATAGTTACCGATTTAATTTAAAATCACTGTTAAGTAAAAAATAAAACAACCACTTCCAAAAAAAGTATAAAACAAAGGAAGATGCCATTTTTGGGCCCACGTTCCAATACCTATGTATGCAATTTCGTTGGATAAGTAATTTGAAGCTGAAAAAAAAGTTGCTATGGCTCAAATTCCAAATGTTAGTCCGTTCAGAGTTATTCTTGATTAAACATGTTTGTTTTGCCAATAACCAAGTATGAATATTACGCGGCAAATAAGTTGAATTAAAATGGCCGTCGTTGCTATGGTTACCCGCAGCCCCCTGCTTCAACTTATAAGCTGAGTACTATTCATATTTTGGTTATTGGCAAAACTAACATGTTAAAACGAGAATAACTCAGAACGGACTAAGATTAGGAACTTGGTACCATAGTAACTTTTATTTAGCTCAAAAATACCTATCCAACGATATAACACATGGCTATTGGAAGGTGGGCCCAGACTTCAGAAACTCTGGCATCATCCTTTAACTTCGAAAGTCGGTATTGGTAGTTTACAACACTGAGCAGTCCGTCATTATTGCTAAAATATTGCGCTATATGACAAAAAAAAAAGGTTATATTCTGTAAACGAATAGTTATATAAATAGTTTTAAGAGAAGTCGTGTGTATAAATGACTATGAGATGTTGAGTTTGAATAAATAATTTTAGTTACCCAAGCGATGTTTTATTTTTTTTATAGCCATTATATTCTAAGGAAAGATAGGTACGTTACGCGCTAACATTGCAATCAGAAAACCTGAACCCGAAACTCACAGTTCGAAAACCTATAGTCACTGATAGACAAGGACAGAGATAAGAGTCGGCGTTGTCATGCGAGCGAAATAGCATCAGCCGCCAAATACAGGAAAAGTTTTTAACCAGTGCGCAAATTTTGACATAAGAAACTTGAATATATTTTAATAAACACGTATTTTTTATTGTGAGCGTAGTTCAAGCGTAAAAGTGTGGAATGTCTTAATTTCAGTTTAGCAGATATTTAGTGTATGACGTCCTGTAAATGTGTATGGTAAGTTCAGATTTGTGCATCCAGCCATTCAGCAGATATTCAACAAAAACTGTTTCCGCCAGGACTACGTATTCTGAGCGTAACTTTTTTTTTTCTATGGACATACAAGAAAACAAATACATACAATAATTAGTGTGTAACGAGATGTAAATGTGTATGTATAAATGAAATTTGTGTGTCTTATAATTACGAAGATATCCGAGTTTCCGCTGCGGTGACGTTTGCCAATTTGATGAAAATCATATAAAACGGTTTAGTAGAAAGTTATAATTTTTTATGCACGTTACTTTGGATTTGTGTGTAATGTGTGTAAAAGCAGAATTTGAAAAAAACATACCGTTCAGAAGATATAAAAGTAAACGTAAAATAAGGTTATTAGGTCAAAGCTCTTAAAATAGGAACTCTAGAGTCTAACTTTTTACATGTATCTATAACTTGTAAGGCTCTACAATGTCCTGCAAAGTTTCATGTATGTGCGCTAAGTAATTAATGAGCAATCGCATAATTACTACGACTGGACCACTATATTTTATGACATCCGATTATAGGACTTTTTAATGGAAAAAGCAAAATAAAATATATACCAATCATTAGTGTATTAATGCAACTAATCCTATTTGAAATTTCAGCTCATTACACTAAATAATTAAAGAGATATAATAAAAAGACCAGAACAACTACAAAACATGGATAAACCGACCAAGTTTGAATGGGTACGAAAAAGCGGCCGTGCAGTACTTAGACCTAACGTTCTAAAATTTCCAGTGTAATATAGTGTAATAGCTTCGTACAGATGCGTACACAATTCTTGACGAATTTGTGATAAAAATAGTACCTACAAATTTGTAGTAGTGATTACGTGATTGTTTACTGACGACGTTTACTTACGAAATTATTACAATTTAATAAATGCATCTGTACCTATTAACAAATGTGCTTCGCTTGGGAAGAGCATCGCCTGTCCTTGTGGGGGCGATCGGCGGCAGCGATCTCTCGCGCCGGGGTTTGGTTCAAGCCATGCTCCGGAGCGAGGAGGAGTGGCAGGCGGTCGCCTCCTTCTGCGAAGCAGTAATGCTAGCAAAGGAGGAGGCTGACCGCATCAGGCTACGGCGTACACGCCGCCGCCGCCGCCGGGATTCCGATCCCGATTTTCGGCCACCGTAGGCGCGAGCTCGCGGACGGCGGGCAATGAGTAGCTCGCTGTCCGTCCGTCCAGTAACATACCGGTCCGAGCTCAAGTCGTTTACGGCGCGCACTGTTCCCGCGCGTCTCAAGGAGTTGTCAGCAAACTGTAGGGGCCCAATAGGGCCGAAGCCTACCGGGGTCAAAGAGTATGTGAAAATGGCACCTGGGGCCCTGGGACCAAGGCAAAGAATGGAACGGGGTAGGTTTTTAGTCAGTAAGAGTCTGACACTACTTCCCGCTCCACCCAAGGGCGGGATTTGGCATTGGATGATTTTACCTACCATAAAAAAAAACCTATTAACAAATGCATTTATTTGGCAGACGTAATATTTACAAAAAATTGATATAGTAGGTACATATTTACTAACGCCGCGCCGCCAGTTTAAAAAATCATAACTCGTAAATAATACAAAATGTGGTTTGTAAAAATGCTAGAAAAGGCAATAAAGTATTTGTATAGCACATTTGTGTTTATCTAAGTGCTCGATTACGGATACGCGGCGCGTCGGGCGGTCCATCGTACATTGCCATATATTATGTCTGTGTTTGCGCGAGCGATGACGCGGCCCGCTGCTGCAATGTACGATGAAACGCCCAACGCGCCGCACAACGCGCCGAGTCTCCGTAAACACGGCCTAAAAGTGCGTTAAAAACAAAACCAGCGCGGCGGTTTTAATTTCAATTAAGGCGCTAGTGGTCCTTGAAGGTAGAGTTAACAACTTTTTTTACTAGAAATAAAGTGTAATTGAGGTTTAGAAGGAAAATGAACAGTATTTAAAAAAAGAAAGTATTCCATTTTTAAACGTTTCAAAAAATATTTTTTTGTGACCGCACGTACCTATGCACAATTAATGTTCTAAATTAGGTTTACTTTTTGTTTTTTTTTTCTATGTGGATGATGCGGATCTGGTATGGTTTCTTGCCCGTGTTACTACCAGTAGTAATACTGTTAATTTGATTTCCTTTCTTACTTTTTTTTTTTTTGGTTAGGTAAAATCATCCAATGACAAATCCCGCCCTTGGGTGGGGCGAGAAATAGTGTCAGACTTTTACTGACTAAAAACCTACCTTTCCGTTCCTTGCCTTTGTCCTGGGGCCCGTGGTGACAGTCTCACATAACCTTTGGCCCCAGTAGGCTTCGGCCCTGCTGGACCCCTACAGTCCTTTCTTACTACTGCAGTAGTAAGTTGTTAGAAGGGTGATTACAATTTGCCTTTGTTACTACCTCCACTTGAAAGTAAAACTTCTTTGTTAAATAGTGCACTTGATACTCAGATAAAACGAAAAGAAATAGGAAATATCTTAAATAAAAAGAATTCTTTATTTTAAATGGAAAATGTCACAAGGACTTAATAGATTCAAACTCAAAAATTTAACTTATAATAAAAAATAGGCGAGTATCTTCTTAATAAAACACTAAAACACAAATAGCTGGTTGCATTCCGAGAGTAGCATTTCGAGAAAAGCTGAAACTTTAATGGGGACATCAAGAAAGCGGGTAATCATATTTTTTCACTATATACTGTTTTACTACTTCACCTCTAAGATATTCTTGCCTGTGGAATTTTGAGGAGCACTTCCGACGTCTGGGCGTCAAAATTCCACCAAAATTCCCAGACTGAATAGGACTGGGGCTGCTCTCAAGCCGCTCCTGCCTAAGGGTTCTGACGCCTCCTGCCGGAGGCTCTATGCAGGCATAGTTCTTTCCATTGCCCTTTACAGCGGCCCAGCGGAACGCCTGCGGTCTACGCACGGAGCGAGGAGGAGTGGCAGGCGGTCGCCTCCTTCTGCGAAGCAGTAACGCTAGCGAAAGGAGCCCGACCGCATCAGACAACGGCGAAAACACACCGCCGTCGTCGAAGTGCTCCTCAAAATTCCACAGGCAAGCAATCAACTCAAATACAAAAATAGACAAAAACTGGGCAAGTGCGAGTCGGGCTCACACATTTACGTAAGTTTGTTTTGTGCGGAACCCTCAGTGTGCCCAGTTTTTTATGCTTAACATTTTCTAGACTTCATTGTAGACTTTACTACTTCTTATTTACGTTCTTGGATAAGTAGGTACCCTACAAATAGAACACTCAATATTTTATAATCTACGCGGATCCCGCAATTCTAGCATTCGCTTGGAGTTTGACAGACAGAATGGCGGGAATCCTGCGCAAACCGGCATGCGGCATTCGCTTCGACTTCATGTTTGAATAGTAGGCAAGTATCTTCTGAGCGCGCGCTTCCTGTTCCGTTTTGTTTAGTAACAGTCACAAATGTGCAGTCAAGGACAACGTGCGTATGCACTGTTTATTTTGCCATCAACGTAATATTATGTAGGTACTTACTGGATTCGGATATTGACGTAGCTAGTGTAAGTGACTGTGAACCATTGAGCCAGTAGTGATACTTATTGAGCCAGTAGTGAGAATGATTGGAAGATAAACAAGGTAAGATCATAAATCACGTACTTAGATACTTACTATAAGTTCCTATTTTATTATTTTTTATTAATGTCGTTTATTTGTTTTAGTTAAATCGTTACCTAATAAATACTTTTATTAATAGAAAGTTATTTTATTTCCTACAAAACAATTGTGTACGCACCTGTACGAAATCATTCAACACAATAACAACATTATACTGGAAATTTTAGAACGTTAGGTCTAAGTACTGCACGGCCGCTTTTTCGTACCCATTCAAACTTGGTCGGTTTATCCATGTTTTGTAGTTGTTCTGGTCTTTTTATTATATCTCTTTAATTATTTAGTGTAATGAGCTGAAATTTCAAATAGGATTAGTTGCATTAATACACTAATGATTGGTATATATTTTATTTTGCTTTTTCCATTAAAAAGTCCTATAATCGGATGTCATAAAATATAGTGGTCCAGTCGTAGTAATTATGCGATTGCTCATTAATTACTTAGCGCACATACATGAAACTTTGCAGGACATTGTAGAGCCTTACAAGTTATAGATACATGTAAAAAGTTAGACTCTTAGAGTTCCTATTTTAAGAGCTTTGACCTAATAACCTTATTTTACGTTTACTTTTATATCTTCTGAACGGTATGTTTTTTTCAAATTCTGCTTTTACACACATTACACACAAATTATCCAAAGTAACGTGCATAAAAAATTATAACTTTCTACTAAACCGTTTTATATGATTTTCATCAAATTGGCAAACGTCACCGCAGCGGAAACTCGGATATCTTCGTAATTATAAGACACACAAATTTCATTTATACATACACATTTACATCTCGTTACACACTAATTATTGTATGTATTTGTTTTCTTGTATGTCCATAGAAAAAAAAAAGTTACGCTCAGAATACGTAGTCCTGGCGGAAACAGTTTTTGTTGAATATCTGCTGAATGGCTGGATGCACAAATCTGAACTTACCATACACATTTACAGGACGTCATACACTAAATATCTGCTAAACTGAAATTAAGACATTCCACACTTTTACGCTTGAACTACGCTCACTTTTTTATTTTGATATGTTTCAATACTAAAAAATTAAGTTAACGCTTACGAGACTTGTTTACTCAGAAATTTATTTTATGGACGTCGCTTGCCAGTCCGTCGACTGGTCGCCCGATTCACGCCGCGCGTCGACCGCTCGCCTGACGCGCCAGCTGGTAGAAGTACTCACGCGCGCTCGCTCTATGCGACGGTACCTACTAACGCGGTGCGATTATTGACCCCAGTTTAGCGATACAATTTTTTAAGTTTAGACTGTGTAAAGTTATTTGTAAACGTAATTCCAATTTATCCTTCATACTTTCATGGGCTTAGGACCATCAAAATGCAGAAAATAAATCATAATAAATAAGTAAGAAAGTAGGTAATACGTTTTAATCCATTCAAAATAAAACATTTAGGTATGATAGGTATTTAGACATGGTACAATTTAGATTGAAACAATTGCATTTTGGCGTAGGTATTTAAAAAATTGTGGTGTGATTTAAAAGGCTCGACGTGGTGCTGGGTCTGGGTCATGGAGTTGTTGTACCGGCTGAAAGTGGTATGGATGGAGTCCGGCTGTATTTAGCAGCTTCCATACTGCGCTTTGGCTAACACCAAAACGTCGTTCTGCGTCGTAGGTACTGGCTCTTGGATTGCGTTCAAAACAATCGGCTTCGACTGCCAGTCTAGGTCTGCCAGACCCTTGTGCGTGGCTCGGTGTTCTGAACTGGCCGTGATCAAGCAGCCTTTGGTTAGCTGCTAAAATTGTCCTCTCATTAGGGACCGTAGGATTGAGGATCCCTTGGGGTCGCATACGAGGTACGCTCTCCCTTTCGTATCTTTTTTGTGCTGCTCGTAAATTTTCATTGCTTAACAAATACACTCGCACCATTTCATAATACTCGCGGTGAGTAAAATGAGACATTGTCACTACGCTAGTCTAGTACGCGGCACACGCGCAGGGACGGCGAAGGGCGCGATCGTCCGATCTCCGCTTCTGTAAGTGACGTACTGCATGTGCATGCGTTTTGTTTATCAAACGCCGGCGCCGCATGCCCCCGCACCCCCGTCTCGTGCGCTGGGCGTGGTCTAGCGGCCGGCGGCCTTCGCGTTTTCATTCATGCTCATTCATAGTATTACTATTAAATTATATCCATGTCTTGCTTATTTCAAATTGGGACAAAGTGGAAAAATGAGAAAAAAAAAAGTCATAAACTAAAAATGGAAATGTGTTCTATTGCTTACACTGAGCCACCAAAAAAAATTTACGCAGTGGTTAAAAAATTTTCCTGTATGTGTGATCGTCGCTACCGATGTGAAATCATGCCTCGGAGGCACAATTTCAGCGGTCCACGTGCTAAAGGTGAGTCTACCTATCTTCCGCTTTTTTGATTTAGTCTAACTATGATATCACATAAAAAACTCCTAGACTACGAAATCCTGCATTGCGCGATTAATACTCCGCGCGCTTTGAATTTAATATACTACAGACAGCTCGAAACCATCTATCGAGCAGTTGCCCACCAGACATAACATCCGTCTAGTCGGAGGATTCTCCCTTTTTTATGGAGGTTTGTGGTACTTTACTCTCTCTCTCTGTTTCGCTTACCTCCAAAAGTTGTAATTGGACAGACCGTAATATTATGTAGAATGTATCAGAACATAGAGACCATTAAATTTTGGTCGTTTTAATCCCGTGGAGGGTCGTATCGGTCTAACCACAAAAACTTTAAGCCCAAAATATCATATGCAATGCCAGAGTGATTAGTGGATGGTGCGGTAAATACGAAAAGCAGGTTTGATTACAACTTGGAGAAAATATACCACCTAATGGACTAATTCGATGTAACTAATAACTTATAATCGGTTTGGTGTAGACAAATGTAATTAAAGTTGCAAAGTATAAAACTTACAAAACGTTGTGCGTGCCCATTTTATCTAAAGAGTTGTTGCTAAACAAGGTTATATTATTCAGATAAATAATAAGAAAGAATATAGTATAATTGCTAATGAAAGTTCTTTTAACTAGATTGACGAAATTATACCTACTTAAATGTAGCCTTACTAAGTGCATCATCATCATTTCAGCCAAAAGACGTCCACTGATGGACCTAGGCCTTCCCCAAGCGTCACCACAATGGCCGGTCCTGTGCATACTTGTAAGAAATTACTTTACATTCTAACTTCTATTGCAATATCTTTGTATGAGCTGTTTTCATATTATTTCGAATTTCAATAATATGCACACTACTTTGTTATTTAAAACCATACCCTAACCTTCAAAAAAACTTTTCTCTATCTAGTTCAGCTACTAGACACTAGAGGGCGCTATACAAAGTTTCTTTATATCTAAGAACAAAAGCTGAATGAAAATGGCAACACTGCCACCAATTGGCGCCCTCTACCAGTCAATAAAGAAAGCTCTCCTTTTGTCTCGTTCAATCCAATATGGCGGCAAACGGTGTATGAAAGGTGCGGAATGTTTTGATTCGAAACGAACAATAAAAAAATTGTATGAAAAAAAAACTCGTAACGAAACGTGAAAAAAATACGCAATGGCCGGTGAATTAACGTGGTTTTCGTGTTGTTAATATTAAATAATCGATCTCGAAGCTAGTTGTGTAGAAACTGATGTGTTTATGAATTGAATATTATTTTTTTGGTATTAGGATTTGTGTCCGCTAATGTGTTCGCTTACAATAATATGTGATAGATTACACGCTAGATATGTCTACCGACCCTGATAAAGCTACGGGATGCCCGATTGAGAGTGATAAAAGTGTTAATACGGAGCTAGAAGAGTGTGGTGACAATATCAGTGGGTTAAGTGATGAGTGCAAAGAAAAAAAGAAAATTCCTCGCTCAGTGCGCTTTCCTGAAGAGGATCTCATAGTTACACAGTACTTCGAACCAGCAAACCCCTGGCAAGATGGTAAGAAACACCATTTTTAACCAAAATCTTTTTGGACTACGAAAATCATATTTTTTTTGGCAATTCCTGCTCATAATCTGTGTTTTATTCTATGAATTACCTTCAGAACGCATCTAGCACGTCAGCCAATTCGGCTAAACACAAAATGTTGGTATTTTCGCGTGTTTTTGTTGCCTACAGCTGATAATTACAAAATGAAAATCATAACACACATTACTGCTACTTTGTCCAAAAATGATACAAATTAAGCCTTTTAGCCAGGTTTCCATGGTGTTACAGTCGGTTTTTAGCATAAAATTTACATTTAAACTATACTACATAACTGTTTACTTCATAACAATTATATTTTTCCACTTTTGGACTTTTGCCCTGTATGGAAAATTATTAATAATAAGCATATTATTTTACTATGTAAGCAACCACTACTAACATTTACTTAAACTAAGACAGTCCACTGATCACTCTTTCATATCCAATGTTTAAAACCTAAAATTTTACAAATAATTAATTGGTAAGTAACTGTCAAATTCGTGTTATCCATTCAATTTTTTTTTTTGATTTGACTACAAATAAATCTTATTAGAATGTAAGAAAGAATGTGATACTGTCTTGACTGTCATCATCATAGGTGTATTTAGAAGGTGGGATGAGGGGGCTGTGATAAACCCCAGTATGGTCTAGCACCCAGTCCTGCATGTTGGGCTACCAATTTCAAATTCTATGATGGACACCTGTATATTGATAACTTCACTCAAAAATTGCTTAGGCATGTCGCAGGATAGACATCTACCTCCCCCCCCCACAACTGAAAAATATAACCTTATTATGTCAAGCCTATATTGTCCCTTGGCATTCCTTCCAATGTTCTCGGCTTTGAGCCACTTCTTGCCAAGAAAGTAGTGATCTTGGTAGTCCTAAGTTGAGCTTTACAAATACTGACAAATGCTTCCACTGACTGGACAGTTCCACTCAAATCTGTGTGGTTCTTTCCTCAAAATACCATCTCAAACACAAATCTGCATGGTTCTCATGTGATTTGACCATTACATGTTTGCTGTATGGACTTTTAACCTTTTGAATACCATATTTATATACACAATAGATAGATAATAGGTGTGCGGACACCAATGTCCTCTTGGGATTGGACAGTTTAAAAGAGACTTTGATCCCTGAGTCGGTTTCCATGTTTCTTGTCAGGGTAGTCAGCCAGCAAACACCAGCCTCATCTAGTTTAAACTGACGATAAAATTTATGGTATTTTTAAAAAAAAACCCATTTGCATAATGAATATCATTTAACCATCAGTCTATCCAAGAATGTTCTGTTGCCTGGTTACTGTATTCTGATAGTTGCTCTATGTAAACTACTAGTGCTCAGCCGAATATAATTTGGTGCGAAAAACAATATACTTAATATATTGTTATTTCACACTGAAATGTAGGAAGCGACCCCTTTAACGTAACAAATGAAAGAACTACAATTACAGGTAGTTGTTGTATATCAAGAAGGCTGTGAAGGCTTTTTGTCTGCGTACATAAGTTTGGTGTGCTAGGGTCACGGAAGATATCTCACGTACACAGAAACAATGTGCGTGTAAATCTATACCCTTTTGTGAGATAGAATAATCTAATCTAATATTTTCTAACTAGCTTGATTTTGGCTTATGTCTAAGTAGAATAGGTATTGATAGAAAAATAATAATGACTAGTATCATTCTCTAGTCTTTATTTGCAATTTATTTGACACTAGCAGGTGCCCGCGACCCATTTATAGATACTCCTTTTATGGATCAAATTTATTTGTTATTATAGCCTAACATAACACATATAGCCTATCTGTTACTGAATGTCTGTCAAAATATGTTTATCATTATCAGAGTTGTTGATAAATTACAGTTTTATAAAAATATGCATTTAAGTAATAAAATAATGATTTGGATATTACAAACGGACTGTTCAATTTTATATTGGTGCAAATTGTTTTCTTAAATTAAAAATAACATTAAAGATACCATAAATCACAAGCAAACATGTCTACATTTTTGCAAAAAAGGCATGCACCTAAAAAAATAATGAACTAATTATTATTATGTTTATTCATTTGTGTCATAATATTCTATTATACCTATATTCAGCTAAAAATATGCGTACAGTAGGCTGAACAGAAAATATTGGAGAAGAAAAATAAATTGTATGTAATATTATTCAACAAATATCAAGATTGTCATGTACAGATTAAATAAAGATTATTTATCATATTTTATAATAATATTTACTTATCTATGCATTTTTACCAGTCTTTCCTTTTGATTTGTGTACAAGCAAAAAATTTTTTTTATTATTATTTTTGTTGGCTCGCGTTTGATGACGTGGCTGACGATGGATCCCGCTTCGCATTGCATAGCATCAGATCAGCCTTGTAATGTTTTTGCTGATGGGATTCAGGCCTCCTCTCTAGGAGAGGGAATGGGCCATAATTCACCACGCATGTCTTCAAATGTTGGGTTCTAGGAAATGCCGGTTTCCTCACGATGTTTTACTTCACCGTTATGAGAGCAGTGGCGAAATATATTACACAAGGTAAGGGTTTGAACTGGGGACCTACAAATCGTAAGCCGTGGCCGTTACCACTCGGCCACCACTGCTCTCCACTAACAACAATACTCATGGTGAAATGGCGAGAGCGATTGTCGCAACCTCGTGCTGGGCACGCCACGATCGAGGCGGTAAGGCCCCTCTTTGAGGCGTGGCTGGAAAGGCCCCACGGCGTCGTCACCTTCCGTTTGGCGCAGGTGCTGACCGAACACGGCAAGTTCGGTCCGTACCTGTACAAGATTCGTGCGGAGACGACGCCCGGGTGTCGCCACTGTGCGGACCGCCCGGTGGACACGGTGGAGCACACAGTCGAGGTGTGCCCCGCTTGGGAAGAGCAGCGCCGTGTCCTCGTGGGGGCGATCGGCGGCGATCTCTCGCGCCGGGGCTTGGTTCAAGCCATGCTCCGGAGCGAGGAGGAGTGGCAGGCGGTCGCCTCCTTCTGCGAAGCAGTAATGCTAGTAAAGGAGGAGGCCGACCGCCTTAGGCAAAGGCGGACACGCCGCCGCCGCCGCCGGGTTTCCGATCCCAATTTCCGGCCACCGTAGGCGCGGGCTCGCGGACGGTGGGCAATGGGTAGCTCACTGTCCGTCCGTCCGGTAACAGACCGGTCCGAGCTCAGGTCGTCTACGGCGCGCACCGTTCCCGCGCGCCTCAAGGAGTTGTCAGCATACTGTAGGGGTCCAGCAGGGCCGAAGCCTACTGGGGCCAAAGGTTATGTGAGACTGTCACCAAAGGCCCCAGGATAAAGGCAAGGAATGGAAAGGTAGGTTTTTTAGTCAGTAAAAGTCTGACACTGTTTCCCGCCCCACCCAAGGGCGGGATTCGTCATTGGATGATTTCTACCTACCACAAAAAAAAAAAAAAAAAAAACTAACAACAATACGCTTGCCTAGACTTATTCACTCTTAACCAAGATGAGATGATTATTATTAAATAAACAGGTTTATTACAGGAATTAAATTAGAACTACACAGCACGCACGTGTGCTACACACGCCGATATCGGGGCGCGTCGGTCTCCATACATTTTATATGGAAACTAGACTTTTAGAGCTACACTTGATCCACGCCACGCGACGTCGTTCTACGTACAAATCATGCGTGTCACACTTGTGCGTCGGTCTAATGTAGTTCTAGCTTTACTCTTGTGTCATGGGTGCGTTCACAAATATGTAAACTCACATACACAAGACACACAGACCCGAAACACCTATCTGTAGGCCATACAAATATTTGTTCCGTGCGGGAATCGAATCCGCGACGCTCACCGCATTAGCCGATCGCTCAATCACTGAGCCAATCGTGCTATCGAAAAAAGTATCCTATTTCCAGGAAATGATCTACCCGTGTGCTAAATTTCTTCCGAATTCCTTCAGAGACTGTGTTCAGGAATTGCATGACTTGTTTCCGCCATCTCCTTCCTACCATCGGACAACCCGACGTACGGCAAATATCCACCCTTACGTTGTTGAAACTTCTATGGTCTGGACTGAGCGGTTTGCCTCGTTGTTTATACCGCGTACATCGAAGGACTGCAACAGTTTACCTGCTGCGGTCTCCCCGTCTGATTATAATTTAGGTGTCTTCAAGGCTAGACTGAATAGGCTCTTAATAAACTAGTGCGCCTCACCATCAACGATCAGGTGGGGTCAAAGTTAAGCACTAGTTTATATCAATTAAAAAAAAACCTTTTTAGCGCAACGGAGTGATAAACAATGGTTTATATTATACAAACTTACGACTTTATGACTTTATAATATTTTTTTGATTACATTATATCATTATCTAGTTGTATCAACATGTTACTTACTTGTCTATCTGTCTGTCTGCCTGTTTGTCTGCTAAACAAACAGCTGATAGCCTACGAGGACGGTAGTGTATGATGCTTTATTTTATATTTTTAAACAAAAGTTTGCCTCAAATTAGGAATGACTCCTGTATTGTGGGTGCGTTTACAAACACTCACATACAACAAGACTTCCAGACCCGGAACACCTGTCGGTAGGCTATACAAATATTTGTTCCGTGAGAGAATCGAACCAGAGACACGAAGCTCACCAGTCAATCACTCAACCACTACGTTAATAGTACCGCCATTAAACCTATAACCGCTTGCGTCGGATTCCACCGTCGAGTGTTTTCGCGTCCTATTCGCCAGGGTCGAGTGTTCGCGACTGGCTACTCCATCTCGTTAAGCTCTTCAATACCCATAGGTGACAGAAGAGCTGTCGAGATGGAGTATTTGGTCGTGGAAGTGCGACCCTGGTGGAATAAACGCGAGAGTGTTTGTCGAATATATCCGACGTGGGTGGCTAAAAAGTTAATGGGCATAACTTAGTTGAAACTTACTTTGTTTATGATGACTAAAAAAAAAGATCTATCTAGGTGAACATTACTAAAACCATAAATTTGTATGGACATTATATCACGTGTATTCCCGGTAGGATATTGGCAGACGGGCTACGGGTTTTTTTTAATGGTAGGTAAAATCATCCAATGACAAATCCCGCCCTTGGGCGGGGCGGGAAGTAGTGTCAGACTCTTACTGAATAAAAACCTACCCCGTTCCTTCGTTGCCTATGGTGCCGGCGCTGGGTATTCCTTTCGGAAGCTGACCCATGACCCCAGCAAAGGCTACGGGGTTGTTCGAGTGTTGCTGTGGTTCTAGAATGTAAAGTGCAACGGAACGAATAGTTACGAGTTTAATATTAGTTTCATCTGTCCCGATGTTTGTGGTCAAATCTTGCAAATTAAATTTGAGCCACTTCCCGGTAACCGATTGAGCTGAAATTTTGCATGCATGTGTAAATCGCGTGACAATGCAATATTATGATGACATGGAGCTGATCTGATGAAGGAACTGGAAGATGGCCATAGGAACTCGGTAATTAAACGACACAATCCTATCGAGTTTGGGCTCGTGTGATTTGTCTTGACGAGTGTTTTGGTGCTAGATGATAACCAGGGTCTGATGATGGCTATAGAAACTTGGTAATTAGAGCAATAACCTTACCGTGTTTAAACTTTTTGGAATGGTCTTGATGAGTCTAAAATTATATAGGTAATTACCGCGCTATAAAAGCTTGTTATGAAAAAAATACTTTCATTGAAAACTTGTTTTAGTCATAAAAGTCTAACACGAAGGTTGACCCTCTCGCTCCACCCTAGAGTGGAAGAAGTCCCGATTTTACGAGCCTATCGATCATAAAAACAGAGCGGGAGAAGTTTTTAGCCCGCGTGAAAAAAATAAACATTGTCACCAGATGAGTGCCTAGCATTGTTGCATTTGTTACCATGCAGTCAATTTAGTTTTTCCTAGTCAACTAATAACCTTGTGAAGATAGAGCTTCCGCATTCTGTCATTGTATCTGATAGACAGTGTCCACTTTAGCTGCATTATTCTTCAGTAATAACATGTACTAGATCATTATCTAAGTTCTTCCCGCGACTTTGCCCGCCTGAAAATAGGTTTCTCCATACAAACTTTAGACTCCCGTTTTGTCCCCTTAAGGGGCGACTTTGCACGACGACATGGTGGTGATCCGCCCAAGCGGCACACACCTACACCGGACGGTCCGCACATCAGTTGCACCTGGGTGTTATTTCCGCAAAAATGAGATACAGGAACCACCAGAAATTGCGTCATGTGGAAAGTGATGACGTCGGGACGTCTTTCCGGCCAGTCTAAAAAAGGGACTTGCAGCACCAGCACTCTGGGGACGCTATAATTATGGCGGTATTGCCTCCAAATTTCACGGCGGCAGGCCGGCAAGGAGGCGCTTTACGGTAGACCGTGCGGTATCCCTGCACCATCCGGATGGCCATAACTCTTTGGGACACGTTCAGCTTGACCGCCAGTTGCTTTCGCAGCGACGGCACACACACCGGGGCTCCGTAAACGGCCATGGATCGAACGATCCCTGTGTAGGAGCCTCCGGTAGGAGGCGATATAATACGGATGCGGTGATATGAGCAGACTTGAATTTTAGCGCAAACCGATCACAGATAAAAACTCAGCTATCATGACCTCATATTAAGCCCATTTTCAGAACTTGATAATTGATGCTTCGAAGTAACTCGTTGCAACCATATCAACTAGATTTATACTAACAACTAGCTTTTGCCAGTGGTTTTGCCTGCGTATAAACAGGTTTCTCCATACTATTATTCGACATCCGTTTCATTTTCATAAGGGGTTTTTTTTATGGTAGGTATAATCATCAAATGACAAATCCCGCCCTTGGGTGGGGCGGGAGATAGTGTCAAACTCTTACTGACTAAAAACATACCCATGCATTGCCTTCGATCCAGGGCCCGGGGGTTCATTTTCACTTAACCCTTGGCCCCAGTAGGTTTTTGAGCTGGACTGGGGCTGACAATTCCTTGAGGCGGAACATTGCGCGCCGTAAACGACTTTTTTTATTTTATTTTTTATGGTAGGTAAAATCTAAAACCTACCCCGTTCCTTCGTTGCCTACGACTTGGGCTCGGACCGGTCTGTTACCGGAAGGACGGACAGCGAGCTACCCATTGCCCGCCATCCGCAAGCCCGCGCATTCCCATAAGGGGTTGATTTTGTAAAGTCCTCTCTTAGTTTGTGCAAAGTTTCAAGCTCCTAGAACCTATACTTTCGGCTGTGCATTGACATGTTTGTCAGTCTGTTTCTCCTTTATAATGTAGATCAGATATATTAACATAGTGGTTTTACTTATATCTAAAACTCATGATGTAATTTCAGTGAAGCGATGACTAAAATATGTGTATTTTAGGATGCAGGAAATAGTGTGAGTAAGCTGGAGGCATGAGATCATTAAGTATTTTGTGACACCATCTTTTGAAGAATAAACGGTGATGCCCCACCGGTACGTGGTAGACATTGCCCCCATACCACTATTTAGTAATCTGTGCCCATACGAACAAAGCGTTTTGGGAACACATTCATTATGCGTACCGCTATGCAGGAATGGAATTAACTGCTGGAGTCTGTGTTTCCTAATAGCTACAACTCAGGGGTGTTTAACTCAGGAGTGAATAGGTTAGTTCTAGGCAAGCGTGCTCCATCGTTGGCCATATTATCGCTTACCATCGTGAGGTAGTGGTCAAACGTGAGCGAGCCTAAACTTAAATAACAAAAAAAAAACCGTGGTCATGAGATGTTGGTTTTTTTTCTTCTTCTCGAATCGATGGTTTTCTTTCCCATAAAGTTTTGGGCCCAAGTGTCGTTTAGGTCCTCCAAAGTGTTAATGTTTTGGCACTTTGGGCACTAATAAGTGCAGCACCGCTGTCGGACTGGGTGTCGGAAGGGCCGTTCCCCATTGTCCCCCCTTTCGACAGGTAAACAACATCAACAGCTTACTTGGGTGTTTTTTTTTAGTTGGGAAAATCATCTAATGACATCTCCCGCCCTTGGGTGGAGCGGGAGATAGTGTCAGACTTTTACTGGCTAAAAACCCACTTCTGTTCTTTCTTTGCCTTTCATATCTGGGCCGGGTTTTCCTTTCAGAAGCGAACCCATGGTCTCAGTAGGCTTCGACCTCGCTGGATCCCATACGGTTTGCTGAGGCGCGCGTGGAGCAATACGTGCGGTCGACGACTTAGGCCCGGTCCAGAGGGTCGGACCGCGAGCTACCCATTGCTCGCCGCGCGCAAGCCCGTGCCTACTTGGGAGTCTATTGATCGCTTAGCCATTTACATTCACATTTAACAATTTCCTAAATACTCTGCATCGCATACCACTTGTTTTAGGTGAGGTAGCATCAGCCTTTTCTTGCTCGACCGACAGTGTGAAATAAAGGCAATTTTCCTTTTGCGAGGTCCACGCTAAGTACTTGTTTACGGAGACGCGGCGCGTTGTGCGTTCGTCGTACGTTGTACGTAATCGCACGCGCAAACACGAACATATGGCAATGTACGACGACCGCCCAACCTGCCGCGTTTCCGTAAACAAGACCTAACTCTTTCTAACAACTTTTTCTTTTTTTGTGTCTCTAATTACGGTTTTCAAAAGGTTTATATCGTGCGGATTTCATCACACATACGGATTTGCTAGGCGTGCGTAACCTCTGCAAATGTCCTCTTTATACAAGTATTTATTGTAATGCGTGCAATACGGACGTGGGTTGTGTTTTTTACCCGACTACGGCAAAGCCAAAGGAGGGTTATGATTTTGACAGGCTATGTATGTATGTAAGTATGTAATTATGTGAGTATGTTCATCTGTTCCCTCTTAGCTCCTAATCTACTTATGGGAACTCGACATATGAGGTATCGTTAGAACCGTCTTAATTGTCCGCTGAACATAGGCTACGTGACGTGTCACAAAACTGGATATGGCGACCAACCGAAACACTTTAAGAACGTGTGTGTGACTACGGCGTTTCTTTATGTTCTGTTCTTGTATTTCAGCATCCTGAAAATCTTGTTTCATACTTTTTCAGCGTCTTTTGTTTTTTTTTGCCTTGTGAAATTTTCTACGTGCGGAGCAAGTCCGCATGCGTGCTGAAACCCGCATGATATTGAAAACACCCTTCGTATGTGTCAAAGTCCAACATTAATATGGTAAACTGCGATAGACTTGTAGTTGTTAGTGGATTGACCTTGTAAACAGTTTTTTCGGGTAACAAATAAAAATAGACAATAAAAAAAAATCATGGCCGCCAGAGCACACGAGCCTACATGCGGTCGTGAGTATCAATGACATCTGTGTCGGAAAACTTTGTGTTATGATGTCACCTCTATGCTCTGTATCTGTTGATTCTATGCTCTATGCTATATATTGTCCATCTGGCGAAAACTAGGACGAGTTATCCTTTGTCTCCCTGAAGGGTGCAGCTCACTTTAATAATTAATAGATATTTTATTTAAAAAAAAATGACAACACTATGGTCCACGTTGTTAGTAAAATATTTTAATATTAGTCTAAGTTATAATCTTCTCTTCTTAGTCGTATTCTCTTGACAGAGTGGCCGTGGTCATGGGTCGGTCGAATTCTGCGCCACCACCTCTCTCGCGATAGGACGCCATGCAGCTCTGTGTTTGGCGGCTCATTAACGCTGCAGATTGTCGTCAATTTGATAAGGTCCGTCCATCGTGTTGGAGAGCGTCCACGTGATCTCTTGCCCTCGACTTTCCCTTGCACCAACAATCGCTCCATTGAGTCCTCTTTACAGGTGATATGCCCGAAGAACTTGAGTATTCGTATCTGCACAGACGACGATAATCTCTCTTTGATATAGAGTTCTTTGAGTATCGATATATTGGTTCGGTGCGCGGTCAATGGGATTCCGTCGATTCTGTTGTGTCTCCAGCAGCACATTTCCAGTGCGTCAATCTTGCGACGGTCTTGCATCCTCAGCATTCACGTCTCAGCTCCATATAAAAAAATTGCTGCATATAATACAAAGATACAAAAATAAAAACATATAGTGAAGCGGGTATAAGAACGATATAGCAAGGAGTAAACCACTTGACCATTCAATCCACATAGTGCCTCAGAATAGGGGAAGATTTGAGATTCTCTCGATCACTGTTTTCAGGTTGCTATTGCCACTGGCCTGTATAGTGCGCATCAGGGATGCGCCTTGCGAATCACTGTAATGTACTTTGAGTGATGTTCAAGTCTCCTGTAATTTGAGGAAAGCAAATTGCAATCAAGCGGGTATCTCATCAGAAGGCTTAAAGCCACCCAAAAGGCAATGGAAAGGGCTATGCTCGGAGTTTCCTTGCGTGATCGAATCAGGAAGGAAGATATCCGCAGTATAGTCTATACTACCGACATAGCACGAAGAAATGCCAAACTTAATTAGCATCATTATATTGCTCATAAACATCGATATATATGTACTACGCACTAGATGACGCGTGCCGTACATTCACTTTTTTCTAATAAGTTGTTCGGCAGACAGTACAATCCGCGCTCAGCTGACGTTAGTGCAATTTTGACGTTCATGCAGTGTAGGAGAGCCGCTAATAAATTCGAATCAAAGTAAACTAGGACATAAACAATTATTCTGTAGCTAAAGAAATAAAACTACTGGTTATCCAAGCGATATAATAGCTTCTAATATCGTAATAATATAATAGAAAACATAATATTCCAAAAAAGCGTCCTTCATTTTACAATTATAGACTATAACATACAGATGCTCCCCCCTATGAAAACGAATTGTAGGTTTTTACCTACAACTGTTTTACAGAACACAGACTTTATGCGGTGTTTTAATAATCAGTTCGATATTTTTGAATATATTTTAGGGTTCCGTTCCTCAAAAGGAAAAATCAGAACCTTTATAAGATCACTTTGTAGTCCGTCTGTCCGTCTGTCAAGACCCTTTATCTCGAGAACGCGTGGAGGTATCGAATTGAAGTTAAATACTCGAATCGATTTATTTCATCGCCACTGCTCTTAAAAACGGTGAAGGAAAACATCATGAGGAAACCGACATGTCCTAGAACCAAAAATTCGAAGACATGTGACATCCACCAATCCGCACCGGGCCCGCGTGGTGGATTATGGCCCATTCCTTCTCCTAGAGAGGAGGCCTGAGGCCTGAGAAATTAATTCGAGTTTAAAAAAGAGTACTTTATTTTTAATTTTCACTTTACAAATCGATAGTATTTCATGTACCGAATCGACCCTCCGCGTGATTATTTTGACCAAAACTTAACGGTGTATTAACATATTTTTATCAAAGTTTAAAAATTACGACGACATTTTTTGATATCCAATAAAAACTCATTAAGAAATGTCAGCGAAGAGAATTTATACCAACGAAGACTATTATTACATTTTGAAATAGAGTATTATTGTAATGAAGTATTGTAGGCAAGAAACTGTGTCACGTCTGCGGTATAAAAATCTATATGGATGACATGTCATCACACTAAGTTGAAAGCAACGCGTAAGTACTAGGAAATTCATGGTGCTTTAGACCTTTTGGTCGCGAAAAAGTATCCTCTGTAAGCTATCTTAGCGCTGTAAGTTTTAAAATTTTTGTTAGACGACATAATGGCAATCTAGCGCTGCAGCGATTTATTGTTTGAACTTTCCAATAATTTGACAAAGAGTTTATATGGAACGTGCTTGTCTATCGCAAGAATATAGGTCGATGCTCATAAAACAGATTGGGGAGTGAGCGTCGGAATTGCATAACTTATTTCGGTCGAATCTATTCCATCATACGACCACCAGACGAACGATGATGCGCCACCACCCTCCAGCTCCGCCCAAGGGCGGGAGTTTTATTGCATGATTTTCCCATCTAAAAAAAGGTACCCTTTTGCAGGACTGACTGATTTCTTCTAGCTTCTGATTATCCGTAACGACCTTCAAAGGTCTACAAATAAAAGCCAGGAACAGTCGCTTAACATCTTTTTCGAGGTACGGAACTACTCTTTATAATGTAAGGGTATTATCCATTGACTATTCTCGAAGATCAAACCGTGTGGCTGTTATTATATTTTCAATACATTTACTCGAAAACCCACCCTTTTCTCATCGCTTCTAGGCACGCAATGGATCGTTTTTCGCACTAGTGTGGAGAAGTGCGCGTGATTACCCCTGCCACAATTTTATTGTGATAAAATTGTTTATCGTATTAAGCTGGGCGCGCGTCGACCCCCACGAGGCGCGTGTCAATCCCCACAAGTCACAATACACACAGACAGTAAGTGTATTGAAAAACGTCGTTTAACACAAGAGCAAATTTGTCACTGCTGCCCTCGGCTCCATAATACACTCGCCTACGGCTCGTGTGAAATCCGCTTTGGTCGCAATGGAAAACTTTCTACACTTGTATCTAAATGTTTAACCTCGAGCTAAACATAGTTGGAAAAAGTCTACGCATATTGACATGTCGCTCTATCACCATAAACAAATTGAACAAACAAACAAGTAATTAAGTGATAAAACTAATTTATCTATACACGAATGATAAGTACATCGAGCTAGACTCGTCTCTCATCGATCGATTATTTTCATCTCAGATGAATTAAATACGTACGCTAAGTATGTATGACGGAAATTGGCCACTGCGTAATTTATTACAAGCTTTTATTTAGTTTCACCTGACTGATGTTTGTCTGTGATCAAATATTGCAAATTATATTTGATCCACTTCCCGGTTAGCGATTGAGCTGAAATTTTGCATGCATGTGTAAATCAGATGAGAATGCAAAATTATTATGTCGTTTTTTTTTTTATGGTAGGTAAAATCATCCAATGACAAATCCCGCCCTTGGGTGGAGCGGGAAGTAGTGTCAGACTCTTACTGACTAAAAACCTACCCCGTTCCATTCTTTGCCTTGGTCCCAGGGCCCCAGGTGCCATTTTTACATACTCTTTGACCCCAGTAGGCTTCGGCCCTGTTGGGCCCCTACAGTTTGCTGACAACTCCTTGAGGCGCGCGGGAACAGTGCGCGCCATAAACGACTTGAGCTCGGACCGGTATGTTACCGGACGGACGGACAGCGAGCTACCCATTGCCCGCCGTCCGCGAGCCCGCGCCTACGGTGGCCGGAAATCGGGATCGGAATCCCGGCGGCGGCGGCGGCGTGTAGGCCGTTGCCTGATGTGGTCGGCCTCCTCCTTTGCTAGCATTACTGCTTCGCAGTAGGAGGCGACCGCCTGCCACTCCTCCTCGCTCCGGAGCATGGCTTGAACCAAACCCCGGCGCGAGAGATCGCTGCCGCCGATCGCCCCCACAAGGACACGGCGATGCTCTTCCCAAGCGGAGCACACCTCGACTGTGTGCTCCACCGTGTCCAGTTGATCTGATAATGGAACCGGGTGGTGGCCATACGAACTCTGTAATTAAACTACAGTGAGAAGTGACATAAAAGAAAGGGGAGTTAGTGATATCGTGGAATGGAAGATAAAAAAACGTGTTGCGCCGACCCCAAATAAAACGGGACAAGGGCAGGAAGATGAAGTTAATGATGATAGAATAGTAAGTAGCACGCCAGCGTTTTAATTTGCAGGATGCAGTATATCAAAATTATCTCGAAAATTGCGTGTTTTATAATAGGTCATGCATTCATTTGAATAATTTTGCATTACTTGAATAAATGTAGTCGCTTTGCATTTTTAAGAGATGTAAAACTGTTGTAATATTCATTAATTACAAGTTTTAATTTAATTTTGTATTTTTATTTTATCGATATAAACTAATTCTTGACTGCGAACCCACATGATGGTACGCAGTGATGCAGTTGACGGTGACTGTGGTTTTTTTATGGTAGGTAATATCATCCAATGACAAATCCCGCCCTTGGGCGGAGCGGGAAATAGTGTCAGACACTTATTGACTAAAAACCTACCCTGTTCCTTCCCTGCTTTGGTTCCAGGGCCCCGGTATGCATTTTCATACCTCCCTAGAGCCCCAGACTAGGCTTCGACCTTACTGGGCCCCTACAGTCTGCTGACAACTCCTTGAGGCGCACGGGAACAGTGCGCACCGTGAACGACTTCGGATGGTGATTATGGTGTGGCGCACTAGTTTATTAAGAGCCTATTCACTCTAGCCTTGAAGACGTTACATGTTTGCAAAAACATCTACGCTACAGAATTCATTATTCTTCATTATTTTAGCCGAAAGATATCCATTGTTGGACATATACCTCCCCAAGTGTCGCCACAATGACCGGTCCCGTGCGTCTCATATCCATCGGATTCCCGCAACCCACGGTCATCGATCCATCTTAGTATGAGGCAAAGTTCAAAGACACCTGTTACATTAAAAAACTATTGTAGCCTTTTAATAGCTGGTGACCACATGTCGAAAGCTTTACTCCACACTAAAATACTACTCGAAAAAAAATAACATTACGGCTAGAATGTTTTAAAAACGATCAATTGACGAGCTCAGACGATGATAAAAAACATTAGAACGCTTGCCAAAAACACTATCGGCCGACAACGGGAATATTTAGTTAAAGTGAGATGTGAAATAAAAATACTAGCACTTTGCCCGCGAATTCGTTCATCATTTCAGCCGAAAGACGTCCACTGTTGGACAAAGGCGTCCCCCAAGTGTAGCCATGATGACTAGTTTTGAAAAACAAATAATGATAACCTTTATTTTTAGATTAAATCAAAACAGCGGAATATTCCAGACTCGCCTCTAGCACGAAATTGAGCCTATATGGCACGATTTCACACCGGTCGCGACGATAACACACATTTGGCGGCTAACGCTATTTCGCTCGCACGACAGCGCCAGCTCTTATCTCTGTCCTTGTCTATCAGTGACTATAGGGTTGCGATGTGTGAGTTTCGAGTCCAGGTTTTCTGATTGTGATGTTAGCGCTGCGTTATTTTAGTTTTTTTTTTGTTACAATATCGCAACATATGCTGAGATAGGAGCCTTTTTGGCCTCGCACAAGTCTTCATAGTCTTTAAATATTGTTTTGTTTTATTTTTTGTGCGAGTTTCAAATAAATGTTTTTTCTTTCTTTCTAACGTATCTTACCCTATAACATATCAATGGGTTAATTGAAATAAAAACATTTTGAATTTTGACTTGAAATCAGGGAAAAGCTTGACAAATTGATATTTTTTTGCAGCACGTGGTGGCTATTTAAAATTTCTTCGCTTTCATTAAAAAAAATTATCTGATGCCCGAATGTCTGAAAGTTTCGTCCATGTGGTTGGTTGTAGTAATTTCATTCATACCGCGATAAATTGTCGATTAGTGATGCCAGAAGTATACTTTATCCGTGTTATATCGGAGCGCCGATAAATTTTGCTGGCTACTCACTCGCTTGATCTATCTATCGCATTAATGTTTTAAGCGAAAGTTTGTTATTGTGTGTTACAATAATATAATCGGCATATAGTAGCAGATTTTCGGGTCTCAATAGGAGTGCGGCAGATTAGAGGGCTGCGCGTAACTATAACAACGATAGCCATTTTAGCATAGCATCAGCCTTATAATGTTCCCACTGCTGGGACTCAGGCCTCCTCTCTGGGAGAGGGAATGAGCTATAATGCATCACGCGGGCCCAGTACGGGTTGGTGGATGTCACATGTCTTCGAATATTTGATTCTAGGACATGCCGGTTTCCTCACGATGTTTTCCTTCACCGTTTTGAGAGCAACAAAGCACAAAGTATGCGACCTAGAATTCGTAAGTCGGGACCGTTACCTCTTAGCCAAAATTGCTCTCAAAGCCCACTGGAGCCTTGCCGAAAAGGAAACCTCTTCCCAGGTCGACCACGGCGGCCTCGTCCATCTTCAGGTACCCATCTTGTGAAGACTCTTTCCCAACGATCAGTGTGCATGCGGCTGATGTGACCCGCCCAATCCCACTTTAGCCTGGTAGCCTTTTTTCCCACGTCTATGATGGTGGCTAGATGGAAGCTAGTAATTAATATTATTATTTTGTAATCCGCCAATTCACTCCAAACCGACTAGACAGAATCATCACCGGCCGAGTCAACAGTCGTTGCCAAAACATGAGTAGGTGAGAAAACATAGGAAAATACCGAGTTTGTGCCTGCTAAATATATAACACATAAGATATGTTATTCATGATCTAATTTTGGATTACGTGTGGTTCCTGTTTCGTGGACTAGGTGAGAATTGCCGCGGGAGACGACAGGCCAAATTGTCTGTACGAATCATTACTTAGTAAAATTATTTGTCGTAACTCGGTTTTGTTTTTGTGTTTTGTTGAGCAAGGCAAACAGCTTGTTACTCGATAACATCAATGCCCGTGCGAGCAATGGATAGCTCGCCCTCTGACCGTCCGGTGATCGTCCGGACCGGGTGGCTTACTCTCGAGTTTAATTCCGATCGGTCGACATTGGAATTGTGAAGTTATGTACTCTTGAATTCGATGCTAGCGCCAAATTGGTTTAAAATTGCTAGACCACACGCCAAGCCATTTTACTTAGTTTCCCAGAAAGGTCACGCAATTTGGCCCTTGGTTCTAGGACATGCCGGTTTCTTCACGATGTGTTATCCTTCACCGTTTTTGAGAGGAGTGGTGATAAAATAAACTTATAATAAATAATATAATAATAATATATTCCACAACTATCACACAACACCGTCTAGTCCCAAGCTAAGCAGAGCTTGTGTTATGGGTACCAGACAGCTGATAAACATACTTATATATTTCTAAATACATACATATTATAGATAAATAACACCCAGACACAGAACAAATGAACGTGCTCATCACACAAACATTTGTCCTGGGTGGGAATCGAACCCACGACCTCTGGCATAGCAGTCCAGGCCACTAACCACTACACAAATTACACAAGGTAAGCGCCTGGCTGGGTTTGAACTCGCGACCTACAACTCGTAAGTCGGGGCCGATACCACTCGACCACCACTGCTCTCAATGAATGGAGTTAGTATAGTATTTTTATATTTTTTTGTAAAATAGTTTTTTTTACAGTACCGTCTCGTCTGCGACTAATTGTCATGTTTGAAGTATCTTCTGCACTTGTTTACAAAGCCTTATCAGTAAACAGCAATTCACAGTTTAGATCAACAATACTTATAGTTATGATGTAAACATTTAGCTGATAATTATAATCTATGTTAGTCATTTCCATGTCTTCTAGTGGTAGACATGGAAATGACTAATAAGCATCACTCATTACATCCCATCACTTCAGCCGAAATGTGTCGCCATGCTGGTGGTTAGTGGCCCTGACTGCTATGACGGAGGTCGTGGGTTCGATTCCCACCCAGGACAAATGTCTGTGTGATGAGCACGATCATTTGTCCTGTGTCTGGGTGTTATTTATCTATAATATGTATGTATTTAGAAATATATAAGTATGTTTATCAGCTGTCTGGTACCCATAACACAAGCTCTGCTTAGCTTGGGACTAGACGGCGTTGTGTGATAGCTGTGGAAATATTATATTATATTATATTATTATTAATGTTTGGTCCTGTGCGTCTTGCATCCATTGGGTTCCCTCGACCATCACCAGGTCATTTGACAGAAAATAGATGTCTAAATAAATCTTTTTAATTAATTCGATAGTTTCTCTATCTCTGTCTAATTGTTCCTTATTGTGTGTGTAGTTTTTGCTTATTTAAAATTGAATGATTAATCAATAATAAATCTTTTTTAACCGATTTCGAAAAGGAGGAGGTTCTAAGTTCGGCTGTATGTATTTTTTTGATCTGATAATGAACTTCGAAGATATTTCTATATCTTCGAATTTCATCATCAGATCAAAAAAATCGGAATTCTTCAAAAAGTCATAGCAGAACTGTCGTAACAAGTAAAATTGCTTTGTTTATACATGTAGTCGATGACTGAGTGTAGGAAGAAGGAGAGGGGGATATATAGAATTGATCTGATGATGAAGCCGGAAGGTAGGTAAGAACCGGAATTCTATAATAAATCAGTGTATCCTAGCCGTGTTTGATATTATTAGAATTGTCATGTCTATTTGATGATGGAACCGAATGGCGGAAGGTATCTATTTTAGTTTGGCTCAGTTTTTTTTTTACTTATAAGAATATACAATATCGATTATTCGATATTTTCAAGCTTTCGATACAAAAATCCATATTTTGATCTACGTGCAACCTTAGTCGCGACCCATAGTATGGGAACAACTGGTATAGATTCCTACTAGTATGTCGCAAACATAGACTCTATCCTAGTTGTTTACAATTATTATATCATAGCGGAACAGTGAAGCTTGCTAGCCGCCATGGATCGATAAGGATGTTATTGCTAGTTTATTATTTTTACGTGTTTCATTACTATTTATGTCACCCTTTACCTTAAATAATGTTTGTTTACACTTTATACTTATTTAAACTTAAGATTACGCGAGCAACAGCAGCAAATCGCTGTTGCCCGCGACTTCGCCTGGTCTGTTGGTCTAGTGGTTAGTGGCCCTGACTGCTATGCCGGAGGTCGTGGGTTCGATTCCCACCCAGGACAAATATTTTTGTGATGAGCACAATCATTTGTCCTGTGTCTGGGTGTTATTTATCTATAATATGTATGTATTTAGAAATATATAAGTATGTTTATCAGCTGTCTGGTACCCATAACACAAGCTCTACTTAACTTGGGACTAGACGGTGTTGTGTGATAGTTGTGGAAATATTATTATTATTACTTCGCCCACCTCAATTTCATGAAACTGCACAAATGTTGGTAAATAGTTTGAAATCCCGTATAGCATTGCATCAGCCTTATAATGCTCCCACTGCTGAGGCTCAGGCCTCCTCTCTAGGAGAGGGACTGGGCCGTAATCCACCACGCGGGCTCGATGCTGGTTGGTGGATGTCACGTGTCTTCGAATTTTTGGTTCTAGGACATGCAGGTTTCCTCACGATGTTTTCCTTCACCGTTTTGAGAGCAGTGGTGATGAAATAATTTACACAAAGTAATACGCCTGGTTGGGTTTGAACCCGCGACCTACAACTTGTAAGTCGGTCTGGTACCACTCGGCTAGCACTGCTCTAATGCCGTATAGTACTCGGCAAATAAGTTGAAACATTTGCTATGGTTACGCGTAGCCCCCTACTTCGATAAGATTGAGACCCGTGTATTATATTCTTTTTTTCTGTAACTTTTCAGCTTTCGCAAATGTCTTTTCTTTAGTATTGATCGTCAAGTCTTTAGGTCCTTACTAGTCCTGAGTTGAGCCATACGAATACTGACAAATATGCTTGCACTGACTGAACAGCCACCCTAGCCAAGTTATGATAGTTTCGTTAAGTGTGAACGCTTGGTATTGGCTACACCCCCCCAAATCCTTTGTTATGACCACGTGACTAAGCGTTGAGATGACGTCAGAACAAAGGAATTGGGGGCGTGGCCAACTCCAAACGTTCACGCATAACGAAACTATCGTAACTTTGCTAGAGGGGCTCATCATGCTAATCTGCATGGTTGTCATATTTGACCATTACATGTTTACTGTTAGGACTTTAAAAGCGACAGCGCTCTGAGATCGTTTCGGTGTTTCTTCTTAGAGTAGTTAGCCAGGAAACACCGGTCTCATACTTACATATCAGCGTCTTAATGTTCCCACTGCTGGGATTCAGGCTTCCTCTCTTGGAGAGGGAACACCGGACTCATCTAGTATCTCAGAACCCTGAGGTCCTGGACCTTTTCAAGGCGTACAAGCAGCCGAAACCAACTCGCAGAGGCCCTTTAGATACTTTGGACTACTGCGGATTGTATCTATCTTAGTCTGGCCCCTTACCCTAGGCATGTTACGACCTAGGGTTTATTGGAGTGCGCAAGCCCCACCATGACGTCAACCTAGAGATACATTGATGGGGTTATTATAATTATTATTATAATAAATTTAAACTAGGTGATTATAATTTAGAGGCTCGCGTTTGTCCTGATGGTAAGCGATGATGTGGTCGACGATGGAGCACGCTTGCCTAGAAGTAACCTATTTACTTTTGATTTAAAACCCCTAAGTAGTTTGTAGTTATTACGAAACACAGACTCCGGCAGCTTTACGCACAATGAGTGGGTGGGATATTCACTATGTACCGAAGGCGCAACGCCGTACGTCTAGTGGTCCGATGATGGAACAGACTTGACGGAATTAAATTGTGCAATTCCAATGCACACTCCCCGAAATGTAAATGAGAAAAATAATGAAGAATGATGAGTAATCATTTTCATCATCATTTCAGCCAAAAGACGTCCACTGTTCGACATAAGCCTCCCCCAAGCCTCGCCACAATGGCCGGTCCTGTGCGTGTCGCATCCATCGGACTCCAGCGACCCTGACCAGGTCATCGGTCCACCTTGTGGGAGGCCTTCCAACACTGAGTCTTCCGGTACGCGGTCGCCACTCCAGAAGCTTTCGGCCCCAACGGCCATCTGTTCTGCGTGCAATGTGCCCTGCCCATTGCCACTTAAGTTTGGCGATTCTCCGTGCTATGTCGGCTCCTGGTTCTCTTGCGTATATCTTCATTCCTGATTCGATCACGCAAGGAAACTTCGAGCATAGCCGAGTTGTGTAAAACTGTAATTAATTATAACCTATTAGTAAAATAAACATCATTTATCATTTACTTGGTTTATAGTATATATATCGTTATTTACAACTAAATCTAAGAAATCTCACGTGATATTTGATAACATAGCTGTAGGTCCGTGTTGTGTGCTTTATCTACGAAATACGATTATATGTGTCAATGTCACTGCTGGGCGCGATAAAAATTGTGTTTATAGATTGTTTGGATATTATATAGGTTTAGCAACAATGATTTGCTAAACCTATATAATATCCAAACAATTCAAGGAGATGGTGAGGTAGACCGAGACGTAACACGTCGGATCAACGCCGGATGGATGAAATGGCGACAGGTCACGGGAACAACTTGTGACCCACGGATGCCACTCAAGTTGAAGGGTAAAATTTACAAGTCCGTGATAAGACCTGTCATACTGTATGGATCAGAATGTTGGGCTGTGAAAAAGATGGATGAAAAAAGACTGCATGTAGCGGAGATGAGAATGTTGAGATGGATGTGTGGTGTGACGAAAATGGATAAAGTGAGAAATGAGTATATTAGAGGAAGTTTGAAAGTGGCGCCAGTGACTGAAAAGTTGAAAGGAAATCGTTTGTCTTGGTATGGTCATGTGAAGAGGAGGGATGAAACACATGTTACTAAAAGAGGTCTGAGTTTACAAGTAGATAGATGGAGAGGAAGAGGGAGGCCGACCGGGGTTGCGCCGACCTCAAGTAATATGGGACATTTTTTTTTTTTTTTTTTTAATAAAAAAATAAATAAAATGGGACAAGGGCAGGAAGAAGGAGAGCAACAATGATTTGCTCATTGATTTGTGGTGGAAATCGAACGCATTCCTATTAGAAATGGTTTTATTCGCTACCTCCTGTAGCGCTACTTGTACACAAGGACTGTTTCTAATTCCCACGGTGGCAGGCCGGCCAATGTGAGCAATAGGTATACCCTGTCCACTGCCGCTAAAGTTTTACTCCACTACAATATCTGTTTACCCCTTTTTATTACCCGACTGCGCCAGAAGGAGGGTTATGTTTTTCGAGAGCATGTATGTATAATTGTTTGGCACGCTCTGCAGCCTGAACGGCTCGATGGATTTTAGCTTGAGAGGTGTCGTTAGATTCGTATTTACTGTGAGAGTGACCCTTTCGGACACATTCTAGAAAGTCAGCCGTCTAGTAAGTAGATTGGTGTAATCTGCAATGTAATATAGTTATGTGCTCTCAATTCACTAAGCCTCCATTTTTACCCGACTGCGCCAGAAGGAGGGTTATTAGAATGGGTCCTGACTGCTACAATTTGTCTAGCATTTAAAATATTGTTAAATACAATGAGCTCCTGATCTATAATTTACCTAACCTTATTAATCGAGTGCCCGTTTGCATTAAACTTCTTAGGCCATGTTTACGGAGACGCGGCGCGTTGTGCGTTTCGTCGTACATTGCAGCAGCTGGCCGCGTCATCGCTCGCGCAAACACAAACATATGGCAATGTACGACGGACCGCACGACGCGCCGCGCAACGCGCCGCGTAATCGAGCACTTAGAGCGCCTAAAGACTATTATGTAAGGTCTAAATTGTCATTTTTGTAAGGATTTGATGCTTTAAGCATCGCCTTAGTAACGGGCGATTATTAAGTTAAGTGCAATCGGGTAAAAACGACTTTCTTGTTTTAGGGATTTTTCATGAATACTCAGAAAAGCAGTCAGGTTTTTTTAGTTTTTTAAATTACCGTTTTTTTATCTTAGCAACTACTCGACAAGGCTCTTATAACATAATAGTTGACATCTTCCAAGAAACTCGTCTATTCCCATCCTTTTAATTACTCTGTACTTACACGCTGTTATTATGTTAGGATCGGCTCACATCGAGACGAGACGCGATTTGCACTTTTTAAGACAGCGATACTATGAAAACACATTTCAGTAAAAAAAATATAATAAAGACTTGACAGGCCTGTTGGTCTAGTAGTTAGTGGCCCTGATTGCTATGCTGGAAGTCGTGTGTTTGACTCCCACCCAGGACAATTGTTGTGTGATGAGCACGATCATTTGTTTTGTCTGGCTGTAATTTATCTATAATATGTATGTATTTAGAAATATATAAGTATGTTTATCAGTTGTCTAGTTCACATAACACAAGCTCTGCTTAGCTTGGGACTAGACGGCGTTGTGAGATATTTGTGGAAAAAAAAAATGGCATGTAGCGTAGAGTAGCGCTATTGAAGGTTTTTGAAATGACGATGACAGCTCTGACTCATTAGGTTTAGGTAGGTTTACGGGATTGTTAACAAACAATTGATACTCTATTGTGGCGGCCTACATGACCAATCATACGTGGATGCGGTGCGGCGATGAGCAAAGCGAAGCGGTCAATATAGTTGGTTTGACATTTTCGCACGAAGTCTTGCTGTGCCTTGATTTAACAAATTTTTGGCTATTCACGTACGCGTAGGACAGTACGTAAGGCCACTGGCATCTTTAATGCATTGATCAGACGTACCGAGCAAACGAACTAGACAGTGATATCTCTCGAGCGCTTATCTCTACAACTCTCTTACATCACTGTCTCGACCGAGCAACATTTTACGTTTCGCTCTTTTACTCTGTACGCGTGATCAAACCAGCATCAACGTTTTTACGGCGCGCACTGTTGCCGCGCGCCTCGAGGTGTTGTCAGCAAACTGTAGGGGCCTAGTAGGGTCGAGGCCTACTCTGGGGCTCTGGGGAGGTATGAAAATGCATACCAGGGCCCTGGAACCAAGGCAGGGAAGGAAAAGGGTAGGTTTTTAGTCAGCAAGAGACACTATTTCCCGCTCCGCCCGAGGGCGGGATTTGTCATTGGATAATTTTACCTACCCATAATAAAAAAAAAACGCATCAAGGTTTTGCGACTCGGTGAGTGCTGGACCTTAGGGGGAGGGGCGATAATAAATGAATGGCCTGATCGTAAGTGATTAGCTGGGTATACTATATGTTGTGTATCTGAGATATAAAGCGCTTAGTTGAGCTAATAAATGTACACTTGATTTTAAACCTATGTCATATTCATATGTATATGCCTTGAGAAAAACACTTTAAACAACATTATTTTTAGTTTATGTAAAACCTGAATATAATTTGTTCCGAATCAGTACAGTACGGCCGACGGATCTTGGCGCGTCTGAAGTTAGGCTCTGCGAACTTTAGCGCTTGTGCACTCGTAAAAAAATAAATGGTTTGAAAAAATAAATGCCAATAGCAGTTGTTATTGCTGTTAACAACTGATATTGATATTTATTTTTATAAATCATTTATGTGATGCGCTTATTTTGAGCGCTATAATTCGCTGAACCTAACTTAGGACGCGCCAAGATCCGTCGACCGTACTGTGACTGAATCGATTCCAATATTTATTGTTTAAAAATGGGCATAAGTTGGACATCACCAAAACTAAGTACAGCACAGGTCACGGTAGGTTATAGCGGGCATTAGGCGTTAGCATACAGCTTGGTACGGGAGCAGAACAACCCCTCAGTCGCCCGGATGGCTCGGTGACCATGTATTTGGACGGATTACCAGGTCACATAACAAGCTGCAACTTTGTGATTTTTCATGATACAGTAATGAAATTTTGTACATAGATTCATTACATAAAAATACTAGCCACGTGTTTCGGGTTTCGTAATACCTACACAAGCGAGAGCAGTGGTGGCCGAATGGTAACAGCTCCGACTTACGAGTTGTAGGTCGCGGGTTCAAACCCGACCAGGCGCATTACCTTGTGTAATTTATTTCATCACCACTGCTCTCAAAACGGTGAAGGAAAACGTAGTTAGGAAACCGGCATGTCCTAGAACCAAAAATTCGAAGACATGTGACATTCACCAATCCGCACTGGGCCTACGTGGTGGATTAAGGCACATTCTCTCTCCTAGAGAGAAGGCCTGAGTCCCAGCAGTGGGAACATTAAAAGGCTGATGATGAGGTTCACAAGCGACACGCGATTTTGTACGCGTGGAGTATAGTAGGAATAGGTCCTTTAGTTTCCTCCAATAGTTTTTATAACATGACACATGTAAGATACCTCTTAGTAAAAGTCTAATTCCAAGTTAGACATACGACGAACGATTATAATTTTAAAATCGAGCAAAAAACGCCGACAAATTAACGTTTCTTGGATGAGAACTCCCTAATTTTTTAATGTATGGTAATACTAAAGTACTTTTTTTCTAAAACTCGAATTAATATGCACATGTACGAAATTAATTTCTTTAAGTAAACGAGTCGAGTTAAAGAAAAAAAGCACATTAATTTTTAATTTTATCTTTATAAATCGATAGTGTTTCATGTACCGAATCGACCCTCCGCGGTATTAAAACGACCAAAATTAAACGGTGTATATGCATCGAATTTGAGTTGCTCAAGCAAGATTTTTCCTGAAACAATCAACAAAGGATCGAATATTTTTTTCAATATAATTTTTAATTAGTCGAGTTTCTCAGAATCGTTGCCACATATAATTAGCTTGGCAAAGCGTTTGTTGAGGTATCAGCCAATGAGCGATTGGCTCAGTATAGTGTTGCGTGCGTAAGTACTTGTGATGTGTTTTGACACGCATATAGTTGAATAAAGGTGGATATGTGTGGGTGGGAGTCAGATGATAGAGATGTAGCAGAAGTTATACTTTATATGGGAAATCATTTAATGACTACTTCCGCTCGAGGATGGGACGAGAGGGTAGGTTTTGGTCAGTAAACGCCAGACATGCCCATGTCTGGCGTTTACTGACCAAAACCTACCTTTATAAATTGATATCACTACTATAAAGTATAAAACAAAGTCGCTTCCCGCTGTCTGTCCTTATGTATGCTTAGATCTTCAAAATTACGCAACGTGTTTTGATGCAGTTTTTTTAATAGACAGAGTGATTCAAGAGGAAGGTTTATATGTATAATACATGCATAATATATTTAATATCACCATTGTACCCGTGCGAAGCTACGGCGGGTAATGGGTAGCTCGCTGTCCGTCCGTCCGGTGACAGTCCGGACCGAGCCCAAATCGTCGACGGCGCGCACTGTTCCCGCGCGCTTCAAGGATTTTTCAGCAAACTGCAGGGGCCCAGCAGGGCTGAAGCCTACTGGGGCCTAGGGTTAGGCGAAAGTGAACACCGGGGCCCTGGACCAAAGGCAATGAAGGTTTTTAGCCAGTAAGAGTCTGACACTATCTCCCGCCCCACCTAAGGGCGGGATTTTTCATTTGATGATTTTACCTACTATAAAAATAACCCTTACGTTGTTAAAACTTCTACGGTCCGGACTAAGCGTTTTGCCTCGTCGTTTACATCGAAGGACTGGAACAGTTTGTCTGCTGCGGTCTTCACGTCCGATTATAATTTGGGTGTCTTCAAGGCTAGAGTAAATAGGCTCTTAATAAGCCTAAGCCTAAGGTCTCCTCCTCCTGGAGTGGCAGGCGGTCGCCTCCTTCTGCGAAGCAGTAATGCTATGCTTCGCTGAAGGAGGCGACCGCCTGCCACTCCTCCTCGCTTCGGAGCATGGCCTGTACAACAACGTAAGGGTGGATATTCGCCGTACCGTTAATGCAAATTTTCCGGCGTTGATATGATTCCGCGCAGCACCTGCTTTTATTGAGAAGCGTGTTACTGCGCATTGATGGCCGTTCGCCATTTTGTTAAATTATTACCCAAAACATATTTATGGTACTATTTTTGAGAATGGCTAAGTTTGGTAGGAAAACCACTGCGAAGAAACACCGAAATAAACACAAAGGTCAGGTCAGTCTATTTTAAACTGGTTTCTAGGTCAACGTATTTCTGCTGTCGTAAGCATTGGCGTCATGTCTGGACTCAAATGCTTTTCACCTTCCAAATAGGCGGTTCTAGAAAGCCTGAGACTTTGGTCAATAATTGTCTGAAATGCTCTTGCTCCACGGTAGAGCGAGAGGTCAAAAATAAAAATATGCCGACCGTAATCCTTATAGGATCACTTTGTTACCCGTCTGCTTCCTTCTAGCACGTGGACCGCTGAAATTCTGCCCTTAAGGCAAGATTTCACATCGGTCGCGACGATCACAAACATTTGGCGGCTAACGCTATTTCGCTCGCACGACAGCGCCGGCTCTTATCTCTGTCCTTGTTTATTAGTGACTATAGGTTTGCGACTGTGATGACTCTGACCGTAGATGTGTGAGTTTCGAGTCCAGGTTTTCTGATTGAGATGTTAGCCCGTAACGTATCTTCCTTTATGATATATTAATGCCCGTCTGTCAAAAACCTTGATAGAAGGGCGCGTTGTCTTGTGCTGTGTTATGTGAACGGAGGTTTTAAGCTGAAAAGTTTTTATTTAGTTTCAGCTGTCCCGTATGCTGTATAGAGTAGCTGCACGCCTGACATTTTAACATGTCATAGTAATGGGTGGACCAGACAAATTAAAAAGTAAACTAGCGTTCCAACCAAGGTCATCTTGGTTTGTGGGTTTGGTTCATGTTACGGCTACATGGATGTAAACCACCCCCCAACACGTTCGCAAATCAGTTACTGCATTTGGGAAAACGCGATCGCCAACCAAGCGCGTTGAAGGTCATGGCTTACAACTGCTGTCTTCACGGATTTCCTATTGAGACGCTGGATTACAGCCGTCTGGCCTACCTTTAAGACCCCTGAGATCTTACCACGAGCTCTTAACGCGATCAATTTGACGGTCTAAACTGAATTGTTAAAGGTATGGAGCTATATAGAGTGTATAGCTCCAGCCCCACATTTTCCCGCTCGCACACCTGACATTAACTGCCGCGTTTACATTCAGCCCCTGCCACTGCTCCTGCCGATCCTGGAAATATTGTTCTAAATACTTCTGCGGCAGCATCGTCGCGACTGAGTGTTTACACTCAGCCTTTATGGTGGCTCCAAATTAGTCCCGTGAAGCCCAGTAAACAGGCGTGAACTTGAATGTGGAAGGTTTTCGCGGGGTACGACTTGTGTTGTGAATTCATGGCGTCCTTTCGCGCTCGAACGTTGGCGGCAAGTGAGCAAGAGGGCTGAATGTAAACACTTGCGCTCACGCTGATGTGACAACCGAGGAAGCGCCGGGCAGTGGCAGCGGCATGAGAAGTGACAGCGGGAGTGACCTATCTTACATACTCGCGCGGCCCTCTTCCCTGCTCAATTCCCTGCCCAACAAGGCTGTGTGTAAACACGGAGTAACACTTTATGGTTTTTTTTATGGTAGGTAAAATCATCAAATGACAAATCCCGCCCTTGGGTGGGGCGGGAGATAGTTTCAGACTCTTACTGACTAAAAACCTACCCTGCTCCTTTCATTGTCCTTCGTCCCAGGGCCCCGGGTTTCATTTTTATATAAACTTTGGCCCCAGTAGGCTTCGGCCCTGCTGGGCCCCTACAGTTTGCTGACAACTCCTTGAGGCGCACGGGAACAGTCGCGCCGTAGACGACTTGAGCTCGGACCGGTCTGTTACCGGCCGGACGGACAGCGAGCTACCCATTGAACACTTCACGGTAAGGTCCCAGTACTTCTGTTCTATAACTACTTCTGCCACTGTGTGCGTACTGCGTGTTTCCGATTCGCTGTTGCATTAGTATGCGTGATCACGATAGGCTTGTTGTAACTGTGTGCGGGCGTCGAACAGACAGCGCGGCGTCAACGTATGTAAATGTATTCATTTTTTTTTTTACATTTTTCCTCTTATCTTTATGATTTTTTATCTTTTCGTAGATGTAAAGACATGTGATGGCAATTATAATCTTAATCTATTTATGTATGTATATGTATAAAAGGAGAAGTTGACTGACATATTAACACAAAGCCGAAACTACTAAGACTACTAATGTGGCAATTTTGCACAAGGTTTCCTTCTATGATGTAGACCAGAGCCGTCCAAACCATGGCCCGCGGGCCGCATGCGGCCCGCAGAATCTTTTTATCTTCTTTGTTTTTTTTGTGTTGAATTTTTTAAGCTTCTTGTTGAACGTTTTCCTAAATTGACGAATTTAGGTAAACGTTTTTGAAAATTCAACTTTTAACGGGGTTTTAAGGGAGAAATTCGTTTGTATCTAAAGTGTTATTCAGTCCTTAGACTTGAAACTTAGCATAAATAGTAACCCAAGTAAATAAAGAAGATTTCCATTATAAAAATACGGTGTTAAAGTTTTTTGTTATGAAAACATTCTCGCGAACGAAGTCGCGGGCAAAGTGCTAGTCTTTTCTAAGATGTCATTAACATTGTATGAAGACATGTGATGGCAATTATTTATATGTACCTATAGTTATTGAGTCGCTGACAGATGTCAGATGTCGGCTCTGCAGTGCTATTCTGTAAATGGTAAATCACTTCGAAAGTCATCTCGCAAATCATCTCGAAAGTCACACTCACTTCGCTTCTCATCTCGCCTGTACAAGTTTCGGTATTCACATGTCAAGATCAAGGCTAAGTGAAGTGAAGTGACTTCCGAGAACCTAAGTGATATTGCTCTATGGTAGTAGGGTAGGGACGTTGAATTGTGTCTTATTATAACTTATATCGACTCGCTAAATTTAGCTGAATTTGCGCTCTACAATAATAGTTTATAGTTCATTTCAGCCATAAATGCGATATAAATGCATAATTTTGTACGTTTTAATATTTACAAGTTTTATTTAAGATGAGAATGAAAAAACTAGACTGAATGCAGGTCGCCTTTGCCTCATATCCGTGTATTGAAAAAAAGTCACTCGCATCGCGTCGCTTGTACCTCTTAAGTCAAACAAAGTCGCCAATCGTCTTTTTTGTTTACAAACAAGCAGTTTAGATTTCTCTTATTTCCCCGCGATTTTTCAGTGAAGTGTGTAACAAAACCATTCATCAGGGATCATTTGCTGGTGGAGGCTACTAAAGCTGTGGGAGAAGGCTTAAAAGCTCTGGCAGAAGCAATTAAGCGGTAATATGGCATAGCTTCTGCCGTTTTATAAATGTGTGTGAAATAAAAATATTTTTAGTTTATTGACTATTTAATATTATTACATGCATATCATTACAGTTACCCCAATGCGAAAATGTAGGAAAAAATATAAATTAATACAATTTTGAATAACTTCTATTTGATACATTAAGTTCTATACACAATATTAAAATATACAATAAAAATCATTAAATTAATCAATACAAAAAAATAAATTCATTACATTAGTACATTAATACAATTTATTTCAATTCAAATTTAATTAATATTCTAATATAAAAATTGTAACACTTGCTAACTCGCTCAGTGAAATTAGGCCACTCTTGACTGCCATAATCTATTAATTAAGTCTGTCCGCGCAATTCTTCCCATTTCCAATTCCGTTAGTCCTACATCATAATCATGCTGAATCCTTGATAGTAGTCTCCCTTCATTCAGCATTTCTTCAGGGGATAGCACAGGTGCTGGTACTCCTGCCCGATTACATATGTTGTGCAGTAGCGTGAAGCTTAGTGTAATATGCCTATGGAGAATTTTCTTCTGCATTTACAACCGGTGTCATTAAATATGGACGCTGTGCATATCCCGAATCTCCTGAAGAGAATAAAGAAGCATTCATTAAGGTAAAGCAATCAGACAAAACTGGAGCCCTGAGACAGCTACAACTGAACAATTTGAATTATACCATTATTCAACTAAATTTTACCAAGTCTTTCAAGTAATATCTGAGTATGTAACAACATGGTACAAGGGTTCAAAAGATTGTTTACCTATTACTAGTTACTAAAACACTAAGAGTTCTGGCTAGATGATGTTAGACTGTTCTACAATGACAGTGGATTTGACAAAATGTATTTCATTGGTTGTGTCTAGCCCTGTTTTGAGCCAGTATTCTTCGAACCAACAATCTTAAGAAGTATACAAAATCAATAACAATGCTCAATATATTTACCTAATAAATATACAACTTCACCCGCATTAGACACTTCTTCTAAATGGTATTTAATTTGGGAATGGTTGAAAACGAAACTATCATGAGATGCTCCACCATACGAAGCATCCACATGTATTATATTTAAATCTGCATCTGTAATCTGCAATCAAAGTAAAGACAATACAATAGTTAGTTACGGATTATACTTACATTTAAAGTAAAATCACAAATTATCAAAATATTAATAACATATGCACATAGTCTTGACCACGGCTCAATAAATATAGATTTCTAATATTCCGGGCTTGACGACGGCTTGCAGCAGCGTCTAGGGTATCAGCTTCTTTCAGTAAGCTCAATATCAAAAAAGAATGAGACATCTACAAAAGTTAGAAATAGATGAAAACACAACAAGTTCACAAGTGCTTAGTTTTTTATGGTCGGTATATTAGTTAGTTCATACTAACCGTTTCAAGTTTTCTGCAAAAAAGTCACAAATAGGTATATATTTGCGAATATATAATTTTTCTTTTTGTTTATTTCTAGAATTCACTCAAGAAATAGTAACTTTTGATTTGACAGATGAATTCGTGTGTGACATGCGAGATGACTTTCGAAATGACAAGCGAATTGTATTTCAGAATTCAAAATCAGAATACAAACGTCAAAATACTCACACGTTTTAGTTCCTCTCACTTTGATCATCACCTGGTGGCGCTAGTGTCGAATTCACTCCATTTAAGAATACGAAACTTTAATTTCACATTATTTCACTGCGGATTCAGAAGTGAGTTCGCAAATCAACTTTCCAGAATAGCAATGCTGACCATATGTGGTTTGACTAATGACAAAGTTTTATGAGCACTTCGTTCATTGATAGTTTTTCCGACAGTTTTTTGTCATTGTAACTTGAATGATGTGTTCGGTTTTGTTCAATTTAAAAATATTTTTTTGAGGATGATTTATAGGTAGCTACATGTCCTTTAGTACCTATGTTGTCGGGATGACTATAAATTGAATTAGAAACGAATATAATAGCATATATGCATATTCAGCCTTGTAATGTTCCCTCTGTTGGGACTCAGGTCTCCTCTCTAGGAGAGGGAATGGGTCGTAATTCAGCATGCGGACTTAGTAAAGATATCGAGTTTTTGGTTAGAACATGCCGGTTTCATCACGATGTTTTCCTTCACCGTTTTGAGAGCAGTAACTATGAAATAAATTACACAAAGTAATTCACCTGGCTGGAAGAGATTTTGTAGAAATCACGTTTATACCCATTTTTCTGTTTCCTTCTTCCTATCTTTTATGTGTGTACATGGTTTTTTTTAATTATTAAAAAGATTTTTAATCATTAACCATTTAATTGTCTAAACGCTCTCGCGTGTATTCTGCCAGGGTCGCACATCCACGACCAAAATACTTCATCTCGACAGCTCTTCTGCCACCTATGGGGATTAAAGAGTTAAACGACATGGAGTACCCAGTCGCGAACACACGACCCCGGCGAATAGGTCACGAAAACAGTCGTCGGACCAATTTGACGCGGGTGGTTATAGGTTAAAAACTTGCAATACAACTTCCAAGTAAATTGTACAACTCTTTTAGATAAGTGTCTGTGGGCCTAGGGCCATATTCGTATCTTACCCTATTGAACTGTTTTTCTACCCTATTAAACTATAGGGTTAGCTGAACTGAGAGGGTTTTATTGATGATTTTAATAATCATAATACCGTAAATAAACACTAATTATATTTAATCAACATAAATCATCGCAAGGGCTCGCGGACGGTGGGCAATGGGTAGCCCGCTGTCCGTCCGTCCGGTAACAGACCGGTCCGAGTTCAGGTCGTCTACCGCGCGCACTGTTCCCGCGCGCCTCAAAGAGTTGTCAGCAAACTGTAGGGGTCCAGCAGGGCCGAAGCCTACTGGGGCCAAAGGTTATGTGAGAATGTCACCACGGGGCCCGGGACAAAGGCAACGAATGGAAGGGTAGGTTTTTAATCAGTAAAAGTCTGACACTATTTCCCGCCCCACCCAAGGGCGGAATTTGTCATTGGATGATTTTACATACGTTAAAAAAAAAACCTATAAAAATTTAAATTTCACGGGCTAGGGTAGCCCGTGAAATTCAAATTTTTTGGCCTACCGCCTATAACGTAGAACAACTCGCTCTCATCGCACTGATCAACGAAAGATAACATCAGTACCTCTACCATGAGGTTTAAGCAATAGTATTCGTCGCTACTCGATATCGACGCCGTAAATATTTTGTATGGCAAATTTTGGTTCTGCAAGTGACCGCTAGAGGCGCTGCAAAATTTGCCATACAAAATATTTACGGCGTCGATATCGAGTAGCGACGAATACTATTGCTTAAAACTCATGGTAGAGGTACAGATCACCACTAGTCACATCGTTCCCTGATAAAATCTGCTACGGTCGCCAGCGAGTCTGCCAAGTGCGGGGCAATGACCTCACCAGCGATCCCAAGGTCTTATAATAGAGGAGGCCTATGTGATGTAGGCGTATCATGTTATGTCATTCAATTACGAGTAACACTAGCTGATGACCGCGACCTTGCCTGCGTTTCGGGGTATTGAGTTACATGGAGTACAAAGTTAACGTATGTACTGTATAATATGTAAATTATACGAGTATATTATATAAAAACAAAATACCACCTCACGAAACCTAAGAAACTATAACACCTAAAAACTTATTAGGGTCATCCGCTAAGAACGGATTTTACGAAAGGGGTAGGTACTGTAGGCGCGGGCTTGCGGACGGCGGGCAATGGGTAGCTCGCTGTCCTTCCGTCCGCTAACAGACCGGACCGAGCCCAAGTCGTTAACGGCGCGCATTGTTCCCGCGCGCCTCAAGGAGTTGTCAGTAGTTGTTTAAAATAATGCAATTGAACTGGCGAACAAAGATCAGGTTTTACTAGTCGCTATACACCGTTAAATTTTGATCGTTTTAATCCAGTGGAGGATCGATTCGGTACATGAAACACTATCGACTTTAAAGATAAAACTAAAAAATAAAGTATTTTTTTTTCCAAATCTCGAATTAATATACGCATGTACGAAATTAATTTCTTTAAGTAAACGAGTTAATGACCTGGGAGTTGTCGGTCGTTATGTACTATCTACAGTTCATTGGCCTCGATCAGCTGACGTTTACGTACTCAATAGAAAGACAATAGGTGTGCGGACACCGGTGTCCTCTCGGTTCTTAACAGTTTAAAGAAATCAATTTTGTACATAAGTAAATTAATGCAAGTTAAAAAGAAGTACTTTATTTTTCATATCGATAGAGTTTCATGTACCAAATCGACCCCCCGCGGGATTAAAACGTCTAAAATTTAACGGTGTATACTAATGTCGGTAGAAGAATTATTGCCTTCACTAATTGTTATTTAGTTCAATTTAGGTTAATTATTGCTGTACATTATTATGACGTGTGCGTGAGTAATAATAATAACTATGAAGTTTTTGCTTTGCTCTGTAATTTTTCTTGATAAGGTTGAATTATCTCGTGTTAGTACATGATTTTAATGTTTCATTTAATCTAAAATGGAGAGCCTTGGTGGTAGAAGGAAACTAGAGCCGTAACTAGCCTTTTATACTCTTGGTGCCAGCTTTTATGACTGCGCTCCTAGAAAAAAGTACAATAAAAACTGTAAGAGCTTGTTTACGGAGACGCGGCGCGTTGGGCGTTCATCGTACATTGCAGCAGCGGGCCGTGACTTCGCTTGCTCAAGAACAAACATATGGTAATGTACGATGGACTGCCCAACGCGCCGCGTCTCCGTAAACAAGCTCTTACTGTTTAGAAACGAAACGTTAAAGAAAGTAAAAAAAAAACGATTTATTATTACACAAATAAGTTTTCTTTGCAAACCGTACTTTTCAAGTAAAATTTGACAGAAAAAGGTCATTAACGTTCCTATTCATATTTGAAACGTGTTATACGCTATTGACATTGTGACAAATACTGGAAATACTCATGGACTGACTATGAGTAATGGTCTAAAATAGTTTAATAGGTAGCGCACACAAAACGTCTGGATTAGAAATTCAAAATGTCAACATAGCTGTGAATACAGAGGAAAATATCGTCGTCCAAACCATCTTTCAGTGCAGCCTTTTCTCAACTATGTTTTTTTTTTGTCGGTGGGAAAATCATCCAATGACATCACCGCGCCCTTGGGTGGGGCGGGAGATAGTGTCAGACTTTTACTGACTAAAAATCCAATCCATGTTCCTTCGTTGCCTTTCAAACCGGGGCCAAACCTTCCTTTCAGAAAACGATTCTTGGCCCCAATAGGCTTCTGGGCCCCTACGGTTTCCTGACAACTCCTTGAGGCGCGCGTGCAACTCGTTCCGGACGGTTACCGGTAAGTTTGCTGGCTGTCCGCAAGCCCGCGCCTACGGTGGCCGGAAATAAGAATCGGAGTCCCGGCTGCGGCTCGAGCGTGAAGGCCGTTACCTCACGCGTGCGGTCTCCTCCTTCTCAACTATGCTAGACTCGGCTTCCAGTTTAATCGGGAGGCAGCTGAATAACAGTATTTTGCATGGGGCGACTGTCTATCAAAGTCCTTACCACACGATCCATTTTATAACCTAAACTGAACTGTTAAAGGAATGGAGATGTATAGGTTGTAGATCTCTATCGCTCTTTCTCGCTGAAACGACTGACATTTTAACACGTTATACTGAAGGTAGAACTACACTGCGCACACATGTGCCACGTACGCCGATCTGGGCGCGTCGATCTCCATACATTTTATATGGCAACTAGATTTATAGAGCTACACTTGATCCACGCCACGCGACGTCGTTCTACGTACAAAGCAGGCGTCCACACGTGTGCGTCGGTCTAATGTAGTTCTAGCTTAAGTCTCCTGATCTCTATAAAACCGTTATCAGATCTTCGGACTGTTCAATACCCGTAACGACTACCAACGATCTTAGAATTATAACCAGATCCAATGGGGTTCGGGCTTGCAAACCACGACAAATTGATAGCTGTCGGCATTCAACGACCAGTAACCGTCTGGACGTAGCCCGAGTCGTCGACAGCGCGCAGCGCGCTTCAAAGAAATATAGTCAAATCCGTAAGGGCCCAGCAGTGGCTGGCATATAGTAATGTGTCCTGCACACTGCCACTTAAGTCACTTTCTGGCAATGCGGCCAAAGAAATCAAAGATCCAGTCACTGCAAGCAATAAGTACAAAGGTTAATCATGAAATTTTCTCCTAATTCATTACCAAACAGATTTACGCATGAGTCAAGTCCACGACGCAACATCTTGCCACCTGAGATGGCCGGCTGCCATGTTACGTGCCAGAACTTGCATTACTGGCGTACGTCGCTAGCTTCACACCTACCAGTCACGTGAGATAGGCAGGGGATTAGGTGCGGTGCGAATTATTGAGATCATTATTAATGGGCGGATGTTTTGAAGGTTCATCTTTTCTCATTTTCTGAACGTAATGACTCTTTCTGTCCAATTTAGAGCTTAAACGCACTAGCGACTAGCTGTAATGCGGCGTGAATCAGCAATAAAACAATATAACCCCTTCAAGTTTGGTCTTGTTTGATTTGTATTGACGAGCACTTTGACCCTATATGGTAGTCAAGGTCCGATGATGGATCTAGAAGGTGGCCAAAGGAACTTTGCAAGAGAACGTCAAAATCATATGGAGTTTGGGCTTGTTTGATTTATATTGACAAGTACTTTAAACCTATATGGTAGCCAGGGTCTGATGATGGAGCTAGAAGGTGGCCGTAGGAACTTTGCAAGACAATAACACAACCTCAAAGTTCTCAAGCGGCTCCTGCCCAACTTAGAGGGTCCAGACAGCTCTTGCTGGAAGCTATCCAGGTATCGCATGTCAGAGAGTCATGGCCATACGGATGGTGCGAGGATACCGCTCGGTTTCCCACGAAGCGGCGCATTTAATTTAAAGCTAGTTTTTAAAAAAGTTTATTTTTTTTATATGAAACTGCTTGATACCAACGCTATGACTGGCGGACACAGGCTGTCAGCCGTTAACCGCTGCGGGTGTTTTGGATCTGCGGCGGACCGCAACAGTTGCACTGGGCGCGGTTAGCTGCAAGCGTTTTCCGAGCTCTCTGCTACCAGCCAGTTAATTCGCTAGACATTGTATGCAGGGCGCGAGTGTCATTGATTTCGAGACAGAAAAGTTCATTTTAGAGATCCACGATAATTTAAATAAATAACTACAGCAACTTAGTACTTCTAGAAGCACTGACGACGAAATTCGTCGGACCACAACAGAACCGCGACGATATGGTTAGCTAAAATGCGGCGCGCCGTTGCGGCGGACCGTATATACTGCGGCCAACCGCAGCGGCACGTCACAGCTGGTCGCTAATGCGTTCAGGGCCTTAGAGCCAAACCACACGGTGCGGTGCGGCGCCGCACCGCAAATATTTCAACGAATCGGCGGTCCGACTCTTATCCATAAATTGTCTTCCGGTCCGTGGTCACCACTTCAGAACTGTCCACATCGACCCGTATTATTATTGTGATGTCATTAACCCACGAGAGGGGTGTCGGCTGTACGCCGCCCCAGAATGGGGAGAGGGGCATTATGGGGACAGGACGAGAAAATTTGTAAAGGAGTCAAGAAGCGAATGCGGTGATATTTATATAGGTGGGCTATGTCCGCAGTCGTTTCCTTGCGATTCGGCCCATATGACATGATGTCGGTGGGGCCATGGGTGGTTGGAGGGTGTCCCCAAAGACCATCTGTTCTGCGAGCAATGTGCCCTGCCCACTGCCACTTTGATTGGCGATTCTTCTGGTTATATCGGTAACCTTGGTTCTTAACCTTCATTTTTGATCTGATCATGCAAGGAAACTCTGAGCAGAGCCATTGCCATCGCGCTTTGGGTGACTAAGTCTTCTGATGAGGCCCATTGTAAGTGACAAAGTTTCGGAACCATAGTTTGTCATGCTCACTCAAATGTGTCACTGATGGTGGCGCGTGTGTTGGATCATTCGGTTCCCTTCAAAATGGTTGAGCTGAGTGGTGCTGATATACGCGTCATGTCCGTGAACGGGCGCTGTCAGTTGAGACTGGTCATCTCTTAGCTGCCAGTGGTTTATTTTAATATCTTTATTTAGAATGCCTTTTTTTCGTCTTTACTTTATTTTATTGACATTGTTCTCACATAATAGCAGCGACAAGAAACATGTAACAGAGATATTTGTTATACATAAAATGATTGAAAAGAGTGTCCATGGAGTTTCTTGCACATTCTTCTCCATAGAGATCTACGCTTTGGAATGTGCAATTATCATCATTTTTTTTCTGACAGACTGACACCTTGACCTTTCAAAAGTACCTGTAAATGGTTTATTTGAAATAAATGCTTTTGAATCTTGGAATCTTTGATAGCGTATGGAAGGTGGGTAGTCTAGGGGAGAGATAGAGTAGGGGAGAGTGGACAGCTGACGGAAGCGAAGCTGCAGGCAAAAGCTAGTATTGCAATACGTATTACGATCATGTTCAATCCGGAAGCTCAAATAAGACATTACATGCAAAACCAAATTTTTTTACGACGCTATAATTTCAAGGTTGTGTTTACTAACCCCTTGTATGAGTCATGGAGAAACTCCGGCCATGGGCTCCCCCGCTGACTCAGAGTCTCCGGCCCCAGCTCGTGGAGGGTGTGGTGGGCGCTCTGTTCCCTACGCGAGGGGAGCATACTCCCCCGCCTATGGCTCCGCCACCAGCAGCGGTGTCCGACGCGGACCACGACGGCAACGACGGTAACAATGCTCCAGAGGTGACCGAGGTGGAGATGAGAGTGGCGGTGCGAAGGCTGAGTGCCAAGAACACCGCCCCAGGACCCGATGGCTTGCCTGGAAAAGCCTGGGTCCTGGTCATGGAGGAACTCGGGTCTCGATTGAGAGGGCTCTTCAGCGCATGCATGGAGAGGGGCCAGTTCCCGCTTCGCTGGAAGACGGGGAAACTGGTCCTTATCGCGAAGCCGGGGCGCCCCGCGGACTCTCCGTCCGCGTATCGGCCCATTGTGCTGCTCGACGAGGTGGGCAAGCTCTTTGAAAGAGTAATTGCAGACCGCCTCGTCGTGCATCTGGCACGGAAGGGGCCGGATCTTGCGGACGGCCAGTTCGGTTTTCGCAGGAGGCGCTCCACTGTGGACGCCATCATGCGCGTGCGAGCCCTCACGACGGGGGATGCGGTGTCCCGGGGCAGGTGTGTCTTGGCGGTGTCTCTGGACATCGCCAACGCCTTCAACTCCCTGCCCTGGAGTTGCATTGGTAGGGCACTCCGGTACCACCGGGTGCCCGACTACCTCTGTCGGGTGATCGAGGCCTACCTGTCGGACAGGTTCATCATCTACCCCGGTCATCAGGGGGAGTTGAAACGGCGAGAGATGTCGTGCGGTGTTCCGCAGGGATCGGTACTAGGGCCGCCCTTGTGGAACATCGGGTACGACTACGTGCTGCGCGCCGACCTCCCCGACGGGGTCAGCGTGGTCTGTTACGCAGACGACACGCTGGTCCTGGCGCGGGGACGGTCGTACCAGGCGGCGGTCGAACTAGCGACGCGCGGGGTTGCGACAGTCGTGGAGAGGATACAGCAGTTGGGACTCGAGGTGGCATTGCACAAGTTCGAGGCCATGTGTTTTCACGGCCCTCGGAGCGCGCCACCTCCGGGCTCCCAATTAACGGTAGGAGGAGTTCACATCGGCGTCGGGTCGACGATGAAGTACCTGGGACTCGTCCTCGACAGCCGGTGGAACTTCAAGGAGCACTTCCGACGTCTGGCTCCCAGGTTGAATGCGACTGGGGCTGCGCTCAAGCGGCTCCTGCCGAACCTAGGGGGTCCAGACGCCTCCTGCCGGAGGCTCTACGCAGGCATCGTTCGGTCCATGGCCCTTTACGGTGCGCCGGTGTGGGCGCCATCGCTACGGAAGCGAGTGGCGGCCCGGCTAACCGCCTGCCAGAGGGTCATGGCCATCCGGATGATCCGCGGATACCGTACGGTGTCCTGCGAAGCGGCGAGCCTCCTTGCTGGCCTACCACCATGGGATTTGGAGGCAACAGTCCTTGCACACATGCATGACTTACGCGTGGAGATGCAACGTCGGGGCGAAACTCCGCTGCCGCGACAAGTCGCGGCATGGCGGACAGAGCTCCGGCGGGATCTCATGGTGAAATGGCGAGAGCGATTGTCGCAACCTCGTGCTGGGCACGCCACGATCGAGGCGGTAAGGCCCCTCTTTGAGGCGTGGCTGGAAAGGCCCCACGGCGTCGTAAGCTTCCGTTTGGCGCAGGTGCTGACCGAACACGGCAAGTTCGGTCCGTACCTGTACAAGATCCGTGCGGAGACGACGCCCGGGTGTCGCCACTGTGCGGACCGCCCGGTGGACACGGTGGAGCACACAGTCGAGGTGTGCCCCGCTTGGGAAGAGCAGCGCCGTGTCCTCGTGGGGGCGATCGGCGGCGATCTCTCGCGCCGGGGCTTGGTTCAAGCCATGCTCCGGAGCGAGGAGGAGTGGCAGGCGGTCGCCTCCTTCTGCGAAGCAGTAATGCTAGTAAAGGAGGAGGCCGACCGCCTTAGGCAAAGGCGGACACGCCGCCGCCGCCGCCGGGTTTCCGATCCCAATTTCCGGCCACCGTAGGCGCGGGCTCGCGGACGGTGGGCAATGGGTAGCTCGCTGTCCGTCCGTCCGGTAACAGACCGGTCCGAGCTCAGGTCGTCTACGGCGCGCACCGTTCCCGCGCGCCTCAAGGAGTTGTCAGCAAACTGTAGGGGTCCAGCAGGGCCGAAGCCTACTGGGGCCAAAGGTTATGTGAGACTGTCACCAAAGGCCCCAGGATAAAGGCGAGGAATGGAAAGGTAGGTTTTTAGTCAGTAAAAGTCTGACACTGTTTCCCGCCCCACCCAAGGGCGGGATTCGTCATTGGATGATTTTACCTACCCAAAAAAAAAAAAAAAAAAAAAAAAAAAAAAAACCCCTTGTATGAAAATTGTATGTCAAGGCTTCATAATTCATGTATATTTTCAGATCGTAAACATATTATTCTAGTTGAACGTATAGAAGTAATAAAGATTTGTGAAATGTTTATTTATTAGTTTTCTTGAAAAGATGAATGAAAGGTTAATCATAATCATAATCATAATCATAATCATAATAATTTATTTGTTAGAACATGGTAAGTATGTACATTACATGGTCTTAGGTTAAAATTCAGTCTCTGCACGTTCTACCACATGGGCGTACAAATATAAAAAGGTTAAGTACATAAAACTGTTATAGTTAATATACATAGTTAAAATTAGAAATGTCAGTCAAATAAATCATACATGTAAATAATAGGTAATTGTATTAAGATGTCAAAGTGTCATTTAAGTAGTCATTTAAATTATAATAACATTTATTACATAAAAATTCTTTAAATTTCTTCTTAAACCCAGGCAAATCCAACTCTCTAATTGATTTTGGTATTTTGTTATAAATTAGCGGCGCTCTGCAGAATATGCTTTTCCGCATAAGAGCAGTCTTGGCTCTGCGTCCTCGTAAAATATCATTTCGCCTATTACGTTGGACTGTATCAGATAGGTAAGGAAATAAATGTGGATTAGATCTTACAAATAAGGCTGTTTCATATATATACAAAGCTGGCAGTGTCAGAATTTTATGTTTCCTGAAATATGGCACACAACTGTCCGTTACCTGAAGCCCAAACATAGCTCTTATGCAACGCTTTTGCGCTTTAAACACATCTTCTCTATTTGTAGAATTGCCCCAGAATATAATGCCGTATCTTAGTATAGATGCAACAATACCATGATAGGCTGTGAGTAGTGCATCTGTGTTAACTACTGGAGCAAGTTTATAAAGGGCAAAGGATGAGCTACTGATCTTCTTGCATAACGTTTCGATATGATATTTCCAGTTAAGTTGACTATCAATTATAAGACCTAAGAATTTTGCACTATTCACATCATCGATTTGATTATTTTGAAATTTCACGTTTAGTTTAATGTCAGGTTTTCTATGGCCAAAGTGCATAATTTGAGTTTTATCTACATTAATTTTCAGGTTATTATTATTAAGCCAAGAGATTATTGAGATTAAAGCTTTATTAACATCTGCTTCATAGAGGTCAGGATTATTACAAGCTACTGTTACTGTACTATCATCAGCAAATAGTGTAATGGGGTAGTCTACGGCTTTGGGCAGGTCATTGATATAAATTAAAAAAAGCAATGGGCCTAAAACACTGCCCTGTGGTACCCCAAAATGTACAGTACGTTCTTTAGATAGGTATGTAACTTGTTCTTTGGTTTTCAAATTTAAGTCTGTTATAGCAGTTAATTGCTTTCTATTTGAGAGATAAGTGCATAATAAATCTAAAATGTTACCTCGTATACCATAGGAGTCAAGTTTGTTTCTTAAAATGTCATGGTCAACACAGTCAAAAGCTTGAGTCATGTCACAGTACATAGCACATACAGATTTTTTATTATCAATGTTAGTCATAATTGTATTTAAGAAGTCATATATTGCCATATTTATTGTTTTATTTTTCCGAAATCCTTTCTGCTCGTTACAGAGAATCATGTGTTTTTCTAAGTACGCATACAATTGTTTATATATATATTTCTCATAAATTTTGGAGAATATTGGCAAAAGCGCAATAGGTCTATAATTTTCTATTAGATTTTTATCCCCTTTTTTGAAAATAGGTTTTACAATGGAGACTTTAAGACGGTCAGGAAAAACACCATGACTAATACATAAATTAAGAATATAGCTCAAATGGTTAGAGATTAAATCGGCAACATGTTTTATGATTTTAGTTGAAATGTCGTCGTATCCTACGCTATTAGTGTTTTTAAGACTTTTTATAATATCAAATATTTGCTTTGGTTGACATGGAGCCATAAACATAGATTTTTGTTTGTTTAAAATGTGCGTAGTCGATTTTTTACCTGCGCCTGGTATTGGTGCAATTTTATCAATGAAATAAGCGTTAAACTTGTCAGCAATCAATTGAGGATTTTTAATTGTTTTGTCGTCAGTTTTAATTTTATTTATTAATTCATTGGGCAAATTAAATTTAGGGGTCTTTATTATTTTCCATGTCATTTTGCTTTTGTTGTCAGAGCTTTTGATAATGTAGTCATTTTGAGATCGTTTCGTCAGTTTAATAATTTTTTTAAATAATTTGTTGTAATTAGAATACTTTGTTTTATTTGTCTGTGTAGGTTTGAGTCTATAGGTCCATAATAGTTGCCTTTTTTTTAAGCTACATAATTTAATTCCACGTGAAATCCATTTTGGTTTTGTACTTGTATGTATTTTAATAAGCCTACGGGGGAAGCACAAGTCGTAAAATAGTTTAAATTGTTCTAAAAACGAGTTAAAAGAATCGTTTGGATCAATAGTGTCGTAGACTTCAGAGAAAGTTAGCTTCTCAAGGCAGGTTCTAAATTTAATAATATTCTCCGGGCAAAAGTCTCGTTTTGATTTGTACCAATATTTCAGAACACAATCCATTCGTACGGGACACTTCAGCAACTGCGCAGTGTGATCAGACAGGGCAAACTCAATCACTTTCGCTTTACATTTTTTCTCAAAATTGTGGGCAAAATTATCAATACATGTTTGACTCTTAATTCTAGTGGGTTGGAAAACAGATAATTTTAAATCGTAGTTCAGTAATAGACATTCAAAATCCAATGTTTGATAGGTTCTTTTTAGGATATCTACATTAAAGTCTCCCGCTATTACAATATTCTTGTCTTGACAGGACTTATTTGACAGTTCTCGTAAAATCATATGTAGTTTTTCCATGCAAGCATTAAAGTTACTACTATTTGGGACTCTATAAGTACAGACAATAACAATCTTATAATCTATCAGTTCGATGGCGCAGCATTCAAACACACCGGTTTCTGAAAATCTAGAAATCTGTTTTAATTCCTTGTATTGAAGTCCGTTTCTGGTTAGAATGCATGCTCCACCTCTTTTGCTTTGTTTTCTTGAGTAGCAGGCTGCAAGCTGATAATTAGGAATATCTAGATATTTTTCATAGCCCTCCATAATAAAATGTTCCGTAATGCATAGCACCTCCACACATGATTGTGAGGCTGCTAACTCTTCTAGGCACACTGTTAGAGCTGCAGATTTTGCTAACAGTCCAGCGATATTCTGATGTAACACATGTAGATGTTTAGTCACGAAAAAAGTTTGTAGGTTGATTGTCGCAAGAAGTATTTCCATTAGTGTCGTCAGAAGCTTCGTCATAAATTGCATAATTGTTGTCATTAGATTCGCAAAGATAGGTAAGATTAGTACATTCAATGTCATTAATTAATGTCTTAAGATCGTAAAAAATTGTCCTCATTGCTGTATTGTTTATAAATCCGGTTTTTCTTTCAAACATACGGAAATCACACTTTAGGTTCAGATTTGAATCTAGATAGTAGGCGTATTCATGGGCCATTATATCTAGGTAAAGTAAATTATTGAAAGTTTCAATTCTCCAGTTGTAGATGTCGTTGTTTCTAACAAAGGTATATGTCGGAAAGCATATAATAATATTTGTGTGCTTAATTTTACTGAGCACATCCCGTATGTGAATTATAATATTGCTGTAGTCGTGTGTTGATTTAAAGTCTTCAGATCCAATAATTATTATGCAATAGTCTTGTTTGGTGAATTCAAACAGTTTGGACTCGATTCCTGTTAAAAGTTGTTTTATTCCTACTCTTGGTGTTAAGTAGTGGCAAATCTCATCACGATCTTTTAATAATATATTTTGTGCAATGTTTAGGACCTTATGTCTATCCTCCGTGCTAAGAATGCATATTCTTTTTTTCCTACATATCTGTTGAGTATTTTTTTTGTTTATTGGTGAATTAAGTTTTTGGGTATTATCTATGGTTTTTTTGTCTTGTTTTTTTTCTAGAGTTATAGTGTCATGTTCTTGGATAATTATGGTTTCTGTTTGAGTTTGTTTTGACTTACAGTTAGCGAGAGGTTTTTTCTTAGGTGTACTCCGGTTTGATTTAATAGGACTATTAGTGCTTACTTTTTTAAATAGCAGGTTTTGTTTAGTCAGAATTTCATTTGTGTGTTTCAGTTTACTGTTTTCTAAATTTAGTGATTCTATCTCTTTATGAGCACTATTTAATTGCGATTCAAGTTTTTGAATTTCTTCTTTTAATGTTTTAACATAGTCTTCGTCTTCTGATATGTCTGGTAAACTGTTAGTAGTGCACTCAAGTGTCTGTGATGTCAAATCGTCATTTTCATTTGGTATTGGGTCCGAAATGGTTCGAACACGATTACCACGGAATGTAATATTACCAAGAAAGTTATTCATATTTTATTGAATGACACAATTCTGCAAGGTAGAATCCTGGAAGGTAGGTCCTTTTCGCACTTTGGTATTCGTGTCTTACAGATGTGCAATTGTACTAAAATAGCCCTTCCCCGATCTTGGGGAGATTTCAATAACCTGGCAACCCTTTATGTGACAGATGTCAAATATCAATGTCACGGTGTGACAATGACAGCTGTCATTTGAAGTTGACAGTAAAAAATGAGGCCGTATGTGGGTACTTGTACAATCTGTCACTTTTTTTATGGAAAAGTGTAAAATAATGCAGTACTTGCGGCTGTAATTTCTTCTGATGGCAGTAGCGATCTTCGCAGCAAACAACAGCAGGGGATCCCACGATGTTGATTTACACACTGACGTGAAGTGTATGGGTTTTTGAACCAAAATTGTCACTTATTCGTAAATTTTAACTCGGACTGTAACATTAGCAGTGTTGGTGCTATCAGTGTTGCCAACACCTAATTTGATTGAAATAGAGAATAACTTCTACAGCATTTTAGAAGCCTATATCGGATATACACCGTTACATTTTGGTCGTTTTGATCCTTTAGAGGGTTAATCCGGTACATGAAACACTATCGATTGGTAAAGAAAAAATTGAAAAAATAAAGTACTTTTTTTAACTATAATATTAATTTACGCATGTACGAAATTAATTTCTTTGCCTTTAACGTCAGCTGAGCGAGTCCAATGAACTGTAGGTCGTTAGTACGCAACGACCGACAACTACCCACAAGGTCATTGACTCGTTTACTTAAAGAAATTAATTTCTTACATATGTACCCATGTAATTCGAGTTTTAGAAAAAAAAAAGTACTTTATTTTTTTTTATTTTACCTTTTCAAATCGATAGTGTTTCATATACCGAACCGACCCTCCACGGGATTGGAACTTCAGGGAGCACTTCCGACGTCTGGCTCCCAAACTGAATCGGACTGGGGCTGCTCTCGGGCGGCTCCTGCCCAACCTCAGGGGACCAGACGCCTCCTGCCGGAAGCTCTACGCGGGAATCGTTCGGTCCATGGCTCTCTACGGGGCTCCGGTGTGGGCACCGACGTTGCAACAGCAACCGAGGACCCAGCTGAATGCGTGCCAGAGGGTCATGGCAATACGCATGGTGCGAGGGTACCGAACGATCTCCCGCGAGGCGGCGACCCTCCTTGCTGGCCAACCGCCGTGGGATCTGGAGGCAACAGTCCTTGCACACATGCACGACAAGCGCATGGAGATGCAACGCCGGGGCGAAATTCCGCTGCCACGACAAGTCGAGGCATGGCGGACAGAGCTCCGGCGGGATCTCATGGCGAAATGGCGTCAACGACTATCGCAACCTCGTTCGGGGCGCGCCACAATTGGGGCGATAAGGCCCATCCTTGGGGCGTGGCTGGAAAGACCTCACGGCGTTCTCAACTTCCGCACGACGCAGGTGCTTACCGAACACGGAAAGTTCGCTAAGTACCTGTTCCGGATTCGTGCGGAGGATTCGCCCGGGTGTCGCCACTGTGCGGAACATCCGGAGGACACGGTGGAGCACACTGTAGAGGTGTGCCCCGCCTGGGCGGAGCATCGCCGTGTCCTCGTGGGGGCGATCGGCGGCAGCGATCTCTCTCGCCGGGCCTTGGTTCAGGCCATGGTCCGTAGTGAGGAGGGATGGCAGGCGGTCGCCTCCTTCTGCGAAGCAGTAATGCTAGCGAAGGAGGAGGCCGACCGCATCAGGCAGAGGCAACGGGGCGCTCGCCCCAGCCGCCGCCGGGATTCCGATCCCGATTTCCGGCCACCGTAGGCGCGGACTTGCGGACGGCGTGCAATGGGTAGCACGCTGTCCGATCGTCCGGTAACCGACCGGACCGAGCCCAAGTCGTCGACGGCGCGTTCTGTTCCCGCGCGCCTCAAGGAGCTGTCAGCACACCGAAGAGGCCCAGCCTGCTAACTGCAGGCAGGCAGGGTCGAAGCCTACTGGGGTCATGGGTTAGTTCCGAAAGGAGTGCTCGACCCCGGCACTATAGGCTACGAAGGAACGGGGTAGGTTTTTAGTCAGTAAGAGTCTGACACTACTTCCCGCTCCGCCCAAGGGCGGGATTTGTCATTGGATGATTTTACCTACCATAAAAAAAAAAAAAAAAAAAAACCCTCCACGGGATTAAAACGACCAAAATTTAACGGTGTATACGAAAGATTCAGATTTATTTATTTGTAAACAGAGGCTATAGCACACGAGTGTGAGATGTTACATTTTTAATGGTTCTATAGCTTTGCCATTGGGCGTACAAATGTTAATATTTATTTTATTATTATACAATATTTAAAAATGATATAAAGCGTTACAATGTTATAGATCAGAACAATATTAACGTGACAAAACAAATTAAAATTTCGGTATCAAAACAAATACAAAAGTAATATAATATTTTGAAAATGACAACACTCTCGCGTTTGTTCCGTCAGGGTCGCACATCCACTTTTGTCACCTATGAGGATTGAAGAGCTAAACGAATTGGAGAATAGGACACGAAAACACTCGTCGGGTTAAGAGGCAGGGACGCCGACTTTATGGGTGCTCAGTGCTCATAGACACGCTTAAGCTCGCGGGGGCTGCTGTCCGGGATCACGCCATGTGTCCCGCTGCCGTATTTCTTGCATTACATTAAACACTTGTATGAAAATGATATTTGCGGCGGTTCCGCGAGCGGGATCAAAACCACACGATATTAAAAACACCCTAAGGGCTAGTTTACGGAGACACGGCGCATTGTGCGGCGCGTTGGACTGTCGTCGTAAATTGCCATATGTTTGTGATCGCGCGTGCGATAACGCGGCCCGCTGCTGCAATGTACGACGCACGCACAACGCGCGGCGTCTCCGTAAACAAGCACTTGCGTGCGTGACTTGATGATGCACGTAATATTAGTGAAGCATCGTTCGATTTGTGTCAGAGAATGAAACGTGGGTGTCAAGCAATGGGCTCATGTCAAATATGATGCATGCCAAACGAGCATCAGCGTCCATGAGTCTGCTAATATTATAGCTACGGAGCTGGAATTCCCGACGGTTTTGGCTAGCGTAGTGATTTATGCACTTCTCCTGTTTTAACTGTATTTCAAAGGATTTAAGGCGACTACAACTAATCGCGAGGTTTATAATGCGCAATAGTATGTGATCAATACACGGAAGATAATAATATTAATCCCTCACTGGCGATCGGAATTAAAACTTAGCAACCTTCGTTTCGTTCGGAATTCAACATGCCGCCCACGACTTAAAGACACTGCTTTATCCCCTAATCACATAATCTACTATTTTTATCCCGAAAGTGTGTTCTGTTGGGATAATATTTTAGTTCTACTATCACACGGGCGAATCCGTTGACAGTAACTAGTATAATACTCTGCAAACAAGTTGAACCATCATGTCGTTCCACTCTGAATGTGCAGTAACCGATTTTCGGGTCTCAATCGAAGTAGGGGCTGCGCGTAACCATAGCAACGTGTTCAATTTGTTTGCCGCGTACAGTAGGTACGGCCGACGGATCTTGGCGAGTGTGAAGTTAGGCTCTACGAACTTTAGCGTTTGTGCTGTTATTATACACCGTTAAATTTTGATCGTTTTAATCCCGTGGAGGGTTGATCCGGTACATGAAACACTATCGATTTTTAAAGATAAAAATATAAAGTACTTTTTTTTTCTAAAACTCGAATTAATATTCGCATGTTCAAAATTAATTTCTTTATGTAAACGAGTCAATGGCCTTGTAAGCAACGACCGACAACTACCTACAGGTCATTGAACTCACCCAGCTGACGTTTACTTAACAAAATTCCGTACATGCGTAAATTTATTCGAGTTTAAAAAAGTACTTTATTTCTTAATTTTATTACAAGTCCATAGTGTTTCATGTACCGAATGGACCCTCCACGGGAAAAACGATCAAAATTCAATAGTGTATGTATATATTTAGCAATAACAACGTATTGCTGTTAACAACTGCTATTGGCATTTATTTTATCAAACCATTACTATTTTTTTACAAGTGTACAAGCGCTAAAGTTCGCAGAGCCTAACTTCAGACGCGCCAAGATCCGTCGGCCATACTGTACTATAGCCAGTGATCGCTATAAAAATTTACCTTTTGCTTGTATCAGTCTGCCAGTGTTTGCTTGTAGTTTTTCGTCTCGAGGGGCCACTAACCGAATGTTTGGACTTGTTCCAAACGTCTCGTATAAAGATATGATTTATGAGGATATCAACACCTTCGTTATCAGACAGATGTGTGTTAGCTTTTGATGTGTGATGAGCCAAAGGATTATGTAGATCCATAATCTATCTGTTAGAGGCAGTGGTGGTCGAGTGGCAACGGCCCCGACTTACGAGTTGTTAGTCGCGGGTTCAAACCCAGCCAGGCGCATTACTTTGTGTAATTTATTTCAGCACCACTGCTCTCAAAACGGTGAAGGAAAACATTGTGAGGTAACCGGCATGTCTTAGAACCAAAAATTCGAAGACATGTGACATCTACCAACCAGCATCGAGCCCGCGTGGTGGATTACGGCCCATTCCCTCTCCTAGAGAGGAGGACTCAATCACAGCAGTGAGAACATTATAAGGCTGATGCTATGCTGTGCTATAATCTATTGGAACTGGTGTCATGAAAATGTAAAGCCAGTGTCTGTCAGTCTCAGGCGTCGGAAGATTTCCAACCACCGTAGGCGCGGGTTTGCGGATGACGAGCAATGGATAGCTCATCGTCCGGTACGGACCTGCACCCCTACCTAAGTTATGATCGTTTTGTTAATAGCCTGACATTTCCTTTAACTCCGTTCAGAGAGGTAGGTGACGTACCACCTCAATAAAAATGGATTGGATTTTTTTTTGTAAGTTTAATTTCGGCTCCTACGTTTCGCTGGCATCTCTTTGAGGCGCGCCGTCGATTCAGTCCTGCCCCCTAAGCCAAGTTACAATCGTTTCGTTAAGCGTAAACCATGACCAATGAACCGTGGACGCTTGGAGTTGGCGTTGGAGTTTACGCTTAGTGACTATTTTAGGTGGTAAAATCATCTGATTTTACTGACTAAAAACCCACTTCTCTTCCTTCTTTGCCTTCGTCCCAGGGCCCCGGTGTTCACTTTCAAATAATCCATGGCCCCAAAAGGCTTCGACCCTGCTGGACTCCTATGGTTTGCTGACATCCACTTAAGGCGCCTGGAACAATACGTGCCATCGATGACTAGGACCCGGTCTAGATGGTTACCGGACGGTCGGATAGCGAGCTACTCATTGCTCGCCGTCCGAGACCTTTACTGACTAAAACTCCTTCTCCGTTAGTTAGCCCTTGAAGGGCCATAGCATTTCTTTTGATGAATCCCAAAGCCTTTGATTATACGAAGATTATATAGGTATATGATCAAAGCCCAAAGCATGCCCGGACTAAGACAACTAATTTTCAAAATTTAAAAATAGAACCATTAAGTTCTATTTTCAAATTTCTTCTTTGATATTTATTTTTCAGCATGCCCATAAATTTATACGGATTTTCAAACTTTTTAGTAAATGGTTCTATTTTAACACTTCCTCTGAGATATTCACTTTTGATGTGTGACATCTTTCCTGAAATCTGTGAGAGTGATTTCGTGAAAAGGGACTGAATTGTGTAACAGGAAGCCGGAAATCGCGCGCTATTTGATTTGACTAATGAGCATGTGTGATGCTTAGAGTAGGACGGATGGTGCCTACCTATTTTCCTTGAGGTTGGTACTATCAGCCGTCAGTGTTAATTATATATATATATTCCACAACTATCACACAACACCGTCTAGTCCCAAGCTAAGCAGAGCTTGTGTTATGGGTACCCGACAGCTGATAAACATACTTATATATTTCTAAATACATACATATTATAGATAAATAACACCCAGACACAGAACAAATGATCGTGCACATCACACAAACATTTGTCCTGCTCTGAGTCGAACCCACGATCTCCGGCATAGCAGTTAGGGCCACTAACCACTAGACCAACAGGCCAGTCAAATTAAGATGAATGATCCAAGATAGACCGTGTCGTGATGGCCCAGTAGCTAAACCCGTCTACCATGCATGAGGCTGCAGGTTCAAAACCAGGCAAGTAGGTACCAATGTGAAATTATCAATTCATTTTTTTTTTTAAGTTTATTAAGGGTCGCCGCACAGGGGCCACAAAAAAAAAACCGCCACAAAATAACGCAGCCACAGGCATATTTAATCAACGCCGCCACAAAAAGAAAAGGAGAAAGTGCACAGTGGTTTTTTTTTTTAATGGTAGGTAAAATCATCCAATGACAAATCCCGCCCTTGGGCGGAGCGGGAAGTAGTGTCAGACTCTTACTGACTAAAAACCTACCCCGTTCCTTCGTAGCCTATCGTGCCGGGGCCGTGTATTCCTTTCGGAAATTAACCCATGACCCCAGTAGGCTTCGACCCTGCCTGCCTGCAGTTATCAGGCTGGGTAAGTGCACAGTGGTTGGTAAATCGAGCTCCATACTCATAGAAACTCAGTCAGGAAATTGAAAAAAAATGCTATGTGTCTGGTGGTCCTTTATGTAATGTTAACGCATAGAAGGTATTGGTAACACAACGCGTGAAAAAATGTTTTACGTTTTTTTTTTGTATGGAAGAAAACACTTAAGTTAATTTATTTGAAACTGAATGGAACTGAAGGGCTGGTGTTCACACGAGGTATTGTACCATTCACGGCGATTAAGGTGACATCAAATTCATATACCATATCGTGACCATATCATATCGTTAGTCATTACAGACAAAGCATTTTATTACAAGCTTTTATTTAGTTTCACCTGCCCGATGTTTGTCTGTGATCAAATCTTGCAAATTATATTTGATCCACTTCCCGGTTACCGATTGAGCTGAAATTTTGAATGCATGTGTAAATCGCGTGACAATGCAATAATATGATGATATGGAGCTGATCTGGTGATGGAACTGGAAGGTGGCCATAGGAACCCGGTCGTAAACGACACAACCCCTTTGAGTTTGGGCTCGTTTGATTTGTATTGACAAGTATTTAGGTGCTAGATGGTAACCAGGGTCTGATGATGGAACCGGAAGATGGCCATAGAAACTCGGCAATAAGCTTCGATGAAAGATAATCACATCGTGTTTAAACTTTTTGGAGTGGTTTTGAGTATTAATTATACACCGTTAAATTTTGGTCGTTTTAATCCCGTGGAGGGTCGATTCGGTACATGAAACACTATCGATTTGTAAAGATAAAATTAAAAAATAAAGTCCTTTTTTTTCTAAAACTCGAGTTAATATACGCATGTACGAAATTAATTTCTTTAAATAAATGTCAGCTGAGCGAGGCCAATGAATTGTGGGTAGTTAGTATGCAACGACCGATAGCTACCTACAAGGTATTTTTTTAATTTTATCTTTACAAATCGATAGTGTTTCATGTACCGAATAGACCCCCCACGGCATTAAAACGACCAAAATTTAACGGTGTATATTAGTTATTATATACCTACCGCGCTATAAAAGCTTGCTATGAAAAAATATTTTCATTGCAAATTTGTTTTGTCGGTTAGTTGGTTTGTTTAGGTAACTAACCTATACGCATAACATTATCTACTTTGTTGAGTCTACTGCCCTTAACCTTGCGGAAGGTACTCATTTGGGGTGACCGTTAAAAGTCTTCAGTAATCATCGAGTAATCTAAAGGCTTACTATTAGGGGTGGCACTGGAAACTGAAATCATATTTCTGGGTTTTTATCGTGAAAGAAAACGGTCAAGATTCAAAGCATTTAATTTCAAATAAACCACTTACCGGCAGAAGGTCCTCGGACCGAAAATTCATGATATTAGACGTGTGACATTCGCCAGCAGGAACTAGGTCCGCTTAGTGGATTACGGCCCATTCCCTCTCTTAGAGTGGAGGCCTCACTCCCAGTATTGGAAACATTGTATGCTAATGCAATGTTTTTTACGTACTGTATACCATGATGTCAGTGCTAAAAACTCGACCGCAAAAAAGTTCGAAACAAGTCGCTTCAAGCAGTTGGTTTAAATATCAGTTCCAACATAGATTTGACGCCATTAACTGCATCAGACTCTTAGGCTTAGCACGCACTGCGATTAAACGACCGCGTTTTACCGCAAGTCTGAAACCGTAAAAAATGTGACATATGGCTTTCTATACAAGCGCACGCATTACTTAGCGACTTTTTTCAGTGACTGATTTTAAGCCGCAGTGCGTGTGGACACGCGGTTTTGCGTTTTCAGCTGTTCCTAAACCGCTTGCGTTTAATCGTAGCTAGAACTACATTAGACCGACGCACACGTGCAACACGCCTGATTTGTACGTAGAGTGACGTCGCGTGGCGTGGATCAAGTGTAGCTCTACAAGTCTAGTTTCAATATAAAATGTATGGAGGGAGACCGACGCGCCCAGATCGGCGTGTGTGGCACACGTGTTCGCAGTGTAGTTCTAGCGTTAAAGTACCTTGTTTCGAATTTGTAATCGTGTTTTTGCGGTCCGGTTTTTTTACACTTTCATTTTTTTATTTTCTACGTCTTAGTGTAATTCTTTTGAAATGATCTCCTTGAGACCTTTATTTTGATACGAGGACCTAGACAACATGCAAGTTACGAAAAAAATAAACTTTTTTTTTTAAACATTATATTGGCACTTGGCACCAAAAATCCAACAATCTGTGGCAACTAAAACAAATCTGATGACAACCCAAAAGCTAAAATGCAACAAACTGTATTGATTCTAGGGCATACCAAATAAATCTGGCCATGGGTTGATATCCAAAAGGGAAACCCGGTTCTATAACGCAAAACCAGTACCAAAAAAAGGTACAATTGAAAAAACATAGCTGGCACACATAGGAGGCTGTTTTCCGAATGTACCAAAAATGGTACATTCGAAAAATACAGCTGGCACATATAGGAGGCTATGTTTTCCTAATGTACCAAAAAATCGTACTTACATTCGAAAAAACAGCTGGCGCACATAGGAAGGCTATATAGTTTTTTAATTATTTATGGGCTCGCGTTTGATTACTATCTCACCTGATGGTAAGCGATGTTGTTTTCCGAATGTACCAAAAAAATGGTTGGTAAATTCGAAAAACATAGCCAAGGAGTCTATATTTTCCGAATGTACCATTGTTTTTTACTTTCGTAGTCGGATAATAATCTAAAAAACTTTAAACTGCAGCACTATATCCATCGGCAGTTTATTACTTGTGGCACGAGCTACCCCTACACGATTACAATAAAAAACTGAACTTGACATCGTCCAAGGTCGCGCGATGAGGTCACCGTAGCGGAAACCCTTGAAAGTAGTGTGTGGGCAGTTATAGGGTACCTATGTTTATGTTGTCATCGCCGAAGTATGATGAGTTATTTTTTTGTTTGAGGATTCTAGAGCGGGAAAAGTCATTTCACGCTCTAGAAAGGAGCGGGATGGTGTGTCAGACTTTTACTGACTATAACGATAGTTTGAACCCTCCAATTTAAATTGGAAACGATATGGGCGCCTTCAAATTAGCCGCAAAATGCCGCGCGACAGTAGCGCGGTCGCCGCACTAGTTCCGCGTCTCGCATCCATCGGATTCCCGAGTCGGAGCATCGGCTCTGCCTTTTCGATTTGTTGCCTCCACAGTTTTGCAATTACGACTTGCGACGACCAGGGCGTCTCCTGTCACGGTGGCTGGACCGTAAGCATTTCCGTTCAGTTACGCGTGCGGCCGTCATCTTCGCTACAATTTCTGCTTCATAGAAGAAGGCGAGCGCATCTGATTGCGTCTCGTTCCGGCTCGAGTCTAATAGAGATCCGAAAATCGAGATCGATTCATATAGATATGGGTTTTTTAAGCAGTAATAACTCGCTCTAATCAGAATTTAGTGACAATTTGGCTGACTAAAAGCCACCAGTGTTCCTTCAAGTGCTATTTACATTCCAGAGCCACGATAACTCTTTCGAACAAACCCATAATTCTTTCAATGCCTTGGCAACTGGCAACTGGCAACCCATTATAATTTAAACACATTTGCAGTTACCACAACAGCAATAAAATCAAGTGGTCACGTAAACTCGTCATAACCCAAGTTGTCAACATACACTGAGTATGACTTCACCGCTAGTGACCTTGAGTGTCCGTCTCAAGGACTTTAAATGCAAGGGGTGGCTTACACGGGTATGCAAATCAATTTTACAACCCCTCACATTTTAAACGCCTACGTAAGATATATACGACAAAGACTCTTGCGTTTGTTCTGCCAGGGTCGCAATTTCACGACCAAATGTTCCATCTCGTCAGCTCCATGGGGATTGAAGAGCTTAACGAAATGGAGTAACAAACTGTAGAACGCGAAAACACATATTTGAACAAACTGAGTTGCTAGCCTGTCGGTTTTCTACAGGTTACATTTCGGGGAGTGTGTGTCGGAATTGTATAGCCTAATTCCGCCTAGCCCGTTCCATCATCGGACTACCAGACGTACGGCGTTGCGCCACCGGTACATGGTGGACATCCCACCTATACGTACAAAGCGTTTTGGGAACACTTTTATTATGCGTACAGCTAAGGAGTGGAATTCCCTGCCGGAGTCTGTGTTTCCTGATGTCTACAACCCGGGAATCTTTAAGTTAAGAGTGAATAGGTTTCTTCTAGGTAAGCGCGATTCATCGTCGAACGTATCGTCGCTTTCCATCAGGTGAGATAGCGGTCAAGCCCGAACCTATCAATAATAATAAAAAAAAAACTGACTCAAGCAGTTAGGACGCTTTCAATTTATGCGTTTTTTGACGGCCTGCTGCGGTGCCGATGCGATGCGTTAGTTGTACTGCGTACGGCCAATCGTATTTTTAACCGACTTCGAAAAGGAGGAGGTTCTATGTTCGGCTGTATGTATTCTTTTTTTTTATGTATTTTCACCGATATCTCGGTCAATTGTGGACCGATTTCGAAAATTTTTATTTTGATTGAAAGATTATACTCCCGAATTGGTCCCATAAAAATATCTTTTTGATCTGATGATGAACTACGAAGATATAGAACGGAATTCTTCAAAAAAATATAGCAGAACTGTCGTAAGAAGTAAAATTGCTTTGTTTGTACATTTAGTCCGTGGCTGGCTAAAGGAAGAAGGGGAGGGGATACATAGAACTGATCTGATGATGAAGACGGAAAGTAGGTAAAAGCCGGATCTTTGTAATAAATCAGTGTATCCCCGTGTTTGGTATTATTAGAATTGTCATGATGATTTGATGATGGAACCGAATGGCGGAAAGTACCTGTCTATTTAAGTTGCGCTGAGGGGTACTACAACTAAAAAGTGTGAAATAAAATACTTTTTACAAAAAAATACTTCAAAAAAACACCAAATGTGCAAAATAACTTTAATTTCGGAAGTCGGTGTTAAATAACGAAGAGACCAAACTATTATAGAAACACCGACTTTCGGAATTAAAGTTATTTTGCACTTTTTGGTGTTTTTTTGTAGTCGTTTGTATTTTTTTGTAAAAAGTTTTTTTTTTCATACAAAGCACGCGGTACGGCGAACGATCGACAACAGCACGTGTACAATTCGGTGTTGAATTGTGCATCACTGGCATACAAACGCACGGTAGTCAGATACGTTTTCAATTTAGGCGCTTGTTGTCGGACTGCTAACGTACTGCAACCGGCCGGCTGCGGCACGGCAAACATGCGGCAGCGGTCCAACATGAAGCGTCTAAATTGAAAGCACTGTTGAGTATTCGTAAATCGATAACAATCAGCTTTTTTACATCAATGTAGGGATCAGCTCTCCTGTGTAAGTTTAACGAAGATATGGGCTGCGGGATCCCTCAAAATAGAGATGGAGAGTAGGCGCAGGAATTACATGATTTGATTTTGCGGTCATCTTTCTATTATTGGACAACCTGACGATCGGCTAGTGTCCAGTTTCCCACCCTTACCTTGTTAATACCTCTACGGTCCAGACCAATCGTTTCGCCTCATTATTTTCATCCTTTACGACTGTCGAGCGACCTTGTGAGTGTCTGTGTCAAGGACTTTAAATGCAAGGGGTGGCTTACACGGGTATGCAAATCAAGTATACAACCCTTAACCAGCTCTGTTAACTCATAAAGTCGATAACAATCTGCCTTTTCACAACAATGTAGGAGTCGACTTCCTAATGTAACAATCCATTATAATATATTCCACAACTATCACAGAACGCCGTCTAGTCCCAAGCTAAGCAGATCTTGTGCTATGAGTTCAATGCAACTGATAAACATATTTCTTGACTCTTCATGGATGTTGAGACTCCAGTTTTGTAAAAAAAAATATCATCATCATCATCATATCAGCCAAAAGACGTCCACTGTTGGACATAGGCCTCCCCCAAGTGTCGCCACAATAAACGGTCCTGTGCATCTCGCATCCATCGGATTCCCGCAACTCTTGACAGGTCATTGGTCCACCTTGTGGGAAGCCTTCCAACACTGGGTCTTCCGGTACGCGGTCGCCATTCCGGAACCTTTCGGCCCCAACGGCCATCCGTTCTGCGAGCAATTTGCCCTGCCCACTGCCACTTAAGTTTGGCGATTCTACGTTCTTTGTCGGCAACCTTGGTTCTCTTGCGGATATCTTCATTCCTGATTCGATCGCGCAAGGAAACTCCGAGCATAGCCCTTTCCATTGCGCTTTAGGTGACTTTAAGTTTTCTTATGAGGCCCATTGTAAGCGACCACGTTTCAGAGCCATATGTCATCACTGGCAACACGCACTGGTCATAGACTTTCGTCTTGAGACACTGTGGTAAAAAATTTTGGAACGAATTTGGAACGAATAACTCCAAAAGTAGCGGACATATCAATTGGCAGTGTAAGAAGCAGTTGATGAGTGTAATTTGGTCTAATTCAATCCTCTTCTCTCTGCAAAGTGTAATAGCATTAGCATAATCACTGCTGGGACTCAGGCCTCCTCTCTAGGAGAGGGAATGGGCCGTAATCCAACACGCGGGCCCAGTGCGGATTGGTGGATGTCACATGTCTTTGAATTTTTAGTCCTAGGACATGCCGGTTGCCTCACGATGTTTTTTTCCTTCACCGTTTTGAGAGCAGAGGTGCTGAAATAAATTACACAAAGTAATCCGCCTGGCTGGGTTTGATTTGAATCCGCGACCTACAACTCGTAAGTTGGGGCCGTTAAATTCGGCCACCACTGCTCCCATTAGTGTTTTTAATATCATGCGGATTTGCTCCGCATGAAGAAAATTTTAAAACGCAAAAAAACGCGTTCCGCGTGCGTATTGCACGCATTACAATAAATACTTGTATGGAAAGGACATTTGCGGAGGTTACGCATGCAGAAAAATTCCGCATGCGTGATGAAATCCACACGATATTAAAAACTCATTCTTACGCCCCAGCCGCTGCGACCCCAACCAGCAGCCGGATGCACCGAAAGCACAGGCTTGCGAATGACGAACAATAGGTAGTTCACCGACCGGACCGAGAAGGCCCAAAGCCTTCAAGAGCCAAGAGTTTACTTCTGAAATGGTTACCAGTGATCCTAGAACACCATGGGCAACTGAAGGTACACAGGTCTGGTTTTAACCAATAAAACCCTGACGCCTTCCACTCCGCCCTAGAGCACCTAAACCTACCACTGGATCACTACTGTAGGGGCCCAGCAGGGTCGAAGCCTACTCTAGGGCTTTGGGTAAATATTAAAGTATTCAGCAGGGCCCTGGTACGAAGGCAATGAAAGAACGGGGTGGATTTTTAGTCAGTAAGAGTCTGACACTATTCCCGCTCTGCCCAAGGGCGGAATATGTCATTGGATGATTTTACCCATCATAAAAATGAAACCACTGGACCACTGTTCTCGCAAAGAATAATGAAATAAACAATAGCAACTAAGAACCGGATTCAAATCCTACTCGTTACCTCACAAACCACGAAGTTATCGTTTCCAACGCAAATATTATGAATATATTACTGTAATAATAAACAATTGACCTACATTTTATTATTATTTGTGCTTATTTCTGACGGTGACTCATACACCCATGCTTATACACTCCCAAGCAGAGATTCTCAAACTTTTGTACACCGTTAAATTTTGGTCGTTTTAATCCCGTGGAGGGTCGATTCGGTATATGAAACACTATCGATTTGTAATGATAAAATTAAAGAAAAAGTACAATTTTTTCTCAAACTCGAGTTAATATACGCATGTACGAAATTAATTTCTTTAAATAACGAGTCAATAACCTTGTAGGTAGTTGTCGGTCGTTGCATACTAACTACCTACAGTTCATTGGCCTCGCTCAGCTGTCGTTTACTTAAAGAAATAATTCAAGTTTAAAAAAAGGTAATTTATTTTTTAATTTTATCTTTACAAATCGATAGTGTTTCATGTACCCAATCGACCCTCTGCGGGATTAAAACGACCAAAATTTAACGGTGTATATGTGCCAAAAATCAATGCTTTTTGAATGATGAGGCTACACGCGTTAGGGGATGGCCTTCCACATGCCCCAGCCGTCGAGATTCGGTGATCCCGATTTCCAACCACTGTATGCTTGGGTTTTGGAACGGAAGGTAGAGGGAACATTGAAATGACTTTTAGTCATTAAAAGTCTGACAGTCACAGTCCTGCCGCTCCGCCCTAGGGCGAGAGAAGTCATTGAATAATTTCGCACCAAAAAAATTCAAATAGGTATCTGGAAGTTGGTTTCAGTGGGAAATCATGACACAAATCGTTAAGAGTAACTTAGCCTATTTTTACAAGCTTTCTATTAGCTTGCACTGTATGTACGAGTAACTATGTATGTTCGGCTCAAATCTTGCAACTAAATTTTGAAGCAGATATCATCAACCGATTGAGCTGAAACTTTACATGCATGTGTAAATCGGGTGACAATGAAACATTGTGCTAATCTGATGATGGAGCTAGAAGTTAGAGATAGGAACTCAGCAATAAAATAATACAACCCCATCGAGTTTGGGCTTGTTTGATTAGTATTGACGAGTACTTTGATCCTATACAGTAGCCAGGGTCTGATGATGGAGCTGGAAGGTGGCCATAAGAACTGATCCGCAATAAAACAATACAACCCCATCGAGTTCGCGCTCGTTTGATTTGTATTGACGAATACTTTGATCCTATATCCTTACTTTAATTAAAAGCTTGTTTTTTTTTTTTAAAAAAATTGTAATTTATTATTAAGAAAAATAATTTGAACAGCGCAAAAAAAAGCCTTCTTCATATTGTGACCCAATGGCATTGTGGTGTTTAAGAGTCTGACGTGGACGAAGTCGCAGGCTCCAGCAAGTAATAAAATATACAGACTTGCTAGAATTTAAATTAAATAAAACCTGACCTATATCCCACTTAGGGTCGCTGCACACGAGCTACCGACCAGAACCACAAAAAGCTGGCGATTTTTTGTGCTTTGTGGCTAGTGTGTAGTTTCCATAAGAAAGACTGAAAAATTTATTTGACACAATCCAAGGTACACTGCAGAAGATACACTCGAATGTCACCAGTGTCACCATTGTGTGGAGGACACGGTGGAGCATGTGGTAGTGGTGTGCTCCGCTTGGGCAGAGCACCGCCATGTTCTCGTGGGGGCGATCGGCGGACACTGTGTCCGAATATATTGTGTACGAATCGACAGTAACTCGTTGACACACAATGTTGTTGTTTTTTATTAGGGTTCCGTAGCTAAAGGGTAAAAACGTGTAAATCTTTTACTAAAACTTCGCTGTCTGTTCGTCTGTCTGTCGCTGCTGTATTTCAAGAACCGCGATAGCTAGACAGTTGAAATTTTTACAAATTATGTATTTCTGTTGCCGCTATAACAACAAATACTAAAAACAAAATAAATTAAATATTTGAGGGGGGCTCCCATACAACAAACGCGATTTTTTTGCCCTTTTATGCTCAATAAACATTCACAAAATACTCAGTTGTATTTTTACTTTAATAATAGATAAATGTTGCATTTTTTTGTTGTTTTTCTGTTGTTTACCTAGCCAATGGCCGTACCATTGACAAGGTAAGTTTCCCTTCGTGCGCGAGTCCGACTCGCATTTGGCCGTTTTTTTTATATCTAATTTTGAGTTAACTACACAAGTTGCTTTTTCAATTGTGTGTGTTTGTGTGCTAAATAAATGCATTTCTATCTGTCGCGTGGCCCGTGTGTAACGAACCTTAGAGTCCTCACCATGACTCATACTTCCCCAAGTGGGTTTATATCCCCTTGAGATTGCGTCACAGGAGCAGTGTGACGTCACTCTTGAATACTCAACCGATATCCGGGTTTATGTCTGAATTAACGATATCTTATGGAAAGATTTTATGGCAAGTGCTGTTTAAGTGCTTGGTGACATAGTTGTTGCGTTTTAGTTTGGCGACAGCTGTCATTGATCGCATGAACCGCTCAGGTTCAGAATAAAATCATCATTGATCCTTCTTCTTTGCGTGTCGATGAACTCAAACTAAGTTTTTCCGACCAGTATTTGGCAACGTCTACAGATCTGTCATTGGTCTCGTACAAATCCTGCAAAGTGCTGGTTATTGTGCAAGATGAGCAGCATAGCAGTTGATGCATGTCTTGTGTAGCGGCTCCACACTGGCACCGTGTCAGAGATGGGTCGAAGGAAGCCTCATTTAGTCAGATTGATTTTGAAGCGACCAATCTGGGTCCACAGTTGTTAAGAGATTTCCAGATTGGTCACTGCAGTTCGTGTCCAGGGAGGAGATGTTCTGATAGGGTGACAGTGCACGTCTCTCATCCTCTGCACTGTCTTTTATGAATGCCACTCTATGTGGAGCGAGATGGAGTATCAGCTTACTGACTAAAACCCACTTGTGTTCCTTTAGTTGCCCTTGCGTTTCAGTGGCGAACTTTTATGATAAATCTCGCAGCCCTAGTGGGCGCCGTCAATCTTGATGACATCTCCTTGAGAAGAACTCGCTGTTGACCCAGGCCTGGTCCTCATCTGGCAAAAATTGCCCTAGTGCTGTGGTAGACAAGCAGAGGACATGGTAGAGCATACGATGGAGGTGTGCCCCGCCTGTGCAGAGCATCGCCGTCCTGTCCACGTGAAGGCAATCGGTGGCAGCAGCCATTTACAACCGGCCTTAGTTCTGACTATGGTCCTGATCTAGACGGAAAGCGGTCGCCTCCTTCTGTGAAGTAGTAATGCTAGAGAAGGAGATGGCTGCAATCGCGAGGGGACGGACATCGTCAAGCCCCGGCCACCGCAAGCACGGGCTTGCGGACACATCCGTCGGTCGACATCCGGCCGTCCGCTAAGACGAGCCCGAGTTGTCGACGATGCGTATTGGTCCACCTGCTTCTCAAATAGATGTCAGTAAAACCATAGAGAGCAGTGGTGGCCGAGTGGTAACGGCTCTGACTTACGAGTTTTAGGTCGCGGGTTAAAAACCCAGCCAGGCTCATTACTTTGTATAATTTATTTCATCACCACTACTCTCAAAACGGTGAGGGAAAACATTGTGAGGAAACCGAAATGTCCTAGAACCAAAAATTCAGAGTTATGTGCCATCCAACAACCCGCACTGAGCCTGCTTGGTGGATTACGTCCCTCTCCTAAAGAGGAGGCCTGAGTCCCAGCAGTGGGAACATTATAAGGCTGGTGCTAAAACTATAGTGGCCCAGTAGGTCCGATATCCGTTATGGCCACGGAAATTTTTGAAAGTGATACCATGGTACAGGAACGCAAAACGCAACTGAAGGACGTTTGACCCTCACGCTCAACCCTAGAGCGGGATAAGTTTTGCTATTACTACCTCAAACAAAACTAGTACACAACAGCAAGTAAGCTCGCAAGGAAACGGAGCATTTAACTTTGACATACACTGAAGTAAGGCAAACACTTGGGCATTCAAAGCGGTGACGTCATACTTTACTGACCTACACTTACCCCGTAATACAACGCTACAATAAATGTGATGTGATTTTGTGAATGAATGCGGAAATACAAACTAAACTAAACTATATTTTTTTTATTATCCTTTATATATTTAGGGACTTTTGGTCACAGTAAGCCCATGCTAGCCCTATCGTAACCTAATACAAATAAAACTAAACACCTTATCAACTATATTAGGACTCTAAAACCTTACTAATTATTTCGCCTATCACTGTATATAAACTAAACTTCTTTGAGTATTTCTCAAAATAAATGTACGTAACGAAATGGTAGTAACGAAATATTGTTACGAAATAGTCCTTAGATGTAACTAAATAGTAACCATAAGGCTGGTTACACATTGGCGAAATATTGTGAATGCTCTTCATTTATTCAATACGAAATATTTGTAAGTATGTACCCAAATACTTAAGGGGTTAGAAATAAAATAAGGGAGTAATCATTCATACTATTTTAATCAAATTATTTTTTTTTCCCAATCTTTTAAAAATGAAAACCTGACGTTATTTTAAACATAAAAAAACTTAATTAGAATCACTATCCATTAGCGCTTTATAAATTTCTTCCTTATCTTTGTAATAATTGAATTCTTTCCGAAACACATTTGGTTTGACAATCCGTTTTTTAATCTTTGGATCACATCGCTTTGGCGCGTGAAGATAATTATTAAGCGATAGAGGTTTAAGTCCTTTATAAACCACTTTCTTTTTTGTGTGTATATTTTCCAGTATTTCGTCGTTAAGAATAGTCAGTCCACATGTTTCGCCTTTGACTTTGTGAGTGCCTTCAATTGGTACATTTTCATTATTTTCATATTCAGTGTTATTTTTTGTTGCATTATTATTTTGTATTATAACATCTACATTGTCCAAATAATTGAAATTAAACTCCGGTTCATTAAATGACATTGCATCACTCATATATTTTTCATCCGTAGTTACAGCTTCGTCACTTATTAAATCCTCGAGAATTATTGGCTTTGTATTGATATCAGTTGTTGATCCTTCTTCCTCATGACTTTTTATTTCTTTACTTGGTTTGTCTGTTTCACCTTTTTGTTTTAATACATTCATTATATCAATTGGATATTTGTCTTCTTCCATATCTTTTTGTTGCTTTGCTGTTTTCTTCCCTGTTCCTTTTCCTTTATTCTTAAAGTTTTCTTTGCCTTGTTGTGTTTCGTCTGCCTTGAGGCATTTTACTTCAGTATCATAGAAAGCATGGTTTGCAGACATAAATCTTGACGAAGATAACAATGTTACTTGTTCTGGGGGTTGCCGTTTAACATTTTCCTCCTTTGATGTGTCCTGAAAATTAAAAACATGACATCAAAGTGTATTTAAAAATATTTTTTTTTTATGATTGATTTTGAAAGGTATTTATTAGTTTTTTATTTGTGTTTGACCCTAAAATACGTCAAAAATCATAAATAAATCTCTTTTATATTTGCTCTCAAATGGACATTCACCTCTAAGTCTTGATCACTCTCTCTGTCATCTATCCTGGGTAAATCATTGTCCTCACTCCAAAAATCCGCATCTATCAGATCTGAATCACTATGATAACTTATACTGACATCACTCTCCGTCGTAGTAGAACTATTTATTCTTTTGAATCTTTTCGCTGCTGGTTTTTGTTTTTTCAAGGCTTGCGGTTTGTTACTGCATGATGCTTTTGGTTCTGATAGGGTGTTGGATAGAAGTTCATGTTCTTTAGTGTAGTAGCAATCACAGCAGATGTTTTTCTGGCAATCAAAGCAGCTCAGCAATTTATATTTAATTGTCGTGTTGCCATCCGTTACAATCTGATGCAGCTTCATTGTTCCTTTTATGGGAATAATATTTTCAGGGATATTTTTGGTCATCTTCTGAATGTCGTTTTCATTAACATAAAACATTTTTACTTTACTGTTAACCATTAAATAGTCATATGCTTCTTTTGCGTTGGTTATGTCATTGCCATGTGAAATATGATTGTCAAGTTGGCGCTTTAATGCCCCACCAACCCCGTCAGCTGGCCCTTTGCCGTGAGAGGCTTCAAAAAAATTCCAAGTTGCATATTCAAATCCGTATTCTTTTATATTATGTTGGAACAAGAAAAAATTATGTTTTTGGCGGTACTGAGTTGTAGGGCTATCAGAAAATATATGAATCTTTTTAATGGTAAAGTGTTGGCACAGTTTCATTATTGGATCCAAATGGGCCCAGATTGCTCCAGGACCATGTTCATTATTTGGGGATATGGAGCATATCGATTGGGGTTTCACATTTTTTCTGTAAAGGACGCAAGTGTGCAATGTGACTTGATTTCTAGACCCTCCGAAGTGTATCGCCTGAATTTCTTCAGACTGCTTGCACGAAAAGTTTTCTGAAAAATCGCAAATCAATGCAGCTTCGTCTTCATCAAGGTTTTCAATACACTTTTTCCACGCCAAGTACTGATGTTGAACATTGTAGTAGTGAGTTTTAAATTTTTGAACATCATTTTGAAATTCTTTTATCAATGCATTCACTGTCCCTTTCACTACCTGTTTTGAATACTTTTTCGTCTGTTTTTCTACGCATTTCTTTTTGTCAATTTTAATATAAGTGTGTGTGCCTATTTTCCATTGAAGCCACTCCACAGGGCTGTCTTCATTTATTGTCAAATCAACAGCTAGTTTCTTATTTTTGCATTCAGAACACTCAGAGTACATGCATTTAAAACATTTACTGCAAGTGACATTTTTCATAAGTTCGTCAATGTCAGATGTCTGAAGCAAACCTAGCTTCTTCAACGATATTGCCTTGAAAGATAAATTACTATGCTTTATGCAAGCACAAGTATTCCTATCTTGAAGTCTTGGTTTCACAACGGAGAACGGTCGAAAACGATAAAAAGTTTGCAAAGACGCTTTACCACCCTCTAACCTGTATTTTCTATAGAGCTTGTATATTGGTTCCATTAAATATCTCTTTTGCACTTTTTCTTTGTTTCTCGTTATGCACTCGTTTTTTCCCGCACTAGGTCTACTTACATCTTCTCTTTCAAAGAAATCTTGTATATCTTTCATGAATTTCTTTTTCATTTCGTTTATTGATTTCGTCTTTCTTATTCTTCCTTTCAGACCAAGAACATTAGAAATAGCTGTTTTTAATTTGTATTTATTTGCAATATCGTTGGTAGCAACTTTTTTTAGTACTTTCTTCTCTTTGGTATCTGCTTTATTAAACTCTGTTTTTAAAGAATCTGTAATTGTGTTAAGCAAAATTAACTTCTTTTTTACCTTTTCTTTTTCCGTCACGGACACATTTGGTAAAGTTTCTTCTAAAAAACTATTCGATTTTGTTAACGGTGTGTCATCACACTGACGAGTTTCAATGGAAATAGCATCATTATCAGGCCTAATTTGTTGGGGTAGTCGTTTTTTCAGAATTTCCACTCGCTTTTTCATCCGATTGCAGGCCTGTCTTAAATTTTTAATTCGTCGTTTTAATTGAGTATTTTCTTCAGTAAGCTTTTGTAGTCTCTCCTTTAGGATATTTGTATTATTTTTAGCATTTTTTCTTACTTCCAATGTGTTGTTTTGTTTTGTCGTAGAGTAGGCCTTTTTTTTTCTTTCAGCTCTTATAGCATTGGCTTGTCTCCACTTTGCTCGTAGCTCTTGTTTTTCTTCTTCTGTAAGAATTTCTTTTTTCTTTTTGATATTTTCTTTAACTTTTTCCAAATGTTTGACACGGATTTCCTCATATTTATTTGGTTTATCCTTTTTGAGTCGTTCTCTGTAAGCTTTTTGCCTTTCGGCATTGGTTTTTGGCGGCATTCCTTAAAAAACAAAAGAAGTAATGCAGTTGTATATAAGCAGTTGTAAGTAATAACCAATTTGATAAGTCAAACCAACAAGTATAGTGGGCATCTCTACAGAAGTGTCATTAGCAAGAGTTAAGTATTTGTAACAATCGGTATAATTCTATTCTCAAGCGAATTGAAACAAAGCCGCGAGGTTTTTTAACCGACGAAAAGGAGGAAGTTCTCAATAGAACTTCATGTAAGTAATATCAGGGGTAAAAAGTTGTTAAATCACATAAAAACGTAATTTAAATTATTTCATTATTTTTTGCTGGTGGCACTTCTATATAGCAAATAATATCCAATCCTTTAGTTATTGACGCTCTATATATTTTTTTTTCATAAATTAAGTAGTGAATATTACTATGCTTAGTCCTGACTAACAGAACTGTCCTGTCCTGTTATAACAGTATACACTCAGCTTTATGTTGTACTTTTTCGTTACGTAACGAAATTCGTAAAAAACGTTACGAAATATTAGACAAATTGAGGTCAGAAAAAATATATTTATTGATAAAAGCTGTTACAGCAAATATAAAAGCTTATTAAATATTCGTACAACACGTATTACAAAAAATGGGTAAATGAAGACTTACCGTTCTATGAAAAATCGCTGATTTTACTTCCTGTCTCGAAAAAGTAACCCCACAAAACACACACGTTCTCACTGATTTTCACGATAGATGTAATGGCGGAGACGTCAAACCAATAGCCAATCAGAGTGAAGCTAGTGTTGTCCGTGTAAAAAAATTACGGAATCGTTCAGAAATCATGAGAAAGTAGAAATAAATCGTAACTAAAGAGTAATAACTAAATAGTAAATGAGAGCGACTCATTTTGTTTTTTTGCTTTAAATTGCCAATTCACTATGACACCCCATAGAAAATCAATTTGATACAGAAACTGCGATTACTGTAGAACGATGATACAAAGAAATTTACAATAATTTAGTTACGTATCGCATTTTATGAAACAAAAACACATGAAAAAGGTAGAGTGGCAAACAGGTTTTTGTATGAAAGGTAAAAAAAGCTATTTTTAAAATATCGAAATATTTGATAATAAGTATGATTATAGCTATAATTCTTCGTTATCTTAAAGATTAATATTCATCCTACAAAATTGAGTGTGTGTTTTTTTTGTGTGATGATTTATAAATATAAAACTTTTGAACTGTTTCAAAGCACACTTTTTTTTTCAAAGATGTACATGTATTTTGAGAAATACTCCTTTATATCTTTTGCTTGGTTCTTCTCCTTCAATTGGATAAAGTAAACATGTTCATGGGATAACAAGTATCATAATCGATTTGTCGTAAGCGCCAGTTCGCAATATCTATACACCGTTAAATTTTAGTCGTTTTAATCCCGCGGAGGGTCGATTTGGTATATGAAACACTATCGATTTGTGAAGAGAAAATTAAAAAATAAAAGTACTTTTTCGCATGTACGAAATCAATATATTCAAGTAAACGTCACCTGAGCGAAGCCAATGGACTGTAAATAGTCAGTACGCATCGACCGACAACTACCTACAAGGTCATTGATTCGTTTACTTAAAGAAATTAATTTCGTATAAGTGTATATTAATTCGAGTTTTTGAAAAAAGTACTTTATTTTTTAATTTTTTCTTTATAAATCAATTGTGTTTCATGTACTGAATCGATCCTCCACGGGATTAAAACGACTAAAATTTAACGGTGTATATCTTCGAGTGTATATAGATTTAAAAATCAGACATGTAAAAATAATAAGTAAAGTTCATTTGTTTTTTGTAGAGCTTGAAAGCATCTGACAGAAATAAAAATCAGTCTTAAAATCTTAAGTTAAATAACTCATATTTTTAGGTCCTTTTACAATCTCTTTGCTTTCTCACCCGGTGGCCCAGGGCCCCCAAAACGAGCCTCCACAAATACACTGGTATTCTAAGCACATGAGACAGTAGCGTCTCATGTGCTTAGAATACCAGTGTATTTGTGGAGGCTCGTTCGCCTAAGGTTTCATCGATGTGAAAATAAGTTATGTCGACAGCTCTGGGATCTTAGTCTATGGCGAAATCTATGTCAAGAACTAGTTTTTATCATTTAAAAAAAAACATAAATTTTGTGGTATATTTGAGTAAATTCCGGAATTACTGAATGCCGATAGAGTTTCAGGCGTTATGTCTCCTTTTTCGCGTTTCTTTTCCATCAAACATGATCATTCATATTCTTGTCTTGTTGTCCACAGTACCATCGACGACGAAGTCGCAGATTGCGGCCGAGTACCTGCAGGCCTGCCGACGACATAACACGCCATGCATCGACTCCGTGCTGCAGCAGATACGAGTATGTAGACTCTCTTCATAGGGGCCATTCAAGTATTACGTAAATACTACTGGGGGGGTGAGACGGGCCTTTGCTTTACTTATTTTTGATGACATCGTGTATGGGGGGATCGGGGTGTCTGGATGATTACGTAAGCAGTACCTATATATTTTTTAGTTTTTTTTTAAGAGAACGATGCTGATCACGCGCGTAACCGTAGCAACGGGTCCCAATTAATTAACGCGATCCACGTCACTTTCCAGGAGTTACCCGACAATTCGATCGGGGGGGCAGAACGTGCTCCCCGGCTCACACTGGCCGAGTGTTCGCTATCAGGTGCTGCGCCGGCCGACGCGCTGGAGGCGGTCATGCGGAAAGTGCAGTTCAGAAGAGTTGAGATAGAACACGCCACGATAGATGATGAGGGAGCGGTGAGTAGATGTAGCTAGTATAAGCAGGCAGCAGCTTCGTGTGTACTCGACAATCTTCGTCAGTGTTCGGCTTGCGCTTGAGGTTGTCATGTGCAAAGTGTAGTTCAAGAGAGAGATGATAAAGAAGTGATGAGTAAAGCACGATTAGTTTTAGAAGGACTAAGGACTTCGTGTTGACTTAGCTTGCGCTCAGCGTGGTCAGTGTGATGAATCATCGTGTATTCTCGGCAGTCTTCGTCGGTTTTCGACTTGCGTTGAAGTGCAATTCAGAAAAGTCTAGAATATAGCAATTTTAAGTGTTTGTTTACGGAGCGCGGCGCGTTGGGTGGCCGTCGTACACTGCCATAATATTTAATTATTTATTTAAACTTCAAAGGCCCAGAAGGAGATGGCGTGACGAATTGGACTCCTACCTTAGGGATTGGCCAGAAGTGGCTAAGGATAGAAAAGAGTGGAACAACGGAAGGGAGGCCTTTGCCCTGCAGTGGGACACAACGGGCTCATAATAATAATAATAATAATATTTAAACTTCATGTACAGTAGTGGTACATAGGCGGACTTAATGCAACAAGGCATTCTCTACCAGTCAACCTTTGGGTTAAAGAAAACACTGTGTTTGCGCGTGCGACTTCGCGGCCCGCTGCTGCAATGTAAGACGAAAGCCCAACGTGCCGCGTCTCCGTAAACAAGCACTAACACGTCATGGGGCCTTACCAAGGGCGTCGCCAATGGGGGTCAGGGGGGCTACACCCCCCCCCCCCCTAGAGGCTTGCTTTACAGCTTCAAAGCCTAGTTTAGGCACCAGTCTCCCACAATATAATGCCCATTCTATATGTTACCTTAGATATAAGACTAGCAATTAGGAGTTATATTGTGGAAAAAAAAAATATTATTATTAAAAAAAACTTTTGTTATTATTTATTATACATACAGTACGTTCGACGGTTCTTGGCGCGCCTGAAGTTAGGCTCTGCGAACTTTAGCGCTTGTGCACTCGTAAAAAAATAAATGGTTTGAAAAAATAAATGCCAATAGCAGTTGTTATTGCTGTTAACAACTGTTATTGGCATTTATTTTCATAAATCATTTATTTGACGCGCTTATTTTGAGCGCTGAAGTTCGCAGAGCCTAACTTCAGGCGCGCCAAGAACCGTCGAACGTACTGTACTTCCAAAAGCCCTTGGTTATTGGCAGGCGACGCCCTTGGGCCTTACCCTTGTTCTTGATCATCAAATCTACTATGCACTTAACATCTATTTGTTTCATGTTTCAGGAAGCGATCTTCGACATGGTAGAGTACTATGAAAGCGCGACGGTGTTATCGATCGCAGGACCGCGGCAGTTCGGAATCAGAGGGTGGCAAGCTGCCTCGAGGATGATCAAGAAGGTAAGGGAAGGGAAGGAAGGTTTCATGTCTTTATTAAAAATATATATTATTTCCTCTTTATTCCACTTACAAACAACTTATCAATTACATTTTTTAAATATGTGTTAATAAAAAAAGAACAATAAATTATTATTATTATATACACGGCTAAATGTTGATCGTTTTAATCCCGTGGAGGGTCGATCCGGTACATGAAACACTATCGGTTTGTAAAGGTAAAATTAAAAAATAATCGGGGCCGAAGCCCCGACGGCAATGTGTTCTGCGAGCAATATTGCCGCTTTAGTTTGGCGATTCTGCGTTCTATGTCGGCAACATTGGTTATTTTCCTTTCTCTACTGATCAATTTTCTTTTTTTTATTACAGAGCGCAGACCTAGCAGAGCTGGAAGTGTCGGACGCCCCGCTAGAAGCGTCCCACGCGCCCGTACTAGCGCGCTCACTCAAAGCCCACAGTTGCACGCTAAGAGCGTTGTGTCTGCAGCGAGTGAGCCTGTGCGGGGAGCCTTTGTTATGTCTAGGTGAGTGGTACCGCGTAGAGGCCCAGCCTGCTAACTGCAGGCAGGCAGGGTCGAAGCCTGCTGGGGTCAAGGGCCGTTTTCTGAGAGGAAGGCTCAGCCCCGGCACTATAGGCAACGAAGGAACGGGGTAGGTTTTTAGTCAGTAAGAGTCTGACACTACTTCCCGCTCCGCCCAAGGGCGGGATTTGTCATCGGATGATTTTACCTACCATAAAAAAAAACCGCTGCAGACGGACGGCGAGCAACCGGTATATCCCCGTTCAAGAGTCAACTGCGCGTGTGATTTTATTCCCCGTGCGCCTCAAATAGATGTTTCTATAGATGGCAGGGCCTTGGAAAACAAGTGGATTTTAGTCTGTAAAAGTCGGATATTCGCTCGCTCCGCCCTGAGCAGGAATGATTTAATAATTACTCACCTTAGATTAGATTACAACAGCGGAAGGTAGGTGATTCGCCTCTAGGGCGTGGACCGCTGAAATTGTGCCTATACGGCATGATTTAACATCGGTCGCGACGATCACACACATTCGGCGGCTAATCCTATTTCGCTCGCACAACAGCGCCGGCACTTTTCTCTGTCCTTGTCTATCAGTGACTACAGGTATTGTGAGTTTCGAATCCAGGTTTTCTGATTGCGATATTAGCGCGTAACATATTTTCCTTTATAATATATCAATGTTACTTATGTATTGTGATCGTCGATGTGAAATCGTGCCTCAAAGGCTCAATTTCAGCGGTCCACGCGCTAGAGGCGAGACACCTATCTTGCGCTGTTTTGATTTAATTTAAGGTTCTGCTATAATATGTTTAAATTATCAATAAAATAAATACGGGTGGAGAGGCGGGAAAATATACTCTGAGATCTATTGTTCGGAAACAAAATAAACTCCTTTCTTGATTACAAACTTTAATATTAGAAAGAAGTTACATAATTTGTAATTGGTATTACAATAGTGTCAGAATCGTCTATCATTGATTTCATCATGATTGATTTTGACATATTTAGTAATCTACTAATATAATGGCGTCACTATGACTTTCCAACAGTCGATCACTAACACATCATTGAAAGAAATGGTAATCTCGTACATAATGACAAATGAATTTCTGACTTATGGGGTAATCTGCTAAAATTTTGTCAGTTCCTTTGATTAGTGACTTACCATTAAATTTGTTTGAATACGACAAAGTCATTCTACCACCATTCGTTTACGAGACCAACAACCAACCAATGATCGACCATTATGATTTAGCAGATTAAGAACTTTTACCAAAATTACAATGGGATTGTGTTGGAATGTCGAATTTACAAAAATAGCAGACTTGGGCCCCAGGGCTTGGTCCGGATGGTTGCCGGACGGTCGGACAGCGAGCTACCCATAGCTCGCCGTCCACAAGCCCGCGCCTCGTCTAGCTTACTATTTTCAAATGATTAGTTTATTATTATAGCTATCGCCTCTAACGTGCGAGTCGCTAATACCAAAAAATATAAAACGAAAGGCTTGGTAAAACCTTTCGTGGAACACGATTTTGACGAAGTCAGCCAGCCTACTAGTACTTCTCGCTGTAACGAAACCATAGCGACTTCTAATTCGACGCCAACGCCATCTAGTTGTGAAAGTGGTATTAAAATACTGTTGTATTGTTTTTCTTTTTCAGTTAATTTAGTATCAATTAATAGACATGTGCACACGGGGAAACAATAATAGATATAAAACTAGTAATCACTACATAGTATAAAACAAAGTCGTTTCCCGCTGTCTGTCCCTATGTATGCTTAGATCTTTAAAACTACGCAACGGATTTTGATGCGGTTTTTTAATAGATAGAGTGATTCAAGGGGAAGGTTTATATTGTATAATACATGCATAATATATTTTTCAATACACTTGCTCAGACAGTGGCTCTTATTGCACTATACTTAGGTATATAATGGCACCTGTTACCAAATTGTGACATTTTGGTTACCATTACGCACTTGTGCTGTAATGTAGCTATAACCTTTTTGTTCAACCTCTTTGTTCGTATAACAAATTTTGAATACGAAAAAATAAAAATTGTTTGTGGTCTATGGCCGTCATTTTAACAAGCGCACGGTTTTTGGCGTGATTTTTTCGAGTGAAATTTATGGGTTTTATTAATTAAATAAAATCAAATACTACAAAAAACATTAGAAAATGTTACATCCGTATTCTAATGTCACTTAAAATGACACTATCGTGAAACTTTTTACTCAAGAAAACAAACAACGATTAGACAATTTGATCAAAGTACACGTCAGCTAGGCGAGTCCAATGGCCTGTAGGTAGTTAGTACGCAACAACCGACAACTACCTACAAGGCCATTGACTTGTTTACTTAATTACTCAAGCCCCAAGCGAACGCCGGTGTCCGCACACTTATTGTCTTTCTGTTGTGTCTCTAATTACGATATTCAAATGATTAAAGAAATTAATTTCGTACAAGCGTATATTATTTCGAGTTTTAGGGCTTGTTTACGGAGATGCGGCGCGTTGGCGTCGGCGTATGTTTGTGTTTGTGCAAACGATGACGTGTTCCGCTGCTGCAATGTACGACGAGCGCCCAACGCGCCGCGCAACGCGCTGCGTCTCCGTAAACAAGCCTTAAGAGGTTTTTTTTTTTATTTATTTTTTTACCTTACGTGGTAACAATTCGCATAAAGTTATTCGGAGACTGGTTTGTGCAACGAAGATTGTTTGGGTCGCAGGACGGAATAACTCTTTCACCGTCGCGTCGCAGAACGTTTTTAAAACGATAATTTGAAAACAGGTTTGTGCAGCGAAGAATGTTTGGTCGCGGGATGAAAAACGGTTGTTCCGTTGCAGAATAAAAATCAGCCCTTGAAAACTGTTCGTTGTTGAAACGCCCATCGCTAATGGCATTGATTTCAACATGGCCGCCATGCTGAAGTTGGCGTTAGGGACGATCGATATTAGAAAAACATCGATATTCTCATCGATCCAATAATATAAAATATTCCACAACTATCACACAACACCGTTTAGCCCCAAGCTAAGCAGAGCTTGTGTTATGGGTACCAGACAGCTGATAAACATACTTATATAATCTAAATACATACATATTATAGATAAACAACACCCAGACACAGAACAAATGATCGTGTTCATCACACAAACATTTCGAACGGATGAATGCGAGACGCATCGTTCTGCGTTTTCCGGTACGTGGTCGCCACTCCAGAACCTTTCGTCCCTATGACCATCCGTTCTGCAAGCAATGTTTGAATGATTGTAATTAATATATTAAAGCTAGTAATAGTCCCAGAACTACATTTAGATCGCATTTAATTATATTTAACATTTTAATAGTTCTGGAACTATATTTAGATCCGTTTTGGCGGTTTCAGTCTATGGCTTCGATAAGGAGCCCGTCGCATGCGAGTCCGATTTACAATTGGCCGGTGTATGTGTTATTATAACAAGTTGGTTTTTATTACAACAAGGGAGGTAGGATAATTATCTAATGTATGACTTTAGCACCTCCATATACTATTTACACTTCCACCTTTTGAATACCGTAATTAGAGACACAATAGAAAGACAATAGGTGGCGGACACCGGTGTCCTCTTGGGGCTTCACAGTTTAACTAAGAATGAATTTTGTCTTCGTTCCAGTGATAGCGCTAAAGTCGAACAGTTCGATCCGCGAGCTGCGGCTGTGCGACAACAGGCTGTCGGTGTCGGACGCGTCGCAGCTCGCCTCGCTGCTGCGCTACAACTCGCGGATACAGCTGCTCGACCTCTCCAACAACATGATACAGGTATCATCAGTAGATTGTTGAAAGCTCCTCAACATAGGTAGTTAGTACCACCTATGTTAAGGCCCGGTTCTACTTATTTTGACCTTTTTTAAACCTATGGAAATCCACAAATATAAAAGAGAACACCGTGAAAATTTATTTTATTTAAAATTGACTATATGGCCAAGGGCTTGGCAAAAATGAAAACACGATATAAATTAGTTGGCTCGATAAAAAAAAAACGCGAATCTGACTCTAATTTACGATTTCAAACGTATTTATCTACGAGATTACGTTACGGAACTATTTGAAAGTTACAAAAAAAAAAAAATTAAGCTTGTTATTTAAAAGCGCTTCGCAAGAACAAAAATCTTGAATAGTTGTTGTTTTTTTTTATATAAAAATAAAACCGCTGTTTTGGGGCCGCGAAGACGACATAATCCCGAGCGAAGTTCATACAAAAAAAACAATGACTAGAACCGGCCCTTAAGGAGAGCTTTCAACCATAACCAGCATTTAGATGTTCCCACTGCCAGGTGGAATGTGTCACCCAGTATTTTTTTTTAATAATATAAGCTGGTGCTTGACTGCGATCCCACCGGATGGTAAACAGTGATGTAATCGTTGGTGGTGAGGCGCACTAGTTTATTAAGAGCCGATTCACTCTAGCCTTGAAGACACCTAAATTAGGAGGGGAAGATCGCAGCAGGCAAATTGCTCCAATCTTTCGATGTACGCAGTATAGAAAACGAAGCGAAACGCTTCTCTTAATTAGCGTAGATAACAAGAAAAGTGGCTATAGCGGACCGCGTCTGAAAGCCGAGTGGCAGCGCGTCACTCAAGAAGGATCCCCGCTGTCCCTATCCCGGCCGCCCTGTGGCTTTGAATAGTGGTGCGCCGACACATTGTATACACCGCACAAAAACACTATAAATTATACAAAGTAATGCGCCTGGCTGGGTTAAACCCACGACCTACAACCGGTGTGTTTGTAACAGCTCGTTACTAGTGAGCAAACACTGCTCCATCCACATGCATAAAGGATAGATAAATTCGTTAAATAGCAGAATGCAACTTATATTTTCTACAACTTTCACCTCTTAACATTATTTTTTTCTCTCTTACATCTTTCTACCCGCACTGGGCCCGCGTGGTGGATTACGGCCCATTCTCTCTCCTAGAGAGGAGGCCTGTGTCCCAGCAGTGGGAACATTAAAAGGCTGATGATGATGATGATGAACATCTTTCTAACATATATTCTTTATGGATGTAAATATGCAGTTTAGAATTCAAAGTACATGCAGTGCATATTCTTACGAACCTCACAATAAAAAAGAACTAAATGGAACATGACATACAGTCCTTTCACTTTTTATTGTGACAGTTAAAATAAATAAATAAATAAGAGCTACTGTCTACGGACGCATAGCTTCATAGACGCGTATTCGTCTGCGTATTCGTAACTATGAAACTGTGTCGACGAAGCGGTAATGGCACGACGTTGCGACTTCACGCAGGCGTACACCAAGCGTATAATGACGAATACGCGTGTATGAAGTTACGCGTCCGTTAACAGTAGGTCATAGTTTCATGTGTAAGTTTCACGCAGGCCTACACCAAGCGTATAATGACGAATATGCGGCTATGAAGGTACGCGTCCGTGCACAGTCGGTCATAGTTTCATGTGTAAGTTTCACGCAGGCGTACACCAAGCGTATAATGACGAATACGCGTGTATGAAGCTACGCGTCCGTGGACAGATATAGATATACCTAGAAAACGCAAGAGCAACTACTTCGCGAGCCTAGCTTACGTACAAAAATCGTAAGTGGTCACTTTCGCGCTCAGTCTGCATCGGAGTACAGCGCTAGTCGGGTGCAGTTAAAAATATAAAAATGGTTAATTGTGCTGTTGGTGTGGGGGTGGAGCGAGGGGGACTCTTCACTAAATAGTGCTTGTGACGTCATAATAGGTAGTCAAAAAATGGCACGCTTGGTTTTCATACAGGTCGTGATGCTTGCGTTATCTATGTCTATCTATATCTGTGGGTTCAGGCCTACTGAACATAATGTTGTGTGGTCCCAGGACGCGGGCACGGCGCACCTGGCCAACGCGCTGGCCGAGCAGGCGTCGCAGTCGCCGCCCTCGGCGGCCGCCTCGCCCTTGTCTCCGCACAGGTGTCAAGGTATACTATCTTCTACATCTTAGACCAAATAATCTTATTTAAGTTTGTAGGTGTTATAGTTTCTGATAAATGATGATAAATGATATTTTATTTTGCAAATAGGTTCTCAAAAACACTTTTACACGTCAATTTTTTTTTTAGTCAATTTTAACTAGATGAGGCCAGTGTTTCCTAGCTGACTACCCTGAGAAGAAACGCCGAAACAAACTCAGGGGTCAAAGTCTGTTTTAAAGTCCTTACAGCAAACATGTAATGGTCAAAACATATGAGAACCATGCAGATTAGTGTCTGGGATGGTCTTTTGAAGAAAGAACCACACAGTTCTGAGTGGACCTGTCCAGTCAGTGCAAGCATTTGTCAGTATTCGTAAAGCTCAACTCAGGACTACTAAGGAGCTCAACGACTTGACGAACAATACCAAAGAAAGGACATTTGGGTAGACCGCAAAAAGTATTCATAACTGTCAGACATTAATTAAAATTAGAGAAAACGAAAAAAAAATCCACATAGTCCCCAAATTCACAATAATAAAATATACAAAAATTTACAGTAGTGAGTGGTATTTCCCTTTTTTTACACCGTAAAATTTTGATCGTTTTAATCGCGTGGCGGGTCGTTTCGGTACATGAAACACTATCGATTTGTAAAGAAAAAATGGAAAAATAAAGTACTTTTTTTTTAAACTCGAATTAGTTTACGCATGTACAAATTTAATTTCTTTAAATGAACGTCAGCTGAGCGAGTTCAATGACCTTTAGGTAGTTAGTACGCAACGACCGACAACTACATAGAAGGTTATTGACTCGTTTACTTAAAGAAATTAATTTCGTACATGCGTTTATTAATTCGAGTTTTAGAAAAAATGCCGTACCGTAAATTTCATGTACCGGATCGACCCTCCACGGGATTATAACGATTAAAATTTAACGGTGTATATACAGATTCATTGTTTATTCCCAGTTGGTGGTCACGAGGCGCGGGGGCTGGCGTTTCTAGTGCTGTGGAACAACCAGCTGACCAGAAACTGTGCGCCCTATCTTAGTAAAGCGTTAGTGAGTATACACAGACATTTATATAATGATTTTTATATTTTCACTCTTTAGTTGTGGTACAATACACGGCATACAAGTTGAACCATGATGGCGATCGACCTTGAAAGTGCAGTAATAGATTTTTGGGTCTCAATCAAAGCAGAGAGCTGCGCGTAACTATAGTAACAGGTTCAACTTATTTGCCGCGTATTGTAATAAATATTTTCTTCGAGTATATTATATTCCTTACTAGCTTTTGCCCGCGACTTCGCTCCCGCTCTACCCTACTCTACCCTATTTTACCCTACTCTTGGTTTTTTTTTTTTTGTTTACTGGATAAAAAATACCCTATGTCCTTCTCCTGGTTCTAAGCTACCTTCCTACCAATTTTCAGCCAAAGTGGTTCAGCCCTTCTTGAGTTATAAATAGTGTATCTAACACGACTTTCTTTTATATATTTACTAGCTTTTGCCCGCGGCTTCGCTCCCGCTCTACCCTACTCTACCCAAATCTACCCTACTCTACCCTACCCTACTCTAACCTACTCTACCCTACTCTACCCTACTCTACCCTACTCTACCCTACTCTACCCTACTCTACCCTACTCTACCCTACTCTACCCTACTCTACCCTACTCTACCCTACTCTACCCTACTCTACCCTACTCTACCCTACTCTACCCTACTCTACCCTACTCTACCCTACTCTACCCTACTCTACCCTACTCTACCCTACTCTACCCTACTCTACCCTACTCTATTTTTCTCGCCGTAAAAACCATCCTTGAACTTCAACGAACATTTTAAAAAAATATTTGGCCAAATTGGTCCAGGCGTTGTTGAGTTATGCGCTTACCAACACATTTTGCGATTCATTTTTATATTATAGATAGATTAGATAGGATTTTATAATTTAAACAATTCTCATTATCTTCGTTCTAGCGGTCATCTCAGTCACTGTGCGTGCTGAACATAGGTCGCAACGCGCTCGGTAACGAAGCAGTGCGAGCGCTCGCGCGGGGCTCCGCCCTCGTGTCGCTGGGGCTGCAGGCCTCCCGCCTGGGGCCCGACGCCGCCGCGCTCGCCGAGCTTATCAGAGCTGACACCAAGTTACAGGTGAGAACATAGGTATCTTTCAATTAAAAAATCGGTCCCCAATTGACCGAGAGTGAGAAGAAACAAAAAATACAGACAGCAGAACAGATAACCGTCTCTTTTTGAAATCATTTTAAAATAATCTACCTTACGGCCCGTTTACGACCTTGCCGCTGTGGCACAAAGCGCCGCGCGGCGACGTGGCGTGCTTCAAAAATTTTCATACATTTGATTTTACCGCTCGCCGCTACCGCGCATCGCTTCCGCTCACAGCGGCAAGGTCGTGAACGGGCCCTTAGCTAACTCCTTTGAATTGACAGTTATGACGTCAAGTGGAAAGTCGATCCTGTTCTTATTTGAATAGCGTTAATTGTGCTTTATTATTACAGAGGCTAGATCTCCGAGAGAACAGGCTGGGCAGCGCGGGGCTACAAGCGATCCTAGCGGCCATGAAGGACAACTCCACACTGACGCAGATTGACCTCGACGAACCAACAACGCCTGTAAGTTATATATATTTGTCAGGTCTTCCAGGATGGTTCTCTGATTATCTACCAGGTGGGCCTCGGCCACTGGTAGATAATCAGAGAGGGCCACGCCCACAATTCGGGCCACGCCCACAATTCGGGACGTTGGTTTGCAACAGTGTGGTCCTTTAGTAATCGTAAGTTTTCCACTACTTTTTCGGTTTCTGACTGTGAGAATCTGTAATTGGCTTAGTGCTCGGCCACACTGACAGCGCGGTGCGGGGAGCGGCCGTTGCCGTAGCCTGTTTCAAAAAAAATCTAAATCTGAAAAAAAAACATGGTAATTTTTTTGATCTACTGTCAATGTTGTCTGACTAACTGTAAAAATGAAACGGAGATCCCCGCTCCCCGCGCGTGCGCTCACTGTGGCCACGCGGTGTGAACTCAGTATGGCGAGAGCTGCTCGCGTTGTGCAGTCCGCGCCGCTCCCCGCCCGCGTGCCCACTATGGCCACTCAAAGGAAGTTCTTGTGTTTGGGATTGCCGCCCCGCACCCGCTGGTCAAGCACATAATGTTTCTTCCTATAATATTGTTATCCTTTGGTTATAGCGGTTGGTTCTCTTTCGCTTGATATATAAATAACTTTCAGGACTCGACAAACCTCACAGCGGAAGACAGCGAATCGGCCCTCGTACGTCGCCTGACGCGGGAGATCCGCGCCATGTGCCGGAGGAACGAGCCCCCCGCGCGCCACGACGACGACGACGGTGCGCACCCCGTGCACAGGAAGATCAGTCTCACGTGCCACACCGCTTGTCTTCTTAGAGTAAGTATTGCTACCGGAACCGGACTCGAAACTGTAGTGCTATTCTCTAAGAAAACGAAGCGCGGCCTCAACGACGAACACCCAAATAGGATACATTGGATTGTCAACCTAATGCACCTATACATTGGATTGTTAATTCAATGTATCCTATTTGGATGTTCGTCGTTACGACAGCGCTGGTTTTCTTAGAGAATAGCACCACTGGAGCGAGTATCGAAGTCGGAGGCAGATGTGTTGAAACCTCAGCGTGTTCTATAAGTTGATACCTAAGTTTGTCTTTCACCCGTATGCGATAAGTTGAGACCTACGGGGCTATTGCGTAACTCTGTTGACAGCTCAAGTGAAGATCACTTGCTAGAATGTACATCGTATAACTGTCAAACAGCTAATTTCTTATTGCCTTTCTTTAGTGACCAACTGATATGCCTTTGATATCCACCGTGTCACGTTTTGACAAATGTTATTGTATCTATACTTTTAAAATTTTGATTGTGAGCTTTAAGCTGAAGATGCGATATTCAACTTAGCTGTTTAACCTGTTGAATACCGTAATTAGAGACACAATAGAAAGAAAATAGGTGTGCGGACGCCGACGTCCTCTTGGGAAATAATGAATAATAGTCGATAAAAACTAGAGCCGGGACAATATGCACTGTTCATTTTTGTTAGCCGCTACTTATCCACCGCAGTTTGTTAGCCACTTGATGTCATACGTAATACCAAAGTTATGAAATTGTTAGTTGACAACAAAGTTTAGTGTACATCAAACGCCAGTTGTCAACTGTTTTGAAAAAGTTAGCCAATAGCCCTGCTGGGGTTTTACCATGACGTCTTAAAATGACAAGCTAATGAGCGAGAAAGAGCCATACACCCTATATAGCTCTCTCTCTCTTTACTGTTCAGTTTGCGTCGTTAAATGAATCGCGTTTAGTGCCCGTGGTAGGGCCTCTGAAATCTTGGTTTTAGCTCGCCTTGTCCCTAGGGTGTTTTTAATATTGTGTGAATTTCACATGTGTGTGGATTTGCCCCGCATGCGTAACCTCCGCAAATGTCCTTTTCATACAAGTATTTATTGTAAAACGTGCAATTCGCACGCGGGACGCGTTTTATTACCTTTTGAAATTTTCTGTATGCGGAGCAAATCCGCATGCGTGATGAAATTCACACGATATTGAATGGTTTTTCGTCAGAATCAAATTAATGTATATTATGATTGTTTGTCATTCAGCAAGGCATGGGCGGCGGCGAGGAGGAGCGCCGCAGCCGCCTGCGCAGCCCGGCGCCCTCCCCGGCGCCCTCACCGGCGCCCTCCCCCGCGCCCTCGCCCGCTGGCTCGCCCGTGCCCGCGCCGCATCCTACCTCACGGTTTATGGTGAGCCACCTACTTATCTACTTGGCATCTAAAAGCGACCGCTTCGCTTCACTTATCGCCTAGCCGTACCAACAGTTGGTCACGTAGCACCACCACAAAAATGCATGAACTCTTCTGTTTTAATTGCGCCGCATCGCTTCGCATTCGCGATTGCGTTGTGTAGTATACGTAGGACATTGTTTTAGTCGTGGAAGATGCAGGTAGTTGTGCATGCTGAGCAAGAAAGGAGATCCTCTGAAGTGTCTCCACGGTAGTACTGTGTTTTGGATGGGTCAAGGATACCATTTTTATTTATATAATATAATCTAGTGCTTCTCCGATTCCACCTGATGTTAAGCAGTGATGGAATCGTTGATGGTGAGGTGCACTAGTTTATTTAGTCAGATTGTTTTATAGAAGTAATTTCTATTGTGTATACGCGTTAAGAAAATAGTGACGTCATCGTTGTCACTCATATTAATCACGCCCATTGACCAATTAAATCATAGTAAATTAATAACTTTTTTTTAAACTAGAATTAATTTACGCATGTATGAAATTAATTTCTTTAAGTAAACTTCAGCTGGGCATACTTTACCTACAAGTTCATTGAGAGAAATTAATTTCGTGCATGCGTATATTATTTCGAGTTTTAGAAGAAAAAAGTACTTTTATTTTTATTTTATCTTTATAAGTCGGTAGTGTTTCATGTACCGGATCGACCCTCCATGGGATTAAAAATTTATCAGTGCAGCCAACAATTGATAATAAAACACATATAAACATTGATTAATCAGTATCGTACATTTGCCTGCAGGTGACCCGCGTGACGCCCGAGCGCGACTCGTCAACCGACAGCAGCGGCTCCGGCTCCTCGTCTTCCTCCACTCCCACCAGGCTCGCTTACTGTCCACCCTCGCGGTTTCGAGTCGTGCAGGTATGAATGAGACTGTTTGGGATAGTATTGGCTCTGCATAAAAGAAAAGTGGACTGTATAAGGTAGGTTATATTCGAAAAACTGGCTACAACAGTCGGAACCGCGAATAATAAAAACCAACGGGCGTTCGCTGGCGAGATCTGATGGATGCTGGTGGCGGGCGCGCTGCCCCGGGCCGCGCCCCGCGCCCGCTGCCGGCTCCAATCACACGCAACACGCTCGTCCACGCGTGTACAGAGACATTCGTAAAGGCTAAACGTTGGGACTCCAAGCTATGGTTCCGAGTGCTGGCCACGTTACATCATCATTTCAGCCGAAAGACGTCCACAGTTGGACATAGGCCTCCCCCAAGCGTCGCCACTATGACCGGTCCTGTGCGTCTCGCATCCATTGACTCCAGCGACCCTAACCAGGTCATCGTTCCACCTTGTGAAAGGCCTTTCAGTCTTCCGGTAGGAGGTCGCCACTCCAGAACCTTTCGACCATCTGTTCTGCGAGCAATGTGCCCTGCCCATTGCCACTTAAATTTGGCGATTCTACGTGCTATGTCGGAAACTTTGGTCCTCTTGCGGATATCTTCATTTCTGATGCGATCACGCAAGGAAACTCCGAACATAGCCCTTTGTCTCATTACAAACGTGACGATAACTTACCCCTCTTCGGCGTGCTCCTCTCCAGTCACTACTGGAGCGACACTACGGAGTTCTCACCTTCCCTATAATGCAGGTGCTCACCAGACATGGCCAGTCCAAGAAATTCCTGTTTCGAATTCAGGAGAAAAAAAAAGCAAAGTTAACAAATACTGGCCTAACTGTTACGCAGTAACTAGAAAACATTCGCAGGAAAACAATAAACAAACCCAATAAAAAATCTATCTGTTTTCAGGTAATGGAACCGCCACAAATCCAAGTACATCCAGCTTCAAGTCAACCTAGAAAATCGCCCTCAAGGTTCTCAGTAACCAGGAACTACGATTCAGTGTACAACCCCAGTCCCACCCCGCCTAACAGTCCCGCTCAGCCAGTTCTATACACTCAACTACAGAACGAAGTAGTCACTCAACTCAAATACGAAGCCAATTTGAGCAAAAATGACGCTCTTACTCAAACCAAGAACGAAGTTGTGACTCAATTAAGACACGATAATATTGTCAAATGTGACTCAGTGACCAACGAAGCGATTGCTCAACTTGGCAACGAAAAAGCTGAGACTCAACCCAAAAATGTAGTACATACTCAAGTTAAAAATGAAATTACTGCTGTTAAAAGTGAACCGAATTTGGTAGAAGTTGAAAATGTTGTTCCAGTTGAAAAGTCTTCTTCGGGTAGAAAGGTTATAACGGCACAAGTGCGAAATGAAGCTATGAAAAAGTCAAAAATGGAGTCGCTAAGTCAAGTTCAAATTGAACCTTCAATACAAGTCAAAAATGAAAGTACAACAACAGAAATTAAGACAGAACCTAAAACTGAGGCTAACACTGAATTTTGTACAGACTCAAACAAAAATAATGTTACGACTCAACTCCGAGACTTGAGTCACAAAGAACCTGTGACTCCAGTCAAAAATGACTCTGAAGCTCAACTACAAAACGTACCTGTGACTCAATTGAAAAACGAGTCGACTGAACCGAAAACTGAGCCTTTGACTGCAGTTAAGAATACAGTTACGACTCAACTACATAAAGATCCTACGTTAGAAAAAATTGAGTCTAAAATCCCAATTAAAAATCAAGAAAGTCATGTTAATCCTATCATTGCTTCCACAAGTCAAACAGATGTAAATAAACAAGCTAAATATAAAAATATTGAGTCTGGAATTCTAGATACAATCACTTTAGGTACTCAACTAGAAATGGAATCGACGGCTCAACTAAGAAATGCACCGGTTGTATCGTCAATTCTAAATATTGTGCCTTTTACTCAACAAGCTAAGAAAGATACAGTACCTAAAAGTAGCACGGAATCGGTTACTCAACTCAGAAACCCAGAAGTTGAGTCTACCTGTCATACGAATGTTGATGACGTCAAACAGTCGAAATCACCAAGCGTTGACTCTGTAATTCAAGTAAAGAATGGAGCAACTCAACCTATAGTTGAAATAACCGCGAAATTAAACCAGTTAGCAATTGAGCCTACAAGTCAAAAGATTGAGTGTATAAGCCAAAAAGTTGAGCCTACAAGTCAAAAGATTGAATGTACAAGTCAGAAAGTTGAGCCTACAAGTCAAAAGATTGAATCTACAAGTCAGAAAGTTGAGCCTACAAGTCAAAAGATTGAGTCTACAAGTCAAAAGATTGAGTCTGTGAGTCAAAAGATTGAGTCCACAAGTCAAAAAGTTGAGCCTACAAGTCAAAAGATTGAGCCTGCAAGCCATACTGTTGAGCCGGTAATTCAAGCAAGAAATGAAACAGTTACTCAATTCTCAACAGAACCCAAGGCGCAAGTCAAAACTGTGGTTGAGTCTACAAGTCAAACGAATATTGATGACGAACAGACTAAACCATCAAATGTTGAGCCTTCAATTCAACATAAGGATAGCAAAGCTCAATCTGAAATTGACTTGACTACTCAACTTAAAAACTTATCGGTTGAGCCTACAAGTCTAGCAGATATTGGCATCATACAAACTACAATTGTTGAGCCTTCAATTCAGGCAAAGAATTTAGCAGCTACTCTAATCAAACCAGAACTTAAGACTCAACCGCAAATCGCACCTGAATTTTCAACAAACAGACTCCAAAATGAGCCAGTGAGTCTAACACAAATCGTCAAACCTGACACTCAAGTCAAAACTGAGCTTCCAATATCAATTGAGTCTTCCAGTTTAGATTTAGACTCGACGACTCAACTTAGAGGCTTAATCGAAACTTCAAGTAAGATAAAAACCTCGCCTTCACATTCAATTTTACCGAAAACTTCAATAGCAACGATAGAAGAATTTCCAGAATGTGATGACATTGAACTCAGTGACTCAACCGCAACAAGTGTTACTCAACTTCCAACGGATAACGTTACAAGTGATTCAAGTAAAACTAAAACGAATGTTGAGTGCGAACCTAAAACAGTTGAGTGTTCAAGTCGGGACTCAAAAATGAGCATTGACCCTAAACCACAAATACAATTTATAGACTCGAAAATCGTAACAGGTATTCTAAACGAACTAAATAGGCCGAAAAATAGTGCTGAATTGAGTACACAGACTGCACCTCGATTCGATTCTGATAATAAAACAGACATAACAAATCTCGTGAATAAAGTGAATGTGATAGAACTTAGTATTAAAGCTGTAACAACTGATTTAACGTACAGTGATGTAGTGAAAAGTGATAATAAACACACCAAAGTGTTGGTAGACCAAAAGACAGAGGTAAACAGTATAGTAGGAGAGTTAGGAAGTATAAACAAAGGAATAAACGTAATAGTTAAAAATAAAAATAGTATAGACAAAGTACCTGCAGATAGCGTAATACTTAAGAAAAATAAAAGTGAATCCAGTCTGGATAGTCCTGATTTAGAAGTGTCTAGACTTATGGAGAGCAGAAGAGAAGGACGGAGTGTCTTCGACAGCAATTCCTCTTTAGAGATCTCTGGCAGTTCAATGGAGAGTCTGAACGAACAAAATAAGACTGTCCAAGAGTTGGACAGAAGAAAATCCGGTATAATTCTGTCTAACGAAGGATCTATGGAATCTACAAGCGAAGTCACCCCTGTCAACAGTGGGAACTTCTTGAACCTGTCTCTGAGTTCAAACGAAAGCGTCTCACCGATATTTGGCAAGACGAAACTAATACATGACTCCCTCTCCAGTTTAGAAGCCAGTGTCAGTTCCTTAGACTCAGCTAAACACGATAGAATCATGGTTACATCAGCTGATTCCGGGATAGAGTACTCTCTCCAACACCCCTCAGAGGGTAAAGAGGACAATTCCTCCAACGAAGGCACTCTCACAAACAACTCCAGCTTGAAGGAGAACATCAAAAAACCTGAAGGTTTCCAAATAGTTGATAATTTATCGTCGCCGAAAAGGACCTCAAGTTTACTGGATGTACCTGCTCTGAAGAATAAAGGGTTAGATCGAATGAGAAAGATTTCTTGGGTAGCCCCGTCTTCTAGTTTCCACATACCCCGTCCAGATGAGAAAGAAACTAAACCTTCTCATCTAGAAAAGCTGCTGAGCTTATTCCAGCATCCCAGTAGCATATTTTCGAGGAGTTTAACCAGTGACGATGAGAAGAAATCTGCTTCGAACACTCCACCTAGAAAAGATTCTTCTTTGACAAGTTCTTTTTGGTCTTGGGGCAGCGCTATCGAGAAGGAACGGGAAGAAGATAGTTCTGAAGCCACAGATTCGACTCTCTCAGAAAGAGTTCAAGTCTCATTCGTAGACGAGTCGTTCTCGAGGAAGCTAGACTCCAAAACGCCTTCGACAGACACTGACAACACGCTGAGCGAATTCCAGTCGTTCCCAACGCAGGAGAGTGAAGCTACAGATGATAAAGTTACCAATACCACCGAAGATATAATAGTACAAAATTTAGACTTAAGTGTAATTAGTAAAACGAAGAGAGATGTAGATAGGAGAAGTGATGATCTCGTGAGAGAACAGGAGGAGAAGGAGAAAGAGTTGGCGAGGCCGAGGTCGTTTGCCGCGGTCTTGAAGAGCTCAGGCTCTGAAAACTCTTTGGACAAACAAAATAGCCCAGACAACGGACAGTCTGTTGACAAACTTCCTAGTAAAGTCATCAGAGGTATCAAAGAGAATATCAGCCCAGAAAACACATTAACATCGAGCATGACTAACACAAAAGCCTTAGCTGTAGAATTAGAAAGACAAGTGAAAAATCCTACCGCAAACGTTTGGGACGTGAAAAATGAACCCAAAATCGAGGAAGTTAAAGTCCAAAGTGATTTAGCACCGATAGCTACTATCGAAGAGACGTTAGACGAGGACAATCCTCTACAGCTAGCCTTTATAGATGATGTTAAAGTAGAAGACGTTACAAGAGTCCATCTAGAAGCAGAGAAGGAAAAAACTCAAGATATAGATCTAGGGAAAGATGCGTTATCTTACTTAATATACGAAAATAGAGACTTTGAAATTGGGGCGGAGAGTATGGTCAAGACTACTGCCCAACAGGGATCGCTAGCCGAAGAACTAAAAGAGGCAGAAATCAAAGAAATCTTGGATCTGTCGCCCGAGTTAGTAATAGACGACAGCTTACAAGACAACGTGTTCACAGCGAAAGAAATCATCGGTTTGCGAACGTCCCCGATTGTACCCGAGCGCGCGAAGCTAAAAAAAGCCAATTCTCTTGAAGATTTATCACAACTTTCTGAAGAGAAGAGTCCTAAAGCCAAAACTATAGCTTTCAAAGTACCGGAAAGTACAACGCCAAGAGACATACCGGAGCGAAGAACGAAATTGCGTACGCGCAGCGGTTCAAGTCCGAAATCTTTACCTGAAAGTTTAAATAAGCCGTGTCCGCTAACTAAAATGGAATCGGTATTGACTAAGAAGAAGAAAAAGATATCGTCTTTAGGGAAAATGGCGAGAGATTCTCTGTTAGCGCTGAATATGAGTGATGAGGAAATCGCTGAGTTCAGGCGGTCTTACAAACTTACGTCGGTAGAGAGTTTGAGGTCTTTAGAATCTGTCTCTGAAAGCGGTAACTCAGTGGATTCCAGGTGCAGAGCTTGTCTTAGACAGTCGCAGGAGAGTCTCATGTCTTTGGACTCGATCTCCGAAGATTGTAAATGCACGGAGGACTGTGAACGGCCAGGGAAGTCCGGAAGATAGAATGCAGTAAAACAAAATAGTTTTTTTTTTGTATTGTATAGAGAATTTTTTTAATTTTTAAGACTTATGTTGTCATTTGTTGCTTGTTTTTTTTCTGGTTACAGGTGTCATTTAAGATTAAAAGGGTATTTTCAATCTCACCCGGTTTTGCTCGGGTACAAATGAATTTATAGTACCACGTAGATCCACAACTACCAAACTTGTTCATACAAAAGTAGACTCTAAACATCGGAATTAAGGCCTATAGTGGCATGGATGTGAGAGGACACCGGTGTCCTCTGAGCTAGGACAGAGTACGCGGGAAATAGTTAAACTAAAATGGCTGTCGTTGATATGGTTAGGCGCAGTGCTGCTGTGCCGCAATTCGATTGAGACCCGATCATCCGTTTTGGTTCAACTTATATGCCGCGTGGTTTTTTAACCTTCGTTTCCTCCCCGCTCGCCTACATCATAAAAGGAAGCCTTGTGCATAGTTTTCCTTTCTTAGTCCCAGTAGTTTGGCTGTGGGACTTCGCTGTCTGTCCGTCTGTCTGTTACCAGGCTGTATCTCAAGAACCGCGATAGCTAAACAGTTGAAATTTTCACAAATTATGTATTTCTGTTGCCGCTATATCGACAAATAGTAAAAACAGAAAAATAATTATTTAAGTGAGGCTCCCCTACAACAAACGTATTTTTTTTGCCGTTTTAACTACGGACGGTACAGAACCCTTCGTGCGCGAGTCCGACTCGCACTTGACCGGTTTTTTTTAAATTACACATAGGCTCGCGTTTGACCACTATCTCACCTGATGGTAAGCGATGATGTGGCCGACGATGGAGCACGCTTTTCTTTATAGTTATGAAAGTAATGGTACTAACACCGATAGTAAATAAATATTTAATTTGTCATCATAATACAGTAAAAACTGATACTGTATATCAAAAAGCAAAATTAGCAGGAAATTTTGACGATTTTGACTCTTATGACACGGACCTAAGGTTCAAATTATAATCACACATAATACTTTTAAATTTAGATTGAAATATTCTATTTAATCTTGACTAACGCCTTTATCCATAATTTTTAGAGAAGTCAAAAGTGTATGACAGATTCAAAACACTGTATAGCCACTGAAATTGAAACACTAGTCTACTGTCCACGGTCGCGTAGCTTCATAGACGCGTATTCTTTATTATACGCTTGGTGTACGCCAGCGTGAAGCGACCATACTTAACTAAGGCCTACTGCCAACGGACGCGTAGCTTCATAGACGCGTATTCGTCATTATACGCTTGGTGTACGCCCACGTGAAGCGACCGTACTAAACTATGGCCTACTGTCTATGGACGCGTGGCTTCATAGACGCGTATTCTTTATTATACGCTTGGTGTACGCCAGCGTGAAGCGACCATACTTAACTAAGGCCTACTGCCAACGGACGCGTAGCTTCATAGACGCGTATTCTTTATTATACGCTTGGTGTACGCCAGCGTGAAGCGACCATACTTAACTATGGCCTACTGTCTATGGACGCGTGGCTTCATAAACGCGTATTGGTCATTATACGCTTGGTGTACGCCAGCGTGAAGCGACCATACTTAACTATGGCCTACTGCCAACGGACGCGTAGCTTCATAGACGCGTATTCGTCATTATACGCTTGGTGTACGCCAGCGTGAAGCGACCATACTTAACCATGGCCTACTGCCAACGGACGCGTAGCTTCATAAACGTAAAAGTTGTTTGTTATAATGACTACAATCACGTGTTTAAGTATCGGTCACTAATTACCAGTTACCCTATATACACGTTTCCTTTTCCAATTTACTTTAGACATTGGCAGAATAGTCGACATTCTTTATTAATGTAAGTTTCATGCAGGCGTACACCTAGCGTAAAAAGACGAATATGCGACTATGAAGCTACGCGTCCGTTCACAGTAAGCCTAATGAAGGATCGAAAGATTTTGGACTTAAGATATTATAATTGAAGTTTTAAATTGTCAATTGTGAAAAAAAAAAAATTAATATACCGACCGAATAAAAACGATTATAACTTTTTTATTTTGATACAAATTTGAGCATTACGTGGTGGAGATACGGGTCAATATGCTATGTACATTTTCAGCGTTTCGCTTCGACTCTGCGTCATTTAGGCTTGACCCTAACATTCTGAATTCAAGTTTACGTAAAATCAATTCAACCGTCAAAGTCGGATATATCCGACGAACACTCGCGTTTATTCCGCCAGGGTTGAACATACACGACCAAATACTCCGTCTCGTCAGCTCTTCTGTCACCTATGGGGATTGAAGAGCTAAACGAGATGGAATACCCAGTCGCGAACACACGACCCTGGCGAATGGGAAGCGAAAACACTCGTCGGGACGCAAGCGGTTAAACAGTTGACATACCTAAGTACTCTACTTAGCTGTACCGTGGTCCAAAAATGAGGGTAAAAAGAAATTATTCTTATTTATTCATTTTCATACAAATGACAGTTTAAATCTTCAACCAAAACGTCAAGTTAAATTACTTAACGAAACTTCAGTTTGTAATTCATTACTAATTTCAGCGACCATTCGAGATAATTAACGGTCCCATCACCACCAAACCATGTATCGATTTTAGGCCTGAGTAATTTAAGCTGATCAAAAAATACACTAAAAATATGAGTTGCAATAGAATTTAAACTTTGTTGTGTAAGAGAGAGTTTGTTGTTCCGAAAGTTGATAATTATCTCGAATTCATAATTCAATTGTTGTATCATTATTAGGTATTGTTGTAGTGTAAGTTTCGCCAAATAAATTAATTTGACCTTGTTTATTGATAAGTGTTCTATCTGGTACTTAAAGGTGCCATTCAAACGTCGACTGCAGGCAGCGAATGCTGTAGCTCACGCATGACACGCAGCTGTTGCCTGCATCCGTAGCCGGGAGTGATTCCGAGGCAAGTTGCACATGCTGCCAGTCGCAAATCTACGATTTAATCCAATATGAGTGTTATTGGCTCCTAGTAGACATTATTTCGCGGCTGCAGCACTACTGGTTTGCGACCGGCAACCGCAGCCGTGTTCTATATAGAAAACCAGTCGTGCAGCTGCAACCGGCTTCGTGCAGCCGTATCCGCAGCTTGCAGCCCAGGTTCGAATGGCACCTTAACATACAAACGTTCGAGAAGTCTACAGACTTTGTTATATTACTAGCATCTACCATTAGCTTCATCTTAGTTAAAACAGGTTTCTCCATACAAACTTGAACTCCCGTTTCATCCCCTTATGGGGTGAATTTAAAAAAATCCTCTCTTAAGTGCTCGCCTACGTCATAAAGGAAGCCTTGTGCAGAATTTCATGTTCTTAGTTCTACTAGTTTCGGCGCTGCGTTGATATGTCAGTCAATTTCTCCTACTCCTGGGCAAAGGCCTCCCTTCATTCTTTCGATTGTTCCCGGCTTGAAGCCACTTCTTGCCATTTCCTAAAGAAAACAGACACTGTGACTTTCTTCTTACATTACTATAAATGCTCCTTTCTTTTACTTTCCTGTACAGGGTGACTGGTAATTAGCAAACGATACTTAAACACGTGATTGTAGTCATGATTACAAGCAACTTTTACTATGGGATCAAACAGAAAAATATCAGCCAAGTTCAGTACATTTGACCAGTTAGCCGAACACAAATATACCAGCAGATTTTTTTTTGGGATTTTAGGTTTGATCCCATAGTAAAAGTTGTTTGTTATCATGACTACAATCACGTGTTTAAGTATCGTTCACTAATTACCAATCTCCCTATATATAAAAATGAATAGGTGTTCGTTAGTCTCGTTGAAACTCGAGAATGGGTGGACCGATTTGGCCAATATTGGTCTTGAAATATTCGTGATAGACCAGGGAAGATTTGAACGGTGAGAAAAAATCCTTTATCATAATATTCAAGACTATAAATTAGGCGGTATGACGTTCGCAGCGTCAGCTATGTTTATTTTCTATTTATACATACTTTTGTACCCTTATTTTCTTAATAATCTTGTTTTCTTTTTTGTCTGTTTTGTTTTTTTTTCACCACCCCTGGTTGACTGGTAGAGAATGGCTAAGGCATTAAGTCCGCCTCTATACCTTTGGGTTGCATGAAGTTTTAATAAATAAATAAATACCCAGGGCTGTTTTTATTATCGTGCGGATTTCATGACGTACTGCACGCGTAGCCCGCGCAAATGTCGTTTTCGTACAAGTATTTATTGTAATGTGTGTATTACGCACGCGGGATGTCGGGTAGCAGTCCTGCATGTGGATTAAATCCGCATGCTTGATGAAATCCATACGATATTAAAACACATCCTAAGCTAAGAGAAGGAGTTGTCAGCAAACCGTAGGGGCGCAGTAGGGTCGAGGCCTAGTCTGGGGCTCTGGGTAGGTATGAAAATGCATACCAGGGCCCTGGATCCTAGGCAGGGAAGGAACAGGGTAGTTTTTTAGTCAGTAAGAGTCTGACACTATTTCCTGCTCCGCCCAAGCGGGATTTGTCATTGAATGATTTTATTGTATGGTAACAAAAAAAAAAAGCTAAGAGAAGGCTGGGCAGTTGATGACGTAAAAGTTATTTACTCGATAGAACACTTTCACAAAATAAAAATAAAAACTTAAAAATCTAATGAGATGATGTTTTCAAGGACTGACTGTACTTCATAATGAAAAGTATGACTTAAAAAATTGTAAAGTAAATTTTTATGTAAATCGATTGTTTTGTAATATTATTGCGAATTTATTTGTACTTGAATAGTATTATTATGTATTTGTATTTTTTAACGCTTTATCCGCTTACGTCGGAAATATCCGACATACACGTTTATGTTGCCAGGTTCGCACATCCATGACCAAATACTCCATCTCGTCAGCTCTCCTGTCTAGAGATTGAAGAGTTAAACAAGATGGATTACCCAGTCGCGAACCTAAACTCTGGCGAATAGAATACGAAGACACTCGTCGGAAAAATCCGACGTAAGCGGTTGATAATTCGGGAAGGCAGAATATTCAGATTCGTTTTTGGAATATAAAACAACTAAGTTATTAACGATATTTATTTTTGTAAATTGATTAAAAAATTCTTCGTAAGACGTAATTTTTTTTGGTTAATTTTTTAGCCAGTGTTTCCTAGCTGACTGCTCTTAGGAGGAAACACCAAAACAACTTTAGAGGTCATAGTCTTTAAACTGTAAAATTGATGTAATAATGAAAGTAATATACATATGTATCAATCTCTACTTTATATAATTTGGGCATATTGTAATCATTTTTATTTTTTGTCTACTGTGGCCACAGGTTGCGAGAAAGTGAATCTTCTAGCCCTGGAACGAAGGCATAGGAACAGGAGTGGGTTTTTAGTCAGTAAAACTCTGACACACCCTCCTGCTCCGCCTAAGAGCGGGTGACGCCATTGGATGATATTCCCGCATTTTTTTTTTGCCAAGTTCTAAATCTTAGTCCCCTCAAAGTTATGGTTTCCTTCTTATAAAGGGCTGATCATTGAAATGAAAATGAGAAATAGTGTTAAATGATATATGTATGAAGAAACGTAACTTAAACATGAAAACGATGCTAAAAGAAATGTGTACTTTATCGCATAAACTCAAATAGCCATTTTGCACCGTCGATTCCGATATCATCATCATCATTTCATTCGAAAGATGTCCACTGTTGGAAATATGCGTCCCCCAAGTGCCGCCACTACGAACGTTTTATGAAAACTGATACTTGGTATATTTTGTTCTCTTACATTTCTGTGAAAAAATTTAAACTGTATATTATATTAGTCCTATGATGATAATTACGACGTCTATCGATCACTTTAAGGTTTGCTGGGAGAAAACTCATTATTGAGTTAACCTTGCGTTTGTGTATGAATTGTCATCAAAACACTGTAATTGTTAAATTTGTGTACGACAAAAATACGATTAAGGTCTACCGTCCACGGTTGCGTAGTATCATAGATGTAGTAACCGTTGCCGCTTGGTCGTAATTTTCATATTTTTGTATGGTCGCTTCACGCAGGCGTACACCAAGCGTATAAACACGAATACGCGTCTATGAAGCTACGCGTCGCGTGCGTGGACAGTAGACCTATATCATATACGGCTGTTCAATACATATTTGTTAGCATACCTTGACAAAATGCTGACTTACTAAATTCTGCCCACCCCTATTAGATTAATTGGTATAGGATTATCAATTTCAATTTTGATATTTACATAGTAAAACTTCGGAATAATTCGAGGACAAAATGTTTTGATGCGCAACGCTCAATCTATTTGACGCTGCAACGTTGCCTAGTGACCCTCAACTTGCTTCCGACATGTTATTGGACATTAGGCGGGTTCGCGAAGCATTTGCCGTGCGAAGCAGCTCGGTTAGTGTGGAGGTGCCTCTGCTGAGGCAAGCGCGGTTTTTTTTATTAGGTCTCGGCTGAAGCCCGTCCACACTAACCGAGCTGCTTCGCGCACCAAATGCCTAATAAAATATTTTTCTTTCTTTCTTAATGACAATTCGACAGCGTTGCGCAACATTATGTCCCCTAATATGGCTAAGGATTATTATTCAACTAAAATATTTAGTTGCTCTGACTATTCAAGTACTTATTTAACATTTGTTTGTAATACGAATTTTTTTGACTGTCTTCCAACGAATTTTGCATGAATATAATTTTGTCTGTTTTCGTGTTCTATTCGCCGGGGCAGTGTGTTCGCAACTAGGTACTCCATCTCGTCTAGCTATTTAATCCCCATAGGTGACAGAAGAGCTGACGAGATAGAGTATTGTATATTACTGGCGGAATACACGTTATGTCGGATATATCCGACGTGGGCAGTTGAAAGGTTAAAGCTACTTATTTATCTTAATATGGGAGAAGTAAAGAGATGAAATGATTAGCGTATTTGCATCGTTTGATTTAGCTGATTTCGTAATTGCTTTACAATTGAAATTAATATAGTAAGACCAGCACTTATTATCGGGATTTCTTCGAGTGTAGTTCAGTGCCTGTTTCTATTATTCGCAAATTGATTCCTAGAAGATATTGTGAAAATTTCCTCCTCTTAAAAGACTATTCCCCTCTGTGCAATGGCTGTTGGGGCACATCCCTGAAGACTTTGTACACTGCAGCACGAATCTCTCGTACGAAACTCTTCATAGAATCTTTCGATGGGCGAGCAGAGTCCCCACTCGTTTTCACCTGCATGAGATGATGCGAGCGGAGTTTCAGTAATTAAGGCATCGAGAAAGTTATCCCAACGCTCTCATGATCCCGCAGACAAATATACCTAATCGTATTATGTTACGCATGTAATGTTCTACCTTAGAATTGTAAAGCAATTATCAAGTTAACCATGGGCATGAGCGCGGGCTACGGAATTGTGGGTTACTGCAGACCTGGAATGTAAGGGGTAAATGAAGCAAAAGAATATTAACTCAGCGCCATCTAGTGAGAGCGCGGCCACCGTCTGGCCCGTGATTTTCACTTTATTCGCTTGCGTCGGGTTTCTCCGACGAGTGTTTTCACGTCCTATTCGCCAGGGTCGTGTGTCGTGTGATTACTCAATCGCAAGATTGAGTAATCCGTCTCGTTTAGCTCTTCAATCCCCATAGGTGACAGAAGAGTTGACGAGATGGAGTACTTGGTCGAGGATGTGCGACCTTGGCGGTATAAACGCGAAAGTGTTTGTCGGATTTTTCCGACGTAAGCGGTTCAAAAGGTTTAAGGCGAATAATAATTTCACACACGAAAGGATTTGTGATCGATGATATGATAAAAAAAGAAGACTGGTCTTTTATAACAATTCATGCTAATTTCTTGAAGAGAAAATATAAAATATGAAAAATTCGTATTATGACAAGGAATTATTGAAGAATGATTGTCAAAATAATGTAAACGATTTTTCTAATATTTAGTTAAATTGTAAATAGGAAATGTACAGAAATGGTCGTTTGAAATTTTTATAATAATCATAAGTGGTTTAATAATAAAAAAAAAACTTAGGCTTTATACACAAGAGCGACTTTTTTGTCGCTACAATTTCGTTTGCAAGTTATATTGGTCCCGTTGGGAATAAACTGTATGCAAAAATGTTATATATACGTCCATGTATCAGATTGATATATCGGATTTTTCTTAAATAATATTATATAGATTTTGGGATTAAAAAGAAGTATTCGATTTTTTCTAATAATATAATAATTAAATTAAAAATGTGTATAAATATATACTACAAAAAGCTGTTAAATACTTGCGTCTAGAGGCTCAATTTGAGAGAATCTGAAGATTATACTTATCTAAATTGTTAGAGCAGTTTTTGAATTGTCATCTCCGAAACTGCTGTAACGTTTTTGATAAAACAAATTGTGCCTCGAGCTAAGACCAAAATTAGGATGATGTAACATTTGACTTCATAATATATTGTACATATTAAAAGCTTTTAACGTCTCCCCTGCTTTTTATTTTGTTGTTAGGAGATTACCTACCTATGACTATTCCCGTTCTTACATTTCTCATGATGACAAGGACCTGATGCTAGAACTGGGAGGTGGCTGATGGAACTTTGGAATGCCTATTAGTAAACCCATCGAGTTTGGGCTCGTTAGATTCGTCTTGACCAGTTCTATACATTTCTCATGATGACAAAGACTGCCGGGGGTTTTTCAAAATTTTTAATTTTCTATATATAATGAAAGTACCAGAGGAGTAATTTGGTGATTTTTCAAGCAAAAAAGGTTGCATCGGTGCATTACAGGCACGGTGTTTCAGTGGGGTGATCTATCAATGGAATCCTATGGAGATACACGGACTAAATAAAACACAAACTTAGTAGGTACGATATTGATATTATTAACCTTTTCTCAACGACATCATAAAATCTAAGGCCCGTGCCTCACCGGGACGCCATGGCAGCGCAGCCAGTTCGCGCAACCAAGGAAATGTATGCAGCTCTATGGTATGTGCCTCAACTGGCGACTGTTGGCCACGCAGCCAATCCATACTTTTGCCGCCATGGCGACTGTTGGCCACGCAGCCAATCCATACTTTTGCCGCCATGGCGACTGTTGGCCACGCAGCCAATCCATACTTTTGCCGCCATGGCGTCCTGATGAGGTACGGCCCTAAAGCTCATGTAGGTTAGATTAAACATCACCCCTCAATTCGTTTAAAAGGAAATCACTTTCATTAAACCCAAGCCTTGCAATCGTATTATCGATATGAACTCCTTCAGAAGCGGGGTTGTATCCATCCCATTTTTCTGCCCACATTAAGTACCTCAGCTTTTTCTTATACTCTGCTTCTTCAGTGCCATTCTTCTTGGCAAAAAGATTCTTGCCGTACTTTTTATTAGGTTCTCCTTGATCCAGTTTTAAATCGTGTTCCCCAAGTTCAGGCGTCTTAAGATCTGCCTTTAATTTATTAAGTGCTAGATCGTCATTTGCAGTCCTTTTAATTTCTTCTATAAGTTCCTTTACCTCTAGATCTTCGTCATCTTTCGTAGAAACTGACTGCATTGATCTCCTGACTTTAGTATTGTCAAGGTTTTCAATATCTATTCCTTTGTTCATTAAGTTTAAGACCGCTTGAACAGACATTTTGTGTTTCTTAGCGTACACCCTAGCTCGCTGTAATTTTGCAGTTTCTTGTTTTCTGTGGTCTTTTAGGACTTCGTGGTACAGAACTATTTCACCTATTAGTTCGCTGTAGTCGCTTTCTGTGAAAATATAGTTAGATTATGACAGTCAAATCAGGGGCGCAAGACTGCTATTTTTATAAATGCGTCATTCCAACACGATTCCAATGAATTTTGTAAAAAGTTCGTAATCTGCAAAATTAATAATGACCGATTGGTCGATCAGTGGTCTTTTAACTGTCAAAGTCAAAGTGACTGAATTGAATTTACAAAAATAGCAGACTTGGGCCCCTGGTGTAGGTTGCGGGAATCCGATGGTTGCGAGACGCACTGGACCATTGCAGCGACACTTGGAGGAAACCTATGTCCAACAGTGTAGGCTGGAATGATGTTGATGATAAGTGGCCATTCAAGTATTACGTAAGCAGATTTTTGGCAAATATTAACCGCCCTCCCCCCTCGTCAGCAAAAGTAAACAAAGTTATCACCCCCCCCCATGCTTACGTAAACTTCGGTTCCTACATCCATTTTTCATTGTACTATGGTTTCGTTGTTAGTTAATTTAATGAGCAAATGTTACAAGTTTAAAAATAAGGAATAGGCTTGAAATACAGAAACTAAAAAAACACAAATTAATATGAGTCATCTGTCTATGACACACGAATCCATACATAACTAAGTTTTCAATGACATTGGATGTTTGCTGCTCAATCGACATCGTTATTTAAAAAAAAAATATATATAATAATCACCATCCCGCATTTCATCCAAAATAAGCAAAGCCAAGGTCCCCCCCACCCCCTGTAGTTTTTACGTAATACTTGAATGGCCCCTAATGACTGGATACTTACGTATGATCGAATAAGCGTTCGTGATTTCAGTTAACGAGTGAGCATGGTCCTTAAACTTCATAGGGTTTGAATAATAGCGGTATATTCTTATCATATGCTTGAACTTCTCCATGATTCCACAAGTCAACATGCCCAGCTCGTATCCAATAGTGTGCTGATACGCAGTTTGTACTAAATCTGCTTGACGCACTTTATACATGGCATCTGAAAAAACATCTATATGACGGCTCGTTCAGGATAGTTCGAGGTCTGATCATCTACCAGGTGGGCCTACGTGGGTATCGTGCAATGAATAAAAACGGTTAGGAACTGAATACCTTTACTTCTCAATACATTTCGGTACAGTGCACTGTTATTAGGTAGGTATAAACAACAAAACGGACAGTTTCAGAACGTCTTGACATTGCGACGGCCTGGCTGAGAGTGTCCGCTGTACTCGGCGGATTCTACCTCCCCAAGCTCGTAGCCAAAGCGGAAACGGCTGACTCTGTCTAGGCCCGCCACGTCTATTTTTTCTTTTTGCCACTAGATGGCGTGCCTTGTTTTGTTGTCAACAAATCAACGCCGGTTCAGACATATATTTATAAAATGTTTTTTCCTGATGGATTTTAAACGCACCATCAAAACAGCTGTTCGTAAAAACCTGCCCTCTAATAGCCAAGTAGTGATCGTTTCGTTAAGCGTGAACGCTTGGAGTTGACCACGCCTCCAATTCCTTTCTTCTGACCACGTAACGGAGCGTTGAAACGACGTCAGAACATAGGAATTGAAGGCGTGGCCATGGCGAACCGATTGTAACTTGGCTAGGGGGGCTGAAAGTTAGAAGGGGGGGGGGGTAAATATTTTTTTGAAATTGCACCCCTAAGGAATTGAAAAAGAGGGGAGGGCAAAGTGTGTATGGAGCAGATTCACGCGAGTGAAGCAGCTGGCAGAAGCTAGTCATACATATAATCAAGATTTTTAACCGACTTCGAAAAGAAGGAGGTTCTATGTTCAGCCGTATGTATTTTTTTTTTTTATGTATGTTCACCGATATCTCGGTCAATTGTGGACCGATTTCGAAAATTTTTGTTTTGATTGAAAGATTTTACTTCCGAATTGGTCCCATAAAAATATCTTTTTAATCTGACGATGAACTTCGAAGATATAGGACGAAACTCTTCAAAAATCATAGCAGAACTGTCGTTTGTATATATTTGTTCGCCGATATCTCGGTCAATTGTGTTGAAAATTTTATACTCCTGAGTTGGTTCTATAGAAATTATGTTTTGATCTGATGATAAACTTCTAAGATATAGAACGGAACTCTTTAAAAAATCATAGCAGAACTGTCGTAACAAGTAGAATTGCTTTGTTTATACGATGTAGTCGGTGAGTGACTGAAGGAAAAAAAAAATACAACCGACTTCAATGAGGAAAACACAAAAAAGTGCAAAATAACTTTAATTTCGGAAGTCGGTGTTATTAACTAAGAGACTTAACTATTATAGAAACACACCTTCCACTTCCAAGATTAAAGTTATTTTGCACTTTTTTGTGTTTTTTTTCTCATTGAAATCGGTTGTATTTTTTTTGTAGAAAGTTTTTTGATATACCCAGTGTCACTCTTACAGTAAATACGAATCTAACGACAACTCAAGCTAAAATCCATCGAGTCGTTCAGGCTGCCATCACCATTACGGAATCCGGAACTCCTCCCTGGATCTTCTTACTTCATATTTGAGTGATAGGATTCAGAGAGTTGACGTAAACGGAATAAGATCACCCGGGTCTGTAGTGTCAATGGGTGTACCCCAAGGTTCAATTCTTGGCCCATTTTTATTTCTTATTTATATAAATGATTTGCCTTACCTTATAAAGGATAACCATGATATAGTGTTGTTTGCAGACGACACTTCGCTTTTGTTTAAACTTAAACGTCAGCAGCCGGTTACTGACGATATAAATATTGCCCTTTCAAAAATAGTACACTGGTTTAATGTTAATAACTTACTTCTTAATGAAAAAAAAACTAAATTTGTAAAGTTTACGATGCCTAATGTTAGGCAAGTAGAAACTAGTGTGCTAATAAAAGGTAAAGAATTGAGTCCTGAAGGTACTACAGTGTTCTTGGGCTTAACTCTTGATGCTAAGCTTCAGTGGGGCCCACACATTGATAAGTTGTCAAAAAAACTTGGTTCTGCAGCATATGCTGTTAGACAAATCCGAAATCTAACTGATTTAGAGACAGCCCGCTTAGTTTATTTCAGTTATTTCCACAGCGTAATGTCGTACGGTATTTTATTGTGGGGAAATGCCGCCGATATTCAGACGATTTTTGTTTTACAGAAAAGGGCTATTCGTTCAATTTATAAATTAAGTCCCAGATGCTCCCTTAGAGATAAATTTAAAACTATTAATATTTTGACTGTGCCATCTCAGTATATCTATGAAAATATTTTGTATGTTCACAAAAATAGAAATTTGTTTAAAAAGTACAGTGATATTCACAACGTGAATACTAGGAACAAACACAAATTAGTGGTTCCTGCGACTAGACTCAGAAAAATAGGAGGCTCATTTAGATGCCAATGTATACACTTTTATAATAAGATTCCCAGTCCTATTCAGGAACTTAGCCTTAATAAATTCAAAAAACTTGTAAAACGGAAACTTTGCCAGAAGGCTTTTTATACTGTAAAAGAGTATCTCGAGGACAAAACTGCTTGGGATTGACCTGCTCCAGTACTCACTATATTTGTTGTTATTTCATTTACTTTTTTTTTAAATTGCCCTTCTTTATTATTTGTTTATTTAATTTGACGATTATTGTTATTTTACAATTATGACATTGTTAACTTTTTTAATTTAATTTTTTTTTTAATTCTTATTTATACAATTATGACATAGTTTATTTTTACAATTTGAGATTAACAATTACTTTTATAATTTTTATTTTTTTATTTTAGCAATATTAACTCTGTAAAATTACATTTTTGTATATTTTATTATTGTGAATTTGGGGACTATGCGGATTTTTTTTTTTCTCGTTTTTCTCTAATTTTAATTAATGTCTGACAGTTATGAGTACTTTTTGCGGCCTACCCAAATGTCCTTTCTTTGGTATTGTTCGTCAAGTCGTTGAGCTCCTTAGTAGTCCTGAGTTGAGCTTTACGAATACTGACAAATGCTTGCACTGACTGGACAGGTCCACTCAGAACTGTGTGGTTCTTTCTTCAAAAGACCATCCCAGACACTGATCTGCATGGTTCTCATATGTTTTGACCATTACTTGTTTGCTGTATGGACTTTAAAAGAGACTTTGACCCCTGAGTTTGTTTCGGTGTTTCTTCTCAGGGTAGTCAGCTAGGAAACACCGGCCTCATCTAGTTAAAATTGAAGAAAAAAAAAAAATTGACGTGTAAAAGTGTTTTTGAGAACCTATTTGCAAAAATAAAATATCATTTATCATATCATCCCAAACAATTATACATGCATACATACATACTTTCGAAACATAACCGTCCTTCTGACGCAGTCGGGTAAGAAACGTCGTTTGATACACGTGAAAATTTATTACAGCAGTTTTTACAAACTTTCTCCATTTGTATCAATATCAAAATGTTCCGAGCCCAAGTCGTCGACGGCGCGTTCTGTTCCCGCGCGCCTCAAGGAACTGTCAGCAAACCGTAGAGGCCCAGCCTGCTAGCTGCAGGCAGGCAGGGCCGAAGCCTGCTGGGGTTAAGGGCCGTTTTCTGAGAGGAAGGCTCAGCCCCGGCATGATAGGCAACGAAGGAACGGGGTAGGTTTTTAGTCAGTAAGAGTCTGACACTACTTCCCGCTCCACCCAAGGGCGGGACTTGTCATTGGATGATTTTACCTACCAAAAAAAAAAAAATCAAAATGTTGTTTGTTTACCTTTGCAAATGTTTTCGGTCATGTTTATAAGATGCCTGTGTTGAAACCGATTGACCTCATCTTCGCGCGTGAACCTACCCGGCCCGTCAAACTTTTCATGTTTTTCCCATCTTTTATCGTTCCATGGCGATGGTTGTGTTGTGACCTTCTGAACTGAAAAACAATTTGAAATCAATTTTTTTTAAGAAAACTATCTCGATATTCCAAAATCACATGAAATTAGTAGACACACAGTTATCACTGAGCAATGTTTACGTAGCATCTGGGGATGGGTTAGATCTTTGCTTACTTTTGCTGACGACGGAGGGGGGGGGGGGTTAATATTTGCCAAAAAACTACTTACGTAATACTTTAACGGGGTGCTGTAGATCTGGGGACACGGCAGTGCCCCCGCCAAGTCGAGCAAAAATGGCTCGGATCGTTTTTTTTTTCATATCAAAATCGCGGGATTTTGATGCGGGATTGGATTCCCTACATGCGACACGGTACCTACCGATTGTTTTATTTTGTTTAGTTTAAGTTTCTATATATTAGTTCATCATCATCAGCCTTATAATGTTCCCACTGCTGGGACTCAGGCCTCCTCTCTAGGAGAGGGAATGGACACGCGGGCCCGGTACGGGTTGGGTTCACATGTCTTCAAATTTTTAGTTCTAGGACATGCCGGTTTCCTCATGAGGTTTTCCTTCACCGTTTTGAGAGCAGTGGTGATGAAATAAATTACACAAAGTAATGCGCCTGGCTGGGTTTGAACTCTTAAGTCGGGGCCGTTATCACTAAGCCACCACTGCTCATATTAGTTCAATGTGTGCCAAATGACCAACAACAGAGCTTTTTCTGCCTTTTTGTGTATCATTCATTATTCGTCGTCCGCAAGGCCGGTAAGTAGGTAGGTACTTACTACTTACCTAAAACTAATAAGAATAGTGGTGACAAATACATATTTGCGTTTTACTAATTACTATAAACAATTTTCACCATAATACCAAAGTGGTTTTGATAACAAAAACTACTTGGGTTAGATTTTCTCATTAGCAATTAAATTAAAAACTAAGGACCAAAATTATGGTTTTATTAATTACCTATATGGTTACGTAAACTTATTAGGGTACAGCCACATTATAGGCTTTGACCCCTGAGTTAGTTTCGGTGTTTATACTCAGGGTAGTCAGCTAGGAAACACCGGCCACATCTAGTTTAAACTGACGGAAAGAAAATTGACGTGTTTTAAGTGTTTTTAAAACCTAATTGCAAAATAAATATTATTTTCAATACACTTGCTCAGAAAGTGACTTTTATTGCACTACACTTAGGTATATAATGGCACCTGTTACCAAACTGTGACATTTTGATTACCATTACGCACTAGTGCTGTAATGTAGCTATAACCTTATTGTTCAACCTCTTTGTTCGCAAAACAAATTTTGAATACGAAAAAATAAAAATTGTTTGTGGTCTATGGTCGTCATTTAAAGACGCGCGCGGTTTTTGGCGTAATTTTTTCGAATGAAATTCATGGTCTGTATTAATAAAATAAAATCAAATATACTTATATCTTAAAATGTTACATCCATATTCTATTGTCACTACGAATGATATTAACGTAAAAAAATTTCACACAAGAAAACAAACGACGACTAGGCAATATGATCAGAAGACCATATAGCCTAGCGCGTGGTCATAGGCAACAGATTTAATTTTTTTACCGCCATGTTATGAAAAATTTTATTAGTTTTACCGTTGTAATATTAGTTAACTTAATTATTTTTCTTCACAAGTGTATTGAAAAACGTCGTATGATACACGTGAGTAATGAATGTTACCATTCTTGGCTCTCTTAAGACCCTCGCCAAGGCTCGGGTCTTAATACCGCCTCGACGGTAACCTCCTACATTACACACTTGTATCATAATGTACTATTATCATATAGCCGAATATGCGATAGAACTGCCCATTAAATACTTTATATACTTGGTTTTGCATTAAGAATCATCGTCATCATCGAGACCGGTCCGAGCCCAAGTCGTCTACGGCGCGCACTGTTCCCACGCACCTCAAGGAGTTGTCAGTAAACTGTTGGGGCCCAGTAGGGCCGAAGCCTACTGGGGCCAAGGGTTAGGTGAAAATGAAGCCCGGAGTCCTGGATCGAAGGCAATGAATAAAACAAGATAGGTTTTTAGTCAGAAAGAGTCTGATACTATTTCCCGCTCCAACCAAGAGCAGGATTTGTCATTGGATGATTTTACCTACAGTAAAAAAAAAATCATCATAGTCGAAAGACGTTCACTGTTGAATTCAGGTATACTCCAAGAAGGTTTGCCATAAAAGCCACACTTGACAAGCGGGTTAGCGGTCGTAGTGTGGTTGCTGCAAAACACAGAGAAGAGAATGCTGCTGTTCATTCTCTGGTGTGTCCTTTAGTCGCTTTTTATGACCGCGTGGCCGATGTGGCTCTCGCCCACGGCCTCGTACTCAAAGGGGCTTTGCGCAGGCCCTCGCTTCTTTAAGAACAGGACTGGAAGTGACAGGTCGCCACCGCCAAACGCCGCGGCGGTGCTCCGCCCAACTGAGGCAGGCTTCCACCGTATGGTCCACCGTGTCCTCCAGGCAAACCGTACAAGAACAGCCGTGCATTTCTTCCGCTTGAATCAGAAACAGGAACCTCCTGAACTTCCCATGTCTGCGCTGGTGAGGCGTGATGGGCCTCCTAGCCTCTACTGCCTAGCATGGTACTATTTCCAAGACGGTGTGGGCATACCCCTATCACATTAGATTAAATAACCAGGTACCATAGAGCTGTAAAAAAAATTGTCGTATAGGTAATAACATTTTTAGGTTTACTGTTTATTATAATTACAATCATTAACTGCTCATACCGGTTCAAGATGTCGGCTTCAGCGGTGGTCTTGTATTTAAAAATATGTGCGATTGCAATTTTCCTGCTTTTTTTAACATGTAAGTGATATTCTTAGGCAATTAATAAGTTAATTATTTTATTTGACACACATCTACCTACCCATAGTGTAAAAAAAAGGAAACAAACACGCAGGCGCGTCTTGTCAAATTTAAATTTAGAATCCGAATTATAATAATTATAGTACTACGAACGCTAGGTCATGAATAAAGAAAGAAAAATAATAATACTTAGGGGCCGATCAAGTATTACGTAAGTAGATTTTTTGTAAATTTTTCCCCCCTTCCCCTCGTCAGCAAAAGTAAGCAAAGCCCGTCCCCTTGCTTACTTAAACATTGGTACGTGCATTTGTAAATGTGTAAGTCTAGAAAAAAGAAATTCTTGAAATAAAGAGGAAAAAAAACAAAGTAATATAAAATTAAGTCATTATTAATTTAAAATTAACAGTTCTCAGTCCATGACACACGCATCGATGACTCTAACACCCTTATTTATAAAGAAGTAATCACTCATTGATAAGTAATTTCTTATTACGTCATCACTTGACGTTAGAAATCTTTATTCAAAATTTAATTTTTTCTTAACTATCAAATAAAAATTTTTACTTAACTAGTTACTTTTACTCAAGTAATTAGTTTTATTTGATTATCAATACGGATGTTAGTCTTAAATTACATTAGATATAATAATATGCTGCTTAACCTTGTGTGTCGGCTCACTTTCTTATTATTTTGAAACATCGAAATCGTTCTCGTAATAAACTTAAAATATATGCGCTGCTGACGTAATCACCATCTAGACCTCCCATCCCCCATGTCATCAAAAAAAAGCAAAACAAAGACTCCCTCCTAAGTGGTTACGTAATACTTGAATGGCCCCTTACACATGAAATAAAAATAAGAATAATAATAGTAGGTAATCGTTTAATTTATAAAATAGGTCACATTTACAATAAAAATTATTTAAAAATTAAAAAGAATACATTTGCTTCTTTGACTGAAGTCGGATAAACTTGTGCTTCAGGCCAGATAGTGCTGAAAAATAAAATTAATGAATATAATCATTAAAACGAAACTAAAATAAATGCAAACGGATTGATGAGCACGTCTGACAGCTTTGAGTGCTACGAATTTAATACATAACACAAAAACAACGCAATGAATAACAATAATAAATACCTAAGTTGCTATAGTACGCGGAAAATAAGTTGAACTATTTGCTGTGGTTGCGTTCGGCACCCCAGTTCACTCCACTTTATGGATATATATATATTTTTTTTAAACCACCCAGAAGTAGGTCCGTCGGTGCTTAAGGTAACTTCAAACTACTGTAATACTGCTCCTACGGTATGTCGAATTACTACGTAATTAATTTATTCGCCTGTCACGCTCACCCAGTTTAGATATTGATATGTCTCACTCTTTGCTTAGTTTCAAGTCTGTCTTGCATAAGGCATTGTTCCAAGATTAAAAAGAGTCTTGTCTTTTTCACTTAGGTTAAGTGAGTGAAAAGGACAAAATTATTATAACTTAATAATTGAAAAGGACAAAAAATAAGAGTAAGTGTGCCAAATCATATGAACAACTATTTAATTAGTCATCTAAGGTTTTCACCAAAATATTCCCTGGTTAAGATGTTTCTTATATTTTGTGCGCTAGTACAAAACCTAGGGTACCTAATTACCTATAGTGATATGTATCTAGGATAGGCTAGACATTTCATTCGAAAACGTTAGGTGTATTAAATACAGAAAAACTAGTAAATAATCTTTTCGATTCTGTTTACATTTTTGTTTTACTCTAAGTTGGAACTTTAAATGGTTTTTCCTAGTGCTAACGAAGTTAGAATAGTCACAATTTTTAGGTACTTATCTTAAAGTTATCTCTGCCATATAGGAAATAAAAAAAAAAACATAAATTCAGCCATCAGTTTCAATATAAACGTTTTTTTTCTTTTGTTGTCTGGTATATGCTAATTGCAAATTTAAAAATGATCTTTTAAAATATTTGAATGTTAAACCTGACACTAAAGACATAGCATTTCTTTATAATTAGCCATCTAATTCAATGAAGCGACGTGGTATTTTATTAGTTAAACAGTAATACTAATTTAAAATGCATGTCATTTGTGCCCAGCCTAAGATTTTTTTTCATGTTTCGTGAGCATTCTCCTTTCGTACAAATCTGTTTTGTTTTGAACGTGAAGATGCTCTCTTCACTTTTGTAATACGAGTATTAGTATGATTAGAACGGATAATGACAATACCAGTCGTTCTCACAAATTTGTCTAAGTTATTTCTCGGAACAATGAATCCGCATCCACATTATACTTCATACCTGTGGTGCTCATGGCAGCCAATTAAGGCTACACTATAAAATGTAACAATGATCTTGAATCCTTACATGTATATTAATAATGGTGTATGCTTTGTTTGTTGTCCTTAAATAAATAAATAAATTACACTACTCATAAATATAGTAGTCGCACAATTGTTTGTCGTACTGTAGTATCGCCTAGTATGTCATGGTGAAATGGCGACAGGTCCTGTCGCAACCCAGTGCTGGGCACGCCATAATTATGTCGATGAGCCCCCTCTTTGAGGAGTGACTGGTAAGACCTCACAGCGTCCTCACCTTGGCAAGTTCGGGAAATACCTGTTCCCGTTTTGTGTGAAAGAGACGCCCGGGTGTCGCCACTGTGTGGGCCGCCCGGAGGACATGGTGAAGCACGCGGAGGTGAGCCCCGCTTTGGCAGAGCATCGTCAAGTCCTTGTGGGCCCCCACGAGGACTTGGCGATGCTCGGCGATGGATCGGCGGCGGTGTAGTAGTTATCCTAGGTAAATAATATAGGCATCGCGTGGTGGATTACGGCCCTTTCCCTCTCCGAGAGAGGAGGCCTAAGTCCCAGTGGGAACATTAAAAAGCGGATTATATGCTTATGCTACATTGGTTGGTAGGCAGGTAGCACTTTGATATCATATTGGTATTTCCACACTTACACTCAAAACCCTAGTGACGCAATCAAGAATTTTAGATATTTTTTATTTTTTATCTTATATAATTCTTGATTATTTTAAAATAAAAAGCTACCTAAAAATAGTATAATTAATTTTATAATTAATTATACTATTTTCAGGATGTGTGTTCATTACGTATATGTTTTGAATAAATAGATACTTAATTAAGATTTTTTGTCTAGAATTTTAAAATTGTTTAATTTATCAGGTTTTTTATTATTAATTTATAACACCTAGTATACGCTGATCACTTTTTATTAAAATATCGTTCGGATAGGTAAGACATTTATATTTTTATAGGTGTTTTTTGCAATTTACAATCCTGAATTAGGTTTTTTTTTCGCTACAGCAAGTATAACACGATCACTCTTGGACAGCATACAAAAGAAAAAGATGCGCTACTAACACTCGTATTATAAAGAAGAAATTACTTTTCGCTAAGTAGTTACTTAAGATAAATTACTAAATTATTAAGTCATTACTTGAGGTTAGAAATCTTCATCAAAATTAAAAAAGAATCTTAACTATAGAATATAAAACTAAACTTAACTAAAAAGAAAAAAATATTGCTTAAGTAGTTACTTTTACTCAAGTAATTAGTTTTACTTGTTTTCTAAATATACGGGTGAAAGATGTTATGCTTGCAAATGTTAAGCATATTATAAAATTAAAACAGTAAAACGTAGTTTGTAATCTTACAAACAATCAGAATGATCATTCAAACTCTTTGCTTGGGCAATATTATTACTATTATTATTTAATTTATATAAACTAGGGCCGTTGTATTAAGAGCCTATTCACTCTAGCCTTGAAGACACCTAAATTATAATCGGACGGGAAGACCGCAGCAGGCAAACTGTTCATGTCCTTCGATGAACGCGGTATAAACGACAGGCAAAACGCTTAGTCCGGACCGTAGAAGTTTCACAACGTATTATTGCTATGATTTAGGTACTATTAAAATATAAGTATGTCTTTAACATTTAAAAATAATCGGAAACAGATTTTCTTCTGAGTACTTATTGTTGGGAAAAAAACCGGCTTCATAATACTGCCCCCGATAGTAAAAAAGACGCATCTAACATTTTTTCCGGATTTGAGTTAAAAATACAGGCAGAATCGCCTTTTTTTTCTGATTCCGGAAATGTATATAACTCAAATCCGGAAAAAATGTTAGATGCGTCTTTTTTACTATCGGGGGCAGAATATATCAACTTTTATTTCCATCTGCCCCTTTGAGTTTCCCATCGTGGTGGTAGTTGGCATAAAACAAAATAAATAAATAAAATAAAGAAAAGGTGGCGTTTACAACCCCAGTGGTCAATGGCACTTATTTAGTTTCATCTGGCCCATTTTATCTTTACAAATCGATAGGGTTTCATGTACTGAATCGACCCTCCACGGGATTACAATGATCAAAATGTGCCATGTGTTGCAACTCGAAGCATTTTTGAACAGTTGGAGTAGCGACTCTAACTTACTGTGGTTATTTTTGATAGTGTTATACATAATGAGGAAGGAGGTCGATGAAACTTAACAGTTACCATTGAGCATGGAAAACATATTACGCCATCTATTAGATTTGATACACATGAAAAGAATGTCGCCATCAGCAGGGAAACTGCAGCCGTCGACGCGTCGACAGGTTGGTGGTAGCCGTCGACGATCGGCGGCTCTAAAGGTCGATGGCTCGACAGCTGCCACCGACATGTAGGCTGCGGTGTCTACAGCTACAGTTACCACTGCCGTTTGCAACATGCCGGTCGTGTCTTGTCGTGCCAATCGTCACCACGGTGGCAAGCTCAAAAGGGGCAGATGGGAATAAAGGCTCTTAAACAGATCGAAGTGTATCTGGAGACATCAAAGATGAGGATAAGCCCGTTATGAAATTACTGGAGGCCGGAGCTACCGATATTATGAAGGCGACGTACGGCCTTATAGAAGGTGTGGAGTATATCAAGCAGAATCATTTGAATTCGCCAGCTTTTGAGGTATTTTATTTTTACCTTTTTCAATAATAGCCCATCTAGCCAAGTTACAATCGTTTCGTTTAGCGTGAACGATTGGAGTTAGCCACGCTCCCAATTCCTTTGTTCTGACGTCATCTCAACAAAGGAATTGAGGGCATGGCCAACTCCAAGCGTGGCAGGAACCCTGGTCTGCTATTTTTATAAATTCGTCATTCTAACACGATCCTATTGTCATTTTGCTAAAAGTTCGTAATCTGTTAATTCATAATGGCCGATCATTGGTCGGTCAGTTGTCTCGTAATAAAATTGTGATACGAACTTTGCACAATGACCTTCTAATGGGTCACTGATCAAAGGAACTGTCAAAATTTTGGCAGATTACCGCTTATGACAGACATTCAATTGTCATTATGTAAGAGATTCTCTTTTCTATGAAACCTCTTTCAATGGAGTGTCAATGGTTGATCATTGCAAAGCAGTACGATAATATGAGATCCTTGTTTGAAAGTCATAATGACGCCATTATATTAGTAAGTAGATTATTTTGACACTATTGTAATAGCAGACTTAGGGCCCATTATATTCTGCTTAAGTCTATTGCTTACGGATGCGTAGCTTCATTTACGCGTATTAGTCATTATATTCTTGGTATATGCCTGCGTGAAGCGACCATACAAAACAATGAAACTGTCGACGAAGCTGCAACGTCCTGACAGCACGACGTTGCAGCTTCGTCGACAGTCGACAGCGCGTAATTTTCCACGCCTCAAAGATGTGTCAGTAAAACTGAAAGGGCCCCAGTAAGGCCGATGACTGCCAGTGCTGGGGCTAAGTAGTTTGAAAGAGTAAACGTGACTCTAGACCACAAAGGACCTCGAAAGGACGCATGTCGGTTTTAGTCAGTAAAATTCTGACACACCCTCCCCGTCCTAGAGTGGAAATCATTAAATGACTTAGGTCGTTGGATGATTTCCCACCTGAAAAAAAGTGAGGGCAAGTTAAGGGCATCTTCTTCTTCGATTGGAGGAGGACGGTAAGGGACGGGATGGATTGAAAATTGATTAATTAGGAACCAATTTAGAGGAGAGAACTCACGAATTGGTTTTCACCCGCGACCGCCGCGGTTGCGGGCCCGCGGTTTCTGTAAAACGCAGATACCTATTTTAGTAAAAAATTAAAACACATTAAAACACGTACGCTGTTGTTCGCGGCTCCCGCTGCACCGGCGCCGCGGTCGCCCGCCACCTCGGCGATTTGCGCCCGCACGCTCTGCGGTCGGTTAGCTGGCGATATAATCGGCCGCCGGGCTTGCGGTTGCAAATTGCAATCGCGACGCGCGACAGCTGCGTAACCACGTAGTCGTCTCGTGAGTTTTGAAATAAAATAGCTGTTTCCTCTACCGCGGCGGGCGCGGGTGAATACCGCTTCGTGAGTTCTTAGCTTCGTAACGCGGGCTGGTTCGAGAAATGGTTCAACTTTGTCATTCCGTAGATATCGCTTTCAGTAATAAGACCGCCTTTGTACCCATTTATTAAGTTGGTGTAAAACTTTTGTTACTATTTTGGTGTTTCTTTTATTCTATTCTAAGACTTATTCTTCTTGATTTAAGATTGGTTATCTGATGTTCACCTTATTCGAGAAGTACAGAAAGTTGGTTGATAAATTCAACACCAGTATAACTATGAATAGAGCACTTTACACGATGGAGCTCCTCATGTACCTAGAAGAAATAGAGACCCATCATTGGGAAGTGGAGCATTTAGGTAAGTACTGGATTCGCCTGCATGAAAGGAGGGCCTACTCCCGGATAAAAAACTATTCTATAGTGCTGTTCCAGGGGTGATATTCTCAAAGAAAACAGCCTTATCGCAGCACTGGCCCAGTGACGAAACCCAAATAGGTACAAGGGGTACAACTTGTATGTGATTTGAATGTACCATTTGGATTTCACAAAACCAAAACCATGATAATAAACAGCCAAGTAGCACCCACTCCTATCAAAATCGGAGACTCTGCACTCGAAGTTGAGGACGATTATGTCTACGACAGTCCAGTTGGGTAGATCTAATTTCGAGAAAGAGGTCAACCGTCGATTGCTACTCGGCTGGGCGGCATTCGGAAGGCTGCGCGTTGTCTTCTCGTTCAACATACCACAGTGTCTCAAGACAAAAGTCTAGTGCTTGTTGCCAGTGATGACATATGGCTCCGAAACGTGGTCGCTCACAATGGGCGTCATCAGAAGGCTTAAAGTCACCCAAAGGGCAATGGAAAGGGCTATGCTCGGAGTTTCCTTGCGTGATCATATCAGTAATGAAGATATCCGCAGGAGAACTAAGATTGCCGAAATAGCACGAAGAATCGCCAAACTAAAGTGGCAATGGGCAGGGCACATTGCTCGCAGAACAGATGGCCGTTGGGGCCGAAAGGTTCTGGAGTAGCAACTGCGTACCGGAAGACCTGGCAAGGGTTGCGGGAATCTGATGGATGCGAGATGCACAGGACCGTTCATTGTGGAGACGCTTGGGTATGATGAATGATGATAATGATGATTTGGAAGTCATCACTGAGCCAGCGTTGCGCTCAAGGCTGTTTTCTTAGAGAATAGCATTGCAGGACATAATTAAGATATCTGTTTATAAAACGAGGATACCATTCCTGGGCCCAGCTTCCTATAGCTGTGTGCTACGTCGTTTGACAGGTATTTTTGAGCTGAGCAAAAGTTACTAAAGCACTAAGTTTCAAATCCTAGTCCATTCAAAGTTATTCTTTGTTTAACATGCTAGTTTTGCCAATAACCAAGCAATACTAGTAATATATTGCATTTCTGTATGACTTTGTCTTCTGATGAGACCTATTGTAAGCGACCAGATTTCGGAGCCATATGTCATCACCGGTAACATGCACTGGTTAGACACTGTGGTATTATGGTATATTGGACGAGAAGATACCGCGCAGCTTCTCGAACGCTGACCAGCCAAGTAGGATTCAAAGATTGATTTCTTTCTTAAAGTTTCATTCTGGCGACACTTGGGGGAGGCTTATGTCTAACAGTGGATGTCTTTCGACTGAAATGATGATTTTTATTATTTTATCAGTTGTCTAGTACTCATAGCACAAGCTCTGCTTAGATTGGGACTAGACGGCGTTGTGTGTAAGATAAGGAAAATTATTATTATCTATACCTCGGCAGCGAATTCCAATCCATAGCTTTACACACATAACTTTTACAATATGTGGCATTTAAGTTGAACCAAAATGGCAATCGACCTTCAATACGCAGTAACAGGTTATCGAGTCTCAATCAAAATGCTGCATCTGCAGCGGGGGCTGCGTGTAACCGTAGCAACGACGACCATTTTAGTTCAACTTATTTGCCGCGTACTACATGTAGATTTTATCCTAGAACTACAGGTAAAATAAACATTTGTTTTCTAGCAAACATGCTGCATGAGATTGAGAGAAAATACAATGTCACGTCCGGTCTTCACACGAAGTATCGCGAAATGACATCCAGAGAGAGAGGTGATATTATCGCCAAAGTCAAGGCCGGCCATCGAGATAGCAGGCTCAGCAGCACCAGGAAATACAAAATCAAGCAGAAGGTCATCGACAGGTTGACTCCCACAGTGCCACACAAAAGACTTTCTCCATTCCCAAAAGACTACGGCTGGGAGATAGATTATGTATGGAGGAAAAAGTAGAGGAGATAAATCGTTCCATCTTCAAGTTTCTTTTGGCCTTTGAATGTATGGAGGAAAAAGTAGAGGAGAGAAATCGTTCCATCTTCAAGTTTCTTTTGGCCTTTAAATGTATAAAGGAAAAAGTAGAGGAGATAAATCGTTCCGTCATCAAGTTTCTTTTGGCCTTAAATGTGTGGAGGAAAAAGTAGAGGAGAGAAATCGTTCCATCTTCAAGTTTCTTTTGGCCTTTAAATGTATAAAGGAAAAAGTAGAGGAGATAAATCGTTCCGTCATCAAGTTTCTTTTGGCCTTAAATGTGTGGAGGAAAAAGTAGAGGAGAGAAATCGTTCCATCTTCAAGTTTCTTTTGGCCTTCCACATTTGACAGAGACGTCCACTGCTGCCTGCTGTGCTTTGAACAACAATGTTTTTTTTTATTGATAAGCTCGTGCTTGACCAGTATCTCACCTGATGGTAAGCGATGATGCTACGTGGAGTACGCTTGCCTACAAGTAACCTATTCACTCTTGACTTAAAGACATGATCGAGCACGCTTGTCTACAAGTATCCAATTCTCTCTTGACATAAAGACTCCAAGTTGTAGCTATCAGGAAACACAGACTCCGGCAGGGAATTCCACTCCTTAGCTATACGTACAATGAATGTGTTTTCAAAACGTTTTGTATGGATGGGTTGGACGTCCACCATGTGCAGATGGCGCAACGCCGAAAGTCTAGTGGTTCGATTATGGAATGGGCTTGGCGGAATTAAATTGTGCAAATCCAGTGCATGCTCCCAGAAAAATAAACGATAGAAAACCGACAGGCTAGCAACTCGACGTCGATAACCAGGGTCTGATGATGGAAATGATGGCCATAGAAACTCGGTAATAAGTGCACAACCCTATCGTATTTGAACTTTTTGGAATGGTCTTGATGAGTAGTATGGTATATAATATACACCGTTAAATTTTGGTTGTTTTATTCCCGTGGAGGGTCGATTCGATACATAAAACAATATCGATTTGTAAAGAAAAAATAAAAAAAAAGTACTGTTTTTCTAAAATTCGAGGTAATATGCGCATGTACGAAATTATTATTTTTAGAGTCAATGACCTTGTAGGTAGTTATAGGTCGTTGCGTACTAACTACCTACAGTTCACGGGCCTCGCTCAGCTGACGTTTACTTAAAGGAATTAATTTCGTACATACGTAAATTGATTGGAGTTTTAAAAAAAAGTACTTTATTTTTTAATTTTCTCTTTACAAATCAATAGTGTTTCAGGTACCTAATCGACCCTCCGCGGGATTAAAACGACCAAAATTTAACAGTGTATACCGCGCTATAAAAAGTACTCCCTCGCAGTGCTCGGGAGTTAATTATATCAGCTATCTCTCTCTGCGTTTGGGATTAATACTTAGTAGTCTTATGAAAAATCATTTACATTGGAAACTTGTTTTAAACTATGTTAAGAATTTTTGTTTTCATTAGACTTGAAATAAACCTTCTAGATATGAACATAATACGTGATTTTTATTTATTTTGAAATTCGTGTTTACTTATATGCAAAGGCATAACTTTATAATGTTCCTACTGCTGGGAGTGAGGCTTCCTCTTTGAAAGAAGAAATGGGTCGTAATCTACCACACTGGACCGGTGCGGGTTATTAGTATCACATGTCTTTGAATTTTTAGTTCTAGTACCTGGCGATTTCCTCACCATGTTTTCCTTCACCATTTTGAGAGCAGTGGTGATGAAGTAAATTACACAACACTTTATGCGCCGTCGATAGTTAGGGGGCTCACTCTCGAGTTTAATTCCGATCGGTCGACATTGGTATTGTGACGTTTCGTACTCTTGAATTCGATGCTAGCGCCAAATTGGTTTAAAATTGCGTGAGCACACGCCAAGCCCAATCCCGATTTTACTTAGTTTCCCAAAAAGGTCACGTAATTTAGCGCTAGTATCAAATTAAAGAGAACCTAACGTCACAATTCCAATGTCGACCGATCGGAATTAAACTCGAGAGTAAGCTCCCTGATATATACTTTAATTCTCCAAGAATGAAGAACATTATCTGTAATGCTATTCTCCAAGAAAACGCAGCGCTGCCGCAACGCCGAACATCCAAAAAGGATACATTGAATTAACAATCCAATGTATAGGTGTATTAGGTTGACAATCCAATGTATCCTATTTGGGTGTTCGTCGTTAAGGCAGCGCTGCGTTTTCTTAGACAATAGCACCACTGAATCCAATGAGTTATTGTTGTTAACAAAAAATAAATGCCTATAACAGTTGTTATTGCTGTTAACAACTGTTATTGGCATTTATTTTTTTAAACCATTTTTTTTTTACGAATGCTCAAATAAAGTAATATAATATATAAATACCCAGTGCTTATGTTTAGACTCGCTATTCTACATCGGCCGTACTGTAATATGACAGTTCGCCTATTTCGTAAACAAACCCTATCAACCTGCAAGATTTGACCATAGAGTTTCCAATCATCTGAATTATTTTGAACAACTAGCGTATTCGTGTGGGCCAAAGACATTAAATATAGACTACCAATAGACAGGACATAGCGAACAAAATCGTGATTCGATAGTTGTTACCTTGTAAGTCGCTCAGTCTAGTGTTGACGACTGAACCTAACTTCAGTTTGTTTTCGTAAATATTTTTTGTATTTACTCTGTAATTAATTAGAATTAACAAATAACTATTTAAATTATACCTACACATGTACAAAACCTTAAATATTAACAAAACTAGAATTCAGAATTCATATTAGAATTCAATAGTTTTCGCAAATAGTTCTAGAAAATAGCGTAAAAACATTTAAAATACAAAATTAATTCGCATGTTTACTGTTGAAAGCTAGCTGACTTAGGATGACAGTTCTTCTGATGTCCGCTCTATTGTACCTCTTTAATCTCTTTGGTGTGGGCGTACTATGTCAATGTCATTGCCCCACCAATTTACTACGTCGATTCTTGGCAAGTAATACGATTTGCCTACTATTAGTACAAATATTTTCTTAAAAAAAAAAAACACTACCTAAGTGCATTTAAGTAAAATTTTAGCGGTTGAACATAATTGTAAAAAAAAGTAAAAAAAAACCAATTCAAAATATACAAATTAAAATAAGCCACTGGCAGCCATGAGTTAACCTGTCACAATTGTCAGCATCTGTTCCAGAATATGATCCTTATATTCAAAACTACACAACTCTTCTATTTTGAAGAGAACCCTATTATTCAACACGCATGGGTTAGGAAATTCCCACCACTCAAAATGTCAAATTTCAACTGCCTTTTATTTCAAACAACTCAAATAGTTTAACCAAAAAACAAGCAATAATACTCCATGACACTCACAAGAAATATTTAAAATATTGTTAAAATTAAATAGTGTATGCCTAATGGGCTTTTTGAGCTTTTTGCTTTTTGAAATTAACTATAAAACCTATTGTATCACCAAAAAGCACACTAATAAATATTTTGACTTTGACTTTGCACTTCGAGCTATTGATTAATAATGAACTAATCAAATTATTTTTCCTCAGCGGCCCAAAGCTTGAGCCATCTATTAAATGGTTCCATATACAATGATCTATCCTGGCCAGTCAAGGTGCTGCTGATGAAAGACCGTCTCAACGACACCAAGCATAAGTTTGATCTGAGTAAGTTAGCTAGAACTAACCTAGAAGATGAAATATCTACGGATGCACACGCTAAAATGGATATCATGACATCTACAGCCGCTTCTGTCAGCATTGATCCTATTCCAAGACGGAGGATGCCCTCAATTGAAGCTCTAGTCGCCGAGCGAAGACAAGATTCTTCTAAAGACGCTAATGATGATGATAACAGTATGAGGCTGAAGTTATTTCGTCTGATGTATGAGACAATACGAGATAGCGATCTGAAATGCAAAAGAGCTGAGCTAATCAGGGCAAATTATGAAAATTCCTCAACTTTTGAAGTTGGATATCTTATGGGGGATGTCATGGATAAATATAATATCATGTCTGATATATCTATGACCCTGAATCGGCTCTTCCACGAATGGAAACCGATTGAGCACATCAACGCTTACGAGCAGATCTCAAATCAAGCTATTGAGATTAATCATTTAATTGAGATGATGAAGGGAATCAGTAAAAAGAAAGACGATGATAAGAAGAAAGAAAGAGTGTAATAGAATTATGGTGATTTGGATTCGAAAATTTTGAGGGCCGTTGTCTTATTCTATACTATATAAACTTTTATCAAGCGTGGCTGCTCATAATTCCTTAACCTGCGTCTGGTTTTCTTCGTTCTTTTTTTTATCCTTTATTTTTTCTTTTATTGAGTTTATTTTATCTTCATTATTTTTTATATTAATTTCATTCCTGCTGTATTTTTTTTTATTGTTGATAGGTTCGCGCTTGACCACTGTCTCATATGTCATCTAAAATCTGAAAAACCTGTAATCTTCGTTTGAAATTTATTATTATGGCGGTAAGGGGCTTGTTAGACCCCATAACGTTTAAGAAACTATAAGCTTTTTTTTGTTAAATAAAAAAAAAAATATAGTCATTCTTGGTACCTAAGCGTATATTATCATATATACCATGTGATGTACACTAAGCGTGCATCAGATGGTTGTTTTATTTAAAATCTGTAAACCAAGTTGATGTTACTGCCTTCACACGGCAGAGAATTCTATGTTTTTCTTAACTGCGCCGTAGGAAAGTCCAGCAGATACGAGGTCTATAAGACCTCGTCTTAAGGCCTAGCTGATTGAGCCATTTTGCAGACATGTTTAGTTTGGATAATAATTATTAATGCATTACCTAAGTGCTGTTTCTATTCTAAATCCAATATGGAGACATTAAATGAAATATTATTTTAGGCGGATTGGTATTTTTTATTTTTTTTTACTAATTAAAAATGCAGTAAGGAAGAATGATGCCTCGTAATGAGCTCTGTATACTTATTTAATCCTAAAAAAAAACTACTAATAAACTTACTGCACTTTTAATTAGCACAACAGATCAGTATCAATAAATTAAAGGGGGTAAGATTTTTTTCTTGCGTTTAGTTATTTTAATCTTCATTAAGTTCCTGTTCACCGCTTTTTTTTTCTTTTTTTTGTTTTTGAAGTGTAAAACGCAGAAATCGTTCGCCTTATTATTAAAATTTCTGTGGTAATACAGTACATACTTATATTTCATCTAGATCTATCTGTAATATTTTCTTAACTTCGGCTTTCATATTTTGAGTTCAAATATATTTACCAACATATTTATGAGTGTTTTTTTGTTTTATTTTTTCCTATTTTCTCATCCTATAATGGTGAGACGACCTGAGGCCTTACCACGATGTCTTACAGCGATTCATTTGACGACCTAAACTGACCTGTTAAAGGGATGGAGCTATACACCGTTTAATTTTGGTCGTTTTAATCCCGCGGATGGCCGATTCGGCACATGAAACACTATCGATTTGTAAAGATAAAAATGAAAAATAAAGTACTTTTTTTTTCAAACTCGAATTAATTCACACTTGTACGAAATTAATTTCTATAAGTAAACGTCAGCTGTGCGAAGCCAACTGTAGGTAGTTATTACGCAACGACCGACAGCTACTTACAAGGTCATTGATTCGTTTAGTTAAAGAAAATAATAATAATAATTCGAGTTTTTGAAAAAAAGTACTTTATTTTTCAATTTTATCTTTACAAATCGATAGTGTTTCATGTGCTGAATCTACCCTCCATAGGATTAAAACGACCAAAATTTAACGGTGTATAGGGTGTATAGCTTCATCCCTCATTCTAGCTAGCACGCCTGACATTTGAACACGTCATGATAAGTCTCCAGGAGGCAAAAAGCGAGTCCTTACATAAGCTGGAGATAAAGACTTAGGCCGTGTTTACGGAGACGCGGCGCGTTGCGCGGCGAGTTGAGCGTTTCGTCGTACATTGCAGCAACGGGCCGCGTCATCGCTCGCGCAAACAAACATATGGCAATGTACGACGGACCGCCTGACGCGCCGCGCAACGCACCGCGTCTCCGTAATTGAGAACTAAGGCCCCTGACTCACTACACTACAAATTTTATTGTTAGAAAAATGAACAAAATAATGGATATTATTTTGTATAGTAGTCCTTTAGCTAATGGATGACTTCCCACCTTAATTAAAAAAATCATGTGGGATCACTTTGCCTTAAATTTATATATAGTAAGTATTCTATCAACATTAAAACCGTTTATTCACCGCAGTCTGTGTCCAAAAAAAAATGAACCCCCGGCCCCGGAACGAAGGCAATGAAAGGAGCAGGGTAGGTTTTTAGTCAGTAAGAGTCTGACACAATCTCCCGCCCCACCCAAGGGCGGTATATGTCATTTGATGATTTTACCTAATATAAAAAATCAGTTTGACAGTATTTTTAATAATGAAAATAGAAAAATGCATGCACCTCACCTGCCAGCCAAGTTACGACATCGGCCACGCCCCCGATTCCTATTTCTGATTAGGAATTGGAGGCGTGGCCAATTCGAGGCGTTCGACGCAAGGAAATCGAAATGAAACGGTCGTAGCTTGCCTAGGGGGTTAGCCACACTGTTGCTTGGTCACACAGTTAACCATACATTTTTTGACGTCGTGAGGTCGTGACCTGTGGGGCTATTCTCTGAAATTCAGCGCTGCCTCAAGGACGAACACGAAAATAGGATACATTGGATTGTCAACCTAATGAGCCTATACATTGGATTGTTAATTCAATGTATCCTATTTGGATGTTCGTCGTTGCGGCAGCGCTGCGTTTTCTTACAGAATAGCACCATTGGCCAAACGGCCGTTTTAGGTTTCCGTACCTACCTCAATAGGAAAAAATGGAACCCCTAAGAGAAATATTCATTGTCCTTTGTCTGTCTGCATACAACTTGACTCTGCAAAAAACTTCAGAATTTCATGGGCTATCTTGTAACATCCCCATAAAGTCAGGCAAACCCAAGCATTTTTTTTAAGATTTCTCAAAAGAAAAATAACGGTGCCCTTATGTTGCCCGTCTGTCTGTCACCCACAGATATAGATAGACATAGATAACGCAAGCATCACGATCTGTATGAAAACCAAGCGTGCCATTTTTTGACTACCTATTATGACGTCACAAGCACTATTTAGTGAAGACGCCGCCGCGTACGGCGTCCCCCTCGCTCCACCCCTCACCAACAGCACAATTAACCATTTTTATATTTTTAACTGCACCCGACTAGCGCTGTACTCCGATGCAGACTGAGCGCGAAAGTGACCACTTACGATTTTTGTACGTAAGCTAGGCACGCGAAGTAGTTGCTCTTGCGTTATCTAGGTATATCTATATCTGTGCTGTCACCCTTTATCTCAAGAACGCGTGGAGGTATCGAGTTGAAATTAATACCATATACTTACTTAGGTCTGCGGTCTCTTGAAACTGAGAAAAAAACAAACTTCTAAGTTAACGACAAAAAATTATGTCGCAAAAAACGTATATTTCGACATTCTCAAGGGAATCAAAATTCATAGGGTACTTCCCGTTGACCTAGAATCCTAAAATTTGGCAGGAAGCAAGCTGGTCTTGTAGCACAAATACAGGAAAAGATTAGAAAACTATAAATTGTAGTTACGTCACAAAAAAATACTTTACACTTTTTTTTATTATAATGTATTTTCTGTATAAGTATATGTATGTGTACATAAACTGTTATATAAATAAATAACTTTTTTGCAATTCGGGGAAATCGCCTTTCGAAGGTGTGCTGGAAGAGATTTCTTTAGAAATAAGCATCACCTCTGTACCTGTTTTCTTAATTTTTTTTTCCTTTTTTTACGTGCGTACAAATTGTTAAATAAATAAATAAAAAATGGTTTTGTTGCTTGGGCGATCCTGTGCGTCTCGCATCCATGATTCCCGTGACTCTAACCAGCGCGATCGTTTTATCAGATTATATCCTCCTAAAGTTTAGACAGAACAACGTCTTTCATAATCAAAAACAAAAATTAATTACAATAAATGTACGTAACGATACAATAAACGATTAATGAATATTTTATCGCTATAAAATTTCAGGTTTTTGCTACCATGCGCCGCACAAATGGCGAAATTTTCTATCAAGCTTTATTGTTTTTTAATTTGTAAGTAAACAATTTTTTTTTTCCATTTGTAATCTCAATAAAATAAGTAATTTTACCTAGGTCAGAGATTAAGCATTGCCATTCAACGTGGCCATGCCGCCAGCCTTTTGGGCACACTTTCAGTCGACAGCGATGCGGATGAGATTTATGACGCCATTTTTTAGTTAGGAGTAGGTTTAAGTGTATATATAGTTTTAATTAGTGTTTTATATAATGTATATATTTTAAATAGAATGTACATAATATGAATGTATAATAATAAAATCCTAAACAGTAATTTGATAACTTATATTCACGTGAAAATATGGATTTTGTACTCCAGTCTTTCTTGTAGTTAGTTGGTTTTTTTCTAGGGTTCCGTGTCTCAAAAGGAAAAAATCGGAACCATTAGAAGCACTTTGTTGTCCGTCTGTCTGTCTGGCACGACACTTTATCTTGGGACACATGGAGGTATCGAGTTGAAATTAAAACCATATACAGTACGTTCGCCGGTTCTTGGCGTGCCTGAAGTTAGGCTCTGCGAACTTTAGCGCTTGTGCACTCGTAAAAAAATAAATGGTTTGAAAAAATAAATGCCAATAGCAGTTGTTATTGCTGTTAACAACTGTTATTGACATTTATTTTTATAAATCATTTATTTGACGCGCTTATTTTGAGCGCTAAGGTTCGCAGAGCCTAACTTCAGGCGCGACAAGAACCGGCGAAGGTACTGTACGCAGGTCTACAGTCCCTTAAAGCTGTAAAAAAATTAAGCTTCTATATTAACGAAAAAAGATACTGCCGTGTATGTCGCAAAAAACAGATATTTTAACATTCTCAAGGGAATCAAAATTCATAAGGTACTTCCCGTTGACCCAGAATCCTGAGGCATAAAGCAATATCTGAAAACAGCAAATTGGTAGACACGTCACAAAAAAAAAAAAAAATTCGCTATTCGGAAAAATCTTCGAGACTTCTTTCAGGAATTGAATTACTTACACAGGTAAGTTTGTACGGAAACCTCAGTGCGCGAGCCCGACTCGCACTTGCCCAGTTTTTTTTCTCATGGATACTGTTTTTTATAGTGCAATGGCGAGCGTGGCGTTCATTGGCAAATTCTGAATCCTTTTCATATGATGATAGAATGGGTTGGCATGAAAAAAGGAAAATAGTGAGCCTTTCAAAGGATCTTTTCAAAGAGAGTTTGTTGAACTTGCGACAAATTATTGAGATCAGGAACGAGCATGATACACTGATTGCATTCAATGTTGGTATGATAATGGGTGAGTTTTGCAATTTAAACCCCTAGTTCCCGAGTAGTGCTACAAAACCGTGACTTTCTGAAGCCTATAACTAAACTGTTACCCAGGGGTACTCCCTTGAGGAAAAAGGAATAGATTTCAAAAAAGTTTTAATCCCATGGAGATTCAACATCAGCTGATCGAGTCCAATGACCTGTAAGGTAGTACGCAACGATCGACAACTACCTACAGGTCATCGGACTCGCTCAGCTGTTGTTTCAATCCAGTCCAGCAATTATTTACATTGATACAGTGCTGATCCAGCGCCCCGATCGAGTGATGCTGGCGCCAGCTAATGTATCAATGTAAATCAGCTTTTAACGTTGTACAGTAAGCGGCAAATAAGTTGAACCATTTGTTATGATTACCCCCCACTTTGATTTAATTAATGTTTGACATAAGGTATTTAATTTTTAATATATCATATTTAATATTATGTAATTAATTTTAATAATGTAATGAATACTAATGTAATGAAATTAATATTAATATAATGTAATTAATGTTTAATGAAATTGTACAAAAAACAAGTAGTTTATAAGTCTTTGTCATATTATCTTTTGCTGTGCCCATCAGGGTCCACAATTGTGTCTATTTAAATTTTTATTTACCACCTATTGCATGTACATTGTGGAATGCAAATAAATAATTGAATTGAATTGAATTGATTGAGACCCGAAAACCGGTTATTCCTCGTCACGCAAGTTTAACAATCATGAATTTGAATGCGCAGTAACAGGTTTTCGGGTCCTAATAGTAGTGGGGGCCTGCGCGTAACCATAGCAACGACGGCCATTTTCATCATCATCATCATCATTATTTCAGCCAAGGACATCCGCTGTTGGACATAGGCCTGCACCAAGCGCCGCCACAACGAACGACGAACGCACAGATATAGATAGACATAGATAACGCAAGCATCACGATCTGTATGAAAACCAAGCGTGCCATTTTTTGACCACCTATTATGACGTCACAAGCACTATTTAGTGAAGACGCCGCCGCGTACGGCGCCCCTCTCGCTCCACCCCCACACCAACAGCACAATTAACAATTTTTATATTTTTAACTGAGTACATTTTTAGCTGTACTCCGATGCAGACTGAGCGCGAAAGTGACCACTTACGATTTTTGTACGTAAGCTAGGCACGCGAAGTAGTTGCTCTTGCGTTATCTAGGTATATCTATATCTGTGGACGAACGACTCTTACCAGGACATAAGTCCATCTTGAAGGAGGCCTTCTAACACTACGCTTTCTGGTCCGCGGTCGCCACTCTATAACCTTACTGCTCCATCGCCCATCCGTTCTGCGAGCAATGTGCCCTGCCCACAGCCACTTAAGTTTAGCGATTCTTCCTGCTATATCGGCGACCTTGGTTCTCTTGCGAATATCTTCATTCCTGATGCGATCACGCAAGGAAACTCCGAGCATAGCCCTTTCCATTTTAGTTCTACTTAATTGTCGCATACAATACTCTCCCCAGGCAGAATCCGAGAAAAGTACCGATGGATGATGGAAACCTATCGAGACATACTAGATCAATACGAGGATAGATATTATGCGAAACCACCTTCTACACGAGAGCTACGTTCAATGCATTTGGTCATTGCATTAGAAATGATGCACTATTTCGAAATTGAAATAGACAAATTGGTTGATGTCCTTATAGACGAAGGTACTGAAGATTTGAAATCGCACAGAGTTATAATTGGACAGACGGAACCCCGAGCTTGGTGGAAAGATGATGATGCGGCCAAGAATGCAAATAAAACTGAACAAGCAAAAATAGAGGAGTCTAAGAAAAAAAAACTAGAAGCACCAAGACCAGGCGGGCCAGCTGACGTGGGAGAGGGGCCGGGGCCAGACGCCCCTCCTCCTCAGAAGGGCGGGGTAAAGAGGCCGAAACCTGCTCGAATGCGCGGTAAGTTATTAAATCATCATCACCATCATCATCGGGGATGTTCGCCGAGTCGCGAATAGACTTTCTATTCTACTATGCGAAGCAGTGCACATTTCAGTACCTCTACTATTTGTTTAAAGCTTTTGACTGGCCTGGTGGTCTGGTGGTTAGAGGCCCTGACTGATATGCCGGAGGTCGTGGGTTCGATTCCCACCCAAGACAAATATTTGTGTGATGAGATGACTGTTCCCGGGCACCTCAAGGAGTTGTCAGCAAACTGTGTGGGGCCCAGTAGGGCGGAAGCCTACTGGCGCCAAGGGTTATGTGAAAATGAACCCCGGAGCCCTGGAATGAAGGCAATGAAAGGAGCAGGGTAGGTTTTTAGTCAGTAAGAGTCTGACTCTATCTCCTGCCCCACCCAATGGCGGGATTTGTCATTTAATGATTTTACCTACCATAAAAAAAAACCCAGGACAAATGTTTATGTGATGAGCACGATCATTTGTTCTGTGTCTGGGTGTAATTTATCTATAATATGTATGTGTTTAGAAATATATAAGTATGTTTATCAGTTGTCTAGTACCCATAACACAAGCTCTGCTTAGCTTGGGACTAGACGACATGTGTGATGCGAAATAGACGCCATAACGCCACTTAAAAAAATCTTTCGAGACTCGATTCAGGAATTGAAATAGTCACATTTTTTTTTTGTTATAAACTAGTGCTTGACTGCAATCCCACCTGATGGTAAGCAGTGATGCAGTCGTTGATGGTGAGGCGCACTAGTTTATTAAAGGCCTATTCACTCTAGCCTTGAAGACACCCAAATTATAATCGGACGGGAAGACCGCAGCAGGCAAATAACAATAATACGATATATATACTCTTTTTAATTCTGTGTTAGGTCGATCCGGTACATGAAATACTATCGATTTGTAAATCAAATAAGAAAATAAAGTACTTTTTTACTAAAATTCGATTTAATATACGCATGTACAAAATTAATTTCTTTAAGTAAACGAGTCAATGACCTTGTAGGTAGGTCTAACTACCTACAGGTCATTGAACTCGCCCAGCTGACGTTTACTTAAAGAAATAAACTTATATTATTTACTAAGTATTGATACTAAACCTATGTACATAAAAACTAAACTAAGAATGTAAACTAGACATAACTATGTACAAATATAATACAAAAACACCAAATACACTCAGGCGTCGAAGTACTCCTCCACATCGCTGTCATCCGGAAACGTACCCAGAAGACTGGCTGCATTGCCACGTTGAATGGCAATGCTGATTCTTTGGGCAAAGAATGAGCCAGCGCTCTGGTCACGCAAAGTGTCGATCAAGCGACGTGAAATTTCCTTGAAAAGGATACGCGCACTCGGACCCCATGATCCAATTCGTACATGCGTAAATTAATTCGAGTTTAGAAAAAAAAGTACTTTATTTTTTAATTTTATCTTTACAAATCGATAGTGTTTCATGTACCGAATCGACCCTCCAAGGCATTAAAGCGATCAAAATTTAACGGTGTAGTCTTGCAGTTGTTTAGTTTTTTCAATTCATGTTCATGCCAGCATTAATGACATCATCCGCCGAGCTCTCGTCATCGCCGGGGTGCCAGCTGTTTTAGAACCTATCGGCTTGGCACGTGACGATGGAAAGAGGCCAGACGGGATGACCATAATGCCCTGGAAGTTAGGTAGGCCTTTGGTGTGGGATGCAACTTGTGTCGACACCCTTGCGCCATCCCATCTTCTGAGTACGGCAGGCTGTGCTGGGGCGGCTGCTGCAGGTGCAGAAAATCTCAAACGGCGTAAATATAATAACCTTATCGGTAGTTACATGTTTGAGCCGTTTGGGGTTGAAACACTAGGGCCATGGGGTCCGAGCGCTCATCGAGTTGTTCCTGACATCAGCAAACAGCTAGTCGACTCTTTGCGTGACCAGAGGGCTGGGCTTTTCTTCGGTCAACGAATCAGCATTGCCATCCAACGTGGCAATGCTGCCAGCGTTCTGGGCACTCTTCCCATTGATATCGATGTGGATGAATTTTTTGATGCCCAATAAGTTCTTTTTCTACCCGTTTGTACATATTATTAATTTTTAATTTGTATATATATCTATTAAGTTTTATATCGAACTAGAAATCCATGTATGAAATATTGAAATAAATTCATGTTCACCAGATCTGTTAGTTTAGATATTACTATGATGATAATGACTTTTCCAGCAACAATTGATATACAAAAAGAACAAAAAGAAAAGAGTAAGATGAGGGAACAGTTTCTGATGAAGAAGTTGGGTATGTCTTCAAATATGACGACCATGAAGAAACGATTCCTGCGTCACTGGCCTGTGGAGGATACCTGGTCTTTGGACAAGTACAATCAAGACTATAAGTGAATAAAAACCGCTTATGAACTGATAAACGTGTCTTTTATTGCCGGTAACCCGCCCCGGATTTCCACTAAGGGGCCATTCAAGTATTACGTAAGCACTATAGGGGATGGGGTCTTTGCTTTGCTTATTTTTGATGACATGGGGGATGGGGTGTCTGGATGATGATTACGTCAGCAGTATATTTTGTTAGTTGTTTAAGAGAACGATATAGATGTTACAAATTCACACGAAAGCAACAAATATCTAATGTCCTTGAAGACTTAAAGTCAGCCTCTATTCCAAGCCTATTCCGTAATTCCAGATTTATAACCACTTAATAAAGAAACCAGAACAAATTGAAAAATACATGTTCTAATGTTTACGTAAGCAAGAGGGGGGGTGGAGTAGCGCTTTGGTTACTTTTGCTGACAAGGGGGAGGGGAGGGGTTAATATTTGCAAAAAATCTGCTTACATAATACTTGAACGGCCCCTAAGGCCGTGTTTATGGAGACGCGGCGCGTTGTGCGAGGCGTAGGGCGTTTCGTCGTACATTGCAGCAGCGGGCCGCGTTATCGCTCGCGCAAACACAAACATATGGCAATGTACGACGGACCACCCGACGCGCCGCGTCTCCGTAATCGAGCACTAATGTATTTTTTAGGGTTGCTTACCTTAAAAGGAAAAACGTCAGAGAGCGGTTACGCACTACGTTCGATCCGAACAAATGAAAGTATGGTTACGGACCATAATTTCGTAGCCGTAGAACTATTTAATTACAACAAAATTTCGGCTTTTCTGCACTAGTGCGGAAAACTGTCATTTGCGTGCCTTAAAGCGGTGGGATAAGAGCTGGTTTTTGTCAGATCGGACGAAGTGCGAAAACGCTCTTATAGGATAACTTTGTTGTCCGTCTGTCCGTCAAGTCCCTCGAGGTATTTTGGGAACGCGTGGAGGTATCGAGTTGAAATTAAAAACATATACTCAAGTCTGCGGTTCCTTGAAGCTGTGAAAATATCAAACTTCTAAGTTAACGACAAAAAATTTATGTCGCAAAAAACATATATTTCGACATTCTCAAGGGAATCAAAATTCATAGGGTACTTCCCGTTGACCTAGAATCCTAAAATTTGACATGAAGCAATGTCTTATAACATAAGCATAGGGGAAAATCATAAAACTGTGAATTTGTAGTTACGTCACAAAAAAAAAAACTTTTTGCGTATCGGAAACATTGTATGGAAATGGAACTCTGTATTGTATGAACTTTGTATGGAAATACTTTGTTTGTTTGTATGGAAATGGAACTTTAGCAAGCCCTACTCGCCTTGGCCCAGTAGCAAGAATTTGCTTTTATTTTTAACCCCCGACTGAAAAGAGAGGTGTTATAAGTTTGACCTGTCTGTCTGTCTGTGTGTCTGTCCGTGGCACCGTAGCGTCCAAACGAATGGGCCAATTTTGATGCGGTTTTTTTCGTTTGAAAGCTGGCTTAATCAAGATGGTTCTTAGCTACAATTTATGAAGATCTGTCCAGGTGTTTAAGGTCACCAGCTCATTTGTTAGATGCAGTAGGTATATTAAACACTTATAATGCATATTTATTTTACTTTCAAACATTTGTGTGTTTTAGTATTTGAAATACTCATGTACAAGCTGGTGCCATTGAGCTGGTCTGATGATGGAGCTCGAAGGTAAGAACCCTGGGTTGCCTATTAGTAAACCTATCGATTTTGGGTTCATTAGATTGATCGCCTTCACCAGTGTTATACATTTCTCGTGATGACGAGGACTTGCTAGCAGTGGGAGGTGGCTGATGGAACCCTGGAATGCCTACTAGTAAATAAGTCGTGTTTGGGCTCATTAGATTCGTCTTGACTTGACTATACATTTCATATTGATGAAAAGGACTGTCGGAGGATTTTTTAATTTTATAGTTATTTATGAAAAGTTTTTTCTCCAACGTTAACACGTTCAGATCGGCGTGTACCACCGGTGGAGCACGGAGTATTTGCTGATATGGCGGGGTGTACCACCGGTGGCCACATCACACTATACTTTCAATTTCAAATACCTTATATTACGATTACTTGCTCATTAGAAAGAGAGAGAAAACATAATACCTGTCTAATCCACGGGGACGGACATGCCCACCGGTGGCGCACACCGCCCGGCAAGACTTTTGGTTCATGGAGCGGTGATATACCACCGGTGGCCATATGAAGATTAGCGCCGTTGGATACCAAGTACCGGTCTGAACGTGTTAAGGATAAATAAAACAATAAATACACAATTATAACGTGAGAATTGTTACTATATATTCACCAATAATAGTCGATTTCCCACCCGTAATCTAGCGGCCAGTGCTTATTATAAGATTTTCCTTTCATTTTCATATCGTTCATCAAACCTAACATATAGGCCTGTCTCAATTTGTCAAACTTCTTCTTCTGTCTCCTTCGTTCCTTCTCTCTCCTTCTCTGCTGTTCTGCCAGGTTCCTCTGCGTGGAGAGCAGCTCCTTCAAACCCATCTCACCCAGCGATTCAAGCTGGAGTTCCTCTTCTGTCTTTACAATGGTTAATAGTTCAGGGCCAGCCACTTTCTCAATGTTCTGGAACTCTGTTTCGTTCCTCCATTTTCTTGGCGTCTCATGCATCATGCGTACCAAGTGGTACAGTTCGAAGTATAATTTCTGTGCGTACTCTACTGTCTTCACAGTGTCTGGTACGGCGTAGAACTTCATTCTTACAGGCCTTTGCGCCATTTCTATAACTTTTCTATATCTGAAATAGAATGTTTAAGAAATGATTTATTTATTATTATTATTATTTAGTACAGCAAAATAGCCATTAATACTAAATTAAAAAAACCCTCCTTCTGGCGCAGTCGGGTAATTAAACCTTTCACTCAGTCTTCTCACAGAACCGTAAACTTTCTAGTAATATCGTCTTCCATTCATCAGCAAACAAATCCAATCCAGGGTTGGTCTCCACGAGCGCGTTGAGAATCGTTAGCATACGCGGTACAGGAGAGGTGAATCGAGCTACAGTGCGACAAAATGGGACATTAAATAATTTATGTTTTCTAGAGCGATTGTAATTATTCGGTACAAACAATTGACAGAACTCCGCATGTAAGTTGCATGCGTCAGTGTAACCATGGATAATTTTATAGGCTGTTGTAATTTGGTCAACAGCCCGTCTTACCTTCAATAAGTTGCAATTTAAGCATTCTAGGATAAACTTCGTAGGATACATGTATGGATAATATCCAAATAGACGCTTGTATAGGTACCTGAGAAAAGCTTTTTGAACTTTCTCCAGCTTATGTGTATATGTAACGTCATGAGCTTTATAACTGCCTGGTTTTTACAACATTGACTGTTACGCAAAACAAATCCTAAACGCCTAAATGACTCTTTAACCGGGTTTACTATGTGCGTATGGAAACTTAGTTTGGTGTCAAATTGGACACCAAGGTCTTTCACAGTCGAGACTCTGGTTATAAGATCATTGTTTTTACTGTAGTCGTATTTTATAGAACTCCGCATGCGGCTCGGCGGCAGCGATCTCTCTCGCCGGGCCTTGGTTCAGGCCATGGTCCGTAGTGAGGAGGGATGACAGGCGGTCGCCTCCTTCTGTGAAGCAGTAATGCTAGCAAAGGAGGAGGCCGACCGCATCAGGCAGAGGCAACGGGGCGCTCGCCCCAGCCGCCGCCAGGATTCCGATCCCGATTTCCGGCCACCGTAGGCGCGGCACCGAAGCCCACTGGGGTCATGGGTTAACTTCCGAAAGGAATACCCGGCCCCGGCACGATAGGCTACGAAGGAACGGGGTAGGTTTTTAGTCAGTAAGAGTCTGGCACTACTTCCCGCTCCGCCGATGGGCGGGATTTGTCATTGGATGATTTTACCCACCATAAAAAAAAACTCCGCATGCGGACAAAGCTCATTATTTGGCATTTGGAGCTGTTAAATTCCATATTGTTGGTAGTAGCCCACTCACTCAGGGCATCTATGTCATGCTGGAGAGCTATACAGTCAAACAAAGAGTTGACATTTAAAAAAATCTTTAGATCGTCAGCATAAAGTAAAGACTTTGCGTGTTTTATTATTTGTGGGAGATCGTTAATCATAATCAAAAATAGCAGGGGACCTAAAATGGAACCCATCGTGTATGATAGACATGCGAGTTGTATGAGCCAGGACGAACAGATTGCTGGCGATCCCGAAGATAGTCAGAAATAAAAAGAAGAAGACTTGGAGATAGTAATTTTTTATTTATTTTTTATTTTTTATAAACTAGCACTTGACTGCAATCCTACCTGATGGTAAGCAGTGATGCAATCGTTGATGGTATAGCGCACTAGTTTATTTAGAGTCAATTCACTCTATCCTTGAAGTAGCCTAAATTATAATTGGACGGGAAAACCGCAGCAGGTAAATTGTTCCAGTCCTTCGATGTACGCGGTATAAACGACGAGGCAAAACGCTTAGTCCGGACCGTGGTGAATTTAGTTAAAGTATATAGTGTGATAGTGATTTGTCAGTTTTTAGGGTTTCGTACTCAAAGGGTAAAAATGGAATCCTATTACTTCTTTTGATTTCGCTGTCTGTCCGTCCGTTTGTCCGTCTTCCGTCACCAGGCTGTACCTCAAGATAGCTAGACAGTAGAAACATTCACAACTTATGTATTTCTGTTGCAGCTATAACAACAATGTGATGAAGGTTCCTTGGGCACCGTTGTCTGCTCATCTAGTTGTGTCCGCATCCCGGAGGTGCACATATCATCCGCGACATCTATGTTCCCGCGCACTTGGAAGACCTGTGGGAAACGAAGACACGTTACTTGTTAATTTTTAATAATAATAATTATATTGCTGCAGGTATTCACTTATTTTCGTGATAACTTACCCTAAGTGTTTGGCCTGCTTGCATCCGGTACTTGCATTTCGGTGTCGCCGTTGCCACTCATTCTGGTGATATGGCAGTCATTGTGAGCAGAAACTAAAAAAATAAAATTGGATATATACATATTTATACTTAAACACTTAACACATTGATTCATTATAGTTATTGCTATGAACAAGCGACACTTACTTTCTGCCTACATAAGAAAAATTCTTCACTCCCTTCTTATATACTTAACACTATAATTTCACTCTTAACGTTTAAAAACTCATGCATTATTTCAACTTGATATTTTATTTCCAAAGTACCCGAAGTTAAGGGTATTACATCGCTCAATTTCCTTCAAGAATTTACCTCTACATTAGTAGAGAAGAATTGACCTCTAAACAGGCATTGCAGGGGGTGCTGCGCGCGGGGTGTTAGTACTGATTCGAGTTTTTTCTTGATTACTTATCGATATTCAATGAAATTCGAAAAAAAATCAATGCAAGTTATTCAATTTATCGTAACATATATTTTGGTATAAATTCAATGTATAAATATAGAGCCGTTTTCGAGAAAATATGGAATTAATGTTCAAAAAAGGCCTATTCACCAGATTTTTTTTCTAGAGTTAGGGTATTTTTCTGAGAAACGTAATCAATACAATTTATTAGTAATGTCCTTGAGTATCCCCTTCATTTTTTATATGGTAATCGTACATAAGGAAACTTCAAACAACCTAGGTGTTTTTTTGGATTTGGGCGATGTAATCCCCTTAAGAACAAGTTTCTTCCAATATTTTGCACTATTGCTGCGAGTATTCGTCCGTTGCGCCTAGCTGCCCTAGGCATAATAATTTTGTATCGTGGCACTGCGCGCACTGATGGCGGTGTGTTTCACATTATAGTCTCACTAAAACCGGTATATTTGGTCTGCGCATGGTATTACACTAATAGTTATACTTATTTTTTTTTGTTACAGTTTTATGTATTTTGTACATTGATCAACTATCTATCTATTGTTTCAATTTTTATCATTTATTAACACATATGTATGTAATTTTTTCACCGGACACTCTAAATAAGGTTCAGTTGAAAACCAGCGTCAGGCAACTACCACGTAGCTGTCTGGCATTTTTGCTGAACTGGACCTATTTGGCGCAACCGTGAGACACACAATGTTAGTTTTATAATTTTTTTAATCTTGTCTACATGTTGTTTCTGCATTGTGTGTGTCTATATTGTGTCAAATAAAATATTTTTTCTTTCTTTCTTTCTTTCTTTAACAAATACTATAAACAAAATAAAATAAATACACCGTTAAATTTTGGTCGTTTTAATCCCGTGGAGGGTCGGTTCGTTACATGGAATACTATCGATTTGTAAAGAGAAAATTAAAAAATAAAGTACTTTTTTTTAAACTCGAATTAATTTACGCATGTACGAAATTAATCTCTTTAAGTAAACGTCAGCTGAGCGAGGCCAATGAACTGTATGCAGTAAGTAGTTTAGTACGCAGCGACCGACAATTCCCTACAAGGTCATTGACACTTTTATTTTAAAAAAATAATTTCGTATAAGTATGCGTAAATTAATGCGAGTTTTAAAAGTACTTTATTTTTTTAATTTTCTCTTTACAAATCGATAGTGTTTCATGTACCGAATCGACCCTCCGCGGGATTAAAACGACCAAAATTTAACGGTGTATAGATACCGATATGATTTACCTTTCTATAATCTCTGCAATAAGGAAGCCCATCTCATAGTACGGGCTCTCCTCGTACATGAATCTCATGTCGTTGAGTTGAGCCAAGCGTGAGTTGGCTTCCTCGTAATAGGACCTCATCAGCTGCAGTACTCGTCCTACAGTAGATCTATGATTTTCTCTTGCATAATATCTCCATTGGTTATGAACTTGATACTGCAACGATTCGTAAACACCTGAAATAATGAAAAACTTTTCAGACGGCGAGCAACGACCAGCTCGCCGTCTGGTCATTTGATAGGTAAGCGCCCGGACCGAAGTCGAGCGTTCGCCTCAAGGAGATGTCAGCAAATTCTAAAAATAATGTTGTATAATGATAGCTAAACTTTTTTTAATATAAAGAAAAAAGAAAGTCGTGTTAATTGCACTATTTATTACTCAAGAACGGCTGGACCGATTTGGGTGAAAATTGGTGGGGAGATAGCTTAGTACCTGGTGACGGACATAGGATTTTTACCCCGTTAAATAAAAGAGAGCAGTAGTGGCCGAGTGGTAACGGCCCCGACTTACGAGTTGTAGGTCACGGGTTTAAACCCAGCCAGGCGCATTACTTTGTGTAATTTATTTCACCACCACTGCTCTCAAAACGGTGAAGGAAAACATCGTGAGGAAACCGGCATGTCCTAGAACCAAAAATTCGAAGACATGTGACATCCAACAACCCGCATTGAACCCGCGTGGTGGATTACCGCCCATTCCCCTCTCTTAGAGAGGAGGCCTGTGCCCCAGCAGTGGGGACATTAAAAGGCTGATGATGATGATGATGATGATGATAAAAAAAAATCCAAAACCTGCTCATTGGTATAGGGTAGAGTAGGGGAGAGCGGGAGCGAAGCCGCGGGCAGAAGCTAGGATTATATAAAGTGCTAAAAACAATATACTACTTACATAGCAGCAACGCTAACAAATGTAGTAAATACATGTTTTTTTTTTTAATTAATCCTTCAATATCGGTATTACACGGTGAAGCATTTGAGAACCTTCAAGTGCACCAAACCTGCATCATTAAAAATATGTAATAATAGCTGTGTTAATGATTATTGAATGTTAGGTAATACAAAATTGCTTTTGTTAACTTACATATGCGTGTGGCTTCGCTTATGTGGCACAGTAGGACCTTATGCAGTTTAGGCTCGGCCCTGGTATGAAAGGCAGTGAAGGAACGGTTTGGGTTTTTTGTCAGTTAGAGTCTGACGCTATCTCCTGCTCCGCCCAAGGGCCGGAGATGTCATTGGATGATTTTACCCACCACCAAAAAAAAACTTTATGCAGTTTTCAAAAACAAAAAGTTTTTTTTACATTATAATATTTTAACCGAGTTAAGAGGGTCCTTCCTTCTCCACTCGTCAATCGTCAACGTAGGCAAGGCCGATTATAACGAACCTGGTCATCATCAGACCTTCAAGATGTATCGTTCAGTAGCATCCGCGCTAAATAAGATAAACGTCGAATGCTAGGTTTTCCTAAATCTGAATTATGACACGATCACAATGCCTACATGAACAAAATATATTAAAATGTGGACCTCTGAAAGAAAGCATAAATTAGGCAAAAACGATGACTACATTACGAAACCATTCTATACTTCCATAATCTTTAGTGTCTTTTACTTTAATAATTGTGTATACCGGTAGATGGCGCCCAAGTTAGAAATATTAGTGTAGAGGTCAATTCTTCAAGAAGGTTGTTGTTTCACCCAGCACAATTTAAAAAAAAAAACTTATGGAATGTTTGATGTTGTTTTGTTTTTAAAAAAATCTTAAACGAAAAAAAAAAATACATCATTCAGAATCTTAATGAAATGTGCAAGGTTTCTATATTTATACTTTCTTTATTTTTAGGGTGCCGTACCTCTAAATAAAAAAATGGAACCCTTTGTTGGATAGGATCACTTTGTGGTCCGTCTATCTATCAATCTCGGGAACATGTGAAGGTATCGAGTTGAAATTAAAACCATATATTTTGGTCTGTAGTCCCCTGAAGCTGTAAAAAAATCACAGAGTTAACGAAAGAAAAAGATACGGCCGTTTATGTCGCAAGAAAAGTATATTTCGACAGTCTCAAAGGAATGAAAATTCATAACTTTCCGTTGACCCAGAATTCTGAAATTTCGGACTTGCGCTCGAAGGGTTTCGTACCATTGATTAGATAAACAACAGTATCGAGCAAAAATAGGCAAAAAAAAATGCCATTTTTTGTATGGGAGCCCCCCTTAAATACATATTTTACTTTAAATTTTTTATTTTTTTATTAAAGTAAAAATACAATTGAGTATTTTGTGAATATTTCAAATGCCTACCGGTTGCCATTATTGATATCGAGCAAAAAAGGACAAAAATGTAGCGTTTGTTGTATGGGAGCACCCCTAAATATTTATTTTATTTGGTTTTTAGTATTTGTTGTTGTAGCGGCAATAGAAGTACATAATTTGTGAAAATTTTAATTGTCTAGCTTTCGCGTTTCTTGAGATACAGCCTGGCGATCGACAGACGGACAGACAGCGAAGTCTTAGTAATACAGCCCCGTTTTTACCCTTTTGGTACGAAACCCTAAAAATTAAGAGGAGTTAGGAGTTCCCAAGCTATAAACGTTAATTTATCGGGATTTGTTGCGAATTCTATAGCTAAGCTGTAACCTAGGGATCTTTAACTCAAGACTCAACAGTGAGGTACTTCTAGATAAGCGTGCTTCATCGTCGGCCACATCATTACTTACCATCAGATGAGATAGGGGTCAAATGCAAGCCAACCCATAATAAAAAAAAAAATGGAAATACGAAACCCTTTGTGTACGAGCCCGACTCGCACTTAGCCAGTTTTTTTGAGTCGCTTAAAATGCTTATTTGTTATATTATTGGTTCCAGTGACGATGCAGCCAACATATTGACTTTAAACGCTTACTAGATCACGTCTAACTATAAATAAATCGCGCGTTTTCCTCAATTAGTACATACTACATGTCACGCCATCTAGCGGCTACTAGTTTAACACTAATGTTTCTGATGAAATACGCAAAAAGTTACCTCACACGCGAAAATACAATCCGGAACTCGTTTTGCCAACCAAAAAACATTGACATGTGATAAAAAGCGTTATCAATTATTATCATGCGATATACGTATAGCTATATTTTGATATGTCGTCATCGGTGAACGATATAGTAGTTATAATCTACCAGTCATTCAATGTTCGTCTTGGCGCTCGAATGTCACTCTGTGTGTTACCCGACCGAGTTTAATATCCGTTGGTTGTACCGCCGTTCGTCGTTCTCTCGTGTCTTCTAAACTTACCCGTGTTATATTTGAAGTTTGTTTACTTTGTTGAATTTCGGAAAAGTTAGTTTTTTCTAATTTTCGTGCCACTTTCTGTGTTGTGCAGTGATTGTTTTTGGATTTAAAAACTAACATTTTCGCTGTAAGTATTAATCTACAGATTTTTTTTAAGGTTTAGGAAAACTTTTTGATTAAAATAAGTGAAAGTGTACTTTAGGTTTTACAAAAAATGTGCGCCAAAGTAATTTTTTGTTGACCTGCGCATTTGTAGAATGTATCAATTAGATTTTGTTTCTCTTTCTTGCATGTTACATAGCACATATAGTGATTTGCTTTCTTTTTCTGTCAATTAGACAGGACACTGTTTGGCGTTTCCATTGACAGGTCCAGCTACGTATGAGTAAATAGCTACCCAGTGTAACGTGAAGCAAATATTAATAGATAGGTATAATTATTCGTTTGTATTATGTAGGTACCTACTTATATATTTGTAGAGACTAGAGTCTAAGATTAGTTGAGTGCAAACTGTGCAAATAGTGAATTGGTTTACAAATGTAGTACCTAGTTCCAGATTCTCGTTTTTTTTTTTAGTGTGGTAAATAATGATTACATAAGTCATTATTTTGTTATCATAAATTGATTGGTACACTTTAGATTTTTTAAATTATTGTCTTAAATTTTATAAGTAGGTAGTTCCTTAATTTAATATTTTGCGCTTAACTCGGTTAAGATTTTTTTTTTTCATAAAGACTTGGTCAAAATCCGTCCGCATTTTGAGGGCAGTTTTGTTTTATTATTAATTTTGATTAGAATCTGTGCTAAGATTCAAGTAATTTCTTTTTTAATATCACGTTGCCTTACACACACTAGGCATTATTCTTGTATCGTATTGCATTCACAAACAGGTAACCTTACAAACAAAAACACCAAGAACCGGAACAAATATTTGAAGGTCATACTAATATTTGTTCCGTGCGGCAATCGAACCTGTGATACGCAGCGTAGTAGCCAATCACTCGACCATTGCGCCAACCGTGCCAATCCAAGGAACAAGAATCCGCCATACAATGTTCTCTTGGCTACCTTCAACATCGTGCATTCAACAGCTTGTTGCTTCCTCTAACGTAATCCAACGCGATGTTTGATGAAGAGGCAAAGCGAATAAAGAGAGATAACGCCTCAAAACTCTGTTGGCATTTGGTAATTTACTCAAATATTTTACAAAATCTTGATCTTAATACATGTTTTTTTAAACCCCTAAAAGTTTTTGAGATAAATTTTGGTTATTTATTTAATTATTTAATTCTTTATGCACACAAAAATACAGAGGCGGACTTAATGCCTTAGGCATTTTCTAGGATAGGATATTTGTCGGAAATATCCGACGTAGATGGTTAAAGTTGAGAACAGTGTTGGTCGAGTGGTAACAACCCCGACTTACGAGTTGTAGGTCGCCGGTTCAAACTCAACGAGGCGTATTACTTTGTATAATTTATTTCATCATCACTCCTCTCAAAACGGTGAAGGAAAACATCGTGAGGAAACCGGCATGTCCTAGAACCAAAAATTCGAAGACCAGTGACATCCACCTACCCGCACTGGGCCCGCGTGGTGGATTACGGCCCATTCCCTCACCTAGAGAGGAAGCCTGAGTTTCAGCAGTGGGAACATTATAAGGCTGATGCCAAGGCGGTTAAAAGGTTATCAGTTCAGTTTAGGCCGTCAAATGGATCACTTTAAGAGCTCGTAGTACCCAGTGGTACTACGAGCTCTTCTCTTCTAGCTCTGTACCCACAGATATAGATAGACATAGATAACGCAAGCATCACGATCTGTATGAAAACCAAGCGTGACATTTTTTGACTACCTATTATGACGTCACAAGCACTATCTAGTGAAGACGCCGCCGCGTACGGCGTCCCCCTCGCTCCACCCCCACACCAACAGCACAATTAACCATTTATATATTTTTAACTGCACCCGACTAGCGCTGTACTCCGATGCAGACTGAGCTCGAAAGTGACCACTTACGATTTTTGTACGTAAGCTAGGCACGCGAAGTAGTTGCTCTTGCGTTATCTAGGTATATCTATATCTGTGTCTGTACCTCTCTTAACTGTGTGAAAGCTCCATGAGATAGACGATCGTCGGGAATAAAGTGACAATAAAAAAAAAAGAAAAAAAAGTATAAAAAAAATAATAAAAAATAAAATAATATATAATACATTATATATAAATAAATAAATAAATTACTAAGATTTGTCATTAAAAAAAAGTAAGTTGTTAGTTTCCTAATTAAGTAAACCCACAATCTTTTAAACAAATAATAACATACATAGTGATAAAATGTCTTTATCTGTGTACTCAATTAATTTTTGTTGTTATCTCCCGCCAAGACGCAGATATTAGTGTCGTGGTCAGATCATGAAAAATGGTCACTTCATGATTTGGCCAAGTAAAACAAGCCTGATGTAGTCACTATTTTTTTTTTATTGAACTTCACTCGGGACTATGTCGACTTCGCGGCCCCAAAATAGCGGTTTAATATTTATAAAAAAAAAAAAATAACTATTCAAGATTTTTGTTTTTGCGAAGCGCTTTTAAATGACAATCTTTTTTTTGTAACTTTCAAATAAATATCATATAATATTAAAAACGTTTGAAATCGTATACTAATCGTATCAGATTCGCGATTTTTTTTACTATCGAGCCAACTAATTTGTATCATGTTTACACTTTTGCCCAGCGCTTGGTCATAAAGTCAATTTTAATATAATAATTTTTCATGGTGTTCTCTTCTATTATATTTGTGGATTGCCAGAGGTTTAAAAAAGTTCAAAATGAGTAGAACCAGTGGTGCTATTCTCTAAGAAAACGCAGCGCTGCCGTAACGACGAACATCCAAATAGTATAATTCAATGTATCCATTGAATTAACAATCTAATGTTTAGGTAAATTTGGTTGACAATCCAATGTATCCTATTTGGGTGTTCGTCTTTGAGGCAGCGCTGTAGAGTATAGCACCTTAAATCCTCGTTTGGCCTACTTTCCTTAGACCTTTTATTACCATTAATTACCATAAAAATCCTACATATGATATGGCCAAACGAGGATTGACATATCATCAAATATTAGCGTTTAAACGATGTTGCCAATTTTAGTTGGCCATATCATGAAGTGATCAATTTCTATGATACGGCCACGACATTACTATAAATAATTATAACAGAAAATTTTAATTAAAAAAAACTTCTATCAATCTCTTGTAAGACGATTAATATTCTGTCTTTTTAGTGTTCCGTACCCAAAGGGTAAAAATGGTACCCTATTACTAAAAGTTCACTGTCCGACTGACTGACTGTCTGAGATAGAGCCTGGTGCTCTATCTCATTAACTGTGATAGCTAGACAGTCAAAATTTTTAGGTGATGTATTTCTGCTGCCGCTATAATAACAAATACAAAAAAAAAAAAAAAATATTCGGTACTTCACGAGTCCATGCTAACGGGTAAACGGTTAAAATATTAATTAAATTACTATAAAATAAATTATTTAGCGGGCTCCCATACAACAAATGTGATTTATTTGCAATTTTTTGCTCGAAAGTAATATTGTAGTGTGGACAAGTTTTTTAGGGTTGTGTAACACTGTGTACCCTCTTTTAGATTCTTACCCGGCTGCACAGGAAGGAGGGTTATGTTTTTTGATGCCAATGATCGTCATCACGTCCTAGAACCTAACGGCTTGACGCATTTTAACTTGCGAGGTGTCGTTTATAGATCCGTCTTAATTGTGAGAGTGACACTAGATACATTAATTTTTTTTAATAAGTGGCATACTTTTAGCGCTAAATTGAGTTTTCAAAAAAAAAATATAGAGAAAACTCGCAAAAAAAAAAAACAAAAAAAAAACGGTAATTTAAAAAACTAAAAAACCCGACTGCTTTTCAGAGTAGAAAATGCCTTAAACAAGAAAGTCGTTGTACCCGATTGCACTTAACTATATAATATTTTAAATACAAGATAAATTGTAGCAGTCGGGACCCATTCTAGAAATGGAGGCTTAGTGAATTGAGAGCACATACCTATATTACATTGCAGATTACTCCAATCTACTGACTAGACGGCTGACTTTCTAGAATGGGTCCCGACTGCTACAATTTGCCTTGTATTTAAAATATTATATAGTTAAGTGCAATCGGTTACAACGACTTTCTTGTTTAAGGCATTTTCTACTCTGAAAAGCAGTCGGGTTTTTTAGTTTTTTAAATTACCGTTTTTTATTTATTGTTTTTTTTTTTTTTATTATTACGATATGACTTTCACAGTAATTACGAATCTAACGACACCTCGCAAACTCGAGCCGTTCAGGCTGCAGAGCGTGCCAAATATTTGAATTTGGCGCCAAAAATCCGCCATTCTGTTTTTTTTTTTATTTTGATATACCCAGTGTCACTCTCACAGTAAATATGAATCTAACGACACCTCTCAAGCTAAAATTCATCGTCCCGTTCAGGCTGCAGAGCGTGCCAAACAATTATACATACATACATACATATATACATACATACTCTCGAAAAACATAACCCTCCTTCTGGCGGGGCGCGCCACAATTGGGGCGATAAGGCCCATCCTTGAGGCGTGGCTGGAAAGACCTCACGGCGTTCTCAACTTCCGCACGACGCAGGTGCTTACCGAACACGGAAAGTTCGCTAAGTACCTGTTCCGGATTCGTGCGGAGGATTCGCCCGGGTGTCGCCACTGTGCGGAACATCCGGAGGACACGGTGGAGCACACTGTAGAGGTGTGCCCCGCCTGGGCGGAGCATCGCCGTGTCCTCGTGGGGGCGATCGGCGGCAGCGATCTCTCTCGCCGGGCCTTGGTTCAGGCTATGGTCCGTAGTGAGGAGGGATGGCAGGCGGTCGCCTCCTTCTGCGAAGCAGTAATGCTAGCAAAGGAGGAGGCCGACCGCATCAGGCAGAGGCAACGGGGCGCTCGCCCCAGCCGCCGCCGGGATTCCGATCCCGATTTCCGGCCACCGTAGGCGCGGGCTTGCGGACGGCGTGCAATGGGTAGCACGCTGTCCGATCGTCCGATAACCGACCGGACCGAGCCCAAGTCGTCGACGGCGCGTTCTGTTCCCGCGCGCCTCAAGGAGCTGTCAGCACACCGAAGAGGCCCAGCCTGCTAACTGCAGGCAGGCAGGGTCGAAGCCTACTGGGGTCATGGGTTAGTTCCGAAAGGAATGCTCGACCCCGGCACGATAGGCTACGAAGGAACGGGGTAGGTTTTTAGTCAGTAAGAGTCTGACACTACTTCCCGCTCCGCCCAAGGGCGGGATTTGTCATTGGATGATTTTACCTACCATAAAAAAAAAACCCTCCTTCTTGCGCAGTCGGGTAAAAAACTACTAAAAGGTTCGAAACAAGTCACTTTAAGCAGTCGATGGCGGAGATGCAGTGAATGGCGTCAAATCTATGATTGAAATTAAATAAATTCCATTAAGTTGATGCTGTCAACTTTTCTAGGGTTCTTAAAGGGAACCGAAACCTTATAGAATCGCTTTGTTGTCTGTCTGTCTGTCTGTCAAGACCCTTTATCTTGGGACACGTTAAGGTATGGAGTTGAAAATAAAACCATATAAGTATTCAGGGCCTCAAGTCTGCTATTACAATAGTGTCAGAAAGGTCTATCATTGATTTCATAATTGTTGATTTTGACAAGTTTGGTAATATAATGGGGACTCCAACGATCAACCACTGACACTCCATTGAGAGAAATGGCATAGAATGGTAATCTCGTACTTACCTACATAATGACAAATGTCTGCCTTATATCATAACAAAATCCAAACACTGATACAATAACAACAACAAAACACTGAAAACGCCGGCCGGCGGCCGCTCTAAATAAACAGTAAGCAGTAATGTCACTTTGACTTTGACAGCTAAAAAACCACAGACCGACCAATGATTGGATTTGCAGATTACGAACTTTTAGTAAAATGACAATGGAATAGTGTTGGAATGACGAATTTATAAAAATAGCAGACTTGGGCCCCTGGTCTCTGGTCTCTTGAAGTTGTGAAATATTATTGGAATGACGAATTTATAAAAATAGCAGACTTGGGCCCCTGGTCTCTGGTCTCTTGAAGTTGTGAAATATTATTGGAATGACGAATTTATAAAAATAGCAGACTTGGGCCCCTGGTCTCTGGTCTCTTGAACTTGTGAAAAAAACAAAATTTCTAAGTTATCGGAGAAAAAAAGATACGGCCGTTTATATCGCAAAAAACGTATATTTCGACACTGATAAGGGAATCAAAATGCATAGGGTACTCCCGTTGACCTAGAATCCTGAAATTTGGCATGAAGCAAAAGTCTTATAGTACGACTATAGGAAAAAAAAATGTAATTCTCTAGTTACGTCACAAAAAAAAATCTGATTCGGAAAAATTGAACTGTTTTCATGGGTCTGCAAGTTTGTACGGAACCGCACTGAGTCCGCCAGTCCGACTCACCCTTGCCCGGTTTATTTTTATTTGTACTTTAGAATACAGAACATTATCTCAGTTTTCCGAAAAAAAAAATTTTTTTCTTAATTTTTATAAACTATTACTTGACTGCAATCCTACCTGATGGTAAGCAGTGATGCAATCGTTGATGGTAAAGCGCACTAGTTTATTAAGAGCCTATTCACTCTACCCTTGAATACGCCTAAATTATAATCGGATAGAAAGATGGAAGCAGGCAAATTGTTCCAGTCCCTCGATGTACGCGGTCTAAACGACGAGGCAAAACGCTTAGTCCGGACCGTGGAAGTTTCAACAACGTAAGGGTGGATATTCGCCGTACGTCGAATATATTTTTTTATATAGCTTGTATAAGATGACAACTGAAAAAAATATGCATCTTTAAATGTAAGCTAGTTTGAACTATACTCTAGTTAATTTTAAGTTCATTATCAATTAAAACTGCTCCAGCATTCTGTCGACGTTGACCCTAGTCCGGTCATAGAACATTAGGTTATCTCAAAAACAAATAATATAATGTTACGCTCACGTCTCAAGCAGCTCGCACACGTAGAAACTTACAACTGATAATAATTTCAAGTAAAAACACTTATCGTTAATTATACTTAATTAAAGTTCATGAATAAGGCCAGTCATCTTGTTTATTTAATTCAAATCTTAACAGCATTACATAGCATCAGCCTTATAATGTTCACTGATGGGACTCAGGCCTCCTCTATAGAACAGAGAATATTCCATGATCCACCACGCGGGCCCAGTGCGGGTTGGTGGATGTCACATGTCTTCGAATGTTTGGTTCTAGGACATGCCGGTTTCCTCACGATGTTTTCCTTCAACGTTTTGAGAGCAGTGGTGATGAAATAAATTACTCAGAGTAAAGCACCTGGCTGGGTTTGGTAAGTCGGGGCCGCCAGCCCTTGGTTCACGCGAAGTGTCAACTAAAAGTGTACGTTTGGAGAGATCATTAAAAAGCGCATGAGCACTCGGTCCCCACGGCCCAAGAGTTTGAACCCCAAACGGCTCAAAAATATAACTGCCGACGAGGTTGTTTGTTTCAACAACATATTAATGTAATGTTTTCCTTAATTAAATACATTGTAAACAGTACCGGCCAGAGACGCGTCATTGCCAATGCAAGTCCGTGACGTCAGTTTGTGCTTATTGGAATCGACAAATATACCTATACAAGGATTCTGGGATTTTGTGGTCACTGGAGAGTGTGAAATATGAAAACCTTTGTGTTTGTTTGGATATAAGTATATATATATCAGCCTTATAATTTTCCCACTGCTGGGACTTAGGCCTCCTCTCTAGGAGATGAAATGGGTCGTAATCCACCACGCGGGCCCGGTGCTGATTAGTGGATGTCTCATGTCTTCGGATTTTTGGTTCTAGGACATACACACACACACACGGTTTCCTCGCGATGTTTTCCTTCACCGTTTTGAGAGCAGTGGTGATGAAATAAATCACACAAAGTAATGCGACTGGCTGGGTTTGACACATAAAACTGTGCAAAAACCAAAAATTAAAAAAATAATCGTTATAATTTTTTTTTCATTTGTAAAGCATTTATTTATTAAATATCTTATAAGTTTTGATTCCCTTAAGTGCTCGATTACGGCGACGCGGCGCCTTGGGCGGTCCGTCGTACATTGCGTTTGCGCGTGCGATTTCGCGGCCCGCTGCTGCAATGTACGACGAACGCCCAACGCGCCGCGCAAGACGCCGCGTCTCCGTAAACATGGCCTAAGAGTACCAAAATATAAGTTTTTTAAGACATAAACGGCCGTATCTTTTTTTAACTAAACTAGACGCTTCATTAAATTTGATTTTTTTACAGCTTCAAGGGACCGCAGAACTGGGCCTCAAGTCTGTAATTACAATAGTGACAGAATGGTCTATCATTGGTTTCATAATTGTTGATTTTGACAAGATTGGCAATCTACTAAACTGTACTGTTTGTCCGATGGATGCGAGACGCACAGGACCGGCCATTGTGGCGACGCTTGGGGGAGGCCTATGTCCAACAGTGGACGTCTTTTTGCTGAAATGATGATGATGATGATGGCAATCTACTAATAAAATGGCGCCATTATGACATTCCGATGATCAACCACTGATACTCCATTGAAAGAGATGACGTAGAATCACGGAATAAAGAAAGTAGATATATTCTCTGTTCTGTGCATAGAATGGTAATCTCGTAGGGTAGGTGTCCTAAGTTACCTGTCCTACCCCTTTAATAATTTTCCATTGGAGGTGGGTTAGGTAGCATAGGGCACCGACTGTACATTATAATGACAAATTAATGGCAGATTACCGCATACGAATTTTGACAGTTCCTTTGATCAGTGACTATGACCTACTATTAGAACTTCATACAAATAAATAAAATAAAATTCATTTAATTCAGGTAACCTTGATCCATAATTACAGTCAAAATACATGTCAAAAACAATTTATTACACTTAAAATTCTACTAACAACATAATCACAATATAATAATGTGTTCAGGATGTTGATGGGGCTGCCCCGCTTCTGCAGTGCATCAGGTATGTTTGCAGAAGCACGCGTTGATGGCTTCCACGCCATCGTCAGACAGAAATCTGCCTCTTTGCTCTGCAGAGTGCGGGCTAGCTCCAACTCCATCCTGAAGACCATAGCGGGGAGGTACGATTCTCCTCTGTTGGGTGATGTTGTTCACAGATGCATCGTGAACAACCACCTAGTTTCAAAATAAATAGACTGATAGTATTAAGTTTTACTAACATAGGTTTTTGTTGTTCTTTGTTTACTAACCCATATGGATGTAGCTTATCCGAATTAAAGATTATTTTATTTTATAATCAGAATTTGAATAAACATCAAAATTAAATCAGAATTCAAAATTAAAATCAGAATTAAAATTAAAATCAGTATAAAGTAGTAGCATATGGCAGTCATTGCTTTGAATTCGTTACAAGACGGCTCGTACCATAATTCTATTACGAGACCACTGACCGACCAATGATCGACCATTATGAATTAACAGATTACGAACTTTTAGCAAAATGATAATGGGATCGTGTTGGAATGACGAATTTATGAAAATAGCAGACTTGGGCCTCTGAGCATATGGTTTGAATTTCAACTCGATACCTCCACATGTTTCCAAGATAAAGAGTCTTGACAGAAAGACAGACAACAAAGTGTCCTTTATGGGTTTTGTTTTATGGTAGTTAAAATCATCCAATGACAAATCCCACCCTTGGGCGGAGCGGGAAGTAGTGTCAGACTCTTACTGACTAAAAACCTACCCCGTTCCTTCGTTGCCTATCGTGCCGGGGCCGGGTATTCCTTTCGGAAGCTGACCCATGACCCCAGCAGGCTTCGACCCTGCCTGCCTGCAGTTAGCAGGCTGGGCCTCTACGGTTTGCTAACAGCTCCTTGAGGCGCGCAGGAACAGAACGTGCCGTCGACGACTTGGGCTCGGTCCGGTCAATTACCGGACGATCGGACAGCGTGCTACCCATTGCACGCCGTCCGCAAGCCCGCGCCTACGGTGGCCGGAAATCGGAATCGGAATCCCGGCGGCGGCTGGGGCGAGTGGCCCGGCTTGGTGTACAATAAAGTTATATTCTATTCTATTCTATTCTATTCTCTACCTGATGCGGTCGGCCTCCTCCTTTGCTAGCATTACTGCTTCGCAGAAGGAGGCGACCGCGTGCCATTCCTCCTCACTCCGGATCATGGCCTGAACCAAGGCCCAGCGAGAGAGATCGCTGGGTTTTTTCCTTTTGAAGTGCGAAAAGTAAAAATTTAATACTTTCTAAACTTAATACTGGATAAATGAACAAATCTGAATTGAATTGCTGAATTGAAATCTGATATAAAATTTAATTCTATCGTAGATTAAGAAACACAAACCAAATTAAATTACGAAGGCATAGAACTAACTACGGAAAAAGGCTATCACATATGAAGGAGCACAATTATATAATAATTTGCCACAATTATATAATAAGTTTAAAACAAAATTAAAAAAAAACCATATTTATTGTAAAATTTACTAAAAAATTGCTCGATCGATGTTCTATTATATTCTTTATTCATTAATATACACATATAAATTATATTTTTAAACATTTCAATACAGAATAAAAAACATTTAAAAATATAAAAAATATTATCCCACCGGTATCGGGAACAGGGTCCAAGCTACCGGCGGTCAGGGCTCCAGAGAAAGGAACCTCCTAACTATACGAGCCGTGTCCAGGAGTACCGCTATTATATTTATTATTAGTCTTAGTTACGCTCATTATTAAGTGAACTATCTATTGTTCTTGATGAGTAATAAATTCGCTAAACCTAACCAAAAGTTTTGAGGTCAGCTTTCTGTCAAAGAATCTGACATGAGGAAAAATACTAGCAATAATAATCATTTCGACAGCATAACTAGTATTCTTACGGCATACCTACTAGCCATGTTTAGTACGTACTAGCAATAGTTTATTCAAGTAATTAGTAACTCCATGATAATCAGCATATATATTTTCACATATAGCTCTACAATGATGCATCTACCTACACGAACAGACTAACGTATGTACTGCGGGCCTAAAAAAGTCACATGAGCAATTCATCTAGAGCAAATCATATTCCAAATTCCTAGCAGATCATAAAAAATTCTTCTAATGTACGTAAAATGGTTGCACAAATTAGTCGAATCATACTCAATTCACTGCATATCAGAATCATATTCCTTGTAAATATTGCCGTATAAAAAAATATGATTCATATTACGAATTCTACAAAAGTGGCCTTTTTAGACCTGCAGTACAGCCGACGGATCTTGGCGCGTCTGAAGTTAGGCTCTGCGAATTTTAGCCCTTGTGCACTCGTAAAAAAATAAATGCCAACAGGAGTTGTTATTGCTGTTAACAACTGTTATTGGCATTTATTTTTATAAATCATTTATTTGGCGCGCTTATTTTGAGCGCTACTGCAGGCAGGTAAACTGTTCCAGTACTTGTTCTTGTCCAGCGATGGACGTCTTTAGACTAAATTATGATGATGAATGTTTTTTATTCATGTGGGAAATCATCCATAGATTTCTCCTGCTCTATTACGGAGATGGAGGGCGTGTCAAGCTTTTACTGACTAAAACTCACTCTTCTATACCTTCTTTGCCCTCCGATCTTGCAGGTAGGCATGGCCCCAGCAGGCTTTAGCCCTGCTAAGCCCCTACAGTTTTGCTGACATACCTTTGAGGCGCGCGTGAAATAGTGGTCGAGATCGAGGCTGGCGGGTGCGGACTCCTTCGCTAGCGTTACTGCTTCGCAGAAGGAGTCGACTGCTTGCCATTCCTCCTCGCTCCAGACCCTGGCCTGTATTATTATCTTAAGGGTAACTCACCAGCAAACTTGCAACGTACCAATGCAGACAAATGTCGTTGTATAATCTACAGTACGGCCGACGGATCTTGGCGTGTCTGAAGTTAGGCTTTGCGAACTTTAGCGCTCAAAATAAGCGCGCCAAATAAATGAGTTATAAAAATAAATGTCAATAACAGTTAACAGCAATAACAACTGCTATTGGCATTTAGTTTTTCAAACCATTTATATTTTTACGAGTGCACAAGCGCTAAAGTTCGCACAGCCTAACTTCAGACGCGCCAAGATCCGTCGGCCGTACTGTATTTCATAAGTTATGCATGATTATAACTATAAAATTTAACATTCACTTTTGCCAAAATTGAAAATAAGGATTTCATTATTGCAAAACACATGTGTTTATTTTATCAATATTAATTTAACGAAACAAGAGAGTAAAAACTAATTTTAATTAAATTTAATCCAAATTAACTGTGTAGCATTTTGTGTTTCAAAATTGACATTATTTCCCACATTTTTACGGAAATTAGTATTGAACAATACGTCGGTAATTATTTAGTTTGTGCAAGTAAATTTAATTAACAGATATACTAATTATGGGCCATGGTTTTGCTTCCATTCATGAAATACTACTACATTGCCTTGGATTTTTTAAATTCATCTAAAAGAAAAAAAATCATTTTCTAAAGTCGGTACGAGACAGTTTGATACTTTCGTGTTTATTATTTTAAATAAAAATATTTTTCATTTTTTTATTGTTAAAAAGTTCCCTAATAATACTAAAAGTTTTAAAACATACTTATACGAGTATTCGATACGTTTTATAAGGTTCTATCAGTATACAATGATCAAGACCTTTCAATCAACCTTGATTATTCAGCCAGTGTTGACTACGATTTCATTGTACCCTAATAATTATCAAAGTCATTTGACTTTTTTGACAGACTAACACGCTTACTCAAATGAAGCGAGCCCAAAATCAGACTTGAGCAAAGTTTTCAAACATGCATAGTAAAATGGCATTGTATTATCGGTGGGAAAGCGAAGGGACCAAAGACCCGGGCCAGAAATCGGGGGTTTTAAGTGAGAAATTATCGAATAACTCCTTTTGCTCTCGTTTGAGTGGGAGGGTTTTTTTATGGTAGGTAAAATCATCCAATGACAAATCCCGCCCTTGGGTGGAGCGGGAAGTAGTGTCAGACTCTTACTGACCAAAAACCTACCCCGTTCCTTCGTTGCCTATTGTGCTGGGGCTGAGCCTTCTTCTCAGAAAACGGCCCTTGACCCCAGCAGGCTTCGACCCTGCCTGCCTGCAGTTAGCAGGCTGGGCTTCTTCGGTGTGCTGACAGCTCCTTGAGGCGCGCGGGAACGGAACGCGCCGTCGACGACTTGGGCTCGGTCCGGTCGGTTACCAGACAATCAGACAGCGTGCTACCCATTGCACGCCGTCCGCAAGCCCGCTCCTTGAGTGGGAGGGTCAGACTTTTACTAACTGAAAGAAATTGCCATGGTTGAACTAGTGTTGCGGCCCATTTTATTTAGATTTCAAATGTGGGAGAATATTCCACTAGTTCAAAAAAGATTGCGTACCTATCAGGTTTTGGGGCCATCGAGCTTGGAGGCCTCGGTCTAGGCTTAGGCTTTCGGTAGCTAAGCCATTGTATATTATAAATATCATAAGAAATTCTTCAAATTACGAATATGAATGTAAGTCCTGGGGGGCTAAAAAGGCCACTTTAGCAGAATCATAATATGAATCATTTTTTTTTTATACGGCAATATTTGCAAGGAATATGATTCTGATATGCAGTGAATTGAGTATGATTCGACTAATTTGTGCAACCATTTTACGAACATTAGAAGAATTGCTTATGATCTGCTAGAAATTCGGATTATGATTTGCTCTAGATGAATTGCTCATGTGACATTTTTAGGCCCGCTGCTGGGTTTTTCAGAAATTGTCTTCACCCATTCATCAATGCTCTCAATTCGTCTCTTATACATACAAGAAGCTTATATAGACAGACTGGCAATATTTTTAATGTAGAGAGGTACACATTTGTTTCAATAAAGTTTTCTCTTTCAAAAGCAACAGCTGGGTAAACGGCCAAAAAATTTTATTACAGCATTATTTAAATTATATTTTAAGAGCTGTTGAAGAATATAGGAGGACCAGCCCCCCTAGCCAAGTTACAATCGTTTCGTTTTGCGTTAACGCTTGGAGTTGGCCACGCCCCCAATTCGTTTGTTCGAACAAAGGAGTTGGGGGCGTGGCCATCTCTAAGCATTAACGCAAAACGAAACGATTGTAACTTGGCTAGCGGGGCAGTGGTGCTATTCTCTAAGAAAACGCAGTGCTGCCTCAACGACGAACATCCATAGATACATTGGATTGTCAACCTAATCTTCCTATGCATTGGATTGTTAATACAATGTATCCTATTTGGATGTTCGTCGTTGCGGCAGCGCTGCTTTTTCTTAGAGAATAGCACCACTGGTATAATGGTAGTCGTGGCGGCATCTTGAATTCCAACGAAACGAAGGTTGTGAAGTTTTGATCCCGAACGCCAGTGAGGGATTTATATAATTGACTCCTGAGCTTTGCGAGGGAGTTAATGTCTCTTTTATTCCTTACAATAGTTAAGTATGACACTTTATGTAAACAGATAAACCATCATTATTACCTATGTTACATTTCAGTACATGATAACATGAATTAAAAAAAAGAAAATAAGTAGGTGAAATACCAATATAAAATTAAGTACCTTTCACTTTTAATAATAATAAGTATTTATTCACATGTGGCACCGTTCTTCGCGCTGTATTATAAAATTTATTAATTAGGTATTTAATAATAATGTGTTGTGTGTGTACTACAATTATATAATGATAACTAACTTATATAACTTACTAGCTGACCCGGGAAACGTTGTTTTGCCTTATTATTTCTAGCAACCCTTATCACTAAGGGGTATGAAAAATAGATAGTAGCCGATTCTCAGACCTACTGAATACGCATATAAAATTTGGCAAAAATCGGTAAAGCCGTTTCGGAGGAGTACGGTAACTAACATTGTGACATGGAAATTTTATATATTAGATATATAGTCTAATTTCGAAACAAGAATAACGTACCTTTAGTATATTAAGTTTATTTGAACTTATAGTTCCAAGTCAATCCAAAGATATACCAAACACCTCAAACAACCCGTTTAAAAAAAAAAAGGCAATTTCATAGGTCTAGACCAATTTTATACAAGGCAAAGTCCTGAGTCTCTATACCATTTTTAACCGACTTCGAAAAGGAGGAGGTTCTATGTTCAGCTGTATGTATTTTTTATTTATGTTCACCGATATCTCGGTCAATTGTGGATCGATTTCGACATTTTTTGTTTTGATTCAAAGATTATACTTCCAAATAGGTCCCATAAAAATATCGTTTTGATCTGATGATGAACTTCGAAGATATAGAACGAAACTCTTCAAAAAATCATAGCAGAACTGTCGTAACAAGTAAAATTGCTTTGTTTTTAAATGTAGTCAGTGATACTGAAGGAAGAAGGGAAGTGGATACATAGAACTGATCTGATGATGAAGCCGGAAGGTACTGGAATTCTGTAATAAATCAAAACAGTGATTTGTTCCTAGCCGTGTTCGGTATTATTAGAAATATTAGAATTGTCATGATGATTTGATGATGGAACCCAATGGCGGAAGGTATGTATTTAAGTTTAGCTGAAGGGACAACTAAAAAGTATGAAATAAAAAACTTTTTCCAAAAAAAAAACAACCGACTTCAATGAATAAAATTAAAGTTATTTCGCACTGTTTTGTGTTTTTTTTTTTTGGATTTTATTTTTTTAATTCCAAGGGTTTGGGATCTAAAATGGAACAGAGATTCCTTATAAGTAAAGATGCATACAAAGAATAATAAAGGATTTTTCAAAATTCACCCTATTTAAATCCCGCGGAGGGTCGATTCGGTACATGAAATACTATCGATTTGTAAAGAGAAAATTAAAAAATAAAGTAATTTTTTTAAACTCGAATTAATTTACGCATGTACGAAATTAATTTCTTTAAGTAAACATCAGCTGAGCGAGGCCAATGAACTGTAGGTAGTTAGTACGCAACGACCGACAACTACCTACAAGGTCATTGACTTGTATACATAAAGAAATTAATTTCGTATATGTGTATATTAATTCGAGTTTTTTAAAAAAGTACTTTTTATTTTCTTTACAAATCGATAGTATTTCATGTACCGAATGAACCGTCCGCGGGATTAAAACGACTAATATTTAACGGTGTATAGACAGAAACCGCGTTCAAGAGAGAATAAACAAAATAAAATGATGCCAAACGCCTATGCTCTTCAATAATTGCTGGCTAGAACATAATCGTATATACAACATAACTATTACGTATCATATAATTATGATTGTCGTCATCAACTTGTGTGAAATTAGGGTTACCACCTGTCTTATATTTTAGTCAATTGTCTTTTTTTTGACAGTTATATTCTCTTCTTTTTCTTGCCAGTTAGTGGCCGTGGTTGTCAATTGTGTCATTGTTTAATATTCAATAGAAAAAACATAGTTCGTTCTTTATTTTTATTGTTGCACGTGAACTTGATTGAAATAAAACTGATGACAATTCATCAGTTTTGTTTATATTCATCCCATTTGACAATAAATGACAATTATTTGAAAGTCATTTATACAAAAATACTATCTACTGCTCTCGAAACGGTGAAGGAAAACATCGTGAGCAAACCGGCATGTCCTAGAATAATAAAATCAAAGACATGTGCCATCCTTCAACCCGCACTGGGCCCGTGGATTACGGCCCATTCCTTCTCCTAGAGAGGAGGCCTGAGTACCAGCAGTGGGAACATTATAAGGCTTATTATGCTATGTATATGTATTATGTATATTCCTCTCATATAAAAGGTGGTAGCCCTATGTGAAATGCACGTGTTTTTGCACGTGAAGAATTAAAATACAGGCTAAGGAATAATAGCCGTACGGATTGATATATACAAGGTTAAGCAATAGAGTGGAGCGATTTTTTTATTTTTATTTCGGTACTCCTGGTTTATCAATGCCTAACTTACAAAGCTGTTGCTATGGGTAATGACCCATAGTCTGAAAAATGTTCATGCAAACAACAGCTTTGTAAGTTAATGTCTTCAAGTGGAGCATTAGCTATGAATTCAATGAAAAAAGTGCAAGTGTTTCAGACAATATTACTAAGTTTTCAGAATATTAATACTTGAAATGATTAAAACAATCAATAGCTATGCATAGTATATCTTATTTATGCATACTTGCATATGCTTTTCTAATACATGCTATGCATAGCTGGCTGTTGGTGTCATTTGCATTGGCGTAGCTGAACAACGGCCCTCGGGAAAAACAAATCTGGAGTCCCTTCTGTAAGGAGGGAAGCTAGTTAGGAGATAGCTAGGCCTCTTTATTTACGGGGGCATCATCAAATAACTTCTCCAAGCTCGGAGGGACCCCTACAATCTGATTAGAAAACCTCTTTTTGAACTAACGATAAATTCTCCCACCACAAATGGGCTAGGAGAAACATTGCCCCGGAGTGACGCGACGTTTCGCTTAACCCTTCTAGCTACGCCAGTTTTCATTTGATGATTTTGATAATCTTCATGGATAGCCCGACAGAAGTTAAATAAGGACAGATTCCATCATTCAATATAAAAACTCAGTTCAACTAAACTGAGTTCAGCGTAATCTAGTTTAAAGACCGGTGTCGTAAACATGGGCGACAACAAAAGAATTGAAACTGAGTTTTACGTAAACTAGGTTCAATTCATAGCGGTGAAACGCAAAATGAAGCTATAATCTCGATTAGGCGCTCAAACTGCGTTTTGTTTTATATAATCGCAATTAGTTTATTTTTTAATTTGGCGCTAAATCTGTCATCAATCGTATAAATGGGTAACCAGTTTAACCAGGTTTAACAGATTTAGATGAAATGTGTATTTATTTGAGTCGGTCCTTGGATGGTTTGAAAATACAAGCCTGCAAGATCGTGACACAGTGTTTGTATTATCGAACTCCTCCGAAACGGCACGATCGATTTAGATGGAATTTTGTGCGTCTTTAGAGGAATTAAAATACAATTAAAATCAGTTGGTGGAGCTGCAATTCAATTTTTTTCTGATGAAATATCAGCTTACGAACAAGACAAAGTCCGTTGGTTTTTATGTATTTAGGTACCAGAAGACGCAGCGTTAATTTGGCGATTTTTTTTTAATTTGGGTCCACAATTGACCGAGATATCGGCGAACAAACATATACAAACGACAGTTCCGCTATGATTTTTGAAGAGTTTCGTCCTATATCTTCGAAGTTTATCATCAGATCAAAAAGATATTTTTATGGGACCAATTCGAAAGTATAATCTTTAAATCAAAACAAAAATTTTCGAAATCGGTTCACAATTGACCGAAATATCGGTGAAAATACATTAAAAAAAAAGAATACATACATTCGAACATAGAACCTCCTCCTTTTCGAAGTCGGTTAAAAATCCTTCCTTACAAAGTGAAATCAAAAAAATCCTTCTTTTTAATTAGTTCGGCATATGGCTCCGAAACGTGGTCGCTCACAATGGGCCTTATCAGAAGACTTAAAATCACCCAAAGGGCAATGGAAAGGATGGCCCTTTCCATTGCCCTTTGGGTGATTTTATTCGCTCTGAATTTCCTTGCGTGATCGAATCAGGAATGAGGATATCCGCAGGAGAACCAAGGTTCTCGACATAGCACGAAGAATTGCCAAACTTAAGTGGCAATGGGCAGGGCACATTGCTCGCAGAACGGATGGCCGTGAGGGCCAGAAGGTTCTGGAATGGCGGCCACGTACCGGAAGACGTAGCGTTGGAAGGCCTCCTACAAGGTGGACCGATGACCTGGTAAAGGTTGCGGGAATCCGGTGGATGCAAGACGCACAGGACCGTTCATTGTGGCGACAGTTGGGGGAGGGATCTCCAACAGTGGATGTCTTTCGGCTGAAATGATGATGATGATATTTAGGTATTTAAGTCTATGATCATTTATAATCTTTCAAGTATGTTTACTGTTAATAATAGTGCAATGTTTTCAAGATACAAGTATGTACTTAATAATCTCTTCTGATAATACCCCTTTTAATCGTAATTCTGAGAGGGACTATTGACTATTGAATACTTCATTTCATTGAAGTGGATACTACGGGCTCGTGCGTGACAATATTCTCGCTAGATGGCGCTGTACTCAATATTATTAGTTTGTTTATTTTAGTGTTTGTTTTTTTTTTTTTACAGGTAAAATCATCCAATGACATCCCCCGCCCTTGGGCGGAGCGTGTTATAGTGTCAGACTCTTACTGACTAAAAACCTACCCCGTTCCTTCTTTGCCTTGGTTCCAGGGCCCTGGTATGCATTTTCATACCTCCCCAGAGCCCCAGATTAGGTTACTGGGCCCCTACAGTTTGCTGACAACTCCTTGAGGCGCGCGGGAACAGTGCGCACCGTAAACGACTTGGGCTCGGTCCGGACGGACAGCGAGCTACCCATTGCCCGCCGTCCACAAGCCCGCGCTTACGGTGACTGGAAATCGGGATCGGGATCCCGGCGGCGATGGGGGCGTGTGCGCCGTTGCCTGATGCGGTCGGCCTCCACCTTTGCTAGCATTACTGCTTCTCAGAAGGAGGCGACCGCCTGCCACTCCTCCTCGCTCCGGACCATGGCCTCCGGATCGCCTTCACAAAGAATCCCACCCATACATACAAAACGTTTTAGGAACTTGTTCATTGAGCGTACAGCTCATCGCGATAATCATCTTCCTGCCCTTATCCTGTTTTATTTGGGGTCGGCGCAACACGTTTTTTTCTTCCATTCTCTCCTGTCACTCATTGAGCGTACAGCTAAAAAATTGAAATTCCCGTCGAAGCATACTGGCGCCATGGGTAACGTGAAAGTGTACCACAGGGCCCTGGAACGAAGGCAAAGAAGGAACAAGAAGCTTTTTTTTCGAGTTTAATTCCGATCGGTCGACATCAGAATTGTGATGTTAGGTACTCTTGAATTCGATGCTAGCGCCAAATTGCGTGACCTTTTTGGGAAAGTAAGTAAAATCTCAAATCAGCGAACCTAGTTTACGCTAAACTCAGTTTCAATTCTTTTGTTGTCGCTCATGTTTACGACACGGGTCTTTAAACTAGATTACGCTGAGCTCAGTTTAGTTGAACTAAGTTTTTATATTGAATGATGAAATCAGCCCTTAATCAGCAATTTTAAACCAATTTGGCGCTAGCATCGAATTCAAGAGTACGAAACGTCACAATTCCAATGTCGAACGATCGGAATTAAACTCGAGTGTAAGCCCCCAGGAATAGGTTTTTAGTCAGTAAAAGTCTGACACTTTCCCGCTCCGCCCAAAGGCGGGAGATGTCATTGGATGATTTTCCCACATAAAAAAACCCTTTTGGAAAGTTCAGGTGTTAATTTGCCATTAAAATAGAAAACCGTTTTGTTATTGATTTTTTAGCAGGTCTAACAAAAGGCCAAGGTCTTCATCTAATATTTATAACAAAATCGATTGCAAGTCGTCACAAGCGATTTATTCGTAACCAGCATAAGTTGACACATACTGCCGTCCTTTAGCAAGTGCGGTAACTGATATTTGGCGGGCTTTCGTTTTTAGATGCTAAAAATCCTATATCAATCTCTCTAAGCAGTATTTTATAATATCAATAGTTGAACGGAGTAGGTCTTAACTCGGGTTTAACTATTGATATTAGAAAATTCTGCTTATACACCGTTAAATTTTGGTCGTTTTAATGCCGTGGAGGGTCGATTCGGCACATGAAACCCTATCGATTTGTAAAGATAAAAATGAAAAATAAAGTTTTTTTTTTTCTAAAATTCGAGATACGCATGTACGAAATTATTTTTTTTAAGTAAACGAGTTAATGACCTTGTGGTTAGTTGTCGGATGTTGCGTACTAACTACCTACAGTTCATTGACCTCGCACAGCTGACGTTTACTTAAAGATTTTTTTTTAGTATTTAAAAACGAAAGCCGACCAAATACACAGTAGAATGATGAACTAGGTAGGAGTGCAGTCAAGTACTAGTATATAAAAAAAAAACTTTAAAAATATTGAATTTCACGTAGTTTTTTTTTTTGGCGATGGGTTATAATCATCCAATGACGTCTCCGCGGCCTTGGGCGAGGCGGGAGATAGTGTCAGACTTTTACTGACTAATAACGCACTCTTATTCCTGCGTGGCTTTTCATACCGGGGTCGAACCTTCCTTTCAGAAACCGATCCTTGGCCCCAGTAGGCTTCTACCCTGCTGGGCCCTAAAAAAAACTTAGTTTCTTATTCGTTACGGGGTCTAACGTGACGTGACCTCGGCACGCGGCATGTAAGTTGAACCCAAGTGGTAAATGTAGGCCTACATTTTTCAGACAGCGAATTTCACGTAGTGGATCATTCTGTGTTTGCAACAGTCGCTAGAATATAAATTGATGGCAGTAGCGCTGTTTAGGAGGATCATTATGTATAGTACGTGGCCAATAAGTTGAACCCTTTGCTTTGGTTACGCACAGCCTCCCGTTTCTTTTGAGACCCGAAAATCTGTTATAGTATGCGGCAAATAAGTAGAACTAAAATGGCCGTCGTTACTATGGTTTCGCGCAGACCCCCGCTGTGCCGCACTTCGATTGAGACCCAGAAATCTGTTACTACGTTGGTTCAACTTATATGCCACGTGCCGGGGTCACATAGACCCCGTAACATTTATGAAACTAATATTTTTTTTACTAAGTGCAATACGAGGTCAATGTAACCCCGTATTATATCAGCTAGGCGCATTACTTTGTGTAATTTATTTCATCAAAACGGTGAAGGAAAACATCGTGAGGAAACCGGCATGTCCTAGAACCAAAAATTCGAAAACATGTGACATCCACCAACCCGCACTTGGCCTGCGTGGTGGATTACGACCCATTCCCTCTCCTAGAGAGGAGGCCTGAGTCCCAGCAGTGTTATGCCACGTAATGCAGGCATGAGCTGCTGAAATTAAATTCGCAGTTGATTACAAATTCTACTCAATGATTATTATACATAAGTACTCGTACTTTTTAAACAGGCAAAGTATGTAAGTACGCATAAAAAATGGCCTTTGAACTTATCGGCGACGAAAAAAAACTTCTATGTTGAACAGATATGATATTATGCACGATAAACCTCTGCTGTATTAAAAGCGATGTGGAAGCGCGTTTTATTTTTTTGTTCTATGAAGTTTCGTGTTACAAAATACTACATATTACAAAATATATAATACCTACATATCCATATGAAATAAATTAATTTCTGGCTGAATTATCGGTTTTATGTACCTATAGTACTATGCGATTCAAACAAGAACAGGATCGACTTAGCGCCATATTGTGACGTCATGGCTGTCAAATCGAATTATAGCTCATTTTTTCATTAGAGATAATGATTTGACAATTCGAATGTTGCATGTTTTTTCCATTTCATAAATAGTGTGGTGCCGCTACCGATATTGACCGAAAGATCGAAAAATATTCGTAAAAATTGTAAGATATATCATTTTAAATTTTACGTCTAATTATGGTCATCTGGGACTCAGACTCGATGATGATTTTTTGTAATGCAGAGATTTGAAATCACAGCTTGACGACCAATGATGGTACCATCAATGTAGGTTTCACATTCGTACCTTTATTGCATTGTTGCTTCGAGTTATCATTTTCTGTTTCCAGTTCAATTTTTTTTTTGTAAGCTTTGTAAGGATTCGTCTTAGATTAAATCAAAACTGCGGATTCGTAAAAGTTTTGTAAAGTTGTCAATCTAGCTTCGATCTCTTTTAATGTCTTCTTGAAATGTATTTTTCGTCTTCGTTAGCACAACCTGAAGGTTGCTCGTAATCGTTTCAGGCTCTATAGTTCAACAGACCTCCTTTTCACCAATGTTGAATAAATTATAATATGTCCATTACAAAAAAAAAACATTCAATTAATATATTGATAGAATGACAAGTTCCAAATATCAACACCGTTGCTAGGCTACGCAAAGACTCTTTATTCTGATTCTGAAGAGTCCGAGTAAAATGAATCATCAGAATCGCTACCTACTTCAATTGTAAAATTTTCGATAATGTTTTCGGCCATATGACCCAAGTGGTACATTTGATCTTCCTCTTTAATAACGTGTGAGATGCAGTCACTCCATCGCTGAGGGGATACTTGACGAATTCCTTCAACTATTAAATGTTGGACTTCCTTAATTTTAAATGTTTTATAATTTTTCGCTACGTACCCCTTTACTTGTGCCCACATCAACTCAATCGGGTTAAGCTCACAATGGTAAGGGGGCAAACGTAAAATTGTGACACCCCGTTCAGCAGCCATATCATCAACAACATATTTTTCAAACCTCTCTTTCTTTTCGGGCAATCTCTAATAGCTCGGCTTTCAACATACATTCTTCAAATGGAATATTTTTTCCTTTCAGCCAGTCTTGAATTTGAAGTTGGTAGAAGTTCTACTTTCCTTGAATGGTAAGGAGCGTTATCGATGACCAGCACCGAGTGTTCTTTTAACTTTAGGAAAATCCCTTTTAACCATTCTTCATATCGCTCCGAGTTCATCTCTTTGTGATAATCATCAAGCCCTTTTTTAGCTTCAAATATTAATAACGCATCGTCCACAAAACCGTCGTTCTGGGTGCATATAGCATAGCATCCGCCTTATAATGTACCCACAGCTGGCACTCAGGCCTCCTCTCTAGGAGAGGGAATAGGCCGTATTCACCACGTGGGCCCAGTGCGGATTAGATGGATGTCACATGTCTTCGAATTTTTATTCTAAGTCATTCCGGTTTCCTCACGATGTTTTCCTTCACCGTTTTGAGAGCAGTGGTGATGAAATAAATTACACAAAGTAATGCGCCTGTCTGGGTTTGAACCGGCGGCCTACGAAGCTGCAGGCCTGCAACCGCGGTGGATGTTAGTTCTTAGCCTAAGTAAAAGGTCGCGTGTAAAAAAAGATCGTCAATATTTGAATATTTTTATTTTAAAATTCGTATTAGACTCTAATATAAACAAACACTATCATATCTTGGTCCTAATTGCCTTAAAGGTTGTATTACTAAAAGAACCGGTACAAAAAAAATCGAATTTGGAGACATCACTTTGATCAAAAAGCTGGTATCATATTTCCGAAGTTTGACATTTGCACTTGTCAAATCATTATCTCTAATGAAAAAACAGAGTTTAGATAGGGAGAACAAAGCCATTTAAATATAGGTTATTATATACTTTTTGTATGTTTATTTACGAATCATGAACGAAAGAAGCTGATTTTGAATCTAGTTCTGGACTTCATCTATGAACTGATGATCATACATTAATACATTTCTAAATACATACGTAATAAATTACACCCAGACACTAAACAAATGATCGTGCTCATCACACTAACATTTGTCTTAGGTGGGAATCGAACCCACCACCTCCAGCGTAGCAGTCAGGGCCACTAACCACTAGACCAACAGGCCTATAATTGACGTTCATATTCTTAGTTGAATCGCATTGCACATGCATTGAACCAATATGATTGACAAAGCTTCGTTATAGTAAAGTCGCATAGCTTTCTATACACCACAGACCTATTGACACCAGACTGTCATGCTCATGACACGTGTAATTTAGTAACACATGGCCTTGCAATAATATTAGACGGTAATACAGCTACTGCAAATTATAAGGAAAAATATGAATAAACATAGCTTGAAGTGAGTTGATTCATCTCACCTAAACACATAGTATTCAGTTTTGTTTACTTCAGTACCTCTACCATGAGTTTTAAGCAATAGTATTCGTCGCTACTCGATATCGACGCCGTAAATATTTTGTATGGCAAATTTTGCAGCGCCTCTAGCGGTCACTTGCAGAACCAAAATTTGCCATACAAAATATTTACGGCGTCGATATCGAGTAGCGACGAATACTATTGCTTAAAACTCATGGTAGAGGTACTGGAGTGAAGTTCCATGTCGAAGTCTGTGTATCCTGATAGCTCTTCAATATTGGAGGAATCTTGGCATGTTAATGGTCACACATCCATATATCGACCTCAGTAACCGTTGTTTAACCTAGGAGCCCTGACCCATATGGCTGATATTACTTTATCGCACAGAAGGTGTAAAATATAGAGTATCCAACACGGGAAGAAAGCTATCTTTTTCTTAGGTGACTTGAAGTTTCTCACTCAAGTTTCTATATTAACTCTCTCTCAGTGCTCGGGAGTTAATTAAATACATCCCTCACTTCGCTCGGGATTAAAACTTGGCAACCTTCGTTTCACTCTCAATTCAACATGCCGCCCGCAATTTGACACTGCTTTATTCTCTAATTACATATTATTCTGTTATAACCTTTTTATTCATTAACTTGCAATATTTGTTTAGGTAAAATTAATAACTATAAAATAAAAAATAAAAAAACCCCGACGGTCCTTGTCATCAATATAAAATGTATAGAACTGGTCAAGACGAATTTAATGAGCCCAAACTTGATGGGTTTACTAATAGGCATTCTAAAGTTCCATCAGCCACCTCCAGCATCAGCAGAGAGTTCTAGCATCAGGTTCTTGCCATCATGAGAAATATATAGCACTGGTTAAGACGAATCTAATGAGCCCAAATTCGATAGGTTTACTATGTTAATAAGCAATCCAGGGTTCTTACCTTCGAGCTCCATCATCAGACTAGCTCAATGGTACCAGTTTGTACACGAGTATTTCAAATATTAGGGCACACATATGTTTAAAATAAAGTAAATACCCATTAAGTGTTTAAAAGCCCTACCGCAGTTAACAAACGAGCTGATGACCGTGAACACCTGCACAGTTCTTCATAAATTGTAGCTAAGAGTTAACCATCTCGATTAAGCCAGCTTTCAAACAAAAAAAACCGCATCAAAATCGGTCCAATCGTATATAGCTTTGACACGGACAAACAGACACGTCAAACTTTATAACACCCCTCTTTTCCGTCGGGGGTTAAAAAATAGTACATTGTTACCCTAGGGGTGAAAGTAACTTATTTAGTCCCGAGAAGAAGTTTGGCGTCGGAGCGAAGCGAGGTTGCTAATATTTGAGGGACTAAATAAGCCTTTGACTCAAGGTAAATACTGTGCTTTTCATTACGAATAAAAGGAAAATAAAAATAAAAACCTGAGTCGTCGTCAAAGGTCTTCGTATGATTTTAAGTATGTTTCTTTTGATTTAGGCCGTAAAAAGTTTTCGACTACTGCTTTAACTTCTTCTCTTAGGAATCAGGCGTTGAATCCTGAACTGAATCTGATTATTGTGTAATTTCAAAATTTCTTAGAGCAAAGATTTAGTAAAGTACCATACAATAAACAAAATTCTACAACAAGTTTCCCGCCATTTTGTTTTTTTTTTCTGTGATCAATCGGCTATTCAGTCATCATTTTTCATTTTTATCAGTGAAAAATGGTAACTATTTCTCATATCTATGTTAGTTTTAAAGAATTAAAGAATTAATTGAAAGTAAATTATAAATAATTATGTAATTTAAAAAAAAAATAGACACTTATCTCTTCATTTCAATTTTACATCGCGCTGTAAATAACTGGCTGTATAGAAAGTTGAGACATAGATCAATAGAAATGGGAAGATAGAACTAGTTTTTTTAATAATTGGCAGCTGTCAGTTGAAAGTGATTCTCCCTAGGGATGAAAAGTGTTACTTTCAACCCGCTCCTCAGGCATCTTTAGACCTACTTTCAGCGTTTGAGTAATGAAAAGTACTTTTTACAAATCGATAGTGTTTCAAGTACCGAATCAATCCTCCACGGGATTAAAACGATTAAAATGTAACAGTGTATAAATCATTACTTATTATCAAATAGACAGATAATAGAGCTAGATAAAGGTAAGGACACATTTTAATGAGTTTTTGGCACACGTCTAGTTGATAAGAGGTAACCTTTCAATCCTACCTGCCTGCTTGCTCTGGGCGGAGCGGACTTTTACTGACTAAGGGCTGATTTCATCATTCAATATAAAAACTTAGTTCAACTAAACTGAGCTCAGCGTAATCTAGTTTAAAGACCCGTGTCGTAAACATGGGCGACAACAAAAGAATTGAAACTGAGTTTAGCGTAAACTAGGTTCAATTCATCGCGGTGAAACGCAAAATGAAGCTGTAATCTCGATTAGTCACTCAAACTTCGTTTTGTTTGAACGAATCACGATTAGTTTATTGGTGAATTTGGCTCTAAAAACCAACTTGTGTTCCTTCCTAGATCTGTAGTTTAGCTTTGAGATCCGAGCCGAAGGCGAGGATCTTAAGGGAGCCAAGGACGATAATCACCAATACTCACGTGTATCATACGACGTTTTTCGACACACTTGTGAAGAAAAATAACTGAAGACATTTTATAATGTAAAATAATGAAACCGTAAAACTGAACTTTTGTATTATGGCGGCAAAAAAAATATTATGCACGTATTTTTTTTGTTAGTATTTTTGACCTGGATACCAAATCTTTTAAGCCATGTCTTTGTATGAATAGATAGTTCATTAGTATCTAAAACATTAGAATGCGGATACAACACATTCTATTTTTTTTTTTCTGCGCGCTCTTCTAAAATGGCGGCCATAGACTAGCAACTCTAGCTCTTGCTTTAAAAAGATAGTCCAATGAGGTTGCTTTCAAACAAAGAAAAACCAATAATAATTTATTGAATGAAAGATTTATTTTTAAAACTTAAAATAGTTTATTTAAACACGAAATTGCGTGAAATAAATAAGACTTATTTAGGCTATTAAACGCAACTACCTAATGTTATTTTTTTATATTAAAACTATTTTTGAGAACAAAGAGGTTTTAACTACATTACCGCACTAGTGCGTAATGGTAATCAAAATGTCACAGTTTGGTTATGAACCCCATTATATACCTAAGTGCAGTGCAATTACAGCCACTTTCTGAGCAAGTGTGTCGAAAAAGTTAGTTTAACTCCAGAACATGATCTATAATGTGCCAAATTTTATAATTTTTAATCTGTTCAGCCGTTTGAGCGTAAAGGAAGAACAAATAGTCCGACTGTCCCGACGTAAACTATCGAATCTGAAAATATGCATTTCTTTTTTAAATATAATTTTTAAGATAAATGTCCTTATATTTTAAAGTAAACAACAAAAACGATAATTATCAGTTCATAATGCTTTTTCGAAACCTATAAACGAATAAAGAAAACTTTTTCACTTTCGATACTTTACCTAATGACAGTATACACACATTATTAGTGTGATGTGTGATGTGTATTGCTTATTATTATTAACACTATTTACGGTAGCTTGTCAAGGCTATAAATCTTCACAGTACATGTGTAGATAAGTATATACGAGTATTTTAAGTGTTCTAGGAAATCTATGGCCACGTGGCGCGTTCTACTTGTAAATCAGTGGATAGTTTATCTCAAGCTGGTGATTCATTTTAAAACGGAAGTTTTAGTGTATCGTACCCGAAGGGTAAACACGGGACCCTATAACGGGAGTCTACTGTCCATCTGTCTGTCACCAGGCTGTATCTCATGAACCGTAATTCTACACAGTTTTTTTTTTATGGCAGGTAAAATCATTCAATGACAAATCCCGCCCTTGAGCGCAGCGGGAAATAGTGTCAGACTCTTACTGACTAAAAACCTACCCCGTTCCTTCGTTGCCTATCGTGCCGGGGCCGGGCATTCCTTTCAGAAGCTGACCCATGACCCAAGCAGTGATTCTAGCCAGTTGAAATTTTCGCAGATGATGAACTTCTGTGCCGGTTTAAAAAAAAAATACTAAAAACAAAATAAAATAAATATTTAAGCGGGGCTCCCATATAACAAACGTGATTTGTGCATGCACATAAAAAACGTCAGAAGCTAGTGCACGGTTCCAAATTGTCGTTTCCTATGGAGAAAAAACTGCAAGCCGACTCCAGCCAGCGCCTGTGTGCGTAACCTATGGAGCGCCTCTTTATTTTTTTGTCGTTTTTCGATATATGTGGATAAAACGTAAACATTTGGTCACAACAGACATGAATATCGTGATAGGTTAAGAGATTTGTAACGATGTACTTATCTGCACTCAGTTATAAAGAATTGGTTATTAAGCAACAAAAATAAATGAAATAATAGGTGCTGGCATATTATCTGGCGCCTCTAATGCCTTGGCGCCTGTGTGCACCGCGCACTTCTCACATATTATTATGGGCGGCTCGGCCCTGACTGCAAGAAACTCTTGGTTTCTCTTTACAAAAAATGATTGATTTTACAATATCTCCTTTTACAATTTTAATAGATATGTGAGGGAGGACAGTGTAGACCGGTCAACTGCACCTAAAAGCACAATAAAAATAATAATGATAAAAAGTGGGTGAAAACAGAAAGTAATCTATAAATCTATGGAGTCTACGGTGTTCTCACATTCAAAAACTTTTACTAAGGGACCAAAGCTGAAATCGCGAAAAGATATCTGATGGTCAGTGATGTTCGCCTAACTGGTCAAAATGTACTGAACATGGCAGATTTTTTTCGCAATATCAAGTTTGGTACCATAGTAAAAGTTGTTTGTTATCATGACTACAATCACGTGTTTAAGTATCGTTCACTAATTACCAGCACTATATATAAAAAAAAAATTAAACCTATCAATACATGAGATGTTAAGAGAAATAAATCGGTAATAGGTCTAAATAATATAAAAAATATAAAATTATATCGTCGTCATCAGCCTTTTAATGTTCCCACTGCTGGGACACAGGCCTCTTCTCTAGGAGAGGGAATGGGCCGTAATCCACCGCGCGGGTATAAAATTATATATATCGCAAAAATTGCTTTTGTAATATATTTTACTATATTAAAAAAAAAAGTAAACACGATCGCCACGGAAACAGCTAGAATGAATTTAGAAGATAACATATTTTCCTATTATTAGCTATTTTCAGCATGTATTATCGTAATTTGCGATAGCGAGAGATAATATCGTTGTGATAAAACTTTGATACGATTTTCACCAACACCGGTTCGTGTTTGATTATGGCAGCTGAGATAGAAAAAAAAATTGTCTAAAAAAATAACCATTCTTTTTCCAATACTTGATACTCGAAACACTGCTTCTCCACCTACTACTGTCAGGCGCGCATTTTACTGTTTTCCGTACTGGAGCGGAAAAGTGCACGAACTCGCCCCCGCCACAACCCGCCGCGTGAAGATGTAATGTACCTATGCATGCCTCCTTCGCTAGCGCTTCTCCTTCGCTCATTTTGAACTTTTTTAAACCTTTGGAAATCCGCAAATACACCGTTAAATTTTGATTGTTTTAAGCCCGTGGAGGGTCGATTCGGTGATTTAAAGGTGTATAAAAGAGAACACCATGAAAAAATATTTTAATAAAATTGACTAGGTATATGACCAACCGCCGGTCAAAATATGAAAACATGATATAAATTAGTTGGCTGGATAAAAAAAATCGCTAATTTGACCCTAACTTAAGATTTCAAACGTATTTTATCGTAATAATCGGTCAAGTTACAACACGGAAATATTTGAAAGTAACTAAAAAATAATAAAGTTTTTAAAAGGGCCTCGAAAAACAAAAATCTTGAATAGTTATTGTTTTTTTTTATATAAAAACAAACAGTTGTTATGGGACCGCGAAATCGACTTAGACCCGAGTGGAGTTCATACTTTGGAGGTATGCGCAACAGAGAGTCAAGTCCCACATACCTCCGTTGAAAAAAGAGGATCCTCCGACCAGACAGGTGTTATATCTGGTGGGCTACTGCCCGATAGATGATATGTTCGAATCGCGCGGAGAATCTTACTTGCGCGATGCTGGATTAGTTATTATGTGACGATATAGATGTCGCTACAATACAAAATACTCTGTGACTCCAGTTGACGTCCTAAACTAAGAGTCTATAGCTCTATTTGACTCCATCTCTTTTTTTCGTCAGCACGCTTGTAACATGTCATAGTAAGACCCCAGCGGTGCTATTCTCTAAGAAAACGCAGGGCTGCAGCAACGACGAAAATCCAAATAGGATACATGGAATTTACAATCTAATGCATAGGAACGTTAGGTTGACAATCCAATGTATCGTATTTGGGTGTTCATCGTTGAGGCAGCGCTGCGTTTTCTTAGAGAATAGCACCAGAGAAGGCTTAAAGGCACCTAAGGGACAATAGGTAGGGACTCGAAGTTTCCTTAGATGATCGCATCAGGAATGAAGATAACCGTAGGAGAACCAAGTCTACCAACATAGCCCGCAGAATCACCAAACTTAAAGCAGTAGGCAGAACACATTGCTCGCAGAACAGATAGTTGTTGGAGACGAAAGGTTCTGGAGTGGCGACTGAGTAGTAATAATTTACATAGATGAACAAAGGACAAGCTTGGCAAAGAAAGACTGACACATAACCAGTCGACAGTAATGTGGAAGAGTTTCTGATGCCATATTTTAATTTGATTTTAGTAATTAATTTAGGGCTTTTTTATTCTACTGTAATTATAATTACATATTTATTTACACTTACTGTACCTACACCAAGACTACAATATTTAAAGGAAACCGTATAATAAAGAAAACGTACAACCGGCGTCCTTATCGCACTCGGCGATTCCTTCCAGACATGAAGAAAGCAACTTCATGCTTCCAGGCAACCTTAGGCATACTTAGTGATAGCTGCAGGCAGGCAGGGTCGAAGCCTGCTGGGGTCGTGGGTCAGTTCCTAAAAGGAAGGCCCGGCCCCGGCACGACAGGTAACGAAGGAACGGGGTAGGTTTTTAGTCAGTAAGAGTCTGACACTATTTCCCGCTCCGCCCAAGAGCGGGATCTGTCATTGGATGATTTTACCTACCATTAAAAAAATAAGTACTTAGTGAAGTATTTCTTAAATGTTGACATTCAACAAAATCACATTTTCTTGCATATTATTAAAATATTACTCGTATATGTAAATGCCTAAGACATGTGTTAAAACTTTGTAAGCACATACAAAAACAGAAATAAATCAAGTGGACAAGAATGAATCATTCGACGGTATCCTTAGCAGAATAAATAATTAACGTGACTTAAATTAACATGTGAACTATGGTCCACTTGCGTCATCTAGTCGCAAAAATACAAAAAAAAACAGGTCTAACAACTCAATTGTATTAAAAGAAGATTGAGAACAGTGCCATCTAGTGTCGAATAGAAATAATTAAGTTAATGTTTGCAAAATAATAAGTTTAGTAGTTGTCTATGGAATTTCCCCACTTTTTTTTCTATCAGATCCTCTTGCTTGGCTCACAAAATACAAATGTTAAATTATGACATTAAAAAGTCGTTTAGTTTTGGCGCTCAAATGGAATACAAAATAAAGAAGGATGTTAAAAATTAAAAGTTGCATAACTTGCTTCAATTTTCAAGATATAAGAACTCCCATATCTCTTGTTTTTTTTTAACTAATAATACCTAACCTACAAACGTGTTCTTCCATATAAAAAATATCTACAAAAACATAAGGAATACACAGTAAGTTAATAAGTAATAAGTAGTTATCTTCACACGTTGGCACTTGTATCTATGGGAAAGTGCGCAGTATATACGCGTATTCACACTATTATAGTGTCTTATGTAATATCAAAACATCTTAATCTTACCTAACTTTTTTTCAAACATAATTAGATAAGATCCCATTGTAAAGTTAAGCATACCGGCTGGTTGCGCCAATTTGCTATGATCCGCGACTTTGTTTTTTGTAATTTGTTTTTTTGGCCTAGCAATCCTATACCATCCGTTTCCCTCCCACCCGCACGACCTCTAGAAATGATTTGACATTGACGTTTGTGCATCGATTGTGAATGTGACCGCACCGCTAACCGCGCCCGCTCGAAATTACAAGAAAATTGACTATTTTCGTGATCCAACCATTCAGAACTCAACAGTGGTGCAGTGTAGTGCAAAACAGGACCTGGCAGTGATTTAAATGTGCGAAGTCGAGGATCGGCCGGTGCCACGTGCAACCTTCGAAGTCTAAAGGTCAGTGCTCCTTCCCAATACATTTATCCCATTAATAAACGCTAGACGCAGTACCTGCATATTGTTAACAAACCTTAGATCGCTTTTTAAACCTACAGTCCACATCAAAGAAAATTCGCGCAACCATTACTTTTGGTCCTTCGAGCAGGATCGTGAATCATTTTCTTGTAATTTCGCAATATAGTATTTGTTCCATAGGGAATAAACGCAACGCGCCTGTTTACCTAGATATAATAGTAGAAAACCCGCATCTAGGCATTTAGGCAACTATACGTTATTTCGCTCGTATAGTTAAAGAGTCATTGATAATTACGGTACCTACGCCGTCAACCGCACCGCATAATTATAGTTAGCTACGTAAATATCAGCGTAGATATAAATCGATCGCATTCTTTTTCTTGACAAAATTCATTCGACCATCCTACAAATTGCATGTAGGTAGACGCATTTCAAAAATACCCGTTCATTGTTGAGTGAATATTTGTAGGAAACGGATAAACCATAGATTATATACGCATATGAATATTGATTCAGGTTATTCCGTTCGTTCGCCGTTCGCTTTGTTGTTTACAATACTACCATATTGTTATCTGATAATTATCGCTTACTTAATAATTCGTTAAGTGTTTGTTTGAGTGTATAGTGTGAATATATCAAGACAAGATATCTCTTAAGGGAACCAAGGTTAGTACTGATTTAAAGGTTCAGTTAAAGCTTTTATACGCTGAAAGGGACTCACAGTTTTCACGTGTTCAATCAATTTGTGATAAATCTTTGCAAATCTCGGATCTGATGATTAGAGATGCTTTCTTGTGTTCGTTGGAAACTTTAGATAGTTTGCGCGCGGATTTTAAATCTACAATTAAGAATATAAACATTTTAGAGTTGGAGTTAAATCCTGATTACTGTGTGAGTTATCAGGCATTGTCGTCCTTTGATGACTTGTATTGTCGTATCAAACGTATTGCTAGGAGTTTAGAGACTCCCCCCCCCGCGAGTGGTTTATCCAACCCTCCTCGCGAACGCCCACGATTGCCGCCAATTCAAATACCTGAATTTGATGGTGACATTCGAAATTGGAATTTATTTATAGATAGTTTCGAAAATATAATACATAGGAACACATCGCTGACAGATCACGAGAGATTGCATTATCTCGTAGAAAAATTGACCGGTAAGGCAAAGGCTGTCTGTGCTGGAATTACGTTTAGCGCTGAAAATTACAATTTAGTTTTGAACACTTTAAAAACAAAATACGAAGATAAGCGATTAGTAGCCACCGCATATTTAGATCAATTATTCGATTTGAAAAGTTTTTCCGTTTGTAACGATCATAATTTAGAGAAGTTTTTAAATATTTTCGCATCATCTGTTCGTGCAGTAAAGAACCTAAAGGTCAATGACCTCTGTGACTTTTTGTTTTTGTATATCGGTTTAAAGAAATTAGATCCTGAAACTGTTCGTCTGTTTGAAACGACTCAGCGCGGTAACGAAATACCTAAGTTCAAAGATTTAGAATCTTTTATTCGCGACCATATTAAGGTATTGCAGCGCACGTCGGCACGTCATGAAGTCACGAATAGGACAGGTTCCGATCGCCGTATAGACGCGTCATCGAAGTCAGTCAAGACTGCACATACGCTAGTTAATACCGCCTCAACACCTGACTGTTCTCTGTGTAAGGGTAGCCATACACAGCTGTACAAGTGTTCGGAATTTCAGAGATTATCGCCTAGGGATCGTTACAAGTTTGTCCGCACTAATAATTTGTGTTTTAATTGTCTAAGTGACAAACATCTGGTTACGTCATGTAACAGTGGTGTTAGCTGTCGTAAATGTCTAGCTAGACATCATACCTTCTTACATTTTGAGAGTAGTAAGCTGCCATCGCGGCCGCGGCCTGCGCGGACGCGCGACGCTTGTGACGCGCGGCCTGCTGCAAGTGCAAACGACGTAACATTGTGTTCGCTTTCCGCCGCTGGTACTCAAATCACTACCGTTTTACTTGCGACCGCGCAAGTTATCATTGTAGATGCCTTTGGCAAACCGCACACCGTTCGAGCGCTACTAGATGGCGCTTCCCAGAGTAATTTTATTACTCGGGATTGTTGTCAACGCCTTGGTTTTAGTTTTAATAATTGGTCATCCCGCTCAGAAGTGAAAGGTTTTGGAGGTTTAAAGGCAACCATTCACGGTTCCATTAAAATAATATTTAGTTCACGTTTTAATCGTAATATTTCGTTTGAAATGGATTCGCTAGTCGCAGATAAGATTACGGAACGGTTGCCCACGGTACCGGTTGACACGTCCATGCTGACGGAGTTTAAGAACTTGCAGTTAGCCGACGGAAATTACGCTTTCCCTGGAGATATCGATCTATTGATCGGTGCTTCGATTCTCCCGCATCTCCAGTTATCACGTAAAATTCAAGGTCTTCCGATGTACCCCGCTCCGCACGCACTGGAAACAGTTCTCGGGTTTGTTATAGTTGGTTCCGCACCCGCTTATTTAAATAGTTACTCGACTGTGTCGCACTGTTGCACCGTCGAGCCGCCGCTTGAGTCTACCATCCGCAAGTTCTGGGAGATTGAAGAGGTCAATGTCCCGCCTATTCTCAGCCCTGAGGATCAGGTCACTGAGGAGATTTATACCCGCACGACTACTCGTGATAAAGATGGTCGTTATGTTGTCGCGCTCCCTTTCAAGGGTGATATTTTTTCGCTCGGTGGCTCCCGTGCCTCCGCAGAAAAACGCTTTCTATGCTTGGAACGTAAGATTCAAGCTGAATTGTCTCCGGAAAATATATTCCATGTCGCTGGAACAGAAAACCCAGCTGATTGTCTCTCACGTGGTTTGCTTCCTGCGCAAATTTTAAATCATCCGCTTTGGTTTTGTGGCCCTCCCTGGCCTCATACCACTCCTAACGAGTGGCCAAGTGTTCCGTTTAACCCCGCTACTGTTTCAGAGCCACCCGAGGAGAAGAAACATACGCTTGTAGTATCAGTTCCGCGTGAAGAGTCAGTTGTTTTGTTGTTGTCTAATCGAGTCTCGTCTTGGTCGAGACTATTACGCTGTGTAGTTTATGTCCTAAGATTTTTGAGATTATTACCATCGCGTGGTGCTATAATCGCAGCTGATTTGGATAGAGCTGAATCAGTTGTACTTCGAGAGTTGCAGAAATTTTATTTTTCAATAGAATTTCGTAGTTTAGAATCACAAAAACCTTGTAGTCGCGCACTTCAACATTTGAAACCATTTTTGCAAGACGGACTCATTCGTGTCGGTGGCCGTCTGCGAAATGCTAAGTTAGAGTTTGAACAAATGCATCCAGTAGTTCTACCACGCAAGGATCACGTTTTGGATTTGTTGGTGGATTATCACCATAAGGTGAATTGTCACGCTGGTCCCGATTTATTAATGTCCATTCTTCGACAGAAGTACTGGATACTTTCCGCTCGCAATTTGATACGCGCTAGAGTGCACAGATGTGTGCCCTGCTTTAAGCTCCGCCCGCGTTTCAACGCGCCGGAAATGGCCGACCATCGTTCTTGTCGTGTTGTACAGACGGTGAAACCTTTCATACATACTGGGACGGACTATGCTGGACCGTTTAAAGTCACTATTGCCCGTGGTCGTGGTATACGTTCCACAAAGGCATACATTTGCCTATTCGTTTGTATGACAACTCGTGCGGTTCACATAGAGTTAACCAGTGATTTGAGTACGCAGGGTTTTATGTCTGCATTTAAACGATTTTTATCTCGCCGTGGTCCCGTTAAGCGCTTATACTCTGACAACGGCACAAATTATGTTGGAGCGCGACGCAATATTTCGGAATTACATACATTCTTACGCTCCAAGTACTACCAAAGTGAATTCGCCCATGTCTTAGCTGAGAATCGCATTGATTGGTGTTTTAATACGCCAGCGGCTAGTCATTTTGGTGGCAATTGGGAGGCGAATATTAAAAGCCTTAAATCGCACCTGTTTCGGGTCATAGGCACAGATTCTCTCGTACGAGGAGTTGAGCACCGTACTCGCTCAGGTAGAGGCGTTGATGAATACGCGTCCGTTGTGTCGGACTTTGTCTAGTGATCCATCGGAGCCACTAGCGTTGACGCCGGCTCACTTCTTGACGACGACTCCTCTTAAATATTTGCCCGCTTTAGATGTCGAGACTGACAAACTGCAGCTCCACCCGCGTCACGCTCTGCTAGATAGCTTAGTTCAGTCCTTTTGGAAGCGATGGAGGACAGATTATCTGCATACGCTGCAGTCGCGTCAAAAGTGGAACACTCCTTCAGATCCAGTCACAGTCGGTACTGTGGTGATACTGAAGACTGAGAGTGCGCCTCCTCTGCACTGGCCTCTTGGTGTAGTGGAAGAAGTTTTTCCGGGTTCGAACGGAATAACGCGAGTCGTAAAGGTTAAAACCGCAACTGGATCGTACCTGCGTCCGGTTATTCGCCTCTGCCCTCTGCCTAATCAGTAGTAGTGGCATAGTTAGTTATAAGTTGTTTCGCTACCTAGTATTGATAGTTTAGATTAGTAATAGGGTTTAGTTTCGCTTTTGTTTTTTTTTCTCTTTTCTTTAAAGGTAACCCTTCAAACCCGGGGGGAATGGTTGCGCCAATTTGCTATGATCCGCGACTTTGTTTTTTGTAATTTGTTTTTTTGGCCTAGCAATCCTATACCATCCGTTTCCCTCCCACCCGCACGACCTCTAGAAATGATTTGACATTGACGTTTGTGCATCGATTGTGAATGTGACCGCACCGCTAACCGCGCCCGCTCGAAATTACAAGAAAATTGACTATTTTCGTGATCCAACCATTCAGAACTCAACAGTGGTGCAGTGTAGTGCAAAACAGGACCTGGCAGTGATTTAAATGTGCGAAGTCGAGGATCGGCCGGTGCCACGTGCAACCTTCGAAGTCTAAAGGTCAGTGCTCCTTCCCAATACATTTATCCCATTAATAAACGCTAGACGCAGTACCTGCATATTGTTAACAAACCTTAGATCGCTTTTTAAACCTACAGTCCACATCAAAGAAAATTCGCGCAACCACCGGCAATAATTGAATACGTCGACGATCACTTTTTACGTCGACCATTACTTGATAGGTATTTGATGGGTTTTTTTTTAATGTAATTATTTATTGACACTTGCTTTTTTATTCCATTGATTTATATTATAAATTTATGTGACATTTTGTAAATACTTATATACATACTTAAAGACCTTAAAAATAAAAAACAGATGTGATTTGCAATAAATTGAATTGAATTGAACTGAATTACACAAAAAATCAGGGCCGTATCGTAGGCTGGTTTAGACGTGGGCGAAGGCGCATCAGCGAAGCCTTTTTCTTTCATAAATTCGAAAACGAGACAGCCACTGTCACAACACAGCGTTCGACCACATGTCAATTACAATCATGTGATAAAGTGGTCAAAAGAGAGCCTAACTATTATTTAAAAAAAACACTCGTTCTTAACGAAGCGAGGGCTTGTGCGTGGCCTTTTTGCGAGCGAGGCCGTGAGCGAGGGTCCACATCGCCCACGCCTAGCCACGCTTCTGCAAAGATATAGCATGAGACAGTCAATTTTTAGGCCTCTTTAACACCCATCAGCTTAAAATTACTGTTCTCGGTCAAGCCAAATTTATGGCTACTTTTTGTCTAAAACACATTTCCTTTCCCCCATCAGACTATCGGACGTACAGCAAGTGTCCACCCTTACGTTGTTGATACCAGTACGGTCCGGACTAAGCGCTTCACCTCTACTTCGAACTTAATGTCTTCAAGGCTAGAGTGAATAGGCTCTTAATAAACTAGTGCGCCTCACCATCAACGATTGCATTATTGCTTACCATCTGGTGGAATTGCAGTCAAGTATACTAGTTTACATTGTTAAAAAAAAAACCGAAACCGATCTTCAGTCGGTCCCTAGTCTGTATTAGTTGTGTTAAAATGTTGTTTGACTGCCAAAGGAATTGTCATAACAACATTAATAAAATCAATATTATGTCATTGCAACTGATATCAGTTACTGTTATCAATTTCAAAATTCAATAGAATGACAAGCGATTTTTGACTTCATCTGTTATCATTAGTATAGACACTGTTTTGACTCCTGTTCTATAATTAGAGATGATTGTCTATGCTCGAAGTAAATTTTGCAAATCATCGCTCCTCTTGAAAATAATATATTTATTGCGTTATAGTTCTACGACCGATACGTAAATATAATCTAGAACGAGTAACTTAAGAGCCGGTTGTAGTCAATGAGTATTTTGTATGAACTTCGGGTTATGTCGATTTCGCGGCCCCGTAACCGTAAGTTATTGTTTATTATTATTTAAAAAAAAAAACAATAACTATTAAAGATTCTTTTTTTGCGAGGCCCTTTTAAAAAATAAGCTTTATTATTTTTTATAACTTCCAAATATTTCCTTAATGTAATCCCGTAGATATAGGTAGACGTTTGAAATCGTAAGTTAGGGTCAGATTCGTATATCAAATAAAGAATATTCGTATATCAAATTATTAGGCAAATAGTCTAGTTCAACATATATTGTTTTCAAAACATACGGACTAGCCAATAAGACGTGATGCTGGATTTAAAATCATATATCTGCCCCTTATTCTAACGCCTATTCAGATGCGCGCCTCAAAGAGTTGTCAGCAAAACCGTGGGGCCCAACACTCAGCAGGGTCGAAGACTACTGGCGCCATGCCCACCTCCTGGAAAGTGAGGCAAAGACGGAACATAGGAGATGGTTTCGGTCAGTAAAAGTCTGATACGCCCTCACTTTCTGCCCTAGAGCGCGAGAAGTCATGGAATTATTTCCCAAATTCTCACCAAAAGAAAAAAATATATGCCAGATTGATTCCGATTTTTTTCAAAGTAGGAAGTGTAATTCGATTTTGTTTTTATTTAGTCTAAGTAGTTATTTAATATTTAGGTTTTTTTTCTATACATACCTATTTGTAATTAACTTAAGCAGGAAGTAAGACAGAACATTTAAAATCACAAATGAAAAATAAAATCAACATGATTTTTAATCTGTTGTCCAAAAATCTGCCACAGTATAAAAGTTATCAGCTGTATCTAAACAACGGAGTACTGCCCTTGAATTTTGTGTCTGATAGGGTTGGCACTTGGCACCTTTTTTTTACTAAAAATCTAGTATTTTTCATAAATTGTGACAAAAAAAATAGTAATTTCGGAAAATTATAGAAAAAAATAATGCACAATCATTTATTTTTAGTTAGGCATCTATTTTTATACTTTTAAAGATTATATTTAATGGAACAGCCTGTAGTGAAATAGTAGCCCTGAGAAAGATAAATGCTAGTGTGAACCGAGTATGCTCTAAATTAAAAAAAAAACCTCAGTTCGGTTACATTTTTCAAACTTTTTTATACAAAAATAGTAATCGAGTTCATTTATCTAGAAAGGCTGTCATCCGATAAATTTATATAAAAAGGAATGATGTTTACTAATTGTTATATTATCCTTTATAGTTAAAAAAATAATATAAGTAAATAATCCTAAATGGTTTTGTTTCACAGTTATTTTTTTAATTTTTGAAGGCTTTGATATTTATTGACTTTGTTTATATGAAACTCCCGCGCACAGACAAAACAGTAAATACTAAAAACCCCAAATTGTACTCTAGGCTGTATGCAATACTAGATTCTGTCAGCGGCTTCGCTCGCGTGATAGTCGGTTTCTCCATACATAAAACTTCAAACCCCTGTTTTAGTCCCTTACGGGTGGAAATTTGTAAATTCCGCGGATGTTTACACCATATAAGGAACCTACCTGCCAAATTTTGAGTTTTAGGTGCTATAGTTTCTGAGATTTCGTGATTAATCAGTGAGTGGTATTTCGCTTTTATATATATATAGATAATATTACGTTACAACCCACAGACGCGGAGCAGTAACTGAAGGTGCGGGTGATACCGCTGGGGAAAGAGTAAATAGATTTTTGATTATAGTTTTTTTTTTTATTTTTCTTTATTATATTAACTTAAAAACTACTGGACCGATTGTAAACATTCTTTCACCAGTAGAATACTACTTTATCACTGATTGATATTTGTCTTTATCTACTTTGTTATTTATATATCTATTCTTTATTGTACACCGCATAAACAACAAATATAGGACAAACATTATTATAAATAAGGATACAATGGGCGGTCTTATCGCAGGGGGCAATTTCTTACAGACAACCTTTGACAACCTACTTTCATGCGGAAGAATCAGCTGGCAAAAAAAATATTATTACATTATTTAATAGATACGTGTGGCAGCCCTATGTCTGGGCCTTATCAGTCAATCATATCTGCTCGCTGTTTGTTTTGTCGCCAAAGTTTATTACACGTGAAACTATCTATGTTATTTATGTACCTACGAAGCTGTGATAAGAAAAGGCTAAATATTCTAAAGGTTCTGCATGCAGAAACTGGCTTCAACTTCAACATCAAAACAACACATACAGCACAAACCAACACACTACATACCACTACTACTACACACACCACTACCATCACTAGTGCTTGACATTTTGTGATTGTTGATAGATAACAATTACAAAATGTAATACAACAACAAACACACTGCATAGATACCGCTACAACTACTCCCACTACCACCTCCGCCCCTAGTACTCGGCATTTTGTGATTGTTGATAGATAACAATTACAAAATGTAATACAACAACAAACACACTGCATAGATACCGCTATAACTACTCCCACTACCACCTCCGCCCCTAGTACTCGGCATTTTGTGATTGTTGATAGATAAAAATCACAAAATGTAATGCAACAACAAACACACTGCATACCACTCCCATTACACCCACAACCACCTCCGCCTCTAGTACTCGACATTTTGTTGATAGATAACATTTTTACAAAATGTAATACAACAACAAATACACTGCATAGATACACCCACTACCACCTTCGCCTCTTGTGTTTGTGATTGTTGATAGACAGCAATCGCAAAATGTCAAGTACTATTTGTAGACCTGGCCTGAACAATTTTACTAAAATACATCGATATAAAACGACAAGATTATTGAGATTAAAAATGGTCGCTGGCACGAAGTGACTTAGGAACAAGGAGGCAACATAATTCCTGGTGCTTGAGGAGAAGAAAGGTATACCTCAGAATTCCGGTTTTTTTATTATGGATATTCTTGCGTTTGACCACTATATCACCTAATGGTAAGCGATGATGTGGCCGACCATGGAGCACGCTTGCCTAGAAGGAACCTATTCTCTCTTGACTCTGGTCGGGTCTGGGTGTCTTATGTATGTGAGTTTATATATTATTTGTGAACGCCTACAATACAGGAATTATTCTTAGTGAGGGCATCGCATTTTTTTTAAATAAACAAAGAAGTTTTATATTAAGGTATATGTATTATACTTATGCAAAACCGGGGCGGGTACACGAAAAATAAATTGAACTAAAATGGCCGTCATTGCTATGGCTACACGCAGTCGCACTTCGATTGTGACCCGAAAATCTGTTACTGTGCATTGAAGGTCGATCGCCATATTGGTTCAACTTATATGCCATGTTTTGACCAACTAGTTTAAAAAATAAATAAATCTTTTTTGCTCTTCCACAGGTGATCAACGAACCCCCAAAGCTTGCAGACAAGATGCTGTTAGACGAAGTGATGCCTACTATGAGGAGCCTCAGTCCAGACCCTGAGGACATGGCAGCCGTCACCAGGAAGTGTAATACTACCCTGGTAAGTTAGACTTCCATAGATATTGTAGTGTTTGCATACTTGTCTCGAATCACGGGCGACAGGTGCCAGTTGACACTTGCTTTCGACCCTTGAACTGGACCGGACGTCTTGAACCTAACTGCTGGTGACGTAACCAGCCAATTTGTTTACCCCCTGTGTCAGTGCATCCACTATATTATAGGTCGTCAAGCAAAAAATGAACCCATATACATCACTTTGTTGTTAATGTCAAGGCCCTTTTATTTAGGAACGCGTGGAGATTTTAAGCTAAGATTAATACCATGTACTCAAGTCTATATCCCAGTGAAAGTCCCGTCAAATTTTGTTCAACCATTTCAAAGATGTACTTCAAACTACGGAAGTAGTTTAAAGAATTTTAGAATTCTTTATGAAATCCTATGAAACCCCGCATACTGCGTCGAATCGTCCGCATCTGAAAGTACTCCAGATATCCTAGACGAATTCGAATGCACCTAAGGACTGGTTTTTTAAATTAATATTATAAAACCTACATTCTTCACTCTTCTCTTTGATGTATTTAACTTTATTTATCATTTTCACAGACACTTAGCTCACTGTCACGTATCTAATTATCTTCATAGTTCAAAGATTACAAGTGCTCATGACACGATAAATTGTTTGATTGAACATCATTGAACGATGATGTTCAATGATAATGGTATTTTTTCGCGATCTTGGACGCCATTTTAATCTCTTGACTGGAAGATTATGGCGGGAAAGTAGTAAAAACGCAAGTAGAACGTCAGTGTTTATTGTCGATGGACTAGTTTTTTTTTTTTTTTTTTTGTCGTACTAATTACACTTGTCTATGCAGCCAAAATGTTATGCGTACCAAATATGATTCTATAATGTAACGACAAAGTATTATTTTTTTACCTTAAAAACGAAAAATGAAAAATTGCTGGTACTTACATAATATTTATTACTTTGCTAGACACAAGCGGAATATTTTTTTCATTTGCTGCAAACTACTGCAAAAACATAAGAATATGTTACGGCTAATTGAACTCAAAGAAAAAAATACTTTCCAAACAAGACACTGGATGAATTTGACAAAAAAAAAAAATGAAACACCTAAGTAATGATACAGTGGTGCTGTTCTCTAAGAAAACGCAGCGCTGCCGCAACGATGAACATCCAAATAGGATACATTGAATTAAAAATCCAACAAGAAGATAAATTAGGTTGACAATCCAATGTGTAAATGTATTTGGGTCTTCGTCGTTGAGGCAACGCTGCGTTTTCTTAGAGAATATCACCACTGGTATTAATATCAGTTAGATTTATAAAATTTATTTACGCAACCATAAAAAATAATAATTATAACGTGATTAGGTATTTAATAATACATTTCTATTAAAATTTACACCATTAGCATTTTAGCAAGTTTGGGCTAAATAAAGTTAGAAAGATAAAAAAGAAAAGTCGAATAAAAACATCAACACATCTTTGTTAAAAACCAATACACAAAACACCACAAAATTTAAGCAACTAACACAGGTACAATAAAAATCTATCAAAAATAAATTATTATCAAATTACCAGGGTTTCATAATATTATGCAATATTACACAATGTTCATGTAAAGTTCCATTGTGTTTCAATAGATGTCGCTTACATAAACTCATATTCCTGTAAATATAATTTATTACAAAGATAAATCAAAGAGATAAACCAAATTTTTTTTCTTGATATAAATATCTTTATACTTACTATTTTCATAGGTCTAAAGTGAACTGAGACACCTATGTAGCTTCATTAAAGATAATTAATCTAAAATGTAATTAGGTAATTCCACTATAAAAACAGTACAAGTAAATAAACATAACTTATAATAATAAACCTAATAACAATACATTATTTTTGAAAAATCTTTAGCTATGGTAGAGCCATCTTGTGCCAAATAGCTGATTTGTTTGCCAACTAACTTGTTTGTTAAATTTCGAAGTAAAGCCACTCGATAACAGATGGCGCTGTATTCCAATAATAAAACTTTTAGTAAAAGCGCTTTTATACAAATACATTAAATAGTACAAACTTCTAGTAAAAATTCCTTACTTGAACTAAATACTTTCTACGATAACAATAGAAACGTGAAAAGTAACCTTTCGTAATCGGACGGATGTTATCTTTAAAGCAATAATACCTCTCTGTCTTTTGTATACGTCTGTCCCTCACCAACTGTCTGCATGACGTGTGATTTTCACGCTGTTTCGATCGAGGCGAAGTCAGTCACAAACCGATTCCGATGTCGTATGATCTTGTTATTTGATGTTATTTCATCAAATATTAAAACAAATAACCTTCGTATCGAGTTCTAAGAGTTTTTCGCATAACTAGCAACGATTTAAGTACGAACTTTAGCCGGATATCTGTGTATTACGTGAGTGTATCAAGTGATAAGTGGAACATTTTAAAAAGCAGTAATTCTTACTGTTTTCCAAGTGCTTTTACCTGTTTTCGTGGATTATCTTCCGTTATAGGAGTTAACGGAGCGTATCATACCTTTGCTGCAGCAGTCTTTGTGTAAAAATACTTTCATTTATATTTTTAACCTATTTGTAACTTCCAACTTTGGAGGTTACGTTAATTTTCGATAATTAGGGGACATTTTAACATGCTCTTTACTACGTTCGAAATACCTACCTTCGTAGATGTTTGTTTTTTTTCTAGATCTAAGTTTTTTTGCGTGACTATGATAAGAAGTGCAAACGACCTGTTTTGATCGATTCTTATCAGATTCCTATTGACTCGACTTTATTTTCAAGTAATTAACTGTGAATTCATACTCTATCACACATGAAAACCTTAATCAAACACAAATTAATGATACTAATTATTTATTTTTTAATCTTTACATCCATTGTCTGTAATTTATAATAAGCTAACTAGAAAATTAATGAATTAGTTAGACGTTTTTTAATATTTAAGTACCTACCAAGATAGCAATTAAAAACATAATGGTTACAGGTTAAGATTCTCAGATGTTTTTTCCTGGTCATTGTATTGTATTAGGACAATCTTAAAAATTATATTCTATGTTTGCAATAAAGTTATTTCAACACTGGCATTGTACACAGTGGCCCATGATGAAAATCATATTTTGAAATTAGAACAGAACAACCTTTGTTTGTTCTTACAAAGATATAATAATAATATTGTTTTGGTCTAATTCTCAATTATTTTCAAAATCTAAGTAATAATGAGTATCTCTTTGGATGAGTACTAATAAATTATAACTTCTTCACCTACCTACTTTATGGAATAGATATAATATACCTACTGAAGCTGATTTTACATGTTTTGAAATTTCAAAAATCTCATATGATATCTGGTTAAGTTGGTAAATGCTTGTCTAGAAGTGACCTATTCACTTGTACCTTGAAGACTCAAGTGTCAGGAAGCAAAGTCTAGCATGGAGTTCCAATCCTTAGCAGTATGCATAATTGATGAATAGGAATCATTAACTATGCATGGTGAGCTTTACCTTCACAGGTGAAACCAAGGGCATAACATGAACGCACCTACTATGTAGGAATCAATATTTTGAATATTCCATAGACAGTGTTACTTTTATTTGTTATGGTTAACTTTATTTCAGTCAATTGAAGGATGAGTAATCGATTTTGTTGTTGATAACAACAATGACAAATGTTTTTATGGTAGTATGACTTAATAGGGACATTTTCTAAATGGAGATATTTGAGTTAAGAGTGTGTTAAACACTAATGTCATATTAAATTCGACAGATTTCAAATTCTTAATTTAAAAATTTATGTTCTTTTGTTGAATTTTTTTAAATATGTTTTGTTCTTTAATGTTCATTACTATAAACCTTTTAAACATAAAATATTTATAATCTTAAAACAAAAAAAAACACGAATATAGCAAAATGGCAATTACAAGTTTCAAGTTAGAAAAAAAAACCTACATTATTTTGCTAACTAAGTAAAAACTAAAGCATGTCAAGGTGCAATGGATGCTGAATTCTAAGTTTCTGTGCCTATAGACTTATCTATTTTTCTTTTGTCTATGAACAAATTAACTTGTTTTCAAAGTAGGCACCTAATTTCAATGATACTTCATTCTATGAATGTGTGGTAACCGATTTTCAGGTCTAAACCGAAGTGGGGCTGCGCATAATCATAACGCAACCGGTTCCACTTATTTGCTGCGTAGAATATTGAGCTAGGTACATCCTTCCCAGCCTCACCTTATTTGGGAATAGATTCAACAGATTTATATTGTTAAAAGTTAATATCAATATAGTTGACTAAGTAAATACTTGTATGCTATTAGGCTTAGTGCTCGATTACGGAGACGCGGCGCGTCGGGCGGTCCGTCGTACATTGCCATATGTTTGTGTTTGCGCGGGCGATGACGCGGCCCACTGCTGCAATGTACGACGAAACGCCCAACGCGCCGCGTCTCCGTAAACATGGCCTTAGAGTAAATCAAAACAACAGAAGATAGGTGACTCGCCCTAGCGCGTGGACCGCTGAAATTGTGCCTCTGAGGCACAATTTCACATCGGTAGCGACGATCACACACATTTGGCGGCTATCGCTATTTCGCTCGCACGATTCGCCGGCACTTATCTCTGTCCTTTTCTACGGCTGTGATGACACTGATCATAGATGTGTGAGTTTCGAGTCCAGGTTTTCTTATTGCGATGTTAGCGCGTAACGTTCCCCTAATATCAATGGTTATAGTAGTCCATACAAATATTAATACCATGCGGGAACTAAACCGCAACACGCAGCGCAACAGCCAATCGCTCAATCGCTGAGTCAACCGTGTCGTCGGATCAATCGATAACAATGGATGACAACAATATTATTATTGCCTGATAAATAAAATAATAATCAAAACTAAGATAATTATTATTTACGCAGGCATTAGAAAAAATATAGGTAGGTATTTCATAATAAATACGTACCTAACCTCCATCTTTTGAAAAGTTTATCATTTTGTATGACTACCCGCATTTTTGTTTATTATAGGTATTTTCCTTAGATTAACCTGTCAAGCCCTGCCCAAGAGGACACCGGTGTCCTCACAACTATTGTCTTTCTTCTTCTCAGTCGGTATCACTCTTGACAGAGTGGTCGTGGCCATCACTTCAGGTGTTGATGGCAAGCTTATCAACACGCCGCCACTCTTCTCTGATGGTCGCCTTCCTCGTGCATTCATGCAGTGATGATGAGCCATTCACTGCCGCTCTTATCTGGCCTGGTACTCTTCCTCGTGGCCTGGTACTGTCTTTCTATAGTGTCTCTAATAACGGTTTTCAAATGGAATCAAAATAGCAGAAGATAGGTGACTCACGTCTAGCGCGTAGACCGCTGGAATTACCACATCCACATCGGTCCCGACAATCGCACACATTCGGCGGCTAACGCTATTTCGCTCGAACGACAGCGCCGGCTCCTCTCTCTGTCCTTGTCTATCAGTGACTACAGGTAGTGTAGATGTGTGAGTTTCGAGTCTTCTGCTTGCGATGGTAGCGTGTAACGTACAGTACGGCCGACAGATCTTGGCGCTTATAAAGTTAGGCTCTGCGAAGTTTAGCGCTTGTGCATTCGCAAAAAAATGAATGGTTTGAAAAAATTAATGCCAATAGCAGTTGTTATTGCTGTTAACAACAGTTATTGGCATTTATTTTTATTAATCATTTATTTGGCGCACTTATTTTGAGCGCTAAAGTTCCCAGAGCCTAACTTCAGACGCGCCAAGATCCGTGCGCCGTAGTGTATCTTCCCTTATAATATATCAATAGTATTTTCAGATGTAAGGAGAGTAGGCGCGAAGCATATGAAAATGCTGTATTTCGTTATCATATTTATGATGAACTGTATCCGATCCAAAAATGAGAATTCCGAACAAAAGATTTCTTTTATTATTATTGGTATTGATAGGCTCGATAAGATCTATATATATATTATATTATATATATAAAAGAAAGTCATGTTAGTTACACTATTTATAACTCAAGAACGGCTGAACCGATTAGGATGAAAATTGGTGGGAAGATAGCTTACCAGGAGTAGGACATAGGATAATTTTTATTCCCTTTGAAAAAATCCAATGTTCATTTTTTGGTACAGAGTAGAGTAGGATAGATTAGGGTAGGGTAGAGTAGGGTGAAATAGGGTAGACCGGAAGCGAAGCCGCGGACAAAAGCTAGTTATTCATAAAATTAACTTCAAATCGCTCTCCTGTAAATAGAGCTTTTTCAGTTCCGATAGTTTACCTACCTAGGGACAGTAGAGAATGCAGTAGCGCCCACATATTAATTCACACACGAATCTAGGTTAATTAGCTGGATTGCATTACTTGTTATAAATTTAGACTTTCTACCAACACATTCACTCTCACTGGAAACGTTTGTGTTTTACTATGTAGATACCATTTTCTTTTTTAAGCTGGGAAGTCGTTAAATAATTCCTCTCGTTCTGTGTGAAGTGAGAAGAAGTATCAGACATTGGGCACACGTGGGCGCGTCGGTCTCCATACATTTTATATGGCAACTAGACTTGTAGAGCTACATTAGATCCACGTTGTACGAATCTCAGTACAAATGAAGCGTGGCCCACGTCGGGTTCCCTATTTGTCTGCGAAACTTGAAGATTCGATTTTTATTATATCCAACACAGTGTCTCGATAATTCAGTTGTTCCATGTTTTATTCCATCGATGCTTTATTGTTGCGATGTTTTTGTTTTGATTTTTTTTTGTGGTGGGTAAATAATCCAATGACAAATGACGCCCTTGGGCGGAGCGGGAAGTAGTGTCAGACTCTTACTGACTAAAAACCTACCCCGTTCCTTCGTTGCCTATCATGCCGGGGCTGAGCCTTCCTCTCAGCAAAACGGCCCTTGACCTCAGCAGGCTTCGCCCCTGCCTACTTGCAGCTAGCAGACTGGCCTCTACGGTTTGCTGACAGCTTCTTGAGTCGCGCGGGAACAGAACGCGCCGTCGACGACTTGGGCTCGGTCCGGTCGGTTACCGGACGATCGGACAGCAGACTGCTCCCCGTTGCACGCCGTCCGCAAGCCCGCGCCTACGATGGCCGGAAATCGGGATCGGAATTCCGGCGGCGGCTGAGGCGAGCGCCCCGTTGCCTCTGCCTGATGCGGTCGGCTTCCTCCGAAAAACCCTACAGCGATTGCTTATTAGTTTATTTTTAGTTTTATGTGTAATATAATTTATCTCTTAAGTTTTGTTGTGCATATAATGCAATATCCTCAAGTTTTACAAATCGTTAAAGGTTTGCTGTAAGAAAACCCAATTATGGGTTAAGCTCGCCTGTGTACATCGCCTGTCCTATTTATTGTTAACTCTATAGTCTATGTACAATAAATAATATAAGACCTTAGTTGCTAACTTAGAATCCTTTTATCAATCCAATTGTTTGAAACCTTATCAAGTTATCAAAGACTTAGTATATTTCGGCGGATTCGGCTTGACAATGGATCAGCCCAATCGTTCAGCTGTGTTATCGAGCAATGATATTAAAAGATAATTTTTAATAAAATTGTTCTGCATCAGAAGATAACTGCAGTGTATTGAATCACTGGGTGTTAGGTCCATGAGTCCGTTCCATCATCGGACCACATGACGCACGGAGTTGCACCACCGGTACATGTATATGCCATAAATACAAAGCGTTTAAGGAACACATTAATTTTGCGTACAGCTAAGGCATGAAATTCCCTGCCGGAGGTATTTCTTGATAGCTACAAACTAAGGGTATTTAAGTCAAGAGTGAATAGGTTACTTCTAGGTAAGCGTGCTCCATGGCCGGCCACATCATTGCTTACCATCAGGTGAGATAGTGGCGTACGTTTATCTATAGCATAATGGTCAGCAACTCAATTAATTTACATAGGCCTACATGGACACTTATAAAGCGTCAAAAGCTAGCACGGTTACGATTGGTCGTTTCCTATGGAGAAGAACCGACAAGAAACTGCATGGTTACGTTTTTTTTTTTTTAATTATTGCTTCTACAGATAATATAAGAGAGGAAAATGTAGATAGGTCAACTTTGTACCCAAAAGCATAATGAAAAAAAAGTTGTCTATGAATCCGTTGAGTCTACAGCCCTGCTAATCTTCACACTCCTATGATAATCTCGTCCTGGATCTTAATCTAGGCGACAATGCTCGTTGCCCACTTCGAACAACCTACACGTCATCCATTCCTCGGACACCAGTCGGTCACTACTTCCCCACTAATCATGTTTACATGGCAACTTTACATTGTATGTAGGTACTTATAGGAACTAGTATTAGCATATTCAGCCTTTTTATGTTCCCACTGCTGGAACTCAGGCCTCCTCTCTAGGAGAGGAATGGACCGTAATCCACCACGCGGGCCCAGTGCGGGTTGGTGAATGTCACATGTCTTCGAATTTTTGGTTCTGGGACATGCCGGTTTCCTCACGATATTTTCCTTCACCGTTTTGAGAGCAGTGGTGTTGAAATAAATTACACAAAGTAATGCGCCTGGCTGGGTTTCAACCCGCGACCACCACTGCTCGAGTACTAGAACCTAGTATTGCCATACTTAAATATTTTCGTCCATCATTTTGGTCACTCTACTTTTGACGTACGTAAACTTAATTCAGTTGCATTTATGCGGTGCCCCGCATTTAGATTCGTATTTGAAATTCGTATTATAATTTATTTTACGTACTTACAAATCGATAGCACATCTCCTAAAACACACACGTTGTACTAACACGTGTTCATGGACAGCTGTTTACCATTTGAAGAAGAGCAGAACAAACTAATGCATTCTTTTTACTAAAAACAACATAATTTTCACTGCACACGGAAAATATGGCATACATCCCCGCTTTTTTTGTTTATTGTTTTTGGCTTGGATACTGAGTCCTAGCCAAGTCTTCGTATGAATATTCATTTGTTTACCATTAGAATATATATATGTATAATATTTTTCTAGTATTTGGCAGGATATCTGTCAACACTACAATAAAATTCAGCTCAATTTTACCGAGTCCATTACAATATATTCCATACATTGTCCATACCATTGTCTAATTGTGCTGACACTTGAGATACAAAAGTACACTAATTTTACATCACAAAATCCACTAGAAATCAATTTGCGAATAATTAAAACAAATACTGAACTTCACTCGAAGAAATCCCGCCAATAACTCGCATTTTCCCGCCATGAGCGTATAACCATAGATAATACGGCAGCGCGGTTCGGAGATCGTTTTGAGTAAATACTCTTTTCGCATCTGTTTTTTTTTTAATTTAGAACGTCCTTGCTATCTGTACGGTCGACCGAGTTCGTTGTACCCGAGTTTTTAGTTTGTTTGATGTAACACCTAAAAATGGCGGACTGCGAAAAATATGGCGATAAATATCTATAGCGCGCTTTTTGAAAATGGTGTTTTACTATGTTATTTTGTGTAATGATGTTGTAAATAAATTAAAATTCTTTAGCGTTAGGTCAATTTCAGTCAACCTTTGTGTTATTTTTGTATTTTTTTTACATTTTGTTCTTAGTTTCAGTATAATCCAAAGATTTAATAAAAAAAAACAGACTTTGAGTCGTTTGAAACTTTTAAAATTTATGTATTAAGCGTAAACGCGAAAATATTCTTGTCTGTATTAACATTCTAGGTCTATTTTTAGTCTATTTCCGCGAAGCATGGTAGGAATATCGGTTTCCTTGTACAGACTGACTGCAAAAAATAAAATTAAACTTATTAAGTATATTACTATGGTCAGATTCGTATTTTTTTTTATCGAGCTAACTAATTTATATCTTCTTTTGATTTTTGCCCGGCGCGTGGTCATATTATAGTCAATTTTGGTCAATTTTTATAAAATAATTTTTCATGGTGTTTCATATTTGTGGATTTCCAGAGGTTAAAAAAGTTTAAAATGACTAGAACCTGGCCTTAATCCCTCAGCACAGCATCATTCAAGATCCTTTTCGTTACCACATTGCACCATTTGCACCATTGCAAATTAGTTACAACCAGAATATTCATTTAAATGTATTGCCTGACGTAATCACTTTACTAAGCCACAACTAAGCTGCGTCAAGGTCAACGACCTTCCGCCATCTTGCAAATGATTCACTTCTTTGTTTGATAGTTTACCACACTCTTGCGCAGGTTAGTTATAACATAGTTTAAGTGTTATTACCTGCTGAAATATACAGCCTTATAGTATAAGCATCGTCAGCCTTTTTAATTATCCCACCGCTGGGACTCGGCTCTCTAGGAAAGGGAATGGGACGTAATCCACTACGCGGACCCAATGCGGGTTGGTGAATGTCACAATATGTAATCGAATTTTAGGTTCTGGGACATGCTGATTTCCTCACGATGTTTTCCTTCACCTAATATGTAAATATCTATATTATAATATCGCCCACCCAGAGCGGTACAGGTTTTTTGATGACCCCCTCACTGAAAAAAATAAAAGTAAGTATCATTAGATGAGACAATTGTAAAAACAGCCTCTACTGCCTATAAACGCGAGGAGGTAAATGTTTAAGCAATTGGAATCTAGCCATTTATTTCTTCAATCTGAGAGACTAACTTCCTATTGCAGTAGTTTTGTCCTTGCTTAAGCTTGCTGCTATTTAGTTCTTAGCCAGTGTACTTTCGTATTGCATTAGTATTTTGGGTCGCTGTCCGCAACTCCACGACTAATGAAAAAGATAAGCACATCTTGCGTACGGGTGGGACAAATGTGTCATCCGATCCACCCCAGCTCCTCAAAGAAGGCCAGCAGCGCATTGACCATTTCGCGGAGGTTACCTGGATTCCCGAAGTATTTTGCCCTGTATCCAGCGACTACTGGGCAGCTTAGAAGCAGATGTGCTGCTGTCTCGCTGCGTGTCTCTTAGCTAGCGTAGAACTTAACCTATTTTCTATTATTGTTAGGGAGATTGTAGACTATATCTCTTCTGGTAAGCGGCTATATGGTTGACGATGAAGCACACTTGCGTAGAAGTATCTAGAAGTCTTCTTCTTCGTGGTCTACTGGGTTTTGACAAGCCTTCTGCTCCATCGGCAGAAAAATGTCCAGTCCAGTCCCACTTAAGCTCCACGGAGGCCGACCGCATCAGGCAACGGCGAACACGCCGCCGCCGCCGCCGCCGCCGCCGGGATTCCGATCCCGATTTCCGGCCACCGTAGGCGCGGGCTCGCGGACGGCGGGCAATGGGTATCTTGCTGTCCGTCCGTCCGGTAACAGACCGGTCCGAGCTCAAGTCGTTTACGGCGCGTACTGTTCCCGCGCGCCTCAATGAGTTGTCAGCAAACTGTAGGGGTCCAGCAGCGTCGAAGCCTACTGGGGCCAAAGGTTATGAGAAAATGTCACCCGGGACCCTGGGACAAAGGCAATGAATGGAACAGGGTAGGTTTTTAGTCAGTAAGAGTTTGACACTATTTCCCGCCCCACCCAAGGGCGGGATTTGTCATTGGATGATTTTACTTACCATAAAAGAAAAAAAGTCCCACTTAAGCTACTGAGCTACTCCAACGATCTGTGTTTTGGACTTAAATTACATCAAACAGTGGAAGATAGGTGACTCGCCTGTAGCGCGTGGACCGCTGAAATTGTGCCAACCGGCACGATTTCATATTGGTCGCGATATTATTATTTGTTATCTATCAGCGACTACAGGTAGGGTAGATGTGAGAATTTCGAGTCCAGGTTTTCTGTTTGCGATGTTAGCGCGTAATGTATGTCCCCGTATAATCAATGGTTTTGGGGAGCAGTATACTTACTGCGCTCCATAGGACGTTGTCAAACATTGAGTTTGGATCTTTGATTGTTAATCGAAAATCTCTTGTCCCTAATTTAATTGCGGTTGGCACAAAATATTTTTTTCTTCCATATTCACTATTTGTCGTTAACCCCACGAGCTGATATCTCCTATCAACCTTCTGCTTATGAATCTAGCTATGGTATTCCGCAATCATTTTGAGCTTCGTCTCTTTAGGAACATAAGCGGCTCATGTGACGTTTGAAGGGTTGACAAATCTCTCAAATAAATATCTCTATGGTTTGATTAAATGTTTTTTTTTTTTGCATTTAAAAATAGAACGTTATTTCGGAGACAAAGACAAATCGTGTAACAGCTCATTTGCTGAAAGCATCGTGACCTTAATACACGTTTTGGAAAAGATATAAATTATGACTTTCATGCTGTTTTCTTATGCAGTTAATTAAGTTTTTGATTGAGTGTAGCCGTGGAGTTGGCAAAGGTTCTTTCAGAACTTAAAAATGTAGAACATTAATTCACGTCTGACTACACCAGTAAGAGAGCAGTGGTGGCCGAGTGACAACGGCCCCGACTTAAAAATGGTAGGTCGCGGGTTCAAACCCTGCCAGGCGCATTACTTTGTGTAATTTATTTCATCACCACTGCTCTCAAAACGGTGAAGGAAAACATCGTGATGAAATTTTTGGTTCTAGACCAAAAAATCGAAGACATGTGACATCCACAAACCCGCACTGGGCCTGCGTGGTGGATGACGGCCCATTCCCTCTACTAGAAAGGAGGCTTGAGTCCCAGCAGTGGGAACATTATATAGCTGATGCTATGCTATGCTACACCAGTAAGGTTATTGCTAGCTAAAATGACAAATACCAATCATAGTTAAGGCACTCACAAACTGCAGGATAGAGTAGAGTACGAGTACATAAGCTATGGCCCCAGTAGGCTTCGATCCTGCTGACGTCTCCTTGAGGCGAGCGTGGAACTAATACGCGCAGTCGACGACTTGGGCCTGGTCTTGACGGTTACCGGACGGCCACAAGCCCGCGCCTACGGTTGCCAGAAATCAGGTCCGGGATCCCGGCGGCTAGGGCGTGAGGGCCGTTGCCTCACGTGTTGCGTGTTACGTTTCAGGGTTGCAGTAACCTTATCCAAAAATTCTGCTAGGCTCGCTTCTTTGTGACAGTTAGGCACTTTGCACATGGAGCAACTATTGCAGCAACGGGCAACTAGCTGTTTACATATATTTCAATTGGACTGCGCACACATAGCAACTCGAGTTTCGAGTTCCGGTGATCGTCAACAGTTTTTAGTTGCTGTAACTGATGACCAAGTTAGTTCCTAATTGGCGCAACTAGCAACTGTTAAATATTGCACCGGTTTTTAATGTTGCTGGTTTCCTCAACTGTCAATCGTAACGCGTCGGGCGATTTCACACCCTCCCTCCCTCTCCCTGTGCCCGGCAATGCCAGTGTCGCTATGAAAGTTGCTCATAGATTGCCATTAATTGCGGCAACCGTAAACATTAAAGCAACTATCAACCTTTTTACAGGAAACTTTTTAAAAGTTGATAGTTGCCTCAACATAAATTGCTCCATGTGCAACCACTCGGAAACCTAATGACGGAAAATTACAAAAAAATAAATTAAAAAAAATCGATCTTCCTTCATCATGTCATTAAGTTGTTTATTTCTGGCAATCTTTGAACCCACACGGTTTATTCAATGTCAATGTCTTAACACTTGAGATCAGTGTGGGCGGTGAGTTGATGCCCTGGAACAAAGAGATCTCATGATGAGACAGGCAGTCATTTAACAACTGCAATCCATATTTGTATGCAGATGATACATGTAAGTTTAGAATAATGCACACCCCTATCCCTTCAATTATACGATTAATTTACTAACACCCGGTTTCCGAAAGCCCGATCAACGTAAAAATGAACTAACTAGATGTCAAATCTCTTGTCTAGTGTCAATTGAGGTTTTTTTTTTTTTTTTTATGGTAGGTAAAATCATCCAATGACAAATCCCGCCCTTGGGCGGAGCGGGAAGTAGTGTCAGACTCTTACTGACTATAAACCTACCCCGTTCCTTCGTAGCCTATCGTGCCGGGGTCGAGCATTCCTTTCGGAACTAACCCATGACCCCAGTAGGCTTCGACCCTGCCTGCCTGCAGTTAGCAGGCTGGGCCTCTTCGGTGTGCTGACAGCTCCTTGAGGCGCGCGGGAACAGAACGCGCCGTCGACGACTTGGGCTCGGTCCGGTCGGTTACCGGACGATCGGACAGCGTGCTACGGTGGCCGGAAATCGGGATCGGAATCCCGGCGGCGGCTGGGGCGAGCGCCCCGTTGCCTCTGCCTGATGCGGTCGGCCTCCTCCTTTGCTAGCATTACTGCTTCGCAGAAGGAGGCGACCGCCTGCCATCCCTCCTCACTACGGACCATGGCCTGAACCAAGGCCCGGCGAGAGAGATCGCTGCCGCCGATCGCCCCCACGAGGACACGGCGATGCTCCGCCCAGGCGGGGCACACCTCTACAGTGTGCTCCACCGTGTCCTCCGGATGTTCCGCACAGTGGCGACACCCGGGCGAATCCTCCGCACGAATCCGGAACAGGTACTTAGCGAACTTTCCGTGTTCGGTAAGCACCTGCGTCGTGCGGAAGTTGAGAACGCCGTGAGGTCTTTCCAGCCACGCCCCAAGGATGGGCCTTATCGCCCCAATTGTGGCGCGCCCCGAACGAGGTTGCGATAGTCGTTGACGCCATTTCGCCATGAGATCCCGCCGGAGCTCTGTCCGCCATGCCTCGACTTGTCGTGGCAGCGTAATTTCGCCCCGGCGTTGCATCTCCATGCGCTTGTCGTGCATGTGTGCAAGGACTGTTGCCTCCAGATCCCACGGCGGTTGGCCAGCAAGGAGGGTCGCCGCCTCGCGGGAGATCGTTCGGTACCCTCGCACCATGCGTATTGCCATGACCCTCTGGCACGCATTCAGCCGGGCCCTCGGTTGCTGTTGCAACGTCGGTGCCCACACCGGAGCCCCGTAGAGAGCCATGGACCGAACGATTCCCGCGTAGAGCTTCCGGCAGGAGGCGTCTGGTCCCCTGAGGTTGGGCAGGAGCCGCCCGAGAGCAGCCCCAGTCCGATTCAGTTTGGGAGCCAGACGTCGGAAGTGCTCCTTGAAGTTCCACCAGCTGTCGAGGACGAGTCCCAGGTACTTCATCGTCGACCCGACGCTGATGTGAACCCCTCCTACCGTTAGCTGGGAACGCGGAGGTGGCGCACCCCGAGGGCCGTGGAAGCACATGGCCTCGGACTTGTGCAGTGCCACCTCGAGTCCCAACTGCTGGATCCTGTCAACGACCATCGCAACCCCGCGTGTCGCTAATTCGACCGCCGTCCGGTACGACTCTCCCCGCGCTAGGACCAACGTGTCGTCCGCGTAGCAGACCACGCTGACCCCGTCGGGGAAGTCGCCGCGCAGCACGTAGTCGTACCCGATGTTCCACAAGGGTGGTCCTAGTACCGATCCCTGCGGAACACCGCACGACATCTCTCGACGTTTCCACTCTCCCTGGTGACCGGGGTAGATGATATACCTAGTGTCAATTGAGGTGCTCAAAGCATGACTTTGATTTGATCATCTTGTTAGTTGACAACGTTGTCAAATTGAATGATAGACTGTTTTTTTTTTTATAATGTTTGTGGCATGGCTTTTCGGCCTTTGTGCCACAATGATAGACTGAAATATCTAATTAATATGACCATAATTAAAAACAATCCTTATGTCAAATCAAAATGGTTATAGATTAGTTAATTTTTCGCTAAACATTTTTGGCTTTCGGCAATCCAAATTGTTTTAATTCAGCTGTCAATTTAACAGTTGTGTTATTTGAATGACAGTTTGATCGGCATTTCAGAAACTCGGTGAAAGTATCACAATTTAAGCACTGCAATTTTACTTAACTCTTTAGGGTCGATATACGTATATTTTTTTTTTTTTCAATTTACTTAGTGAAACCGTTACTCCCTAATTTTCACGAAAGCAGAAAAAGTTTCTTCTCGGTTTTCGCGAGAATTGGATCCACCGCCACCAAAAAAGAAAATTTTAAAAAATGTGTATATTCATATTCACCCTAACTTAATTTCTTTAAGTCAGCTGATCGAGGCCAATAAACTGTAGGTAGTTAGTAAGCAACGACCGACAATTACCTACAAGGTCATTGACTACTTAAAGAAATTTATTTTGTACATGCGTATATTAATTCGAGTTTTAGAAAAAAAGTACTTTATTTTTTTATTTTATCTTTACAAATCGATAGTGTTTCATGTACCGAATCGACTTTCCGCGGGATTAAAAGCGACCAAAATTTAACGGTGTATATAGGAGATACTTTCAACTATGCTTAAAATAAAGAGTGAAATCCAGAATGTTCTGTTAAAGCTAAGAATTTATCTCCAGTCTTAATTTTATTACTTCTTAAACATCTCATTCCCAGACGATGGAAATATCCTTTCAAGGAGACTGTAGGCTAATTTTAGCGTCTTCAGGAAGAAGCAGGGATGTCTGCTAATTTTATGCGTCGACCTTAAGATTATAACCGGCATGATCTCCTTGTGGAAATCGTTTTATACTGCAGTTTTATTGCAAACTATTAAATCTTGATAATCTTGGCTTGGTATTTTGCTTATGCTTTCTTTAGCTTCGCTTGCTGACGATGGAGCAAGCTTGCCTAGAAGTAACCTATTCACTCTTGACTTAAAGACTCCTAGGTTATAGCTATCAGGTAATTCCACTCCTTAGCTGTACGCATAATGAATGTGTTCCCAAAACGCACTGTGTGTATGGGTGCGATGTCCACCATCGACGTTCGTCTTGTAGTCCGATGACGGAACGGACTTGGCGGAATTAAATTGTACAATTCCAGTGCGCACTCCCCGAAATATAAACAATAGAAAACCGACAGGCTAGCAACTCGGCGTCGATGCTCAAGACTTTGGAGTTTTGACTTGTATCCTGGATCTTCTTGGCTCGCTTCTTTGGCTTTCTTACGCGAGACAGCATCCATTACATTTAATTTGACTCATAAAAAAAATGACGAAGTGCGCAAGTGTAATCATTCATTTCCGAAACAAAATGGCGACACGAGGTTCAATAAACACGTGCGCAAACATTTCAGTTTATTTAAAATGCATGACTATCTTTAGTGTTATTTTAATTCATCATAAATTCCTTGCGGAATTATGATTTTTCAAGTTAATAAACTTGCTTATAAGTTTTGAGATTATTCGCGCCATTTTTTTTTGACAGATACTCTACTTCTCGACTAATGACAGCTGTCACTTGTTTTTTTTTCTGGTTTTGCGGCATCTTGTCGATGGCAAAAATAAAAAAGGACCAAGTGATTGACTGTACGAAATTCTGTGCTAACTACCGAAGAATCACAAAAAGTCTTGCCAAAAACCTAAAAACTCATTTACTTATGAAAACAATTACATATTTACGTATTTATAAACTGCATTGTAAGATTAATTATAATGTCGGGAAAATGGGACGTCGCCTTGTGTGTGACCTCAAATAAATATAAAGAAAGGACATGATGAGAAATGGGCGAGAATGTTTTGATTCAGAGCTTTTGAAGTAGACAAAGGGAATGGTGCCAACAGCCAGGAGTGCAGTCTTCCTGGAACTGTTGGTAATCAAACCTATTTAGAGAAAGACATTGAGGTCAGGAAGAACATTCGAGATCCTTAGGCCTACTGTCAACGGACGCATAGCTTCATGACGCATATTTGTCATTATACGCTTGGTGTACGCCTGCCTTTTTTTATCTTAAGTATCATATTGTTTTTGCATTGTGTGTGTCTATATATTTGTGTCAAATAAAATATTTTCCTTTCTTTCTTTCTTTACCATACAAAACTATGGAACTCTGTCGACAAAGCGGCATCGTTGTGCCGTCGCCTCGTTGCAGCTTTGTTAACAGAGTAAAGGACAGAGTGGATTTACCGCAGTTCTTCGTGAATTTTCGAGGTGCTTGTTAGCATGTAACTGTGTTGCAATCTGACCTAAATAATTTGAAACAATTCCTGGATATTATAACACATAATTTCAGTCCTTTATTATGTTTCTCGAACTGAACAATAATTCGATAGTTGACTCATTTTCTTATGGTTTGTGTCAAAAAGAAATCGCAAAACAAATCAGATCCGTTCAATATAACAAAGAATATTTATTGCATCCTTTCAAATCTGGAAGAAGGAGGAAATGCCAAGTAACAAAATAAAGATGCACACACTGTATATACAAATGTATTGTTCAATACCTGTGTTCCTTCAGCTGACTTTGGGTCAAACTTACGCTTTCGAAAAATTCTGCAGCCCAAGAGAAGAGACGAGCCGTCTCTTTTCATAGCATGGCATAATCATCATAATATAATGTTCCCACTACACTTCCTTGTCTCCCCCTTTAATAAAACAATAGAAGGCTGATGGTATTATTATAAATAAAACATATGGGCTGTGTATACTGTTACTGCAAAACCTTGTACTAAATGCCGGCGCTGAGGACATCGGGTGCCGTACCCTTGTATGGTGTATCAATGTTAAGCAGTCGCCATGCAGTTTTCTATGCCACTGGTCCTTTTTAGCTTCTTTATAAAGGCATTAAATAGTTTTATAGTTGATGTAAAGGGTCAGTACGGTGTTGTTTTTGAATTTGAAGGAAAAATGTTTTTTTTTAAGCTGTGGGCGATCGCCATGTTGAAAAAAATTCGCGCCGTTTTTGCTGTCAATGTCAGAGAAAAAAAATAGATAAAGTTTAGCATGCCATAACCACTATGGTTTGTTTTTTTTTTTGCATTACTATCCCGTAGAGTAAGTAGTTCGATCTAAGATTAAAGAACCCATAGACTTCAAACTAATTTGACATTATGCTTGTTTTCGTTAGACTGTAACTATTATTGCAGAGAAAATTGTTTTATTTACGTTTGTAACCTTGATTACGGATTGTTGTCTGTTTTCATCTCGACCTGTGCTAATATTACTTTAAATTCATAGTGTTCATAAATCTTACTGTCAAGGCACAATTGGTCAAGGTTTTCGTCTCACTGTTTTATTTGTTTTCCTTTGATGTTTTATTTTGGCAAACTAACTTCATTCGAGGAAGGCATTTCTTCCTTAGGCCTTGATTGTAAGAATTCGACTCCAGTGTTGTCGAGGGGTAATATATTATATCTATTAGATTTCTCAGACCTAAGTACTTTTGGATTTCAAGAAATTGGCACCAGCCCAGATATACATGTTATCTAAAATTCTAGTATTTAATCCTATCTGGTTAGACTAGAATCCGATCCCAAAACAAATGGTAAAGAAGAAAGATTAACTAGTACCTATTTGGAATTAGGCTATTTTATTGTAGCCTCACTTATTATTGACTCTTTTATCTACTGTAAAGAAACATATCCGTTCTAACATTGATGCGGATCTTCAGAAAGGTCAGGTGCGTGGCACTAGCAACCGGCATGCGCAAACGAACGAACGACGTAAATGGGTAGGACTTTTAACAATTAATGCACAAAGGCGAAATTAACTCAACAATGAGTTTTCTCCCAGCAAACCTTTGAGTGACAGAGAGAGAAGACAGTCAAGGGTAGAATCAAGTGTATAAAATAAACGTTCTACTAAATTTTGGTCGTTTTAATCCCGTGGAGGGTCGATTCGGTACATGAAACACTATCGATTTATAAAGATAAAATTAAAGAACAAAGCACTTTTTTTTCTAAAACTCGAATTAAAATTCGTACATGCGTACAGCATGTACGAAATTAAAGTCAATGACCTTGTAGGTAATTGTCGGTCGTTGCGTACTAACTACCTACAGTTCATTGGCCTCGATCAGCTGAGGTTTACTTAAAGAAATTAATTTCGCACATGCGTAAATTAATTCGAGTTTTATAAAAAAAGTACATTATTTTTTAATTTTATCTTTACAAATCAATAGTGTTTTAAGTACCCAATCCACCCTCCACGGAATTAAAACGACCAAAATTTAAGGGTGTATAAATTACATCACATCACACCATCATTTTACTTAAGATGATGACGTGATGTGGTTGTATTCGGATCTTTGTGAATCAATCTCACCTCAATAAATAAGTCTAATTATATAAGAGTCTAATATATAGAAATTTACGTACATACTAGTAAATACTATATGTCAGTTGTGTAGTGGAAGTGTTTTATATGTGGGACATCATGAATTACTTCATCATGACCCACATTCTCATTCTGCCCTGGCGGAGCGAAAAGAAATGTCAGAATCTGTCTAAATCTCACCCTTGTTCCTTCAGGGAGGAAGTATAAGACTTTTAATATCTAAAGCGTTGGGAACACATTCATTATGCGTACAGCTAAGCAGTGGAATTCCCTGTCGGAGTCTGTCTTTCCTGATAGCTACAACCTAGGGGTCATTAAGTCAAGAGTGAATAGGCTACTTCTAGGTAACGCGCTCCATTGTCGGCCACATCATGGCCTACCATCAGGTGAGATAGTGGTCAAACGCGAGCCTATTAATAATAAAAAAAAATAACAAAATCTCGGCCGGCCATGGCGTTTCTTATAAAGTTCCTACTGCTAGGACACAGACATCCCATGATATCACCTGTTGTTGTAGACAAAGGCAGTCTATAAATAATTTTACAGCGTTTCCCCATGATAAATAATAAAACTAGAAAAACCAATTACCATGTTTTGCAAACAAACGTTTTCTTAGTCTAAAACAGACGTCCGGACACCCTCACCTCTGAAGGACTTCAGAGAATGTGCAACGATCCAACGACTTTCAAATAAAAATAGATTATCGAACGTTTCTGTTTTGTTTTATCTACCCACCCTGGTAATTTGATGTGTCGAAGAAAAGAGGAACTATACTATGATTTTTTATTAGACGAAGTAAAGTGACAGCTATAACAATGGTTGTTTGACAGTTGGGCATTGTTATTTGACAGTTGGGCATTGTCCACTGCTGTCACTTTACTTCGTGTAATAAAAAATCATAGTATAATTGAGACTGACTTCTGAAGAGAAGAGTCAGGTGTGTTCGGCTTCACAAGGTGGACTGATTACAGGGTGAAAGGTCGTGGAAATTCGCCGGTTGTAGGAAATTTAAGGGTCTGTTTACCCCATTTGGGATTGAGTTTCGTAAAGTCCGTTCTTAGCGGACGTCTGCAACAGACTACACTCTATAAGAAACCTACCTGCCGAATGTTAAGTTTGTAGGTGTTATAGTTTCTGAGATTTCATCATTAATGAGTGAATGGTATTTCGCTTTTATATAGATTAACTCTTCAAACATGAGAGTTGCACTAACTTATAACTAACTATACACCGTTAAATTTTGGTGTTTTCACCGTCAAATTTAACAGTGTTAACTTTTACATCTTGATTGTGAAGCCCCAAGAGGACACCGGTGTCCGCACACCTATTGTCTTTCTATTGTGTTTCTAATTACGGTATTCAAAAGGTTAACACCAATACTATCAATGAAACTGGGCCATCCTGAGGGCTCGATAAAAGGAAATGCATCATGACAGGACAGGGCCAATGAACATCCTATAACCATCACGTTGGCCAATGAAGCTCAGTTTTGGTCTCAATTCTCTCATTAGACAAAGATGTTTTCCGAAAAGGAAGTAATTGCCCGGAATGAACATGGCACACTAGGCCAGCCATGTTGGTTTCGTGCCAATTTTAAGCTTGGCCTAATTAGATGCGAGAAGAGTTTCCTAATCCATATAAGAATATATTTGAGACCGTTATAAAGGAACTGTAAGTGTAGTACGCCTGTCCTAGCTGAGAAAATTGCCTGCCTTCAGTTTCAGAATCAAAAGACCTCATAACAAGCCTTATAGCAAGACCTACGTGTTTAAGGAGACGCGGCGCGTTGGGTGGTCCGTCGTCCATTGCCATATGTTTGTGTTTGCGCAAGCAATGACGCGGTTCGCTGCTGCAATGTACGACGAACGCCCAACGCGCCGCGTCTCCGTAAACACGGCCAAACATAGCTATATCGAGTAAGTACTGGGCCCCTAAGGTTTGCTGACAACTCCTTGAGGGCACGGGAACAGTGCGCCGTAAATGATTTGGGCTCGGTCTGGTCTGTTACCGGACAAATGGACAGCGAGCTACCCATTGCCCGCCGTCCGCAAGCCCGCGCCTACGGTGGCCGGAAATTTGGATCGGAATTACGGCGGCGGCTGCGGCGTGAGCGCCGTTGCCTGATGCGGTGGGCCTCCTCCTTTGCTAGCATTACTGCTTCGCAGAAGGAGGCGACCGCCTGCCACTCCTATCCGACGCAGGTGGTAAGGTTGAGATCTCCTTGTGTTTGCGATCACGATATTTCCTGTATCAATATGATTTTAATTTCAAAAACTCTAGGATTCGTATTCCGTATTTTTCCATTCCATCTTTTATACGAGTATTATAAAATGCTAGCTATCGTATAAAAATATTGACTTGATTTATACCACGGGAAAAATTGGAATTTCCGATTTGACTACTGCTGTCAACATACAAGATGTTTTTTTGTCGTGTTTTGTAGTATTTAACCTTTTGAATACCGTAATTAGAGACACAATAGAAAGACAATAGGTGTGCGGACACCGGTGTCCTCTTGGTGCTTAATGAATAGCTAGAAATACACACCTGCAACTCGCCTCATTTGTACGACGTCGCGTGGCGTGGATCAATTGTAGCTCTACAAGTCTAGTTTCCATATAAAATGTATGGAGACCGACGCGCCTAGGGCATGTGTGGCACACGTGTTAGCAGTGTATTTCTATCTTTAGCCCTACGATTTAGTTGGTTTTTTTTCATTGTCATCTTGTTAATAATTAATTAAACAGCAGACTCCTTCACCACAAAACTGGTTTTTATAACCTTAATATTCAAATGGCAACACCATAATTTTTAAAGAAGGTTCGTATTGTAATGTTAGTAGTATCAATCTGCCAAAACACTTCTTAATGCCATATTTCGACGGCGGGCTACCCATTGCTCGACGCAAGCCCGCGTCTGCCGTAAAACTTTCAGACTTGTGTCTCGACATCTCCTGTATGTAGGTATACGTATATGCGAAGAAAATCTACGCCGAATCGTACGTAAGGTTGCCAACCGTAGTGTTTACATCAGTATACCTGTTTTGATAGGAATATTACGCAGGCCGTTTACTGCGCTACAAAAAAATAAAATAAACATACACTGTTTTCATTGATATTATATATAGGGTGACCTGGTAAATTAGTGAACGATACTTAAACACGTGACTTTAGTCATGATAACAAACAACTTTTACTATGGGAGTGTAGCGACATCCATGTCGTCACAAAAAAAAAGAACTAATCCTGCATCGCGCAAGTAAGATTCGCGGCGCGATTGGAACATATAGAACAAACCCGAAATCATCTATCGGGCAGTAGCCCATCAGATATAACACCTGTCTGGTCGGAGGATCCTCCCTTTTCAATGGAGGTATGTGGGACTTTACTCTCTGTTCCACTAACTCCAAACTGGTGACCCTCGACAAAGAACGTCAGCGCAGCCTTCGTGCAGCTACTACTTCGTGACGTCATCATCACTTCCTCAAGCTTTCGAGCTGCGAGCCATACAGCCAGCACCCACGGCTATATGGGTATCCTGACCACCAGCATGCCTACTTGGTCATCACCCTCAGCCTCATCAGCGACCTTGGCTAAGCACTTGCACCTTCGGCCAGTCACATGAAGAGTATTGAAGAACCTCTCCTGGTCGACGACAGCAGTCAAGCCCTACGTCGCACAGCACCGCTCCGACTCACTGGAGCCAGCCGCACTACTCCGACTCACTGGAGCCTGCAGCATCATATCCCGACTCACTGGGATAGCACCGCCCCGACTCACTGGGGCATCACCGCAGACAGTTCCGACTCACCGAGAACTATGCGGAATCCGGTTCCGACTCACTGGAACCAACCTCCATTGGCCTGGCACGCATCACGACGCCTCAAGAAGCATCAAGAACCATCGATCTCCGATCTCCGGAGGGGAGTGATGTAGCGACATCCATGTCGTCACAAAAAAAAGAACTAATCCTGCATCGCGCAAGTAAGATTCGCGGCGCGATTGGAACATATAGAACAAACCCGAAATCATCTATCGGGCAGTAGCCCACCAGATATAACACCCGTCTGGTCGGAGGATCCTCCCTTTTCAACGGAGGTATGTGGGACTTTACTCTCTGTTCCACTACCTCCAAAGGAGCAAACCTGAAATTGCGAAAACAATCAACCAAGTTCAGTACATTTTGACCAGTTTGGCGAAACTAAATGTACTGACCAGCAGATTTTTTTTCGCGATTTCAGGTTTGATCCCATAGTAAAAGTTGTTCGTTATACTAACATTACAAGTTTAAGTATCATTCACTAATTACCAGTCACCCTATATACAAAGCTCCGAGCCATTGGCATGAAGATCTGATGCGCAAAATGAAACTGTCTAGTTCAGTGATGAGGAAAATACGGCCCGCGGGCCAGCTCTGGAGCGCAAAAGCATTTAATTCGGCCCGCCGACGGTCCTTCAATGTGAATATTATGTGGCCCGCGATAATTACATTTCAATGAAGTTCCAGAAGTATAAAGTAGATTCTATTTAATAGAATAATAGATGCATAGGCAAAGGAGTCAATGTTATTGTGCACAAAACAAAAGTTAAATTGTAATTTTTAACTTTTGTGCAAGTGTGTACATTGTAATGCTGATATATTTTTTTAATGTTATGACTAAAAATTTCAAAATAAAATGCATTTTTTCTGCAATTCTAACCCCCTCACCATTCTTTTTTTACACTTTGTGCCTCCCCCCTCCATTAAAAAAGTTTGCACACCACTAGTTTAGTTCTAAGTACTGGTTCTTTGAAACATGCGAGAGAACTTTGCAACTTTACAAATAATTGGCAATTTTTCAGATTTTTCTATTGACCTCCTTTTGTTAGGAGCCCCTCAAGAAAGTAGGATTCTTCTTGCATACTTTGGACGACCGTTTCATCCCCTTAAGACTGTGTTTACGGAGACGCGGCACGCCGCGCGGCGCGTTGGGCGTTTCGTCGTACATTGCAGCAGCGGGCCGCGTCATCGCTCGCGCAAACACAAACATATGGCAATGTACGACGGACCACCCGACGCGCCGCGCAACGCTCCGCGTCTCTGTAATCGAACACTAAGGAGTGAATTTTGAAAAATCCTTTCTTATCGTCTACATCATAAAAGGAAACCTGTTGCAAAAAAAAAGTAAGAAAATGTGTTTATTATTTATTTATTATTATTCTTTCTTTTTATTTTTTTCTGTCTGAATAGACGCACAAATTATTAACAAAAAAAAAAAAAAAAAACCAGTTTCCCTGCATAACTGTGTTGCATCATATGACCATAGACAACTTAGTTGTTTATTGCAAAGCGGGCCTTGACAGAGACAAAAATAAATATTTTAAAAATAAAAGGAAAACACAAAATGTTTAGTAGTTTCGGCATGGCCCTAAAAAATACCTGGTAAATAACCGTACTTTTATATTTTCAGTCTATGACCAAAAATACCTTTTTTTCTTGCGCAAAAAGTTTTGGCAACCCTAGTTACCCGCCAATATTTACGTCAGCGCGTTGTTTTTTTTTTTCGCATTCGACCGGCAAAGAGTTCAAGGTGACTCAGCCTACTATGCTAGCTGAGAGGTGGATAAATATTTTGTTGTGCACTGGTTTTCTTTTTGTTCACGTCAGAGGTTTTAGCGTGTTGCGCCTTTTTTAAACTAGAAAGCTGATTATTATATTAAACCGATTTAAAAAATAATTAAAAAAGTACTTAAAAAAAATACAGACTTCGATGTAAAAAAGGAACCAATAATGTGCAAAATAAAAAGTTATATTGCACTTTTTCGTGTTTTTTCTTTTTTATTTAATTTCGGAAGTCGATTTTTATGTAATAGTTTGCTCACTTCATTATGTACACCGACTTCCGAAATTAAAGTTTCACTGAAGTTTTACGCAAGGCAGTACGTGTGTTTGTCACCTAACTCGTACCAAATAACATGACCGATTCGGATGAAACTTTGTGTTTATATTTGAGTGAGTAGGTGGCGCTGCAATCGGTTTGCAATTTTTGCTGACGTCCGTCGCGTAAATTTTCGGACAGGACAGCATTACTGGGACCGCTAATAAGCGTATATTTTATAAAAATAAACTTAAAAAGATAAAGGAAAACTAAATAACATGGCTGTTTTAGCCGTACGTTTATGTCATAATTAAGAAAAAAAACAAGGCCGTACGAAGTTCAACTACTGCCAAAAAAACCGTTAGTCACTATGACTTGTCTTATGGTTGTGGAGTAATGACGTGTCTTTGATTTCAAATTATGTTGTCATTTTGTAATCTTAGCTCTATGCGCGTGCTCCATTGTCGGTCACATCATCGCTTGCCATCTTATCTTACCTGATGAGAGCCCATCAATAATAAAAAATAATAATGATACATTGCTAGAAAACTAACATAACAATAACATTGAACTGTACTATTTTTTATCAGATAATCATTTCACTTGATAAAAACCGAATTACATGACAATTCTTTTATCCAGACGACCCTATGAAATTACCAATTCTAAATCTACTAATGGATAAAGTATGGTACAAGAGTAAATATAGATGATTGTAGATTTCTTCATAATCATCTCCCTAACCTTTACGTGACCATTACGGCGAATTCAGCCTCTTTTTACAACCATCAAAAAGAGCAGAAACTAAAAACTTACGATAACGCCCTTGCAAAAATTAGAAAGTTTGCCAATTAGCCAGTGGAAAGCGTTACGCATAATAATAAATCGTAGATCCATAGAGAATCTATTGTGAAAGTAGATTTCATACACGTCACATTTTTAGGCGCCAGTTTAACTGTCACTGTCAATGAAACCATCATTGTCTATGGTTATAAAAAATTCTAAAAAATCTATGACCTACATAATTTTGTAGATTATTTTGGCGGGATTTTTTCGTGTTTGGTTTAATTATTCGCTAATTGATTGCTAGTGGATATTGTGATGGAAAATTGGTGTAGTTTTGTATCTCAAGTGTCTGCGCAACTGGACAATATGTGGTAATCATTGAAACAGGCGCGATCTCGGTAAAATGGAGCTGAGAATTTTATTGTAGCGTTGACTACCTCAGCGAAGTTTGCCGAGAAGGTTAACATTTGCTGGCAAATACTACAAAAGCATTAGAATGTGTTGCTCTCTCATTTTAATGTAACTCAAAAAAGATATTTATTACTGAAGACGAGGTGGTATGATCTAAGACCTTAGCCTGCCGAAATAGGGCTAAATAAAAAAAGTCTATGGTTAGACCCTGTATATTTATTTATTTATTCTATTGCAGTGGTGGTCGAGTGGTAACGGTCCAGACTTACGAGTTGTAGATCGCGGGTTCAAACCCAGCCAGGCGCATTACTTTGTGTAATTTATTTCATCACCACTGCTCTCAAAACAGTGAAGAAAAACATTGTAAGGAAACCGGCATGTCCTAGAACCAAAAATTTGAAGACATGTGACATCCAACCCGCACTGGGCTCGCGTGGTGGATAACGGTCCATTCCCTCTCATTGAGAGGAGGCCTGAGTCCCAGCTGTGGGAACATTATACGGCTGAAGCTATGCTATGTTCCAACTTTCTTTATACGTACATCTGCAGTATTAATTTCCATTTGTAACCAATTGCAGTACAATGATATTACGCAATTATATTGTTTCTAATAAACCTTTGTTTCTGTGTTACGACATTGGGTCATACTGTAGGTACGAATAACTGTTACAATTTGTACTTGTTTGATTGGTAGAAAGATTCAACATTAGTTTTTGCTGATCGTAGTTCCCCTTTGTTTTTGGGCTGCTTTATGGTATATCATCAAATCACTTCTCTCGCTCTAAACAGAGCGGGTAGCAGGGTTTCGAGACTTTTATTCTTCTTCTCAGGGTGTTTATATCGTGCGGATTTCATCTCGCATGCGGGTTTGCTTCGCATGCGTAACCTTCGTAAATGTCCTTTTCATACAAGTATTTATTGTAAGGCGTGCGTTTTTTTGTATTTTGAATTTTTTTGCGTGCCAAGTACGTACGTTCCCAAAGGGTAAAAGCGGGACCTTATTATTAAGACTTTGCTGTCTGTCCGTCTGTCTGTCACCAGGCTGTATCTCGAGAACCGCGAAATTTTTTCACAAATTATGTATTTCTGTTGCCGCTATAACAACAAATACTAAATACAAAATAAAATAAATATTTAAGGGGGCTCCCATACAACAATCGCTTTTTTTGCCCTTTTTTGCTCGATATCAATAATGGCAACAGGTAGGCACTTGAAATATTCACAAAATACTCAGTTGTATTTTTACTTTAATAATAAATAATAAAATAAATATATAGGGGGGCTCCCATACAAAAAACGCCAGTTTTTGCCTATTTTTTTGTTGTTTACCTAGTCAATGGTACGGAACCCTTCGTGCGCGAGTCCGACTCGCACTTGGCCAATTTTTTTTTTCAAGTGAAGTTAAAAAAATTCAAATTCCGGCAGTGAATTTCACTCTTTCCTGGGTTAGCGTACGATAAGGATGATTTTCCTGAATCAATCAAAGGGGTTGCGCGTAACGCAAATGGTTCAACTTATTTGCCGCGTAATTTACGCACAATACATCTGAGTCTCGTTTCCAATTGATTTAAAAAACGATTTGCCTCCACTACACGTTGCGCAGAAACTAATTTAAATGTTTTTCTCGTTTGCGGTTTGAACCTTGTTTTTAATCATATCGTTGTTTGTTATGTGACGACAACGGTGACTAAGATTATAATTTTACTTGCTTATAATTTTATTAGAACTTGTTCATCAACATGGAGGTTTTTTTTTTTTTTTTTTTTTTTTTTTCGTGGTAGGTAAAATCATCCAATGACGAATCCCGCCCTTGGGTGGGGCGGGAAACAGTGTCAGACTTTTACTGACTAAAAACCTACCTTTCCATTCCTTGCCTTTATCCTGGGGCCTTTGGTGACAGTCTCACATAACCTTTGGCCCCAGTAGGCTTCGGCCCTGCTGGACCCCTACAGTTTGCTGACAACTCCTTGAGGCGCGCGGGAACGGTGCGCGCCGTAGACGACCTGAGCTCGGACCGGTCTGTTACCGGACGGACGGACAGCGAGCTACCCATTGCCCACCGTCCGCGAGCCCGCGCCTACGGTGGCCGGAAATTGGGATCGGAAACCCGGCGGCGGCGGCGGCGTGTGCGCCTTTGCCTAATGCGGTCGGCCTCCTCCTTTACGAGCATTACTGCTTCGCAAAAGGAGGCAACCGCCTGCCACTCCTCCTCGCTCCGGAGCATGGCTTGAACCAAGCCCCGGCGCGAGAGATCGCCGCCGATCGCCCCCACGAGGACACGGCGATGCTCTTCCCAAGCGGGGCACACCTCAACTGTGTGCTCCACCGTGTCCACCGGGCGGTCCGCACAGTGGCGACACCCGGGCGTCGTCTCCGCACGAATCTTGTACAGGTACGGACCGAACTTGCCGTGTTCGGTCAGCACCTGCGCCAAACGGAAGGTGACGACGCCGTGGGGCCTTTCCAGCCACGCCTCAAAGAGGGGCCTTACCGCCTCGATCGTGGCGTGCCCAGCACGAGGTTGCGACAGTCGCTCTCGCCATTTCACCATGAGATCCCGCCGGAGCTCTGTCCGCCAATCAACATGGAGGTGGAGGATTGAGAGTTCATTGTCTATCAGTGACTTTATGACCGCGGTAGTAGGTGGACGTGCTAATGATTTTTTTTTATGTTTGGTAGGCTCGCGCTTGACCATTATCTCACCTGATGTTAAGCGATGATGAGGTCGACAATGGAGCCCTCGTGCCTAGAAATAACTAAATGATAAATAATAATAATAATAAAGATACTTCTAATGTCATCATGATCCTTTAAAAGTATCTAAAGCGCCTCTGCGAGTTAACTTCGGCTCCTCGTGCGCTTCCAAAAGTCCAGGATCTCAGGGTCCTGAGATATATGCATACAAATGCATAAAAATAATAATTTTTCACAACTATCACACAACGCCGACTAGTCCCAAGCTAAGCAGAGCTTGTGTTATGGGTACTAGACAACTGATAAACATACTTATATATTTCTAAATAAATACATATTGTAGATAAATTACACCCACACACAGAACAAATGATCGTGCTCATCACACAAACATTTGTCCTGGGTGGGAATCGAACCCACGACCTCCAGCAAATGATATTTATTTTGCAAATAGGTTTTTAAAAACACTTTAACATGACGATTTTTTTTTCGTCAGTTTTAACTAGATGAAGCCGGTGTTTTCTAGCTGACTACCCTGAGATGAAACACCGAAACAAACTCAAAGGTCAAAGTCTCTTTTAAAGTCCATACAGCAAACATGTAATGGCCAAATCATACGAAAACCATGCAGATTGGAGTCTGAGATGGTCTTTTGAGTAAAGAACCACACAGTTCGTAGTGGACCTGTCCAGTCAGTGCAAGCATTTGTCAGTATTCGTGTAGCTCAACTAAGGACTAGTAAGGAGCTCAACGACTTGACGAACAATACTAAAGAAAGGACATTTGGGTAGGCATTTGGGTCGCAAAGTCCCTATAATTGCCAGACATTATGTTAAAATTAAAGAAAAGGAAAAAGTAATCCACACATTCACAATAATATTTTATTTTACAAAAGTGTAATTTTTTGTGTGTATTTTACAAAAGTGTAATTTTTTTAAGTGTAATTACAAAGTAAATATTGCAAATTGTAAAAACAATATACTTATAAAAGTAATTGTCAATGTCAAATTGTAAAATATATCGTATGGTTAATAGAAAAGAGACCTAACTCAAAAAAGAAGGTATTTGAATCTTAAAAAATATGTTTCAGTAAAAAGGTTCAATTTTGAAATACTCTCTTTTTTTTGTGTTTTCTATTAAACATGCGATATATCGTCGATTTAAAAAAATAAATATAAATAATAAGGAAAAGGGATGATTAGAAAATAAGAAATGAAATGATATCGATTATAGTGATTACTGGAGCAGGTCAATCCCAAGCCGTTTTGTTGTCAAAATACTCTTTTACAGTATAAAAAGCTTTCCGGCAAAGCTTACGTTTTACAAATGATTTGAATTTGTAGCGAAATCTATGTCGTCACAAATGAACTCTCTTGCATCGCGCAAGTAAGATTCGCGGCGCGGTTGGAACATAAAGAACAAACCCGAAATCATCTATCGGGCAGTAGCCCACCAGACACAACTCCTGTCTGGTCGTTGCCGGAACCACTAATTTGTGTTTATTCCTAGTATTCACATTATGAATATCACTGTATTTTTAATTATAAGTTTTTATTTTTATGAACATACAAGATGTATTCATACTGAGATGGCACAGTCAAAATATTAATATTCTTAAATTTATCTCTGAGGGCGCCTCAGAGATAAATTTTCTAGGACTTCATTTTTGAGCTGAGTGGTGCTGATATACGCGTCATGTTCGTGAACGGGCGCTGTCAGTTGAGACTGGTCATCTCTTAGTTGCCAGTGGTTTATTTTTAATATTATAATTAGATTTTTTTTTTCTTTCTCTTTATCTTGTTTAAATTGTTCTCACATAATAGCAGCAACAAAAAACATGTAACCGAGATATTTGTAATACAAAACAAGTTTGAAAAGAGTGTCCATGGAGTTTCGTGCACATTCTTCTCTATAGAGATCTACGCTTTGGAATGTGCAATTAGCATCATTTTTTCTGACAGACCGACTTCTTGACTTTTCAAAAGTGCCTGTAAATGGTTTATTTGAAATAAAATGCTTTGAATCTTTGAATCTAAATGGAACGAATAGCCCCTTTTCTGCAGAACAAAAATCGTATGGATATCGGCGGCATTTCCCCACAATAGAATACCTTAAAATTGGTTTGTTCGGAAGGCCGATATTAAATCAGATTGAGATTTAAATAAATTAGAATCTGTACAAATTATGTTCAACTAGCGACCCGCTCCAGTGTCGCACGGGTGTCAGATTTTCTCGTTTTCTTGATTCTTTTTCGTCACTCTTCAGGTCACCTCAGTCACGAGGCTTATTCAACCTCAGTCTTCAAAATTATGTAACAAACAATATCTAGCTAAGATACCCGCAGTATAAGCAGATGGTCTGAGATCCGCTGCTCTGCGCCTGCGCAGTAGTGGTCCTTGACCCACAGTGCGCACGTGCTGCAAACAGCTGGTGACGAGATACTCGTATATTTAGAAATGAATAAAGCTCTGATACCGTTTCAGAGAGTTGTAAGGTGACATTTCTGTTGATATTCAACTAGATCGACAAACTAATGGCAAAACCTTAGGAAGTATAGAAAAAATGGAATTAATAAAAACTTATTAGCAGCCCTCGGCTCCATAACACACTCGCCTACGGCTCGTGTGAATTCCGCTTCGGTCGCGATGACAAATTTCTGCACTTGTATCAAAATGTACTTAAGTAACTGTAAACTATCAACTTTAAATAATCTTGAGGATAAAGTAATGCGGAAAATATTAAACAAATACTAACGATTCACAGCTGAGAATTTCTATTGTTCTGTCCTCAATCATTATCTGTTTACCTTCATTAGAAGACCATCATATTATTCCACTAATTATTTCTTTGTTTGTACGTTACAATTTGCGATCATCGCAGAAAGCGTTTTCGACATAGGCAGGAGAACTATTTACCTTGACCTCGCTTTTCTTTGTGGTCACACCCGTTAGTAGCTCTTAATTTACTGGCTGGCAAAATTTGGATGGTCGCCATGACAGGGAAACGGCCTTTATGTCATCCCAATGACGTTGAAAACAAAAGCTGGTTCAAAGACTTCGATGCATACTCTTTTGCTATTTTTGGCTGTATGCGTTACGATCTTGATCTGTTTAAAAAGTTTATGATTTCTTTATGGTTTTGCGCGGGTCAAGTTCATTTCGTTTGATTTTATTTTCGACAGTTTTGTTTGATCCTTTTATAATTTATGACTTGTCTTGGTAATAAAATAAAATTTTCTTCAAAGTTATTGTATTTTCGTTTCTATCCCGTGCATTTGTTGCACCCTAGATCGAAGAATTGAGATTTGTTAAATTCTTTGCATTTTTTCAGGAATATAATCTTCCTTCTACACATAAATGGGTCTGTTTGTGCGATAAATATTATAAAACAAGCTTCTGCAAGCGGGTTCGTTCGCGTGTAAGTAGATTTCTTGGTTCTCCATACAAATTTTGGACGCCCGCTTCATCCCCTGAGCCAAGAAATTTGGAAAATGCTCTCTAAGGATGTTTTTATTAACGTGCGGATTTTATTACGTATGCGGAAATGCCCCGGCCCGCACTCGTCCCGCGAGCTTGTTCCCCGCATTACAATAAATATTTGTATCTGTGATAAAATCCGCAAGTTACCTAAGTGCTTGCCTACACAATGAAAGGAAACCTTGTGAAAAATTTTACCCCCTCGGTTGTACGTTGATATGTCAGTGAGTTTCTCCCTCTAAATGAGTGTATAGATACTGTGGTTAGTTGCACAGCTTTAGAAAGTCCGATTACGATAATTCTTCCACAAAAAAAAAAAAAAAACAGCATCAGTGAGTGCCATAGACAATTTTTTTTATTCTTACCCTGCCAAAAAAATGCATGGCTCTATGAATTACACAAGCGAAGCCGAGAAAAAATTAGTCATAGTAAAAGGACTAAGGTCTCAGTAGTTACCGTATTTAATAAACATAATATTACTTAATATGGCGTTCTACAATATAATCTTTCTTCAACGCTCGCACGTGTATTTAAGCGTTACTACGCATTTAGTTATTGATATATTATAATTACTGCAGCCATATCGGCTGATCGGAATATAATGGCCTGCCTTTGGCGTTGTATCAAAGTATTCTAGTTGGGAGTTAGCGTAGTATTGCAGTTTTGTTCGAATATTAAGGAAGCTTAGATAAAAAAACATCGCGCGTGGCCCGCTGAAATTGTGCCTATATCGTACGATTTGACATCGGTCGCGACTATCACACACATTCGGTGGCTAACGCTATTTCATTCGCACGACAGCACCGGCTCTTATTTCTGTCATTGTCTATCAGTGACATGTGGCAGTAGATGTGTGAGTTTCAAGTTCACGTTTTCTTATTACGATGTTAGCGCGTAACAAGATACGTGACGCGCGCCCTTATAAAACACGTCTTACGCTTCTTTATAAGATTTGGTTTAGAAGTATTGATGTGATTGAAAAAGAAAACGCGTATAAAAAAAAAAAATAAGATCATGATGGAAGAACAAAACTTCTCTACTTTGTTAATATTTTTAACGAGCTAGGAACAGCTGCGGCGTGCGTTATTTTTTCGTCGCCATATTAGTCACATTATTGATTCACCGGCGCAACGAACGTTAAAAATACACCTAAGAGCAATACTCTTAGCCCAGCCCTAATAAACGAACCGTAAATACAAACACAATGCAGCCCTGATGTTTCAGATAAAACTGGATATCTGTTTATGGCGACGTCGCTCTGACTCAGACGGCCTAAGGCCGCGCCATTTTGGGATGCAATCGATGTTAAAGTACTTTATCGATTGTGTAGCGCTTAAAAAGGAGGCAAATGTTGTTGATTTATGGTTTTAGAAAGTGTTCTATTTTCAAATTTTCTATTTATGTTAATGTAGGCTTGAATAGAAGGGTTTTGGGATTGTTTGGAAGAGGTAACGTGAAGGACAACTAATGGAATACGGGTCTGTTTTAGTCAGTAAAAGTCTGACAACCCCTCTCGCTGTACCCAGAGCGGGAGAAGTTTTTGATGAAATCCTACCTCAGGTGTAGTAAATCGAAACAGAAGTTTGATTAATTTCTTGCTTTTATGCCATTAATATTCATAAGGAAATATACGTTACGCGCCAACATCGCACACAGAAATCCAGGACTCGAAACTCACACATCTATGATTAGCGTCATCACAGTCGCAAACCTACAGTCACTGATAGACAAGGACAGAGATAAGAGCCGGCGCTGTCGTGGTAGCGAAATTGTGTTAGCTGCAATTAGGCTACGGGGCCTGATTTCAGCCACACGCTAGAGGCGAGTCCGCTATCTTCTGCTCTTTTAATGTAATCTAAATTTCATAACATATTATTAGTTTTTTTTTAAATTACATAATCGAAGCCAATATTATAAATAGTTACCTACTCGTAAATTTTGTAAATTGAATTGTATGTAGGGGAAATATTTAATAATCTTTAAAAATGTTTTGTTTTGTTAATGCAGTATATATGTATTAGTGATTAAAATACATATATAACTATTTAAATTAAACTATTGAACTGATACTAAAAATTGTTTTACCAGTAGAATGCTTTATCACTGAGTGACAAAGTCTATTTATTTTCGTAAGCTAATCATTATGTAATTGGAGTAGTTAAATGCTTCAAACGATATAAAAATAACGTGAAAATATCCTTCAAATTTTTATTTATTTTCATTCCATTTGACGGTACTTTAAGAAAAATTATAACGATTTCATCAAAAATTTACCATCGACTTCGCAAAAGTGACATTGACTCGTTAAGTTGCCATAAACAAACCCATCTACTTTTGTGTCAAACAAATAAAAGTCAATGACAATTTCATTTTGTTAGCTGTTCCTATAAAATCGAATTAAAGTCTGTTTATTTGAAGTCTAAGGGCGCCTTCAAATTAGCCGCAACGTGCTGCGCGACGGTAGCGCGTCCGCAGCGCTGTTTTTTTTTTTATATAAATAAATGACGCGCGGCCGCTGCGCGGTTGTAGCGCGGCAGTCGCACGTTTTTGCAGATAATTAAAAAGCGCCCAAATTAAACAGTTAATGTTAGGGTTAATGGGTGGACAAGGACACCAAAGGAAAGTCTTTACTTTTTTTAAATAATGGAAGGTGTGTTTCATTAGTATTACGTGAGACGTGTGCTCCTAAGCAAGGCTAGTGGAATACAGTAACTTTAACCATACTAGGGATTTCAGTCAAGTGCTGACAAGGGGCTCGGACCAATTAATACAATATTTATTGGTTAGAAAAAGAAAGACCGTAGTTTTGAAGTAGGATAAATGTGTTTTTGTCATACTCCAACTGTTAAGCATGAACACTGTTGGTCTGGTGGTTAGTGGCCCTGACTGCTATGCCGGAGGTCGTGAGATAGATAGATGTATTCTTTATTGTACACATCAAAAATATAATTACATAAAGAACTTTAAATTAATAGGGTGTCACAATGGGCGGTCTTATCGCTAAAAGCAATCTCTTACAGACAACCTTTGGATGGATTACACAGAGAAGGAGAACGCTCATTTTTTCTGTGTCTGGGTGTAATTTATTTGTAACATGGATGTATTTAGAAATTATAAGTGTGTTTATCAGTTGTCTAGTACTCATAACACAAGCTCTGCTTAGCTTGGGACTAGACGGCGTTGTGTGTAGGTGGTAAAAAAAATAATATCTTACCATCATAGAGCGTCACAAAGACGTGATATTGACAAGCAAATTGCTCCAATTATAACTAATAGATTAGATAACAATACACTTGAAGTAGTAGATTATTCTCTTATCGAACAAAAGGCATTGACTTTGAAATTCAAATAATTAATTCAGAGATTTCAAAGGTTAGATTACATTAAATTACGTACCTACATATATTATATCCGCAATAATATACCTTTACACGTAATTTACAATCTAGTCTAAAACATAAATTAGAGGTCGAGAGCTGACCATCACGAAATCTCAGAAACTATAACACCTACAAAATAAAAATTTGGGAAGTAGGTTCCTTATAGGATGTAGACGTCCGCTAAGAACGGATTTTACGAAACTCCACCCCTAAGGGGGTAAACCGACTTTCACCCGTGCGAAGCTGCTGGCAGAAGCTAAAACACGTATAATACGAAAGACGAAACTGACGTAACATATCAACGCACAGACGAATCTACAGGGCCAAGGAGCGTAAAATTTTGGACAAGGTTCTTATGATGAAGGCGAGCACTAAAAAAAGGACCAAAATTCACCAAATTGCTGATGGTGAAGCGAATTAATGTATTAATAACAATAAGCTGAGAAAGATAAACAAATCAAGTATAAGGCTCGTGAGGTTGTCGACATGTGGGAAGTGGATTCGGCGATCATTGTACCGATAGTCGTGTTGGGTAATGGCTTAATAGCCAAGAGCCTCGACCCTCGAGACCTTAGGAGGCTCTCGTTAGACGGCTGGATCAAGTGCTTGATTCAGAAAGCGGTACTCCTGGACACGGCTCGTATTGTTAGGAGGTTCCTTTCTCTGGAGCCCTGACCGCCGGTAGATTGAACCCTGTTCCCGATACCGGTGGGATACTATTTTTTATATTTTTAAATGTTTTTTATTTTGTATTGCTATGTTTAAAAATATAATTTATATGTGTGTATTAAATTAATGAATAAAGAGAATAATAATAATAAGGCTCGTATAGTCAGGAGGTTCCTTTCTCTGGAGCCCTGACCGCCGGTAGCTTGGACCCTGTTCCCGATACCAGTGGGCTACTACTACATCTTTTATGTTTTTAAATGTTTTTTTTTTATTAAAAAATATTTAAGAATGTAATTGAGAAGTTTTTCTAAATGGAATAAAGAGATAATAATAACAATTACGAGCCTATTCACTCTGGTCTTGAAGACACCTAGATTATAATCGGACGGCAAATGTGCTGAAGCTCTGAAATTGATGGGAATACATCTACATTATCCTATAGATTTTGCACTTTTGAATCCTGCGCAGTTCGTCTTTGTTGGAATCAATTGGGTGTGTAGCTATTATTGTACAGATGCAATAGGCAATCTAGGTGCGTAGGCGTTAGTTAGTCTCGCAATGTGTCTGCTTTGTTTTCACACTATATTCTTAAAGTATTTACTGTTACTTAAGTTACTATTACAGTACCTATACGGTTTATTAGTATATCTATTCTTGTATTTGTCCTTTTTCTGTCTCTTTTATTGCACTTACTACAATTTTTCGCATCACTAAAATTTTGGCGCGTAGAAAATGCCTATACTGTGATTTTTTATTAGATGGACTAAAATGACAGCTATAACAATGTTTGTTTGACAGTTGAGCATTGTTATTTGACAGTTGGGCATTGTCCACTGCTGTCACTTTGGTTCGTCTAATTAAAAATCATGGTATAAGGCATAAAGTCGGCCTGTGTTCTTTTGTTTGCATGAAGCAAATAAATATGGTCAAACAAAAATGTGTCTTACAGATCAGCAAGAATGTGACTGGTTTAGTTTTTGCTTGGTTCCATATCTCACTTTGAACTGCGTCTGGTTTAAACTTTATATCAATCGGTAATAGTTTTTGGTAGTGACTTATTTCTTTTGAGCTCCTTAGTAGTCCTGAGTTACACGAATACTGACAAATGCTTGCACTGACTGGACAGGTCCACTCAAATCTGTGTGGTTCTTTCCTCAAAAGACCATTTCAGACTCCAATCTGCATGGTTTTAATATATGATTTGACCATTACATGTTTGCTGTATGGACTTTAAAAGAAACTGTGACCCCTGAGTTTGTTTCGGTGTTTCTTCTCAAGGTCAGCTAGGAAACACCGACCTCATCTAGTTTAAATTGACCAAAAAAATTGGTTTGTAAGTGTTTTCTAAAAACCTATTTGCAAAGTAAATATGTTTTATCATTTATCGATATCTCTGTTTACTTCTAACCTCAATAATACGATACAAATGAAGTCTTATTTGAAAAGATAGAAAAATACTAAAATGACAATTCTTTGTTTGCGTAGTAGCCGAAAACAGATTATTGCTCACGGCAAGGTAACAACAAGGCACGGAAGCCATTGAAAAACGTGTCTGTAAACAGGAATGAAGAAGAAATATTTACAAAAAAAAAAAACTTGAGATTTTTATCGAGAAAAATTAATGTCATAACAACGATATTCCAAACTAGTTGCCATGGCTCATTGTCCAAACGTAAAATTAACGATTTAAGAGCGAAAATTCATGGAAAATTAAGAGATGTCGAGTGAATCATTTGGTCAACGTTCCTTGCACTGTGGCAGCGCAGTTCGCCACCGAGCGCGGTCGTGAGCGCGCGCTCAAATCGGAGATTCTAGTAAACAAAGAACTTTGTTCTATCTGACGTTTGTTCGGGCGGGAAAACTGTTATTATTTAATCATTTTCTTTTTTTAAATCTATGGTCTTGTTGTGTTACGTTGGCAGTGCGTTTAAAAAAAATATTTTTTTTTTTGTTTTGTCAGGCTGGTAAGGATTACGGTTTTGGAAAAAATTTAGTGTTTTCAAGATTGTGCTTTTTTTTTGTTCGAAGTTGGTTTTTGTGAACATAAAGACTGTCTTTAAGGAGATATTTTTAAATGGTGGCGTAATTAATGCTTGATTTGACAACAATGCAAACGTGTTTGTTTTTCTCGAGTTTTTAGAAAACATTGCGTTTCTGTATTGAAGAAAAAAATAAAACAATACGATCTAAGTTTTAATTCTCTTTCGAATGTTTACTCGTGTGTTCACATTGTACATAAAAAACCTTTAAGAAATAACAATTAATTACAAATATTTCTTACGCTTTCTACATGCCAAAAACGTTCTCAAATTAAAAATAAAATTCGTCTAAAGAGGTCAATTAACTTTAAATCATTACACAAACAGTTTTTACTTGCTTTCGTAATCTGTATTATTTTACACACAAAATACACGTGATTATATGACTTACGTACAAAGATTTAAAGTAAATAATAGCTTGTTTCGAAATTCGTTGTAAGGTTAATTCAATTCAATAGGAGTTTGCATTATGTTATTATTGTTCTTTTTGACAGTACATAACTACTAAATGCTTATTATTATGTATTATTCACACTAAGCCCCTATTGAGGTAAGCTGCTTTATAGGAAAATACGTTTCGACATGAGGTCGCCGGTCGGTCAATGATAAATATTTTCGTTATACCCTCAATTTACTTTCATTACTCATTCCTCAATTTTTAATTCAGTATAACGCTATAATTTTTATGAAGCTACCACAAACTAAAGTGATTTTTATTGTTAGGTATCTATCCTCATAAGTAATAGTAATAACTTGCAAGGTTCTAACGACTGTGTAATGAAAGCAGACGTACTAAATTAAAATTTTAAATTTGTATTTGGAATCAAAATTTTTACAGTCTAGCAATGTCAAATGTCAAAATGCAAATGAGGTTAGATAACTTTTGGGTAGCGAACTCTAAGGTTTTTTTTTTTTTTTTTTTTTTTTTTTTTTTGGGTAGGTAAAATCATCCAATGACGAATCCCGCCCTTGGGTGGGGCGGGAAACAGTGTCAGACTTTTACTGACTAAAAACCTACCTTTCCATTCCTTGCCTTTATCCTGGGGCCTTTGGTGACAGTCTCACATAACCTTTGGCCCCAGTAGGCTTCGGCCCTGCTGGACCCCTACAGTTTGCTGACAACTCCTTGTGTTCAATACTTGACACAGTATGGTTCAAAGTCTCACAGACAATAGAATATTTATTTAAAAAAATTGAGGTCATTCATCCACACTTTAAAGTTTTTTACTAAAAGGTCTGCAATAAAGATCTTGAAATGAAAATGCGTACTGTGCATGTTAAAAATAATATATTATGATTTATAAAATAATACATAATGGCCTTGCAAAATGTTTTGAAAACCATTCTGTGGACCTACGTCAAATAAAAAGAAATTACCAACCAAATAAATACTGCCAACATAACCAACATACAATTTAATTTGAATATGTAAATTAAGAGCGCATTGGTCGTTTGCACTTACAGCTAATTATCTGACTGTCAGTGTGAAACAGTTTAGAAGTAAAGACTTCTTTAGTAAAACTTCGTGTAAATGAAAGTAATTTACAAAGACTGCTGCAACAAACTGTAATTCTGATTACAGAAATAACTTAAAGTGAGCAAGTGAAGTGGTCTGGCGTAAAGCCAGCGTAAGACTAAACACGTTTTTCTCTAACCAAGTGATGATGTGCTTAATAGACATGTATACCAACATAACGAACAGTGCGAGAAAGTGACATCTGTCAAAATGTCGGAGAAAAGAAGAAAGAAGACCAGAAATTTTATTAATAATAACATAAGGACTATATAGCGTTAGATTTTTAGAACATTTAATAACTGATCTCACTCGTGCTCAATTTTAAGTTTTAAACATGATTTCTTTGAAGAAATTGTACGGAGACGAGTTGTTACGGCTCGCTCTAGTCCTAAGCCTGTTAAAGGTGGACCCCAACGATTATCTGGAAAGGGAGACCCAGCAGATGATAGCTGGGCTCCACATCTCAAACGGATCAGACTGGTCTCTAGAGCAAGAAGCGAGAACGCTCATAAGACCACGATTTGTGCACCCAAAGTCATTAGACAACATACTAATCAATTACGAACGCCAATTGTTCGAGGAGCTAAATTCCCTCGGACGATATGGTAATCCTGATTTAGAATATAATGAACGGATATGGAATAACAGAGCCCCGATACTTCATACATATTTAGTCAATAATGTAGCGACTGACACAGTAGCGCCCGCGCTCGCTTCGGCGACGGTACCCGAAAATGCTGACCAAGACTCTGTGTCAGCTGACGATAACGTAGCCCAGGAAGTCAAAGTTTCTGATGAAGAAGAAGAAACGGCGAGCAATGAAGAACGCCCGGACGCTATTGTCACTCTTTCTGCTGATTTTCTCCATAACAGAACTGAAGAAGACATTTTTTCTGAAATAGCTTCGAGGTCTTTTGACGTAAACGAGCTATTAGTACAACCTTCCGAAATGCAGATCAAGAAAGAAAAAACCGAGGACTTCGAGGTTCGCGTCAAACAGGAGGAAGTTGACGATGATGATCTATATAGCGATAACGCTATAGATTTCATGCCTTACTTCAATCCGAAAACTGAAATGGATTTGGGAGAAACCAACTCAGTATTTCAACAAAACATGGCGGATTTACAAGAATTTGGTGAAGTGGATGAAGCTAAAGAACTCAAGCATGATTTGGAGTACTTAGACGTGAAACAGCAACAGGAGAATTTAGAACAATATCTGATGGAAAATACTCCTTTGGATACTGAAGTGTATGAGTTAGCGCCAATGTTTGAGGAAGAATTGGTGCTGAACGTGAAGAGGGAACGTGCTAGTACGAGCTTCACTGCTAGTTCCAGTGGTGTTAGTGATATGGATGCTTCCAGTGATGGTGTGGATGTGAAGATCGAGCCTGATGAGGGACATCATACTGGTGATGAGCTTACTCAAGAGGTTAGTGGCGACTTCTTTTTTTTTATTCTTGTGTACTGATATTTTAGAAATTTTTAGCTAAACTTAATCGACATGGTACGCGACTTTCTATTGTTTTGACATCGCATATGGAAAAAGATTCCAAAATCTACGCAATATTCAGTTTTAAAACCATTGCTGTATTTGTAAGTAAATATTTCATGAAAATATAAAGTCAACAGTCAATGTGTGTCGAAATGACGTCACAAGCAGCCATTTCAAAGTACGGTTATAATGAATAAGGTTACTGTTTTTAAAGTATTTAAGGTAGGTACCTAATACGGTGATTGACGGGTTGTCGTTGATTTTTTTTTCTGGCAATGCATATTTTTGTTTTTGTCAAATGTTTGGTTTTATATTTATGAAAAATGCAAATGTTAATTTTATTTCTGAAGGTTGCAACGAGAATTTTTGGTTATGAATTTTAATTCTTTACTAGCTGTCCTCTGCAGTTTCACCCGCAGCGTTGGTTACTGCTAGGCTTTCTTAGGTCGTAGCGTGATGTTATATAGCATATCCTATTCGTCATGAATCTGGTTATCCCATACTACATAAGGATTGTTTCCAATCCGACTTTTTGGAGATTAAGACCGTTTAAACGAAAAATCTGAATTTCTTTTCCGCTTTATTATATTAATATTAGTTTGTTTATTATCTGGTGCCTTATGGTTTGTTTGATTAGTTTAAATTGAATATTTAACTATTTTGGCAAGAAAGTACAACGGACCTTTTTGTTTTTCTATTCTGGCAACATTCTCTTGACTGTCAAGTGTCACTGTCACAGTCATTGTTTTGACGTTAGTAACTTTGCAAACAATTATTTATTCGGTACGTTAAATGTAAATTTTCGTATAAAAGTTTCTGGAACATTAATTAATGCAACAAAAAAATGTACCATTGTAGTACTTTCGAGTGTCAAAAATTAATAGTAAGGCGGATTTTTGTAGTAGCATACGGAAAATTTATTTTTCCCTCTTTTGAAGTAATCAATGTTTAAGGTGACATTTTCTATTATATTCATTAAAATATAATTAAATTGGTCTCTGTTTAAAAATGAAATCGAGAAACATGAAAGTAAGAACAGAGTCTACCATTCACTGGGTCTCTGAGGCATGATCTCATTTGTGTTTCTAATAAAAAAATCGGCATTTTAGTACATTTTTGTTCACAGATTATTAATTTAAACAGTAATTTTTTTTTTGCAAAAATCATGTCTTGGATTTTTAATCAGAAACTCGGCTCCATAACACCCTTGCCTAAGACTCGGGTGAATTCCACCTCGGTTGTAATGACAAAATTTCTCCACTTGTATCTATTCCGAGGCTTGGAGGAATCTCGGTATGTAATGGATGATCACCAATCTATAGGCTAACCTCAGGAAGCGTTATTTAACATTGAAGATCGACTAGTACTTATAGTTATTAATTGTTGTTGTTTGTTAGATGATTTCGGGCGGCGGTTGTATCTTTTCAAATTGAGCGGAGAACTTTAATTTCGCGATGCAGGATAGTTCCTTTGTGACGATATAGATGTCGCTATGAATTTTATAGGGTGGTTTTAAAGCAAGCAAAGTCGCGAAGAGAGTTCAGTCTTTGAAACAAAGCTGAAAATATTTATACCGCAGTGTATGATACGAGGTAATTAGAATTTTAAATGTGAATTAACATAACACGTTGTGTTTGCGCGGTCACTGTTATAAATGTTTACTTGGAGCCATATTTTATTTCTTTTTCAACACTTCCATGACGTAAAAGTGAAAATTAAATATTAGGATACGTTTAATCCAGTTCGACTTTTAATGGTAATATCGTTATAATCGGACATTCCACTATTCAAACGCGGCATATAAGTTGAACCAAAAGGGTGATTGATCTAACCTGTGGACCTTGAACGCAAAGGGCAATTAAAGGAACATAGGTGTGATTATAGTCAGTAAAACTCTGACGCTCTCCCGCTCCACGCTAGAGCGTCGCGCGTCGCAGAAAAGTCAGTAGATGATTTTGCACCTCAAAAAAAACCTTTTCATTATCTTCTTAGCGTGTCGACGGAAAAATTAATTAAATTCCTTGTTTACCACCATGTGCCATTAACATGATCATAATAAATGTTATGTTGAATGCCCATACGTCCTAAGTTGTTGACATTTGTAAGTACTTATTAAACTAGGAGAAACTGCCTTGTTAGGTGACTTTTACAGTTAAATAAAGAGGTCAACCAAAGATCATTCAATCATTATAATGCCAGTTGATATGACCCCTCACCCGAAGGCTGAAAGTCAAACCACAGAATATATAATAGTACCTTACCGGTACAGAAGTTTCACTCCCGAGTTTAGGTATGATAAACGCAAGCGTCCGGTCACCGGACTAGTCTCAATAGGCTGGCACTCGCTCGACTTGTCGCACACGCAGCGCACGCATCCGCGAAACAAATTTTAAAGTAAACTGTTAATACCGTAAGGTACTAGGTATTGTATATTCTGTTGGAAATCTAATCAGTTCTGTGTCGTGAGTGATGGAGGCACATAAAACAAAAAAGACAAAAAGATATTGTATTGCAAATGGATGTTTGAACTCCACAATTAAAATACCCAGTTTGTCACTGTTTGCTCTTCCCAAGGACCCTGAAAGGTACTTCATTTATATAACAGGTCATATACTTACTTAAATAAACGCTATGATATAAACAAAATTATCGTGAATGAAAAAATAAACAATCCATCATAAATTGGTCTCTAACTGCATTGGTTGTAATATGGCGGTGAGTGTCTGTTTATACTGAACGAACCTATCATATGTCAATGGCTAAGCGACTCGCGCGCTCGCCGGCGCCGCCCGGCCCGCGCCGCCGCTCGCTTGAATAATAGTCGAGGAGCCAGAACAACAGATTACTTCTTGAAGCTTTTTGTAAGATTACGCATTTATGCTACATTAAAATTTAACAATCGTTGCTTTAAATCAGGAAGAAAATCAATAAAACAGTATTTAAAAGTAAAACAACTATAAAATTAAAAAAATAAGAAAACGTATTGTCTGTTGTTATATATTTTAGTACCTACCTACTTAATTAAACATAATTACTGCATAATTTGGTCTTTGTTTATCATTATATCCTTATTTTTATTATTATTTTACAGGTAGGCATTTTATATTATTTAAGTACCAATCTCGGTTGTCTAGGTCCTAGACTATTGCCCGTTTGGAAATCGTATCAACATTACCTCTGACAGCCCTGGCAGATTGAAGCGAGACGGCACACAGTTATTGTACTATGAACGCTATATGCAATGCAAAAGGTTGAAATTAGGTTGTTTTCCAGAACAGTAGGTAAATATCTCGACGATTTTGCGCCGCTTGTATGGAAGTGAGACAGGCCTGGTCAAACTACGAAAAGTGACAGCGGCTGACATTTTTTGTTTACCGACAGTGGCGCCATCACCGAGCTAGATGGGCGTGTGGGTTTCTTGTCTATGATTCTTAAGTTGGCAATACGCCATGTCTGTCAAAAGTCATATTTTGCAATTCTCTAGCAAAGCTCATTGGTGAGTTTTTTTTATTGGATATTTCAAGATTAAGACAATTTATAATCAAACATAATGATTTGATGACAGAATGAATTATGCATTTAAAAAGGTGGTTGACCTCTTTAATAATCATTGTCAAGGTCACAATAATAAACAAAAGAATAAACTCGTCTTGCCAACAGATAAGATATTGCCGATGTAAATTATCATAATTTGTTAAGTTAAACGACCTTTTAACGTCAAAAATATCTTTGCTCTAATGTCAAACAGCTTTTTTTTTAGATGGAGGTGAGAGGATTCGAATTAATGATAATGAGGCCATTATAAAAACATTGTATTGTAACATACGGTAAACGTTATATCTTTACATAATTACTAGCACTTACCAGCGACTTCGGTTGGCAGAATGTTTTCATAAAACTGTATTTTGAGGGTAGTTTTGAAAAAATAATCATGGTTAATGGTAAGCGGGAAATAAGCTGAAGCATTTGCTATGAGATTATGGTTCAACTTGTGTGACGAGGACTATAACCAAGCAAGAAATGTAGAGATTTAAAAGAAATCACCGAAAATCGTCAAAAAACACAGTTCTCGAACAACATCGCAGGCCTACCCACATTTAAGACTTTAGACAATCGTATACGCTGAAACGCGTATAGAATGTCACCTTGCCCGGAAAAGCCTCTTGTCAGTACCACTTTTAGCCACTAGCTCAGATAAGTTTTTGGCACATAACATTATTCCGTCATCATTTTAGTACGAAAATGACGTGTTATCGACATTTGACAACAAAAAAGTACTGATTTAGGGCCTGGTTGGTTGAAGATAAGCATAGATAAAATTTTATCGTTTCTCTGGAAACCGCATTATTATACAGCCATATATTCCCACACATTGACAACAGATAGCACAATATTGCCTTTATATATTCTGAACTAGATTTGAAGTGGTCGAGAACTTTAAGGAAGGTCGAGATGGAAACCGCTTCTCATGCATGAGGTGAGGTTTCCAAACCGGACAAGAAGTCCCTTTGAGAATTTTCAAATCACATGCACTTTTCTAAATTTACATTACTGACACCTCGTGCCTCGGAAAGCAAGTAAAGCCGTTGGTCCCGGTTGTGATTCGTAGATCTTTGACAGTCGATCCATCAGGATATCCGTGTTGCCTAGTATTATAGTATGTGGCAAATAAGTTGAACCATTTGCTATGATTACGCGCGGCCCCTCGACTTCGATTGAGACATGAAAATCGGTTACTGCGCATACAAGGTCGACTAACATGATGCTTTAATTGGTGTTACGAAGATTATATCCGATTTTCGGTTCTCAATTGAAGTGGCGGGCTGAGTAACCATAGCAACACAAGTAGGTATTCCGTATCCAGATAGATGGATGCCGACCCCAAGCTAGTTTAAGGTAGGTCAGGATAAGGAAGAAGAGATAATGAGAAGCACTAATCGTATTTCAAAATTCGGACAACCCGGCAAATATCCACCCATTACGTTGTTGAAACTTCTACAATCCGGACTACGGTTTTGCCTCAACAGTTTGCGTGCTGCGATCTTCTCGTCCGATTATAATTTGGGTGTCTTCAAGGCTAGAGTGAATAGGGTCTTAATAAACTAGTGCGCCTCACCATCAACGATTGCATCACAGCTTACCATCAGGTGAGATTACAGTCAAGCATTAGTTTTTATCATTTAATTTAAAAAAAAAAAACAGTCGTAAGTAAAACGCTACGCCCACGTCACGCAAATCTATGGTAAGAAGCGTTAAAACGATACGTAAAGGTTACCAACCTGCGGTGTCAACGAACTTTTCGGCTAGAAGGCAGTTTTGCGTCTTAATTTGAAATTACGTTACGCGTTGTTGATTTCGTCGTAGGTAAATTTTATCGTATCATAGATATATTTTGAATTAGGAAGCTTTCGGCTGAATGTTGGAACGCCTGATTTTTTTGTCTATGGATTTGAAATTGCGTTTTGACAGCTTTTGTGTGTAGGAAGTACTTAACTGTCAAAATTTCAAATTGTTTTTTTTTGTGTCAAATTTTTGTTTTATTGGCTTGGATACTAAGTCCTTTAAGTCGTATGAATAGTTAGGTTTACGGCGTCCGCGAATTTGTCGTCCATTGTGACACAACCACGACGCAAAACAGCCCGCAGGAAACTAGATCGTTGGCTAGCGTGACTCACTCTGCGTAAAATGTTCTGCATGCATCAAGAAACCTTCTTGGTTTCTTCTCAGGGTAGTCAGCTAGGAAACACCGGCCTCATCTACTTTAAACTAGCGAAAAAAAAATTGACGTGTATTTATATTAAAAGAGTTTTAGAAAACCTATTTGCAAAATAAATATCATTTATCATTTTTTTAATCCCGCATGCGTGATAAAATCCGCACGATATTAAATACACCCTAAAGGAATAATCGATGAAGGAAAGCACTACGAAATATGGCGTTTATAATGATGACCAATGAGGTCAATCGCCTGTTTTGGGCGTAGAAACGAATCGGCATAACTTTTATATTTTTTTATTATAGGTCTCAACATAGAGGAAGAATGAATTAATTTAATTATAAAATAAAAAGTACCTACTTGCTGCTATGTTTTCCTCATATTTTTTTACCAAATACGGAAAGGGTTTTTATTTATTATTTAGATCGTTTTAATCCTATGGAGGGTCGATTCGGTACATGGAACACTATCGAATTGCAAAAAGAAAATAAAAAATAAAGTATTTTTTTTTAACTTGAATTAATTTAGCCATGTACGAAATTAATTTCTTTAAGTAAACGTCAGCTGGGTGAGTTCAATGACCTGTAGGTAGTTAGTACGCATTTACGCAACCACCGACAACTACCTACAAGGCCATTGACTCGTTTACTTAAAAAAATAATTTCGTACATGAACATATATATATTAATTCGAGTTATAGAAAAAAAGTAGTTTTTTATTTTAACTTTACAAATCGATAGTGTTCATTGAACCGGGTCGACCCTCCATGGGATTAAAACGACCAAAATTTAACGGTGTATTATTGATAGGCTCGTGTTTGACCACTATCTCATCTGATAGTAAGCGATGATGTGGTCGACGATGGAGACACGCTTGCCTAGACGTAACCCATTCACTCTTGACTTAAAGACCCTTAAGTTGTAGCTATCAGGAAACACAGACTCTATCCGGGATTTTTAGTAAATCCCTAAAATACTTCATTGTGTCTTTGTGTATCTCTTTCTTTAGTATACGCTCCAAGAATGACCTCGCTTTAGGTCCTATAGTCCTCTTAATCTGAGTTAAAACTAAGGCCTAAAGTCTACAGACGCGTAGCTTCATAGAGTATTCGTCAGTCCTTAAACTCTGTCGACAATTCGACAATGACACGATGTGGGCACGACGTTGCTGCTTCGTCGACAGTTTCATAGTTTAGTATGGTCGCTTCACGCAGGCGTACACCTTGCGTATAGTACTATCTACGGACGCGTATTACGTCCGTGGATAGTAGGCCATAGTTTCATATGTAAGCTTCACTTGGGCATACACCAAGCGTATAATGACGAAAACGCGTCTATCAAGCTACGAGTCCGTGGACAGTAGGTTAAGTCTACAAATTATATATTAGCGTTGCATAGTTGAAATCGATACCGCCATTTAACTACAACTTATTGATTGTACTAGTCTGCAGTGTCAGTGCTTACAAGGCCATCTGTTGAAACTGGGTCGATGTCAATACGGCTAATAGATGGTTCAACCATAGACACGAAGCTTCGATTTAAATATGGTACATTTAAAAAAAAATATGGGTAATCTATTACAGTAAGTATATAAGGAGAAATTGATTAATTCTCTCGCTTCAAAAGGTATACAACCTGATCATTATTTTTATCACTATTAATTTTTTTTTTAAGTTCACTCTCTGAAACATAAAAAAAAACTAAACGATGCTAACGATGCTTTCTCATTTCAAGCGTTTGAAATTAGAATTTCTAAACGCAAGATGGCGTAAAACCGTTACGAACTTTGTTAAAATTCGAATGTGTTCCTTTTTTAAATGTTTTATTTAAAAGATGGAAATGTATTGTTTTAAACCTTGCATGTGTGTGTATGTTTGTTTATGGCAATTCTTACATAGGAACAGTTATCCCTAACCGATTGAGCTGATTTGGTATACCTATGTAACTTGGATGACAATGCATTAATATGGTACCATGGAACTTGTCTGATGATGGAGTCGGTTTGGGGACCATAGTACCTAACTACAGAGCGTAGCGAGAAACTCCATCATGTTTAAATTTAACCGTAAGAGCAAAACAGCAAAGCATGAGTTAACATCCGAGAGGGAAACCCGGAGTCCTGGAACGCAAAGGCAAAAAAGGAACATCTGTGTAGTTTTAGTTAGTAAAGGTCTGACACACCCTCTTGCTCCGCCCTAGAGCGGGAGAAGTAATTGATAAATGATGTTTATTATGCGAACAGGTTTTAAAAAACACTTACACGACAATATTTTTTCTCGTCAGTTTAAACTAGATGAGGCCGGTGTTTCCTACCTGACTACCCTGAGAAGAAACACCGAAACAAACTCAGGGGTCACAGTAAAGTCCTTGCAGTAAACATGTAATGGTCAAATCACATGAGAACCATGCAAATTTGTCTGAGATGTTCTTTTATAGAAATAACCACACAGATTTGAGTGGGCCTGTCTAGTCAGTGCAAGCATTTGTCAGTAAGTATTCGCAAAGCAGCATTGAGAGCAGTGGTGGTCTAGTGGTAACAGCCCCGACTTGCGAGTTGTAGGTCGCGGGTTCAAACCCAACCAGGCGCATTACTTTGTGTAATTTATTTCATCACCACTGCTTTCAAAACGATGAAGGATTACATCGTGAGGAAACCGGCATGTCCTAGAACCAAAAATTCAAAGACATGTGACGTTTACCAACCCGCACTGGGCCCGCGTGGTTGATTACGGTCCATTTCCTCTATTAGAGAGGCTTGTGTCCCAGCAGTGGGAACATTAAAAAGGCTGATGATGATGATGCGCAAAGCTGCTCAACTCAGGATTCATTGGATGATTTACCAACTTAAAAAAAAAAAACTTATTTATACTCTTTGGAATGGTCTTAATAAGTACTAAATTGTTTGTGATAGGCTTCGATTTTATAGGCATATTATGAGAATATTTGGCATTCAAACTTATTTTACTTTTAGTATCATAGCAGATTTTATATAAGCTGAATATTTATACATTTACCTAAATCTAAGTCCAGAGTCTAAGCCAGTGAATATTGCATCATAATTACAACGAAAATTGTTTACATATGACGTCATACATAACGATCATCAACAAGTATTTTTTAAGTATTTTTTTATTATATGCTATTATATATTATATGCTATTATACCCTAAAAAATACTTATGGTATTCAATAAGTATTTTTTAGGGTTCCGTACCTAAGTGTAAAAAAGGGGTTTAATATTTGCAAAAAATCAGCTTACGTAATACTTGAACGGCCCCTGTCTGTTATCAGGCTGTATCTCATGAACCGTGATAGCTAGACTTGATATTTTCACAGACGATGTATTTTTGCCAATAGAGCGCTATAACAACAAAAACTAAAAATATAGGTACTGGTACGGAATCCTCCATGCACGATTTTGACTCCCACTTGGGTAGTATTTTTATCAATGTGAATGTGTTGATAAAAATATTATGACGGCATGAATAAAGCTCGGTAAATCCCCGAAAGAACTCCTTCACTGGTGCCTCGTAAGCTACTAAAATTTATTTATTCAATCTTTTGAATACCGTAATTAGAGACACAATAGAAAGACAATAGGTATCCGAACGCCTGCGTTCGCACTGCATATAACTGAAGAACACATGTTGGTTTTAGTCAATAAACGTCTGTCACGACCTGTCGCTCCACCCTAGAGCGGGAAAAGTCATTTGATGATTTCCAACCTCAATAAAAAAAAACAGCCAAGTGTGAGTCAGACGCGCGCACGAAGGGTTCAGTACCATTGTTTAGGAATACAACAGAACAACAACAAAATAGGCAAATATGGTGTTTTTTGTATGGGAGTCCCCCTTAAATATTTATTTTAATTTTATTATAAATGATTAAATTCTTTGTTCTTTATTATTAAATTATTAAAACCTCACCTCATCTTCGCATACCCTTCTTTTGCTGTGCCCGACAGGGTCCATGATTGATTCTTATGTTAATGTTTACCACCTAAGCTTACATTGTGGAATGGAATAAAGAATTGACTATTAAATTAAAAATACAACTGAGTATTTTGTGAATATTTCCTTTGTGCCTACTTGTTGTCATTATTGATATCGAGCAAAAAAGCCAAAAAATTGCGTTTGTTGAATGAAAGCCCCCTAAAATATCTATTTTTATTATATGTTGTTATAGCGGTAACAGAAATACATAATAATATGTAAAAATTTCAACTGTTTAGCTACGCGGTTCTTGAGATACAGACGGGCAGACGAGCAGACAGCGAAGTCTTAGAAATAGGGTTCCGTTTTTACCCTATAGGCACGGAACCCTAAAAACTAAAGGTTTGTTCGAAATATTGTGTTTTTGTCCCTTGATTTTTACCCCCGACTAAAGCGGCAACTGCATTAAATCGAGGCACATGTGGGTCTAGTGTAGCTCTACAAGCTACAAGTCTAGTTGCCATATAAAATGTATGGAGACTGACCCAGATCTGCGTGCATAGCCCACGTGTGCCCAATGTAGTTCTACCTTTATTCAGTATCAATGCTAATTGAAGTTTACGCAAACGCAATTGTGAACAGTGTTTTGCGAACTTAGCAAAACATTGTACCGACACGTGCTTCGCTTTTCTACATTCTACGTTCTACAATCGTGTGCGCACTAGTTAATCCTGCAAATATACTGTTGTTGATAGCTACATTAGGAATAAATAAAAAATTCTAAAGGTGAATGCACACTTATCCACCCCAAACGCGTTGAACGAATCGAAATCAAGAAGGCTTCGCACATACACTGTTAAATGGTTAGTGGTTTTAATCCCTAGGAGGGTCGATTCGGTACATGAAACACTATCGATTTGTAAAGAGAAAATTAAAAAATAAAGTACATTTTTTAAAATTCGAATTAATTTACGCATGTACGAACTTAATTTCTTCAAGTATACGTCAGCTGAGCGAGGCCAATGTAGGTAGGTAGTCAGTACGCAACGACCGACAGCTACCTACAAGGTCATTGACTCGTTTACTTAAAGAAATTAATTTCGTACATGCGTATATTAACTCGAGTTTTTGAAAAAAATTACTTTATTTTTGAACTTTATCTTTACAAATCCATAGTGTTTCATGTACCGAATCGACCCTCCGCGGGATTAAAACGACCAATTCTATCTAAAATTTATTTACTTTATAATTTATGTACACACATATAAAGGACAAAAGTATTATGAAATAAATTCTTATTTTTTCCAATTCGGTCGACGCGTTCGGCTCGGATATCTGTGCGATCACCTTTTAGTTGAAATAGCCAACACGCAGTGAGCAAGCTTGGCGCCTTTCTCAGTAGTAATGACAGGGTTATGTTTTTTTTTTTCTTCTTTTGGCTTCACACGTTTTGTGCTTTCAGCCAGTTTCAAATTTAGAATGTACCTGTCATTTTTTAGGTTTCCTTACCTCAAAAGGAAAAAAAAAAACAGAACCCTTATAGGAACACTTTGTTGTCCGCTTTGTCTTTCTGTCAACGTCCTTTATCTCGGGAACTCGTAGAGGTATCGACTTGAAAAACCATAATGCTCAGACCTACAGAAGCTATAAAATAATCAAAAGAAAAAAACATACGGCCGTTAATGTCTCAAAAAACTTATATTTCGACACTCTTCGGAACTGTCGCGTCAGTGCGTGAGACCTGGTGAGACCGAATCGTATTTAAATAAATAAAATTAATCTACATAGTGTCCATGTCCAGTACCTCTACCATGAGTTTTAAGCAATAGTATTCGTCGCTACTCGATATCGACGCCGTAAATTTTTTGTATGGCAAATTTTGGTTCTGCAAGTGACCGCTAGAGGCCCTGCAAAATTTGCCATACAAAATATTTACGGCGTCGATATCGAGTAGCGACGAATGCTATAATTATCTATCGAAAGCTATAATTGTGTAGACACTTGAGATACAAAACTACACCAATTTTAAATCTGAATATCGACTAAGAATCAATTTGCGAATAAATTAAAACAGCTACAGATTTTACCGTGTTGTTTTTGTCTAATAGTTTAATGGTTATTTTGGGTTGCCAGATAGATACCTGAATTTAACATATGGGTGTAAAAAAGTACCTATTGCCAACCTACAAATTAAACAAAATTAATAATTCAGTATGGATTTACTATTTCGAGGGAGGTTTAAAGTAAACTACAAAGAAAAATGTACCTCAAGCAGTAATACATTGTCTGAGGCCGGAAATACAATAAGAAATATTTTTGTTTACCGAAACATTGACACGTGTTTTCTATGATAATTTAGTAAGTACTGAACCGATTTTGATGAAACTTTCATAGCTAGAAGCGTTACTCTTTTCTTTGCAACCTAATTTTATTTTGGTGATATTAAACTTTAAGGGGGAAAGCAGAGATGGTGGTATTTAAACATACTTGTACTTAATGAGGGTAAACAATTGATTTGGATTATTGCCAGTTTGAGTCGTGTGTAGTGAAATCGAAAGTGATATAGTACCCACGTGTTGTTATATTAATAGTACTGTTATGTACTTGTATTATGATAGTATGTTAATTTGTAAATAAGTGATTGTTGAACAAGACATGTGTTTAGTTGCGCCGTACTTTAATTTATTCAAATTATTATTGTATTTAAAAGAAAGGTGAAATGAAAAATAAACGTTAAAGTGATTAATCAAGATCTCTTGCTCTGGTAACTGAAGTTTTTTTTTTTCGGTGTATAAATTGTAAGTAGCTTTTTTCTTTCATTAGTTCCCAAAGTAATAGAACTACTTTGTCTACGTGTGTGTTAGTGGTCTGCTGTCAAACACAAGTTTTACAGCTTTTATTTAGTTTCAACTGTTCGATGTTTGTCTGTGATTTTTTTTTATCTCATTTTATTTGCGGGGTTTTTTCTATACAGAATGTGTCACCCCGATGATCTAATACAAGTATTTTAAATACATATTCACTAGTCTACCCGCAACTGATTAAATCTTGTAAATTAAATTTTATACACTTCCCGGTTACCGATTGAGCTGAAATTTTGCATGAATGTGTAAATCAGATGACAATGCAAAATTTTTATGACATGGTGCTGATCTGTTGATGGAACCGGAAGGTGGCCATAAGAACTCGATATTTAAACGACCACACGGGGCTATTGGAAGTATAGGGAATAATATTTTATTTTTAATAACAATAAAAATTTATTTTTCCACAATACAACTCCTAATTGCTAGCCTTAATATCTATGGTAACATATATGATGGGCATTATATTCTGGGAGACTGGTGCCTAGACAAGACTCTGAAGCTGTAAAGCAAGCCTCTAGGGGGGGGGGGGGGGGCAGTAGCACCCCCCTGTCCCCCCTTGGCGACGCCCTTGTAAACAACACAACCCATCGGGTTTTGGCTCGTATGATTTGTCTTGACGAGTATTTTTGTGGTAACCAGAGTCTGCTGATGGAACTGGAAGATGGTCATAGAAACTCGGTAATAAGCGCAATAAGATAAACTTATCGTGTTTCAACTTTTTGCAATGGTCTTTATGAGTATTATTAATTATTATGTTATACCGCACTATAAAAGCTTGCATATGCATTATGAAATGGTACAGACGCCAGCACGTCAATCTACCCCAATCTGTCAAATTTTACCAATCGAACATTAGCCTTAAACTATTCACTGATAAGGTTGAAAATCTATTAAAGAAATTTGACAGATTTAGGTAGGTTGATGTGCTGGCGTCTGTACATTTTGATACAAGTACAGAAAGTTTGTCATTGTGACGGAGGCCGAATTCGCAAGAGCCGTAGGCGAGTGTGTTATGGAGCTGAGGGCTGCAGTGACAAATTTGCACGCATTTTTCAATACGCTTACGACTCGTGGGGGTTGACCAGCGCCCCGTGAGGTTCGACGCGCACCTGATACGATAAACAATTTTATTACAATTATATAAAATTGTAGCGGGGGAGAACACGCGCTTTTTTCCGTACTAGTGCGGAAAACTGTCCACTGCGTGCCTAAACGAAGTGGGATAAAAGCGCATTTCCGAGTAAAGTGTATTGAAAAAAATATTTTCGTTAAAAATTGTTTTCGTAAGTGTTTTGAAAAACGTTTTTATGCACTTGGCTAGATAACACCGAATTCCACGGCACCCGAATGTCAAACTTTCGCCAATTGTATCAAAATTATATCATTAAAAAAGAAATAGATGCATTCAGCGTAAATATAATTTCGTGTGAGCTTTCAAAGTCAATTTGACGTAGAAAATATAAAATTGTTCACGTCAAAGCGATCACCTTAAATATTAAGGAGCTAAAAACATTCACCTTAAGAGCGTCCCCCGAAATCGGTCACCGAACTCTGGCTGGTTGTCAACCCCTCAGGGTCTCGACCCCTGGGGTTCTGACGAGGAAACAAAGACCTGGGGCATTGGCTGGGTTCGCCAGACGTCTGCAAGTCTAGGTCGATAGTGCATCACACGTATTTTTAGGTTGAAAGAGGGTTGAACGTAAATTGGTTTGGGATTTAGTCTTGAGCAGAGCTTTGCGAATACTGACGAATGCTTGCACTGAATGGACAGGTCCACTCAAATCTGTGGTGTGTATGTGGTTCTTTCCTCAAAATACCGTCTCAGACACAATCTGCATGGCTCTCATATGATTTGATTACATGTTTGCTGTATGGACTTTAAAAGAGACTTTGACCCCTGAATTTGTTTCGGTGTTTCTACTCAGTGTAGTCGGCTAGGAAACACCGGTCTCATCTAGTTTAAACTGACGAAAAAATTGACGTGTAAAAGTGTTTTTAAAAACCTATTTGCAAAATAAATATCATTTATTATTTTAAAGGATTCCTACTTGGGCTACGTGCTAAAAATCTAGCATGTGTTGAAGAGGGATGGCGCTATACATTCTATATAGATCCATCCCTTTGACAGTCCAGTTTAGGTCGTCAAATAAATCGCTTTCAGAGCTCGTGGTCGGGCCTTTGATCCTATATATACACCGTTAAATTTTGGTCGTTTTAATCCCGCGGAGGGTCGATTCGGTACATGAAACACTATCTATTTCTATGACCTGAATATAGTTTGTTCAGAATCAGTAACTGAATCGATTCCAATCATTTTTACACCATATGTATGTTATATTTTTTCCCAAAAATACCTATTTAAAAAACAACCCCTGTTGGCCCGGATGGCCCGGTAACCATGTGTTTGTGTGGACAACGAGGGAACGTAACAAGCTTATAACTTTGTGATTTTTCATGATACAGTTATGAAATTTTGTACATTTCAAATCTTTACATAAAAATACTGGACCCGTGTTTCGGGTTTCGCATTATATAGGGTGACTGGTAATTAGTGAACGATACTTAAACACGTGATGGTAGTCATGATAACAAACAAATTTCACTGTGGGACCAAACCTGAAATCGCGAAAAAAATCAGCCGAGTTCAGTACATTTTGACCAGTTAGGCGAACACAAATGCACTGACCAGCAGATTTTTTTTCGCGATTTCAGATTTGGTCCCATAGTAAAAGTTGTTTGTTATACTAAAATTAAGGGTGTAATAACATGTACTTATAGAAATAAATGACTTTGATTGCCTTGATAATAAACCGCCATAATTATGGAAAATTAATTACTAAATTCTAGCTTGCTATGATTGGAATATTTTTGTAATGAATTGCAGGAAGTTCTATAGAAATTAATTGAGATGGCATTTTTAATAAAATACATTTTAATTAAGTTTATAGTTTACTAGCGACTCGCCCCAGCTTCGCAAGTGTGCAATGGTGATATAAAATATATTATGCATGTATTATACATATAAACCGTCCTCTTGAATCACTCTATCTATTGAAAAAACACATCAAAATCCGTTGCGTAGTTTTAAAGATCTAAGCATGCATAGGGACAGACAGCGGGAAGCGACTTTGTTTTATACTATATGTAACGAAATGCGATTAATTAAATAAATAAACATCTGTTTTTAGGTCGATTTAAAACTATAATAAGCACTGAATCAGCTGAGTAAAATGCTACGTGTATACCTCTATAAGTATGAATCATATTCATTATTCATATTATTACTAACGTATGTCGCAAAATGTGAACATGTTTCGTGGAGAGGTTGAATAATCAACGTGTTGAGAGCGGTTGCCATAGCAAAAATAATATGAATATGTAAACTTGTTTTTTTAAGAGTTTCGTACTCAAAGAGTAAAAACATGACTACTGTTCGCCTGTACACATAGACTGACAATGAAATCTTCAATTTTTAGGGTTCAGTACCCATAGGTTCAATAAAACCCCATTACTAAGATTCCGTCCGTCCGCTCGTCTGTCACCAGGCTGTATTTTATGAAACGTGGTAGCTAAATTTTTTTTATAAATTATTATTATTATTATATACTTTACTGCACACATTAATTTAACATAGTACAAACATAATTATCAAAGCAGTGTACAATAGGCGGTCTTATCGCACAGGGCAATTTCTTAGACTCTTTTTTTTTTTTCTTTCTTTCTTTTCTTTCTTCTTATTTTTTATAAATATACTACTTGTAGGGCTACCATACAACAAACGTGATTTATTTTGTCTTTTTTGCTTAATATTAATAATATAATGTTTAATTTTGTATTTGTAGATAATGGGAGACCAGATAAAAGCACTCTTCTAAATAAAAAAACCGGCCAAGTGCGAGTCGTACTCGCGCACGAAGTGTTCCATACCATTGACTAGGTAAAAATGGCGTTTTTTGTATGGGAGCCCCCCTTAAATGTATATTTTTTTTTTTTTTAATATTTATTATTAAAGTAAAAATACAACTGAGTATTTTGTGAATATTTCAAGTGCCTACCTGTTGCCGTTATTGATATCGAGCATAAAAGGGCAAAAAGTCGCGTTTGTTGTATAGGAGCTCTATTTAAATGTTTATTTCATTCTGATTTACAACAGCAACAGCAGCAACGGCGACAGAAATAAATAAATTGTGAAAATTTCAACTATCTAGCTATCGCGGAACTTAAGATACAGTCCGGTGACAGATAGGTGGACAGACAGACGAGCGAAGTCTTAGTAATAGGGTTCTGTTTTTACCCTTTGGCTACGGAACCCTAAAAAAATCAACAAAATGGGTTACCAATTGACAAAGATATCGTGGAAAAAAAATACAAAAACAAATACACACGACTTGAGAATTACATCCTTCTTTGCATGTCTGTTGATAAAATAATTTATTTGAATTATTATCTGTATGTTGTTAATGACTTCAATAGAGATTAATGATTTGCTAGCTAGAGAAACAAAATAATAATTTCAGCCAAACGATCTAAGAAAGTAAAACGAATTTTACAAAATAAAACGCAAATTCCTAGAAAAATAGCTGATGTGGTTTTCCAGCGATCACGCCACTTATAGAAAAAAAAAAAACATATGTGCGAAAGGGACAGCGCGTGTTTACTATAAAAATAACATTACGCATACTGCTAGTAGGAGATCATGACTTTTACTACGATTTACGCCATTAATTGTCCATTGCGTGTTTCTTACGGCGACATTTTACCGAATTTCAAACCAAAACTGCAATGGATGGATTCGTAATATATTCCTTCGAATAGTTAATTTGTTTTTTAGTAGACGCTGTCGGAAATGACGAAAACGTGTTTTCATGGATGAAATCAGCGTCAGGTGCTATTTATTTACATCTATACAAGATAGAAAACAGAACGCCATTCCAAAACTTCTTATTTAGCATCTTTAATATTTTTTTTAAATATAGGCATTGAACAGGTCGGTGAACTTTAAAAAAAAAGAATTGCTTGTCAAAATGACAGCACACTGACACATGTCATTTCACTTTTACTTTTTTTTGGCACGGGCTATGTTGCATCGACCAGAAAGTTTTAAAATGAGTACTGCTGCAAGAACAATAAACTCTAGACATTTTTTTCCACATATGAAAAATCGATATAAAAATTTAGCATTCGTTATGTAAACACATTCATTTCTCATAAAATTATTATTATATTTATGCTTTTACATAATTTATCATAAATAGTTGTCGTATTCACATTCTTTAGCATGATTAATCAGTGTCTATCTAGAAATTTATGATGATTAATTCAAAATTATTCTTCTGTATACCATAGGCCTTTATTTCAAAATAATTATTACATAAATAATCTAAATAATCTTCTGCTACTCAATTGACGAAAATACGTAGGTAGGTAGAAAGTTATGTCAAAAAAACCCGGTACCTACCTGTGTATTTATGACATTATTACTGGTTAGCGACAAACAGTCAATGACCAAAAAGTGGTATCTATCTTAGCTCCTAAACGCAAATGCCACTCATTAGAGACACAATTAAAAAACATTGTCTCGCGTAGATCTACGCTCCCGGCATCTAACAGAGACGAGCAGTGTTGCACCTGTGCGAAGCTGGGGCGGGTCGCTAGTATATGTATTTAAAAGCGAAATACCGCTCGCTGATTAATCACGAAATCTCAGAAACTATAACAGCTACAAACTTAAAATTTGGCAGGTAGGTTCCTTATAGGGTGGAGACGTCCGCTAAGAACGGATTTTACGAAACTCCACCCCTAAGTGGGTAAAACGGGGCTTTAATGCGGGCGAAACCGCAAGCAGAAGCTAGTTTTCTCTATAAAACCACAGGTGACAAAATATCGTTTACTTACATAAATGATAAACTCCGAAGCTGTGTCGGGTTTTCGTAGCAAAACTGATGTTTGTCCATCTGGAACTCATACAGTACCTATCTATCTATTTTGTGACGTTACGCAGTGCGGGTGTCGGTCTATTTCGGCAATAGTCCTGACCTTGTCTTACCTTGACCGCCCGTAACCTTGTTTCGCTTAAATTACGAGTTTTTTTACTCTAAATCAGATGTTCTAGAAGTTATTTTTGGCGATTGGTTTAAGCGCCATCTGTTGAGATTTTCTCGCAACTAGTTTTTTGTAGAATGAAAAAGGAATAGAAAAAGGTCTTTGTTAGGAAATTATTGCTGCTAGTTGTATTTTCTCGAAATTAAAATATGTTTCTCGAACGTAATTATATGAGCCGACTGCAGTATAATTATTTCGTCAGCTCATGTGGCGTAGGTTTCTAGTGTAGGGTAATTGTTTAAAATGTTAACTTAATATAATTTCAGAAATTTCTTTTGTTCTTTTCCTTATTTTTTTTACTTTACACACTTTTGCTTTGCGAAATTATATTCTTGCGCACTTACTTTTTATTACTCGTACCTAAATGCATTATGATACTATGACATGATACTATGAAAATTCATAATTATTATTATTTTGTTGACTGAAATGTGTAAGGTAGAGTTGAAACTATTTACGTACCTTTCTTAGAAACGCCATCTATTGTTGAGTAGCGACTAATTTTTCAAGTCGGCTGAATGTGACCGCTAACCACAATTGTTTAATGTTTTGACAACAGATGGCGCCATAAGTTCAGTATCAAAAGTTTAACGATAACTACACAGATGGCGTTGACAGCAAATATTTTTAATTTGTTCAATAACATTATGTAGATGGCGTTCGTTGCTGTGAATGATACTCAGCTGGATTTACAAACTTCGTATTTCATTGGATTGATTAGTCTCTTAAATTAGTTATAATAAGTAGGTGGATATTTATTTGAAGTTATATTTTAGGCTTGATACAAATTACTTAAATAAATGAAATAATTATCAAATTATTTCTTCCACTTTATGCCCACCGAAAAATACGTTTCCTAGCAAAAAATGAACAAATAAAACCTGTATATCTATAATTCTGTATATAAAGCATATACATTGCTTATAATGTATTTAGTAAAAAACTTAATTAAAAATCCGATGCACTGTGGCTTTGATCCACGGAACACAGAAAGAACCTGGAAATAGTAAGTAGGCGTGGCACTGTCGCCGCTAGTGAGTACTGCAATACGCACTTGCTGTTCAAGCGCTCTCATTCGCAAACTAGACTACGTCAACATACAATTTACATAAAATAATATTAAAACGCCTTATCGTGCCATTCCGGACTGTAAAAACCATAGTCGGACTAAAAATCTAACTCATGGAGGTGTATCATACCACCGGTAAGTATTATTTTCGAATTTATTTTAATAAAATGAAAAAAATAAATTTCGTCAAACATTGCATACATACAAACAAAAATTGTCCTTAACTTCATGCAAACAAAGTTGATTTTCTTTTCCCGGTTATTAGCCTTTCTGGAATATTCGCATCTCTACCTATACTTTTGACGCTATCCAAATAGTGCGTGACTTTATCGATAAAATCAATCGACATGTATTGCATTGCCTTTTTAAAATAAAAGTATTTATACTTGAGAGTATGAGTATTAAAATACAGATAATTATTAAATTAATAAAGTTAATAAAATAAATATTGTAGGATGATATTCGTGATGCCATTTTAAATAAATCTAGCTAAAGAGCTTGGAACAACATAGGGCGTTTGAATTATACCTTATGTTTAGTCGTCGCCGGCTTCGTCCGATCACACTTTTCGTAACGAATGCATAATAACTTTAATTTCGGAAGTCAATGTCAAAAAATGAAGAAATCAAACCGTAAACACCGACTTCCGCAATCAAAGGTATTTTACATTATTTAGTTTTTTTGAAGTCAGTTGTATTTTTTTGTAAAAGAGTTTTTTTTTGTATTTTCAATATTAAACACACAATGAAAATAAATTACCTTTTTCACTACGTATTTATACTAAGTTCTTATTTGTGAAATTGCAATACTTGTTACATTGTTACACCTATATGTCCGTAGTATTCAACATAAATAACATAACCTAAATTTTAAAACGGGCAACTAACTTGATCATTTAAAAGTGCCCGTTAATATTTTAATTAAATTCTTTGATCAAAATCAAACAATATAAAACAGTGAAAAGATTATTATACAAATATAATAATCTTTTCACTGTTTTATATTGTCTTAAACTCAAATAGCAATGTAATAATAAAACATTGCGAGGTTTTCAGCATTTTATTTCATTTACCCAGTATAAAATGAACAAATACAAACAAAAAGGTATTTGATTTACATGCAAATAAATACCCTTTTTACTACGTTTAGAAATTACCCTACTACATATTAATTTCATTGTTTTAATACTATCGCATACGATATTTTTTCGCATTATATTTTGTTTGTTTTCATACTATCGACATTATTACAATCGAATTAGGGTACGTCACTATTTGAGTAGCGACCTGCATTTGTGTCAGTGATACGCCATTCAAATACCACCCTTATTTTTATAATGTTATAGTTCATACTGAACAACGCCATCTAGCGACGAGTGGCGGTACTTGGTAGTCCAAGATGTATTTCTTTCTTGTTTTTGTCAATTTGATTTATAAATCGTTGACATTAAAGTTGCATTTCGTATAACATTTTTTTTTTAAATTTGTTTACGCCCAATTTTTGTTGTAGCCAATCGTATCTTCCGGTTTGCAGTAAGAGTAAATCGTAAATGTGTGAGTTTGGCGACACCGGTTCTGGTACAAACATTTTCTCAAGCTAGTTCTAGTGTCTTTCTGTGTTCTGTGCTTTGATCAATTTTATCCCGCTGTGTGCGACCCCTACCGGCTTCTATGATTAAGCGGGAAAACTAACAACAGACGAATTGGAACCTAATATCTATATATAACAAAGTCGAATATCCTCTCAAAGCAATTTAGAAATGTGATGTTTTAGAACTAGCTCGAACACTAGTTCAATATTTGAATTTATACGAAACATAATAGTCCTAAAGCATTTGTAACATCAATTGATTTCAGCATTTCCTGAGACGTGTTAAGGTTCATTTTTATTTGTTTGTATTGACTTTCTTTTTGTTAGACCGGTTCTAAATAGTCGATGATTAAAAATTCAGTATTTTAACCAATTAAAAATGGCGTAGGAAGTCAATATGGCGTTAATATAGTTTTTAAATTTATATATACTAGTGCTTGTCTGCTATCCCACCTGATGGTAAGCAGTGATGCAATCGTTAATGGTGAGGCGCACTAATAGCCTAACACTCTTAGCCTTGAAAACACCTAAATTATAATTGGACTGGAAGACCGCAGCAGGCAAATTGTTCCAGTCCTTTGATGTACGCGGTATAAATAACGAGGCGAAACGCTTAGTCCGGACCGTAGAGGTTTCAACAACGTAAGGGCGGTTATTTTAAACGCAGCAAAAATTGAGACTTCAGTATTTTCTTTCAGTTTTTTTTTCTTAGCGTCATGCAGTCAACAAAAATCAAAATATTTTACGATTCGTTTTCGACGAATCGACAATGATTCGTATCTTCAAAATAATATAGCTAAAATTATTCTAAACAGCGGTTCACCGCAAAAGCATTCCGAGACATACAAAAATCATTTAATATCGAACAAAAAAGGGTGTCGTTTTTATCTATGCTTGTCATCTTTGGCAAATATGGCGCCGAGTTGTAATATCTCCTTTATCGATTTAGTCTATGGTTATGAGTTATGACATCGATTAATGTAAAAAAATATGTCGGACACTTTTTGGCGGGAGATTTTCAAGTGAAATTCAGTTTATTTAATTATTAGCATTTAGCATTAATGTTCCCACTGCTGGTACTCAGGCCTCCTCTCTAGGAGAGGGAATGGGTCGTAATCCACCACGCGGGCCACGATAGGCAACGAAGAAACGGGGTAGATTTTTAGTCAGTAAGTGTCTGACACTACTTCCCGCGCCGCCCAAGGGCTGGATTTGTCATTGGGTGATTTTACCTACCACAAAAAAATAATAATTGGTGAACGTCACATGTCTTCGAATTTTTTGTTCTAGGACATGCTGGTTTCCTCACGATGTTTTCCTTTACCGTTTTGAGGGTAGTGGTGGCCGAGTGGTAACGGCCCAGACTTACGATTTTGTAGGTCGCAGGTTCAAACTCGGCCAGGCGTATTACTTTCTGAAATTTATTTCATCACTACTGCTCTTTTAATTATATATAACTCGAAAATTGATTTCTAGTGTCTACACAGCTATAAATAAAAAACCGTATTTTGAGAGTAGTTTTGAAAACTAATTTTGGCAAACTTTATTATTCATAGATTAAATCAAAACATCGAAACATAGGTGACTCGCCTTTAGCGCGTGGACCGCTCAAATCAGGCCTATAGGGCCTGACTTCACTCAATCACAATTGGCGAGTGACATAAGAGTGTTATGCAAAAATATTTTTTTATTGATTGCGCTCGCACGGCAGCGCTGGCTCTTATCTCTGCCCTTGTCTATCAGTGACTGTATGTTTGCGACTGTGATGACACTGATCATAGATATGTGAGTTTCGAGTCCAGCTTTTCTGATTGCGATGTTTGCGCGTAACGTATCTAATGTAATATCAATGAGTGATAGGCAACTATTTTTTCTTTTTTTTTATGTGACTGTAACTAATTACGTTTTTTTCTTTTGCCCCCAGGACATGGACCTCATCGAGGTGCTGTGGAAGCAGGATGTGGACATGGGGTTCTCCTTGGAAGACCCAGTGCAACCGGTAAGTGCTTTGATGTACATATAAAAACTCGCGGCTTGGGGGTAGTCGTACAGTACAGCATGTTTTCTGCTACAATCCTTGCATTTCATTGAGCTCCAGTTTAGTGCATCGCACGTGAGTGTGGTATGGTGACGAGCGAAGCGATGCGGCAGCAATTAGTTGGATTGATACTTTCGTGCGAATTTTTGCGATGTGGTGATTTATCTTCTTCTTCTTATATATAAAAATGAATAGCTGTTTGTTAGTCTCGCTCAAACTCAATATAAATGGTGAGAAAATATGGAATAGCTTACGAAAAAAAAAAAATCCGTTATCACAATATTTATTGTTGTCTTATAAAAAAAAAAAAACATTTTAAAATGCTCCTTTTCCTAACAGGAGGGTCCAACAGCCACCAAGGTACTAGGAGACGAGATTGAGAAGGAGTTGAAGCTCGCGGAAGAGAAGATTGTGAAGAATAATGAAGAAAAAGCTGAGATCGAGAAGGTCAAGGCGAAGCTTCTGGATTCTGAGATCAAGGAGGTGAGAATAACTTGATTATTATAATTTTTTTTTATGACAATAGGTATATTTTTTTTTTTTTTTTATAAACTAGCACTTGACTGCAATCCTACCTGATGGTAAGCAGTGATGCAATCGTTGATGGTAAAGCGCACTACTTTATTAAGAGCCTATTCACTCTAGCCTTGAAGACGCCTAAATTATAATTGGACGGGAAAACCGCAGCAGGCAAATTGTTCCAGTCCCTCGATGTACGCGGTATAAACGACGAGTCAAAACGCTTAGTCCGGACCGTGGAAGTTTCAACAACGTAAGGGTGGATATACGCCGTGGGGTTGTTCGATGGTAGAAAGGAGATGTCGGTATCAAGTCATGCAATTCCCGTGCACACTCTCCAAAATATCTCAGTACCCTGAGGTCCTGTACCTTTGGGAGGCGTACGAGGAGCCGGAACCAACACACTTTCAATGGAACGTGATGCCAACCGACGGTTATCCCTGTACGCGCTATGCTAGTGCACTCAAGGACAAACCCCGGTTAGTTAAAAACTATTGCTGGCCGGAGCGGGCCCGCACATATAGGGTTATGGTTTTCGGAGTCTTAAGTGGACTGGTTACCAAGAACTATGTCAAGACTATTATCATTTTTTTTTATTATTATTTCATTCTTTTCCATTTTAAATATATCTTTACTTTATATATGTAAAAGAAAGTCGTGTTGGTAACACTATTTATAACTCAAGAACGGCTGAACCTATTTGTTTGATAATTGGTGGGAAGGTAGCTTAGAACCTTGAAAAGTTTTATACCGTTAAATAAAAAAATCCAAAACCTTGTCGCTTAGTGGTATGGAGCGAAGCCGTGGACAAAAGCTGGTTATTTATATTCTTATAAATAGTCGCCCCCCAGTATCGGGAATAGGGTACAAGATGGTGACGGTCAGGGCCCTGAGAGAGGAACCTCTAACAATACGTGCCCTGTCCAGGAGTACTGCTTTCGAAGATTATATGAGAGGCAGGTGCCTTAATCTCTAGGCCATCACGACATTTATTTCTATTTTTTTTTTAAATCTTAATTAGTAATTTGTTTTTTTGTCAGGACGATCCATGGGCCGGACTCTCCTACACTGTGGATACTGAGACAGGTAAGAAGCTATATATATATATATATTCTTTTTCTAGAGATATACAACATTACTTTTAGTATATGCGAAACCTGAATACAGTTTGTTCAGAATCAGTAACTGAATCGATTCCAATAATATTTAAAGGTCACAAGTTAGACACCGCGACTAATTACAACACAGGTCACAGCTGGTCATAGCGGGCATAAGAGGCCAACACACATCTGGGTGCGGGAGTAAAACAACCCCCCCGTCACACGGATGGCCCGGTGACCATGTGTTTGTGTGAACAACTAAGTAACAACAAGCCTATATCTTTGTGATTTCTCATGATACAGTTATGAAATTTTGTACATAGATTCTTTACATAAAAATACTAGACATGTGTTTCGGGTTTCGTATATACTAAAACTAATATCTATATAAGAAAGTCGTGTTAGTTACACTATTTATAACTCAAGAACGGCTGCACCGATTTGGCTGAAAATTGCTGGGAAGGTAGCTTGGAAGCAGGAGAAGGATATAGGGTATTTTTTATCCTGTTAAATAATAATAAAAAAAAACAAAATCTGCTCATTTATTGGTATAAGGTAGAGTAGGGTGGAGTAGGGTAGACCGAGAGCGAAGCCACGGGCAAAAGCTAGTAATAGTATAGATTAAGATAGTCTCTCGTTCGACCACTATCTTACCTCATGGTAAGCGATGATGTGGCCGGCGATGGAGCACGCTTGCCTAGAAGTAACCTATTCACTCTTGACTTAAAGACTCCTTGGTTATAACTATTAGGTTTTATAGATATTTAACGAAGTAAATAACAATAGAATTAGCTAAAAATATAGATAAATTATTAGTTAGAAAAGGACATACTATAGCTAATTTTGCAACAATAATGGCACATAACAATATTCTGAAAACGAGTCTACAAAATGGCAGAGAAATATTTGAATGGCGGTCAAGATAATATACCTGTACATAAGGTAAGTGAATATTCTTTATAATCTAGGTTATGGCTATCAGTTAACACAGATTCCGGTAGGAAATTCCATTTCTAAGTTATACGCGTAATGAATGTGTTCCCAAAATGCTTTGAACGTTTGGGGTGCGATGTCCACCATGTACCGGTCCAAAGGTTATGCGAGAGTGTCACCACGGGCCCCGGGACAAAGGCAAGGAATGGAAAGGTAGGTTTTTAGTCAGTAAAAGTCTGACACTATTTCCCGCCCCACCCAAGGGCGGGATTTGTCACTGGATGATTTTACCTACCAAGAAAAAAAAAACCATGTACCGGTGGTCCAACGCCGTACGTCTAGTGGTCCGATGATATTCCATCATTATACACTTGACGGAATTAAATTGTGCAACACCAACGCACACTCCCCGAAATCTAAACTATGAAAACTATAGCAAAGGAGGACGCCGCACGCGTGAGGCAACGGCCCTCACGCCCCAACCGTCGCCGGGATTCCGATCCTGATTTCCGGACACCGTAGACGCGGGCTTGCGGACGGCGAGCAATGGGTAGCTCGCCATCCAACTTATCTGTAACTGTCCGGACCGAGCCCAATTCGTCGACGGTGTGAATGATTCCACGCGCGCCTCAAGGAGTTATCAGTAAATCGTAGGGGCCCAGCAGGATTGAAGCCTACTGGGGCCAAGCATCGTTTTCTGAAAGGAAGGCTCAGCCTCGGTATGAGAGGCAACGAAGGAACAGGAGTGGGGATTTAGTCAGTAAAAGACACTATCTGCCGCCCAAGGATGCGGAGATGTTATTGAATGATTTTATTTATTTATTTATTAGACACTTTATGCACAAAAGTACAGCGGCGGACTTAATGCCTTAGGCATTTTCCACCGAAAAGAAAAAATTATAGATAACTAATTTACTTGAGTTAATTAATACCAAAGACATTAAATATAGACTACCAATAGACAGGACATAGCGAACAAAATCGTGATCCGATAGTTGTTATCTAGGAGTAGTAAGTCGCTCAGTCTAGTGTTGACGACTGGACCTAACTTCAGTTTGTTTTGTAAATATTTTTCGTATTTACTTTGTAATTTTTGACTGGCCTGTTGGTCTAGTGGTTAGTGGCCCTGATTGCTATGCCGGAGGTCGTGGGTTCGATTCCCACCCAGGACAATTGTTTGTGTGATGAGCACGATCATTTGTTCTGTATCTGGGTGTTATTTATCTATAATATGTAAGTATTTAGAAATATATAAGTATGTTTATCAGTTGTCTAGTACTCATAGCACAAGCTCTGCTTAGCTTGGGACTAGACGACGTTGTGTGATAGTTGTGGAAAAAATGTAAATATATACTAGCAATTTAGAATTAGAATTCAATAATTTTCGCAAATCGTTCTAGAAAATAACTTAAAAACGTCAAATTTAATTCGCATGTTTACTATTGAAAGCTAGCTGACATAGGATGACAGTTTTTACTAAGACATTTCTTCTGATGTCCGCTCTATAGTATCTCTTTGTATATACTGAGGAGGCTATCAAAAATTAGATTAACATACGAACGAAAGCAGCTGTCACAAGGCGATCGAAAAATATACCAAAAATTCTGTCAATAATTTCTTTTTTTTTTTTCAAAAATATTTCCTTTTTTGTTCGTTTCGACCCTGTTTATTCCTCTTTGTTTCTATTCCCCTAGGGTTGCCGGTTGCGAGGCGGTGTTGCCACCCTGCGGCATAACGCTTTAGATCATTACTCTTATGATTCAGCTATTTTTGCCCGTTTGTCGCACCGAAATAGGCTCAGGTTTTTGATTCGAAAAACGAAATTGTATTGTTGTTTAGGTTATGTAGATTTTTAGTGCTGTTTCTAGACAAGAACTTTTAAATTCAATTTCATAAGGCCTTCCCCACTCGGTTATCGTCTGGATCCGCTGCCCTTGTATGGTAACTACGCGGTAAATAAGTTGAGCCATTTGCAAAGGTTACGCGCAGCCCCCCCACTTCGTTGATAATGATGATGGTTCAACTTGTGTGATGAGGATTATAACCGATTAAATATGAGAAAGTATAATACTAACTTATTTCGACAGGCCCGTTGGTCTAGTGGTTAGTGGCCCTGACTACTATGCCGGAGGTCGTGGGTTCGATCTCAACCCAACACAAATGTTTGTGTGATGAGCACGATTATTTGTTCTGTGTCTGGGTGTAATTAATTTATAATATGTATGTATTTAGAAATATACACCGTTAAATTTTGTTCGTTTTAATCCCGCGGAGGGTGGATTCGGTACATGAAACACTATCGATTTATAAAGAAGAAAATGAAAACTAAACTACTTTGAATTAATTTACGCATGTACGAAATTGATTTCTTTAAGTAAACATCAGCTGATCGAGGCCAATGAACTGTAGGTAGTTAGTACGCAACGATCGACAACTCCCTACAAGGTCATTTTTTCATTTAATTTCATCTTTATAAATCAATAGTGTTTCATTTACCGAATCGACCCTCCACGGGATTAAAACGACCAAAAAACGGTGTATAAGTATGTTTATCAGTTGTCTAGTACTCATAACACAAGCTCTGCTTAGCTTGGGACTAGACGGCGTTGTGAGATGGCGGACATGTAAAAAAAAAAAAAACTGATAACAATATCAAAATAGATTGAAAATCTCGATTCTTTCTCGCAGAACGCCTTTTTCTACACTGACCGTACGGTCGTACTATCTCAATCATTTCTGCCTGTACGTCTACCATGAGTTTTAAGTAATAGTATTCGTCGCTACTCGATATCGACGCCGTAAATATTTTGTATGGCAAATTTTGCAGCGCCTCTAGCGGTCACTTGCAGAACCAAAATTTGCGTCGATATCGAGTAGCGACGAATACTATTGCTTAAAACTCATGGTAGAGGTACTGATCACTTAAAAAAAAATATTCGCTTGAATCCTGCCGCGTGGAGCCAAACCAAACCCTTTGAAGTTTTAGTTTCGAGTACAAGCAAAAATGAACTTAGCCGTGGTCAGGCGGAAGTGTCCTCTATAGTACATAATGGCTTTTGACGTCAGAGTCCAGATCGGACCTCTCTTTCTAATTATTTATCAGTTTTGAAGCTTCATAATATCGTCGTTGAGTGAGGTAATAAGTATTTTCTTAAATTATTATTGATAGACTCGCGTTTGTCCACTATCTCACTTGATGGTAAGCGATGATGTGGCCGACGATGGAGCACGCTTGCCTAGAAGTTACCTGCTCACTCTTGACTTAAAGACCCCTAGGTTGTAGCTATCAGGAAACACAGACTCCGGCAGGGAATTTCACTCCTTAGCTGTACGCAAAAAGAATGTGTTCCCAAAACGCTTTGTACGTATGGGCTATTATCTATACTTATAATAAATCTGTAGAAGTAAAAATTGTGTACATTTAAAATATCAAAAAAATAAATGGCAGAGGGTGTTACTAGACCGACACCGAACCCAAAAATGTGATTAAAAAAATTTTTGTCTGTCTGTCTGTTTGTTCAGGCATCACGCAAAAACTACCGGTTCGATTACGTTGAAACTTGGTATAAATATCCTGGGCACCACACTGGGTACTTTTTATCCCGGAAAAGTATATACAATAAAAAACAAACTTAATTTTGCGGTTCAATCCCTAAGTCCGATTACTGTACCAACCGCAAATAATAAGTTTGTCGCAGGTTACGTCACCCGTTCCTATTGTAATTAGCCACAAAAGGTCCGCGCCGAGACAGTAGTATTAATACCGGTAAGTATGCTCGATAACGTTCTAAATATCGTTAATTTATTTATTTTAAATAAATAAAATAAAATAAACAAATAGCACTTTACACAAAAAACTCATTGATAAGTTCCGTTGTTCAAGCGACCGAAGTTGCGGGCACAGCTAGTTTAAAAATAAATAGATATTTTCAACATACTGCCTATTTCATCCAAAAATCACAACTCAAACACATTTCTTTTACAAAACGCATGGCCGCACACGTACCCACCCCCTTTACAACAGAATTAAATATATCGCTTCCCCCTATATACTCGAATTACATAAGGGTAACTACGCATAGGGGGAGACGCCCTCTGAAACGTGATACTAGCATTGGTATGGGTATTTAGAAATAAATACACAGTGAAGAATACACATTAAATTGCTCCTACTATGTTATGTTTCTTCACCACCCTAAGGTCGACTGGTAGAAAATGCCCAAGGCATTAAGTCCGCCTTTGTACACTAGTGCATAAAGCTTAACTATCACTACAAAAATATATAACATATTCAGACATTTATTTCACAAATACAAAATTATAAACATTATATAAAACACTAATTAAAACTATATATACACTTAAACCTACTCCTAACTAAAAAATGGCGTCATAAAACTCGTCCGCATCGCTGTCGACTGGTAGTGTGCCCAAAAGGCTGGCGGCATTGCCACGTTGAATGGCAGTGCTTAATCTCTGACCGACGTAAAAGCCAGCCCTTGGGTCACGCGGTATGTCAACTAAACGTTTGGAGAGATCTTTAAATAAAAACACACACTACATAGTATAAAACAAAGTGGCACACTGTCTGTCCCTATGTATGCTTAGATCTTTAAAATTACGCAACGGATTTTGATGCGGTTTTTTTAATAGATAGAGTGATTCAAGAGGAAGGTTTATATGTATAATACATGCATAATATTGTATTGCATCCGTGCGAAGCTGGGGCGGGTCGCTAGTTATTAATAAAATACACCCAAACACAGAACAAATGATTGTTCTCATCACACAAACAAGGGCGTCGCCAAGGGGGGCTTGCTTTACAGCTAGAGGCTTGCTTTACAGCTTCAGAGCCTAGTTTAGGCACCAGTCTCTCACAATATAATGCCCATCCTATATGTTACCATAGATATAAGGCTAGCAATTAGGAGTTATATTGTGGAGAAAAAAAAAACTTTAATTACTATTAAACAGAAAACTTTTATTACTATTCCCTATACTTCAAATAGCCTCCCCCTTGATTATCGGCTGGTGGCGCCCTTGCACACAAACATTTTTCTTGGGTAGGATTCGATGCCACCACCTCCGGCATAGCAGTTAGGACCAATAGACCAGTCCTTAAGAGCAAATTGGCAAACCATGATGGCCTACCTCATCGTATAAAGTTAATCATAACTTTTTTTCGTATGTCATCAATTCATGATAGACTTATAATAATCCAATAAAACTTACAATAAAATATTCATTGAAAATCTATAGTTTTTGAACTCACGATGAAAAAAGATTCGAAAAGAAATTGACTTTGAAAAAAGTCGATTATCTTCGTCGAGTTTTTAAAAGGACATGTTTTAAGTATTTTTGGTTAGGGCTGTCACTAAAAGGGCCTAAAATGGTGCGTTTTATTTCAGTGAAACGCTGATCAAAATCACTCTACGTATAGTACGCGGAAAATAAGTTGAAACAGCTTCGATTGAGACCCGAATTTCGGACATGTCTAAATTAAATCGAGTTAAAAAAAATATATTTTATTTATTATATTGAGCAGTGGTGGCCGAGTGGTAACGGCCCCGACTTACGATTACGGGTTCAAGCCCGGCCAGGCGCATTACTTTGTGTAATTTATTTCATCACCACTGCTCTCAAAACGGTGAAAGAAAACATCGTGAGGAAACTGGCATGTCGTAGAACCAAAAATTCGAAGACATGTGACATCCACCAACCCGCACTGGGCCCGCGTGGTGGATTACGGCCCATTCCCTCTCTTAGAGAGGAGGCCTGTGTCCCAGCAGAGGGAACTTTAAAAGGCTGATGATGATGATGATGATGACTGTTTCATGTACCGAATCGACCCTCCACTGGGTTAAGACGATTAAAATTTAACGCTGTATAAACGCGAAATACCACTCACTGATTAATCACGAAATCTCAGAAACTATAACACCTACAAACTTAAAATTTGGCAGGTAGGTTCCTTATAGGGTGTAGACATCCGCTAAGAACGGATTTCACGAAACTCTACCCCTAAGGGGGTACCGTAGAGGCCCAGCCTGTTAGCTGCAGACAGGCAGAGTCGAAGCCTGCTTGGGTCATGGGTCAGCTTCCGAAAGGAATACCCGGCCCCGGCACGATAGGCCATGAAGTAACGGGGTAGGTTTTTAGTCGGTAAGAGTCTGACACTATTTCCCGCTCCGCCCAGTGGCGGTATTTGTCATTGGATGATTTTACCTACCATAAAAAAAAACCCCTAAGGGGGTAAACCGACTTTCCCGCTGGCGAAGTCGGTGGCAGAAGCGAGTCTATCAAGTCTACCGATCCACTATTTTTACTCACATCCAAAATTCTACCAAGCTTGCATAGACCTTGAAACAACACAACCCTAGAACCCAAAATAATAATGAGTTATACCAAACCAGTTTCATCAGATCTCCCCCGTTCCCCCGGTTACATCAAAATCAGGAATACATAGGAATAATGCCGAATACATAGGTAGGTTTATATAAATTGGTCGAGCCCATTGACAGACCTACGTTTGGATATCAAAGAGTCGGCCGTTTTCAGGGTTCCGTGAAAGAATAAAGCGGGAACTATATTGGACCCCGGATTTACGTAGAACGACGTTGGTTGGCGTCGCATGGCGTGGCGTGGGTCTAGTGTAGCTCTACAAGTCTAGTTGCCATATAAAATGTATGGAGACCGACGCGTCCAGATCTGCGTGCCCCTATTACAAAAATAAGACTTTCATGTTTTTTTACCGTTATTTCTAACTTTCACTTATTGTCTGAACAAATACACCTTTACGCCATATCCAAATCTATTAGGAAATACATACGTCATTTTATAAGTTATTTTAAGAAAACAACCCCAATAAACTTTTTAAATTATTGTTTGATTTGGTACTTTCAAACTAAATCTAGATTCTAGTAATGGAATTAGTTTCTATAAGTTTAAACAAAAGTGAAACAAGTTTTTTCTTTGAATTGCTCTGCTTTCTATTTTTGTTCCAAACACAAACTTTTAATCCATTTTTTTTTTGTATAAAGTTAACAAAAAAACTTTTTCTACTTTGAATGAAGTGAGAGTATCTGACTTTTACTGTCCACATATTTATTTCAAATGTATGTATATGATATAAATGATGGTTTAGAATCCAAAACCATAAACGAAAAACTCCAAAGATTTTTTTTTGTTATCCTCTTAAAGTCCTTTAATTAAAACCTGCAGAACCATCTCTTCTATAACTCGCTCACCCTTACCACGTAACAATTTTCACAAGTCATGTTACTGGCCAGTGTTCTCTGATTAATGTTCTTTTTTCTCTTTCTTTTGTTTTTTTTTTTTACTCTATCCTACGATTGGAGGTATTATTCGAATATTTTCGTTAAAGCTGCAAGAGTGAAATATACTTGCATTGTGTCCTTTGCTGGGAGATGTTTTAATCTATACCTCTACCATGAGTTTTAAGCAATAGTATTCGTCGCTACTCGATATCGACGCTGTAAATATTTTGTATGGCAAATTTTGCAGCGCCTCTAGCGGTCACTTGCAGAACCAAAATTTGCCATACAAAATATTTACGGCGTCGTTATCGAGTAGCGACGAATACTATTGCTTAAAACTCATGGTAGAGGTACTGATGTTGGTTTGGTGACGGATTTTACCAAGTTTGTAAATGTATAGAGTATGTCTAATAAAAATTCAAATGACTTGAGAATTTTTGAACGAAATGAAAAATCTTCAACGCGAATTTTAACTGTCACTCACTTGTCAAAAGCCGGTACGAAACATTTTGATACTTTTATGTTATTTATTTTTTAAAGAGACCGAAACATGTTTTACATGAAAATCTTTTGCATATTTTTTAAATTGTTAAATGTTCCATAATAATACTAAATCTTTAAAAAATACTTATATTCGATACGTTTCAAAAGGTTTAAGTAAACAATGATCAAGACCTTTCAATCAACCTAGATTATTCAATCAGTGTTGACTATATCAGATTTCATTGTACAACGACGTGTAGAATTTCTGTCTTTTAAAATGTATGTAAGCATCACTCACGAAAAAGCTATGCATGGAAAGGGCTATGCTCGACGTTTCCTTGCGTGATCGCATCAGGAATGAGGATATCCGCAGGAGAACGAAGGTTACCGACATAGCACGAAGAATCGCCGTACTTAAGTGGCAGTGGGCAGGGCACATTGGTCGCAGTACAGATGGACGATGAAACCGAAAGGCCGCTGGAAGGCATTCGCAGTACAGATGGACGATTGAGCCAAAAGGCCGTTGGAAGGAGTTTTATGGATGCCAGACGCACAGGACCGCTAGTTGTGGTGACGGGGAGGCTTATGTCAAACAGTGGAGGTCTTTCGACTGAAATGATGGTGATGATGATGATCACTCAGCTTACGCTTAATCAGCTTATGTATTATCTTCTGTATAGGTATACACCGTTAAATTTTGGTCGTTTTAATCCCGCGGAGGGTCGATTCGGTACATGAATCACTACTACAGCTTCGCACGGGTGCAATGGTGATATTAAATATATTATGCATGTATTATACATATAAAACTTCCTCTTGAATCACTCAAATCTGTTGCGTAGTTTTGAAGACCTAAGCATACATAGGGACAGACAGTGGGAAGCGACTTTGTTTTATACTATGTAGTGATAGATTTTGTAATTCAGATACAAGTTTTTTCTTATTGAATACATAACTATGACTGTTATTATTAATGAAAATCGTATGAAAATCCGTTCTATAGTTATTGGGTTTATCGCGAACGGATAGAAAACTTATTTCAACCGAAACTTTGACAACCTCCCCTTCAATACGAACGCGTTTGACATTCAGAAGCGAACTAATCCTGCGTGCATTCTATTACAATATACTATTATTAATGATCAGTACTCAAGGGAATTGAGATGTCTGCCATACCTCCTAACATTAATCACACAACTACAATAGTAACGCGCATGCGTGATTATTATATATCTGCTTTTAAAAGGGAAGTTTCTATATAGGTAGCTTATGGTTCTGAACCCCTGGTTTTGAATTTCTATGAGCACGGTTGAGTATAGAGATTTTAACAGCGTTATGTATTTTGCATCTCTGCTTGAATAGTGTTTTAAGTCAAAAAGAACATGTATAAATCGTTTTTTTACAACCTTTTATTTAGTTTCACCTGATCTATGTTTGTCTTTGATAAAATCTGGCAAATTAAATGTGATCCACTTCCCGATTGAGCTGAAATTTTGCTTGCATGCATGCAATTTGTGAATCAGATGACAATGTGAAATTATTATGACATAGAGCTGATCTCATGGTTGAATAGAAAGGTGGCCATAGGAACTTCGTAATAAAACGACACAACCCTGTCGAGTTTGGGCTCGTGTGATTCGTCTTGATGATTATTACTATCAAGATATACACCGCACTCTAAAAGCTTGCAATGAAAAAAATATTTCCATTGAAATCTTGTATTTATCATTAGTTTCAGAATCTATCATAATTGCCATAAGCTCAGATTATGTCATGTATTCAATTCGATTATTTTTCAATAGATGGCCCATTGTTTTTTCTTTTTTATATATCACTACATAGTATAAAACAAAGTCGCTTCCCGTCTGTCCCTATGTATGCTTAGATCTTTAAAACTACGCAACGGATTTTGATGTGTTTCTTTTTAATAGATACAGTGATTCAAGAGGAAGGTTTATATGTATAATACATGCATGAAATATTTAATATCGCCATTGCACCCGTGCCAAGCTAGGGCGGCTAGCTAGTTTACTTATAAAATGCCTTGTCCTGGATGACTAATTGACGGCTCAACGCACATCCAAACACGGCTGATCGTATGCTCTTTGTATGATGAGGCATCCGATAAGAAAGGAATTTTTCGAAATTCTAACCTTTAGGTGAAAAAGGGGTGCATTTTCCAATGGTCAATTCTATCGGGTATAGAATAGCTACAACCTGGGGTTCTTTAAGTCAAGAGTGAATCGGTTACTTCTAGGCAAGCGTGCTCCATCGTTGGCCACATCATCACGTGAGATAGTGGTCAAACGCGAGCCTATGAATAATAAAAAAAGGTTATACTACACATAATATATCTAGTACAGGATGAAATTAGCATACCACACCTCCTTAGTTCATTGACCCACTTATTATTTAGATGACTTGACATAAAAAAAATAATAGTACGTACTCGCATTCTGTCTTATCATCGTGTTTAAGCAAATTCACTAAAAACTAAGAAAAAAAACGCCAGTGAAATTGAGAGTGTAGTTAATGTTTGACACTGAAGAATTCAGAACCTTCCTTTTTTCAAGTCGGTTAAGTATTGTCTTTGAAGATGACAACTGGGATTTTGGCGGGACTTTTTTTAAGTTCGGAGGCGGTTTACATTATTCCTAATGGATATTGTGATGGAAAATGTATCTCAAGTTTCTACACAACTGGATAATACGTGTATGAGGAATCATTGAAACAGGCGCGATCTTGGTAAAATGGAGCGAAGCTTGCTGAGAAGGCTTTTTTTTTTGGTGGTGGGTAAAATCTTCCAATGACGTCTCCCGCCCTTGGGCGGAGCGGGAGATAGTCTCAGACTCTTACTAACTAAAAACCCACCCCGTTCCTTCGTGGCCTTAGATACCAGGGCCGGGCTTTCCTTTCGGAAGCAAACCCTTGGCCCCAGTAGTTGCTGAGAAGGCTGACTCGATACTTATTTGTTATCTGTTAAATTTGAAAATCTGTTGCACACGTTCTGTTGAAGTGACGTTTTCACAGCGAAGTCGAAACAATAAAACGGTCATTTCTCTCCGAGGTGGACCGGTGGTGGGTTGCTCTTATTTGGCACTGCTTTTTTAAAATCTCCTGTAAACTATTAATATAATAATATAATATAATATTCCACAACTATCACACAATGCCGTCTAGTCCCAAGCTAAGCAGAGCTTGTGTTATGAGTACTAGACAACTGATAAACATACTTATAAATATTTCTAAATACATACATATTATAGATAAATTACACCCTGATACAGAACAAATGATTGTGCTCATCACACAAACATTTATCCTGGGTTGGAATCGAACCTATGATCTCCGGTATAGCAGTCAGGGCCACTAACCACTAGACCAACTGACCAGTCATATTATTGTATATATTGATAGAGCATACTGCCTCAAATTGAGCTGATCAGCGACTGTTCGCTGACTAAGTCCCTGTTGCAGTAGATCAATAATTTGAGGGGATTTTTTGTTGTTATATGTAAAATTAGGATCAGCGTTCTGGAACGCAGCCTTGCGTTCAAATTGCGTTGGAGGCCTATGTCCCTTAGTGGAGGTATTTCGGTCAAAATGATGATGTTATCTAGAAGTATATTTAAATCAAGAGTGAACAGATTTCTTCTAGGTAAGCGTACAACATTCTCGACCATAATTCATCGCTTACCATCAAGTGAGACAGTAGTCAAACGACTCAATCAATGAAGAAAAATATCTAAAGATTATCAGAGTTTTAGTAATAAATCTGATTGTTAATAATAACACTCCCTCACGCATTACCCGGAGGTGGAGAAGGTTTTTGATGACTTTTTACTGAAAAAAATAAATAATGGTGTGCTTTACGTTTCCTGAATTAACGAAATTTACAATTGTGCGCAAACTATTCGAGTTTCTCTTAAAGAGAAGTGAGATAAAAAAAATCTAGTGTTTGGGTTCACACAAACAGTTTTTTCTTACATGATATAAACTAGTGCTTAACTGCAATCTAACCTGATGGTAAGCAGTGATGCAGACGACACGAGCAAGGGCGTCGCCAGCTGATGATCAAGGGATCTATTGGAAGCATAGAGAATATTTTTTTTTTTTTTTATAAAAATATAAAATAATAAAAGTTTATTTTCTCCACAATATAACTCCTAATTTTGGGAGAGTGGTGCCTAAACTAGGCTCTGAAGCTGTAAAGCAAGCCTCTAGGGGAGGGCCGTAGCCCCCCTGCCCCGCCTTGACGACGTATTTGGACACTAGTTTATTAGGAGCCTATTCACTTTAGCCTTGAAGGCACCCGAATTACAATCGGACATGAAGACCGCAGCTGGCAAATTGATGATGTGACCAGTCTCATACTCAAAAGCTAGTTTTCCAAGAATCTTAATTTTCTAAAGGTTATGTGAAAGTGAATCTCGGGGCCCTGGAACGAAGGCAAAGATATAGGAGTTGGTTATAGTCAGTAAGTCTGACGAGTCCTCGCGCTCCGGCCAAGAGCCGGAGAAGTCATTAAATGATTTCCCGCCTAAAAACAAGGTATCCTAACTTTAGTATCTTCAACTCATAACACGCGTACTGAAATCGATACCACTAAAATGAACGAAGTCGAAAACAAAATGGCGGCACGCGGGAATCCGTTTTCATTAAAATAAAAACATCAAAACCATTAATATAACCAAGAAAAGATTAATGTCGGCCGAACAAAGAGTAATTTATTAGTAGTATAATATTCTGCAAGGGTAGGCGCCCTTCGGCCATCTTGGATAATACTCGCTCCTGATTGGTCGGCTCTGTTACTAATCAATAATTTTTGTCTCGCACTAAAAGGGCCTACGTGACGTTGTGGTGCCGTTGGATTTTGAACTTTTCTTTAAAGGTTTAAGGTCGGTTTTTCAATTTGTAGGTGTTTTTAAAACAATAGGGGTTTGGTAAATGTGGTATGGATGTAAAAAATGTAGATAGAGTATAAGTTATTTGGATTCGGAAATAAAGTAATTTATTTTTTGTTAGAGGTTTTTGTTGACATGTACCTACTTACTGCTAGGAATCAAAATCAATTTTTAAATTGATTGGTTTATTTACCCAGTTCTAGTAATATGCGAAACCAACGCTAGTAATAAATATCCTATTTAAATCTGGTCTGCGGATACCTAGGATACTCGAAGTCGCAGCTTTGGAAGGCCTCCTATAAGGTGGATCGATGACCTACCAGGTCATAGAAGATTTAAAGTCACCCAAAGGGCATTGGAAAGGACTACCTATCTTACCCAATCGTTTATACCGCGTACAACGAAAGACTGGAACAATTTGCCTGCTGCGGTCTTCTCGTCCGGTTATGATTGAGGTGTCTTCAAGGCTAGAGTGAATAGGCTCTAAATAAACTAGTGCGCCTCACCATCAACGATTGCTTCACACCATCAGGTGTGATCGCAGTCAAGCACTAGTTTATATCAATTAAATATATATAGGATAATTGATATAATTAGTGAACGACACTTAAACACTTGATCAATATCATGATAATAAAAAACTTTTACTATGGGACCAAACCTGAAATCGCGAAAAAAAACAGCAAGTTCAAAACATTTTGACCAATTAGACGAACATAAATGTACCTACTGACCAGCAGATTTTTTTTCGGGATTCGGCTTTGGTCCCATAGTAAAAGTTGTTTGTTATCATGACTACAATCACGAGTTTAATCAGTATCGGTCTCTAATTACCGGTCATATCTAAAGTTCACCATGACTTATGAAATAAAACTGATTGTTATAGTTTGTCCATAAAAGTAATATTTTAAAAGAGTTAGAGTAGGTTAAAAGATTAACCGCAGCCTTTTAACGTGAAGGGCAGATGAAGAAACACAGGTGGCTTTTAGTCAGTAAAAGTCTGAAATTCCGTCTCTTTTCATCCAGACCAAAAAAAATAATTGTTGATTTCTCACCCTCGAAAATAGCTCCTTTGAAACAGCATTCCGGTTTCGCAAACGGCGAAAAAAAATCCAGAAATTCACATTCAAGTTGCAAAATCAAGAAAGCCACAATAATTTACAATATTGGCAAATTCTTTTAAAATCATAACCATGCGAAATCATCAGCTTCTTTAAGTGTTTAGTTTAAATTTTAACAAAAAAAAAAATAGCTGTTAACACCTTCGGTACAAGACAAAAGCAAGCAAAAAAGGGGTTGAACACAGTTTTTGTCAACTGTCAACGTCAATTTCAGTAGTGTACCGAAAAAAAAACATGCCTTCCAAGGCTTTTAAGATAAATACTTAACAAGATTTATAAAAATTCTGAGGCTAAAAAAAAAAGGATCAATTTGTGGTTCGAAAAAAAAAAAATTGACGAATTTTTTTGCAAGAAATATTTTTGAGATTTTGTCTTGAGTCGTTTAAGATTTTGGCTTGATAGAAGACGGTTAAGTACCTTCTACTTTAGATATTTTTTTATACAATTCACTAAGAGTGCATGAATCGGATTTTAGGTCTACGGACCACCAGACGTGCGACGATGCGCCACCGGTACTTGGGGATCCCACCCGTACGTAATAAACGCCAACACATTCATTGTGCGTACAGCTAAGGAGTGGAATCCTCTGCCGGAGTCTGTGTTCTCTGATCGCCTAGAGATCTTTAATTCAAGAGTGAATTTACGCAAGGTTACTTCTCAGTAAGCGCCATCGTCGCCTCTGTGGCAACGATCTCTTGTGCCGGGCCCTGGTGCAGGTTATAGTTCGGAGCGAGCAGGAATGGCAGGCGGTTGCCTTCTTCTGCAAAACAGTAATGATAGCGAAAGAGGCGGCTGGACACGTGAGGGAACGGTTCGATTTCTAGCCACTGTAGTGGTGGGCTGGCGTCCGGCCCTGCGGACCAAGCTCAAGTCGTCTTCGGCGCGTACTTTTCCACGTGCCCCTCAAGAAGCTCTCCGCAAACCGTAGGGGTTCAGTAGGGTCAAAGTCTACTGGGGCCAAGGGTCTGCTTCTGAAAGGAAGATTCGGCCCTGGTATGAAAAACAACGAAGATACAGGAGTACGTTTTTAGTCAGTAAAAGTCTGACACACCTTCAAGTTTCACCCAAGGGCAGGAGATGTTATTATATGATTTTGCCACCTAAAAAAAACAAAGGACTGCCTGTCTTAGGTTGTAGGTGGGCTTTCTTGATGTCTCGATGTAGATGAAAAAATAAATAAACGCGACAAAGTTCGACTCATCAAAACTTTCATTTTTCTGTATACAGTTTTTTCAATAAACAGACGTGAATTAGTGAAAACTGTGTCTGTAAACCCGCTGATACGCAGTGACGCTGCGCCCGCCGTCACCGTGACTGGCCATACGGCTTCCGGGCGTTTACTTTTTATTTTTTGAGCTTTCTATGTGTTCGGGATTAGAGGTGTGAGCTTTGAGCGTGGACTTTCCAGCAGACGGATTTTCAAATTTATTTAATACACTTACTCGTAGAAGCATAATCAGCCTTTTAATGTTCCCACTGCTGATACTCAGGCCTCCTTTCTAGGAGAGTGAATGGACCGTAATCCACCACGCGGGCACAACCCGCTCTGGGTCTTCGAATTTTTGGTTCTAGGACATGCCGGTTTCCTCACGATGTTTTCCTTCATCGTTTTGAGAGCAGTGGTGATGAAATAAATTACACAAAGTAATGCGCCTAGCTGTGGTACCGTTATCACTTGACTACAACTGCTCTGGAAAACAAGAGAAGGTCCAGTAACCCTGTAAAGCTACAAATGGCCTAAAAATTTGGCTTTTCATCATTCCTTTAATCGGAACATAGGTCTTCACTCCATGAGAGTGATACATGCGCGATTCATTTGAAGATCTAAACTGATCTGTTAAAGAAAGTCTCTATCTCGCTCGCACGCCTAAAATTTTAACTCATGGTCATGGTAAAGCTCCAGCTCTGCACTCCTTGAAAGCGACTCACATTCCGTCTTCAGAACATTGCTCCTGCACATTCGTCCTTCAATGCCTTACACCCATCGTTCTCCCTGTGTAATGGACAAGTAAACAGTATCAACAGTAAACTTGAACACTTTCACTGTGCACAGACATGATCCAGTCAGGGTGACGTAAACACTATGGACGCGAGTCATCATCTATCAGCGATTTTCGTTTAACTGTTGTACGGTTTTGAGTGTTTATTTTGGTTCAATGGTAGCTGGACGAGTTTTTGAGCACTGGTTAAAGCTGTTCTTGTATCTTTGTTTAGTATTGCGACTCTTAGTTTGAGGGCAAAATTCAAGGTGGGGTTTTTTTTTATTTGGTGGTGGGTAAAATCATCCAATGATATCTCTCGCCCTTGGGCGGACCGGGAGATAGTGTCAGACTCTTACTGGCTAAAAACCCACCCCGTTCCTTCGTTGCCTTAGATACCAGGGCCGAGCTTTTCTTTCAGAAGCAAACCCTTGGCCCCAGTAGGCTTCGACCCTGCCTGCAGCTAGCAGGCTGGGTCTTTACGGTTTGCTGACAGCTCGTTGAGGCGCGCGGGAACAGTGTGCGCCGTCGACGACCTAAGCTGGGGTTGGTTCAGGTTAGGTATCCCTTTCATACAAACAAAGGTAGACTGTAGCTGACACTCCTACTGGCCGAATACTGTTAGTATGAACTACGGAAATAATCGTTTCTCTGTTCTATTCTATTCTATTAGATGTGTAGATTCATATGCACATTGCTTCTGTGTGCATTACCCATCACTATCACTACATGGTATAAAACAAAGTCGCTTCCCGCTGCCTGACCCTATGTATGCTTAGATCTTTAAAACTACGCAACGGGTTTTGATGCAGTTTTTTTTTAATAGATAGAGAGATTCAAGAGGAAGGTTTATATGTATAATATATGCATAATATATTTAATATCACCATTGCACCCGTGCGAAGCTGGGGCGAGTCGCTAGTTTTCTATAATACCCAAAACCAGACCGCATTGGTGGGATAGAAATATTGGTGAGATAAATCATCCAATGACATCTTCGCGTCCTTGGGCGGAGCGGGAAATAGTGTCAGACTTTTACCGACTCCAAAACCATTTCTGTTCCATCGTTGCCTTTCATACCAGGGCCGAGCCTACCTTTCAGAAGCAGACCTTTGGGCCCAGTAAGCTTCGATCTTGTTGGGCCCCTACGGTTTGCTGACAACTCCTTGAAGGAGCGCGTGAAATACTACGCGTCGTCCGCCGACTTAGGCTCGGTCCATTGCTCGACCACCATGTACCTATGTTTCTAAGTAAACTGTACATAAACACATAGTTACAGGTACAGGGAGGTACATATAAAATAAATTGGTAATCCACATCTGTCTACGGCTCGATTTTAATTAACTTTTTTTAGGGTGTGTTGTGTACGTTAACGCGGTTAGGACGGGTGATTCGACGCCCTTTTTTATAAAATTCTTCGTTTACCCTTTTGACTGCCCGGGTTCGACTGTTCCGATTAATGTATTCGTGTCTTATTCGCCAGGGACGTGTGTTCGCGATTCAGTACTCCATCTCGTTTAGCTCTTAAATTCCCATAAGATTTTTTTTTATGGTAGGTGAAATCATCCAATGACAAATCCCGCCCTCGGGCGGAGCGGGAAGTAGTGTGAGACTCTTACTGACTAAAAACCTACCCCGTTCCTTCGTTGCCTATAGTGCCAGGGCCGGGTATTCCTTTCGGAAGCTGACCTATGACCCCAGCAGGCTTCGACCCTGCCTGCCTGCAGCTAACAGGCTGGGTCTCTACGGTTTGCTGACAGCTCCTTGAGGCGCGCGGGAACAGAACCGGCCATCGATGACTTAGGCTCGGTCCGGTCTGTTACCGGACGATCGGACAGCGTGCTACCCATTGCACGCCGTCCGCATGCCCGCGCCTACGGTGGCCGGAAATCGGGATCGGAATCCCGGCGGCGGCAGGGGCGAGCGCTCCGTTGCCGCCTGATGCGGTCGCCCCCCTCCTTTGCTAGCATTACTGCTTCGCAGAAGGAGGCGACCGTCTACCATTCCTCCTCACTCCGGACCATGGCCTGATCCAAGGCCCGGTCAATTCCCATAAGTGACAGAAGAGCTGTTGAGATGGAGTATTTGGTCGTGGATGTGCGACCCTGGCGGAATAGACGCGAGAGTGTTTATCGGATGTATCCGACGTAGGCTAATTGAAGATTTTAGAGATCAGTCTCAAATCTGCAACTTTTTAATAGTCGTAAGCTCGAGTTTGTCCACTATCTCACCTGATGGTAAGCGATGATATTGTCAACGACGGAGCACGCTTCCCTAGACGTAACCTATTCCCTTTTGACTTAATGACCCTCAGGTTGTAGCTATCAGGAAACACAGACGCCGGCAGGGAATTCCACTTCTTAGCTGTACGCATAATGAGTGTGTGTTCATGCATGAGAGGCGGGTGTTTTTAAACTACTTATCAAAACAGAGATCTTTTCTTCTTCATCCTTCCCTTCATTTGGGTTCGGTTTTTCTCGTCTTTAGGCGCCAGAATAATCTATCCGGGGTTGTCTTTGTGTCCATCCGAGCTCGTTCCGTCTTTGGATACGTTTGTCCATCACGTAGCTAGAGAGCGCCCTCTGCCTTTTCTCCTTTCTGAGATCGCTGTGGCCTTCTTCACTGGGTACTCCTCGTCCCTTCTCATCACATGTCTGAACCAGCGCATACGTCTTTCTGACAACTTATCTCCTGGCTGGCCTGTTGGTCTAGCTAGTAGTTAGTGGCCCTGACTGCTATGTCGGAGGTCGTGGGTTCGATTCCCACCCAGGACAAATGTTTGTGTGATGAGCACAATCATTTTTTCTGTGTCTGGGTACACCCAGCCAACCAACCAACCCATTTATCTATAATATGTTTATCAGTTGTCTAGTACTCATAGCACAAGCTATGCTTAGTTTGGACCTAGACAGCATTGTGTAATAGTTCTGTAATATTATATCATTATTCTGTTTGTTCATTTAGATACATACATATAAATTATTATTATTATGTGTCTGTATATCTCAGAATCTTGAGGTCCTGGACCTTTGGAAGGCGTACGAGGAGCCGAAACTAGCTCGCAACTTACTATATTATTAGAGCAACTTTGAAGACGCCTCAGTACCTCTACCATGAGTTTTAAGCAATAGTATTCGTCGCTACTCGATATCGAGGCCGTAAATATTTTGTATGGCAAATTTTGGTTTTGCAAGTGACCGCTAGAGGCGCTGAAAAATTTGCCATACAAAATATTTACGGCGTCGATATCGAGTAGCGACGAATACTATTGCTTAAAACTCATGGTAGAGGTACTGATGTATTCATTGCGTACATTATCAAGCCTCGTTACATCAAAATAGAGTCTATTAAGAGCAACCAACCCGAGTTACATTTTCATACAACCGCTCTTAAATAATTATGATGTTATTACACATCTTTCTTCAGATATTTTGGATACACAGATATTTTGTGGATGTGATCTAGGCTTCTATTGAAATCAAAACATTTGTGTAAAACTAATTCAGTAAAGACATCTAAATATCTGTTATTTTACGTGAACTTTGGCCTTCCATAGTGTACTCATATGTTAAAAATATAAAAAAAGTACTGCTATAGAAGCCTTGGACTTTTAATCGAGATTCTGAATGATGACAATATTTCTAAGAAACTTTTAAGGGTTTAGGTAATAAAACAAAAATTTCCTGGTTTTTTTTTTTGGCTAAATCAAGGAATTACCGAATACCGACAGAGTTTTCAGACGTTATCTCCTCTTTTTCGCGTTGCCTCTCCATCAAACATCGCGTTGGATTCCTTTTGAAGAAGCAACAAACTTTTGAACCATGCTTCACGTTGACGATGAGGCGATTGGGGACGGGCCGCCTTAAAACAAAAATACCGAAGCATCAATTCCAGCGACCTTAACAAGAACAGTACAATCAAGCGATTAGTTTCAGTTTCTTCGTATACGAGTCGTTGGAAATAAATTAACTATTGTATCTAGAGCGTTGACCTCTTGTGTTTTAGTGCGATGTGTGTAGCTTAACATGTGTTTGGGGATGGGTAACCATCAAATAACTTCTTGCCCTAGCGTAGAGCGAGAGGGAGTGCCAAACTTACTGATAACAGCCACTTGTGTTCCTTTTGTTTCCCTCCCAAGCAGCACAGCAAGCTGTACAAGAGCAGTATAAAGGTTCAGGTGTACACTAAGCTGTATATAGGCTGTGTAAGCGCTTATGCAGCCTTTATAACTACAATTAGGCCCAATTATACTGCGTTAAGTGTTAGTGGAAATTAAAAGCTGTATATTAGTTGCATAACAGCTGCATAAAGGCGTTTTTGTACACTCTGTGTGTTGTGTGACTTGCGTTGTTTTATTATTAACCCGAATGGTCAATCCACTCTTACGTTATTATATTCTGCAGTCCCGACTAAGCGGTTCGCCTCGTCGTTCATACCGCGTACATCGAAGGACCGGAACAATTTGCCTGCTGCGGTCTTCCCATCCGATTATAATTTAGGTGCCTTCAAGGCTAGATTGAATAGGTAACTAGTGCGCCTCACCATCAACGATTGTATCACTACTTACCATCAGCTGGGATCGCAGTCAAGCAGTAGTTTATATCAATTAAAAAAAGTTCAATTTGACATTGACTAGCAAAATTAAAAAAACTTAAGTAAATTTGAGTTTTAAGAGCTACCCTGGCTTTTTCACCTTAAGATACATTAACGAAGAATAAGTAAAAGAGAATCGGCTTAAAGAAAAGCTTCATTTTCTTATCGTATCGATTGTTTTCTTTTACCTCAAAGTTTTTGGGCCCAGTAGTTTGCCACGTTTGCAGCGGCATCAGTGGCATTTTTAAGGTCCTCCAAACTGCAGGTGTAGGGACACTTGGGCTCTCTAATAAGCTTTCAATTTCAATAGCCTTTGTATCCTGAAAATTCCTTTTCACTTTATCATTTTGATTTTATGAGCATTTATTTTTTTAGTTGTAAGATGTCCCGGAGTTCAGTGTGCCTTTTGGCAAAGGCCTCCTTGAACTTCCTCCACTGTGTCCTATCCCTTGCAACTCTTCGCCAGTTTGGACCTGCTGCAAGCTTAAGTTCGTCCTCCCATCTTTTGCGTTGCCGACCTCTATTTCTTTTGCTGTTTCTAGGATACCACTCTGTCAGAACTTTGCTCCATTTGTCTTGGGAACTCCTTAACATATGACCCGCCCATCTCCACTTCAATTGGTCTATCTTAGTGAGGATGTCTGTCACTCCTGTTTTAGTTCTTATGGCTGAGTTCCTCTCTCTGTCTATTTTTTTGATCCCCAGCATGCTTCTTTCCATGGCTCTTGCAGCAGATTCCTGTACTGCTTGGAGAGTGTCCAATTTTCGCAACCTTTTGGGAAGAGCATCGCCGTGTCCTCGTGAGGGCGATCGGTAGCGATGATCTTTCGCGCCGGGCCTTGGTTCAAGCCATGCTCCGGAGCGAGGAGGAGTGGCAGGCGGTCGCCTCCTTCTGCGAAGCCGTAATGCTAGCAAAGGAGGAGGCCGACCGCATCAGGCAACGGCGTTCACGCCGCAGCCGCCGCCGTAATACCGATCCAAATTTGCGGACGGTGATCAATGGGTAGATCGCTGCCCGTTTGTCCGGTAACAGACCGGACCGAGCCCAAGTCGTTTACGGCGCGCACTGTTCCCGTGCGCCTCAAGGAGTTTTCAACAAACAGTAGGGTCGAGGCCTAGTCTGGGGCTCTGGGGAGGTATGAAAATGTATACCAGGGCCCTGGATCCAAGGCAGGGAAGGAACAGGGTAGGTTTTTAGTCAGTAAGAGTCTGACACTATCTCTCGCTCCGCCCAAGGGCGGGATTTGTCCATAAAAAAAAGGTAAGGCAGTGGAGAATATAGGTGTTAAAGACTGTACTTCATTTTACAGCTGAGATCTCTCTTATCTTTCAGCTGTAAATAAGCTTAGCAATAATTTAATAATTATTTTGGCAGTCGATAAGCCAACTATATAAAACCAACTAGCTTCTGATAGTGGCTTTGTGGAAAAAACTACTTTCAATAGTTTTTTCCATACAAACTTTAGTCCCCCGTTTCATCCCCATATGTTGGGGATGGAAAATCCTCTCTTATTGCTCGTCTGCGTCATAAAAGGAATCCTTGTGCAGAGTTACACGTTCCAAATCCCACTAGTTTTGGCTGTGCATTGATATGTCAATCACTCAGTTACCTACTCCTTTTACCTATACACCACTATTTTTTAATTATGACAAATACTTAAAGGGCTTATTAGAAAAGGTCTTGTTATTATTTAAGTAAAGTCTCAATGCATAATACTCATAGACAGCAAAGTTATGAGCGTTTGTTTATATCCCAAAATCTCACTCAATTTATGGAAACATTGTACAGGTTATTGTTTATGAATGAAAGAATGTCAATAAAAATGGAAAAACACTGCGCTTAGTATTTTCTAGTAGTATTTGTTATGAATGATGATTCAATTATGAATTTATCAATAATGACAAATTTTCGTGGACAATTTTGGGATTTCGTTTTTTGTGCTACACAAATATGATCAGTAACGGGTACTGATTGAGCCCCATTTTTTTGTGCACTAATTAAAAAATAGGGGTGTATATAAACATTAGCGTCTGCCAGCAGCTTCGCCCCCGTAGAAGTCGGTTTACCCCCTTAGGGGTGAAGTTTCGTAAAATCCGTTCTTAGCGGATGTTCAAAGCGTTTTGGGAACACTTTCATTATACGTACAGCTAAGGAGTGGAATTCCCTGCCGGAGTCTGTGTTTCCTGATGGCTACAACCTAGGGGTCTTTAAGTCAAGAGTGTATAGGTTTCTTTTAAGTAAGCGCGCTCCATCGTCGACCGCATCGTCGCTTTCCATCAGGTGAGATAGCGGTCAAGCGCGAACCTATCAATAATAATATAAAATAAAAATGTCTACACCCTATAAGGAAGCTACCTGCCAAATTTTAGGTTTGTAGGTATTATAGTTTCTGAGATTTCGTGATTAATCAGTGAGTGGTATTTCGCTTTTATATAAATAGATTACTGGCTTATGGACTTTTCATGGGCTGTCATTCCATGTAAGATATTGATTTTAAGCCAATCAACCTTTACCAAACCTATCAACCACCAATCTGGTTATACCAACCTTTTTTATCTGTGGTTAAAGGTAGAAAAAAAAACAGAGATAATTATGAGTCAGAATAAAGAGACAATAAGGTACTTTGGTACTTTTAGAATCAAGGATCAACCAAACAAAAGATTAGCAAAGATCAAACCTAAAATCCCCGATAGTAATCAAGCTAAAACTCGAATCTTTCAACTTCCAAGGAACTCCAATTTAAAATATACTTTAGTAACGATATACCTAAAGTGCCCAACATATAAAATATACCCAACATCCTGGCTGCAAAGAAAAAAGTTACCGAACAATCGCAACAAACGAACATAGACCCATCTCTGTCTTACACGTGAAATTAACATACGTTAAAAAGAGATAGGTATATTTCTCGTTCCTCCGCCTCAAGCTCCGCCTACAGGCCTTATAGGCAGACTGGTTGGTCGAGACAATGTGAAAAAAAAAACGCTAGTTCGAGGCAAGGGACAAAAAGGTATACTGCCCCATTATTTCGTTGAGGCTGTAAGGAGAGGCATCCTTTGCACGATTAAAAAGTGAAAATCATAGTGCATATTGCTATGTCATGGGTGATTGCAATTTTTTTTTAATTCAGTGACATTTGTGTGGAAACTCTATGGTGTTTGTGGATTTTTAACTATTTTTTTTTAATAGTGTTTGTGGAAAGGATTAGTTTTTATTGAGGTATGTTTTTATTTTAATATATACATATTTTTGTAATTGTAATTAGAATGTGTTTTATTGAATCATAGGTGTATGATTAATACAAAATGGCTGACTGTTTTACATATTCTTCTGTTGGTTTTACCGTAAGCGTTGATGCTAGGTTTATTTCGTTTTTGAAATCTACAATGGATGTTTTATTCCATTTTGATTTGATATTTGCTGTATGGACTTTAAAAGAGACTGACCGAGTGAGTGTAGTGTGAGTTTGTTTCGGCGTTTCTTCTTAGGATAGTCAGCTAGGAAACACCGGCCTCATCGCGTTTAAATTTACAAAGAAATTGAGGTGTAAAAGCGTTTTTTTTTAAATTATTAATTCAATATATGTATAAAAGGTACTTCTGAAAGCTCTGTCAATAATTGAAAGTCAACCTTTTAAACTACATATTTATTACTACCTTTTTCCAGAGGCTTTGTCCACTTAAAAGCACCTTTCTCCATGCAAAATTTAGACCTGCGTTTCGTAACATACCCTCCAAGTTTCAGGTCTTTACGATCAGCGGTTTAGACTGCGTTGATCCGTCAGTCATTCAGGACAAAGCATTTTATATGCATAGTTTATATGTTTTCGCTTATACTGTCCCATAACTGGACTAAGGTCTTCCACGATTCCTTTCCTTGCTCTCGGCTCTGAACCACTCCTTGCCAACTCTTAAGATAGACATCCAAATCGTGCTGCCATCTCCTTCGTGGTCCGTAAGGGCCCAGCAGGGTCGAAGCCTACTGGGGCTATGAGTTCACTTCAGCGGGTCTAAAAAGGTCACATTTAGCAATTCATTTCCTGAATTCCTGTCATAAATACGATCTTTTAGCAATTCTGCTAATATTCGTAAAATTTTATGAATGTGCTGTCATTTAGACCCGTCTGTCAAAAAAACTGTCAAATAGATGAATTGCTTTGCAGAATCATACCTAATATGAATATTGTTTACGTATAACAATATGAACTGCCAATTCGTGAACATTTTGCGATTTTTGACATGATTCATATTATTATCCGAATGCAGATCTGCTAAAGTGGCCTTTTTAGCCCCCCTGAAAGGTAAACCCGGTCCTGGCATGAAAGACAAAGAAGTAATAGGAGTGGGTTTTTAGTCAGTAAAAGTCTGACATGTCCTCTCGCTCCGCCCTAGAGCGAAAGAAGTGATAAGATAATTTACCAACTAGAAAAAAGACTTTAAATTCTGGAATCTGTTTTTTACAGAAATCGTCAATCGCAGTGAATAAGGATTACGGGCGTTTGTTCTCTTTATGAGAAGAAATGTTATGTTTTATGGGATATTTTGTTAGTTCAATGAGGGCATCGACCTATGTACATATATATCGATGCATGGGGGTTACACAGGGGTTATTTACTAACGATTACCAATCCTTTCCCGTCGTTAAGGTATCGTTTAAGAAACAATTAATTCACTGTTTTTTTTTTTTTTTTGTTGTGGGTAAAATCATCCAATGACATCTCCCGCCCTTGGGCGGAGCGGGAGATAGTGTCAGACTCTTACTGACTAAAAACCCATCCCGTTCCTTCGTTGCCTTAGATACCAGGGCCCAGCTTTCCTTTCAGAAACAAGCCCTTGGCCCCAGTAAATTCACTGTCTTCAATTGATGTGTTAAAAGTATTGTTGGTCATAGAAAGTATGTTAGAATTGTCTTCTATGATACAAGGCTTATAGGGTCTGGCTGCAGGATTGGACAGCAGGCAACTGGAGGTTTACTCAGTAAAATACTGACTTCCTTTCGCTCCACCCCGAGCGGGAGAAGTTTTTTAATAATTTTTCTAAATTACCTTTTCTACTCTTATAATTTTATTATGCTCATACATATTCAAATAATAAGAAAATATAGGTTAATATACGTTTTTTTATTGTCTACATTCGTATAATTTTTATTTCAATAAAAACTCAATAGCTTATAAAATATCATTATAAAACTACCTACATAATATCAATCTTTTCATTTCCCGTCGGTACGAGGCGCGTCGTACAAAAGACTTCAACGCGTTCAACGATCGCCTGCCTGCATAAGTGCATAAGCCTTGAAGAAAACAGGTGTTATAAACGATATTTATGGCTTTATCTAACCTGCTCTTTGTTATCATTTAAGGAAATTATATGTGTTGCTTGATACCGAATCGATTCTGAAGAAAAAAGCAGGCGAAACGTTAAATAATCCTCACTTATGTGTGTTAGTTATCCCTATTACTCGTTTGTATTTTAGACTTGAAACTAAAAAAAATAATACTGGTAATAATAGAACCAGTAAAACGATTTCTTTTGGGGGTTGGGAAATTATCAAATTATTTCTCCATCTTTGGGTAGAGAGAGAGGAAGTCTCAGACTTTTACTGACGTAGTTACCAACCAAGCATATCCTAGAACCAAAAATTCGAAGACATGTGACATAACATCCACCAACCCGCGCTGGGCCCGCGTGGATTACGGCTCATTTGGCTCCTGGAGAGCAGGCCTGAGTACCAGCAGTGGGAATATTATAAGTCTGATTAGGCTATGCTTATAGACGTCCCATGACAATTACCAAATAAAACCGCGAGAAACCAAAAAAACCTCTTCAATATTTACCGGTTATTTGCCTGCTGCGGTCTTCTCGTCCGATTGTGATTTAGCTTTCTTCAAAGCTAGAGTGCAAAGGCTCTTAATAAACTACTTCGCCTAACCATTAACGATTGCATCACTGCTTACCATCAGGTGGGATCGCGGTCAAGCATTGTATCATTAAAAAAAAAATCAATATACATTGTAATTTTTTCTACTTTTTTACGGATTTACGAGTATACAGTATCTGTGTGCAATCTGAAACCAGTAGCTGCAATACAATGGTTGTGATCCATCAAAGGAGACATATTGGATGTCACAATATTTTAATCTATAGGCAATTTTGAAAAAAATGTTGTTCGATTTCGGATTTGATCCCGTGGGAGTGATAATTCATGGTAACATCGATATGTATTTTTGTTATGAATATCTTGTGTAGTTCCTAAAGTATGCACAAAGCTTTTGTAAATACAAATACTTTTTTTTTCCTTTTTTTTATCTTCATTTATTTTGGGGTTTTTATCTGACCAGATATGCCAACCCCATCGTACTTTTTAACATTATTAATACCTAAACTAAAATAATTAAGATACTATATATATACACTTTACAATAATAAAGAAGGAAGTCACATTTGAAGGACTGCTACCAAATGACATAATTTCCTGGCATCATCTGCAGCTGGCCGAGACAAAATTGACTGTATTAGTCCCACATCAAGTCTATTCAGATTTAATTCTATCAGAAGTGACTCCCTCTCACTCCTATTCCGGACACAAACCATCAGCAAATGTTGCACGTCCTCAATCAGCTTTCTTACAAATACTTGTTTTGGATCATTTCAATATAACTGCTAGTGACTTCGTTTGTAAGAATCTATATATACACCGTTAAATTTTGGTCGTTTTAATCCCGTGGAGGGTCGATTCGGTTCATGAAACACTATCGATTTGCGAAGATAAAATTAAAAAATAAAGGACTTTTTTATACTCGAATTAATTGTGTATACGAAATTAATTTCTTTAGGTAAAGGAGTCAATAACCTTGTAGGTAGTTATCGGTCGTTGTGTACTATCTATCAGGATGACAACGATGCAGTTTATTATAAAAGTATTTATAGTTTAGTTTATATTTAAAGGAATCCTTATAGGTCTTGAAGTCTTGATAATTCAAAGTACTTGTAAATTGTTCAATTGAAATCAATTGTTTGTGCTTCTGCTTTCTTTTCCAACAGTTTCACCAACAGTTGAACTCTTCCGAAAACTTATAAATTCTTCAAAGAACACAGAATTTAAACCCTACAGGATACTACACCAACAAGCGAATTCCAAAAGATTCAACCACAATTTTATTCTTATCGGAAAAAAAAGACGGCCAACACGACTCTTTTATGAGTACATCCCACACGCTCCGAATCTCAAAAGGTCCGAGGGACGGAGGTTTTAGAAAAAAAAAAATTAAAAAAAAGAACCAGTCCTGAATTGAAAATTAAGTGGAGGCGTGTTCTGTAGGGAGTTGGGTTTTTTGTGCTTTTCCGAACTTGTAATTTTGTTGCACGTAGTGTCTGGGTCTTGAGTGTATTTATTTAGCCTTTTGGCGGTTCGAAGATGTTGATGATTGCTGTTGAGTCAACTTGAGAGACCGCACTCTAAATAATAATAATCCTTTCTGGAAATCATCAAATAATTAAAAGTACGAAAAATCTTGTAGCTGGTGACAGTGCCCATGTACGAGACTAGCTTATGCTAGCGGCTTCGCCCGCATAAAAGTAGGTTTTTCCATACAAACTTTGGATCCGCATTTCATCCCCTTAGGGGGTGAATTTTGGGAAATCATCTTTTAGTGCTCGCCTACGTCATAAAAGGAAGCCTTGTGCAGAATTACAAGTTCCTAGTCATAGCAGTTTTAGATGTGCGTTGATACGAGTATGCCAGTCTATCAGTTACTCGTTTTATTTATTGAAACTTTATGCCGAAGTAAAAAAAAACTATGTAAACGAATCCAACAAATCAACGCTGTGATGATTTCAGCAACTTTTTGAGAATGTGTTTTTTTTTTTGGTGGTGGGTAAAATCATCCAATGACATCTCCCGCCCTTGGGCGGAGCGGGAGATAGTGTCAGACACTTACTGACTAAAAACCCACTCCGTTCCTTCGTGGCCTTAGATACGAAGGCCGGGATTTCCTTTCGGAAGCAAACCCTTGGCCCCAGTAGGCTTCGACCCTGCCTGCCTGTAGCTAGCAGGCTGGGTCTCTACGGTTTGCTGACAATTCCTTGAGGCGCCCGGGAACAGTGCGCGCCGTTGACGACCTAGAATGTGTTCACGTGCCATTACCTTAAGAAGAACCGACTGGAAGCCATCCATGTTCAACGGGAGCGCATTCCAAATAGAAATCGACTGGATAAAGAAGGAGGAATGGATAAACTCAGATCGATGTGAGGGACACCATAGTAAACGATTATTCGTAGATCGGACATTTTTAGTATAGTCAAAGCAAAGGAATTTAATTTGAGAAGTCAGATAAGAAGGAGAAGAAGGCTTGTTTAGAAAAGAAAACAGAGTAGTCAAGGTCCTTAGTGCTCTACACCGACGAATTTGTACATATACACCCCTATTTTTTAATTAGTGCACAAAAAAATGGGGCTCAATCAGTACCCGTTACTAATCATATTTGTGTAGTCAAAAGTACATAAAACGAAATTCCAAAATTGTCCACGAAAATTTGTCATTATTGTTAAATTCATAATTGAATCATCATTCATAACAACTACTACTAGAAAATACTAAGCGCAGTGTTTTTCCATTTTTATTGACATTCTTTCATTCATAAACAATAACCTTTACAATGTTTCCATAAATTGAGTGAGATTTTGGGATATAAGTAAACAAACTTCAAACTCATTACTTTGCTGTTTATGAATATTATGCATTGAGACTTTACTTAAATAATAACAAGACCTTTTCTAATAAGCCCTTTAAGTATTTGCCATAATTAAAAAATAGTGGTGTATAGATTGAGTAATTACTGAATATGTCTGAATTATGTAGCCAATTGTACATAAGTAGGTACTAAATACAAATTACTTCATAAAAAAACAGTTCAAATAAAAAACAAGCGGTATTCTCCGTGTGTTGATACCTCAACGCAGTGGGGTGCTGATTTGAATGGGTATCGAAAAAGCTGTGACCCCTGTGGAGCCGCTATGTTCACACCCTTTTACATTTTTGTGGGTAGGTAGGGGTCTCTGGGTATATGAGGATTTTCGAGTCGGGATGATATAATGCTAAACATAATCGGAGCAAGCTGAGGTGTACCTCAATTTTGTAGTTAGACCGTCCGGTAACCGTTCAGGTCGAGCCCAAGTCGTCGAAGGCGCCTCAAGGAGTTGTCAGCAAACCGTAGAGGCCCAGCAGTGCAGGAATATTTATATTTTTTTGATTTTAATTGTTATAAACTAGTGCTTGACTAGAGAGAGCAGTGGTGGCCGAGTGGTAACGGCCCCGACTTACGAGTTGTAGTCGCGGTTTCAAACCTAGTCAGGCGCATTACTTTGTGTAATTTATTTCACCACCACTGCTCTCAAAACGGTGAAGGAAAACAACGTGAGGAAACCGGCATGTCTTAGAACCAAAAATTCGAAGATATGTGACATTCATCAACCCGAAATGGACCCGCGTGGTGGATTACGACCCATTCCCTCTCTTAGAGAGGAGTCCCAGCAGTGGGAATATTAAAAGGCTGATGATGATGACGAGTGCTTGACTGCGATCCCACCTGATGGTAAGCAGTGCTGCAATCGTTGATAGCGAGGTGCACTATATTTAAAGACCCTATTCACTCTAGCCTTGAAGATACTTAAACTATAATTGGACGGGAATCGAGCCCGCGACCACAGCGCCAGCCGTCCCGTCAAAGATAAATTAGCATACCTTTCACTAGTGACTCCGCCTTTCAGTGATTAGGTAAACTTGCTATCAAGATGAAACTCACAATAGGTACTACTTATCTAAAATTTTTCTCAGGCTCCATAAAGACAATAGGGAAATCCCTCATAGTTCTACCGTTTTATAAGCAACTATACATTACTTAGAGTGCTCGCGTTGTGAGCATTTTGCCGCCAACAGAAGACAAAAGTTATCATTTTCAAAGCAATGTTTCATGGTCAAACGTAGCCTAACAGATGGCCCTATACTTCACGTACCTGGGGGCTTACTCTCGAGTTTAAATCCGATCGGTAGACATTGAAATTGTGACGTTAGGTACTCTTGAATTCGATTCTAGCGTCAAATTGGTTTAAAATTGCGTGACCACACGCCAAGCCCAATCCCCATTTTACTTAGTTTCCCAAAAAGGTCACGCAATTTGGCCAAAGCATCGAATTCAAGAGTACCTAATGTCACAATTCCAATGTCTACCGATTGGAATTAACCTCGAGAGTAAGCCCCCTGAGTGGGATTACGGACGGCAAGCAATCGGTAGTTCGCTGTCCGTTGACCGTCCAGACAGCCCAAGTCGTCGATGCCGTCAAGGTCCTGAAAGGCAGATCCTTCTTATCCTGACCTACTCCTATGTACGTTTTAGTCAGTAAAAATCTGGCATCTGCCCTTTTGCTCAGCCCTAGAGCGGGAGAAGTCATTGGACGTTTTCCCACTTAAAAAAATAAATCTTTCACCTACCCTTGTAGTTGTAAGTATAGCATGCGTGAGTGCAATTAGCAGATGACCGCTATAGGAGAGAACTACTATCTCCTGGTCGCATGCAGCTGGATATTGCTCATCGCGTGACTACTCTAGTACTATTTTTTTTTTGTTGGCTCTAGCTATGTGTGTATTTTTTTTACTGTCTTAGAAAGTCTAATTTACACATCGGAAGTGTAATTAAATTTTGGTTTTAGAAGATTTAATTTATATCTTAATCATCATCTTCCTGCCCTTATCCCATATTGCTAGGGGTCAACGTTACACGATTTATTTTTCCTTTTAAGGGTCTTACCATGACGTTTTCAAACGTTAGGCGTGCAAGTTAGAGAGAGGGATGGATTTAAAAAAAAAAACTAGTGCTTGACTGCAATCCCACCTGATGGTAAGCAGTGATGCAATGGTTGATGAAATACATGAATGCACCCTTTATAGCTCCATTCCTTTAAAAAAATCAGTTTAGGTTATAAAATGGTTCGTGTAAGAAGCTCATGTTAGGTTCTATCTTGTGAACTGCCTAACACTGACTCTCTTTCTTTCATATATATTTTTTATAATCATTATTTCAAATCTGAAGGCAAAAGAGATGTCAGTGTAGTTTTTACAGCTAAACTGTGCGAATTAGTACAGAGAACTAGCTAAAATCTATTGTAAAGATAGACTGATAGATAAGGCTTATCTCGACAAGATATCAGAAGACATATCCACACTTTTTTGTCTTCCTCTCATTACACGAATAATGACAGGTCTATGGTCCGCAAAATGACTCATAAGGCAACATTAATATCTTATACCTAGTAATTTATAATAAATACCTACGAGAAATACAAGGAAAAACACTAAACAAAATACCTACATACGAAGGAGTATCAAATAAGGCGACCGCAACGGGAATCAACATTCACATCACAAAGGCACATCGCTATCTCTTTCTCACACACTTTAAATTAATTCTAAAATTGAAACAAAATGTTGCGCAAGAGAGGGACGGGTGTATATCAGTTGTTTCGACTCGAAATTGGAATGTGGAACCGGTTAGGACTACATGATTCGATTTTTAAATTTTTAGTTTGTGGTTTGTGAGAAAGAAAACCTCTTGGATTGGTTTGTTTGAGTTTTGGAATAATTAGTTCTTTTTTTTAAATTATAAATTATTTTTATTCTGCAAATAGGTTTAAAAAAATACTCTTTTACAAGTCAATTTAAAATTTAGATGACGCCGGTGTTTCCTAGCTGACTACCCTGAGAAGAAACAAATTCAGGGATCAGTCTCTTTTTAAAGTCCATACAGCAAACATGTAATCAAATCATATGAGAACCATGCAGATTGTCTGAGATGGTCTTTTGAGGATTTAACCACACAGATTTGAATGGACCTGTCCAGTCAGTGCAAGCATTTGTCAGTATTCGTGTAGCTCAACTCCAGACTACTAAGGAGTTCAACAAAAACAATAATTCTCGTTATGGGAAGAGTAGAATGCTCGCAGTACACTGATGGTCGGTGAGTTTGAAAGCCCGAGTGATAACTATTGGGACTTAAAACACTTAATTACGAAATGTGGCCTAAGTACTAGTATGAGTACCTATTTGAAAAAAGGCGGCTATGCCTTTTTTCTTCAGGTACTTTCATGAAATACTTTCTTCCCTTTTGGAGTGGAGCGGGAACTGAAGGAACTTTCCAGCCCAAAGGTTGTCTGGGGCTCTGGGGAGGTATGAAAATGCATACCAGGGCCCTGGAACCAAGGAAGGAAGGAACAGGGTAGGTTTTTAGGCAGTAAGAGTCTGACACTATTTCCCGCTCCGCCCAAAGGCGGGATCTGTCATTGGATGATTTTACTTACCATAAAAAAAGCCCAAAGGTTGTTTATGGCCTTTTGTAAGCCTTTTAAAAGTCCAGGACATTATGAAAAAGGAACGCTTTGCTTAGCAGTCACAGTCAGGTATTATTATTTCATGCATGTCTCGAGGAGATGCAAGTAGGTTCACTTCTGAAAGGAAAACCTGGGTTCCTGGATCGCAAGGCAAAGAAGTATCATAGAAGTTAGTTTAGTCAGTAAAAGTCTGACACGTCCTAACGCTCTGCCCTAGAGCGGGAGAAGTCATTGAATGATTTCCCATCTAAAAAAAAACTAGGCGCGGGCTTGCGGACGGCGGGCAATGGGTAGCTCACTATCCGTCCATCCGGTAACAGACCGGTCCGAGCCCAAGGCGTTTACGGCGCGCACTATTGCCGCGCGCCTCAGGGAGTTGTCAGCAAACTTTAGGGGCTCAGTAGGGCTGAAGCCTACTGGGGCCAAGGGTTAGGTGAAAATGAACCCCGGGGCCTTGGATCAAAGGTAATGAATGGAACAGGGTAGGTTTTTAGTCAGTTAGAGTCTGACATCTCTCGCCTCACCCAAGGTCGAGATTTGTCATTAAATTTGATGAATTGTTTTACCTAACAAAAAAGAAAACTGGTATTTACTATGGGTGTCAATTCGCTTGTCTTTCTTGTCCAATACCGTATCTAAACCAATTCTGAAAAATTATTTTACAATCAAGATTTTATTAAAAAGAATTCGGTCGCCATTTTGTGGGCTTTGGAATCCATCTTTGTATTGTTAAAAAGAGGTTTGTTGATTGTGATGACTGTCATAGCCAAGATTATTTTCCATTTAATAATGATAATATTCCACAACTATCACACAACGTCGTCTAGTCCCAAGCTAAGCAGAGCTTGTGCTTGACAACTGATAAACATACTTATATATTTCTAAATACATACATATTTTTTTGAGGGATACGCATGTTACGGTAGACAGGACAGAATGGAAGAAAAAACCTTGTTGCGCCGACCCCAAATAAAACGGGGCAAGGGCAGGAAGATGATGATGATATGAACTAAACTGTGAAATCCTGCATCGCGCAGTTAGAGTTCGCCACGCAATTTGAACATATAAAATAGCCCGAAATCATCTATCGGGCAGTCGCCCACCAGACATTTTTTTTTAAATTGTTGATAGGCTTGACTGCTATCTCACCTGATGGAGAGCGACGATGCGGTCGACGATGGAGCGCGCTTACCTAGAAGTAACCTATTTACTCTTGACTTAAAGATTCCCGGGTTGTAGCCATCGGGAAACACAGACACCGGCAGGGAATTCCACTCCTTAGCTGTACGCACAATGAATGTGTTCCCAAAACGCTTTGTGCGTATATGTGGGATGTCCACTATGTATCAGTGGTGCAACGCCGTATGTCTGATAGTCCGATGGTGGAACGGGCTAGGCGGAATTAGGCTATGCAATTCTGTCGCACACTTCCCGAAATGAAACCGGTAGAAAACCGATAAGCTAGCAACTCGGCGTCGACATAGGACCTGTTCTCCTTTTTCAACGGAGGTATTTTTTTTTCTTTATGGTAAATAAAATCATCCAATGACAAATGAGCGGGAAATAGTGTCAGACTCTTACTGACTAAAAACCTACCCTGTTCCTTCCCTGCCTTGGATCCGGGGCCCTGGTATGCATTTTCATACCTCCCCAAAGCCCCAGACTCAACGGAGGTATGGACTTTACAATGTTCAGCACACCTCCAAACTTTCACAAAGATTACCATATTGATAAAAACAGTTTTATTGTTTTAAATAATTTTAAAAGTGAGAGATTTATCTTATATAGAGATTCACAATCTTTATGAGAAAACTTTTCACTTGAGAATGTTCTTTTAAACCCTTTTTTTTTCATTGATATAAACTAGAGCTTACTGCGATCCCACCTGATGGTAAGCAGTGATGCAATCATTGATGGTGAGGCGCACTAGTTTATTAAGAGCCTATTCACTCTAGCCTTGAAGATACCTAAATTTTAATCGGACAGGAAGACTAAAGCAGACAAATTGTTCCAGTCCTTCGATGTGCCATCGCGGCCATTGCTGCCTGATTACTTATAAAAAATCGCTTGAATACTGTGATGTGGCAACAAACCAAACCGTTTGAAGTTTTCGTTTTGAGTGCAAGCAAAAATGAACTTAGCTGTGATCAGGCGAAAGTGTCCTTGGTAGTACGCAGTATTAACCTAGTAAAAACGCTGACTTTTCCCTGTGATTGCTCTGCCGTCGTCTATAGTGTGAACACTTACAAATTTCATAAGAATCTTCTTGAGTCTACAACAATTTATCAAGAGGCAATTTTTGGTCCAAAATATATGTCAGTGGCACTTATTTATAAGTTTTAAACTTTCATGAGTTCGTGTCGTGGGCCCTTTATGACTTGAGCGCTTGACTGCAATACCACCTGATGGTAAGCAATGATGCAATCGTTGATGGTGAGGCGCACTAGTTTATTAAGAGTCTATTCACTCTAGCCTTTTAGACACCTAAATTATTATCTAAATAGTTTCAAATAAAGCTGTCGATACAAAAAAAAAAACATTTACATTTTGACATCGTTTTAGGTGCCTCATACTTGTCATGCGTTTGTTATATCCTGTCCATCACCATTTGCGTTACGTGCTCGAGAAAATCTACCAAATCATTGAAATTGACATCAATTTCTGTGCTCCACCAATCGCGCGGCTCATCAGTCATCTGTTTCAATTTGAAACAATTGAATGCAATAGACTTTTATTGGCGGAGCGGCCATTTTGAATTTTTGGTTATGTCAGTAGGGGAGTAATAAAATGCTGCTTTTTGAGTTGAATGTGGTGGCATGTGCGATAAAATGCTGCAGAATATTGTAAATTATATTTGGGTTGGTTTTTATTTTGAAATACATGATCCAACATTTAGGTACACACATCTGTTATGTCTGGAAAAGTTGTCAATTTTTTTTTGGTCATTTAAAAATGTCATCCTTTTTTTTAAATTATGTTCAGTTTAATCTGTATTGTTTCTGGTCGTCTTGTAGCTATGAACTGTAAAACATACAAAGATATAATCTTCGTAGTTTTTTTTATCAAAAAATTTCCAATGTTCCGCGTATCTTTGTTCGCTGATTTTTTTTTTCCTTAAAAACCTATTACTGACATTAACGAATACAACAAAAAAATGCCCGTTTCCTTGTGGATAGCTGAGGGGGCCTTCTTAGAAACGTCATATTCGTCTATATGACAAAAAATGAATAGAGGAATTAAGACTTTCGCAGGACAAAGAGTATAATAAAAGAAAAATAATGTAAAGTAATTATAATTATAAACATAAAAAATGACATGTGCAAGGTCAAAAAGACCCCTATATCAGCATATGCACCCATCTTAAGGTTATGTGAGAATGTCACCACGGGCCCCGGGACAAAGGCAATGAATGGAAAGGTAGGATTTTAGTCAGTAAGAGTCTGACACTATTTCCCGCCCGACCCAAGGGCGGGATTTGTCATTGGATGATTTTACCTAACAAAAAAAAAAAAAATCTTAAGAAAAAAAAACGCAGCGCATAAACACGAGCCCCAAGAAAACAGATAAAAATTAAATAAATAAGTGACAAAAAACTGTGGGACTGTATCGACTGTGTAAAGTAACAAAAATATAAATTGAACCAAAAACCACAAATAGTCTGAATTTATTTCCGCAAATAAACCGACCAAAGCCCCTTTCAGCAACAAATTGGCGATCAAAACATTTGATGGCGAAACAATCAACAATGCCGGCCGACACGCCAATGATCCATGGATCATAGATCTATAGATCAATTCACTTTCGGCGCAAGCGGCGCGACAAGTCACTGCCAAGGTTACAACAATACTCTTTTTGTTACAAAACGTTATGTAAGCGTTTATTTTTGAACTTCAGTCGTTGCATGCGGCTATTTAAAAGTTTTGTCTATAAATATAATTTAGAACTGATTTAGTTTTAATTTTTATTTTTTTGAAAGTAGAGCGTTTGACCTCTCCAGTTTATAGGCGTGCACTCGTTTGAGGTGTCCTGTCTTTCGTATATCTTTGACTATTTTTATGGGTCGTAAACCTAAAAGTATGATAAACCAGAAAAATCAGTCGTCTGCCAAATAATAACAATATCGGCTTTATTTTTATGAATTATATATATTTTAAAATCGTGAGGTGGTAAGCATATTATTAAGCTTGTATTCAAAATGATATGTAAGTTCTCCATTGTCTTATTTTTTATAAACTTCTTAACTTAGAGAGAAGATTCAAGCATTTAAAAATTTGTACTACATTTCAAAAGAAATTTCTTCCAGCAGATCTGTGAAAGGAGAGTTTTTTTTTTGTGGGGAAAAATCATCCAATGACATCTTCCGCCCTTGGGCGGAGCGGGAGATAATGTCAGACTTCTACTGACTAAAAAAACCCCGTTCCTTCGTTGCCTTCGTTCCAGGGCCCTGGTATTCACTTTCACATTACCTATGGCCCCAGTAGGCTTCGACCCTGCTGGATCCCTACAGGTTGCTGACAACTCCTTGAGGCGCGCGGGAACAGTACGCGCCGTCAAATACTTGTACTCGGTTCTCTCTATCTTCTTCCTGTTTTTATGCTAAGTTACTTAGGGTCTCTTACAGCAATAGTCACACTATCTTTAGTGACTGTATGGGAACAGTAGGGCCGAAACCTACTGGGGCCATGGGTTGACTTCCGAAAGGAAAACCCTTGGTCAGATATCTGAATCTGATTCTGTTTTAGTCAGTAAAAGTCTGTCATGCCCTGCCCTAGAGCGGGACAAGTCATTGGTGATCCAGATTTGATTAAGTCCCATTTTCAAAGCCTTGAGCACAGGCGTAGGGTAGCCAGCCTTTCGGTATTTTATAGTGCGCGGGAATTGCATGACTTGATTTCACCATCGGACAACCCAACGTAGAGCGAACGTACGTTGTTGAAACCTCAACGGTTCGGGCTTGGCGTTTCGCCTCGTCGTTTATACCGCGTACATCGAAGGACTCGAACAATTTGCCTGCTGCGGTCTCCCCGTCCGATTATGATTTTGGTGTCTTCAACGCTAGAGTGAATAGGCTCTTAATAAACTAGTACGCCTCACCATCAACCATTGCATCACTGCTTACCATCAAGTGGGATTGCAGTCGCACTAGTTTAGTCAAATAAAAAAAAAAGTGACATTTGCAGTTCTATTTATAATGTTCAATAAAAAGTAGAGCTATAATAGTATCTAAAAAAATCCTTAACACTTGCTCACCCATCTTATCGCCAATAAACTACTAATAAATTAACCACATTCTAAAACCCCTCGTGATTGGTGGACCATGAAGGTAACAAGATGGCTGCCAATATGGCGTCTGCGAAACAATTAAAACACATGTTTTTTTGACGACCGGACAGAATTCGGTACGGTTCGATTGATTATGTATAGGAAGTTTTTTTTTTTTATTTATGGTGTGTTTTCAATGGGATTTACCTGTTTTTGTACGTAATTTAGATTTGGAGTGAGGTTTTTTCTGTTCGTCATATGAAAATCTTCTGGAGAAAAGATTAAGAAGTTAGTAAGGGTGTTTTCAATATCCTGCGGTTTTCATCACGCATGCAGGCATGCTCCACATGCAGAAAATTTCTAAAGGCAAAAATACGTGTACGTATTGCACGTATGAAAAAGGCATTTACGGAGGTTTCGCATGCAGGAGCAAATCCGCACGCGTGATGAAATCTGCAAAATATTCATATCATAAAGGCCCTGATCGACAAAAGATTAAAACCGCGGTCTTATGGCTCGTCGGTAAAGCTCGCCGGTGTATCATTGCAATACGAACGAGCCTGGCTCGCGGCTCATCGTGTTTGCTTCATTTTCTACTCGGCTCGGCGTTCAAAACTGTTTTACTCGCTAGTCGATCAGCACCGACGAACCACGAGTAAAACCGACGTTCTATAAATATTGGCTCGTACGTCGATCACCCACGTAAACGTGTTAGAAAAGCAGGGGTATTGTGACGAAAGGCGATGGATAATTAGCCAGCTCATTCACAGGTAGCGGCGGTTATGCGGACGACGAATGATGGGTAGCTCACTGTTTTTTTTTATGGTAGGTAAAATCATCCAATGACAAATCCCGCCTTCGGGCGGAGCGGGAAATAGTGACTCTTACTGGCTAAAAACCTACCCCGTTCCTTCGTTGCCTATCGTGCCGGGGCCGGGTATTCCTTTCGGAAGCTGACCCATGACCCCAGCAGGCTTCGATCCTGCCTGCCTGCAGCTAGCAGGCTGGGCCTCTACGGTTTGCTGACAGCATGGGTAGCTCACTGTTCGACCGTCCGGTGAGGAACAAGCCTGAGTCCACGCGTGCGTTATACCTCTTGCACCTTAATAAGATGACAGCAAAATTTAACGGTCGATGTCTGCCAGGGGTTCTGGATTGCTCGAAAATGCTAATTTCGTGGACCGGGAGCAGTCTTTTGACGATATTCCTCCTCTAAAAAAGTTTATTTATACTAATACAAGCTTCTATCAGCGGCTTCGAAAATATTTCCGCGTGAAAATATTTTCCTTACATACTTTGGGCTCCTTTCTTTCCATCCCCTAAGGTGGTGAATGTCTACGACATACAAAGAATATACCCTCCAAAGTTTCAGGTCTTTACGAACTGCGGTTTAGGCTGTGCGTTGATCCGTCAGTCGTTCAGGACAAAGCTTTTTATAAATATAGAACCATTTTATGAATATATATATATATATTGTTTAATAAAAGACGCTTTCTCTGAAAAAAAACGATTCATATAACCGAAGCAGATTTCATTTTTAAACTACTTAAAAAACTCCAGTAGTATACAAAACACGTATTAATGAAATCATGTCTTAATTCCATAACGCTTCCGAAAATTAAGCCTTCATAATCTTGTACGGAGGTAACCCGTTGAAAGCGATGGGTAAAAAAAAACATGTCGCCACTGACTTCGGGTCTTTTAGACCAGACAATACGAGGATTACGATAAGTCTTTATTGTATTTGACAATAGCTACTGTGGGGGACCGTTACTTATTTAAAGGGTTTTGACTAAATGTGTCAAACTAATTTTTGGGTTTTTTTTTTTAATGAAAAAGTTATAGTTTTTTTTTTTATTATTGGGAGCCTCGCGTTGGACCACTATCTCACCTGATGGTAAGCACGCTTGCCTAGAAGTTACCTATTTATTTTGGCTCGTTTAAAATACCGAGAATGCATCCTTTTTGAGAATTTTGTAATTCATATTGCCACTGTAGCGACAAAATCCTGCATCGCGCAAGTAAGATTCACGGCGCGATTGGAACATATAGAACAAACCCGAAATCATCTATCGGGCAGTAGCCCACCAGATATAACACCTGTCTGGTCGGAGGATCCTCCCTTTTCAACGGAGGTATGTGGGACTTTACACCCTGTTCCACTTTCTCCAAACCACAATTACGTAATATTATAAATTTATCAAGCCTCACACCGAGTCTTTTCTCCAAAATGATACTTTTTTATCTTATCTAATTAGTCAATGTCTCACAGCTGGGCAAAAACCTTCTTCACATAGTGATATTTTCATTAATTCTAAAATAACAAACTTCACAGTTGTACTAAAACCTCAATTCAATCTCTAAAACAACGTACAAATTGAAACAAATAACCCACTAGCTTGACTATTATTCCAAGAACACAAATCTTAAGTCGCCGTCCGTCAATTATGATTTATTTCCCCAACCCTCACAGCTACTGTCCGAGTCCATGCATAATTATTATACGGCGGTCTTTTAGACCCTTTCATACCCAAACAAGATTAGCGGTCAGCATTCAAAGGGTTACTTTTGTGGTCAACCGCCTTAGAAATAGACTAATGATTTATAGTTTTTAAAAGAAAATGGCTGCGCTACTTGCAATTTTTTTTTGTCTATGGTGCCTAGGGATTGAAAGAATGTTTTTGGTTTTATATTTAGCCAGTACAGGTGCTTTCAGAAGGCGATTTTTTTTGGTTTGAATTTCGAATTATTTTTCAATGAACCTTTATTGTTATGAATTGGAATGGAAGGTACTGTTTCAGAAATAGGGTTGTCTTTAGTGGTAGAGTAATAAAAGGAATATGATTATTATGCGGGTTTCTTGTTATTTTATGACAACTAAGCATGAATATTGTTCTAAAATATTGTCTTTTTTTGCGTACTATATTAGCCTCCTTTACGTACGTTCAAAGGGATGGTAGACGCAGTGTTGGAAGGCCTCCCATAAGGTGGACAGATGGCCTGTAGCCCGATTCACGTAATCAAAACCGTCACGATATCGATGCGATTTAGTCGTTTAGAACGTTTTCGTATTCGAGTTTGAACGACACCGATTTTAAAGTCGTTCGAAAAAGAAAAATATATCCGATAATTAAATCTGTACCTCCTTCATTATCTTGGTAGAATACATAAGAATTAAACTGGCCATAAGACGTTGATAGATCCTTCAGTTAGGATTAAAGCAGGATGGATAAAATAGCGACAGGTCACGGAAAAACTTGTGACCCACGGATGTCCCTCAAGTTGAAGGGTAAAATTTACAAGTCTGTGAGACCTGTCATACTATATGGATCAAAATGTTGAGCTATGAAAAAGACGGATGAAAAAAGTTTGCATGTGCACAAAAGTGTGAAAATTGAATATATTAATAAAAAATCACATTAGTACTTGCCTGGTTTCGGACCCGCCACGGAAATGCATTAGATGCCTTAACCACTTAGCCAGCAACCTGTAACATCTGTCAAAGATCTATGAATGACAACCTAGATTAACGGTTTTAAGTGCTTTTCGAGGCATGGAAAGCAAGCACTTTCTGGAGGACTATAAATAGCTTAGTCAACCATATTTAATGTTATTTATTCATTCACTATCTCCCATACAATTATTATTAAAAGTAAATACCTAATGTGATAGTGCGGTGTTAAAATTAACTTACATATTTACAATTTGAAACTTTCATTGCTGGGACTCAGGCCTCCTCTCTAGGAGAGGGAATGGACCGTAATCCACCATGACCCAGTTCTGATTGGTGGATGTCATATGTCTTCGAATTTTTGGTTCTAGGACATGCCGGTTTTTTCACGATGTTTTTCATCATCGTTTTTGAGAGCAGTGATGATGAAATAAATTACACAAAGTAATGCGCCTGGCTAGGTTTACCGTTACCACTCAGGCAGTAGTGGCTGACTCTTACTGTACTCGTACAAATTTTATTTAACTCCTTGTTCTCTATTTCAGGGGAGTACGTGATCCAGGGCGACCTTCCTCGGGAGTTGGTTAGCAGTGAGGAGTCTCGGTTCGATCTTCTAGAAGAGGCTCTGGGACTCGTCGAGCTCGGAGACGAGGCTGAAACCAAGAATGAGCCGCCTGAGGTAAGGAGTTGAGACTTATCTTTTGGTAGATCACTCTTTTGGTGTCAAGTTGTGACCCGCTCCAACTTTATAAAGGTGTTAGAAATAATTGAAATTCTCGGTTTTTGACCATTATAATGATGCATATTATGTAAACACCATTAAATTTTGGTCGTTTTAATCCCGTGGTTATTCTTTCTTCATGGATCACTATGTCTATTGCGGACAGCGAGCAATGGGTGGCTCAATGAAAGGAGATGTCAGCAAACCGTAGGGGCCCAGCAGGGTCGAATTCTATTGGGGCCATGAGTTATGAGAAACTGAACCCCTGGAACAAAGGCAAAGAAGGAACAGGAGTGGGTTTTTAGTCAGTAAAAGTCTGACACTATCTCCCGCTCCGCCCAAGGGCGGCAGATTTCATTATATGATCTTCCACTTTTCCCCACACATCTGTCCTCAGCAATTGCGGGCTAGTCCCATCAGCTTTGTCAAATTATGGTTATACGCATGTATAAGTACTGCTATTGACAAATGCTGCAATGATTAGTTTCTAACCTGGTCCTCTTCGTGCAGGCGGTAGAAGGCAGCAGCAGCGGCAGTTCCAGCGTCTCCGAGATGCTGCACCCGGCCATGCGGCATGTGCCGCATCACCATCTGGCGCACTATCATAACCAGGTTAGTTTACTTCCCTTAACAGAAATGCTTACTTTTGCAAAAAAAAAATAATAATCTGCTACCGTAATACTTGAACGGCCCCCTAGGGGGATGAAACGGGGGTCCAAAGATTGTAAGGAGAAATCTACTTTTACGCGAGTGAAGCCTTTAGACAAAGCTAGTTAGACATGATAATTTGACACTGATATAAATTAGTTTTTCTAGACAAACAACTACTGCTGCTCATAAATTAATTACCAAACTAACACATTGACAAATGCACGTAAAAATGTTTACGTAAGCAAGGGGAGGGGATTAGAGCTTTGCTTAGTTTTACTAACGAGGGGGGCTGAATATTTGCAAAAATCTGCTTACGTAATACTTGAACGGCCCCCTAGGAGTATGATACAGGGGTCCAAAATTTGTAAGGTGAGGTAGGGGGGCTTGATATTTGCAAAAAATCTGCTTACGTAATACTTGAACGGCCCCCTAGGGGGATGATACGGGGTTCCAAAATTTATAAGGAGAAATCTACTTTCACGCGAGTGAAGCTTCTAGATAAAGCTAGTTAGACATGATAATTTGACACTTATATAAAATAGTTACAATGCAATATTTTAGATATAACTCTCGCCAGTATCCAAGTATGGCTACAAATAATTTTGTACAGTAACGAAATAATAAATATGTACAAACATGTCGTTTAGATTGTATATATAAGGCGTCTAATTTCTCTTGTTATAATACGGATATGTTTCTTTTCAATTATTTTAGAAATGTGTTAGTCATCACTATTTTTTTTTTTAATAGCAAAATAACATAATCAGTTTTATAATATTCCCACTGCTGGGACTCAGTCCTCCTCTCTAGGAGAGGGAATGGGCCGTAATCCACCACGCGTATTCCATGCGGGTTGGTGGATGTCACTTATCTTCGAATTTTTGGTTCTAAGACATCTTGGTTTCCTCACGATGTTTTCCTTAACCGTTTTGAGAGCAGTGGTGATGAAATAAATTACACAAAGTAATGTGCCTGGCTGGGTTTGAACCCGCGACTAACAACTGGTAAGTCGGTACCGCTACCACTCAGCCACCACTGCTCTCAAACAAATACAAACTTATGCTTGCCTAATATTAGTATTCTTATGTTATTTAAACATTTTTTTTAAGTTATTTATCAGTCTTTTCAAAACACCTTACTTGCGTAAATAAAAATATACATAAAAAAATATCTCACAAAACTAGTCGGTACGCCGCAAATCAAAGGAGGCTTGTAACCTGTAAGTTTTTACTCCTAAATAGTGAAGATAAATGAATCGATGTCACCGGTTCGGTGGTACCACACACAGCGATGCAGGGTTAGGAGTTGGTCTAAGTTACAAATTCTAGCGGTGCTGTTATGTCTAAATCTTTTTCATTTGATTATTTTTATAGGGAGATATATTGTATAGGGTACAAGGTAAAAATGGAAGCCGTATAGGATCACTTTGTTGTCCGTCTGTCTGTCTGTCTGTCAAGAGTCTTTATCTCGGGAACGCGTGGAGGTATCGAGTTGAAATTAAAACCATATAATCAGGTTTGCGGTTTCTTGACGCTGTTAAAAAATCAGAGTTCTAAATTACCGAAAAAAAAATATACGGCCGTCACAAAAAATGTATATTTCGACACTCTCAAAGGAATCAAAATTCATAAGATACTTTCCGTTGACCTACTATCCTGATATTTGGCATGGAGCAAGGTCTCATAGCATAAGTACAAAAAAAAATCTGAAAACTGTTAATATGTAGGTATATTTTGCGATTCGGAAAAATTTCTACTCAATTTGGGAATTGAACTGGTTTTCATAGGCAAGTTTGTATACAACCCTCAGTGCGAGAGTTCAATTCGCTCATGCCCGGTTTTTTTTAATATTATTACATAATGCATTTTGTAAATGAAGACTTGAAGAGTCATTAAATTAGGTAGCTTATAATAATAATAGTATAAAACAAAGTCGCTTCCCGCTGTCTGTCCCTATGTAGATCTTTAAAACTACGCAACGGATTTTGATGCGATTTTTTTTAATAGATAGAGTGAAATAGGAGGAAGGTTTATAAGGTTAGGGGGGGGGGTGGTTTTTCGGGTTTAGGGTTAGATGCATAATATATTTAATATCATTATTGCACCCGTGCGAAGCTGGGGCGGGTCGCTAGTATAATAATAATGTGCTAAAATTACAAACCAATAATCACAATCGCTGTTTCTTATGACTTGGACCACAAAATTGTTGTTCGTTTTAAACCCAGACAGTTTTGACTCAAATACACATTAATCATTGAATGACAAAAAAATATTAATGTTCCGACAAATTGTTTAGTAGTTCTCTGAGATTTCGTTTAATTGTTTTTGACTACTGTTTAATGATATGTTTTATTTTGAGTTTCGTGAAGCATTATTTAGCTTCGCAGCGGGCTTAAGACGTAACCTTATGATTTTTGTGTAGTTTGAAGATAGGGCATATACCTCTAGTGCTTGGCCCGCTCAAATTGTGCCTTTAAGGCACGATTTCACATCGGTCGCGACGATCACACACACTCGGCGGCTAACGCTATTTCGCTCGCACGACAGCGCCGGCTCTTATCTTTGTCCTTGTCTATCAGTGACTACAGTTAGTGTAGATGTTTTTTTTTTATGGTAGGTAAAATCATCCAACGACAAATCCCGCCCTTGGGCGGAGCGGGAAATAGTGTCAGACTCTTACTGACTAAAAACCTACCCCGTTCCATCGTTGCCTATCATGCCGGGGCTTTTTTTTATGATAGGTAAAATCATTCAATGACAAATCCCGCCCTTGGGCGGAGCGGGAAGTAGTGTCAGACTCTTACTGATTAAAAACCTACCCCGTTCCATTGTTGCCTATCATGCCGGGGCTGAGCCTTCCTCTCAGAAAACGGCCCTTGACCCTAGCAGAGTTAGTGTAGATGTGTGAGTTTCGAGTCTAAGTTTTCTGTTTGCGATGTTAGCGTGATCAATGGTTTGAGGCCATTTTTCTGATATATGGAACATCATCATTTGTATAACCTTTTCTCGACTTAATGATAGTAATATTCCACAACTTTCACTCCACGCCATATAGCCCCAAACTAAGAAGAGCTTGTGATATGAGTACTAGACAACTGATGATCATATTATAATATTTCTAAATACCTATTGTAGATAATTACACAATCATTTGTCTTGGGTGAAAAGAGTGTCCATGGAATTTCTCTCACATACTTCTTCACAGTAATCTATACTTTGGAACGTGCAACTAACATTTTTCTTACACAATGGCTTCTTGAAATTTTATTTGGAACTTAAATTAAATTAAATTAAAAGAAATTAATTTCGTACATGCGTAAATTTACTCGAGTTTTGGAAAAAAATGTACTTCATTTTTAATTTAGTATTAGTGTTAGTCAATAGTGTTTCATGTACCGAATAGACCCTCCGCGGGATTAAAACGACCAAAATTTAACGGTGTAAATAATATTTCTATTATTTATATTGTTGTACACTGACAACCCTAACTCTTTTCATTTCTTCCAGTCCATCTAAAGGTTGTCTGGTAGAAATTGCCCTGTGCAATAAGACCGCCTATTGTACTCTTATTTTCTTTATAATTGTTTGTCCTGTAATAAGGTAAGAGGGCAATAAAGAAGAAATAAAAAAATAAATAAACCAATCCTATTTCGGTTTTACGATACAAAAATACACACGACGTTTCAAAATGTTTCGATTCAAGTCACGACTACAAATCATGCGTACAAAACGACGATAGTATCGATTATAATCTACGAGTACATCGATTTACGTGAAGCATCGATATCCGACAGCCATGAGATAAATCGAACGCATTGCTCAGGCATTTTGATCATAAATATTTTAGATTGTTTCAAATTAGGGATGGTTTTTTTTTATTTGATATAAACTAGTGCTTGACTGCGATCCCACCTGATGGTAAGCAGTGATGCAATCGTTGATTGTGAGGCGCACTAGTTTATTATGAGCCTATTCACCCTAGCCTTGAAGACATCTTAATTATAAGGGACGGTAGATGGGAAGATGGCAGCAGGCAAATTGCAACACATTTACTTATGACATGGCTAAATTTTGATCGTTTTAATCCCGTGGAGGATCAATTCGGTACATAAAACACTATCAATTTGGAAAGATAAAATTAAAAAATAAAGTACTTTTTTCTAACTCGAATTAATATACGCATTTACGAAATTTATTCGAGTTTTACCATAAATTGACAACTTGGTTTAGTAAGGATGTGTTACCACAATTTAATTTGATACAGTTGCAACTAAGGGTCCGCTTCGGATATTTCACTAAATCATGCGGAACCCCCTTTTGATATCATAAGAAATAAAAAGACTTTTTTCTCAGAAAATGTCAGTTTGAAGATATCGGCATTTCACCGTCGTTATGTTCCTTTCAGTTGCTCTTAATGTTCCAGAACATTCCCACAGACCACAGTAAACACCCACACAAAACGGCATAGTCGAAACGTTACATATTTCAAGTGAAAGATGTTTCTTGTGAACAAAATTATATTTAAATTAGAAAGCACGGTAATTACGTACAGTACAAAAAACTGCATCGAGTCAATGAACTTAGACTGGCAGTGATCGAATTGTAGCAGTTCACTTTTATCACACATATTTTTTAAACTAGCTGATCTTTTGTATCGTAAAAGAGGCCGCCAAACCCATTCCAGCATCAGATCACCAGACGTAAGGCAATGTACTACCGGTACATGCTGGGCAAGCCAAAATCATGGCGGTGATTCTCCTCTTTGAGGCATAGCTAGAAAGACATCACAGACTCCTTACCTTCAGCATGACGTAGGTCCTTACTGGACATGGTAAGTTCGGGAGGTTCCTGCACCTGGTTCGTGCGGAAGAAACGCCTGGGTGTCACCATTGTATTGACCGCCCGGAGGATACGATAAAGCATAGTGCGTTCTCGTGGGGGCAATCGCCATCAGCGACCTCTCACGGCCCTGGATCTTCAGGCTTTGTGTCCGGAGCGAGGAGGAATGGCAAGCGGTTGCCTGCTCCTGCGAAACAGTAATACTAGCGAAGGACACAGCCACACGCATGAGGAAAAGGACATCCTCACGCCCCAACAGCCGAAATCCCGGTCGCGTAGAGTTACACGCGCTCCTCAAGGAGGTGTCATCAAACCGTAGGGGCCCAGCAGGGCCGATGCCCGCTGAGGCCGCACCATGCCTGACGTCATTAAGCTAACCATTGGCCATACCCATGGCTAGCTCAGTCGTAGACTTCATTTTAAATTCAATATGGCGGAATCCTCAATATGGCGACCTAGTTATTTTTATTTTTTTTATGCATTCTCATAATATAACTCATATTAAGTTATTATATTTATCTTTCTCTCTTTTAATTGATACCCATCAATTGAATTTTTTTACAAATTATGGAATAAAAAGTTACGTCTCAACAAATCCAATATGGCGGACTTTTTTTATTGTTTTTTTTTTAACATTAATTTATTTTAACATTTAAATGAAATCAGACTTTTCAAAATATTATCTTACGAATCACTCCCACTACGTAGTCGGACATATATTATTATATTTCTGAAACCTTAACTCTCTAGTGATGTGCAATAACCCATTTAAAAACCCTCCAATATAATTTCACGACGGGGGCCTAGAATTAAATGGCAATACATTGACTTTAACACAATCAATAATGACTTTGCAGTCCGCTACATTAAAGGGCTATACCGCCTCTTTCATATGTCTGTCTGTCCGTCTGTCCGTCGCTTACTCAGCATATTCGTGATACCATATTATTTTGCAAGGGAACTTAATATGATACGGATAATCTTAATTGCAAAGTTTCTAAAGGATATGTAATCTTTGATCTGTAAATGTATCTTTAAGATTTTTCCTGGTATACATATATACAAATTGACGCTTGAAAGGCAAAAATTACTAAGCGACATTGAGTAAACTCAATAGGGTAGTTAATTTTTATAGCTATTAGTGATATTATCCAAAATATCTATTAAAATCACTACATAGTATAAAACGAAGTCGCTTCCCGCTGTCTGTCCCTGTGTATGCTTAGATCTTTAAAACTACACAACGGATTTTAATGCAGTTTTTTTAATAGGTTGAGTGATTCAGGAGAAAGGTGTATATGTATAATATATGCATAATTTATAATTAATATCACTATTGCATTCGTGCGAAGCCGGGGCGAGTCGCTAGTTAAGTTAGTAAGTTAATAGCGTCTAAATCCAACTATTTAGTAATTTTTTGGTCTAAAATTTTTAAATTTAGATCATTCTCCTATAAAGTTAACTCAACGTCGCTTAGTAATTTTTGCCTTTCAAGCGTCGATATATAGGCACATATCTATATATAATAAGGAGAAACTGACTGACTGACGTATTAACGCACAGTGGAAACCATTGGAACTAAGAGTATGAAATTTTGCATGAGGTTTCCTGTTATGATCTAAGCGAGTAATAAGAACTTTTTTTCAAAATTTGCCCCTTTTTTTGGATGATAAAATCATCCAATGACTTATATCGCCCTTGGGCGGAGCGGCAGGGTGATTCAGACTTTTACTGACTAAATCCCACTCTTGTTCCTTCTTTGCCTTCGTTCCAGGGCCTCGGGGTTCACTTTTGTACAACCTGTGGCCCTAGTAGGCTTCGAACTTGCTGGAGCCTTATCTCCTTGATAACTCTCGAGACGCGCGTAAAACAATACACCGTCGACGACTTTGGCTTGGTCATCTGTCCAACTTGTGGGATACCTTTCAACGCTGCGTCTTTTGGTACGTGGTCGTTACTCCAGAACCTTTGGTCAACCTGCCAATATAGTTTGGCGATTGTTCAAGCTATGTCAGTAACCTTGGTTCTCCTGCGGATATCTTCATTTCTGATGTGAACACGCAAAGACACTCCGACTACAACCCTTATAATACCAATTTCTTGATATTTTTTTTCGAATACCGATTAACTGACGTCACCTCGCCATCCGCAGACGAATATAAAAGGCGACCATATTCTTACAATGCACGTCTCAAGTGCAGGGCCTAAATAAACAGGCAATACCGATACCAGAAGTGGAGTTTTTGAGTTACATATTTTTGAAGCAGTGATGGGACGTTGTCGATGTTTTGTGTGTGCGGAATGTATATGGCCTTTTATTAAAAAAAAATTATAGAAACAGGTTCCTTTCGTTATCTCTTGTTTTCTGTGTGTACATAAATCGTTAAATAAATAAATAAAAAACCGGCCAAGTGCGAGTCTCGCGGTTCCGTTATAAAATCCGGAAAAAAATCACGTTTGTTGTATGGGAGCCCCCTTAAATATTTATTCTATTTGGTTTTTAGTATTTGTTGTTATAGTGGCAACAGAAATACATAATTTGTGAAAATTTCAACTGTCTAGCTATCGCGGTTCTTGAGATAGAGCCTGGTGACATACAGACGTTCAATTAATTTGTCTCAGCAGTAGTAAAAACAATAATTTTACAATGTTAAACTTACTGATTTATAAAATGCAACAAAAATATTTATTAAATATTGTATACTAGCTTTTGCTGACTTATTTCATGCTCCAGTCGAAGCTACATAAAATGTAACCTTTATAACTTGGGGTTCAATCTTACTACATAAAAAATGATACACTAGTTTAACCGTAACAGACAGACAGCGTTATTTTTACATTTATAATATTAGTTAGATAATATACCTATTCGAACAATATAGCAATTGTATTGTACGTATTTCTATACTTTCTTTTTAATTTTATTTTTTTGTAACCACTGTATTGTATTGCCTGCGTCGAATAAATTATTTTCTGTTCTATTTTCTCAATGAAAGTTCATGAAAAATAATCGGCGTGTTTAGTGTTAAAAACTATCGACAAAATTACTTATGGCCTTGATCCACGGGCGAGTAAAACCGCGGTCTTATGGCTCGTCGGTAAAGCTCACCGGTGTACCATTGCAATATGAACGACGAGCCTGGCTCGCGGCTCGTCGTGTTTGCTACATTTTCTACTCGGCTCGTCGTTCAAAATTGTTTTACTCGTTAGTGGATTATTAAAACCGCGGTATTGACTCGTACGTCGATCACACACTTTAGACTGGCACCAAATCCATTACCTACATTTTTTCTTTCAAGCTCAACTTTGAAACAAATATCGACTCATCCCATCACTACGACAAAAAGCCCCGAAATGCCTCAAATCCAGCTACTGTATTCCATGTCACACAATTTTATATTTACATATAGTTAACATTCCTTCCTTAAACCAATAAAAGTGACAGGTATCAAATTGTTTTTTTTTTTTTTTTTAAAGATGGTTTCAAGGTTGTGAATTTGCAACAGATGTATATTCTGACAAGATAAAACGAAGTCGCTTCCCGCTGTCTGTCCCTATGTATGCTTAGATCTTTAAAACTACGCAACGGGTTTTGAAGCGGTTTGTTTTTTAATAGTCAGAGTGATTCAAGAGGCAGGTTTATATGTATATTACATTCATAATATATTTAATATCACCATTGCACCCGTGCGAAGCTGAGGCGATTCGATAGTAATATAATATTCTGACAGTGGAAGATAATTTACATTATAGGGATTTAAAGTAGGACGAAGGACTGAAACAATTTGCCTGCAGCGGTATTCCCGTCCGATTATAATTTAGGTGTCTTCAAGGCCAGAATAAAAAGTGCGCCTCACCATCAACGATTGCATCACTTCTTACCACTAGGTAGGATCGCAGTCAAGCACTATTTTATATCAATTAAAAAAAACACAAGAATTTTGTTACTGAGACTTGAATTCTTAAAAACTAAATTTAAATTAGAAAGTGGTCTAATTACATTCAAAAACCGTAGTAAACTGATGCACTAAGAATAGAAACGATTGCAGTTAATCTCTTTTTGAACTACCTTGTCTATGGCCGACAGGAAATTCGGTATCAATTTCGGCTTTTGACGAAATTGTACTACAGAAAAGTAAAACTGTAAAGTTCTAGTTGGTGTTATAATAATTACAAGCTTTTATTTCGTTTCACCTGACCGATGTTTGTCAGGGATCAAATCTTGCAAATTAAATTTGATCCACTTCCCGGTTACCGATTGAGCTGAAATTTTGCATGCATGTGTAAATTGCGTGACAATGCAATATTATGATAATATAGAGCTGATCTGATGATGGAATCGGAAGGTGACCATAGGAACGCGGTAGTTAAACGATTCAACCCCATCGAATTTAGATTCATTTGATCAGACTTGGGGAGTACTTTGGTGCTAGATGGTAACCAGGATCTGATGATGGAGCTGAAAGATGGCCATAGGAACTCTGTAAAAAGCGTAATAAGATATGCCTATCATGTTAGTGGTCTTTAGAATGGTCTTGATGAGAATTAAAAAGGTATATACCGCGCTATAAAAGCTTGCCATGAAAAAAATATTTTCATTGAAACCTTGTTTTGTTTAGTATCTTCTCACAGCTTATTCTTAATAAAGCATTATCAGCCTTATAATTAATTAACTGATAGCGGTCAAGCGCAAACCTATCAACAATTAAAAAAAAAAACCGAAAACGTAATGGCTCTTTGAGTTTCAGCAGTAATTGAAACCGAGAAAAAAAGTGGTAATAGGAAATTGACAACTTTATTTTATTTATTTTTTTGGTTAGTAAAATGTAGCCTTCATAGTAATACAACTATATACTGGTTTATGGTTACATAATTTCAAAATTATCGTTCAAAAAACTTACCATATCCAGCGACTGTTACAAACTTCAGTAAAAACAACAGGAAGTCTAGTTTTTTGTGCGACTTTCATTTTGATTTTGAATTTGAAAAAACTCAGTCGATATACTTTCTAGATTAACTGCTTGCTTATAATGTAGTTATGTACAGTTAAACCCTGTATTTGTACTGTCAATGATCCCATGTCTTGGTATTATTGGTAGATTATAAGGGAAGAGGTGGCCGAGTGGTAACGGCCCCGACTTACGACTTGTAGGTCGCGGGTTCAACCCCAGCCAGGCGCTTTACTTTGTGTAATTTATTTCATCACCACTGCTCTCAAAACGGTGAAGGAAAACATCGTGAGGAAACCGCCATGACCAACCAATACTTGGCCCGCATGGTGGATAATGGCTCATTCCTAGTCCTTGAGAGAGAATGGGCCATTATCAGGGTGTTATTATGGGAACATTATGAGGCTGATTATGCTACAGTAAAATAATATTTTGATGTTATTCGCTTTTGCCAACCCTAACCAAATTAGTGATATGTACAGATCTTACGCTTTCTTTACAGTTTCAAGTTTCAGATATAATCGAATATAATGTCATTCTGATACTTCCAAAGCATGCGCCGATGACCTTAGTCGAAAATAATTCGCTAGAAAGTAATAAAATTAACATTGTACAGACAGATTTTTATGTTCTGTAGATCTGTGATTCAAGTCTGGTCTGGATTTTTTGTTTGTCATTCTTTTTTCGAAACTAGAGATCGTCTTTGCCTATGAAATTGTCGTTTTATGTAACGGCATACTTTGAAGTGTGATATCTTCATTTTTTTAATGATATTTAACTAGTACTTGACTGCGATCCCACCTGATGGAACGCAGTGATGCATTCGTTGACACTAGTCTATTAAGAGCCTATACATCGGCAAGGAAAACGATCCATCGGCATCCTTACATGCATGCCGAGGCATAGTTTCCGACAATGTGCGCTTGCATGTAGGGATGCCAAAGGGTCTTTTTCCGATGCCGGTAATGGATGCCGGGCTTTAAGATAGAACTACACTGCGCACACGTGGGCCACGTACGCCGATCTAAGCGCGTCGCCATACATTTTATATGGCAACTAGACTTGTAGAAGCTACATTAGATCCACGCCACGCGACGCCAGTCTACGTACAATTCAGGCGTGGTCCACGTGTGCGTCAGTCTAATGTAGTTCTCGCATTGGAGTCCTCCGTGCGATTAGGACATAAAATACACAGTTACTATAGATTGAAGCAAAATAAAAGAATAATAATATTGAGAAGAATAATATTGAGTTTCAAATAAATGTTTTTCTTTCTTTCTTTCTTTCTTTCTTTTTAAGCATATGATTTTTGCTTCAAAATATAGATTGAATTGTAATAAACGTTGAAGGCATAAGTTACTTCGTAACGCAAACAGTTTAAGACTGTATTTTCCCATTTTTTGCCGCCATTTTTTATACAATGTCAGTAGCTTCTTCGATACGTACTTTGACCGGACAATTATGTTACTCGGTGTCAGTGCTAAAGTTCAAGAAATCGGTTCAGTATTTTTCTTTTGTTGCGAAATACTAAAATGAGTTATGGCGTTTAATCCGTTGAAACTTTTTCGTCTTATTGTAATTAGAATCACGCATGTAGTGGCATGGTGGACATCCCACATAAGTGTTGAGAACACATTCATTGTGCGTACAGCTAAGGAGTGGGATCCCCTATCGGAGTCTGATATTTAAGTCAAGAGTGAATTGGTTCCTACCAGGCAAGCGCGCTCCATCGTCAATGAATGTACAACAAAAATTCAAACACAATGCAAATTGTTACATGAATAAATAAAAGAAAATAAATGAAAATGAAATCGTCGACCCTATCAGCAATAAAAAAATCTTACAGTACTCTAAAATTACTACGAGGGAACATTAGTAATTTAGTATTTAGAGGGATGATTAGTAATTTAGTATGATATTAAAGCGTAGATTTGACACACGAACATTTATTTTTGATTATGTACTTTTGGCTTGGATTCAACGTCCTTTAAGCCATGTTTACCGTTAAAATGCGGATGCAACACATTCTAAGGTTTTTGTTTTGTAGTATTTTCTCCTCGGCAAACTTCTCTGAGGTAGCCTAAGCCACAATAAAATCCCCAGCTCCAATATACCGAGATCGCGCCTGTATCAATGACTCCACATATTGTCCACTTACGCAGATACTTGAGATGCAAAACTACATCAATTTTACATCACAATGTCCATTAGTAATCAATCCGCGAATAATCAAAACAGCCATTGAACTTCACTCGAAAAAATCCCGCCAAAAACTCCGACAATCGAACATGACCTAGTGTAACCATAGAGTAGATCTGTCGTACCGTCTCCATGGAGATCGGGCGGTGAGATGAAAGAGAGATGATTACACTAATGAACTATGGTCGTCTAGGGGTTGGCAGTTAAATTCCGAGCTCGCTTCGCTTGCTTTTCCACTAAGAATATTTAGCTGGCGTTTTAAAAATGTCGAACTAGTTTATTACAGGCTATCTTAGTAGGTTTCGTACCTCAAAAGGATAAAACGGTACCTTTATAGAATCAATTTGTCATCCATCTGTCTGTCAAGACCCTTTACTTTCGGAACGCGTGGAGGTAATGAGTTGAAATTAAAACCATATACTTAGATCTATGGTTCTTGGAACCTGTGAAAACAATGAAGCTTTTAAGTTAGCGAGAAAAAAGATACTGCCATGTCACAAAAAACGTATATTTCGACACTCTCAAGGGAATCAAAATTCATAGGGAATCTTGAAAATTGGCAGGATCGCCCAGATCGGCGTACATGAGTCACGTGTGCGCAATGTAGTTCTACCTTTTTAATCTCACTTTTTAAATTGCAAGATTTGAGCGGGAAATACATCCGGGCTACGTGGGCTACGTACGCCGATCTGGGCGCGTCGGTCTCCATACATTTTATAAGGAAACTAGACTTGTAGAAACTACATTAAACACACGCCACGTGACGCGACTCTACGTAGCAATCAGAGGTGGCCGACGTATGCGTCGAATGTAGTTCCCACTTTAATATACTCGTAACTAATATACAAATACTGTAAATAAAAAAAAATCTGCAAAGAACCGTATTTTTTACATCACAACGACACATATTCAATGACGTCCAAGTCCAAGACTAAGTGGTAAATGTAACTTGAGTTAAAAGTAGCAAATCAGTCATAATTGTTTATAATAACATGCAATTATTATGACTACTGCTAGAAGTAATTGTAGCTCAAATCATTTGAAACTACTGCAGTACTTGAAGTATTTTTCACTTGTAGTATAGGCATTATCCAGTAGTCCCACCACTAGCGAGGAAGTTAATAGCTATCGGCTGTTTTCTTGCTCAAGAAACAGTACAATAAGATGTATCATCAAAGACACATCCGCCTGACTAACGCTAAGTTCATTTTCGCTTGCACTCGAAACGAAAACTACAAAGGGTTTGGTTTGGCGCCGGCCGCAGGATTCCAGCTAATATTTTTTTAAGTTATCAGGCAGAAATGACTGCGTGTAAACGAAACAAATGCATATCATCAGTGGAAAGGTAAAATCGCTTAACCGCCAGTTTGGTCGAAAGTTTTATACAGGTTGTAAGGGACAGGTCGCCTTAAACTTTAAGGATTGGTTTAGTAGACGAAACTGAACGCCTTTCCACAGACTTTTTTTCTTCCACAGACTTTTTTTCAGAAAACAAAAAAAAAAAAAACGGAACATTCAACAAATAAGAACACTTACAGTTCGCGAAGACCTGTCGCTTACACCCTGTATATTACAAATCAATAAATTTTTCTACGTCGATCTGTTTAGGTATCTTTTACAAAGGACTTTTTGGCACAAAAGCGGACCTTAGAGCCTTAGACCTTAGTGATTGTTTACGGAGACATTGCAACAGCGCGCCGCATCATCGCACGCGCAAACACAAACATATGACAATGTACGACGACCGCCCAACGCGCCGCGTCTCCGTAAACAAGCTTAGAGAGGAAGTGTTAGACTTTTACTGACTAAGACCAACCTGCAGGGCTATTGGATAACTTTTTCAAAACAGTTGACAACTGGCGTTTGATGTACACTAAACTTTGTTGTCAACTAACAATTTCATAACTTTGGTATTACGTATGACATCAAGTGGCTAACAAACTGCGGTGGATAAGTGGTGGCTAACAAAAATTATCGGTGCATATTGTCCCGGCTCTAGCTTTTATCGACTATTATACAGCTAAGTTAAATATTGCATCTTCAGCTTAAAGATAACAATCATCATTTTAAAAATCTAAATAAAATAACATCTGTCAAAACGTGTCACGGTGAATATCAAAGGCACCGGTGGATAATGACGTCATATCAGTTGGTCACTAAAGATAGGTAATACGAAATTAGCTGTTTGGCAGTTATACGATGTACATTCTAGCAAGTGATTTTCACTTGAGCTGTCAACAGAGTTACGCAATAGCCCCGCTGGTTTCCTTAAGACCACGGTGGTTTTGTCGAACAATCCTGCGACCGATTTCTACTACTCTAATAACAAAACTGCCTTTGCAGCTAGTCGGTACACCAAAGAAACTATGATTAATAATGTTTGGACGTTAAAAAGACAAGTGACATAGCCCACCTGCATTGACTGACGGACAAAGTGACAAATTGATTTTATATTGGGAGATGAATATCTAAGGTCCTTTGGTAGTACGCATCAAAGGAAAAAAAAACATCAAGGGAAGTTCAAAGATAAATTTATATAAAAGAAAGTCGTGTTAGTTACACTATTTATAACTCAAAAACGGCTGAACCGATTTGGCTGAAAATTGGTGGGAGGGTGGCTTAGAACTAGGAGACGGACATAGGATAGGGAGTTTTTATCCCATTAAATAAAACAAAATCTAAAACTTGCTCATTTATTCGTAGAGTAGGGTAGGATAGACTAGAGTAGAGTCGGGCAAAAACTAGTATTTTCCTAAATAAAGACTAGTTGGCTCAGCAAATGTTTTGCCATGTGAATTATTTAATAAAAATTGGGGTAGAAGAGTAAATATGGCCTATGAGCTATTCTCAGATCTACCAAATATACACAAAAAAAAATCATGAAAACAATGTCAATTGTCATTCATTCAAGTCAATCTGTTTCGGAACAGTTCAATAATAAACATTGTAACACTAGATTTTTATTATGTTACCATGTTCATAAGAAACCCAAAAATTATTATTTTTTTAATTTCTATTTTGCATGTCAGTGATAAGTTTTATATTTATTGAAATATGACTGGATAGTGTCAGACTCTTACTGACTAAAAACCTACCCTGTTCCATTCATTGCCTTCGATCCAGGGCCCCGGGGTTCATTCACCCAACACTTGGCCCCAGTAGGATGTTACCAATTCGTTCTTTTCCATAGAGATCTACGTATAGCATATTAATCAGCTTCACATAATGTTCCCATTGCTGGGGCTAGAGGAGAGGGAATGGGCCGCAATCCACCATGCAGGCCCATTGCTGGTTGGTGGAATTTTTGGTTCTAGGACATGCCAGTTTCCTCACGATGTTTTCCTTTACTGTTTTGAGAGCAGTGGTGATGAAATAAATTACACAAATTAATGCTTTGGAACGGGGAATTAGTTCGTTTATTTTTATGACTTTAACAATTTAGTGCCTGTAAATTATTTAAAAAGAAATAAATGCTGCATGTTAGTGAGTTTTCACAAAATAAATAAATCAAATTACATGGTATATCGTATCACGTAAAAAGCTACATGCACTATAATTTGTACATTTTTTTTTTTTTTTTAGATTAAAAGTACAGAATTGATATCATTTTCTTTCAAAGTATTATTGAAAGGTTGTGCCACTACCTTTTGAGGTATTATTTATTACTTAATTCCCATTTATCGTACAATAAACCCCATGTTTTAATAGGCGTTGCTACCTACCCTTAAAATCCTAACCACAAAAATACAACCCATCTAATCTTGGTACTCGGCAAAAAAACGAACAAAAAGAAATGTACCGAACATTTTGCACTTAGTATCCTTTTGCTCAACAAGTGGCGCCACCATCGAGTGTCAAATTATACTGGTCACTTTTGACAAATGATTTGATGACAGCAATACAGGTAACCAGTTTTTCTGTCTACCCTCTTTTATGAAGAAGGGTGTTTATATGGCAGGTTGGACCTTTTTTCTGTTATTACCTTTATCTTATAAAACCGCTAATGGTTTTACTGTGGGTCTTCTGTTGTGGGTGTTTTTATATGCTGGTTAGTTTTGTGGTACGTTCGATGGGAACTTCAAACATATTGAAGTTTAGAATTATCAATAAGCCGTTAAATCAAACTGATATAATACAGGCGAAAGTTTATAAATAGGACGTTTAACTTTTTGATTTTATTACCAGCGTTTATTTAGTTTCTCTTGTCTCGACGTTTGTCTGTGATCAATTTTTCCACTTCCCGGTTACCGATTGGCCTGAAATTTTGCATGCATGTGTAAATCAGAAACATACACACATAAATAATTATGACATGTAGCTGATCTTATGATGGAATTGGAAGGTGGCAATAGGAACTCAGTAATTAAAAGACACAACCCCATCGAGTTCAGGCTCGTGTGATTCGTCTTGACGAGTATTTTGGTGCTAGATAGTAACCAGGGTCTGATGATGGAACTGGAAGATGGCCATAGAAACTCAGTAATAAGCGCAATAAAATAAGCCTTTTTGTGTTTGAATTTTTTGAATTTTTTGGTACTCAAATAAACTATTAAGTAGTAGCTCAACAAAAATTTTTCACAATTTGCGGGTAACAATAAAAAACAGTACATATTTTTACATTATAGGTATAGGTAACTACCGCGCTATAAAAGCTTGCTATGAAAAAAATATTTTCATTGAAAACTTGTATCCAGTACCTTTCTATATCGATAGAATTTTTGTAATTGGTTCAAAACTTTTAAAGATTATCTTTTACAAACAAACAATTATAACTCTTTATAATTATTTATTTACGACTTTGATAACCCAGGCGCACTATTTTTATAAGCATAGCATAATCAGCCTTTTAATTTTCCCACTGCTGGCAGTCAGGCCTCCTCTCTAGGTTGATGTCACATGTCTAAGAATTTTCGTTTCCTCACGATGTTTTCCTTTAAGGTTTTGAGAGCAGTGGTGATGAAATAAATTACACAAAGTAATGCGTGGGTTTGAACCCGCACCTACAACTCGTAAATCGGGGCCGTTACCCCTTTGCCACCACTGGTCTATTCAAAAAATATAATAATGTTTTAGTTTTAGATCTTACTCAGCCTCTCCTCTGACTAGCATTTTTCCGATGTGCTGTTTCAGCTTTCGAGTCCAATCGGAAATCTAATTTCGACATTCCAGTAACTGGATAAAACGGCATACCTATCAGCAACAGCCTCTATCGACTGTTGGCGCAACGGCCCCTTCACTGTCAGAGGAAATGAACCATAAACCCAACTCCAATTTCGTGATTTTGACAATACGGTCCTACGTAGTTGTCAATTCCGCCCAAATAAACATAACCGCCATGGTATACCGTTCTTAATTTGAAATTTGAACTAAGTACACATCTCTAATGCCGTTACAGTATTAGAAGTGTATTATAAAAGTGAAATTCAATCAAAAATAATTATTAACAAATATGGTCATACAGAGACCAGAGACCAAGATGAAAGTTTTCGAATTGTAGTGTAGCGTACCGTTTCTATGTTGTGTATGGTGTTGGGAATAGGACTGTTTTGAAAATGGCTGGATTTAGTTTATTTTAGAATAAAAAGGTGTCCTGATTAGACGACACGGCTGTCGTAATTTCAAACAATATCTGTATAGACTACAGATAGGTGTTCCGAGTCTGGTTATCTTGTGTATGTTAGTTTAAATGCTTGTGAATGCATCCACGACACAGAAGTAATTCCTAGTACGTTAAATTAAAAAAATCCGTATACGATATTCCTTTTTCTGAAGACAAAAAAAAACTCTCTTTTATTGATATACTAGCTGTATTCTGAGGTTTCACCCACGGTTTTAGTTACTGTTACGTTTCCGTGAATCGTACCTTGATTTTATAAAGTCAATACTATTCATCAAAAACTCGGCTACCATATACAGAAAGACTTTCTGCTATCCTACAGGTAGTTTTAGAGATTAACGCGTTTAAACAAACAAATCTCTTCCGCTTTATTATTCTGCTAGGTTTAGTCAGCGAAGTATAAAAATATAGCCTATTTCACTCAGTGATAAATTCGTTGTTTGAGTTCATTAATACACACAATAGAAATACAAATCTTTCCTCTTTATTATATTACCATAGGTAAAGATTTATTAAAAATAGGTATAGACTTTGAATGTCTTAATGTGATTTTGTTTAAAAATAATACGATAAACTTAAATGCTTACTTTATATTACAGAGTTCAAACCGAAAAAAACTAATAAGTCTAAATCTAGTAAGCTGTTAAAAAAAATACAAAAAAAAACTTCATTCTCTAGAAATTACAAGAACAGCCCAACATTACTGAACAGACTGCGACATAATGATACATAATGCCGCGGCGTCCGTCTTTCTGAATAGGACCGTAATTGCCGCGCCTGACCCCAAGATCTATGGATCCGTTGCGATCTATAGATCATTGATCGATAATAAGGATAGTATGCGCGAGCCATATGAAAGTAGAAAGGTCTTACATAGTTTTATAGTTTGTGCGAAAATGTTTCAAGATTTTGTTGGCTTATAAAGTTGACATGTGTCTCTTCCATTATTATTTTTATTATAAAGATATTTACCAGTGGACATCTTTCATTTACGGTTATGGATATAGCCGGAGGAATCGCCAAATTTCTTTAGTTGCGAGCAAGACAACTGGCTGTAGGGGCCAAGAGGTTCTGGTGTGGCGACCTCGTGCTGGAAAATGCAGTGTTAATACACCTCCCACAGGGAAGGTAGGAGAGAGAGCAGTGGTGGCCGAGTAGAGCAGTGGTGGCCGAGTGGTAACGGCCCAGACTTACGAGTTGTAGGTCGCGGGTTCAAACCCAGCCAGGCGCATTACTATGTATAATTTATTTCATCACCACTGCTCTCAAAACGGTGAAGGAAAACATCGTGAGGAAACCGGCATGTCCTAGAACCAAAAATGCGAAGACATGTGACATTCACCAAGCCGCACTGGGCCCGCGTGCTGGATTACGGCCCATTCCCTCTCTTAGAGAGGAGGCCTTTGTGGCGACACTTAGGGGAGTACTAAGTCCAGAGAACGTCTTTCGGATGAAATGATGATGATGAAATTAACAATCATATACACACTTTCACCTTTATGATATCAGTGTGAGGTATAATAAGTCGGCCACCATAGGCGCGGGCTTGCGGACAGCGAGCAATGAGTAGCTCGCCGTATTGTTACGGCGCGTATTGTTCCACGCGCGATTCGAAGGAGTTGTCAGCAAACCGTAGGGGACCAGCAAGGTCGAAGCCTACTGGGGCCAAGGGACTGCTTCTGAAAGAAAGATTCGACCCCGGTACGAAAGGCAACAAATGGGTTTTACGGCGCGAAGGTATCTTTGGGTGATTTTCCTACGAACAAAAAAAATGGTTGTAGTAAGTCAACACAGCTAGAAAATGACCAGCCTCAACTGACAGCAGTGCTCACGATCATGACGCATTTATTTTAGCATCATTCAGGTCAACTATTTTGAAGAAAACTGAACTATCCAACATTTCTTCACCAAAATACTATACTTTCTTCAATAAAACCAATATTAGTTCCAAATCCGATCGATCACAGTTCTATGAGATCATAGTTATCGCAAATGATCCATGGATCATTACATGCGCGCGGGCAGTTTTTGTTGCGTCTTTTACAGTTTAGCTATAATGACATTGTCTCGTTTGACGTATTACTGGACTTAATCTTTGCTGAGCTTCTTTTGAAATTGGGTGTGCAGTAGCCATTGGTTGTTAAGAATTTTACATTTATTTATGTCCACACAAAAAACCAGCCAGTACCTCTACCATGAGTTTTAAGCAATAGTATTCGTCGCTACTCGATATCGACGCCGTAAATATTTTGTATGGCAAATTTTGGTTCTGCAAGTGACCGCTAGAGGCGCTGCAAAATTTGCCATACAAAATATTTACGACGTCGATATCGAGTAGCGACGAATACTATTGCTTAAAACTCATGGTAGAGGTACTGATGCCTCTCTGTAAAAATATTCTTAATAGATTCTATGCCAAAAAAAAAGTTAAAAGGGACTAAGTCCACATAACACTTTCTTCCTAACAATCACACACCTCTCAAAAACCTGTCATTAAATTTAAAACCGAAGAAAGTGAGAAAATAACAATAAAAAAAAAAAAACAAAAAGTAACACATATATAATTTATTCTAATATTATTCAAAGCAAACATAATTACTTCGCTTTGTTATAAAGTAATTATTATTCAGTCACTTGTTAAGAAATGTTATATATGTTTAGTTGAATTAATATGCCTTCGCATATTTGCATATGAATAGACCAAAAATATATTGCAGCGCTTAAAAAGTTCCTGAATAAAAGTTCATTAAACCTTCGAAGAAATAAATAGGAGGTTACGATCCGAACTAACCGTTTCACTTCGACATTTATACCGTGTACATTGAAGGACTAGAACAGTTTGCCTGCTGCGGTCTTCCCGTCCGATTATAATCGAGGTGACTTCAAGGCTAGAGTGAATAGACTCTTAATAAACAAGTGCGCCTCACCATCAACGATTGCATCACTGCTTACCATCAAGTGGGATCGCAGTAAAGCACTCGATGGCAAAACTAGTTAAATTGTTTGCCTTACCCAGTATTCGGCTACGACAATGGCGTCCACTGATGCTGTCGTGAATATTAGTATACTTCCTACTGGGGCCAAGGGTTTGCTTCCGAAAGGAAAGCCCGGCCCTGGTATCTAAGGCCACGAAGGAACGGGGAGGGTTTTTAGTCAATAAGAGTCTGACACTATCTCCCGCTCCGCCCAAGGGCGGGAGATGTCATTGGATGATTTTACCCACCACCAAAAAAAAAAAATACTAATATACTTATATCAATAAAAAAAAATGTTCATAAAACGCACCCTTAGCGTTTCCGTCAAGCCGGGTGGAGCGAAGGAGATCTGTAAAAAGTGGCAAATGTTTAAGTGATCATCACTTCAGGTGTTGGTGGCAAGCTTCACAACACGCCGCCACTCCTCTCTGATGACCGCCTTCCTCATGCATTCATGCAGTGTTGAGAGCCATTTACTGCCGCATTTACCTGGTCAGTCCATCTCATAGGCGATCTTCCTCGTGGCCTAGTACCCTCAACCTTTCCTTGGACCACAAGTCGCTCAATAGTCACCTCCCCTCGACGGCATACGTGACCAAAACAATGTGAGGACACGAGATTGTATCAAAGGCGATAAACACTGCTTGATGCCGAGTTCTCGAAATATAGACACATTCACGCATACACTCCCAGTGGTGTAGCTAAGAGACCAATGGCCCTGGAGAAAAAAACAATGAGGTCCATTTTTACGCAAGAAATTATTAACATTAGCGAGTGACAGACTTTTACTGGCTTTTTTTATGCTAGGTAAAATCATCAAATGACAAATCCCGCCCTAACTTAAAACCTACCCTGCTCCTTTTATTACCTTTGTCCCAGGGCCCCAGGGTTCATTTTCACATAACGCCTGGCCCCGTAGGCTTCGGTCCTGCTGGGCCCCTACAGTTTGCTGACAACTCCTTGAGGCTGCGGGAACAGTGCGCGCCGTAAACGACTTGGGTTCGGAGGAACCCAGTTTTATGTTCCTTTTTTGTCAGTACCCCGGTATTCTCTTTCGCACAACCTTTGGCCCAGTAGGCTTCGATCTTATTGGGCCCCCATGCCCTAGACCGGGAGATGTCATTGGATGATTTCCACTTAAAAAATCCATGTAAATCCGCCATAAGCCTTAATGTACCCGGAGATGGCAAAACAATTCATTAAATCAAAGTTTTAATTTAAATCAGCTCTTCTAAACATAATTCATTTGTTTTTCACACCGACTCCACACAATAGATTTCCGAATTAAGATTTCTAATCGATATTTTTTGTATCGATTCGCAAATCGAAAGGAACCACGGTGTTGACCTTGTATTGTGGTTAAAGTCATTGTCAGGGACGTTGAACGATTTCAAGTTTGCACACACAGTACGTGGCCTTTTGGCACATTGAGTTTTTGGTTACAAAACCGGCTAGTCAATATGGGCTGGGACGGGTATGTAACAATTTTCCTGCTGCGGTCTTCCCGTCCGATTATAATTTAGGTGTCTTCAAGGCTAGAGTGAATAGGCTCTTAATAGACTAGTACGCCTCACCATCAACGATTGCATCACTGCTTACCATCAGGCGGGATCGCAGTCAAGCACTAATTTATAACAATTAGGTAATTTTGAAATTTGAATTTGAATTTTACACAGCTTTAAGGAACTGCAGATTTAAACCGTATTCTCAGGGTATATGGTTTAAATTTCAACTCTATACAATGTTAAATTTTGGTCGTTTTAATCCCGCGTTGGGTCGATTAGGTACATGAAACACTATCGATTTGTAAAGAGAAAATTAAAAAATAAATCACTTTATTTTAAACTCGAATTAATTTACGCATGTACAAAATGAATTTGTCAGCTGAGCGAGGTCAATGAACAGTAGGTAGTTAGTACGCAACGACCGACAAATACCTACAAGGTCATTGACTCGTTTACTTAAAAAAAAAAAAATCGTACATGCGTATATTACCTCGACTTTTAGAAAAAAAGTACTTTATTTTTTAATTTTATTTTTTCATGTACCGAATCAACCCTCCAAGGGATTAAAACAACCAAAATTTAACGGTGTATCTACGCGTTCTTGAGAGAAAGGGTCTTGACAGACAGACGGACACCAAAGTCATCATATAAGGGTTCCGTTTATTCCTTTTTAGTTACAGATCTCTAAAAATAAGTGCGAAAAGTGAAAGTTTTAACTGTATAGATAAATGTACAGGAGTTTATACCTCCTAGTTAAAATGTAGGCGAAACTGTGCAACAGTTACATTAACCTGACTTGCCTGACTGTTATATTCGTGTACATACTTGTGTTAGTCCTCTTACGGTTTTAACTGACTACTCATAGAAGTACTTAAAACATTACCCCTCTTTCTGGGTCAGTTGGGTAAAACTTGACCCCATTTATTAGCCGATTGTAAATATAAACCGTGTATATATATATTAGATACTATCACACAACGCCATCTAGTCCCAAGCTAAGCAGAGCTTGTGTTATGGGTACTAGACAACTGATAAACATACTTATATATTTCTAAATACATACATATTATAGATAAATTACACCCAGGCACAGAACAAATGATTGTGCTCATCACACAAACATTTGTCCTGGGTGGGAATGGAACCCACGACCTCCGTTATAGTAGTCAGGGCCACTAACCACTAGATGAACAGGTCAGTCTAATATATAAAAGCGAAATACCACTCACTGATTAATCATGAAATCTCAGAAACTATAACACATACAAATTTAAAATTTGGCAGGTAGGTTCCTTATAGGGTGTAGACATCCCCTAAGACTAAAACGGGGGTTGGAATTCAGTATGGAGAAACCGACTTACACGCTGGTGAAGCTGTTGGCAAAAACTAGTTTTTTAAATAAACTGAATACCGGAGCCGAGCCTAGGTTTTTCTAAGTGTCAACTATAAAAAATCGTTAAAAACAACGGCCATCTTGAAAAAAAGAAATCATTATATGTTTTATAGTCGTGTCTAACTACATCTTTAATGTATAAAACTTTTTTCATCCAAATTACTACTGTCAATAAAAATTAAAAGGTAGTTAAAAATGTTAATTACAGAATAACTGTCTGTATGCTCGGGAGTGACTATCAATCATGGCGCTTGAAAAATAATAGCTCGTGTGTCACTTCGGCTGATTTCGGATGCGGTCGACTCGGCTTTCGATTTTTGAAAAGCGTTCTTTGTTATATTACTAAAGAAAATAATTTGTGATTTTAATTTTTAAAATTAGAATCTAATTAATGAATTGCAAGCTTCCGTTATATTTTTGCTTTTTTTGTCTAGTTTTTTTTTCTATTGAGTAGAAACCTGCAAATTCATGTAGATGCACAATTACATGGCAATATTTACAAATTTGAGACCAGTGGTGGCCAAGTGGTATTGGTCCCGACTTACGAGTAGTAAATCGCGGGTTCAAACCCGGCCAGGAGCATTACTTTGTGTAATTTATTTTATCACCACTGCTCTCAAAACGGTGAAGGAAAACATCGTGAGGAAATCGGTAGGTCCTAGAACCAAAAATTCGAAGACATGTGACATCCACCAAACCTCACTGGGCCCGCGTGGTGGATTATGGCCCATTCCCTCTCTTAGAGAGGAGGCCTGAGTCCCAGCAGTAGGAACATTAAAAAGGCTGATGATGATGATGATTTACAAATACTTTTGACTATAGACAGGAGAGGAGACACAAAGCTATAGTAGGTACATGTGGTGCATTACAGTCCACTCTCCCTGTCATGCAGAGGACACGTGAGGCCTTACCATGATAAGTTCAAATGTCAGTCGTGTGAACGAGCAAGGGGGATGCTATCACGCCACTCTACCCTAGAGCGGGAGAAGTTAATAAAAAGGTCGCTCACACTTTTCTAGTCTCAATATACCAATAGTTTTCTAAATACAAGTACTCTCCAGTACCAAATGTGAGTCCAACGAAAGTATTTTAAAAGCTCGGCAGTGCCCGTTAGAAAATGATGACGGCCGCGACTCGCCGATTTCACACCAACGTATTAGACGCTCAGCTTTTTAGAGGCCCGTAAATGAGTTAGAGAAACTCGTGGATTAGTGTGGAGGCTGTGGTTTTTTTTTTACGGTGGGAATTTATGAAAAGAAAGAAGGAGGAAGGCGTAATTCTTGTTGTGGGTTAAAGGTTCTTTCTAAAAAGCAAAAAAAAAAATGTTTTAGCTCTAAATGGTATGATAGAGCGTATCAGCACCTGTTTTCCTTTGCATTCAAGAGCCGCGTTTATTTGAGACAATCCAGCAGACAAACTGTACAAGGCAAATGGCGAATCGGTATTGATCAAGTACTTTTTTTCTGGGATACTCTAAATATAGTGATGCATCTTACAAAGATCGCCTGTATCCCAAGTCCCAGCCAAAATAACGTTATTGCCTGATTGTTCTTATGTTATGACTTCACAGTCAGTCATCATGATAGACACTTAATAAACTAGCGCCTCACCGTCAACGATTGTAACACTGCTTACCATCAGGTAGGATCGCAGACAAGAACTATATTGTATCAATTCAAACAAAAATGATTTGATGAAGCTCATTGATTGAAGTGGTTCCATTGTTTTGATGAAAAACCATTTACGTACGACTTGTTTGGCAGCAGTGAAACTAACAAGTTTTTTAAATCGAGAAAGTCTGTTAAAAAGCCTTATAGGCAAAATATTTCAATTTAAGGTCGAATTAGTGATGCCGTGACAGGCAAGCACATTTGATCCTGCCTAAGTTCTATAATAAATCTTATTAGACAAATCATAAACTCACTATTACAATATTATTTTTTTATCTTCTCTAAAAAAAAAACATACAGAACCCAACAAAATCTAAGTCAAACGCTTACTATTTTAGCAAGCGCACGGTCAGTATTGTACACGCAGTAATACTCGCGCACCGCCGCGCAACGCGCGTACCATGCGGCGCCATCTTGGATTTAATGTCAAACTAACTTGACACATCTCGGCAAAGGCACAACGATGTGATTCCTATACGTACCTGATTTTTTAATTTAACTTATGTGCAATACACCACTAAAAGTGGACAGTCTGAATTTAAGTGCAATATTTTTTATTTTATAGTTTTCTAAAACTAGTGCTGTATTTTTTAGTTTAGTTTTTTAGTTTTTATTTTAATGTTGTTATAATGGATGTTTACGAATATCAGGTGAGCTTTTTTTTTAGTTTTTTTGTGGTTTTAGTTCCGGGATTATTAAAAATTGAGTATCATAGTAATGAGACATAATGGCTTACTTTTTGATAGACATGTTGGTGGTTGTTTGAAATTGTCACCTTAACAGCTCATTAAGTCTTTGTTAAGTTAAATATTAGTGTTACGCTCTGTAAGTAACCAGTAATTCCCCTTTGCCTTCTATTAGGTTTTAAAACAGAAACCCAAAATTGTGAGGGCGGAGGCGTAAAGTACTTCAGTACCTACTCTAAATTATTATGTACTAGCGACCCGCAGCAGCTTCGCACGGGTGCAATAGTGATATTAAATATATTATGCATGTATTATACATATAAACCTTCCTCTTGAATCACTCTTATCTATTAAAACAAAAACAGCATCAAAATCCGTTGCGTAGTTTCAAAGATCTAAGCATACATAGGGACAGACAGCGGGAAGCGACTTTGTTTTATACTATGTAATGATGATATAGATTTAGAAATATATAAGTATCAGTTGTCTAGTACTCATAACACAAGCTCTGCTTAGTTTGGGACTAGATGGCGTTGTGTGATAGTTGTGGAATATTATTATTATTTGCATGGGCATATCCAGTACCTATTAGTACTGAGTATACTGGATGGCTGAACGAAAAAGGATAAACACAAAAAACGGAAGCATACAGTTCCCATCATTACTCAAATAACCAAAACAATAAAACCGGTAATTTTGTCACGGTCATGTCAAGGTATTGGGTTCGACTCCCGACTGACTACACTATAATTTGTCAAATGACACGCTATGGTAGATCGCTAATTTCATTTTGTGACAAAAACTGCCGTATTACCTGTAAAGTTTTCGTTAGTACAAAACATTCGTTTTGCATATCTCTAAATAATATAACTTGATATAAATTAGTGCTTAACAGCGATCACACCTGATGGTAAGCAGTTATGCAATCGTTGATGGTGAGGTGCACTAGTTTATTAAGAGCCTGTTCACTCTAGCCTTGAAGACACCTAAATTATAATCGGACGGGAAGACCGCTGCAGGCAAATTGTTGCATTCTTTCCAATTTGTTCTTCTAAACTGTGAAGTGAGAAAGATTTCGAGGTGGGAAAGCATCAAAGAACTACTACCTCATCTCCCTAACTCGTAGGAGTTAGGGAGTATTTTAGAGAGTATGAACCGGAATTGCGTAACTTAATTTCGCCAAGCCCGTTCCATCATGGGACTACCAGACGTACGGCGTTGCGCCATTTGCACATGGTGGAAATCAGACATCAAAATAGTGTATTTTAAATAGACCAATTACAGGCATTTTTGAATTGTCAAAATATCGGTCAGTCCATAAAGAAGTGAAGCTAAATTGCAAATTCCAAAGCGTAGATCTCTATGGAGAAGAACGTGCAAGAAACTCCATGGACACTCTTTTTAAATCATATTATGAGTTACATAAATCTTGGTTACATATTTCTGGTCGCTTCTGTTATGTGAGCACAATGAAAAAAAAAAATACATTGCAAGTAACAAAAAAAAAACTATTTAAAAATAGAAATTGAATTAAGCCACTGGCAGCTAAGAGATGATCGGTTTTTTAACATCCCATATATACGCACAAAGCGTTTTGGGAACATTGTGCGCACAGCTAAGGAGTGGAACTCCCTGCCGGAGTCTGTGTTTCCTGACGGCTACAACGCCTACAACCCGGGAATCTTTTAGTCAAGAGTGAATAGGTTACTTCTAGGTAAGCGCGCTCCATCGTCGACCTGATCGTCGCTTTCCATCAGGTGAGATAGCGGTCAAGCGCGAACCTATGAACAATTAAAAAAAAAGAAAAAGATATTGGTCAAACGTGAGCCAGGTGAACATTAGCTATAAGCAATTAATATGTTCCCAAAATGTTAGCGTCTTTCAAAAAATATTGCAGCTGTGGGTGACCAATTTTTTTTTTTGGTGGAATGGCATTCAATGACTCCTTCCGCTCTATTGGAGCGGGAGGGCGTGTCAGACTTTTACTGACTAAAACCCAATTCTATGTTCCTTCTTTGCCTTCGTTCCAGGGCCCCCTTTCACAGGGTTCACTTTCACATAAGCCGTGGTGACCTACTTATCTGTGTTTCCAATTTCATCCAAATTTGTTATAGCATCAGCCTTATAATGTTCCCACTGCTGGGACTCAGGCCTCCTCTCTAGGAGAGGAAATGGGCCGTAACCCACCACGCGGGCCCATTGCGGATTTCTATAGTCACATGTTTTCGAATATTTGGTTCTAAGACATGCCGGTTTCCTCACGATGTATGCCTTCATCGTTTTGAGAGCAGTGGTGATGAAATAAATTACACAAATAATGCTCCTGGCTAGGTTTGAACCTACGACCTACAACTTGTAAGTCGAGGTTTTTTATAGTACGCAGCAAATAAGTTGAATCCGTTGCTATAGTTACACGCAGCCCCCCGCTTAGATTGAGACCCGATCGCCGTTTTGATTCAACTTTAATGCCGCGTATTGTAAGCTGTTTGAGGCCTGATGGATTAAAAAACATCAAAACTGTCACATTAACAGTATTAGTTTTTAAAAAATTATTAGAAATCGAACAAGACACACGTTTAAATCTCTTAATTAATTTGATTGACACTACGTCATTACTTTGCAATCGAAAGCATTACTTTACGTTTTTTTTTTAATTACTTTTTTTATATTAACTTTCTTGGGCCGACACAAGGTTAGTTAAAGATACGACCATAATTTTCTCAATTGACAGTTTCGATTTTATTGGCAATAAAACGAGCTACGGTAACTAGTCTATTCAGCCTAGACTAATTACGGAAAAATTGTTGCAAAGCTACACGAATACTGAAAATGGTCTTATATAGAAAGAGCCACACAGATGTGAGTGGACCTGTCCAGTCAATACAAGCATAGCATAGCATCAGCCTTATAATTTTCCCACTGCTGGGAATCAGGCCTCCTCTCTAGGAGAGGGAATGGGCGGCAATCAACCACGTGGGGCCAGTTGCGGGTTGGTGGATGTCACATGTCTTAGCAATTTTTGGTTCTAGGACATGCCGGTTTCCCCACGAGGTATTCCTACACCGTAACACCACATAGTGCGCCTGGCTAGGTTTGAACCCGCGACCTACAACTAGTAAGTCGGGGTCGTTACGACTCGGCCACCACTGCTCAATGCAAGCATTTCTTAAGATTCGTGTAGCTCAACTCAAAACTACTACTCTATAATTGTTATAGGATGTTGCGGATGACAGCTGTCAGATGCATACAACGTAGCTACCTATCCTTTTCTCTCATCTTAAATATGCATATTTTCGTCTTGCTTTCATCCTAATCATACTATATAGAGAAGACCTTAGTGCATAAAAGTTTTATAAATATAAAAAATGGTCTTTTGAGGACAGATCCACACAGATTTGAGCGGACCTATCCGGTCAGTGCAAGCATTTGTCAGTATTCGTTTAGATCAACTCAGGACTACTAGGGAACTGAACAAAGAACACCATATTCGCAATTCAAAAAGATATAACTTCTTATGTCAAATGACCTTGTCTCAAGGTGTCACAAAATTACATACGGCCGGTATGATAGCTGTGTAATTTGCAGCACGCGAGTCTGTACGCAGCCTAATAATTGTAGACACGTGGCTCTATGGCTTGTTGTTTGACGTCAGTTGTCTATGGTCTTGTACTTGTGCCTTTTTGAAGGACGAACAACGTGATTCGAAATTTGAGCGCCTTTTTTCATAGGTTATATAAATCAAATTGATTTGTGGTTATAACTATCTAATTTCAATTTTGTGTTACTGAGTCCGATCTTCGATTTAAATTACTATATTTTTATAATTAAATATTAAACAGGTTATTCCACCACTTGATATAATGCTGTTACTCGTATCATTACTTCATTTGATATCAGCAAAATAGTCGACATCGGATCTATACAATTTTTTTTTTAATCTATACAATTTGGGAATACACCAACACTTGGCGGTAGAAATATCCTATAACTTACAAATAAGTATGTCCATGCAAACCTTTTTACATAGTATCCAACGAATAGTATCTGAAAAAATTACAACCATTTAGCACAGAAATCATATTACAAATGATGAAAGTACTAATAAATAGATCTAGAAATTAAATTCTGTTAGTTCCATAAAACCATTTAAACTTAACTCAAACAAACAGTTAAGTCAGCGGACTACAGTTAAAGACATTTTCTACGACTTAACTCATAATACTAGAAAGTATAAATAACAGTTTAAAACTTGTCTATGTCAAGTGTTTATGGTTTGCTCAAAACGAGAGCATGTTGTTCTTTCTTAATGTTCGAAATTCGAATTTTGAGTTGGTTTTTTTTTTCAGAAAATGTTATGCGATGACGTTGGTGTTCTGTTTCGAAATTTAAATTTAGTGACAATTGCGGTTTTAGCGGTTGTTTGCTATCTTAGCTCGGGTTTAGCAGGCAGTTGTAATTTACACAAAAGTAGAGTAATATCGAGTTTCTCCCAAATATTCTCCTTATTAAAGTATATCTAAGTTACCATTTACTTAGCTACACTTTGATTTAGCTTCAATGTTTCGCCTCGTCGTTTATACCGCGGACATCGAAGGACTGGAACGACTTTTTTGCTTAATTTGGGTGTCTTCAAGGCTAGAATGAACAGGCTCTTAATAAACTAGTGCGCCTCACCATCAATGATTGCATCACTGCTTACCATCAGGTGGGATCGCAGTCAAGCACTAGTTTATATCATTTAAAAACATGTAATAATTATGTAGTTTCTCCCAAATATTCTTAAATGATACATTATTTTATGTATTCATAAATAAAACATTTGACTTCATGTAATATATTAATAAACCAATCTCAACATTGCTGACCCCACATTTCACAGCTTGTAAAAACTAATTATTGTAGTCTTAAAACGCAAACCAAACTGTACCAACCTCCTATAATTACATACAACCTCTTAAAAACCCCACAGACAGCGTCGACCAAAAAAAAAATAAAAATAAGAAACTATAACGTTTCCAAATTCAAAATTTGAATTCAAATAAAGAATGTTTAATTAAGCTACCGGTCTCATTCGTTCGCGTGCCGTCGAGCAAACATGACGAGCAAAACTGTTCGTTTGCAGAGGTTTACAAGTGCTCAATAAATATTGACGGCTGCTTTTCACCGAGAATCTTACGGGAAACGCGTTTTTTTGCGTTACGTTACCGTTTTAGGTTATGGGCTTAGAAGTAGGTACTTTATTTAAGTTAAGTATGCTGATTTTTATTGGTTAAATAGATGGTTTTGCAAACAATGACTACGTATAAGCTTCTTATGGGTTTATTTGCCGATGCTGTCTATATAAAATCTGTATAAAGAAATTTCGGGCACTTTTCCTTAAGTGTTTGTCGCAAATACGCAGACATTTTCTTAGAATCAACTTTCAAAATCTTCAATCAACTTGAAAGCCCTTCAATTTGAAGATACATTTAAAACTTTGGAGTACAACTCTAGACTGTCAGGTTTTGTCAAAATTACAGTCAAGAAAATTTCAAAGCATCAATTGAGTTTGTCCTTAACATACCCATTCTTCGACAACCATAAAAGTAGAACTACACAGGCCACACGTGGGACACGTACTCCGATCTGGGCGCGTTGGTCTCCATATATACCGTAAAATTTTGGTCGTTTTAATCCTGTGGAGGGTCGATTCGGTATATGAAACACTATCTACTTGTAAAGAGAAAATGAAAGAATAAAGTACTTTTTTTAAAATTCGAATTAATTTACGCATGTACGAAATTAATTGATTTAAGTAAACGTCAGCTGAGCGAGGCCAATGAACTGTAGGTAGTTAGTATGCAACGACCGACAACTACCTACAAAGTCAGCCGTCTAGTCAGTAGATTGGAGTAATCTGCAATGTAATATAGATATGTGCTCTCAATTCACTAAGCCTCCATTTCTAGAATGGGTCCCGACTGCTACAATTTATCTTGTATTTAAAATGTTATATAGTCGTTGTGCCATCGGGTACAACGACTTTCTTGTTTTAGGGCTTTTTCATGAATACTCAGAAAAGCAGTCGGGTTTATTAGATTTTTAAATTACCGTTTTTTAATTTTATCTTTACAAATCGATAGTTTTTCATGTAGCGAATCGACCCTCCACGGGATTAAAACGACCAAAATTCAACGGTGTATTTTATATGGCAACTAGACTTGTAGAGCTACATTAGACCCACGCCATACGACGCGACTCCGTAGCCCACGTGTGCGTCCGCGTCGGTCAAATGCAGTTCCTTTTTAAGGCCGTGTTTACGGAGACGCGGCGCGTTGCGCGACGCGTTTGGCGTTTCGTCGTACATTGCAGCAGTGGGCCGCGTCATCGGTCGCGCAAACACAAACATATGGCAATGTACGACGGACCGGCCGACGCGCCGCGCAACACGCCGCGCAACGTGCCGCATCTCCGTAATTGAGCACTAATCCGTTCAACTCTTCACAAATTCCGGTGTTCATAGTCGCTTGTTTTTTTCTTCAATGCTTTTTGTTAATTGAGGAAAATGTTGTGTCCATTCTCGATACAAAGTTCTTGAGAGGCTGACCAAGCCGTGTGTTTAAAGTTCATGGCAAGAATTGGACGTTGAATGAATGTTTTGCTTTGGCGGTAATTAAGGAAATAATTCAAATAGAAACAGTTATAGTACGCGGCAAATAAGTTTAACCCGTTGCTATGGTTACGTGCAGTGGACACTTCGTTTTAGACAAGAAAATCGGCTACTGCACATTTAAGGTCCAACGACCATGATGGTTCAACTTTTGTGACCTTCTGGTCCGGTCGACCATGGTCTTCCCTATGTTCTTCGCCTCTGCGATGACCATTCGTCGCCAAGTCTGCTTAGGGCGGCCACGTTTTCGCTTTCCTTGGGGATTCCAATCTAGGGCTTGCCTTGGTATATGCCCAGAATCCCTTCGGAGCGTGTGGCCGAAATATACCTGTAGAGTATTATTTTATTATGTATTGATAACCTCTGGGCTGAGAGTAACCACCATTTGCCGCGCAATATAAATTGCCTTAGTAGAAGGTTGTATAGTTTGTGAAACTAAAGAAGCTTTCATAAAGATTTTATCATCATAATCAGACCACCAAGATAGGCTTAAGCAAATAAAATCACAAGAAATCACGAGATTCCGTTAAAACTCAAGTTTCCATCTTTAAAAAACACATCTATCCGTTATTTCTCGTGTTGCCAGTATCAATATTGACACCGAAAGTCGCCATGTTTGTTTTTAGATTTCGCGCCAACTGAACGAGTTTACCTTGTCTATGGTTTTTTTGTTTGTTTGTTTGAACATCTGTATTTTGTGTTTTGAATTATCAGATTGATGGTTTTAATAATCCATGTGTTATAAGTTTTTATGGTCTGATGGTCATTTTTATATACAATAGATACAAGGAACTATTAAAACTGAAGCCTCCATTTTTTACAGGGTGTTCATTAATTACATAATATTTTTTTCTGTAGGTAAACCCTTTTTTTTATTGGAACTGGAGATTACCTTTTACAAAAGTAAATAAACTAGTAGGTACTTTGCCAGCGACTTCGTTCGCGAAATGGTTTAGTTGAAAAAAATAATAAATGAGTCTTTATTATTCATTTTGATTAGAATTTGTGGCAAGTTTTATATTTATTAACCCAAGGAATGGGAACCTATAAAACATATACACCGTTAATTTTTTGTCGTTTTAATCCCGCAGAGGTTCGCTTCGGTAAATGAAATACTATCGATTTGTAAAGAAAAAATAAAGTACGTTTTTTCTAAAAACTCGAATTAATATACGCATGTACGATATTAATTTCTTTATGTAAACGAGTCAATGACCTTGTAGGTAGTTGTCGGTCGTAGTATACTAATTACCTACAGTTCATTGGCCTCGCTCAGCTGACGTTTATTTAAGAAATTAATTTCGTACATGCGTAAATTAATTCGAGTTTAAAAAAAAAGTATTTTATTTTTTAATTTTCTCTTTACAAATCTATAGTATTTCATGTACCGAATCGACCCTCCGCGGGATTAATAACACCAAAATTTTATCGGTGTATAATCTATATCTGAAAACAAATACCACCACTAGACGAACAGGCCAGTCTACTAGTACTTCTAGTACTGATTCTGAACAAACTATGTTTAGGTTTCGCATATACTCGTATACTAAAAATAATGTTGTTTATAGATGAAGCAAAAATATTACTTTAGTTAGATTAATACCCATAAAAAAACGATCTTAGCTCACCGAAATGTCCACTGAATGTAACATTACATTTCTTATACGACTTTTTTGGTCACATTCATAAATCTACTTTCTATCAAGTTTAATACTACCGTTACTATAAATGATATAACCACAAATTAAAGTTGCTAAATTAATTAATAGAAAAATAAAACAGATTTCAGTAAAAAATGCTGTAAAAAAAATATGAAAGTAGATGTTTTATACACAAGGTGTCGAAAGTAGGTCCTACTTAACCTTAATTATCAATAAATGATTGGATATACCATACTTGTCTTGTACCAAATGCATTACGGAAAAACGGTACCTTTTATAGCGATTTTTAATTACTGAAGTGGTGGCCTCCTTCTGCGAAGCAGTAATGCTAGCAAAGGAGGAGGCCGCACGCGGGAGGCAACGGCCCTCATGCCTCAACCGCCGCAGGGATTCCGATCCCGATTTCCGGCCACCGTGAGCGCGGGCTTGCGGAAGGCAGGTAATTGGTAGCTCGCCGTCCGGCCATCCGGTAACCGTCCGGACCGGGCCCAAGTCGCCGACGGCGAGTATTGTTCCACGCGCGCCTCAAGGAGATGTCAGCAAACAGTAGCGGCCCAGCAGGGTCGAAGCTTACTGGGGCCATGGGTTATGTTAAAGGGAACCCCGGGGCCCTGGAACGAAGGCAAAGAATGAAGAGGAGTGGATTTTTAGTCAGTAAAAATGTGACACACCCTCCCACTCCGTCCAAGGGCGAATTTTTCTTTTGATTTCTATAGAAGCCTAGATAATGCCCATAAGATGTCTGTCTATCCAAAATATCTGCACAAAGATGTGTAATAACATCATAATCACGTAAGAGCGGTTGTATGAAAATGTACCACGGGCTGGCTGCACATTAAAAGCGCCATCTACCTTCAACAAAGAACACTAATTTTGTCGTTTAACCCTAGCGGCGAGTTGTGAAACTAGTTCAAATATTTGTAACTAATACTGAATGACATAACTAGTAGCGACGGTTCAATTTTTTTTTTTCAAGTCGTTAAGCTAAAAACAGGTATTTAAATAAATTACATTACTTTTTGTGCAGGACAGAAATCGAGCGTGTCATAATATTTTTATGATTAATTATTATTATCAACTTTCAAATTGGTTTTTTTTGTGAAGATTTTTGCGCAAGCTTTAAAACTGGCTGACTATTAGATGAGATCTAGTTATAGGTTTAGTTATACATAATAACTTAGCATTTTATGCATTTTGCTGTCCTAGCGTGTTTCCATAGAACGTGAGGCCAACGTAAACCTTAATGCATTTTACAAATCTATAAAGATAAAGGAGTTTCTTTCGGCTGGAGTTCCAGTTTCGGCTAAAAAGGAGCCGAAAAATCTGCTTGATCGAAACTAGCGTCTTAGAGCTGACAGTTGTGATAGATATTTACAAACTGACTAACTTGTTCGTCTCTTATGTAATTATCGATTTATTCCATTATTTAGTATTTCATGAAAGTAATAACTATATAATTAAGCGTTTCTATATAGAAATTTTGTTGCCTGTTTCGGTACAGTTTTCGGTTACGGCCGAAACTGTAAAAAGAGCATCGGCTCTTTCGGCTTTCAGCAAATGTTCGTTTTCGATTTCGGCTGCAAATCGTGCCAAAAACTATGTCCGATCTACGATTTACAAGTTTCAGCACACATGTTGAGGTGTGATTGATAGACAAACTCCTTTTTTTTAATCATTATTAGAGCTTTTTCACTAGTGCGAATGCACTCTGTAAGTAAACATATGAAATTCAATTAGAGTTAGTTTAAAAACAAAACAAAAATTATAACTAGGATCTGGGTTAGTTTTTCAGGGCAAACCTAACCATATAATTATAGGGACTATTATATTATTATTTTATTTTTTTTATTTTTGTATAGCTTCTTTTATAATGTGAAGGTCAGAACACCGTAGACTCAAGGATTAACATTTTTATCGTGGTTTTGGGTACAAAGCTGACCGGTCTACTTTTTTAAAAGAGTAACTATGAAGTTTCTTGTCGGTCCTTCTCCATAGGAAACGACCAATTGGAACCGTGCGCTAGCTTTTGACGTTTTATAAGTGCCCATGTAGGTCTATGTGAAATAAACGAGTTTGCATTTGAGGATTCTTTTCTCAGAAGAACAGTTAACATAAAATGTTAAAAAGATTGATTCATGATCAATTACTCTAATCTCTTAATTCCTTTGTCCACAGTCGTTAATGCGCTCCATGTCCGTGGAGCAACGCTGGCAGGACCTGGCGTCGCTGCTGACCATCCCGCCGCCGCCGCCGCCAGTCGCCGACCAGTACCAGCACTACCACCACCATCACCACCAACACTCGCATCCGCACTCGCATCCACATTCGCATAACATTACGTAAGTAGAAACACTAGATGGTAGTAAGTATAGTGCGCGGCAAATAAGTTGAACCCTTTGCTATGGTTACGCGTAGCCCTCTGTTTCAATTGAGACCTGAAAATCGGTTTCTGCGCATTGAAAGTCGATCGTCGTTTTGGTTAGACTTATATGCCACATGTTGTAGTTTCTGTGAAAGGAGAAGGCTGAAACCGTGAGGTGAATACTAGCTTCACGTCGGACACATCTTGGTAGCTCGCTCTCCGGTCGCCCGGTAAGGTCCGAAACTGGGTGGAATTTTGAAACTCAATTTTGAAGCAGATATCTTCAACCGATTGAGCTGAAATTTTGTAAACACGTTTAGTTTGGATGACAATGCATGGTTAGCAATATGACATCATTGTAAATCCAACATGGCGGAACAACCAAAATAGCATAGAAGTTACTTTTTTTAATATCTCATATTATCTTCCCTTTCGCTGGTTCCACCAGTTAACTTTATGTTCTATTGTTATTTCCAGGGCCCACGGTGCGGCAGGCGCGTACGGTCCGAACTACCATGCTTCTATACCATCGGTCCCTGAGAAACATCCTGAGGCTTACGGTAAGTGACACTAGCATCAATGAGAAATAGGTACTACACATCGTTCCGTACCGTCTGTAGCAAAAAAATCATTCGTTTATTTTGTTCTGTTTTTTTTTTTTAATATTTGTTATTATAGCGAAAAGAGAAAAACATTGTCTTTGAAAATTTCAACGATCTATCACGGTTCCTGAGATAGCCTGGTGACAGACGGATTGACAGATGAGTCTTGCACCCTTATCTATAAAGAAGTAATCAGGTCTTGCTAAGTAATTTCTTAGTCATTATTTGGAGTCTTAAATTTTCATTAAAAAATTTCATTTTTCATTTTTTTACAATTATAGAATACAAATTGTTTCTTAAGTAGTTACTTTTACTCAAATAATTAGTTTTACTTGTTTGTAAATACGGCTGTTAGTAATATTGTCCCGTCTTACCTTTTGTACTACCAATAGAATAACATAAAATAATGACTGTTCTTTATAGTGCTGATTTCACCACATTTCTTACATCTATATCGAAGAAATAGACTTAATAGATTTACAAAATTAATTTATATTTTCTCCATCAGGTGGCGCGGCACCTCCTCTTGAAGGCGCTTACAAGGTGGAGGCTGCACAGCATCCTCAGCAACATGATCCACTCTACTATCAGGTAAATTATACAATAAATAAAATGTATGTAGCGACATCTATGGTGTCACAAAGGAACTACCAAATTCTGCATGGCATTTGGAACAGATACTACAACCCTCACTGCTGACTGCCCGATACATTAATCGGGCAGTTGCCTACCAGACATAACTCCTGTCTGGTCGGTGGATCCTCCCTTTTCAACGGTACCTTCGTGTGGGATTTTTTTCTATGTTCCACACACCTCTAAAAGTATATGACATATGTGAAAACGTCATAGAGGCGAGGTCGATAATACAAAATTGTAATATTTCGGGTGAATTCGGACAACTCAAGCCGAACGCACACGAAAGAGCCACAAAATAAAGTGCATAGCGTGCTTAAAGTAGTTTTCACTTCAAAATTGTATTCATTTCAAGTTTCAACCAGCACGCAGCAGTTGAGTTCCTATCTAGTCCTGAGTTGAGCTACACGAATACTGACAAACGCTTGTACTGACTGGACAGGTCCATTCAAATCTGTGTGGTTCTTTCCTCAAAAGACCATCTCAGACGTATCTGCATGGTTCTCATATGATTTGACAGATACATGTTTGCTGTATAGACTTTAAAAGAGACTTTGATCTATGAGTTTGTTTCGGTCTTTCTTCTCAGAGCGTTTTAATCCCGCGTAGGGTCGATTCAGTACATGAAATACTATCGATTTGTGAAGAGAAAATTAAAAAATAAAGTACTTTTTTTAACTCGAATTAATTTACGCATGTACGAAATTAATTTTTTCAATTAAACTTCAGCTAAGCGAGTCTACTGAACTATAGGTAGTTAGTACGCAACGACCGACAACTACCTACAAGGTCACGAGTTCTAGAAAAAAAAGTACTTTATTTTTTAAATTTATCTTTACAAATCGATAGTGTTACATGTACCGAATCGACCCTCCGCAGGATTAAAACGACCAAAATTTAACGGTATGTAATATTACTAATTGATTTTGACAAAATTAGTAGCAGTTCACTGCTCGTGAAATCCAGAATTGACATTGGCGACCAGATAAGTGGAGGAATGAATCTCAAGGAGTCCGGGGTAATTCAAATTTCTGGGACCCAGTGTAACGTTTTTAGACGTTAACAAGATTAAGAGGTAGAGGAGTGAGAATAGAGTGTAGAGCTATGAGGAGTAAGAGTGTAAGATAAGAGAGGTAAGAGTGTAGAGTTATGAGAGATAAAAGTAGAAGGATAAGAGAGGTAAGAGTGAAGAGTTACGTTAAAAGAGGGAGAGGAAAGAGGGAGAGCGAATCAAAGATATGTTTCCTTGTGAGGTAATTGTATAAAATTAAAGATTTAACTAGAAGCAGCGGAGGAACACTGGTAGGGCTGTTAACTCGTAGTAGCCCCGCGACAGCCTTCCAAGGCCGGCAGGGCGAGGTAAAACAGCGATAGGCCGAAGAAGCGAGGTCCACAGAGGCCAGAAGTTGTAGAGTGGATCTTGCTTGTCGCCAACAGGAGCAGGATTCTCAGAGCCCAAAAAACGTTACACCAGATTTCGAGTTCCCATTTTGATGACATGGTGGGTTTTCGGCTCTGCGAGTTGGCTTCGATTCCTTCACATAACGTACACGTCCCCGACACAAAAAAGCTACCCCATTTCGTCTTCATTAAGATTGTGATTTCGACATTTTTCGTCAAATCGTTGAGCTCCTTAAAGCTCTTTTGACCATAGAGGCCTGTAGAACCTACAGAATGCTACATTCTACGATCCCTACTAAGACCTACTGTCCAAGGACGCATAGCTTCATAGACGCGTATTCGTCATTACACGCTTGGTGTACGTCTGCGTGAAGCGACCATACAAAACTATGAAACTGTCGAAGAAGCTGCAAAGTCGTACCAACATGTTGTTACGCGTCTATGAAGCTACGCGTCCATAGACAGTAAGCTTTACTCGTGACCCTAGCCGTATTTAGTTACAACAAAATATGTTTTCTTTTTAAACCAGAACGCTTCAGCAGAGATGGCTGGCCCGACCAACCAGGACGGGTTTCTCCAATCCATTCTGAACGATGAGGATCTGCAGCTCATGGACATGGCTATGAACGAAGGTAAGTCCAAAAAAACCTTTAGGAAAACTACACTTTATGGCTTACTAGATAAGATTCAAATTCTATTTAAAATTTTCTGAGGAAATTTTTTAATTATTTTTATGCTAGGTTATTTAAGAAAAATGTTCGAACCGAGGCGTAGAAAAGTATCAGTTTTTACTATCAGAATTTATTAATTTAAATATTTTAGAAAAGTGAAGTAAATAACTGCATGATAATTTAATTTTGACAATTGAAATGTCACCAAGATCCAATGCAAATATAATTATTAATAAAAAAATATATTATTGTGGAAGTGCCAATTACCATACAAATTTTTGTATCAACATGCAACGGTGCATAATCAAAGTCCTTAATTTAAACACTCCAGGGCGAACCGCAAAATTTAAATTTTCGTACTTTTCATTATGCAATTCAGTAGCGCCATCTATATACAATCTTTGTAAACAAATGTAACAGCGCCACGTGACCGTTTTTGGAACTACATATCCTTTCGCATTTTTCATGTAGCGACACTCGGTTATTCCGCATTATAAAATGATTATAATCGTTTGTTTACCATTACTTTTTATTAAACATGTAAGGGCTGATTTTCCAACTGCATATATTTTCATTAACCACATGTAATATAATAAAGGCACATCCTCAAAATCGTATGTTCAGAATCGAGATATCATAGGATTTTTTCAACACTTCTAAATAAAAATGTTACTAATTTTGATAAATCTTGATTGCGTCACTAGCCTGTGAGTGCCATAATATTTGCCTATAATTAGGATAGCTAATTTTTATTCTAATAAATCTATTCAGTCGTTTGGAAGATACGAGTATACAATACATAGAAACATACACGTATACGAGATAGACGTGAAATGCATAACCTTCCTTTGGCAGTAGGTTAAAAACACTAGCTGCCTTTGTCGAATTTGATTCATCATACGTATATGGCTGAAGAGCCATATACGTATGATGAATCAAATTAGACCAATGCCAGTATGATGCCCCCCAAGATTCTTCAAGATTACAAAGTCAAAAGGTGACTTTAAGTAGACAAATAAATTTGTTTTTCACCTGATATCAGGTTGATTCTAGTTGTGAGTGGAACCTTATCTAATTAAATGTTATATTATATGACTTACGATAGGCTGACGGGATGATAAGGTGCATCGCAGTTAGAGTGAAGAAATTATGTTAATGTCTAAAGAAAACAATTAAGTCAATTACCCACTTTTGACATGTCAAAAGTGTATGTAAATGTAGGGCACTCTGACATGGACAGGTTAGGTTAGAAAGCCAAGGCGGGAGCGAAGCAGAGTAGAGCTTTAGCTCGTGGACCTGTAGGTAGCTTTTAGGTGATCAGTGGAGTTGCTAGGCGTGGGCGATGTGGGCCCTCGCCCACGGCCTCACACCCAAAGGGGCCTCGTGCAAGCCCTCGCTTCTTTAAGATCGAGTGTTTTTTTTTTTTAATAGATAATCTCTCTTTTGACTACATTTTCACCTGATGGTTTTCATCGAACGCTGGGTTGCGACAGTGACTGTCTCATTTTCGAATTTATAGAAGAAAAAGGCCTCACTGATGCGCCTAAACTAGTCCACACTACCCCTGCAAACTGTAGGGGCCCAACAGGGCCGAAGCCTACTGGGGTCAAAGGGTATATGAAAATGGCACCCGGGGCCCTGGGACTAAGGCGAAGAATGGAACGGGGTAGGTTTTTAGTCAGTAAGAGTCTGACACTACTTCCCGCTCCACCCAAGGGCGGGATTTGTCATTGGATGATTTTACCTACCGAAAAAAAAAACCCTCTGCAGGTGGTAATAAATCAACCAGATTTTCTTATGCATAAAAACGTGCCTCCTTGCATAAATGAGTAAATAAAGATTTTTATATCACGAAAGTCAGACTACCAAAAACTCAGAACGTACATAAAGATAAATAAGAAGTAAATAGGTATATGACAAAGAGTAAATATCATGTCAACCATTTTGAATTTTAATCTTTATCTTGCACCTAAGTATATAAACAAGATAGTACAAAGATAATAATTATATTATTATGTGTAGTCATTATTTTTTCAGAAAATGTTATCATGATACATAGAAGTGTACTTAGTCGAAATTACTTCTGCGATAAAGAATAAGCCGATATTTGTCGTTATATCAGTCGTTATATACTGATATAGTTGTATAACGACTGATAGTCCGTTACCACTGAGTAACGGCCCCGACTTACGAGTTGTAGGTCACGGGTTCAAACCCAGCCAGGCGCATTACTTTGTGTAATTTATTGCATCGCGATGCAATCTATCTACAATTGCATTGCATCACGAAGTTTTCCTTTACCGTTTTTGAAAGCAGTAGCTTTCAAAAACGGTGAAGGAAAACAGCGTGAGGAAACCGGCACGTCCTAGAAACAAAGTTTCGAAAAAATGTGACACCAATCCGCACTGGGCCCGCATTACGCGCTTTTACGCGCGATTACGGCCCATTCCCTCTCCTAGAGAGGAGGCCTGTGTCCCAGCAGTGGGAACATTATAAGGCTGATGCAATGCAATGCAATATCAGTCGTTCAGAAAGTCGGGCCAATAACTAAGTTGTGGAGGTCGGGTATTCAGTTGCATCCGGTTAGACTGGAAGTCAGCCAGTGGCGTAACAAAGCCATCTGTGTCCCGTGACAAATTCATTGGATGGGGCCCCAGAGAAATCATCACGTTGTGATTTAATCTTATAAAATTTTGTAAAATAGGTTACCAAATAGGATACGTCTTCTGAGCTCGCAACCTCTCGAATCGGGGGCCTCTTCGAAACTGAGGCCCGTGGCATTTTGACAGCATTGCCACCCTATATTTACGCCACTGAAGCTGACCCCAAGTTAGTTAGAAAAAAGCTACAGAGATGATGTTGATTGTTATTATTAAAAGCGCCATCTACCTTCAAGAAACAACACTAATATTGTCCCACTAACTTTTTTTTAGGTAGTAAATCATGCAATGACTTAGAAGGTACATGTACTCTGGTACTGGCCTGATGACCATGGAATCATTTGGGATGCATCCCTTTCCAAACAAAAGAAGAATGTTCCAAATGAGTCCACACGTCTTCGAATGATCGAGAAACATAGATAAAACAAAAAAAGAGGAGCCTCTTCCATTTTTAAAACCGTTTAATAACGGAAGAACTTTAACCATAACGTAAGATTAATTGTCTGTAAACTTAAAACAGCTGTTAAAACGGTAATCATACATAAAACTATAACAAATGAGACATAATCGTGCCTTATCAATATTCTGACCTATATGACGTAACGAATTCTTAAAAATAAAATCGTTTAGTCACATTCACAGCTCCGTCGGCTAAACACGATAATGGCCGAAGACATACGAATTGTCAGGCGTTCTAAATTTAAACTGTATTTACTTCGTAAATAAGATACCGGTGTTGATTTAGTGAGAGTTTATTAGGACTAACATTTGAAAGATGTGTCATTATTCATTTGTTGCGGCTGTACTGCGCTTTCCATTGCTTTGTGCGTAAAAGTTTAACGTCAGTGGAGTATTTTTTTTTATTTTCAGTTGCGTTCTGAAGATAAAAAAGTGGTTTTATCAGGTTTTTCCTGTAAACGTGGACTCGATAAGACATTGCAAGATTGTTATTTCATAATAATTTGGCAGAGAATTTCACAAAAGACTGTTGGAGCAGAATGTGTTTATTTGAAAAGCATTGACGCACATTATAAACAAACATGGGAATCTATTCATATGTCTACCGACTATTCGTGATGAAGTACAACATTGTTAAGTGAAACAGTGATAAATGAACGTTAAAAAACATTCGTGTAACAAAAAATAGCTGTTATTTTTACCTCTTTACGAAAAGAACTGTGATTAAAAAAAAAATAGAAAAAAAAGTGATTTGACATTTGATTGCGCGCCAATTTTTGACTTTGACAGTTCGGTTTTTTAGACTCTTGTTCGTAAAGGAGTACTCATGCCATTCTTCCGCAAAAGTGCAGTAAAGAGTAGAAAGGTGCACAGTGAATGTAGTTTATGCATGTGCCGATACTGTATGGCCTTTCGGAGACCAAGAACAACCTGCGATTCGTTGATAAATGTGTCGACTTCAGTGCTTAAAAGATATAACTTTTGTTTATACTCATTCAAATACAGACTATTTTTCGATCCTTGAAAGTTATCTAATATTAGTTTTAGATAAAACACAATGCTTGCTGTTTATATTAAGATCAAGAGGGCTTAGTATTTACATATTTCTTATGCGATCGCGTCACGGGAAATTCCGTGAGCATAATGGAAATGGCGACTAAATAATCAACGGATTTTTTTAACGATTACGCCGAAATATTAACGAAGATATACGAAGAAATACATGAGAATATATATAATATATATTGCTAAATATAAATCATATAGATTGTAAAGATTTTTTACGATTTAATATGGATTTGACAGTGGCGAACTATGCATATGTGCAGCCTCTTTTTGCGATGGCGCCGTATTTGCGAAGCCCGTTGTACTATCCTGATCCGATGGAATATCTTAACAGATATTATAAGTACTATGATGGTAAGGATTCCTTCAGTATGCTATTTAAGTACTATTAATTCATTTCTAGATATATTTCGAAGATACTCCGTTAGAAAGAGGTCTCATGGAAGTCATCATTCTCCAAGAGTTTTTATCTAGGTTTGGATGTTTTACTTCCATTTCACTTCAAAAATTAAAATATAAATCTAATATAATACGCGGCATAAGTATAAGTTGAAAAATGATGGACTTCAATGCGCCGTAACAGATTTCCGAGTCTCAATCGAAGCATGGGCTACGCGTATCCATAGCAACGACGGCCATTTTGGTTGTCTAGTATAATTTAGTAGTCTGACACTTCCTTGCGCTCCACCCAGAGAAGAAATTTTTGATGATTTTGCAAGTAGAAAAAATAACAGACCCCCTAGCCAAGTTACGTTAAGCGTGAACGCTTAGAGGTGGCCACGCCCCCAATTCCTTTGTTCGAACGTTATCTCAACGCTTAGTCACATGGTCAGAACAAAGGAATTCGGGGCATGGGCAACTCCAAGCGTTCACGCTTAACGAAACGACCATAATTTAGCTTGATAAGCCAACTTTCTACCATCGAACAACCCGACGTACGACGAGTATCCACACATTTTTAACACCTCTACGGTCCGGACTAAGCGTTTCGCCTCTTACGCGATTATGATGTTATTACACGTCTTTCTCCAGATATTTTGGATACACAGATATTTTGTGGATATTATCTAGGCTTCTATAAAAATCAAAACAAAATTGTGTAAAACAAAAACAATCCGAGATCTCTGAAATCTACTATGTATTTTACGTGAGCTTTGGCCCTCCATAATGTACTCATATATTAAAAATCTAAAAAAGGGGGTCTATAGAATCCTTGCACATTTAATCGAGATTCTGAATTAAGACAGTTTTCTTCAAAAACTTTTATAGGTTTTTAAAAAAACACGTATTTCCTGGAGCAAGTTTTGTGAAATTTCAAGAGTTTCAAAAGTTTTCGGACGTTATCTCTGTTTTTCGCGTAGCCTTTTCATCAAACATCGCGTTGGATAGTGTTAGTTGAGCTAACACAAGTAAGCAACAAGTTTTTGGAGGTATTTGGGACAGAGAGTAAAGTCCCACATACCTCCGTTGAAAAGGGAGGATTCTCCGACCAGACAGGTGTTATATCTGGTGGGCTATTGCCCGATAGATGATTTCGAGTTTGTTCTTTATGTTCCAATTACACCGCGAATCTTACTTGCGCGATGCAAGATTAGTTCATTTGTGACGACATAGATGTCGCTACAAGTTTAGCAACAAGTTTTTAAACCATGCTCGACGTTGACGATAAGCAACTAGGAAAGGCCCACCTTAATCTAACCACTTATCGTAAGATTTGGGGGCTCGACCTTCAGCAGAACAAAAAACAGTCACCATGACATTCAAAACCATATAAGCTTAGGATATAGATAATTATTTAGGGTGTGACAGTTATGAAAGTGAAATGCTGATAGTAAAATATTGTTTAGTAATGTTTGTTTGCAAAAATGTATGCTGCTTACAAAATGTAGGACAGAAAAAGTGACCAACAAAGGACTTACCGGGACGTGTTAAAATATCAGGCATGCGAGCGAGTAAAAGTGCATACCTCTTTGTATAGCTCCATTCCTTTAACACACCTTGGAATAATGGAGCCGGATAGAATTGACTCTGTTTAGCAAAAAAAGACAAATCGGGGTTTAAGCAGTATTGAACTTGACTAAGGGCTGATTTTATCATTCAATATAAAAACTTAGTTCAACTAAACTGAGCTCAGCGTAATCTAGTTTAAAGACCCGTGTCGTAAACATGGGCGACAACAAAAGAATTGAAACTGAGTTAGGGCTGATTTCACCATTCAATATGAAAACTCAGTTCAACTAAACTGAGCTCAGGGTAATCTAGTTTAAAGAACCGTGTCGTAGCATGGGCGACAACAAAAGAATTGAAACTGAGTTTAGCGTAAACTAGGTTTAATTCATAGCGGTGAAACGCAAAATGAAGCTATAATCTCGATAAGGCGCTCAAACTGCGTTTTGTTTTATATAATCGCGATGAGTTTCTTGGTGAATAGTTAGTTAGTTAGAGAAGCTATAATCTCGATTAGGCGCTCAAACTGAGTTTTGTTTGAACGAATCGCGATTAGTTTATTGGTGAATTTTGCTCTAAATTGGTATCGCTCTAACCGAAAACCGTCTTCAAGCATAAGTTTAAGTGCACAATCACAGCCTCTCGAAGAGACGGGATCTGAGATCCACTAGCCCATGCGTTGGCCACGTAACTCTCAGCTACAGTGTTACCTTTTTTTATCTCACCTGATGGAAAGCGACGATGTGGTCGACGATGGAGCACGCTTGCCTAGAAGTAACCTATTCACTCTTGACTTATAGATAGCGACGATAGCTACAACCTGAAGATCTCCAGGTTGTAGCTTTCGGGAAATACAGATTCCACAACTATCTTCAGCCTACCCAGTTTGTTCCTTCAGCTAGAGTATGTCTAAAAAGTAATACGACTTAGAGCCAATTTCACCAATAAACTAATCGCGATTCGTTCAAACAAAACGCAGTTTGAGCGACTAATCGAGATTATAGCTTCATTTTGCGTTTCACCGCGATGAATTGAACCTAGTTTACGCTAAACTCAGTTTCAATTCTTTTGTTGTCGCCCATGTTTACGACACGGGTCTTTAAACTAGATTACGCTGAGCTCAGTTTAGTTGAACTAAGTTTTTATATTGAATGATGAAATCAGCCCTTAGGAATTTTTGAACGAAATGAAAAATCAGTAGCTGTCAACGCGAATTTTAGCTGTCACTCACTTGTCAAAAGTCGGTACGAGACAGTTTGATGCTTTTATGTCATTTATTTTTGTTAGTTAGTAGTTTTATCACTAAAGAGACTAAAAGATTTTTTTTTAATTTTATATTAAATAGTTCTCCAATATTATTAAGTCTTTAAAAAAAACTTATATTCGATACGTTTTATAAAGTTTTATCAGTAAACAATGATCAAGACCTTTTATTCATCCTTGATTATTCACAATGTTGACTACATCAAATTTCATTGTACCCTAATAATTACCCAAGTCGTTTGACTTTTTAGACAGACCTGTCCTTGGCGCAACCCGGAAAGATCATGGTCCAATTGAATAAATCACAAACTTGACTATCTCCATGGTAATTGTAACCCATGGTCACACATAGGTTCAACGTCATTGCCCAGATAATAAAGAAAAAAAAAACAAAATAAATAAAATGGCGAGTCACCATGACGGAGTTAGATTTTTTAGCTCATAGATAAGATGTTACTTTTAAACCTTGAACCGCCAACTTTTCTGGTACCAGAATTTTTTGTCACATATTTTCTTTTTTTTCGTGAAATAACTAATTTTTTTGTTTATAATTAGGGATAGGCTCTCGTTTGACATTTATCTCACCTGATGGTAAGCAGTGATATGGTTGACGATGGAGCACGCTTTCCCAGAAGTAACTTATTCACTCTTGACTTAAAGACCCCTAGGTTGTAGCCATCAGGAAACACAGACTCCGGCGGGGAATTCCACTCCTTAGCTGGACGTACAATGAATTTATTCTCAAAACGTTATGTACGGGTATGGGTGGGATCTCCACCATGTACAGGTGGCGCAACCTTGCGTGTAGTGTAAACGTGTTTGAAGTATTTTGTGCATTTTCAAAATTTTGGAGGGTATATTCTTTTAGGTATGCTTATATATTTTTGTCTCTTTCTCCCAAGATGGCTCTAAAACATTCAGAAGAATACTTTAGTTCTCACAAATAAGGTTAGAAATAGTAAAGCATATTACATTTCTCAAAACACGCGCCTGGGTAATTAAAAGAAGCAAAAAAAAAAAACAAAAAATGTACAGTCATTGGCCGACGTATTTTTTAACATAACCTTAGATATCAGATAACCGCTTTCTGATAAGATTTCAGCACTGTACAGCTCGGCTCTTTACGGTATCACAGACGATTTTTGACGAATCAGCGTGAGTTGAGAATATTTTTAAATATTTTTGTTATATATTTTTTTTATTATTGTGTCGCGTCTTGCTTTTAATAGTTGCCGGTGATATTCAAATTAGTTTAATTCAAGTGTTTCTTATGTTTTTTCAAAATGGTGGACATTTTTAAGGATTTACGGGTAGGTGCGTAATGTAGCCGTCACATGTGTGTTCGTTTTTCAAAAGTTTGTTTTGACAGTTCGAAATTTCGAATATGGAATTTTTGTTTGAATTTTTGGCGGGATTTCTTCGAGTGAAGTTCAATCTCTGTTTTAATTATTCGCAAATTGATTCCTAGTGGATATTGTGACGTAAAATTTGTGTAGTTTTGTATCTCAAGTGTCTGCGCAACTGGACAATATGTGGTAATCATTGAAACAGGCGCGATCTCGGTAAAATGGAGCTGAAAATTTTATTATAGTATTGACTACAAGAAAATAGACTTGATACATTTGCTGTCAAATACTAAAAAAATATTAGATTTCTTTTTTCTCTGCATCAACCAAAGGTTGACGGGTAGAAAATGTCATTAAATCCGCCTCTGTACCTTTATGTGCATGAAGTATAAATAAATAAATAAATTTATACATCCATATTTTTATGATTATTATCAAATGAATTATTTATACGAAGACATGGCTTAAGGGCTGGTTCTAGTCACTGTTTTTATTTTTGTATAAACTTCGCTCAGGACTATGTCGACTTCGCGGCCCCAATGCAGCGGTTTTATTTATATATAAAAAAAAAAACAATAAATAACGCTTTTAAATAACTAGCTTTTTTTTTTTTTTGGAACTTTCAAAGATTTCCGTAACGTAATCTCGTAGATAAACACGTTTGAAATCGTAAATTAGGGTCAGATTCGCGATTCTTTTTTATCGAGCCAACTAATTTATATCATGTTTTCATTTTTGCCAAGCACTTGGTCATATAATCAATTTTAATAAAATAAATTTTCATAGTGTTCTCTTCTATATTTGGGGTCTTCCAGAAGCTTAAAAAAGTTCAAAATGAGTAGAACCTGGCCTTAAAGGACTTAGTATTCAAGCCAACATTTTATAATTACCAAAAAAAAAAAAATAGAGGAATTATGTCATCAACCTAAAAGTTTGATGACTAAAACAGTGCCATTGCCAAATTGAATGAATGAAAAACTGCTTTATCTTAGTCATCGATAAATATACTGTCATTTTGCTCTGATAGGTTTATTTTAAAAACAGATACCGCCAAAAATATTATATACTAGCGCCCCGCCCCAGCTTCACACGGGTGCAATAGTGTTATTAAATATATTATGCGTACATATAAACCTGCCTCTTGAATTACAGACAGCGGGAAGCGCTTTCGTTTACTTGCTTTTACCCGCGGCTTAGCTCCCGTCAACTACCTACTGTACCTCCTACCTATCCTACCTTCCCTTCCCACCTACCCTACACCAAGGGCGTTGCCAGCCGTTGATCAGGGGGGGGGGGGGGGGAGAATAATAAAAAAGTTTTTTTTAAGCGAGATAGATAGATATATTACGACTAACTAACAGAAATATTTTTTTATTTAAAGCAGCGTCACCTACCGAGTTTAATATTATTCAAACCATCCAGGGACCCACTTTATTTTTAGCATATGCGAAACCCGCAAACGTGTTTAATATTTTTATGTAAAGAATGCATGTACAAAATTTCATAACCGTATCATGAAAAATCACAAAGTTATAAGCTTATTGTGTTACCTGGTTGTTCACACAAACACATGGTCAACGGGCCATCCGGGTGGCTGAGGGTTTGTTTTACTCCCGCACCCAGCTGTATCCTGGCCCTAATTCCCACAACGGCCTGGCTGTTTCGTACTTAGTATCGGTGGTGTTCAAATTGTAACCTTTTTTAATTATTTATGGGAAAAAATTTCTATTGGAATCTATTCAGTTACTGATTCTGAACAAACTATATTCAGGTTTTGCATATACTAAAAATAAAGTTATATATACAAAGATAGCGCTGGGTGTCACTGACATTAGCTAACGCACATAGAACCAATGGACAATCGAAGAAACTTCCGCCTGAACACCGCTATGTTCATTTTTGCTTGCACTCAAAACGAAAACTTTAAAGGATTTGGTTTGGCGCCGCGCCGCAGTATACAAGCGATTTTTTTTTAAGTAATCAGGCACAAATGACCGCGATGGTACGAGTCTTCATACACACATTTAAAACCAACCAGTCTTGCTAAGATAGAACAGTTGTATCTATTTTCAAGATAAGATCGTTAATGTATGAAACTATGAATGACTAACTTTTGATGATTCATGTTTTTCATTCATGCTTTGATAGCGCAATCTTTTGGGCATCTACCTTGATATAGTTCAAGGGAAAAATAAATAAAAAGTAAGTCCTGAAATCGTGTTGGAAATCATGTTGGCAATATCTACCAACCTTTTGTTTTAAGGCAGGAAATCATCAAATAACTCTTCCACTCTGGGTGGAGCTTCGAATCAAATACAAATCAAAAATCTAGTAAAGACTTCTGAAAAACTGCTATTTTGCGTGAAATTTGGCCCTTCATTATGTAGTCAGACACATATGGCTTTGTCATGTATAATAATAATATTCCACAACTATCACACAACTCTAAAATTTATCTGGGGTTTTTTTTATGGTAGGTAAAATCATCCAGTGATATCTCCCGCCCTTGGGCGGAGTGGGAGATAGTGTCAGACTCTTACTGACTAAAAACCTACCCCGTTCCTTCGTTGCCTTGGTTCCAGGGCTCTGGGGGAATCGAAACCACGGCCTCCTATCGTGTACTTACGTGGGTTGTTCTTTTGTTTCAGGCATGTACACAATGCGAATGTTGGATGGAGCCAGCGCACATCATGCGCCCCATCACAACCACTCTCACATGATGATTACAGGTATGTTGCTATTATCTCTAGAGACCGACCGAAAATTTGGTTTTGATTCGACTTCGACTTAAAAAAATAAAACAGAATTGATCAGTTTCGGCTAATGGACCGGTTTCGACGTACGGTTTCAAATAAAAGACCGTTTTCGTCATGTGGTTTCGGCTAATATACCGATTAAAAGACCAGTTGCAGCGGAGTACCTGACGTAAGGTGATGCTTTACCGGTACATGGAGGATAATCTACAAAATGTTTTGGGATCACAGCCATTGTGCACACATGCGGTGAGATAGTGGTCAAATATGAGCCTATCAACAGTAAAAAAAAAATGATTGTATAACTGTACAATTCGATTAAGCATTATCTAAGTATTTATCAGTTTTGTCTGTCACGTGAAAAATTTAAATATTCTCAAACAAAGTCCAGGGACATCTTTTTAAGGTGCAGTAAAATAGATTACACTACTAAAGTACGCGGCAAATAAGTTGAACCATTTGCTATGATTACGCGCAGCCCCCCGCTTCGATTGGGACCTAAAAATCGGTAATAATCCTCGTCACACCAGTTGAACTATCATGGCGGTCGACCTTGACTGCCCAGTAACCGATTTTCTGGTCCCAGTCGAAGTGGGTTGCGCGTAACACACCTTTTTATTAAAAGTTTGACTTTAGCCCTCTTTGGCCACGAGCTTCTCATGCATGTCATGTAAGTCTATGTTCAAATATCTTAATTTAGTGTGTATTGTTTCAGAGCGCGACTCTGCGTCGGACAGTGCCGTATCATCGATGGGATCCGAAAGAGTGCCCTCTTTGTCAGATGGAGAATGGTGTGACGGTAGCGACTCCGCACAGGAGTTTCACAGGTGAGAAATTACTACATTTTATTAAATCAGCCCCCCTAGCCAAGTTACTATCGTTTCGTTTAGCGTTAACGCTTGGAGTTGGGTTCGCCCCCAGTGTCTTTGTTCTGATGTCATCTCAACGCTCAGTCACTTGGTCAGAACAAAGGAATTGGAGGCGTGGCCAACTCCAAGCGTTTCCCTTAACGAAACGATTGTAACTTGGCTGGGGGGGCAGAAGGGTTATTTGTGACTAGCTTCTACCAGTGAGTGTGCAATCGCGCGAAAGATAGTTTCTCCATAGATTTGAATCCCAGTTTCATCCCCTTTAGGGGTAAATTATGGAAAAACCTTATTCTAAGTCCTTGGACTTAGAACGCTGATCTTAGTGAGGACTTTGCCTTTTATAATATACAGATTTGCCGAGTTGATAGCCGGACGGGTTTTCCAGCGGTTGTATTTTTCATCGAATACTTATTAATGAAATTAAATCCGCAATAATAACCCTCATTCTCTCCGTTATACAGCTCAAAATTCCGGCCATACGACAATTCATTTGGACGAGAACGCGCGGCGCCGCATCAGGCTCAGAAGAAACATCAAATGTTTGGAAAACGATGCTTCCAGGTGAATATTGTTATTCAAAAACACATTATCATCATCATCTCAGCCTAAACACGTTCATTGTTGGACAAGGGGCTCCTCTAAGTGTCGCCAGAACGAACGGTCTTGTGTGTCTTGCATACATCACCTTCTGATGAGGCCCATTGTAAGCGACCACGTTTGAGTGCTATTATATAATCACTAGCAACACGCACTGATCTTAGACTTTTCGTCTTGAGACATTGTGGTATGTTGGACGAGAATATACCGCGCAGCTTCTCGAACGCTGCCCAGCCGAGTCGGGATTCGGCGAGAAAAATACACACACAAATACAAGTATTTTTAATTTGTGTGTGTGAGGAACAAATAAACATTTCTTTCCTTCTTTCCTAGGAACAGCCCGCTCCTGCCTTGGAGCCTGTCGGGCGACCGGGTGTCGTGAAGTACGAGTGCCCTGAACAGACGTACCATCACGATAGCATGCACATGCATAACGGTAAGCTTACATCTACAAGTACAAGTGGAATATATAATATAAACGAGTCCAACCCACAATGCCGTCTAGTCCCAAGCAAGCAGAGCTTGTGTTATGAGTACTAGACAACTGATAAACATACTTATATATTTCTAAATACATACATATTATAGATGAATTACACCCAGACACAGGATAAATGATTGTGCTCATCACACAAACATTTATCCTGGGTGGGAATCGAACCCACGACCACTAACATAGCAGTCGGGGCCACTAACAACTAGACTAACAGGCCAGTCAAAAAAAAGAAGAAAGTTTGTTTCTTGTTACATAAGTTGATTTTTTCCAGTCTAAACGGTTGCCATTGAATACCTGTGTATTACATGAATCGACTGCCTATCAGACCTCCACAACCCACTCATTGAACAACACGATACTCCTTGGATAGTTTGATGGCCAGACTTTCTGGCGTCTGACTACCTGTAACGACTGACACAGATCTACGAATGACAACCGGGACGAACGGCTTTACGTGCTTTAAGAGGCACGGTGTGTCAGTAATGTCCTAGATAAACTTAAAAAAAGTACATATAATTGTAAATTAATTATGAATGTAATTGTTTATTTTCTCCAGTAGACTTCGCTCCACGGCCGCAACTGCCGCCGCCCCACGTCACAAATATCCACGGCCCCGCTCTAGACCTGAACACTGCTCACTCCAGCCACGCCTTACTACAGGTAAATATTCTATTAAAATCTATTCAATAAAAATAACATCTGAGTGATAGACAAAACTGTCTAAGTAAAAGTTAAAAATGTCTTAGTGAAAATCAAAAACGTCTAAGCGGAAGTCAAAAATGTTATTACATGAAAGTCACAAATGTGTAAGTAAAACCCAAAACATCAAAGTGACTAATCCCCCTTTTTATGGTATGTGTCAACGTAACTGCAAAAATGTTTAGGGGCTGGGGTATAGTAGCTACTCTAGACCGACTGAAGATTCGGTTTCGTCACAACGGGCCCAAAAATTTGGTTTCGGCTAAAGTTTTGGTTTCGGCCAAAAAGGGTCGAATATTCGGTTCGATCGAAACTAGCATCTCTAATTTGACTGACGGTTGTGATAGATACCTAACAACTAACTAGACGTTCGACATAGACGTTCGTCTTTATTTGATAAATAATTGTAAAAACTGTAAAGCCGGTTATGGCCGAAACTGGAAGAAGGGCCGAACATTCAACTACGGTTTCGGCTAAAAATCATAATTTTAGTTAGTCACGAATCATATTGTTTCCACAGAGCAACATCCCCAGCCCAGCGCCGCCGCGCTTCGCGTACGCCACGCCCGAGCGCGTGCGGCACAACCACACCTACAGCGCGCCGCTCGCCGCCGCCGACCAGCGGCCCGCCGCCGTCAGAGACAAGCGAGGTAAGCCACTGGATCTTGCTATATAGGCTAGTAATTAATGACCGATACTTAAACACGTATTGGTCCGACGGGGCCCCAGGTCCAAAAGGCTGCGAGCTTAGAAGAACTAACCCAATCTTTATAACAAAATTAATTAATTAATAATATTAATAGTGTATTTGAGCACATTGATATATTTATATGCTCCATACAAAAGTTTCGAAGACTTTTGTATGAGACACTGGAGCATTTCAGTTTTTAGTTTTTATAATTGAGTTTCTTTTTTTATAATTTTTTTTCGTTATAATTTTTTTTTTTATGCTGGGCAAAATTGGCCAGGGATTGCCCTAGACAGGGAAGTTTAGAAGGAGAAAGGGGAGGCCTTTGCCCAGCAGTGGGACACACTATAGGCAATTTAAAAAAAAAAAAATATTGGTGTTGCACTTTTTTTATTTTTACTTTTCTGTTTTTCTGCTTTGTTTTTTTTTTAATACAAATATAATAATATAATTAGTGAAAAGTCATACATGCAGCTTTTACCGTAGCCTTTTAAAGACTATTTTATAATGGTAACCTGTGAACAGTGCTGTGGGTTACATTATTATTTAATATATGTATGTCATCATGATATTAATATCGCATAATGTAACTGTTTCTTGTTCCTAATTAAAAAAATAAAATAAAACGAGACGATGTTTCTGGGGCCCCGTCCAATAAATTTGCCACGGGCCTAAGATGACATTGTTACGACACTGATGGAATAACAACGATTGCCCAGTCAACTGGTATTAATGTAATTTCCTAGAGATACTAATATCATGGTTTTTTTTCAGTGCGGCGTCTCACAGACGGTAGTATTTCGGACGGCGGGTCTTCTGCAACCAGCAGCGGGCAACATCTCTCCAGAGACGAGAAGAGAGCCAAGGCATTAGGTAAGGACAAAAACTAGTCAGATAATTCGTAAAGGTTACTTCGGCTTTTCCAGATTGTTGTTTCTATGCATTTGAGAATAAAATAAATCTTATTGGCTGGTGTTAAAAGCCAAAAAAATTACAATCTGACCGGTGTTTGATTCCAAGGCAATTGAAAACGAAACATATTGAAATCTATTAAAAATGCAACAGTTTTCAGAAATATCTCTTGAAGTACTTCCGCTTTTGTGACATTTCTCAAACTCAAATTGACATTTCTCAAACTGACATTATGACATTACTCAAACTCGCATGTCACATTTGTCATATAGGCACGGAATGTTTTTCGCAGTAACTATATGAAAATGTACCAACATTTATCAAAACTCACAAAAATTAATTACTTTTTCGCACCCATTTTTTTTTTTTCTTCGTTACATTTTTGTCTGAAATCCTTCGTTATAAGCTTCTTTAGTTGCACAACTGTTGCTCGACAAACGTCTTACTGTTAAGCAAGTAAAGTTGTTAAGCTCCTTTAATTGCGCAACTGTTGCCCGACAATCGGTCCACTATTGGGCAACTATCGCGCAACTTATCGTCATCCGGCACACATTAACCTGTACAAGTGGCCGCAGGTATACCCCTGGAGGTGCAAGACATCATCAACCTTCCCATGGACGAGTTCAACGAGCGGCTGTCGAAGCACGACCTCAGCGAGGCACAGCTGTCGCTCATCAGGGATATCAGGAGGCGGGGGAAGAATAAGGTATGTAATGCTTTGATAATAAGGTTCAATTTTCAATAGCACGTCTTGTCAGAAATTTTATGTATTTTTATAGAATATATAGGGTGACTGGTAATTAGTGAACGATACTGAAACACGTGATTATAGTCATGATAACAAACAACTTTTACTATGGGACCACACCTGAAATCGCGAAAAAAATCAGCCAAGTTCAGTCACTTTTTAACCAGTTAGGCAAACATACAAATGCTCGCAACTAGATTTTTTATTGCGATTTCAGGTTTGCTCCCATAGTATAAGTTGTTTGTTATCATGACTACCAGTCACCCTATACACCACTATTTTTTTAATTATGGCAAATACTAAAAGGGCTTATTAGAAAAGGTCTTGTTATTATTTGAGTAAAGTCTCAATGCATAATATTCATAAACAGAAAAGTTATGAGCGTTTGTTTATATCCCAAAATCTCACTCAATTTCTGGAAACATTGTCCAGGTTTATGAATGAAATAATGTCAATAAAAATGGAAAAACACTGCGCTTAGTATTTTCTACTAGTAATTGTTATGAATAATGATTCAATTATGAATTTACCAATAATGATAAATTTTCGTGGACAATTTTGGGATTTCGTTTTTTGTACTTTTGACTACACAAATATGATCAGTAACGGGTACTGATTGAACCCCATTTTTTTGTGCACTAATTAAAAAATAGGGGTGTATATATATTTGATTCGCCGATTCAATTAGTTGTTAGAGTGACAATGGGTATATACAAATTAAATAGGCTGATTTTTAGCGCCACTTATGTTTTCAAAATTTTTTAAGCATGGTATTAAAATCATGGCTGGTGAATCGGGTAACATTCACGTAAAGATTAGCTTGAATAAAATAGAGACCATGAACTTTTTTTTTACATAAAAGCGATTTGGCAGGTTCCTTATAGGAAGTAAACATAAGCTAAGAACGGATTTTACTCATATGAGGGTAAAACGAGTTTCTCGAGACCTAAGCCACTGGCAGAAGCTAGTCATAATATATTTGCATTCCGCGGGATAAAATTGATCGAAACTCGATTTTAAAATTTCAAAATCGATTTACAGAATCGACTCATTTTCAAAAAAAAAATTGCCCCACACTAGGAATGACTCCTGTATCATGGATGCGTTCACAAACATGAACCCACATACAAAAGATTCAATTCAATTCAATTCAATTATTTATTTGCGATACTCAGACCTAGATCAGAACACCTTTATGTATGTTATATAAATATTTGTGCGCAAAGCCAATCGGTAAACCACTGCACCAACCGTGCTGTCGACATTGTTTGAAATCGATTTTCTCGACTTTTAAAATCGATTCTACGATTCATCTATTCCCTACTTTACACCAATGTTTCCTCCCGCAGGTGGCAGCGCAGAACTGCCGCAAACGTAAACTGGACCAGATTACGTCCCTCGCGGACGAGGTGCGCACGGTGCGCGACCGCAAGATCCGCACGCAGCGCGAACACAGCTCACTCATCGCGGAGCGGCAACGCGTCAAGGAGCGCTTCGCCGCACTTTACCGACACGTTTTCCAGGTAAATATTTGTAGGTCACCTTACAATTTAGCTGGAGGTGGCTGGATTCCAGGATTTTACATGGACTAAAGGCCTATTGAACAGTGGTAACGGCCTCGACTTACGAGTTGAGATCGAGGGTTGAAACCCAGCCAAGCGCATTACTTTTTGTAATTTATTTCATCACCAGTGCTCTCAAATCAGTGAAGGAAAACATCGTGAGGAAACCGGCATGTCCTTGAACCAAACATTCGAAGACATGTGACATCCACCAACCCGCACTGGGCCCGCGTGGTGGATTACGCCCCATTCCCTCTCCTAGAGAGGAGGTCTAAGTCCCAGTAGTGGGAACATTAAAAGGCTGATTATTCTTATATGATGCTATGACTGCCTATCGGAACTCCATATCGCTGTAACTAAGTTACTGATGTAGACTTTCAATCTTCTGACTGCCGTGATCACAGTCAATGTCTTGTCTACGAACAACAACCAAAAACAACAGCTTAAGGTGAATGCTCCAGGGTAACCTGCGAGTAGCTCACCGTCCGGCCATCCGGACCGACCAACAAGTCGTTGACGTCGAAGAGATGTCAGCAAAACTGTAGAGGCCCAGCGGGGTCGAAGCCTGGGCCATGAGTCGTGCGAAAGAGAACCTCGGAGCCCTGGAACGAAAGCATAGAAGAAACTTAGGAGTGGATTTTTTTGTCAGTAAAGTCCTGACACCTTCCCTCCCACTCCGCCAATTGACACTACCTGCATCGAACAATAATTATATCAACAATTTCTCTCTCCCTCAGAACCTGCGCGACCCAGAAGGCAGACCTCTGTCCTCCCAGCAATACTCTCTGCAGCAAGCGGCTGACGGCAACGTGGTGCTCGTACCTAAGATGCCTCAGCACCAAGGTAAGTAAAATTCGTTGCTAACACTTCATTTTTATATGACAACTAGACTAGTAGAGCTACATTAGATCCACGCCACGCGACGCGACGCGTCTAATGAAGTTTCAAGTCCTTATTAAATACTTGCTTTTACCCGTGGCTTCGCTCCTGGCAACTGAGTACTTACTTACCCTAATTTTTTCCTATTTTTTTTTTTTATGTAACAATCTTGTACTCATTATTAGAAAAGATTTTAAAAAAAGATGAATATAATCTGTAAAGCCGTTCTTAAGTTATAGCGTGACCAGGAGAAAAAGAAGTTTGTTTAATATACATATATTTATACAACATTATTTTTAGTATATGCGAAACCCGAAACACGAGTCAAGTATATGTACAAAATTTCATATTGTTATCATGAAAAATCACAAAGTTATAAGCTTGTTATGTTACTTGGTTGTCCACACAAACACATGGTCACTGGGCCATCAGGGGCACTGAGGGTTGGTTTGCTGCCATGACCTGTGTTTTACTTAGTGTCGGTGGTGTCCAACAAGAAAAAATATAACATGGTGTAAAAATAATTTGAATCGATTCATTTACTGATTCTGAACAAACTATATTTAGGTTTCGCATATACTAAAAATAAGGTTGTAGATAGATTAGCATTTAAACTTCACAAAATAACTTCAAGTTCCTTTTCCAGACCACCCAATGAACCGCACAAACGACGATGATATGGACAGGAAAGCTAAAAGTTATGACCAGTGACACCCCGCCTGCTACAATCTGTTCCCGAGGTGGTAACGCACACACAAACACACGTAAAGACTCAACCATGCAATAATTGTTAACCATAGATAAGAGTTTGGACAGAAAAAAAAATGTAAATTGATTTTTGCAAAAAAAAAGTGTTTTGTTATTTGTCAAATGTCATTATTTCTGATTCTCATTTCTTCGGTTGAATTGTATCTTAGATTTTTTCTATTGACACCTGTCAAATTAAGTCTTGACGTTTGACAAATGTCAAAATGTTTAATTTTTTTTTTGTTTTTGCTATCTGTCTTCATATAAAACGACATACATAGTTTAAAAGTTTTTAAATCGGTAATATTATCTGTGGCATTAAAGTTCTCCTTTTCAAGTTGTAACCGAGCATTTGTATGACTTAGGTTTTTTTTTAACCTATAACCACTCGCGTCGGATAGTTCCGACGAGTCTTCGAGTCCCATTCGCGACTAGGTACTGCATCTCGTTTAGCTCTTCAATCCCCATAGGTGACAGAAGAGCTGACGAGATGGAGTATTTGGTCGTGGATGTGCGACCCTGGCGGAATAAACGCGTGAGTCTTTGTCGGATATATCCGACGTAAGTGGTTGAAAGGTTGATGTACCTTAAATATTTTGTGTGTTATAATCCACTTCTTACATAATAATGTCATGTTTGAGCTTCAATTGTGAACTTGATGATATTGAAGCTACCAAGGCCAGTCCTTACGATTTTTTGCAGATTCTGTCGCTGCAATTTATATCTTAGTATGGCTTTTTATTCTTATTGTAAAATGAGAGCAGACTAGCCGCTAAGTTTTTTCTAAAATAACGAAAAGAAAAATTGTTTGTGATACAAAAAAAAGAATTCCATTTTGACTTAGTTCTCAATTAGCGATTTTAAAATTCATTTTTTTTACGTGTTTTTACAAAAAAGAAAAATACTATAAAATAATGTATGTATTTCTTTAAAAAAATGTATATTTGATTTGTAGTTAAAATTTAGTTTTATGTAATTTGTTTTGATATATTTTTTTTTTTTTGTAAAAAACACGTTTTACGAAAAAAACCTATGCCTAGTTTTTTTTTTGGGTTTACCAACAAAATTGTTCCAAGCGAAAGTAAGAAAAAAAAAAACAAAATATTTACCACAAACGACTGATATCATATAAACCATAGATTTTAATAAAACGATTTAAAAAAAAATCACTGATGTCTATGACATCGTTTTGTTGCAATAAGTAAATTTAGAAGTTTTTGTAAAATATATTTTTTTTCTCTTACACCTAAGTTCGTTTTTATTTAATGTTATGTTTTTTTTTTAATAATATTAGTTTTTAAGAATTGTATTTAATATATCAGCTAAAATGATTGACCAGCAACAATAATAAGTAAATATAAAATTAATATAGGTTAAGTTTTTTTATCAAAGAACTACTTTTTTAACAGGGTAGATTTTTGGACAAAAACACAAAGAGGCCTAAAATACTCTGAAAAACGGTAAAAGCGTCTGAAATTAATGAATCGATATTTCAACCCCCGCTTAGTCGGATTTGTCCGACGAGTGTTTTCGCGTCCTATTCGCCAGGGTCGTGTATGTGCGACTGGGTACTCCATCTCGTTTGGCTCTTCAGTCCATCCATAGGTGACAGAAGAGCTGACGAGATGGAGTATTTGGTCGAGGATGTGCCACCCTGGCGGAATAAACGTGAGAGTATTTGTCAGATAAATCCGACGAAGTCAGATGGCAGACAGACCTTTCCTTTTAAACATTAATATTCAGCTGCATCTAATTATACTGGAGGGTGACCATAACACAGTCATAATTAAACTCGTAACCCTTCTTTATCATAATACTTTATACTCCATTTACACAACAACCTTTTTTACTGTCGATTCAACCGAATTTGACTTCTATTCCGTAAGCATAAGGATGGCATTAAAAGCAAATAAGTGGTTACAGTACCAACTATTAAATGCAGCCAATATTTATCATGTTACCAACGCAATAAGAGTCATAATCGGTTAAACGATCTGTAAAAAAAAGTTTCTACTGCCCTGTTAAAAATTAAGTTTTTGAATTTTTCTGAACAATCTTTTACGCTGATTAAAATCGAACTGTATGTATGTATTTTTATTTGTCATTTCAGTACGAAAAACGGCGAAAATAAACAATATGATATGTGTCAAAATTGAACTGTTTGATTTTTTTTTTTTTTATTCCATCTATGAACTATTTTGTACATAAAGAAATATTTTTTTCTTATACTTACAAAAATGAAGTGTTGTATACTGAATTTTATAGTATCAAGGAACTTATAAATTTAGAAAAAAGACAAAAACTTTAAAAAAATACATAATGAAAATCAAACTGCTGTCTTTTATTTTATAATAATAATAATAACTTTATTAGCAACTCAAATTAAAATTTACAAAAATAACGGTGAAACCACACTGTGTTATGTTTTTCTATTTTTTTTTTTACTTTCTATTTTGACAGATATCATAATTATTTTCTCTGTAATGTACTATTGTGCATATTATTTTGAATATGAGTACAAAATATTGAAAAAAAAAAACACTTGAACTTTATCATAAAAAAAATCCATTTACGATTAAGCATTAAATGTTGCTAAAAGAAAAACATCCTAAAAAGTACATTAACAGATTACCCATCCCTTTCCAAGCCTTGCTGTAGTAACGCTTGACATTTTGTGAATAATCGTAATGGGTTATACTTTAATATGTAAAACATAGTTATTTTAAAAAGATATTAATGCAAAAAAAACATATAACTATATTTTTTTTTCGATATTATATCGTATAATAGAAAATCTTTCAATACTGACATATTTCCTTAAAATCAAATAATATTATGTCAGTGTAAAAGTCAGTACTACAAAAATATGTAGGTAGAACTACATTATTCCCACGTGGACCACGCCAGACTGGGCGTGTCGGTCTTCATACATTTTATATGGCAACTAGACTTGTAGACCTACATTAGATCCACGCCACACGACGCGACTCCTAGTACAAATCAGGCGTCACTCTTGTAGTTCCCGCTATAAAAATAACACAAAATAAAAACAAATAATTTTTGCAATTAATGCTCCATATATATTTACATAATATTTAAACTTGTCAAAGATAAACATCTTTTTAAATTAACTACGTTTTGATCTGTAAATTTAAGTATACTTATTATAATATTTTTTTTAGAGACAACAAAATCTAACTGAAATCCAATCTTTACACAACTTGTAATATAAAAAACCAATCTTTGTTGTCTTTGAAAAGAAAAAAACTAAAACTAACTATGGTGCATATTTTTTTTATAAAAAAAGTAGCGCATAGACTATGGCTTTTAAAAAAAAAACTTTGAAATAAAACTATAAAAAAAATATTTATTCAAATAGGGTGGTGTTGCCAGATGGCATTGTATTTATTAAAAAAATATTTAATTTAAAATAACGTACGCCTTTACAAAGTTAAGTATTTGAGTATTATGTTAGTTATTTTTGTTAAGGAGTACTTTTTAAATTAGGTATTTCTACAATTGTGGGGCGTAGTGGCTGTAAGCCTATATACAGTGGTCATTATTGGTAGTTCTTTTTTATGTAAATTCTGTACTAAATGGTACAGTATGATTAAAATATGTTGACTTTATCAACTCGAAAAAATACAGACAAGTGAGGACACTTTTCCGCACTAGTGCGAAAAACGGTACATTGCGTACCTAAAAGCGGTTTTCGAGTAATTGCATTGAAAAAATATTTTCCAATAAAACCACTGTATGCAGGATTTTAATAAAATTCATTAAGTTAAGCAACTTAAGTTATTAGGCAACGGGTAGAGCATTTTTTACTTAAGTTTGAAAAAATAAAAATACTTTTACCGAGCTATATGCGAAATGGCTGTGGGTTATTCTGTAAAATAGCTGGTGAATCTTGATAATTTATCAGTCATGTTTATTCTGTTATCTGACTGCTTTTAGAGATCCGTAACTCAAAAGGAAAAACGGAAGCTTTTTTTTAAACTTGCATATTAAGAAAAGTATTACGAACCGATGTATTTTTGTCAAGCAATAAAAGTACCTTTTGGAATTCATACAGAAATGCATTTTTCTTTGAATTATACAATAAGGGCAAAACAAAAGGCAATTGAACAAACAGGATGGGTTTTAGTCAGTAAAAGTCTACACTCCCTCTCGCTATACCTAGAGCGGGAGAAGGTATTGGGAGATTTCCCACGTACAAAGAAAAAATGGATGTATATATCGACGCTTGAAAGGAAAAAAATTACTAAGCGATAGGATGTTAAATAGAATAATTAATTTTTGTAGCTATTATTAATATTACTCAAAATAGTAATAAAGTTTAAATACATATTTGTATGTTAATAGCATCTAAATCCAACTATTTTGTATTTTTTTTTTCTTAAAATTTTAACTTTAAATCACTTTCTCTTGTAAATTTTTTTAAGCGTCAATATTTTACTAACAGTCCCGACAAACGTTATCCTATCCAAAAACTGACTTGTCAGAAAAAAAAATAACAATCTGATTACAACGCAACCTACCGACTCCAATTGCATTTTAGCACCATCCAGGGGCTCATTCAAATACACACAAAATTTCATCAAAATCAGTCGAACCGTTTAGAAGGACCATAAGAATTATACATATAAAGATGTTCAAATAAGCATGACTGAAAATTATTTTCACCCTGTATAATGATAGCTTTTTATGATTTATTTAAGATTTTCATTACGAAGCTTTTTTGCCTGGAGTTGTTTTAAAATATTAATTATGGAGATTTAGAATGGTTAATCTAACGGGACAGGTTTTGCAAACACGTAGACGTGAACTCAAGTCCTGACCGTTCAAAAAAGCAAAAAAAGGCCAGTAATGAGAAGAAAGCATTTTTACCAACATTTAGACAAATATCACGAAATTGAGACAAATGCTATATCGAATCCCATATTTAATATTTTTAAACGCACTTTAAATAACTCTTTACACTTAAAAATAGTTGCAAAATCGTATTGATTTCACTACTAAGATTTTGCAAACATATGCAAGAATATGCAAGAAAATGTTTTTATTGAGCAAAACGATCTTGCATATAAATGTTACCATATCGCATTATGAAACGTGTGTTTCCTTGCATATTCTTGCGTCATGCAAGAGCCTGTAAATAGCAACTGGTTTATATCTTATGCCAGAAAATCTGTTGTAAAAAAACTAGATGTAATGTATTTTTGATTTTAACTTTATATTAAGATAAGTAAGGTAACAATAAATGATAAGAAATAATATAAAAAAAACATGAAATTTTATATATGGTTTTATTTTATTTACGGCCCTATTGAAGCTGAAAAGGCGATCGTTTGTCTTGGTAAGGTCATGTGAATGAAGAAGTATACGCATTTTACTTTAATGGCTAACGCTGCGTTACGCAGGCCCATACAAAAATGCTCCGTCGTGGGCAGCCGCGCCCTGCTTGCTACGTAATAATACATTAAAGTTCTCCATCGACACGACTACATAATTATACACAGTTAAAATTAACGAGCGACACTGCGCAGGTCACGTGAGCACACGTGCTTTGTCACGCCTCGAGTGCTCGTCGCGGGCGTCGGTTTAACGCAGCTTCTAGCCTCACACCACTAACTTCCAAACTCTGGACAGGACTTTTCCCACACCTGACGTTATCATCGTCGCTTCGATGGAGAACTTAATGTCCTAGGGCCGCAAGACAACGCTAAAACGCGGCGCCGCTAAAATCGGCAGTGCCGCCCGCCGCATCGCAAAATTTTGCGGCGTGCACCGCGGCGCGAATACCTTAGCTTTATTAAATGGATATAACCAGTATCTTCTTTGTCGTTTATCACTACATATTATAGTATAAAACAAACTCGCTTCCAGCTATCTGTCTCTATGTATGCTTAGATCTTTAAAACTACACAACGGATATTGATGCGGTTTTTTTTAATAGATAGAGTGATTCAAGAAGAAAGCTTATATAATACATGCATAATATATTTTGCTCAGAAAGTGGCTCTTATTGCACTACACTTAGGTATATAATGGCACCAATTACCAAACTGTGAAATTTTGATTACCATTACGCACTAGTGCTGTAATGTAGCTATAACCTTTTTGTTCAACCTCTTTGTTTGCGAAACAAATTTTGAATATGAAAAAATAAAAATTCTTTGTGGTCTATGGCCATCATTTTAAGATGCGCGCGGTTTTTGACGTGATTTTTTCGAGTGAAGTTCATGGGGTGTATTAATTAAATACTACAAAAACATTATAAAATGTTACTTCCATATTCTATTGTCACTACGAATGACATTAACGTAAAAACTTTTCACACAAGAAAACAAACGACGACTAGGTAATATGATCAAAAGACCATATAGCCATAGCTCAGCGCTCGCCTATGAAAACAGATTTAATTTTTTAGCGCATGTTATGAAAAATTTTAGTAGATAGTTTTACCGTAGTAATATCAGTTAGCTAAATGATTTCTCTTCACAAGTGTATTGAAAAACGTCGTATGATACACGTAAGTAATGAATGGTTACCGTTCTTGCCTCTCTTAAGACCCTCTCCAAGGCTCGGGTCTTAATATCGCCTCGACGGTAACCTCCTATATCACACACTTATATCATAATGTACTATAATATTACCATTGCACGCGTGCGAAGCTAGGGTGAGTCGCTAGTTTAAAATAGAGTAGGTAATGTCTGCTTAATAACAAATAAGCATAAGTTTATTACGATCCATGGCAGAGAAACGTCTATCCACACTCAAAAATCTCGAGAAACAGGTTATCCCTGTAGGATACGACAACAAACGCTAAAAATTGTGTTGCGGTGACGCGAAAACTAGCGGCGGGCGGCACTGCTGATTTCACCCATTTTTGCTGGTGCCGCGACGCGATTATGTGTTTCGGTCTTAACATATTACGTAGCAAAAAGGGCACGGTACCTGACATAGGTAATGAAGGATAATGCAAAACATAGTCTGGAGGCCAACTCTTGGAAATGGACTACGTGTCTAACAGAAATTTCCAGAAGCATGATAACTATGGCAAGCAACCTTGGCCTGCTTGAAAGCTCAACTGTCAGCTGATAAACAAGTGAATTGGCACTGACGGATTATGCAAAGCTTAGGGCGTGGCCACATGTCTACGATACGGCACCGCCACCGTGCAACGACACGATGCCGCCACCGTGAGACGGCGTCGTACCACGGTACGGCGTCGTGTCGCGGCACGGTGGTGAGTACGGTGCACCGTGGTGGCATACGGCGAACCTCTAAGAAATACCAAAATTAAAAATTCAAGCCGAAATAACTTTGTACAGGCATATTACTCACATTATTACCTTTTCCTTGAAACTATTGAATTATAAAGCTATTTTATTTTATCTAAAGATTTACAATTTTTAGTAAACACATATCTATTAAAATCTATCAAACGAAGGAAAATAATATAACCCATAAACAAAATAGATAGCTCTTGCATCCATGTCAGTATCGTGCCGAGGCACGACACCGTGACGTAGTGTTCTGGTGGCGGCGTCGTGATGCTCCACGGTGGCGGTGCCGTGCCGCAGCCATTGTTACTTAGTTTGGAGACAAATAACGTCAATTTCCAGGAACTAATTGCAAGCTACGACAATGCAACCTTTCCCAAGGGGTGATGAATATCACAAAGTAAAGATATCCTTTGTGGCGTTTGGGGCCTGCATGAGGGTACTAAGAAAGTCAATAGATGTTGACAGATAACTCAAAGTATTGTTTGGAAGCAAACTCCAGCAAGCTACCGCATTGCAACCTTTCCATCTAATCCAAAGAGTCAACTGTTTTCGTTGAAGCTAACCTCGAATAAGTTTTCAATGAAAATAGTTTTTTTTTAAGACAAATATTTTATGTACCTACCTACTTATACAATTAATACTAATCAAGACCACTCCAAAAAGTTCAAACACGATGTGGTTATCTCAATGCGCTTATTACCGAGGTTCTCCAGTTCCATCATCAGACCCTGGTTACCATCTAGCACCTAAATACTCGTCAATACAAATTAAACGAGCCCAACCTCGATAGGGTTGTGTCATTTAGGTACGACCGAGTTTCTATGGCCACCTTCCAGCTCCATCATATCAGCTCCATGTCATCATAATAATGCATTGTCACGCGATTTACACATATTTATGTAATTTGCAAGATTTGATCACAGACAAACATCGGTCAGTTGAAACTAAATAAAAGCTCGGCAATAACATTGAATTCGATTGACGACCGTAAAGAGTTATCTATCGATGCGTACAAAAACTAATGCTGGCGCCGCCGCCGTACTCGAACAAGGAACACACGGCTGCATTGTAACGTAAATTGCGCAAAATAAATTACTAAAAAAAAATACATAAGTAAAGCATCTACATAGTATATAACAAAGTCGCTTCCCGCTGTCTGTCCCGATGTACGCTTAGATCTTTAAAACTACGCAACGGATTTTGATGTGGATTTTAGATAGAGTGATTCATTAAGAAGGTTTATATGTAAGTATAATACATGCATAAAATACTGAATATCACCCATTGCACCCGTGCAATGCTGGGGCGGGTTGCTAGTAAATAATAAATACTGAAATTACTTACCAGATATTGAACTTCAAACCTTCAATCTATCTTGTGATTGGATCGGGTCCAGCGCTGTTTAACGGAGGCTTCATCACTTTCACTGGAACTTGAATTGTCTCTAATTACGGTATTCAAAAGGCTAATTCCGATGAATTTAACTCATTAGACACATTCACGCGTACGTTAACACTTTTAAATGACAGAGCTGAGTACTAATTAATGATTACCGACTACTTAAACGCCCACGAAGTTGTTAACGGTCGTCCATTTTAAAACTGAACGAAATAATTCTACCTAAGGGAAAAATAAAAACGGTAACTTTCTACTTTAATCACGAAAGTTAAAACTAGTAGGTATTTTAATAAGAAAAATTAAACAAAATGGAGGTTTGTATGTATGTTTTCTAAATTCAAAATCTAGCGACATGAGCGCGGTACATTTTTTTTTTAATAATATTTGTGGCATGGCTATTTGGCCTTTGTGCCATAGCGCGGTACAAAAAAGGACACAACCACAGATTAGTGAGAGATATTACGTATGACGCAAATGATAAAGGAATGGTGGCCAAAGAGAATACAGGTGGCTTGCTCTGTGCTGTTAGTTCCAGATGTGGTCATGGATGGCGCTGAGATCTATTTACGTAGCGGAAACGGCGCAATCTAGCGAGTAAACGTGGAAAAAAGATGAAGGAATGGACTTCAGACGTTAACCGTAACACATAATATGGGCACAGAATCATACACCACAGGCGGGAGCGACTGTTCATTAAAGGGTCAAAACACATGACCGCGTTGCGGCGCCGCGCCGCTAAAATCGGCAGTGACGCCCACCACAACGCAGAAGTTTGCGGTGCACACCGCAAAATTCCGCGGCGTGAATACAATAGCCTTATTAAATGGATATAACCAGTGTAACCAGTACTTTATCGTTTATTTCAAATAGAGTAATGTCTTCTTAGTAACAAATAAGCATAAGTTTATTATGATCCACGGCAGAGAAACGTCTATCCACACTCAAAAATCTTGAGAAACTGATTATCCCTGTAGGATACGACAAGGGCATCGCCGGCCGATGATCAAGGGCGGGGCTATTGGAAGTATTGAGAATATTAAAAAAGTTTTTTTAATAACAATAAAAGTTTATTTTCTCCACAATATAACTTCTAATTGCTAGCCTTATATTCTACGGTAACATGTATGATGGGCATTATATTGTGGGAGATTGGTGCCTAAACTAGGCTCTGAAGCTGTAAAGCAAGCCTCTAGCTGCCCCCCCCCCCCCCCTTGGCGACGCCCATGGGATACGACATTAAACGCTGAAACCAGTACTTTATCGTTTATTTGAAATAATGTCTTCTTAGTAACAAATAAGCATAAGTTTATTACGATCCACAACAGAGAAACGTCTATCCACACTCAAAAATCTTGAGAAACTGGCTATCCCTATAGGATACGACATTAAACGCTGAAAGTTGCGTTGCGGCGACGCGAAAAAGAGCGGCGTGCAGCACTGCCGATTTTAGCGGCACGGCGCTGCAACGCGGTTGTGTTGGCCCTTACTATTGGCAAAAAAGGCAGGCAAGGTTTTTTATGGTAAATAAAATCATCCAATGACAAATCCCGCCCTTGGGCGGAGCGGGAAGTTGTGTCAGACTCTTACTGACTAAAAACCTACCCCGTTCCTTCGTTGCCTTTCGTGCCGGGGCCGGGCATTCCTTTCGGAAGCTGACCCATGACCCCAGTAAAGGCAGGCAAGGTTATGTCAGAGCTTATGCTTACCATCAGGTGAGATAGTGGTCAAACTGAAATGATTCAGCTAATATTTAATTGCTTATTTAAAAAAAAATAATTACTGTTTCCTCATTCCATCTGAGTCGGGGAAATAAGAACGAAACATTGCATTATTGTCACTTTATTTCACAAAAAAAAAAACACATAATTGTACGTACATAAAATTATAACTTACACATAGTTTTGAGACACAAAGCGCAGTAAAATATACAGTAGTTGACTATTTTCACTTCAGTACCTCTACCATGAGTTTTAAGCAATAGTATTCGTCGCTACTCGATATCGACGCCGTAAATATTTTGTATGGCAAATTTTGCAGCGCCTCTAGCGGTCACTTGCAGAACCAAAATTTGTCATACAAAATATTTACGGCGTCGATATCGAGTAGCGACGAATACTATTGCTTAAAACTCATGGTAGAGGTACTGATTAATCATAAAATACACACTTCGATATACAACATTATTTTTAGTATATGCGAAACCTGAATATAGTTGCTTCAGAATCAGTAACTGAATCGATCCCAATCATTTTTACACCACGTTAAATTTTTTTCCCAAAAATATCTAAAAAAAGGTCCCGGCAAGTCATAACAGGCATTAGATGCCAGCGCACAGTTGGGTGCGGGAGCAAAACAGTCCCTCAGTCGTCCAGATGACCCGGTGACTATGAATTTGTGCGGACTAGCAGGTAGTATAACAAGCTTGTAACTTTGTGATTTCTCATGATACAGTTATGATATTTTGTACATAGATTCTTTACATAAAAATACTAGACATGTGTTTCGGGTTTCGCATATTAAAACTAATGTTGTTTGCATGTATGGGTGTTTGTGCGTTTGGTCATGTCCTGCAATAGAACATAAAATCTTTTTATTCAGGAATTAATTTTTAAGTGATAATTTTTAATTTGCACGCGGGCAAAACCGCGGTCCGAAGCTAGTTTTAGTACAAAACAATCAACTACTCTATTACAAATATTCTTTTATTCATTATAACATTGTACTTTTCATTTTACTATTTAAAACTACTGTAAACAGTGGATCCAGGGGCAACTCATCAATCAAAATATACACCGTTAAATTAATTCTGTGAAGGGTCGATCCGGTACATAAAACACTATCGATTTGTAAAAATAAACATCAGCTGAGCGGGTTCAATGACCTGTAGGTAGTTGTAGGTCGTTATCTACTAACTACCTACAGGTCATTGAATTTGTTCAGCTGATGACATTTAAGTAAACATCAGCTGAGTGAGTTCAATGACCTGTAGGTAGTTGTGGGTCGTTACCTACTAACTACCTACAGGTCATTGAACTTGCTCAGCTGATGTTTACTTAAAGAAACTAATTTCGTACATGCGTATATTAATTCGTCTTTTAGAAAAAAAGTAATTTATTTTTTAATTTCATCTTTACAAATCGATAGTGTTGCATGTACCGAATCGACCCTAAACGGGAATAAAACGATCAAAATTTATCGGTTTATTACCGAACCTAAAAAGAAAAACAAAATCTAGAAAAGAATATTCCTAGTTCACCGCTGTACTTCTCTACTAGCCATGTTTTTATCATCAATGACCTAATTACCATAATAGTAGATTATCTAACTAGGGGATAAAGCAGCATAATCCTCGGCACACAAGTTGAACCGTCATGAATGTGCACTGACCTGTTTGCGCGTAACTATAGCAACTGATTCAATTTATTTGCTACGTGACTTAAGTCTCGGCTTGCTTACATTCCTTACTTCACTCATGTTTCTATATTTAACTCTCTCGCTGGTTCGGAAATTATTATCCCTCACTGCGTTCGGGATTAAAACTTAACAACCTTCGTTTCATTCGAATTCAACATGGCGCCCGCGACTTACAGACACTGCTATAACCCCTAGTCACATAGGCTACTTAAAGTTATTGATACCTATGTCATAGATAATTCCATAGACATATTGAAATCCTAGAGGGAAGGAGGCAATCTTTATTAATTTGACACTTGCACCCCCGCAGAAATAAAACAGGATCTACCCCTGGCTATCAACATACTATGAACAAAGTCATTTCCTTATATTTTTATCGTATGCTTTCAAATATGAGCATATATTTTTGGTCAACATATATATACCCATGCTATAGGCCATAGGCATATGTCAACTTGACTTTTACCTTAGAACGCCATGCCATATTGAAGCAAAAATCTTCAATACACTCCATTCGAAAAAGATTAGACGTAGAAACAAACCTTTTTTACTGTCGGTTTAACCGATTTTGACCTATATTCCGTAGGCATAAGGATGGCATTAAAAGCAAATAAGTTACAATACCAACTACTACAACAACTAAAAGTCAAAATCGGTTATAGGGGAATCTACTGTATTAGGGGCCATTCAAGTATTACGTAAGCACTAGAGGGTGGTAGGGGGGCCTTTGCTTAACTTGTTTTTGATGACATGGGGGTTGGTCTCGATGGCGTTAATACAGCTTCCATTTATCATACCACCCATGCAATAAAAGTCAAAATCGGTTAAAGGGAAATCTCCCGTATTAGGGCCATTCAAGTATTACGTAGGCACTACAGAGTGGTGGGGGGGTCTTTGCTTAACTTATTTTTGATGACATAGGGGATGGGGGGAGTCTGGATGGTGAATACGTCAGCAGTACCTATTTTTTATACAATATTGATTTTTCCAAATTTCTAAGTCAAGGATTTTTTTGTTTGAATAAATATGCCAAAATAAGTGTTTTTTTTTTAATTTATCTATTTCAAGCTTATTCCTTATTTTTAGACTTGTAACTTTTGCACATTCAATCGACTAATAACGAAACATTGCATTGAAAAATGCATTACCAATATTTATTTAAGCATGTACCCCCCCCCCCCCCCCCACAGGTGAGAACTTTACTTACTTTTGCTGACGAGGGGGGGGGGAGAGGGGGTTAATATTGGCAAAAAATCTGCTCACGTAATACTTGAACGGCCCCATTATCTCAAATTATCCATTTAAATATGGTTGTATCGTAAATTTCTGGTGGAAGTAGCAATTTAAGCTGGTATAAGGTGCCTCGTTTCATCAGTGGTGTCTTTTGTGTGGTTGCTGCGGCTTGGGGGAATGCTCCCTTCTCCTCTTGCGGCGTGTGGGCGTCGAGTCCACGAGGCCGGCGTGTGCCTGAGCTGCGAGCAACATGCCCAGTTGGCCGAGCGCCTGAAAATGGGAGAATTATTTACAAATTATGTTGGAAATCATCCAATGACATCAAAGATTCAAAAGCATTTATTTCAAATAAACCATTTACAGGCACTTTTGAAAGGTCAAGGAGTCAATCTGCCAGAAAAAAAATGATGCTAATTGCACATTCCAAAGCGTAGATCTCTATGGAGAAGAATGTGCAAGAAACTCCATGGACACTCTTTTCAATCATTTTATGTATAACGAATATCTCGGTTACATGTTTCTTGTCGCTGCTATTATGTGAGAACAATGTCAATAAAATAAAGAGAGAAAAAAAGACATTCTAAATTTAAAATAAATATCTTCCGCTTAGGGCGGAGCGTGAGGGTGAGTCAGACTTTTACTGACCCATTACAATGTTCCTTCTTTGCATTGCGTTCCAGGACCCCTGGTTTTCCTTTCAAAAGCGAATCCAAGGCCCCTATAGGACATATCGACGCCTCCAGGCAATAAGTCAGTAATCGCAAAAAATTGTTTTTTAATTACCGACTTTATTGTCCGGACATTAGGCCGGTAATCGAAAAAAAATCATAAAAATTTCGATGGCTCTTACCTCGCTATGCATCTCCTTAGCCATCGTATAGACGCTGTGTTCACTGCTGTTGTACATCAACGCATTTGATAGCATCAGCAGAATATCCCGTTGGAATTGTGCCGTCGTTCTGAAAACAAACAATATTACATTTTGATACAAGTGCAGAAAATTTGTCATTACGACCGAGGCGGAATTCGCACAAGCCGCAGGCGAGTGTTTTTGGGGTCGAGGACGGTAGTGACTTTGCACGTGTATCAAACGACGTTTTGGAATACACGCGCGCCACGTGGGAGTCGACGCGCACCTGATACGATAAATGTAATAAAATTGCGGCGGAAGCTACCTCGCGCACCTTTATGCACTAGTGCGGAAAACAGTATATTGCGTGCCTAAAAGCGGTGGGATAAGAGCGAGTTTTCGAGTAAGTGTATTGAAAAATAATTATAAACAGCCTTTTAATCGCATATATCGGATATATCCGACTATCACTCTGGCGTTTATTCCGCCAGGGTCACACATTCACGACCAAATACTCCATCTCGTCAGCTCTTCTGTCACCTATGGGGATTGCCCTTGTCCCATATTACTTGAAGTCGGTGCAACGCGTTTTTTTCTTCCACTCTGTCCTGTCACTCGTCATGCTATCACTAACTCCATTTTCTTTCATATCACTCCTCACACAATCCATCCATCTTTTCTTTGATCTCTCTCCCTCTTCATCCATTCACATGTATACTCATAACTCTCTCTTTTAGTAACATAGGCTAGTATTTTTTATTATTATTATCTACTAGGGCGACATACCTTATGACACCGGAGTCAATGTTTTTCCTGATGCTGGTAAGATCCATGGGTCGTTTGACCACCTGGCTGTATCCGGGAGCTTCATCATCACTGATCGGTCGGAGGAACAGAGAGGCGTACTTGTGGGCGCATAATCTGTGGACAGGAATAAAAAATAAATCGTTACATCTTGCTTTCACAGCCCAGAATGATGCATTAATATTGTTACGTCGTAAAACTTAACACGCTTTATCTTCAATAAAATCACGAGTATCACCAAATAAATAAAACACATTACTGTGAGAAGCTTCCAGAATAGAAGTATGTACCTAGGCCAGGCAAGTTCTAGAAAAGTCCGCCATAAAGTAGTAGGTACTGAATTATTATTAGAAAGTTTGAGTAGGTACTTAAAGAGTGGATAAGGAAATTTATACCTTCCACCTTATACGATAGAGTCGAGATTTGCATGTGTCGTAAGTCATAAGGTTTGTAATAATAATATTTTTATTGCTCCGCGATGCAACTCTAGTGGTCGCTTAGTATGTAAGTTAGTGAAGTAAGCCCTGGCTGGAGGCTTTGATTCTTGAATCGAGGCCGCCACAGGCAAGCCCGGTTAAGCAGCCGACAACCTCATAGGTTGACCTGCGAGAGGCCAAACAAAAAAAAAAAAAAAAATTCTGGCGAGTTAGTTTGAATTCGTCAGCGATTCGGGTGCGATCTAAGTGAAGTGATTAGTGATTCTATCTAACAACCCAAGCGATACGGAAACGGAACTTTAGTGTTGACAAGTCTGTTTTGTACAAAGTTGATCGGAACAATTTGTTATTGTTTGTGGTTATTAAAGTACTCTTCTAGTAAAGCGGCATTTTAATTACTCACGTTCGTAACAATATGTTGCCTACTATACACCAGAATGACGGACTTCTACCACCATCTGTACTTTTTTTTTTTTTTTTTTTTTTACCATTTGTACTGCCTCTCTCTCTGTACTCCGGGATTTCAGAATGCTTGACCCTCTCGTTTTTAGAGCCCGAAAATGCTACAATGTCAATATCTCACCTGCAGATTATTTCGACCGTCTGTGCTGCCTCCCTTTCTCTGTGCTCGAGGTTCTGCGGGGCGCTTGCCCGCCCTCGCTTTCACACTTTAAGCATGCTACAATGTTAATATCTCACCTGCGGACTACATCAACCGTCTGTGCTGCTACCCTCTCTGTGCTCGGGGTGCCTCTCGCTTTTAAAGTCCGAGCATACTGTAAAGTCTCACCTGCTATATACCAGCATGACGGACTTCTTCCACAGACGGTGCTGCTTGTCTCTGTGCTCGTGTCTTTGGAGCGTTTGCCCCCCTCGCTTTCACAGCCCGAGCATGCTACAATATTAATATCTCACCTGCTATACACCAGCATGACGGACTACTTCGACTGTCTGTGCTGCTTCTCTCTCCGTGCTCGGGGATTTCAGAACGCTTGACCTACTCGATTTTAGAGCCCGAGCGTGCTGCAATGTTAACATCTCACCTGCCTGCCTGGACTATTTCGACCGTCTGTGCGGCCTCCCTCTCTGCGCTCGGATTTCTCCGAGGCGCTTGACTCCACTTGCATTCAGAGGTCGAGCATGCTGCAATGTTAACATCTAACCTGCTATACACCAGCATGACGGACTTCTTCGACCGTCTGTGCTGCTACCCTCTCTGTGCTCGGGGTGCCTCTCGCTTTTAAAGCCCGAACATACCGCAATGTCTCACCTGCTATACACCAGCATGACGGACTTCTTCCACAGGCGGTGCTGTCTCTCCGCGTCGTTGGCGCTGGGAGACTCTGGGGCGCTTGCCTCAGCCGCGCTTTCTGAGCCCGAGCATGCTGAAATATATCTGGTTTTAGAGTTGGTAGAATGATAAACCTCTTTCAGAAGGCAGGAAATGCTTAAAAATGAACTGTGATTTTTTTTATTGACATAAACTAGTGCTTGACTGCGATTCCGCTTGATAGTAAGCAGTAATGCAGTCGTTGATGGTGAGGCGCACTAGTTTATTAAGAGCCAGTTCGGTGTCTGGGTGTAATTTATCTATAATATGTATGTATTTAAAAATATACAAGTTTGTTTGTCAGTTGTCTAGTACTCATAACACAAGCTCTGCTTAACTTGAGACTAGATGACGTTGTGTGAAAGTTGTGGAATATTATTATCTATATCTCAAAAACGGTGAAGGAAAACATCGTGAGGAAACCGGCATATCCTAGAACCAAAAATTCAAAGACATGTGACATTCACCAACCCGCACTGGGCCCGCGTGGTGAATTACGGCCCATTCCCTCTCCTAGAGAGGAGGCCTGTGTCCCAGCAGTGGTAACATTAAAAGGCTGATGATGATGATGATGATTATCTATATACGTTACTATATCTTAGAACCTGTGGTTTTGGTAGGCATACGAGAGACCGAAGCCAACTCACAGAGGCCTCTTAGACAATATTCGTAGAACGTGGTATCACCCGCCAACTAGCTCTGTATGCTCATCCTAGCTCACCCAAGGACAACCGCCGGTTGGTGGGCAATCATTGCGACATATGGAAAACAAAGCTAAAAGGCTATGGTTTTGGGAGGTTTAAGTGGGCTGGTTAATAAGAACTATGTTAAGACTATGGCCCCTGTCTGAACAATGCTACGAGTATTAATCGTATACATCGATAAAAAGGCAGGTGACTTGCACACTCAATAAATGGGCCCTCAGGAACTATTGCTAGCCCAAAGTGACGTAGCAAAAAGGGCAACATATCGGAATATTATTATTATTGATTTTGCAAATAAAAAATTATATATGTATGTAAGTTTCGTAGCAGTTTTGCGGCCTTTGCCAGTATATTTGGCTAGAGTAAAACACTTACTTCTTGAATCCGACTTGATCTTCTTTCGCGAATAATCTCGTTTCTTCTTGCCGTCCTTCTCTTCTTCGCGGCTTAGCTGTAAGAAGAATGTTATTACTTCACTAGCTTGTGGTAGCGTCTTCACAAGCGTGAATATAGAAAAATATCCTATGGGAATACACTCCAGCCCCCCTAACCAAGTTACGACCGTTTCGTTTCGATTCTCTTGCGCCGAACGCCTTGAGTTGGCCATGCCTCCAATTCCTTTGTTCTGATGTCATCTCAATTCTCAGTTACGTGGTCAGAATATAGGAATCGGAGGCATGGTCGACTCGAGGCGTTCGACGCAAAATAAACGAAACAGCTAGGGGACGCAGGGATAAATTAGCGTAAGACACAAGATATAATAGATTATGTTATTAGGAGATAAAAGGAGCATACTGAATTACGAACGAAACGAAGGTTGCTTGTTTAAGTTTTAATCCCGAACGCCAGTGAGGGATTCATTCAACTAACTCCCGAACACTGCGAGGGATTCGATATTAATAACCGAGTTAATCGAAAAGTTAGTTTCTTACCTCCATAGGCGTATCATCATCTGTCTCGGTATGCGTATCTTCTATATCTGTCTTCTCCCTCTCTTCTTTAACCTCTGCTTCTTGGGCAACAGGAAGAGACTCTTCTCTGATCATCTCTTTTAATGGGATGGAGTCCTGTTGGAGAAATATTTTATTCTTTACAAAGTCTTTTTTTAAACAAAAAAATCTTCCATTCGTTACCTATTGCATATCTGGGAGAGAGAGGGGGTGCACCAAAAAATAAATGTAATATCATGTCACTTAGACCTACTGTCCACGGACTATACACCGTTAAATTTTAGTCGTTTTAATCCCGTGGAGGGTCGATTCGGTACATGAAATACTATCGATTTATAAAGAGAAAATTAAAAAAAGTACTTTTTTTTAAACTCGAATTAATTTACGCTTTTACGAAATTAATTTCTTTAAGTAAACGTCAGCTGGGTGAGTTCAATGACCTGTAGTTAATTGTGTACTAACTACTTAGAGGTTATTGGTTTCGTTTTTATTTTATCATTTAATTTTTACACGTCGATTGTGTTTCATGTACCGGATCGACCCTCCACGGGATTAAAACGATCAAAATTTAACGGTTTATATAACATTATATATTCATATTATTGAAATCAATTTCTTCACGGCCGGGTATCAAAGCACCTTACAACACAGACTTTCTTCTTCTCTTGTTTCCTACACACTATTGTCTACATTTCTTTTCAATTTCTCCTTTCGCAGGTCTGCTGGAAGAAATTTCTTTAGAAATAAGCAGTACCTTTGTACTATTTCTTTGTACTTTTTCGTTTTTGTGTGTACATAAATAAATAAACGTACTGTTGGCATTCGGAATTATTTATTTAAATAATATAAACTAGTGCTTGACTGCAATGCCACTTGATAGTAAGCAGTGATGCATTCGTTGATGATGAGGTGCACTAGTTTATTAAGAGCCTATTCACTCTAGCCTTGAAGACACCTATATTATAATCGGACGGGAAGACCGCAGCCGGCAAATTCTGTCACTCGAGTGAGTGAGAGAATTTGGGTAATTACGGGTGAAACCGCTAGCAAAACTTAGCTTATGAGTAAAATAAACACTAACCTCGGATTCTTCCTCCTTCTTGACATCTTCTATGATCTTCTGTTCCTCCACTCTGGGCGGTTCTGGTCCCTTCTCCATCATCTCCAGTTCCTGCTCTATGGAGTCTGTGTGTACTGGTTCCGGTAGCGATGGCAGTGGTACCTCTTCCGGTTCGGTTTGTGGTTCTAGTATAAAAAAGAATATGAGTAAAGTGTAAGTTTATTTATGTATACACAAACACTTAAAATCGGGGTCATGCCGACCCCGGCACGACCTGTCGGCCTGCTGGGGTCATGGGTTAGCTTCCGAAAGGAATACCCGGCCCCGGCACGATAGGCAACGAAGGAACGGGGTAGGTTTTTAGTCTGTAAGAGTCTGACACTACTTCCCGCTCTGCCCAAGGGCGGGATTTGTCATTGGATGATTTTACCTACCATTATAAAAAAAAAACACTTAAAATCGAAAAGAAAAAATACAGCTAGAAGAGTACAAAAATACTGCTTATTTGTAACGAAATTTCTTCCAGCAGACCTGCGGCAGGAGAGTTGGATGAGAGATGTAGACGCAGTATGTATAAGTAACTAATTTAGAAAAAAAATACCGAGCAAGCGCGAGTCGGACTCGTGTACTAAGGGTTCCGTAAAAGTCTACCTATAAAAACAGTTCAATCCCTAAATTGAGTTACAAACATTTTTTCCAATCGCAAAGTTTTTTTGTGACGTAACTACAAATTTAAAGTTTTCAGACTTTTTCCTATACTAGTTCTATAAGGCTTCAAGGGACCGCAGTCCCGAGTATATGGTTTTAATTTCAACTCGATACCTCCACGCGTTCCCGAGATAAACGGTCTTGACAGACAGACAGACGGACAACAAAATGATCCTACAAGGGTTCCGATTTTTCCTTTTGAGGTACGGTACCCTAAAAAAAGACTTTCTTACCTTCTTCAACCACGGTTTCCGGAACCGGTTCTGGTGGAACCTCAGGTTCTGGCGGCAGAGGAATGGCTTCGGGCTGTACTTCTACCACCGGCTCAGTTTGCACCACCTCTTCTGTCACTTCTGGCTCTTCTGATAAAGGCGGTTCGTCTTTTATCTGTTCTTGAATTGGTTCTTCTTGTATTATGCTGTAGAATAAATATATATATTATGTACTATAATAATATAGAAGAGCAGTGGTAGCCGAGTGGTAACGGCCCCGACTTTGGAGTTGTAGGTCGCTGGTTCAAACCCAGCCAGGCGCATTTCCTTTTTATTTTTTTATTAGCCGATACTTTCCCACTGCTGGGCAAAGGCCTCCCCCAATTCCTTCCAGATATTTTTCTCTCGGGCCGCCTCGAACCAGCCCTTGCGGTAGGTGACCAGGTCGTCTCACCGCCTCCTCCCAGGTCGACCTCGGCGGCGTCGTCCATCTTCAGGTACCCATCTTGTGAAGACTCTTGCCCAACGGTCAGTGTGCATGCGGCTGATGTGACCCGCCCAATCTCACTTTAGCCTGGCAGCCTTTTTTCCATGTCTATAATCCCCGTCTTTAAGGTGATGTTCCTCATTCTTTCGGCTCTTATGACAACCAGAATGCTGCACACCATTGCTCGTTGGCAAATCAAAACGCGAAGCTTTTGCGGCGCATTACTTTGTGTAATTTATTTCATCACCACTGCTCTCAAAACAGTGAAGGAAAACATCGTGAGGAAACCGTAATGTCCTAGAACCACAAATTCGAAGACATGTGACATCCACTAACCCGCACTGGGCCCGCGTGGTGGATTACGGCCCATTCCCTCTCTTAGAGAGGAAGCCTGAGTCCCAGCAGTGGGAACATGAACAGGCTCATTATACTTTTAATATGCGTTATGCAAAAAAATACGTTTAGATGGTTACTCACTTTTCTTCTTGTACAACTTGTGGAGTTTCTTCAACAATCTCTTGTTCGACCGCTGGCTGTTCTGGCGCAATCTCTGGCTCTTTGATTTCTTCTTTAATCTATGAAAAAATAATAATGTATAATGGAAATATGAGATGATATCAACAATAGTAATATAATAATATAATATTCCACAACTGTCACACAACGCCGACTTGTCCCGAGCTAAGCACAGCTTGTGTTATGAGTACTAGACAACTGATAAACATACTTATACATTTCTAAATACATACATATTATAGATAAATTACACCCCATAGAACAAATGATCGTGCTCATCACACAAACATTTGTCCTGGGTAGGAATCGAACCCACGACCTCCAGCATAGCAGCCAGGGCCACTAACCACTAGACCAACAGGCCAGTCAGGTCGGCAGGTAAGTCGGGTGTCATTTAAAAGTTTTCAATGAAAATTATTTTTTCATATCAAGCTTTTACAGTGCAGTACCAAGTATGCAGTCCCTGCTTGAAATATCGCGGGACGTGTAACGCATACTGTCAGCGGACGCGTAGCTTCATAAACGCGCATTCGTTATTATACGCTTGGTGCACGTCTGCGTGAAGCTAGCATATGAAACTCTGTCGACGAAGCAGCAGTGTTGTGTTGTCGTATCGCGTCTATGCGTCTATTAACAGTAGGCGACGAAAGACGTCCACTGTTGTACATAGGCTTGCCCCAAGTGTCGCCACAACGAACGGTCCTGTGCGTCTCGCACCCATCGCATTCCTGCGACCCTCACAGGTCAAGGGTTGTCTGAAAGAGAACCCCGGGGTCCAAGGGCGTCGCCAGCCGATAATCAAGGGGGGGGGGGGGGCTATTGGAAGTATAGAGAATAATAATAAAAGATTTTTCTACACAATATAACTTCTCATTGCTAGCCTTATATCTGCGGTAACATATAGGATGGGCATTATATTGTGGGAGACTGGTGCCTAAACTAGGCTCTGAAGCTTTAAAGCAAGCCTCTAGCCCCCCCTGTCCCCCCCCCCCTAGGCGACGCCCTTGTCGGTGTCCTAAAAGGCAAGAAGGCAAGCTAAAGGAGGAAGATAGGAATCTATAGATTTTAGTAAAAGTCTGAAACGCCCTCGCGCTCTGCTTCAGCGGGAGAAATCGTTAGAAAATTTACCACCCTTGTGGCACCTTGAAGCCGCGCCAACGCTGTGCACACCGATACGTGGTCGCCACTCCAGAACCTTTCGAACCGTCTATTACCCTAAAATATACTGTTATACACCGTTAAATTTTGGTCGTTTTAATCCTGCGGAGGGTCGATTCGGTACATGAAACACTAGCAATTTGTAAAGATAAAAATGAAAAATAAAGTTCTTTTTTTGTTAAACTCAAATTAATTTACGCATGTACGAAATTGAATTTTTTTAAGTAAACATCGGCTGATCGAGGCCAATGAACTGTAGGTAGTTAGTACGCAACGACCAACACTCTACAAGGTCATTGACTCGTTTACTTAAAGAAATTAATTCCGTATATGCGTATATTAATTCGAGTTATAGAAAAAAAAGTACTATATTTTTTAATTCTATCTTTATTAATAGATAGCGTTTCATGTACCGAATCGATCCTCAACGGGATTAAAACGACCAAAATTTAACGGTGTATAATATTGTATTATTAGAAGTACGTACCTTTTGATCTTCAGGTTGTATAACTTTGATCTCAGTGGTCGGGAACTTGACTTCCGGGAATGCGATCTTGATCTCCACTTCCGGTGTGGTCTCTTTTTGGTGAATCCTCGCAGCCTGCACCGGTGGATGTTCAGGCTCCTAGAGTAAAATGATATAAGTATTATGATATAAGTGTGTAATTTAGGAGGTTACCGTCGAGGCGGTATTAAGACCCGAGCCGTGGCGAGGGTCTTAAGAAAGCCAAGAACGGTAACCACTCATTACTCACGTGTAACATACGACGTTTTTCAATACACTTGTGAAGAAAAATTTAGCTAACTAATATTACAACGGTAAAACTAGTAAAATTTTTCATAACATGGCGGTAAAAAAATAAATCTGTTGCCTATGAGCACGCGCTAGGCTATGGCTACATAGTCTTTTGATCATATTGCCTAGTCGTCGTTTGTTTTCTTGTGTGAAAAGTTTTTACGTTAATGTAAGTAGTGACATGGATGTAACATTTTATAATGTAGTATTTGATTTTATTTAATTAATACAGCCCATGAATTTCACTCGAAAAAATTACGCCAAAAACTGCGCGCATCTTAAAATGACGACCACAAACTATTTTATTTTTTCGTATTCAAAATTTGTTTTACGAACAAAGAGGTTGAACAAAAAGGTTATAGCTACATGACAGCACTAGTGCGTAATGATAATCAAAATGTCACATTTTGGTAACAGGTGCCATTATATACCTTAATGTACTGAGCAAGTATATTGAAAAATATTTTATCTAATGTCTACTGATCGTAAAATGTGTGAGAGTAGTGAAGACCCAGTGATTGCAGCACTCGCCTCTCAAGTATGAGGTAGCGGATTCGAAACCGGGCAAGTATAAATATGAATTTTCCGCAAGAAGATGAAAAGTACGGAATTATTTATTACCGTTTCAATCTCATCCTGAACAACTTCCTCTTCAAATGGTTCTATATTCATTTGTTCTGGTTCCACCTACAACAAATTAAATTCATTTAAATATATCTATCTTTAAACGGTTAAATTTTGGTCGTTTTAATCACGCGGGGGGTCGATTGGGTACATGAAACACTATCAAAGCGATAGTATGTGTAGTAAACGTCAGCTGAGCGAAGCCAATGAACTGTAGGTAGTTTGTACGCAACGACCGACAACTACCTACAAGGTCATTGACCCGTTTACTTAAAAAAAATAATTTCGTACATGCGTATATTTCCTCGACTTTTAGAAAACGTACTTTATTTTTTTATTTTATCTTTAAACTCGATAGTGTTTCATGTACCGAATCGACCCTCCACGGTATTAAAACGACCAAAATTTAACGGTGTATACGGCCAAATTTTGATCGTTTTAATCCCGTGCTTTATGTGAAGTTATTTTAAAAATGCAATTAAAGAACTATCATACGATATACATCTGCATTCTAAGCATTGCTGTGGAAGAGCTCCATACTAATGTGGGTATTGATATTTACAGTAGGTTTAAACGTACTGATAAGTTTGAAATCCTTTTGAATACCGTAATTAGAGACACAATAGAAAGACAATAGGTGGCGGACACCGGTGTCCTCTTGGGAATTAATGAATTATTAAAAATTATACTCTGTGAAACAAGAAGATGAGTTTGACAATGACAAGTTTTACTCAACCATAGATTATAATATTAATACAACACATACCTTGATTACTTGTTCATCGACTATGACTGGCGGATCTTCGGAAACTGTGATGGACGTGACATCAGTATCTTCCTTACTCAAAGGCTGGCCCACTGGTTTCTCCAATGTTCTACAACAAATTAAGTTGTTTTTAATACAATACTAGCGCCCCGCCCCAACTTCGCACGGGTACAATGGTGATATTAAATATATTATGCATGTATTATACATATAAACCTTCCTCTTGAATCACTCTTTTATTTAAAATCCGTTGCGTAGTTCTAAAGATCTAAGCATACATAGGGACAGACAGCGGGAAGCGACTTTGTTTTATACTATGTAGTGATAGTGATACTGGATTGCTCTGAAACGTGGTTGCTTACAATGCACATCAGTAGAAGATATTCTTTTTCAGCGTTCTGGAAGCTGTGTGGTATCTTCTCACCCAACGTACCACAGTGTCTCTAGACTACCGTAGACGCGGGCTTGCGGACGGCGGGCAATGGGTAGCTCGCTGTCCGTTTGTCCGGTAACAGACCGGACCGAGTCCGCACTGTTCCCGTGCGCCTCAAGGAGTTGTCAGCAAACTGTAGGGGCCCAGTAGGGTCGAGGCCTAGTCTGGGGCTTTGGGGAGGTATGAAAATGCATACCAGGGCCCCGGATCCAAGGCAGGGAAGGAACAGGGTAGGTTTTTAGTCAGTAAGAGTCTGACACTATTTCCCGCCCCACCCAAGGGCGGGATTTGTCATTGGATGATTTTACCTACCATAAACAAAAAAAAGTGTCTCTAGACTAAAGTCTATGACCTGTGTGTTGCCAGTGACGACCTCAGTGAGGGTCTCATCAGAAGGCTTAAATTCACCCAATAGAAAGGGCTATGCTCGGAATTCTCTTTAGTGATTGCATAAGAAATGAAGATTTTTTTTATTTGTTATAAACTAGTGCTTGACTGCGGTCCCACCTGATGGTAAGTAGTGATGCAATCGTTGATGGTGAGGCGCACTAGTTTATTAAGAGCCTATTCACTCTAGCCTTGAAGACACCCAAATTGTAATTGGATGGGAAGACCGCAGCAGGCAAATTATTCCAGTCCTTCGACATACGCGGTATGAACGACGAGGCGAAACGCCTAGTCCGGACCGTAGAGGTTTCAAAAACGTAATATGGTAGTTAAAATCATCCAATGACAAATCCCGCCCTTGGGTGGGGCAGGAAATAGTGTCAGACTCTTACTGACTAAAAACCTACCCTGCTCCATTCATTGCCTTTGTTCCAGAGCCCCAGGTGACATTTTCACATAAACTTTGGCCCCAGTAGGCTTCGGCCCTGCTGGACCCCTACAGTTTGCTGACAACTCCTTGAAGCGCGCGGGAACAGAGCGCGCTGTCGACGCCTTGGCTCGGACCGGTCTGTTACCGGACGGACGGACAGCGAGCTACCTATTGCCCGCCGTCCGCGAGCCCAAGCCTACGGTGGCCGGAAATCGGGATCGGAATCCCGGCGGCAGCGGCGGCATGTGCGCCATTGCTTGATGCGGTCGGCCTCCTCCTTTGCTAGCATTACTGCTTCGCAGAAGGAGGCGACCGCCTGCCATCCCTCCTCACTACGGACCATGGCCTGAACCAAGCCCCGGAGCGAAACGCTCTTCCCAAGCGGGGCACACCTCGACTGTGTGCTCCACCGTGTCCTCCGGGCGAACAACGTAAGGGTGGATACTCGCCATACTTCGGGTTGTCTGATGGCGGAATTGAGATGGCGGAATCAAGTCATGCAATTCCCGTGAATTTAAAAACAAATCCAAAATGAATCCGCAGGAGAACCAAGGTTCTCAGCGCAGGGCTATGGCCGGAAGAATCGCCAAACTTAAGTGGCAGTGAGCAGGGCACATTGCTCGCTGGACAGAGGGCCGATAGATACGAAAGTTTTCGTAGTGGTGACGTGTACAGGAAGACGCAGCATTGGAAGGCCTCCCGCTAGGTGGACCGATATCCAGCCCAAGTCAAGTTACGATCGTTTCGTTTAGCTGAACGCTTGGAGTTGGCCACGCCCCCAATTTCTTTTTTTCTTGCGTCACCTCAACGCTCAGTTACGTGGCCAGTTAATGTGTTAATTTTTTTTTTTTAATTATCCTTAGATTATAATATCAATTAATCAAACAAATTCAATCCTACAGGTTTTTTTTTACTTTACGACAAATTTTTACATATTTTTTTTTTTTCTTTTACATTAAAATATCATACTAATATCATATTTTTTTATAATACACCGTAAAATTTTAGTCGTTTTAATCCCGTGGAGGGTCGATTCGGTACATGAAACACTATCGATTTGTAAAGATAAAATTAAAAAACAAAGTACATTTTTTTAAACTCGAATTAATTTACGCATGTACGAAATTAGGTCAGCTGGGCGAGTTCAATGACCTGTAGGTAGTTAGTACGCAACGACCGACCACTACCTACAAGGTCATTGACTTGTTAGACAAATGATCATGCTAATCACACAAACATAGCAGTCTGGGTCACTAACCACTTAGGGGAGGCCTATGCCCAACAGTGGACATCTTTAGGCTGAAATGATGTTGATTACTAACCTGGGGACTTGTTTATGCATTGTAGTGACAGGTGGTATTTGTATGTCTATGTCTTTGAAGGCATAGACATCTTCCGCCTTGATCTCTATATCGTCTATGTCTAAAGATGGCGTCTGCGCCGTCGATGGTTGCGCTGAAGTTGACAGTATGGGTGGGGTATTGGCTGAAAAAGAATGAAAAATTTAAGATTAAAAAATTCGAAACATTTTTAATCACTACATAGTATAAAACAAAGTCGCTTCCCGCTGTCTGTCCCTATGTATGATTAGATCTTTAAAATTACGCAACGGATTTTGATGCGGATTTATTAAGAGCCTATTCACTCTAGCCTTGATGACACCTAAATTCTTGAAGACCGCAGCAGGCAAACTGTTCCAGTCCCTCGATGTACGCGATATAAACGACGAGGCAAAACGCTTAGTCCGTACCGTAGAAGTTTCAACAACATAAGAGTGGATATTCGCCGTACGTCGGGTTGTCCGATGGTAGAACTGAGATGGCGGAATCAAGTCATGTAATTCCCGCGCACACTCTCCAAAATCCTTCCTGTAAAACACCGAAAAGCTGGCTACTCTACGCCTGTGCTCAAGGCTTTGTAGAAAAAGGTTTATATGTATAATACATGCATAATATATTTAATATCACCATTGCACCCGTGCGAAACTGGGTCTGGTCGGTTCCTCTCCAATCACTCTATCTATTAAAAAGAAACCGCATCAAAATCCGTTGCGTAGTTGTAAAGATCTAAGCATACATAGGGACAGACAGCGGGAAGCGACTTTGTTTTATACTATGTAGAGGTAATCTATTCGATGATGAAATACCTTCAACAGCAAATTTTACTGCTAAACCAAATTAAACCTTAAATACATTTCAATAGAGTCTTAATACCTTTAAGCTGTTGTTCGATTTGGACCAGTTGACTCTTGATATGTTCGATGGCTGCGTGCTTGCTCTCGTGTTGACTTGTCCCGGTGGCTGACTTCTCCAGCAACATCGAGAGCGTCGGCGCCGTTACGGACGGGGATACCGTCTCTGTTAGTATAAAAAAAAAAATATTAAAAAAAACGACACGCAACGTTGACTGGCCTGTTGGTCCAGTGGTAGTGGTAGTGGCCCTGATTGCTATACCGGAGGTCCTATTCGATTCCCACCCAGGACAAATGTTTGTGTGATGAGCACGATCATTTGTTCTGTGGCTGGGTGTAATTTATCTATAATATGTATGTAGAAAGCAGTGGTGGCCGAGTGGTAGCGGCCCCGTCTTACGAATTGTAGGTCGCGGGTTCAAACCCAGCCAGGCGCATTACTTTGTGGAATTTAATTTATCACCACTGCTCTCAAAACGGTGAAGGAAAACATCGTGAGGAAACCGACCTATCCTAGAACCAAAAATTCGAAGACGTGACATCCACCAATCCGCACTGGGCCCGGTAGATTACGGCCCATTCCCTCTCCTAGAGAGGAGGCCTTAGTCCCAGCAGTGGGAACAATAAAAGGCTGATGATGATGATAATGTATGTATTTAGAAATATATGTTTATCAGTTGTCTAGTACTCATAACACAAGCTCTGCTTAGCTTGGGACTAGGTGGCGATGTGTGATAGTTATGGAATATTATTATTATTAACTAGGAACCGGATAATATGTATTTGCATATGCATTTACATTTACAACCGCCGCGGCCGCGGGTAAAAACCGCTCCGTGAGTTCTGTCCCTAAGAGTACAAAAACACTTACCGACACAGTTGGCGGGATGCGAAATGTGTTGCGGTGTGGTCACCACTGGAGACGACTTGAGGAGGGACGTGAGAAGAGGCGAGGCGGGCGGGGCGGGGGTGGCGACTGAAACATAACATTACGTTACTACGTGATCATAATAATTTTATTACATGGAGAATGACATATAAATAATTTGCACGCTTCTTCGCAGGCAGAATACAGTGATTTTTAGGTTATAAGATCTTTCTTTGTAAACAATGTATTTCTTGCAAATAAATTTTGAGTTTAATATCGATTGTAAACTCGAATTTACGAAATTAATTTCTTTAAGGTCAGCTGGACGAGTCTAATAAACTGTAGGTAGTTGGTACGCAACGACCGACATCTACCTACAAGGTCATTGACTCGTTTACTTAAAGAAATTTATTTCGTACATGCGTAAATAATTCGAGTTTAGAGAGAAAAAAAAGTACTTTATTTTTTTTATTTTATCTTTACAAATCGATAGTGTTTCATCTACCAAATCGCCCCTCCACGGGATTAAAACGAACAAAATTTAACAGTGATTTCACAGATGAAACAGGCCTTTTTATTTTTTAATAAGTTTACACACCAGTTTCTTGAGCAAAATAATGCCAAGTTCAACTTACCAGTCTGCGGGGGCGTCTGCCCAGGGTTACTAAGCATCGGCTTCCACGCCCTGTCGGCCCTCGCGCGTCGTTCGTCCCTTTCTTTCAGCCAGGCAGCCCGCCTCGCTGCCTCTCGCTCCCTCGCGCGGTTCCTCGCTTCAATAGCCGTCCATACCTCGCGGAGACGATCCTCTGAGGTCGCTGGATTACGGACTTCCGTTATTTCGTTCTGTTGAAGGAGATACAATATTATTTCCATTTTTATGTTTCCTTAAAGCTACAACCTAGCGGACTTTGGTCAAGAGTAAATAGGTTACTTCTAAGCAAGCCATTTTTATTTTATATAAACTAGTGCTTGACTGCGATCCCACCGGATGGTAAGCAGTGTTGCAATAGTTGATGGTGAGGCACACTAGTTTATTAAGAGCCTATTCACTCTAGCCTTGAAGACACCTGAATTATAACTGGACAGTAAGACCACAGCAGGCAAATTGTTGTCATGTCAGACACATCATCGCTTACCATCAGGTGAGAATGGTCAAACATATGCCTATCCATAATACAAAAAAGACAAATTTACAGGTCAAGTCAATTGTGGAAGAAAACAGCAAGTTGCTTGCAGAATAGTTCAAAGGTTTCAACGGTGAGAAGAAATGGAAAAATTCCAACAACCCTTTTCTAATTAAAATGTCATTCTAACATGAATTATACTGGTTCTGGTAATGCCAGTATACAATAAATGGCGTTATACAATGTGATACGAAGGTCAGCTAGTTAAAATAAAAATGAATAAGACAGACAAACCTTTAGTTGCTCATATTGTTGGTTCATTTCAACTAACGTCTTCTGTATCTCACCGATGCGTTCCTGCGTCAGCCGTTTGAGTATACTTTCTTGAGGGGTCTCCACTGCCCCTTCAGAACTACGCTTCTTACGCTTTGGTGTCTCCACATGTTCGAGTAGGGCGCCATATTGAGCTGCGCAACTGAAATTTATGATTCAGATATAAAAAGAGTAACTGACTGACATATCAACTAACTAACTATGAGTTACTCATATTATGATTTTAAAAGACTATGTCCATGGAGTTTTTTTTTCTTGCACATTCCTCTCCATAGAGATCTACGCTTTGGAACGTGCAATTTAGCTTTCACTTTTTTGGACTGACCAACATTTTGACAATTCAAAAGTGCCTGTAATTGGTTTATTTAAAATAAACAATTCGGATTTCTGATTTTTGAAAAATGCACAGCCAAAACTACGGGACCCAGGAGCGTCCAAATATTGCACAAGTCACCCCCTAAGGGGATGAAATGGGAGTCCAGTTTATATAAAGAAACCTACTTTCACGCAGGCGAAACCGCAGGCAGAAACTAGTTTACTAATAGACATCATTATTAGACATTTTAGATAGATAGATAGATATATATTCTTTATTATACACCAAAAATAAAATTACAACAGGAACTTAAAAATAATAGGGTGGCACAATGGGCGGTCTCATCGCTTTTAGAGACTTTTTGTAGCATTGAACAAAAATTACACCATATTTGATGCAAAAACGAGGGTAAAATAAAAGCAGGGCACGAAATAACATACGAAAATAGATATTTCGAAAGTCACAGTCAATTCCATGAGCATTTTTGGTTATAAGCATCATAACAAAAAAAAAACAATAGAAAACACTAACCTCTTTTGTGAATACCAGTCCGGTGGTCTATTTGGCTCTCCAATGGTCTTTAGAGCGCGGGAAACTGACATCCAGTTCTGATCTCCGCTGCGTACAACCGCAGAGGCCAAACATAATTGCTCCCTAACATTCCAGGTGTCTAACGGTACCCTTTTTAGTTGCAAACGCTCCTGTATCGAACTCATTTAGATATTATTTTGCACTTACACGATAAATAAAACTATAACGTACATGTAATAAGGGTTTTTTAGTAATTTATTGTTTGTTTTTGATCGAATTTTGATCGAAATAATACAAGGAGACGCTTTGTTATGACTCTGAATTGACACAATTTGACACTGACTTGACACTGACAACGACGCGGTAATAGATTAAAAAAGTGCGTTAGTTTGTTGTTGGTTTGTTGCCAATTTGAAAAATAGCGGGAACCAAGAAAATCTGTTCTTTTTTTACCTGTTGCGTTATTATTATTCTTATTATATACTTTATTGCACACATTAATTTAACATAGTACAAACATAATTATCAAAGAAGTGTACAATAGGCGGTCTTATCGCACAGGGTAATTTCTTACAGACAACCTTTGGATGGACTGGAAGAAAGGATAATTTGTAAAATGGAATCCCGTAAATAAAGAAATTTTTATTTTCAACAGATCGCCATGTTGTATTGTTGATCACAATAGATACACAATCATCCATCATACTCAATCTCAAACATAGCTCAATTGGTGTCGATATAAAATTCAGATAATAACTCGTTTATTAAGTATTTAGGTTGTTGTTGAAACTTCATTGCCGCGCAAAAGCGGAGAGCTAAAGGCAGTTAGCGAGTAAATGTGTTGTAAAAGCATTAGAGCATATTCATTGATCTACCTTAATACATCTAACTGATGTCGGATGCAATCCATGATTGAAGGCGTATATCGTGACTGTGCACCGTACACAAATGATTTGTCTCGGCCATGATGCCACATTCTACAATAGCAAAGTCTATGCGGAAAGTTGCTGTAGATAAATCAACTAATAAAAAAATTATAATCAGTGTATCCTAGCAATGGTTGGTATTATTACAATTGCTATGATAATTTGATGATAGAACCGAATGGCGGAAGTTATAGTCTAAGTGTGGCTGAGGGGTACTACAACTAAAAAGTGTAAAAAAAAACTTTATTTTCGAAAGTCGGTGTTAAATAACGATAAGACCAAATTACCTACATAGGTATTATAGATACCGGCTTCCGAAAATAAAGATATTTTGCAATTTTTTGTTTTTTTTTTTTTAAGTTTCTTAATACCTACTAGGCTAGGGCCATGGGTTGACTTCTGAAAAAGTTACCCGTAGTTCTAGAACACAACTGCAAACGAAAGGGCAATTGAAAGAACATAAGTTTTTTAGTCGGTACTCCCAATCCGCCTTGTAACTCGAGGAGCGTGGATGATTAAAGGATTTAGTATCCCAAGCGTGCCAACGGGACCCTATTACTAAGCCTACACTGTATATTTGTCTGTCTGTCCGTCCGTTTGTCAGCAGGCTGTGACTCATAAACCATGAAAGGTAGAGAGATGGAATTTTCACAGAATGTGTATTTCTATTCCCCAAACAAAAAATAAAATAAAACTAAAAATCAAATGAGGTTTTCATACAAGAAACGTTATTTTGTCGCTGTATTTTGCTTGATTGTATTAAGGATAAGTATATCTCCGAACCCTTGGGTCCTGGACCTTTGGAAGGCGTACGACCCTACGAGGAGCCGTAACCAACTCGCAGAGGCCGTCTAGACACTTTTTGAGGAACGAGGTACCTTATTGGTATTTTATTATTATTATTACATACTTAATTATACACTATATTTCATAAACTACTTATGTTATAGATATTTTTCAAGAATAAGTACCTATTTATAGTTTGTAAGTTAGTCTTAAGATTGCGTCTTTTCCGCTAAATAAAATGTTTTTTTTTTCTTTTTTTCGCTATACTATACTGCAGTGTCTACAAAACCCCTGTGTATGAGTACGACTCACAAATGACCGGTTCTTTTTCTTCGCATACCATATTCATCATTCATTCATTACGCCAATTAAAAATAGTTGTTACAAGCACGCATCTCAGTCGAGAATGCGTCGTACTCGTAACTAAAATAGATTACGTTAAGAGTCAAGGTTAATATTCTGCGAGTTTAGTATGCTTACCGAATTGCTTACCGACTCTCATTTACGTTTCGTTTCCTCAATACTTATTATGGTTGAATATATTAGCACTGGCAGACTGAGGGGGACGAGAAATACTAGGTATATAAATGATATTATTAGGCGTACGAAGTGATACGCCTATTTCATGACGTAATGCCTACGTCAGTCAGTAAAAGGTGTTCTCGTAGTAACAAAAACCATTGTTATAATTAACCAAAACAGCGGAAGATAGGTCTTTTTTTTATGGTAGGTAAAATCATCCAATGACAGATTCCGCCCTTGGGTGGGGGCGGAAAATAGTGTCAGACTCTTACTGACTAAAAACCTACCCTGCTCCATTCATTGCCTTTGTCCCAGGGCCCTTGGTGACATTTTCACATAACCTTTGGCCCCAGTAGGCTTCGGCTTGGGCCCCTACAGTTTGCTGACAACTCCTTGAGGCGCGCGGGAACGGTGCGCGCCGTAGACGACCTGAGCTCGGACCGGTCTGTTACCGGACGGACGGAAAGCGAGCTACCCATTGCCCGCCGTCCGCGAGCCCGCGCCTACGGTGGCCGGAAATCGGGATTGGAATCCCGGCGGCGGCGGCGGCGTGTGCGCAGTTGCCTGATGCGATCGGCCTCCTCCTTTGCTAGCATTACTGCTTCGCAGAAGGAGGCGACCGCCTGCCACTCCTCCTCGCTCCGTATGGCTTCAACCAAGCCCCGGCGCGAGAGATCGTTGCCGATCGCCCCCACGAGGACACGGCGATGCTCTTCCCAAGCGGGGCGGAAGATAGGTGACTTACCTCTAGCGCATGGACCGCTGAAATCAGGATAGTTTGTCTTAATACATATCACTAAGCCGCAATCGGCGAGTGACATGAACAAGGGTGTTACGCAAAAATATATTTGTTTTAAGTGGGATAAAGGTTATTAAAATGTCTTCCTGTATTTTTTATACGTTATACAAAGTATTCAAATAAAAAAATCGAATCACATGGAATCACATTTCATTATAATATATTTCTAATTTTACGAAGCAAAATAGATGGAGCATATGTTGCTCGGCGGCTAACGCGATTTCACAGTCGACCGCGCCAGCTCTTATCTCTGTCCTTGTCTATCAGCGAATGTACGTTTGCGACTGTGATGACACTGATCATAGATGTGTGAGTTTCGAGTCCAGGTTTTCTGATGCGATGTTAGCGCGTAACATCTTCCCCTAAAATATATCAATGGCCAAAACAAGGAGACATAATTTGGTGGTTATTGGTCCTATTGATCCCAAAGACCTTTTTTCAGGTGATAATCTATCTCCCTTCGTTCAGTCCATCCTAAGGTTGCGGTTGTCTGTAAGGCCGTGTTTACGGAGACGCGGCGCGTTGCGCGGCGCATTGGGCGTTTCGTCGTACATTGCTGCAGCGGGCCGCGTCATCGTTCGCGCAAACACAAACATATGGCAATGTACGACGGACCGCCCGACGCACCGCGCAACGCGCCGCGTCTCCGTAATCGAACACTAAAAGATTGCCCTTTGCGATAAGACCGCTTATTGTTACTTAGTTTTGTAATGTTTATCCTGTCTGTCCACATTGCGGTGTACTGTAAAAGCAAACTTTTAATAAATAAATCGTCCAATGCCTTCTCTCGCTCTAGGGCGGAACGGGAGGGCGACAGACAGGTGTTGACTCTATGAAAGAATAAAACGTAGTTAACAAAGACATGATCTTTCATTGTCTTTGTGTCACTAGCTTCCGCTGGCTGCTGCGCATTAAAATATCTCTATACAAACTTTGGAACCCCTTTTTATTCCCTTAGGGGCCATTCAAGTATTACGTAAGCACTACAGGGGGTGAGGCGTCTTTGCTTTGCTTATTTTTGAAGACATGGGGGATGGGGGAGTCTGGATGGTGATTATGCAGTATTTTTTAAGAGAAAAAATTCATTGTTCCGAAATCACATGATAATGAGTAGACAGACACATATCTCTGAGCACTGTTTACGTATGCTTGTGGGGGGAGGGTTAGATCTTTGCTTACTTTTTCTGGCGAGGGGATGGGGGGGGGGTTAATATTTGCGAGAAGTCTGCTTACGTAATACTTGCACGGCCCCTTAGGGAATGAATTTTATAAAATCCTCTCTTAGTGTTTCCCTACATCTTAAAAGAAAACCTTATGCAAAATTTCTCGCTACCGGTCTTAGTAGATTCAGCTGTGCGTTGATAAATATGTCAGTCTATCAGTTTCTCCTTTTATACACCGTTAAATTTTGGTCGTTTTAATCCTGCGGAGGGTCGATTCGGTACATGAAACACTATCGATTTGTAAAGAGAAAATTAAAAAATAAAAGTACTAATTTTTTTTAAACTCGAATTAATTTAAGCATGTACGAAATTAATTTCTTTAAGTAAACGTCAGCTGAGCGAGGCCAATGAACTGTAGGTAGTTAGTACGCATCCACCGACAACTACCTACAAGGTCATTGACTCATATACTTAAAGAAATTAATTATTACTTTATTTTTTAATTTTATTATAAATCGATAGTGTTTCATGTACCGAATCGATCCCCCACGGGATTAAAACGACCAAAATTTAACGGTGTATAAATAGACGACTATATACTAAGTAAATACTAACATGCCAACATTCTCATTTCCTTATAAAACAACTGATAAATACTCGTACCTAATTATTTTATTGAGCTCACAGCTGTGAAATGAATCATGAAATTACTGATACAGTACGTTCGACGGTTCTTGGCGCGCCTGAAGTTAGGCTCTGCGAACTTTAGCGCTTGTGCACTCGTAAAAAAATAAATGGTTTGAAAAAATAAATACCAATAGCAGTTGTTATTGCTGTTAACAACTGTTATTGGCATTTATTTTTATAAATCATTTATTTGACGCGCTTATTTTGAGCGCTAAAGTTCGCAGAGCCTAACTTCAGGCGCGCCAAGATCCGTCGAACGTACTGTAACTGGGGTGCTATTCTCTAAGAAAACAGCTTTGAGGTAAGGTACTTTGGATTTGTACAATTATTTGAATGTACCTATTTGGATTTCGTCTTTTCTTAGAGAATAGCACAGCTGGACTGTCCTTTCGAATTGATATGACCTTGATTTCTGTGCGCATACTTTTCTTTTGGCAGGATAACCATCTATTAGGTAACTTGAACTTGCTTTTCCTGGCTAAAACCCACCTTTTTTCTTAGAAGGAAAAATCATCCAATGACATCTCCGCGCCCTTGGGCGGAGCCGGAGATAGTGTCAGAATTTTATTGCATTGCATTGCATTGCATCAGCCTTATAATGTTCCCACTGCTGGGACTCAGGCATCCTCTCTAGGAGAGGGAATGGGCCGTAATCCACCACGCGGGCCCAAAGCGGATTGGTGGATGTCACATGTCTTCGAATTTTTGGTTCTAGGACATGCCGGTTTCCTCACGATGTTTTCCTTCACCGTTTTTGAGAGCAGTGGTGATGAAATAAATTACACAAAGCAATGCGCCTGGCTGGGTTTGAACCCGCGACCTACAACTCGTAAGTCGGGGCTTTTACTGACTAAAAACTAACTCCTGTTCCATTGTTGCCTTTCGTAGCAGGCCCTACCTTTCAGAAGTAGATCGTTAACTCCAGTAGGCTTCGACCCTGCTAGATCCTTAAGGTTTGCTGACACCTCCTTGAGGCGCGCGGGAACAATACGCGCCGTCGACATCTGACATCAAGAGTTCAAGACTGGCCTGTTGGTCTAGTGGTTAGTGGTTTTGACTGCTACGCCGGAGGTTGTGGGTTCGATTTCCACACAGGACAAATGTTTGTGTGATCAGCAGCACATTAATCGTTTGTTCTATGTCTGGGTCTAATTTATCTATAATATGTATGTATTTATTTAGCAATATGTGTGTTTATCAGTTGTCTAGTACTCATAACACAAGTTCTGCTTAGCTTGGAACTAGACGGCGTTGCGTTGTGTCATAGATGTGGAATATATTATTATTATATATTATACGACCGGATACCGGATGGTTGACAAGCGAGCTACCCATTGCTCGCCGTCCGCAAGCCCGTGCCTACGGTGGCCGGAAATCGTGTTCCTTGAGGTACCCTTTACATTCCAGGGCCGAACTCTTTCCGCAATTGAGAGACATACGGTTCAACTTCACAGATTGTCATACGCAACGTAGTTGTTGCGTGTTTAAAATAACATAAGTGCATGGACTTTGAATGTGACATGCTATAATCGTGATTATACCATGAATCATCTGCCATATCCGTTCTTTTTGTGTTTAATTCGTTCTATTATATTTTTAAAGGGATATTTTTAACTGTGCATTCTACTTGTACTATCGCGATCATTTCTGCCTGACCACTTAAAAAAAAAAATTTCGTTTAAATTCTGCGGCAGGCGCCAAACCAAACCCTTTATAGTTTTCGTTTCGAGTGCAAGCAAAAATGAACTTAGCAGTGGTTAGGCGGAAGTGTCTTTGAAGGTACACCAAAATCAATGATTTTTTTACAATTATTAACGAGCATGGGGCACCAAGACTCGGACAGATCCGGTTAGGATGAAGGGGTCTAGTGAGCGAACGAAGCGAACGAACACAGACCCCGCCATTCCCTTCGTGTTTTTTTTTTTTTTTAATTACCCAGAAGAACACATTTTAGTGCCACATAAATTATTTTGCTGGAAAGGCATAATCTTGTAGTAGACAACAGGTAAAAAAATTATTTAAAACTACTTATTCATTTTTTAATGATAAAAAAATTAAAACGCCCGTTTTGACATTTAAGAAAGGCCTTAAAAACGTAAAAAAAGTAACTTGGAACGAAACAGAAAGAAACAATAAAATAATAATTAGTGGTCAGTGTAGTAGTAGTTATTTGTAGTCAATATACATATTTTATAACGGGTTTTTTATTTTTAGGGATCAGTACCTCAAAGGAAAAAATCGAACCCTTATAGGATCACTTTGTTGTCCATCTGTCTGTCTATCTGTCAAGATCCTGTATCTCGGCAACGCGTGAAGGTATCGAGTTGAAATTAAAACCATATATTCCGGTCCGCGGTCCCTTGAAGCTGTGAACAAAATTCTGTGTTAACGAAAAAAAAAAGATACGGCCGTTTATGTCGTAAAAAAAACTCTTATTTAGACACTCTCTAAGGAATCAAAATTCATAGGTACTTCCCGTTGACATAGGACTTTGAAATTGAGTATGAAGCACGGTCTTATAGCAAAAGTATAGGAATAGACCTGATAACTCTAAATTTGTGCTTACGTCACAAAGAAATACGAGTACTTTTTTCGATTCGCAAAAATATTCTGAGACTCGATTTGGGAATTGAACTATTTACAAAAGTTAGTCTGTACGGAACCTTCAGTGTTTTTTTTTTATTGTAGGTAAAATCATCCAATGACAAATCCCGCCCTTGGGTGGGGCGGGAAATAGTGTCCGACTTTTACTGATTAAAAACCTACCCTTCCATTCCTTGCCTTTGTCCTGGGTCCCGTGGTGACATTCTCATATAACCTTTGGCCCCAGTAGGCTTCGGCCCTGCTGGACCCCTACAGTTGCTGACAACTCCTTGAGGCCCGCGGGAATAATGCGCGCCGTAGACGACTTGAGCTCGGACCGGTCTGTTACCGGACGGACGGACAGCGAGCTACCCTTTGCCCACCGTCCGCGAGCCCGCGCCTACGGTGGCCGGAAATCGGGATCGGAATCCCGGCGGAACCTTCAGTGTGCGAGTCCGATTCGCTCTTGCTCAGTTTTTTGACAACTTTAGTCCCTATTTTTAGAGGTATTTAAATCTTCTATCACTTCAGCCACTCGAGATAGAGAGATAGTGCCAGACTTTTACTGCTTTAGTCAGTAAAAGTCTAGCACTATCTATTTATGTCTTTATAAAAAGGTATGATATTATACTAAGAGCCTGTTGTATTACAGGGCCTGCAAATGCACTTTCTACCAGGAAATTGCTAGTATTCTTCAGATTTAACATATCATGAAGGCCGTTACTGTAATCCTCCGTCATACCCACTGACCTACTAACTTATGCATTCAATTACTTCTTCATTATGTAAATAAAATAGCTAACTTTTTACTCGAGTAGCGTATTGTTTATGAAAAAATATAGAGTAAGGGTTTGACCATATTCGTAAGCTAAAGGTGTAAACTAAAAAATACTATAATATAATAAAATTATTATAATTAAAATATAAGTACTTCAAGTTCCGACGCTAAAAAGAAAATTTACTTTTCGCTTTTTTATGTCAAAGACAAGCACATTCTAGATTTTAAACGACTTCGAAAAGGAGGAGGTTCTATGTTCGGCTGTATGTATTTTTTTTTATGTATGTTCACCGATATCTCAGTCAATTGTGGACCGATTTCGAAATTTTTTGTTTTCATTGAAAGATTTTATACTTCCGAATTGGTCTCATAAAAATATATTTTTGATGATCTGATTGATCTGATGATGAACTTCGAAGATATACAACTAAACTCTTCGAAAAATTTTAGCAGAACTGTCGTTTTTATAATACGTAATATGTTCACCGATATCTCGGACAATTGTGGACCGATTTTGAAAATTTTTACTACAACTAAAAAGTGTGAAATAAAATACAATTTACAAAAAAAAAATACAACCGACTTCAAAAAAACAACAAAAAGTGCAAAATAACCTTAAGATCGGAAGTCGGTGTTAAATAACGAAGAGACCGAACTATTATAGAAACACCGACTTCCGAAATTAAAGTTAAGTATTTTGCACTTTTTGGTGTTTTTTTGAAGTCGGTTGTATTTTTTTTTTTTTTTTTTTTTGTAAAAAGTCTTTATGGTAGATACAGCGTAAGAATTAGTCATAAACCCAATACGGTGAGAAGAAATGTGAAGAAGTATGTTTTTGGATGCTGAGATTATGAGACAAGCTTTTATTAGTTTCACCTAGTCCCGATGTTTGTCTGTGATCAAATCTTGTAAATTATGTTTGATCCCCTTACGAACGACCCCGACTTACGAGTCACGGGTTCAAAGCCAGCCAGGCACATTACGTTGTGTAATTTATTTCATCACCACTACTCTCAAAACGGTGAAGGAAAACATCGTGAGGAAAAGTGGCGAAGACATGTGGCGTTCACCAACTGGGCCCGCGTGGTGGATTACGGCCCATTCCCTCTCCTAGAGAGTAGGCCTGAGTCCCAGCTGTGGGAACATGGGTAGGCTGATGCTATGCCATGCTATGCTAACTCTTTATATACAACGAGCCTTACGTCGAGATAAAACGTCAATACATAATCTGTAGGTAATTAATAATAACTGACTGTGCGCTAATCTATATTACAGTTATAAAGTGATTTTTTTAATGTTTTATTAATGGTCGCTGATATAATATTTATACACACGTCATATCGGATTTCATTCTATAAACAAATACCAATATTTTTTTAAAAGAGTAATTGTTAAGCTTCTTGTCAGTTCTTCTCTATAGGAAATGACCAAAAATATTTACTTAATGGTCTATTTTACTTGTTTTATTATTATTAGATATTATTACTATTTTTTTTTAATGCGTGTTTTCAATAATAATTTTAGAATCAGCATTGCCATTCAACGTGGCAATGCTGCCAGTCTTTTGGGTACGTTTCCGGATGACAGCGATGTGGAGGAGTACTTCGACACCTGAGTGTATTTGGTGGTTTGTATTATATTTGTACATAGTTAGGTCTAGTATATATTCTTAGTTTAGTTTTTATGTACATAGGTTTAGTATAAACTTTAGGTTAGTTTAGTTAAGATTGCTTTTTTCTTCTTAATATACAACTTATCCATAATGCAGGCAGAGTTTACCTATAAGTGATTATTTTATTACCTAGGTACTAGCTTTTGGCCGCGGCTACTCTACCCTACATTACTTAAGAAACGTCTCCTGACAATAACTAACACAACAAAAAAAGAATTAGCGAAATCGGTTCAACTGTTCTCGAGATTTGCGCTTAACAACACATTCAGCGATTCATTTTTATATTATAGATAAATAAATGTACCTAATTTTTTTTTAAATTAACATAATTTTAAGTACCAAGTCTTCTAACAAATTATGGATTTTGTGTCTGAATCAACTGAAATAATAATAATAAAAAAATGTTTTAAAACATTTTTATAAAGTTATCTTGTACTCTTTAGAAATTGAGAAGGAAAAAGGACACTGCCCTGCTCTGGTACAGTTAACATTATCAGTTATGTAGATAGTATTGCTAAGGTAAACAGAGGTGCTCATTTTTCTTATCTTATCAAGACAGCTGAAAATAAATAATACAATATTCAGCTACTATCTAGACGCGCCATTTATTTTCAGTAAGCGAGGAAAACGTTCACTGGCTTTATCCGCTACCGTTTTAAATATGGAACTAAATGAAAAAAAAAATACAAGTAGTAGGTACGCTGCAAATAAGTGTTCGATTACGGAAACGCGGCGCGTTGCGCCGTGCGTTGGGCGGTCTGTCATACATTGCCATATGTTTGTGTTTGCGCGAGCGATGACGCGGCCAGCTGCTGCAATGTACGACGAAACGCCCAAACGCGCCATGCAACGCGCCGCGTCTCCGTAAACACGGCCTTAGTTAAACCATTAGCTATGATTACGCGCAGCCCCCCACATCGATTGACACCCGAAAATCAGTTACTGCGCACTTGTGTGACGAGGATTATAACCACGGATATCGATGCGGGCTTGCGGACGGCGTGCAATGGGTAGCACGCTGTCCGATCGTCTGGTAACCGACCGGACCGAGCCCAAGTCGTCGACGGCGCGTACTGTTCCACGTGCCTCAAGGAGATCCTTGACAGATGTCAGCAAACCGTAGAGGCCTAGCCTGCTAGCTGCAGGCAGGCAGGGTCGAAGCCTGCTGGGGTCAAGGTCCGTTTTCTGAGATGAAGGCTCAGCCCCAGCACTATAGGCAACGAAGGAACGGGGTAGGTTTTTAGTCAGTAAGAGTCTGACACTACTTCCCGCTCCACCCAAGGGCGAGATTTGTCATTGGATGATTTTAAATACCATAAAAAAAAAACAATGTGGAAGAATTTTTTTATTTGGTTAAGAGTGTTGTTAAAAAAACCTTTAAAGAGATATCTGAATTTTTTTTAATATTAAATTATATTTATTTTGCAAATATAAATAATTTAACAAATACACAATTGTATACATTACACAAAAACGGTTAATTATTAATATATACACTGATATACACTAAAGGCTATTCCTAACCACAGATTACTGATAATTAGCAAGCTACTAACTACTTCTGGGGGCTTACTCTCGAGTTTAATTCCGATCGTTCAACATTGGAATTGTGACATTAATTAGTACTCTTGAATTCGATGCTAGCGCCAAATTGGTTTAAAATTGCGTGACCACACGTCAAGTCCAATGCCCATTTTACTTAGTTTCCCAAAAAGGTCACGCAGTTTGGCCCTAGCATCGAATTCAAGAGTACCTAACGTCACAATTCCAATGTCGAACGCCCCCTGAATTAGATATTTTAGTTCACAGTTTGTTTTTGCAAGCAGCACCATTGTTGTCAAGGCGCATTGGACACGCTGTATTTTGTGTCATTCACCTTTGTGACTCATTGCTTAAAATATGATTTGCGTGACGGAAAATGTATGCTACATTTTCCGTCACGCAAATCATATTTTTAACAAGTTAAACAAGTTTTCAATGAAAATTAATTTAAAATATTAAGTTTTAATCACATGAAACACTATCGATTTGTAAAGATAACACATATTTTTTTAAAACTCGAATTAATCTATTCCATGTACGAAATTTATTTCTTTAAGTAAACGAGTCAATGACCTTGTACTAACTACTTAAAGATCATAAACTCGCCCAGCTGACGTTTTTTCACGCGCGTGTAACGACTTGAACCTGGTTTGAAGACATAGATTTCTATTCATTTCTTTCCAACACTAACCCAAATCGAAGTTACGTTTTTTATTGATTTATATAACGACTACCTTGACATTTAATTATATCTAAAACTATGCTGATGAAATGTAATGATACCTAAACTAAATTTAATAAGTACATAATTATATAATTTTGAATGTCTAATAATCTCGGTTTATGCATTATACATCTCTTAACACTTCGATCCACAACTACCCAACTTGTTCATACAAAAGTAGACTCTAAACATCGGAATTAAGGCCTATAGTGGCGTGGATGTGAGAGGACACCGGTGTCCTCTGAGCTAGGACAGATTAATAAAAATTTGTACGCCTCGATATGCGGCTGAACATGTTAGAGCTTAATTCAAAATCATTATTATCTTGCATGAAATGTATCATGTCCACCATGTTTAAACAATTTTTTTTTTACTTTTACTTACTTACGTTACATACGACTATACGAGGCGTATCAGTACCTCTACCATGAGTTTTAAGCAATAGTATTCGTCGCTACTCGATATCGACGCCGTAAATATTTTGTATGGCAAATTTTGGTTCTGCAAGTGACCGCTAGAGGCGCTGCAAAATTTGTCATACAAAATATTTACGGCGTCGATATCGAGTAGCGACGAATAATATTGCTTAAAACTCATGGTAGAGGTACAGATCTCGTCTAGGCGAAGCGTCTTAGAATCGTTAACCTATGGGCCCATTTACAATTAACTCACGACAAAGTAATCCTATAAGTGTTCCGTCTTTTCTTTTTGAGGTACGGAACCATAAAAAGAAAATTATAAAATGTAACTATTTTTTGTCGTGAGTTAATTGTAAATAGGCCCATAGGTTAACGAATCTTAACCTTATAAGCCAGAGTTTTTTGTTTTGATTTAGAGTCATCCAACTTACCACCTTATTGGGTTGACCGTATTTATTTCTGTGTATATTCTACGTTTATCTAAGACAGTACAGGCGAACCTATAATATGATTTTTTATTAGATGAAGTAAAGTGACAGCAGTGGACAATGCCCAACTGTCAAATAACAATGCCCAACTGTCAAACAACCATTGTTATCGCTGTCACTTTACTTCATCTAATAAAACATCATAGTATATAGTACGCGTGCCACTGGGCCTCAAGTCTGCTATAACAATAGAGTCAGAATGGTCTATCACTCACTGACACTCCATTGAAATAATATAATGATTCAAAAATTTAAATAACCTCTGACGCATCATGAGAAATGAACAATTTTAATTAAGACAAATCTAACGAGCCCAAACTCGATAGGTTTACTTGTAAGCATTCCAGGGTTCCATCAGCCACCTCCCAGTTCTAGCATCAGACATCATGAGAAATGTATAGCACTAGTTAAAACGAATCTATCTATAATTAGCCCAAACCCGATGGGCAATCAAACAAATAATAAACAATCCAGAGTTACGTCTTCTACCTGAGCTCCATCATCAGACCAGCTCAATGGCACTATCATGTACATGAGTATTTCAAATATTAGGACACACAAATGTTTGAAGGTAAAGTAAATACGCATTATCGATACCTACCGCAGCTAACAAACGAGCGGGTGACCTTGAACACCTGGAGAAATCTTCATAAATTGTAGCTAAGAACCATTTCGATTAAATCAGCTTTCAAAAAAAAAACGGCATTAAAATCGGTCCATTCGTTTGGGCGCTACGATGCCACGGACAGACACGCAGACAGACACGTCAAACTTATTACACCCGTCTTTTCCGTCGGGGGTTAACAAATGGCATAGAATGGTAATCTCGCACATAATAACAAATGAATGTTGAGACATACTGCATACGTGAGCGTATGCAGTAATCTGCTAAAATTTTGACAGTTCCTTTGATCAGTGACCAACCATTAGAACATCATTGTGTAGTTATTGCTTATCATTCGTAACAAGACAGCTCGTACCGCAATTCTATTACGAGACCACGACCGACCAATGATCAGCCATTATGAATTAACAGAATACGAACTTTTAGCAAAATGACAATGGGATCGTGTTGGAATGACGATATTATGAAAATAGCAGACTTGGGCCCCTGTTGGCACGCGGTACCTTGGTGCAAATCAGTGTAAAATGTTTAGCATTTATGTAATTTGAAATTTACATTTTGAAATTTACAGCACTAGTGCGTAATGGTAATCGAAATGTCACAGTTTGGTAACAGGTGCCATTATGTTCCTAAGTGTAGTGCAATAAGAGCCACTTTCTGAGCAAGTGTATTGAAAAAAAATTAAATCTGTTGCCTTTGAGCACGCGCTAGGCTATGGCTATATGGTCTTTTGATCATATTGCCTAGTCGACTTTTCTTGTGTGAAAAGTTTTTACGTTAAATTTTCAATTACCGCCATGTTATCAAAAATTTGACTCGTTTTACCGTTGTAATATTAGTTAACTTAATTATTTTTCTTCACAAGTGTATTGAAAAATGTCGTATGATACACCTGAGTAATGAATGTTACCGTTCTTGGCTCTCTTAAGACCCTCGCCAAGGCTCGGGTCTTAATACCGCCTCGACGGTAACCTCGTACATTACACACTTGTATCATAATGTACTATTAAGGTTCTGTACCTCAAAAATAAAAACGAAACCCTTAATCTTTTTAATACCGTAATTAGACAGCGGAGTCTTAGTATAGGGTTTCGTTTTACCCTTTGGGTAGAGTACCCTAAAAAAACAGCCCGCAGCTAATCCCGCCAAAAAAGCCTAGTGACTTTTTTTTGACATATGCCATGTATCTATTGTAAGAAAGGCTAGTTCCACAGAAGCTGTCATTCACATTTGCCAGCGAGTGACACAATCACACGACAAGCGCAACAATTTGCTGATCTATTGTCAATGCTCAGGATATGTCCGTTTTAGATTTGTAAAGAACGGTCAATCTAGTGTCGTGGTCGTCTTTATGATAATTTACGTTGATTATACGGCTGCCTTCAGCGGGGCTATTGCGTAACTCTGTTGACAGCTCAAGTGAAGATCACTTGCTAGAATGTACATCGTATAACTGTCAAACAGCTATTTTCGTATTGCCTATCTTTAGCGGTGCCTTTGTTATCCACCGTAACACGTTTTTGACACATGTTGTGGACAATGTATAAATATGTCTTGTCGGTGGAACCTCCCTTTTCAACGGAGGTATTTACTCTCTGTTCCAAACTCCTCCAAAGATATATCCCCCCTTTCTCGGTTCTCAGGGGATAAAGAAAAGTAGCCTTATTTACACCTTGTAACAGTAGCTATATTCATCAGTGTTAGTTCCGTCTAAATCGGTTTAACCGTTTCGGAGCTTAGCCGGAAGTCCGGAACAATCTGATAGACAGACAGACAAAAATTTTTATAATTGCCTTTTTGTTACAGGTGCACTCCGGACTAACACCCGTATTTATAAAGAAGTACTTATTTATTGCTAAGTAAAATCTTAATATGTTATTACTTGACGACTTTTACTCAAGTAATTAGTTTTACTTGTTTATAAATACGGGGGTAAGCGTTTTGCGTCGTCGACGCTTATATCGCGTACTTACATCGAAGGACCGGAACAACTTCCCTGCTGCGATCTTCCAGTCCCATTATAATTTAGGTGTCTTCAAGGCTAGAGTGAGTAAGCTCTTAATAAACTAGAGCGCTTCACCACATGGGCGTCGCCAAGGGGGGGCAGAATTCACAGCGTCAGAGCCTAGTTTAGGCACCAGCCTCCCACAATATAATGCCCATCCTATATGTTACCGTAGATATAAGGTTAGCAAATAGGAGTTATATTGTGAAGAAAAAAAACTTTTATTATTATTTAAAAAAAAAACTTTTTTTTATTCTCTATACTTCCCTTGATCATCGGCTGGCGACGTCCTTGGTTCACCATCAGCGATTGCGTCACTGTTTACCATCAGGGGCCCTAGTCTGCTATTTTCATAATATTGTCATTCCAACACGATCATATTATCATTTTGCAAAAAATTCGTAATCTGTTAGTTCATAATGGCTGATCATTGGTCGGTCAGTGGTCTCGTAATAGAATTGTGGTACGAGCTGTCTTGTAACGAATAAAAAGCAACGACTACACTGATCAGTGATCTATTAGTGTAGGTCAAGAGAACTGTGAAAATTTCAGCAGATTACCGCATACGTCAAATATTCATTTGTCATTATGTACAAGATTACCATTCTATACTATTTCTTTCAATGGCATATCAGTGGTTGATCATTGGAAAGCATATGACGCCATTATTAGTAGATTACCAAAGTTGATAAAATCAATAATTATGATATGAATGATAGACCATTCTGACACTATTGTAATAGCACACTTGAGGCCCAGGTGGGATGGCAGTCAAGCACTGATTTCTGTCATTTATCTATTGTTCACTGTCCCGGATCGTGAGAGGATCGATGTCACTTGTGGAAGGAGGCGTCAGAGGACCAATCACCTCGACGCCTAAACGCCACACTGCCAGGGCGTCTTTTGAAGGTATCCTATATGTAAAAACTTGTAAGTATCCTAATAAGTTAACATGTATTTATTAGCTGTAATTGTTCCAAATAGAATAAAATAAAACAAAAATCGGGCAAGTGCGAGTCGGACTCGCGCACCAAGGGTTCAGTTCCGTACAAACTTGGTAAATTGTGGTTTACGATTTATGACGTATTAAAAAAAACTATATTTTTTTAGTTTTATCATTCTCTTATTTTAGAAGTTACAGGGGGGGACATACATTTTACCGCTTTGGAAGTGTTTCTCGCGCATCTTAGAAAAAAAAGATATTAGAACCTCAATATCATTTTTGAAGACCTATGCATAGACACCCCACACGTATGGGTTTCATGAAAACAACATCTTTGAATTTCAGTTCTAAGTACGGAGTAACCCATTTTTTTCTATTTTTGTGTGAAAATCTTAATGCAGTTCACAGCAGGAGCGTAGCTACCGCCGTATCTGCCGTATAAATTATACGGGGCCCCCACATTATAGGGGCCCCGACGTAGGCAAAAATTCGCAACATGTTATTCACAACCGTGTCGTAGGGTAAACCAAGTATTTGTAAAAAGCACTTTTTTTTATGGAGGCCCCAGTGGGATTTTTGATACGGGACCCCTGTGGGACTAGCTACGCAACTGGTTCACAGATTACATCAACTTCCCAAGCAGCACAAAAGGCTGTACAAGGGCTGTATATAGGTTCAGGTTTACACTCTAAGCTGTATAGTAAGCTGTATATAGGCTGTATAAGCCTATATACAGCCCTTGTAACTCCAAAAAGGGCCCACATATACAGCCTATATACAGCGTTAAGTGTAAGTGGAGAATAAAAGCTGTATATTGGCTGCGTGTTGGCTGTATATCGGCTGTATAAAGGCGTTTTTGTACACCCTAAGCTGTATATCGGTGTACAATTACACTTTAACTCTACAGATATTCAATTATAACTGTCATATACAGCAAAAAGCTGTTAATTGGTGTAAGAATACGAAAGAATCCCAACTTAAAGATTATTTTTTATAATATTTTACTAATGGCGACTACGCCATATACATTTAATTTTAAATATAATATGTTAAATTGGACTTGTTGACCTTAGTAATATGGTGAATTTATAGTGCCGATTTAATTTCATTGTAAAAGTGTGTATATTTTCGGTGAAAATATTAACGCGCCAGCGAAATAATCAATTTTAACATCAAGGAAAATAGTAAATACGGTAAGTAATGTTATTATTTTTTTAGGTTATATTAAAAAAATATGTTGAAATAATAGGTATAAATGCAAATCAACCGTAATTCAAGCTGATAATCATGATATGACTTTAGGCTTTTGCCAAATAAGCCTTTTATTATGTTTATAAAATCATTATGTACATTGCAAAATGGCGACAGCTTGCATAATAGAGTATTTTTACGACCTAGGCTGTATAATAGAGTATTTTTACGACTTAGGCTGTATAATAGAGTATTTTTACAACTTAGGCTGTATAATAGAGTATTTTTACTCCATAATCTGTGTAATTGTTCATAACAAGTACGTACATTTCTAACCATCTTTAGAGATACGTATAAGGAATAAAAAATCCTCAGCTACCTACGACTAAATCTCATATGTCCAAATACAATTTAACAATTTATATACTTATTGTGAAGTAGTGAGTAAGATTTGTAACCGATCTTTCATCTATTTTTCAGAAAAGGTACAATAAGGCCTTTGACTTGGTCTAATATCAAGGTCACGAGAATCAGAAGGCGATCTAAAATTACTAAGCGAGTGATTAGACGTCGGACGCATTGGTGAAGGATGACAGTTCTAACCCTCCAGATCATCGTGGGATTACATCAAAATGCTGCGTATAAAGTCTATTATTATCATCATTGAAGAAGCAGATTGTGATCTATTACTTTATCTTCTCCAATAAATTATACTTTACTATCTCTACTGTCTGTTGTATTTAAATAAATTATCTGTATTTGTAATATTTAAATATTTCCTTTTGACCTTCCTCTTAATTCAATGTTTTCTCTTCACCACCCTTAGTTGATTGGTACAGAATACCTACAGCATTTTGTTTTTTGTAGTTTTGGGTTAACCTCAACCATAGAAACTATTTAGGTTCCAAGTTTCATAGCCTTATGAGTTATGTGCCTTTAGTTTTATTTTATATTAAAATATTCACCAATTGCTCGGATATTTTTTTTTTCTGGAATGAATTCTTGGATCACGAAAAAAAAATTTTTTTTTACGTTTTTTTATTCAAATGGTACTTGCACGGGGGTGTCACAGGGGGGTTACAATTTTGGTTATTTTTGACCTAGGACGCACCGTTTTCGAGATAATTGATTTTCTTTTTTTTTAATCATAGGGCCCATAGAACGGACACGGTGCGAGTAAGTTTTTACGGAATCCTTGGTGCGCGAGTCCAACTCGCACTTGACCGGTCTTTTCCTCCATATTGATGTTCACAAAAACACAATCCGAGTGATTCCATTAGTAATACAGCCTAACGCTGTACTATAGCGTTCATTTACTCTTATAGCTGTATATCACCCTTGTAGGCAGTAGTTATAACACCATAATAGTTATAAGAGTGTACAATTACACCAAACGAATAAGAGGTATAATGGAGTTCGTTTACACCAATATACAGCAATAAGTATCATTTTACACTAATATAATACTTAGACCTGTATAAAGGAAGTGGTGACGTGCAATATACAGCCTATATACAGCTTTAAGTGTAAAACGCAGCCTTAAGTGTCAAAAAACTCTTAAAGCTGTTTAATTGAGTAAAAATACTCTGATATAGAACCATAAGCGTATGCGGATACCTTTATGCAGCCTAAAGCTGTGTTTTACACCCTTGTACAGCCCTTATACAGCTCTAAGCTGTATATCGGCTGCTTTATTGATGTTTGATACGCTTGCGTGCTGCTTGGGTTACCAACTTTCAACAGTATAGTTCTCACAGTTTCAAAAAAAAAAAGTGGCTGTGACATACGGACGGACAGACAGACAGACAGACATGACGAATCCATAAGGGTTCTGTTTTTTGCCATTTGGCTACGGAACCCTAAAAACAAAACAAAAAAGTACCTAAATTGTTTGAACCCGCAACCCCACAGTCGACAACCGGAATTTCTAATCTCCTAAGGCATCACACCACCGATATTAATTTGAAGTTAGCAACACCGCTATTACGTACATTAATATAGGCATTTATTATAGGCTTATCGCAATAATAAATCGCGTGATGTTTCTTATCAGTACTATGTTTTGGCAAGTTCACCTACTTGCTATCAGTCAACTACATTCTTCTCAAATTGATGATTTGTTGGTTCGAAAATAATAGTTTCCAGTTTCTTTTCAAACAAGTCGAGATAACTACAGAGTCGTCAGGCGGTCTTCCATGGGTTTTCCGACAGGGAACCCCACGGGGTCATAGGAGTGTGTTTTAGTCAGTATAAGTTTGACACTGATTTTTTCACAGCTTCAAGGGACCGCAGATTTAATAATAATATTAAAAATAATATTCCACAACTATCACACACAACGCCGTCTAGTACCAAGCTAAGCAGAGCTTGTGTTATGGGTACTAGACAACTGATAAACATACTTAGAATATAGGTCGATGCTTATATTTCTAAATACATACATATTATAGATAAATTACATCCAGAGACAGAACAAATGATCGTGCTCATCACACAAACATTTGTCCAGGACAAGAACCCACAACCTCCGGCATAATAGTCAGGATCACTAACCATTAGACCAACAGGCCAGTCAAACAGGTAAGCTCGGTTAGCTAGTTCGACATAAAAATCAATAAGCAAAACCAAATGATTTAATAGTCATTAAATTGGAATATCTACGAAGACACATTGTTAGATAATTAAATACTTAGATAAAAAGTATAATGACCTCGAAAGCGAACACCGATTGAATCATAGGTATGCAATAAAAATAAAATACCGGTTTTAAGAATTACTTACGTATTTTTATTATACCTATTGAGAAATTCTTTCAACTAGATCGATGATGCCAACATTTGCAGAATTTTTAATGTTTTTATTCATTCAATGGCAGATAGCGTGCAGTCTATAACACAGCCTTTTTACAGTTACACACTAGGCCTGACATGAAACTTTTTTTTATATAAATTATAGTGCTTGATTGCGACCCCACCTGATAGTAAGCAGTGCTGCTATCTGCCATGATTGATGGTGAGGCGCACTAGTTTATTCACTCTTTATGATTAGTCTAATCTTGAGACACCTGAATTATTCCAATCAGCAGGCAAATTGTTCCAGTCCTTCGATGTACGCGGCATAAACGTCGAGGCGAAACGCTTAGTCCAAACCGTAGATGTTTGAACCCAGGACCTTGTACTAAGAGAAATAGCCCCGGAGGACACGGTGGCGCATACGGTGGATGTGTGCCGCACTTGGGCGGAGCACCACCGTGTCCTCAGCGACCTGTCGTGCGCCGGGCCCCGTTTCAGGAATGGGATGCGGTCGCCTCCAGCGAAACAGTAATATTAGCGAGGGATCTGGCTTCAAATTGAACCAAGCCGCGTTCAAAAATGTATGACAGTAATATGTTTTCAGGCTGTAAAAGGTCGGAAACCATTTTTACCGTCACAGGAGACGCCCCGAGCGTCGAGAGTCGAGACTCGTAGGGCGATTCCTGGCCATCGTCGCGTAGGTGTGAGCTAGCGGATGATGAGTAATGAATGGTAGGAAATCTTCAAATAATTTCTTTCGCTTTGGGCCCTGCGTTGCTTCCTGCCCTTCGAGTTAGCATCAGGTCCGTGGTAATTGAAGATACACCGGTTGATTTCATCGGACTACCAGACGTACGGCGTTGCGCCACCGGTACATGGTGGACATCCCACCTATACGCACAAAGCGTTTTGGGAACACTTTTGTTATGCGTACAGCTAAGGAGTGGAATTCCCTGCCTGAGTCTGTGTTTCCTGATGGCTACAACCCGGGAATCTTTAAGTCAAGAGTGAATAGGTTTCTTCTAGGTAAGCGCGATCCATCGTCGACCGCATCGTCGCTTTCCATCAGGTGAGATAGCGGTCAAGCGCGAACCTATCAATAATAAAAAATAAAAAAATCGCTGTAAAAGCAATTTGGCTAAATTGGGCTTTCTCGATCCATCCCTAAAATAACGGTAATGTGGAGCCGCTGCACAGAACATGCGCCACCTGCTATGCTGCCCATCTTGCCCAAAAACTTGCACTTTTCAGGATCTATACGAGCTCAATATTAGAGCTGTGCAGGTTGTCAAATACCTACTGGTCAAAAAAAGATTAGTTTGACACGAAAAAAAGAAGGGAGTAAAAGGTAAAAGTCTGACACTCTTTCGCTCCACCCAGAGCGGGAGCAGTTATGATGATTTATAATCCTTGGCACAAAAGTGAATCATCATGGCGGTAGCCCTTATAATTATGCGCAGTTGACGATTTTTAAGTGGGGGGCTGCTTGTAACCATAGCAACGGGTTCAACTTATTTGCCGCGTACTATAGGTGTCATGCCTAAAAAAGGGTCACGTGAGCATTTAAATAAGTCATGCTTCCGCAACATGTTTGGTTGAATTGTCAAATAACTCTTATCTTGGATTAATCTTTAGGTATCAGTAGATAAAAATTGGCCATAAGTGTAAGAACAATGACTCCATTTTTTGCAAGAACATTGTGACTGTAAAAGTGATTCAGGAAATACTTTAAAGTAGGATTTATTTTTCTAAGAGAATTAGATACAAAACAAAAAAAAAAAGAAAAATATGTACGTGACTATTTTTTTTTAATAATTTGTATTAAAAAGTAACTACGAGTATATCCAAAATCGCAAAAGGAATAGTACATTTGGATACAACTGCAGAAAGTTTGTCATCGCGACCGAGGCGGTATTCGCACGAGCCGTAGGCGAGTGTAATAAGGAGCCGAGGGCTGCAGTGACCAATGTGTACGTGTGTCAAATGATATTTTTCAATACACTTACGACACGTGGGGGTCGACTCGCTCCTCGTGGGGGTCGACGCGCGCACTTTCCCGCACTAGTGAGGAAAACAGTCCATTAGGTGCCTAAAAGCGGGAAGATATTTAATAAATTATTTTTAATCCTCATCGGATGCAATTTCCATATTTTGGCTTTCAACGTGCCTTAAACACAAATTCGTGCTAATTTCAAAATTCCGGAACAAATATCACAATAAATATGAAGTTCCGGTATTTTGGAGGCATATCCATATTATCCTGTACGTTTGACGTCAACGACCTTAAATCAATCTACCTACTCCGACCTCTGCACATTACTGAGCAGCAAACTGGATTCGTGTGTCATGGACTGATGACTGGTAATAAAAGTTGTTTTTTGTTTCTCTGTTTTAAGCCTATTTCTTATTTATAGACTTGTAACATTTGCTCATTAAATTAACTAATAACGAACACAGAGTATATTGAAAAATGCATGGAGGTACCTATGTTTACGTAAGCATGGGAGGGGGGGATGAAAGTTTTGCTTACTGTTGCTGACGAGGGGGGGAGGGGGTTAATATTTGAACGGTCCCCAAGGAACAGAAAAAGGATGCACACACTGACAACTATCGTCACCAAGTTGCTGTAGCTGTTTGTCACCGCAGCCCTCGGCTCCATAACACCCTCGCCTTTACGGCTCGGGTAATCAGTTGCGCAATGACAAACTTTCTCCACGTGTATCAAAATATACTTACAGTTTAATATTATAACCTTGAAATACCTTGCTTTGAATCAATTATTTCAAATACAATAGCCAATCTTTATTACAAAATCCTAGATTTTCATGAGCTCATAAAATAACTTTCACGGCTTTCACCAACATTAAAAGGCATAACGTAGGATTATTGCAAAATTTTGAATTATAATAATTGCATAGCACAGTCGTCCCTATTATACACCGTTAAATTTTGATCTTTTAATCCCTTGGAGGATCGATCCGGTACATGAAACACTATCGATTTGTAAAGATAAAATTAAAAAATAAAGTTTTTTTTTCTAAAACTCGAATTAATATACGCATGTACGATATTCATTTCTTTAAGTAAACGAGTCAATGACCTTGTAGAGTGTTGGTCGTTGCGTACTAACTACCTACAGTTCATTGGCCTCGCTCAGCTGACGTTTACTTAAAAAAATAATTTCGTCTATGCGTGAATTAATTCGAGTTTGAAAAAATATTTACTTTATTTTTCATTTTTATCTTTACAAATCGATAGTGTTTCATGTATCGAATCGACCCTCCGCCGGATTAAAACGACCAAAATTAAACGGTGTATAGCCAACATAGTCAGCCATACTTTTTAATCTCTTTAGTAGTGGGGGTGGGCTATAATTCCAACATACAGATCCAGCGCGGATTAGCATAAATCACGTGTTAAAATTTTTTGTTGGTTCGGAACAGGATCTAAAATCCCGTAAATCGCCATTGAAAAGGGAAGATTCTTCGACTGTCTGTCACGGCAACTACTACTTATAACATAACATGACAAAGAGTTCATATACATAGGCGAGGAAAGCATTCATCAGCACTTTTCAAAGTCTGGAGATAATTTATTGATAAGACAAAACAAGCAAAATGTACAAGAATTTACATAGATTGCAAGATAAACGAAGAAAAATTAATGTGAAAAAAGCATCATATTTTTACATTAGTTCAATGTTATAATACTTTTTTACAAATAATCTCTACCTCTCTGGGCGGAGGGGGAATGTCAGACTTTTATTAGCTGTCTTTTGTGCCTGGGCGTCTCCTGCTGGTCATTATTTCAGCCTCCTTCGCTTACATGACTACTTCTTATTCCAGTTTATTTATTTAATCTTCATGCAACCAAACGTACAAAGGCGGACTTAATGCTTTAGGCATTCTCTACCAGTCAACCTAGGGTGGTGGAGAGACAATATGGCAGGTATATAAAAAAAAAGAAAATACTATTTAGAAAACAAGTATTACAAAATTATAACCTAAACCTGAACTAGGACCGGACGCGAGATATCGCCACCCGCGCTGATTGCGTCCATGAGGACATCGCCAACCAGAGATTTCCACAATAATCCTCACTTGGGGTGGGCGCAAAAGTAATCTAATTCCTTTCTATTGCTCTCCATATTATTGGCTGTCACTCAAATTTTTTTTTATCAAATCAATAAACCACTTTAACCAGCTCGGTAGGTTTTTTTTATTAGAACCTTATATTTATAAAAAAAAAACTAGTTTCAAACATTTTATAATTTAAAACAGAGAACAAGTCTTTCGAAATTATGGTTAATTAAAAAAAAAAAACACATTAATATTTTATAGTTTTTTATTCAATATACTTTAGTTTACACTTACTTCTCGAGTTGAACACCCATTTTTTCGAGCACAAATACAAATAACTATATTTTTTCACTACACATGGAATATGCATTGAATCGACATACTATCGTATCAGAACTAATTGTAACTATTGGTACATATCAAAAACAGTTTTATACCATCAAGTCCCACTTGCGTCATAAGTCACTAAATACATTTAACGCTAAAGAAATATTTAGAAGATTCCTAAATTGTTTCTGACATCTTCAATTCGACGGGTCCCAATCCCAAGAACAAGATCGTATATGAAAAGTTATCACATTACGGAATGATATTTTAAAGTTCAGTGAATAAGTCATAAAATATATTGGAGTCTTGTTCTTCATATACAATTTTGTTCTTGGGACCCGTCGAATTATGAGCCTAGCGTTAGCGTTAAATATATTTATTTAGTTTCATCAAGATTATCATAACACCAACCAATTGTGTATATTCTTTATAATTTTCCAAATTAGTGAATTGGCGCCCAAATGGGCCATCAGAAACAAAATGGAGAAGACTAGAAAATGCACATTTTCATTAAAGTCGTATGCATTGCAAATTTGCAAGAGCTCCAACAAATAGCAAAACTTAAATGTAGATACTACTGCAATAGTTCTCCGAACGACCACTTCTCGCTGTTATACCTTTAGTAATTAAGGTTGAAAAGTGGTTGGCAACCGCATACTGGGTTGTCAGTTCCCCAAATACAGAGGAACAGTCGATTTTACTATTTGTTTGAAGATTTGACCAAGTATCCTCTTTTAAACTCCAGCTTGTGAGCCGCATGGGTCTGTAAATGCTGCTCGACGAGCAATTGCAAGACAAATAATGCAAAAGCTAAGCGCGAAGAATTATCGCAAGCGTGATGTTGTGTCCGTTTGTTTACTTCATGCGGCCTGCCTGGCTAGAGGTGAAGCCCATAGTTTGCAATTTGCATAAATTGGAGGCTAAAACAGCCGTCATAATATTATTGGCAAAGTACAAATACTTAAACATAAGATTTTACATTTTACCCTCTATGAAATACTTTGTAAACATTACTCAAAATTTCAACCTTCAAAAATTACACTTCAATATTTTTTTCGACAATACTGTCAACTTGTACATTTCACACAGACGTAACAAAAAAAAAACATTTGTTCGCATAAAAATCTCTAATAAATCTATACAAATCAACTAAACACTAACGTTTAAATCTACAGCAAAAATGGTCGAAAGTCGTATTTAGTTAGCTACCTGACTACAAAAATGGAGGCGGAAACTTCAAAATACCCTATTTTTTTAATCATTAAGTACCCCACTTAAAGAGGCAATACCCGTATTTAAATAGAATTAAGTACATTACGTAGCTATTAATGGCCTACGAGCTTAGGAATACCGTAAGTAGAGACACAATAGAAAGACAATAGGTGGCGGACACCGGTGTCCTCTTGGGACTTCACAGTCCCATATACACTTATATTGCATAATTTGGAAGTCTGTCTGCCACGTTTTAACGTACAACCTTCATACGGATTTTGATGAAACTTGGCACACTAAGAAACTCGTGAGCTGGTTGGAACAATGTTCTACATAGGACACTTTCTATCTTGGTAGTAAGCTTCTTTTAGATAATATTACCCTTATCCCGCGGGCGAAACTATGGCAGGCAGACCTAGTACATGTAAATGGAATCATCGACATTAAGGAGAAGAGAGAGATTCTCACAAAGGTAGGAGTAGCACTGATAACAGTCGTATAGAGTGGAAGTTTCTCCAAAACTCGCATGCCATAATTACAGCCACGTGTGTTACTAATTCAATACATTGAAATATTAAATACTTAACTTCCATAATTGTGGGGTACTTAATTACAAAATAGTGAAGTACCGTTTAGTGAACAAGTTTATTTAAGTACACTAATCTAAAAATAGTGGTGTACCCAAGTTTGTCAGATAGTTAACCTAATTTGCTTGTCGATAATATAGGTCGAGATCGATAAAGGACATCTCTATTTATAATATTCATTTCGCAAGTCGATTTAATTAAAATATATTACATTAGCATTTAAATATACATATAACAACAGCGATACAAGCTCCTTAGTATTAAACTTACAAATCAATTATTTTGCTACATTTTTCAATCAATGAAAAATATCTAGAGATTTGTTTTTAAACTTTTAACCACCGTAATTATTTTGACAATCTATCTAAATATATAAAAGCGAAATACCACTCACTGATTAATCACGAAATCTCAGAAATTATAACACCTACAAACATAAAATTTGGCAGGTAGGTCCTTATAGGGTGTAGACATCCGCTAAGAACGGATTTTATGAAACTTCACCCTTAAGGAGGTAAAACGAGGGGTTGGAAGTTTGTATGGAGAAACCGAATTTCATGCGGGCGAAGCCGCTAGCAGAAGCTAGTATTTTTTATGTAAGATTAGAAGAAACGACTCTTTAGTTCGTAATTGCATGCCTAGTGTTTTGGATCAGCTTCGAAGACCAGCGGAAAACGAATCTCGATGTCAGGAGAGAGACCATCAAAAATAAGCAGCCCTTCAACATCCGATACTTATACATCAATGGTGCTTTAAGATCACAGCTCATTAGAGCCACTCGGCACCCACTTCTCACCGCCTTACCTCATGCGGCTAGTAATCTTTATATGAACTTGTATGGCATGCGTTCACTACAACCACTCCGTTGCGTCGTCAGATCGCTTCGGCCGTAAGTTGATGTAGTGAGCGCATACCCATACCAGTTCATATAAAGAATACTAGGAGGCCAAGCGGTGCGGATTGAGTGTCGGATGGTTTTACAGCGAAGATACAAAAGAGGATAGAGAGAGTATCTGATCATCATAGCCGAAATCGACATGAGAGCAACTATTTTCCTTACCAGTACAAGTATTTAACCTCGACTTCTCTTGGCAACCGATTCCTAAATGAATGTACATAATTTCCTGGTAGCAAATATTTTAATATTCATAAGTACTATATTAGATTTCAACGGACCGATGTGGGGTGAGGGTCGCGGGAATTAGATGGTAATTGAGAGGGCTATTCTCGAATCAGGAACGAAGATATCTGCTGGAGAACCAAAATTACCGACAGCCCGAATACTTGTGGAAGTGGACAGGGCACATTGCTCGCAGAACAGACGGACGATGGGAACGGAAGGTTCTGGAGTGGCGTTGAAAGGCAGGTAGACCGTCTCTATAGAAAACGACCAATAGGAATCATGCACAACTTCTGACGTAGACCTATGTGAAATAAAATGATTTTGAATTTCGAGTTTGATGTCCTGGTAAGTCGAAGGAATCCGATAGATGCGAGACGCACCAGACCAGCCATTATGGCGAGACTTGAGGGAGACCTAAGTCCTAGAGTGAAAAAATGGCCACAAGCTCGCATGGTTGATGGCAAACGAGCAAGGGGCCGCAACCCAAAAAGGTGGGGCAGATCAGGTCTGGTCTAACCTGGACACCCAATTACACGTCGCACTTAATGACGCCAAGAACCGTCAAAGATTGCGAGACACCATCTATCAAATATAATATAGCAAATACTGCGGGAACTTGACGACCCTCAGTAATGAAGAATAGGACTCGAGGAGGAAGAGGAGGAGGAAGTCCATTAGTGGACGTCTTTCAGCTGAAACGATGATGGTGAGATCACAAGATTTGATGATACCTAAATTAATCCTACTTCCTATTAATACTATAAGTCAGAATATTAGTTTGTGATTGGTCTGGACGATCTCCAAGATAACGCATCATTCTGTGGATAGATGACCATCTCAAAATATCAATACTCGTCCGTAACAACAAAAAGCTAGCGTGCTTTTGCCATTGAGCTTGAGCCATTGGTTCCGGTTGCCTGTTGTAGAGCTTGGACAGTCGTTACAGATGGTCTGAAACCTGGAAATTAGACACCAGTCTTGCCAAGAGGCACAGTGTTTACCCAATTATTGGTTTGTGTAGATCAGTTAGACTATAAGAGCCTATTCATTCTAGCATTGAAGACGCCACATTAACATTTAATAATGTGATCTTGGAGAAATCGAGGGAACTCTTCAAATTTTATAAGCACACTCGGCTATATTGGCCTCATACAAATCCTGTAAAGTATAGGCGTGCAGGATGGGCAACATAGCATGTGACGCATGGTACGAGGCCAATGACGGAGTGGTACAGGTTGCCAAATATTGGTATATGTTATACTACTACAAATATCCATGGAACATTCTATCGAATTCGATAGGAATGAATGAAACATTTTCATCTTTTAGTTTATGCGCATAAATTAATTGAATAGAATTTAATTAATGTTCTACACTTGATTTTGCAACTAAAACAAATCGAATAGGTCACGGGCATTCACCCTCTAATCTTGGCCTACTTATTCAAGTGAGGCCGTAAATTCGCGCATATCGCTGTCCATTTTATTAACTCTCGACGCGAAGGGGTTTTATCAGTTTGACCGCTGTGTGTGGTGTGTATCCGTCTGTGGCACTGGAGCTTTTAAACAGATGAACCGATTTGGATACAGCTTTTAGAGTTCCTTACCCAAAGGGTAAACATTTCCGAAAGGAAAGCCCGGCTTCCGAAAGGAAAACCCGGCTTCCAAAAGGAAAGCCCGGCCCTGGTATCTAAGGCCACGAAGGAACGGGGTGGGTTTTTAGTCAGTAAGAGTCTGACACTATCTCCCGCTCCGCCCAAGGGCGGGAGATGTCATTGGATGATTTTACCCACCACCAAAAAAAAACCCAAATGGTAAACATGGAACCTTATTGTTATTATTATGTAGCAAAAGGGGCACAGGGCAGGGCTGGCCGCGACGGGTGCCCGGACGGAGCACATTTGTATGAGACCGCGCGTGCACGTTGTGGCCCTGACTCCGCTGTCCGGCTGTCTGTTACCAGGCTGTATCTCACAAACCGTGACAGCAAGACAGTTGAAATTTTCACAGATGATGTATTTCTGTTACCGCTACAACAACAAAGCCTAAAATAGAATTAAACAAATATTCAAGTTGGGATCCCATACAACAAACATGTTTTTTGCCGTTTTTTGCAACGGACTCACACTTGCCCGGTTTCCTATTTTATTTGATAGCAGGTTTTCCAAGGTTGAGTTATTTGAAGGAGGGGGTAAAGTGGGAATGAAAAACCATTATATATGCAAATATGGTCAAGTGCGATTACAAATGTTTCATTATGCCATCTGGTCAACACAACCCAACAACTTGGTAAAACAGAATGTCACACTCACGGGTTTCTGACTACCAATTTCACTAATAAAAAGAGTGATCATTGAGGAAGGTCATTATCAGAGGCACCGACTTTTAGAAAACCTCATGCTCATTTGGTAGCTCGAAAAAGTGGCAAAGTGTGAGAAGAAAAATGCACACTGATCGACCGTCAAAAAAAAAAAGGTCCTACTTACAAACTGCGTACTTAATTACCAATTATGTTTGATAAAAATATAATTGGATTTGTGTTGGTGCGGTAATCAAACCCTGCGTCTCAACCAGCGCTCCAAACCACTGTGCTAAAAGTAATGAAAAAACATTCCTAAAAGATGATAACTTATAATACATATAATATATTCTATAATATAATCCACAACGCCGTCTAGCCCCAAGCTAAGCAGAGTTTGTGTTATGAGTACTAGACAACTGATAAACATACTTATATATTTCTAAATACATACATATGATAGATAAATTACACCCAGACACAGAACAAATGATCGTCCTCGTCACACAAACATTTGTCCTGGGTGGGAATCGAACCCACGACCTCCGGCATAGCAGTCAGGGCCACTAACCACTAGACCAACAGGCCAATCAAATGATTTAATAGTCTTTAAACTGATCTGTTTCTTGATGTCTATTCTCAAGGGTGTCCAGCACCCGGTGTTTATTTCTCTTGGGTGCTCTAGCCCCTGAGTACACACAGAGTCGGCGCTCATACTGTAATGACCACATTAATTTCTTTTTCTTGTGCGAGGCAAGATCAAGTCGCTAGTGGAAATAACATCAAGATCAAATAAGAAATCCGATTTAAAAGTCGACCATGCGAATAAAGAAATCGTATGGGATGTGGCTTGGCTTGCATGCCTAATTGTTATTAGTACAGTTTTATAAAAAAAACTGATGTAAAATACTTACATGAGAGTACCTTATTAAACCTGGCTAGCTATACTCAAAAGTTGATAACATCTAACAATAGAAGATGGATTTAGAATTAGAAGCCTCTAAACCATCTTCCTTGGTAAAGAAAATTACGAAAATGGAAGAAGCAAATACCTAAAAGCCTTATAAAGAAAAAATCTTCTACAAGAGAGCTACGCGCGACGGAGCTATGCATCAAATATGGCGTCTTTCATTTTACGGTCAGAACACTGATCAGAAACCAACTATTACAAATTGAAGCATCGTTATGCGGGCCCGCCGAGCTACTCTACGCGGCCACCATGCCGCACTGACCGTACGGCATGGTGACTAGCTAAGCGGCCTGAAGAACTGACCATGCGGCCTGACGAATTAACCATGCGGCCTGACGGACTACACATGCGGCCTGACGGACTACACATGCGGCCTGACGGACTACCCATGCGGCCTGACGAATTAATCATGCGGCCTGACGAGCTTACCATGCGGCCTGACGAGCTTACCATGCGGCCTGACGAGCTAAATAAGTACCATTTTCGATTAACTGGGTAAAAACAAAGATTTTAAATAATTATTGGAAGAACTACGTTGAAATGGTTATTGATTAAACCAACTTAAAATTAATATTTACATGATTCTAAAATAAATAAAAATGCAGTGCAATATCTTCGTCAAAAATGGTACATATTTTTTTTTTTATGCCAGGCGAAAAAACAGTGGCTATGAGAGTAGGGGAAGACTGGGCTGTATGAGGGTATTTATAATATCACGCGGATTCCATCAGGCATGCGGATCATAGAAAATAGTGTACGTCGGAATTGCATAGCTTAATTCCGCCTAGCCCGTTCCATCATCGGACTACCAGACGTACGGCGTTGCGCCACCGGTACATGGTGGACATCCCACCTATACGCACAAAGCGTTTTTGGAACAATTTCAATATGCGTACAGCTAAGGAGTGGAATACCCTGCCGGAGTCTGTGTTTCCTGATGGCTACAACCCGGGAATCTTTAAGTCAAGAGTGTATAGGTTTCTTCTAGGTAAGCGCGCTCCATCGTCCACGGCATCGTCGCTTTCCATCAGGTGAGATAACGGTCAAGCACGAACCTATCAATAATAATAAAAAAAACGCATCCCGCGTGCGTATTGCACGCTTTACAATAAATACTTGTATAAAAAGGACATTTGTGGAAGTTACGCATGCGGATTTGCTCCGCATGATGAAATCCGCACGATATTAAACACCCTGAATAGATTTGATATGTCTTAAAGGGGGGAAAGGGGGGTAAAAAAAACTACTGAAGTTACGACTTAACAGAGAAGTATGCAAGAAAATGTTTTTTTTTTCTTATTAGGAAACCATCAAATTACTCCTCCCGCTCATGGTAGAGCGAGAGGGAATGTCAGACTTACTGACTAAAACCAACTAATGTTCCTTCATTTTCCCTTTGAGTTTTAGGGCTGCAAAAACTCTTTCTAACAACCTTGGAAGCTCCAGCCCCGCTATCCATGTTTTCTAAGAGGGGTAAGGTATAAAGGGAAACAGGAAAAGGATATCAACAAAATAGGGGCCGTTCAAGTATTACGTAAGCCGATTTTTTTGCAAATATTAATCCCGCTCCCCCTCGTCAGCAAAAGTATCAATGCTCTCATCCCCCCCCCCCATGCTTACGTAAACATTGGTACCTCCATGCATTTTTCATTGCTCTCTGGTTTCGTTATTAGATAATTTTAATGAGCAAAAGTTACAAGTATAAAAATAAGAAATAGACTTGATATAGAGAAACTAAAAAATAAATATTTTGGCATATTAATTCAAATTATCAGTCGTCAGTCCATGACACACGAATGCATTAAGTTTTCAATGACATTGGATGTTTGCTGCTCAGTGATGTGTGTATGTTCACTTTCGTGTGTTTTTGAAAAATCGATATCGTTTAAAAAAGCTAAAAAATATATCAGTACTACTGACGTAATCACCATCCAGACCACCCTATCCCCTATGTCATCAAAAATAAGCGAAGCAAAGGCTCACAATGTAGTGCTTACGTAATACTTGAATGGCCCCATATTGTATTTACATTTAATATACAGATCAACCACCTAGAATTAAAAAATAACGCATTTTTTTTTTTTAAATCTTCAAAGGTGAATTGGGTACAAAAATTTACTTAGTTTTCAAAATAAATAAATTCATGAAACCAGGCTTTAACTACAGTTATGGGAAACAAAATTAAAAGTGCTAATTTGAGTACCATTATCATTTTTATATCACATGCTTTTCATATAAAAGTTGGTACTTGGGCCTTTGAGTCAAAGCCTACAACTAAAAATCTTATAACAGACTTTAAACTTACACTGGTATAGGTAACACTGGTAGCGTAGGTTTATATGGGTGAAGGGGTTCGTTACACAAAACTCACTCTGCAGTGGCTGCACGGAGGAGGTCGAGACAGCAGCTCATCTGCTTCTAAGCTGCCCAGTGGTTTTTTTTTTTGTGGTGGGTAAAATCATCCAATGACATCTCCCGCCCTTGGGCGGAGCGGGAGATAGTGTCAGACTCTTACTGACTAAAAACCCACCCCGTTCCTTCGTGGCCTTAGATACCAGGGCCGGGCTTCCATTTCGGAAGCAAACCCTTGGCCCCAGTAGGCTTCGACCCTGCTTGCCTGCAGTTAGCAGGCTGGGTCTCTACGGAAGCTGCCCAGTGATGGGATATATGATAAAGTACTTCGTGAACCCAGGCCCCCTCCGTGAAAAGTTCAGTAAAACTAAGGCACTGCTGGTCTTAAGAAGGTTGATCAAATACACGTTTTGTCCCGCCCGCACGCAAAACACGAGCTTTAGACATGGAGTTATACAGATGTGGGGGAGGGCCACCTGAGTATAGTCTAGCGTTCAGGCCAGGATGTTGAGCTACCAACTCGAAATTTTATGATTGACACCAAGTACCAATAACTTCACATAAAATTCAGGCATCAAAAACAGTCCGTATTATTCACAATCTATCTTACAAAGAGTGCCTTAAGGAAAAAGAGATCTTATCACACTGGAATAACATAGACAAAGGGATAGACTCATTGAGACTCCTAAAATACTCACAGAACACTACAATGTTCATAGCCATCAAGATCTTTTCCACACTGAATACCAACAAACATTTACGAGGATGTACCCTCAAGTAGTGGGGAAATGCATCCAGAAACAAGCCTTTGACAAAATTTCTACCCAACCAAGCTGTAGCAGCATGGCTCTTGGAAAGTTTTGTGAAAGCATTGAACTGCTTTAAAATCATTTGGACAGACTCAATGTCACAAAACCATAACAAAAACATGCATCAGCTAATAGCTGCTAGTATGTCTTATCCAAATAATAATAATAATGTCAGTGGCTACTCCCTTGAAAAATAACCCTACATATGCCAAAAACTGGTGGTTAAAAGTTTAAAAACTCCTAATGAATTCACAGCAATACGTACATCATATAAAAAAACATTACCACTTGGGCTATTTCAACGAAATCACTAAAAACCAGTCACCTGGCATGTTCTTTGGCTGCTGCGCACAGCGCTTGGCCAACGAGGACTTTGTCTCCGGGTGCCATATCGAATTTGAAGTCTCTTGGAGCCTCAAATAACAAGATTATTGTGCTCCCCATATTGAATTGACCAAATAACTCTCCCTTCTTCAATGGAACATGTCCCAAGTCAACCTCGTTTATGCAGTTCCGTCTGCCTTTCATATTTGTTCGTAACTCAGGGTCACTATAGATTTCTATGGAGCCAACATTGGTTGCCCCTACAGCAGTCATGCTAAAGAAACCATGTTTCCACTCGCCAACGTACACCGCTCGTTCGTTTATAGTGAACAAACCAGGTATTAGTCTTGCTAGCCATGGATTCACGGAAAGCAGCTTCCCACAGAAATGTCTTCGGAACGTCGCAGTCCAGTCACACGGAGAATGGAAGCGGTGATAGTCTCCGGGCGCCAAATAAATAATACAGTGATGTAGAATATTGTCTTTGTTACTCAGCAAAGATTCATAATAATTATCATCTTTGCGTTTTCCCCATTTATTTTGTCCAAGGAAGTCTTCAAGGCTGTATGTGACACCTTTGACTTGCTCTATCTTGTCCGTGTCAGCTGGCCCACAATTTAGAACAACGCCATCACAAGGAGATACGCAAGACGAAGGCGATAAACACCTCGCCCCATCTTTCAGTGGTCTCGTGAAAAACGCTGACAAACTTTTATAGTACTTGAGGTCAGTAAATTCCGCTTCATTTAAATTGACATTAAACATTTTAATGTACGTACCGTAGACAACGCTCCGTAGAGACGTCGGCAATTCACAAGCAGCCAGCTTCCCCCAAATCCGACTGGTGACACGGAAGGGAAACATTTCGTAGAACAGAATTTCCACTTTAGACACTTCATAATTTATCGAAGCACGAATATAACACCAGCCTACGTAAATAGCACTGCTTAACGGTACCCATCTAGTAATAATAGATCGAAAACTCATCCATTTGTTCCTCTGTAACGTCTTTGTTTGGTTCGTTTGATTGTGTAGCGTACTAGATGTTTGACGAAAAGGCCTGTGAGGACGCAATTTTTGTCTAAACATAGGATTTATAACAGGAAGACAGCTCCTTATTCGAGTCGGCGGGAACATTTCGACTGGCGAGCGCACTCGGCGGCGGCTTAAAAATAAATTGTTTACGTAAAATGACGCGAATTGATTATTTTGCGTGCTGCTGAATGAAGCACTGTCAGTAGGTACTTTTGTACAACGGATGAACGGATAGGAAAAATCAAATTAGATAAACAGTCATGATAAAATTACGTAATATTGTTTTTTTCTTTGATGCGAATTTAGTCGTTATGTTGATATAAGAGAGGCTTATAATAGTGACAAGTTATTTTTATAAAACATTCCAAAAGTAGAGCTACTGTACGCTTGCGTTCTTATACACTAAATCAAAGAAAATTATTAAAAAAAAAAATATGGAGTTATAACTTTGTTTACTCGTTAATTATAAAGAATATGCTACATTAAATTGTTTTGAATGAAATACTTTTTTATTTTATTTATATTATGCGCTTTTTTTCTAGAGGAAAAAGTTATTGTGATTAACAATTGAAGGTCAAGTTTTTGAGCGCACCGTCCACAGATTTTCAAAGTTTGATGGATTGATTTAGTTTGGGTTTTCATTTCAGTTTTTAAAACTTTTCCTCAGTTTGGTTTGAAACTGAAACAGTTTTTCAAATTAATTACTTCTTTTTCTTCTTTCTTTTGTTTTATTACTAGAAAAATATTCAAAAAGAAAATTTCGGCAAATACCGGTTTTGTTGCGAAATTAAAGAATGATGGCGATTGGTGGCCAACTCTGCAATCTATCTCTCATAGCATGACATATAGCGTTGTTGACGTTTTTAGCGATAGCTTGAGTTTTTTCTTTTTATTATTTTATTTTCCCGCGTCTATAGTGTCTTCTGATGTCCACAAGAAATGGAGTTAAGAAAGAAACCAACAGTAATAACAGAAGTGTTGTTAAAGTGGTTGATCGACGTATATCTTCTGACGAATACAAAAAAATCCCGCCTGAAGGCGGTTTCCGAGGGTTCCAGAAGGTGCCACTGGTTCTTGTTCCTCGTTATGACATAACTCCATATTTGCAGCTTGTAAAAGCTCCTGTTACTGCTAAGAAACGTCGTATGAGACCGACGGGTCCTAGACAACAAGTAAAAAACCGGTTTTCGCAAAGATGTACTATCAATTTGGTGAGAGAGGACTTAGTTAAGCTGAAGCAGGAGTTTGAGAGGAAACAGGAGATTGAGAAGAGCCAGGTGCACGTCAGTCTTCTTGACTCAGCTTCAGACAGCGAAAAAGACCCAACAATGGCCACCATCAAGTGTAAAATATGTGAAAAAGGGTACTCAAGTGAGAAAAAGCTATTGAAACACCAAGAAAATAAACATATGATTGTATGCAAGCCACAGAAGCGTGTATCGTTCTCTGACCACATTATCATCCACGAACTAAAGGAATACCATAAATGTAGAAAATGCCCTAAAATATTTGAAGCATACCAGCTTTTAAGATCTCACATGAAGTTACATCATAAGAAACGTAAGTGCTATATTTGCAATTATTGTAACAAGAACTTTGTTGACCGAACCTTTTTCAAAGTTCATATCAAGCTGCACTGTGACGTATGCGGACTATTCTTACCGAATAAAGTGAAATTCAATGACCACAGACGCAATGTGTGCCGAGTGCTAAAACTGCACCCTTGCAAGAATTGTGACAATGCTTATTTCAAGTTTATGGATTTAAAAGATCATAGCTACGAACACATTGCTGCATGCTTTGTCTGTGATGTTTGTAAAGACCAGTTTACCAGTAAATGTGCTATAGCTCATCATATTGCATTCTTACATTCAAACCGTCGACCAACATGTTTATATGACATGCGTAACTTAGGTAATGAGAGACTCTACCTATGTAACTTTTGTGAAGAAAGCTCAGTAGAACGTGATGCATTGGAACGTCACGTGCAATTACTTCCGGACTTAACAAATAAAGCCATGACTGGATACAAAGACTACTATTTCTGTGACCAATGCTTCAAGAAGTTTGACACAGAAACTGATATGCTGCAGCATAAATGGACTCATTTTCTGATTACGAGTGATAATTCACAAGAGCGGGAAAAAGTAGAGAAGAAAAAATCAATAAAAATGACGTATAAGGTTGATGAACCGATACCGGAGTATATGCAGCCGCAGCTGGTTTTAGAAAAGATTAAAGTTGGGGGGAAAGTTTTAACGGGGACCATTGAATACATTGACGTGAAAAGTTTTGATGTAAATAACGCAGAGATAAAGAAACCTGTTGTTGACCCAAAAAGCAAAAAAACAATTATCTCTAAGCATCAATGCCAGGTTGGTTTTATATTAAGGTTCTATTCCTTTTAAGCTGATTTTTTTTTTCTTTTCTATATATTTGTCTAAATGAAATAAAAAAAAAAATGTTTTTCAAAGAGAGATTTTTTTTTATTTAGGTAAAATGAATTTATTACTGTCATTGTTTTGTTGTTTTAACTAACTGGCTGGTAATATCGTTGAATGGCGCCATTTTATGAAATATTTTACTGTTTGCCTTATCATGAAATGGCCTGGCGAAATTAATGAATCATAGAATCACAAAGTTAACACAGACATATGGTAAAGATATTTACATTGATTACCACTAGTGGTGCTGAGAAAACATTATTGGCATTTAGACTTTGACGCTTGAAAGGCTAAAATTACTAAGCGACATTGAGTAAATTATCATGGTAATAGTATCTAAACCCGTTTTTTTTTTTAAATTAACATTTTTTTTTTCCTTAAAATTTTAACTTAGTAATTTTTGCCTTTCAAGCGTCCACATGTTGTTTGATAAAAACAATATTTTTATTCCATTGGGTAGTTGATTTTTTTTATTATTTATTTGTTTGAAAAAGTATATCCAAAATTGCAAATAGGAAGAATTTTTTAAATTAGTTCTTAATTTGTTAAATTAAAAACTTCAAATTTGGTGGAAGAAGAAACTCAAGTAACAGAATGCAAACACTCAAATGTGACGTCACCGCAATTAGGTTACAAGCATATAAAAAAGTGAGACATTCCCATTGAAAAACTTATTGCTGCTTCACTTAATAACCAATTTTGATTCTGTTTTCAAAAATTATTTTTTTTGTATTATTTACTGTTTAGCATAAAATTATCACAGAAAATACTCGATTCACTCGTTTTAAACGTATGATCATTGAGGAATAAAATCTTGTCAAAAACGATACTATGTAAATTACAAGCAATTTAAACTTCTAAATTGGTAAAAAAGGTATGGCCAGTTAATAGTACTCCATTTTTCATATAATGCTGCTATTTTACGCACTTATAACTCGCATAGCCAATTCAACGATCTGATGTTGCCTCTCCAATGTTTTGTTTCTATAGATAAGATAATTTTTATTTTCACAAGATTTGACTCACTAATCTTTTTACGGTTTGGTAGTCAATTCTATGTATTTAAATTCGAATATCGCAAGGTTATCGCGTATTCGATAGCTATCGCGATCTGTGAAAAGTTATTATTATTATTTATTTATTTTATATTTCATATAAACTAGTGCTGACTGCGATCCCACCTGATGGTAAGCAGTTATGCAATCGTTGATGGTGAGCCGCTCTAGTTTATTAAGAGCCTATTCACTCTAGCCTTGAAAACACCAAAATTATAATATTTTTATTATAATGAATTAGGCTCATTTGGGAGTAGTGTTGACCCAGTAGTAATGACTCCGACTTACGAATACATTGTGGGTTCAGTTTTTCATCACAACTGCTCTCAAAACTGTTAATAAAAACATAGTGAGGAAATTGACATGTCCTAGAACTACAAATTCGAAGAATCCATCACTACCCCTGTACCCGCGTAGTGGATAATGGCCCGTTTCCTGGTGCGGAAAGTAGCGCGGGCGAGTGCTGGGTGCGCTCGATTTGCCTGTCCGCAGTCGAGGCATCATGCCAACGCGTACGTTTAGCTCGAACTAGTTTTAAATACCCGTTCCTACATGGATTGTCGCCCGCAAGTTCTAATGTTTGAGTTCGCCGCGCCAAGCCCGCTCCACTCCTGCGCTTGTAGTCAGGCCCACCACATAGAGTAGAGGCCTAAGTCCTAGCAATGGAAACATAAAGACTGGTTTTGTTTTTCACCTTTTCGTTTACTCACTACGTCCCAATAAACAACAGCTATTTATTACAGACATGCGGAAAATACTATTCTTCAAACTTTTGCCTAAACCGGCACATCGAAACCCAGCACCTTGACTACGAGAGCCTACAATGCAAGGTTTGCGAAGAAACCTTCGTATGGCCATCACTTCTTAAGTCACATAAATGCATTCGTCTCAATCACCCCGAAATGCCATTTGAAGATGCCCGACCAGAGATACATTTTGATAATTTACATGAGATCACCCATAATGGGTTTGATGATTTAAACATAGTGGAAAATGATGACTATTTGAATGCAATAGACTTTGAGATACCTGCACCTATAGTGGAGTTGACGGAATACGGCAGTTTTAATACTCCTCAGGATAAGTTCGCGCCGTTACAGAATTTGGGATATAAATTGGTGATGCAGGAAGTTCCGATTGAGTTCTGAAGTGAAAAATAAGTTTTTAGTGCATGACTCAGTGTTTTTAGTACTATCAAGACTTTTAATGGAAACTCTTGTTAATGTAAGTCTTTCCAGTCATTTTTGCAGCAGCTAATAGTGTTTTTTTTTTTTATAAAGCAAGCAAAAGAAAACGTACAAAATACAACTACCCTCTCAACAAAATATTTATAGTTTTGTGTGTGTGTCGGCAAATGTGGGTAGATGTTTTGTTACATTTTCTCTTACTTGTCTTTTATGACTGTGTGTATTAAAATAAGTGGAAATAGTTTACATAATATAGAATTACTTTTCGAGTTCGAATAGTATAACCGCTAGATAATCGTGTTACACTTGCAATCAGAAGCCCTGAAAGTGATTTGTTGAAACGCCTAAATGAGGTTTTACATAAACTAGTCTGTCTAATGGCCATCTCCTCTTCAATAAATATGATCCGTTTCCACTGAGATGGAGATGCGAATACGTGCTAGAATCGACCAATCGCAGAAGCGACCAGACACTAAATCAGTGCTAATGAATGGCACTCTTACAATTTTGCAAACCGCCGTTTTCAAAATAAAGTAAAATAAAAATATATAGTCATCGGCTCACACCGAGTCGCAACGCAAAAATGCTTGAAACGGTCCATGCGACACACCTAATAGCGTTACCAGACTTCCAACTTGGTACCTACGACGTTTTTGGTTCGTCGTACCAAGACAGAGCTTGACTCAGCGTAATTAGTATTAATACACGCTTGAACTTGGCACGGACTGACCAAATCCGTCGAATCAAGTTCGGTAAAATGTTAACACTATACGCGCATCATGAATATTCCGCGCGGTACGTGTTCGAATTGTAGTTCGGGTTCTTTGAAAGATCTACCTTTTTGTCTATTAAATAAATTTCCATCTTAAAAAGAGCGCGCAGCGTCACTTTTTTTTATGTGTGCTGCTACTCTGTGATGTGCCAATTCCATTATGATACCGAGCGCGCAGCGTTATTACTCATAGCACGACCTCTGTTTCACGTATTGAGGATCTAATGACAGCGTCAGCGGTCCAAATACCGGGCCAGGCAAAGAATTCAATTAAAAAAATGTACTATTTTTGCTATCGACACGCTAAGAAGAACTTAGCGATGATGGAAATGACACGTCCTAACAGCAGGGGTGTAGACTTATTCTTACAGAGGCCTGAGCAAATTAGTTGCAAAATTATCTAGCTGTTTTCCCAGATAACATGGCATATACATATTTCCATTTTTCATCTACTTTTATAGCACTTGTATTTGTAGTAGACTCTCATGTGAATGTATGTATACTCTTCGCTATAGATAACTGTAATATATCAATGTAAATTTGGCCCTTAAATTAAAGGCTAAGATTATATTCGTTAAGTTAGTAGGTTCTATAAGAGTCCTATAGTGTTTATGATTGACTAGTAAAAGCGATTATTAATAAGTTTTTGATTGAAAATTCAATTGTATTATTTTTTGGGCTAAGTTTTTTTTGTTACTTTATGTTTTCGTTGAATCGCTGCGATGACATTTGCCGTGGAGACACGTTCAAGAATGAAGTGACGCAGGACGACACTCTTTCGTGGACGTGCCCCAGGACAATTCAGTATTTGCCTTTGTTTATTTTTGTACAATGTTTTATACAAATAACAAATGATACTAAAAAAAAATCGTTTTTCTGAAAACAGCTATAAAATTGGCTACTTGAATTGGTTAAATGAAGCAATTGGTATGAGGAAGAGTGGGGGCGTGGTAGGAACATGTCGCAATTTTTTTTATTCTTGTTTACACGCGCGACCTAATGGTGGTGACGTCACATTTCAGTGTCTGCATTAATTTTCTGTTTGACAGTTTCCCCTTCCACTAGATTTGAAATTTTTATAATTTAATTATTTTTGAACGGATTTGAAAATAATTTCGATTTGCGTTTTGATACAAATATTTAAAAAAAAAATAGTGTAGATGACTACCCAATTCTGATTGGCTATGACAATCAAAACTTATACTCATCGCACAATGCGCGGACCGGTACGAACGAATGTTATTATTAATGGCGTCTCATAGTCCCTTTGTGCGCTGAGTTCGAATAGTTTTTAATAATAATCTAGACTAGAAACATAAGTCCAATCTTGGTATTTGTATTTTACTGTTATAATTTTTATATCTGTTACCGAAACTATCCGAAATGAGTAGATAATCCGAAACAATTTCATATTCCTCTATCCGATACTTCATATTCATAAAACTTTCTGCAAAAATTCGGAAACTTAAAGGAAAACACCTCACGCTCGCTTCTTTATTTACAAGGTCAACACAATGTTTGATTATTTCATTATCAAGGTAGTTAGTAATTTTTTTTTTCTAAGATCAACGAAGTACATAATATTATAAAGTGTCTACTGTCTGTTGTATTTTCGTCAAAAGTACATGCTCGAGTAAAATATTTTTTAGAGGAATAGTCTTTGTTTACATTTAATTATTGTTATTATTACTAGCCCGTATCGTTTCACTGCTGGGCAAATATGGGACTCCGTCCATCCCTTCCAACGAACAGAATTCCTCGCTTTCTCTTTCCAATTCCCAAGGAAGATATCCAGGTCATCCAGCCATCTCTTATGGTCTGCCGCGGCCCCGTGTCGCTGTGTCTGGACACCAATTTTATGTTTTACGGGCCCATAGCTCGTCAGGTATGTGGCAGGCGTGTCCTGCCTAGTCTCATTTGAGTTGTGCAGTTTCTTGAGCCATATAAACGATGTGCGTTTTATATTAAATAGCTATGTCAATAATTTGTAGTATTTTAAGTTCTTTAACTTTTGGCATATAATTTTTCATATACATTATACACTGCTTAATTTTGATCGTTTTAATCCCATGGAGGGTCGATCCGGTACATGAAACAGTATCGATTTGTAAAGATAAAATTAAAAAATTAAGTACTTTTTTTCTTATACTCGAATTAATATACGCATGTACGAAATTAATTTCTTTAAGTAAACGAATCAATGACCTTGTAGGTAGTGGTCGGTCCTTGAGTACTAACTACCTAAAGGTCATTGAACTCGCCCAGCTGACGTTTACTTGAAAAAATAAATTTCGAACATGCGTATATTCATTCGAGTTTAAAAAAAGTACTTTATTTTTTAATTTTATCTTTACTAATTGACAATGTTTCATGTACCGAATCGACTCTCCACAGGTATAAACGTCTAAAATTTGTCGCGGTATAAAATAAACTAAGAGCTGGTTTTTGAATTGAGTAATTATGTATATGTATTTGATTTTTAGGAAACTTAGCCAGTATCGACTATTCTGTCAGTGTCTTTAACGTCAAACTTTGACATGTTTTCATTCTAAAGTTGAATTTACAAATTCTTAATTCAAAAATCGGGGACATGGTTTTATTTTTAAGTGGTTGTAAGTACTGATTACGTTTAAGTTTATATTTACTATAGTTTAAGAAGACTTTTTTTTGTTTTGAGCTAGGTTACGAAGATTTTGGCCTGAGAGTACTAAATTTTTTAATATATTACCTAGTTATTTAGTTTTTAATTTGTGCTGATTCAGACTTTAATCTATATATTATTATAGTATTTACTTACTATTTAACAGATGTATTAATTAATTACCTAAAAACATTTGAAGAGGAAAGATGGCCCTAGGTAGCCCAAATAACCAATTACTACAAACGTCTTTATGACTATTTAGATAATTGTATTTGCTTTATTATTAAAAGCGTTTGCGCACTGCATCCGAATTATTTTGTTAGCGTGTATATTGAAAATTATTCCAAAGGAAAAAGTTTCCTATGTCCTTCTCTAAAGACCAATCTCTATACCAAAAATTAGACAGTTATTCAGGAAGATAGTTCAGATGTATAATAAGTAACACGCATATTGGCCACCCATCTTGGCGAGGTTGTTTCCCATCTTTCAAGTTGCAGTTTATTTAAAAAAAAAAACTGATATACAACTATGGCAGCTCAATGACAGCAATTAACATTGCAACAGTGCTGCCATCTCAAGAGTGATCTCCCAATTGTTTTATTTCATACAGATTTGTGTGAAGAAATGCGTTGATAAACTTTTTTCCTATATTTGTTGCAAAACAGTCGTACAACTAGTTAATCAAAGTGTCTAGCTTTTTCCTCAATGAGGTGTCTATCGGACGCAGATGAGTACCTACCAGTCTTTGATCTGAAGCGACTACCTATTTCACTACCTCGAGAGCTAGATAACCCTTGGCAAGACTGATGTCAGATTTTCTAGGTACAGACTACCCTCAAACAAAATCTACGACCAGTAACTGTGTACCAACATTTCAGATTCGGATCAGCAGTGCGGAAACGCTACTGATGACATTGAGTAACAATAATTCCTGTTGTTTTTTTTTTTTTCATTATTTATTATTAAGTCATTGATGTGAATATCACTTGTTTTATAAGCTGTAATTTATGTTGCCTATTTCAACTGTTTGGATGTCATAATACAATATAGTCGGTTTTATGGTTTGAAAGAGCAAATTGAGGAAAATTGGTGTGTTTTAGATGGTAAAAGTAAGATACGTCCTCTCCCTCTAACCTATATGTATAGAGTAGGAGAAGTTATTACATGACTTCCCACCTCAAAAAAAAAATACATCTTTTCTCTATAGAGTTCTAAGAGATTATTTAATTCGTTTTCTATGCTATCAAAATTTAAAATAAACATGGCGGCTAAATATTTTCGCTCATTGTCTGTTTAAACTGTTATTCTTGTACTAATAAAGACATAATGATGTAAAAAAAAGTCTGATTTTTTTTTGCATTATCCCGCGATATGCCTTCGAAAATCGACAAGTTGATTTTTATTTTTAAGAACTTTTGCACTTATTGTGTCTTTGATTGATGCCTAATAACTAGAATAATTATGGGTTTAACAAAAAAAAAAAAAAAATAGGTTGTAAAATAATTCTTTTTTTGTTGTAAAATATTGTTGTATTAGACTGATTTCTAGAAGTGGTTTCACTTATAAAGACTATAATTAAAGTTGAATTTGTTAAAAATTTGCACTGGCTCCCGATTTTGACATTGCATACAGTTGAAATGGCAAGCTTTGATTGGAAGTACATAATAAAATAATGTACAACATTCTTTTTTGTGTTTTATTTCTATAAAAATGGGTATTTTACTTTGGCTAGCTGTAAGGCAATACAGCTCAATAAAAAAAAAGTTTGTCGGCAGGCAGATGTAAAAAATCTAATTATATCAGAAGATATACGCTTGTGTGTGCTTATGCGCACACAAGAGAGTCGAAAGTGAGGAAATCACGCTATTTGCCGTCATGGCAGCCAAATCAGTTTTACGTGTTGACAGAAGTTTCATATCAATCATGGAAAATTATTATTTTTATAATTTTTATTAGGTTCGGTTTTTCCCCGACTCAATTCTTTCGTCGTTCGGTTGGTTTTTGACCGTTTTCACCTAAAGATGCTATTTTGTAAAGCAGGTCTAGCAAATAGAACACATTGCAATATAAAGTTGCCAGTCGTTCGTGTAAATTCTCGTTAAACATTTTTAAGAAAGTAAAAATTCTTCAATGGTTCCCTTTCATTTCGAAAGTACGAAGCCCAGAATGCGAGCATTTCTTAAAATAACAAGTATCTCCTCGCACTTTGTTACTGGTCCTTTTGCTGAAGGTTCAAATTAGAGATGAAACGATTTGGCCGTATATTCTGCAATCTACCGAGGTTAGAGCGCCGAATAACCGCATATCGGATATTCAGCCTTTTATCGCTTTACATGACTTGATGATCAGTTTGATTTGCTAGAATTTATTTTCCCGCATCTGGCGAAGGGCTATTTTCAGAAGCTGACGAAACGAAGCGGAGTCACTTCATACCCAAAAATGTAGGTAGATAATTTAGCATTCTTTCATCAGTAGTTAATTTTAAGTACTCAATTAAATAATATGATAAACATTTTTGATGTGCGATTATAAAAATAAACGGTGTCCATAACCTATTTTGGTATGATTCTAGCTTTGATTATTTATATACAGGTATCTAATCAAAGTATTTTAGACTTCGAGATTTTTTTTTATTATCCGGAATTCGGCCGAATTCAGAATTACTCTCCAGTATCCGGCCGGATAGTCATAACAACACCGGATACCGGATATCCGTTTCACCTCTAGTTCAAATTATGCATTCTTCAGTTTCATTCGTAACAATTTATGAAATTAGAAGACATTAAATAAAGTTAGAAATATTAGTCCTATTTAGTAAATTAAGATACAATGTTAAAACAAATTTGGAATCGTCATCTCAGCGGTGTTACAGTAACACCGTCTAATGCTGTAAATAAACCCTTTCTCTTTACAACCCATGCATTACAACAACAACTAGTGCTCCATACTTGCAATTATAATACACATAATGAAATGTAATGTTTGAGTAGATATTTTATAGAGATATTTCCCCGCTTCCGTTGTCAAAATAGCAATTCATATATTTTTGACCAGGGAAAAAGGGAAATCCGGCTTTACATAATCCATTTAGGAGATTGGGTGTGACGTTAATAATAAATGCACGCCTACGTCATACCACGGAGTAGGTGGACCGGCGCATGACCGATACAATATGATCACATTTATAAACCGAATATTGAAACCGGTAATGTAGTTCAATTGATTATCTGTGGTGTAATCTAAAACGGGGCAACACTACTCATTGTTTAGTTGTCAAACGCCATTAATGTGAACTTCTGAATAGTTAAAAATATTTAATTATTTCACTGATAATACTATCAATATTTACTTTGACCCTTTCAAAACGAAAGTAAATAGACATAAGTTTCTTATTATCACTATAGTGACAATAAACCTAAACTTATGAGGTGTAGAACTCGTAATTAGTCATATCCTGTAAGATCCTGTGTTTCACATTTCCGCTCGTATTATTTTACTTGTTTTAAAATTAATAGAAACATGTCTGTGAGTGAAAAGGTATCCTTATCCGACGCCTTGAGCAATGTCGATGTGTTGGATGAGCTTACACTGCCCGGTAAGTGCTTGTTTTGTGTATAATTTACGATTAACTCATACTTAGATAAAAGTTAGGTGGGGCCGTATGAATTGCTATAAGACTTCTTCTCTTATGGATTATAGGTATTTTAAATAAAGATAGTGTTTAGAACTATTCGTAATTAATGCTCCAAAAAAGTAAAGTTAACAGATCTTTATAATTTACTCAGAAATTAGAATAAGTCAGCTGTTTAAAATATTTGAATGTAAACAAAAAATAATAAGAGATATATTTGTTTCTCTATAAAAGAGAGAACCTGCTAATTACAAATGGTATCAGTTGTATACCACATACAGGGTTGATTATTGAGACGGGTCAACAATTCCACATACCTAAACTTATATTTACAAGAAAACTGCATTCATATAGATGTTACCAAATTTTATTGGAAACATCACTCAACTCTGAGATTTTTCAACCCAATTACTTGGGTAAACCGCTACTGTCCTGTCAAAAATAACCAGAGTATGTTTTTTTTTTTTTAACGTAGGTAAAATCATCCAATGACAAATCCCGCCCTTGGGTGGGGCGGGAAATAGTGTCAGACTTTTACTGACTAAAAACCTACCCTTCCGTTCCTTGCCTTTGTCCCGGGGCCTTTGGTGACATTCTCACATTACCTTTGGGACCAGAGTATGGTAGAGTTGCGACCTAAGGTCATTCTTTTATAACTCAAGTAGCTACTCTAAAGTTAACCCAACTCTTAACTCCAAGCTGCAGTGCTATTCTCTAAGAAAACAGCTTTGAGGGCAGCGTTAGCCCAGCGACGAAATCCAAGTAGGTACATTCACATCACATACAAATCCAATGCACCTATTTGGATTTAGTCGCTGGGCTAGCACTATGTTCATGGTTGTTTTCTTAGATAATAGCACCCCAGGGTAGGTTTGGTGTAAGTGGTTTGACAGTTAAACTATGTTCGCATTCAAAAGTGCGAATGTGGATCTACCTGATGACATCATTAGAGTTAACTATAACCTCAAATTTGAATGCAGGGCAGTACGTCATTCTATCTGTTAATATTCTTCATCAGAATGTAATTTGGAAAATATTCTTTGCAGATGAACAACCGTGTATTGAGGCTGCACCATGCTCCATCCTCTACCAAGCCAATTTCGACACTAATTTTGAAGACCGTAATGGCTTTGTTACCGGTATTGCCAAGTACATTGAGGAGGCTACGGTCCATGCCAACTTGGTAAGAACATCTTTACATGGTTTCTTTTTTTTTTCTCAAAATATATTGTGCAATCAGTCTATCTGACTATGAGCAGATGCATTGGATGAAGGATTCCGGTGGAGTGATATTACTCACAAAGTATCCTCCACACTAATATAATGGCTCATAAACTGCCGAGTTCCAATATTCTATGTCTCTTAAGTTTATGCACACAGTCTGGTAAGCTGGAGAGCTAGCTGGTTTAGATGTTTCTCCAGTCTAGTTTTGTATTTCCCTGAACATGCTCTTATTTCTTCCTTCACTGTTGGCATGTTGGTTAGGGTGGATTAAAAAAAACCGTTTTAATTTCGATTTTCCTGGTTTATCAATGAATGTCCTATATATAGGGTGACTGGTAATTAGTGAACAAACAACTTTTACTAATGGGACCAAATATGAAATCACGAAAAAAAATGAGCCAAGTTCAGTATATTTTGACCAGTTAGGCGAACACCATTGTACTGACCAGCTTTAGATTTCAGGTTTGGTCCCATAGTAAAAGTTGTTTGTTACCATGACTATAATCACGTATTTAAGTATCGTTCACTAATTTACCAGTCACCTTATATAGTCTGAAAAATGTTTATTTATTATTTATTTATTTAAACTTCATGGCCTTCTTACGCGATGTCAACAAAACCGGTCTGAATATCAAATGGTGTAATAGACCTTCAACGCAGCTTGGCCCTTAGTCATTAAACTGTTTAGTCAGTTAAAGTGACTGTCACATCTTCCCGCTCCTCCCAAAGCAGGAGAAGGTATTTGATGATTCCCCATCTCAAATTAATAAATAAAGTTTAGAGGTAGTGGGACAGAGAGTAAAGTCCCACATACCTCCGTTGAAAAGGGAGGATCCTCCGACCAGACAGGTGTTATATCTGGTGGGCTACTGCCCGATAGATGATTTCGGGTTTGTTCTTTATGTTCTAATCGCGCCGCGAATCATACTTGCGCGATGCAGGATTAGTTCATTTGTGACGACATAGAAGTCACTACACAAGTACACACTTACTATACCCCCCATATAAGTTGATCGAAAATGGCGATCGACGTTGAATGCGCAGCAACAGATTTTCGGGTCTCAATCGAAGCAAAAATTGTCATTTTGGCTCAATTTATTTGCCGCGTACTATACTGTGAACTTTTTCCAGAACGAGCTCCTAGAAGAAGGCAACGCCCACGCAGTGATGCTGTACACCTGGAGATGCTGCAGCCGCGCCATCCCTCAGCCCAGGTCCAACGAGCAGCCGGACAGGGTGCATATCTATGAGCGGACCGTCCAGGTCTTGGCACCCGAAGTCGATAAATTGCTGCAGTTTATGTACTTCCAGGTGAGGTGTCTTTTACATAATGTACGAATATACTGTGTTTTTTTTGATATCCCATAACTCAAGTGGTGCTATTTTCTAAGAAAACGCAACGCTAACCTAATGTACCTAATAAATTGGATTGTTAATTCAATGTATCCTATTTGGATGTTCGTCTTTGCGGCAGCGCTGCGTTTTCTTAGAGAATAGCACCAAAAGTTCATACACTGTTAAATTTTGGTCGTTTTAATCCCGCGGAGTGTCGATTCGGTATATGAAACCCTATCGATTTGTAAAGATAAAAATGAAAAATAAAGTACTTTTTTTAAACTCGAATAAATTTACGCATGTACAAAATTGTTTTCTTTAGGTAAACGAGTCAATGATCTTGTAGGGAGTTGTTGATTATACACTGTATAGTTAAATATAGTGTGTACTATAATGTAGGTGATCGGTGTACGAGCCCCCGATGTACGTGCCCCGTAGGTGCGAGACCGTTGGCGACATCGCCCACGCCTAGCTACGCTACTGATAATGACTCATAAATTTTCGCTTTTATAATATTATTCTGATGGTCCCACAGCGCAAAGCAATTGAGCGTTTCTGCGGCGAAGTCCGTCGGCTGTGTCACGCGGAGAAGCGCCGCGATTTCGTCTCCGAAGCGTACCTGCTGACCCTCGGCAAGTTCGTCAACATGTTCGCTGTGCTCGACGAACTCAAGAACATGAAGAGCTCCGTCAAGAATGATTATTCTACTTACAGGAGGTTTGTCAACGAAATAAAACTAAAAACAAAAAAGAGTACATAAGCAGTACCTTTGTACTACTTTATCTATTGTGTTTTTTTTTATGGTAGGTAAAATCATCCAATGATAAATCCCGCCCTTGGGCGGAGCAGGAAGTAGTGTCAGACTCTTACTGACTAAAAACCTACCCCGTTCCTTCGTAGCCTATCGTGCCGGGGCCGGGTATTCCTTTCGGAAATTAACCCATGACCCCAGCAGGCTTCGACCCTGCCTACCTGTAGCTAGCAGGCTGGGCCTCTACGGTTTGCTGACAGCTCCTTGAGGCGCGCGCGCGCGGGAACAGAACGCGCCGTCGACGACTTGGGCTCGGTCCGGTCGGTTACCAGACGATTGGACAGCGTGCTACCCATTGCACGCCGTCCGCAAGCCCGCGCCGACGGTGGCCGGAAATCGGGATCGGAATCCCAGCGGCAGGTGCCGCGTTGCTTCTGCCTGATGCGGTCGGTCTCCTCCTTTGCTAGCATTACTGCTTCGCAGAAGGAGGCGACCGCCTGCTATCCCTCATCACTACGGACCATGGCCTGAACCAAGGCCTGGCGAGAGAGATCGCTGCCGCCGATCGCCCCCACGAGGACACGGCGATGCTCCGCCCAGGCGGGGCACACCTCTATAGTTTGCTCTACCGTGTCCTCCGGGTGTTCCGCATAGTGGCGACATTCGGGCGAATCCTCCGCATGAATCTGGAACGGGAACTTAGCGAACTTGCCGTGTTCGGTAAGAAACTGTGTCGTGCGGAAGTTTAGAACGCCGTGAGGTCTTTCCAGCCACTCAAGGATGGGCCTTATCGCCTCGATTGTGGCGCGTCCCGAACGAGGTTGCGATAGTCGCAACCTATGGGACCATGCCATGAGATCCCGCCGGAGCTCTGTCCGCCATGCCTCGACTTGTTGCGGCAGCGGAATTTCGCCCCGGCGTTGCATCTCCATGCGCTTATCGTCGCATGTGTGCTAGGACTGTTGCCTCCAGATCCCATGGCGGTTGGCCAGCAAGGAGGGTCGCCGCCTTTGTTGCTAAGATGGTAAAAAAAAAAAACAGGTTTTCATGCTAAAGTACAGTTTGAGAAGTACTCAACTTTTATTTATTTTTTATTTATTTTTATTCCCAGCAATATCCTTACAGACTTATCCAAATCGAAATTGAGGTTTCTTATTATTAAATTATAAACTACATTTATTAAGCTAACCATAACAAATTTTAAAAAGTCAAATCTTAGTAAATTCATTCAGTGTACAATAAAATATATCCACATCTTCAATTATGAGGTTGAACTTCAAATGCTTTAAGAGGCGTATTACAAAAAAACACGAAATTGCAGGTTTCCTACGTTGAAATTTTAGGTTTTATGTTCGTTGTATGAAATAACGATTTCCTGGTTAAAATAGTTCGTTTTAACCAGCTACTATTATTTTTTAATTAAATAAATAAAAATACTATATATTTCACTGCGCCGGCCATCTGCGATTAGTATCGCGCGAGCGCTTGTCGAGGTAGGACCTATGTCAGTTTGTTTCCCGCGCGCCTTCGTTCCGATACTACCGTCGTGTGCGCCGACTGTCACATAGACACTACCGCATTGCTATTGTGTGCGTGCGAACTACGAACGCAGTTTTTGATCTCGATGAATATAAAGTTCACTCTTTGTTAATATACCAGATACTAAACTTATTATAGTTGAAGTTATCGACTCTAGAAAAGCTCAATGAATGCCTTTGCGGAAAATATTTTTCTGATGCAAAAATGTAATGTTTGACTGTACCAAATAATAAAATAAATAATACGTTTGGTGGTTTCATTTACTGGACTAGATTCCAACCATACTACTATATACTAAGGTTAGAGTGAACAGGTACTAAATAAACTATTTCATCATTGCATAACATCAGGTGGGATCGCAGTCAAGCACTAGTTTGTATCACTTAAAAAAAAAACTACTGGTAGGTATACAACTATACTATGAACATTAGATATTATAATTGACTACTGCATAACAATTAAAATATTTAAATGAACACGCTTCAACAGTAAAGTTCATAAATAATAAAAAATGTAACAAATTGATTAATTAAATAAAATTAAAATAACTCGTCAAAAATTTCAACCTCTATCTGAAATATTTAATTTCGGAAGATCAAGATCGTTTAGTCGTCGTATTCGCAATATCATAGTACGAGCGTGACTGCAAGAAGCATGAATGAAAATATCGCTCACGTAGTTCGCCGCCCGCTCGATGCGTAAAATACCTAAATTTGCGTTAAGCCGAAATGTGAAAGGGCTCTTAATTAGCAAACGGGGTTTGGGTAAAACGTCCATGTGTGGGTATTACGGATATGTATGGGTATTATGGCCATATGTGGGTAATACTGCCAATTGCGTTGTATTTTTTTTCCTTTACACTAATGGTATCATTTCTTGCAGGGCCGCACAATTCCTAAAGGTGATGTCAGACAGTCAAAGCTTGCAGGAGTCGCAGAACCTGTCCATGTTCTTGGCGACGCAGAACAAGATCAGGGATACTGTGAAGGATGCTCTGGAGAAGATTAACGGTACGATTTATTTACTAAATATATTCTTCTTTTTCTTCTCATGTAGAATCGATCTGACTCAAATTTTATTTGACCAATATTTAACCACCTGGACAGCTCTGTCGTTGGCCTCGTATCACAGGATTTGCGTCATCTCAGCGTGCACGACTATATGCACCTTCCACGACTTATACGAGTCTATAAATACAACGACTAAAAATATATTAACCTACCTGTACAATATAAAAAAGGGAAAGTGCGAGTCGGACTCGCATACTGAAGGTAGACAATTCCCGAAGGAGTGGGTTTTTAATCAGTAAAAGTCTGACACTATTTCCTGCCCCGCCCATTTTCCCACCAGAAAAAAAAAGCCCTGTAAAAAGTGGGGTGGAAATAAGTGGACTGTATTCTCTATAAGGCGGGGTATTGCCGTTACTACAATATTCAAATTATAACGTCCTGGACAAACAATAAATGAAGGAAATCGAGAGGTCGTCTGTCGCGCAGCTGTTCGTGGAAGCGAGTGCTGGCGAGTGCCCACCTGTGTCCGCGCCCGCGTCTCCTCTCCCCCGCTGCTGATGGCGTATGTGTACGCCGCCTGCGCGTGCAGTCGTGCACACCGTGTCGCCGATGGTTGTTGGGTTTGATTCCCAACAACCCCTCTACCTCCAATTTTTGTTTTGATAATATTTATATAGCAAAACAATGTTTACCGAGTCAGCTAGTATTATATAATTTTCTCTTTCTCAGGTTACGAAGAACTGTTAGCCGATGTGGTCAACATTTGTGTTCATATGTTTGAAACTAAGATGTATCTCACGCCTTCGGAGAAACATATGCTTGTTAAGGTAAGTTATTTAATGACAGACATATTTACCTCATTTTCATCATCAACATTTCAGCTGAAAGCCGTCCACTATCGGATATAGTAAAGGACAATTATTATTGTTTGCATAAGATGTTTATTTATTCGACTGGCCTGTTGGTCTAGTAGTTAGTGACCCTGACTGCTATTCATACAATGCGTGGGTTCAATTCCCACTCGGGAAAAATAAAACGGGGTTCATAGACCTGTCGGATACTTAATGTGAGTGTGGTGACCCTGTTCAAAACATGAGTCACACGTTAGTGCCCCAACGTCTGCGGATGTTGCGCGCTGACGATTTAAAAAGTGCCACGGATGCTACAGTTAACGTAGCGACCTACTGGGCCTAAACAGTTTGACAAGTTTACCATCGATTTGAATAGAAGAACACCAAACCAAGTCTTTAGCTGTACAATATTAGTAATAGAATAATGTTATTGTTCTAGGTAATGGGTTTCGGTTTGTTCCTAATGGATTCTGAAGTTTGCAACATCAACCGTCTCGATCAGAAGAAAAAGATTCGCTTAGATAGAATCGACAGGATTTTCAAGGTAAGCTTAATCTGTCCTAGCTCAGAGGACACCGGTGTCCTCTCACATCCACGCCACTATAGGCCTTAATTCCGATGTTTAGAGTCTACTTTTGTATGAACAAGTTGGGTAGTTGTGGATCGAAGTGTTAATTCCAGTCTATAGCCTATTCACTTTAAGCAAATTGTGACGCCACGCCTTTTACCAATCAGATCAAAGTAAAATAGAAACCCGTGTTCACAAGGCTGACACTCCCTCTAACTCAAAAAAAGGTGTAAATATTTTATAACATAATTAATATGACACTTTGACACTTCGCGTGACCCAAGGGCTGGCTTTTACCTCGGTCAGAGATTAAGCATTGCTATACAACGTGGCAATGCCGCCAGCCTTTTGGGCACACTTCCAGTCGACAACGATGCGGAGGAGTTTTTTGATGCTATATTCTAGTTAGGAGTAGCCTTTAGTGTACATATTTATGTGTAATGTTTATAGTGATATTATTTAGCTTATTGATAGTATAATTTAAACGTTGTATTCATAAATAAAAATAAAGCTTAATTAATATTTTATTTTACATTTTTTTTAAGAATTTGGAGGTAGTCCCATTATTCGGTGACATGCAGATCGCGCCTTTTAATTACATCAAGAGGTCGAAACATTACGATACCAGCAAGTAAGTCTATTTTATAATAATTACTTCATAATTTTTCAGCTTACAAGAACAAAAAAAAAAATTGTTGATCGGTCCATAAACGACGGAGTTCTGAGGTAACGAACATAAAACAAAATACAACCGCATTGATAACCTCCTCCTTTTTTTGAAGTCGGTTAAAAAGAGCTCTTCCCGGGACGTCTATCGTCAACGTGATCATGGTTTAAAAGCTTTTTTTTGTTTCATCCAACGCAATGTTTGATAAAGAGGGAACGCGAAAAAAGAGAGATAACGTCTGAACATACTGTTGTTAAAAAAATATTGGGACTGACTGACAGGAGTTATTTATAATTGTGACTAGACTTATTAACATTTTTTTATCTCCTAGATGGCCGTTATCATCGAGCCCAAACCCACCTTCTCCACAGGCTGACCTGATGGTGCACCTGCCTCAGATACGAGAAGAACATCAGAACTATATCTCAGAACTTGCTAGGTACAGCAATGAGGTAAGTTATCTTACTAATACTATTGAAGTAACCTGTGTTTGCTTTCTTAGGCCACTTCTTGTGGAGACTACCCACAGGTGTTGATGATTTTAAATCAAAGCAGAAGGAATAGAGCTTGTATATTGAAAGGGATCAGGGTATTTTACAAGACTTTATTTAGTTTCACTTGACCGATGTTTGTCTGTGATCAAATCTTGCAAATTAAATTTCATCCACTTCCTGGTTACCGATTGAGCTGAATTTTTGCATGCAAGATGGTCATAGCATAGCATAATCAACCTTTTAATGTTCCCACTGCTGGGATTCAGGCCTCCTTTCTAGGAGAGGGAATGGATCGTAATCCACCACGCGGCCCCAGTGCAGTTTGGTGGATGTCACACGTCTTCGAATTTTTGGTTCTAGGACATGCTGGTTTCCTCACAGTTTGCTTTACCGTTTTGAGAGCAGTGATGATGAAATAAATTATACAAAGTAATGCGCCTGGCTGGGTTTGAACCCGCGACCAATGCTCTAAAGTTAAGATGGCTACAGGAACTCAGTAATAGGCGCAGTAAGATAACCCTATTTGAGCTTTTTAGAGTGGTCTTGATGAGTATTAATTATATAGGCATATACCGCGATATAAAAGCTTGCTATGAAAAAAAAAATGATTATCATTGAAAACTTGTTATATAGATTATTGCTAACAGAATCGTTTTTGTGTCTGTAGCGTCATCTATGAGCGTCACAAAGGAACTATCCTGCATCGCGTATTTAAAGTTCTCCGCACGATTTGATTAGATACAACCGGGCCGTAGCCCACCTGACATAATACTCGTCCTGGTCAGAGGATCCTCCCTTTTTAACGGTGGTATGTGGGACTTTACTCCTGTTCCGCATACCTTCAAACTGGGATCCCCGATCGAATCCGCGCTGGAATTGCTGATTTTTGCAAGCTAGCAATAATATTGGGGTATAACAGCTCGCTCCTTATTTTATTTATCAATGTATCTCTCCCCCAGGTAACAACAACCTTCAAAGAAGCCGGCTCAGATTCAGAAAACAAGGCCGTAACAGAGCTCTGCCTCCGCGGCCTCCAACTGTTGTCGTCTTGGTGCTCAGTGCTGACCGAGTTGTGCTCGTGGAAGCTGCTGCACCCCACCGACCACGCCAGCAACCCGCGCTGTCCGCCTGACGCTGAGGAGTACGAGCGGGTGAGTATATTAGCAACCGGGTGCCATATTAGCAGTAGGTGGCCATATTAGCAATGAGTGGCAACATTAGCAATGGGTCCGAGAGGAGCTGGCGCAGCTGGCCATATTAGACACAGGTGGCGATATTAGCAACGCGTGCCCAATTAACATTTATGGTAGAATCGGTACTGGCGTAATTGTTTGACGATCAGTCGGCCAATGACAAACTTCGGCAACTAAGGTTAAGAACCCCAATATAGTCATTGATTGACAGACCCAGCATAATTTTTCACTCTTTGTCAATTAATTATCAAAACTAATCATTAACCTTGTTCCAGGCTACCCGCTACAACTACACTTCAGAGGAGAAATTCGCCATGATCGAAGTCATAGCCATGATCAAGGGCTTGCAAGTTCTAATGGCCCGCATGGAGACGGTGTTCGCTGATGCTGCGAGGCGCTCCATCTATGCTGAGCTGCAGGACTTCGTCCAGTTGCTGTTGCGTGAGCCGTTGCGCAAGGCTATTAAAAACAAGAAGGACCTAATACGCAGGTGTGTATAATATTGCCAAGTAAATAATTTTATTTACTTAAGTTTGGCGATTCTTCGTGCTATGTCAGTGACCTTGCTTCTCCTGCAGATATCTTCATTTCTCATACGATTTCGCAAGGAAAGTCCGAGCATAGCCTTTTCCATTGCTCTTTGGTTTAGGTGATTTGAAAGAAACCTAGGTTATGACTATCAGGAAACACAGACTCCGACAGGGAATGCCACTCCTTAACTGCATAATTAATGTGTTTCCAAAACCGCTTTAAAAATAAACAATATGTGTGTAGGTGTGAATATTTGTGTAACTTTGCCAATATTTATGCTAATATTTTTAGGTAGGGTAAAATTGTAACTGGGGCAATATAACTAGCTCGATGGGGTAATACGGCCAGATGGGGGTAATTGAGCATGGCGGGGTTATACAGCCATGTGGGGTAATACAGCCAGGTGGTATTACACTTAACCTTTTAGTGCTCCCGCTGGATTGGTACGACGAATGTTTTCGTGTCCTATTCGTCAATGTCGTGTGTTTGCGACTGGTTACTCCATCTCGTTTAGCTCTTCAATCCCTATAAGTGACAGAAGACTAGGTAAAGTAATTGGTCGTAGATGACTGTGGCGGAATAACACGAGGGTCTTTGTCGGATATATCCGACGTAGGGGTTATGTAAAGCAATCTTTGTTTGTACAATTTCTGATATTATTCTCTTCCTTGTCCTACAGTATAATAGTATCGGTCCGTGAAACGTGTGGTGACTGGGCACGAGGCTGCGAGCCTCAACAGGATCCAGCATTGCGCGGCAAGAAAGATGGAGAAGCCAGCTTCACCATCAAAGTGCCCAGGAGGAATGTTGGTGAGTGAGAAAAGTTACTATAATACTCGGCAAATAAGTTGAAACACTTGTTATGTTAACGCGCTGCCCCCTAAGTTGATTGTGACCCCGAAATCGGTTACTGCTTATTCAAGGTCAACCGTTATGATGGTAAACCATTTTAATATTAACGCACACCGCCTCTCCGCTTGTAAACTACATAAAAGTGCTAATAATAGAAATTGTTGCTTTTAATAATAAACTTCAAAACCAAACAAGCTTTCATTCATTTTTTCCTTAAGATTCTGTAGCATGGCTTCAGCCTCATAATGTCCCCACCTCTAGGACTCAGGTCTCCTCTCTAGGAGACGGAATGGGCCGTAATGCACCACGCTACCCCAGTGCGGGTTAGTGAATGTCATTTGCCTTTGAACTTTTGGTTCTAAGACATGCCAGTTTCCTCACGATTTTCCTTTACCGTTTTGAGAGCAGCGGTGATGAAGAAAATTGCACAAATTGCGCCTGGCTGGGTTTGAGCCCGTGACCTACAACTCTGTAAGTCGGGGCCGTTATCACTCGGCCACCACTGCTTTTAGAGGGATCAAAAAGTAGTAAAAATCGTCTTACGTAAGGCCCCTTAAATGATCTTCTTCCTTCACAGGTCCATCAACAACGCAGATGTATATGGTCCGCACTCAGCTGGAAGCGCTGATCTCCGATAAATCAGGCGGTAGACGTACTCTGCGCAAGGACTTGGACGCCGGCACGCTGACGCAGATCGAGACGTTTCACCGCCAGAGCTTCTACTGGATGTATCTGCTCAACTTGTCAGGTGATGATGGCAATATTTCCGAGGGAATTTCACTGAGCCCTATAGCTCTATGCCATATTACCCCGGGGCCATATTACACCCATTTGTAATATAATCCTGGGGTAAAATAATTGTCAATATTGCCACTATTGATACTATCCTGATTTAAGGACTGGAGTATGTGTTAAACTGTAGGTTTAAGCCAATAAACTTTTAATATGCCATAATACCCCGGGGCCATATTACACCAACGTGTTATATAACTCCGGGGCAATTTGACACATTATATCTAGATTTCTTAGACAACACTACTCACGGTTGTACAATCGACTAAATTAACTTGGCGTTCGTGTCTGATATCTAGACATTCTGAGATAAAAGTGGTTTACTGGTGTATATTGCGATATTAATTCTATGGCTTTGTTCACAGATTCCCTACAGAAATGTTGCGATCTCTCTCAGTTGTGGTACAGGGAGTTCTATCTCGAAATGACTATGGGTCGCAAAGTTAACGTAAGTATTTATTATTTATTTATTTACTAACTCCCTTACAACTATCATTACAGGTAAATACCTAATGCGATAGTGAAGACTTAAAATTAACTTATAAACTTAAAATTTAAAACTAAAAAAAAAAATATTTCGTTGTACTTACATACCTACTTCATTATCAAACTAATTATACCTTACATGCTAAGTTCAATAGAATAAATCTAAAAACACAATACTTAAAATATACAAATATATAACTATAGCCTACTTTAATCTACCCTATAACATAAAATAAAGAGTACCCTATAATATAAAGTAACAAAGATCAGCCATTTTACGCCATTGAATTTGCAGGTACCAACGCGGTCATTTCTATCTGGTCACTTAAAAATTCGCTTGAATACTGCGGCGCGGCGCCAAACTAAACCTTTGAAGTTTTCGTTTCGAGTGCAAGCAAAAATGAACTTAGCGGTGGTCAGGCGGAAGTGTCTTTGATAGTACATAGAAGCGTCATTCAGTATTTGAATACGCGAGTAGCTAGCCCTTTCACTCGATAGGTATGTGCAGGAAAAGGATGGATATAGAAATTGCAACATCCAGCCAAAAAATTGAATTAATTGAGCAAAGGAACAGTATACACCGTTAAATTTTAGTCATTGTAATCCCGCCGAGAGTCGATTCGGTACATGAAATACTATCGATTTGTAAAAAGAAAATTAAAAAATAAAGATTATAAATCGAATTAATTTACGCATGTACTTTTTTTTTGTCAAAAACATTAAAAACTAAAAAAAAACATCTGTAACAAGTATTGTAAAACATCTGATGAATGACGGAATTACGAATGCCAACAGAGCTTTCTGGCGTTATCTCTCTTTTTTCTTTTGTTTTTTGGGTACACAGCTGACGGGTCTACATTGTCCTCTCATATCTATAAATACTGTAATGTAGAAATATTGTAGAAACAATCACTTTTTAAAAGAGTAACCATGGAGTTTCTTGCCGGTTCTTCTCCATAGGAAACGACCAATTGGAACCGTGCGCTAGCTTCTGACGTTTTATAAGTGCCCATGTAGGCCTATGTGAAATAAAAATATTTGAGTTTGCGAGTTTCTCGTCTCGAACATACGATTCTCGCCAGAGTGTATGAGCGAAAGGTATGACTTACCTCAAGCAAGAATGGTTTGGTTCGAAAAACTTGCACCGTCTAAATGGGCCTTAAATTAATGTTTTTTTTTTTTTACAGAAATGCATGGTACGCCATCAACACAATGAAGAATGCAATGATTTGATAACCATGGAGAAGCGCATTCAGTTCCCCATAGAGATGTCCATGCCCTGGATACTGACTGACCATATACTGAGGACCAAGGAGCCCGCTATGATGGAGTAAGTAATATATGAAAGAAAGAAACGAAACGAACGAACGGAATGACGCAACTAAAAACTAGACAAACATAACATTTTAAAGGAAAGATATGCGTCACATCCGTGCAAAACGGCCAAACGCTCAACATAAAGCTGTGCCTTCATGCACAATGCGATGAGCACACAGCGCTGGTAATCTTCTTATATATAAAAATGAAGAGCTGTTCGTTAGTCTCGCTAAGACTCGAGAACGGCTGGACCGATTTGACCAATTTTGGACTTGAAATATTTATGATAGTCCAGGGAAGGTTTAAACGGTGAGAAAATATCGACTATTAAGCAGTAAGAAATTTGCCCGGGTCACCTAGTTTTTTTAGTATTAAAAAAACGTGCTTTATAAAAATTAAATAAAACCATATAATTTCTAAGCAAAATCGTTGATTTGAAAAAGTGTAGTAATAAATTTTGGGGTAATATGGATAAGTGCGTTTTACCCCCTTTGGGGGAAAAACGGGGCCCTATTATTAAGACTATGCTGCCCGTTCGTCTGTCTGTCCGTCTGTTACCAGGCTGTATCTCATGAACCGTGAAAGCTAGACAGTTGAAATATTCACAGATGATGTATTCCTGTTACTGCTATAACAACAAAAACTAAAAACAAAATAAATATTTAAGCGGGGCTCTTAAACAAAAAACGCGATTTTTTTTACCTTTTTTGCTCGATATCAATAATGGCAACAGGTAGGTCCTTGAGATATTCACAAAATGGATTAAAGTAAATATTCAACTGGGGTTCCTATACAAAAACCGAAAACGTGTTTTTTTTTTGCCGTTTTTTGTCACAGACTGTAAGGAAGCTTTCGTGCACGAGTTCGTCTCGTACAACCATAAATTAAACACTTCAAAAGTGACTCTTATCTTCTTATAAGGTTCAAATTCTCCTCCACAGGTACGTCCTCTATCCCCTGGATCTCTACAATGATTCGGCACAATACGCGCTGACGGTGTTCCGCAAGCAGTTCCTGTATGACGAAGTGGAGGCGGAGGTCAACTTGTGTTTCGACCAGTTCGTTTATAAACTGTCGGAGCAGGTGTACGCGCATTATAAACAGCTGGCCAGCAGGTATGTTAATTCAGGTTAGAGTAAATAGCCTGTTAATAAACTAGTGCGCCTCACCATCACAATATGATTTAAATTTAGTGTCCATGGAGTTTGCTCCACTCCTTCTTTCAAATTTCTCCTTAGAAATTTACATATTTCAAAACGTGCATCATCATCATCAGCCTTTTAATGTTCCCACTGCTGGGACACAGGCCTCCTCTCTAAGAGAGGGAATGGGCCGTAATCCACCACGCGGGCCCAGTGCGGGTTGGTGAACGTCTTGAACGGATGTCAAAACGTGCAATTTAGCTTTACTTCTGTTTGAGTGGCCGACATTTTGACATTCAAAAGTTCTATTTGAAATAAATGCTTCTGATTTCTGAAGCTTACATAAAAAACTATGAAATTTTATTGACGAAGCTGCAACGACACCAACAAAACCACCTTCGCTTGCGGCTCGGGTGAATTCCGCCTCGGTCGCAATGACAATGGTTCTTCGTTTGTATGAAAATGTAGTATTTGTGTATGTTGTCAGCATGCTACTGGACAAGCGCTACCGCGCGGAGTGCGCGGCGCGCGGCGCGTGCACGGGCGCGGGCGCCGGCCGCTACGCCTCGCTGCTGCGCCAGCGGCACGTCGCCCTGCTGGGCCGCCATGTCGACTTGTGTGCGCTGGTTAGTACATTCCATATCAAGGAAAATAGCCTACATTATTTTTAGTATAAGCAGAACCTAGACACAGTTTGTTCAGAATCAGTAACTGAATCGATTCCAATCATTTTTAGACCATGTCATATTTTCCCCTAAAAATATTTAAAAAAGGTCACAAGTTGGACACCACCTAAGTACAATACAGGTCACGGCAGGGCATAGTGGACATTAGCAAAAACCCTCAGTCGCCAGGATGGCCTGGTGATCATGTATTTGTGAGGACAAACAGATAACAAAACAAGCTTATTAACCGTCCAAACCGATCCCCAGTTGTCGGGGTATATCGTAATCGAAAGAACCAGTATATTCGTTAGGAGCGTCCGCATTACTCGGCGGATCCCCCAAGACTGACTTTCGTAAATGTCTCCCCACTAAACGACACTCGCGTGACGTTTACAACGTCATAACGTTACTCCCCACTCCAGTACTAAGGAATCAATTGAGTGTTTTATTATCGCTAAATTGTCAACTTCAACTCTTCATTAATGACCTTTGTGGAAGAGTCACCACAATTTTGCCAATAACACGTACGAACTGTTGTATTGTATTGTATTTCGGGCTGGTATCCGCAACTCCACGACTAAAGCGCGTATTTTGCGTACGGGTGGGACAAATGTGTCATTCGATCCACCCCAGCTCCTCGAGGAAGGCCAGCAGCGCCTTGGTGTTACTGACCATTTCACGGAGGTTACCTGGGTTTCCGAAGTACTTTGCCCTGTATCCAGCGACAACAGGGCAGCTCAGAAGCAGAAGTATTTAGCGAGAATTAACAGTAACGCTAAATTGTCATAATCTCCGACATATTTATATTATTTCTTTTATGCCACTTGTTGACAGGTTGCTCAGAGAATCAACGCAGACATGCACCGAGCTCTCGACGCTGCCGTTGCTAAGTTTGAAGCGGGAGACATCACCGGCGTTGTGGTATGTGCAATTTTATTTACTTTAGTTAAAGGAAACAAAAGAATTAAACTATGATTTTTTATTAGACGAAGTAAAGTGACAGCTATAACAATGGTTGTTTGACAGTTGGACATTGTCCACTGCTGTCACTTTACTTCGTCTAATAAAAAATCATAGTATAATATCGTATTGTTTTCTATGGCCAGTATTTTTCAATTGACCTTTTAGAACAATAAAACCTTTTTGGAACAAAGATTTGAAAGAACTTATTCATGATGTTCTGAAAGGAGGTTTGTTTATGAACAATCTTTTTCGTACATAACGTTAATGAGTCAATTCAATCTATTTAATATAAAAAAACGGTAATTTAAAAAACTATAAAACCCGACTGCTTTTCTGAGTAGAAAAAACCCTAAATAAGAAAGTCGTTGTACCCGATTGCACTGAACTATATAATATTTTAAATACAAGATAAATTGTAGCAGTCGGGAGCCATTCTGGAAATGGAGGCTTAGTGAATTGAGACCACATACCTGTATTACATTGCAGATTACTCCAATCTACTGACTAGACGGCTGACTTTCTAGAATGGGTCCCGACTGCTACAATTTGTGGGATTTCGTGTATATTGTAGTTCTTATGCGGCGTCATAGATGTCGCTACAATGTAGAATAGAATAAACTTTATTGTACACTAAAAATAGTAAAAAAAAAAATGTGATAAATTCCTTGCTTTTCTCGTAGGAACTCGAGGGTCTGATCTCCGTGAACCGCCTGTGCCACAAGCTGCTGAGCCGGTACCTCACGCTGGACGACTTCGACGCCATCTTGCGGGAGAGCGACCACGGCGTGCTGGCCCCGTACGGGAGGATCACACTCCACGTTTTCTGGGAACTCAACTTCGATTTCCTACCGAATTACTGTTACAATGCTGCTACGGACAGGTAAGAAATATTATATAGTACATGGCAAATAAGTTGACCCATTTGCCCTCTCTTCGATTGAGATCCGAATATCGGCTATAGTTCACGTCATACAATTTCAACCATCATGACGCTTCCGAAAGGAATACCCGGCCTCGGCACGATAGGCAACGAAGGAACGGGGTAGGTTTTTTGTCAGTAAGAGTCTGACACTACTTCCCGCTCCGCCCGAGGGCGGGATTTGTCATTGGATGATTTTACCTACCATAAAAAAAAAACAAAACCATCATGACGGTCGACCTTGAATGCGCAGTAACCGATTCTTCGCGTAAACATAACAAATGGTTCAACTTATTTGCCACGTGCTACATTCGCGTTAAGAGGACCCCCTTCCCGAGCTGTCTTTTGTAGTTGTTGTGAATGTGGTTTAAAAGTTTGTTGTTTGATGCAACGCAATCCTACGCAATGCTTGATAAAGAGGCAACACGAAAAAAGAGAGTCCACGCCTGAAAACTCTGGTGGCATGTAATTCAGTGATTTACTCAAAATAAAACTTGTTCCAGAAAATACGCGGTTTTTTAAAACTCTTGAAAGTTTTTGAGAAAAATTATCGTCATTTAGAATCTCGATTAAATGTGCAAGGCTTCTATAGAAATACTTCTTTATATTTTTAATATATGAGTACATTAGGGAGGGCCAAAGATCACGTAAATTAAATTTTTAGAGGTCTTTACTGGATTAGTTTTACACAAATTTATGTTTTGACTAGCTGTGCCCGCAACTTCGTTCGCGTGAATGAGGAAACTTATCAATGAGTTTTTTGTGTAAAGTGCTATTTGTGTAGAACGTTATCTATCGAGCATACTTACCGGTATTAATACTTGTCTCGGCGCGGGGCTTTTGTGGCTAATTACAATAGAAACGGGTGACGTAACCTGCGACAAACTTATTATTTGCGGTTGGTACAGTAATCGGGCTTAGGGATCGAACCGCAAAATTAAGTTTGTTTTTTATTGTATATACTTTTCCGGGATAAAAAGTACTCGATGTGGTGTCCAGGATATTAAAGAATAATTATACCAAGTTTCATCGTAATCCAACCGGTAGTTTTTGCTTGATGCCTGAACAAACAGACAGACGGAAAAAAAAAATTTTAATCACACTTTTGGGTTCGGTGTCGGTCTAGTAACACCCCCTGCCATTTATTTTTTTTGATATTTTCAATGTACAGAATTTTTACTTCTACAGATTTATTATAAGTATAGATTACTATAGAAGCCTAGATAATATCCACAAGATATCTGTGTATCCAAAATATCAAGAGAAACACGTGTAATAAGATCAAATTATGTAAGACCGGTTGTGTGGAAATGTATCTCGGGCAGGACGCTCTTCGAGCTGGCGTCGCTCCCCGCGCATCAAGATTATTCGAATAATAATATGTTCTTAATTTAATAAACACAATATGAATAAAAACCGTAAATACAGATAAATAAATTATCTTTTAGTTTATGAAAATTTCATAAAAATATACACGCAATGGTTTTTTCGTGACCTTCGCTTTTTGGTCTGTGTTAGACATAACTTTGAAAATAAATCGCACAAAGTTGTATGTAAATATTTGTATATCAATTTATTGGGCAAATAGTTTCATTTGACATATATTTTTTTTTTTCGGAACATGCGGACTAGCCGTTTAGACGTCATTTTGGATTTAAAATCATCAAAAATCATATATCTGTCTCTTAACCTTTTGAATACCGTAATTAGAGACACAATAGAAAGACAATAGGTGTGTGAACCACTGTCCTCTTGGGGCTTCACAGTTTAATACCAATTGTTGGAATATTTGCAGGTTCGTGAAATGCCGTGGCATACAGTTCGCTGCAGGAGTGTCCCGAGAGAAGCCTCAACAATACGGACACGCGTTGCTGTGGGGGTCGAAGCAACTCAGCCTCGCGTACTCCGCGCAGTACGCACAGTATGTTGGTAAGTACGCCTTATTCTGCGAAGCAATGAAGAAGTAAAGGAGGAGGCCGCGCGTGAGCGTTAGGCAACAGCCCTCATGCCCCAGGGATTCCCATTCCGATTTCCGGCCACCGTAGGCGCGGGCTTGCGGACGGCGAGCAACGGGTAGCTCGCCTTCTGGCAACCGTCCGGACTGGATCCAAGTCGTTGACGTCGCGTACTGTTCCACGCGCGCCTCAAGGAGACGTCAGCAAACCGTTCCAAACCAAACTCAAAGGTTTGAAGTCTACTGGGGCTATGGGTTATGTGAAATTGAACCCCGACGCCCTGGAATGAAAGCAAAGAAGGAACAAGAGTGGGTTTTTAGTCAGTAAAAGTCTGACACTATATCCCGCTTCGCCCAAGGTCATTGGATGATTTTCCCAACTAAGACAAAAAAATGTCGGTAAGTGGGCAATATTTGAATGAAAAGAATATTTTTAACTAAACAGTTTATCAAGAAATATACAAAAATAGGTGTCTTCAAGGCTAGAGTGAATATGCTCTTAATAAATTAGTGCGGCTCACCATCAACGATTACATCACTGCTTACCATCAGATGGGATCGCAGTCAAGCACTAGTTTATATCAATAAAAAAAAAAGTTAGTTGAGGTAATGGTCAACCGCGAACCTATCAATAATAAAACAAAAATCTTCTCCAGGCTTCGTAGGCGCTCAACACCTGCACGCGCTGGTCCGCCTTCTGGGCTACCAGGGAGTGGCCGTGGTGGTGTCAGAACTGCTGGACGTGGCGCGAGGCCTGCTGCACGGGACTATCGCGCAGTTCACCAGGGCACTCGCCGCCGCCATGCCGCGACACTGCAAGCTGCCCAGATATGATTATGGATCCAATGGTGAGTTTAATTGGAACATTCAATTGATAAATGTATGGGGCTAGTATAAAACATAATTAAAAAATCGGCCAAGTCCGAGTCGGACTCGCGCAAGAACCATTAAATAGGTAAACAACATAACAACAACAAAATAGGCAAAAAGTTGCGTTTTTTGTATGGGTTATTTATTATTAAAGTAAAAATACAACTGAGTATTTTGTGAATATCTCAAGGGCCTACCTGTTGCCATTATTGATATCGAGCAAAAAAGGGAAAAAAAATCGCGTTTTTTGTTTAAGAGCCCTGCTTAAATATTTATTTTGTTTTTAGTATTTGTTGTTGTAGCGGCAACAGAAATACATAATTTTTTAAAGTTTCAACTATCTAGCTATCACGGTTCTTGAGATATAGCCTGGTGACAGACAGACGGACAGACAGCGAAGTCTTAGTATAGGGTGCCTTTTTTACCCTTTGGGTATGGAACACTAAAAATTGAACTACAATTTTTGTTATATATATATTTAGGAATAACTAAAAGTTACATATTAGGTCTTATTAACTAATTCATTTAAGTTCATCATACAAATTTGCAACTCACACCTTTATTCACAGAAATAACATTTGTTCGTATTAGTTATAATGAATTATTTTTTGATGTTTACTACCTACTCTCAACTGTATCACGAAATAAAACCGAATTTAAAATAAATCACACGAAAACTCAAATAAACAAAACGAACTGCAAACACAAGCCATGACATGACTAAACACGTGGACGCGAATGTCTTCGTCGCTTACTCGCTTGGATGGGATTTAACGCGCCGAACATGCCCGATAACAGCACGAGAACGCCCGAATACAGTTTCGGTTTCAGTCGGACACAACAAATAAATTTGTACCCTTTTCTTGTCATCCAGGAGTCCTGGGCTACTACCACGCTCAGTTGACAGACATCGTACAGTACCCTGACGCGCGCACCGAACTGTTCCACGCGTTCAGAGAGCTGGGCAACATCATACTCTTCTGTATGCTCATCGAGCAGGTGAGATGGCGATTATCATACATTACGTTTTATAGATTAAAGGACACTTCTAGGGTAACAGACCACCTCGAGGGTAACGATATGTTGCGAGGGTAACAATATATCGTGAGGGTAATAACTCATCGTAAAAGTAACAATAGATCGTGAGGGTAACAGCACAACGTGATAGTAACAATAGATCAAGAGAGTACCAACGCATCGTGAGGGTAACAACATATCGTTACGAGTAACAATACATCGTTAGGGTAAATAGACATCGTGAGGGAACCTAGGGTTTGGGAACGAGCACGATTGACTAACAGACTAAAATATTCGAGCGTAACGACACAGGTCAAAAATCAAGCGGGTTGACATTATTCTATTGTGTCGTGTCCAGGGGCGTAGCTACCGCCGTATCTGCCATATCAATGATATGGGGCCCCCACCATACAGGGGCCCTAACGTAGGCAAAAATTTGCAACATATTAGAATAGAATAGAACTTCAATAATAAGTTAAGTTAAGTTAAGTTCCTGTGAATTGTTACTAATTTTGGTGTATAAACACCAAAATTAGTAACAATTCACAGGAACTTAAATTTATGGGTACAGTGGCGGGACTATCTCGTAAGGTAAACCAATCATTTGTAAATGTATTTCTTGCAAATAAATATTTGATATTTTATAAAAAAGCACCATTTTTTTTTTTATATGGTACCCCTGTGAGATAACTATGCCACCGGTCGTGTCATCTTCTGATGCTGCAGATTGGCTACAAAGCTATTTGGAATTGTCATTTTAATGGACAGCACGATTTAAAAAATACACGGTTAGGACCTCACTGGTCCCCAAAACATGTAAATGTTCTATTGTAGACCAATGTTTAGTTCATTTTTGTACACTGACCGCCCCAAATCTATCTCCTTTCGCTCAGTCCATCCCAAGGTTGTCTGTAAGCATCGATATATATGTACTACGCACTAGATTAGGCATGCCGTACAATCACTTTGCTTGACTTACGTGTACTGTATGCCAAACACCTTGACTTGATGACATTAGTGCAGTTTTGCAGTATTTAAGCGCTGTAACCTTAAAAGTTTTGTTAGACGTCATAATGACAATTTAGCGCTGCAGCGAACTTTTGTTTTAACGTTTCAGTATTGTGACAAATAGTTTCTATGAACGAGCTTGTCTATCATTTAGAATGTAAGTCGATGTCTGTAAGAGATTGCCCTGTGCGATAAGACCGCCTATTGTACACTTAGTTTTTTAAATTGTTTATCCTATACATACTATAATGTGTACAATAAAGTATAAACTAAATAATCAGAGGTCGGAGTAGGTAGATTGATTTAAGGTCGTTGACGTCAAACGTAGAGGACAATATGGATATGCCTCCAAAATACCGGAACTTCAAATTTATTGTGATATTTGTTCCGGAATTTTGAAATTAGCACGAATTTGTGTTTAAGGTGAAAAACGTATTAATAATATCAATCTACGCTGCCAGTGTTAGCTAATGGTGAAAGAAATCCGTATTTTATTTTATACAAAAATACCTTGGAATAGTTACACCGTATTTTGTCCCTTACTGTTGAATTAGAAATGACGCTTGACAGTATGACGCTTTATTTTATTTTAGTCCATAATTCCAATCCCGGAACTTTTTCCGGTACTTCCCGCACATTATGGATAAAATGGCATGTCCATAATATAATATCTTGACGCAAGTATTTAAAATCAATCTACCTACTCCGTCCTCTGTAAATAATAAATAAATTGTTTTTAGGCACTGAGTCAAGAAGAAGTGACAGATTTACTCCACGCGGCGCCATTCCAGAACATCCTACCTCGACCATTCGCAGCAGGTATGTAGTACTTATCAACCGTTTAACCCACGTCGGATATATCCGACGAACACTCTCGCGTTTATTCTACCAGGGTCGCACATCCACGACCAAATACTCTATCTAGACAGCTCTTCTGTCACCTATGGGGATTGAAGAGCTTAACGAGATGGAGTACCCAGTCGCGAACACACGACCCTGGCGAATAGGACGCGAAAACACTCCTCGGACCAATCCGATAAAAGCGGATTCGTTTGTCTTGGTATGTTCATGTGAAGAGAAGGGATAAAACGCATGTTATTAAAAGAGTTATGAATTTACACGTAGATGGATGGAGAGGGAGAGGGAGGCCAAGGAAGAGATGGATGGATTGTGTGAGTAGTGATATGAAAGAAAAAAGAGTTAGTGATAGCGCTCATCACTCTCATCAGTCGAGTGCGCAATCAATGTTGACTGTCCTGTTAGTCTAGTGGTAAGTGTTACTGACTGCTAAGCAGAGGGTTGTGGGTTCGATTCCAACCCAACATGTTTATGTTTATGTGATGAGCACGACCATTTGTTCTGTGTCTGGATGTAATTTATCTATAAATATGTATGTATTTAGAAATATATAATTAAGTTTATCAGTTGTCTAGTACTCATAACACAAGCTCTGCTTAGCTTGGGACTAGACGGCATTGTGATAGTTGTGGAATATTATTATATATTAGCGTATAACAGGCTCGCAATAGGCTCTCTATAAGTTTGCATTGTTGTTCTACAGAGGGAGAAAAGCCAGAAACTAAGCAGAAGCGTTTAGAGGCTAAATACGCGGCGCTACAAATTGTGCAAAATGTCGACAAGTACGGGACTGCTAAGGTGAGTTTAGTTTTAAAAAAACCGGCCAAGGGTTTTTTTATGGTAGGTAAAATCATCCAATGACAAATCCCGCCCTTGGGCGGAGCGGGAAGTAGTGTCAGACTCTTACTGACTAAAAACCTACCCCGTTTCTTTGTTGCCTATAGTGCCGGGGCTGAGCCTTCCTCTCAGAAAACGGTTAAAAAATCACGTTTGTTGTAAGGGAGCCCCACTTATTTTTTTTTCTGTTTTTAGTATATGTCGTTATAGCGGCAACAGAAATACATCATCTGTGAAAATTTCACCTGTCTAGCTATCGCGGTTCTTGAGACACAGCGTGGTGACAGACAGACGGACAGACAGCGAAGTTTTAGTAATAGGTTCTCTTTTTTTACCCTTTGAATGCGGAACCCTGACAACAGTTTCATGTTTTTTGTACCGTAGGTTTTTTACATTCGACAAGACACGCAAGGATGACATAGAAACATACTTAGTGTACACAGCGGCGTGCCAAATGAATTTATAGGGGGCAAGCCAAGGAACCTTGGTCTGTCTACTACTTACCTAATATTCTGAATAAAAACAATATAACATTAGTTTTAGTATATGCCAAACCCGGAACACGTGTCTAGTATTTTTATGTAAAGAATCTATGTATAAAATTTCATAACTGTATCACGAAAAATCCCTAAGATTTTATAGTTTATGTTGCCTGGTTGTCCGCAAAAATACTTGGTCACCAGGGTTGTTTTGCTCCCGCAAACTTACTGGCTGACATAGGGGTTGTTTTGCTAACCTGACGTGAGCTGTGTTGTTCTTAGTCTCCGTGATGTCCAATTGTGCCTTTTTAAAATATTTTTGGGAAAAAATATAACATGGTGTAAAAACGATTGGAATCGATTCAGTTACTGGTTTTGAAAAAACTTTAATCTGGTTTCGCATATACTAAAAATAATCTTGTATAAGAGCCATCTATAGATATTTTTGTGGCAACTCTTGCTCGCTCGGGTCGCTATAGTTGCTACGGCCATTTCCGATTCCACTAGATAGCGCACAAACGATTGATTACTACAATCAATGTTTGTTTGTGCGCCATCTAGTGAAATCTAACTAAAATGTTTTCACGATGTTGATAATATTTAGCGAGTGCTCACAATGCCAACAGCCATAGCTTTTCGCCCTTTGCTTCTTTACCACAAACAGATAACCAATAACAAAGCATTCATCTATTCCGAATTTATTTCAAAGACAAACTGTAATCACTTCAAAACCGAGTAAGTTAAAGCAATCACAAAACTGTAAATGTCTGAAAACTAAAAAAAAAACCTAACAAAACACAAGCAGGTAGCCGCTCAAAACAAATTTGAAGTTAGTATGAAATCTTAATTTACAAGAATTCGTGTTTTGCACATGTCATAGACAACACTCGTTGTTTTCGTAAACTTACACAAGCGAAACATTTCATTCATATTTTTTCCAAAGCTAGTCACAATATTAGAACAAATATCGGAACGAGTTCTTCCTTCCTTTGCTGTTACTAATAATGTAGCGTAAAGCATAGCAGTTATCATTCTGTAAATCATTAATCTTTCATCTCATTTACATCTTCTCGGGCTCCGGAGCATGTACAATGCAAGCACGTACAAATTTGACATCATTGTATCAGCACTTTACTTGCTACGCGTGGTCTATACTTTAGTACACAAATATCATTCAAATGGCATGCACTCATTACTTAGTTAATATCATTATATCAGTCAATAAGCGTTATTATTACGTACTTTTGCCTATCATTCAAACTATCATCATTAAAAGGTGTAAATACCCTACATTTTTTGCTATATATATAGTATAGGGTCACAGGTCAGCTTAAGCGTGTTGTATGCTTTCGATTGATTTTGGAATTACTCATTGTATTAAAAACGTATTTATTGCTAAGAAATTTGAACTTAGTCGAATTTTAAATTAAATAGGTATAAATAGATATTAGGCATTTATCAATATAGCCCCCGTAGCCAAGTTACGATTACGTAGTATACGATTCTCTTGCGTCTAACGCCTCGAGTTGGCCACGCCTCCAATTCCTTTGTTCTGACCACGTGACTGAACGTTGAGATGACATCAGAACAATTGGAGGCGTTGCCAACTCGAGGCGTTCGACGTAAGAGAATCGAAACAAAACGGTCGTAACTAGGCTAGGCCTGCTAAACTTGATCGTTGTTATTTTTCCCTGCTAGCAAGGGCAACTGTCCCGCGAAGGCGACCTACTGACCCGCGAGCGCCTGTGCTGCGGCCTGTCGCTGTTCTCGGTAGTACTGCGGCGCTTGCGCGCGTGCCTCACCGCGCCGCAGTGGCCCGCGCCGCCCGCGCCGCACCACCACGCGCCCGCGCACACCGACGATACCAACGAGTTCCATAGGTACGTTGTGCTATCTGTGAGGGTGAGTGTCGCGAGCCTGTGCTGCGGGCCCTCGCTGTTCTCGATAATACTGCGAGATATGTCGTGGGCGTCATGGGGTAAATATATATTGTAGGAGTAAAGATATATCGTGGGAGTAAAGATGGAGGTAAATACATATTGTAGGAATAAAGATATATCGTGTGAGGAAAGATATGTTGTGGGGGTAAATATATATCGCGGGGGTAAAGATATATTGTGGGGGTAAAGATATGTCGTGGCGGTAAATATATATCGTGGGGGTAAAGATATATTGTGGGGGTAAAGATATGACGTGTAAAGATCGTAAAGATCACGTTTTTATCAGGGATTTTTAGTTGGTAACCAATATCATAAAGGCAACCAATTAGCTATAGTAACATTGATTAATTCTTAAACTTATACAAATGACTTTCATACATGTGTATATTCATTCGATTTTAGAAAAAAGTACTTTATTTTTTATTTTTACAAATCAATCGTGTTTTATGTACCGGATCAACCCTCCACGGGAACGGTGTATGTACTTTTCTCTTCAATTCTGAGTTCCAATGAATTAATGTAATGTTTATTCAATTGTTTCAGATTATGGTCAGCTCTGCAGTTCTTGTATTGCATCCCAGTTGGAGACACACAGTTTACTGTTGAGTAAGTAATCTTCAACTACACCTTCTCTAATTTAACTGTAAGGTCCTGGCAGCACTAAGGCCGTGATGCGGTTCCGCTGCGGTTGGCCGCAGTATATACGGTGCGCGCCGCATTCTGGCTAACTGTATCGTCGCGGTTCTGTTCCGGTCTGCTGCATTACGGTTATTACAACCACCGTTATTCCAGGGTCGAAATCTACTGGGGTCATGGGTTAACTTCCGAAAGGAATACCCGGCCCCGGCACGATAGGCTACGAAGGAACGAGGTAGGTTTTTAGTCAGTAAGAGTCTGACACTACTTCCCGCTCCGCCCAAGGGCGGGATTTGTCATTGGATGATTTTACCTACCATAAAAAAAAACCACCGTTATTCCATTTTCGCGAATTTCTTTGTGTTTTCTGGATTCCTTTACTTTATTTTTTATTTGTTATTATTATTGATAGGTTCGCGCTTGACCGCTATCTCACCTGATGGAAAGCGACGATACGGTCGACGATGGAGCGCGCTTACCTAGAAGAAACCTATTCACTCTTGACTTAAAGATTCTCGGGTTGTAGCCATCAGGAAATACAGACTCCGGCAGGGAATTCCACTCCTTAGCTGTACACGTAATAAAAGTGTTCCCAAAACGCTTTGTGCGTATAGGTGGGATGTCCACCATGTACCTACCGGTGGCGCAACGGCGTACGTCTGGTAGTCCGATGATAGAACGGGCTAGGCGGAATTAGGATATGCAATTCCGACGCACACTCCCCGAAATGTAACCGGTAGAAAACCGACAGGCTAGCAACTCGGCGTCGATGCTCAAGACTTTGAAGCCTCGACTCGACGAGTGCATCATTGCCAATGATCCTCTTGGCTCGCCTCTCAATAGTCTCAAGCGCATCAAGCTGGTATCGGGCAGATCCGTCCCAAAGATTAGAGCAGTACTCCATACACGATCGAACTTGCTTGCTTACTTCTGACACCATGTAATGTTTGTAATGAAAGACTTGATGTGGTGAATGCTTGGTTTATCACACTTAGAACAAGTACATGAGATTACAATATAAAGACGATGTTCAGTCCGTCACACCTATATCGACAATGACCATAGAACCATGACTAGGGTTGTGACTGTTAGTATTAGTAATTAGTGTTGTGATGTTACAACACTTACTTGCTGGTAGCAGCGAGCGTGGGAAAGGCTTGCAGCTAACCGCGCCTCCTCCTGCTGCTCCAAGCCTTGCGGCCGCCGCAGCTCCAAGACAACCGCAGCAGTTGACGGCTGACTGCAAGTCAGTGCGTTGCTATAAAGCGGTTTCATATAAAAATTGAAGTGGGGCCAACCGGAACGGCACGCCGCAATACGGCTAGCCGCTAGTGCGTTTAAGCTCTTAATGTCTTCTTATTAGCTTTCTACATGAAATTGAAACAAGTGTGACTCGCATAAGGAGGTTATCTGCGGGCCTAACAAGGTCACATGAGCTATTCATCTAGAGCAAATCATATTCCGAATTCCTAGCAGATCATAAGCAATTCTTCTAATGTTCGCAAAATGGTTGCACAAATTAGTTGAATCATACTTAACCTTTTAACCGCCCGACTTCAGAACAGTTGGCGTGTCCCTAGCGCCCGGCACAGTGAATCGAAAATTAAATACCTAAAAGAAAGAGGGATGTGCAATACTTAACTTTGTGATGTCCATATTTCGTTTTAATAACGACATTTGCATTTGCGAGCGTGGTTAAGTAACAACTACATCTCACCAAACTAAGTTTGCACCTCGCGTCGTTTACGTCACACTGAGGCTTAGGTACGGGCTGTAAAAAAGGATTCGCTATGACTTTAAAAAAGTAAACAAATGTTTTTTAGATTTTACTTTGCATTTGTTGTTTTTAACATTATATTATACGTAGGTACACGGGTACATGCCGCATTCCAGCGAGGTGTAAACTTAGCTTGGTGGAGATATAGGTACCTACCTACTTGAATACTACTTAGGTACCTTACGAAATTATTCGACATTTTTCGCAAGTCAGTAAAACAAAAAGTGTTTAAAAATTTGAACGATTTATTAATTATTACTTAAACTATTCACAATAAAATCAGTCCAGAGAAGAGTTTGGCGAGTTATACGAACATAAATGTAGGGAACAGCTGATTTTTTTTTCACGATTTTAGGTTTGGTCCCATAGTAAAAGTTGTTCATAATGATGAGTACAACCTCTTAAGAGGTTGTTAATGATTTACCAATAACCCTGTAGATAATTCAACTCATCTGTGCGCGCGGCGCTATGTGTGGGTAAAGTGGTAAGGACACGTTTTGCTCGGACGACGACTGCCGCTTACGCTGCCACACAAATGAAAGCTGTATAAATAAGCGCACGCACACATGGCGCTTCGTGCACAGATGAATTGAACTATCTGTAACGATATTTATCACAATCACAATAATTTGTATCACACTAATTAACAACAAACATAAAAATAAAAATTTTACTTGACAATGTCATTATCAGTTTACCTATTGACTTAGATGTAACGATATATCACAATCACAATAAAATTTGTATAACACTAATTTCAATAAAATCAGTCAAATAATCACAGATATAATTTCTTATTACTAAAATCAGTCTAACAATCAGAGGTAAGATTTTTCAATAATAGTATGATCCGTCGAAAAATTATTTATGCTCGCTATCGACGAGGCGAATTATTGACGAGACCACATTTGTGTAACATTCGATAAACTTATTTTTACGAGTTTCATCGCCAACAAAATAACTGTCCGCTAAAATTTTGGCACTTTCTTTGATTGGATTATCAATTTGCTCGTATTGTGTACTTGCATTTGTTGTTTTGACTAAAGTTTGTGTCGCCGTAGATCTATATAAATCTGGCGTACTATCAGAACTTCTTAAATGCGACTGACCCTCATTTAAATAAACCATATACTCGTCGTTGGTCAGCGTTGATGGAAGGTTAACATCTTGGCTACAGTCTATGTCTACTTCATCTTGGCTATAGTCAAAGGGAGCCAAAATTGACTGGCTCTCTTCAAACTTCCCTATAAAACAAATCAAACATGAGTTTTTGTAATGATATCACCATTTACATGCAATACGTTTCGAAGACCACTTACTTTTGGACCCCATCTTGATATTAAAAAATTGTAAAATGTTCACTTGATTTTACAAACGTCGTGCCACTAACAGTCGTCACTGTCGAATACGGAATAATGGATATTGTCGAGTATCGACAACGTCTAGCTGACCATAGACATAATAGACTAAACGCAAAAATAGTGATGTGGGATTACGATACCGATTGTTTTGTAGAATTGTGGTACTCAACAGCACATGGATCTATGCACAGATAAACTTTGCATTTTTGGCACATAAAACGAGTCTCAGACCGTTTTCTTTTTGCTGCGCACATTTTGCATCGCTGACTTTTGCCGGTTAGTATTCTAACAGGAAAATGCTCTAAGGCACTATTATGTAAAAAACGGTTAGGGTCAAGGACGCCGCGCGAAGTTGACTGTTGAGTTAAAGAACATTGTTTGTATTTTTCTATTATTTGTCTGATAACGTTTAATTGGAAATCAGCTAAACTATAATTTTGTTTATTTTTAATCACTTTAATCAAATAGAATGCATTAAGTAAAAACATGTCAAATATGTGAAACCCAAGCTTTTTATGCCATTTTTTTGATTTTCTTATACAGCCCAATGAGCTAGTCATCATATCAGAAGTGTCAACCGACCCCATATTTTTTGTGTAGTCTACGACACACTGTGGTTTCATTTTGGGTAGCCCAGTTGAGTAGTCTACATTGTCTGATGGTATCATTTTGTCATCGTGCATTGTAGACAACATTAAGACCGGTTTCTTATCTTGCCATTTTAGGGCTAAGAGGGGAGGAGACGAGTAAGCGGCTATTTGTCCACGTTTCAGTTTTTGGAATTTCGGCATCCCTTTCCTATTTGATCTTACGGTACCACATGCATAAGTCGCCCTTTCTTTTAAATATATAAAAAGCTGAGGACTGGAATACCAGTTATCTACATACAACTCTCGGTTGCAAAAATAGTAGTCTTTCAAAAGTTCAGTCACAACTGATCCAGATAAGCCTAAATTTGGTACGGTCTCTATTTCTGTTTCCGATCCACAGTACACTATAAAATCCACGATATAACCGGTTTCGACATCACATAAAACAAATAACTTAATGCCAAATCTATTACGTTTTTTAGGTAAATATTGTTTTATAATTAGACGACCTTTAAAAGGCACAATACTTTCATCAATGCACATTTTTTTACCCGGGATAAATGTTGTTTTGAAAGTTTCACGAGCGTGGTCAATCATCATTTTTATTTTGTGCAATCTCGGTACACTACTTGTCCCTGCAGGTGCTTCACAAAAAGATAACATTGCAAGAATTGAGCAATATCTATTTCGAAACATAGTATTACTGAACACCGTACTATGTAATAACGGGTCTGTAGACCAGTGTTCTTCAATTGTTATTCTTTTGTTTCTAGTGAAAAGCATTGTTACTGCTAGGAAAATGTAAAGGTCGTCAATAGTCACGTCGCGCCATTGTTGCAGTCTTGAATATATTCTGAGATCAGTATGTCTTACGAAGTGTTGATGATATTTATTCGTACAATTGGCTATTTTCTGTAACAAGTCTTTGCTACAAAAATGTTCGAAAAATTCGAATTCAGTGGAGGTATCATCTAATTTGACAGCAGGCGACAGTCCACAAACAAAGTCGTCGAATTCTTCTAATATTGGGGTAGCAATTTGCGTTGTCCAATTAGTGGTTGTGACATTGTTTCCTTGAATCTGAAATAATACAAAAAATAATTGTAGAGTAATAAAAATACATCGGTCTCCAAGGTAGGAAATTTGAATAGCCTACAAAAGCAAAATTAGCAGTGCGATTCAGTGCGGTGTGTGGCAGCGCGGCGGCACGCACAAAATAAACTCTACCTATGTATCTACGAGCGAGTCAGTGCGCCCACACGTGACTCGCGCTCCAACCAATCAGAATCACCGTTCCAGAGTGGCCGCGCGCGCATTCTCATCGCACGGTGCGCTCTCGCCATCTCACTCACTCTAAGTTTAAAATTTCCATTCAGACATCACCACCATACTACACAATAAATTAAAATACATTTATCTAGATATGTAATAAAAAAAATAATTACCTCTACATCAATGTCAAACTCTTCGTCTGATAAAAATTCTTCATTTTCATCGCCTTCTAGAATTCGTATTAACTCTTCAGTAGTCGTCATGATACATTTCTATCATGTACATTTATCGACATACGAACGTAAAACTTCATGCACAAGCACAACACTGATGGAAAATTCCAGAAGTCGGCACTCGTTTATGACGTAAGAAGCGGTCGTCTTTATCCGACCGTAGCGCAGGGCGTACTAACGAAGTAAGTTTCGGAACATGTAGGCTAGGGATGGGAACCATCAATTGAATCGCTGACATTTCATATGTAAATTTACTTAATTTTAAAGGAATTAAATGAAATACTCACAAATATTTGTAAACAAATGTTTTATTAACAATTGCTGTATTTGTTTTAAAGTTAATTAGTCAGTATAACGAGAAATATTTTGATTTATGTTTATTTTTGTATCGGTAAATCTTGGCATATGTCCCGTCCCTCATGTCGGATTTTGTCGTCATGGGCGTTGCACATCAATACAATTTTCTAAAAATAATGTTAGTAATTCATCTAACTTTGGACATTATTTTTAGGACTTCTAATTAAGAGACTAAAGTGTATTAAACTGTAAATGATTACTTAGTTAACTATTTGCCTAATATAAACATATTTTTGATAGAATACAGCGTAATTAAATAAAAAAGCTGATTAAACGAGCAGTGATATTTTGGTCGTAAATATACGACTCTGGCGAAATGGGCCCGAAAATATTTGTCGGATTAATCCGACGTAGGCGGTTAAAAGGTTAATTCACTGCATATCAGAATCATATTCCTTGTAAATATTGCCGTATAAAAAAAGATATGATTCATATTATGATTCTGCTAAAGTGGCCTTTTTTAGACCTGCTGTACTGCAATATTTAAATCGAGCAAAAATATCGATAAATATCGCTTCCTTTATGGGACCCCCCCTTTAATTTTTACAAGCTGTTATTTAGTTTCACCTGTCCTGATGTTTGTCTGTAATCAATTCATCCAGATTCGTTTGACAAACGATTCCCTTTCAACTTTTCAGGCATATAAGTTGAACCAAAATAGTAACAGATTTCCGGGTCTCAATCATAGTGCGACACAGCGGGGGACATGTTAAAAATGTAAAATAATATTATTCAATTATGGTTTTTATGAATGCTGTAGGTATTTTAAGTAATGTGTAATAATTTTAATTGACATTATACTAATATTTGTATACCAATCACTGGTGAATCATGTGAAACTTATTACTGTTTTCAATATCCTCATTACCATGTTTCTGGCAAATAAAGTACTTTGACTTTGACTCCGCGTAACCATAAAAACGACGACCATTTTAGTTTAACTTATTGGTCGCGTACTGCAAATAAGTTGAATTAAAATGGCCGTCGTTAAAAAGGATTTCAATTGAATTGGGGGGCTGCGTCTAATCATAGCCACGGGTTCAACTTATTTGCCGTGTACTATACTGATGCAAAATCAGTCACTTTATTATGTCAAAATGTGTTTTTGCAGAGAGTTATTCGGCGAAGGCCTGCACTGGGCCGGGTGCACTATCATCGCCCTGCTGGGTCAGCAACGAAGGTTCGAAGCCCTCGACTTCTGCTACCACATCCTGAGGGTACAGCGCGTCGACGGGAAAGATGAAGCGGTGAAGGGCATTGTGAGTATACCTTCTTTTGACCTTCTTGAGGCCTTTTTGGCCTCGCACAGATTTTAATGTTGTTTATTTTTTTATTTATTATTCTTATTTTACTGTATGTGAGAGGTCAAATAAACAATTTTCTTTCTTTCTTTCTTTCTTTTTGTTTGAGGTGGGATATCATTAAAAACTTCTCTCTCTCTCGGTGGAGCGAGGGAGTGTCGTACTTTTACTGAGAAATGGGTTTAATCATTAACCGCCTTATTCCAAAACGCGATCTAAAATAGTTGCGGGACTATTACTAGTTTTAATTGGCATTAAACCTAATAATAATCCCGGAAACTGCATTTAGATAGTGTTTAATCGGGATTAATAATAAGTTAAGGTGTGCAATAAAGAAATAAATAAATAATAATAATAAACCTAGTAATAGTCCCGGAACTATTTTAGATCACGTTTAATAAAGCGGTAAAAGTTTGACTAACTGTTAGATTTGAGTATCTAAATCGGGATAAAATCAGGATATTAATTAAACAGATATTTTATGAGCGCGCAAAAGTGAAGATTCGAAAAGGTCCTAATTAGTACCTTTTTAAGTGATTGGTGGTCAGAATTATGTTTGTTAACATTCACGCGTAATTGATCACAATTGACTGTTTCTTTTTTTCTGGTTGGATTTATTATTTACTAGCTTTTGCCCGCGGTTTCGCTCCCGCTTTACCCTACTCTACCCTACTCTACCCTACACAAATAAATGAGCAGGTTTTGGAATTGTTTTTTTTTTTTAACGAAATCCTTTATCCTTCTCCTGGTTTCAAGATAGATAGATAGATAAATATATTCTTTATTGTACACCAAAGATAAAATTACAATAGCTACCTTTCTACCAATTTTCAGCCAAATCGGTTCAGCCGTTCTTGTGTTATAAATAGTGTAACTAACACGACACGACTTTCTTTTATATATATAGATTACAACGGTCTTGCAACCAATCACATTAACTAAACAAAAACAAAATAAAAAAAATGTAACGAGATATGTCTTGTTATACGCATACATCAAACCCTCTCACAGTACTTCTGACATGCCAATAAAATCGTCTTCCATTCATCCGCAAACAGATCGCTAGTTGGATTGGAGTCCAAGAGACCATTTAGTGCAGCCAAAGTGCGAGGTATTGATGACTGAGCACGGGCAACAGTGCTTTTTACCGCGGCAGTAATTGTCTGGGACAAAGAAACGTGCCAGCTTTATGCTATCCCTTTTCTATTATTTGAACTTGTAATGAATAAAAGTGTGTGTGTGTGCTGTGCCTGCTTTGCGGAACACTTTTTTCGTTTGTTTTGTGAGTGTATAACATATATGTTTATTAGAATATTAGGTAAAGCTTTTTTTCCACAACGCCATCTAATCCCAAGCTAAGCAGAGCTTGTGTTATGTTTACTAGACAACTGATGAACATACTTATATACTTCTAAATACATACATATTCTAAATAATTTACACGCACACATATATATCATAAATAATGACACAGGACAAATGATCGTAGTCATCACACAAACAGTTAGTTTTTGATTAAATTGGGTATATATTATATTATTGTATTTAGGTATCTATTATATTGTTGCATTTTATTTATAATTCATTGATCACTCTTTTCTTTTCTGTCTTTTATTGCACCTGCCTCTATTTTCTCTGCATCACCCAAAGGTTGACTGGTAGAAAATGCCTAAGGCATTAAGTCCGCCTCTGTACATAATTTGCGAGAAGTTTAAATAAATAAATAAACAGGGTGGGAATCGAACCCACGACCTCTGGCATAGCAGTCAAGGCCAGTCATTGCTGTCTTTGTTGGTCGGTTTTAAATTTTTTAGCAACCGTCGTTTAGTACGGAATTCAAAACGCCACCCGCGACTGAGACGCGATTGTCCTTAACACTGCATTATGCCCTAGCCACATAATCTCCGATTGTTGTTTATTTTTTAAAATTAATTTTATAAATTGCCTCTTATTCTTGTCCACAGCCTCTCAAGCGCATGGTAGACCGTATCCGTCGCTTCCAAGTGTTGAACTCTCAAATCTTCGGCGTCCTCGCGCGCCACCTGGCGGCCGACGACGAGCGCGCCGGCGTCGAGCACGTGCGGTGCTTCCCGCCGCCCGCCGCGCCGCTGCACGCCATCAATTAGACCTTCAACCTTCCTGAACACTTTCGTGAACACATCAATCCACGTCTAAAGGTACTTCAAATATATCTGACAAACACTCGACTTTATTCCGCCAGGATCGCACATTCACAGCCAAATACTCGCATCTTGTCATCTCTTCTGTCACCTATGGGGATTGAAGAGCTAAACGAGATGGAGTACCCAGTCGCGAACACACGACCCTGGCGAATAGGACACGAAAACACGATAACACTCGTCGAAGAAACCCGACGTAAGCTGATTAAATTACCTAGATTATGCTCTTAGTTTTTATTTTCGTAATAATCGTGTATATGTTAATTTAAGCTAGAATTTAATATATTAGATAATAACAAGGGCTTCGCCTGTCGCTGATCAAAGGGGGGGGGGGGGGGGCTATTGGAAGTATAGAGAAAAAAAAGTTTTTTTTAATAATAATAAAAGTTTTTTTCTCCACAATATAACTCCTAATTGCTAGCCTTATATCTACGGTAACATATAAGATGGACATTATTTTGTGGGACACTGGCGCCTAAACTAGGCTCTGAAGCTGTAAAGCAAGTCTCCCCCCCTTGGCGACGCCCATGAATAATAATATGTAGAATTTAGGTACTAAACAATTTTTAGTTGAGGCTGCAATCAAACAAATATTTATTTGGATATTTCTAGAACTTTTTTTTACTATATAAATATGTACCAGTCACATACAAAAGGATGCCTTTAAACGCCACGAATCTTTGTAAATAACACCAAAAATGCTAACTGCGTATGTTGACATAAAACATTGAAATTTGTTTTAAGCCTTTCGCGAGTATTGGCAAACTAATTGCCAAACCACTTTTTAAAAGTTGCGCCAAAATGTATGAAGTATGAAGTCACGAACGGCCATTGGCAAAGGTATAGCCGTAGCCCAAAAAAAAAGGGGGGGGGGGGGCTAAACAAGGGAGGGAAATCTTTTAATATGGTTTTAAAAATGTTATTTCGCAATGTTTAGAATAAATAAAATCAAAATCGGAGGTGTTAATAGTATTGCTCGCGAAAGGGTTAACCCGTTTATATTATATTGTCACTTGTATCGGACTGTGGCGGCTCGGGCAAGAAATTGATTTGCTTTGAAAGGGTTGAAGGATTTTTTGCCGGGATTTTTTCATGTCGAATTCAGTGGCTGTTTTAATTATTCGTTTTTATGATTCCTAGTGGATATTGTGATGTGAAAGTGTAGTTTTGTATTACAAGTGTTTGCATTATTGGATCTATCCGGTTCTAGAATAGCATTTTAGATTAACACACACGTAAAACAATCACAATGTCATTTGGTCACAATTTCAAGAAGATTTTTTTGCGTGGGACTAATTCTTTTCATAAGATAAAAGTTGCCGTTACTCCTCATAACATAAGCTATCTATCTGTAAAAGTACCGTCAAAATCAGTTCAGACGTTGCGGACATTAGCCAGCACAAACTGACAGACAAAAATATAAAAATTGCGTTATTGTTATAGTTACAGACACTTGAATTTTATTTACTTGTATAGATTTTTGTGAGTGGTGGCCGAGTGTTAACGGCCCCGACTTACAAGTCGCAGGTCGCAGGTTCAAACCCAGTCTGGCGCATTACTTTGTGTAATTTATTTCATCATCACTGCTCTCAAAACGGTGTAGGAAAACGTGAGGACACCGGCATGTCCTAGATTCAAAAATTCGAAAACATGTGACATCCACCAACCCGCACCCATTCCCTCTCCGAGAGAAGAGGCCTGAGTCCCAGCAGTGGGAACATTAAAGTTGTAGGAAGTTTTAGAGTATATTGATAGTTGTATTTGCTTATATCTTTTTGTATGTGACTGAAGGGCATAAACTTAAGAAACTAGATATAATACATCGTATCAATAGTTTTTACTAAAACATAATTTCGTTGTAGTTATAAGTATAGTCGACGTATACACAGTTAAATTTTGATCGTTTTAATCCCGCGGAGGGTCAATTAGGTACATGAAACTATCGATTTGAAAAATTAAAAATGAAGTACTTTTTTTAAACTCGAATTAATTTACGCATATACGAAATTAATTTCCTGTAAGTTGGTTGACTCGTTAACTTAAAAAAAATAATGTAGTACATGCGTATATTACCTCGACATTTAGAAAAAAAAGTATTTTTTAATTTTTTCTTTACAAATCGATAGTATTTTATGTATCGAATCGACCATCCGCGGGATTAAAACGACTAAAATTTAACGGTGTATAATCTAACTTGCATATTGCCAGCGACTACGTTCGCTGTGGAATCCGCGAGAAACGGCGTGGGAAACAGTAGTGCGGTGCCAAGTGTTTACGAAACAACGTTTAGCAAACGCTGAAATGCGCGCGAATTCCGGCGAATTCACGCGTCGTGAGGCGAAATTGACACTTCCATTTCATTCCGCGGTGGTATAAAATTAGCATTAATAAACTTCATCAGTAACGATTGCATCACTGCTTACCATCAGGTGGGATCGCAATCAACCATTAGTTTTTTATCATATAAAAAAATATCGCAAAGTAATATATTATTATTTTATTTTTAATTAGAGATTCTATTATGTTAATTTAAGTCCATAAAACATTCGATATTATTAGAAAATATTACGTCTTTATTGTAAGTATTATGTCTGTGTTAGCGCTCAAACAGTGTGAGCTCTAAGGCCGTGTTCACAGAGCCGCGGGGCGTTGGGCGTTTGTCGTACATTGCAGCAGCGGGCCGCGGCATCGCAAGCGCGAACACTAACATATGGCAATGTACAATGACCGCCCAACACGCCGCTTCTCCGTAAACATGGCCTTAAGGTCTGAGCTCATTAGAGCCACCCGGAACTCAATCCACACCTCCTCGCTTCCGGCGGCTAGTATTATTTATATGGACTTGTATGGGTATGCACTCACTACATCAACTTACGATCCGGTGATGATACGGAGTGCATGCAGTGAACGCATGCCATACAATTCCATAATAATATAAAGAATACTAGCCGCGAGAGGCGATTCGGTGCGGAGTGGGTTGCGGGTGGCTCTAATGAACCTTTAATCTGAGGTAGAAATAGGTATTTTTTACTTGAAGCTCGTGGAAGAGTTGGTAATACCTCCTCTAAAATGCCGGGATCATAAACATGACGATTTATTAATTGAAAAAAATTTGAGTTTTTGGTTTATAAACTCAACCTTATGAGCATTTTGTATGTATTTCTAGATTACTAATTTATTAACGTAAGAAAAAAGTATTCCACGACTAAAAACGAACGCATTTTTAGAAGATAATTTGTTTTAAGAAAATTTTATACATTTTCCGGTTCCTATATCAAACCGAATCGTTTCTAAAAAGCGGTCGGTTGAATATAGGAACCGATTATACCAGATAAGTTAGAGTTTTTTAATATCGTGCGGACTTCATCCCGCGGATTTGCACCGCATGCGTAACCTCCGCATATGCCCTTTTCAAACAAGTGTAGCGAGAATATCTTCCGTCGATTCCGAGTTACGCGCGCTAAAGTTCGCCCCCCCCCCCCCCCGCTTCTCAGATCGCCAGTCGGCCCTACACGCCATTAGAGATAGCACGTGCGCCGCCCTACCTTTACCTATGTTTGTGAAAACCGTAGAGGCCCAGCCTGCTAGCTGCAGGCAGGCAGGCAGGGTCGAAGCCTTCTGGGGTCATGGGTCAGCTTCCGAAAGGAATACCCGGCCCCGGCACGATAGGCAACGAAGGAACGGGGTAGGTTTTTAGTCAGTAAGAGTCTGACACTACTTCCCGTTCCGCCTAAGGGCGGGATTTGTCATTGGATGATTTTACCTACCATAAAAAAACCTATGTTTGTGACTAGACCTAAGCTCCGATCTTTGTAGTATGCGATTGTTACCAACTACCTTTAGTGAATAAAACTTTGTACACTCGACGCGTTTCTTTCTATTTGAATTTTTTTGCATGCGGAGCCAATCCGCATGCGTTATGGAATCCGCATGATATTGAAAACACAAGTAAGCAACTAAATCCTGATTTCTAAATTGAGAATTAGTAGTTAAATATTTGCCAATCTCTTGACAAGCCTTTTGCCAAATCTTGGCGTTACAGAAAGGTTTGACATACTCCTAATTCTCAATTCAGAAACGCTTCCATTTCTAGCGTATTATGCCTTTATGGGGATTTTAATTATTATATTATTATTATTTTATGATCTGCCTTACGTTATTCGCATTTTATTAAATAAAAAACATGTACGAACATTCATTTAATTTGATTAAACCCTGTATATTCACAAATATTATACAATGTACTATGACATTTACTAAAAACTGATTATGAAATAAAAAATATGCCTGTAACATGTATTATTCTCTGTATGGATGAGGCGTTGGACTATTTAGGAATTAAATAAATCCAAGTAAAAACTGTAATGTCTGTTTGATTTCTGCCTTTTCAATAATCTTTTTGCTGCAAATCTTAGTAAGGGCCAACGCTGTATTAAGCGCGCGCACGCGTGATCACATACTAAAGTGGTCCGTCGCGGCTCGCCGCGCGGGCAGACGCGTCCTTTTTGCTACGTAATAATACATTAAAGTTCTTCATCGACACGACTACATGCACACCGTTAATGTTGAACTAGCGACACTGCGTATCTGGTTTCCGCTCCGGGGACCGCCGCACACGACATTCGCGACCGATGCAGATTTCGTTTGGTGAATATGCAAAGTCCCGACTTCTTCCAACCGCAGGATTGATTAGTGAATTTTCACCTACCCACCAATTTCTCCAGGACACGGATGTTTCCTCAGATTGATAACGTCGGATCAACTTGGGCAAATGACCTGCCTCCCTTCCCTTTGCTTTGGCTACTGCTCCGAAGGTTTTAGTCGGCCTGACAAATTGGGTCGTGCAGGAAACCGATTGTTGCCAGAAGCATAATCAGCCTTTAAATGTTCGCTGGGACTCGGGCCTCCTCTCTTTGAGGAAATGGGCCGTAAACCACTGCGGGCCCAGTGCGAGATGGCCGTTGGTGGCATAATTATCTCGCTGATTTTTTTTTTGGTGAATCTGAATCGAGAGAGTGCAAAGTTAAACGAACTTAACGGTTACTTCGTAAACTTTCAGAAGTCTGTATTGACCTCTCAGCAGTCGATCTAATAAAAGGGTACGCTTACTGCAACGAGAATATTGAAAATGACAGAAGCTACTAAGATATTGTAACGTCGTAAAACTTAGCACGCCGTATCTTCAATATAATCACGAGTATCACCAAATAAGTAAAACGCATTACTGTGAGAAGCTTCCAGAATAGAAGTATGCACCTAGGCCAGGCAAGTTCTAGAAAAGTCCGCCATAAAGTAGTAGGTACTGAATTATTATTAGAAAGTTTGGGTAGGTACTTAGAGAGTGGATAAGGGATTTTGTATCTTCCGTCTTACACGATAAGAGTCGAAATTATGTGTCGTAAACTATAAGGTTTCTAATAATAATATTTTTAGTGCTCTGCGATGTTACTCTATTGTTCTGGAATGGCCTTGAAACGTCTTTATCTAGAATTTTCCTGGCTCCACATATAAAAAGGCGGCCCCAACTTCAAGCGAGTTTTAGTTTGAATTCGTCTGCGATTCGAGTGCGATCTAAGTGAAGTGATTAGTGATTCTGTTTGACAACCCAAGCGATACGGAAACGGAACTCTAGTGTTGATAACTGTGTTTTGGACCTAGTTAATCGGAACAATTTTTTATTGTTTGTGGTTATTAAAGTTCTCTTCTAGTAAACCGGCATTTTAATTACTCACGTTCGTAACAATATACATATTTTAGAAGGTAGCTTGCGGAAATATTGTGCATAGCTCTTCAATCCTCATAGGTGACAGGAGAGCTGACGAAATGGAGAATTTGGTCGTGGATGTGGGACCCTAGCGGAATAAATACGAGTGTCGGATATAGGTGGTCAAATAACCAAATAAAAAACTGTATATTCATCTATGATAATGTATTTCACTTAAGTTTTACATCATACAACCAACTGAATGCAAAGAAATCGACAAAATACTATATATTAAATGTGATACAGGAGACGATATAAACATTCTGTTCTCTTATAATACGTCGAGTCCTTTTCATACCACAGACACGTTAAAAATTGAAAAAAAAAACCTTGTTTTTAAAATTCCATCCCCACAAGGGGTTACATTTGACATCATAAGATTTTTTTTTGTAAAAAATACATGCTGTAGACGAAAATGATGTCTTTAGGTATATTTTTCAATCAATTCTTATCGCTCTGTGGCCAACATAGAATAATAATTAAAACAATCAAGGTAAGTAGAGTTGTAGCTATCTTTATCGATATCTTTCCTTTCTGGTTACAAAGGAAATTCACTCTAAACCGTCTGTTTCGAGACATTCAAAACATGATAAATACCTTTTCATTTTACTCATTATTCTAAGGCAATAAGGTCTATTTTCGCAATAGACCACGTCACTATACAACCATATTTTAAATTTACAGTTACTGGTTTTGTTAATCCGTGTTTTGCGATCAATATCGCTTCCGTCTTAATTTTAAGAGTATAAAAAACGTCACAATATACAATCCTTGGCTTGGCAGCCATTTTGTCATTATTTACCTATATGGCAGTAGATCACATCCTTGGTTTTTTTCGTCAATTTCGGCCTGTTTTTACCAGCAACATCATCTGTTAGATACGTTAGCCGGAACGTATCAAATAGGGAAACAGGCCGTGAGTCGCTTATAGTACAAATATTTCTGAGATCGCATTGAACTAGCGTGGAGATCAATGCTCGTAACTTTTTCTTTATGAAAAAAGATTTTTGCCCAGCAATGGGTCAGTCATCATCCAGCGATATAAGGCTTACTGTCCACGGCCGCGTAATTTCATAGACGCGTATTCATTATTATACGCTTGGTGTACGCCAGCGTGAAGCGACCGTACTAAACTATGATACTCTGTCGAGAAGCGGCTTCGACACGATGCAGGCGTACACCAAGCGTATAATGATTAAGCCTAAGATTTCATTGAGGCTGAGCGCTTGTTACTCAAGCCCCAAGCGAACGCTGGCGTTCGCACACCTATTGTGTCTCTAATTACGGCATTCAAATGATTAATGTTATTATCATGACTATTATGGTGTCAGATAAACAGTTTCTCAATGTATAATACTAAATACAATAATTTAGCTGCACGAAAATTTTGCATAAGACTTACTGTCTACGGATGCGTAGCTTCATAGACGTGTATTCGTCACAATACGCTTGCTGTACGCCAGCGTGAAGCGATCATACTTAACTATGAAATTCTGTCGACGAAGTGTCAACGTCTGTACGACATCTATGAACCTTAGGGCTTGTGCACACCGCGTTTTTTAAAAGTGTGTGGACGGCGCGTTTTTATACTATTAACTACGTCTGACTTGCGTGAGTACCGTGTCTGTATCGCTACAAACACGCGTTAACAGTGCGTTTAAAAAACGCGGTGTGTGGCCCTTAAAATTCTTCGAACACGCTTGAATCAATTACCCAAAACGAAGTCATAAGATCTTAAAAAAACCTATACTTTTAGCTACAAAGGAAGATTTAATACATTTTTCGCATATTCATAAGAAACCCGCGTACATTTTGAACCAAGTTAGCAGAGTTCGACATTGCAGCAGATGCGGAATCGACGATGGACATGCGGTATGGCGCCGAGAGTGCAATGAGAAATGTCCACGGCGTTTTTCAACACACTTACGAAAAGTTTTGTTTTTAGTAATTAGTTTAGCATTATTATTTTTTTTATACTTTGTCACAAGTTATTTTTATTTATTGGTAAAGTAGAAGGGGAAAAAAGGCCTCGTGGACGCAGCCCAATACGTTGGTCAGACCAGATCCGCACCGCTCTTCACTCCACGATATATAGGCCTCTCCACACCGCCAAAGACAGGAATAGATGGAGGAACATCATAAAAGCGAAAGTGATGAAGCAGGGAGGTCACGACCCTCAGCATTGAGGAATACGACGCAAGAGGGATGTATTTTGTTAATGTAAATTAACTTTGTAAATAAATAGGTTTGCTTATGAAAATAGAATTTATAAACATTATATAGGGTGACTGGTAATTAGTGAACGATACTTAAACACGTGATTGTAGTTATGATAACAAACAACTTTCACTCTGGGACCAAAGCTGAAATCGCGAAAAAAATCTGCTGGTCAGTACAGTTATGTTCGCCTTATTGGTCAAAATGTACTGAACTTGGCTGATTTTTTTCGCGATTTCAGGTTTGGTCTCATAGTGAAAATTGTTTGTTATCATGACTACAATCACGTGTTTATGTATCGGTCACTAATTATCAGTCACTCCTATATGTACTTTGAACCAGAAAAATACACATAATTTAACGAAAGACGTGATTAATGGACTTTTTAGGTGCATGCTATTAGTCTGAACATAAATTAGAAAAAGACAAATGAAATGTTAGTAAGTTCGAATATTAGTCATTAGGAAATTGAAAATATTGCCGGATACTTAAAAATAAGTAAGTTTTTTTTTCATGAATTCGTCGATATTTTTTTGGATAAGAAAACGTATGTTGGGTTAGTAGTAGTCTGCTAATGAGTAACAAACTATTGTAAGCCTAAAGACGGTGTCATAAGAGTCATTTTCGAGTGTGTTGAAAAATAATTTTGATACTTAAATGATAATGAAGTTATCTTCACTACAGATAATTCATATATTATTATTTACGTAATAAAAATTAGTTTTATTTATTTGAAAACGTTTCTATCACTGTACGGAAAATCTATAGAGTACGAATGCAACTATAATTGAAAGCCATTTTGCAAACGCGTGAATTAAGTCATAAATTTTTTTTATCAGACACCGATCCGACAAAATTCTTTAAATGAAGTTCGATAAGCAATTTATACCAATTTAAGCTGACCTACCATTGCATAGACTTTCCGAACAACGAGGGTCAACTTATACTAGTATTGGACCGCTTCATATATACCAGTATATGCTGACCTACATTTACAAAGACTTTCCAAACAACAAGAGGTCTACTTATCTTAGTAATGTTGTACTGATTACATGAATTCCATGTATTACTTTTAATGACCTGCCTGTACAAATATTTTTGTAACAAGGAGAGGTCAACTTATATTTGAATTGTTTTACTTTTGGTTCTGCCTGAGTGCCGCGGCGATGTCTCTAACGTCGAGCTGGACCTTGGGCTTGTGTTGCGGAGGTTCGAAATAGAAGTCAAATCGCTTGAACGACTCTATCTCGCGCTCCGACACTTCTAGTGACGATAGGTTCGTGATCGACGAGTCGGGGAGGAACACGCTGGATTCTGTGGACAATATAATGTTGTTTTACATTTAGATATATAAAAGCGAAATACCACTCACTGATTAATCACGAAATGTCAGAAACTATAACACCTACAAACTTTCAATTTGGCAGGTAGCTTCCTTATAGGGTGTAGACATCCGCTAACAACGGATTTTACGAAACTCCACCTCTAAAGGGGTAGAGCGAGGAGGAGTGGCAGACGGTGGCCTCCTTCTGCAAAGCAGTAATGCTAGCAAAGGAGGAGGCCGACCGCATTAGGCAACGGCGCTCACGCCGCAGCCGCCGCCGTAATTCCGATCCCGATTTCCAGCCACCATAGGCGGGTAATGGGTAGCTCGTTGTACAGTCCGGACCGAGCCCAATTATTCGACGGCGCCCACTGTTCCCGTGCGCCTCATGGAGTTATCAGCAAACTGTGGGGGCCTAGCAGGGTCGAAGCCTACTCTGGGGCCCTGGGAAAGTATAAAATGCATACCAAGGCCCTGGAACCAAAGGCAATGAAGAAACGGGGTAGGTTTTTAGTCGGTAAGAGTCTGACACTATCTCCCGCCCCACCCAAGGGCGGGGGATGTCATAGGATAATTTTACCTACCATAAAAAAACCCCTAAGGGGGTAAATCGACTTTCACGCGAGCGAGGCCGCTGGCAGATCCAAGTAGCATATATACAAAAACAGCTAAAAGTACGATATGGAAAGGTCCACAAGGGCAAAGAAGATATTTATTACATACAGCAGGAAATTATTGGCAGAATATTATTGGAGTGAAAGTTGAAGAGTGAAATTCCCTACCGGAGTCTATTTCTTGATAGTGTGCGTTGTCACACTCTGAAATGCAAGATGATTCTGCTAGGTAAAACAGAATCATGATATGTACCTTTTGGGTGGAGCGAGGCGGAGGGTGTGTCAGAGTTTTACTGACTAAAATCCACTCCAGTTCATTCTTTGCCTTCTTTTCAGGGCTCTGGGGTTCATTTTCATATAATTCCTTATTATTTGCTATCTCCTTGAGGCGTGAGTGGAATATTACACGCTATCGACGACTTCTGACGACCGGACGGTGAGGTACCAATGAGTGGCTTGGAATCCGCAAGCCTACGCCAACGATGGCTGGGGCATGAGGGCCGTTCCCTCGCGAAAGCGGCCGTCTACTTCGTTAGCATTATAGCTCCGCATTTGGAGGCTCGCGCCTGGCTCGCTCCACAGCCTGGCCCCACTGGGACACGGCGGCCAGGCGAGACAGAAGTACGCTACGTACCTCTGTGATCGTTGGGGCGCTCGCCGACGGGCCCGAAGCGCCGCTCGTCGGGCGCGTCGGCGCCGCGCGCGCCCGGCGAGCTGCACGCCGAGCTGCGCCCCGACTGCGCGCCTGCACACATACCACCACTCTATACTCATTCATACACACGCTAACAACACTACAATCACACCGACTATTATTTATCTCAATACATTGTTTTTATCTCGCAGAAGATGTAAAAAGTAAACTATCAAACCCAAATAATACAGCTGTTTTTGTCTTGGACGGTTTGAATTCCTCATTTAATTTTCTGTCCCTAGCTGAGCTCAGGAGTTAAATATATATATCCCTCACTGTGGTCGGGATTTAACCTCAGCAACCTTCGCTCAATTCAAAATTCAATATCGTTCGGATCTTAACCTAACGTAACGGTCGGTATTTCCTCGAGTTTCTTTAAAAGTCAATGCAGCAAATATTCAGATTAGTATCTGAATGGAAACTTTACAGATTTAAATAAACCTGTCCAAAAATTGGTCAATGTTCGTGTAACTCAACCACTGACGTCTACTGTTTATCACACTAGAATGGCTGCCGTCAAAGAGCTTTTGTGCCCGTTCGATATACGCCATTTTGGCGCTGTCGGCCGTAGCGAGTGTCTACGGTACTAAAACTAGTAATGTCACGCCGCTTACGCTATACACTTGACCTCATTTTTTATGAAAAAAGTGATTTTATATAATTCCTGAAGCAGGAATTCAATCAAAATAATTCGAAATTGCAAAAACACTTCAGAGTACTGTACACTTCACACGTCAAAATTAGTTCTCTGGACGCTCACGAGTGGCGTTTCAAATAGGCACATAAACTAACTGTCAAACATGGAACAGCCTGTCCAGTGGTAAATAACAGAGGTCAGTGAGCTCAATTCAGGACTACAAATGCATCGAATTACCTGCTTTATTGGGACAAGCTGGTCCATACAGCTGATCAGGCCACGCGTGCACCGGTGGCCTGCTGAATAAGGATTCTTCCCCCTGCAACCCACATTCTAAGGGAAGACCTGGCTCCTGGAAAACAAAGGATATTTAGTGTTTAGAATATAAGTATATCACTACAAGTTACACTAAACTATATACTTGGGGATATAGTGACGTCACTCAGCTTTGCCAGGCCTCTTGACCAATTAGATCATCCCCCCCATTTCTTGTCCAGACAATTACAGTCCGTTCGACGGTTCTCTGCGAACTTTAGCGCTTGTGCACTCGTGAAAAAATAAATACCAATAGCAGTTGTTATTGCTGTTAACAACTGTTATTGGCATTTATTTTTATAAATAATTTATTTGACGCGCTTATTTTGAGCGCTAAAGTTTGCAGAGGCTAACTTCAGGCGCGCCAAGAACCGTCGAACGTACTGTACCTCTACCATGAGTTTTAAGCAATAGTATTCGTCGCTACTCGATATCGACGCCGTAAATATTTTGTATGGCAAATTTTGGTTCTGCAAGTGACCGCTAGAGGCGCTGCAAAATTTGCCATACAAAATATTTACGGCGTTGATATCGAGTAGCGACGAATACTATTGCTTAAAACTCATGGTAGAGGTACAGATCTGTCCATTCCATGTTGCCTGGAAGAGATCGCAGAGTGCGATAAGGCCGCCCATTGTATATGTTAGTTTTAGTTCCTTGTTTTTGTATATGTAATAGTGTACAATAAAGCATATAATAAATAAATAATACCTCAACTTTTCGCTAGAACAAAAACAGGGCAAGTGCGACTCCGACTCGCGCACCGAGGGCTCCGCACAAACTTAAATATGAAAACTGTTCAATTCCAAATTTCAGGATGCTAGGTCAACCGGAAGTACCCTATGAATTTTGATTTCCTTGAGTCTGACGAAATACTTAAAGAAACTAATTTCGTACATGCGTAAATCAATTCGAGTTTTTAAAAAAAGTACTTTATTTTTTAATTTTATCTTTACAAATCGATAGTGATTCATGTACCGAATTGACCCTCCACGGGATTAAAATGATACAAATTTAACGGTATATATGTATAAATTACACCCAGACACAGACGAAATGATCGTGTTCATCACACAACTTTGTCTAGGCTGGGAATCGAACCCACGACCTCCAGTATCGTAGTCAGGGGCACTAATCACTAGATCAATTGAAGTAAACAATATATAAAACATACCTGTCCTTTATAGAATTTTGACTCCGTCACATGATGTATTGTAACCTCACTATTCAATTTTGAACCGACCCTCAACCTTTGAAAATACGGCAACGAATCACCATTAGACACGTGATTGACCCCTAACTCTTCATTCTTCAGCCTAGAACCCTCATTTTTATCACTAAATAGGGCATTTCTGAAGACATTCCTATCTTCTTGACCAAATGGTGTATATAAACCAGTGTAGTCCAGCCTTTCTTCTTGTTTCAAAGGAGTTCCTATAGGCTCTGGTCTTTGTATTGGATTCGCAAACAGAGAGGTATCCGACTCGAACGACCGCGAAGTGTCTACCGGCCTTGTTCCTATCGGATTCGGTGATACAACAGATTTGGGGCTCTGTTCTTCATAGTATTCTGGAGTAAGGAAACTGCGCTGCTGATTATCATCAGGGGTTTTGAATAAGGAGTAGCCTTCGTCATTTTTCTGTGTGAATGAAGCTAAATTCATGATACGAGTTTGAAAATCGTCAGGCTTCGGGGAAGATCGGGCTTGTTCGATGTACTGAGTCGGGGTGGGAGGTACGGGGTTGTATTGGTTGGGGTTAACGTAGTTATATTGTTGACCGTACATCGGGTTTAGTTGGGGACTCTGGGTTCTGACTCCCATAAGACTTTGTTGGTGCATCATAGTCATCAAAGGATTTCTTATAGTGTACATTCCGTTGGACGTAGGGGTTATAGTCGCTTGGCAAGCGTTCGGCGGCATCGGTATAGGATCTGGTATCCGTATTTGCTCTTGCTTCTTCTGAGCCGGTTGGTTAGTGATCTGTACCGGTGGTAAGTTCGGATGGAACATCGGGTTTCGTAAGGTGACGATCTTGGCGCCGTCCGGTTTGGCCTCTTCGGCGGCCGCGGCGGCCTTTTTGGCCTTTTTCTTGGCCTTTTTCGATTTGCCGACTGGGGGCGGTGGGTCGGCTATGATCACTGGTCTTGGTGGTTCTGTGGATGGAAAAATTAGTTTTTAGTAACACAGATTTTATTGGGGATGCTGCTGTTAACACTAGCTTTTACCCGCGGCTTTGCTCCCGTCAACTGACTACCCTACTCTACCCTACCCTACCCCACTCTACCCTGCCCTACTTTTCCGCGCATTTTTTTTTAATTTTTTCTTTCATAAGAACCAAGAACCTTCCTCTGACAATAACAAACTAAATAAAAATAAAAAAGAATTAGGGAAATTGGTCTAACCGTTCACGCGTGTGATGGCGTGACAAAGGGAAATAGGGATTAATTTTTATATACAGATGAATCCTTATTCTCCTCATTCACATCATAGCTTGAGAACGATTTTTATCATTTTTTTTTTATACACCGTTAAATTTTTGTCGTTTTAATCCCGTGAAGGATCGATTCGGTACATGAAACACTATCGCTTTGTAAAGTAAAATTTGAAAAATAGAGTACTTTTTTTCGAATTAATATACGCACGTACGAAATTAATTTCTTTAAGTAAACAAGTCAATGACCTTGTTGGAAGTTGTCGATAGTTGCGTACTAACTACCTTCAATTCATTGACCTCGATCAGCTGACGTTTACTTAAAGAAATTAATTTTGTACATGAGTAAATAAATTCCGATTTAAAAAAAGTACTTTATTTTTCATTTTTATCTTTACAAATCGATAGTGTTATAGTGTGTATGTTGTTATTGTAGTGTATTGTTGTTGTAGTGTATTATGTACCGAATCGACCCACTGCGGGATTAAAACGACCAAAATTTAACGGTGATTATAAGTTTTCTTATACTTCATAGAAGGTTTATAAGGAAAGAAAAATTAGGAAAATTGCGCATAAAACATATTTGAAACTATTATTAATATAAGACGTTATGATAAGGCCTCAGATTCCATATTTGTGTCTCTGTCATGTATTTGTGATATGGGCGTGCTGGAGATATTTTTTTTTTATTATTTATAGATGACTGTAGCATAGCAGCATAGCATAGCTTTATAATGTTCCCACTGCTGGGACTTAGGCCTCCTCTTTGGAAGAGGGAATGGGCCGTAATCCACCACGCGGGCCCAGTGCAGGTTGGTGAATGTCTTCGAAGATTTGGTTCTAGGACATGCCTTGTTTATTCACAATTGTTTTCTTTCACTATTTTGAGAGCAATGGTGATGAAAAAAAAAATTGCACAAAGTAATGCGCCTGGTTGGTTTTGAATCCGCGACCTATAACTCGTAAGTCGGGGCCTTTACCACTCGGCCACCACTGCTCTATAGATGACCGTGGGGCGATGAAAAAGTAAAGAAATTCAGCTTACCAGGATGTGCGGTGGTGAACATGACGTTGGCGGGGTCCGCGTTGATGACGGGCGCCGGCCGAGCCACGGGCGTGGGCGCCGCCGGCAGCTGCCCCGCCTTCCACAGCGGCTGCAACCGTCACAACTACATTACAACTACTGCGCACACTGGCGGCGCTATAGGGTGGCAAGGCTGGCTAAATGCCACGAGCCCCCAGCATGACGGGGCCCCAGTCTAAGAAGCTATGGGCTGAGAAAAAGTAATCCAATCTAATTTATAACAAGACAATTTTTTTGGGGAATTAGCCACGAGCCTCAAGGGATATTATATACCTAGTTACGCCATTGACTGCGCGTACACTATAACAAAATCATCTCTAATCAAACTCTCCTGCTGCAGCTCCGATGGAAGGAATTTTAATTTGAAATCAAATCTAAGAGGTAACATTTGACGTTTCATACTTTGCAAACCAAAACAACTTTGTATAGACATACAGTACGGCCGACGGATCTTGGCGTGTCTGAAGTTAGGCTCTACGAACTTTAGCGCTTGTGCATTCTCTTCTCTTCTTCTGGCTAGACCTTATCCCATTTATTTGGGGTCGGCCCTCCTTGTCCTAGTTTTTAATTGTGCACGATTTCGTGCCATGTCGGTGTCAAGATGAGCTTCTTTAAGGTCTCTTTGGACCGTCCTCAACCAAGTGGAGGGTGGTCTTCCAGGCGTGAGCTTCGTCGTAGACAATTCAAGGACAAGCTTTACCGTATGATCATCTAGGCGTCTTTGTACGTGATCTTACCACCTCATTGATTTTTTTTTTTAGCCTTTGTTAAAAAATACGATCCATCGTCGACCGTATCGTCGCTTTCCATCAGGTGAGATAGCGGTCAAGCGCGAACCTATCACTAATAATAAAAAAAAAAAATGATTGGAAAAAATAAATGCCAATAGCAGTTGTTATTGTTGCTAACAACAGTTATTGGCATTTATTTTTATAAATCATTTATTTGGCGCGCTTATTTTGAGCGCTAAAGTTTGCAGAGCCTAACTTCAGACGCGCCAAGATCCGTCGGCCGTACTGTACCTCACACAATTTAAATTATATTTCATACAATTTTTACTATGGGACCAAACCCCAAATCGCAAAAAAAATCGACAAAGTTCGTATATTTGCTGCCAAATACTAAAAAAAACGTTAAAATGCGCACATCCATATTCTAATAGTAAACTAATGAACTATTCATACGAAGACATGGCTTAAATGACTTGGTATCCAAGACAAAAAAAAAAAAAAAAATAACAAAAATGGTGTGTACTCACGACAGACTTGATGGGGGGCGGTTCCTTCTTGTCGTGGGGCTGCACGCGCGTCAGCGTGATACCGGGCGGCAACTTCAGGTCCGCCACCTGCAACGTGCCAGTGTGTAACGTCGCGAACAATCCAAGCGTTACGCTCAAGCGGCAATAACATGTTGCCGCTTCGACGACAGAGTTACATAGTTTAGTATGGTCGCTTCACGCAGGCGTACACCAAGCGTATAGTGACAAATACGCGTCTATGAAGCTATGCATCCGCGTAAGTGACATATCGATATTATTGTCACAAAGAAAATAAAGAAATAGTACATTGTGATACAAGTGCAGAAAGTTTGTCATCCGAGGCGGAATTAGCCCTATTCGCCTAGCGAGGGTGTTATAGAGCCGAATGCTGCAGTGACAAATTACCACGTGTATCAAACGATGTTTTTCAATACACTTACGAAAATATAAATAAAAGAGGGAGGGACCAGCGATTCTGACAAGATACATATAATAAATTGAGGCGGAGTTAAATGGTAGCACTTTTCTACACTAGTGTAGACGGAATAAGAACGAGTTTTAGAGTAAGTGTATTGAAAAAGATTTCCTACATCGTTCTAACATACAGGGTTGATTTTTGAGACAGGTCAGTAAAGGCAGAGCCCTTAGACAAGTAACTTTCCTATTAGCGGGGTGTGAAGATGTAAATTCTCTCACTAAGGGGTATCGCTGAGCATTAGGGCTTGTTTACGGAGACGCGGCGCGTCGGGCGGTCGTCGTACATTGCCATATGTTTGTGTTTGCGCGTGCGATGACGCGGCCCGCTGCTGCAATGTACGTTGAACGCCCAACGCGCCGCGTCTCCGTAAACAAGCACTTAAGCAGGAGCACGCGCAGGCACGGGACGCGTGACTAAGCGCGTGTGTCATGTGCGGCGGTCCCCGTAGCGGAAACCGGATGCGCAGTGTCGCTAGTTCAACTTAAACGGTGTGCATGTAGTCGTGCCGATGGAGAACTTAAATGTATTATTATGTAGCGGCGACCCGCGACGGGGCATTTTTGAATTTGTATTACACGGGCGCCCGGTTAACGCAGTGTTGACCTAAGGCGTATTCTCAGAGTAGATCATTGTTGTGACACATACCTGCACTCCGCAGCTGAGCTGTTCCATGATGCTGCATGACGGTGGCTTCTCAGGCTCGGTGGTGCAAGGGTTCTGTAACAATATAAAAAAATATATATCGAGGGGAAGCTACTGGCCCGGGTCATCTTTCCTCTAAATGTATCCTATCTGTAACTGTCTTCCGGCTCCAATAGTATGCGGCAAATGAGTTGAACTAAAATGGCCATCGTTGCTATGCTTACGCGCAGGCCCCATGTGCTGAAATTCGATTGAGACCCGGAGATCTGTTACTGAGCATTGAAGGTCGTCGCCATTTTAACTCAAGTTATCTGCCAGGTATTGTAAAATGTTACCTTTTTACTAACAACTTCGATGGTTGTATCCGGAGTGATGTTGATGACTTGCGGCTTGCTTTGCTGTTGCTGTTGTTGTAGTTTCTTGCTCTCCTTCTTAGTCGGTTGTTGTTGTTGCGGTTGAGCCGGTTGTTTCGCCACTTTCGCTGTAGGTTGAGGGGCTGAAATTAAAGTGTTTTGTTGATAGGATGGTAATATTTATTTTTAGAGTACTGTACCTCAAAAGGAAGAAACGGATCGGTTATAAGATCTCTTTGTTGTCTGTCTGTCAAGACCCTTTATCTCGGGAACGCGAGGGGGTATGGAGTTGAATTTAAAACCATGTACTTCAGGTCTACGGTCTGTAGCGACATCTATGTCGTCACAAATTAACTAATCCTGCATCGCGCAAGTAAGATTCGCGGCGCGATTGGAACATATAGAACAAACCCGAAATCATCTATCGGGCAGTAGCCCACCAGACATAACACCTGTCTGGTCGGAGGATCCTCCCTTTTCAACGGAGGTATGTGGGACTTTACTCTCTGTTCCACTACCTCCAAACTGGTGACCCTCGACAAAGAACGTCAGCGCAGCCTTCGTGCAGCTACTACTTCGTGACGTCATCATCACTTCCTCAAAGCTAAACAAAAAAAAACTTCTATGTTACTGAACAAAAAAGATACGGCCGTTTATATCACAAAAAACGTATATTTCGATACTGTCAAGGGAATCAAAATGCGTAGGGTAGACCCGTTGATCGAGAACCCTGGAATTTGTCATGAAGCAAGGTCTCATAGCACAAGTATATGAATAAATCTGAAAACTGTAAGTTTGTGATTTTTTTTTTTAAAGGAGTACTTGCGGTCTTCCCGCCCGATTATAATTTGGGTGTCTTCAAGGCTAGAGTGAATAGGCTCATAATAAACTAGTGCGCCTCACCATCAACGATTGAATCATTGCTTGCCATCAGGTGGGATCGCAGTCAAGCTCTAGTTCATATCAATAATAAAAAAATAAATTATAAAATTACGTGAGTATTAAAATTTTTAGAAGATTAATTATATAAAAGATGGAATTATCTATATACACCGTTAAATTTTAGTGGTTTTAATCCCGCGGAGGATCAATTCGGTTACATGAAACACTATCGATTTGCAAATATAAAAACAAAAATAAAGTACATTTTTTTCAAACTCGAATTAATTCACGCGTGTACAAAATTGATTTCTTTAAGTAAACGTCAGGTGAGCGAGGCCAATGAACTGTAGGTAGTAAGTACGCAACGACTACCTAAAAGGTCATTGACTCGTTTACTTAAAGAAATTGATTTCGTACATGCATATACTAATTCGAGTTTTAGAAAAAAAGTACTTCATTTTTTAATTTTATCTTTACAAATCGATAGTCGAGGGGATTAAAAAGACCGAAATTTAACGGTGTATATATATATAAAAATTAATTCCTATTTCCCTTGGTCACGCCATCACGCGTGAACGGTTAGACGATTTCGCTTATTCTTTTTTGTTGTGTTTGTTATTGTCAGGAGAAGGTACTTATATAAAAGAAAGAATACAATGCGTTCCAAATGAGAATAGGATCGATTGCCATGTTGTGACGTCACGTCATACTGTCAAATCGAAGAAATTTTGGCGAAATTAAGAACTCAGAGATGAGTAAAATTGAAGAATTGGATTTTGATTATACCTTTTTCGTTCATTTCGTAAAAAAAAAAAATTCGTAAATAAATTTAAATTTTCTTTCCTCGATTTGACAGTAAATCGTGACGTCACAACATGGCAATCGATCCTATTCTCATTTGGAACGCATTGTAGGTTAGAGTAGGATTGTATATAGTAGGTTGACGGGAGCGAAGCCGCGGGCAAAAGCCAGTAATTATACAGCGTGGCGATTAGGTTATCACATTAAATTATGCAGCATGTATTACAAGTGGTTATCAGTCCGATAAAATAGTAAAATAAATAATTTTACTAAAATTAAGAAAATGCATTTTTCAAACAAAATAAATTGCGTATAAAATTGGTAAAAAATAAATCATCCTTTATAATATTAGTTCACTGACCTGTAAAAGCGGCAACGCCGCGGCGCCGGCGAGTACGTACGCGCCGTACCTACGCGAGATACGAATACCTACTTGTGGGAGTAGGCACGCGCGCGTGGTGTAAGTGTGCAACATAGGTACTTTATGTTGTTGTTTTAAGAAATCATCACAAATTAACTTTAAAAATCTCCACTTAAATTTTAAATTTTCACGTTTTCAAAATGTTCACTATGCTTCTGTCCACACAAACGATATCGTCTTATTATGATATTGTTTCGAACTTTTCTAAGTAGGTCACCATTCGTGGCAAATTTTTTTAAATTGTCAAAGGCACGAATTATTTGATTTTTTAAACTACAGTCGTCACTTCAGTAGCGTAAACCTCATTCTTTAAATGTTCCCATAAAAAAAATCGAGTGGTGTTTAAGCGTCTGGTTACGCACAAACTGTCACAAATCACTTTCACTAATGTACATCTAATAATACAAACAGTATTATTAAACTATCTAATTCCTATTACAAAAATAAAGCTAACAAATCAATATCCACAAAAAAAAACAATAAGTACGAAGGGCGCGCGCGCAAATAGTAAACTCGTCAACTATCCCTCAAGTATTTTGGCGGCGGACTAGATTCATTCATCGTACGCACCAAAGAAATTAGAATTATGCCTATAAGCACTCCCGTACCCCGTAGCATTTCGAGTATTAGAAATTTATACCTTAAGTCGTCAACCGTAAGAATGTTGTTGCATATTTTTTCATACCTCCTATGCGGTCTCTTTTTAAAGACTCCTTCAACTATTAGCTGTAAGGACATTTTTGTCTTGAATTGTTTACGTTTCTTATTACGAGAAACATAAACAATTCAAACGTAAACAGTTTGTAAAATGATATCTAGTACTTGTAGGTAATATGAATGGCAACGTTTTAAGTTGTGAACTAGGTATCTTCACCAACCACGGGTCTTTGACCTACTTTTATTGGCCAGCTGATTGAGTTTATGCAATACATGATGTTGCGAAATATTAAAATGAAATAAAAAATCCCACGGCTATAATATTGTTTATTATTAAATTATTTTAACCGTATATGATAAAATACCTAATTCTGAGTACGTGGTTTCAATTAATGTGATAACCTAATCGCCACGCTGTATACAAACGCGTATCAATTGAAAACATTGGGCATAAAAAAATCGCAGAAATATGAGAAAAGTGAAAATTGGTGATTGTATATATTCGTTACTTCATCACGCTCGAACGGCTGAAAGGATTTCGATGAAACTTGATACACGGGTAGACCATGTCCTGGAAGAGCACATAGAATACTTTTTATCCCGGAAGTAAGTTCGCTTAGTATAATTTTATACTAGCCACTGTTCAGCTAATATATATATTTCATGTACCGAATCGACCCTCCGCGGGATTAAAACAACTAAAATTTAACGGTGTATATATAAAAGCGAAATACCACTCACTGATTAATCACGAAGTCTCAGTAACTATAACACCTACAAACTTAAAATTTGGCAGGTAGGTTCCTTATAGGGTGTAGACATCCGCTAACAACGGGTTTTACGAAACTCCACCTCGAAGGAGGTAAAACGGGAGATGCAAGTTTGTATGGAGAAACTTTCTATAAAAGTAGTATTATTTACTCACTCTTCTCCACTTTATTCTCTTTCCCTTTCTTCTCCGCCTTCTTCTCGACGGTCTTCTCTTTCTTCTTGTCTTCTTTCTTGTCCTTCTTTGTCTTTTCCGGTTCCAACTGTTTCTTGTCGGTCTTCTTGGCGGGTTCTTGTTTGGGCGACTCGGCTTTCTTAGCGTCAGGCTTTTTGGATTTTAGTTCTTGCTGTTGCTGCTTTCTTTTCTCTTCTTCTTCGGCCTGTGGAGAAGAAATGATTATTATTATTATGAGCCTGTTGGGTCCCACTGCAGAGCAAACGCCTCCCTTCCTTTCACCTTTTGAGATACGAAACCCTTAAAAGACAGTGGCCTGTGGTGCTATTCTCTAAGAAAACACAGCGCTGCCTCAACGACGAACACCCAAATAGGATACATTGGATTGTCAACTTAATGTACTATTACGTCGGAGCAATGAGTTTGCATGAGATTATATGCAGACTCATGCGTATACTCATAAGTTATCATACTGGTTGAATAGTAGTTCGAAGGATGTTAGTATCTTCTAGAATAAGTTTGAATATTTGTAAGAATAGAATATTTTATTGTTTTATAGTCAGTGCTATGTATTCGTTCGATGTGAAATGAAGTAATTTTTTGATATATGCTCTTTGGTTATCCTAGGTTCGAAATAGGGCTGTGCGCTGTGGCTTTTAGTACGGTTTTGCTACAGTGGGGTTTAAGCAGGCCAACATTGATTGATGAGCGTGGATTGACGCACAGTAATAATATATGAAGTTTATGAGAATTAGTATTGATCGTTGACCCTGACTTAAGCTCGCTTTCCAAAGCTGTAGGCCAAAAATAAAGTTTCTTCCGTACAAAGGTAGGGATCTCGGTGTTAGGATTAGGTAGGTCATACTTATATCCTTCGAAAGCTTTTGGAATATAACTGTGTGTTATACACACATTTATATTTATAGGGGCGTAGCTGATGTTACGTCGGAGCAATGAGTTTGCATGAGATTATATGCAGACTCATGCGTATACCCATAAGTTATCATACTGGTTGAATAGTAGTTCGAAGGATGTTAGTATCTTCTAGAATAAGTTTGAATATTTGTAAGAATAGAATATTTTATTGTTTTATAGTCACAGTGCTATGTATTCATTCGATGTGAAATGAAGTAATTTTTTGATATATGCTCTTTGGTTATCCTAGGTTCGAAATAGGGCTGTGCGCTGTGGCTTTTAGTACGGTTTTGCTACAGTGGGGTTTAAGCAGGGCAACGTTGATTGATGAGCGTGGATTGACGCACAGTAATAATATATGAAGTTTATGAGAATTAGTATTGATCATTGACCCTGACTTAAGCTCGCTTTCCAAAGCTGTAGGCCAAAAATAAAGTTTCTTCCGTACAAAGGTAGGGATCTCGGTGTTAGGATTAGGTAGGTCATACTTATATCCTTCGAAAGCTTTTGGAATATAACTGTGTGTTATACACACATTTATATTTATAGGGGCGTAGCTGATGTTACGTCGGAGCAATGAGTTTGCATGAGATTATATGCAGACTCATGCATATACTCATAAGTTATCATACTGGTTGAATAGTAGTTTGAAGGATGTTAGTATCTTCTAGAATAAGTTTGAATATTTGTAAGAATAGAATATTTTATTGTTTTAGAGTCAGTGCTATGTATTCGTTCGATGTGAAATGAAGTAATTTTTTAATATATCTTTCTGAAAAGTCTCAGTCGTTTTTATATATATAATCGATCCCGGAAGTCGAGCCTGCAGCAGCCAGGGTTCGACAGTACCTATACATTGGATTGTTAATTCAATGTATCCTATTTGGGTTTTCGTCATTGTGGCAGCGCTGAGTTTTCTTAGAGAATAGCACCACAGAAAGGGCCATATTGAACACTTGTGTTACCTGTTGCTTGGCGAGCTGTTTCCGCTGTTTCTTGGACAGCGTCTGTGGATCCGGCAGGGAGTTGGATCTCTGAGGTTCCTTCACCTCTTTGGGCTTCTGTTCAGGCTGTGGCGTTTTCTCCTTCGTCTCTTTGTTTTTTTTCTGCAAGAAATGTTATGAGTAATTTAGCTTTTTAAGCTTTTGATGTATTAGAGGACAAAATGTCATAAAACAGGATGCGCAACGCTATCAAATTGCAACATGTGCTACGTCAAATTTTGATAGTTTTAGTCTCATGGAGGGTCAATTCAGAACATTACACTGTCGATTTGTAAAGATAAAATTAAAAAATAAAGTTAAACTTAAATTAATTTGCGCATGTACGAAATTAATTTCTTTAAGCAAACCGCAGCTGGGCGAGTTCAATGACCTGTAGATAGTTAGTACGCTACGACCGACAGCTACCTACAAGGTCATTGACTCGTTTACTTAAATAAATTAATTTCGCACATTAATTCGAGTTTTATAAAACAAGTATATTATTTTTTAATTTTATCTTTACAAATTGATAGTGTTTCGTGTACCGGATCGACCCTCCACGGGATTAAAACGATCAAAATTTAACGGTGTATGTTAGAGGAACATATTACCTTCTGTTTATTGGCGCCTTTCGCTAGCTGGTTGATGTGCGCCAGCGCCTGCTCCCACGTCTGCTTGCGGCCGTCGCCCGGCTTTGTGCTCGGCGCCGCCGGCCCGGGGTCTTCGCATACATTCAGGACTGGAAATCAATTTGTTAGGTTAATCATACATATCTGACGGAAAATGCATTGCGCGTAACGAGATTATATTATACTTAACGCTCGACGCATTAACGCATCATCGGTTAAGTGTGAAAGGTTGAATATTTTATTATATACTAGCTTTTGCCCGCGGCTTCGCTCCCGCTCTACCCTACTCTGCCCTATACCAATAAATGAGCAGGTTTTGGATTTTTTATTTTTATTTAATGGGATTCTATATCCTGCTCCTAGTTGCAAGCTACCTCCCCGCCAATTTTCAACCAAATCGGTTCAGCCGTTCTTGAGTTATAAATAGTGTAACTAACACGACTTTCTTTTATATATAGATTTGTCTGTTCTGGCGTTACGCGACCGATAATTTGCGACACATTTTCTGTTATACCATGATTTTTTAATTAGACGAACCAAAGTGACAACAGTGGACAATGCCCAACTGTCAAATAACAATGCTCAACTGTCAAACAACCATTGTTATAGCTGTCACTTTAGTCCATCTAATAAAAAAACACAGTATAGATATGTACCGACGCTTATAAAAGAGAACGAATGCCCCTCAAGTTGAAGGGTAAAATTTACAAGTCCGTGATAAGGCCTGTCATACTGTATGGAAAAATGTACGCAAAAAGGTTGCATGTAGCTGGGATCGGAATCCCGGCAGCGGCTGGGGCATGAAGGCCGTTGCTTCACGCGTGCGTCTCCTCCTTTATTTCAATTATGCTTACGTTTACAATAGACGGATCAGGGGGGCTTACTCTCGAGTTTAATTCCGATCGGTTGACATTGGAATTGTGACGTTTCGTACCTTGAATTCGTTCTAGGGGCAAATTGCGTGACCTTTTTGGGAAACTAAGTAAAATGGGGATTGGGCTTGGCGTGTGGTCACGCAATTTTAAACCAAGCGAGTAGAGTAAGCCCCCCAGCCCTTTTAAGTGAAATTATTTTAAATCCAATATGGCGAACGCTCCAAGATGGCTGAACAAGTTTTTTTACCCCACGGCAAAGTGTTTTCTGAGAAGTTGACTCACCAGTGACATGTTTATTGTTATGTACGAGCTGCGCGAGCGGCGTGTCGCTGCGCGGGCCGGGAATGGACACCGTCACGGCGCCGTCGCCCGGGGATCGGCGCACGCATACTATGCCGCCCGCGCCACCGTCTGCAATACAGTAATATGCTGTTAAACATACATCTTATACTCATAGATTTACTAATTCTATATCTCATTTGCGAGGGTCGTGTTGAGACTGGGCCCTCCATCTCGTTTAACTCTTAAACTTAGTATTCATATGCATTTCACTTCGATCTTCGACAAATCTTTCACGGTACAAGCAGCTCGTTTGTGGAATGCATTACCCATAGAAGTGAGGCGTGCCCAAACGCTACCAGCGTTCAAAAAAATGGTGAAGGAGCACTACCTAGCACTTGTAATTCTTTTTTTCACCTTTCTCTTTTGTATATTTTAATATTAATTAGTTTATTATTTGATAATTTATTTATGTATTAAAATTTTGCTATTTTATTATTTATATAAATATTTTATTATTTATATATATATCCAGACTATATCTCATCTGTTTATAGTCCACAGGACTGATTACACGATAAAATTTATAACATTTTATCATGTAATCAGTCCTGTGGACTATCCTGTAGTGTGCAATACAGAAATAAATAAATAACTCTTCAATCCCCATAGGTGACAGAAGAGCTGACGAGATGGAATATTTGATCGTGGATGTGCGACCCTGGCGGAATAAACTCGAATGTTTGTCGCATATATAATAAAAAAATAAAAATCTTTTATTTTCAGGCCCATAGTAAGTTAGTACAGAAAAATTTACTTATATAACTATGTTAGTCGGTCATCACAAAAAATACAAATACATAGACAATCAGGTGGTCTAATCAGAATGGTTTATCGAGCTCTAAGCAATACACGCAGCTTGATAAAACTACCCATTGTAGGCCCGGACAGGCTGGATAGCCTGTTGGTTGGTTGGTGCTTCCCCTAACTCTACTAACTCTCCCCTAACTCGACTGTTAAAGATATGCGACTGTTAAAGCGATATTTGTTAAAAAGAACTCACTAATAAACGTAGCATTAGCTTGCTTCTGCTTTTCAATCTTCTGTTTCTCCAACTCCAACAACTGCAACTGCCGCTGTTGTTCTAACTGTTGCTGTTGTAGCTGCTGCTGTTGCTGTAGCTGCTGTTGTTGTTGAAGCTGCTGCTGTTGTATCTGTTGCTGTATCGCCTGCTGTTGTTGTATTGCTTGTTGTTTAGCTAACAAAGCTGCTTGCTCGATCTGTGGAAAGAAGAAATTTTTAACAAGTTTTTTAAAAATAAACTTTACAATACGTGGCTTATAAGTTGAATCAAAATGGTGTAATAACAGATTTTCGGGTCTCTATTGAAGCTGCGCGTAACCATAGCTACGACGGCCATTTCGTTTCAGCTTCTTTCGTCGGCGCAAATGTTTATTTCTTCTATTCTGTCCCGTCACCCGTCACGCTATCATTGACTTCCTTTTCTTTCATATCACTCCTCAAGTCCTCACACAATCCATTCATCTTTTCTTTCGCCTCCGTCTCCCTCTCCATCCATCCACATGTATACTCATAGCTCTTTTAATAATATGCGTTTCATACCTCTTCTTTACATGCCCATACCAAGACAAACGATTCTCTTTCAACTTTTCTGTAACTGGCGCCACTTTCAAACTTCCTCTAATATACTCATTTCCCACTTTATCCATTCTCGTCACATCACACATCCATCTCAACATTCTCATCTCAGCATTCTAATCTCCGCACAAACAATGCAATACAATGAATGCAATCTTTTTCCATCTCTTTGTTATATACGGCTAAATTTTGATCGTTTTAATCACAAAACAGCTGAGCGAGTGCAATGACCTGTAGGTAATTGGTACGCAACGACCGACAACTATCTACTAGGTCATTGACTCGTTTTTTTAAAGAAATTAATTTTGTACATGCGTAAATTAATTCGAGTTTAAAAAAAGTACTTTTTTTATTTTATTTTTACAAATCGATAGTGTTTCATGTACCGGATCGACCCTCCGCGGGATTGAAACGATCAAAATATAGCCGTGTGATATGAATAAAAAACGCAACATTTGTATAATATTACTCACTTGTGCGATTTGATTTGATTTGTCCGGTTTGCCCTGCACGGCCCTCGACTCCGCTAACTGCCGCTCGCAGTTCTGCAGACGCCGGGAGAAGTCCAGGACTTGCTTCTCCGCTGCCTGCATTTCCTATAACAATATTATGATGCTCGGGTTAAAAACAAAATCCTTTTTTAAGCTTTTAACCGTCGGATATATCCGACAAACACTCTCGCGTTTATTCCGCCAGGGTCGCACATCCACGACCAAATACTCCATCTCGTCAGCTCTTCTGTCACCTATGGGGATTGAAGAGCTAAACGAGATGGAGTACCCAGTCGCGAACACACGACCCTGGCGAATAGGACACGAAAACATTCGTCGGACCAATCCGATGCAAACGGTTAATGGTTGGTAGAGAATTCCTTGTAATAATTCTGCCTAAGTACCATTACACAGCGTCCTACGTGTGCGCTTAACGCCGCTTTAGCCACCATTCTTATGACCGCTTTGCTTCGCTCAACACCGCTCCACACTCACGTGAGGGTCTGAACGTAGTCCACCGCAATACAATACGCTACACATAATTTGAACTAAAATAGCGATCGACCTTCAATGCGCAGTAATAGGGGTCTCAATGGAAGTGCGGCAAGGGGGCTGTAACCACAGCAACGACGGCCACTTTAGTTCAACTTATTTTTCGCGTATTATATATATCGCGTATTGCAGTAGACTACGTGCACAACCGCACGTGAGCGTGGGGCAGTGTTGAGCGAAGCGAGCAAACAATTTATGTCTGTCCGAAATGCGGCCCGTCGCTTTGCGATCACGTCCACGTTGTTTTGCCTATGTAAGGACACCGTGTGAGTGATGACTTAGGCGATGATGGAGCACGCTTGCTTAGAAGTAACCTATTCACTTGACTTAAAAAAACTCCAGGTTGTAGCTATCAGGAAATACAGAGCAGGGAATTTCACGTTTATTACGAGTACAGGAAGGTCTATAATGGCATGATGAACATACCTTGGAAGTAGTATTCATTAGGGTAGTGAGTTCTCCTAGTTGTTCGGCCACCAGCTGCACCTTCGCTTGCTGGGACGGATTCAATTTCTGCTTTTTACCTGAAAAAAAAAAACCATTACATAGTATAAAACAAAGTCGCTTTCCGCTGTCTGTCCCTATGTATGCTTAGATCTTTAACACTATGCAGTTTTTTTTTAATAGATAGTGATTCAAAAGGAAGGTTTATACACCGTTAAATTTTGATCGTTTTAATCCCGCGGAGGGTCGATTCGGTACATGAAACACTATCGATATGCAAAGAGAAAATTTAAAATAAAACTCGAATTAATTTACGCATGCACGAAATTAATTTCTTTCCCTCACTAGCCCGACCAACCCCGTTCTTTCGTTGCCTATCATACCGGGGCTGAGCCTTCTTTTCAGAAAGCGGTTGGCCCCAGTAGGCTTCGACCCTGCCTGCCTGCAGCTACCCCCATGTCATTATGGGGGTTGGGGGGAGGTCTGGATGGTGATTGCGTCAGCAGTGTCGATTTTTCAAAAGCACACGAAAGTGAGCATACACACATCACTGTGCAGCAAACATCCAATGTCATTCAAAACTTCAAGTCATGAATTCGTGTGTAATGGACTGATGACTGATAATTTAAGTTAATAAAAGTTGTTTTTATTTAGTTCCTTTAATTCAAGCCTACTCCTTATATTTAGACATATAACTTCTGCTCATTAAACTAACTAATAACGAAATTAGACTACATTGAAAAATGCATGTAGGACTAATGTTGAAAGCATAGGGGGGGGGGGGGGGTATTACCTTACCAGATTTTTCGCAAATATTTACCCCCCACCCGTCCTCTCGTCAGCAAAAGTAAGCGAAGATCTAACCCTCCTCCCCCATACTTACGTAAAGATTACTTAGTGATGTGTCTGTTTACTCACTTTCATGGGATTTTGGAACATCGAGATTGTTTTCTTAAAAAAAAAAAAATCCCCATGTCATCAAAAATAAGCAAAGCAAAGACCCCCCCCCAACCTTGCAGTGCTTACGTAATATTTGAACGGCCCCTTTCTTTTGCAGACGACGTTTTAATAATTGCCAAAACACAGCTTACGTAATACTTGAACGGCCCCTAGGGAAGTCTAAAAAGGCTCGTGACTAACCTTTCTTCTTGTTAGCCTTAGTCTGCGCCTGCAGCATGGCCCTGGTGTGGTCCAGGCGGCGCTTGGCGGCCGCGTGCGCCACCTGCAGCGCGTCCATCTCCCGCCGCGCTCGGTTCAGCTCGTTCACCACGGCGTTGCGCTCTTCGATCAGACGAGATTCCATCTGTTCAACACATTAACTATTATAGACTATTGTCAAATATATTGTTTTTAGTGTTTGTTTACAGAGACGCGGCGCGTTGGGCGTTCGTCGTCCATTGCAGCAGCGGGCCGCGTCGTCGCACGCGCGAACACAATGGATATGTACGACGACCGCCCAACGCGCCGCGTCTTCGTAAACAAGCCCTAACGGTGTTTTTAATATCGTGCGGATTTCATTACGCAAACGCTCCGCATGCTCCGCATTGCCATTAATCTTCGCCAATGTCCTTTTCATACTTCTATTGTATGGCGTGCAATTATTGCAAAAGAAATTTTTTTACCTTTTGAAATTTTCTGCGTGCCAAATTTCGACCTCTATTGCGCATTAACCGATTTTCGAGTCTAAATCGAACTGGGGGGCTGCGTGTAACCATAGCAATGAGTTCAACTTATTTACCTTACATACAATCTTACCTTTTTGGCTTTCTGGCGTTGTTTCTTGGCTCGCTTCTTGCCACGGTCGACGTGTCTCGCGGGCCCTTCTATGTATTGAAGTAACGCGTCCAAGTCCCGCGTGTCTTCAGGTCGAGACCCTCGCCAGCAGGATCCACTGTATAGAGAAAATGACAATAAATTACTACAAGGCTCACGAGGGAAGTGGATAGAGCAATCATTGTATCGATAGTAGTGAGAGCATCCTAAGGACTGCAACAACTGGAATTAATTTACGTATGTACGAAATTAATTTCTGTAAGTAAACGTCAGCTGGGCGAGTTCAATGACCTGTAGGTAGTTAGTACGCAACGAATGACAACTACCTACAAGGTCATTGAGTCGTTTACTTACAACAAATTAATTTCGTATAATTATGCGTAAATTATTTCGAGTTAATATTTACAAATCGTTAGTGTTTCATGTACCGGATCGCCCCTCCACGGGATTTAAACAACAATAACTCACCCAGAACATCCACTAGAAGTAGAGAACACACTAGTATCTCGACTCGACAGGGACACAGTACTCCTCTGCTGTTGAGCCCTACTCTGTCGCTGTTGAGCCTGCTGCTGCGCCTGCTGCTGCGCGGCCAGTAGAGCGGCCTGGTGAGCTGCCTGTTGTTGCTGAGCTTTAGCTTCCAGTAGTTGAGCCTGCTTCTGATGTTGTTGCGCCTGCTGTAACGCTTGTTGTTGAGTTAGCCGCTGAGGTTGTTGCTGTTGTTGCTGATGGTGCTGTTGATGCTGAAGTTTTTGTTGCAGTAGCTGCAAATAATGCATAGTAATATAACAAAACGGTCCCTATATGTATCAAAGGCACTCTTTTGCGCCCAGTGGCTTACGACACAAGATAGATAAGTACGAAAACTAAGACAGATGAATGAGGCAGCCTCTCGGTTTCAAAAAATCACCCTTATATCAATAAAAAAAGTAAATACAAAAACATATATATTTATTTAAAAAATACCGCATTTCGTACCGCCTAATAATCGATTATTTATCGTAACTTTTCTACATTTTCTCACTGTTTCAACCTTCCCAGTGGTGCTATTCTCTAAGAAAACGCAGCGCTGCCGCAACGACGAAAGTCCAAATAGGATACATTGAATTAACAATCCAATGTGTAGATACATTAGGTTGACAATCCAATGTATCCTATTTGGGTGTTCGTCGTTGAGGCAGCGCTGCGTTTTCTTAGAGAATAGCACCACTACAGTATCACAAATATTTCAAGACTAAAATTGGCCAAATCGGTCCACCCGTTCTCGAGTTTTAGCGAGACTAACGAACAGCTATTGATTTTTATATATAAAATTATTTTGAAAACTAACCTGTTGTTGTTGTTGTCGAATTTGTTGTTGTTGTTGCGGCGTGAGCGTCGGTTTGTTATGTATAGGCAAGTCATAGATAGGCTCCGGCTTCTTCTGCTGTTGCTGAGCTGGCAGTTGTTGTTGTTGCTGTTGCTGTTGTTGTTGTAGCTGTTGCTGGTGCTGTTGTTGATGTTGGTGGGCTTGAGCTTGATGTTGTTGTTTTAATTGCTGTTGAATTTTATTTATATTTTAGAATATTTTGGCAAAAGCTATGCTAGGCTGAGGAATATTATTATAATTATATTAGTTAAATCAATGCTAGTTTGGGGGTAGTGGAACAGAGAGTAAAGTCCCACATACCTCCATTGAAAAGGGAGGATCCTCCGACCAGACAGGTGTTATATCTGGTGGGCTATTGCCCGATAGATGATTTCGGGTTTGTTCTATACGTTCCAATCGCGCCGCGAATCTTACTTGCGCGATACAGGATTAGTTCTTATGTGACGACATAGATGTCGCTACATCACTCCCCTCCGGAGATCGGAGATCGATGGTTCTTGATGCTTCTTGATGCGTCGTGATGCAAGCCAGGCCAATGGAGGTTGGTTCCAGTGAGTCGGAACCGGATTCCGCATAGTTCTCGGTGAGTCGGAACTGTCTGCGGTGATGCCCCAGTGAGTCGGGGTGGTGCTATCCCAGTGAGTCGGGATACGATGCTGCAGGCTCCAGTGAGTCGGAGTAGTGCGGCTGGCTCCAGTGAGTCGGAACCGGATTCCGCATAGTTCTCGGTGAGTCGGAACTGTCTGCGGTGATGCCCCAGTGAGTCGGGGTGGTGCTATCCCAGTGAGTCGGGATACGATGCTGCAGGCTCCAGTGAGTCGGAGTAGTGCGGCTGGCTCCAGTGAGTCGGAACCGGATTCCGCATAGTTCTCGGTGAGTCGGAACTGTCTGCGGTGATGCCCCAGTGAGTCGGGGTGGTGCTATCCCAGTGAGTCGGGATACGATGCTGCAGGCTCCAGTGAGTCGGAGTAGTGCGGCTGGCTCCAGTGAGTCGGAACCGGATTCCGCATAGTTCTCGGTGAGTCGGAACTGTCTGCGGTGATGCCCCAGTGAGTCGGGGTGGTGCTATCCCAGTGAGTCGGGATACGATGCTGCAGGCTCCAGTGAGTCGGAGTAGTGCGGCTGGCTCCAGTGAGTCGGAACCGGATTCCGCATAGTTCTCGGTGAGTCGGAACTGTCTGCGGTGATGCCCCAGTGAGTCGGGGTGGTGCTATCCCAGTGAGTCGGGATACGATGCTGCAGGCTCCAGTGAGTCGGAGTAGTGCGGCTGGCTCCAGTGAGTCGGAGCGGTGCTGTGCGACGTAGGGCTTTGACTGCTGTCGTCGACCAGGAGAGGTTCTTCAAGGCTCTTCATGTGACTGGCCGAAGGTGCAGGTGTTTAGCCAAGGTCGCTGATGAGGCTGAGGGTGATGACCAGGTATGACCAAGTAGGCATGCTAGTGGTCAGGATACCCATATAGCCGTGGGTGCTGGCTGTATGGCTCGCTGCTCGAAAGCTTGAGGAAGTGATGATGACGTCACGAAGTAGTTGCTGCACGAAGGCTGCGCTGACGTTCTTTGTCGAGGGTCACCAGTTTGGGGGTAGTGGAACAGAGAGTGAAGTCCCACATACCTCCATTGAAAAGGGAGGATCCTCCGACCAGACAGGTGTTATATCTGGTGGGCTATTGCCCGATAGATGATTTCGGGTTTGTTCTATACGTTCCAATCGCGCCGCGAATCTTACTTGCGCGATACAGGATTAGTTCTTATGTGACGACATAGATGTCGCTACACTAGTAATAGTTACCTGTAATCTAATCTGCTCCATAGCGTTCGGGTTGACTTTCCCTTCAGCTTTCAATACAGGAGGCACGTTTATTTGAATAGGCACCGTTCGTTGTAACACCTGAAAATACAATTAAAAATATTATAATAACAACATTCCTATTTCAGTGTCTTATTCGCCAGGGGTCGTGTGTTTGCGAGATTTTTTTTTAATGTGCTTGACTGCGATCCCACCTGATGGTAAGCAATGATGCAAACGTTGATGGTGAGGCGCACTAATTTATTAAGAGCCTATTTCCTTGCCACCCAAGCCTTGAAGAAACCTGAATTATAACCGGACAGGAAGACTGCAGTGACAAATTGTTCCAATCCATCGATGAACGCGGTATAAATAACTAGGAAAAACGCTTAGATCGAATCGTAGAGATGTTAACAACGTAAGGGTAGACACACGTCGTACAGTACGGCCGTTCTTCATACGAAGACGTGGCTTAAAGGACTTAGTATCCAAGCCGAAACCATTAACAAAAAAAAAAACCTAGTTCATGTTTTTACCTTAGGTTTGTTAGCAGTCTGCGCGGCAGCAGGGGGCGGCTTATCGGACACTGCCATCTGCGCCATCTTGTCTGCAAGCTGCTTCTGCTGGATGTCTATGGATTGCCGTTTCTGCTGCACTTGGGCCGGCGTTAAGTTCGGCGGTTGAGTTTTTGGTAATGCCTGTAAAGAATATATTTACTGATTACCACATTCGACCTCCTAGAAAACGACTTGACCCATTTTTATGATTCTTATTGTGTATATTTAATAGGAGAAATATCGTAGGCTATTTTTTACCCTCCTACAGACCCAGCCTGCTAACTGCAGGCACGCAGGGTCGAAGTCTACTGGGGTCATGGGTTAATTTCCGAAAGGAATACCCGGCCCCGGCACGATAGGCTACGAAGGAACGGGGTAGGTTTTTAGTCAGTAAGAGTCTGACACTACTTCCCGCTCCGCCCAAGGGCGGGATTTGTCATTGGATCATTTTACCTACCATAAAAAAAACCCTCCTACCGACACTCTCCATTTTTTCTTTCATAATTTATTTTATAGAGTCATCATGCAGTGGGATTCAGAAGACTTTTTTTTATTATGCATAGGCTAAAATTTGTCCACTATCACACCTGATGGTAAGCGCTGATGTGGTCGAAGAAGGAGAACCCTCGCCTAGAAGTAACCTACTCACTCTTGACTTAAAGGTTGTAACTATCACGAAACACAGACTTCGGCAGGGAATTCCACTTTTTAGTATCGCATAATGAATGTGTTCCCAAAACGCTTTGTACGTATGGGAGGGATGTCCACTATATACCAATGGCGTAACGCCATACGCAGGCATAACGAAAAATAAAATTATATAAATAGTACATTTTGATACATGTTCTGAAAGTTTGTCATTGCGATCGAAGTGGAATTCGCACGAGCCGTAGGCGAGTGTTATGGAGACGAGGGCTACAATGACAAATAATGTGCACGTGTGCCAAGCGACACGCGCCCGATACGATCAACTATTTTATAACAAGCACTTTTCTTTTCACTAGTGCGGAAAAGGGTCTATTGCGTGCCTAAACGCAGTAGGATAAGAGCGTGTTTTCGAGTAAGTGTATTGAAAAATATAAAACTAGTAGAACTAACTGGTGTTACCGGCGGTTTGGGCGCGACGGGCGGCGGCTTGGTGGGGCGGGGCTGCGCGGGCGCATCCGCGGGCGGCGTGGCCGCGCCCGCCGCCGCCTTCTGCACCGCCGCCTCTTGCTCGCCCTACGATAAACAGATGAGACCAAACTATTATAGAAACACCGATTTCCGAAATTAACCTGTTGAATATCGTAATTAGAGACACAATAGGTGTGCGGACGCTGGCGTCCTCTTGGGGAATAATGAATAAAAGTTATTAAGCGCTTTTTGGTGTTTTTTTTTTTTACTTTGAAGTCGACTGTATTTTTTTTTTCGACAATTGATCATTACAAAAAAGTATGACGGAGGCTTATTTTGTCAATTCTGTCACATAAATTCCTAAAAAAAAGTATACATCACCGTAAAATTTAAAGCCGTTGAATGTATATAATATTTTTTATAAAACTTTATTCTTGTTAAGAAAATAGTGACTCTTCAATACAACTGCGTATTTATATTGGGATAAAAACTACTAAGACGCAGCGTTGAAAGCCTTCCAGAAGGTGGATGCGAGAGCCAAGTAGTTGTCGATCGTTGCGTACTAACTACCTACTGTACGCTGGAAACAGCAGAGTATTTTGGACGAAAAATTGAATGTAACACCTTGTAACAACAATATTCTAACAAATAAATTTATTATAAAAAATTATTACATTATATATTATATACAGGTCATTGACTCGCTCAGCTTATTTATACTAAAAAAAATTGATGCAAGTTAAAAAAAAGTTTATCTTGACAAATCGATAGTGTTTCATGTACCGGATCGACCCTCCACGGGATTAAAACCATCAAAATTTAGCCGTGTATAGATTACTACTCACATTGGCACTCTTGCACTGTTGTTTCTTCTTGTTCAGTATAGACCGTAGTCGCTCTCTCGTCTCATTGAAGTTCCTAGGTACGGGCGTCGTGAGTGGTGGCTGTAACATAACATTGTTATGAAGAATGGTAACAATCCCTCAGTCGCCCGGTGACCATATATTTGTGCGGACAAACAGGTAACATAACAAGCTTATAACTGTGATTATTCATGATACAGTTATGGAATTTTGTACATACGATTCTTTACATAAAAATACTAAACATGTGTTTCGGATTTCGCATATACTAAAATTATGTTGTAAATGGGTTTGTTCATGGTCCTCGAAAGGAAACTGCATCTAAAGGAACACAGATGGGTTTTAGTCAGTCTGAAACTCGCTCTCCCTTTACCCAAAGTGAGAGTTTTTTTTTATGGTGGGTGAAAATCATCCAATGACATCCCCCAGCCTTGGGCGGAGTGGGAGATAGTGTCAGACTCTTACTGACTATAAAACCAACCCAACCCCCGTTTCTTCTTTTACTATCATATCGGGGCCGAGCCTTCTTTTCAGAAGCCGACCCTTGGCCTCAGTAGGCTTCGACCCTTAAGGCCCTGATCGACGGGCGAGTAAAACCGTGGTCTTATGGCTCGTCAGTAAAGCTCGCCGGTGTATCTTTGCAATACGAAGCACGAGCCTGGCTCGCGGCTCGTGTTTGCTTCATCTTCTACTCGGCTCGTCGTTCAAAACTGTTTTACTCGCTAGTCGATCAGCACCGACGAGCCGCGAGTAAAACCGATGTTCTATAAAACCGCGGTATTGGCTCGTACGTCGATCACCCACTTTAGAGTGGGAGGAGTTGATGATTTTTCATAAAAAAAGTGTGTATGCTTACAGCATGTCCGAAAACAGTGCAGTAACAGCAAGTGCAGGGCTGCTCCGTGCCTTCGCCCGCGCACGCCGTGCCGCCGTGACCCACTGTGGATTATACACAATTATAGTACGCGGCAAATAAGTTGAACCCGTTGCTATGGATACGCCACTTCGATTGATATCCGAAAATCGGTCACTGCGCATTCAAGGTCGACCGCCATGATGATTCAGCCACCCTAGCCAAGTTACGAGTTTCGTTTTCGGTTCCTTCGTTCTGACGTGATCAGAACAAAGGAATTTGTAGAGTGGCCGACTGAGCGTTGGTATGACGTCAGAAAATTCAGAACAAAGGAATTGGAGACGTGGCCAACTCGAGGCGTTCGAAGCAAGAGAATCGAAACGAAACGGTCGTAATTTGGCTAGGCCTGTAGTTTTTGGCGGGATTTCTTCTAGTGAAGGTAGTATTTTTAGTTTTAAGTTTGATATAATTTATGTGATGAAAAGCTTAAGTTTTGTCGTGCTTAAGATTAAATATTTAATCTTGTTTCAAATGGAGTATAGTCTATTCACGTTAAGAAAATAGTGAGCCATCAGTGCTACTGCAAAATAAAGGCGTATTAACCCCTATAGTAGGGAAGTTTAAGCTAAATAAAAAATAGCTAAATATATCCTCCTATCCCATCCTAGTGGTACTGTACGCAGAGCTTACTTAAACTAGTCAATGAGAACACGGCTTTCCAATCTACTATGCTCTAATTGGTCAAGGAGCGTGACTAAGCTGTGTGACAACGATGACATTACTATTTTCTTAACGTGATTACGAACCACAAAAGTAGTACTGTCTGTAGGAACTTATTTCAACTAGTCAATGAGAACACTGTTTTCGAATTTGTTATGTTCTAATTGGGTAAAGGGTATTGCTAAGCTGAGTGACAATGATGCGTCACTATTTTCTTAACGTGAATAGACAATAAAAGTTAAAACAAAACGGCCACTAACCTTTACAGACATGCTGCTGATGACTGACATTCTCGCACGCCTTCGCGACGGGTTTAGGTTTCACCACCGGCTTTTTAACCTCCTTCTTCTTTTCAGCCTTCTTATCACTATCATACTGCTTCACAATCTCTCCTAAACACACACTGTCATTGTCCTTACAAGAGTTACACACACAGTCATTCGTCCATTTACAATCCGTCTTTGGAGTGTCGCACACATCGCTCTCAGACTTACTCTGTCCATTTCTCAAGCTTATCCTTTGAAAAGCAACAGCGTTGAGCGTTTGCTTAGCATTTCGTAGCGCTTGAGCCGAATATTTGGCTAACTCCTCGTGGTTCTGTGGCGAAATTGGTTTGTCTTTATCGTCATCTTCTTTGTCAGATTTCAAACTGTCTTCTAAGTCTTCGTCAAGTAATTTAGCGTCGATTGAAGAGCATATTGATATGACGTGTTTTTTGTACGTCTCAGGCACTGGCAGTCCTTGAGTTATATACGATTTTATAGTGTAAAAACTGTCTAATAGTGATTTTTCGCCTTTGGACGTGAGAATTGCTTCACACTTGGCCAGTAAAGCATCATTTTTGCACTTTTTATCGTCATCTTCGACTTTTTCTTTCGGTTTTTCCTCTTTCTTCTTCGGTGGGTCAGTCTTTTTGACGACGCGAATGCTCGCCTTACCTATTATCTTACTTAAGCCCTTGGCTGCTAAGATCTCGGCTTCGCTTGCGTTCTGTGTCGTCTTCACAGGCTGGGGTGCAGCCTTATTGAAATTTTCTTTTAATTTCTCTTCATATTGTTCTAATTTGTAAAGCATAACTAGCCATTCGTCTCCCGAAAGGTTTTTCTTAGGTAAAGTCTCCATATATTGTTTGTTAACATCTCTTAATCTATCAATAAAATAATCACGTTTTTTATCACTAGACATTGTCGAAAAATCTGGAACGTTTTCTGGTTTTTTAATTTGAAAGTCCATTAGGTCTTGTATGACGTTGACGGCTGTCTCCGGGTCGGTTAAGATCCAGTTGGCTAGCGGCTGCGACTCGCAGCACCGCCGCAAAACATTCATATATTTGAACTTTAGACCTTTAACCATTACTTTCTTCTCATGAGTTAGTTTAGGGAATTTCATAATAAGTATATCTAGAGTGTTACCAACTGATGTAGTCAAAAGAATCTGCCTGACAGACTCCCTGGAGTCACTATCAGAGTCCCTATGCGTTTCATGATGTTTTTTCAGCTCGTCCAATTTCGCAGCCATCCTATCTGGATCTGGTACAAAATTCTTCCCAGCTAAGTCTTGAATGTAGCTATAAAATTTATCTAACATGGCTTCAATTTCATTTTCTAATATTTCGACGGGGATTCCTTTGAATTTTGATGCTACATAATGTTTCCATGAGTTAAATCTTGATTTGACTAAATCTCTTAGCTCTTCCATACTTAACGCGTCTTTGACGGAGTTGTCGAAGAGTGTAGACGCTTTCGAGTACATTTCAGAGTTCAAACTATTCTTAGGTAAAGAGTATAATAGTTCCTTGTCTTCTTCTAAACACTTAGCTAGTACAGGACTTTTATTTTGCTTCAAATATTCAAAAACTCTGTTTATAACGACTTGAGCGGAGATCGAGAATAATAAGTCTTTGAAATCTTCTCTATTTTTATTCTTCATTAGCGCTTGCAAATCCTTTTCGTCTTTAAGTAATTCAGAAATATCTTTATTATCTAGTTCAAAGGTCATTGTGCTTATAACGTCATTACTTTCAATGTTACTCTTAATTCTACGCTGAGTTTTACGTTTCGCTGTGTTTTTAGTCACTTTCACATTATCTCTAGTTTTGTTTAGTTTTAATTCTCGTATTTGTTTTAACGTTTCTGGAGTTAATTGGGCTTCGTTATTCACTTCGGGGAGACTGTTCATTATCGAAGCGAACTCCGGTAGTTCGAACGACGCGTTTGCAAACTCAGATAGTTTGGAAGCGATTTCCGGCATATTGGCTAATATTTGTGGCATATTTTCTACAAGTTCCGCTAGTTTAGTATTGGCAGTACTTATGTCTATCGGGTCTTCAGTGTCTATTTTATCGAGAAATTCCGCTGAGTTCTTATCCAAGTTCATCATGACTTCACATATTTGTTCTAAAGAAAGTTGTCCATCGTCATCTTTCTTTCCTACTTTAATACTGTTATAAGAGTTAATAATATTCTGGCATTCTTCCATAGCTTTTTTGATTTCTAGACCAAATGACACGTACTTATAGATATTAGGATCTATTTCCTCAATTTCAGTGACGGTTTCCTTCTCATCTTTGACTAAGAGAGGTGTCCGCCGCGCGTTTAGTGGTATATTCATAACTTCGGGTGTAATTTGTTGACTAAAGTCGTTTCTATCATCTTTGTTTAAAAACTTTTTGACCGAAAGTAACCTCTGGTTGGGTTTAGAGGAGTATACGGGCATAGGTTCAGGAGTGGTCGGCGACATTTCCTGTAGAGGTGGACTGACAGACTCTGGGTATTTCCCTTCGACTTGGACGTGGAACTCAATAGGTAAACTATCACTGTTTAGTGCGAAATTGGAGAATTTAACAAGACATTCCTTCATTTCTTTACACATATCGACCGTCTCTTTCTCGCCTACGATAGTTTCTGTATCACTGATGTTGTCTTCTCGCTCTAGGGGGAATGCTTCAGGGGGATCTGCCTCTTGTTTGACTTCTTTAACATCATCAGTTAGAAGTTGTGTCGTTTGAGAAGGAGCTTTATGTTTGAGCATCTGTAATATTTTGTGTGGTTTGCTAATAAGAGAGGGGGAGGCTGGTTTTAGTTTTCGTTTAGAAGCTGTTGTGAGGCGCGGCACTTTAGGGGAAGCTGTGCGTCTTTTGCGACGCGGGAGATCTTCGATTAGAGTTACGTTGCTCTCTGGTAGGCTGTTAAAAAAATCTTAGGTTAGAATCATTGACCTGCTCCTAAGGGCGTTTGTATACGCTAAGAAATTTCACCGTGTCTACGGCAGACAGGACCAATTCATCATGTACTATCTATCATCAGTAATGTCCAAAACTATCCCATTTTAAAACTAAATACACAGATGAGCAAGTATGATTTCTGCCTTTTGCTTTAACCAATAACAGTAAAACAAAAAAGGATGCAAAAGGTAACGGCAATTTTATACTTAGGTAATATTATGTTTTGCGATCATTTGGACATCTAGTCATTTGAGCTATTAGCCTAAATAACATTTGAACATTTGCGTTTACCTATTATAGTCGGTAAAACAAAACAAAACTATCTCGTTTAGCTCTTCAACCCCCCGTAGGTGACAGAAGAGCTGACGAGACGGAGTATTTGGTCGTGGATGTGCGACCCTGGTGGAGTAAACTCGAGTGTTTGTGGGATATCCGATCTAAGCGGTTAAAAGGTCAATTGGCGATTTGAGGGAGACTTCTCCCTCAAAGAACGACATCGAATTCAATTCCATCACCATTAACAAACTAAACAGACTTTAAAATAGTAGTCTATTTCAGCAGGACTATTGGCTAACTTTTTCAAAACAGTTGACAACTAGCATTTGATGTACACTAAACTTTGTTGTCAACTAACAATTTCATAACTTAGGTATTACGTATGACATAAAGTGGCTAACAAACTACGGTGGATAAGTGGAGATTATTAAAAACAGTGCATATTGTCCCGGCTTTTGTTTTTATCTACTATTCTACAGCTAAGTTGAATATCGCATCTTCAGCTTAAAGCTTACACAGTCAAAATTTTAAAAGTATCGATACGATAACATCTATCAAAACGTGTCACGGTGAATATCAAAGGCACCGGTGGATAATGACGTCATGTCAGTTGGTCACTAAAGATAGGCAATACGAAACTAGCGGTTTGACAGTAATACGATGTACATTTACATTCTAGCAAGTGATCTTCACTTGAGCTGTCAACAGAGTTACGCAATAGCCCCGCAGGTTGTTTTTTAAGTGACAGTCACTTAAAAAGGTCCTAAAAACGTATAGATTGCAATTGGCTTTGGACTTTGTCCAACATAAAATAGAGTTTGTTTTAGCTGAATCTTGAATCAAAATTTAAACAAGATTTATATTATATATAGAATTGATCGTATGATATATTTAGCCGTCAAACAAACATTATATCGACTTTAGAGTCTATTTTAGGTGACAATCTTAGAAAGGTCCTAAAAACGTAAAGATTGCAATTGACTTTGAACTTTTTCATATATAAAATAGAGTTTGTTTTAGCAAAAGCTTGAATTCTGAATCCAAAGAAACTCACCTCTCCCGTTCTTGCCTGAGCTGGTCCTCGAGCCACATCCTTAGTCTATGGTAGTATAGCTGCTGGTCGCGCATATGCATCACCTTGCGTCTCACCTGGAACAATACCATTCCATGTGTCCTATATTTGTTGTTTATGCGGTGTACAATAAAGAATATATAAATAATAATAATAAATAACAGTATGACTCATTGCCATCATTTCACCCGAAACACGTCCACTGCTGGACCAGACTCCCCAAGTGTCGCTCAACGAACATCCCTGTGCGTCTCGCATCCATCGCATTCCCGCTACCCTAAACAAGTCATCGGTCTACCTTGTGCGAAGACACAGTATGTCTATATTTATAAAGCGCTATCCACACATTTCCGGGTACCTGGCCCTGCCGTGTTCCGTCAGGGACACGGAAAAAATCGGTTACGTACAACTTGTTCGAACTCGATCGCACAGCTCCGTGTCAGGGGCATACGGATCGTCAGTGTCCCAGAGCACGCTCGGACGCTCTGACCGTGCTATCCGATTTTTATTTAGGTACGTTGAAGACAATATGAACACAGAGAGGTTGATAGAACTCGTACGACAAAATAATATACTTTACGATGTTTCTAATCCACATTATTTGAATTCTAAGAAGAAAAATATAATATAGCAAAGAAAAAAAAATAAGTGTGATGGTAAGTTTAAACCTTTTTACACTGATACCGATTTCCCTGATATGTGTGAACACTGAAACGAACAACTCGGAACAGGACTGGTGCGGCGCGGCGGGGGCGGGGAGGCCGCCCTCTAGCTGCAGGCACCGAGCTAGAAGTGTGCCTACCTCCTTGAACCGCTGCAAGTGGTATTCTGGGCAGAGCGCGCGGCAGGGCTGGTGCGGCGCGGCGGGCGGGGGCGAGCCCGGGGGCGGGGGGGCCGGGGCGCGTCCACCCACCAGCTGCATACATACCTGAGGGCACCAAAATACAATACATTTACAAAGATGATACAGTCAATCCTACAAATTCATAATAAAGTCAGATCAGCGGTAGATCCCACCTGTCCCTTGCCACCCCCCCCCCCCGCGATGCTCTAAGCCGACACGTTATTGCAAATTTTCCAACACACGCGCCACCCTATTCACGATCTTACTACAACACTCACCGTAGACAATTTCTTCTGTTTCCTATAGACCTGGAGCTGCCTGCGGTGGACTTCCGGTAGCCGTCGGTACATCGCCATCAGCTTCCGATCCACCTCGGATAGTCCCATGTCCACTCGTTTCCTGTGATCACAAATATATTACATCTGGGAAGGCATGCGTTGAAATGGGAGGATTCAACCTGCGGCAACTGCCCGAGAGATGATTTCGGACTGTTGTATATAGTCGAATCGCACGGAGAATTCTAATTGAGTGATGCAGTCGTTTTTATTGAGCACGCGGTACATCAGCCTCTCTATTGATGCTATGGACCGATTGATGATTACCGTCCTCGAGTCACTTGACCCTCGCTTTAATACCGCAACCACGTGCGGTCGGTCACGTAGGCCACCGCATTACAGATAACCTTTGAATAGACTACGGAAAGGGATGGTTACCTCGCATCATGATCGTTCCTAGTAAGCGGCGCGGTCCACTCGTCGCAGTGCTTGAGCACGCGGTCCTTCAACCTCTCTTTCGACGCTATGGACCATGTGTATTACCCACGTGAGTATTGATGATTACCCTCCTCGGCTCATTGTCTTTATTTCGCATCCACGTGCGGTCGGTCACGTAGGCCACCGCATTACAGATTACCTTTGACTGTACGGAAGGGGATAGCTACCTCGCTTCATGGTCGTTCCTAGTGGGCGGCGCGGGCCACTCGTCGCAGTGCTTGAGCACGCGGTCCATCAGCCTCTCTATCGACGCTATGGAGCGCATGAGGTGGCGCACGGTCCGGCACAGCTCGCCCGGGGCCGCTTCTCCTTCGGAGCCCCCGGACTCCACGGCGGCGGCCGCAGCTAGGAGCAGTTCTGATGCAGAGTCTAACGATGATGAAGTGGAGAGACCCAGGGACCCAGTTCCGGAGTTTGCGTCCGAGTCTGATACTGAAATATTACAAAAAAATATTAGCTATTTAGTGTTTCTCGCCAGGAGCAATCTCTAAAGTCCGGCAATACTTGTCAGCTGGCGCTGCTGGCCTTCCTCGAGGAGCTGGGGTGGATCAAATGACACATTTGTCCCACCCGTACGCAAAATACGCGCTTTAGTCGTGGAGTTGCGGATACCAGCCCGAAATACGATAGAATACTGTCGCCTCTTCGATCGTGGAGGTTAACTTGACACGCAAATATATAGTGACTGGTAATTAGTGAACGATACTTAAACAGTTGTTTGTTATCGTGACTACAATCACGTGTTTAAGTATCGTTCACTAATTACCAGTCACCCTATATAAAGCCAGCGCGCACGCTTAGTGGTCGATGTGCGTGCTCCGCATGCGGTCACTTGTGCAGCCTATAGGTATCGGGTACAATTAGTGAGAAGGAGAACACTGGTTAAATGCACAATCCATGGGAAGCAAACAAGATAAAAAAAAAGTACTCACAGTCGTCCAAGTCGCAGGTAGTGTTGGAGTCGCTGTCCTTGTCAGGGACGGCCGCGGGCTGGCCCTCCGCCCCCTCCGCACCAGAACCGCTCTCCCCTACAAAAACACCTTCATTAGCAGGGAATGGAATATAAATAATTGTCGGCGAAGTCAATATTATGGAAGTGTCAGCGAAGTCAATAATACAGTAGTGTCGGCGAAGTCCATGTTATGGAATTGACAGCGAAGTCAATAATACGGTAGTGTCGATGAAGTCAATATTATGGAAGTGTCGGCGAAGTCAATAGTAAGGAAGTTTCGGTGAAGTTAATAGTAACGAAGTGTCGGCGAAGTCAATAACACAAAATAATGATAAAGTGACGGATTTATAATATTAGTATGGATAAATATGTTATCCCGATGTCTAAGTTATATACCGGTACTGTAAAGTTTCATCCAAATCCGTTCCGCCCTTACAATGTGACGGGATAAATACAAACTTTCTCCTTTGTTAAATGAACAAAGCCATAAAAAAAATACATACCACTGTCGGCAGTCTCTGCACTCTCCGCACTGTCAGCGCTGTCGGCACTGCCTATGCTCTCAACACTGTCGGCCGCTTCCTCCGGTGGTCTGCAAACGTGAATAGGTTTGTATTACGTTCAAAAACTAGCCTTTGGTATTTTGGGACATGCCCAAGGGCGTCGCGGAGGGGGGGCAGGAGGAGCTACGCCCCCCCCTTAGAGGCTTGCTTTGCAGCTTCAGAGACTAGTTTAGGCACCAGTCTCCCACAATATAATGCCCATCCTATATTTTACCGTATTAGCAATTAGGAGTTATATTGTGGAGAAAATAAACATTTATTATTATTAAAAAAAAAAAACTTTTCTTATTCTCTATACTTCCAATAGCCCTCCTCGTTAATCATTGGCTGGCGACGCCCTTGGACATGCCCTCTCGAGCATAGGACATAACACTCCTCAAACCGCATTCAAGTCCATCAATTCAAAATCAAAATACTTATGAAGGATTCCTAATCTACAACAAGCATTGATATAATCAAAACAGTGGAAGATATGTGACTCGCTTCTAACGCGTGGACCTGAAATCAGGATTGTTTGTCCTAATATCACTCAGTCGCAATCGGCGAGTGACTGGAGTAACATAAACGGGGGTGTTACGCAAAAATATTATTTTGTTTTAAGCGGAATACCGGTTATCAGTGCCTTCGTGTGATTTTATGCATTGTACAAATTATTCAAATAAAAAAAAACAAATCACATAGAATCACATTTCACTCGTGAGTACATGAAACTTAAAATTTCTTAAAATATTTCAGTGTTTTCTTTTTTAACCCTCAAGTTGACTGGTAGAGATTGCCTTGTAGCATTAAGTCCGTCTATGTACCACTACTGTACAGTACGGCCGACGGATCTTGGCGCTCCTGAAGTTAGGCTCTGCGAACATTTGCGCATGTACACTCGTAAAAAGAATTGTTAGTGGCATATTTTTTTTTTTACCGCGATACTAATAAGTTTCCTAATACTTTTAGTAATTTTTTATATACTTATTCATGTTTACTCCTCTTATTTAACCCTTCACTATAGCCGTGGGTCAATTCAATATTATAAGGAGGTTTAAAAAAAATCCCAATCAGTCGTTATTCTAGTCGTTGCCTCTAAGTAATTGATATTTAAATAAATCATGCATTTTAACTAAGAAAATAAAATTTTATTAGTTTTTTTTTTATTATTAAAATTACAACTTCGTTTACTAACAAGATAATTCACTATGTTATATCTATTTCGTTCAATATCTCCTAAAAACAAAAATCAATAAATTCCAAATCTATAAAATCGATTACAATATTTGATTCGATAAATGGTCGATTGTGTTTTCATAGTATCAATCTCTAGTCAACATCTCCGCCCGCGCGCGTCGCCTCATGCCACCATTTTGTTCCCAAAAAAACGTTTGTGCGCAGCCTTATGCGCAAAGTTCGGGCGCGCCAAGATCCGTCGGCCGTACTGTACATGAATTTTAAATACATAAATAAATATTTCTAATTTCGCTTATTGTTTTAGTCGCCACTTTGCGAAGCGAGATAGATAGATCTGTTTTTCGATTGTGATGATACTGATCGTAGATGTATGGGTTTCGAGTCCAGGTTTTATGATTGCAGTATTAGGGCGTAACGTATCTTCCCTTATAATATATCAATGACAACAATACACTTACTTGGCGCCCGTCCCGTCTCCTTGCTGCAACTCTCTGCTCGTCGCGTCTGCTTCTATCTCGTTTGGAGGCTGCGGGAACATAAATATATGGTATAAAGGCCTGTTGTAAGAGAGGGTAGCTAAGACATTGTGACGTCATCATCATCATTTCAACGTAAAGGCGTCGCAAGTGACGCCATAACAACCGGTCCTTTGCGTCTCGCATCTATCGGATTCCCGTGACTCTTATCAGGTCATCGGTCCACATTGTGAAGCCTATCAACACTGCGTCTTCTGGTACGCGGTTGCCACTCCAGAACCTTTCGTCCCCATCGGCCTTCTGTTCTACGAGCAATGTGCCCTGCCCACTGCCACTTAAGTTTGGCGATTCTTCGTGTTATATCGACAACCAATCGTATACAAAACCATATATACAAAAAGTTTTGGGAACACATTTATTATGCGTACAGCTAAGGAGTGGAATTCCCTGCCGGAGTCGGAGTTTCCTGATAGCTATAACCTAGAAGTTTTTAAGTCAAGAGTGAATAGGTTACTTCTAGACAAGCTGCTACATCGTCGGTTACATCATCGCTTACCATCAGATGAGATAGCGGTCAAACGCGAGCCTATCCATTCCATAAAAAAAAAAAACCTTCACCGTAAATTGTGACATAGATTTGTATACTGTACTATCTGGATATAATAGTTTGTAAAACAAGTTAACCTTGTCGCCATCCGCACTCGTCTCGGGCTTGGCACCGTTAATTTCATTCACAGCTTCCATCATACCGAAGAATGAGATGCTGCAACAAAAATATCGTACAGTCCTGTTAGATACGAGAGTAAGTACTCGTGCGGAGGGAAGGGGGTACGCGTCAATCAAACTAGATAGCTCGTTGCACACTGTCTATTTTATTGCATCAATTCAAGGAAGGGGTGCGCGGGCGCGGGGCGCGGGCGCGGGCTCGCGGGGCAAGGGGGGGGGGGGGGGGGGCAAGGGGGGGGGGTCGCAGCCTGCCCGCCAGCTTATACATTATATATAACAAGTCCAAAAAATGGTCTAGACAAAAAAGCGAGCTATACCCAATTATTCATTAGTTACAGCCCATTCACGACTTTGGTCTTAGCGGTATCGGTAGGCGATTGATCGAGCGCACGCTGCTATATGGAAAAGCTGCTAGCTGGGATAAGGTTTATTATTATAAGTAACTTAATTTATTATACATTCTATTTGAAATATCTGTTATCAATTTAATTTGCAAACCTACCACAGTTTTTTTTTAACCCAAAGGTTGACTGGTAGAAAATGCCTTCTTGCATTAAGTCCGTATATGTACCATTAGACTACTGTACATGAAGTTTAATTAAATAAATAAATAAGCGGCGTCTAATCGCCTACCGATACCGCCCCGCTCGCCGCTAAGACCGAAGTCGTGAATGGGCTGTTATACGTAGCAATATCAAATAAGACGTGTAACGCCAACTGTACAAGGACGCGTAGTTTCATAGACGCGTAATCGTCATTCTACGCCTACGTGAAGCGACCATACATTTATTACTTACATGGCTGCGCGCAGGTGTCCGCTACTGAACATCGGCCGGCCCCATAGTCCACTGCAACGAAACACACAATTTCTATGCTTTTAAAAATATTCTGTTAAAGAAATAATATTCCACAACTTTCACACAACACCATCTAGACTCAAAACAAACAGAGCTTGTGCAAGTATAACTGATAAACACTTTTCAAAACTACATAGTATAAAAACAGTCTCTTCTCGCTGTCTGTCTCTATGTATGCTTAGATCTTTAAAACTACGCCACGGATTTTTAATAAAAGAGTGATTCAAAGAGGTGGTTTATATGTATAACACATGCATAATATATTTAATATCACCATTGCACCCGTGCGAAGCTTAAGAGAGAAATTACACCCAGACACAGAACAAATGATAGTGCTCATCACACAAATATTTGTCTTGAGAATTTAACCCACGTTGTACTTAGAAAGAAAAGTAAAGAAAAGATAAGTGTAATTTATTTATAATATGTACATATTTAGAAATATCTAAGTATGTTTATCAGTTGTCTAGTACTCATAACACAAGCTCTGCTTAGCTTGGGACTAGACGGCGTTGTGTGATAGTTGTGGAATATATATATAATTCCCCCTCGCTCTGGACCATGGCCAGTACCAGGGCCCGGCTTTGTACTGTTTACAGTTTCTGGAGAGAGATCTGGAGACTCACCTAAGCAGCTGTTTCCTCTGCTGAGCACACAGCGTCCTTGGCGTGAGGCAGTCGCATCGGTGCTTGTACCCCGACCACGCGCTCACTGATAACATAATTAAAAAAACAAATATCTATGTACAATTTTATTTTTAGTATATGCGAAACCTGGATATAGTCTGTTCAGAATCAGTAACTAAATCGAATGCAATATTTTTTACACCATGTCATATTTCTTTCCAAAAATATTTAAAAAAGGTCACAAGTTGGACACCATTGATACTCAAACTCAAACTCAAAATCGTTTATTTTACATAGGCTTACATTGCCACTTATAAAACGTCAAAAGCTAGCGCACGGTTCCAATTGGTCGTTTCCTATGGAGAAGAACCGGCAAGAAACTCCATGGTTACTCTTTTAAAAAAGTGATTGTCTACAATATTTTCATACTAAAATATTAATAGATATGAGAGGACAATGTAGACCGGTCAGCTTTGTACCCAAAACTGCGATAAAAATTGTAATACTTGAGGTCTACGGTGTTCACATTATAAAAGGACTAAATACAAGGCAGGTCATAATGGGCACTAGGCAGCAGCACACAACCGGGTGCGGAAGCAAAATAACCCTTCACTCACTCGGATGGTCCGGTGACCATGTATTTGTGCGGACAACCAGCTAACATAATAAGGTTATAACTTCGTGATTTTTCATGATACAGTTATGAAATTTTGTACATAGATTCTTTACATAAAAATACTAGCTAGACACATGTTTCGGTGGTCGCATATAACTCCTCACAACGAGCTGTGAGACAGTCTCTGGACCACATGTTGTTCACTCAGTGGTCGACTGACAAAAGGCCCCCGCTCCTCTGCGGTCGGAATTTTTATTTGCTCGGCTCGCTCAAACGCCAGCTCGGAAGTTGTCAAAGTGACATGTGTCACTTAGCTCGTACATTGATTCGTTGTCTCTCCGCAATATTATATACTCACAGTCGTGCGGCGTGCTGCGCGCGGCCATGTCGGCGAGGCGCGCGCGCGTGGAGGCGCGCTGGTGCGGGCGCAGGTAGCGCTGCAGGCGCGCGCGCGCCGCGCCCACCCAGCCCCACCGCGACGCGTCCGCCGGACAACTCACGCCCACTGGTATCATCTCCACCTACACGGAATTACTCATTACTTATACGGAGCAAAGAGCAGTGGTGGCGAGTGATAACGGCCCTGACTTACGAGTTGTAGGTCAGGGCCGTCACCATTGCTCTCAAAATCATCACTGCTCTCAAAATGGTGAAGGAAAACATCGTGAGAAAACCGGTATGTCGTAAAACCAAAAATTCGAAGACATGTGACATCCACCAACCCGCACTGGGCCCGCGTGGCGGGTTACGGTCAATTCCCTCTCCTAGAGAGAAGGCCTGTGGCCCAACAGTGGGAACATTAAAAGGCTGATGATGATGAAAATCTAAACAGGAACCTTCCGAAACACTTGTGAGCTTACCTTAAACGTGATAGTAGACGCCGCTTTAAAGTTCTCCAATATTTTGCAAAACCTCTCCGCAGCGTGCCTGTTGGATACACAAAGAAAATATTTCAACTTGTGACTAAAATATCCGAATATTAATGACTACAGAACGGAATAAATATACAAATACTAGCTGACCAAGTAAACTTCATACTGCCTAAGGCCCGGTAGCCACCAAAGCGGAGAGGAGACGAGACGAGGGCAGATGTATTTGAATAAACTAATCTGGTTTCGTTATTTTTCACATCAGTTCTCCGCTTAGCTTTGGTGGAAATGGATCAAGCGGAGAGGAGAGGAGATGTCTCATTTTTCTATAGAATTTTGTGCAGAGAGCGGGCAGACGGTGCGGCAGAGCAGAAAAGTGTCAATACTATGATTTTTTATTAGATGAAGTAAAGTGACAGCTATAACAATGGTTGTTTGACAGTTGGGCATTGTCCACTGCTGTCACTTTACTTCATCTAATAAAAAATCATAGTATAGTGGGGTGGCCGGGCTGTTCACGCACTCGCGTACCCCGCTCCCCGCTGCCTTCTCCCCTCGCCTCTACTCTCACAGTTCACATCTCTGCTACACAAAGCTCACATCTCCTCTCCGCTACACTTCTCTTCGCTTTGGTGGAAATAACCTGCCAGCTTTGCAAAAAATCTCTCTTCTCCGCTCCTCTCCGCTTTGGTGGAAACCAGGCCTAATAGTCGATTTCTTTTTAAACCCGCACGGAAAAAATGGGTGTTATAAGTTTGACGTGTCTGTTTGTGTGTCTGTCTGTCTGTGGCATTATAGCTCCCGAACGGATGACGCGACTTCGATTTAGTTTTTTGTATTAAAGGTGACATGTGCGAGTGTCTTAGACATGTTTGGTGAAAATCGATTGAGCCGTTTAAAAGTTGTGGGGGCAGAAAGTGGGGAAAAATAACCGTAATGATTTTTTTTTATTAAAAATTAAAGAATAAACCCCAATTTAAAAAAAAAAAACGCCGACACAGAAACCAAAAGTCCCTTTAAAAAGTAAAAAATAATAAAAGAAACTCAATCTTAAAGTATCTAAGTTTGTATTAATAATTAAAAAAAAATACGTCGCCTTGGGGACCGCTCCTAATTGATATGAACAGGAGCCGTTCTCGAGTTTTAGCGAGACTAAAGGCCTATTCACGACTTCGGCCTTAGAGGCGAGCAGCGCGGCGAGCCGGGCGATACCGGTAGGCGATTGGTCGACGCCGCTCATGGCGGCCATAGTGGCGCGCGCTCGACCAATCACCTACCGATACCGCACCGCTCGTCGCTAAGACCAAAGTCGTGAATAGGCCCTAACGAACAGCTATTCACAGTAGCACTGACGACGTCACTATTTACTTAACGTGAATAAACTATAACAATACGTACTCTTTCTCCAGCGGCTTGTCGAACTGTCGACACAGACACACGTCGTTGACTATCTGTCGCGTCGTGTCGCTCTGGCCGGCTAGCTTGCTGAGTTGTTCGTGTATTATTGCTGCTCCTACGAACAAGGACATCTCTTATAAAAATTTGATTCTTTATGTTGTCTCAGCAAACACTATCAATATCATGAGGAGTGCATAAAAAAGCACTTAAGGTGCTATACGAAACTCGGCAGTATGCAAGCAGCACATGCAACTACTGCACGTGCAACGCGCCTCCATATTGGACAGCGAGCTAGCTAGTGCTCGCCGTCCGCAATAGTATTAGCGCGCGGGCACTCCGACTGCGTTCCCACGCAGTCGTAGTGCCCGCGCGGCCGCAGCGCCCGCACCACGCGTGCCGCTATGCCCACCGTACTGCCACCTGTACAACAGTATTACCTTGCGGTGCCGCTATAGCTCGCCGTAGTACAGCGAGGTCCCAGTGGTCGGGGTCGTAGTGCCCGCGCGGCCGCAGCGCCCGCACCACGCGTGCCGCTATGCCCACCGTACTGCCACCTGTACAACAGTATTACCTTGCGGTGCCGCTATAGCTCGCCGTAGTACAGCGAGGTCCCAGTGGTCGGGGTCGTAGTGCCCGCGCGGCCGCAGCGCCCGCACCACGCGTGCCGCTATGCCCACCGTCCTGCCACCTGTACAACAGTATTACCTTGCGGTGCCGCTATAGCTCGCCGTAGTACAGCGAGGTCCCAGTGGTCGGGGTCGTAGTGCCCGCGCGGCCGCAGCGCCCGCACCACGCGTGCCGCTATGCCCACCGTCCTGCCACCTGTACAACAGTATTACCTTGCGGTGCCGCTATAGCTCGCCGTAGTACAGCGAGGTCCCAGTGGTCGGGGTCGTAGTGCCCGCGCGGCCGCAGCGCCCGCACCACGCGTGCCGCTATGCCCACCGTCCTGCCACCTGTACAACAGTATTACCTTGCGGTGCCGCTATAGCTCGCCGTAGTACAGCGAGGTCCCAGTGGTCGGGGTCGTAGTGCCCGCGCGGCCGCAGCGCCCGCACCACGCGTGCCGCTATGCCCACCGTCCTGCCACCTGTACAACAGTATTACCTTGCGGTGCCGCTATAGCTCGCCGTAGTACAGCGAGGTCCCAGTGGTCGGGGTCGTAGTGCCCGCGCGGCCGCAGCGCCCGCACCACGCGTGCCGCTATGCCCACCGTACTGCCACCTGTACAACAGTATTACCTTGCGGTGCCGCTATAGCTCGCCGTAGTACAGCGAGGTCCCAGTGGTCGGGGTCGTAGTGCCCGCGCGGCCGCAGCGCCCGCACCACGCGTGCCGCTATGCCCACCGTCCTGCCACCTGTACAACAGTATTACCTTGCGGTGCCGCTATAGCTCGCCGTAGTACAGCGAGGTCCCAGTGGTCGGGGTCGTAGTGCCCGCGCGGCCGCAGCGCCCGCACCACGCGTGCCGCTATGCCCACCGTCCTGCCACCTGTACAACAGTATTACCTTGCGGTGCCGCTATAGCTCGCCGTAGTACAGCGAGGTCCCAGTGGTCGGGGTCGTAGTGCCCGCGCGGCCGCAGCGCCCGCACCACGCGTGCCGCTATGCCCACCGTCCTGCCACCTGTACAACAGTATTACCTTGCGGTGCCGCTATAGCTCGCCGTAGTACAGCGAGGTCCCAGTGGTCGGGGTCGTAGTGCCCGCGCGGCCGCAGCGCCCGCACCACGCGTGCCGCTATGCCCACCGTCCTGCCACCTGTACAACAGTATTACCTTGCGGTGCCGCTATAGCTCGCCGTAGTACAGCGAGGTCCCAGTGGTCGGGGTCGTAGTGCCCGCGCGGCCGCAGCGCCCGCACCACGCGTGCCGCTATGCCCACCGTACTGCCACCTGTACAACAGTATTACCTTGCGGTGCCGCTATAGCTCGCCGTAGTACAGCGAGGTCCCAGTGGTCGGGGTCTTAGTGCCCGCGCGGCCGCAGCGCCCGCACCACGCGTGCCGCTATGCCCACCGTACTGCCACCTGTACAACAGTATTACCTTGCGGTGCCGCTATAGCTCGCCGTAGTACAGCGAGGTCCCAGTGGTCGGGGTCGTAGTGCCCGCGCGGCCGCAGCGCCCGCACCACGCGTGCCGCTATGCCCACCGTACTGCCACCTGTACAACAGTATTACCTTGCGGTGCCGCTATAGCTCGCCGTAGTACAGCGAGGTCCCAGTGGTCGGGGTCGTAGTGCCCGCGCGGCCGCAGCGCCCGCACCACGCGTGCCGCTATGCCCACCGTACTGCCACCTGTACAACAGTATTACCTTGCGGTGCCGCTATAGCTCGCCGTAGTACAGCGAGGTCCCAGTGGTCGGGGTCGTAGTGCCCGCGCGGCCGCAGCGCCCGCACCACGCGTGCCGCTATGCCCACCGTACTGCCACCTGTACAACAGTATTACCTTGCGGTGCCGCTATAGCTCGCCGTAGTACAGCGAGGTCCCAGTGGTCGGGGTCGTAGTGCCCGCGCGGCCGCAGCGCCCGCACCACGCGTGCCGCTATGCCCACCGTACTGCCACCTGTACAACAGTATTACCTTGCGGTGCCGCTATAGCTCGCCGTAGTACAGCGAGGTCCCAGTGGTCGGGGTCGTAGTGCCCGCGCGGCCGCAGCGCCCGCACCACGCGTGCCGCTATGCCCACCGTACTGCCACCTGTACAACAGTATTACCTTGCGGTGCCGCTATAGCTCGCCGTAGTACAGCGAGGTCCCAGTGGTCGGGGTCGTAGTGCCCGCGCGGCCGCAGCGCCCGCACCACGCGTGCCGCTATGCCCACCGTACTGCCACCTGTACAACAGTATTACCTTGCGGTGCCGCTATAGCTCGCCGTAGTACAGCGAGGTCCCAGTGGTCGGGGTCGTAGTGCCCGCGCGGCCGCAGCGCCCGCACCACGCGTGCCGCTATGCCCACCGTACTGCCACCTGTACAACAGTATTACCTTGCGGTGCCGCTATAGCTCGCCGTAGTACAGCGAGGTCCCAGTGGTCGGGGTCGTAGTGCCCGCGCGGCCGCAGCGCCCGCACCACGCGTGCCGCTATGCCCACCGTACTGCCACCTGTACAACAGTATTACCTTGCGGTGCCGCTATAGCTCGCCGTAGTACAGCGAGGTCCCAGTGGTCGGGGTCGTAGTGCCCGCGCGGCCGCAGCGCCCGCACCACGCGTGCCGCTATGCCCACCGTACTGCCACCTGTACAACAGTATTACCTTGCGGTGCCGCTATAGCTCGCCGTAGTACAGCGAGGTCCCAGTGGTCGGGGTCGTAGTGCCCGCGCGGCCGCAGCGCCCGCACCACGCGTGCCGCTATGCCCACCGTACTGCCACCTGTACAACAGTATTACCTTGCGGTGCCGCTATAGCTCGCCGTAGTACAGCGAGGTCCCAGTGGTCGGGGTCGTAGTGCCCGCGCGGCCGCAGCGCCCGCACCACGCGTGCCGCTATGCCCACCGTACTGCCACCTGTACAACAGTATTACCTTGCGGTGCCGCTATAGCTCGCCGTAGTACAGCGAGGTCCCAGTGGTCGGGGTCGTAGTGCCCGCGCGGCCGCAGCGCCCGCACCACGCGTGCCGCTATGCCCACCGTCCTGCCACCTGTACAACAGTATTACCTTGCGGTGCCGCTATAGCTCGCCGTAGTACAGCGAGGTCCCAGTGGTCGGGGTCGTAGTGCCCGCGCGGCCGCAGCGCCCGCACCACGCGTGCCGCTATGCCCACCGTACTGCCACCTGTACAACAGTATTACCTTGCGGTGCCGCTATAGCTCGCCGTAGTACAGCGAGGTCCCAGTGGTCGGGGTCGTAGTGCACGCGCGGCCGCAGCGCCCGCACCACGCGTGCCGCTATGCCCACCGTCCTGCCACCTGTACAACAGTATTACCTTGCGGTGCCGCTATAGCTCGCCGTAGTACAGCGAGGTCCCAGTGGTCGGGGTCGTAGTGCCCGCGCGACCGCAGCGCCCGCACCACGCGTGCCGCTATGCCCACCGTACTGCCACCTGTACAACAGTATTACCTTGCGGTGCCGCTATAGCTCGCCGTAGTACAGCGAGGTCCCAGTGGTCGGGGTCGTAGTGCCCGCGCGGCCGCAGCGCCCGCACCACGCGTGCCGCTATGCCCACCGTACTGCCACCTGTACAACAGTATTACCTTGCGGTGCCGCTATAGCTCGCCGTAGTACAGCGAGGTCCCAGTGGTCGGGGTCGTAGTGCCCGCGCGGCCGCAGCGCCCGCACCACGCGTGCCGCTATGCCCACCGTACTGCCACCTGTACAACAGTATTACCTTGCGGTGCCGCTATAGCTCGCCGTAGTACAGCGAGGTCCCAGTGGTCGGGGTCGTAGTGCCCGCGCGGCCGCAGCGCCCGCACCACGCGTGCCGCTATGCCCACCGTACTGCCACCTGTACAACAGTATTACCTTGCGGTGCCGCTATAGCTCGCCGTAGTACAGCGAGGTCCCAGTGGTCGGGGTCGTAGTGCCCGCGCGGCCGCAGCGCCCGCACCACGCGTGCCGCTATGCCCACCGTACTGCCACCTGTACAACAGTATTACCTTGCGGTGCCGCTATAGCTCGCCGTAGTACAGCGAGGTCCCAGTGGTCGGGGTCGTAGTGCCCGCGCGGCCGCAGCGCCCGCACCACGCGTGCCGCTATGCCCACCGTACTGCCACCTGTACAACAGTATTACCTTGCGGTGCCGCTATAGCTCGCCGTAGTACAGCGAGGTCCCAGTGGTCGGGGTCGTAGTGCCCGCGCGGCCGCAGCGCCCGCACCACGCGTGCCGCTATGCCCACCGTACTGCCACCTGTACAACAGTATTACCTTGCGGTGCCGCTATAGCTCGCCGTAGTACAGCGAGGTCCCAGTGGTCGGGGTCGTAGTGCCCGCGCGGCCGCAGCGCCCGCACCACGCGTGCCGCTATGCCCACCGTACTGCCACCTGTACAACAGTATTACCTTGCGGTGCCGCTATAGCTCGCCGTAGTACAGCGAGGTCCCAGTGGTCGGGGTCGTAGTGCCCGCGCGGCCGCAGCGCCCGCACCACGCGTGCCGCTATGCCCACCGTACTGCCACCTGTACAATAGTATTACCTTGCGGTGCCGCTATAGCTCGCCGTAGTACAGCGAGGTCCCAGTGGTCGGGGTCGTAGTGCCCGCGCGGCCGCAGCGCCCGCACCACGCGTGCCGCTATGCCCACCGTCCTGCCACCTGTACAACAGTATTACCTTGCGGTGCCGCTATAGCTCGCCGTAGTACAGCGAGGTCCCAGTGGTCGGGGTCGTAGTGCCCGCGCGGCCGCAGCGCCCGCACCACGCGTGCCGCTATGCCCACCGTCCTGCCACCTGTACAACAGTATTACCTTGCGGTGCCGCTATAGCTCGCCGTAGTACAGCGAGGTCCCAGTGGTCGGGGTCGTAGTGCCCGCGCGGCCGCAGCGCCCGCACCACGCGTGCCGCTATGCCCACCGTACTGCCACCTGTACAACAGTATTACCTTGCGGTGCCGCTATAGCTCGCCGTAGTACAGCGAGGTCCCAGTGGTCGGGGTCGTAGTGCCCGCGCGGCCGCAGCGCCCGCACCACGCGTGCCGCTATGCCCACCGTACTGCCACCTGTACAACAGTATTACCTTGCGGTGCCGCTATAGCTCGCCGTAGTACAGCGAGGTCCCAGTGGTCGGGGTCGTAGTGCCCGCGCGGCCGCAGCGCCCGCACCACGCGTGCCGCTATGCCCACCGTACTGCCACCTGTAATACAGTATTACCTTTACTTTGCAGCAGCAGTGATAAGTCACTAATTACTTAAGCGAATAGACGTAAGTCTACTACTCATAATGAGTTAACGCCCAGACAACGTCGCGTATGAACGCGAACAGCGTGTCGGCGTTATTAAATTTTCAAGTAATTCCTATTTAATATTGGAAAATACTGTGAAATAAGTCTCCTTCAACATTTAATGGTTTAATTGTTCTCCAGTACGAATACGCCTTTACTTTGCAGTTAGACTGATGAATCACTATTTTCTTAACTCGAATAGACTATTTTGTGTGTACTTATTTTCCTATCACTCTTATAAGCAGTGTTTATATCCCTATTTCTCCAACTTTCTTTTCTCGGGTATGCTGGAAGTTATTTTTATTAACATTCATTTTTCTACTTTCCTTCTTCATGTGTGTATATGAATTGTTAAATAATAAATAGTGCAGTACTCACAGTGAGCCAACGCCCAGACAACGTCGCGAATGAACGCGAACAGCGCGTCGGCGTTGTTAGCGAGGCACAGACACAGGCGACAGTGGCACCCGAAGCGCGCGCGGTACACCCACTCCTCTGTCACCATCTCTACGCTCCTGTCGAACATACAACACAACATTAACAATAATTAAATACGCGGAAAGTTGAACCAAAATGGCGATCGATCTTCAATGCGCAGTACAGTACGCGGTAAATAAGTTGAACCGTTTATGGTTACGCGCAGCTCGGCACTGATTGAGACACGAAAATCGTCGTATAATCCTCGTCACAAGAGTTGAACCATCATGACGATTCGATTTTCAGGTCTCAATCGAATCATAGCAACTGGTTCCACTTATATACCGTTTGTGTGATGTGCACGATCATTTGTTCTGTATTTGGGTGTAATTTATCTATAATATGTACGTATTTATAAATATATAAGTATGTTTATCAGTTGTCTAGTACTCATAATACAAGCTCTGCTTAGCTTGAGACTAGACGGCGTTGTGTGATGGTTGCGTAATATTATTATGCAGTTATATTATTATTATTACCTATGGAACAAATGTGGTCAATAACGAAACTTCAAAAGTTTACACTCGTGGTCTGCCAACAAGCAATGGAATGAAGTTTTCACGGAATCAAAAAATCAGACCGTATAAGGAACAGTTATACACCGTTAAATTTTGGTCGTTTTAATTCCGCTTAGGGTCGATTCGGTACACGAAATACCATCGATTTGTAAAGAGAAATTTATACAATAGGTAATAATAATAATATAACTGCATAATAATATTACGCAACCATCACACAACGCCGTCTAGTCTCAAGCTAAGCAGAGCTTGTGTTATGAGTACTAGACAACTGATAAACATACTTATATATTTATAAATACATACATATTATAGATAAATTACACCCAAACACAGAACAAATGATCGTGCACATCACACAAACATTTATCCTGTGTTAGAATCAAATTCACGACTTCTGGCATAGTATTCAGGGCCACTAACCATTAGGCCAATAGGCCAGTCAAAATAGGTGAGGATGGGAAGGATTTTTTTTCTCCTGTACTGCTTAAAAAAGTCACATGACAGGCCATGACAGCAGGCAAAAGCAGCTAACTTTATATCTTAATCGCAAACGATTATTTAAAGTCTATCTACGTAAAAAAAAAAAACGGTAATTTAAAAAACTTAAAAACCCGACTGCTTTTCTGAGTATTCATGCAAAAGCCCTAAAACAAGAAAGTCGTTGTACCCGATTGCACTTAACTATATTATATTTTAAATACAAGATAAATTATAGCAGTCGGGACCCATTCTAGAAATGGAGGTTTAGTGAATTGAGAGCACATACCTATATTACATTGCAGATTACTTCAATCTACTGACTAGACGGCTGACTTTCTAGAATGGGTCCCGACAGCTACAATTTATCTTTTTTTATTTTGTTATACCCAGTGTCACTCTCACAGTAAATACGAATCTAACGACACCTCTCAAGCAAAAATCCATCGAGCCGTTCAGGCTGCAGAGCGTGCCAAACAATTATACATACATACATACATACATACTCTCGAAAAACATAACCCTCCTTCTGGCGCAGTCGGGTAAAAAAGCAAAATCGCAAAAATGTCAGTTAGGAGTTCATGTCACTTCATCGTCGATAAGCAATTCATCTAGAGCAAATCATATTCCGAATTCCTAGCAGATCATAAGCAATTCTTCTAATGTTCGTAAAATGGTTGCACAAATTAGTCGAATCATACTCAATTCACTGCCTATCAAAATCATATTTCTTGTAAATATTGCCGTATAAAATTTTTTATTCATATTATGATTCTACAAAAGTGGCCTTTTTAGACCTGCTGATCTGTGTACTCACATGTTAGTCCCCCGCAGAGTGAACATGAGCGCCGAGATCTCGCACCACGAGTGGAACACACCGAGCAGCCACTCCTGCACCGGAGTGAACAGCGCGCACGACTCGTTCGCACGTTCAGCTTCTGAACAAACGAATATTATATTACTACTACGTTTGTCGGGTGGAATCTTACAACTCAATTTTGAAGCTGATATATTCAACCGATTGATCTGAAATTTTGTACACACGTTTAACTTAGATGACAATTAGGGTTAGCTATGAAACATTACCTTACATCCAACATGGCGGAACACCGAAGATGGCGGACTATTTATTTTTAATGCGCTGTTACAATATGGGTACCAAATGAAAGGGCTTGCCCAGTGACGTCACTCTAAAACCAATATGGCAGTTTTATAGCCGCGGTAACTCTTTTGGACATTACCGCAAACCAAACAGACCTGAATCCCAGCAGTGGAAACATTATAAGGCTGAGGTTATGGTAAACAGGTATCGACCATATCAAGCGCCTCAGTTTTGCTAACAGCTCCTTGAGGCGTGCGTGGAACACTTCGCGCCGTCGACTCAGACTCGTTTCTTACCGAACGGAGAGTTACCCATTGCTGTCCGTCCACAGGCCCGCGTTCTGCGACTTCAGACATGCTACTGCTGGGTTTCTTGTGTGCATAGTCTCTCTCCAGAGGGTGGGATAAGTCATTTGAATAAAAAAAGAGCTGGTTACATACCTATACCACAAACATAGTGAAGTAAGGCAGCTTCTTCCTCGGCAGTGACCGCGGCGTCTTCAAAGTCAAGCATTTCACTGCCCGACAATCTGAGAAAGATGCGAATAATCTATACATATATAAATAAGTAGCCGACTTGGCAAGCGTTGATATGTCATATACATAAATCAACAAAGAAACAAATAGGTAGGGGGTTAGCAGGGTAAAAAACAGCCTACGACCAGTGGTGCTATTCTCTAAGAAAACGAAGCGCTGCCTCAACGACGAACACCCAAATAGGATACATTGGATTGTCAACCTAATGTATCTACGCATTGGATTGTTAATTCAATGTATTACCACTACTCTGTTCTCTGACCTCCTATATATTTAAATTAGTGTGAAAAAAAATGTTACTAATTTAGGTGTACAATAAAGTTTATTATATAGGGTGACTGGTAATTAGCGAGCGATAATTAAACACGTGATTGTAGTCATGATAACAAACAACTTTTACTATGGGACCATACCTGAAATCGCAAAAAACTACTGATCAGTACATTTGTGTTCGCCTAAGTGTTCGATTACGGAGACGCGGCGCATTGCGCGGCGCGTCGGGCGGTTTGTCGTACATTGCCACATGTTTTGTGTTTTGCGCGAGCGATGACGCAGCCCGCTGCTGCAATGTACGACGAAACGCCCAACGCGCCGCGTCTCCGTAAACACGGCCTTACTGGTCAAAATGTACTGAACTTGGCTGATTGGTCACTAATTACTAGTCACCCTATACTCTATTCTACCAAATATACACAATGCTTGCGTCGGATTGTTCCGACGATTATTTTTCGTGTCCTATTCGCCAGGGTCGTATATTCGCGACTGAGTGCTCCATCTCGTTTAGCTCTTCAATCCCCATAGGTGACAGAAGAGCTGACGACATGGAGTATTTGGTTGTGGATGTGCGACCCTGGCGGAATAAACGCGTGTTTGTCGAATATATCGTAGGCGTAGGCGGTTAGAGTTAAAGATATTAATATCGCTCATACTTCTGAAAGAAGGTAGAAGATTATTGAAGATACGAGGGCCCAAACATAAGATGTGGGTTTGCAAATAAAGGTTAACTTACATGTCATTCGTAGGCTCTAGTGGCGACTCTTCTTCCAGAGGCAGATCATCACGAACGCTCTCCTCCGCTGACGCAAGAATCTGAACAAAACATTACAGATTTATTTTAGCGCCTACGTAGCGAAATAAAAAAAAAACATATATGCGGTCGATTTGAGAAAACCTTCTTTTTTTGAAGTCAGTTAAAAAGAAAAAAATGTGTTGTGTGTCATGGATCGTCTGGTAGTAGGTTGCGGATTTTGCGGGACTTGTCCATCTCTCTCTATTCATGACACTTTGTATACATTCAATGAGGTAACACTTCGAGGATGATTTAATGAAGTCTGACTATCTAGTAGATGATGGCCCTCTACTCTTCCCTGTGTACCGAGCATACCTGCAGTATATCCTCGTGCCTTATGAGGAAGTGTTCGGGGTGTGAAGCCGGCGCGTCGGTACTCAAAAGCGGGAGGAGGAACTGGCCCATCGCTGGCGCCTCCGCCTGAAACACACCAGCAACGTTAGGAATAATCACACTAATCTATAATAATATAATAATAATTCTTGATAATGGTCATATCACTTTGTACTGGGACCGGTCCATCATCACTGACAGGACTATTGTAGCCAATAAGCCTGATATAGTGGTGGTGGACCGAAACGAGAGGCGTGCAATGATTGTTGACATAACCGTTCCGCATGACGAGAACCTCGTGAAAGCCGAGAAAGATAAACAAATTAAGTATATTGACTTGGCTCGCGAGGTTGTCGACATGTGGGAAGTGGATTCGGCGATCATTGTACCGATAGTCGTGTCGGGTAATGGCTTAATAGCCAAGAGCCTCGACCAACACCTGAGGAGGCTCTCGTTAGGCGGCTGGATCAAGGGCTTGATTCAGAAAGCGGTACTCCTGGACACGGCTCGTATTGTTAGGAGGTTCCTTTCTCTGGAGCCCTGACCGCCGGTAGCTTGGACCCTGTTCCCGATACCGGTGGGACACTATTTTTTATATTTTTAAATGTTTTTTTTTTTTATATATATATATGTTAAAAATATTTAAAAATGTAAAATAATATGTAATAAAAGAAGTAAAGGATATAATAATATAATAATCTTTATTTCAAGGTTACAGAGTTCACAATGAGACTTATAATTAGACATAGGTAACAGTTTCTATAGGTACTGGAACTGTCTCCCAAGCTAAGCGAATGCTTGTGTTTTGGGTGGCAGTGTTCAGTCGTTTAATGTGGCTCTATGATAACTATTTACAATTTTGGTGCAAGCAAGTGAACATTGTCACTGGACAGTTGATAAAAATAGTTGCTAATACATTTAGTTATTACTTAGCGGGGACCATGTGTTGTGGGGTGGGCATGTTGAGAAGTTGAGTGAGTGTTTGTGTGGGTGTTTGTGTATGTTTATGTAATTTGGTAGATGTGTGTGTGGATAAGTTATTGTTGTGCTATCTTGATAGGAGTATCGTATGTTTGTGTGTGTAGGTTACGCGATGTATGTCAGTAATTCTTCAGTTTTTGCATAGTCCTTATTTAGAAGCCAGTCAGTAAGACTGGATTTAAGTTTGTGGCTGTTTAATCCTGCGATGTTAAGTTTTTTATGAATTTCGTTGTATAATTTAATACTCATATTATTAAATTGTTTTCTGGCAAAGGAGGTCTTACAGGGAATGCGTGGGCATACACTTATAAAATGCTTTGTCCTGAATGACTGACGGATCAACGCACTGCCTAAGTCGCTGATCGTAAAGACTTGAAACTTGGAGGGTGTGTTCTTTGTATGATGTAGGCATCCAGTAAGAAAGGATTTTTTGAAATTCTACCCCGAAGGTTTTTTTTTTTATGGTAGGTTAAATCATCCAATGACAAATCCTGCCCTTGGGCGGAGCGGGAAGTAGTGTCAGACTCTTACTGACTAAAAACCTACCCCGTTCCTTCGTAGCCTATCGTGCCGGGGCCGGGCATTCCTTTCGGAAGTCAACCCATGACCCCAGTAGGCTTCGACCCTGCCTGCCTGCAGCTAGCAGGCTGGGCCTCTTCGGTGTGCTGACAGCTCCTTGAGGCGCGCGGGAACAGAACGCGCCGTCGACGACTTGGGCTCGGTCCGGTCGGTTATCGGACGAACCCCGAAGGAGGTGAAAAAGGGGGCAATGTTTGTATGGAGAAACCTATTTTAAGCGATCGAAGCCACTAGCAAAAGCCACTAACTATTATAAAGGTGAAAGTTTATATGTATGTTTGTGACATGACGCAAGCGTTTGACTATGTGGACCATGATATTTTGTTACGTAAACTAGATGCCTACGGAATTAGAGGTAATGTCTTGAGCTTAATAGAATCTTATTTAAAGAACAGGAAACAGTACGTTGAAGTAGCGAAAATAGATTTTAAATCTAAATGTCAATGTATCTACAAATCTGATCTTCGGACACTTACATATGGCGTGCCCCAGGGCAGTGTTTTAGGGCCTCCTCTGTTCATAATTTATATTAATGATATGCCAAAAGCTACAAGTCACCCTATGTCACTATTTGCTGATGACAGCACTGTGACCATTAATAGCATGAATGATGAATCCTACAGTGACGAAATTTCAAAGACGATAACCTCCATAGTACAATGGTTAGATAATAATAATTTAAAAATAAATATTGAAAAGACCAAATTAACGATGTTTAGCCAACGTTCAAACACGAATATGAGTGTATACTATGACAACCAACTCATAGCTCAAGTAAACACATCAAAATTTCTTGGTTTAACAATTGATAACAAATTAGATTGGAAAACACACACGGAGGAGATAACCAAACGAATCAGTAAGTCTACCTATGCCCTATATAAACTTTCCTCAGTAATGAGTGTGGACGCTGTAGTCACAGCATATCATGGCTTAGTTAGTTCAGTTCTGAGGTATGGTGTTATTTTCTGGGGGAATTCCACCAATAGGGAAATGGTCTTTAAAGCACAGAAAAGGTGCATCAGGACAATGTTTGGATTGCAGGTCACAGATTCATGTAAACCATTATTTATTCAATTTAAAATATTGACTCTTCCTTCTTTATATATTTTTGAAGTTGCTGTATTTGTTAAGACCAATCCTAAATTATTTAAAAAAATGTCGGACATCAATAACCGAAGTCGAAGGGATAAAACTAGCCTTTGCGTGAGAAGGTCCCATACAAAATTAATGCATAAAAGTGTATTCTGCTTGGCACCAGTCATATTTAATCACTTACCACGGTCAATCAAAGAATTGAATTTGAACCTATTTAAGAAACGGCTGAAATGCTTATTGGTGAACAAAGCATATTACGGTATTTCGGAATTTTTAACAGACAAAGGCCTAGTAATTTAATGTTGACACGCAAATAAATAAATGAATTTTTATATTGACATTAGCATTGTAAATTGACATTAGTTTTTGTAAATTGACATTAGTATTGTAAATTGACTTTAATATTGTGGATTGACATTAGTATTGAGAATTGACATTAGTATTGTAAATTGACATTAGTATTGTAAATTGATTGACATTAATATTGTATATTGACATTAGTATTGTAAATTATTGATATTATTATTGTAAATTGACATTAATATTGTAAATTGACATTAATATTGTAAATTGACATTAATATTGTAAATTGACATTAATATTGTAAATTGACATTAATATTGTAAATTGACATTAATATTGTATATTGACATATTGTATTGTATAATGACATTAGTATTGAGTATTAACATAAGCATTGTGCATTGACATTAGTGTTATAAACTGACATTTGTTTTCTATTGCTATGTATCTCGTATTTTGAATCCTTTATAATTGTTTTTTATTACCAGGTTTATTTTTATTTGATTATTAAGATTTAACTGGCTTGATTGATAATAATTTTTCACAAACATTTGTACGCCCTGTGGCATAACATAGCGCTCTCTTTATTACTTTGTTACACCATCATTATTGTACCTATGTTAAACGAATGAATAAATGACTTATGACTTATGACTTATGACTTTGTATGGCTGAACGGATTTGTATAAAATTTGACACACGGGTAGACTAGGACATAAGATAATTTCATTCCGGGAGTTGTTTCCTTGGAATAAATATGCTACTTGACGTGTAGTTACAGTCAGGGCCTTACATGGTCTAGTGGTTAGTGGCCCTGATTGCTATGCCAGAGGTTTCGGTTTGGTTCCCACTGAAGACAAATGTTTGTGAGATGAGCACAATCATTTGTTCTGTCTGGGTGCAATTTATGTATAACAAGCGACCTGGCCCAGTCTCACATGGGTGCAATGGTAATATTAAATATATTATGCATGTATTATACATATAAACCTTCCTTTTAAATTAGTCTATCTATTAAAAAAAAACGCATCAAAATCCGTTGCGTAGTTCTATAGATCTAAGCATACATAGGGACAGACAGCGGGAAGCGACTATGTTTTATACTATGTAGTGATATGTATGTATTTAGAAATATATAAGTATGTTTATCAGTTGTCTAGTACTCATAGCACTAACTCTGCTTAGTTCGGGACTAGATGGCGTTGTGATAGTTGTGGAACATTAATATTAGTTACTACTGTGCCACTGAAAAAAATAAAAAAGTTTATAAAGACGATACTGACCGTTGCCTTGTGTTGGTAGCCATTGCAGTCGACGTCGATGGCAGCTGCTTCCTTTAGAGATGAACTGTCTGACGAGCCAGCTGAAAAACAAACAAACATCATTTTATTAAAATATTCTATTATATTGAGTTTCCTTGCGTGATCGCATCAGGAATGAGGATGTTCACGCCAACACTACCTCACTATGCCGGGAAGACATGCACCCGTCACTAAGGGCCGCGAGGGGGGTACGGTGCACGCGGGGTGAAGAGGAAAGACGCGGACGCAAGCAGCGCGGCCGCCACCGTCTGAGATACGCACAAGCGAGAGCTGTGTTGCGTTTACTATACTCTTTGGTCCGTCGTTCATACAAAATTACAAACGAACCAATTATAAATTCTGTAAATTCTTTATACTATTAGTTTGCTAAATCAAGAAAAAAGTTTCTTTTGTCTCCGGACAAGCTAAGCCCGAAGAATCGCTAAACTAAAGTGACAGTAAGCAGAGCACAATGCTCGTAGAACGGATGATTGGAAAAACTTAGCCAGAAATCGACCTAAACAGCCTCTCTGTTTAGAGCGATTTCTGGCTAAGTTTGTGAAGTAGTAAAGGCGGCCTTTGTCCAGTTTGGGGCACAAAATAGGCTATTATAAATATCTTATAAAAGCGAAATAACACTCACTGATTAATCACGAAATCTCAGGAACTATAACACCTACAAACTTAAAATTCGGCAGGTAGTTTCCGTATAGGGTGTAGACATTCGCTAAGAACGGATTTCAAGAAAATCCTCCCCTAAGGGGGTAAAACGGGGATTGGGAGTTTGTATGGAGAAACCGACTTTCACGCGGATTCCCTACTAAAAATAAAAAATGCTACAAAATCATGCTTACATGCGTCGTCAAGCTCGGTCCACTGATCGTCGGAATCCGAGTCGGCGCCGACATCCGACGCGTCCGACACGACTTCCACGCGTCGGACGCGCATGCACACGGCTCGGCGCGCCGCCGCACTCCGCCGCCTGGACATCTGCGGACAAAATAACTTTATAACTAACCTATAACTCACAATGGGCCTCATCAGAAGGCTTAAAGTCACCCAAAGGGCAATGGAAAGGGCTATGCTCGGAGTTTCCTTGCGTGATCGCATCAGGAATGAAGATATCCGCAGGAGAACCAAGGTTGCCGACATAGCACGAAAAATCGCCAAACTTAAGTGGCAATGGGCAGGGTTGCTCGCAGAACAGATGGCTGATGGGGCCGAAAGGTTGAAGACCCAGTGTTGAAAGGCCTCCAGTACCTCTACCATGAGTTTTAAGCAATAGTATTCGTCGCTACTCGATATCGACGCCGTAAATATTTTGTATGGCAAATTTTTGTTCTGCAAGTGACCGCTAGAGGCGCTGCAAAATTTGCCATACAAAATATTTACGGCGTCGATATCGAGTAGCGACGAAAACTATTGCTTATAACTCATGGTAGAGGTACTGCAAGGTAGACCGATGACCTGGCAAGGTTTGCGGGAATCCGATAGATGCACAGGACTGTTTATTGTGGTGACACTTGGGGACTATGTCCAACAACGGACGTCTTTCGGCTGATATGATGATAATGAACCTAGTACATCGATTCTAGAAGCAGATTGTGGCTGTGACCCGAGCCATTTCTTTTAAACCCTTTCACCGCCTACGTCGGAAATATAGGGTGACCGTTAATTAGTGAACGATACTTATACACGTGATTGTAGTCATGACAACAAACAACTTTTACTATGGGACCAAACATGAAATGGCGAAAAAAATCTCCTGGTCAGTACATTTATGTTCGCCTAACTGGTCAAAATGTACTGAACTTGGCTGATTTTTTTCACGATTTCAAGTTTAATATAATATAATATATATATAATAATATATATTCCACAACTATCACACAACACCGTCTAGCCCCAAGCTAAGCAGAGCTTGTGTTATGGGTACCAGACAGCTGATAAACATACTTATATATTTCTAAATACATACATATTATAGATAAATAACACCCAGACACAGAACAAATGATCGTGTTCATCACACAAACATTTGTCCTGGGTGGGAATCGAACCCACGACCTCCGGCATAGCAGTCAGGGCCACTAACCACTAGACCAACAGGTCTGTCAGGTCGGTCAGTTTGGTTCTGTAGTAAAAGTTGTTTGTTATCATGACTACAATCTCGTGTTTAAGTATCGGTCACTAATTACTAGTCACCCTATATACGACACGCACTCTCGCGAGTCGAGTTTATTCCGCCAGGGTCGCACATCCAGGACCAAATACTCCATCTCGTCTGTCACCTATGGGGGTTGAAGAGCTAAACGAGATGGAGTACCCAGTCGCGAACACACGACCCTGGAGAATAGGACGCGAAAACACTCGTCGGAAAAACCCGACGCAAGCCGTTAAAGAATATAAATATGATATTCTTAAAAATTGATCCTAGAGAAGGAAGTTGTCACTAAGTAGCATTTTAACAAAATAATTGTGGGTATAGTATGCGGCAAATAAGTTACAACCATTTCCTATAGTTATGCCACTTCACATTTAATTTGTACGTGTTCATAACTTTGTATAATTTAAATGGAGGAGTCCTGTACCTCTACCATGAGTTTTAAGCAATAGTATTCGTCGCTACTCGATATCGACGCCGTAAATATTTTGTATGGCAAATTTTGCAGCGCCTCTAGCGGTTACTTGCAGAACCAAAATTTGCCATACAAAATATTTACGGCGTCGATATCGAGTAGCGACGAATACTATTGCTTAAAACTCATGGTAGAGGTACAGGCGACCTGTAATACAGGCCTTGAGACTAGTTTAGGCACCACTCTCTCACGACGTAATGTCCACACTATTATGTTACCGAAGAAATAAGGCTCTATTGTTATGTTGTGGAGAAAAATAAAACTTTATTATTACTTCGATTGACACCCGAAAATCGGTTAGATCGACCATCATGATGATTCAACATTCATGACGAGGATCATAACCGATTATTGGACCTCAGTCAAAGTAGGGGGCTGCGCGAAACCATATCAAATGGTTCGTCTATTTGCCACGTACAACCACAACATACATTATTGTCTCCACCTAGAACAGGTGAAGTTATTTAGTGATTTACCACAGAAAAAAAATCGATTACCTCCTTGCCCTTCGCGATGGGCCGCCGCCTTGGCGCTCGCTGGGGTCGCGATTGACGCCGCTGTCGGCGCCCGCGGCCCCCGGACCACGAGGACGATGACGACCCGCTGCCGGAGCCCCGATGGCCCATCTGTAAATGAGGAAACAGATTCAATACATAACATAATATTACCAATCTATACAACATTATTTTTAGTATATGCGATATCTGAATATAGTTTGTTAAGAATCAGTAACTGAATCGATCCCAATAATTTTTACACCATGTTATATTTTTTCCCAAAAATATTTAAAAAAGGTCATAATTTGACACCACCGACACTAAAGGTACGTTTAGACTATGACACTTTATACGGTACGCTCAGTGTATACATCGAGTGTTTCTGTATGAACATAAGTGTGCAATTAGATACATTCGTGTTCATACAGAGACATATATATATATATATATAAAGTCTCGTAGTCGTACCTAAGTACAAAACAGGTCACGGCAGGTCATAACGGGCATTAAACGCCAGCGCACAGCTGGGTGCGGGAGCAAAAAAACTCCTCAGTCGCCTGGGTGGCCCTGTATCTATATCGCTAACCAGGTACCATTAAAGTTGTGATTTTTCATAATACAGTTATGAAGTTTTGTACACAGATTCGTGTCTCAGATGGTTTTTGAGGAAAAAGCACCACGCAAATGTGAGTGGACCTGTCCAGTCAGTGCAAACGTTTGTCAGCATTCGTGTAGTTCAATTTAGGACTCAACGACTTGACGAACAATACCAAAAAAAGAACATTTGGATAGGCCACATGAAGTACTAAAACCAAACTGCCAGAAAAACTCATTGTTAAAATGAAATGTATAATTTTGTGCAATTTTGGCGATTGCTAGAAACCTCAAGTCTGGTCAAACTTTCGGTTTTTTCGGGTCAAACCTTTAGCCACTTTTGCCCAAATCTTTGAATACTTTGGACCAAAAATTTGACTACTTTTAGGCTAAACCTTTGGCTACCTTAGATCAAAACTTTCACCACTTTTGATCATAACTTGAATCACTTGGGGTCAAAACTTTGGCCAAATTTTCCAAAGCCGATGGTTTACCCAAAGGCAGGGGCGTAGCTACCGCCGTATCTGCCGTATCAATTATACGGGGCCCCCGGGCTACAGGGGCCCCCACGTGGGCAAAAATTCGCAACATGTAAACCACAAATGTCTCGTAGGGTAAACCAATCATTTGTAAAACCAATGTTTTTTATACGGGGCCCCTGTGAGACTTTTGATACGGGGCCCCTGTGGGACTAGCTACGCCACTGCCCAAAGGTGATATATTTGCCGAAGCTACGTCCATACACTACTTTCATTTGGTACGCACACACACACTGTGAGCTGTCGTCCTTGAAATTGAAATTAACAGCACCTGTTTTCAATCATCTAGTTCACATGTATCCACCATATTATTCTTTATGTTGTGTTCAATTTCTACAATGATAATTTAAAGATATGAAATAATTCTTATACACCGTTAAATTTTGGTCGTTTTAATCCCATAGAGGATCAATCTGGTACATGAAACACTATCGACTTGTAAAGATAAAATTAAAAAATAAAGTACTTTTTTCTAAAACTTCAATTAATGTATGCATGTTCGAAATCAATTTCTTTAAGTAAACGAGTCAATGACCTTGTAGATAGTTGTCGGTCGTTGCGTACTAACTACCTACAGTTCTTTGTCCTCGCACAGCTGATGTTTACCTAAAGAAAATAATTTCATACATGCGTAAATCAGTTCGAGTTTAAAAAAAAAAAATACTTTTTTTTAAATTTATCTTTACAAATCGATAGTGTTTCATGTACCGAATCGACCCTCCACGGGATTAAAACGATCAAAATTTTACGGTGTATAGCTTAATCAAGTTGAAGTCAATGTAAGCAGATTGACGGCACGGTTGGCGCAGTGGTTTAGCGATTGGCTGCTGCGCTACGGGTCGCGGATTCGATCCCAGCACGGAGCAAATATTTGTAAAGCCTACAGATAATTGTTCCGGGTCTGTATATCTTGTGTATAATGTGAGTTTACAGGTTGTAAACACAATCACGATACAGGAGTAATTCCTAGTTTCCTTGCGTGATCGGGTTAAACAAAATTTGACGGGATTTTCATTGGATCATAGCTTAATGTTATAATGAGTAAATTAAGCTACTTGTTCTTCCAAGAGTGAGTGTATCCTTTTCAGTACTATGGTCCTAGAAGGTCCCGTACGGTTTACTGTCATATCTTTGAGGCTCGCGTGAAACTATGCGCGTCATCGACAATTCGGGCTCGGTCCTTATAGGACGAGCGGACTGTGAGTTATCTAATGCTCTTCGTCCGCAAGCCCGCGCGTCTGGGATGTGACGGTGTCTGGGGCGTGAAGGTGTATGTTCCCTGACTTTTATAATTTGATCATTAGTCGTGTTTGCTGTATGAAGTTTAAGAGAGACTTTGGATATCATCTAATGACATCTCCCGCCCTTGGGCGGAGCGCACCGAAGGTGTATCAGACTTTTACAGACTAAAACCACACCTGTGTCCTTCAGTTGCGATTTGCGTGCTAGGACTACGGGTTTCCTTATCAGAAATTCCCCGCGGTCGTGGCTGGCAAGCAGCGGCCCTGCTGGACCCCTACGGTTTGCTGACATCTCAATGAGGACCACGTGGTTCACTACGCGCTGTTAACGAGTGGGCTCGATCCAGTTAATAACCGGAGTGCCAGACGGCGAGCTACCCATTGCTCGACGTCCGCGAGCCCGCGTCTACTATGGCTGGTAGTCGGGGTCGGAATTTCGGCGGCTAGGAAGCACTGGCCTCATCTAGTTTAAATTGACGAAAAAATTGACATGTAAGTGTTTTTTTTTTTTTGTTTGAGCAAAATAAATATCATTTATTCAATGTAGAAGGCTCAATGGCCGTTATTTCATATTTATCTGGCGCCTAAATTACACCCCACCTACTTATAGCCACCAAATTGATTGCAATCAAAATAAAAGAAAAAAAAAACTAGCTCAGATGCACTTTACGTCTAACAATGAAGCAAAAAATCTGGGAAATAAAAGTAAAGTACATTTAATACTCAGCATTGATAATAAAAGAAAAAAACGGGTAAATGCGAGTCGGACTCGCGCTCTGTGGGTTCTGTACAAACTTACCTATACACCGTTAAATTTTAGTCGTTTTAATCCCGCGGAGGGTCCATTCGGTACATGAAATACTATCGATTTGTAAAAAAAAAAAATAAACAATAAAGTTTTTTTTTCTTTTCAAAAACTCGAATTAATATAAGCATGTACGAAATTAATTTCTTTAGGTAAACGAGTCAATGACCTTGGTTGCGTAGTAATTACCTTCATTGGCCTCACTCAGCTGACGTTTACTTAAAGAAATTAATTTCGTACATGCGTAAATTAATACGAGTTTAAAAAAAAAGTACTTTATTTGTTAAATTTTATCTTTACAAATCGATAGTATTTCATGTACCGAATCCACCCACCGCGGGATTAAAATGACCAAAAAACGGTGTATAAAGAAACAAAGAAAACATGTTTATTTGGCACACCATGATTATAAACAAACAAGCAATTGCAAATTTAAATAGTAAATAGTTCAATTCCCGAATTTTCCGAATCGCGGTATTTTTTTTTTATGATATAACAACAAATTTTCAGTTTTCAGATTCATTCCTATATCTGTACTATAAGACCTTGCCTCGAACCAAATTTCAGGATTGTAGGTCAACGGGAAGTACCCTATGAATTTTGATTCCATTGAGAGTGTCGAAGCATGTGTTTTATGCGACAAAAACGGACATATCTTTTTTTTTCATTAACTTAGAAGTTTGATTTTTTTACAGCTTCAAGGGACCTTAAACTTGAGTATATGGTTTTAATTTCAACTCGATACCTCCACGCGTTCCCAAGATAAAGGGCCTTGATAGACAACAAAGTGACCCAATAAGGGCGCCTTTTTTAATATTAAGGGGATTACATCGCCCAAATCCAAAAAAACACCTAGGTTGATTGAAGTTTATAGATTATTCCTTATGTACGATTACCATATAAAAAATGAAGGGGATACGACATTACTAATAAATTGTATTGATTAAGTTTCTCAAAAAAACACCCTAACTCTAGAAAAAAAATCTGGTAAATAGGCCTTTTTTGAACATTAATTCCATATTTTCTCGAAAACGGCTCTATATTTATACATTGAATTTATACCAAAATATATGTTACAATAAATTGAATAACTTGTATTGATTTTTTTTTTCGAATTTCATTGAATTTCGATAAGTAATCAAGAAAAAACTCGAATCAGTACTAACACCCCGCACGCAGCACCCCCTGCAATGCCTGTTTAGAGGTCAATTCTTCTCTACTAGTGTAGAAGTAAATTCTTGAAGGTCATTGAGCGATGTAATACCCTTAAGAGCCAATTCACTCTAGCCTTGAAGACACCTAAATTTTAATTGGACGGGAAGACTGCAGCAGGTAAACTGTTCCAGTCCTTCGATGTACGCGGTATAAACGACGAAGATAAACGCTTAGTCCGGACTATAGAAGTTTCAACAATGTAAGGGTTTTTTTTTTGGTAGGTAAAATCATCCAATGACAAGTCCCGCCCTTGGCTGGAGCGGGAAATAGTGTCAGACTCTTACTGACTTAAATCCTACCCTGTTCCTTCCCTGCCTTGGATCCGGGGCCCTGGTTTGCATTTTCATACTTCCCTAGAGCCCCAGAACAATGTAAGGGTGGATATTCGCCGTACGTTTTTTCCTTTTGATGTATGGAACCCTAAAAATCACGCAAGAGTGTTTTGCAAGTGACACAGACCAAGGCGCTGGTAAAGGAAGTTACAAAACAAAGCTGTCATGCTTGTTGAAGACTAAATGTTTACAAACAATAATAGCTTCTGTTTATTTAAAAATTTTATTCCAATTTTAATTGTGTATCTAGCTTCTGCCTGCGGTGTCAGCCGCGTCAAAGTAGGTTTCTCTATTCAAATTTTGCCTCTCCCTTTTACCCTCTTAGGGGTAGAATTACGAAGAATCCTTTCTTATCGGATGCCTACATCATACAAAGAACATACCCTCCAAGTTTCGGGTCTTTATGATCAGCGGTTTATGCTGTGCATTCATCTTTCAGTCAGACTGGTTCTGGACAATGCTTAGATTAGAGTCAGAAAAACTCTACTATCATTAGACAGTCTTGTTTGCTATCAGAGCAAAACTTTTGAACTGTCAAGAAATCCATCGGTTTAAAAAAATATACTAATTGCACATTCCAAAGCATAGATCTCGAAGATAGGATAGATAAAGAAGACTGTGCAAGAAACTCCATGGACACTCTTTTCAATCATATTAATCATTAAAAAAACCAAATTGAAATATACATATTAAAATAATAAGTTACTTCTATAGATCCTGATGATAAGCAAAGGTAACTGAGAAGACAAATACCATTTTATTTATCCAGTAGCAATCGGCTCCGACTTCCCACTGGGGCAATTTACGTACATAAAACCGTTTCTCATTCATCACTCTGTCTCTTACTCATCATCTTCCGGCATTTGTCCCAAATTCTTTGTGGTAAATGCGACACGTTTTTTCTTCCATTCTGTCCTTTTATTTGTCACGCTGTCACTAACTGTCTATACTTTAATAATACACTTCACACAATCTGTCCATTGTTTTTTGGCCTCCCTTTTCTTTGCAATCATTAACATATCTACTCATAACTCTTTCCTCTTCTAACTATTACTCAAAATAGATAGAAGCGGAATCTATATATCCTGGTTTAAAAGAAATAAACTGACCGAGGAAAACTGGCTACTGAGAGATGACCGTATACTGTCATCTTTAATTAGATAGACTAAAGCGTCAGTAGTGGACAATGCCCTGCTGCTCTGCGTTGAAAGATAACCAGACTTCAACCATTCTAAAATGCATCTGAGTAGCAACCCAGGGTCATTCTTTTATAACTCACGTAGCAAGCCTAGAGTTTGCACTTGGTAGGTTGGTGTAAGCGGTCATAAATAACATTTGCCTGACATTGACAGTTGAAATCTACGTTTGCATTAAAAAATGTGAGTGTAGACAATCTCCTCTGATGACATCGTTAGAGTTAAATCTAACCCCAAATTTGAAAGCACACTTGTCGATAAAGAATGCTGCTGTCAGTAAACCATTATTGTAACAGTCACTTTGGTGCATCTAAAATCATGGCTAAGATACCGAAATTGAGTATGCGTCATTATCTCTATGCAATTTGTTTACATGTACGGTTAAGTTTGTTTATAAAATTAATTTTATCTTATGATAATGATTTATTTATATTATCCAAGTTAAAAATATGTGAGTACACAACCTTGCACTATACATAATAAAATCTAATAAGATTTGCCTAAATTAGTTGACATAAAAAAAATATACTTACCGGTGTTAATAATATGATAAAAACTGATTTTACTTTCTTTTGTATCATGTTATAACTAATATTTTGCTAAAACAACACAAGGACTGTATTAACAAAACCTAAAAGTTAACTTAAGACAGAGAAGACCCAAAAAGTAGGACTTTTATTGACAAAAATAAGAATTGCAAGTTCTAAATTAAAAATCAAGTACCAGACAAACAGGTTTTGCAGAAGCTATTAGGAACCAATCAATAACTTATAAAGGTATATCTCCATATTAGTGTGTCAAAAAATGTACACAAAACATACACTATAAGTGTGTATTGGCGAATTGGAGTTCATTGACACTTGCTCAAAGCAAGGAGTCAAAGAGGACTCAGATTGTCAAAGCCACAACCTAAAATGAGAGGAATGGAACCAGTCAGCCATATTGGCACTCACGGCTATTTCAAAGAGTGATGGAAAGTCCTGCTGCGGTTCACCGTCTGCTAATCCAGCCAGCAATCCGAGCTCCGCGCTCAAATCGGCTAGTTCAGCGCCGATGCGATCCGCCCGATCCGCGTCACCCAGCTCATCTTTCAGGATGTCTCCGATCTCGTCGGACACTGCAGCCACAGCTGAAGCGACCTCGTCTGAAGGCACTCCCTCTTTGCCCAGCCCCTCGCCACCGCCGGCAAAGAGCTCAGCTTCCTCTGCAGTTCCATTACCACTACGGCCTAAACATTTCTCCATAGAAAACATCATTTAAGAACCGAATAACACAACTCATACGACAAACGTAACATCTAAAGTCACCGCTGGTCCTTTTAGATCACTCGAAAACAGATAACTCGGTAATTAAAAGACTTGAAACCATTTTTTCATCGGCACCGATATATCCCGAAGTTTTTGACAATACCAATATGGCGACGATATTTTTAGGTATTTTGTGACCAGTTTTTTTTTTTTTTTTTTTTTTTTTTTCTGGCTTCGCAAAAGCATTAGCCAATTAAAAAGTTAGGGAAACATAAAAATAATGAAAGGAAAATCGGAAAGGATTAGTAAGGAGTTGTGATAGACAGATACATAGGTAAATATATTATATTTGAATATTATTACTTTCTATGTATTGAGCTAATATTTTATATATATCATAATTATTATTGAATAGTAAACAAATAATAGAGGTGGGAAAAGGAACACGGATCGAAAGGAGTTGGGAAATAAAGTTGGACCGATCATATTGTGGACAGTTGAAGAAAATATGATTTATATCCCCGTATTCGCCACAGGAGCACTTAGCACTAGAAACAATTTTAAACTTAAACAATTGAGATGGTGTACAAACATGACCTAAACGCATTCTACAGAGAATAGAAGTAGTTCTTTTATTTAATTTAAGCTCAAAAAACCACGGTCTATTTGGAATAGATTTCTGTACACATCGGTAATACTTCCCCTTGGGAGCACTATCGACCCAAAATCTATTCCACGCTTCTGTTAAATATGTTTTTGCTAAACAAATTAAGTCATGCGAATAATTAAGGTAAGGGACAATATCACCCACTCGAATCGCCTCATTAGCCAATCTGTCAGCTCTTTCATTTCCATATATGCCAACGTGACTAGGAATCCATGCAACGACAATACTGTAACCCATGCGTAAACACGTTAATAACAAATTTCTAATAGCAAAGATAATCGGATATTGTTTATTACTTTTAAAAGGAAAACGCGATAAGGCCTGCAACGCACTTAAAGAGTCGCTGAAAATGATTGCCTTTGATAGTCTTGCAAGGATCACGTATTCAACTGCTTTGAAAATCGCAAAACATTCTCCAGTAAAGACGGTAGACTGAGGCGGCAATTTAATCTGTTGGATAACTTTATACTGGGAATGGTAAACTCCAACTCCAACGCATTCATTATCCGAATGCTTGGAAGCATCAGTAAATAAGCAATGCCATGTAGCCCAATCACTATTAATTATTCGATTAAATTCAGCGTTCGGATTAATATCGTTTCTACTTATTCCTATGTTATAATTAATCTGTGGATTTAAAATTAAGGCACTATAGCTGTATTCATATAGTGGAAGCCGTTGGCTTTGCTGTATCGGAGCTTCAAGATCACGACATTTTTGGAAGCTTTTTATTAAACATGGCACATCTTTATGACGCCAGTAGCCGGAGGACTCTACTTGTTCTGCAAGCATACGCACTTTAGGAAACAATTGGTGATTATTTAATTGCAAGTTACGGATGTAAAACCTATCAGACAAATATTGCCTTCTCATTGATAAAGGAGGCTCGCAACATTCTACCTGTAAACAATTTATCGGACTAGATTTCATCACACCCATGATAATTCTTAACGCCTTTGCCTGTATGTTATCCAATTTTTTGAAAGCCGCGATATTACCTGGATGCAGCAAAAACGTGCCGTAATCTAACACACTTCTAATAAGCGCATTATACAAAATTTTCATAGTAAAAGGGTGAGCTCCCCACCAAACACCACTAAGACATCTTAGAATATTTAAATATTTTTCACATCTCATCAAAACGTTATCAGAATGGGGAACTCCTGTAAGTTTAGCATCCAGAGTTACGCCTAAAAATTTTGCTTGATTTTTCACAGGCAAAAGAGATCCATCATAGAACACATTAACTACAGGGGGTGATTTTTTCCTTGTGAAAAGGACAACTACACTTTTAGTCGGTGATAGTTCTAAACCATTATCATCTAGCCAAACCTTTAAATCCTTTAATGAATTGGATAACGTTTTACAAATATCTTCTACCAAACTACCAGAAACATAAAGGACCAAATCATCAGCGTATTGTAGGACATTAGTATTACTATTAAAGGCAGAATCCAAATCAGAAGTATATATATTATATAATATTGGGCTTAAGACTGACCCCTGCGGTAATCCTTTCCAAACTGTTCGAATAATATTAGTGCTTTGATCAAATGTAGAAGAGTATTTTATGAACCGTTCTGATAATAAATTTATAATAAAGTTAGCTAAATTACATGGGATATTTAATGCATACAATTTCTTCTTTAGAATTAAAATATTAACATTATCATAAGCCGCAGTTATGTCCAAAAAAGCAGCTACCACAGAGTCTTTTCCAGAGAAAGCTAATCGTATATCTGTAGTGAACAGACTTAAGCTGTCAATTGTACTCTTTCCCTTTCTGAAACCAAATTGACTTTTTGTCAACAGTTTGTGGTGTTCGAGATACCATTCAAGTCTAATTTTAATCAGATGTTCTGCTATCTTTGCTAAAACGGATGCTAAAGCAATAGGACGATAAGATGAAGGATCTGTTCTGGGTTTGTCCGGCTTTAATAATAAAACTAGTGACTGAGTTTTCCACGCCTGTGGTATACTTCCTGTCATCATAGCTGTATTTATTACGGAAAGGTAAAATTTCAGACTATTATCGTCCAAATTTACTATAAAGGAATAAGGAATACTATCTTCCCCAGGAGCTGAATCCTTCAGAGATGAAAGTACTCCTTTCAATTCACTCATTGTGAAAGGAGAATTAAGATCTATGTTATGGTTATCGGCTATTGCAGGAATTGAAGGTAAGGGTGAAACCACACTTAGTTCTTCAGGTACAAACGGGGGTGCAAGACGGTCCATGATTTGTTCAGCAAGATTTGGAGGAATCTTATTTTGTTGGTTACTATTAAAGGCAGATCTAAATCTTCTAATATTTTGCCACACAATGGTAGACTTTACATTGGGGCTCAAAGTTTCACAGAATCTACGCCAGGCTTCAAATTTTTTCTTTTTAAGAAGTTCCTGTGTTTCCTTAGAGACCTGTGAATATATCTGAAAGTTTTCATCAGACATTACTGTACAATATTGCCTCTCTGCATCCTTTCTTAATTTCACTGCATGAGTACATTCTTGATCCCACCATGGGGGCGATGGTATCTTATCACAACCCATGCTTTTAATTGGAAAAGTTTCATCTGCTACTTCAATCAATGTTTTAGCTAAAAATTCAGAAGAGGCAGACACATTTGAGTAAAATATTTCAGGCAATTGTGATATTTTACTCTCTACCCTTGTTTTGTATAAATTCCAATCTGCATTTTCTAATTTATGTTTTATTCGGGGTTGTTTTATCTGTTTTACAGGTTTGTTGAAGGGGAGAGAGATTATTAACGGGAAGTGATCACTACCATGTGTGGACTCAAGAGGGTGCCATAATAATGCTGAAGCTAAGTCAGATGTACAGATGGATAAGTCTGGAGCACTTATACTCTCTGTAGGACTTGTGAGACGAGTTGGTAAGCCTGTGTTTAGTATACATAAACCATGGGAATCAATTAATTCTAGTAATTGCTCTCCATAGAAACTATTGGAAGCGCAACCCCAGACAGTATGGTGGGAATTGTAATCCCCCAAACATATAAATGGTTTTGGAAGAAAATTAAAAAGCTGATTAATTTCATCAAAAATACTTAAACTAGGTCGAGAGAAATATATAGAAACATAACAGATTTTATTTACAATAGCAGCAACTACTGAAATACCACTACTCAATGAGGGAAGTGAAAGGGGAGTGTAGGAAAGGAGATTATTAACAAGTATGGCTACTCCACCATACCCATCATCCCTGTCAGATCTTATGCAAGTGAAACCTGGAATCTTAAAAATGGACTGTTGTTTAAGCCAGGTCTCTTGCAGGCATATAATGGAAGGAGCATATTTGTTAATCATATCTATTAGAGCAGGTTTCTTATTAATTAAGCTTCGACAATTCCACTGAATTACTTTGGCCTTGTGATCCATTATTAGGTTTATTATAAATTTGATATAAAGTATTAATTACTGTTGCAACGTTGGCCGGTAAAACAATGTTTGACTGAGACAGCAATTGGATCAGTAGTTTTATAGTTTCAGAAATATTTACATTATCTATATTATTTGAGCTTTCATGATTAAAAATAGGTGTAGAAGATAATGTTGGTTGTCTTATTATTTCAGAATGGGCTAGATGATCATATCCCTTAGAAACTTTTGGGAGTGGTTTTGGTTTCAGAAATACGGTCTTTTTGTATGATTGAGAAACATGTAAAGGAGCAGTGTGTGGAGGATTATTGAACACTCGGGTTGGACTTGGTGGAGGAGGAGGAGAAGACAGTAATGCATCAGCATATGTAATTTTTGATGATGGAGGGTGTTGTTTTGTTGCTTCCATGTAAGAGACACAGCTCTTACTCATAGTCTCTTTTATAGCTTTTTGCCTTTGATACTCCAAGCATTTTCTGCTAGTAGCTTGGTGAGATCCATTACATTGACAGCAGTAATAAAAATCTTCCTCGACATTACAATTGTCACCACAGTGGCCTTGACCACATTTATAGCACCTCGCGGTTGACCTACACTGGCTTTTCATGTGCCCATACCTGCAGCAGTTGAAACATTGCACAGTTGGATAAATGTATAACGAAACTGGTAGTGCAGTGTAACACATGAAAACACGCGTTGGCAGCACTTGGCCATCAAAGGTGATGACTACAGTGCCTGTGTTTTCGAATTGTCTAATATTATTAACCGTAATTTTTCTTCTCAGCCTCCTTATTTTGATTACGGGACCACACCCAATTGGTACTGAAATATTAGATTTTACTTCATCATCGCTCCAGTCCAATGGTACCCCTCTAATTACTCCAATTCTTGTTATGTTGAAAGTGGGAATAAAAACTTTATAGTTTTCGGATTTTAATTTATTGTTTGACAAGAATAGATTGGCTTCTGCGTGATTAATGAATCCTAAACTTATACGGTTCCGTCCTATGCGTTTAATACTACCATTAACTATGCCTTTAATGTTATTTCTTTTCAGGAATCGGCCAAAAGTAACAGGATGGAGAGTCACCCCATCATTACTGGAGTATATTTCTTTCTGTACATGTATAACGAAAGGTGCTACATCAGACGCCTGATATAATGTTCGACCAATAGGTAAACGAGGGGACTCTTCTTGGCTTTGCAATTGTCCTTGAGTTTGAACAGTTTCAGTGCTTATTGTTTCCTGCTGCGCTTTCAATAAACATTTACAATCATTTGGCTTTTCAATCTTAGATCCTTGTCTCCTTTTTTTTTTATTACAGGTTGTACACAGAACCCGAGATGTAATGCGTTTTCGTTTGAGTTTATTATTCATATCTGATCCCGAACAATCTGTGTCCATAGAAGATTCTACGGCAGCAATAAGCATATCAATCGGGTTTTGTGCATTTAATTCATTATTATTACTACTACTACAACTTAAAATATTTACATAGCTAGCCACTGAAGGCACTGCTGTCCCCCCGGGGTCTTCGGGTGGATCACCCATTTTAAAAGAATGTATTAAAACTTACCCAATATTTACAGGATAATATACACACTAATCCTAAAGAAATATAATATTAGAGTAATAAATATATACAATCACAACTACTTTACGTCAATCCTTTGTACAAAAAATTAAATTTTAATTTTGAAACGAAGAAACAAGCCCGCTCAAATCGAAGTTTCCCGCCCTTTCAAGACATTTTTTACTGAAATTTTAAATACGTTATTATATTCTCGATATGCTAACTGATAATTAAAACCAAGTTAAATTATGACGTATTTAACTACTATTTTTTGCTCAGTAATTCAGTATCTATTGCACAATTTTTTGTTAATTTTTCTACGTCAGGCTCTAGACGGACATGGTCAATCTTGTGACCAGTTGCAAGCGGATAACGTGACAATATTGCATATGGCAATTTTCTTTATTTTGGCCTATTTATGCATTTTCATTTTAAGCAAAGATGAGCTTTGATTCTCGATGTTGGAGCAACTTTGGATTTTTCATCTTCTTTAGGTTTGGCGGGGATTTGTAAAATATAAACAAATGTTTGGCCAATTATTTGGTAATTTTAACATAGTTTGATAGTTGTAAAAGTATTTTATTTTTTAATTATTTACCATGACCATTGTTCCAATATTAAAATTTATTATCAAAATACACATATTACTGAATAAAAGTCTGCAAAGATAAATACTGCACCAACTTGACAATGAACCAAAAACCACTGAGACTTGTCCTTATCCAGTAGCATACCTCGGCTTCATTCAAAGATCAAGGTTAAAAACACGAAACGAAGTGGCTATAAAATTCATTACTAAGCAATGAGTCGAATATTACTGAGTTTAAACTTTCAACATAGTATCTTTGATTGTATAATACTGGAGTATTTTACATCTATGATCATACTGGTTTTCCCCAAAAGGCTAGGCAGAGGTATATTATAACTCCCACATTTCGTCCGCTTCACATCATTAGGTAATAAATAGTAAATATAAGCGAACTCTCCCTGAATTCGCCTATATTTATTATAATATGTATGTAACTACTCTTTGGGGATAAGATTATTTTAATTTTTCACAAACCCCATTTCCATTTTTAAATTTTCGACTACTCTATACTTTCTAACCTGAGAAAACAAAGATCAGACTGTAGAGTCACGATGTAATTGCGAACCAACAAAAATTGTGCATTGATATTATTATTACCATAAAAACTTTACGAATTAATTAAAATGGCATATTGACCTCAGAACAGTAATTTATTACAACGCGTTGTAATGCAACGCAATATGGTAAGTAGTGATATTTCGACTAATAAAAAATTATAACTTCTATTACCCGCTAGATGGCGGTTAAATAAATTAGTAGCGTCATCTAGTACTAAATAGAATAACAAGAAAAACCCTTTTTTGGCAATGGCAACACTGTCGTCGAAATTGTCAAATTCTACTTATTGAATTTGACAGGTGGCCACTTGACAGAAGTTGTTTGACAGAAATAGATTCTGCGCGATACACTTGTGTGAAGTTATTTTGAAGATATTTATAAATTGTATATGAAAAACTACAATGCAGGTAAAATGCCGCATTGCGATGCACGCTACAACAAACACGCGATAATTCTAATATAAATAGGGTACTTAATTAATTTAATTAAGCTCATGATCAGTGGAAACAAGCGACTTCATTTATATTTTTTTAAATCTATATTTAGTGTTGTAATTAGGTCAAAAGTGATAACCGGAAATAGTGTTTATAATTAATAATTTTAAATTCAAGTGATGGCGGTTCAAAATAAAGTTTTATATGCTTTTCGGGGTTGGATAGCCTTTGTAGCTTTTATGGACCTAGGAACCGCAGGACGGTCTTACATTGAAAGGAGGTCGTTTCTAAGCAACGCCGGTGACGAACACTTAGATGGTAAGTGATTTAAATAGTTTACACAGCTTAATAAGCTTAAGCTGTCCTTTGGAATATTTTTATCATTTTTGATATCTTGACCATGGATACAAAGTCCTTCGATCGTTTTGACTCCCATATTACAGAGTATGGCCAATAACAGAAACTAGTCTATCATAATTTTAGGAAATCTATCTTCTTCAGTTCATTTTACTATGGAGAAAGTTTTGCTTAATTATATTTAACCGACTTCTTCTTGTTTGAAAATTTGGTCCCCCGTTTTATGTAATGTACATTTTCTTGAGCTTATTTATACCACTGCAAGCAAACCATTCTAAACTACACACACACACTCACACACACAAACACTTTCTACTACATCCATTTTTAGTATACGTGCAACCTGAATATAGTTTGTGCAGAATCAGTAACTGGATCAATTCCAATCATTTTTACACCAAGTTATATTTTTTCCCAAAAATATTTTAAGGGAGTTTACAAGGGACACCATCAACACTAAATACAACACAGGTCACGACAGGACATAGTGAGCATTAGGTGCCAGCACAATGCTGGGTGCCAAACAAATCTTTAGTTGGCCGGTGACTACATATTTGTGCGGCTTATAAGCTTTGTGGTTTTTCATGATACAGTTTTGAAAGTACAGTTTTGTTTGTATTCTTTACATAAAAATACTAGACATGTGTATCAGGTTTCGCATATACTAAAACTAATGTTGTATAGATCAGCAAGAGTGTACTGTACCTCTACCATGAGTTTTAAGCAATAGTATTCGTCTCTACTCAATATCGACGCCGTAAATATTTTGTATGGCAAATTTTTGTTCTGCAAGTGACCGCTAGAGGCGCTGCAAATTTTGCCATACAAAATATTTACGGCGTCGATATCAAGTAGCGACGAATACTATTGGTTAAAACTCATGGTAGAGGTACTGTACTGTATTTAAAAAAAGCCCCTCAAAATCATAATTAAATATTATGGATGATAATTACTAATATTATGTATTTATATTCCAGGTGACTTTACAATATCCCGCATGCTAGGGATGTATTCTCTTCTTAAAGCACTAGCCCTCATACATTGTACATTATACATTCATTATAGACCGTGAGTATTATTCTTGATATATTTGTTCCAAATCAAAATATATTAATTTCAAAAGAAAACTAGATAATTATGGCTATCCCAAAAAACCTATAAATATATTTTATTTAAATTCAAGTATCTGTTTGTAATATCAAAATAATTAATATTCAAGTATATTCAATACTTATTACAAAAATGCAATTTTGATTATTATTTAAATTTTTATGTGTCTTTCTTTTTATTTCGGCTAATCTCTGAAACGTCTGAACCGATTTCGACGAGACTGTCACTAATAAATAGCTGATGTTATAAAGAGTTACATAAGTAAATTATTCCTATGTTTAACATGGGTACAATAGTAATGGTGTAGCAAAAACCTAATGGTATTGCTAAAACCATGCATGACATCTATACAGACGACATATTCAGATAACGGAGACAAAGACCAGCTGTATGCCACAGCCGGTTTCACGTGAAACAATGGACTCCCTAGTGATGCCAATTATGTCTGTTATGCCAGAGGGTGTACAAATGTTTGTGAGAAAACAATTAAGCCAGCCCAGTGTTAATACTCTAATAAAATAAGCCTGGGCAGTAAAAAACTAATTTAAAGGATTATAGATTAAATTAATTTGTATTAATTAAAAATAAATAGCAATAAAAACCAATGTCAAGGCGCCTACTGTTAATTTACAATACTAATATCAATAAAATAAAATACTAATGTCAATTTACAATACTAATACATATCAATAAACAAGACTAATGTCAATTTACAATACTAATATCAATATACAATAGTCAATTTACAATGCTAATTTCAATATGGGATTGTGCTGTTTTTTGAGTCTAACGCAGAAAAAGTCGCGGGCTCCAGCTAGTAAAAACATAAAACCAAATCATGTAAACTAAAACATTCATATTAAATAAATTCATCAAACATAAATTTAAATTGATATAAATTTAGTTATTTCTAATTTTATTGATGTATTAAAATCATACTAAATCATATCTTTTAAATATTTAATTCAGTTAAATATAAATTCAAATAATTAAATCTATTAATAAGTCACATTTTTTTTATTTTTCAGGGTGGTATCATTGGGCTACTGGTCGCTTTCTTTAACCATAATCTTATATTTCTCTGAAGCATTCTACTTTCACTCGACGGATCTCAATTTCTATGTAGTATTCCCCTGCGTGTTAAATAGTAAGTTATCTTTCTTTTTTATTTAGCCTATACTTTCCCACTGCTGGGCAAAGGCCTCCCCCAACTTCTTCTAAGCATTTTTCTCTCGGGCCACCTCGAAGTAAGTTATCTATAAAAAAAACTGGGCAAGTGTGAGTCGGACTTTCACTCTGAGGGTTTCGCACAAACTAAATTGTAATAATAAATAATTCAATTCGCGAATCGAATCTCGACGATTTTTCCGAATAGCAAAAAGTTTTTTTTTTTGTGACGGAATTACATATTTTCAGTTTTCAGATTTTTCCGATACTTTTGCTAATGAGACCCTGCTACATGCCAAAGTTCAGGGTTCTAGGTTAACGGGAAGTACCCTATGAATTTTAATTTCCTTCAGAGTGTCGAAATATACATTTTTTGCGACGTAAACATTCGTATCTTTTTACTTACTTACTTGGAAGTTTGATTTTATCACACCTTCAAGGGACCGCAGACTTGAGTATATATTCAATTTCAACTCGATACTTCTACGCGTTCTCGAGATAAAGGGTCTTGACAGACAGACTAAAAGTGATCCTATCAGGGTTCCGTTTTTTCCTTTTGAGGTACCCTAAAAATTGAAAAAGACTTCTTTTTCAATTTTTGATTAAGTCTCATTAATTTAATTATTGACTGGCCTGTCGGTCTAGACGTTAGTTAGTGCCCTTGAGTGCTAATCCAGAGGTTGTGTGGTCAATGCGGACCCAAGACAAATGTTTGTGAGTTCAGCACAATCATTTGTTCTGTGTCTGGGTGTAATTTATCTATATGTATGTATGTTTATCAGTTGTCTGGTATTCATAGCATGTTCTTAGTTTGGGACTAGACGGAGTTGTGGAATATTATTGTTGTTATTATTAATGTTTGAATGCCAACATCTCCCCTCTCGTAGGTGGGCACTACAACACAATTTTGAACTAATGTAGCTTTTAACAATCACCCAATTTTGTAAATGTGTTTATTGTTTAGAAAAAAAAATCTGCATCCATCTGCTGCTGTTTTGATTATATCAATGTCCATCTGGTATTTTTAAAAGTATTTTTTTGAACGATAGGGTTTTTACATCATTAGTGTTGAGAGAATTTAAAAAAATATGTTTTCCACTTTGGGGTTCCGTACCCAAAGGGTAAAAACGGGACCCTCGATAGCTAAGACTCCACTGTCCGTCTATTTGTCACCAGGCTGTATCTCATGAACCGGTGATAGCTAAGCAGTTAAAACCACAGATGATTTCTGATCTGATGTTGTATTTTTATTGCCGTTGTATCTCGTTTGTTGTTTTTAAGATACTGTTTAATTAATTTTGTTTGTTAGATAAATTTTGTTAATTTTCGAAAATGTGGGTCTTAATTTGTCTATTTGTACATAAATAGTATGTAATTTTTATTTTGTGTACCTACGATAACACAATCAACCATGATCATAAAGAGACCAAACTCAAAAAAAGGTATTTGAATGTGAAAACATGTTTTAAATATAAGGTAAAATTTTCAAATACCCTCTGGTAGATAAATATTTTAAACACAACATCTTGCAATAGAATCTCCAATTTGCGTCTACTTCACACTTATATTTTACAAATATTTTTTTTTTCTGTTTCAGTTCTCACCCTCATAGGCTTAATATACTTACCAACCAAATTAAAACTCTTCGGGCAAATCCCCGGAACGTCAGGAATGGACCGGGAAATAGATGATGAAAATACGCAAATACTACGGACTATGGGCAACTTTAGACGACGGAAGCCTGGCAACCCTGTCAAAAACAAACACATCTGATGGTGTTGCTAGAGTAAAAATTGTCTATAGCTTAAAATTTCAATTCTATTTGATTGATTATACAGGGTCTACCGGAAATGTGTGGTCATCATTATTTTAAATACTGCTACTGCCTGTTCTCAAAGAAAGTAATATAAAAATTGAACTTCCCATACTAATTTTGATCAACTGATGATAACTTTGTATGAAAAGTAGTTTTATTTTTGGGAATTTTCTATGGCTTCCTTATATAAAGTTGTTCATTTTAACGAGCAGAAACAGAATCTAGAATATGTCAATACTTTTCTGGTATACCCTGTATATAGTGCTGTATTTGAATTCAGAATTCAAGATAATTGTTAAATTGTGGAAATACAAACTCTATGTCAGACACGTAAAAGATCAAATTCCACTACAAGATTACTTATGAGAAATCGTCACTAAAAATCAACTTAAATTGCATTAGTCTAAAGTTGATATTTTAATACGTCGAATGCCGAAGTATCGGGGATTCTGAATTTAAAAAACAATTTGCCTTGCTAGACCAAAGATGCTTGTCAGCGTTTAAATTTTTGTTTTGCATATATTTTATTGAATAATGACGAGGCCCTCCTACCATGACGTGTCATTTCTATCACAAATATGCTGAGAAAATTAGTGATAACTATATAATTCAAGGATGGTCCGTTTCACTCCCACTGTGAAATCGGCACGCACGACATAGTACGGGGGCTATCAAAACGCTTAACTTTTCAGACGTCAAAGTCAAGTTTACATCTTCAAAGTAGAAAACCCCTTGCCTCAGTGACGCCAACTGGTGACGCAGGGCAAGGCAGTTTTTGAGTTTGTGCCTCATTTCAGCTGTTTCAGGCATAGTGGAAATAAAGTCTTTGACATTATCATTAACCTATATGAACAGGGGCGCCGGCTTTTAGAAAACCTCATGGGTGCAAGCGGTAAGATCACAAGAAGAGACGCCGTCCACAGCGGTGCGCTCTCGCCTACCGATACTGCCCCGCTCGCCGCTAAGACCGAAGTCGTGAATGGGCTGTAAAAGACGATTAATGATCTGTTTCTTGATGTCTATTCTCAGGAGTGCTCCGCACCCACTGTTTATTTCCCCACCGAGCACCCACAGAGTCGGCGCCCCTGTATATGAATGAAGTCTCATTTGAAGGATATATATAACTAAAATAGTACAGACGCCAGCACGTCAATCTACCCTAATCTGTCAAATTTTAACAATCGAACATTTACCTTCCACTACTGTGATAAGGTTGAAAATCTATTAAAGAAATTTGACAGATTGAGGTAGGTTAACGTGCTGGCGTCTGTAATTATTATTTGTTAAAAAATCTTTTTATGTAATGGTGTATAAATGGAGTTAAACAATATGAAAGATCAAATACTCTATGGCCACTCTGATACCATTCGCCTCGCCATTCTCGCGAGTGTAAATTGCAGCCTGACAAATTAGGTTTGTATGGAAAGAGTTAGACAATGCTGACTATGTTATGTAAATGTCCTGTAATTATAAGATCTTAGTTTTATTCCCTTTAAAAAATCTAAACCAATTTCCTGGTGCTTGTAGGCAATGAGTAAAGACGGGTATACTCAATCTCTTTATTGTGAAGTTAATGCCTTCTTTGTATTGGCAACGCTATTTATAGTGTCGCTCGAAATTGGTATGTCGGATTTGGTCCGTCTACACCAAGATCGATTGTGACTCTGCTTAAGTTTGGTCCGTCTTACTAAGTTCGAGCGAATCTTAGGGCTGAGACGGTGTAAAACGGACGCCTGCGTGTGCGATACAAAAGAGTTCCCTTGCGGTGATCCGCGCGGAGAGCCGGGCTCCGCGCCCGTTTTGCTACATAATAAAATATTAAGTTCTCCATCGACACGATAACATGCACACAGTTAAATTAATCCGGCTTCTGCGAAGAGGACTGACCGCGTGAACACGCGCTTTGTTACGCGGCGGCTGCCCGTCGCGAGCTTTTTTTCGACTTTGGTACGGACGGACCAAATCCGACGTACCAAGTTGGAGCGTGTGTTAACATTATTACATTGTGGAACCTCAAAGATTGAGTTTACCCGGGCTAGCAACTTCACTGCATTTAATACTTTTCACTTTTGAGGGTAGTGTGGCTTTGGTTTTTATTAAAAAAAAAGATTGCATACCGATTAACGGTTTATGAGACCGGCGAAAACCTGGTAGTAATTATAATACGTGGCAAATATGTTGAACCATTTGCTATGGTTACGCGCCCCCCCCCCCCCCCGCACTTCGATTTCGACCCGAAAATCGGTTATAATCCTCGTCAAACAAGTTGAACTATCATGGCGATCGACTTTGAATTCGCAGTCGCCCGATTTTCGGGCGCAATCGATGCGGGGGGCTGCGCGTAACCGTAGCAACGTGTTCAAATTATTTGCTGCCTACTATATGTATGTTTGGTACTACTATACGCTTCCATAACTGACATGCAAGCTACTCTAATATTTTTGTGCAAATTAAACTTGTCAGTCGGGGACAGAACTGCAGTAGCACTCTCCCAAAGCTAGTTTGAATATAATATGATGTGTAGTAGATGCACGAATTATTTTGCCGCGTGCCATAGGTTTGCCATCCGTGTTGTACTGCCCACTATTATATACTGTAGATTAATTGAGTTATGAAAAATTGACGTTCTTCTAAAAATAAATTTGAGAGAGCGCTATTGCACTTTTGACGCGGACTTTACAATAGGCTTTAGACTTATGACGATGACGATCCACAAGTGAGGATAAACTATTAGAAACACTCACCGTATTTTCCTACCACAGCCTTATATTCTTGCACTTGATATAATTATAGCGTCTAAGTACTGGTTTTATTTACTTGATATTTCCATCTATGGTTAACAGTGCGCCAAAATAAAAAAAAATAATCGCACACGCTCTCCACCAAAATCGTCCAAACCGCTTTGACAAAGAGTATAATAATAATAGGGGACCGCTGTGACATAAAAGCGCTGTCAATGTCAAATTGACCCTTTTTTTGGTGGGAAAACATCAAATTCCGGTCAGTGGTGCTATTCTCTAAGAAAACGCAGCGCTGCCGCATTGACGAACATCCAAATAGGATACATTGAATTAACAATCCAATGCATAGGCATAGTAGGTTAATAATCCCAGGGACTGCAAACCGAAAAAATATCGGTTATAAGGGTTAACGGTATGACGTCATACCTTTTTATTTCAATACCTCAAAATAACGGTACCGTTATTTTTCACTACCGAAAAATTACGATACCTAAATTTTTCACTACCGAAAAATAACGGTACCGTTATTTTTTACGGTACCTAAACCTCTAACATATTAAGGTATCCTTTGAAACCCCTACTCCCGCGCTTTTTCGTCGTGCCAATCGCAATACACTTGTCGCGATAGCTGGCAACGTCGCATTTATCGTAGGTACTTGCACGAGAAATAATTTCGGTACGGGAATTATTTCGGTTGAGTAAAGATTAAATAAAGGTATAGCGGTACCTAAAAAATTGCGCTTTCGTTATTTTTTACCGGTAGCGTAACCGTATACCTTAACCGACAACGGTCCCTAGATAATCCAATGTATCCTATTTGGGTGTTCGTCATTGCGGCAGCACTGCGTATTCTTAGAGAATAGCACCACTGGGTAGAGTGAGACAGTGTCAGAATTTTACTGATAGATGGTATATCAAGTAATATGTAATATTAAAAATATCACTTCATTTCAATAGCTCCTCCAAGTTTAGCAAGTACATACCTCTATATAGGAGTGCCAATAATATATAAAGCATATATAATTTTATACGTAACACGATTTATACACGCAATAGTCAATTAGAATTTTATTGTTATTTAGCGAGAATAGACCATGTTTCAATTTGCGGTGTAATACCATAAGCTATCTGATCCAGTGGCGTTGAAGAATAAAACTGACGAGCCTAACGATAATATGAAATTTTATAACACGTTATGTAACTCAAGCCTGGTATCAAATGTTCTGGTGTCTATCTACCAGTGTTCATCAAGATTTAGTTTGATTGGTAATGACTAACAACTAATAAATCAATCATTAGTCATGAATTCATGATTCATGATTGATTAGTTTTAATCATTAGTCATGACTAGTTTTAGGTTTGCTCACCGTTAAAAATACTTACCCAAAATAATACGAAAAAAAAAAGTTTTAAATCTAAAACCTTAATACTTAAATTAAAACAAGAAGAAATCCTTTTGTTCAAAATTTCCAATGATGGCCGTGATCGTGTTTATGAAATTCAGAATTTCAGTCATACATGATTGAAACTAATGATTGATTTGTTTAGTCATGATTGATTTATGAAATTATAGCAGTTTCTATTTCTACGGTTGGGTCAATCAATCATCATGATTAGTCATGACTAATTTAATCATGATTAAATTACCACCACCCCATAGAAATAGACACTGCTGTAACTTCATTGAAGATCTTTGACCATTGATATGGATCGATAACAGTGGTAAAAGATTTTCAATGCAATTACATTATATTACCGTTACTGCTAAATGTCCAAACTGTTTATTAATGACTGCGTGACATTTCGTTAGCGTGTATTGACGAAACATTTTAGTAATTTCGACAATCGCAGATTTTTACTTTGTCTCTTCCTCGTCTCCACGCTTTTCTCGCATTACATTCGTCACCTGTATGGCAAAGTTGCGAATCTGCTGTTTGCGTAAAAAGCTGATTATCAACTTTGCCATACAGGTGACGCATTGTGATTACGTTGGTTCGAATTCAAGCCACCGGGTCAGACACATTTGTGTGCTACACACTATAGAATTATTAATTGGTTTTAAGTTACTCACGTTTGATGTTAAAGAGTGTTTAGTAATTCCTAGTCATTATATTTAAGCAAATTTTACTATGACTGAGGTAAACTACGATTATCTGTGGGTACAGTGAACTTCACGCCAATGGATGCGGGGTAAGGCCACGTTTTTAGAGTGATCAGTTAGGGCTGAAACTGCGTAAAGCGGACACCCAAGCGGGCCCATATAAAGGCCAACGCTGCGTTAAGCAGGCGCCCGCGAGGGCACTCGTGGCGTGCGTGACTATGCGCGTGTGTCGTTTGCAGCGGTCCCCGTATTGGAAACCGGATTATAACCTGCGCAGTGAGGTTAGTTCTACTTTAACTGTGTGCATGTAGTCGTGTCGATGGAAAACTTCAACGTATTATCAAGTAGCAAAAGGATACCGCGGGCGACCCTGTAACGCAGTGTTGGCCTTAAAAGTGCTCTGTTGCGGCTGGCGTCCGTCGCGGGGAGCTGGGCCGGGCTCCGCGCTTTTTTGCTATACGACTACATGCACATCGTAAAAGTCGAACTAACGACACTAGGTAATAATCCGGTATTTGCGACAAGGACCGTCCGTGTGTGAACACACGCTCTTTGTTACGTGACGGCTGCCGGTCACGGGTGTTCGCTTTACGCAGATTTGGTCTTAAAAGTCAAAAACGTAGCGCAGAACCTACTCTCACTACGCTTATGAGAAAACTCTTCTAACAACTTCTTTCGTTCTGGTGGAGGAGGTGGAGGTGGCTTACTCATGGAACATAAACATAACTGGTGAAATGGGGTAGTCTGCTTAACTCAATAAGAAATATAGGCACGTTATGGTGTTGGATTTGAAACAACTGCAGATGATTTTAGTTTACCTCTAAAAATGAGTTCAAGCAATAAGCTCAAAAACATGTGCTTTGTAGACAATAGTGTTTTAATTATTAAATCATTTTATTTTGGAAATATTTACTGAGTGGAAAACAGTGAAGGTTGATTACGAAATGTACTAAATGTTATAGTACGCGCCAATAATGTTAATCCATTTACTATGGACATGTGTAACCCCAACTTAGATTGAGACCCGAAAATCGGTTATAATCATCGTCACACAAGTTGAACCATCATGGCGGTCGACCTTGAATGCGTAGTAGCTGATTTTCGGATCTCAATCGAAGTGGGGGGCTGCGCGTAAGCACAGTTAATGGTTCATTTTATTTGCCGCGTACTATAATACATGATGATCTATCTATTATGAAGTGAAAGGACCCATGCTTATGAACAACTTTTATTATGGAATCAACTTTATATTGATCATTTGATTTGTTTTTGCCGAAGTCGATCTGTGGGTGACCACTTTAATATTCTGACATTATTTTTTGCCTCAAAAAGCACTTTAAAATGTTGGTTGTTGGCAGTCGTTACGAATAAACAGAAACCAGGAAATCCAGTCAGTACCGTAGCTAGCTTGGGCGAAGGGGCCCCTCGCCCAGGTCTCGCAAGCGAAGGTTCTTTAACGAAGCCTTTTTATAACTGATAGGCTCGCGTTTAAGCATTATTTCAGTTGATGGTAAGCGACGAAGTAGTCGAAAGTTGGGTTGTGACAGTTGCTGTCTCATTTTCGAATTTATGAAAGCAAAAGCCCTCGCTGATGCGCCTTCACCCACGTCTAAATTACTTCACGGTACGCCCTGAATCCAGTGACTGGCCACAACCAGTGGGTCAGATAGACTGACGCTCAATTTAAAATACTGGTATTCAGTTGCACCCAGTTTGCTAGGCTGATGTAAGATCCCGTAATAAAATTTAGTTATATACTTGTAACTATCCTGTTAAAACTCGTGCAAATGGATTCAATTTGCACGAGTATACTTCCCAAGCTACTTCATAGAATTAAATACCGCTTTATATAAATAATAAAGATACCGCGCCGTCTCGTACGTTTCCAGACGCGTTCACAAAGCAAGAAACATCCTCCTGTTTCTTGCTTTGTGAACGCGTCTGGAGACTCGCACTAGACTCTCGCCTAGTGAGAGTTTGGCTCTCTGATTGATTAAGGGCTTGTTTACGGAGACGAGGCGCGATGGGCGGTCGTCGCACATTGCCATACGTTTGTGTTTGCGCGTGCGATGACGCGGCCCGCTGCTACAATGTACGACAAACGCCCAAGGCTCCGCGTCTCCGAAAAAAGCACTAAGTCGGTGAACTTTGTGCAAGTTATAACCATTTTTTCAGTAAATATTTTCAAAATATAATATACCTATTATGTAAAACTAGAAGGACCACAGTTACCAGTGCCATATCAGTATAGGAATTGTTACATTTTGAGAAATAAAACACGGTTTGAAAAATACATTGTTTTATTTTAGACTTTCCATTTTGATAGCTTTTTATTGTATATTTCTTTTGTAAATATATTAAATATAACATTTATACACGCATATCTTTATTATCATTTAAAATCAGATGAGACTGATGTTTCGCAACTGAGTTTGCCTAAAAGAAACTCTGAAAAGGCATACATCTAGCGACATCTATGGCGCTCAGAGGAACTAAAAAATTATAAATCTTGCATCACATAATACGGGCCGAAACGACGTAAAGCGGACGCCAGCGCGGTCCCATGCAAAAGTGCTCCATTGCAGGGAGCTGGGCCCCTTTTTTGCTACGTAATAAATATCAAATTCTCCATCGACACGACTACATGCACACCGTCAAAGTTGAACTAGCGTCACTGCGTAGAGTATTCGGTTTCCACGACGAGGACCGTCGCACACGACACCCCGGTATCACGCGACGGCTGCCCGTCGCGGGCGTCCCCTTATGTTCGCAGTTTCGGCCCTAGGAGTTTTTAACTTATGCAACAGCCCGAAAACATCTATCGGGCAGTTACTTTTTCAGACAGAAGTTACTTTTTCAAAGTAGAAGGCCTCTCGCCCTCGCCTAACTAGCCATGATTTGGCCACATGCCTTTTGATCAGTGTCAGTGTATTGCATTCATTATTCATGATATTACGAATGGGCTGCAGTAGCGAATGGGAGTCTTTAGTTTTGACCATAGACCGTAATTTTAACAGAGCACATTGCCTTGCAATGAAGCGCGGGAAAGTGGATTCTTCTTTTACCAGCCAGCGTCACGTTTGACGATAAAAATCACAGAGTGAGGTTTGTTAATGAGATTTTGGTTGGGTAAAAAAATAAAACATAAAAAAAAAATATAAGTATTGATTTATTCTTAATAAATAAATAAAACGACATTTAAATAATAATTGTTAAGTATAGAATGATTAAATTGGACGGGAACAGTCATAAATAAAGTGGATAGCCTATTATTTTTATACTACTTTGCCCCAGTAGCGTAGCTAGGTGTGGGCGATATGGGCCCTCGCTCACGGCCTCGCATCCAGTAGGGCCTCGCGCAATCCCTCGTTACTCCTATGTAAACCAAAGCGCTTTCTAGACTTTATGAAACCTCATTTCACCTTATTAGACTTTAGTTTTCAATATGTAAAAACCAGTTTATAAAGAACTTCTTATTTACGTTCTTGGATAAATTTCCTACAAATGGACCGGGTAATATTTTTATGATCTACGCGGTCGCCAGGCGTTCACTTGAGTTTGAATAGGTAAGACCTAGTCATGATGTTGATACCAATATAAAAAGAAGCATTTTGACATCTGACAAAAACTCCCCAACTGGCAACACTGAGGCGTTTTGACAGGCGTCAAAACGCCTCAGTGTTGCCAGTTGGCGTGTGATATTTCATAAAAACCCTATTTTAATAATAGTCTGGTACTGGGGCGCACGCAATTTTCACAAAGTCTTCGTAACGAACTGTGCCTGTGTTCGTGACGTTAGCTTCACGGAAGATGTTGTCCACCTGTGGGCAAAGACTCATATTAGTGTGCATGCACCTGCACTTCATACTCAGGGGCCAAATATATATTACGTAAGACGAATTAGTGGAGGAGGTGGGCCGACCATGTCTTATTTATTTCTTACAAGGGGGTGGGGGAGCCTTGATATTTCTTATGTGAGATCACAAAAATATGCAAGGATTTTCAAGGTCAATCGAGATGGTTTAACTTGTGTAACGAGGAATATAACCGATTTTCGGGTCTCAATTGAAGTGGGGTGTGCGTAACCATAGCAACGGGTTTTTTTTTTTATTGTAGGTAAAATCATCCAATGACAAATCCCGCCCTTGGGCGGAGCGGGTAGTAGTGTCAGACTCTTACTGACTAAAAACCTACCCCGTTCCTTCGTAGCCTATCGTGCCGGGGCCGGGTATTCCTTTCGGAAGTTAACCCATGACCCCAGTAGGCTTTGACCCTGCCTGCCTGCAGTTAGCAGGCTGGGCCTCTTCGGTGTGCTGACAGCTCCTTGAGGCGCGCGGGAACAGAACGCGCCGTCGACGACTTGGGCTCGGTCCGGTCGGTTACCGGACGATCGGACAGCGTGCTACCATTGCACGCCGTCCGCAAGCCCGCACCTACGGTGGCCGGAAATCGGGATCGGAATCCCGGCCACGGCTGGGACGAGCACCCCGTTGCCTCTGCCTGATGCGGTCGGCCTCCTTTGCTAGCATTACTGCTTCGCAGAAGGAGCCGACTGTCTGCCATCCCTCCTCACTACGAACCATGGCCTGAACCAAGGCCCAGCGAGAGAGATCGCTGCCGCCGATACCATAGCAAAGGGTTCAACATATTTGCCGCGTACTATAGATAGTCACATAATTATACCTCTCGGGCAGATAGGCCTTCGCCCCAGTTCTGCAGCAGGTTCCGCAGCTGCCTCGCCGGGATCACTCCATTTTTTTCTTTATCACCTGCCTTGAATGCATTCACTACCTGTAGGTAAAATGGTTGATTAGTTATCTATTATAGTCCCAAACTAAGCAGAGCTTCTGGTATGAGTACTAAACAACTGATAAACATATTTACATATATACAAAAGATCAATTACATCTAGACATAGAAAAAATGATCACGCTCATCACACAAACATTTGTTTTCGGTGGGGATAGAACCAGTGGCATAACTAGTCCCACAGGGGCCCCGTATCAAAAATTCCATAGAGACCCCTATAAGAAAAAAAAGGTCTTTTTTACAAATGCTTGCTTTACCCTACGAGACGGTTGTATAGCGCGGGGGCCCCGTATAATTGATACTTCAGATACGGCGGTAGCTACGCCCCTGGATAGAACCCACGACCTCCGGCGCGCGGCGTAGCAGGCAGGGGCAAGGCTACTAGCCACTATGCAATAGGATATAGCAAGCGAACCCGTTGGCAGTTTATTTATAGTAAGCTGCAAATAAGTTGAACCAAAATGTCCGTCTTTGCTATGGTTACGCGCAGGCCACTTGGATTAAGACACGAAAATCTGTAACTGCGCATTCAAGGTCGATCGCCATTTTGGTACAACTTATATACCTTAGTCCTTCAGTATATTTACCTCATTAGGTAGATTTTCAGCTCTGGAATGTATGTGCATGACTTCTAAAAAGTCAGCAAACGACATCTTGCCGCCTTTCCCTTTTAAATATCCTGAATAAAAAAAAATACGCATAAATCTTGTCTGTGTACAATTTTTGACATTCAGCCCTATTTATTTTTTATCCCGGCCTCATCTAGTTTAAATTGCCGAAAAAAAATTGACGTGTAGAGTGTTTTTAAAAACCTATTTGCAAAAAAAAAAAAACATTTATCATCACCATCATTTAAAACAAGGGGATTTAAGAGAAAAAAATTAGGGTTCCGAACGGAAAAACCCCTTTAGGACCTGCCGGGGTCATGGGTTTAGTTTTTAAAAGGAAGGCCCGGCCCCGGCACGATAGGCAACGAAGGAAAGAAGTAGGTTTTTAGTCAGTAAGAGTCTGACACTATTTCCCGCTCCGCCTAAGGGCAGAATCTGTCATTGGATGATTTTACCTTTAAATAAAAAAAAAACCCTTATAAGATCACTTTGTTGTCAGTCTGTCTGTCGTGTCTGTCAGGACCCTTTATCTCGAGAACGCGTGGAGGTGTCGAGAGAGAGACAGAAATTAAAATCATATGTTTTATGTGTGCGGTCCCTTGAAGCTACGAAAAAACCAAACTTCTAAGTTAACGAAAAAAAAAAGATACGGCCGTTTATGTGGTAAAAAACGTATATTTCGACACTCAAGGGAATCAAAATTCCTAGGTACTTCCCGTTGACCTAGAACCCTGAAATTTAGCATGACGCAAGGACTTATAGCAGAAGTATAGGAATAAATATGAAAACTGTAAATTCGTCCTTACGTCAAAAAAATAAAAACTTTTTTTATAAAGAAAAATCTTTCGAGACTCGTTTTAGGAATGAAATATTTATATAAGTTGGTTTGTACGGAACCCTCAGTGTGCAAGTCCAGCTCGCTCTTGCCTCGTTTTATATACCTACCCCGCCGCACACTTTTTTTTATGGTAGATAAAATCATCCATGACAAATCCCGCCCTTGGGTGAGGCGGGAAATAGTGTCAGACTCTTACTGACTAAAAACCTACCCTGTACCATTCATTGCCTTTGTCCCAGGGCCCCGGGTGACATTTTCACATAACCTTTGGCTCCAGTAGGCTTCGGCCCTGCTGGGCCCCTACAGTTTGCTGACAGCTCCTTGAGGGCCGCACACTAGGAATAACTCCTGTTTTGTGGGTGCGTTCACTAACGTATACACTTATAGATATTAAGACACCCATTTCAGAACATCTATCTGTAGACCTTACAAAAATTTGTTCCGCGCGGGAATCGAATCCATGACACGCAGCGCAGCAGCCAATCGGTCAACCACTGCTCTTACCGTGTCAAATTAATACAAGCATTTTTATATTACTTTCAGCAAGGGGCCATTCATATATTAAGACGATTTTTTACTATGTTTTTGAATAAATAATGAAATATTAAATGTTTATTATGTAAGAATTTAAAAGAAAGTGTTATGAGTACTAGACAACTGATACATATTATAGATAAATTACACCCAGACAAGGCACAGAACAAATGATCATGCTCGTCACACAAACATTTGTTCTGGGTGAGAATCTAACCCACAGCCTCCGGCATAGCAGTCAGGGCCACTAACCATTTAAGAAAACTCATTAAAAGCTTGTAAGAATCAAGACATGTTACCAGCCAACTCCTGGATAGTGGGACTCATCCCGAGCGATCTCATGACGACGGTGAGCTCATCCAGTGATGTGATCTGACCGGAACGAGCAAATAAGTAGAAGCATTCACGGAATTCTGGAATTATAATGAGATTCTTATTAAAAAAGTATTTAGACTATTTACACGATACCGTTGCTGCCATCGGATTTACAAACTTGTTATGGGGCCGTTCAAGTATTACGGCAGCAGATTTTCTGCAAATATTTTAGGCCTAACCTCCCCTTCGTCAGCAAAAGTAAGTAAAGCAAACATTGGTACGTGTATTTTTCAATGTGTTAGTTTGGTTATTAATTTATGAGCAGTAGTTGTAAGTCTAGAAAATAGGATTACTTGAAAAAAGGAAAAACAATGTTATATTAAAATTTTGACATTATTAATTTAACAATTCTCAGTCCATGACAAACGAATCCATGACTCTAAGTCTTCAATGACATTAGATGTATGCTGCTTAATGATGTGTGTCTGCTCACTTTCTTGTGGTTTTGAAACATCAAGATCATTCTCTAAAAAACTAATTAAATGTGCACTTCTGACGTAATCACCATTTAGACTCTCCTATTTTCCACATCATCATAAATAAGCAAAGCATGGACCCCCCACTCCCTGTAGTGCTTACGTAATACTTGAATGGCCCCTATCCCCTTTGGGGGCCTTTTTTAAAAATCTTATTCTTGTAAACATCATAAGGAAACCGCTATGCAAAGTTGAGCATTCTAGGTTCAAGGGTTTGGACTGGGCATTTGTCATTTGATGATTTGACCTACCATAAAAAAAGGTCATGGCTGGTCAGAGCGGGCATTAAGGAATGCAGGAGCAAAACAACCCCTCCGTCGCCCGGGTAGCCGGGTGAACTTGTATTTGTGATTTTTCATGATACAGTAATGAAATTGCGTACTTCTTACATGAAAATACTAGATACCTGTGTCGGTTTTGCATAAACTAATGCTGTATAGACACCAGAAAGTCTGACCATAAGTCTATCCAAAGAGTATTGTGTTTTTCAGTAACTGGGTTGTGGAGGTCTTTTATGAAGCGTTGCGTTGTAGGCACTCGCTCTATGTATATCTATCCAGGTAGACTGGATGCTGACCCAAAGCTAGTTGGGAAACGGCTGAAGCCGGCAGGGACGCTGACTTCATGTGCTTGGGAGCTCGATCACCCATGAGAAATAAACAGTGGGTGCCAAGTACCCCTGAGAATAGACATCAAGAAATAGATCAGTAATCGCCTTTTTGTATGGGTGTTTTTTCATTACCTGACGCCTCTTTTAGTGCAGAGGTTTAGAGCGCCGGTTGAGACGCAAGGGTTGCGGGTTCGATTCTTTCTGCACCAGTACAAATCTAATTATATGTATTATCAAACATAATTAGTGATTAAGTATAAGTAAGAGTTCTGAGTTTACAAGTAGATGGATGGAGAGGAAGAGGGAGGCCGAAGAAGAGATGGATGGATTGTGTGAGGAGTGATATGAAAGAAAAGGAAGTTAGTGATAGTGTGGCGGCTGACAGGATAGAGTGGAAGAAAAAAACGTGTTGCGCCGACCCCAAGTAATATGGGACAAGGGCAGGAAGAAGAATTAGTGATTAAGTATGCAGTATGTAAGTAGGACATTTATTTATCTGTCGGTCGATCAGTGTGCATTTCTCTTCTCACACTTCGCAACTTTTTCGAGTTATGAAATGCGCATGAGCACTCATGAGGTTTACTAAAAGCTGGCGCCCCTGTAAGCCAGCACTTTATAAAGAATATTGTTCCAACCATATTTTAGTAGCACTTTCTAGAGAAATTTCAATATTACCGTTATTTTACTAACAGTAAAGATAGATCATAAACTCTATTTAGATGACTTCCTCGTCAGTAAATACAAAATGACAAAACAATGAATTTCTATAGTTTTTGTAAAAAAAATTAAGTTAAGAATTGACCTAGAGAAATGTTGATTCATTTGTCTTGTAAATTCTTATCAAGTTTATGCAAATGATAAAAGAAAGGGAAACGTACCATCAATGTCTTGCTCCTTGAAATAACGCGCCTGTAACAAGTAATAAGGAATGAATAGACAGCATTTATTAATGTATCACACAAGGAACGATTATTATGTACCATTTCTTTGGTTTTGAAGAGGAATAATTAAACAAAATATAGGAAGTAGAAAGTTTACAAGTTTACAGGAAGTAAGTTTACAAGTTTATGTCACTACGTCACAGACCTTTCTGACAGTGACAGTAGCTCTTCCGTCTTTGGTCTAGCCCCTCGTTCCGAAATGCGTCAAATGTGATCATAGCGCGAAACCAACCATCGTGCATCGTCACAATTATTACTGAATAGCCCGTATATTTTGTGACTAAAAAATTTGGTCGGATTCGCGCTATAATCGATTTTGACGCAATTCGGAACAGGAGGTAGGTAGATTTGTGAAAGTCAATTTTGACAGTAATGAACTAACAAGACCATAGACCAAATAAAATCCTTTGACTGTGCGTTCCTTTGTGCAGTCATCCGTTTGAAGAAACCAGTTAAATAAAATTATTATTGAAGTTCCTCACATACCAAATGCATGAAGACGGCGGATTGTTACAGCCAGCTGATCCTCATCGGCTAAGCTATGGTATTTGTTTATTAATTTGTGAAAACACGTTGGCAATTAATTAAAATGAAAAGACTTGTATCCAAATCTAAAAATATATTTAATCTGCGAAACAACATGGGCGACCAATCAGCTGACATTACTGAAGACATATTTTTCCATGGTGTAATTATCTAAAATTGGGGAAAATTATTACATAAAACCTTCTCCAAGGCAGTTTTCAGTGTTTGACTTGTTAATAAAGTGAATTATTTACCTACATCTGTTATGGATATCGAGATAAGCATTGCGTGAGTATTGACTTGATTGTCGTAACAAATTGTAATGATTTCCATCTAACACGATAAGTTACCTTGTAATGAGAGAATGATAAGAGTATATTGTCCTTTGACCGTTGTAAACCTTGATTTTACTGATGTAGTAACTTATGCTCATGTTATTGGTGATTTAATACGATTTTTCATAATTTCTGTTCAGTGCCATGCTCGTTTTCTATTACGTGTAATAATCACAATTTAGATGCACGACCACGAATTTATTTTTATTTATTTGCCCTTTTATGACTTACATTGAAGGTTGTTGGCAATTTTGTTGATTTTTGACAAGGTTTTTCATGAGTTGGACTATGCATGAGCTTCCTTATTGGAAAATAATTATATTTGTAGAAAAAAAAAAACTATGTGCTGATACAGCTGTATGAAAGAAGAGTATGGGTAAACAAAAAAAAAACGCGATAGTTTCTGATTAAAATTGAGCTAGAAGTTAGAAAGAAAATAAGAGAATAGCTATGTTCCAATATAATTTTACTATGTAAAGTTTTAATGTAGGCTATAAAAATATTTATGATGTAATTTATATGTCAAGTTATTCACGGTAACTACACATGTTTGATTCTAACAAACAACCACCTAGATATAGTTAAAATCATAATTTAATAAACATAATAATAATGTTATAAATGTACTTTATTACAAATTGTTTATGTTAATATTATACAAAATAACTATTGATTTATACAATAAATATTCATATATTGCAAGTACAGTCAACAATGTATTACTATGCATGTTTTTGTTTAAACTGATCATCTATAATGAATGTATTTACAAAAACAAACATTCACAGTTAGTATATTTGTAGATATTTATACAGACTTCATGCACATAACAATGTACAAAGGCGGCCTTAATGCCTTAGGCATTTTCTACCAGTCGACCTTAGGGTGGTGCAGAAACTTAACATAGTAGGTGCATCTAATAAGTAGACAAACAGAAAAGAAAAGTAAAAAATACAAGAATAAATACATACTTAGATACATACATATAAATAAGCAATGTTATTGTGTAAAATGAATCCAAGCAATCAGTAGATAGATATTTAATTTTTCTGTGTGTGTGTTTGTTATCTAACTCAGCCTAAATGGCTTGACCGATTAGAATTAAACTTCAGAGTTCCTAGACGACTTTTCTTTTACACACAAAGCCGTCTAGTCCCAAGCTAAGCAGAGCTTGTGTTATGAGTACTAGACATCTGATAAACATACTTATATATTTTTAAATACCCTACTTAATATTGATAAATTACACCCAGACATAAAAAAAATGATCATGCTGATCACACAAACATTTGTCCTGTGTGGGAATCAAACACATAATCTCAGGCATAGCGGTCAGGGCCACTAACCACTAGACCAACAGGCCAGTCAAAAAATTAGGTTTGAAAATACAATTGAACCCTGTAGGTTTTGCGGCAATCGGTGTCTCTATTTTTTTCAGATGTAAAGCCATCTTTTGAGCAGGACAACATCTGTTAGGACTGCTAGTATATTAATATAAAAATGAAGAAACTGACTTACTGACATATCAAAGCACACTTAAAGATTCTGGGACTGGGAGAAAATTTCTAAAATTCTCCCCCTTAGGGGATGAAATGGGGGTCCAATGTTTGAATGGAGAAACCTACTTTCAAGTAAGCAAAGCCGCTGACAGAAGTTAGTATTCTAATAAGAAGCAGGGGTTGCACTTAATATGAAATTTTATTTATATATATAGGGTGACAGGTAATTAGTGACTGATACTTAAACGCGTGATTGTAGTCATGTTATCAAACAACTTTTACTACGGGACCAAACCTGAAATCACGAAAAAAATGTGCTGGTCATTACATTTATGTTTGCCTAACAGGTCAAAATATACTGAACTTGACTGATTTTTTTCGAGATATCAGGTTTGGTCCCATAGTAAAAGTTGTTTGTTACCATGACTACAATCACGTGTTTAAGTATCGTTCACTAAATACCAGTCACCCTATATATATAAAAGCAAAATACCACTCACTGATTAATCATGAAATCTCAGAAACTATAGCACCTACAAACTTAAAATTAGCAGGTAGGACATCTACACCCTATACGGATATACAAAGAACGGATTTTACGAAACTCCATTTAGCTAGCTAGCTCCATCAGCTAGTATAATATATGCTAATGCTTGACTGCGATCCCACCTGATGGACCTGCTCCGCCCAAGGGCAGGAGATGTCATTGGATGATTTTATTATTTATTTATTTAAAACTTTATGCACTTACAGTGTACAAAGGCGGACTTAATGCCATAGGCATTTTCTACCAGTCGACCTTAGGGCCCACAAAAAATACCTGATGGAAAGAAGTGATGCAATTCTTTTTTCTTTCATTTTACAGATATAAAATTAATCTTTTGAATACCGTAATTAGAGACACAATAGTTGTGCGAACGCCGGCGTTCGCTTGGGGATTGAGTAATTGAAAAAAGTAGTTTTCTTTTTATAAAAGTTTGGAAAAAGAGATCGCTGCCGCCGATCTCTCGCGCCGGGGTTTGGTTCAAGCCATGCTCCGGAGCGAGGAGGAGTGGCAGGCGGTCGCCTCCTTCTGCGAAGCAGTAATGCTAGCAAAGGAGGAGGCCGACCGCATCAGGCAACGGCGTACACGCCGCCGCCGCCGGGATTCCGATCCCGATTTCCGGCCACTGTAGGCGAGGGTTCGCGGACGGCGGGCAATGGGTAGCTCGCTGTCCGTCCGTCCGGTAACATATCGGTCCGAGCTCAAGTCGTTTATGGCGCGCACTGTTCCCGTGCGCCTCAAGGATTTGTCAAGCCTACTGGGGTCAAAGGGTATGTGAAAAAGGCACCCGGGGCCCTGGGACCAAGGCAAAGAACGGAACGGGGTAGGTTTTTAGTCAGTAAGAGTCTGACACTACTTCCCGCTCCACCCAAAGCCGGGATTTGTCATTGGATGATTTTACCTACCATAAAAAAAAAAACCACTGGGGGTCCAGAATCATGTACTGGATACATGATATACGTTTGGCGTATATCATGGTATACGCAACGATCGACAGCTACCTACAAGGTCATTGACCCGTTTACTTAAAGAAATTAATGTCGTAAGTACATGCGCATATTAATTGGAGTTTTTGAAAAAAAGACATTTTATTTTATTTTATCTTTACATATCGATAGTGTTACATGTACCTGATCGACCCTCCACGGGATTAAAACGATCAAAATTTAACGGTGTAAAGATTTTCGATAGCGATAGTCTCTGAAAAAGTGCTAGTTAGGTAATATCCACAACCCGCACTGGGCCTGCGTGGTGGATTAAGGCCCATACCATCTCCTAGAGAGGAGGCCTGTGTCTCAGCAGTGGGAACATTAAAAGGCAGATGATGATGATGACGTATTATCAATATTGTCATTGTTATGAAAAACTTTGTAAACACAGGTGTACAAGTTACAGCCGTTTATTTAATGTTTTGTTCTCATAGTAACAAATATTGTTGAAAATGATAAGTACAATGAACTAGAGTAAAGTAAGTATCTACTTGTCTTGAAATAGACTCATTTTCCAGCAAATGGTTGATTAAAAACCGTTCAAAAGCAATTCTTTTTGTAGTTACGCGAGTATTTACATTGCGAATATATTACGGGTTCTTTTTTCTTAATTTCTTTTTTTAGATGTTTCGGCCCTTTTTGAACCCGTCATCAAAACCAGGTTTTGAAAAAAAGTTAATCAATTTGAAAGTATACATAAAAAATTGCAAATCGATCCTTACACGTCGGAGTCTTGAGGTAACTAACTTACTTAAAAAAAAAAAAAAACAAATACATACATAAAACCGAATTGAAAACCTCCTCTTTTTTTGAAGTCGGTTAAAAAATACAAACGCACGAGATACGCCTGAACCTCTTTATCGCAAATTTCCATTCCCATCAAAACACTTCAAAACTTAGCAACCTTTATTCAAGCCAAATTTATTTGCAAACAACATATATCGTATTAGCAATGAAACAGCACATATTTTGATATTAATTTGATTTATTAAACAAAGGGGTGAAGATAACTAGTATCGACATACCTGTTTATACTTGGCAACCCAGAGCTGTGCCAAGAAACAAGTAGGCAACCTAACGTTTTTATATTCTATAGGCTTCATACTTTCAGCTAGTATTTTTTTTTTTTCGTTAAACATGTGGGGGTACTTTTTGAATTTTTAATTAATGATAGTTTGGCCAATATTTTTAGGCCACACAACCACGATATATTATGTTACCTTTTGAATACCGTAATTAGAGACACAATAGAAAGACAATAGGTGTGCGGACACCGATGTCCTCTTGGGACTTGACAGTTTAATACATTAAATTTGATAATATAAAATACTTTTCATACAATAAACAGACGGATGAAGGTCTTCTTATCCCCTACTATAAGTAAATACATACATGTCGCTATGGCCAATATATTTTTTTACCCTGCTATTCTATATGAAATGTAAATAGCAAAAACGTACTACAAAACATGGAAACGTGAGCTACTTTTTTTTTTTTTGCTTTTTTTTTATTGTTGGTAAAATCATCCAATGACAAATCCCGCCCTCGGGCGGGGAGGGAGATAGTGTCAGACTCATACTGACTAAAAACCTACCCTGTTCCAGGGCCAACATTTTTTTAGGTGGCAATCCATTCAATAACTTCTCCCGCTTTAGGCGGTTTTGCTGACATCTCTTCGAATACTATGTGTCATCGAAGACTCGGGATCGGTCCGGACGTCCGGGGGGCGACTACCCATTGTTGGTCGTCCGCAAGCCCAGCGTCACAGGAAGTCCGTTCCCTCACGCATGCGGCCGCCTCTTTCGCTAGCATTACTACTTCGTAGAAAGAGGCGATCGCCTGGCGTTCCTCCTCGCTCTGGACCGACCGGCTACCCAGTTTTATCGAATAGAAAAATATTATTAAAATCTTTTTTATTTTTCAGGTCAAATGTGCAGCGACAGAACCCTGAATAAAAACCATGGAAGAGCCTATACCTAGGATAAATCAATTAAATTTGGACATACATAAAATCACTTAGCTATAACATTCTAAATAGTGAAACAAAAACAATAATTTAAGCTAAAAAGCGAAGCAAAACAAAACAAAAATAGCTAATTCAGAGATCTAGTCTCTATAGAATTAAAATAATAGTGAAGTTAATTATTAAATAAAGAATATTTATTTTCGTTAGTTATTATTATTATTATACAAGTTAGATGACAGTTGATTCCATTGTTAATCTGTATTAAAAATACGTTATAAATAGTTTTAAAAACTATTTTAAATGGTTACCAAAGAAATGATCGTATAGATTTATCAATAGATGTATGGAACTTTATAGAACGTTTGAAAAATAGTATTTTTGAGGGTAGTTCTATAGACATGGCCGCCACAATGGTCGAGACACCCCCGCCTCAGCTGATCACCACGATAGAATGGAGTATGATGGATAAGAAGAAGTTTTTTCCGCTTTACACGATGAGTAGTTTTACAGGTAAGAACTTACTGTACACGGCTCAGGCAACGGCGCACACGCCGCCGCCGCCGCCGGGATTCCGACTCCGATTTCCGTCCACCGTAGGCGCGGGCTCGCGGACGGCGGGCAATGGGTAGCTCGCTGTCCGTCCGTCCGGCAACAGACCGGTCCGAGGTCAAGTCGTCTACGGCGCGCACTGTTCCCGCGCGCCTTAAGGAGTTGTCAGCAAACTGTAGGGGCCCAGCAAGGCCGAAGCCTACTGGGGCCAAAGGTTATGTGAAAATCTTACCTGGGGCCCTGGGACAAAGGCAATGAATTGAACAGGGTAGGTTTTTAGTCAGTAAGAGTCTGACACTACTTCCCGCCCCACCCAAGGGCGGGATTTGTTATTGGATGATTTTACCTACCATAAAAAAAAAAAAAAAACTATACACGGCTAGATTTTGATCGTTTTAATCCCGAGGAGGATCGATCCGGTAAATGAAACGTACATCATTTATTTATATTTATTTATTTGGCTTTTTTTAATTCATACATATTAGTGATTGACTGCGATCCCACCTGATGGAAAGCAGTGATGCAATCGTTCATGGTGAGGCACACTAGTTTATTAAGAGCCTCACTCTAGCCTTGAAAACACATATTTAAAATCGTGCGGAGAGACCGCAGCAGGATAATCCAGTCTTTCAATGTACGTCGTACAAATTACTAGGCGAAACGCTTGATTCGGACCATAGAGGTTTTAACAACGTAAGGGTGGTTACTCGCCGTACGTCGGGTTGTCCGATGGCAGAAAAGAAAGGCAATGGCGGAATCAAGTCATGCATTTTCCGCGCACACTCCATTTATCCTGAATATCGTTCAGTTCAATGTTCTAGTAAAGATTTTATCAAGAATCGTATAGAATGCAGCCAAAAAGTTAAATTTACTCTTTATCTAATCGAGACGTTGATTACAAGTTAATTTATCTTATCTTTATTATTCATAGACACGTGCAAATATACGAGTGACCTTTCTACAAAATTGTTGCTGTCAGCAACCATAGATTAGTGTATGACTTGCAAAATTTAAACTTTGGGATGAGCTACTATAATACGCGACATAGTAGAGCCAACGCTGCGTTAAGTGCGCGAACGCGCGCGCGCTCCCGTCGCGTGACTATGCGCGTGTGTATTGAGCGGCGGTAAAAATCCTTCAATTATATTTCCAGCTCCTAGGCGGAGCGGGAGATAGTGTCAGAATTTAACTGACTAAATAACTCACCCCGTTCCTTCGTAACCTTCGTACCAGGGCCCTGGTGTATACCTCCATATTTACCCCAGGCCCCAGAGCAAGCTTGGACCCTGCTGGGCCCCTACAGTTTGCTGACAACTCCTTGAGGCGCGCGGGAACAGTATGCGCCGTCGCTGCCTTGGGCTCGGTCCGGACAGTTACCGGACGGTCGGACAGCGAGCTACCCGTTGCTCGCTGTCCGCTAGCCCACGCCTACGGTGACCGGAAATCGGGATCGGAATCCCAGCGGCGGCTGCGGCCTGAGCGTCGTTGCCTGATACGGTCGGCCTCCTCCTTTGCTAGCATTACTGCTTCGCAGAAGCCTTTGCCCCATGATTTGAATCAAACTAAATCTTTTGCTGGTAAGAATATGAAAATCAACTTATTTAAAAAAAGTTCAACATTTATATCTTTATTTTTCATTCCAGTAAGATGCGCGCTATACCCATTAACGCTTATCAAGACACAAATCCAAGTTCAGAGAAAAAAGGAAGCTTATAGTGGAGTAGCCGACGCCATATCTAAGATTTACAAAAATGAGGGAGTACCCGGACTGTATCGAGGATTTTGGTTGTCTAGTGTAAGTACCGTCATCGCATTCTACCTAAGGCTGACTGGTCAGGAAAGCTAAATAACCAGGAAAACCGACTAGTCAGGAAAGTCGAATTATCAGGAAAACCGACTAGTCAGTAAAGTCGAATTATCAGGAAAATCGACTAGTCAGGAAAGTCGAATTGTCCGGAAAACCGACTAGTCAGGAAAGTCGAATTATCAGGAAAACCGACTAGTCAGGAAAGTCGAATTATCAGAAAAACCGACTGGTCAGGAAAGTCGAATTATCAGGAAAACCGACTAGTCAGTAAAGTCGAATTATCAGAAAAACCGACTAGTAAGGAAAGTCGAATTATCAGGAAATCCGACTAGTCAGGAAAGTCGAATTATCAGGAAATCCGACTAGTCAGGAAAGTCGAATTATCAGGAAAATCGACTAGTCAGGAAAGTCGAATTGTCAGGAAAATTTACTAGTCAGGAAAGCTAAATAATCAGGAAAACTGACTAGTTAAGAAAGCTACATAGTCATGAAAACGTGACGTTGTTCCAGTGGCAGCTGTTGCTTTTATCTATAAATAGGATTATAAAACAGAAAAAAAAAAAACAAGAAAAACTTAAGGCTCGAGCGCTCGATGGCTTACACTTAGCCACAATTTTTTCTGAGTAAAAATATTTCTAAAGATCCCAGCTGTTTCGAAGGAGTAGAAAAAAGTTGCGAAATCGTTAAATATTTTTTTAGACAAGTTAATCCTACGAAAAAATCATATGTTGATAATGCGGTACATGAATTTATGATAAACATTTTTTTTTTTCAAATCTATCTACCTAGCCGTTACCGAGGAGAAGGCTTCAGAAAGGTCACTGTTTTATGACAAAGTTCAGGCACTAGGTCCTTAAGTTGGTTGTATAGTGTTGCCAATAAATATTTCTATGTTTTAACAATTATTTTTGTTTAGTTTCAGATAATCTCAGGGATATTCTATATCACGACATATGAGGGGGTGCGGTACGAGCTCGGCAAATATGATGTCAGTCCCAAGTTGAAGGTAGAATATTATTATTATTATTTTAATTTTAATTTTTAATTTTTTTTAAGTTTTAAAACTTGTATTGTGCTTCATTGCAGGCCAAATAAACGTGTTTTCTTTCTTTCTTTTCTTTCTTTCTTTCAAAATAATCAAATAATTTCTTCCGCTCTGCGTTGAGAGCAAGACAGTCGGATTTCTACCGCCGCGGTTTAATATTAGTTAAGTCTAGTAATAGTCCCGGAACTACATTTAGATTGCGTTTAATATATTTTAAACCTAGTAATATTTTTGGAACTAAGATCTAAATGATCGAGTTTTGCAATAAGGGGCCATTCAAGTATTACGTAAGCATTACAGGGGGAGGGCGGGTCTGGATGGTGAATTTTTTGTATGAGAACAATCACAATATTCCAAAATCACATGAGTGAGTAAACACACATCACTGAGCAATGTTTACGTAAGCGTGGGGGGAGGTTTGAGATGAGACTTTTGCCGATTAGAGGGAGGGGGGAGGTATTAAATTTGCAAAAATCTGCTTGCGTAATACTTGAACGGCCCCTAAGGTGGTTACTGACTAAATACCACAGTCTTCAGTTGCCGCGCTTCAGGACTGCGGTGATTTTTTTTTTGTTGACAAACTAGTGCTTGACTGCGATCACACCTCATTGTAAGCAGTAATGCAATCGTTGATGGTGAGGCGCACTAGTTTATTAAGAGCCTAATAACTCTAGTCTTGAAGACATACAAATTATGTAAATCGGACGGGAAGACCGCAGCAGACAAATCGGTCCAGCTCTTCGATGTAAACGAACTTCTTTCAAACTATCTTACAAACCTAGATTATTGTTTTGTTAAATGATTCCACATATTGTACAGTTGCGCAAACACTTGAGATACAAAACTACATCAATTTTACATCAAAATATCCACTAGGAATCAATTCGCGAATAATTAATACAGCCACTGAACTTCACCTGAAGAAACTCAGCCAAAAACTCTCTAAGGCGTTTTATTAAAAGGAACCTTTCAACTTCGGCCCTTCTTCGCCGAAGCCGAAGATAGCCGAAGTTCAGTCTAACACATACTGTATGGCATAACGCGGTGTCCTGCGTAGGTGATTCAACGCTTACGCGAACTCGAAGCGATGCGGTGCGTTTGGAATAAACAGTTGATACTCTATGTCGGTGGCCTACGTGACCAATGGCACGTGGGTTTCAATCGAATTGGAGGGTTGCGCGTAACCATAGCAATAGTTCAACTTGTTTGCTGCGTACGATACATGACGTCGATGACTAATTAATGTCACCAACATGAGCATTTTAACAGATCCTGGACCGTAGGCCTCAGTGCTGCCACCTGGTGAACGTTATTTTAGAACATTCTCATTCGCGTGAATTGCTTCCCGATTGCGTCGAATCGCTTCCCAATCGCATTGAAGCGCTCACGCAAGCCACTGTGAAAGTTCGCGTGCTACAGGGTGATTCTTTGAAACTGAGAGAATGTCTCATTCATCTGGCCTAGTTTTTTCTTTACAATTTGATATTTTTATTTGCATATCAGTTGTCCCTGATAACTAAAAGTACGAAAGCTAGGCCAGATGAATGAGAGGTTCTCTCGATTTCAAAGAATTATCCTACAGCTGTTATAATATACATTACTTCAGTCTTTCATAGGTGGTGGGTGTGCCTCGATCGTGGGGCAGACCATCATCGTGCCTTTCGACGTGCTGAGTCAACATCTCATGGTCTTAGGGCTTGTGAGGGGACGAGCCAATATGCAGAATCCGGTAAGTTATTGTATAATAGTATAGACACCCGAAATACGTGTCTAGTACAGTACGGCCGACGGATCTTGGTGCGTCTGAAGTTGACGTTTATTTATTTATTTATTTATTTATTTACACTTTATTGTATAACAAGATTACAATTATTATAAAGGGAAACCATAGAAAAAAGAAAAACATACAATCGGCGACCTTATCGCACTCGGCGATTTCTTCCAGACAACCTAGTATGGACAGAAATTGCCAGGACACAAAATGGGGTTGCACTTGGTGCAAATATAAATGCAAACTAAAATTATAAATTATTAATACTAAAATAGATACATATATACATACATACAAAAAATATTACAGGCAAGAGAATAAGTGATACATCGAAAGCAATGTCACAGTGTCAAGTAATGCTCCTTCACAAGCTTTTTGAACACAGACGTTGAACTTTAGGCGCGCCAAGATTTTTACTCGTAAAAAATAAATGGTTTAAAAAAATAAATGCCAATAGCAGTTGTTATTGCTGTTAAAAACTGTTATTGGAATTTCTTTTTATAAATCTTTTATTTTGAGCGCTAAAGTTCGCAGAGCCTAACTTCAGACGCGCCAAGATCCGTCCGCCGTACTGTATTTTAATGTAAAGAATCTGTGTACGAAATTTCATAACTGTATCATGAAAAATTATAAGCTTATACGAAGTTATAAGCTTGTTATGTAAGCTGGTTGTCCACACAAATACATGGTCACCGGCCCACCTTGGCGACTGAAGGCCAACGCTAAGTTCCCATACAAAAATGGCCCGTCGTGGGTCGCAGCGCGGGCACCAGTCGTGAATAACCGCGCCCCGCTCCCGTTTTGCTACGTAATAATACATTAAAGTTGTCCATCGACACGACTACATGCACACTGTGATAGTTGAACTAGCGACACTGCGCAGGTAATAATCCGGTTTCCGCCCCGGGGCCGCCGCACGCGACACACGCGCTTGGTCACGCGACGTGCGCCCGCACTTGCGTCCGCTTAACGCAGCGTTGGCCCTGAGGAGTTGTTTTGCTGTCGCACCTAATACCTGCTATGACCTGTGTTGAACTTAGTGTCGTTGGTGTCCAACTTGTGACCTTTTTTAAATATAGAAAAAATCTAACGTAGTGTAAAAATTGTTGCAATCGATTCAGTTACTGATTCTGAACAAACTATATTCAGGTTTCGCATAATCACTACATAGTATAAAACAAAGTCGCTTCCCGCTGTCTGTCCCTATGTATGAAACTTTAAAACTACGCAATGGATTTTGATGCGTTTTTTTTTAATAGGTAGAATGATTCAAAAGGTAGGTTTATTATGTATTATATATACATAATATATTTAATATCACCATTGCACCCGTGCGAAATCGGGGCGGGTCGCTAGTTATATACTAAAAATAATGTTGAATTTTTCTTTACAGAAAATGAATCCTTTAGGCTTGGACCTGGAGAAGCGGATGTCGAAAGCAGCGCTCGCGAAAGAGGTGGCAGTTCGTGTGTACCAACTGCATGGTCCTTTGGGTTACTACAGAGGTTATACTGCGTCTTTGGCCGCGTATGTCCCGAACTCAGCACTATGGTGGGCTCTATACACCGCTTATCAAGGTAAAAACTGATTTTTTTCATCATCTTATCATAATAATCATCACTGCTCTCAAAACGGTGAAGGAAAACATCGTGAGAAAATTTCGAAGACATGTTTCACATCCACCAACCCGCACTGACTCGCGTGGTGGATTACGGCCCATTCCCTCTCCTAGAGAGGAGACCTGAGTTCCAGCAGTGGGAACATTATACGGCTATGGCTATACTACGCATCATGATCATCATTTGACATGAAATACATTCACTGTTGGACATAGACCTCCCCCAAGTGTCGCAATAACGGTCCGAGCTCAAGTCGTCTACGGCGCGCACTGTTCCCGCGCGCCTCAAGGAGTTGTCAGCAAACTGTAGGGGCCCAGCAGGGCCGAAGCCTACTGGGGCCAAAGGTTATGCGAAAATGTCACCCGGGGCTCTGGGACAAAGGCAATGAATGGAGCAGGGTAGGTTTTTAGTCAGTAAGAGTCTGCCACTATCTCCCGCCCCACCCAAGGGCGGGATTTGCCATTTGATGATTTTACCTACCATAAAAAAAAAACCTAGGTCCACCTTGTGGGAGGCCTTCCAACGCTGCGTCTTCCGATACGCAGTCGTCACTCCAGAACCTTTCGTCCCCATACACCATCTGTTCTGCGAGCAATGTGCCCTGCCCACTGCTACTTAACATTGGCGATTCTTCGGGTTATGTCAGTGACCTTAGATCTACTGCGGATATCTTCATTTCTAATGCGATCACGCAAGGAAATTCCGAGCATAGCCCTTTCCATTGCATTGTTTTTTAGGGTTCCATCATCATCATCATCAGCCTTTTTAATGTTCCTACTGCTGGGACACAGGCCTCCTCTCTAGGAGAGGGAATGGGCCGTAATCCACCACGCGGGCCCAGTGCGGGTTGGTGGATGTCACATGTCTTCGAATTTTTGGTTCTAGGACATGCCGGTTTCCTCACGATGTATTCCTTCACCGTTTTGAGAGCAGTGGTGATGAAATAAATTACACAAAGTAATGCGCCTAACTGGGTTTGAACCCGCGACCTTCAACTCGTAAGTCGGGGCTGTTACCACTAGGCCACCACTGCTCTAGGGCTCCATACCTCAAGAAAAAAAAACAGAATCCTTTGTTGATGGCCTGTCTGTCTGTCAAGATATATCTTGGGAACGCGTGGAGGTATCGAGTTGAAATTAAAACTATATACTCAAGGGCTTACTCTCGAGTTTAATTCCGATCGGTCGGCAATGGAATTGTGACGTTAGGTACTCTTGAATTCAATGCGAGGGCCAAATTGCGTGACCCGTTTGGGAAAGTAAGTAAAATGGGAATTGGGTTTGGTGTGTGGTCACGCAATTTCAAACCAATTTGGCGCTAGCATCGAATTCAAAAGTACCTAACGTCACAATGCCAATGTCAACCGATCGGAATTAAACTCGAGAGTAAGGCCCCTGGTCTTCACGGCGGTCGACTTTGAATGCGCATTAACCAATTTTCCGGTTCTAGTCGAAGTGGAACTGCTAAAAATGGTTCAACTTATTTGCCGCGTAGTATATCAACAGGCTAGTACCAAAATTACGTTTTTTTTTTTAACAGATGAGATGTTGAAGATTGCGCCAGCGTGGGTGTCCACCCTCCTCATACAATGCGCCGCCGGCACACTCGGCGGGTTCACTACCACGTTCCTCACAAATCCACTGGACATCGTGCGAGCTAGGTTACAGGTACGAACATCTTCATGGAACACTAGCTTAACTCCGTGAAGCTCGGAAAAGGAGAGCCGGGCTCCGCACCTCCTTATTGCTACGTATTAAATATTAAGTTCTCCATCGACACGACTACATGCACACCGTTGTCGTTGAACTAGCGACACTGAGTAGGTGCGGGGACCGTCGCAAACGACACGTGTGACGTCATGCGACGGATGCCCGTCGATGGCGCCTTAACGTAGTTTTGTCTCTTACTGTTTCGCTCCTATCGGTCTTAGCGAGGAGTTATAGAGCCTATACTAAAAGGCCATATAGCCTTCTTCAATGAAAGGGTTATCTGAGCTCAGGGGCCGTTCAAGTATTACGTAAGCAGATTTTTGGCAAATATTAACCTCTTCTCGTAACCAAAACTAAGCAAAACTCTCCCCCCCCCCCCCCCATGCTTACAAACATTGGTACCTACATGCATTTTTAATGTTTTAACGTAGTCTGGTTTCGTAGTTACTTTAATGAGCAAAAGTTACAAGTCTAAAAAAAAGGAATAGGCTTGAAATAGAGAAACAAAAAAAAAAAAATATTTTGGCATATTAGTTCAAAATATCAGTCATCAGTCCATGACACACGAATCCATTAAGTTTTCAATGACATTGGATATTTATGCTCACTGATGTGTGTGCTCACTTACATGTGATTTTGAAAAATCGACATCGTTCTCTTAAAGGAATTAACAAATACGTAATCACCATCCAGACCCCCCATCCCCCCATTTCAGCAAAAATAAGCAAAGCAAAGGCCCCCGACCCCCCCTGTAGTGCTTACGTAATACTTGAATGGTCCCTCATACTTGGAATGTCGTCGATCTTAGTTGGAATGTCGTCGGCCACCATCGATGATGCGTTAAACACTATCAACCTTATTTTTTCCTCATTATTGGCGCCAGAAAACCCCATATGGGACTTCCATGCTTCCGATCTACAAATGACAGCCGAGGCTTTGGCATCGTTGATACCATAGATAATACATATAATAAGGGTATAGATGAGCCACTGATAGATCAGTTTTATTTTTAACTACTCGCCCTTCCCGCTAGTTGGCGCTAGTGTCTGCGAAAGCATGATATGTATAGATATAGCTATGTAGGCGCCATCTACGTACACACCTATAGGTACATTGGTGATCTCGCATAGAACGCATTTTTCCATGTAAAAAATGTACCAAGGCGAAAAACCATATGGTTTTTCACCTTAGTACATTTTTTACACGGATATGATAAGGATATATCAATATAAAGGGAAATAAAACAACGGAAATTGAAATAGATTATTTTATTAATTACAGCTCTTGACAATTTATACAGATAATTATTTAACGTCTCTAATGTATTGAAATTAAACCACTGTTATGCTTTTTATTGTGATATATTTTCACTATTACAATTTTCAAATAAAATCTCTTACAATCTCCATAATAATGGCTCTTCACATCCAAAATAGCAATGAGTGCGAGGATTTTTCGGTATTCTCGCCATCGTAATCCAAAAACGTAGCCAAATTTGATCAAAATAAACATACATGTCGAAGTCCATAAAACGATGCCAGGGTCAAGCGAAATAAGTGTATTCGTCGGTATCAGTTTACGAAAAGCCAATTAACTATGTAAGAAGCACTCTCGGGGTCCAGGAAACACGCAATGGTCAATAAAAGACAGATAAATCGAACAGAAAACTCGGAAAACTCACGGCACACACAACGAACGTCCTCGAAATAATTCAAAATAAATTGAATGAAAACTTTGAAAAGTTTTACCTACCCGTATTATGGTATTATCTATTATCAGTGTTGCCATTGGAAAAATAAGTATTAAGTATTTATATAAAAAATGTTATAGACTTTTAAAGACCGAGGACGAATCGAAAAAATGTAAAATTAATTTTTACTTTCTATTATTAATTTACATTTCACAAATTACTAAAAAAATAAAATTTTAAGACAGAGTTCATATATGGCGACATCTAGTAATATAAATGGAATATTTTTGCCTTAGTTGGCACGTCTTCCCCGCTAGATAGCACCACTTTCCATACATTTTCTTTTCTTGACTTCAAAGTACTGTACTGTCATCCCCATGGTTGATACAAAATGAACTTTATTTTAATGTCTATTGTGTTTATTTTACATTACCGATGTCATGAGAATATTTTCACAAATGTCAAAGTGACAGTGACATTTTTTTTTACAGGTCGAAGGTGTTGGCACTATGAAGGAAATCTTCAAAACTTTATGGGCGGAGGAAGGCTTGGTAGGGTTGTACATGAAAGGGCTGTCAGCTCGCCTTCTGCAGTCAGCATGCTTCTCGTTCAGCATTATCTTGGGTTATGAGAGCATAAAGCGCGTGGCGTTGAGCGACGAATTCAAACCGCGCGTGCGCTGGTGATCCTAATAAATGTACGCCACGAATATGGTTTTATTATTTCCGTATTTTATCCCACCGGACACTGTTTTTCCTGAGGGCCGGAACTGCGTTATCGCGCGGATATATTCCACGCTTTACAAGAAATACTTGTATGAGAAAGATATTTGCGGGGTTAACGCGTGCGGAGCAATCACGCATACGTAATAAAATGCGCAAAATATAAAAAAAAAAACCCTTAAGCGCGGGTGTCGTGTGCGACAGTCCCCTTCTCGAAAATCGGATCATTACAGCTGCTAGTTCATCTTAAACGGTGTGCATGTAGTCGTGTCGATGGAGACCTTAATGTATATTATTACGCAGCACAAGCGGCGCGGCCAGCCGCGACTGAGAACTTTTGTATGGGATCGCGCGGGCTCCCACTTTACGCAGTGTTGACTTGGCGCTTAGGCGGCACGAAGTTTGCCGAGTCAGCTTCATCCCAAGGCGCAAGGATTAAGTAGCAGGTTTTTTAATAAAAGGTAATAAAGTGATGGACTGTAGGTATATATATTAACCCTTTCGCGAGCAATACTATAAACACTTCCGATTTTGGTTTCATTTATTCTAAACGTTGCGAAATAACATTTGTAAAACAATATTAATAGATTTCCCTCCCTTGCTTAGCTCTTGCTTAGCCTTTTTTTTTGGGCTACGGCAATATATACATACGTGGCCTTGAAAATGTGATGATATGGGCATTCATGGGTAACGAAAAGTATGTTTTGGAGACTAAATTTGGAAAATTGAGCTAGAAACCCATGCTGACTCAATCAAAACATTGATGGTGGCAAAACTGACAGCAAAACCTGTCATCTGTAGAAAATATCCTTGGTAGCACCTATAACGTATGAAAGACACTAACACTAATGACGCCATCAGGGTAGATACCCTACAATTGCATTTTTGTACGCAAACGTAGAGTTAACCTTCCCGGAGTTGGGTTAACTCTAGGGAGGCCATTACACGGTCGTGGAAACGTCAATCATTGCCATCAATCATGAATGATGGTTTTCGTCAATCAGTACTATGCTACGTCAATCATCCCATCGGTAGGTTATTCGTCAATCAAAATGACAGCAATACCTATCGTGTAATGGGCGCCTAGGGTAGGAGTTTCTATGATCCGTTTTATAGTGGAAGATTGCCCTCTATTTCAGTATATTACAAAGTACTCTGTGGGTAGGGGGTAGCTACTCGAGTTATAAAAGAACGACCCTGGGTTGCAACTCTACCCTACTGGTTATTTTTGAACGCAGGACTGAAAGTTGACGTTGACGGGATATCCAATATGGCGACAAGATCTACATCCGGTTCCGTTTCTTACATTAGATTTGACAGATTACAGATCTGACAGTTAAAAACTTCGAGTTTTTATAAAAGTTTGAAAACTTATACAGTTAAACTAATGTACAGAGAACTGAGAAGTTTTGAAGTTGTATTTGAACGGTAAGTATCAATAAGTTTACTTATTACAATAATGTTACTAAAATAATATCTTGATCGTGAGGAATTTACATTCGATTAAAATGCTGACCAGAATATATTTAAGTATAACTGGATTAAACAATAATCATATAAAAGACTCCATGAAAAGTCTAAATTTGGACCTGGACTTTAGACTACTCAGGTTCAAGTTGGGATTTTTAACTATTGAAATAATAACAAAAGCAACTTTTTTAGGTAATTAATTTCACATTTTATTTACTTAATTCTACACAATTGGTACATACATAGTAGACATCTCCTGTAAGGTGTTTCAGAAATAACTCGCCTTGTAGTTGTACATACAATTAATGAACAAATATTTTTATCCTTATGTAGGTACCTACACATTAAATTACAAAATCTGTAGATATCTACTTAACTAAACATAGAAAAACCGGCCAAGTGTGAGTCGGACTCGCGAACGAAGGGTTCTGTACCATTGACTAGGTAAACAACAGAACAACTACAAAATAAGCCCCCTTAAATATATATTTTGTTTTTAGTATTTGCTATAGCAGCAACAGAAATACATAATTTGTGAAAATTTCAACTGTCTAGCTATCGAGGTTCTTGAGATACAGTCTGGTGACTGACAGACGGACAGACAGCGAAGTCTTAGTAATAGGGTCCCGATTTTACCCTTGGGTTAGGGTACCCTGAAAAAGACTACTTGTAATAATATTATTCAACGGTCGTCCTACGCAGCTCTCTTCAAAGTGGTCTCAATATTCATAATAAGATGCCTTAGAAGTTGACTAGGATTTTTTATTCTAAATTGTCATAAACTACTTAGTGCTTGACTGCGAACCCATCTGATGGTAAGCAGTGATGCAATCGTTGATGTTGAGGTGCACTAGTTTATTAAGAGCCTATTCACTGTAGCCTTGAAGACACCTAAATTATAATCGGATGGGAAGACCGCTGTAGGCAATCTGTTTTAATATTTGCCAACGTCAGTTTGTCCGATGGAGAACTGGAGATGGAGAAATGGAGAATTAGGAATGATGTAGATTTCTTGACTAATATTTTCCTTGAATCCAGATATGGTTGATGCATTACTGTTAAGTATTATTTTAAAGTAGGCGGTACCTTGTCTGTAAGAGATCGCTTTTAGCTATAAGACCGCCCCTTGTGACACCATATGAAAAAAAAAAACACCCTATTAAAAATCGCTATTTTATTTTATTTATTTTAAGAGGTACACCCTACTCTCCAGTTAACCTCGGAGTTAAAAATCACGTGTTAAGATTTTTTTTTAACAATACTTTAGGAAAAATTAAATGGCCAAAATTGACATTGATATTCGCTTCCAGCGTTAATTACCTGGCCTACTATCCCACATACGAATGACTGAAATTAAAATAAAAGAGGTACAGTCCTACACCATATCTTTAGACAGTTTCGACTTGGCGTACCTCGGGAAGTACATCCACACGACAAGAGCAGAGAAGATGCCTTTGTGGACTAAGACGAAACTGGACGGAGAAACTGAGTATTGTCAAGTACAAATAGTCGGAGATAATGATGAAGAATGCTATTCTGGTAAGTATTTTTAGGATTTTTTTTTTCTCTGGCAACTGAGCCGGTGTCGACTATGCTGCTAGTGTCACGTGATGACCGGCGTGCCGTGAGGTGGACCGTCGACTTTGCACATTGTGGTAGATCTAATGTGTTAGTAGCTGTAAGGACAACACAATTTTTTGTTAGTAAACATGGATTTAAAATCTGACAGCACAAATAGACATGGACATTTACAATATTGGAAAACACTACCCACCAGACTACATATTACGTTAATTCTATTACAGCTTGATTTTATCGCATATGTCCGTTGTCTTCCATTATCTTCTGTCTATAATATAAAAAAAATACAACCGACTTCAAAAACCACCAAAAAGTGCTAAATAACTTTCAATTTCGGAAGTCAGTGTTAAATAACGAAGAGACCAAACTATTATAGAAACACCGACTTCCGAAATTTGTTTTTTATTCACACTTTTTAGTTCCTGTAGTAGTACCTTCCGCCATTCGGCTCCATCATCAAATCATCATGACAATTCTAATAATACCAAACACGGCTAGGATACACTGATTTATTACAAAGTTCCGGCTCTTACCTACCTTCCGTCTTCATCATCAGATCAGTTCTATGTACCCCCCCTTTTTCCTTTAGTCAGCCACCGACTACATGTATAAACAAAGCAATTTTACTTGTTACGACAGTACTAAGGTTATTTGAAGAGTTCCGTTCTATATCTTCGTAGTTCATCATCAGATCAAAACAATATTTCTATGGGACCAACTCGAGAGTATAATCTTTTAATCAAAACAAAAATTTTCAAATCGGTCCACAATTGACCGAGATATCGGCCAACAAACATATACAAACAACGGTTCTGCTATGATTTTTAGAAGAGTTTCGTTGTATATCTTAGAAGTTTATCATAAGATCAAAAAGATATTTTTATGGGACCAATTCGGAAGTATAATCTTTCAATCAAAACCAACATTTTTGAAATCGGTCTACAATAGACCGAGATATCGGTGAACATACATAAAAAAAATAATTACATACAGCCGAACATAGAACCTCCTCCTTTTTTCGAAGTCTGTTAATAAATCGCTGAATGTGTTGCTAAGCGCAAATCTCGAAAACATCTGAATCGATTTCGCTAATTCTATTTATGTAGTTGTGTTTGTTATTGTCAGGAGATGGTTCTTAACCTTTTCACCGCCAAGCACTTCTATAGAAGTTCGGGATTTTCGTGCCACCAGCGCCACAACTTCTATAGAAGTTGTTCATTTTAACTATCTTATTAAAATAAATTTACTGTGATTAAAAGCTTTCTTTCATTTTATTATTTAAGATAGCACTGTCTACTACCCTGTTTTTTATTTTTCTACACAAAATGAGCCCTAGTTTGTCCTAAAATTGGCAAAAACAGAAACTCCGAATTTTGTTACTTTCCTCAGAACGCCAATCACTTCATATCAAGTTGGCCAGTGATGTGCCGTGAAAGGTTGATTTCACCATTGAAATATTTATAAATACAGAAAGTTACGAATATCGAAAACAATTTGAGGTCAATAAAATATGAACTTAGTTATCTACTTCATTACAAAGGATAGTAGATGAATTTCGACCTTCAGGTAGATGCCGATACGTATTTATAAAATTGTTACCAATTCTTGTCGATAGTTATTTTCCCATCTCTACAAAACAATTGGTCGTCTATGCCCCTGTGCGCCACCGAGTGCCACGAACTACTATAGAAGTTGGTCAGTGACGTCATAGGCGTGCGGCTGTCAAGGTCACTTTGGCATAGTGCAGCACAAAATCGGATTCGCGCGCTCGCATCTTTCTTTCTTTCACTTGATAACAAATAGAAAAATAAGTGAAGAACTACACAACAAGAATAGAAAAATGAGTGGGAACATTACTTTGCACAAACACACACACAAACACCTCTCACCCTAAACGCATATACCTGCTCCGTTCCGTCGTGGGTAAATAGAGAAACGCAATCTGTGCGCGGGGTCCCCCGCGCGCAGATGGGTAAACGCTACCGATACACGAGTTAAGAAAAGAACAGAAAAAACAATGCTTTGATAAGTACACGGCTACAAGCGTGATAGAATTTAAATATATACTTACTTTCCATTTCAAAAAACACTTTAAAAACAATTAAAAATTCTGACACACAGATACCTACGGTAAAAAACGTTGACTGAAGTTATTAAAAAAACACAGGAATAAACAAAAATAGAAGAAAGAAAGACCTTAGACCCCATCCCTGATCAGAATCGAATTCAACGTGCCCTCAGTGCCAATAACTTGATATGAAGTTAAAGAATGAGATCATGAAACAAATAGAGATGTACCCCATTCCTTATAGTTCTAATTGAGTTATGTATTAGTTTCTTTGATACTCATAATTAATACTGTTTTTTCTTATTAAGGATACTGTGAAATAAAACAAATCTGGAAATATTTAATCAGTTTTTATTTATATTCGTAAAATCAACTTTAAATCTTAACTTTACGCGTACAAATCTTATTCATCGATATGACGATATCCCCATCCCTACTGTTTACTGTATATTTAGTTATACATTTATAGCTTGGCGCTCGGCGAGGCATTGCGTTTTGTGTACGTTGGCGGCGAAAAGGTTAAAAATAGGGTAGAGTAGGGCAGAGTAGAATAGAGTAATCAGATGACGGGAGCGAACCCGCGGGCAAAAGCTAGTCTTCTATACATATAAAAGCGAAATACTACTCACTGATTAATCACGAAATCTCAAAAACTATAACACTTACAAACTTAGAATTCGGCAGGTAGGTTACTTATAGGGTGTAGACGTCTGCTAAGAACGGGTTTTACGAAACTCCACCCCTAAGGGGGTAAAACGCGAGTTGGAAGTTTGTATGGAGAAAATGAACCACGAGGCCCTCGGTTCGGGGGACTGAAAGTCTGACACGATCTCCCGCCTCGCCCAGAGCGAGAGAAGCCATTGGATAATTTCCCACATGAAAAAAAAGGCTGTTCCGGACTAAAATTATTTCGGTCGCCATTTGCGTTCCAGGGATCTTTCGGACTATCCTACTGACCTTTAGACTTATTAACTGACTAAAAAATACCTTCTTTTTTTCAGAAGAAACAGTTGAGACGACTAACTGTCATATTTGTAGTGTAGAAGTACCTGTAACATGTTACAAGGTACACACGGAAAGTGAACCACATGTTACACTAGAAAACATCTTTCAAAACATTCTTGAGAGATTATCAAAACAAATAAAAATAACTATAATTAATAATGACAAGGGTTTCGATCAGGATGTGTTGTACCACTGCGTGCCTTGCTCCAAGATAATTAAATTAGATAACAAACAAAAACATGAAATGTCTCCTTATCACATAAGATCACAGACAAAGTTGAGCATTGTTAAGGAATTTTGTAAAATGTTTAAAAAAGAATCTCCAGCTAACAGTAGTGATGTTGAAAAGGCAGGAAATGAGGAAATTGTTAATGAAGAGAGCACTCTGTCCGAGAAAAATATAGGTACGGAATATGTACAGATTGATACCACAGATAATGGTATAAGTGATCATACTAATAGAAATATATTTAGTAATGATGAGACTAATACTGTTTGCTCCTCAAACGAACGCACAACCAAACTCGATTCAGATGACAATTTAATAACAAGTTCATTTGAAGAATATTACTTTAAACAAATAATCAGGAAACACGATTTGAAAGTGGACTTGCCTATAGTAGATGGTGATTTTGTTCACGTTGCAAATCCCAGTGGAATGAAAGTGAAAATATTAAGAGACAATTTCCACAGTTTCACATCCCGTAACCTGCTCGTATATTGCCAATTGTGCGATTCGCTGTTCAAACCAGAAGAGAAAAATGAGCATAAGCTTACAGAAAAGCATGCGAGAAATATATTTAAAAAAGTCAATGAAAAATTCGCTAGACTGGTGAGTAACACAACGCGTTACACCTAGGCTTAGTCTTTACCGGACAGTGAGCTTTCCATTGCTCGCCGACCGTGCCTAGTAGGGTCGACGCTGCTCATAGGGGCCATAGCGGAGCGCGCTCGACCTACCGATATCGTCCCGCTCGCTGCCTCGCTCGCCGCTAAGACCGAAGTCGTGAATGTAGAAAAGAAAGAAAGAAAAAAAAAAATTGTTCTGTTCTTGTTTCTCCAGTAAAACTTGTTTAGTTCAGCATCCTGAAAATCTTGTTTCATACTTTTTTCAACGTCATTTGTTTTGTCGTATTCGTGTTGTAGTTTTTTTACTTTTTATTATTTTTATGGTATTCTTTTAATTCAGCGGTTTAAAATACATGAAATATGGATGAAAGATGGATGTGTAGTGTGACTAGAATGGATAAAGTGAGCAATGAGTCTATAAGAGGAAGATAGAAAGTGGCGCCAGTGACTGAAAAGTTGAAAGGAAATCGTTTGTCTTGTGAAGAAGAGGGATGAAAAGCTTGTTACTAAAAGAGTTCTGAGTTTACACGTAGATGGATGGAGAGGAAGAGGTAGGCCAAAGAAGAGATGGATGGATTCCGTGAGGAGTGATAGGACAGAGTGGAAGAATAAAACGTGTTTCGCCGACCCCAAGTAATATCGGATTCGTGTCGCCACTGTGCAGAACACCCGGAGGACACGGTGGAGCATATTGTAGAGGTGTGCCCCGCCTGGGCGGAGCATCGCCGTGTCCTCGTGGGGGCGATCGGCGGCAGCGATCTTTCTCGCCTGGCCTTGGTTCAGGCCATGGTCCGGAGTGAAGAGGGATGGCAGGCGGTCGCCTTCTTCTGCGAAGCAGTAATGCTAGCAAAGGAGGAGGCCGACCGCATCAGCCAGAGGCAACGGGGCGCTCGCCCCAGCCGCCGCCGGGATTCCGATCCCGATTTCTGGCCACCGTAGGCGCGGGCTTGCGGACGGCGTGCAATGGGTAGTACGCTGCCCGATCGTCCGGTAACCGACCGGACAGAGCCCAAGCCATCGACGGCGCATTCCTTTCTCGCGCGCCTCAATGAACTGTCAGCAAACCATAGAGGCCCAGCCTGCTAGCTGCAGGCAGGGTCGAAGCCTGCTGCGGTCATGGGTCAGCTTCCGAAAGGAATACCCGGCCCCGGCACGATAGGCAACGAAGGAACGGGGTAGGTTTTTAGTCAGTAAGAGTCTGACACTACTTCCCGCTCCGCCCAAGGGCGGGATTTGTCATTGGATAATTTTACATACCATAAAAAAAAACCCTAGTAATATGGGATAAGGGCATGAAGAAGTTAAGAAGTTGTTATCAGCGCTAACATCTTATACTGTTTCTCTTTCAGCACTGTAACAACATTTGGAGTCATTGTCTCATATGTAACGAGGTGTATCACACGTCTTATATTTCGAAACACTGTTTAGTCGATGAAAAGCACATCAGAACCTTCAAAAGCTCAATAATTCCTGATGTTTGTCAAAATAATGAAGAATCAAACATTGCCATATTTTCCACAGTAGTTGCCACTGAGCGCACGCGTTCAAATGAGTCTGGAGAACGAAGGATAGTTGGATACATTGATGAGAACAAGGTAAGGGCAAGCATAGAGGAATTGCTTTTCATCGCCTTGGGTATTAGCGTTCAAGTATTACCTAAGCAGAATTTTAGCCAATTTTAACCACCCGTCTTGTCAGCAGTATTTATTTATTTATTGAATTACTTCTTTGTATACCTCATAGTATATACAGGCAAGGGCGTCACCGGCCGATGATCAAGGGGGGGGGGGGGGGTCTATTGGAAGTATAGAGAATAATAAAAAAGTTTTTTTTTTAAATAATAATAAAAGTTTTTTTCTTCACAATATAACTCCTAATTGCTAGCCTTATATCTACGGTAACATATAGGATGGGCATTATATTGTGGAAGACTGGTGCCTAAACTAGGCTCTGAAGCTGTAAAGCAAGCTTCTAGGGGGAGGCCGCAGCCCCCCCTGCCCCCTTGGTGACGCGGCGACGCCCATGTGTACAGGACAGGATAAACAAATACAAAAACTAAGTGTACAATGGGCGGTCTTATTGCACAGGGCAATCTTTCATAGTCATAGTCATAGTCATAGTAGTCATAGTACTTTATTGGTAAGGGATTCTTACACGTCATATACAGAATTTAACATTTATGTCAACAAATGAATACAATTAAGTTCCATTACAATGTCAATTAATAAAAAATTACAATGTCAAACAAAAAAGAAAAATACACGAAAACAAATAAATAAAAAGTCAAGTTACAATAAAATAAGTCCAAATTAATATTTAAAGTCAAATAAAATTAAATCATAAATTCGTCAAAAGAATAAAAAGCTTGCTCGATAAGCCATTTTTTCAGACGAGCTTTGAAGCTGCCTATAGTCGGGGCACCAGAGATAGCCTCAGGTAGTTTATTATACACGTTCGGGCCCATAACATGAGTCGTCTTGGAGGATTTGGCAAGCGTTCTCGAGACCGTCGATAATTGACCCCTGCTTCTAGTACAATCTAAATGACGGCTGCCTACTTTTGGGTAAAGGTCCAGGTTAATCCTCACGTACAATGCGACCTGATATATGAGTATAGCAGGTAACGTAAGGATGCCTAGCCTAATAAAGTGGGGTTTAGCGGACATGTCCTGCGGTATCCCGACGATGGCCCGCACGGCACGCTTCTGCATTCGGAAGGCGCGCTGCCAATCAGCAGCACGTCCCCATAGCTCAGCGCCGTATTGGAGTAGTGAGTGCACCGTCGCGAAATAACATGACCGCACATCGCGTTCGGGTAAGACGCGCGATATTCTGCCAAGAGCAAAACATGCACTTCCCAATTTACCGCACACTTTATTAATCTGGCCATCCCACTTGAGGCACCCGTCAATTTCAAACCCAAGAAAGGTTATTGTTTTTACCTGAACCAGAGCCACCCCACCCGCAGACACCGCCAGTGGTCGTGAAGACCGCCCTGACAGTACAAAGTGAATGAAGTGGGTCTTTTTCAAATTCAGAGCAAGACCATTTCCCTGGAACCATAACGCCAATTGATTCGCGGCATCGTTTAACTTTTGCTCTAGTTGATCTACTGATTCAGCTGTTACCAATGCTGCAACATCATCAGCGTACATGAGTACTTCTGCGTCAGTCACAGCATCAGGTAAGTCATTCAGCAAAAGCGAAAAGAGTATGTTGGAGACAGATGACCCCTGAGCCACTCCCATCACCGATTTCAAAGCTTTGGACCTCACCTTTCCTTGGCCACCTACCACAATTTGAGTCCTGTCATGAAGTAAATCTGTCACTAAAGCATGCGACGGCCCCACCACTCCGTAATGCTGTAGTTTTACAGCTAACACTGCGCGGTCAGCAACATCGAATGCTTTGGACAGATCACAGCATAGGACAGCCACTTGCTTCTTTTGCTCACGTGCAGACATGACTCGATGCACAAGTTCACGTGCCAAACAAGTGGTCGAGCGGCCTTCTCGGTACGCATACTGGCGGTCCGACAGGGCGCTCGTATCCGACATAAATTTAATAAGTCGGGAACTCAAACCGTTCTCAAATACTTTGGCAATCGTAGGTATAATAGAAACTGGTCTGTAATTATCTATACAGTCTTTTTTCCCCTTTCCCTTATACAGGGGGGACACTTTACTGAGCTTTAACGGCGCAGGAAAAGAACCTTCCCTTACGCAAGCATTAAAAAACTCTGCTGCTACCAGTTTTAAAAGTCTCATTGAGATGCCATACGAATCTTTCGACGGTTTAGGTGGGATCCGAGATGTGATGATCTGGTGAACCTCATACGCACTAAAAGCAGTGAGCCTAAGCGAGCGATCAGCCGGCGGCCGCGCCTCGCGCAGCTCGACCTGCACGCGCAGCACGTCAGCGCGCGGCGCGCCACACGCAGCCGCCGCGCTCAGAAAACGTTCGTTCATAGTGTCAACTACCGATTCTTTTGTGAGAAACGGTGTTCCGTCCGAATTTCTTACAATTTCTGTAAAGTCAAGAATTGGAGAATTGTCCTTGCCTCTCTCCTTATTTATGATATTCCACATTGCCTTCGAAGAATTCTTTGAACACTGTATAATGTCAGAATAATGTGCAGATTTTTTGTTAATAATTAACTTAACATATTTATGTTGCATGTCTGTGATTAAATTGTGCATGTCATTACCAGGGTAACCACTTTTCCTGGAATTACATTTCCTTAGGGGAAAACAAATGTCAATCTTATTCGATATAATGTTAATAATCGCGCGAGCCATTAATGATGGGTTACTATTGCGCGCTCTTATCTCTTCCCAGTCAACACTAGCGATAGCTGCTACAAAACTAACTTGATTGGCATTTGAAAATGACCTAACATAGCGTGGAGTCTGTGCTACAGTGCTTTTATTACGCATCACCTCAGCCTTGACTGCTAGATGGTCACTTAAGTGTGTAACCACAGGTGTCGCGTCCACCGACCCTGGTTGCAAGTTTGAATACACATGATCTAAACACGTAGCAATTGTCAAACTTATGCGGGTAGGGAATTCTACTTCATTCGTCATGTTATGGGCCGACAGTATATCCAATAATCTTTTTACGTCGGTTGACTCAGTTAAGGTGTTTATATTAAAATCGCCCACTATGATACATTCAATATCAAGGTCTAAGATCTTATCGAGCAATTGTTCTAATCTACCTAAAAAATCATTAGCACTAATTAAATTCGTTCTATAAATACAAATAATAGTCATGTCAAAATCAATTAAATCTATCGCCGATATCTCGCATATTTGCTCAACTGACATCGATACTAATTCGTCATTCTCAACGCACATTACCCCGTTATAGCATACCATAGACTACCTAGTATAACCTGAACGAAAAGAGATAGATTTGGGGCGGTCAGTGCACATAAATCATATTAAATAATATTAATTGAGTATATTAGAGGAAGTTTGAAAGTGGCGCCAGTGACTGAAAAGTTGAAAGGAAATCGTTTGTCTTGGTATGGGCATGTGAAGAGGAGGGATGAAACACATGTTACTAAAAGAGTTCTGAGTTTACAAGTAGATGGATGGAGAGGAAGAGGGAGGCCGAAGAAGAGATGGATGGATTGTGTGAGGAGTGATATGAAAGAAAAGGAAGTTAGTGATAGTGTGACGGCTGACAGGATAGAGTGGAAGAAAAAAACGTGTTGCGCCGACCCCAAGTAATATGGGACAAGGGCAGGAAGAAGAATTACACATAATAATAAAAAAACATTTGGACAATATATAAATAACAAATACAGGGTAGGGTATCTGACATCGTACCACAAACAAATATCATGGATCCTAGATTTAGAAGTAATTCATTCCTTTCTTTTCCCACTAAAAATATTAAGATAACGATTTTATACCGTTAAATCCAGAACCAATCTATTGGAAAAGACCCCACTCACCAGAACAATCCGTGTAGTGTACGAGGTTCACGAGAGACAGAATATATTTTCGGGTTCTTTGGGTGACCTAGCAAGAGTATTATTGTATGTAGTTTGTTATGATATAAATATAAATAAATTAAAATAATAAATTATAGGTAATAGTAGTATAAATAGATAATATTATTTGAAGTATAAATGCATGTTCATAGTATAAATGAGGAATATTATATTGATTATAAAAAAAATATTATATTATGTTGACAGGTAAATATTAATATTATTATTTAACTAGATTAGGTTAGTTTAGTTTCTAATTAGATATAAGTAAATAAATAATAACTACACTGTCGCATTAGGTGGACGCCTTTAAAGGCAGTTGTATAAGGATTAATAAATAAATAATAATAAAAAAGAAAACGTAAAATTAAAAAAAAAATAAGAGAAAACCGATGTAAAATTCCACCACTGGGGATCTAGAATCATGTACTGGATCCATGGTATTCGTTTGTGGTACGCTGTCAGATACACCCTGCATTATAGTGAAAGGTAATGCTCCTTCAACGTTGTTTTAAAAGTCGATGGCGTTTTGAGCACGTCTTACTTCTATGCGTGATAGTTGATAAGCAACGCTCTTGCCTGCCCTCTCCCTATATTTTTACGTAAGCTCCAATTTTACGTGGGCAGAATTTTGTTCACATTGTGTTATCCAGTTTCTGGGTTCTAGACTTAAGTAAGGCAGTCGCTCCATGTAGAATACTGGTCTCCAGCTGCATCCAGTCTGTTAGGAGGTGAACCCTATATAGCTAGGAAAAATTTGCCATATTTTTACTCTACTTTCCTCACTTTGACTAATAAATATATGTGTATTCTTTTTCATAAGGAACAATCTGAATCGAAGAAACTTACAAATGAGAAAGATGTTTATAAGTTAAAAGAAAACAAACATAATGATAAAGAATATGTTGGCGGAATAAATATGGCTAAAGATGGGCTAGATGATCATATAAGTGACAAGAATCACATTGAAAAAAGAAGAGAACTGTCTCCGCATTGTGTTCAAAAAGTATTATGTGGACTATGCAATGATACTGTGCCCCAAGATCAAATAGAATACCATAATGCTGGAACCACGCACTGGTCTAAAGCAATAAAAAATATATTGACCGGTGTTTCAATCGGGTTACAAGCATATTTGTCTGAAGACGCACCCAAATCTAGCGACATGTCTGATAAACAAAAAGATAGAACTAAAAATGAAAATAAACATTATGAGGCAAAAAGAGATGAAAATCCAAGTAAAAATAATAACGCAATTAACAATGAAAATGTAATAACTGATGATAACGTATTTAACAATAAAAACGCAACAACTAAAGATGAAAATGCAACAAATAAAGATGAAAACGCAACAACTACAGATGAAAATGCAACAAATAAAGATAAAAATACAATAACTGAAGATGAAAACATAATCGTTAAAGATAAAAATACAATACCTGAAGATGAAAACGTTATCGGTAAAGATAAAAATACAATAACTAAAGATCGCAAGAACGCAATGACCAATGAAAATGTAATAACTGATGATAATGTATATAACAATAAAAACGCAAAAATTAAAGATGAAAATGCAAAAACTAAAGATGAAAATGCAATAACTAAAGATGAAAATGCAATAACTAAAGATGAAAATGCAACAAATAAAGATGAAAATGCAATAACTAAAGATGAAAATGCAATAACTAAAGATGAAAATGCAATAACTAAAGATGAAAATGCAACAAATAAAGTTGAAAATGCAACAAATAAAGATAAAAATGCAATAAGTAAAGATGAAAACGTAATAATTGAAGATGTAATTACAATAACTGGAGATGAAAATATAACAACTAAACATAACGAAATTAATAATGAAAATGCTATAACTGAAGATGAATATTTCACCAACATGTTTTACAGGTATATAGCACCTCCAAACCCGTTCAGATTCACTGATTCTACAAAAGCTAAAGTAACATGCATAGCTTGTGATATAGATATTGATAATACTCAACCAAGTATAGACGCGCACGAAAACAGTTCAAAACATGAAATATCCGTTAGAGAACTAAAGTCATTCCACTCCATAAAAAAAAGGAATTACTTTAATTTTAATATTGATAATAAACTAAACACGGAAATCTTGTACTGTGAATCTTGTAATATAGATGTAATGGATATTTGGGAACATATAAATACAGAGAGACACACAGCTTTACTGCAACTAGAATTTGAAACAAGCATAGAGTATTTGAAAAAGTTCGTTTACGATTGTAGAACTAGAGGCATCAAAGGAGACAGTAAGGCATCAAAGTACAGAGAATTTTATAAGATGTTGTTGAAAACTAATAAAATAGTCAAGTTCGCCGGCTGGCATTATTGTTCGCTTTGTGATACACAATTATTAGAAATAGAAGGTAGTGAAATAGAACACATGTTAAGCACAGAACACGAAACAGAGCTTGCAAAGATTTTTGATTCACGTTAAACTTGATATCGAGTCGCGATTTCTATCCGACACCGCGATGTAAGGGAGGGTTCCGTGTTTATCGCTGTTTGTTTGTTCCTTAAGGGTATTACATTGCTCAATGACCTTGAAAAATTTACCTCTACACTAGTAGAGAAGAATTGACCTCTACACAGGCATTGCAGGGGGTGCTGCGCGCGGGGTGTTAGTAGTGATTCGGTTTTTTCTTGATTACTTATATATATTACTTACATATGATATTCAATGAAATTAGAAAAGAAATCAATACAAGTTATTCAATTTATCGTAACATATATTTTGGTATAAATTCAATGTATAAATATAGAGCCGTTTTCGAGAAAATATGGAATTAATGTTCAAAAAAGGCCTATTTACCAGATTTTTTTTTTCTAGAGTTAGGGTATTTTTTTGAGAAACGTAATCAATACAATTTATTAGTAATGTCCTTAAGTATCCCCTTAATTTTTTATATGGTAATCGTACATAAGGAATAATCTATAAACTTCAATCAACCTAGGTGTTTTTTTGGATTTGGGCGATGTAATCCCCTTAAAGCTTATTTAGACGGTACGGGTTTCTCGTCTCGAGCGTACGATAGTCGTAAGAACATAAAAAAGTTTCTTCTTGTAGTTGGCTGTCGTTGCGTACTAACTATCAACAGGTCATTGACTCGCTCAGCTGATGTTTGCGTTCTAACGTTCGATGTTTTAATTCTTCATCGACACGACTACATGCACACTGTTATAGTTGAACTAGCTACACTGCGCAGGTAATAATCCGGTATCCGCTACGGGGACCCCAGGTTTATTACCATTACCATTGTCGCTAGTTCATCTTCGCCGCAACGGAGCACATTCGTATGGGACCGCGTGGGCAAACGCTTTATGTAATGACGAAATGTTAAACAAACGAAATGTTGACAAATTAAAATTATTGTACATTACCAAAGTTTTTTTTTGATTTTTCCTACCAACAACAACCAAACATAAACCAATGTATTACTTGTTTATAGGTGTGTTAAGTCCCGTAAATCTTTGAAAAAGAAGGATCCTCCAGCCACAGGAGCTGTGTTTGATTCGGGCAACCGCCCGATAGTTGAATTCTTGGCTGTCGTGGACAGATTATAGAATTGATCAATTCATGATACGGCCAACTATAACTGACCCACATCGTTTAAAAATTAATTATAATTCACTTTCAATAATATCTTTAAAAGTAACATACCTACTCGTAGATTTGAGAAAATATTTACCATTTTTTCACTGTCAAAAATGAAGAATGATGGCCGGTTGAACACATAAAAAAAACTAAATGGCGGGAAAACGGCGATCCGATCTTTATTGGCTTTTACGAGTTGTAGAATTTTGTTTAAATTTTACCAAATCACTGCTGTAAAAGATTTTTCACTACTCATACGCTGAAAGTAGGTCTAAAATTGCCTGAGGAGTGGGTTGAAAGTAATACTTTTCGTCCCTAGGGAGAATCACTTTCAACTGGCAGCTGAGAATTATTAAAAAAAAAACTAGTTCTATTCTATCTTCCCATTTCTATTGATCTATGTCTCAACTTTCCATACAGCCAGTTATTTAGAGCGCGATGTAAAATTGAAATTAAGAGATAAGTATCTATATATATATTTTTTAATTACATAATTATAAATAATTTACTTTCAATTGATTCTTTAAAACTAACATAGATATGAGAAATAGTTACCATTTTTTACTGATAAAAATGAAAAATGACGGCTGAATAGCCGATTGACCACAGAAAAAAAAAACAAAATGGCGGGAAACCTGTTAAAGAATTTTGTTTATACGTACTTTACTAAATCTTTGCTGTAAGAATTTTTTTAATTACACAATAATCAGATTCAGTTAAGGATTCGCCTGATTCTTAAGAAAAGAGGTTAAAGCAGTAGTCGGAAACTTTTTACGGCCTAAACCAAAAGAAACATACCTAAAATCGTACGACGACCTTTGACGACGACTCAGGTCAGTTTTTATTTTCCTTTTATTCTTAATGAAAAGCACAGTGTTTATCTCAGGTGAAAGGCTTATTTAATCCCTCGATTATTAGCGACCTCGCTTCGCTCGGACGCCAAACTTCTTCTCGGGACTAAATAAGTTACTTTCACCCCTAGGGTAACAATGTACTATTGTAATTACACAATAAGTTCATCAGATTCGGTTAAGGATTCAACGCCTGATTCTTACGTACCTACATACGACGACGACTCAGGTTTATATTTTTATTTTATTCGTAATGAAAATCACAGTGTTTACCTCGGGTTAAAGACTTATTTAGTCCCTCGAATATTGGCGATCTTGCTCCGCTCGGCCGCCAAACTTCTTGTCTGGACTAAATAAGTTACTTTCACCCCTTGGGTAACAATGTACTATTTTATTAAGCGTTTATCAAGTTTGAAAAAGAAACAAAAAAATTTTTTTTTTCAGATTCGAGAGTTTACATAGGTACAGTCGATTTATGCGACGTGACGTGTGCTTGTCAGTACCTCTACCATGAGTTTTAAGCAATAGTATTCGTCGCTACTCGATATCAACGCCGTAAATATTTTGTATGGCAAATTTTGCAGCGCCTCTAGCGGTCACTTGCAAAACCAAAATTTTTATCGAGTAGCGACGAATACTATTGCTTAAAACTCATGGTAGAAGTACAGAAATAAAATAGCAAGACCATGAGTAATGTCATTTATTGGCAGTGAAGGTGTTGACAGTAGGAATGTACTGCTTCCTTGAGGCAGACAAGTTGAGTTGCCAGTAATAACTGCAGTCTTTAGCATGAGACAGTTGCTCTCGGGACAATCCCAGCGAAGGATTCGTGGCCTCTTCTAGGTATTTACTTAACTGTAACAAATTAATATATTAAAAAAAATATAAACACCGTTAAATTTTGAGCGTTTTAATCCCGTGGAGGATCGATCCGGTACATGAAACACTATTGATTTGTAAAGATAAAATTAAAAATGAAGTACTTTTTTTCTAAAACTCGAATTAATGTACGCAAGTACGTAATTAATTTCTTTAAGTAAACGAGTCAATGACCTTGTAGGTAGTTGCCGGTTGTCACGTACTAACTACTTACAGGTCATTGAACTCGCCCAGCTGACGTTTAAAAAATCCGAGGCCGAGCAGGGGCGACGGCTTTTAGACCTTGTAGTTGCTCATGCTCATTTGATGACTCGAAAAAGTGGCGAAGTGTGAGAAAAAGCACAGTGATCGACCGACAAATAAATAAATATCCTACTTACATACTGCCTACTTAATTACTAATATGTTTGATATAAATATAAAATGAAACAATTATATTATAAAAATGAAACTAATTCATCAACAAACATTTGTGTTAATGCGGGCATCGAACCCGCGAACCTTTTCTCAACTGGCACTCTAACCAACTGCGCTAAACGGGTCGCCGGGTAATGAAAAAATGTCTATCTCTAAAAGGTGATTACTGATCTGTTTCTTGATGTCTATTCTCGGGGGTGCTCGGCCGGCACCCTCTTTATTTCACATGGGTGCTCGAGCCCCCGAGAACCAACAGAGTCGGCGCCCCTACAACCCTATCTCACACTTGCCAGTGATGCTATTATTACTATTGAACATCCAAATATGATTCATTGATTTATTATTTTTGTGTAGATACATTAGGTTGACAATCCAATGTATCCTATTTGGGTGTTCGTCGTTGAGGCAGCGCTGCATTTCTTAGAGAATAGCACCACAGTTTTTCCTTACCTGGACAGCTTTCTCGGGAGTTCTAGGCGAGTACAGAGCAGTGTCTCGTTGGAGCCCCTCCGTCAGGTCCATCCCCAGTAGCAAGGCTACAGAACAGTTGTTTTTTTGTAGGGCTTCCGATACGGCTTCGAGAGCCCCGGGGCGGTTCAAAAACTCCTACAAGAGGAAAGAGAAACAAGTTTTCAATCAAAATTATTTTTTCATAGCAATCTTTTATAGCGATTGATGATTTCGGGCTGTGCAATGACTGTGGTGCCGGGCGGCTCAAAACACTTGTCATTCCATCATTTTTATTTGCTAATATTTTTGGCTTGGATACTAAGTCCTTTAAGCCATGTCTTCGTGTAAAAACTTTGGTTTACCATTAGAGTATAGATGTACACATTCTAATGTTTTTTGTTTTGTAGTGTTTGGCAGCAAATGTATCAAGTAAACCTTCTCGGTAAACTTCGCTGAGGTAGGCAATCAACACTACAATAAAATTCTCAGCTCCATTTTACCAAGATCGCGCCTGTTTCAATGTTTCCACATATTGTCCAGTTGCGCAGACACTTGAGATACAAAACTACACCAATTTTACATCACAATATCCACTAGGAATCAATTTACGAATAATTAAAACAGCCAACTCCCTGTCATTCCATCAAAAATTTTTGACCACCGACCTCTAATATTTATCACACTGGACTGGCGGCCGTCAAAGTGCTTTTGTGCCCGTTTCATTGATATGTATGTACTACGCACTAGATGAGGCGTGCCCTACAGTGAATTTACTTTACTTAAGTGACCTGCAGGCCGAACACTTTTACATTGATGGCATTAGTGCAGTTTTGACGTTCATGCGGTGTCAGAGCGACGCTTATAATTATAAATTTAAGTGAACTTGGACATATATAATAATTTTGTAGTCAAGTAAGTAAAACCATTGGTTGTTCAAGCAATGTAATAGCTTCTACTATCGTAATAGTACGTTAGAGAAGATATTATTTTATATAAACTCTTCCCCATTTTACAATCATAGACTAAAACATGCAGATGTTCCCTCCCACAAAGAGCAGAATTAGGTTTTTACCTACAGCTAGTTTACCAAATACAGACTTCGCACGGTATTTTATACTTAAAACCATTGGTTGTTCAAGCAATGTAATAGCTTCTACTATCGTAATAGTACGTTAGAGAAGATATTATTTTATATAAACTCTTCCCCATTTTACAATCATAGACTAAAACATGCAGATGTTCCCTCCCACAAAGAGCAGAATTAGGTTTTTACCTACAGCTAGTTTACCAAATACAGACTTCGCACGGTATTTTATACTGTTTGAAATTTTTAAATATTTTATTTAATGCTCTTTCTTTTTTTGTATAATAACAATGTTTTTTTTTTTTTAATAAATTACGACGAAATGTCAGCAAATCATGAGGTTACAGTTTTCATCGGTAACCATGCTGTCATTCGTTAGCACTTAGGTAATTTACGTACCATATTACGTGCAGATTAATATTAAAATTTGAATTAGGTTCAGTTGAACTTGTAGTCTTATCAGTGATTACTGATTTATTTATTTATTTTACTGTTATTTAGATCTCGTTTTTACATACATTAGAACACACTTGAAATAGAGTATTATTGTAATGAAGTATTGTAGGCAAGAAACTGTGTCACTTCTGCGGTATAAAAATCTATATAGATGACATGTCATCACACTTGACACTTGACTTGTCAACACAAGTTGAACGAAACGCGTAAGTACTAGGAAATTCATGGCGCTTTAGACCTATTGGTCGCGAAAAAGTATCCTCCATAAGCTGTCTTAGCGCTGTAAGTTTTAAAGTTTTGTTAGACGACATAATGGCAACCTAGCGCTGCAGCGATTTTTTGTTTGAAATTTTCAGTATTTTGACAAATAGTTTATATGAACGTGCTTGTCTATCGCAAGAATATAGGTCGATGGCCCATTTGATATACGCCATATTGGCGCTGTCGGCCGTAGCGAGTGTCTACGGTACTAAAACTATGTCATGTCACTTACAATATACACATGACTTGTGGTGATCATGATGGCTTTTTATGAAAAATATGGTTTTAAATAATTACTGGAGCGGGAATAATACGGAATTCGAACAAATTTACTTCAGAGCACTGAAGAATTTTCTACAATCATTTGCATTATACCTACGTCAAAATTAGTTTCCTGGACACTCGCGAGTGGCGCTTCAAATAGGCATAAAAAATTAGCTTTCAAACATATGGAACAGCCTGTCTAGTGGTAAATAGTAGAGGTCAGTGTTGTTGACAGATGTCTAGACATAGAACTGTGTAACAGCAATAACTGATTTTCGGGTCTCAATCGAGGTGAGGGGTTGCACGTAAGTAACCATAGCAAAGGGTTCGGGCTCGCGGACGGCGGGCAATGGGTAGCTCGCTGTCCGTCCGTCCGGTAACAGACCGGTCCGAGCTCAAGTCGTTTACGGCGCGCACTGTTCCCGCGCGCCTCAAGGAGTTGTCAGCAAACTGTAGGGGCCCGACAGGGCCGAAGGCTACTGGGATCAAAGGGTATGTGAAAATGGCACCCGGGGCCCTGGGACCAAGGCGAAGAATGGAACGGGGTAGGTTTTTAGTCAATAAGAGTCTGACACTACTTCCCGCTCCACCCAAGGGCGGGATTTGTCATTGGATGATTTTACCTACCGAAAAAAAAAAAACCATAGCAAAGGGTTCAACTTATTTGCCGCGTACTATAATTACCTTCACAAGTATAGGGAAGCTGGGAATGTAGACATCGCCGACGATTTTCACATCCTTTTTCAAAAGCTGTGCAGGAGTTAGACTGGCGACATTTTTCCTCGCTGCGATCAAGGTGTCATGCACGGGTTGTCTGAAAAAAAGCATATTTCAAACTCAATGTAAACTAGTGCGCTTCACCATCGACGATTGCTTCACTGCTTACTATCACGTGCGATCGCTTTTACTATGCGTTCCAAATGAGAATAGGATCGATTGCTATGTTGTGACGTCACGTCATACTGTCAAATGGAAGAAATTTTGGCGAAATTGAAGAACTCCGAGATGAGTAAAATTGGAGAACTGGATTCTGTTTAAACATTTTCTTTTCACAGTTCGTAAATAAATATTTTTTTTCTTAATTAAATTTAAATTTTCTTTCCTCGATTTGACTGTAAATCGTGACGTCACAATATGGCAATCGATCCTATTCTCATTTGGAACGCATTGTACGCAAAAAACTGTATCATTAAAAAAAAAATCGGGCAAATGCGAGTCGGAGTCGCGCACTGACAGCGCTTTCACAACTTTGGTCTTAGCGACGAGCGGAGCGGTATCGGTAGGTGATTGGTCGACTCCACTCATGGCGGCCATAGTGGCGCGCGCTCGACCAATCGCCTACTGATACCGTCCCACTCGCCGCGCCGCTCGCCGCTAACACCGAAGTCGTGAATGGACCCTGAGGGTTCCGTACAAAATTTACCTTTAAAAACAGTTCAACTTCTGTAGTGCTATTCTCTAAGAAAACGCAGCGCTGCCTCAACGACGAACACCCAAATAGGATAAATGTATCGACGGATTGTGAACCTAATTTAACTACACATTGGATTGTTAATTCAATGCATCCTATTTGGATCTTCGTTGTTGCGGCAGCGTTGCGTTTTCTTAGAAAATAGCTCCACTGAATTGAGTTATGAAGTTTTTCAGAATCGCAATATTTTTGTGACGTAAAACTACAAATTTACAGTTTTCAGATTTATTCCTATATTTGTACTATGAGACCTTGCTTATTGCCAAATTACAGGATTCTAGGTCAACGGGAAGTACCCTATGAATTTTGATTCCCTTGAGAGTGTCGAAATACACGTTTTTTGCGATATCGGAGGCCGTATCTGTTTTTCTCGTTGACTTGTTCTCGTTGATTTGTTACTCTCGTTGACTCAAATCTGTATGGTTCTTTCTTCAAAAGGCCATTTCAGACAAATCTGCATGGTTCTCATGTGATTTGACCAATACATATTTACTGTATGGACTTTAAAAGAGACTTTGACCCCTGAGTTTGTTTCGGTGTTTCTTCTCAGGGTAGTCAGCTAGGAAACACCGGCCTCATCTAGTGATAAAAATGACAAAAAAAAATTTTGACGTGTAAAAGTGTTTTTAAAAACCTACTTACAAAATAAATATCATTTATCATTTATCACTTAGAAGTTTGAGTAGATGGAGACCTATATGGATTAAATTTCAACTCAATACCCCAATGCGTTACTAAGATAAAGGGTCTTGACAGACAGACAGACGGACAGCAAAGTGATCATATAGGGGTTTTGTTTTTTCCTTTTGAGGTACGGTACCCAAAAAAGAAAACTAACCTGTCAGCCTTGAGATTCTTTCCCTTCATGAGGCTCTCAAGGAAGTGCGTGATGTCCTTGTCATGTGGAGTAGCCTTGTTTAAATCCGTTGAGAAGTTGACCGTGTCCAGAATTATTGTGGCTGTAAGTAATAGAAGATCATCATTAGTGATGTTCAGGTGCTGTCAGTCTGCTGTTTAAAAACGTTAGTAAACATTTGTTGAGAAACATACGATCACAATGTTAGAAAATGTTTTTATGTTAGGTAATGTTAGAAAACATTTCTGAACAAAATTGTAACAAAATAAAACATTTGAACTAAATAGAACTATTCAATGAGCAAATCTTCTTCCATTTTCGTGTAGACGCCTCGGAACGTATATCCAAACTGCGAGTTAGTCGATTTTTCAAATGGTAAGTATAGGTAGATGTTAGTAAACATTTTCCATCGGTGTAGGAACACTAAAACATTTAACAAATACTAAAAAAGTATAATAAGTGTTACAGTTAAAAAAAATAAAGCAATTTTTTTTAAACTCCAATCAATTTAGGCATGTACTAAATTGATTTCTTTAAGTAAACGAGTTAATGACCTTGTAGGTAGTTGTATGTCGTTGCGTACTAACTACCTACAGTTTATTGGCCTCGGTCAGCTGACGTTTACTTGAAGAAATTAATTTCGTACATGCGTAAATTAATTCAAGTTTAAAAAAAAGCACTTTATTTTTAATTTTCTCTATACAAATCAATAGTGTTTCATGTACTGAATCGATTGCCTCTGCGGGATTAAAACGACTAAAATTTAACGATGTAGATATAGATTAAGACGTACCATGATTTTTTCAAGAACAAATTCCAAAGACCCAACCACAAGCTCTTAAAGCGATCTATTTGAAGACCTAAATTGAATTATTAAAGGCATGGAGCTACATAGGGTGTATAGCTCCATCACTCCTAGCTCGTACGCTTAACATTTATATTCGTCATGGTAGGGCCCTGGAATCTGCCCGCCTAGCCAAGTTACGATCGATTTTCGATCGATGTTCTGACGACGTGACTGAGCGTTGAGTTGACGACAGAACAAAGGAATTGGGGGCGTGGCCAACTCCAAGCGTTCACGCTTAACGAAATTATCGTAACTTGGCTAGGGGGGCTGATCAGCTTTCTGAGCTAGGTTCCGACAATACTGACCTCGCAGCATTTCAGTGCAGAGTGGGTAGGCGTTGAAAAAGTCCACATCTTTAGCTAGCAAAGCGCTCAAGTCCTTAATTCGCTGAGCAATGAGAGTACAACAGGATCCAACCGTCTCTATTGTGGACCGAACGTCGTCTTTGTATATCCAATCTGATTTGTCAATAGGCCTGGAAAATAATAATCTTATAAGATCATCCTCTTTAAGGTCACTTCGGTCGGAACGCTAGTGTGCAACCTTCTTTACGGTTAAAAAGGGACCCTATTACTAAGACTTCGCTGTCTGTCCGTCTGTCTGTCACCAGGCTGTATCTCAAGAACCACGATAGCTAGACAGTTGAAATTTTCACAAATTATGTATTTCTTATGCTGATATAACAGCAAATACTAAAACCAATATAAAATAAATATTTAACGCGTTTTTTTACTCTTTTTTGCTCGATATCAATAATGGCAACAGGTAGGCATTTGATATATTCACAAAATACTCAGTTGTATTTTTATTTTAATAATAAAATTAAAATAAAATATTTATTTAAGGGGGGCTCCCATTTAAAAAACTCCATTTATTGCTTATTTTTCTTCGATACTGTTGTTTACCTAGTCAATAGTACGGAACCCTTCATGCGCGAGTCCGATTCGCACTTGGTCGGTTTTTTTCATCCACTCTCCATTTTTTAAAGGTTTTTTTTTTTTATGGTAGGTAAAATCATCCAATGACAAATCCCGCCCTTGGGCGGAGCGGGAAGTAGTGTCAGACTCTTACTGACTAAAAACCTACCCCGTTCCTTCGTTGCCTATAGTGCCGGGGCTGAGCCTTCCTCTCAGAAAACGGCCCTTGAACCCAGCAGGCTTCGACCCTGCCTGCCTGCAGTTAGCAGGTCCATTTTTTAAAGGTGGAAAATCATCTAATGATTTCTCCCGCTCTAGGAGAGCGATTCAGACTTTTATTGACAAAAACAAGCATTTTGCATTCCAGGGCCCTTTCCTTTCAGAAACGAAGGCCCCAGAGGCTTCGAACCTGCTGGCCCTGAGCCGCGCATGGAACACTAGGTGCCGTCGACGACTTGGACTCGGACCGGACGGTTATCAGACGGCGAGCTACCGCTTGCTCGCCTTCTGCAACATCGACTAACCTGTGATCTATGATTTCAGTGACAAATGGAGCGAGGAACTTGTCCTTTTTGGCGAGAACATGATGGTCTACCAAAACCACTTTAGTTTTCGATTTGTTCACCAAAGCTTCCAAGTCGTAATCATCTCTGAAACAAAAAATCTTACATAACAACATTGTTGTGCATTTTTTGAAGAGTTAAGAAGACATACAGGGTTTTTTATGGTAGTTAAAATCATCCAATGACATCCCCCGCCCTTGGTCGGAGCGGGAGATAGTGTCAGACTCTTACTGACTATAAATCTACTCCGTTCCTTCTTTGCTTTAGTCCCAGGGCCCTGGAATACATTTACACATATCCCAAGGAAGACATACAGGCTGGTGCCGACAATACGACAGTAAATACTACTAGCCTGGCCTGGCCTAGCCTGTTGGTCTAGTGGTTAGTGGCCCTGACTACTATACCGGAGGCCATGGGTTTTATTCTCACCCAGGACAAATGTTTGTGTGATGAACACGATCATTTGTTCTGAGTTTGGGTGTAATTTATCTATAATATGTATGTATTTAGAAAGATATAAGTATGTTTATCAGTTGTCTACCAATGTTTACGTAAACCTGAGGGGTGGGTGTAGAGAGCTTTGTTACTTTTACGGACGAGGAGGGGGGGGGGGGGGGCGGTAATATTTGCAAAAAAAAATGGCGTATTACTTAGCTCCTAGGTAGGGTAGAGAGGGTGTGTAGGTAGCCTAGGGTAGGTAGTTAGCTAGTGTAGGGTAGGTAGAAACTAAGTAGAGTAGGGTAGGTAGTCAGTTAAGTTAAGCAAGTTCGCGGACAAAAGATAGTTTAAAAAAAAAATTACATACCTAAAAACCAAATTGCTCTCATTTATTCCTTTACTTCTGAAATAATATACGACTTCAGTCTTCAACTCATAGTCACAACGATCAACATTCAGAATGGGAACAAATATGTCTTCCTTTTTAGGCATGTCCACTTCTCCGCGATGAGCTTTCGTACAGACTTTGCATCGTATCTGATTGTATTGCCAGGACAAAAAATTAGCAAAGACAATTGCACTTACTGCAGAGTCTAGGTCACAAGTCTCGTTGCCGATGACCACAGTTAATTCATTGAAGTTGTTTGTGTTCTAAAAAAAAAAACAAAAATATATTCTTATTTCGGAAATGTTACAACAAAATATTATTTGATTTAAAAAAATATTTTTCTCGTCGGCAACCCTATTTTAGGGTTCTGTACCTACATGTTAAAAACGAGACTATTACTTACTCTACCCCATTTGTTTAGGTACTTAACTAAAATAATCCTCACGTGTCTTTTAGGAATTGTCTAAAATTTTAACTAAAAATGTTTACAATTAGTTATTTACCTAACCTAACCGATGTTAGGTAATTAAATAATATTTGTGTCTTTTATACGATTTAAAAAAAGTAAAAAAAAAAACATAAGTATTAAGATTATTTATGTTTAGTTAAATACCTAAACAGATGGAGTATAAAACTCCACACAAAACATCAATAAAATAAATAAACAAATACAACCTAAAGAAAGGTTATTATAATATAGTGTCTAAGCAGTAGCGTAGATAGGCGTGGGCGACGGCTAGCACTCAAAGGGGCCTCGCTCAAGCCCTCGCCTCTTTAAGTTTTTTTTTTTACAATAGATAGACTCTCTTTCGACCACTTTTTCATCTGATGGCAAGCGACGATGTGGTCGAACGCTAGATTGCGACAGTGGCTGTTTCGTTTTCCAATTTATGACAGAAAAAAGACTCGCTGATGCGTTTTCGCCCACGTCTAAACTAGTCCACGCTACGCCTCTATGTGCAACACTTGGCCAGTTTTATTTGATGAATAAAAAATGCATGTGTACATAATAATATGCAAAGTAAACATGTATGTAAAATTTCGACAATGTGTAGTGTTCCACGCACACATTAAATAGATGTCAGTAAAACTAAAGGGGCCCAGCTGGGCCAATGCCTGCTGGGAGTGCCAGAATGTTTGAAGAATTACCGTGGCTCAAACAGTATAGGGTGACTGGTAATTAGTGACCGACACTTAAACACGTGATTATAGTCATGATAACAAACAACTTTTACTACGGGACTAAACCTGAAATCGCGAAAATAAAATTGCTGTACATTTATGTTCGCCCAACTGGTCGAAATGTATTGAACTTGCTGATTTTTAGATCCCATAGCAAAAGTTGTTTGTTATCATGACTACAATCACGTGTTTAAGTATCGGTCACTAATTACCAGACACCCTATATATGTTTGAACCATGGTAACGGTGCGTCCAGATTTGGCGAATGCGCAGCTCGTGCGTCAACCGGGCGCCCTGCCGCTCGCGGACAGCGCGCGTGCTGCTCGCGTGCGTTTACAATGCGACGCCCGCGCGCAGCTCCGGCAAGGCTTGAGAGGCACGCGTGCAGAGCACGCGCCGCTCCGTACTTAATTATCTTATTATTAATAACGACGCGTAGCTTGCGCGCGAGCAGCGTACTTGCATCGTTCGAACCATAAGTTTTTGTTTTGAACCCACTCCTATTTTCCTTCTACGCCCTGCGTTTCAGGACCCCGGGAGAACCCATGGCCCTGAATTTTAATCACTGAAAGACCGACACTGCCTCTTCCTCCACTCTAAATTGGTTTTCCATGGTCTGTCTGATCCTTCTCTTTACTAAAGGTGATCAAAAATGGTTCCTCAGTTTAAATGTGAGTATGTGACAACATAATACGAATTTGCGAACATGCACTGACTGAACAGGTCCACTCAAATCTGTGTGATTCTATCTTCAAAAGACCATCTCAGATATACAGCATGATTCTTATATGATTTGACCAATATACACACCGTAAAATTTTGGTAGTTTTAATCGCGCGGAGGGTCGATTCGGTACATAAAATACTATCGATTTGTAAAGAGAAAATTAAAAAATAAAAGTACTATTTTTTAAACTCGAAACTTAATTTATTAATATACTTTCGCATATAACGAAATAAATTTCTTTATGTAAAGGTCAGCTGAGCGAGGCCAATGAACTGTAGGTAGTTAGTACGCAACAACCGAAAACTACCTAAAAGGTCTTTGACTCGTTTACATAAAGAAATTGATTTCGTATATATGTATATGCGAAAGTATATTAATTCGAGTGTTTGAAAAAAAGTATTTATTTTTTAATTTTTCCATTACAAATCAATAGTATTTCATGTACCAAATCGACCCTCCGTGGTATTAAAACGACTAAAATTTAATGGTTATGTGCTGTATGGACTTTGAAAGAAACATTGACTCCTGAGTCAGCTAGGAAAGACTGTCCTCATCTAGTTTAAGGTGACAAATAATAATTGATTTGTAGAAGAGTCTTTTTTGAGCCCCAAGCGGACACCGGTGTCCGCACACCTATTTTCTTTCTATTGTGTCTCTAATTACGGTATTTAAAGGGTTAAAACTTATTTGCAAAATAAATTAAAAAAAAGTGTAACTTTTTTTAAAGAATGAGATCATGAAACAAATAGAGATGTACCCCATTCCTTATAGTTCTAATTGAGTTATGTATTCGTTTCTTTGATACTCATATTTTATACTGTTTTTTCTTATTAAGGATACTGTGAAATAAAACAAATCTGGAAATATTTAATCAGTTTATATTTATATTCGTAAAATCAACTTTAAATGTTAACTTTACGCGTACAAATCTTATTCATCGATATGACAATATCCCCATCACTACTGTTTACTGTATATTTAGTTATACATTTATAGCTTGGCGCTCGGCGAGGCATTGCGTTTTGTGTACGTTGGCGGCGAAAAGGTTAATATGGAAGTCAATCTACCTCTGCTCTGATATAAATCCTGACTGTGTTGAATGCCAATATTAGATTGATAGAGAGGCTGCCTTTCAGACCGACACAACCTAGTAATTTAGAGTCATAATAGCACTTGGCTAGACTAGCGTCTAATTTTCTGAAATCTGACTGTTTTTATTTTATACCAATAACTAGTATAGAATGTGGCAAATAAGTTGAACCAAAACGGCTGTTGTTGCTATAGTTACACACAGCCGACTTCAATGTAGACCCGAAAATCTGTTACTTTTTTTATTCAAGGTTGACTGTCATTTTGATTCAACATATATGCCATGTATTGTAATTCATAAAAGCTCAGTTTTCAGTAGTCAAGCATATGGTAGGTATTTTTGGAAGTAATCTAACTCAAAACATTCATTTTAACCTTTTGAATACCGTAATTAATGGTTATGTGCTGTATGGACTTTGAAAGAAACCTTGACCCCTGAGTCAGCTAGGAAAGACTGGCCTCATCTAGTTTAAGGTGACAAATAATAATTGATTTGTAGAAGAGTCTTTTTTGAGCCCCAAGCGGACACCGGTGTCCGCACACCTATTTTCTTTCTATTGTGTCTCTAATTACGGTATTTAAAGGGTTAAAACTTATTTTCAAGATAAATTAAAAAAAAAACAAATAGAGAAATATCGTAATTAGAGACACAATAGAAAAACAATAGGTGTGCGGACACCAGTGTTCTCTTGGGGCTTCACAATTTAATAGAATAAGGAGAGGAAAAAAACTTTTTGTATTTGTATTTGTGGAATCCTGACAGTTACAACCTAGGGGTTTTTTCAAGAGTGAATGGGATACTTCTAAGCAAACGTGCTCCATCGTCGGCCATATCATTGCTTACCATCTGATGAGATTCTTAGTGGCCAAATGCTAGCCTATCAATAGTAAAAAAATAATAAAAGAAAATGTAAATACAATATCCTATTTTTAAACTACTAGTGAATGACTTCATAGGCATTACATATACAAACTATAATAATATGTGTTCAAACATGATTAACTAATTTGGAATAAAAACATCATTTAAATTGATATGAATGGGTAATGTGCCCAGAGCTCTGACAGCAATGCTGAAAAATAGTAGTGAATTCATAGTTTTGTCATCTGGCATTCCTCTGAAGCCTAGCTTTATCCTTTTACTTTCAGAACAGACCTTTCGAAATAAGACTGAATATTTTTCTCGACATCTCTACGATAGGTACTAAACTATTGTATATTACCTACCAAATTTGTCAAAGTTGTAGCGAAAAACTCATCCATGTTGCTATTAAAAATGTGGTGTTTGAATGGTTCTACTTTAGGTCATTATTTTTGTAATATTCGTAATAAATTTCTTTTTGATATTTAATTTTGTTTTTGATGTCAAATGTTATGTCAAGTCAAGATCAAAGTTGTCAAAATTAGAGTTGTCAGTACTTGTAGGCTAAAAACTACCATGTCCTATGTGAAGGATTTTTGAAAGGTATAAAAGGTTGTTTGTTTTTTTGTGAACCATTGATAAAAGGCATCGCGGAGTTACTAGTAACAGAGGTTCTATCACAAGAGGTTTCTAACATCAAGGGTTAGAGCGCAAATCGGTAGAACCCTCCGGAGGCTTCTACCAATTTGTGTTATATTGTGTGCTTTAGTTCTTTATAAAATAGAGTGCTTTCTTGTTTATTTTATTTTTTGACAACTACCAAACCGATTATAATTTTTTTCTCCCTTCGAAATCTTTACTATAGCGATCGTCGAGTTCCTGTGAAAAAACCAGAGGAGCGAAGCTGTATGCGAAAACTAATGGGTAATTAAACACCTTAAACCAAACTTAATACAGATTTATTTTAAAATTTACTATGATACTCTTTCGACAATTTTGTTTATTTAACTTCTTATTAATTAATTTGTTAACTATAGTCCCACATTTGTTGCTGCTTCTTAATTTTCTTTTATCGTCCAGTTTCGTTTTCTTTGCAGATTTTTTGTTTAAATTGTCAGGCGACTTATCTTCATTAGTTGTTGAAATGTTATCAGCCTTTTTGTTTGGAATATCTAAAATACCTAACTCTTTAGGAGATGTGCCTTCTTCATCTTTATAAGTAGAATTTGTGGAGTTGTTTTTTGTAATGAGGGAATTTTTGTTCGGACTTATAGTGTCGTTCAAAGTACTATTCGGAATGTATTTTTCTTTATCAACTTCATTCTTTCTTCTACCATCCTCTGTAATGATATCAATTGGGTTTCGATCGTCCTCAGGTACAGTAACGTTTTTCACTACTTGGAGTTCATCCGAATCGTTAAAATCTTCATAAGAATAGTCATTGATTATGTAAGCACCATTATCGTAGATTAAATCTATTTTACCGGTTATTGCTTCATCTGATTGGTTCAGAGGTCCTGTGTCATCTACGTCATCATTTAAACCAGTTTCATTTGAAGTAGATTTTTCAGTAGTTGTAATTTCATTTTCATTGTTATCAAAAGATTTCTCTGACGTATTTGCATTACTTGTATTATTTTCTTTCTCAATTACGTATCTTGAAGTAACTGCTGTAGGCTCTGACACGTTAGAGTAAAATGATTCATCTATTGGACTACTTATATTAAGATTTTCTTCATAATTCAACTTCTGGTATTTTAAATTTTCTGGCGATGTGTGTGCTTCTCGCGTGTTTTTATCCGTATCAGCTCCTAGGGAGTTAAGAGTATTATTTTCGATTTCTTTGGCTATTTCTTTATTTTGTTTAACATTATCTAGTAAATCTTCTTCGCTGTCATTATAATAAGGAGAATCTAGATTACTATCCTCATAATCACTATCATCATCATCATCGTCATCGTCAACTAAAAGCATGTCTAAATGGTGAGGGTCATAATAATTTCTTAATTTCTCTTCTACTTTCATTCTATCGTTGTCGTTTTTCTTCCTTGTATCATTCCGAATGAAGTTTTCTTCTTTTATGATGTTAAGGAAATAATCTAACAGGTGATCGAGAAGGTGCTCTCTTAGTTCGCGTATATTCGTTACGTCGACACCAAAGTCATTTGTAATTATTTCTTTTCCCTCAATATCATTGGCTTCATCTTTATTTAAAACTTCAGTTACTTCAATGGAGTTTGATTTTCCTACTGATATTGTTTCGTTAAAGTCACTGATAGTTTTTTCAGTTGTCATAATATTTGTCTTATTTTTATTTGGTTTAGGGATCGACAGTCCAGAAACGATAAGATATTTTGGATCAATGGCTTTGTAATATACAGGCTGTTGTAGCGGTGCCTTGGTTGTCATTATTTTATTTATGCCTATGTCTTCTTTGTCAACGCCAGTTGGTATGGCGGCGCTGTTGACAAGTGGTAATTTTTCAGGTAAATTATTAGGATGAGAGGCAAAGTCATCTGCATTTTCGTACTCTTTGTTAGTTTTTGGTTTAGAAAAGGATTTTCTAGTAGCTGGATCTTCTGGATCCGGTATGTCTGCTAAATCAGAATAGTTTTCATTTTCGTCGCTCCTCTTCAATCGAGGATCGTTTTCCGTAGAATCGTTGCACGAATGTGAATTTTCTATTGCCTTCGCTATTGTGTATCCTATCTGGATTAGTAGTAAAAATGTGACTGAAAACAATAAAAAAATAATTTCAATACATAAAGATTTTTTGAAAACCCTCTCCCTATTTATGCGCGCTTGTGCACAATATTATTATAATCTGCAGTTAGTAAGTTCTAAATTATCATTGGGTTACAAAATATGACTCTGTCCACTAGAAGAATAGGATATGATCCTCTGCTATTTGAACTCAACAGTTTTAAAGTTTTGCGAGCAGATTTTATGTTGAGTAACACCATCTACAAGGTGAACATGCCATGTTGATCTTAGCGTCTTGACGTGTAATATATGACATTATTTTAATTATATGCGAAACCTGAATACAGTTTGTTCAGAATCAGCAACTGAATCGATTCCAATAATTTTTACACCATGTTATATCGCAGTAGGCGCGGGCTTGCGGACGGCGTGCAATGGGTAGCACGTTGTACGACCGTCCTGTAACCGACCGGATCGAGCCCAAGTCGTCGACGGCGCGTACTGTTCCCGCGCGCCTCAAGGAGCTGTCAGCAAACCGTAGAGGCCCAGCCTGCTAGCTGCAGGCAGGCAGGGTCGAAGCCTGATTGGGTCATGGGTCCGCTTCTGAAAGGAAGGCCCGGCCCCAGCACAATAGGCAACGAAGGAACGGGGTAGTTTTGTAGTCAGTAAGAGTCTGACACTACTTCCCGCTCCGTTGTCATTGGATGATTTTACCCAAATGGTCCCAAGTCGGACACCATCAACACTAAATACAACACAGGTCACGGTAAGTCATAGCGGGTATTAGGCGCCAGCGCACAACTGGATGCGAGAGCAAATAAACCCCTCAGTCGCCCAGATGACCCGATAACCATGTATTTGTGCGGACATCTAGGTAACATAACAAGCTATAACAGTAAGGTAACATAACTTTACATAGGTACATAGGTAGATTGTTTATATAAAAATACTAGATACGTCCTTCGGGTTTTGCATATAATAAAACTAATGTTTTGTACTTAAGCACTATACTTAAAACAATAATTAGCAATATTTGACCAAGTTCGGTAAATGAAGTGTTTGATTTTAGCAAATACCATTTCCTTGACTTAATTATGCTCCCTTAGATACTCTTTAGTTTTTTTTTTTAAGTTTTTATTTCACACTTTTTAGTTGTAGTACCCCTCAGTCAAACTTAACTATTACAGAATTCCGGTTCTTACCTACCTTTCGGTTTCATCATCAGATCAGTTCTATAAATCCCCTCCCCTTCTTCCTTCAGTTACTCACCGACTACATGTATAAACAAAGCAATTCTACTTGTTACGCTATGATTTTTTGAAGAATTCCGTTCTATACCTTCAAATTTCATTATTAGATCAAAGGAACCAACTTGGGAGTATAATCTTTCAATCAAAACTAAAATTTTTAAAATCGGTCCACAATTGACCAAGATATCGGCGAACAAACATATACAAACGACAGTTCTGCTATGATTTTTTGAAGAGTTTCGTTCTATATCTTCGAAGTTCATCATCAGATTAAAAATATATTTTTATGAGACCAATTCGGAAGTATAATCTTTCAATCAAAACAAAAATTTTATAAATCGGTCCACAATTGACTGAGATATCGGTGAACATACATAAAAAAAATACATATAGCCGAACATAGAACCTCCTCCTTTTCGAAATCGGTTAAAAATGAACTTAAAATATTGCCAGTGCCAATTAGCAACATGCTGGCCATGCTCGGGTCCTCTGTTTTCACCTGTAGTGTACCTATATTATGTTTAGTATAGCTACACTTGAGAGCAATAAAATGGCATATCTTAACTTTAGTTTGATAAGGCAGTTTTTTTCATGAATATATAAAAAAAATATAAAAAAAAACACTAATTTATGTTCACTTCATCATTATCATCATCATTTTTTGTTAAGCTATGTTTGTATACTTTAATTTGCTTAACTTACTAGTAATTGGTACTCAGTACCTTTAGATTTAAGAAAAAAGTCAGTGTGAAACCAAATTACAAGGACGTGCGATTTTTTCGTTCTCATTGTACTTAGTTTTGAATAATGTTTAATTGATTATAAGTATAATAAAGGTATATTCTTTTGTAAATAAATCAAACATCACAATATTTTACCGAGCTTCATAAATGGTAGATATAATGGTATGGATGGTAAAATTTGAATTATGATTTGAATCTTACCAAGCCTTAAGATATTTTTAAAAGGGTTCCACATGTCTGTATGCAAGTCAAATACACACTGAACTACAATGTAAGGAAAACTAATAATTAATTGGTGCATGAAATTACTCTAGATGGCAAAGATTTAAAAAAGATGCGATATTTTTAAAAGGGGCGATATTTTTTTACGTGTATCAAATAACGTTTTTAAAGAAATTTAGTGGTCAAAGACAAGATGGATGGATTGTGTGAGAAATGATATGAAAGAAAATGGAGTTAGTGATAGCATGTCGTGAGGCAGGACAGAATAGGGTAGTGGACTAATTTTTTTTTACATCATATTTTAATAAAGGAGATAAAAACAAACAACTTTTCCAAAGTAAAGGTATTCCTACGATAATTATCTCCAGAGATAATACGGTCCGAAAGTAGCATTTGATCACGTGACCCAAAATCGCTCCATATAAAAGTACACCACGGCGTGACGTCACAGCGTGGAATCGACGCGTAAATGTATGGGATTTAATTTTAATTTTAGCTTTATCTCCGTGGATTTAGCGTTTACATTGATACTTTCATAATGAAATATGTTTGTAAAGTGCTATAGATTCTAACATAATAGTTTTTTTCGTTATTGGAACATTTTGATTTTTTGAATTTTTTACGATTTTTAAAACCTCAAAAAACACATAAAACATGAATTTTTTAATTTTTTTTTAAATCTACGTATTAGTTTATTGCTCATCTTCATCATCATCATCATCAGTCTATGGAATTCCACTGGAGGACACAAGCCTATGGAAGAAAAAAACGTGAACCACAAATAAAACGGGACAAGGGCAGGAAAATGATGATGAGTTTCGGAAATTATATGTAATTTTATGTTCTTTGACCAAATTTAATAAGTTGTGACTTTATTAATTTTATTTCATATTACTCGTATGATTTTTTTAATATTTTTGATGAGTTGTTTGTCAAAGGGTATGGATGGGTACTCCTCTGAAATCAAAGTAGGTACTTGAGATTTTCCTTAACTGGTTCAAAGTGGCAATTTGGATCCTCTGCAAGAATAATTTATTTATATAAAATTCATGAGTAGTACATAAAAATGCAACAACACATCTTAAGACTTAAAGGACTTTTTTTTAAATTTATTTTTATGTAGGTTGAGTGCCTAATTTGTTATGAGCGAGCTTGTTTTCTCCACTTAGTCATAATAAACCTTGAATAATGAATAATAAACTAATAAAAAGGGCATTTTCTACCACTAAACCTTTGTGTTATAAAAGGCAACACTGTGGTACAGATACCGGCACGCATCTCATAGATTTATCATATTATTAAAACAAAGTCACTTCCTGCTGTCTGTCCTTATGTATGCTTAGAATCTTTAAAACTACGCAACGGATTGTGATGCGGTTTTCTTTAATAGATAGCGTGATTCAAGAGGAAGGTTTATATGTGCATTACATGCATAATACATTTAATATCACCATTGCACCCGTGCGAAGCTGGGGCGGGGCGCTATTAGATTTATTTATTATAAATCTATGCACGGATCTTATTTTTTATTATTTATTTTTTTGCTAAAGGGCGGTGTTCACTATACAACGATGAACAAGGATTGCACCTCTTTCAGGTCTCAATCGAAGTGCGGCAACGCGAGGCCTGCCGCGCGTAACAACGACCACCATTGTAGTTCAACTTATATGCCACGTTCAATAAAAGCTACTTTAAATTTTGTAAAAACATTAATCTTTATATTTTAAGATTTCTCTAGTCTATGTCAAATACCGATATTAATTAAAGCGTAAAAAATTAAATTACTGTAATGAAAAATGAACTAATCAATTAATATCGTTCGTTAAAATGTAATGAGCCTTTAGAACGAATTGATTTTCTTTAGTTGATGCATGCTAAATAAATTAATGTGCCACAAAGGAATAAACACACATACCTACTTGCATACCCCCCTTTGCTTCGCGCAGTCGTGTAAAAATACTAGGACAGCGATGAATAATATGTCGTCCTCAACGTAGTCCTCAGTGCTGTCCTCAACGTAGTCATCAGTGTTATCGATAAAGTTGTTCCCAGTGCTGTTCCGAAGGTGCAAGCGGTCAGCTACCAGCCTCATGCAAAAAAAGCTTAGACGCTCCGTTGAATCCCATTTTCGTCTGGCATCTTTTTTTCTTACGACTATGATACTACGATAAGCGCAACGTGGTGTTCCTCATTCTATCGGCTCTTTTGACATCTAGAAAGTTGCGTTCCATTCAGAGGCGTAGCGTGGTCTAATTTAGAAGTGGGCGAAAGCACATCAGCGAGGCCTTTTTCTTTTATAAATTCGAAAAAGAGACATCAGCTGTCGCAACTGAGCGTTCGACCATAACGTCATTTATCATCAGGTGAAATAATGTAAAAAAAACAAATATAAAAAAAATCTCGTTCTGAAAGTGCCCTCGATTGTGCGATGCCTTTTGGGTGCGAGGCCGTAGGCGAGGGTCCACTTCACCTACGCTTAGCTACGCTACTAGCTCCATTGCTCGTTGGCAAATCCTAGGGCGAAACTTTTGTTTATTGACAAGTTATTTATGTTTAACTATTCTATAAATTTTTCAATTGTGTTATTTATGTCAGATTCATGATCATTAACTGTGTTATTCTTTCTATCGGAAGTAACTATAATGGATATATCATCTGCAAATAATATACATTTATGATTTGTGATATTGGTAATGAAGTTTATATTATAATAGAAACAATATTGGCCCCAGGCCCAGGACACTTCCTTGTGGGACGCCATATTTGTTGCATTTATATTCGGATGAGTACGATGACATGTCGTTATTTTAGGTACTTTGGTAATAATTACACGCTGTTTGTCTATTTTTTAGCAGGCCTAAAAAAGTTACATGAGCAATTCATCTAGAGCAAATCATACTCCGAATTCCTAGCAGATCATAAGCAATTCTTCTAATGTTCGTAAAATGGTTGCACAAATTAGTCGAATCATATCTACTCAATTCACTGCATATCAGAATCATATTCCTTGTAAATATTGCCGTATTAAAAAATATGATTCATATAATGATTCTACAAAAGTGGCCTTTTTAGACCTGCAGTAGTTTTGGAATAAGATGGTCAAATGTAAAATTTAATTTACTTTTACAATACACTTACTCGAAAACTGCCTTTTATCGCACTACGATTAGGTTCGATATGGCATGTTTATCACCCGCGTGCTTTTTTTCAATTTATCAAAACAAGGGCTTTTTTCATTCCTATTTCATCATGGTCAAGAGTGACTATTTTTTTTTTTTAAAGCAAAGAGGCGGATATTTTTAAGGTTTTAATATTTAATGAAAATTGAAATTGTGTTTTTGAACAGAATAAAATAAATAGACAAGCAATAATTTGTTAATACCAACAAATTAACAATTATCTGTGTTCTAAATTCAAAAATATTTGAATTTTTATATTTTTAATATTAGGATGTATACGGTTTGATACCTTTGCTTCTTCTTCAACCTGCAAAGGTTATGCGCGGGAAAAAAGTACACCTAATATTAACTAACTTATTCATTTGTGATAGTTGTGAAAAAGAAGATTTGAAGAGAATCCTTTAGATGCTACGCTACCCGATTATGTGATTGAGGTAAAAAAGCCTGCTGCCATCAAATCAAAACTAAATTATTAGGTAACTTTGGAAAATTTTCTTCAGTACAAAATGAACAAAAATGCGTCGTAATTTTCCGATAGAAGATAGAATATTGGTGGATTTTTCATCGTATTTCTTCGTAAGTGTATTGAAAAACGTCGTTTGATACACGTGGAGATTTGTCACTGCAGCACTCGGCTTCATAACACCCTCGCCTGTACGGCTCGGGTGAATTTCGCCTCTGCTGCAATGACAAACTTTCCCCACTTGAATCAAAATGTACTATTCTTGCATAACTTTATTACTTAATTGTTTAATATTCTGAAATTTCTTCACTATTTTTTCGATGAGTTGTTTGTTAAGGGGTACCTAGTTGAAATCAATCTCATCAGATGAGTCATCCGTTGAATAATCAATCAATTTTAGGCCATAGAGATTGTATGCTTCCTTATGTATATGTCACTGTAAAATTGAAAATATTGTTATATTATAATATATCTCGCAAGATTCTAGAATGTCGGATGATTGTGAACCGTAACATACTGCTTACACCTAACTGTTAATACCTAATGATGATTCGGACTGTTAACAATCTAACGCGCAATAAATTGAAATTTTACATTTTGTGGAGCAATACCAGTCGTCAACGACTTGAGCCCGGTCCGGACGGTTACCGAACCGTTGGACGTCGAGCTACCTATTGCTCGCCGTCTGTAAGCCCGCACTGAATCCCTGCGGCGGCTGAGGCGTGAGCGCCGTTACCTCACGTGTGTGGCTTCCTCCTTTGCTAGCATTACTGCTTCGCAGGAGGCGACCGCCTGCCCTCCTCGCTTCGGACCATGACCTGTAGCAAGGCCCGGCGCGAGAGATCTTTGCACGCCCCCATGAGGATACGACGGTGCTCTGTCCAAGCGGAGCAAACCTATACTGTGTGGACCGCCCGGAAGACACGGTGGATGTGCTCCACGGTGTCTTCCGGGCGGTCAACACAGTGTCACTCACTTCGTCACTTCCGCACGAATCCGGAGCAGGAACTTCTCGAACTGACCATGCTCAGTGAGAACCTGCGTCATGCGGAAGGTAAGGACGCCGTGAGGTCTTTCCAGGCACTCCCCAAAGAAGGAACTTATCGCCATAATTATGGCGTCGAGATTACGAAGCCGAGAAACCGCCCAAACGTGTGGATAAGTTTTTTAGACAGTTAAGATGTATCTAGCCATATAAGCTACTCGTATATTATAATAATTAGAATTACGGGGCGACATCGTCATGTTGACCGATTTCCCTTAAATAAACCATCCTAAGGTTGTCTGGTAGATATCGCTGTCAGCGATAAGACCGCCATTGTACCCATAGATATAAGTTTCTGTGTAACTATTACTATTTATGGTGTACAATAAAGTTTATTCTATTGTATTCTAAAGATAAAAATAAAATATGGCGTGCCCAGCACTGGGTTGCGACATTCGTTGTCGCTATTTCACCATGGGATCCCGCCGGAACTTTGTCCTCTGCTTCAGCTTGTCTGCTTCAGCTGGCTGCCGTTTGCTTTCGCAGCGACGGCGCCCACACCGGCGCTCCATAATGGGCCATTTATTCTTCAATACTGGTAACTTTCTCACCTAAATTACGATTTATTTCGAACCTGTTTTCACAATAAGGTACTTCTCCTATTAAAAGTAATTTTGAAGGAAAATTTGTGCTGCCTCCACTCAAATGAGCTCTCATGTTAGTACGGATGTCGGACGGGGATGGGCGAATTTCCATAACGGGGAAGTTTTTAAGCGAGACAGCAAACTGTCAGCTCTAATTCACCTAACTATCGCTCATGAATTTATTACAGTTTCTTATGGGTTATTATCATAATAAAAAGATATAAGTTGGCGTGGCTACAGAGCACAAAACAGTTTCGGAATAAGAGGGTCAAATGTAAAATTACATATACTTTTATAAATACTTTTATTAATTATTTAATATACTGAAATTTCTTTACTATTCTCTAATCACTGTCACTGTCACCCGGTATGTCACCCGATATGTCATCCGACATGTCATCCGGCAAGTCATCCGGCATGTCATCCGTTGTATACGCCATCAAGGCGTCGACTATTGGTGCTGTTTGAAAGTTGTAAATATTGCAACGTGGATCTCCTGTAAGAATAATGTGATTTAATTGGTCAGACAGCGGCCATAGCGATTGTATACTTTCCTGTGCATATGTCCCTGTAAAATTGTGAATACCGCTAAGTTATAATACACCGTTAAATTTTGGTCATTTTAATCCCGCGGAGGGTCGATTCGGTACATGAAATACTATCGATTTGTAAAGAGAAATTTAGTTCTTTTCCACACATGTCTGTCCTCGGCTATTGTTGGCCAGTCCCTCCGGTAATTGTCCAGCTCATCTCTCCACCTTCGTCTTGGTCTGACGCGATGTCGTCTTGCGTTTACCGGGAACCGGGTCTATGCGCTAGAGGCGAGTCACCTATCTTCTGCTGTTTTGATTTAGTATTATTTTACGAATAATAACGTAATGTGCATTGCGTTATTATCGGTTGTATGCACACCACCAACTTATTTATACAAATAAGATTTAAAATCACAAAATGATCGGTCACGTAATGGATGTTTATTATTATATAGTGTATTATATTATACAGGAAAATTTTTTAACCACTGCGTAAATTTTTTTTGGTGGCTCAGTGTAAGCAATAGAACACATTTCCATTTTTAGTTTATGACTTTTTTTTTTCTCATTTTTCCACTTTGTCCCAATTTGAAATAAGCAAGACATGGATATAATTTAATAGTAATACTATGAATGAGCATGAATGAAAACGCGAAGGCCGCCGGCCGCTGGACCACGCCCAGCGCACGAGATGGGGGTGCGGGGGCATGCGGCGCCGGCGTTTGATAAACAAAACGCATGCACATGCAGTACGTCACTTACGGAAGCCGAGGTCGGACGTTTGCGCCCTTCGCCGTCCCTGCGCGTGTGCCGCGTACTAGACTAGCGTAGTGACAATGTCTCATTTTACTCACCGCGAGTATTATGAAATGGTGCGAGTGTATTTGTTAAGCAATGAAAATTTACGAGCAGCACAAAGAAGATACGAAAGGGAGAGCGTACCTCGTATGCGAGCCCAAGGGATCCTCAATCCTACGGTCCCTAATGAGAGGACAATTTTAGCAGCTAACCAAAGGCTGCTTGATCACGGCCAGTTCAGAACACCGAGCCACGCACAAGGGTCTGGCAGACCTAGACTGGCAGTCGAAGCCGATTGTTTTGAACGCAATCCAAGAGCCAGTACCTACGACGCAGAACGACGTTTTGGTGTTAGCCAAAGCGCAGTATGGAAGCTGCTAAATACAGCCGGACTCCATCCATACCACTTTCAGCCGGTACAACAACTCCATGACCCAGACCCAGCACCACGTCGAGCCTTTTAAATCACACCACAATTTTTTAAATACCTACGCCAAAATGCAATTGTTTCAATCTAAATTGTACCATGTCTAAATACCTATCATACCTAAATGTTTTATTACAGTTCATTGGCCTCGCTCAGCTGACGTTTACTTAAAGAAATTAATTTCGAACATGCATAAATTAATTCGAGTTTAAAAAAAAACTACTTAATTTTTTAATTTTCTCTTTACAAATTGATAGTATTTCATGTACCGAATCGACCCTCTGCGGGATTAAAACGACAAAATTTAACGGTATATAATATCTCTCGAGATTCTAGAATGTTGAGTGATTGTGAACCATAATATAATACGTAACGGCAGTAGAGTTACGCCCCGGCGTTGTATCTCCACGCGCAAATCGTGCATGCGTGCAATGACTGTTGCCTCCTTCGCGGGAGATCGTGCGGTATGGGGTCTGCACGCACTACCTGGATGGCCATGACCCTCTGGCATGCGTTCAGAAAATTTTAAGCGTGGTAGTGGAATGGAGTTATACACTGTACAGGGTGTATGTGACATCGTACCACAAACGAATACCATGGATCCAGTACATAAGGACACCCCACTGGTGGAATTCTTAATCGTTTTTTACTTAATTAAAAAGAGTGCTTTTTTTTAATTTAAATTGTATAAAACCGTAATTCTAACCAACCTCGATGATATTTTTAATAAAAAAAAAGAAAAAAAAATAATAATAAAAATTATTTAATCAAAAATTTAAAGTTATTTATAATGGTTGATAAAATCGTTATTCTAATCAACCCCGACAACATTTTTAATTTTAGAAGTAATTAATTAGTTTTTTTTCACTAAAAATATCAACATAATAATATATAATAACAATGTTATACCGTATAAATAAAAAAAACGTACAGTTTTTTTTTTTAATCCTATGAATAATTCCACCACTGGGGGTCCAGAATCATGTACTGGATTCATGGTATTCGTTTGTGGTACGATGTCAGATACACCCTGTATAAACTATAAAGTTCTATCTCTAACAGTATAGTTTAGGGCGCCTTCTAATGGGCTCCATAATATCTTTGAATTATGTAATTAATGGGCTTCATAATTCTCATTTTCGGGGTTGAACCTCTTAGGCCGTGGGGTCTGAGTGCTCATACGATTTTTAAAGAATTATCAACGCTTAGTTGAATCTTCGCGTGACTCAAGGGCTGGTTTCTACCTCGGTCTCTGACCAAAGTAGAAACGAGGTAGAGTAGTTCTTAGCCAGCTTTCAAACAAAAAAACCGCATTCAAATCGGTCCATTCGTTTGGGCGTTACGATACCACGGATAGGCACACAGACAGACACACATACAAACAGGTCAAACTTATAATACCCCTCTTTTCCGTCGGGGGTTAAAATTGAACTAATAAATTAATGCAGTTCGTCAAAAACGTTAATATATACACTAAAGGCTACTCCTAACTAAAATATGGCGTCAAAAAACTCCTCCGCATCGCTGTCGACTGGAAGTGTGCCTAAAAGGCTGGCAGAAATAGGAAGTTGTAAATGTTGCTAAATAAAATATATAGGGTGACTGGTAATTAGTAAACGATACTTAAACACGTGATTGTAGTCATCACAACAAACAACTTTTAATGTGGGACCCGAAACCGCGAAAAAATTTTCAGCCAAGTTCAGTACATTTCGACCAGTTAGGCGAATATAAATGTACTGACCAGCACATTTTTTTCGCGATTTCAGGTTTGGTCTCATAGTAAAAGTTGTTTGTTGTCATGACTACAATCACGTGTTTAAGTATCGTTCACTAATTACCAGTCACCCTATATATCGTTCGTTAAAATGTAATGAGCCTTACCGAATTGATTTTCTTGAGTTGACGACAGAGGCAAGATAAATAAATGAAAGTACCACAAAGGAATAAAAATACATACCTACTTACTTAAAAATGATATAACCTTGGGGTCTTTAAGTCAAGAGTGAACTGGTTACTTCTAGGCAAGCGTGCTCCATCGTCAGCCAAATCATCGCTTGCCATAAGGTGAAATAGTGGTCAAACGTGAGCTCATACAATGTTAGTTTTAGTATAAGTGAAACCCGAAGGACGTGTCTAGTATTTTTATGTATAGAATCTATGTTCAAACTTCATTAATGTATCAGAAAAATCTCAAAGTTATAAAAACTTGTTATGTTACATAGTTGATCGCACAAATACATTGTTACAGGCGACTAAGAGGTGGTATTTTCTTCCGAATCTAGCTGTATGCTGGCGCTTAATGCCCACTATGACCTGCCATGACCTGTGATGTACTTAGTGTCGGTGGTGTCCAACTTGTGACCTTTCTTAAATATTTTTGGGATAAAATATAACATGGTGTAAAAATTATTGAAATCGATTCAGTGTCTGATTCTGAACAAATTATATTCATGTCTTGCATATACTAAAAATAATGTTATGTGTTATAAAAAAAAACTTACTTGAGTAGTCCTGAATTTGGTCCTCAAGGTTTTCCTCAAGATTTTCCTCAAAGTTGTCTTTAACGTTGTCTTCAACGTTGTCTTCATCGTTGTCTTCATCGTTGTCTTCATCGTTGTCTTCATCGTTGTCTTCATCGTTGTCTTCATCGTTGTCTTCATCGTTGTCTTCATCGTTGTCTTCATCGTTGTCTTCAACGTTGTCCTCAACGTGGTCCTCAAAGATATTCTTATCAATTTCCGCAAAAGCGTCGAAAATGTTTTTCTCAGTGCTGTTCCTAAGGCTTAAGTGGTCTACGGGCCGCATACAAATAAAGCTCAGACGCTCATTACAGTCGACATCATGATATTCGTAACGGCTGTTCATCGCCACACATATTTCGTTGCCATTTTTATTGTCTGGCTGGCCCTGTGCCCAATTTTCGTACACCTTAGAGATCGGTTTACCTAGAATAATAAGCAAAGTTTAATACGGTCCTAAGGGCCTATTCACGACTTCGGTTTTAGCGGCGACCGGCGCGGCGAGCGGGGCGGTTTCGGTAGACGATTGGTCGAGCGCGTGCCACTATGGCCGCCATGAGTGCAGTCGACCAATCACCTACCGGTACGGCCCCGCTCGCCGCGCCGCTCGCCGCTAAGACCGAAGTCGTAAAAGCGCTGTAACAGTTACATCGTGGTCTGACCACATGAGAACGTCAAACTAGGATCCCCGACCAGACGAGTGTTATGTCTGATTTGGGCTTATGGATGATTTTGGGCTGTTGTATACACCGTTAAATTTTGGTCGTTTTAATTCCGTGGAGGGTCGATCTGGTACATGAAACACTATCGATTTGTAAAGATAATATTAAAAAAAAGTACTTTTTTTTTAAACTGGAATTAATTTACGCATGTACAAAATTAATTTATTTAAAAGTCAGCTGATCGAGGTCTGAACTGTAGGTAGTTAGTACGCCACGACCGACAACTCCCTACAAGGTCATTGACTCGTTTACTTAAGGAAATTAATTTCGTACATGCGTATATTAATTCGAGTTTTAGAAAAAAACGTACTTTATTTTTTCTTTATAAATCGATAGTTACTTATTTTATTTTTTTCAAATTTTTTTTCATTTCTATTCTTAGTTACAATTTAATTTAATGTGTAATTTTAAAATTGTAATTTATGATTTTGATTTAATTTAATGCATGTTTTTAGTATATATTTTTTTTGTAATAATTTATAATAATAATAATTAAACTATATGTAATTTTTAACATAAATTTAGTAAAGATTTTATATATAGTGAATATTTAATTATTCAGCGGCATTTACTGCCGGCAATTTTACGTGTTAATATGTGGATAATGCAGTGGGCTGCAATATTGTGGAGTCATTTGTACTGTCTTTTTTTATATACATGTATTGTAGCTGTTTTTTGTCCCATAAATAAATAAATAAATAGTGTTTCATGTACCGTATCGACCAGAGGCGTAGCTACCGCCGTATCTGCCGTATCAATGATACGGGGCCCCCGCCCTACAAGGGCCCCGACGTAGGCAAAAATTCGCAACATATTATTCACAACCGTCTTGTAGGGTAAACCAAGCGTTTGTAATAAATCGCAATTTTTTTATACGGGGCCCCCTGTGGGAATTTTGATACGAGGCCCCTATGGGACTAGCTACGCCACTGGTATCGACCCTCCACGTGATTAAAACGACCAAAATTTAACGGTGTATGTTCAAATGACTCTAAGGCCCCTGCGATTTTTCTCTGCGATTTATCTCCCCCATGGCGATTTTTTGTAGCGAGGAGGCTGTCGCGCGTGTCGTAAACGCTACACGTACAGCTTAGTTAATAACGTGCTTTAGGCCGTGTTTACACAGATGCGGCGCGTTGGGCGTTCGTCGTACATTGCAGCAGCGGGCTGCGTCATCGCATGCGCGAACACAAACATAATTATGGCAATGTACGACGACCACCCAACGCGCCGCGTCTCTGTAAACAAGCCCTTAGTCGCAATTTGCAACGTGCTATAGAAGCGATGCCAACGTGCTACTGACGCGCTTCAGCATCGCGGATATAGCACACTGAAAATAAGTTGAACATTTGCTGTCATTGGGACCCCAAAATCGGTTACTGCGCATTCAAGGTCACCGGCCCGCACTGAAAACCAGCTTCGTAGACTCGTCGCGTGACCCCACGCAGATCACGGCATTAAGCTGAGTGCTCGGCCGTTTTGCGCGGACGTGGCGCATACTTCTCACAATATTAAGTTATCCTTGTAAACCTGTTACTTGTGCCTTTATCCGGCAAATAAAAAGTTTTTCTTTCTTTCTTGTTTCTTTCTGTTACGAGGATTATAACTGATTTTCGGGTTTCAGTCGAAGTAGGGGGCTGTGTTTCATAGTGGCGGACGGTTCAACTTACTTGACCTGTACTATACGTTCTGTGAAGCAAAAACCGCTAAGGAGGAAACCGCAACCCAAGCGTCGGAGTCACAGGTAGAATGGCTCCTGACTGCCAGTATTTAAAATATTATATTAGATAAGTGCAATCGGGTACAACGACTTTCTTGTTTTAGGGCTTTTTCATGAATGCTCAGAAAAGCAGTCGGGTTTTTTAGTTTTTTAATTACCGTTTTTTATATATAAGATACAGATATACGTACCATCAATAGTCACAAAGTCTCTACCCATTTTTACATATATGCCCACAAACATATAATCAGGATACTTTTGGTTCCTAACCTTATTAATTTTAAAAAATTGGTTGAATATCTTTTGGGCCTCTGTCTTGGTTCTTGGATAGAACAAACTCGCACCACTATGGTCACATACAAACTTGGCATCGTACCATGTATTGAATTTTTTAATATAGTTATAGGAATAGACTTTGTTTAGGTTTCTTTTGGATGGGTGATGGTTCCGCAGGGTCCCTTTGTTTCTCGACACATCTGCGAAATGGAATAAAAAAAAATCGATTGGTCTGTCATTTGTTTTTCTGGCGTGGCAAACGGCGCGGTGAGGTGGCGGATCGGTAGGTGATTGGTCGACGCGATCATAGCGGCACGTGCTCGATTAATCGCCTACCGATACCGCTTCGCTCGCCGCGCCGCGCCGCTCGCTCCTAAGATCAAAGTCGTGAATGGGCTGTTAGACCTACTGTCCACGGATGCGTAGTTTTATAGACGCGTATTCGTTATTATACACTTGGTGTACGCCTATTAAATTACAGCACAAAGTTGCCGCTTCGAACAAAAAAGTTGAAACTCTGTCAACAAAGCGGCTACGACATTACGGCATGACGTTACTGCTTTGTCGATAGACTTTCATAGTTTAGTATGGTTGCTTCACGCAGGCGTACACCAAGCGTATAACGACGAATACACGTCTATGAAGCTACGCGTCCGTAGACAGTAGGACCTTAGTTAAATTGGTATATAAGTAGAACCAAAATGGCGATCGACCTTGAATGTGCAGTATCAGATTTCCGGGTTTCGGGGGGCTGCTTGTAACTAAAGCAACGACGACCATTTTGGTTCCACTTAAAAATAAATGAAACCAAACCACGTACGCTTTGTGCTTGCATTTCTACCTCTTTTTTTGTTTTTCTTATTGCGTAATGATTTTCTGTCAGGTTTGTAAAGTAGACCAGCCTCTCGGCATTTGATGAACCGCAAAATTAGGTCGTCATTTTCCTCCACATTCAATATTTCCTTTGGCTGCATGTTTTTTTCTGATATAAATGGTGAAGATAGTGCACAGGGGATTCGAGAAACCAACGTCATTACTGAAAACAAAAAGAACAAGTCGGTTATTACACTGCCACGCATCACACTGCATGTAGGACGGAGTGTAGATCTGCAACATCGTGCGGGCTTTTTACGCACTTACGCGCGTAGTTGCGATTTGTGGATTCACGGCGGCTCCGACTCATTTATTTCACCAAACCAGAAATCGCGAAAAAAATCAGCCAAGCTCAGTAAATTTTGACCAGTTAGGCAAACATAAATGTACTGACCAGCAGATTTTTTCGCGATTTCAGGTTGGTCCCATAGTAAAAGTTGTTGGTTGTCATGACTACAATCACGTGTTTAAGTATCGTTCACTAATTTCCAGTCACCCTTTAAATACTTGATTGTACACCAAGATTAAAAAGATTATACAATTTTGAGATTTAAATAAAAACATGCAATGGGCGGCCTTATCGCTATCTGCGATCTCTTCCAGGCAACCTGGTTTATTCAAAGACACGTCAAGCTGATCTAAAATCACGCACAGCACTGCGAGCACAGAACACAGAAAGACACTAGAAGTAGCTTGAGAAAATGTTTGTACCAGAACCGGTGTCGCCAAACTCACACATTTACGATTTACTCTTACTGCAAACCGGAAGATACGATTGGCTAAAACAAAAATTGGGCGTAAACAAATTTCAAAAAAATATGTTATACGAAATGCAACTTTAATGTCAACGATCTATAAATCAAATTGACAAAAACAAGAAAGAAATACATCTTGGACTACCAAGTACCGCCACTCGTCGCTAGATGGCGTTGTTCAGTATGAACTGTAACGTTATAAAAATAAGGGTGGTATTTGAATGGCGTATCACTGACACAAATGCAGGTCGCTACTCAAATAGTGACGTACCCTAATTCGATTGCAATAATATCGATAGTATGAAAACAAACATAAAATATAATGCGAAAAAATATCGTATGCGATAGCCTTAAACTAATGAAATTAATATGTAGTAGGGTAATTTCTAAACGTAGTAAAAAGGGTATTCATTTGCATGTAATTCAAATACCTTTTTGTTTGTATTTGTTCATTTTATACTGGATAAATGAAAAAAAAAAATGCTGTAAACCTGGCAATGTGTTAGTTTTTCTATTTGAGTTTAAGAGAATATAAAACAGTGAAAAGATTATTATATTTTTATATTAATCTTTTCACTGTTTTATATTGTTTGATTTTGATCAAAGAATTTAATTAAAATATTAACGGGCACTTTTAAACGATTAAGTTAGTTGCCCGTTCTAAGAAGTTGAACACTTTTAAAATTTAGGTTATGTTATTTATGTTGAATACTACGGACATATAGGTGTAACAATGTAACAAGTGTTACAATTTCACAAATAAGAACTTAGTATAAATACGTAGTGAAAAAGGTAATTTATTTTCATTGTATGTTTAATATTGATAATACAAAAAAAAACTCTGTTACAAAAAAATACGACTGACTTCAAAAAAACTAAATAATCTAAAAAAAAATTACTTTGACTGTGGAAGTCGGTGTTTACGGTTTGGTTTCTTCATTTTTTGACATTGGCTTCCGAAATTAAAGTTATGCATTCGTTACGAAATTGTTATCGGACGAAGCCGGCGACGACTCATGTTGTTCAAAGCTCTTTAGCTAGTTCAAACGCCTTATGTTGTTCAAAGCTCTTTAGCTAGATTTATTTAAAATTGCATCACGAATATTATCCTACAATATTTAAATTTTATTAACTTTATTAATTATTATCTGTATTTTAATACTCATACTCTCAAGTATAAATACATTTATTTTAAAAAGGCAATGCAATACATGTCGATTGATTTTATCGATAAAGTCACGCACTATTTGGATAGCGTCAAAAGTATAGGTAGAGATGCGAATATTCCAGAAAGGCTAATAACCGGGAAAAGAAAATCAACTTTGTTTGCATGAAGTTAAGGACAATTTTTGTTTGTATATCTTGTGCAATGTTTGACGAAATTTTATTTTTTCATTTTATTAAAATAAATTCGAAAATAATACTTACCGGTGGTATGATACACCTCCATGAGTTAGATTTTTAGTCCGACTATGGTTTTTACAATCCAGAATGGCACAATAAGGCATTTTAATATTATTTTATGTAAATTGTATGTTGACGTAGTCTAGTTTGCGAATGAGAGCGCTTGAACAGCAAGTGCGTATTGCAGTACTCACTAGCGGCGACAGTGCCACGCCTACTTACTATTTCCAGGTTCTTTCTGTGTTCCGTGACTGCGAGACTAAGTGTGTCATACCTAGCGTGTGCGCATGTTTCTTCGCTTGTACGCGTGTTGATGCATTTTCTGTATGTGCGTGTTTTCTATACAAACGGAGATACTTACAAGTAACGTACAAGCAACTGTATACTAGCTTCTAGCGGCTTCGCGCAAACGAGTGAATTTTTGAAAACTATATTTTCCTTTGAATATGTCAACGTAATATTATAATAATTTATACACCGTTAAATTTTGGTCGTTTTAATCCCGTGGAGAGTCGATTCGGTACATGAAACACTATCGATATGTAAAAATACAAATTAAAAAAATTAACTAGTTTTTTTTAATTCGAATTAATTTACGCATCAACGAAATTAATTAACGTCATTAATTATTATCGTCAGCTGGACGAGTCCAATGACCTGTAGGTAGTTAGTACGCAACGGCCGACAACTACCTACCTACAAGGTCTTTGACTCGTTTATTTCGAATCGAATGTTAGAAAAAAAGTACTTTATTTTATTATTTTATCTTTACAAATCGATAGTGTTTCATGTACCGGATCGACCCTCTACGAGATTAAGACGATCAAAATTTAACGCTGTGTATTTACTCAACATACCTTCTTCTGGATGATTGCATCTAAACATCTTCACATGGCAAATGCTGCTAAAAGACCTGTATATTCCATGTTGGCACTTCGCACAGACCATCGCTGTCCGTGCTGGGCAAGCTGTCGGACACGGTTCGTCATACTGCACATCAGCCACTGAAAAATGATTCCAAGAAATTAAACATCTGCCGTAGGCGTGGTCTTGCGGACGCCAAAAAATGGGTAATTTGCCGTCCGACCGTACGGACCAAGCCCAAGTTGTCGACGGCGCGTACTGTTCCCGCCTCAGGGAGATGTCAGCAAATCGTAGGGGCCCAGCAGGGTCGAAGCCTCTGGGGCTATGGGTTCACTTTTAAAAGAAAAACGCGGCCCTAGAATGATAGGCAATGAAGGAACTAGGAGTGTGTTTTGGCAGCCAGCAGCCAGGAGCATCAGTACTCGCTAGCCAAGGTAAGTCCTTTTTCCACCTAGATGCATAAGTACCCACATCATTGATCCATCCTTGCATCTCAGCGTTTTTTTTTTCTTTATTTATTTTGGGGTTTTTATCTGACCAGATATGCCAACCCCATCGTACCCTTTAACATTATTTCTTAGCGTTTATAAAGCCACACTTCTACGGGACATAAAATATATACTTAGTCTCACCACCAGGAACCGTAGGTGAAGGCATTCTATATGATGTTATACGCTATCAACAGTATCCGAACTCTCCTATCTGGGACGTCAAGGTCAGTTTGTGTCCATTTCAGAACGCCAAAAGAGTGTATATATAGCAACCTGGCCCAATCGGAATACCTTCTTCAGGCCCCCAAACAACCCAAGCAGCACACAAGCGTATCAAACATCAATAAAGCAGCCGATTTACAGCTTAATTACTTTGTGTAATTCATTTCATCATCAGCACCCTAAAACGGTGAAGGAAAACATCGTGAGGAAACAAGCCGGCATGTCCTAGAACGAAAAATTCGAAGACATGTTTTTTTTTTTAATTTATTTTATAAACTAGCACTTGACTGCAATCCTACCTGATGGTAAGCAGTGATGCAATCGTCGATGGTAAAGCGCTCTAGTTTATTAAGAGCCTATTCACTCTAGCCTTGAAGACGCCTAAATTATAATGTGACGTCCACCAACCCGCATTAGGCCCGCGTGGTGGATTACGACCCATTCCCTCTCCTAGTGAGGAGGCCTGAGTCCCAGCAGTGGCTTATGCTTATATTTATATATATACAAGTGGGATTTCTGTTTGTACCCGAAGCGGAATATGCGCCTAAACCAAAAGCGAGGCCGTCATGGCGCCGAGGGACTACAATCATAAATAGCCACGCGTATCGAACGACGTTTATCGAGTTTCTTGATAGCAAATATTTTTCTACGAGTACAAAACACAAATAGCTCAAGGATTACGGCCCATTTCCTGTCCTACAGAGGAGACGTGAGTCCCAAGCTAGGGAACATTAAAAAGGCTGATTATGCTCTGCTATGTAACTATTATGTTAACTATTTTAAATCTCCTGAAATTTTTAATAATAATTTGAGTGTATTTGCGAGGAATAGTAAATCAGTTTTTGTTGCGACTCCGAAACATAACCTCAATATTGTGAAACTAACATCAATCAGTGTTGCCAACAGTTACACGAGCTCTCCACCAGATTCAACTTCTAAAACCACCAGGAAACCACTAACAGAAAACGGCCCTACTCTCAAAACCGCTAAATTGTCCACTAAATATGATGTTTAGTTTTTACGAAAGAAAACCTTAGTAGTTTCCTTTATTAATACGTAATAAAATAATAACAATCAGTAAAATCAACAATTCAATTTTAATGTTCATTTTAATGTTAACAACTGCTATCTAAATTAATTCGTCTTCTTCAGATGAATCATTGTGGCCCGCATCATCGTCGTCGGTTTCTTGATACGATTCTTTGGTACCGATTTGTTTTAAAACGTTCATTGGAATCTCATAGTCGTTGCAACATTTGCCTTCCAACCTCAAACCACAGCGTATTCTTAATAAAGCAGTTAAAAGTTTTAACTTCATTCTATTTCTCTGCTTGTTTTTTATTAGATTCATACTGCTGAATAGTCTCTCAACATCGGCATTGGAATGGGGCAGAATTAGGAGAGTGATCGCAAAATTCGCCAGTTCCTCAAATCTAGATTCCCCTTGAGCGTCTTTGAAATGCAATACTTCATTCCAAAACTTTTTTGTATCTTTGGTCTCATTCCATTTCAATAAATGAATTTGTCGCCATTGATCATCGACTCTTGCTATAAATTCTGCACTTTTGTTGAACTGAGCCATTATGTCAATTAGATTTTCTTTATTGTGATTAAGTGCTTGTTCAACACTTATTCGGGAAATTTTTTTCATCAATGACAAATTTTCCGGTAGCCTGTTTTTTATTTCTTCAATCAGTCGTACTACAAAATGTATGCACCGATTCCGCATCGTTTCTTCGTCTTGCCGTGGTAATCCTTTTTCTCTCATTTCCAGTATTTGCTTTTCAAATCGGAATCCCAGATAACATCTTTGATCCAAGAAGTCGCGAATGTTTTGGGTAAAAATATCAAGTTTATTTGTAGGTAACGTAACTTTACTGACAAGCATATCTATCAGGTTGGTCAACTCACCACACAATTTTGTGTGGTCTGTATCTTTTGACTCGAACATTTTATTGACTCTGTTTATTTCAATTAATATTGGATATAAAAATGAAATATATGCGTAATTCATCTCATTCGCATACATAGAGTGCAATAACTCTGCCGTGTGACACCTTTCATGCACCTTAGCTATGGAAAAATGTGTTTTTAACTCTAGCCATTGCGTATATATTCTCGAAACAGCGGACTCTATTGACAACCACCTTGTCTGGCATGCTTGAACTATTTTTAGCGGTTTCTGTCCATCATTGATGGTTTTGTATAACTCGATATAAAGAGTTTGTCTGGAAGAGGAGCGACTAAACCAATCATATGTTTCTCTAATTAAAAATTCCAAAGTTCTTGGTAAAAAAATCCTTTGCAGCATCTGAAACAGCCAGTTGCAAAGAATGGCACAAGCAACGCACTAAAATCAGGTGTGGTACCTCTTCTTTCAATTTGGCAAAAACTCCGTTATTTACTCCAACCATCACAGAAGCATTGTCTGTGCCAATGCCCATTAAATTTTCAAGTCGAAAATCGAATCGTATAAGTGTATTCTTTATAGCAGAGACAATACCTCCAGCATTACACTCGTGCAATTCAGTCAGGTCTAGATATGTTGATACAATTTTTTTGTAAAATTTACTGTAGTAAATTATAATCAAACCCAAGTATTTATGTACAGCAATATCTGTTGATTCATCAATTAATATACTAAACGGTTGGTCCTTTAAATCTTGTTTTAAAACCTGTGTGAAATGTGGAGCTAAAACATTTTTTATAACCGACGAACACTTGGTTCGGTGTAGTTGAACTTTTTCGATATCTTTTTCATGACTATGATTAATTACTTCTCCCAAGTGGTCAACTGTACGTATACTGGTATGCATGGCTGTGAACAATGCAAGCCTGGCTTCTTCCTTTTTTTTGCCTCTAATGGGCTCCGGCTTAAACGGAATCTTAGGCTGCGCAGTTATAACCTGTAACAATTAACTCAGTCAAAGATGTAAACTCATACGTAAATAAAACAGAATGTTATACCGAATTCCATCTCCTTGGTAAAACTGACCAATAAATGACTAACCAATAAAAGAAACAATCGTTTACCTTTTTATTTTGTTGATGCTTCTTTGACATCCCATGAGACTTTAAATCACCGTAGTGACTCCTTAAAATAGTTCCACAAAATTTGCATTTCGCTACTTGACCAGTAGTACTTTCAAAAGCTTGCAGCCAATCTTTCAAATCTGGGTCTTGAAGCCAAGAGTCCCGGAACTTTTGCGTATATTGTGGTTTCGGCATCGTACATAATAATTGAACTCGCGAAATAATAATAAGATATAATAAATAATTGAAAATAATACGAGACAGAACGAGCAGTCGAAGTTGACCATCGCGGTAATTTTGAACGGTAAAACCAAAACCAAAACGTTTCCGTTCGGTCATGTTGTCCCCTTCATATCGATACTCTGGGATAGAGATAGAATGATAAAACGTTAACGATTTGGTTTTGGTATTTACGTTCAAAATTAGCGCGATCACATCCCTCGTAAAAATATTCTACGGGAAATCCCCGTCATTTTGACGGATCAGCATCAGTGTTGCCTGAACAGTTAAGGTAAATAAATACTCCTGAACACAATATTATAAGTAGAAATAAAATATTTCGAAACATGTAAGTGGTTCAGGGGTTGAGAAATCGCATTTTCAGTAATTGAAACTGAATTCTACTAAACCACTAGAAAAATCCACCAGCCACTAAAAGCAATATTTTGCCACTAAAAGGGGGGTCAAAACCACCAGTTTTAGTGGAAAATCCACTAAGTTGGTAACACTGACATCAATCCTCACTGCCTGCATCGGATTTCGTGAGTTAATTCTTAATAGCCCGATCTATCCAACTGCTCAAAATTTTCAAAACGCACTCACACCACGAAAAACAGCTGATTCACAGCTGTTTTTGGAATTGCGCATACGCATAATAACACACACAACATACAAAATATAACGTCACTGTTGTTCTTGGTGACATCTCGCTAAGGCTGCGTTCAGTGGTGGCATTGATTGGTTTTTAAATAAAATAGCGAAAATGAGTTGCGTTCAGAAATAAGCAACGAATAGCAATAATCGACTAAGTGTGTACGATCCAGCTACGGAACAAAATAGATTAACTGCGTCGTGACTAGTGGCGCCACCCCAAAGATATTGCTATTGGAAGACTTCACAAAGCAATTGAATATATATTAAGTAATTGAATTATGCCTCGCGTTGCTCGTACCCCTCCAAAGCCAATGGATGATGCAAACAAAACGTCCGTCCAGTCTGACGCGGACAAGCAGAAAGCGATCTTACACACTCCTGAAAATCAAAATGCATCTAATCGACAATGGAAACGACCCCGCGTGGGACCCTCGCCTTCTAGTCTGTCTTCTACTGAGATCGAAGATCCTGCTTCTGATGAGTTATTGGAGACTATTCGCCGTGAAATAAAAACTACTGTGATCACCGAAATCTCAACAACCCTAAAAGCATGCATTGCTACTGAATTAAGCGAATTAAAAGAAGCTCTTGTACTCCTCAAAGGCCTCGAAATGTCGGTTCAATTTGTGAGTAACCAGTTCGACCAGCTGAAAAGTGAACTCGATAGCTGCATGGGCACAAACATACAATTGCAAAAAGACAACGAGTTACTCAAAAAGTCTGTGACGGATTTATCTACCAGACTAAATATGCTAGAACAGAACTCACGCCAGCAGAATGTAGAAGTCAACGGAGTGCCGGAGAATAAATCCGAGAATTTGGTTAAAACTGTGACACAACTGGGAAAGGCGGTTTCAAGCACCTTAAAAGAGAAAGATATTATATCAGCTGTGCGAGTCAGAAAACTTGATCCGAAAAACAACAATCCTAGAAGCGTGATTGTAAAGTTGAACAGCATAATTGCCCGTGACGAGTTGTTAGCTGCTGTAATGACTTTTAACAAAGATAACCCGGCAGATAAGTTGAACTCGAGTCTTTTAGGCTATGGGGGCCCAAAGAAGCCAATATTTGTATCCGAGCATCTCTCTCCTCTAAACAAAGAATTACATGCGGCAACAAGAAAAGCAGCACGTGACAAAGGCTACAAGTACGTATGGGTGCGAGATGGACGCATCCTTATTCGGAAATCAGATGGTCTACCAGCCAAACAAATACGTAGCCTTGAAGCAATTGCGTCGCTCTGATTCTTTCATTTCAAACACCTGTATAAAACCGTGTACTAAAACTTTAAATTCAATATTTATTACCAGAATTTTAGAGGAATGAGAACCAAATTAAGTAACATTATGCTTAACGCGTATAACAAGAACTATGATATAATTATTGGAACAGAAACATGGTTAGACGACAGTATTAACGATGGGGAAATACTTGATTCTAGGTACAATATATACCGCAGAGACAGAGCCTCGACGAATGCGAAGAAGAACAAGGGTGGAGGGGTTTTAATAGCTGTTCTTAAATCTATTGACTCTGTTCGCATGTCTCAGTTTGAGACAGACTCTGAAAACCTATGGGTGAGCCTGAAAATTACAACTGGGACAAGGGTCCAACGCCTGAACATTTGTGCTGTGTATCTTCCACCACCTGTACAGCATCAAACACTTGACTCGTTACTGGACAAGATTTCTACTGTCATCGACATGACCGAAACTCAAACACTCATAGCTGGTGACTTCAATCTTGGATTTATCAAATGGACCTTAGAGGCACCTGGAACTCAAAGTACATCGACATCACCAAGTAATTATAATAATCCAATAGGTTACTCGTTTATTGACTGCTTATCCTTAAATAATATTGAACAATTAAATCCTGTAACAAACCAACTTGGAAAGACCCTTGATCTAATTCTGAGTAACTTTCCAGGTGGATTTGTCAATGAATGTAAAACCCCCCTGTCGGTTGTAGACTCTCATCACCCACCATTAGAGATTGTTATTAGAAATATTTCTGTAAGCCTACTAAAATGTAAACGCGCGATAAAATACAATTACCGTAATGCGAACTATACATTACTGAATGAGCGAATAAAGGAAGTAAATTGGACTAAGTGCTTTACTGAGTGTGAGGATGTCAGTGCAATGGTAGAAGTGCTTTACACACACCTTCATAATATCATCGATGAGGTCGTACCAAAAACAAAAAATGCAATAGGATTGTACCCCTCTTGGTTCCCGAAGGCCCTTATAAGGCTCTTAAATGAAAAAGAAAAACTTAGAAAACGGTTTAAAAATTATGGGAACCCTCGTGATAAATACGAATACAGATTGCTGGGTGAAAGAGCTAATGCTATGATAAAAACTAGCTACAATAGTTATATGGGGAAAATCGAGACGGGCTTAATACATAACCCCAAAGTTTTCTGGTCATTCGTGCAGGCAAGGAGGTCCAAGTCCAATGATATACCGTCCGAAATGAAACTTGGTAATCAGATAGCTACTTCTGGAGAAGAGGTCTGTAAGCTGTTTGCAGCTCATTTTTCCTCAACCTTCGTTTCATCGGATGACACCTTGCATGCTTCGTTTCAGGAAAGTCACAAATATCCCCAAAACAGTTTGGGTCTGGTCACGTTTTCTGAAAGGGATGTTTTTAAAACACTAAAAAAGCTAAACGTATGCAAGGGTTCAGGACCGGATGGTTTACCACCAATACTTATTAAAAACTGTGCGAGTAGCTTAGCCCTTCCACTTAAAATTATATTCAACTGCTCTATAGAAACAGCAGAATTCCCTTCTAAATGGAAAGAAGCAAATGTAGTTCCGATCTTCAAAAAAGGTGAAGCGAATTACTGTAAAAATTATCGGCCAATATCAATCCTGTCTGTGTTTTCAAAGGTTTTTGAATCCATGATGTGTCCTGTGCTAACTTCGCACTTTAAAACAGAGCTGGTTCCCCAACAGCATGGATTCTGCACACAAAGATCCACCACAACTAACTTGACCCTTTACGTCAATGACCTTAGCAGACTTATTGATTGTCATTCACAAGTCGACTCCATATACACTGACTTCAGCAGTGCATTTGACAAGGTTGATCATAAGATACTGCTTCAAAAACTATCTAACCTTGGCATATTCGGCCAACTTCTCCAGTGGTTTAAATCCTACTTGACCAAAAGGAAGCAAAAAGTCGTAGTAAAGGGGCATCAATCTTCTTTTTATTATTCAACCTCCGGAGTTCCACAAGGGTCTCATATGGGTCCAATCTTGTTCTTAATATTCGTCAACGATATCGTGAACTGTATCAAACACAGTGACTGTTCGCTTTTTGCAGACGATCTTAAGTTTTACAAGAAAATAAACTCAGCAAGAGACATATCCTTACTACAAGAGGATCTAAACTCAGTGCACAATTGGTGCATACAAAACAAGATGACTCTTAATGCTGAAAAGTGTTACCATATGACCTTCACAAGGAAACGCAATAAATTTAAATCCTCGTATTCTCTGAATGGTCTAACGCTTCAGAAGGTTGATACGATTCGCGATCTGGGTGTGTACCTCGATAGTCGGCTCACTTTCATTCCTCATGTAGATAATATCGTCAAGAAGGCTACCAAAATGCTGGGATTCCTGAAGCGTGTCTGCCACGACTTTAAGTCCGTGCGTGCTCTTAAACTTCTCTACGTCACCCTTGTCAGAAGTGTGCTGGATTATTCATCGCAGGTATGGAATCCTAGCTACAGAGTTCATATTGATAGAATTGAACGAGTCCAAAGAGTTTTCACCAGATATCTGCGGTACAAGTCAAGCAGCTGTCCTAATACAGCTACTTACCCTGACAGGTTAAGCTACTTCAAATTAACAACCCTAGAAGACCGCAGAAAAACTATGGACGAAATATTTTTATACAAAATTGTCAATGGTCTCATCCATGTACCTGAACTTCTGGATGGCGTAAACATATCAGTCCCTCGATATTGTCAAACCAGGCCTAACCGTAAATTAGATCTGTTTTTGCCATATGCTGCTCGAACAAACCTTGGACGATCGGCGCCTTTGAACCGCATGATGAGAACGTATAATGAAACTCACTCTCGCACCGATAGCATTGACATCTTCTCCAATACCTTGGCTCAGTTTCGGAAGCACTTATTGCAACAAACCGTAAATCAAGGACGCCAATGACGGTTTATTACCCGCCCATTACCCGCCCACTTAACTTTAACTTTAATTTAATGTAACTTTAACTTTAACTTGAATTTAATTTGATTTTATTTTATTTGATTATATTTGATATTATTTATTTAATTTAATTTAATTTAATTTATTTTGATTATGATTGATATTATTTGTTTTTGTTTGATTTAATTTAATTTGATTTATTTTGATTTAATTCAATTCTAATTTGTTTTTACCTAGATTATAATTTGATTTTATTTTGTTTTTTAATTTAAATTAGATCTAATATTGATTTGATTTAATATGATTTTCATTTGATTTATTTTACTTCATTGATTGATTGTTTGATCGCTTTTCCCTCTGTCCAAATTTGTAAATGTTAATTTTGTAAGTGCTGTGCACACCTTTAAGTGTAGAATTCGCTGTGATAATTTGTTTTTAATAAGATGTTATAATGTTAGAATGTTACTGCGAACAATTCGTTGGAGTGCCGTAAAATAAATAAATAAATAAATAAATAAATGTATAAATTGCATCTTTTGGTTGGAAAAACATTCAATGACATCTCCGCGCCCTCGGGCATGGAGGGGGAGACAGATCAGACTTTTACTGACTAAAAACCCACTCCTGTGCCTTCGTTGCCTTGCATACCGGACTGAAACATTATTTTCAGAAAACGATCCTTGGCCCCAGTAGGCTTCTACCTTGCTGGGCCCCTACGGTTTGCTGACAACTCCTTGAGGCGCGCGGGAACAGTGCGCGCCGTCGACGACTTGGGCTTGGTCCGGAATCTTTACTGTGATGCGTAAAATGTAACACAATATGAATAATTATTATGAGTTGAAACACGAATAGGTACGTTCTGTTTCAAAACAAAACTATTAAAGTTCAGATAGAAAATATAGGGAAAACGTTAGTCTGGCTAGAAGCACATTAAAATATATATAATTATGTCAATAAGAGAAGAAACGAAAATATAAATTAAATTAAAACAAAAATAATTTAAAAATAGGTGACAACCCTAGAAGCAACACCGTCTTATTTTGGTTCCATCAATTAATCGGCAGGGTCAGTTAAAGTACCCCCACTCAGGGGAGTAGCTACTAAGGGGCTAGGTGGGGCAGTGGCCCGGGGCCCTCAAGCTTCATGGGCTAATAAAACCTGATTACCAAACTGATTATTGATTGAGTGAAAAATTCTTTCACCTTCGAAATCTAAATAAAATAGGCTGCAACACTAATAATGCAACTCATGAATTAAAAAAACAAAATCCCGACATTTTTCCACTTCTTTTCGTTTGTAGGGAACGCCCCCGTATTAATTGTATGGTTTATGCAGTGTCGTCACGTCAGATTTTTTCAAAAAGCAGCAATTTCTAAAATCATAAGGGCCCTCAATTTGATTTTGTCCCAGGGCCCTTGTTCACATAGCTACGCCACTGCCACCACTTTCTCACGCGCTCCATGATGGGTTCGAAGAATTATTTTGAAGAGAAATATCTTATTACAAGCGTCTTGAGGCAGATACCCTGAAAGTCCAGAATCTTAACAATTGAAATGGAACATACCTGCTGGTCTCATATTGTTATCTGTAATAAAAAATAAAAAAAATATCAAACTTTCTGACATTAATTTGACGTTCATCAAAAAAACTATTTGTATTAGAACATATAATAATTCATCAAAATATGGTAAATTAATTTCGAACATGTTGTAACCAAATAATTATAAAATATAAAATTAAAAAAAAAAACCTCGACAGTCCTTGTCACCAATATGAAATGTATAGAACTGGTCAAGACGAATCTAATGAGTCCAAACTCAATGGGTTTACTAGTAAGGATTCCAAAGTTCCATCAGCCACCTCCCAGTTCTAGCATCAGGTCCTTGTCATTATGAGAAATGTATAGCACTAGTTAAGGCGAATCTAATGAGCCCAAACTCGATAGGTTTAGTATGTTAACAAGCAATCCAGGGTTCTTACCTTCGAGCCTCATCATCAGACCAGCTCAATGACACCAGATTGTACACGAGTATTTTAAATATTAGGTCACAAATATGTTTAAAATAAAGTAAACACCCATGAAGTTTTTAAAAACCCTATCGCAGTTAACAAACGAGCAGATGACCTTCAACACCTGCACAGATCTTCATTAATTGTAGCTAAGAACCATCTCGATTAAGCCAGCTTTCAAACAAAAAACACCGCATCAAAATCGGTCCATTCGTTTGGGCGCTACTATGCCACGGACAGACACACAGACAGACAGACATACAGACAGGTCAAACTTATAACCAGAGGTCGGAGTAAGTAGATTGATTTAAGGTCGTTGACGTCAAACGTATGGAACGAACGGGTGAACGTATGGATATGCCTCCAAAATACCGGAACTTCATATTTCTTATTATTATTCTCTTTATTCAGTAATATACATATAAATTATATTTTTAAATATTTCTTTAAAACAAACACATTAAAAAAAACCATTTAAAAACATTATTATTATTATTATTTCTTTTTATTCTTTGTATATACATATAAATTACATTTTTAAATATTTTTTTATAGAAGGATATACAAAAAAAGAAAAATATTTAAAAATATAAAAAATAGTAGCCCACCGGCATCGGGAACAAGGTCCAAGCTACCGGTGGTCAGGGCTCCTGAGAGAGAAACCTCCGGACAGCACGCTCCGTGTCCAGGAGTACTGCCTTCTGAATCAGGCCCTTGATCCAACTGCCTAACGAGAGCCTCCGCAGATGTTGGTCGAGGTTATTATTATTATTATTATATACTTTATTGTACACCATTACACATACAGAAGAAAACTTAAAACTAAAACACATACATACAATGGGCGGCCTTATCGCATTCAGCGATCTCTTCCAGGCAACCTGGAATGGACAGTAATTGCCTGGACAAAAGATGGGGCTGTCAATGGTGTGACAAAACAATATCATACATATATATTATAATAGATACACAGATATATACATATATTATATAATAGATACATATATATATACATATTGAGGACTATAAACAGAAATATAAATGACGACTATCGATATTCACAGCGACAAGTAATGTTCCTTAACAAGGTTTTTAAAAACAGGCATCTGGCAATTCAATCCACAGACGAGCAGCCTGAACAGTAAAAGATTTATCGTAGAAAGCACTGGTATGGATTGGCATTTTAAGTCGCAAGTTCTCTGATGACCTTAGCGGCTTATTTGTTCCGGAATTTTGAAAAAAACACGAATTTGTGTTTAAGGTGAAAAACGTATTAATAATATCAATCTACGCTGCCAGTGTTAGCTAATGATGAAAGAAATCAGTATTTTATTTTATACAAAAATACCTTGGAATAGTTACACTGTATTTTATCCCTTACTGTTGAATTAGAAATGACGCTTGACAGTATGACGCTTTATTTTATTTTAATCCATAATTTCAATCCCGGAACTTTTCCGGTACTTCCCGCACATTATGGATAAAATGGCATGTCCATATTATAATATCTTGACGCAAGTATATAAAATCAATCTACCTACTCCGGCCTCTGCTTATAACACCCCTCCTTTCCGTCGGGGGTTAATAAAAGCATGTAAAATAAAAATAAAACATAGTACTTTTGGTGGACTCCATTGAAAACATTGCGAAGAGCGGGTCGAGCGGTTGCTGTGGATCGGATAAGCCTTGTACTGTTGCATGATTCAGCAGTAACCTAAAATCTGATGACGTAGAAAAGAGATCAATATTAATAATGTAATCTATGTTGGATGACGCCGTACTTTTAGGCCCGGAATAACGGCTATTCCGTTATTCTAGGCGCAGAATATTAAGACTGCGACTAGAATCACGGAATACCCGTGTCTCACCGCCGGCCGTGGTGCAACTACGGCGAAATATAGTATTTTTCAAACTAAGCTACAAAAAATATAGTACGAGTACATTTCAGAAAAATATAGTACTTGATGGAAAATGCAAAAAATAGACAAAGATAAATATATTTGTTATCTACCGACTTATTTATTTTTATAAAAACTATATTGGTCTGCAATTTTTAACTAAAATAAAAGTGACTTAAGCTTCATCAAATCAATTTTTAAATAAATTTAAATCAAAAGCCTAAGATATGTTCGGGTACACGCAACCACATCAGTCAAATGGTGAAAATATAGTACTTTTCCGTACTACATATTTCTCCAACAGTGTACAGTACGCAATGACAATGGGTAGCTCGCTGTCCGTCCATCCGGTGACAGACCGGTCCGAGCTCTATTCGTTTCCGGCGCGCACTGTCCCCGCGCGCCTCAAGGAATTGTCAGCAAACTGTAGGGGCCCAACAGGGCCGAAGCCTTCTGGGGTCAAAGGGTATGTGAAAATGGCACCCGGGGCCCTGGGATCAAAGCAAAGAATGGAACGGGGTAGGTTTTTAGCCAGTAAGAGTCTGACACCACTTCCCGCTCCACCCAAGGGCGGGATTTGTCATTGGATGATTTTAACTACGATAAAAACAAAAAAAAAAAAAGTACGCAGACACAAAATATAGTAAAATACTATATATTATAGTACGGTTGGCAACCCTAACCTGGTGAGAATGATGATGACAGGGCTATATCCGTGAGTACCAATGCAATGCACGTTTGAGGAGTGCTTTGGAGGACGCATTACCGCTCCACACCGCCTGGGCTTAGACCTCATCCGCCTCGTTTGCATAAGAAAAATAAAGCGCTGGTGTGTTCTCTAGATTCGCAGCTATCAAATTGTTTTTATTATAACAAAGACCTTTGCCGTTAATACTCGATCTTCTACCGTGCGGCTGCAGATGCAGGTCGTGTAGCTCACGTCAACTTCCTAACAGTGCTACACGACCCGGGCTTCAAGTCTGCTATTACAATAGTGTCAAAATGGTCTGTCATTGACTTCATAATAGTTGATTTTGACAATTTAATTTTTCCAATGATCAACCACTGAAATTGCATCACTGTCTCCCACATCTAAACTAGTCTATAATAATAATCATTTTATTTTCAGGCATCGGAGGCCCATAGAAAAATACATAAAATAATCTTTAATAGTAAAAAACTAATACATATTATAGAAAAAATACTTATTTAACTATACATGTAACGTAGTCGGCATCAAGTCAAGTCAATATGTTTTTATTTCATATAGGCCTACATAGGCACTTATAAAACGTCAGAAGCTAGTGCACGGTTCCAAATTGGTCGTTTCCTATGGAGAAGAACCGGCAAGAAACTCCATGGTTACTCTTTGTAAATTCTCCATCGTTTATGTTACGCCTCTGAGTAGGACCCTTCTATCACAACTTGATGTAAATAATAATAATATTATTTTTTTTCTCACTACAATATACAGTTTACATCATCAATTTAATGGGTATACAAAAAGATCTGTTAGAATATATATTAAATATAAATAAATAAAAAGACTAACTTCTTGGCGGCCCAAAAGCCCTTGGTTCGAGTTTAGAACTCTTTTGGGACATTTCTTGTTCAAAATTTGCTTTGACAGCATATCCACCAATTCCTGAAACAATCGATTTAATACAATGAGAAGACGATGATACAATTATACAGGGTGACTGGTAATTAGTAAACGACACTTCAACACGTGATTGTAGTCATGATAACAAACAACTTTTACTAAGAGACCAAACCTGAAAACGCGAAAAAAAATCTTCTGGTCAGCACATTAGTGTTCGCCTAAGTGGTCAAAATGTACTGAACTTGGCTGATTTTTTTCACGATTTCAGGTTTGGTCCCATAGTAAAAGTTGTTTGTTATCATGATTAGAATCACGTGTTTAAGTATTGTTCATTAATTATTAGTCACTCTATATAAACGAAAATACTGACAATACTCATCATTCAGAATCCGAAAAACTATTGATAACATTATTGTTTTTATTTATTTTTCCTTCCTTTGGAAACAAAGCAAAAAAAAAAAAATCACGCATGTTAAAAAAATACTCGGCTCCGGCAGCAACGAGGTGTAAGTATGTTAAATTATTATCAATAATAATTAGTTATAAAACAATAACTAACTATTATCGTGATTTTTACATGTAAATATATAAAAATTGCCAGTTGTAGTCTAGTAGTACGCGCGCCCCACGTTGGGCGCCAGTTTGTAGTCGAGTGAGAGACGAACTTCGCACTGTCACGGCTGTCTACAAATGAAAAAAATATGCTGTACTTGATAAAAATGATTTGGTTGTTTTCATTCGTAGAATACACAGTTTTTTATTAGTCATCCCGTTTTTTTAAGACAATTAAAATTTATTTTTAAAATAAATTTTATTCGTCTTAGGTGGTTCTTGTTTCAGTTGTATTTGTTTTTTTTTATGTTGTTAACTTGGAAATCTGTCGTTTAAGGATCGATTTGCAATTTTTTTTTCTCCTAAAAGGATATGCTTCCAGATGGGTCAAATTTTTTTCCTAACTTTTTTTCTCAAAATTCGTTTCTGATGGTAGGGTCCATGAGGAATCGAGGGAACTCCTCAAGTATTATAGGCAACCAGATAGTGATTTTGATATTTAAAAAGTTCAGTCCGTTTCTTGTATTTGACATGGCTGATGATAATTGTAGTGTGTCAAAAAAGAAAAATACAATCGAATTGAGAACCTCTTTCTTTTTTCAAATATTCTTAATAGTGTTATCATAGTCCTCAGTGCGATTAGAACATATATAATAGGTCAAAATCGATTATTATCGAGTAGTTGCCCACACCAAACATAGCACCTATCTAGTCAGAAGATCCTGCCTTTTCAAATACCTTCAAAAATAGTAAATAAAAAATGTTATAAATACTGTGATGTCGTCAACGAGGTTGTATGAAATCTCATTTGTAATTGGATGATTTTACCTAACAAAAAAAAAAAAAAAAAAAAATGCAACCTCGTGCTTGATAATTATCGGACTGGCTTATTAGACGTTTCGAAGGATGTAAGCATTTCTAGAATACATTTGAATATTTAGAATAAGAGTAGTAGGTATATTGTTTAAGGCAGTGCTATGATGTCCAGCGAAGTGTAATGAAGTAATTTTATTATATTAGTGATTCAAAGTTCAAAGATTGTTTTTCTTCATTCAACCTTTCCAGAAGTCGGGCCACTGTAGTAGCCAGGTCTCGACAATACCTACACACTAGTTTGATTTCAACTAGGTATATTCCCAAAATTTCCAAAGCTGGTGTTACTGTCTGTTGTAATGCAACATGTGTGTGTTTATTATCAACGACATTGTAAAAAAATGTATTGCGTTGTGTCGTCAAAATATAAAATTAAATATTTGGCTTTTCAACAATGATTAAGTGATGAGTAAATTACATTAAATAAATAAAAATAAAAGAGCCAAGAACTATTAATTTTATGTGTGATTCTTTGAAACCTAGACAACGTTTCATCTATCTGGCTTAGCTTTCATACTAATCTATCTTGTGTCCAAAGCCATTGGGCGCAAATGAGTGCTTTTGATACTAATCGCGGAAAATTAATATGTAAATAAAAACAACAAATTGGAAACGAAAATCTAGACCAGATGAATAAAACTCCCTTTCGATTTTAAAGAATCACCCTTATCATATATTAATCGACGCCTGAAAAATAAAACTAGCAATTTTTATAAGATTGCAAGTTAGGATGACATTCATAATAGTACATTATGATACAAGTGTGTAATGTACATGGTTACCGTCGCGGCGGTATTAAGACCCGAGCCTTGGCGAGGATCTTAAGAGAGCCAAGAACGGTAACCATACATTACTCACGTGTATCATACGACGTTTTTCAATACACTTGTGAAGAAAAATAATTTAGCTAACTATTATTACAACAGCAAAACTAGGAAAAAATTTCATAATATGGCGGTAACATTCATAGGTACGCATCATTTATTTTTTTTAATTGACCCATAGCTGAAGGCTATGGCTACAGAGTCTTTTGATCAAATTGCCTAATCGTTGTTTGTTTTCTTGCGTGAAAAGATTTCACGATAATATCATTTTTAGTGACAATAGGATTAACATTTCCTAATGTTTTTGTAGTATTAAATATTTAATTAATATAACAATGAACTTCACTCGAAAAAATCACATTACTTGAAACCGCATCTTAAAATGACGGCCATAGACCACAATTTTTTTTTATTTTTTCGTATTTAAAATTTGAATCGCAAACAAAGAGTTTGAACAAAAAGGTTATAGCTACATTACAGCACTAGTGCGTAATGGTAATCAAAATGTCACAGTTTGGTAACAGGTGCCATTATGTTCCTAAGTGTAGTGCAAGAGCCACTTTCTGAGCAAGTGTATTGAAAACAGTTATTAATATCGATAAAATTTGAGATGCATTTCATTTCTGCCGGAGCAGGTTTGTTTGTCTATGGAGCCGGAGCATTCTCCAGAACAGAAAAGTTTTCAGATGTCTTCCTATACTTGTGCTATAAGACCTTGCTTCATGAATAATTTCAAGATTCTAGTTCATGAGGAAGGACCCTATGAATTTTGATTCCTTTGAGAGTCTCAAAATATACGTTTTTTGCGACATAAACGGCCGTATCTTTTTTCTCATTAACTTAGATTTGAGTACCTTTATGGTTTAAATTTCAAAACAAATTGATCTTACAAGGGTTCTGTTCCAATTAATTTGCCACGGTCCTTTCGACTTATTGCAGCCTGTAAATTAAGGTGAAATAACAGATCTATCTAATACTTCTTACCTTTTTTAAGTTTCTTCAGTTCATCATCTTCAAAATCAGTTTCACTTTCTGAGCTAAAAGGGTAAATATAAGCTTGCCTGGCATGTTTTTTGAAACCCTTCAATTGTTGGGTATTAAATTTTTTTCCATTCATTTTTGAATCGTCATTCTTCCATTTCAACCGGTGTTTCTTATGGTTTACTCTTGATGACTTTAATTTAGTATGTCTGGGTTTATTGCCCCTGCCTGTGGGTTAAAAAATAACAAAAAACATGTTTCAGTCATCAAGGTCCTTAGTGATAATCACGACATAGTATAAAACAAAGTTGCTTCCCGCTGTCTGTCCCTATGTATGCTTAGTTCTTCAAAACTACGCAACGGATTTTGATGCGGTTTTTTTATAGATAGAGTGATTCAAGAGGAAGGTTTATATGTATAATACATGCATAATCGATGTACGGACGGACAGACAGACAGACAGTCATGACGAATCCATAAGGGTACCGTTCTTTGCCATTTGTTTACGGAATCCTATTCATTAAATAGGGGTTTACTAATATCATTTTTTGACAATGTTAATATTTTCAGAAATAATCACTCCAAAAGTAAAAAAAATGTGTATTATCCCCCTTTATCTTTTGAACCATAAGTTTAGAAAATATGAAAAAAATCTCGAATATAGAACTTTATAAAGACTTTCTAGGAAAATTATTTTGAACTTGATGGGTTGAACAGTTTTTGAAAAGTAGTACAAAAATAATTTCTAAATAAGTTAGTAATTTAACCGTATACTTATGCAAGCAATTTTTTTTTTTGCATAATTTACATATTTTATTATCCTGAACGTATCTTCTTTCAAATAAAAAATAATAATTAAAATGGGTTCACGGAATCCAAAATTACCACCGAAAACCCAACATACATATCCAGTCTAGTTTGTATAAATTAGTAACCCAATTTCCCGAGAGATGCCGCTGTGCATTGTGAAGCAGTAGGTATCTAATGAAGTAACATATAAACATGTGAAGATAGTAGCCTTGTATAGATCATGGAAATGCCCCAACAGCGTCGCAGTGGGTTTTGTAAATAACTAGCTTTTGCCCGCGGCTTCGCTCCCACTCTTCCTTCCAGGCCTTCCTTTCAGAAGCTGACCCATGACCCCAGCAGGCTTCGACCCTGCCTGCCTGCAGCTAGCAGGCTGGGCCTCTACGGTTTGCTGACAGCTCCTTGAGGCGCGAGGGAACAGTACGCGCCGTCGACGACTTGGGCTCGGTCCCGTCGGTTACCGGACGATCGGAAAGCGTGCTACCCATTGCACGCCGTCCGCAAGCCCGCGCTTACGGCGGCCGGAAATCGAGATCGGAATCCCGGCGGCGGCTGGGGCGAGCGCCCCGTTGCCTCTGCCTGATGCGGTCACAAAATTAGTTTCAATTTCTGAGCTAAAAGATATATTTACCATAAGCTTCCCTGGCTTGTTTTTTGAGAGCTCTCAACAGTTTGGTGTAAAATTCTTTTCCCTTGATTTTTGAATTCTTCCATCTCAACCGGTGTTTTTTACGGTTTACTCTTGATGACTTTAGTTTAGTATGTCTGGTATTATTATCATTGCCTGTGGGTTAAAACAAATCATAAAAAAAGTTTCAGTCATGAAGGGCCATTCAAGTATTACGTAAGCGCAACAGGGGGTGGTGGGGCCTTTACTTTTCTTATTTTTGATGACATGGGGGATGGGCGGGTCTGGATGGTTATTACGTCAGCAGTGTCTATATATTCTTTAGTTGTTTTTAAGAGAACGATGTAGGTTTTTCAAAATAACAGGAAAGTGAACATAACACGGAGCAGCAAACGTTCAATGTCATTGATTTAAAGTCATAGATTCATGTGTGTGTCACTGATGACTAATAATTTGAATTAACATGCCAAAATAAGTTGTTTTTTCAGTTTCTATATTATATTTCAAGCCTATTCCTTATTTTTACGCTTGTAGCTTTTGCTTATTAAATTAACTATACCTCTACCATGAGTTTTAAGCAATAGTATTCGTCGCTACTCGATATCGACGCCGTAAATATTTTGTATGACAAATTTTGGTTCTGAAAGTGACCGCTAGAGGCGCTGCAAAATTTGCCATACAAAAAATTTACGGCGTCGATATCGAGTAGCGACGAATACTATTGCTAAAAACTCATGGTAGAGGTACTGGTAACGAAACCAGAGCACACTGAAAAATGCATGTAGATAAAAATATTTACGTAAGCATGGTGGGGAAAGCTTTGCTTAGTTTTGCTGACGAGGGGAAAGGGGGGGCTAATATTTGCCAAAAATCTGCTTACTTAATACTTGAACGGCCCCTAATATGTTGAATGAATGTTAGGTCATCACAAAAACGAATAGGTAAATAAAAGCTATCTTAAAAAAAACAGAATGATTTATCAAGCTCCATGAAGATTGAGAAATCTACCCGTTGTGGGCCAACCAGCTGAGCCTTTCCACAAATGCTTTCAGGATACCGTGGGTACTGCTCCCCCTATTCAACATAACATAGAAATTAGAAAACATTTTTCCAAATTATCGCAAAGTAGTCGTCAACTTGTTAATCTACGCATTGTGGCGCCTCCTATGTGTGTGGTGTAGGGAGCAGCGGTTGCCTTAAGCGTCTATTGCACTACTCGATATTCCGCACAAGTTACACAGCTGTCTTAAAGTTTACTTCCCAGTAAGACAGTCTGACCCTTATAACGACAGTGATTATTACACTACGCGACGTCCACAAACCGGTCTGTCAATAGATCCTATAGTATGGCTCGAACTAGTTTGAGATCCCCACTCCATCGCGGGTTGCCGCTCGCCGCCCGCAACCTCACTGTGGCCACGCGGATGGAACGAGCTATGGCGTGAGTTGCCCACGCGCGTCCCACATTATGTTACCTGAGCCGCTTCCCACGTTCACGTGCCAAGAATTACGGCAGCGGCTGTGGCGTGAGCGCCGTAGCATTACTGCTTCGCAGAAGGAGGCGACCGCCTGCCACTCCTCCTTGCTCCGGAGCATGGCCTGAACCAAGCCCCGGCGTGAGAGATCATTGCTACCGATCGCCCTCACGAGGACACGGCGATGCTCTTCCCAAGCGGGGCACACTTCTACCGTGTGCTCCACCGTGTCCACCGGGTGTTCCGCACAGTGGCGACACCCGGACGTCACCTCCGCACGGATACGGCCCGAACTTGCCATGTTTATACCTGCGCCACGCGGAAGGTCACGACGCCGTGAGGTCTTTCCAGCCAGGCCTCAAAGAGGGGCCTTACCGCCTCAGGAGTGGCGTGCCAGCACAGGGTTGCGACAGTCGTTCTCGCCATTTCACCATGAGATCCCGCCAGAACTCTGTCCGCCAAGCCGCGACTTGTCGCGGCAGCGGGGATTCGCCCCGGCGGTGCATCTCCACGCGCAGATCGTGCATGCGTGCAAGGTCTGTTGCCTCCAGATCCCATCCCAAGGAGGCTCGCCGCTTCGCGGGATACCGTGCGGTATCCCCGAATCATCCGTATGGCCATGACCCTCTGGCAGGCGTTCAGCAGGGCCGCCGGTCGCCTTCGCAGCGAGGACACTTAAGGTAGAACTACATTGCGCATACGTAGGTTACGTACACTAGACTGGGCGCGTCGGTCTCCATACATGTTATTTAGCAACTACACTTGTAGAGCAGTAGAACATTAGATACACGACGCGACTCTACGTACAAATCAGGCGTGGCACAAGTAATAATAATAAAAATCGTTTTTAAAGCAAGAGCTAGAATATATACTTACTAATTTCTTCTTTGACGGCTTGTTGCTGATCTGGATTAAAAGAACGTGTGGGCTGGATGGCGCTCCTTTTGGCACGAATATGCGCTTCACCTACTAAAAATCAGCGTTAAATATTTTTTTCGTGAGTAAAACAATTGAGTACCTATTCTCCTGTTTAGACTTTCGTCTTGAGACACTGTGGTATGTTGGACGAGAAGATACCGTGCAGCTTCCCAAACGCTGCCCAGCCGAGTCGGATCCGATGATTGATCTCTTTCTCGAAGTTAGACCTACCTAATTGGACCGTCTGTCCCAGGTAAACATAGTCGTCTACAACTTCGAGTGTAGAGTTTCCGATCTTGATAGGAGTGGGTGCTACATGACTGTTTACCATAACTTTGGTTTTATCACTCTTTCGGAAGCTCTACTGAGGTCACCGAGCATTGAGCTGAGCTCCTCCGTAGTCTCACCCATGACTACTATGTCGTCGGCAAATCGAAGCCGAGTGATACACTCGCCATTGACATTAATGCCTAGCCCTCTCCATTCCAGAACCTTGAAGACATCCTCCATTGCTGCCATGAACAGTTTTGGAGAAATAACGTCTGCCTGCCTCACACCCCGCTGCAGGAGGATAGGTGTCTGGTCTTGTAGTCGGACTGACATGGTGGCTTTTTTGTACAAACACTTCAGCACTTCGATAGTCAATTTGGCACGGTTGTAGAGACTGCAGTAGAGCCCAAGTCTCGATCGAATCAAAGGCTTTCTCGTAGTCCTCAAACGCTAAGCAGAGAGGCTGATTATACTCCTCAGTCTTCTGTATAACCTGCCGCGATATATATAACCTGCGAAAAGGCTTTAGCACCGTGGACCATGTATGTGGTCCACGGTGCTGAAGCCTTTTCGGAATCCGGCTTGTTCGGGAGGCTGGAAGTCGTCGAACCTGCGCGAATGAATGTTAGGTCATCACAAAAACGAAATAGATAATAAAAGCTATCTTAAAAAAACAGAATGATTTATCAAGCTCCATGAAGATTGAGAAATCTAGCCATTGTAGGCCCAACCAGGTGAGCCTTTCCACAAATGATTTCAGGATACCGTGGGTGCTCCCCCTATTCAACATAACATAGAAAACATTTTTTCGAATTATCGCAAAGTAGTCGTCAACTTGTCATTGTGGCACGTCGCTAGCCGCTAGGCCAGACTGGCAGTTGACTGGCGTTTTGCGTGGCCAGACTGGCATATGGCAGCGCGGTGTGGGGAGCGGCGGTTGCCATTGCATGGCTCGAGCTAGTTTGAGATCCCCGCTCCATCGCGGGTTGCTGCTCGCCGCCCGCACACTCACTGTGGCCACGCGGATTGTATGAGCTATGGCGTGCCCGCACGCTTCCCGCGTTATGTAACTCGTGCCGCTTGGTGTGCGTCATAATGGCCGGTCAACAGTCGTATTTAACTTTGAAATTGTGATTAAAAATTGCTTATTAATTGCTTATATTTGCTTATCGTAATAAGAGAATTGCTTATTTGCCAATCTGACGTCAGAATGGCCGGTCAACCTCTGTAAAGCAGTAACTATGTGGAATTACTAAAATATACATGGGCTAAAAATTACTTATAAATTGCTTATTTCACAATTTATAAGAGTAGGCCCTGTTTATTCTTTCTATAAGCTAACTACCACTTACGAGCTTAAAAGCCCATGCGCCTGTTAAAAATATGGGAGCAACGTGAGTGACGTGTAAAAAAAATTGCGTTTATATATTTTATTTATATTATTTTATTGTTACTAAATAATTTAATGTATTCAATTCAATTTAATTCAATCCAAATTTATTAACTGTTTCGTTTGACCAGATAATGCTTTTAAATATATATGTACGAGTATGTCGACATTTCATATGGTAACTTATTATTATCTACTCGTTGCTTTATTTTCTGTAATAATTCATGTGCCCAGTGTGGACGATCCGAAGAAGTGCTTATGTTTGAGTTTACCGCGCGACGCACGCTCCACGCCTGCGAATAGTTTTAGTTTAATTTAGTTTGGCCGGACACTTATGGTAGAACTACATTGCCCACATATGGGTCACGTACACCGATCTGGGCGCGTCGGTCTCCATACATTTTATATGACAACTAGTCTTGTAGAGCTACATTAGATTCACGCCACACGTCGCGACTCTACGTACAAATCAGGCGTGGCACAAGTAATAATAATAAAAATCGCTTTAATAGCAAGAGCTAGAATACTTACTAATTTCTTCTTTGACGGCTAGTCGCTGATCTGGCTTAACAGAAGGTGTGGGCTGGATGGCGCTCCTTTTGGCACGAATATGCGCTTCACCTAGTAAAAATCAGCGTTAAATATTTTTTTCGTGAGTAAAACAATTGAGTACCTATTCTCCTGTTTAGACTTTCGTCTTGAGACACTGTGGTATGTTGGACGAGAAGATACCTTGCAGCTTCCCAAACGCTGCCCAGCCGAGTCGGATTCAACGATTGATCTCGTTCTCGAAGTTAGACCTACCTAATTGGACCGTCTGTCCCAGGTAAACATAGTCGTCTACAACTTCGAGTGTAGAGTTTCCGATCTTGATAGGAGTGGGTGCTACATGACTGTTTACCATAACTTTGGTTTTATCACTCTTTCGGAAGCTCTACTGAGGTCACCGAGCATTGAGCTGAGCTCCTCCGTAGTCTCACCCATGACTACTATGTCGTCGGCAAACCGAAGGTGAGTGATGTACTCGCCATTGACATTAATGCCTAGCCCTCTCCATTTCAGAACCTTGAAGACATCCTCCATTGCTGCCGTGAACAGTTTTGGAGAAATAACGTCTGCCTGCCTCACACCCCACTGCAGGAGGATAGGTTTCAAGATCTGGTCTTGTAGTCGGAGGACATGGTGGCGTTTTTGTACAAACACTTCAGCACTTCGACGTACCGATAGTCAATTAGGTAAGGTAGAACTACATTGCCCACATGTGGGTCACGTACACCGATCTGGACGCGTCGGTCTCCATACATTTTATATGGCAACTAGACTTGTAGAGCTACATTAGATCCACGCCACACGACGCGACTCTACGTACAAATCAGGCGTGGCACAAGTAATAATAATAAAAATCGCTTTTATAGGAAGAGCAAGAATACTTACTAATTTCTTCTTTGACGGCTTGTTGCACATCTGGCTTAACAGAAGGTGTGGGCGGGATGGCGCTCGTTTTGGCACGAATATGCGCTTCACCTAGTAAAAATCAGCGTTAAATATTTTTTTCGTGAGTAAAATAATTGAGTACCTATTCTCCTGTTTAATCAAATAAATATTAAAACTTAATAGTTATACATATATACAAATTAAAAATAATAATATGTACAAACGCTGGATGGCAAAACTGATTCGTTGACCGGAAAAAAGCCCTTCCGTCAGGTCACGCGAATAGTCGACCAGCTGTTTGCTAATATCACGAACAACTCGGTGAGCGCTCGGACCCCATGGCCCTAATGTTTCAACCCCAAACGGCTCAAACATATAACTTCCGATGAGTTACGCCGTTTGAGGTTTTCTGCACTTGCAGCAGTCGCCCCAGCACAGCATGCCGTACTCAGAAGATGGGATGGCGCAAGGGTGTCGACTCATGTTGCATCCCACACCAAAGGCCTACCCAACTTTCAGTACATTACAGTCATCCGTCTGGCCTCTTTCCATCGTCACGTGCCAAGCCATTAAGACAGCTGGCACCCGCTGGCAGCTGGCTGGTGACGAGAGCTCGGCGGATGATTTGACTGTAGACATTTGTTGTGGACTAAGCGATTGTACCGATATTTGTGTCGGCCAAAGGCTTGATAGTCACCCCCCCCGACCAACACCTCAAGAGGGAGACGTTGATTCAGAAAGCAGTACTCCTGGGGCCGTAGTCTGTTATATTCATAATATCATTTTCACAAGAGTTTGCAAGAGGTCGGGCCAAAATTATCAAGTCAACTAATGCGACCGCTTCGCTTCGCTCATCGCCGTACCACACCCACGTTGCGATTGGTCACGTAGGTTACTGTTTACGTTACGAACGCGTTCATCTACGTAAGACACCTCTTAAACTATAAGGGAAGGATTTTAATAGACCGAGCCGTGCCCGGGTCGTGTAACGTACTTGCATACATTTTGTATGAAGGAGTTTATATTACACAGTGTATGATGCGTGTCCGGGGCCGGACGGGACACGCATCATATCATGCAGCACGGACGGGCTCTGCCCGGCCCCGGCCCGGCCCGGACACGGCTCGGTCTAATATAATTTATCTCTAACGTTTAAATTCCTTTACTTACTGTTATTATTTTTGTGATTTGGGTCGGTTATATGTCCAGTGTTGTCGATGCAATACTTCATTGGAGAAATACCTACTACATCTAAAAAAGAAATAAAATGGAATTAGACAGGCCAAAATATGAGGAAAAGAAGGACAGAAAACAGGCTATTTGACAGTATGAAAAATAAGTTCATATTATTTTATTGCCATCTGCATAGATGGAGGGTTTTAAAAGCGATTTGTACCTACCAATAAGTATATCTAAAAAAAATTGCGGACTATTTAAAAAAAAAAAAACGAAATAATCTTTATTTCAATTTACCTAGCGCTATGTTTTTGAAAACGGTGGCTATTAGCTATTTAAACGTCTGTCAGTCTATAAATATGTCTGTCATTGACTGCTATATAATTATTATTTACTACAAATACAATACAACGAATACAATTTGACGCGTATTGTCTATATGTATTGTCAGCATTGTGTTTCTATCCCCAATAAAATATTTTTCTTTCTTTCTTTTCTTTCAATTATGGCGTTTTGGCAGCTTATATATAATATAACTTTATAATTATGCTATTTTGTATGTTAAACTAGCTTTTGCCCGCGGCTTCGCTCCCGCTCTACCCTACTTTACCCTACTCTGTTCTACTCTACCCTATACTAATAAATGAGCAGGTTTTAGTTTTTTAACGGGATATAAATTATTCTATATCCTTCTCCTGGTTCCGAGCTACCTTCCCACTAATTTAGTCAGTCAAATCGGTTCAGCCGCTCTTGAGTTATAAATAGTGTAACTAACACGACTTTTTTTATATAGGGTGACTAGTAATTAGTGAACGATACTTAAACACGTGATTGTAGTCATGATAACAAACAACTTTTACTATGGGACCTAACCAGAAATCGCGAAAAAAAATCTGCTGGTCAGTACATTTGTGTTCGCCCAACTGGTCAAAATGTATTGAACTTGGCTGATTTTTTTCGCAATTTCAGGTTTGGTCCCATAGTAAAAGTTGTTTGTTATCATGACTGCAATCACGTGTTTAAATATCGTTCACTAATAATTACGTCACCCTATATATAGATTTACCAGAATTGATTTAAAACATTTTTTCTGGACTCTTTATACAGTACTTAATAAAATGAAATCGATTCCAAAAATCAGTCACATAGTCTATTATGCATCCGATCCGATTCCAAGAAAAGTCAGTCCGCCGAGGCACACTAGATTCAAACTCTATTTAATTTTGTCCGTTTGACAACATTACCAATTCGGATTAAGATTGGTGGAACGCGAATTCGGATCGGGTTTTTTTTTTTGAGGTGTGAAATTATTCATTACCTTCTCTCGCTCTAGGTTAGAGTGCGTGTCAAACTTACCGCCTAAGGTCCAACGCTGCGTTAAGCGGACGCAAGCGCGGGTCCATACAAAAGTGCTCTGTCGCCGCGCCCCGCGCCCCTTTTGCTACGTAAGTTCTATCGACACGACTACATGCACACCGTTAGAGTTGAACTAGCGACAGTACTGTACCTCTACCATGAGTTTTAAGCAATAGTATTCGTCGCTACTCGATATCGACGCCGTAAATATTTTGTATGGCAAATTTTGCAGCGCCTCTAGCGGTCACTTGCAGAACCAAAATTTGCCGTACAAAATATTTACGGCGTCGATATCGAGTAGCGACGAATATTATTGCTTAAAACTCATGGTAGAGGTACTGCGTAGATAACGATCCGGTTTCCGCTACGGGGACCGGCGCTCACGACACACGTGTATAGCCACGCGACCCGTGCCCGTGCGTTACGCAGCGCTGGCCCTCAAACCACATCTGTGTCCTTCCGTTTCCCTTAGTGTTCTAGGACTACTGGTTTCCTTTTCAGAAATTCCCCGGGGTTCTTTTTAACCATGAGCCCTGCTAGGCTGTTACGGATTTGCTAGTATCTTTTAGACAACGACCTAACAGCCACGTGTAATAACAGGCGACGCATGTCTGTCAACACATCTGACTAGAAAGAAGAAGAAGAAAAGAATATATCTGACGAGTGTTTTTTTTTTTTTTTTTTTTTAACGTAGGTAAAATCGTCCTATGACAAATCCCGCCCTTGGGTGGGGCGGGAAATAATGTCAGACTTTTACTGACTAAAAACCTACCCTTCCATTCTTTGCCTTTGTCCCGGGGCCCGTGGTGACATTCTCACATAACCTTTGGCCCCAGTAGGCTTCGGCCCTGCTGGACCCCTACAGATCTGATGTGTGTAGTGATGTCCCAATCCTTATGACCGCCTCTGTTATCGATAAAGCTGAATACCTATTTACTATTTATACGATCATTTAATACTTACTACATTAAAATTGAAATTTTATTGCTAATCGGTTATTGATTTTAGCTTCCCGAAAGATTCTGATTTTAAAAATAAATGGATAATTGCAAATAAGCGAGAAAAATGGTTCCTTGGATACTATTTTTTACCGTTATAATAATTATAAGTATCTATGTTACGTTTTTATAGATAGAGATGATTTTTGCAGCTTTTTTTGTTTTTTTAATTTGACGGAACCACTCAAAATTTATAAATATGTACATTTTATGTCAAAATAATATCAACTATGAAGATAAAAAATACAATTAACAATAATTGTACTAAATATTATAAAAAATATCGATACTTTCGTGATTTATTTAAATCTATCCCATCCCTAGAATGTCGTAATGACCTTGGTCGGACCAATCAGAACGCAGTACCCCGCTTCCCGCACCTCAGCTAGTTGATAGAATTTTTTTGGTGCGTTGGAGCAAGCTTGCGGCGTCTAGGGGCTATATAGTCGATGCTTTTAGAGGAACGTGTGGACACTCCATCGATGACTCGGGCTCAGTCCAGACGGTTATCGTACGCTAGACGGCGAGTTACCGCCGCGCCGTGGTGGCCGAGGGTCACCTTGCGACTCCTGACGCCTGGGAAGTCTCCTGTCGTGGTGGCTGGAGATTCAGATCAGGTGTAGTGTGTAAAGGAAGGTTCTGGAGTGTCGACCACGTACTGGAAGACGCAGCGTTGAAAGGCCTCCCACAAGGTGGATCGCTGACCTGGTGAGGGTACACACGGGACCGGTCGTTGTGGCGATACTTGGGGGAGACCTATGTCCAACAGTGGACGTCCTTTCGGCTGAAATGATGAATAGAATAAATCACATGGCATAAGTTGAACCAAAATGGCGATCGATCTTCAATGCGCAGTAACAAACAGGTTTTCGGGTCTCAATCAAAGTACGGCACAGCGCCGGGCTGCGCGTAACTATAGCAACGACGGCCATTTTAGTTCAACTTATTTGCCTAGTACCTTACCATATTTGCATTTTAAGATGCGCAATTCGCATTCATTGATAGCGATAATATGGTATGCGAGTGTTTCGTTGTGTGGTTTGATGCGAACACATTGCGGGTCCTCGCGAGAATTGCATTTTAATACTGAACAATTTTCTTTTATTTTCGACTGTTTCAAAAATGCCTTGTCGCACTTAATTGCTTGGATTACTGCAAATAAATAAATTAATAAAAGTTTGTTTGTGGTTGAAACTGGGCCGTGGGGTCTGAGTGCTCGAAACACTTTTTAAAGAATTATCCAAACGCTTAGTTGAGTCTTCTCATGACCCAAAGGCGGGTTTTTACCTCGGTCAGAGATTAAGCATTGCCATACAACGTGGCAATGCCGCCAGCCTTTTGGGCACACTTCCAGTCGACAGCGATGCGGAGGAGTTTTATAACAATATTTGGAGGTAGTGGAACAGAGAGTAAAGTCCCACATACCTCCGTTGAAAAGGGAGGATCCTTCGACCAGACAGGTGTTATATCTGGTGGGCTACTGCCCGATAGATGATTTCGGGTTTGTTCTTTATGTTCCAATCGCGCAGCGAATCTTACTTGCGCGATGCAGGATTAGTTTCATTTGTGACTACATAGATGTCGCTACAGATATATTAAGCTAGGAATAATTGCCTATTTAGTGTATGTATAGTTTTAATTAGTTGTTTTTATACTATACAAAACCATTGTTAGTAATTTAAACTCTATTGCAAATGTAATAAAAAAAAAAAACATTTTAAAGGATGAATTATATTAGACCGAGACGTGCCCGGGGCGTGCCATGTACCATCGCGGTCATATCTGCGTGAACACTTAAAAAAAAAATTCGCTTGAATCCTGCCGCGTGGCGCCAAACCAAACCCTTTGAATTTTCGTTTCGAGTGCAAGCAAAAATGAATTAAGCGGTGGTGAGGCGGAAGTGTCTTTGATCGCACTTGGCCCGTCCGGACCCGTACGACAAGAATCATGGACTGTATATTACACAGTGCTATTACAAACTGCTTTACACAAAATGTATGCATTGTTTCAAATCCGTGCCAAGTCCGGGCCACGGACAACATAAAAAAGCATATATTATAGGTCGAATTGAGGAACCTCGTTTTTTGAAGTCGGTTAAAAATATGTCTAATTTTAAAGAAAAATCTAGGCCAGACGAATCAGACAATTACTGGGTTTCAAAGAATCAACTTAACGTGATTTCCGTGGCACGGTATGTCGAGATCAGTACCTCTACCATGAGTTTTAAGCAATAGTATTCGTCGCTACTCGATATCGACGCCGTAAATATTATGTATGGCAAATTTTGGTTCTGCAAGTGACCGCTAGAGGCGCTGCAAAATTTGCCATACAAAATATTTACGGCGTCGATATCGAGTAGCGACGAATACTATTGCTTAAAACTCATGGTAGAGGTACTGTAACGCCCTAAACTAACCAAGAAAAGTACAGTGAATTGAAAAATTCACATTGTTACTTTCCCGTTTTTCGAACCCGCAACCTGAGACCATGAGAGGGGGGTGTAAAAAAGATTAAAGCCACCCAAAGGATAAAGGAAACAGCTGCGCTCGGAGTTTTCCTGCGTGATCGCATTAGACGACATTCGCTGAAAATCGAATCGCCAAAATTAAGTGGCAGTGGGTAGTACAAATGGTCACAGGGGCCGAAACATTTTGAAGGGGTGAACGCGTACCGCAAAACATAGCGTTGGAAGGCCTCCCACAAGATGGACGGGACCAATGTCCAGGGCCTCAAGTCTGCTATTACAATAGTGACAGAATCGTCTATCACTGATTTCATACTTGTTGATTTTGACAAGTTTGGTAATCTAATAATTTAATGGCGTCATTATGACTTTCCAGTAGTCAATCACAGCCACACAATTGAAGGAAATGGTAATCTCGTACATAATTATATATGAAAGTCTGTCGTATGGGGTAATCTGCAAAAATTTTGACAGTTTTTTGATGACTTACCATTAGATTTGTCTCAATACAACAAAGTCATTCTACCATCATTCGTTTACGTGACCACTGACTGAGCAATGATCTGCCATTATGAGAACTTTTAGCAAAATGACATGGGATCGTGTTGGAATGTTGAATTTACAAAAATAGCAGACATGGGCCCCTGGTGACGGGAGGAATCCCATGGATGCAAGACAAGACTGTTCGTTATCCCCACTTGGGGAAGGCGTATGCCCAACAGTGGACGTCCTTCGGCTGAAATGATGATAATGTTATTATGATAATTACTATAAATAAAGTTAAACGTACCCACAAAAACGTAGAATAAAATAAATTTCATTTTAAATATCGAAATTTCAACTCTACGAACAGATTTATTCATTTCAACAAGAATGATTCTATTTTTTTATATCCAGTTATTTTTATGATTCGAAATTCAGTCACATATGAAATTAAGAAATGTAATTAATGTACTTTCCGGCACGAGGAAATTTATTAGGTAGCTTTTACACCAAAGATGTGCGAGGTAGCAACTAGCAAGACAGTGTTCGGAGCAGTATCCACCAATGGGATCATTTAACACTTTACTGTGTCAGGTTAAGCTGTAAGCACAAGAGTCAATTTTTATAAGCTTTTTTGCATTTTGTAGGTCAAATGGGCAGGGCAACTGAGAATCACCATTCGTCTATTGCTGGTCATCTCCGGTAATGGCAAGTCGGCAGGTCCCTGTTCCTGATCCTGGCCGAATAAACACCCGGGTAACGTGGTGGAGGTGTGGCCCACTTGAGCGGAACACCACTGTGTCCCTGGTTCAAACTATGGTCCGAATGAGAGGTAATGGGTGCGGTCGCCCCCTTCTGCATCATCATCATCATCATCAGCCTTTTAATGGTCCCACTGCTGGGACACAGGCCTCCTCTCTAAGAGAGGGAATGGGCCGTAATCCACCACGCGGGTCCAGTGCGGGTTGGTGGATGTCAAATGTCTTCGAATTTTTGGTTCTAAGACATGCCAGTTTCCTCACGATGTTTTCCTTCACCGTTTTGAGAGCAGTGGTGATGAAATAAATTACACAAAGTAATGCGCCTGGCCGGGCTTGAACCCGCAACCTACTAATCGTAAGTCGGGGCTGTTACCACTCGGCCACCACTGCTCTGCCTCCTTCTGCGAATGCAAGCAAAGGAGACGGGAACCGTGAGGGAACGAATACAGCCGCCGCCATTGAGGCCTCGGGCGTCGGGCGTCGCAGTGCGATCCCTGGCTTTAGGCCTCTTGCGGACAATGGGCAATGGCTAATGTCCGCTAAAGACCAGGGCTGAGTAATCGACGATGCAATTTGTGTTTTTGTTGTAAATCGTTCGTTTTTTTACACGAACCGTTAAAACTTTAATTACTGACGATCGCTGAAAATCACGGGTTTGTCTGGCGTCGGTTCCAATAAGCGTAACAATAAACAAGTATAAAATTAAAAATTTAAATAAACCCCTCAAAGTCAGACCTCAATAGGAAATTTTTATAACTTGTCATGACGAATCTAATGAAACTCGATGGGTTTACTAGTTGGCATTCCAAAGTTCCATCAGCCACCTCCCAGTTCTAGCATCAGGTCCATGTCATCATAAGAAATGTATAGCACTGGTTATGGCGTATCTAATGAGCCCAAACTCGATAGGTTTACTATGTTAATAAGAAATCCTGGATTTTACCTTCGAGCTCCATCATCAGACCAGCTCAATGGTAGCAGATTGTAAAATAAAGAAAATATCCATTAAATGTTTAAAAACCCTACCGCAGTTAACAAACGAGCTGATGACCGTGAACACTTGCTCTTCATAAATTGTAGCTAAGAACCACCTCGATTAAGCCAGCTTTCAAAAAAAAAAACCGCATCAAACTCGGTCCATTCGTTGGGCGCTACGATGCCACAACAGACAAACAGGTCCAACTTTTCCGTCGGGGGTTATTAAAACAAAGTAGCTTCTCGCTCTCTGTCCCTATGTATGCTTAGATCTTTAAAACTACGCAACGGATAGTGATTCAAGAGGAAGGTAGATACGTATAATACATGCATAATATATTTAATATCACCATTGCACCCGTGCGAAACTGGGGCGGGTCGCTAGTTTATATAGTAAATTGTTTGTGGTTGTGCTTTTTTTTTAAATCTTTATTTAAAGAGCTTTTTCGCTGATGCGAATATGACACTCTGTAGGTAAACATAAGTTACAAATAAATTCTTTTCTTTCTTTTCTTTTTTTTTCATCGCGTCGCGTCGGGTGTTCCAAGTTGTTCCTAATATGATTCTGGTTATACAAAATAGTAGTTTTGATTTGAGAACGCGCGTCGCGTTGCATCTGGAATATTCTATTTCCGCCTTTACTAACACGCGATTTTCGAATACACTTGTCTGACAGCACTGTATTAAATGGTCTTGGGCTATAGATTTAATGAAATAACGAGTCAAATGAAGAGTTTTCATGAATACTTTATTAAAAATAATTTGATATCAATGTAGGTATTCTTCGAAAATTCTCGAACGCTTGACACGTGGCGTTGGGAGTTCTCTGGCAACACACTGCCCCATAGACTAAGATGAGATAGACTGGCAACTGACCCAAATTTACCGCCGTTGGGTTCGTATCTTCGTGCGTAATTTCTCTTGTTATATATGTTGAGTTGAGCTTTTGTTCCTCCATATATTGCAGAATAACCGAAATTCCAGCACAGACTGCATTTTGTGAAAGTGTAAATAGGCCCTACGCAAGGAGATTGGACCATATATCTCAGTGTAGAAATTCCAGCTCAGATTGCATTTTGTGAAAGTGTAAATAGGTCCTACGCAAGGAGTTTGGACCATATATCTCAGTGTAGTTATTTTACGCTTTACACAATGTCTCGAAAGACATGCTGTGTTCCTGGGTGCCCAGTAGTAGCAGAAGATGGTGAGTGTAGTGTGTTTTTATATTCTAACCAACTGTACCCGGCATGCAATACATTTTTTCCTACCTACTTATTTGGTTTTGTTTTTTTTAATTGTTTTAGTGATTTAAAACCACCTTCCTATTATTGCCTTCCTAAGAAAGGGAAACCCCTGAAATACACAACGACATAGGCTTGAAAGCATATAACCGTATATATATATATTTTTTATGGTAGGTGAAATCATCCAATGATAAATCCCGCCCTTGGGCGGAGCGGGAAATAGTGTCAGACTCTTACTGACTAAAAACCTACTCTGTTCCTTCCCTGCCTTGGTTCCAGGGCCCTGGTATGCATTTTCATACCTTCCCAGAGCCCCAGACTAGGCCTCGACCCTACTGGGCCCCTACGATTTGCTGACAACTCCTTGAGGCGCACGGGAACAGTGCGCGCCGTAAACGACTTGGGCTCGGTCCGGTCTGTTACCGGACAAACGGACAGCGAGCTACCCATTGCCCGCCGTCCGTAAGCCCACGCCTACGGTGGCCGGCAATTTTGATCGGAATTACGGCGGCGGTTGCGGCTTGAGCGCCGTTGCCTGATACGGTCAGCTTCCTCCTTTGCTAGCATTACTGCTTCGCAGAAGGAGGCGACCGACTGCCACTCCTCCTCGCTCTGGAGCATGCTCCAGAGGCCATGGTTCAAGCCATGGCTTGAACCAAGGCCCGTCGCGAGAGATCATCGCTACCGATCGCCCTCATGAGGACACGGCGATGCTCTTCCCAAGTGGGACACACCTCTACCGTGTGCTCCTCCGTGTCCACCGGGCGTTTTGCACAGTGGCGACACCCGGGTGTCACCTCCGCACGGATCTTGTACAGGTACAGCCCGAACTTACCATGTTCGGTTAGTACCTGCGCCATGCGGAAGGTCACGACGCCGTGAGATCTTTCCAGCCACGCCTCAAAGAGAGGCCTTACCGCCTCAATCGTAGCGTGCCCAGCACAGGGTTGCGACAGTCGTTCTCGCCATTTCACCATGAGATCCCGCCGGAACTCTGTCCGCCAAGCCGCGACTTGTCGCGGCAGCGGGGTTTCGCCCCGGCGTTGCATCTCCACGCGCAGATCGTGCATGCGTGCAAGGACTTATGCCTCCAGATCCGTGAGGTCTTTCCAGCATATAACCGTATATGCTTTCATACCTATGTCAGACATACATTGTCGTAGATTATTCATACCTATCCTAGTTCCTAATAATAATAATCCTCCTCCTCATCTCCTCATCTTAGCAAATATTATCCCGGTTACATGCGTTGAGCTTTCACTTAGGAGCTTGCCAAAGTTCGCCGAATATGATCCTGGAGTGGCGAGTCTGATAATTACAGTAAAGCGATTGCCATCTGACTTTCATAGCCACAAGGGGAATTTGACTCATTTTTCGGATAATGGTTACACATTCAGAAATCTAAATGTGCAAGTTTCCTCACGGTGTATTCCCTCACCGAAATCATCATTCTCCTTTAATAATAATAACATGTGGGAATATCTCACTTTTGAGAAACATTACACATTTTAGTTTGGAAGAAAGGGGGGGCCCCTTTTTGTATTGTTGTTTTCGAAATGTGTTTTTTTTTATATATACTGTTTTTTATTATTTTATTGGTTTATTGTAATGGAGCTTGTGATCAATTACTTATTACTTTTTGTAATTGGAAACAATAAGATTGTATAATGTAGAAGCACTTTTTTATTTTTTTTATTTGTGAATGTGAAGTACTATGGAGCATTTTTATTTTATTAGGTTACAACTTGTTTGACATTAAAAGCATGGCAGTTGAGAGTTTGTCATGCTCACTCAAATATCTTGCTGATGGTGGCACGTGTTATTGGGTCATTCAGTTCCCTTCAAAATGGTTGAGCTGAGTGGGGCTGAGGCACGCGTCATGCTCGTGAACGGGCGCCGTCAGTAGGGACTGGTCATCTCTTAGCTGCCAGTAGCTTAATTCAATTTCTATTTTTTTTAATAAGTTCATTTTATGTTTTCATTACTTATCTGCATTGTGCTTGCATAATAGAAGCGACAAGAAAAATGTAACCAAGATTTATGTAACTCATAATATGATTTAAAAAGAGTGTCCATGGAGTTTCTTGCACGTTCTTCTCCATAGAGATCTACGCTTTGGAACGTGCAATTTAGCTTCACTTTTTTATGGACTGACCGATATTTTGACAATTCAAAAGTGCCTGTAATTGGTCTAGTTGAAATAAACTATTCTGATTCTGATTCATACCTGCCTTTTTTACATGGAGCGAAATAATAGGTTATTGTGAAATTAACGTTAAGTCAGATGATACCTAAAAGGAGGAAAAAAGTACTTTCAACCCTTAACCACTTGTAAGGTTCTGTAGATTTAAAAAAATATACACACGTTTTGGGTTATTATTTTTTTTTTACAAGAAATTAGGGTGGTGAAGTTACGCTAGTTAGCTAGTATCAATATGTCAGAATACTTACACAATCGTTTTTACAAGCAATTTGTCCCGTATTCTGTGTGGTCATGGTCACCTCATTAGGAAGGGACATACTACCAACGGGAGCTCTCTCGCGCCGCCCGGTTTTTGCGCCATAGTGCACAGTCTAGTTTTAGGGTATAAGGTCTTTGCTCTATACTCGTATTTTTGAACGCGAACTGTCAATGTCATTTATGGCCGCTTACGCCAACCTACCCTGCTCGAAGTTAGAGTTAGTTGGGTTAATTCTAGGGTAACTACTCGAGTTATTAAGGAACGACCCTGGGTCACAACTCTACACTACTCTGGTACGGGGCATCGGTGTGGGCGCCGTCGCTGCGAAGGCGACCGGCGGCCCTGCTGAACGCATACCAGAGGGTCATGGCCATACGGATGATTCGGGGATACCGCACGGTATCCCGCGAAGCGGCGAGCCTCCTTGCTGGCCTGCCACCATGGGATCTGGAGGTATAAGTCCTTGCACGCATGCACGATTTGCGCGTGGAGATGCAACGCCGGGGCGAAACCCCGCTGCCGCGACAAGTCGCGGCTTGGCGGACAGAGTTCCGGCGGGATCTTATGGTGAAATGGCGAGAACGACTGTCGCAACCCTGTGCTGGGCACGCTACGATTGAGGCGGTAAGGCCTCTCTTTGAGGCGTGGCTGGAAAGACCTCACGGCGTCGTGACCTTCCGTATGGCGCAGGTACTAACTGAACATGGCAAGTTCGGGCCGTACCTGTACAAGATCCGTGCGGAGGTGACGCTCGGGTGTCGCCACTGTGCGGAACGCCCGGTGGACACGGTGGAGCACACGGTAGAGGTGTGCCCCGCTTGGGAAGAGCATCACCGTGTCCTCGTGACGGCGATCGGTAGCAATGATCTCTCGCGCCGGGGCTTGGTTCAGGCCATGCTCCGGAGCGAGGAGGAGTGGCAGGCGGTCGCCTCCTTCTGCGAAGCAGTAATGCTAGCAAAGCAGGAGGAACGGCGCTCACGCCGCAGCCGCCGCCGTAATTCCGATACAAAATTTCCGGCCACCGTAGGCGCGGGCTTGCCGACGCCGGGCAATGGGTAGCTCGCTGTCCGTCCGTCCGGTAACAGACCGGACCGAGCCCAAGTCGTTTACGGCGCGCACTGTACCCGCGTGCCTCAAGGAGTTGTCAGCAAACTGTAGGGGCCCAGTATGGTCGTATGGTCGAAGCCTAATCTGGGGCTCTGGGGAGGTATGAAAATGCATACCAGGGCCCTGGAATCAAGGCAAAGAAGGAACAGGGTAGGTTTTTAGTCGGTAAGAGTCTGACACTGTTTCCCGCTCCGCCCAAGGGATTTGTCATTGGATGATTTTACCTACCATAAATAAAAAATCTGCTCTCTCCGGAGCACCACTGCTCTGTTGCTTTATTCCTTACGTAAATGAGTTTAAAAATCCTACTAATATTATTTGAACGCGAAAATTGGTATGTATGGAAGTTTGTTAATCTTTCACGCAAAAACTATTGAACGGATTTCAATTAAACTTGACACAACCCAGTAGACCTTGTTCTGGAATAGCATGTCGGATAATTTTAGGGTTCCGTACCTCAAAAGGAAAAACGTAATACATATAGGATCACTGTTGTCCGTCTGTCTGTCTGTCAAGACCCTTTATCTTGAGAACGCGTGGAGGTATCGAGTTGAAATTAAAAACCATATACTCAAATCTGCAGTTCCTTGAAGCCATGAAAAACATCAAACTCCTAAGTTAACGAAAAAATTTGATACAGCCTTTTATGTCGTAATAGTACATTATGATACAAGTGTGTAATGAATGTAGGAGGTTACCGTCGAGGCGGTATTAAGACCCGAGCCTTGGCGAGGGTCTTAAGAGAGCCAAGAACGGTAACATTCATTACTCACGTGTATCATACGACGTTTTTCAATACACTTGTGAAGAAAAATAATTAAGTTAACTAATATTACAACGGTAAAACTAGTAAAATTTTTCATGACATGGCGGTAAAAAAATTAAATGAGCACGCGCTAGGCTATGGCTATATGGTCTTTTGATCATATTGCCTAGTCGTCGTTTGTTTTCTTGTGTGAAAAGTTTTTACGTTAATTTAATTCGTAGTGACAATAGAATATGGATGTAACATTTTAAAATGTACTATTTGATTTTATTTTATTAATGCAGACCATGAATTTCACTCGAAAAAATTACGCCAAAAACCGCGCGCGTCTTTAAATACATAGACCACAAACAATTTTTATTTTTTCGTATTCAAAATTTGTTTTGCGAACAAAGAGGTTGAACAAAAAGGTTATAGCTACATTACAGCACTAATGCGTAATGGTAATCAAAATGTCACAGTTTGGTAACAGGTGCCATTATATACCTAAGTGTAGTGCAATAAAAGTCACTTTCTGAGCAAGTGTATTGAAAAAAACGTTTATTTCGACACTTTCAAGGGAATCAAAATTTATACGGTACTTCCCGTTGACGTAGAACCCTGAAATTTGGCATCAAGCAAGATCTTATTTTATTAAGCGCAAGTATAGAAATAAATCTGAAAAAGTTAAAACTGTTTTGTAGTCACGTCACAAAAAAAAAGAAATCTTTTTTCGATTCGGAAAAATCTTTCGAGACTAGATTTGGAAATTGAACAAAATTTTACATTATAAACTGATTTGTACGGAACCCTCAGTGTACAAGTTCGACTCGCACTTGCCCAGTTTTTATTTACCACGCGGACGAAGCCGCGTGCAGCAACTAGTGGAACTACATTTTTATGATAAGTTTTACGATTGTAACGTAACATTAAAGTTAACTGGTTTGCAATAAATCAACAAAAAAAATGTTTGCGTTAAAATGTTCAGTCGAACACTACTTCAATTGTTTAGTAAGTCTTATTTACCTACTTCCATATTATAGTACGCAGCAAATAAGTTGAACCCTTTGCTATGTTTGTGCGTAGCCCCATTGGAAGACCCGAAGATCTGATAGTACTCTATCATACGCTGCGAATAATCATTCACCATTTTAGGCTACCGTAGTTCCAGGGCTGTGAGATTCAAAGTTGTTGCGGCCCTGAAAGGCAAAAGGCAAACGAAGGAACAGGTGAATAAGGGGCCGTTCAAGTATTACGTATGCAAATTTTTGGCAAATATTAACCCCCCTGTAAACATGTAGGCAGGCAGGCTTGAAATAGACAAACTACAAAGACAACATTCATTTTGACACACGAATCCATGACTTTAAGTTTTCAATGACATTTGATGTTTGCTGCTCAGTGAGGTGTGTATACTCCCTTTCGTGTGATCATGAAAAATCGACTTCGACGAAACGTTCTTTTAAAAAAACTAAAAAAACATATAGGTACTTAATGCTGACGTAATCACTATCCAGACCACCCCCACACCCCATGTCAACAAAAATAAGCAAAGCCCCCCACCTCCCTGTAATGCTTACGTAATACTTGAATGGCCCCTTAGTCAAGGCTGACACCTTTCCTCCACCTCAACGACAGACGTTATTTCATGAGTTCATGACTAAAACCCCATAAAAAAAGTTACACGCATGCCACTTACAATGTTATCCTATCTAAGTTACTTAGTTCAAGTTTTGAGGTGACCTTATAGAATATAGAGGCTCTGTACCGATGACCAGCAATAGAATAGAATTTTATTTTGCAAATATGGGTAGTACATAGTAATTCTTAGGATTACATTACAGCTCAGCCACATTTTACCGTTCGGCATGCAAATATTTAAAAAATATTTATCTGATTATTATACAATTTTATATTATAAATTTAATTAAGTATAGTACGTATGTGTTAAAATATATATATTTTTTAATTATCTTTAGATTATAATATAACATGTCATTACAAATTCAATCCTACAGGTTTTTTTCTTAACTTTACGACATATTTTTACATTATTATATTCCGTTCTAATTCAAATGTCATACCATTATCAAATAATTTTATAATATATTATTACTATTACAAGTATAACTGTTTTTACTATTTAATTTAAAATATCATTATTATTACAATTGTCACTGAATAGATCAAAATATCACAAATATAAATAATTAATGATTACAAATATAACATGTCATTACTATTTAAAATATCATTATTATTACAATTGTCAAAGAATAGATAAAAAATTTCGAAAATATAAATTATTATTTAAATAAAAAAGATATAACATGTCATTACTATTTAAAATATCATTTTTATTAAAACTCTCAAGGAATAGATAAGAATGTCACAAATATAAACAATTATTAATAAAAAACAAAAACATATAAAATGTCATTACTATTAAAAATATGTTGTTATAATTGTCAATTAATACATCAAAATGTCAAAATGTTATCCACTAACAAATATTTTTCTCCGATATGAACTCAATGGACACCAATTGCGTTGGTGATTTCATGATTTTCATAATTATTTGCACTGAGGAAAGTCAGGAACGGCGTTAATTGTTGGAAATAGGCCTCCCAAATGTCGCAGCAAAGAGTCTTTTTTTTTAGCAGTTAATCTCTTTTTTTAGCATAAGCTTCTTGAATAAATACTCATATATCAACATATTTATTTTTAGCTTTGTCAATAATTTTCACCGAACAAATCGAAGCCCGATGTATCAATAAGACACATCATTCGGAGAATCTAGAATGCATACCGAATAACACATCAGCATACAAACGCTCCGCTAAAGCTGATGAGGAAGATCAACACGATACATTACTTATTAAGAAAACAGATCCAAACCAGCAAAGCAATACAAATTTCGAAACAAAATACGATATTTTAGCCAGATGTAAATATAACTTTAAAAGTAAACAAATAGAAAACGAAGAAACTGTCTCAAACAAAGCACAGGATGAATGCGACGAACACATTAAAACAAAGACCACAACACCAGCTAAGAATACACCAACTTCTTTTCAGAACAGAGAAGATTTTTCCAATGAAGAGAAATACAGTGGATATGCACATCATTTTAATTTAATTACTAGAATACGGAATACTGACATCGAAAAAATCAAAGATGATAGCGATACAAAACTCAAATCAAATGACGAATCATCTTTGCGAAATAATGGACAACAAAATCATCAAACTGTTGAAAAACATATGTTGACCGTTAGTCATCACAATACAAAGAAAAGCACAACTCAACTAATGACAGATAAACCATTAATTCCCAAAGGAAAACTCAGATGGACTACAGAAGTTGATGATGAAAGATGTAAAACAAAACATTGCGATTATACAAATAACAGATCTGTTGAAAAGATATCACAAGAAAACGATATCTATAGATTAAAACGTCAAGATGAAATTACAACAACATCAAAAGATGGCAATGAATTAAAACACCGTTATAAAAAACGTAATAAATCATTCAGAAAAGAGTTACAAATTGATAAAGAGTCTTTAAAACATAGTGATAATTCTCATTCTATTTCAAAGGAAAATAAAATCTATAGTCTTGAAAACCGTGTCGACTTTCCATCAGTAGAGATGCCAGTAGCAAAAACAGTCAAACCAAAGTACAAACTTAAATACAGTCATAAATTCCAAAAAAAGAAACTTCCTAAAAAAGTAGCGAGAAAAGTTAGTGATGAAACAAAACATAAGTTAAAAACAAAACGCAATTACAATAAAGTAATAACTAAAAAAGAAAAACTGATTCACAATGGTAATAAAGAAAAACACCCTGATGTACGTAAAGGGGAACACAACGTCAATTCTGAAGATACCTTGAGCCTTGATAAAGCAGACGCCCAAACATCTAGTGTTAATAATTATGATGAAAAAGATACTCTAGTTTCATCCGAAGAACCATTGAAACAAAACGAATTACCAAAGAAACCAAGACTTCCATTTTACGTCACATCAGCAACATTATCTAAAAAAGAAATTGCTAAGAAATATCCAAAGAAACAAATTCCACAGACAAGTGCAGAAATAATGGCAGATGATCTAAACAAACTTTTAATAGGAAACACTGATGATTTGAGGAATAAAAATATCGATATAAATAAAGTAATAGATCGTTTGGCTTCGTCAAAGATTCTTGATATTGTAACGGACAGAGTGGCTGAATACATACTGAAGAAATTACAGAATAATCAGGCGTTTAAGAGTCGTTTTAAAACAACAGATGAGAAACCGGAGACAGTTGAAAAGATAGACATATTGTTCAAAAACAACGGCGATATGGTAATGACGAAAGCTGAAAATGTTTAGAAATAATATAAACTTCTTTTTAGAGGTTCATACGTCTCAAAAGAAAATGGAAAATGTATAGATATAATATAAATAATAAAAGAAAATGATCCTATTTATATTATTTTATGCTTTATGTCTGCTTGTGTCCGACCGAAACTAGTTTTCGCAGCCGAAACCAAGGCCGAATTGCGGCATCGGTCTCAGTTTCGGCAGAAACTATACCTTTCAAAATTATAACTTCATATGAAAAGCTCTCTTTATTTTCAAGTTACATACACTGTGTCCGTTTCGAAACAAAGTTATAATCATTCGCAATTTCATCATCATCATCATTTCAGCCGAAAGAAGTCAACTGCTGTACATTGCCTCCCCCAAGTGGAACCATAACAACCGATCCTTCACAACAACACAACACAACATCCATCCATTACAACTCATCGGTTTACTTTTTGCGCTGCGTTACTCTCTTTCTCCGTAACGAAAATTTCGGGAATAAAGGCTCGGCGCAAACGGGCCACTGACACAGTCTGTGCTGACACGCGCTACCGTTACCACATTTGTAACAGTGTCAGAAGCAAGCACTTGCAACAACCACTGGCATTCGGAAGCCGCCGTATTTTAAAACCCGTTATCTGCTGCCTAGTCTTATAATGGACTCTGACACGGAAAGTTTGCTCGCGCATGGTGGCTAGGCATAGTGACGCACGCGATACGTAGAACGTCTATCGGTTAACAGCGCGGTGGGTGGAGCAGTGAGACAGTGGCGGGTGTTGGCGTTTTGTGTAGACCGTAGCGACCACAAGTGGTTACTCGCGGATTGTGCTGTCGCGAGTGGCTGCCACCGGCTACACGTGTGCGGCGCGTCTATACAAAATACATAAAAAAGTGTCTTAAATCGCTGTTGAGAGCTAAAATTAGCTGTGGTCAGTGGCTTCGTTTTTTGGAGAAAGAGAGTAATTGTCCAGAACTTTTATTTATTTATTTAAAGATCACCAACGAGTTTTACAAAATAAAAACTTAAACATAAAAATTGGTACATGTAACCTAGACCTATAATGCACACTCAATTATAGCAAATAAACAAAGGAAATCTCGTCACGACTATTCGCGATCAAAGCGAAATTTGGTTTTTGCGAAAATTAGCAAAAGATAGAAGAAGTGGAAGAAGATATTTGCCCAGCAGGGAAACAGAACAGGCTTAAAACTAAAGTAGATATTACATTTAATAATTATTTTACATAACAAGGTAGAGTAGTAGTTCTGAGGGAATTTTATTCCATGTGGCAGAGTTCCAAGGATCATTTCCAGGATGGTTGTAGCGCCCGAATTGCACCACTGTTGATTCTGAGAAAAAAAAAACAATGCAATATTACCTGGTTTTATTTGTAACTAGTTTTTGCCCACGGCTTCGTTCCCGCTGTACCTACCTACTCTACCCTATACCAATAAGGACCAAATTCAGCAATAAAACTAATCGCGATTATTTAAAACAAAACACAGTTTGAGCGCCTAATCGAGATTATAGCTTCATTATGCGTTTCACCGCGATGAATTGAATCTAGTTTACGCTAAACTATTCTTTTGTTTTCGTCCATGTTTTCGAAACAGGTCTTTAAACTAGATTATGCTGAGCTCAGTTTAGTTGAACTAAGTTTTTATAGTGAATGATGATATCAGCCCTAAATGGGCATTTGGATTTTCTTTTTTTTTATTTAACGGGATAAAAAATGTCCTATATCCGTCTCCTGGTTCTAAGCTACTTCCCCACCAATTTTCAGCCAAATTGGTTCAGCCGTTCTTGAGTTATAAATAGTGTAACTAACGCGGCTTTCTTTTACATAGGGTGACTGGTAATTGGTGAACGATACTTAAACACGTGATTGTAGTCATGATAACTAACAACTTTTACTATGGGACCAAACCTGAAATTACGAAACAAAATCTGATAGTCAGTACATTTATGTTCGCCTAACTGGTCAAATTGTACTAAACTTGGCTGATTTTTTTCGCGATTTCAGGTTTGATTCCATAGTGAAAGTTGTTTGTTATCATGACTACAATCACGTGTTTAAGCATCGTTCACTAATTACCAGTCACCCTATATATACACCGTTAAATTTTAGTCGTTTTAATCCCGCGGGGGGTCGATTCGGTACATTAAATACTATAGATTTGTAAAGAAAAAATAAGTAAAAAAAATAAAGTACTTTTTTCAAAAACTCGAATAATATGTCGCATATACGAAATTAATTTCTTTAACTAAACGAGTCAATGACCTTGTAGGTAGTTGTCGGTCGTTGCGTACTAACTACCTAAAGTTCATTGGCCTCGCTCAGCTGACGTTTACTTGAAGAAATTAATTTCGTACATGCGTAAATTAATTCGAGTTTAAAAAAAAGTGCTTTATTTTTCATTTTTTCTTTACGAATCGATAGTATTTCATGTACCGAATCGACCCTCCGCAGGATTAAAACGACCAAAATTTAAAGGTGTATACGCGACAAATAAGTACAACCAAAATGACTGTTGTTGCGCTGTTTTTTTATATTTCTATGGTGCGTAACCACCGTGTCACTTGGAATAAGACCCGAAAATCTGCTACTGCGCATTGAAGATCGATCGCCATTTTGGTTCAACTTATCAGCCGCGTATTGTACCTATTTGGCGTCAATTTATTGACATAAATTCAATATGCATCTTTTTTGACAGCCGCGGCCATCTTTATGCCTTGATCATACGTACCGAGCAAACACGCGAGACAGTGCTCTCTGGCGAATACTTGTTACTTATTTATTTATTTATAATTTATTTATAATAAGCACACCAACAGCACAGTCACTTACAATTCAGATAAAATTACGTATGAACATAGCGCCGAGTGCTCGGCCGAGCGCATATCTCTACAATTCTCTTACATCTCTGTCTCGGCCGAGTAACATCTTACTAGATCGCGCTTTTACTCGATACGCGTGATCAAGGCATTAGTTTGGCCTCTTTTGTGCGCGTTTGAAAGTTAATTACTTTGAAAGTATGCGTATTATTACTCGTATAAATTCATTGAGTTTTTTTTTAAATTTATTTTTTATGGTATGTAAAATCATCCAAAGACAAATCCCGCCCTTGGGTGGAGCGGGAAGTAGTGTCAGACTCTTACTGACTAAAAACCTACCCCGTTCCTACGTTACCTATAGTGCCGGGATTGAGTTCAAATATGTATAATAGGTCCATTTTTTTTTTGTTCTTTTTTTATACTGACAAGAGTGTAATCGTCTTTAAATGAAATTTGATATCGATTTCTGTAACATGCATCCAGGGCCTCAAGTCTGCTATTACAATAGTGTCAGAATGGTCTATCATTGATTTCATAATTGTTGATTTTGACAAGTTTGGTAATCTACTAATATAATGGCGTCAATAGGACTTTCCAATAATCAACCACTGACGTGCCAATGAATTAAATAGTATGGTAATCTCGTACTTACCTACATAATGACAAATTAATGTCTGCCTTATATCATAACAAAAACATAACGAAATCACTGAAAACGCCGGCCGGCGGCCGCTCTAAACAAAAACTGTAAGCAGTAATGTCTTTGACTTTGACAGCTAAAATACCATTGACCGACCAATGATCGGTAATTATGAATTCTGTAGATTACGAAGTTTTAGCTGCTTTTAGCAAAATGACAATGGAATCGTGTTGGAATGACCAATTTATAAAAATAGCAGACTGGGGCCCCTGCACTGTAAGCGTGTATTACTTACCTACAAAAACTTTTTACAATAAAAATACAGCCGACTTCAATGTAAAAAAGACACAAAAATGTGCAAAATAACTTTAATTTTAGAAGTCAGTGTTAATATAATAGATTGGTCTCTTCATTGTTAAACACCGACTTCCGAAATTAAAGTTATTTTGCACTTTTTAACCGATTAAAAAAAAAAAATTATAAAAAAAAAATAACCCACCACATTTTTCAGAGTATATGTTTACTTAATTTTATTATTTGTACTAGCTGTATTAAGAAATTATTAACAAAAGCAGTTGAGACTGACGATTAATTTCATTTTATTATTAAAGTTTAATAGTTTTATGAAAGATTCTGTCTCTTATGTAGAAATTGGAATCACTCCTGTTAACATGATAAAACTAAAATGTGAAATTATTTCTCATAATACTAATGGATGATGTCTGATTCTATTTTTCGCAGAAAAAATACCGACGTCACTAGAAAAAGCTACTAAAATGCTTAAAAGGAATTTAATTTTGGAAGTCGGTGTTAAATAAGAAACAAACAATACCGTGAATCACCGATTTCCGAAATTAAAGTTATTTTAAACATTCTAGTGGTTTTTTTCTAGTGGTCGGTTTTTTTTTTGTACAAAGTTTTTTGTGTGTTTTTTTTACATTGATTGTGGTTGTATATTTTTGTAAAAAGTTTTTTATTTCACACTTTTTAGTTGTAGTACTCCTCAGCCAAACTTAAATAGATCCCTTCCGCCATTCGGTTCCATCATTAAATCATCATAACAATTCTAATAATACCAAATCCGTGTATCCTAACACGGATTTATTGCATAATTCCGGTTCTTCTATGTATCCCCTGCTTTCTTCAGTCAGTCACCCACTGAATTTACAAAAAAAAGCAATTTTACTTGCTACGACAGTTCTGCTATGATTTTTTGAAGAGTTCCGTTATTATATCTCAGAAGTTAATCATCAGATCAAAGTAATATTTATAAGGGACCAACTCGGGAGTACAATATTTCAATCAAAACAATAATTTTCAAAATCGGTTCTCAATTGACCGAGATATCGGTGAAAACACATGAAAAAAATACATACAGCCGAACATAGAACCTCCTCCTTTTCGAAGTCGGTTAAAAATTAATTGATTCAATCACAACGTTCAATAGCTGGTCCCAAAAAGCGATGAGTAAACTAAATAATTTACTTACTTGGATTAGGAGAACCTGAAAATCAAATAATGTACTTAATTAAACGATTTTTACGCGACTTGAAAAGGTTTTTGACGACACGGAAAGATTCAAATAAAAGCAAAGTTGTAGAGGCTCAAATAAGGAGTATAGTCTTTCAACCAGATCAAAAATTTTCAAAATCGGTTCACATTTGACCGAGATATCGGTGAAAAGACATATAAAATCGACAGACGTGCTTTGATTTTTGAAGAGTTTTGTTGTATATCTTTGAAGTTCATCATCAGATCAAAACGATATTTTTATGGGACTAATTCGAAAGTGTAATCTTTCAATTAAAATAATAATTTTCAAAGTCGGTTCACAATTGACCGAGATATCGGTGAAAACACATAAAAAAATACATACAGCCGAACATAGAACCTCCTCCTTTTTGAAGTCGGTTAAAATTAATTGATTCAATCACAACATTCAATAGCTGGATCCATAAGGCGATGAGTAAACTAAATAATTCACTTACTTGGATTAGGAGAACCTGAAAATCAAACAATGTACATTAATTAAACGATTTTTACGCGACTTAAAAAGATTTTGACGACAAGGAAAGATTCAAATATAAGCAAAGTTGTAGAGGCTCAAATAAGGAGTATAGTCTTTCAACCAGATTTTTTTTTCTTTTTATGGTAGGTAAAATCATCCAATGACAAATCCCGCCCTTGGGCGGAGCGGGAAGTAGTGTCAGACTCTTACTGACTAAAAACCTACCCCGTTCCTTCGTAGCCTATCGTGCCGGGGCCGAGCACTCCTTTCGGAAATAAACCCATGACCCCAGTAGGCTTCGACCCTGCCTGCCTGCAGTTAGCAGGCTGGGCCTCTTCGGTGTGCTGACAGCTCCTTGAGGCGCGCGGGAATAGAACGCGCCGTCGACGACTTGGGCTCGGTCCGGTCGGTTACCGGACGATCGGACAGCGTGCTACCCAATGCACGCCGTCCGCAAGCCCGCGCCTACGGTGGCCGGAAATCGGGATCGGAATCCCGGCGGCGGCTGGGGCGAGCGCCCCGTTGCCTCTGCCTGATGCGGTCGGCCTCCTCCTTTGCTAGCATTACTGCTTCGCAGAAGGAGGCGACCGCCTGCCATCCCTCCTCATTACGGACCATGGCCTGAACCAAGGCCCGGCGAGAGAGATCGCTGCCGCCGATCGCCCCCACGAGGACACGGCGATGCTCCGCCCAGGCGGGGCACACCTCTACAGTGTGCTCCACCGTGTCCTCCGGATGTTCCGCACAGTGGCGACACCCGGGCGAATCCTCCGCACGAATCCGGAACAGGTACTTAGCGAACTTTCCGTGTTCGGTAAGCACCTGCGTCGTGCGGAAGTTGAGAACGCCGTGAGGTGTCTTTCAACCAGATCAAAAATTTTTCAAAATCGGTCCACATTTGACCGAGATATCGGTGAACACGCATATAAAAACGACAGTTCTGCTTTGATTTTTGAAGAGTTTTGTTGTATATCTTAGGAGTTCATCATCAGATCAAAACGATATTTTTATGGGACTAATTCGAAAGTGTAATCTTTCAATCAAAATAATAATTTTCAAAATCCGTCCACAATTGACCGAGATATCGGTGAAAACACATAAAAAAATACATACAGCCGAACATAGAACCTCCTTCTTTTTGAAGTCAGTTAAAAATTAATCTAGTAGTAGTTAAAAATAATAATATGTACAAACGGGTAGAAAAAGAACTTATTGGGCATCGAAAAATTCATCCACATCGATATCAATGGGAAAAGTGCCCAGAACGCTGGCAGCATTGCCTCGTTGGATGGCAATGCTGATTCGTTGACCGAAGAAAAGCCCAGCCCTCTGGTCACGCGAAGATTCGACCAGCTGTTTGCTGATGTCACGAACAACTCGATGAGCGCTCGGACCCCATGGCCCTAGTGTTTCAACCCCAAACGGCTCAAACATGTAACTACCGATAAGGTTATTGTATTTACGCCGTTTGAGGTTTTCTGCACCTGCAGCAGCCGCCCCAGCACAGCCTGCCGTACTCAGAAGATGGGATGGCACAAGGGTGTCGACACAAGTTGCATCCCACACCAGAGGCCTAACCAACTTCCAGGGCATTATGGTCATCCCGTCTGGCCTCTTTCCATCGTCACGTGCCAAGCCGATAGGTTCTAAAACAGCTGGCACCCCGGCGATGACGAGAGCTCGGCGGATGATGTCAAAATTAATTGATTCAAGTACAACGTTCAATAGCTGGTCCCAAAAAGCGATGAGTAAACTAAATAATTTACTTACTTGGATTAGGAGAACCTGAAAATCAAATAATGTACTTAATTAAACGATTTTTACGCGACTGGAACAGTACGCGACTAAAACACACATAAATTAAAATAATTATAAAAATATAATTAAAAAAAAAAACGCCTGACAGTCCTTGTCATCAATATGAAATGCTTAACACTGGTCAAGACGAATCTAATGAGCCCAAACTCGATGGGTTTACTAGTAGGCGTTCCAAAGTTACATCAGCCACCTCCCAGTTCTAGCATCAGAACCTTGTCATTATGAGAAATGTATAGAACTGATCAAGACGAATGTAATGAGCCCAAACTTAATGGGTTTACTAATAGGCATTCCAAACTTTCATCAGCCAGCTCCTGGTTCTAGCATCAGGTCCTTGTCATCATGAGAAATGTATTGAGGCAAGAGGTGTGTAAGGCGAATCTAATGAGCCCAAACTCGATAGGTTTACTATGTTAATAAGCAATCCAGGGTTCTTATCTTCAAGCTCCATCATCAGATCAGCTAAATGGCACCAGATTGTACAAGAGTATTATTTTCAAATATTAGGTCACACATAGGACCTCCTCCTTTTCGAAGTCGGTTAAAAAAAATAATTGGTTCAATAGCTGGTCCCACGGTAGGCAATTAGTAAACTAAATAATTCACTTACTTGGACTAGGAGAACCTGAAAATCAAATAATTTACTTAATTAAACGACTTTTATTCGACTTGAAAAGTTTCTGACGACAAGGAAAGATTCAAATACAAGCAAAGTTGTAGAGGCTCCGGATCGCGGCGCTGGTTCAATTCTCGCACGGAACCAATCACGTGCTCTCAGATATAACTCAAAAAGAGGGTTTTTGAACACTTTATAGTGTTGAAACATATGTTTTCAGATTCAATAAATAAATAATTATTACAAATGATATAAATAGTTTAGTTAGAGGAAAGTCACCAAATATGAAATAGTATCCTAATATGGAATCCCTTCATTTCTCTAAGACTATAAGTATGATACGCAATACTCGACCATCTTCTGTTTCATTCGGTCTACTAACTATCGCACTCACACCATTGAGTCAGTTGCGCGAACGCTTCACGTGTGGCAGGCGTGTTTTGTTTTGTTGTCGTGCAGAAACTTTTAAAGGTAAGTAATAAATGAGTATTACCAGCTGTTATGTTTGTATACATAAGTGTTATACTATTTAGTACATCGGTATTATGTTTATTTCACTATTTTGTGATCTTTTGTCATTAAAATATTGTGACTTGAAAAAATATTTAGAAGAGTATGAACTAGTATAAAAATCCAAATATGGACAGTCGTCGGTGTCTAATTATGGAATATTGATTACATGATGAGCTGATGGCCCAAGTACCTCCTGACTCTGCTGATGCAGAATGTATGTTCTGTTCAAGACTTTTTTCCATGGATAAAAGTGGAGAAAGCTGGATTAAATGCTTGATGTGTGGGCTCTGGGCACATTATGATTGTGCTGGTCCAGAGTTCGATACTTGGATCTGTGACTTTTGCAAGTAATTATGTAACTTCTTTCATTCATCACAATATGTTATATTCATTTAATTAATTGATCTCAAAGATATTAATGTCCATTTTTGTTATTGTTATGTTGATTTATGCTTATATTCCATATATGGGTACCTATTCCATATTTGGTTACTCATTTCTGATATTGTTTTTTGTGTTAGATTTTAATTTGATAACTAATATATTTGATTAAAGGCTGTTAATTACTACATAAAAATGTATGACTGATTAGTAAAAACATTAAACTGGTTTAATTTATATGAAGTTTTTTTTTTATATCCCAAAAACAAAATGGTATTCCATATTTGGTGACTTTCCTCTAATAAATAAAAATAAATAAAATAAAATTCCTTTATTTCAAGTGACACGACTCATAGACATACATACAGTCTCAAAAACTCATAAAAAACACAAACATATATAGGTCACCGATTCTGCAGTTAACGCGGCAACTTACTGGGCTCAAATAATTTAACGAGTTTACCATCGATTCGAAAAGAAGAAGAAATAAGAAGTTAATATTTAAGGTTGTGGACACGTGTAGACAATACCGTAAATAGGAACGGAGTAGGTTTTTAGTCAGTAAGAGTCTGACACTATCTCCCGCTCCACCCAAGGGTGGGGGATGTCATTGGATGACTTTACATACTTTAAAAAAAAAAACCGTATATAATAACTAAACTATTTTTATTAAAACCTACCTATGTACTGTGGTGGGTGGAGGTGTAAATCAAATGCTTTAATGCTTTTTACTATTATATTAATAAAAATGCTTTATTGTCTCAAAAATTTCGGTAGTATAAGTTTACAAAAATATTTTAGGTGCATTAAAGAATAGGCGCCGACACAGAATATAAAAGATCGCAACTGGCATCTTAGCTAGGTTACGTGGTAACCTCTGTTAAAGACATAGTGCCATTTCCCACAGGGTTACATTTTCTTACATTTATTATAATACAGAAAATTCAATTAATAAGGTTTTTTTTATTATTGATAGGTTCGCGCTTGACCGCTATCGGTTTAGGCAAGCGTAAACATTTTGAAATTAATGCTATAGAATTATGGTATATTTGTATTTAAACTTGATTAAAATAGTATAAATAATCATATAAATTAATAAAGCACGGTATTTAATTAATTAATAATAATATAAAACAATTGAAAAATTAAAATTAAAAATAAAGAAAACATTCCATTATGGTGAGGTTGTGTGTGTGATAGTGATGTGTGTTTATTGTGAGGGTATATGTTTTGTAAGGGTGGTTTGTAGCTACTCCGTAGAACTTAAAAGACTCTGTTTCCCGATAGGTCAAGGAAAGGAGCCACTCAGTGAGTTGTTTTTTACAGGCTAGGCTAGGGAGATGGTAAATAGATAGCAGTTTGTTCACTTTGTCATACAAGGTCAGTGCAAGGAAGTAATTGAACCTTTTCGAATGGATAAAATAGGATTTTTTAGTATCACAAATTAAGTCTTTACGCCTTTTAGTGATAAACGGAGTTGCAGCATGCTGAATAAGAACAGTATTTAAAATAAATAGTTGCCTTACCGTTAAAAATTGACAAGATTTGTAAAGGTCTGTTGTCGGGAATGTGATCGTTTTGAAGTTGTTTACTTTTAAAATAGCCCTTTGTGCTCTCTCAAGCTTTAGCAGCAGTGTTTTTGGTACACCACCCTAAGATGATATGCAGTAATTCAGAAGATATTGACAGAGTGAAAAATAAACCTGTTTGAGGAGGCGGGCATTAACAACGTGGTGTAAAGTTTTAAATATATAGATTAGTTTCCTTATTCTACTTTGAAGAAGCTCAATGTGAAGTGTGAATGACATATTACTGTCCAGAGTTATGCCTAAATATTTAGTATTAGTCACTCGTGTTAGTCTAGGACAGCAGCAGATCTGATTTGGTGACATAGAGCACGAGTGGACGATAAGAGTCAATGTGGGCGATGGTTGGGAAGACTGACGGAATGACAAAGTCATGTAATTAGTTTTGTCAGTGTTAAGGGTCAACGAGTTTTCAGCCAGCCAGATTTTGATAATATCAAAACCGACCTGTGCCCTACTAAAGACTTCCTGCCACGAGTCACCAATGAACGTAAAAGCAGTGTCGTCCGCAAACGCCGTTACCTTGGTGTCGTTTTGTTTTGTTTGTAGAAGGTCATTAATATATACAAGGAACAGCGTTGGCCCGACCACACTGCCCTGTGGGACTCCGAATGTTATAGGACGACACTGACGCAATTATCAATTTTGACACACTGGGTTCTTTTGGTGAGATAATCACATAAAATAGCGAGAGCTTGACCCCTAATACCAATTCTCTCTAGTTTGTGAATCAGCAGGGGAATGGAGACTGTGTCAAATGCTTTAGCAAGGTCAAGGAAGATAGTAAGTACTTTTCTCTTACTGTCTAGATTTTTAACAATATGGATGGTAAGGTCTAATACTGCATTTGATGTGGACATATTACGTCTAAAACCATATTGATTTGGAGACAATAAATGTTGGTCTTCAAGATATTTAATTAATTGGTTATTTATTATTCGCTCTAGTATTTTAGACAGTATGGTCGAAACAGCTATCGGGCGATAATTGGTAACACAGTCCCCACTCCCACTCTTATAAATAGGGTGGATCAAGGCTTTTTAAAAAAATGAAGGAAATGTGCCTGTCTCAAGGCAGAGGTTAAACACATGTGTTAGGAGGGGGACGAGTAGGACTTTATAACGCTTGAGGAGCACAGTCAGATCTAAGAGACATCATAATCGACTCGACTTCATGACAGTCGGTTGGAAGAAGAACAAATGACTTACAGGTTACTAGTCTATTTATTTGGGAATGTGGTGGTGAGTGTAAAGGTTTAATTTTAGCTGCGAGATTCTTGCCAACATTGACATAGTAATCGTTAACTTGGTTAATTGAGATTTCAGGGGATGATGAAGAGTGCAGTAATTTACTGGAAGGGGTTTTAGCCTGTACAGAATTCGTTACTCTCTTCATAATTCATAACCCGCCAGATTTTCTTACTATCTTTACCAGCCTCTGCCAGTTCCTTTCTATCATATTCTCTCTTTACTTTTTTAAAAATCTTGTTACAAAAATTTCTGTATCTTATGTAGGTTTATATTGCTAACAGAAGCTCAATCTATTCTTATAATAAATCTGTAGAAGTAAAAATTCTGTACATTGAAAATATCAAAAAAATAAATGGCAGGGGGTGTTACTAGACCGACACCGAACCCAAAAATGTGATTAAAAATTGTTTTGTCTGTCTGTCTGTTTGTTCAGGCATCACGCAAAAACTACCGGTTCGATTACGATGAAACTTGGTATAATTATTCTTTAATATCCTGGGCACCACACTGAGTACTTTTTATCCCGGAAAAGTATATACAAAAAAAAAAAAAACTTAATTTTGCGGTTCGATCCTTAGCCCTGATTACTGTACCAACCGTAAATAATAAATTTGTCGGTCTGACTGTCTATCTGTTTGTTCAGGCATCATGCAAAAACTACCGGTTCGATTACGATTAAACTTGGTATAATTATTCTTTAATATCCTGGGCACCACACTGGGTACTTTTTATCCCGGAAAAGTATTTACAATAAAAAACAAACTTAATTTTGCGGTTCGATCTCTATAACCGACATTTTTTTTTTTTAACACGTCATTTTTTTTTAAATTAGCTAGGTAATTTTATAAGGCGTAGACCGTATAGATTTTAATTTCAACTATAGGTAGTATATTTGATTGTGTGTAACGTAGGTTATTTTTAGTACTCTTAGGTAGGATTAGTCATTCGTATATTAGTTTTTAGGGATTTTGCTTATTTATTGGTATATATACATATAAGTGTAGATTCAGATTCAGATTCAGATTCATTTATTTGCTTGAAATATGGTATTTTACAGCTTTTATAACACATAGGTACACAATAGTTCTTCATATTCCGCCTACTAAATTCGGCATGCAAATTTTGTGACAATATTATTGATTCTAATTAATTTAAATTAAACAAAAGAAAAAAAAAAAAAAAAAAATACCCATGTCAAGAGAAAAGAATTATATAAAATTACAAATGTCAAAGAAAAATAGTTGGATTACAAATTGGTCAAAAATCTACTTTCAATGTCAATAAGAAAATTTACTACAAATGTCCATAAAAATCAAAATGTCAAATTGAATATTCATGTCATAAAACTGTCCTGTTTGTCCTAGTATTCATGAATTCCTGAATAGAGTAAAAACAATTTTCAATAAGCCATGCTTTGAGATGCTTTTGAAATAAGCTGGTTCGCAGTTCTCTAATAACCTTCGGTATTTTATTAAATATCCTTATTGCCATTCGACTAGTGTTTTTACGGCAATACGCTGTTCCACATCTTGGCATTGCCAATTTTGTTGGATCCCTTGATAATTTTCCCACCTTATAAACGTTGACGCTATCAGCTGTCCTAAATAGATGAGGGTGTTTTTTTACAAATACTCCCATTTCCAATATGTATAAGCATGCTAATGTTAATAATTTATGTCTTTTAAAAATAGGTCTACACGATTCTAATGGGTCTGCACCAAACACAGCTCGTAAACACTTTTTTTGCACTATAAATGCCTTATTGCTGTCAGTCGAATTACCCCATATGATTAAGCCGTATCTTAAAACAGATGAGACATATCCATGATAAGCTAATAGAGCAGCATTACGTCCAACAGTTTTCCTAAGATTTCTTAATGCAAATGCAAAGCTGTTTAGCCTATTACATGTATTTTCAATATGTTTTTTCCAATTACAATATTTATCAATTATTATGCCTAAAAATTTCGTATCCTTAACTTCTTCAATTTCACTATCACGTCCAATAATTTTCATTGTTTCATTCGTCATTTTGTAATTAGAGAAATTAATATATTTTGTTTTGCAAACATTCACACATAAATTATTTTGTTCAAGCCATTCCATTATAGCTTTTACGGCAGCGTTTATTTTATTCTCAAATTGTTCATTTTTACTATCTTTATTTACTATTAATGAGATGTCGTCTGCAAACAACACACACTTATTCTTTGTCACCGTTGGCAGATCATTTATGTATAGAAGGAAAAGCAATGGCCCCAAAATACTACCTTGAGGCACGCCGTATTTATTGGTCCTGTATTTAGATTTATACCTAATCACTTCTTTGTCTTTATTAACGCCTAAAATCTCAACCCGTTGTTGTCTATCAGTTAGGTAATCTTTTAGCCAATTTAACGCTTTTCCTCTTATCCCATAACTCTCACATTTTTTTAACAGTATATCATGTTTCACAAAGTCAAATGCTTTGCTCATGTCGAAGAATACTGCTGTGACTGGTAACTTCTTATCTATAGTCTCAGTAATCGATTTTATTAGTTGATAACACGCAAGTGCAGTCGACTTTCCTCTTTGAAAACCGTTTTGCTCCGTACTTATTATATTGTATTTAGATAGAAAAGAGGAAATTCGATTATACATGGCTTTTTCGTATATTTTTGAAATGATAGGTATTAAGGTCACTGGCCGATAATTGTTCAAATCATGTTTATTTTTTTTTTTGTATAATGGTTTTACAACTGAGAACTTTAATCTGTTAGGGTACTTTTCTTCACAGAAACTTAAATTAACCAGATAAGCTATAATAGGAGACAATATATCGGCACATGATTTTATTATGTGGGTGGAAATGTCATCATATCCCACTGCGTTGGTATTATTTAGTGATCCAATTATTTTATTGATTTCATGGGGCGTGCAAGGTTCCAGATATAAACTGTTACTACCATTGCTAGTTTTCTTTGTGGCATTGTTTCCGTTGTTTGTTATGTCTATATTTGTAGTATCAATGAAGTGATTATTAAAAGCTTCCGCTATTTCTTCAGGTTTTTCTATCATAGCGCCATTCAATTTAATGGCCTCAATATATTGTGAATTTGTACATTTTGGTTTATTTTTAATTAATTTCCATGTTGCACTACATTTATTTTTTGCTTTCAAAATAAATTTGCTAGAAGAATGCTTTCTGGACAAGTTGATACACCTTTTTAATGTTTTAGCGTATTTATCATAAGCCAATTTATTTTCCTTAGATTTATTTTTATAATATTTTGATTTTAGATATCTTTTAGAGAGGCAAGATTTTCTTATACCTTTAGTTAACCATCTTAAAGTTGGTGTTTGATAGTTTACTTTTATTCTTTGCAAGGGGAAATTTAATTTATATAATAGGCAAAAAGTTTCATGAAAGTTGTTAAAAGCTGTGTCAGGATCAATTTCATCATAAACATCTTGCCATTTTAGGCTCAAGAGACATTCTCTAAATTTACCAATGTACTCTTCATTGTAATTCCTCTTGTACATAAAGCAATGCGAAGGAGCATTCCTCTTTGATGATATTTTTGATGTGAATGTCAATATCTGAGCTGTATTATGGTCCGATAGATGTAATTCACATGTTTCACCTGACGAGTCCGGTATATTAGTGATGATGTGGTCTATGCAAGAAGCATGTCGAGTTGGAGTGTTTATCTTTATATTTAAGTTGCAGTTTAAAAGTATCTCGTTTAGTGTAGTGGCATTTTTGTTAGTAGTAAGGGTATTTATGTTTAAATCCCCGACCAATATAATTTTTTTATTATTTTTTCTGTCACTTAATTTATGCAATAGAGCCTCAAGTTTATTAAAAAAAATTGCGATGTTCGACTTGGGTATCCTATAAACACATACAATGATACAGTTATAAAGTGGTATTTCTATGCCACAACACTCGAATACCTTATCTACTGCCATCTCATTACATAATTTAATTATTTTATATTCTAAAAACTGTTTAATTAAAATACACACCCCACCCCTCTTTTCTTTTTCTCGTGAGTATGAAGTTGCAAGTATGAACTCGTTAATGCATACATTTGATTCATTATTATTACTTAAAAATGTTTCTGAAAAACATAATATGTCTACCTCTTTATGACTGTCCTTAAGCTCAGCTAAACATATTTCAATCATAGAAAGTTTATTCAATAATCCTGCAATATTTTGGTGCAGTAGTCGTATGTTATGGTTAGTACTTTCAATGTTATTATTATGTTGTCTCTTGCTACTCTCTGTGCTAGGAGGAACGAAAAAACTGTTTCTTTCCCAAAGTAGTACAGTTTTCTGAATTTGAGTCCTCCATATTTATAGGGCAAGGATCTGTATAAATGCCAAGATAGCACTTCATATTGTCAAAAATATTCTTTATACCATAGTTATTGAGAACTCCACGGCGCCTACAAAACATTGTCGCATCGTATGTCAGATTTAAATTCGAATCAAATAGCAACGCATAGTCGTGAATACCAATGTCATAATATAATAAATTACTAAATGTTTCTATTCTGGAGTTATACATAGAAAAACAGCCATAAAATTTGTAGGTCGGTAAACAGAGCAAAATGTTAGTGTGTGTTATTTTCCTTAATATATCCCTAATACTAATAATTAATTTAAAGTAATTGTCAGTTTTTCTGAAATCTTTCTCGCCTATAAAAATCAAACAATAGTCATTCTTAGTGTAATTTAACAATTTTTGTTCCAGCTGATCTATCAACTTTAGAATTCCACAATTTGTTGATATGTAATGACAAATATTATGATTTGGGAATGTACTCTGTGCTATAGCTAATATCTTATTTGTTGTATTACTACTTAATATACAAAGTCTGCGCTGTTGACGCTCCGCTAAAGGTGGTTCTAGTAAAGTACGGGTAACGCCATCTATTTGCTGATTTTCTTCTTCCATTTCCTTGTAGTCTGGTAGTCTCCGTATTGTACGTAGTGTTGATATATTGCTGCTGGTGCCATCTATTATTGTTTCACTAGTTTCATTGAGCCCAAGATCTGTGCAACTATTATTGCTCACTTCATAGAAAGATTGATCTAAGTTTCTTGAGATCCTTTTCTTTCTTTTGCTTTCACTCTTTTTACTATTTAATACTTTACTTTTTGTTTCCGTGCATATTTCTCGTAATTTTTTAGATTTGTTCCTTTCTTTATTCAAAGCAATTTTCAGCGCCATGTTATCTGTATTTAATTTTTCTATTTCTGTGTGTGCACTTTCTAATTCGCTTTTTAGCTGGATTATTTGTCCTCTGAGATCTTCTACGTCACTATCATATTCAGTTGACAAGTCTGGTAAGCTAAATCTTCTATTCACTTCAGAGTTTGTTGACTCGAAAGAAATATCTAGTGAGTTATTTGCAATAGTTTTATGTCGACGAATTGTTACATTTTCTTCTTCCATTTTAGAATGAGACAAAATTGTATTGTATTTGAAGGCAAAATATTTATTTTCTTGTTCTGTCGAAAATATTTTATGAAAGCTCCCTCTGTTAGTAACGTGTGGAAGTAATATGACAGATCGATATCTTGAATGTCTACTAGTTATTCCCCTCACCGCTAGAGGGCCTTACAGAGTCTCGCAGGGAGGTGCTGAGAACCCTTCTTCAGATCTTGTTAGAAACAAAAAGCGGTCACTGTTTTATTACATTCAGTCAAAAATTTGTACTCACTCATCGCTGCATGAAGTTTGTATTATTTTTCTCGGGTTTAGTTAAACTGTTTCTTAAAGTTAGTAGATATTTTATGAAAGCTCCCTCTGTTAGTATCGTGTGGAAGTAATATGACAGATCGATATCTTGAATGTCTACTAGTTATTCCCCTCACCGCTAGAGGGCCTTACAGAATCTCGCAGGAAGGTGCTGAGAACACTTCTTCAAATCTTGTTACAAACAAAAAGCGGTCAGTTTTATTACTTTCAGTCAAAAATTTGTACTCACTCATCGCTGTATGAAGTTTGTATTATTTTTCTCGGGTTTATGTACACTGTTTCTTAAAGTTAGTAGATATTTTATGAAAGCTTCCTCTGTTGGCGTCGTGTGGAAGTAACATGACAAATCAAATTATCTTGAATGTCTATTGGTTATACTACTCGCCGCTAGAGGGCAATACAGAATCTGTAGTGTCGCCACTCTCCGCAGGGAGGTGCTGTCTTGAGGTACACCTTTTCAAATCTTTATGGAAAAAAAACGGTCACTATAACAGTACTTTTTAGCCAAAATTTGTATTCACTTATCGTTCTATAGAGTTTTGGTATTTTTCTTCTCTGGTATAAGTACACTTTGTTTCTTAAACTTAGTTTATTCACTAGTTTGCTAAATAATGCACTTTTAAACTGTTTGTTTTGCACTTTCACTGGTCCTGGGTCTTTGAAGAATTTCTTATAATTCTCCTCATTGTGCCCGTGGATAACACTTGATGTGATATTGCAGTTACTTATGTTCACTTTGACTCACAATTCGCTACTTTTTACTTAAAGTTAGAATTATAAACAATATTATTTAGATTTCCGACATGAACTCAGTGTTATGTTGACGGCAGCGCCATCTGGTTATTAGGTAGTAGTGTAGGCAGGTAGTGGTAGGCAGGCGCTAGGTGTAATTTCTATAAAGATAGTCTTTTAGATTTTATCTTTATTTTTAATACGGATAAACTAATAACACGATGCCTTCCAGAAAGAGACCATCTCTTTCTGCTACATCGAGACACGCTAGGCGAATGAGACTAGCCAGATCGCAAGAATCAGCTGAGAAGCGAGAATCCCGGTTAAGCCGCATGCGGGATAGCATGACTGAAGTAAGAGCTCGCGAAACCAGTGCCGATCGAGAATTGAGGTTAAGTGCTGATAAATATAAAAAAGCACTTTATACAAAAAACTCATTGAAAGTTTCGTCGTCCACGCGAACGAAGTCGCGGGCACGGCTAGTTATAAATATAAAAGCATTAAATTCGATTTTTATTTTTTCCTCTTTGCAGTCTAACACAAAACTTTGTGTCAATCCTAACTTATTTTTTAACTTAAATCTTCACCGCCTAATATAGTCCCGGAACTATTTTAGATTACGTTTTGTAATAAGGCGGTCAAAGTTAATACTACATGCCAGTTTGCACGTTACCCAGCATATGACCTACTTGGTCATCACAGTAGCTACATATTATACAAAAACACAGTACGCTCAGGCGTCGAAGTGCTTCTCCACATCGCTGTCATCCGGAAATGTACGAAGAAAGCTGGCAGCATTGCCACGTTGAATGGCAATGCTAATTCTTTGAACGAAGAAAGAACCAGCCCTCTTATCATGCAAACTGTCAATCAGTCGGCTGAAATTGCCTTAAATAGTACATTGTTACCCTAGGGGTGAAAGTAACTTATTTAGTCCCGAGAAGAAGTTGAGAATGTTCGAACACTGCAGGTTTCTATTAATTATATAATTCCCTCACTGGCGTTCGGGATTAAAACTTAGCAACCTTCATTGCGTTCGCAATTCAAGACACCGACCGCGATTTCTGCTTTATCCCCTAGTCGCATAATCTACTGTACCTACTTACCCTTCACCTTCAAGACAAATGTATGAACACGATCATTTGTTCTGTCTGGTTGTAACTTATTTATCTATAATATGTATGTATTTAGAAATGTATAAGTATGTTTATCAGTTGTCTAGTACTAATAACATATACTCTGTTTAGCTTGGGACTAAACGGCGTTGTGTGCTAAGGAATATATAGGGTGACTGGTAATTAGTGAACGATATTTAAACACGTGATTGTAGTCATGACAACAAACAGCTTTTACTATGGGACCAAACCTGAAATCGCAAAAGAAATCTGCTGGTCAGTTTTGTGTTCACCTTACTGTCAAAATGTACTGAACTTGGCTGATTTTTTTGCGATTGCAGGTTTGGTGTCATAGTAAAAGTTGTTTGTTATCATGACTACAATCACGTGTTTAAGTATCGTTCACTAATTATAGGTATTCAAACAAAATGACACTTACTGGTTTCTTCTTTGACGGCTTGCTCTTGACCCGGCTTAATGGATGAATCGAAATGGATGGCCCTTCTCTTAGCGGTACTTGTATGCTTTTTATCTGGTTAAAAAAACGTTACAAATGATAACAGTGTCCTAACTTGGTTACCTGGTTTCTCAATGGTAATTTTTCATAATGTTCATTTTGAATGAACTTAGAACAAACGATAGTACATTTATATAAAAGTGGAAAAACATTAATGCTAGGAAAGAAGGAGGCCGCACGCGTAAGGCAACGGCGCTCACGCCCAGCCGCGGATTTCGATTCCGATTTCCGACTACCGTAGGTCCAGGCTTGCGGCCCGTCCGTTAACCATCCGGACCGAGCCCAAGTCGTCCACGGCGCGAATAGTTCCACGCGCGCCTCATGTAGTTGTCAGTAAACCGAAGGGACCCAGCAGGTTTGAAGCCTACTAGGGCCAGGGCCGCTTTCTGAAAAGAAGGCTCAGCCCCGGTATGAAAGACAGCGAAGGAACGGGGTAGGTTTTTAGTCAGTAAGAGCTGACACTATCTCCCGCTCCATTAGATTATTTTACATACCATAAAAAAAAAAACTACCAATAAGGATTGCTTGGCATTTACTAACATTGACAGTAAGACTAAATCTGCTTGACCAAACATTAATCGCCTGAAGATACGAGTACTATAAATTCGTCATTCCAACACGATCCCATTGTCATTTTGCTAAAGGTTTGTAATCTGTTAATTCATTATAACGAATTAAAAGCAATGACTGCACAATGACAATCTAATGGTAGGTCTCTGAACAAAGGAAGTGTAAAAATTTTAGCAGATTACCGCATCCGTCAGATATTAATTTGTCATTATGTACGAGATTACCATTCTTTACCATTTCTTTCGATGGAGTGGCAGTGGTTGATCATTGGAGGACCATTATCATTAGTACATTACCAAACTTATCAAAATCAACAATTACGATATCAATGATATACCATTCTGACACTATTGTAATAGCAGACTGGATGCCCTGATAATTCATATAATGATTGATCGTTGATCAGTCAATTGTCTTCTTCTCCACACGTTCCTGAGATAAAGGTACAGACAGACAGACGGACGGCAAAGTGATCCTATAAGGGTCCCGTTTTTATTTTTGAGTTATGGAACCCTAAAAAGAATGCGGGCTTGCGGACGGCGAGCTATGGGTAGCTCGCTGTCCGGTAACCATCCGGACCAAGCCCAGGTCGTCAACGGCGCGCAATGTTCCCGCGCGCCTCAAGGAGTTGTCAGCAAACCGTAGAGACCCAGCCTGCTAGCTGCAGGCAGGCCGGGTCGAAGCCTACTGGGTAGGACCAAGGGTTTGCTTCCGAAAGGAAAGCCCGGCCCTGGTATCTAAGGCCACGAAGTAACGGGGTGGTTTTTTAGTCAGTAAGAGTTTGACACTATCTCCCGCTCCACCCAAGGGCGGGAGATGTCATTGGAAAATTTTACCCACCACAAAAAAAAACCCTAAAAAGAAAAAACATTGATTTGGGGTCCATCGACTTTTTGCGGACTGTAAAGCAAGTTACAATCTTCTTACCATTTTTATGTTTCTTCATTTTCTTTCCTTTGTAAATATGAGATTGCCAGCCTTGTTTTTTGAGACCCTTCAATTTTTTGGAATTCAATTTTTTTCCCTTCATTTTTGAATCATGTTCATGTTTCTTCGATTTCAATGACTGTTTCTTATGGGTTACTTTTGATGACTTTGGTTTAGTATGTTTGGTATTATCATCCTTGCCTGTGGGTTAAAACAAATCATATAAAAAGTTTCAGTCATGAAGGGCCATTCAATAATTACGCAGCACAACAGGGCTTATTTTTGATGAAATTTGGGACGGGGTGTGAGCAGTGGTAGCTGAGTAGTAACGTAGCCTTAGGAGTTGTAGGTCACGGGTTCAAACCCAGGCAGGTGCATTACTTTGTGTTATTTATTTCATCACCACTGCTCTCAAAACGGTGAAGGAAAACATCGTGAGGAAACCGGCATGTCCTAGAACCAAAAATTCGAAGACATGTGACATCCACTAACCCGCACTGGGCCCCCGTGGTGGATTACGGCCCATTCCCTCTCTTAGAGAGGAGGCCTGTGTCCCAGCAGTGGGAACATTAAAAGGCTGATGATGATGATGATTAGGATGGAGGGTCTGGATGGTAATTACGTAAGCAGTACCTATATATTTTTTAGTTTTTTTTTAAGAGAATGTCTTCTCTTCTTCTTCCTTGCCTTATCCCTTCATTTGCAGGCAGGGTAGAAGCCTACTGGGGCCAAGGGTTTGCTTCCGAAAGGAAAGCCCGGCCCTGGTATCTAAGGCCACGAAGGAACGGGGTGGGTTTTTAGTCAGTAAGAGTCTGACAATATCTCCCGCTCCGCCCAAGGGCGGGAGATGTCACTGGATCATTTTACCAACCACAAAAAAATAAAAAAGTCCCTTCATTTGGGGTCGGCTCTCCTCGTCTTTAGGCGCCAGGATAGTCTATTCTGGGTTGTCTTTGTGTCCAGCTACACACATCACTGAGACAGGATGACTGATAATTTGAATTAATATGCCAAAATACTGTTACGAACGTGAGTAATTAAAATGCCGGTTTTACTAGAAGAGAACTTTAATAACTACAAACAATAACAGTCCTAAACACAATTGTCAACACTAGAGTTCCAGAGGGTCATCAGATAATCACTAATTACTTCGCTTAGGTACTCGTAGATCGCACTTGAAATGCAGACGAATTCAAACTGGCTTCTAGTCGGGGGCGCGTGCGATATATGCGGTGCCAGGGAAAATTCTAGATAAAGACGTTTCAAGGCCATTCCAGAACAATAGTCGCATCGCCGGGAAAACATGGTAATAATAAAAATTACTACCTCATGCGAATTTCGACTTCATTATATAAGTCGGAAGGTACAAATTCCCTTACCGGCTAACACTGTTAATAATAGTAGTTAATAGAAGTAGGTACTTATGGCGGACTTTTCTAGAACTTGCCAGGCATGTACATACTTCTATTCTGGAAGCTTCTCACAGCAATGCGTTTTAATTATTTGGTGCTACTCTTGAATTTCATCGAAAATACGATCACGGCGTGACAATAAATAATAATAAGCAATAAAAGTTGCTTTTTAGTTTCTCTATTTCACGCCTATTCCTTATTTTTAGACTTATAACTTTTGCTCATTAAATGAACTAACAACTTTCGTTCCAGAGCACATTGAAAAATGTATATAGGTACAAATGTTTACGTAAGCTTGGGAGGGGGGGGGGGTTTAGAGCTTAGCTTAATTTTGCTGACGAGGGGTAAGGGTGGTTAATATTTGCCAAAAATCTGGTTAGGTACGTAATACTTGGACGGCCCCTAATATATAAAACTTAAATAATTATTTAAGTCATCACAAAAACTAATAAGTAAATAAAAGTTATTATTATTATTATGTGTCTGTATATCTCAGAAACCTGTGGTCCTGGACCTTTGGAAGGCGTACGAGGAGCCGAAACCAACTAGCAGAGGCAGACTATCCCTGTACGCGCAATGCTAGTGCCCCCTATGGCCCTGCCTAAGCAATGTTATTAATATACATCCGTAAAAAGGCAGGGGGTGACTTGCACACTCAATAAATGGGCCTCCAAAAACGGCCGCTAGCACGAAGTGACGTAGCAACAAGAGGGCAACACATCCTGAGGTGCTTGAGGAGTGGAGGGGTATACCACGGCTATCAGGACAATCCCGGAAGTACCGTCAAGATCCCTACCAACACCTTACTGGATTATACATCCATCTAATGACTCCGAGAACGTTTACTCTTGCGAATCTCCACTCAAGCCAGCCAATAAAGGCGAGCTGTTCCTAGTCAGTGTTCACTACGGCCGGTCAATAAAGGCAAGCCGGAGATGAAGGACAAGAATTCTTCCGGGAGATTGGGTCCGTGGGATCAGTTCGCCAGGAACAGTTCGCCACCAAACTGGCTTGCGGATTGTATCTCTCTTAGTCTGGCCCCTCATCCTAGGCCTGTTACGGCGAAGCAAGCGCCACCGATCACCGATACAGACCCAGGGTTTATTGAAGCGTGCAAGCCCCACCACGGCGAGAATTGAGACGTTCTTCTTCTTCCTGCCCTTATCCCATATTAGCCGTCAAAGCTGCATTATCCTGTTTTCCTCTTAGTACTTTAAAAATATAAAGCACAAGAGCAAATTGCCTTCTTACTCTAAGTTCATTATATCCCAACATGCCTAAAAGAAACAAGGTGGGATACATTAGGGGATAAAATGTGTAAACTCCATAGAGCCTCATATAGAGATATCTAATAAATTTGTTCTGCACTCGCTCCATACTATATTTAGTTTCATGTGGAGACCAGTACCTCTACCATGAGTTTTAAGCAATAGTATTGACTCGATATCGACGCCGTAAATATTTTGTATGGCAAATTTTGGTTCTGCGAGTGACCGCTAGAGGCGCTGCAAAATTTGCCATACAAAATATTTAGGGCGTCGATATCGACTAGCGACAAATACTATTGCTTAAAACTCATGGTAGAGGTACAGATGACTGCGTTGCACTTCAATTGGCTTCTTACTAAGGCATTATACAGCGCAATGATCGCCTTAATATTAGAAAAAAAATTAACCCTGGGTAGTACAAACCCTAAGTTACGGTAGGATTTTTACATATTTTTCAATACACTTGCTCAGACAAGATAAGTGACTTTTATTGCACTACACTTAGGTATATAATGGCACCTGTTACCAAACTGTGACATTTTGATTACCATTACGCACTAGTGCTGTAATGTAGCTATAACCTTTTTGTTCAACCTCTGTTCGCAAAACAAATTTTGAATACGAAAAAATAAAAATTGTTTGTGGTCTATGGTCGTCATTTAAAGATCCGCGCGGTTTTTGGCGTAATTTTTTCGAATGAAATTCATGGTCTGTATTAATAAAATAAAATCAAATAATACATTTTTCGACACACTTGCTCAGAAAGTGGCTGTAATTGCATTGCACTTAGGTATATAATGGGGTTCATAACCAAACTGTGACATTTTGATTACCATTACGCACTAGTGCGGTAATGTAGTTAAAACCTCTTTGTTCTCAAAAATAGTTTTAATATAAAAAAAAAATAACATTAGGTAGTTGCGTTTAATAGCCTAAATAAGTCTTATTTATTTCACGCAATTTCGTGTTTAAATAAACTATTTAAGTTTTAAAAATAAATCTTTCATTCAATAAATTATTATTGGTTTTTCTTTGTTTGAAAGCAACCTCATTGGACTATATTTTTAAAGCAAGAGCTAGAGTTACTAGTCTATGGCCGCCATTTTAGAAGAGCGCGCAGAAAAAAAATTAGAATGTGTTGCATCCGCATTCTAATGGTACTAATGAACTATCTATTCATACAAAGACATGGATTAAAGGATTTGGTATTCAAGTCAAAAATATTAACAAAAAAAATACGTGCACAATATTTTTTTTTTGCCGCCATAATACAAAAAGTTCAGTTTTACGGTTTTATTATTTTACATTATAAAAATGTCTTCAGTTATCTTTCTTCACAAGTGTGTCGAAAAAAGTCGTATGATACACGTGAGTATTGGTGATTACCGTCTTTGGCTCCCTTAAGATCCTCGCCTTCGGCTCGGATCTCAATATCACCTCAGCGGTAATCACCAGCATTACACACTTGTATCATAATGTACTATTAAATTTTTACATCCATATTCTATTGTCACTACGAATGACATTAACGTAAAAACTTTTCACACAAGAAAACAAACGACGACTAGGCAATATGATCAAAAGACTATGTAGCCATAGCCTAGCGCGTGCTCATAGGCAACAGATTTAAATTTTTTACCGCCATGTTATGAAAAATTTTACTAGTTTTACCGTTGTAATATTAGTTAAATTAATTATTTTTCTTCACAAGTGTATTGAAAAACGTCGTATGATACACGTGAGTAATGAATGTTACCGTTCTTGGCTCTGTTAAGACCCTCGCCAAGGCTCGGGTCTTAATACCGCCTCGACGGTAACCTCCTACATTACACACTTGTATCATAATGTACTATTAACAATATGGTCCTTAAATGACATTTCAAAATTGACAGTCACTCCTAGTTCTTTCACCTCAGTCACACGGTCCAAGGGGCTGCTGTTAATGCTGTAGACGTACTGCAGAGGAGTTGGAGCACGAGAGAAACTGATAACAAATAAATAAATAAATATTACTTGGGGTCGGCGCAACACGTTTTTTTTCTTCCACTCTATCCTGTCACCCGTCACACTATCACTAACTCCCTTTTCTTTCTTATCACTCCTCAGCGTTCCTGCACACGATGCCGTCACCGCGCCGTCGCCGCGCCGACGCCGCGCAATAACACTGTAGATACGAGTAGCGCGAAGCCCGCCACCGCGCCGCCTCCGCGCGCGTTCCCTCTGTTTGATCCATTCCATTACCGGCCGCACGTGCACGTTCATACGCGGCCGGTAATGGAATGGATCAAACAGAGGGAACGCGCGCGGAGGCGGCGCGGTGGCGGCGCGGTGGCGGGCTTCGCGCTACTCGTATCTACAGTGTTATTGCGCGGCGTCGGCGCGGCGACGGCGCGGTGACGGCATCGTGTGCAGGAACGCTCACACAATCCATCCAAAGAATTGAGACGTTATTATTATTTGGTAAGACACACTAGCAGGTATTAGCTGATGTGTGTGTTTCATATAGTTTGGAGATATTTAGTTGCCCAACCGATTCTTAAAGCAGTTCTAAAAAAAATCAAAATGATTTATCAAGCTCCATGAAGCATCTACCCATTGTAGGCCCACCCATCCGAGCCTTTCCGCAAATGCTATCAGAATACCATTACAGTTGGTGCTCCCCCTTATTCAACATAATATAGGAAAATTCCGAATTATCGGAAAATAGTCGTCAGTCTACGTATTGTGGCGCCTCGCCAGCCACTAGGCCACACTGGCAGTGCGGGGAGGGTGTGGAAGCGTGCGTTTTGCTTGGCCAGACTGGCATATGCCACGCGTGGGGAGAGGCGGTTGCCATAGCATGGCTCGAACTAGTTTGAGATCCCCACTCTCGACCTCCACGCCTGCGTATACAGTTTGGCCGAACACTTAAGGTAGAACTACATTGCCCACACGTAGGTCACGTCCACCGGTCTGGGCGCGTCGGTCTCCATACATTTTATTTGGCAACTAGACTTGTAGAGCTACATTAAATCAACGCTACGCGACGTCGTTCTACGTTCAAATCAGCCGTGGCCCACGTGTGGGTCGGTCTAATGTAGTTCTAGCTTTACCGCTGCAATTGTGGCATACCGAAAAGCTTTCTACTTGAAATCGCTTTTAAAACAAGAAAATACTTACTATTTTTTTCTTTGACGGATTTTCGCAGATTTGGCGTAACAGAAGGTTTGGTCTTGGTGGATTTTCTTTTCTCACGAGTATGCGCTTTACCTAGTAAAAATCAGCGTTAATTTTTTTTTTTTCGTGAGTAAAACAATTGAGTACATATTCTCCTGTTTTCATTTTAGGGCCATTCTACCGAGTGATAAAAAAATTAAATAGTATTTTAATTTCACAAAATGAACTTGATCTTGTGGTATTATTTAAAGTTATTTTCACCGAAAAAATAGAATCAAAGATCAATCATAAGAATTATGAGACATAATTGCAGATTTTAGTTTTATCACGTCGACAGGAGTGATTCTAATTTCTACATAAGTGACAGAATCATTCATAAAACTATTAAATTTTAACAGCAAAATAAAATTAATCATCAGTATCAACTGCTTTTGATAATAATTTCTTAATTGGGCTAGTACAAATAATTAAGTAAACATATACTCTGAAAAATAAATAATAACTTTCTACAGAAGTGACGCTGTCATAAACTGCAACCTGTAGAATACTAAGAGGCAATAATGAATATCTTCAAATATATCTTAGTTCTCTTCATCTGAATATCTTCTAATTTTCTCTTCATCGGTACATTTAATATTAATTACGTTTCCTCTAAAGAGTATCTGCTTCCTGATTTGTTTTGCAAACTACTCTTATTGTAAATGGTTTCGTTATACTAGAACTGCGAATGTTAGAGATGCTATCAACATGAGTATCATCGATCGGCATAATAACTACATCTTTACTTTTTTCTTATAAACAATTCACCAATATACTTTAAAATCTAGGATATCTCCGCCGATCATTATAAATGCAATTGTGTTTATGTATCATCCAAAGTCGTCTAGAGCCCTTTTTTATGTCCGATCTTACTAAAGTGCAATACCTATAAAATTATTCTTTGCTTAAATACGAGTAAGTGACTGCTTATTGAACATATGCTATATATGTTTCTTCATGTCATACTTACGTAGAATATTTTTTAGACACACCTTAATACTGTTACCTGCGTCGCGAACACTCGACAGGACGTGAGCAATCACGTACTGTAGCACCGAAACAAAGAACAAAATAATAAATAATCAATTGGATTCCTATGTAAAGAGTTAGATTACGTGACATAATTTATAAAATAACTATTCGAAAGAAATAGAAACTGAAGGGCTGGGGTATAATTCGAAAGCAATTTGACTGTCTCTGTAGAATGAATTTGACTGTCTCTGTAGAATGACCCATAAAACTATAATCTATGCTTATAATAAATCTGTAGCAGTAAAAATTCTGTACATTGAAAATATCAAAAAAAGTAAATGGCAGGGGGTATTACTAGACCGCCACCGAACCCAAAAATGTGATTAAAAAAATATTTGTCTGTCTGTCTGTCTGTTTGTTCAAGCATAACGCAAAAACTACCAGTTCGGTTACGATGAAACTTGGTATAATTATTCTTTAATATCCTGGGCACCACACTGAGTACTTTTTATCCCGGAAAAGTATATAAAAACAAACTTAATTTTGCGGTTCGATCCTTAGACCTGATTACTGTACCAACCGTAAATAATAAGTTTGTCGTAGGTTACGTCACCCGCTGCGCAGTAGAGTTCACTAAGGGGCGCTGCACACGGCTAAGATACTATAATATTTTATCTTAAGATACAATATCGCTCGCCATACAATTCAATGGAGTATCATACGCTACGAAGACAATAAATTATATTTCATATTTTCGTATCTTAAGATGGATTTGTATGGCGAGCGACATTGTATCTTAAGATAAAATATTATAATATCTTAGCCGTGTACAGCGCCCCTAGAGCCTATTACACCTTTCTAAATTCAGGTTCCGATATTCAGGGGCCGATTTAGAAAAAGAAAGTCAGTCGCCGGAGCTCTTGATTACACGTTCACTGATTCAGGTTACTGAATCAGTCGCCACAGAGTGCTTTGTAATAATATGTTAATCGCCAAGGGCGAGCGACTCATGACGGACGTGTCGAGTGAAAAGAACTATGACAAAATGGCCCCAATATTAATTATCGTAAAACAAAAAAAAATTGTCATAATCGCAACTTATAAATAAATTGTATAAATAATAAATTGTCATAAGAAATTATGAGGTATTTTTGTTGAATAAAAAAAAGAGATATTCTTTTTGAGATGGGATTGTTGATCTAGTGGTTGGTGGCCCCCGACCTGCTATACCGGAGGTCGTGGGTTCGATTCCCAACCAAGACAAATGTTTTTGTGATGAGCACCAAACCAAACCAAAGATCTGACTTTCTTTTATAATAGGTACCAACATATTTTATTTTCGTTTCGTCATTTTGTTTTGCATGCATCCACACAATCAGAGAAAACACGTGCGCTCGCGTCAGTCGTCGAGCGGCTACTGGGCGTCCTAAATGCGATTACACATTTCCTAGATAGGATTCAGGACGCCGGAATCCACTTTTTTTCCTAAATCGGAGACTAAGTAGGATCCTTCCTACCTAAATGCAATTATGCTTCCCTGAATTTAGGCGTCCTAAATATCGGAACCTGAATTTAGAAAGGTGTCAAATATTTATATTAGGTACATACATACATCAAGCTAATGTCAGTATTTATATACCTATCAAAAGTTATTCAAATGTCAATAAAATAAGGTGTATAATATTAATATTTGGATACAAAAAGAATTAAAAATAAAATAAAAATTTAGTGTCATGCAAATTTAAACTTTAAAAAGTCATCAATCGAATAAAAACATCTTTCACATAGCCAATTATTATAATGATCTGTTAAATTCTAGGTCATTAAGTTTTCTCATCTTTTCGGGCAGTTTGTTGAAAACTTTAACCGCCATGGCGTTACAATTTCTCTCATACTGTGTAGTCACTATCACGGCCATTCTCCGACAAGCAAGTTTTACGTGTCCGGGCTTGCATAATCCGTAATATTATCATATTCAATCATGGATTTATTTTTATATGTTAGATAGTATCCGTATCTAGCTGTAAACAAAAACATTGGCTTCTGTTTTAAGTAGTTAAGACTAAATTAATTGAACCTATGTTCAAAGAACCTCTGTTCTCTAATTACCGTGGTGTGTCCGCACACCAACTTCATGTTAAAAATTGCTTGTAATTTTTGTAACGTACATCATTTACTTTGATCCATTCAACGTTTGAAACGGTATTGAGCAACGTGTATCGTTTATCAAAATGTGGACTCAATAGAACCAGTCTATAATTAACTATCACTAAGTAACCGCATGTCCAGTCGAAAGTTATAATTGCCGTGACATTTTCTGTTCTCGGGTGCACACCCCTAAATAACAATATTTTGCACATCACTACCGTACGTGTCGCGTCTGCTCAGCATGTGCCGCAGCCCATCAGCAATTGCTCGTCTCTAACGTTAGTGTACCGCCAATGAAGCACGTGAGTTTATAATTACCGTGGCCTTGGTTAAAAACTTTTCTAATTACCGTTGTACTTATTTTAACACTTGATTTTTTAAGTTAGACCCAAGTTAATCATGTAAATGGAGACAGTACTTTGGCCTCCTTACGTTGTAATAAGCTGGTATTCACATACTGTGTCGGTTTTTGACATTTTTAAGAAAATCTGTCGTTTTCTAATTTCCGTATACTAATTACCATATGCTTATAATTACCGTTGTATGTAAAATTAATACTTTTTACGCCCTTGGGTGGAGCGGGAAGAAGTGTTAGACGCTTACTGACTAAAAACCTACCCCGTTCCTTCGTTGCCTATCGTGCCGGGGCCGGGTATTCCTTTCGGAAGCTGACCCATGACCCAAACAGGCCTCTACGGTTTGCTGACAGCTCCTTGAGGCGCGCGGGAACAGTACGCGCCGTCGACGACTTGGGCTCGGTCTGGTCGGTTATCGGACAATCGGACAGCGTGCTACCCATTGCACGCCGTTCGCAAACCCGCGCTTACGGTGGCCGGAAATCGGGATCGGAATCCCGGCGTCGGCTGGGGCGAGCGCCCCGTTGCCTCTGCCTGATGCCGTCGGCCTCCTCCTTTGCTAGCATTACTGCTTCGTAGAAGGAGGCGACCGCCTGCCATCCCTGCTCACTCCGGACCATGGCCTGAACCAAGGCCCGGCGAGAGAGATCGCTGCCGCCGATCGCCCTCACGAGGACACGGCGATGCTCCGCCCAGGAGAGGTTTGAGAGGTTCGAAAAGGCGGGAAATAGCGTAAATTTATCTAACATAGTGCGATTTATATAACCAGTGCATGTTGCCAGTGATGACATATGGCTCTGAAACGTGGTTGCTTACAATGAGCCTCATAAGAAGACTTAAAGTCACCCAAAGGGCAATGGAAAGGGCTATGCTTGGAGTTTCCTTGCGTGATCGAATCAGGAATAAAGATATCCGCAAGAAAACCAGGGTTGCCGACATAGCACGTAGAATTGTCAAACTTAAGTGGCAATGGGCAGGGCACATTGCACGCAGAACAGATGGCCGTTGGGGCCGAAAGGTTCTGAAGTGGCGGCCGCGTACCGGAAGACGCAGCATTGGAAGGCCTCCGACAAGGTGGACCGATGACCTGGTCAGGGTCGCTGGAGTCCGATGGATGCAAGACGCACAGGACTGGCCATTGTGGCGACGCTTGGGGGAGGCCTATGTCCAACAGTGGACGTCTTTTGGCTGAAATGATAATGATTATGATCTAACACAGACAGTTTTTGGGCTCCGTGTCTCTTGATTCCAACGTTTTCCTTTAAAACAATGACAAACGTTCCAAATAATAGTATTAAAGATAAGAAGAATCTATTTTTAAAACATTAATCTTTATATTCTGTTTTTATATTGTTTTTTGTTTGCTTGTTATTTTTAAATAGAAAATTACTGTAAAACAAGACTAATTGAAATTTATGACATACTAGTCGAGTGTATAATTATGATGATTCTTTATCGAGTATATATGTAAGTACTTAGTAATATTAATATAAGCAAATCTTAAAAGAGCTGTGAGTAGCTTTAAGCGAAAGATAGATCTATCTTTATTATCTAAGAAGATTTAGAATATTATTCTTTTAAGTTCCATCCTACTCAACTTTTTTTATAAATATCGTTTCAACAAACTAAAAAAATTACCAACTAAAACAATGTTTGTTTTATTTAGTTTGTTTTTACCTGAGTTTTATTGAAAGTGTCTAATTTTTAATAAATTATAGTAATGATAAAGTGTCTTTTTTGTACTATTTATTATGGTTATGAGGGACATCTTTAATTCTATTGCTTTAATTATAATTATATGTGTACAAATTATAAGTGTGTGTTATTATCATTTTATTATATCATATTTTACATAGACTTGATGATATTTTCTAATTACCGTTACATTAAAAATATTTTTCTTTCTAATTACCGTACTCATCATTTTTTTTAGTCTCAATAACTAGAAAACCACTATTAATTGTTACATGCCATATTAATTATTGAATTCGTATCTTTAATTTCTTTCATATTTTAATGTGTTTAAGTCAAATCAGTGAAAAATAAAAAAGGTAACGGTAATTAGGCAAAGAACGCCGAATTGGAGAATGACCGATCAGTGGCTTTTGAACTGTTTTCCTTTTAAATGACGCTTTATCATTTATTTCAAAAAAGGATAGGTGCTTTCTTACAAACGTACACATTTCCAAGATGTAAATAGATTGCAATGTTAGTAACCTTTTTTTTAAGTAAATCCTGGACGACATGAATCAGTCCACTTAAGACCATAGATTGAACGGATGCATTTTTTTTGGGTTCAGAGATCTCTGAGCATCCGTAGAGTTACCCCAGATTATTATTCCATATTTTAATACAGAGCACACGTGACTTTGGTATACCGGTATACCATTAATGCGATTTCTTGAGTTGTTAGTATTTTTATTTTTCGAAGTGCATATATAAATTTATTAATTTTCTTACATACATTATCAACATGGGATTACCAAATGCAAAAACTGTCTAAAATGATTCCTAAAAACCTAATGTCTTCAACTTCATCAAAAGTATTATTATTATATTTTATTGGTAAGTCTAATCTATTCTTTTTTCATTAAATATACGTATAAATTATAGTTTTTAAATATTCTTTAAAAAAAAACAAAAAACATTTAAAATATAAAAAATAGTGTCCCACCGGTATAGGGAACAGGATCCAAGTTACCGGCGGTTAGGGCTCCAGAGAAAGGAACCTCCAAACAATACACAATCTAATCTATTCTTTTTATTATTATTAGATGTCAAATATCTCATAAATTTAGTTTAGATTGTATTTATTTGTAGATTATTTAAATTTAACCAATCATTTATGTCCGCAAGGGCTCTGTTTGTCACGTTTATCGCCTATTCAATTGTATTCTCTTTAGTCAAAACAGTCGTATCGTCTGCGAATAGTATCGTGTATTGTTCTGTTGATTTTGGCAGGTCATTGATATATATCAAATAATAATATCGGGACAGCTACAGTTCCTTGTGGAACGCCATATTGGTTAACGGCGTATGGAGATCTATAATTAACCTGAGTGTTAGTTGCAGGACACATTTTTACAATCTCTGTCCATTGTTGTCGATTCTTTAGAAAACTTTTAAACGAATTATAGACTGGGCCCCTTATATCGTACTGTTCCAGTTTATTCAATAGATGATCATGGCAAACCATATCGAACGCTTTATCCATGTCTAGAAGTACAGCTATGGGGATTTCTTTTTTATCAATTGGATTAAGTATTTCTTTTATTAGTTTAAAACATGTTAGAGTGACAGACTTATTTTTAGTGAAACCATTTTGTTGTTTACAAATCATTTGATTTTTTTAGAAAAACCTCATAAGTCTTGTACTCATTACCATTTCGAATATTTTTGAAAATATTGGAACTAGAGTGATTGGTCTATAATTACTTAATTCAGATCTTGAGCCCTTTGTAAAGAGTGGTTTAACTACAGAGTATTATAATGCATCCGAAAAAATTCTATTCTCCATACTTTTTTTTTTATTGTTGATAGGCACGCGTTTGACCACTATCTCACCTAATGGAAAGCGAAGATGTGGCCGACGATGGAGCACGCTTGCCTAGAAATAACCTATTCACTCTTGACTTAAAGACCCCTAGGTTATAGCTATCAGGAAACACAGACTCAGGCTGGGAATTCCACTCCTTAGCTGTACGCATAATGAATGTGTTCCCAAAACGCTTTGTACGTATGGGAAGAATCTCCACCATGTACCGGTGGCGCAACGCCGTACGTCTTGTGGTCCGATGATGGAACAAACTAGGTGGAATTAAATTGTCCAAATCCAATGCACACTCCCCGAAATGCAAACGATAGAAAACCGACAGGCTAGCAACTCAGCGTCGATGCTCCAGACTTTAGAGTTTTGACCCGACAAGTGCATCATTGCCGATGATCCTCTTGGCCCGCTTCTCAATCAACTCTAGTGCATCAAGCAGGTATTTGACAGACCCACAAAGATGAGAGCAATACTCCATACACGATCGAACTTGCGCTTGATAGAGGTTGAGCAGCTGTTCCGGTGTGAAATACCGTCTCATCACCTTCGCCAAGATCCCCAATTTTTTTGCAGCCTGTTGAGCCGAAATTGAGAGTAGACGATACATAGATTTATTAAGCGGATCAGTGGTTTTAGAAGAGCCAAATTTATTTTGTTTTAGTATTATAATTGTAATACCGTCATACCCAGCAGAATTTGTATTACGTTATTCAATTGTTATTTTATATATTTCTATATAGTCGACTGGTTCGAGGCAGATAGAGTTAGGTAATCTACTATCATTGACCGATTTGTCTTTTGGACTGCTGAAATCCAGGGTTTTGCGAAGTTTATGAAAACGTTATTAAAATATGCTACAAAGTCATCACCACTTTTTAAAATACGATTTCCATCCGAAATTACTTTGATTTCATTAGCCTCTTTTTTATTTTTAAATCTTTCATTAATTATTATTTTCAATGTTGCTTTACACTTATTTTGAGCCTTTTCTATAAAACTCCTATTTTTACTATTTTGAGTACTTACTACACAATTCTTTAATATTTTACTGTAAATTGTGTATTTTTTCTTGTTTTGACTTTTGTTTTTATAATATTCATACTGTAGTTTTCGCTTTGTAATAAAAGATTTATTTAGATACTTGTATTTTTTTTTTTTGTAAAAAGTTTTTTATTTCACACTTTTTAGTTGTAGTTAAAGCCTCAGGCAAACTTAAATCAACCTTCCGCCATTCTGTTCCAACATTACGACAATTCTAATAATAATCAAACACGTTCCTTACCTACCTTCCGGCTTCATCATCAGATCAATGCTATGTATCACCTCCCCTTCTTCTTTCAGTCAGTCATCGACTACATGTATAAACCAAGCAATTGTATTTGTTACGACAGTTCTGCTATGATTTTTTGGAGAGTTCCGTTCTATATCTTCAAAGTTCATCATCAGATCAAAACAATATTTCTATGGTACCAACTCGGGAGTATAATCTTTCAAACATAACAAAATTTTTTAAAAAAACGGTCTACAGCTGACCTAGATATCGGTGAACAAACATAAAAAAAAAAAACAAAATAAATACGTATAGCCGAACATAGAACCTCCTCCTTTTCGAAGTCGGTTAAAAATAAGAAAACTTTACTAAATTTTTGAAGATAAACGGTAATTATGTTATCAATACATTTATTTTGTCGAGTTGGTTTATTTATATGGTAATTAAAATTATAATTGTATAAAATATTAATGAATTCATTTTTATGTTTTGACTCAATCAAAACGTCAATATTAAAATCAACACTATATTATTGTAATTTTCTTTGTCATATATCCTATCTAATAATATCTCTAGTTTCTTAAAAAAAATATGATCATGTCCGAATTTGGTGTTTTTTTTTTTTTTTTTTTTTGAAGTCGGTTAAAAATGACCATATTTTTTCAGTCGTATAGGCACATATTTCGAAGTGTTTTTCTAATATCATATTATATGTCATCATACTCAATGTCTATCCTTACACCACCACGTCTTTCATCTTTCCTACAATAACTACTCGCAAATTTAAAAGCGTTTAATTTCATGTACTCTTCGTCACCATAATCCTCTCTCAAGATCTCATAAAAGTTTCAGTTAAGTATACAAAGTCAACTATATATTCTGTCTCTAAGTAAAGTCACTGCTATTTCAATATCATCTGTTTTATTGATAGCACCGGCAATGTTTTGGTGAAATATTAACATGATTGGGTATCTTTGGTACGACAAAACGCTTCGTTTTCAGTTTCGCCTAGAGAAAAGAATGTTAAAAATAATATGTATTTATTTAAACCTGTTCAGAGTCAACGACGATCACATAAATTGCACCTGATTCAGACTAAAACCAAATTATTTCACAAAAACATATTTGCAATGGCGCCTAAGTTATATAATAAGTTACCTAAGCAAGTGATAAGCAGCAAAAACGTAAATGACTTCAAAAGAAATCTTTTTAAATTATTAAATGACAAGGTATATTATTCCGTTAATGAATTTCTTAATGACAAATTTTAAAATCTTTGACTTTTTAATTTATCATTTTATATATTTTACTCTTTTGACTGATTATTACTACATTTATATTTTTTTTTTATCCGAATGTGACTTGCAATGAGTGGTTGATTAAACTGTGACTTTATTTTAATTGTTGACATTTTATATTTATCTATGTTTTTTTTTTTTTAATGATTAATTATTGTATTTTAATTATCATTTTGCAATTTATAAATATTAGAAATTGGAATCATTACAATATTGATAATATTTGTATGCCATAAGGCGGGACATTGTTGGGACATTATATTTTTTGTACAACATCTTTAACCATACCTTATGTTCACAAATAAATATTTTATTATTATTATTAATCATTTACATTTGAAATTTCGTTTAAATTTTGTTTCTGAACAAATGTGTCATTTGTTTATGGACTTTGATTTTTAGTATACCTTTTATTAGTTTTTTGATATGGAAGTTTTAATGTGATTGGGGTTTTATCAAAGGATAAAAATGTTTCGTCATAGTCAAGTTGATCTAGCACTGATTTTATTTTATAACTTATGGAAGATATATTTCAGTATTTTGAGATGAATGAACATTCCTTGTTCTGTCTACTTAAGAAATGTAATATTTCGTTCAATTTAAATTCATTTGAGCAGATCTTTTTATTCACAGAAATGATTGCAGGACATTTAATAGATTTTAAAAACAGGATCAGTTCTGTCGCTATCTTAGGGAATTGTTATCTTTTACCCTATTATTTTTATTATTATTATATTTAGCCTATACTGTCTCATTGCTGGGCAAAGGCCTCCCTCTATTCTTTCCAAGTATCACGGTTACTTGCTTTCTCGTTCCACTTCTTAAGGAAGACATCCAGTTCGTCCTGCCATCTCCTTCGTGGTCTGCCGCGGCCCCGAGTCACTGTGTCCGGGATGTTGTGTTTTACGGGCCCACAGCTCGTTAGACATGTCCTGCCCAGTCCCATTTAAGTTGGGCAGCTTTTTGAGCCATATCGACGATTTGTGTTTAGAGCGCAGTGTAGTGTTTCGAACGTGGTCTGTTAATTTAACAGATAGTATGCTGCGCTCCATAACACGTTGGCAAACCTTGAGTTTGAACTTTTGGATGTTAGTCAAAGACCAAGTCTGTGCACCATAGGTCAGAATGGGGAGAATACATATGCCCATCACCTTACGCTTCAGTGATATGGGCAAAGTGCCCTTAAATAGTTCCTTCATGGACCAGAAGCTCTTCCAGGCATTTTTGTCATTTTTGTCTTGCCTTGCCTGGAAAGAGACTACTTGGCCCAAGTACAGATATTCTTGGACGTATTGTATATTCTAGCCGCCTAGGTGTATGTTCCTTTTGGAGCTGTTAGTCATGACTTTGGTCTTTGATATGTTCATCTTCAGTTCAACCTCAAGGCTCGCATCGCTAAGGTCTTGTAGCATTTGCTCTAGTCCTGTGGGTGAGGGAGAGAAAAGGACAATATCATCAGCGAAACGCAGATTAGTTAACCTCGCTTCGCCAATGATAATGCCCTTCTCCTCCCATTTGACTACCAATGTCTGAAAGACTTCTTCCAGGGTACTGGTGAACAACTTTGGGGACAACGGGTCGTCCTGTTTGACTCCCTTAAGAATTTCAAACATAGGACCTAATCTCTCTAACTTGATGGCAGCTGTACCATGGGTATATATGTTTTGCAGTAGCAGTATGTAAGTGGAATCTATTTCTTGTTTTCTAAGGGAATCGAAAATTGCAGAGTGTGTGATGCTGTCAAAGCTTTACAATAATCAACAAAAGCAACATAGAGAGGAATTTTGTATTCTTGATGTTTTTCGACTATTTGGTTGATGGTCATTAGTGGAAGCCCTCTACGGAAGCCTGCTTGTTACTGGGGGTTTCTTTTTTTCTAGTTGGATAGCTATGCGTTTTTCTATAACTTTGATAAAGGTTTTATAGATGTGGGAAATTAGGCTTATCGGTCTATAATTATTTACATCGGACTTATCACCTTTCTTGTGGAGAAGTATAATATGGGCATGGCAAAAATTTGTTGGGAAGCTACCGGTATGAAGAATGTCGTTAAATAATCTTGTTACTTTGTTAGGTAGAAGAGTAATGATGGTTCACCCAATTTTAAAGCTTCAGTACTCACGCCATCTTAACCACAGGATCGGTTATATTTTAATTTACTGAGTGCATCAGAACTCCCACTTCAGAAATGGGCGGTATATTTTCGGAACATGAGTAGGTAGATGTTGGTTGTATGTGAAGGTGTGGACAAATGTGCAGTCATGCATGTAAAGCGAGGGGAGATTATGGAATATGAGGGGATTTAACTCTCGGATTCTATACACCTTAGATCCCTCTCCTCGACCGAAACCTATAAGTATTGAGTCGACCAGCTGTTTGTTAATATCACTAACAACTCGGTGAGCGCTCGGACCCCATGGCCCTAATATTTGAACACCAAACGGCTCAAACATAATATATAACTTCCGATGAGGTTATTATATTTACGCCGTTTGAGATTGTCTGCACTTGCAGCAGCCACCCCAGCACAGCCTGTTCATACTCAGAAGATGGGATGGTGCAAGGGTGTCGACACATGTCGCAACCCACACCAAAGGCTTACCCAACTTCCAGGGCATTTTAGTCACCCCGTCTGGCCTCTTTCCATCGTCACGTGCCAAGCCGTTAGATTCTAAAACGGCACCCACGGTGACAAGAGCTCGGTGGATGATGTCATTAATGCTGGCATGCCGTGCTATCCAATCAGCGCTTCTACTGCAGGACAGGCCATGGTGTCCGAGGCGGTCGACTGCTTCACCGCATTTACATCGATGTGGAGCTCCACTAGAAGCACCCACACGCAGGCATGTAGCGATCCGGAAGGTGATGTCACTGTAGCGATCCTGAAGGTGGTGTAACGGTAGAGCCTGTAGCCAGAGACCCGACTCCCATTCACCCACAGCCAGTAGGCGGGCACGCTCAGCAGTATTGGTGGACGTATTAGTGAGATTATTCCGTACTAACCTGCAGGGGAGCTCATTCCCAATGTCTCTGGGAAGATGGAATTTTCACCAACGCTTTGTCCGAGCAAACCATTGTCCAAGCCTTCATTAATACCTAATTAGGGTGAAAGCGGAATGTAAGTTAATTTTTGATAGTCTGTCCGAAATATCATTGAATGATTTAATTTTATCGTCAATGAATGTCTTCAAAAATTAGAGAACATAGGAGGTGCAATGAACATTATTCTAAAATTTTGATATCTGGGCTAGTCAGTATTATCAGAAACAAAAATTTCACATTTCGAATCGATTAGGTCGAAATGGATCGTAATTGCTCCTTCAAGAATTGAAAATCTTTTAGAACTGTATCCACATCACCTCCTGGTGTTCCATCATCTAAATACCATAGGTTAAATTTGGAATTTATTGCCACAACAAAACGAAAATTTCTGGAAGTTCTTGTTTTGCTCCAGCCACCAAAGTGTCCCTGTTAACAGAATTAAAGGCGTTTTTAACGTCAACCTTGAGGATGACCAATATGACCATGGCACGTACGACAGCCTTAGAGCCGCCGCTTGCCCCAAAGGCAAGCTGTTGGGGCTGGAATTTGTTGGTCAGTGACTGACCGTATAACTTGCAACAAATTTTGGCTTCCATACGCTTGTAGGTGCACCCGACGGCGATGGGACTAATGCCACCGTCACTCTTGCGCATCATTCACCTCGCCGGTGAGTATAAGATCCGCGCATTAAGTCCGCCTGTGTACCTTGGTGTTGCATAAAGTTTTAATAAATAAATAAATAATATTGACAAGAGCCAGAAGTTCTTTCAAAAGCAACTCACCAGGTTTCTCTTCGGTTATATTTAAAAGTTCCTTTAATTTTTAAGGAATTTGTCCGTCGTCAATGTCGAAACTGCTTTTGAAGGAGCTCATGGCTGCAAGTAACTTGGGCACTGAAATTTGGAGAAAAGATGAATCCGGGTGTCAGGAGTGGCAGGAAAGGTGATGTCATCTGCAGGCACTGGGTGTTTACTCTCCAGGACTGAAAATGTATCCGGAGAGTAAGGCGCCACCACATCACTGCTGAACAGTAGCCTAGCTGCTCCCCTGATATCGCTTTCACTTATTTTGGATTCCACATGTGAGCACGAACCTTTCTGGACAATTTTGTTTAAAGCGGGTTTTTGATCTAAAATATGATCCGAATTATTGCAATTATCTTTTATATTTGTGTCGTTAATGTTTTTTTGGAAGCCAAATTTTTTGGACATGTAAGGGATAGGAAGGTAATCCTGTAAGGGAAAGTGAGTAGCTCCTCGTGCCGGACTACCTCTGTCGTGTGATCGAGGCCTACTTGTCGAACAGGTACATTATCTACTCCGGTCATCAGGGAGAATGGAATCGGCGAGAGATGTCGTGCGGTGTCCCACAGGGATCGGTACTAGGGCCGCCCTTGTGGAACATCGGGTACGACTACGTGCTGCGCGCCGACCTCCCCGACGAGGTCAGCGTGGTCTGTTACGCAGACGACACGCTGGTCTTGGCGCGGGGACGGTCGTACCAGGCGGTGGTCGAACTAGCGACGTGCGGGGTTGCGACAGTCGTGGAGAGGATCGAGCAGTTGGGACTCGAGGTGGCATTTCATAAGTCCGAGGCCATGTGCTTTCACGGCCCTCGGAACGCGCCACCACCGGGTTCCCAATTAACGGTAGGAGGAGTTCACATCGGCGTCGGGTCGACGATGAAGTACCTGAGACTCATCCTCGACAGCTCGACAGCCGGAACTTCGAGGCGTACTTCCGACGTTTGGCTCCCCAACTTAATCGGACTGGGGCTGCACTCAAGCGGCTTCTGCCGAAACTGGGGGGTCCAGACGCCTCCTACCGGAGGCTCTACGCTGGCATCATTCGGTCCATGGCCCTTTACGGGGCGCCGGTGTGGGTGCCGACGCTGCGAAGGCGACCGGCGGCCCTGCTGAACGCCTGCCAGAGGGTCATGGCCATACGGATGATTCGGGGATACCGCACCGTATCCCGCGAAGCGGCGAGCCTCCTTGCTGGCCTGCCACCATGGGATCTGGAGGCAACAGTCCTTGCACGCATGCACGATCTGCTCGTGGAGATGCAACGCCGCGAATCCCTGCTGCCGCAACAAGTCGCGGCATGGCGGAAAGGGTTCCGGCGGGATGTCATGGTGAAATGGCGAGAGTGACTGTCGCAACCCTGTGCTGGGCACGCTACGATTGAGGCGGTAAGGCCCCTCTTTGTGGCGTGGCTGGAAAGACCTCACGGCGTCGTGACCTTCCGCATGGCACAGGTACTAACCGAACATGGTAAGTTCGGGCCGTACCTGTACAAGATCCGTGCGGAGGTGGCGCCCGGTTGTAGCCACTGTGCGGAACTCCCGGTGGACATGTTTTTTTTTTTTTTTTTTGTAGGTAAAATCATCCAATGATAAATCCCGCCCTTGGGTGGGGCGGGAGATAGTGTCAGACTTTTACTGACTAAAAACCTACCTTTCCATTCCTTGCCTTTGTCCCGGGGCCCGTGGTGACACTCTCGCATAACCTTTGGCTCCAGTAGGCTTCGGCCCTGCTGGACCCCTACAGTTTGCTGACAACTACTTGAGGCGCGCGGGAACGGTGCGCGCCGTAGACGACCTGAGCTCGGACCGGTCTGTTACCGGACGGACGGACAGCGAGCTACCCATTGCCCACCGTCCGCGAGCCCGCGCCTACGGTGGCCGGAAATCGGGATCGGAAACCCGGCGGCGGCGTGTGTGCCTTTGCCTAATGCGGTCGGCCTCCTCCTTTGCTAGCATTACTGCTTCGCAAAAGGAGGCGACCGCCTGCCACTCCTCCTCGCTCCGGAGCATGGCTTGAACCAAGCCCCGGCGCGAGAGATCGCCGCCGATCGCCCCCACGAGGACACGGCGATGCTCCTCCCAAGCGGGGCACACCTCGACTGTGTGCTCCACCGTGTCCACCGGGCGGTCCGCACAGTGGCGACACCCGGGCGTCGTCTCCGCACGAATCTTGTACAGGTACGGACCGAACTTGCCGTGTTCGGTCAGCACCTGCGCCGAACGGAAGGTGACGTAGCCGTGGGGCCTTTCCAGCCACGCCTCAAAGAGGGGCCTTACCGCCTCGATCGTGGCGTGCCCAGCACGAGGTTGCGACAGTCGCTCTCGCCATTTCACCATGACCCGGTGGACATGGTGGAGCACACGGTAGAAGTGTGTCCCGATTGGGAAGAGCATCGTTGTATCCTCATGAGGGCGATCGGTAGCGATGATCTCTCGCGCCGGCCTCGGTTCAAGCCATGCTCCGGAGCGAGGAGGAGTGGCAGGCGGTCGCCTCCTTCTGCGAAGCAGTAATGCTAGCAAAGGAGGAGGCTGACCGTATCAGGCAACGGCGCTCACGCCGTAGCCACCGCCGTAATTCCGATCCAAATTTCCGGCCACCGTAGGCGCGGGCTTGCGGACGGTGGGCAATGGGTAGCTCGCTGTCCGTTTGTACGGTAACAGACCGGACCGAGCCCAAGTCGTTTACGGCGCGCACTGTTCCCGTGCGCCTCAAGGAGTTATCAGCAAACCGTAGGGGCCCAGTAGGATCGAGGCCTAGTCTGGGGCTCTGGGAAGGTATGAAAATGCATACCAGGGCCCTGGAACCAAGGCAGGGAAGGAACAGGGTAGGTTTTTGGTCAGTAAGAGTCTGACACTATTTCCCGCTCCGCCCAAGGGCGGGATTTGTCATTGGATGATTTTACCTACCATAAAAAAGCCCTTTGTGTGTTTTCCTGGGTTGCAAGACGGATGCATCGCGCTAAACTCAGCGCAACAGACCGTCTTGCGCCCCGAGGAACTCTCTTTAAAACTGGTGTAGAATTTTTCAATTTTGATAATGTTTCCCAAAGTGATTCCAAAAGTGTTGATGTTTGGGAGGTAGCTGGGGGACGCAAAGGTGCACTATAATATGGTTACTGAACCTTGCCATAGTGTATCTTAAGCTCCCGTTCACCTTTAAAATACTTTGCCTGAGAGTACTGGTATCTGGTTAACTGAGTTTGGAGCGAAGTGGCAGGTTGACTGCTACAAATACCTATGGTTATTTTATTTTTAACCCCCGACGGAAAAGAGGGTTATAAGATTGACCTGTCTGTCTGTGTGTCTGTCTGTGGCATCGTAGCGCCCAAACGCATGCACCGATTTTGATGCGTTTTTTTTGTTAGAAATCTGACCTAATCGAGATGGTTCTTAGCTACAATTTATGAAAATCAGACAGACAGACAGATCAAACTTATAACACCCCTCTTTTCCGTCGGGAGTTTAAAAGACATCACTGTGGTAGGTGTGCACAATAAATAAATAACAGATATTTTAAATAGAATGTAGTATCATTGAAATAAGTTGCTTATAATAATAAAATTTTGCCATGGAGTCCGAGCGCTCATCGAGTCGTTAGGGGTATAATCAAACGGTTGGTTGACTCTTCGCGTGACCAGAGAGCTGGGATTTTCTTCGGTCAACGAATCAGCATTGCTATCCAACGTGGCAATGCTGCCAGCGTTCTGGGCACTTTTCCCATTGACATCGATGCGGATGAATTTTTTGATGCCCCATGAACTCTTTTTCTACCCGTTTGTACATATTAATATTTTTGGTTTGTATATATACATGTTAAGTTGTAATATTTGTTAGATTAGATGTATATATAATAAAATACATATATAGGTTGACTGGTAATTAGTGACCGATACTTAAACACGTGATTATAGTCATGATAACAAACAACATGAAATCGCGAAAAAAATCAGCCAAGTTTAGTACATTTTGACCGGAAAAAAATTTACTGACCAGCAGATTTTTTTTCGCTATTACAGGATTGGTCTCATAGTAAAAGTTGTTTGTAATCATGACTACAATCACATGTTTTAGTATCGGTCACTAATTATTAGTCACACTATATATGGTTTTAATTTCAACTTGATGCGTTCCCAAGATAAAGGGTCTTCACAGACAGACGGACAACAAAGTGATCATACAAGGTTAAGGAAGTCTAAAAAACAAGTGACGACAGCGCAAGAGTTCCGGTGATAATAAGAAATCAACAATACGACCGCTTCGCTTCGCTCATCACCGTTCCGCACCCACGTTGCGATTGGTCACGTAGGCTACCGTTTACGTTACCATTTTACCGTCCACACAATCGCGATCGCGTTCACCTACATAAGACACCGCGTAAACTATTAAGGAAGAATTATATAAGACCGGGCCGTGCCCGGGGCGTGCCGTGTACGTGGCTCGGACGGGGATGGATTTGAAACGTTGCATACATTTTGTATGAAGCAGTTTATATTACATAGTGTATGATGCGTGTCCCGTCCAGCCCCGGACGATGCCCGTCTATCCCACGGTTGTTGTACGGTCCCAACACTCATTGGGCCGGGCCGGGGCCGGGCAGAGCCCGTCCATATAATCACTCCGATTAAATTCCTTTACTTACTGTTCTTATTATGGTTTATTCTATCGGTGGCAGCCTCGTTGGTACAATACTTCATCGGAAAAATACCTACTACGACTAAAAAAAAAAATGGAATTAGACAGGCGAAATTTTATGGAAAAGAAGGACAGAAAACAGTACCTCTACCATGAGTTTTAAGCAATAGTATTCGTCGCTACTCGATATCGATGCCGTAAATATTTTGTATGGCAAATTTTGCAGCGCCTCTAGCGGTCACTTGCAGAACCAAAATTTGCCATACAAAATATTTACGGCGTCGATATCGAGTAGCGACGAATACTATTGCTTAAAGCTCATGGTAGAGGTACAGGCTATTAAAAGTATGAAAAATATGTTCATATTTATTGCCATCCGCGTAGATTATGGGTTTAAAAAGCGATTTGTACTGACAACTTCATTTTATTTTATCTAGCGTTATTGTTTTTGAAAACGGTGGCTATTAGCTAAATCTATTTATAGTTGACGAAAACAATTTGACGCGTATTGTCAAATATGGCGTTTTGGCGCCTTATTTTTAATGACACAACTTTAAATACTATTTTATATGTTAATATTTACAAGAATTGAAATAGAACACTTTTTCAGGACTCTTTTTACAATACTTAATAATATAAAATCGATTTCCAAAATCAGTCAAATAGCCTATTATGCTTCAGATCCAATTATAAGTGTCACCGCACACGGGCCTCAAAAAAGCGCCGCCACAAAAAAAGCCGCTTCTACCTTTTTTTTGTGGCGGCGCTTTTTTGTGGTCCCGTATGCGGCGAAACTAAGAAAAGTCAGTCCGACGATTACTAGATTCAAACCCTTTGTCCGTTTAACAACATTACCAATTCGGCTTGAAGTTGGAACCCAAATTCGAATCGGGTTTTTTTGAGGTGAGAAATCATTCATTGCCTTCTCGCTCTAGACTGGAGCGCGTGTGAAACTTAACGATTAAGGGCCAACGCTGCGTTAAGCGGGCGCAAGCGCAGGTCCATACAAAAGTGCTCCGCCCGGGCACATGAGTAGAGAGGTACAGAGACAAAGCTTCATACAACCGCACGAATCAGTTGCACCACTTTATTATTAATAATGGTATTTTATCGTACTGTGTGTATAAACAATACCAGATAAATAAAATTTATTATACTTTAATTATCCCAAGATGATGTTGATTATGACCACAGAAATGTAAAAATCAGGAGAAGTGGCAAGGGTTTGCGTCTGCGGTACTTGCTCAACTAGAGCACATACCGGCAAACAACCGTTTGACGGCCGTCAGTTACATCGCGAACGTGATCGTAAATAAATTTAAAATACCGTGTTGTTCAGTGGTTTCATGCAAAAACTGTAGTACGATGTTAATAGTATATTTATCTTTAAAATCAGGAAAAAGAACAAATCTTATAATATTCCTTGCTTTTACTACGTTATTTTTGTTTTCAAATATCAAAGCGACTTTAATACTTATACAGTAAATACATTGCTATTTAACCACTACCTAACTTTGACGCTCAGTAACTGAACAAGCAATGTAAAAATAACATAACGATACTTTATCAGTGCGGTGTGTTTCTTATTACGACCGCAGTCAGTTGAGCCGAGTTAGGGTTGCGCCTGTACACATCCACCAATATAGACTATCGACAATAATAATAATAATAATAATGTTTATTTAAATACTTTTACAAAGAAATACATCAAACTTATGAATACTTAGTAGTACTATGTTCTAAAAAGATTGTCTTAATTATCTAATTATATAAAAACTAGTTTAATTTATACATGTTTATAATGACCTAGGAATGGTGTGTTTGTACTGCCATTACAACTTGTAGCGATCTGCCTGAACTAGATAGAAACAGCCATCACCAGACTAGACGATCAGTTTATTTTTGATCCACAATTAATTAAATATTAAAGAATACTATACTACTTATACAAATACCGGTTACAAAAAAGAATCACCAATTTAGTATCTATAAAATTATTGAAGTAATTCTAGAAGCTTTTCTGTGTCTGTATAATCAAGTTTTCCTAAATATTCGTATAACTTAAGACTACAATGTTTATAACTAACACTATTAATATCAATTAGGTATCCTATTGAGCTTATTATATAAAACGGGCCCTAAATAATTTTTTTTTTTTTTTTTATGGTAGGTAAAATCATCCAATGACAAATCCCGCCCTTGGGCGGAGCGGGAAGTAGTGTCAGACTCTTACTGACTAAAAACCTACCCCGTTCCTTCGTAGCCTATCGTGCCGGGGTCGAGCATTCCTTTCGGAACTAACCCATGACCCCAGTAGGCTTCGACCCTGCCTGCCTGCAGTTAGCAGGCTGGGCCTCTTCGGTGTGCTGACAGCTCCTTGAGGCGCGCGGGAACAGAACGCGCCGTCGACGACTTGGGCTCGGTCCGGTCGGTTACCGGACGATCGGACAGCGTGCTACCCATTGCACGCCGTCCGCAAGCCCGCGCCTACGGTGGCCGGAAATCGGGATCGGAATCCCGGCGGCGGCTGGGGCGAGCGCCCCGTTGCCTCTGCCTGATGCGGTCGGCCTCCTCCTTTGCTAACATTACTGCTTCGCAGAAGGAGGCGACCGCCTGCCATCCCTCCTCACTACGGACCATGGCCTGAACCAAGGCCCGGCGAGAGAGATCGCTGCCGCCGATCGCCCCCACGAGGACACGGCGATGCTCCGTCCAGGCGGGGCACACCTCTACAGTGTGCTCCACCGTGTCCTCCGGATGTTCCGCACACCCGGTGGCGACACCCGGGCGAATCCTCCGCACGAATCCGGAACAGGTACTTAGCGAACTTTCCGTGTTCGGTAAGCACCTGCGTCGTGCGGAAGTTGAGAACGCCGTGAGGTCTTTCCAGCCACGCCTCAAGGATGGGCCTTATCGCCCCAATTGTGGCGCGCCCCGAACGAGGTTGCGATAGTCGTTGACGCCATTTCGCCATGAGATCCCGCCGGAGCTCTGTCCGCCATGCCTCGACTTGTCGTGGCAGCGGAATTTCGCCCCGGCGTTGCATCTCCATGCGCTTGTCGTGCATGTGTGCAAGGACTGTTGCCTCCAGATCCCACGGCGGTTGGCCAGCAAGGAGGGTCGCCGCCTCGCGTGAGATCGTTCGGTACCCTCGCACCATGCGTATTGCCATGACCCTCTGGCACGCATTCAGCTGGGCCCTCGGTTGCTGTTGCAACGTCGGTGCCCACACCGGAGCCCCGTAGAGAGCCATGGGCCCTAAATAGATGAAGAAACGACTTACAAAAGCATGTTTGTACGAGGTTTTATGCAAACCAAATCTTTCCGTCTCTTGTCCGAGGGTACTGGCTTGTAAGCGACTTCAACATGCTGATGTAAAACGATGTGCAGTATAAATAATTGGCGAACTGTTAGTACCTCACATGCAGTGTAAAGTTGCTGTGTAGGAAATCTAAAAGGCCTAAAAGTGGTTACCTTTAGAATTGCTCTTTGAGCGCGTTCTAGAGGAAGCAGAATTGACTTTGCAGCACCACCCCATGTAGTTATGCAGTAGGTAAGAACAGATTGGCACAAAGCCAAATATACCTGTTTGATTAATTTAAAATCAGCTATGTGGCGTAAATTCTTGAAAATATATATTAATTTACGAACTCGAGTACAAAGCAAATCAATATGTTTACGGAAATTCAGATTTGTGTCAATCGTAATACCTGAATATTTCATATAATCGGTTTTAGCTAAAGTAGGACATGAACATGTAACTGCATGACAAATACTGACTATTTGTCATGCAGTTATGAGCGTAAATATCAGGGTTAGTAAGCGGTATATTAGTGTTTGTCATCTCATTCTAAATAAAATATATTTGGTTTTATCTGCATTTAATGTTAGTGAATTAATACAAAGCCAACTAGATACAATATTGAAACCACTCTGAGCCTATTTTTATAGACCTCCTCTCGAGATTTAGCTGAGAACAGTAGGGCTGTGTCATCTGCGTATGAAAATATAGTAGCATCTTGTAATTCCAGGTTGCACAGTTCGTTAATGTATATTAAAAACAGCGTTGATCCCAAAATACTTCCTTGGGGAATGCCACTTGGTCAATTAGTATTCTCCTGATATTTGCTGGTAGCTCAAAGATATAATTACAGGTAATCAGATTTTTCTTTCCTGATTTATGGCTTAATTTTATTTTAGCTAAAAGGCACTCACGGGTTGTGTTCGGCAGCTTCTCAGAAAGGTATTGCTCGAAAATACAATCAAAAACCTCCTGCTCAGTTAGAGTTACGGGCACACCGATAACTGCAACTCTAGGGCGACGTTTTGTTGTTTCTTCAACGGTAAGGCCTGAGGAAACTAATTTCTCCGATGTGCGTAATTTATCGATATCCGATTTCTTGTTCCGTGATGATGATGACTCCTCCATTTCGCACTTTTCTGACGCCGCGAACATGAAGTTTGAGTTCTTCGTATATAAAACGTAAAACACTTCCTATAAACTAGTGACACACTTTACGTTGAAATGCTTACTGCATATTATGTAATATCAACAACAATTAAGTGGTAATTATTTAATTGTAATACATTATAAGCAAAACAAAAAACACGTCCGAATCGTCAGACAATATCGATTGGTTGGATATCCGAAGTGAAATAATGTATTTTTATTTATTTTGGAGCAGTACAGAAATACGTAAGCAACTTTCGTAAACTAAGTTGGTAAAGAGTAGGTCAAAAGTCGGTGGACAAATGGGAATAAATAATAATTACAGTTTTTAATTTTATTATAAAAAAAATACAGTTCTATAAAAAAATATTATTTTCTAGACATATTTATTTTTATTTAATTAGTTCCTGGAACCTAAAAAAATATCATTATCAAAATGTACAAAATCGATAACTTTTCTATTTAGTCAATCACTAAATGTAAAATAAATTGCTTTTGCACAGCACATTGACATTTATGTGTGCGTAAGTTATATGGTGCATGAAAAATATACGCTGTGTTTAGGAAGATAAGGTTTATAATTTACTGTGTAGTATGGTCTGATTTATAATTTGCGGGTATGTGCGGGACTACGTAACAATAGCTGCATATGTAGTAGAGTCAGTGATGGTACGGATAACTGGAGACATGGTGTTCCGGTACATTTTTCACTGAGTAACATATCTTCTCCTTTCTAATATCTTTGATTATGACAATAGATAAATAAATATTTAACTGTTACTTTTTCAATTAAGTACCTTTTTTAATAAGAAGAGCATAACACACGTTGTGTTTTTGCCTTTTTTATTGTTATTACAGGCTTTTAATAAACATTTGTAGGTATCTGAATAGGTTAGTTTGTACGTAGTATGTGTGATGAATGTAAAATATAGTTAATATAGATATAAATATATTTTTTTTTATACTGTATATTAAAACTATTTAACAAATGTTTTATTTAATTTTGTTTTACGTTCTTAGAATATTGCACGTTCTTAGGAAGCTTTATCTCTATAACTCTTTACTCAAGTGGTCCGGGCTCACTGCGCGCCTCTTTTGCTACGTAACATTAAAGTTTTCCATCGAAACGACTACATGCACACTGCATAGTTGAACTAGCGACACTGCGCAGGCAACAATCCGGTTTCCGCCCGGAGACCGCTGCACACGACACACGCGCACAGTCACGCGCCGGCGCTCCCGCATCACGCAGCGCTGACCCTCAAACCACATCTGTGTTCTTTAGTTTCCCTTTCCGTTCTAGAACTACGGTATCGGGTTCCCCGGCACGCTCTCATACATGCTCTTATCTTAGCTCTTATACTTGATAGGCAGGCAGGGTTGAAGAGGCAGGCAGGGTCGAAGAGGCAGGCAGGGTCGAAGCCTACTGGGGCCAAGGGTTTGCTTCCGAAAGGAAAGCCCGGCCCTGGTATCTAAGGCCACGAAGGAACGGGGTGGGTTTTTAGTCAGTAAGAGTCTGACACTATCTCCCGCTCCGCCCAAGGGCGGGAGATGTCATTGGACGATTTTACCCACCACCAAAAAAAAAAAGCTCTTTTACTTGATAGCATCTTTAAGAGGAACGCGTGGTCACTCCGTTAATGAGTCAGGCAAGCCCGCGCCTGCGGTGGCCGCAGATCGCCCTGCGACTCCCAGACGCCTGGGAAGTCTCTTGTCGTGGTGGCTCGGGATTCAGATCTGGTGTAGTGCGTAAAGGAAGGTTCTGGAGTGTCGACCACGTACTGGAAGACGAAGCGTTGAAAGGCCTCCCATAAATTGGAACGATGACCGAGTGAGGGCCGCGGGAATCAGATGGATGCGAGACGCACAGGACCGGTCATTGTGGCGATACTTGGGGGAGACCTATGTCTAACAGTGGACGTCCCTTCAACTGAAGAATAGAATAAAACACATGGCATAAGTTGAACCAAAATGGCGATCGATCTTCAATGTAACAGATTTTCGGGTATCAATCGAAGTGCGGCACAGCGGGGGGCTGCGCGTATAGCAACGACGGCCATTTTAGTTCAACTTATTTGCGGTTTACCTTACCATATTTGCATTCTAAGTAGCGTAATTCGCAGTCATTCTTAGTGATAACATGGTATGCGTGTGTCGCGTTTTCTGGTAGCATACGAACACATTGGGGGTCCTCATCACGACGGCATTTTATTTTCGAACAATTTACTCCTTTTTTAGAATGTGGCAAAACTGCCGTGACGCAACTAATTGCTTGAATTACTGCAAATAAATAAATAAAAAACATTAATATTTTGAATACCGTAATTAGAGACACAATAGAAAGACAATATGTGTGCTGACACCGGTATCCTCTTGGGGTTTGACAGTTTAAGGGAGCCATGTCCCATCGCGGACATTTCTGCCTGATCACTTAAAAAAAATACGCTTGAGTCTTGCGGCGCGGCGCCAAACCAAACCCTTTGAAGTTTCATTTCGAGTGCAAGCAAAAATGAACTTAGCAGTGATCAGGCAGAAGTGTCTTTGATTGTACGTGGCCCGTTTGGACACGGTCGACACGGATCATGCACTGTATATTACACGCGGAACACCCGGAGGACACGGTGGAGCATACTGTTGAGGTGTGCCCTGTCTGGGCGGAGCATCGCCGTGTCCTCGTGGGGGCGATCGGCGGCAGCGATCTCTCTCGCCGGGCCTTGGTTCAGGCCATGGTCCGTAGCGAGGAGGGATGGCAGGCGGTCGCCTCCTTCTGCGAAGCAGTAATGCTAGCAAAGGAGGAGGCCGACCGCATCAGGCAGAGGCAACGGGGCGCTCGCCCCAGCCGCCGCCGGGATTCCGATCCCGATTTCCGGCCACCGTAGGCGCGGGCTTGCGGACGGCGTGCAATGGGTAGCACGCTGTCCGATCGTCCGGTAACCGACCGGACCGAGCCCAAGTCGTCGACGGCGCGTTCTGTTCCCGCGCGCCTCAAGGAGCTGTCAGCAAACCGTAGAGGCCCAGCCTGCTAGCTGCAGGCAGGCAGGGCCGAAGCCTGCTGGGGCCAAGGGCCGTTTCCTGAGAGGAAGGCTCAGCCCCGGCACTATAGGCAACGAAGGAACGGGGTAGGTTTTTAGTCAGTAAGAGTCTGACACTACTTCCCGCTCCGCCCAAGGGCGGGATTTGTCATTGGATGATTTTACCTACCAAAAAAAAAAAAAAAAAACTGTATATTACACAATGCTATTACAAACTGTTTCACACAAGATGACATCATTACAAATCTGTGCCCCGTCCGGGCCACGGACACGGCACGCCCCGGTCTAAAGAAAATCGGAGGTTATCGACAAGGCCCGTAGAATCGCCAAACTATTACACCACTCGATATTCCGCACAAGTTACACAGACTGTCTTAAAGTTTACTTCCGAGTAAGACAGTCTATCCTCTATTACACTACGCGACGTCGACAAAACCGGTCTGAATATCGTGGTGTAAGAGGCTGTGGGTAGTACAAATTGTCACAGGGGCCGAAATGTTCTGATGGGGCGGCCGCGTACCGCAAAACGTAGCGTTGGAAGGCCTCCCACAAAATGGACCAGTGACCTGGTGAGGGTCGGAATCCGATGGATGCGAGACAGGACCAGTCGTTATCCCCACTTGGGGCAGGCCTATGTCCCACAGTGGACCTCTGCCGGCTTAAATGATGATGATGACGATCATGGTTACTAAATATAAAGTTAAACGTACCCATAAAAACAAAGAATAAACTATATTTCATTTTAAATATCTAAATTTCAAAAATACGTGTAAACTTGTTCATTTTAAAGGGAACAATTCGATTTTTCAATATCCAGTTATTTTTATGACTCGAAATTCAGTCACTTATGAAATTAAGAATTGTAATCAAATGTACATTCAAGCATGAGGAAATTTATTAGGTTGCTTTTTCACCAAAGATGTGTGAAGTAAAAAGTAGTGTACGAAAAAATATCCACCAATGAGATCATTTAATTTTCTTAGCCTGGTAGTAATTTTCTTAGTGTATTGAAAAACGTCGTTTGATACATGTGCAAATTTGTCACTGCAGCCCTCGGCTCTGTAACACACTCGCCTTCGGCTCATGCGAATTCCACCTCGGTCGCAATGACAAATTTTTTGCACTTGTATCAAAATGTACTATTTGTATTTTGTAGGTCAAATGGGCATGGAAAGAAGAACCGAAAGTCACCATTCGCCTAGTGCAGGTTATCACCGGTAATGGCAAGTTCGGCTGGTCCCTATTTTTGATCCTGGCCCAATAAACACCAGTATGACACGGTGGAGGTGTGCCCACTTGAGCGGAACACCACTGTGTCCTCGTGGAGACTATCGGCAGCGGCGAACTGTCTTACCGGGCCCTAGTTCAAGATATGGTGCAGAGTGAGAGGGAATTAGTGCGGTCGCCTCCTTCTGCGAATGCAAGCAAAGCAGACGGGAACCGTGAGGGAACGAATACAGCCACCGCCATTGAAGCCTCGGGCGTCGGGGTTCGCAGGGCGATCCCTGGCTTTAGGCCTCTTGCGGAGAACGAGCAATGGCTAATGTCCGGTAAAGACCAGGGCTGAGTAATCGACGATGCAATTTTTTTCCTTTTTTACACGAACCGTTAAAACTTCAATAGGTTACGATCTCTGAAAATCTCGGGTCTATTTTCTCTGGCGTCAGTTCCAATTAGTAAACCAGCAGCTTTCCACATCCATAATAATCATCAGCCTTACAATGTTCCCACTGCTGAGACTCAGGCCTTTTCTCTAAGAGAAGTAATGGGGCTTAATCAACCACGCGGGCCCAGTGCAGGTTGGTGGATGTCACATTTCCACGAATATTTAATAATAATAATATAATATTCCACAACTATCACACAACGTCATCTAGTCCCAAGCTAAGCAGAGCTTGTGTTATGGGTACTAGACAACTGATAAACATGCTTAGATATTGCAAAATACATACATATTATAGATAAATTACACCCAGACACAGAACAAATGATCGTGCTCATCACACAAACATTTTTCCTGGGTGGGAATCGCACCCACTACCACCAGCATAACAGTCAGGGCCACTAGACCAACAGGCCAGTCATTTGGTTCTAGGACATGCCAGTTTCCTCACAATTTTTTCCTTTACCGCTTTGACAGGTGTGGTGATGAAACATGCTCGTATTTGCCTGGCCTTTTTGCTGAACTGAAGCCATACGAGGTCCTAATGCGATCCACTTGACGAATTAAACTTAACTTTTAAAGAGATGGAGCTATACACCGTTAAATTTCAGTCGTTTTAATCCCGCGGAGGGTCGATTCGGTACATGAAATACTATCGATTTGTAAAGAGATAATTAAAAAATCGAATTAATTTACACATGTACGAAATTATTTGTTTAAGTAAACGAGTCAATGACCTTGTAGGTAGTTGTCGGTCGTTGCATACTAACTACCTACAGTTCATTGGCCTCGGTCAGCTGACGTTTACAAATCGATAGTATTTCATGTACCGAATCGACCCTCCACAGGATAAAAACGACTAAAATTTGACGGTGTATAGAGTGTATACTTGTATACAACTGAATCTATACCGTGTACTCTTTCTCTCTTGACTGACATAACATAACATCATAATAAAGCCTCTGGATCTATTTAGCATAGCCGTAAAACTTATTACTATGTTAGTTTTCTTTTGTTTAAGGGGTTGACCAGACGGTTGCACACCATCTTCCCGAGCCGAGCCGGCCAGTCGGCGAACGGAGCGGTCGCCCCAAGCGCCAAATCCTAGAGGGCGCCTAAATGGTAAAGAAAAGTAAAAGAAATTTCTCAATTGTCAATATTTTAAGCGAAGATATGAACGAGACGCGCGCCGCGCGCTTTCTATTACTTCTAAAATCCTAGTCGACCGTAGACGGTATTGCGGACTGCGGTATAGGTATATATCATTAAGAGCAAACACCTACTCCACACTACTTCCACAGACACACCATCACACTCTCCTTCTCACACACACCATAATACACAACAAACACACCATTATACTCTCCCTCTCACACACACAACATCACTTACAAACACACTCACGCATAAATACAATTAATCGTTTTCTTTTTTCTTCTTTGTTATAATTTTTTATCCTTTTTTGTTACTTACCCTATTTGTAACTACATAATGTAAGGGAAGAGCGAAGCCTTCAACTACAGGCATTTCCATGCCTAATTGAAGACTCCTTGTAATAAAGTTATTTTATTTATTTAAATGCTTCAAAAAAAAAAAAAAACAGCAGAGTCGCCATAATTGGATCTCGCTCAATTCTAAAATTTACTTCGGGCCGGCGCTGTTCCCAACCAAGATTACCTTGCTACTTTCAATCCATCCATAGACAGCAGTTTTAAACCGTGACCTTCAACGCCCTTGGTTGGGAGGCAACAACAACCATGCTGACTTTGCGAACGTTTTGGCGCGTGGATATAAAATCCACGTAGCCGCAGCAAAAACCGAGCTCCAATCAAGCTGACCTTCGTTGAAGCGCTATTTTGCAACTGTTTGGTCCACCTTTTATCTTTCTACATAAGGCGCCCATTATACGATAAGTTTTGCTGTCAGTTTTGCCACAGTCAAAATGTTGATTGATGAATAACCTGCCGTGTATTGGGATGATTGACGTAGCATTGTACTGATTGACGAAAACCATTATTCAGCATCATTCATGATTGATGGCAATGATTGACGTTTGCATGACCGTGTACCTAATGGGCGCCTAAGGTTTATAACTGGTTAAACTGGTTTCTACACTATAAAGGCGGGAACAGGTTATTAAAGGTAATGTGATTCTGGCCATAGAGAATAGTAGATTTGATTTGACTCAACGCGCAAAGAGTATATTGCCAACACACGTCGTGTTGCGTTAGGTCACGTGGCGTTTCAATAGTCTGTTTCCGCCAACGACCTTACAGCCTTAAATCTATCCCATCCCTATACTATGATTTTTTATTAGATGAAGTAAAGTGACAGCAGTGGACAATGCCCAACTGTCAAATAACAATGCCCAACTGTCAAACAACCATTGTTATAGCTGTCACTTTACTTCATCTAATAAAAAATCATAGTATAGAGCACAGAACGTATAGAGTGTTCTTCTCCATAGAGATCTAAGCTTTGGAACGTGCAATTTATTAGCTTCACTTTTTTTTGACTGACCGATATTTTGACTATTCAAAAGTACCTGTAAATGGTCTATTTGAAATAAAAGAGTTCGATTTTGTTTTTTTTGTTTAATTTTGAGTGTCGTAATGACCAATCAGAACGCAGTACCCCGCTTCTCACACCTCAGCTAGTTGACAGAATTTTTTCGGTGCGTTGGAGCAAGCATGCGGCGTCTAGGTGCTATATAGTCGATGGTTTCCGCTTTATAAGGTATATGGCGCCGTTCCCCTTTTCTAGCTCGCACACTCTTCACATTTGAATAGGTAGGCCGTACTGTAGTACGGCCGACGCATCTTGGCGCGTCTGAAGTTAGGCTCTGCGAAATTTAGCGCTCTAAATAAGCGCGCCAAATAAATGATTTATAAAAATAAATGCCAATAACAGTTGTTAACAGCAATAACAACTGCTAATGGCATTTATTTTTTCAAACCATTTATTTTTCCACGAGTGCACAAGCGCTAAAGTTCGCAGAGCCTAACTTCAGACGCGCAAAAATCCGTCTGCCGTACCGTATGTTTTTTTTTATGGTAGTTAAAATCATCCAATAACAAATCCCGCCCTTGGGCGGAGCGGGAAATAGTGTCAGACTCTTACTGACTAAAAACCTACCCCGTTCCTTCGTTGCCTATCATGTCGGGGCTGAGCCTTCCTCTCTGAAAATCCCTTGACCCCAGCAGGCTTCGACCCTGTCTGCCTGCAGCTAGCAGGCTGGGCCTCTACGGTTCGCTGACAGCTCCTTGAGGCGTGCGGGAACACTACGCGCCGTCGACGACTTGGGCTCGGTCCAGTCGGTTACCGGACGATCGGACAGCGTGCTACCCATTTTTTTTTTTTTTTGCACGTCGTCCGCAAGCCCGCGGGCCGTACTGTATGTCATGATAAAGCACCTGCTCTCTCCGGGGCACCCCTAATCTGCTGCTTTATTCCTTACGTAAATGAGTTTAAAAATCCTACTAATATTATTTGAACGCGAAAGTTGGTATCTATGGATATTTGTTCTTTTTTCACGCAAACACTATTGAATAGATTTCAATGAAACTTGATACAACCCAGTAGACCTTGTCCTGGAATAGCACGTCGGATACTTTTAGTTACCTATAAAAAAAGATACGACCGTTTGTGTCGTAAAAAATACGTATATTTTGACACTCTCAAAGGAATCAAAATTCATAGAGTCCCGTACGGTATATCGAATTACCCTTGAACGATATAACTGTCTACAGAAAGCATGGTTCACCGACGAAGGGTAATACGAAAAAACTATTATTCGATACCATTATTTAGCGACAGCACGTTTCGCCGAATAACGCTACATAGAATGAATGGTTGGCCGATAGCAAGATTTGCTGATGTCATGGTTCGCCGGAACACGCTTGAACTAAATAATCCTTTATCGATGGCAATTTGCATCGAAAACACACTTCCCGTTGACGTACAACCCTGTTCGGCATGAAGCAAGATCTTGTAGCACAAATATAGGAATAAATCTGAAATCAGTTTTGTAGTTTTCGTCACAAAAAAAAAATATTTTTTCGATTCGGAAAAATCTTCCGAGACTCGATTTGAGAACTGAACTCCATAAACTAGTTTGTACGGGACCCTCAGTGTGCAAGTTCGACTCGCACTTGCCCAGTTTTTATTTACCACGTGGACGAAGCCGCGTGCAGCAACTAGTGGAACCATATTTTTATGATAAGTTTTACGATTGTAACGTAGCATTAAAGTTAACTGGTTTGCAATCAAACAATAAAAAAATGGTAGCATTAAAATGTTCAGTCGAACACTACTTCAATTGTTTAGTAAGTCTTATCTACATACTTACATATTAATATAGTAGAACGTACGCGGTAAACAAGTTGAACCATTTGCTATGGTTACGCGCAACCCCCCACTTTAATAGAGATCCGAGATGATGATGATGATGGTAGATGATGATAGATGAATAAATGAAATAATAGTCTATTACTATTATTTCATTTATTCATCTAATACACTTACGTTTTTATTCAGAGCGGCCGCCGGCTGGCGTTTTCGGTGTTTTGTTTTTGTTTGTCAGATATTGATTTGTCATTATGTAGGTAAGTACGAGATTACCATTCCATGCCATTTCTTTCAATGAAGTGTCAGTGGTTGATTATTGTAAAGTCATAATGATGCCATTATGCCATTCAACAATTATGAAATCAATGATAGACCATTCTGACACTATTGTAATAGCATTCTTGAGGCCCAGGTCATCGGTTTACTTTTTGGGAGGCCTTCCAACGCTACGTCATCCTGTAAAGCAGGTTCAAATTAGGTCGGACCGGCAGTTTTATTGTTGATGGACTGTCGGGTGTTGCTGAACGACCCTATACTTGCCAATACGGAATATTATGCCCGATCCGACAGAAATCGTGGCTAAACGTCCGGTTAATGTGTCGGCTCTGTTAGTTTTGTCGAGTCACTCTAATGTGAACGGCGAAATGAAGTACATATGCCAATAAGGATCTGACACATTTGTCGGTCTGATAAAACTGTCGGTCCGACCTAATGTGAGCCCGCCAGAGTGGTGACCACCCCAGAGCTTTTGCAATAAACAAAAGAGTTCTCGTCAGGACTATTGGCGACTGGCCTGCTGGTCTAGTGGTTAGTGGCCCTGACTGCTATGCCGGAGGTCGTGGGTTCGATTCCCACCCAGGACAAATGTTTGTGTGATGAGCACGATCATTTGTCTGGGTGTTATTTATCTATAATATGTATGTATTTAGAAATATATAAGTATGTTTATCAGCCGTCTGGTACCCATAACACAAGCTCTGCTTAGCTTGGGACTAGACAGTGTTGTGTGATAGTTGTGGAAATATTATATTATATATTATTATTACAAAACGAAATTTGGGTTTTGCCAAAATTAGCAAAAGATAGAAGAAGTGAAAGAAGATCTTTGCCCAGGATGAAAACAGAACAGACTTAAAACAAAAAAAGAAAAAAGTTGATATACATTTAATAATTCTTTTACACAATAAGGTAGAGTAGTAGTTCTGGGGGAATTTTTTCCCACATTGCAGTGTTCCAAGGATCATTTATAGGATGGTTATTGCGCCCGAACTGCATCATTGTTGGTTCTGAGAAAAAAAACAATCAAATAATACCTGGTTTTTTTTTTGTAATTGTTACATGTGGTAGGTATTTATTTTAGCTGGTACATATACCAACCTCTTTCTACCTTCCAATTTTTTTCAAAATTCTATATATTCGCGACAAATAAGTACAACCAAAAACTTTTCACAAAAAAAATGCAACCAACTTCAATTTAAAAAATAAATACAAGTTTGTGTGATTGTTTGTGCGAAGTCCTTTTGTCCATCCTTTCTTATCTTATGGTCTCTCAGGAGGTACTGGAGTGGTTTTCTTCTTATCTTCAGGGTCGTCAGCAGTCAGTTCGCGCTGGTGGCTCCTCATCGGGGTGGCGTGACCTTTCAGCTGGCGTCCCTCAGGGCGGTATTTTATCTCCTCTTTTATTTTCCATTTTTATTAATCTTATAACCTCTGAGCTTCAGTGTGCGTATCATCTTTACGCCGACGATTTGCAGCTCTACTGTCAGTCAGGTGTTGACAACTTGCCGGATGCAATTGAGAAGCTAAACCAAGATTTAACAACCATAAAAAGCTGGTCTGACCGTTTTGGGGTGGCAGTTAACCCTCTAAAATGTCAGGCTATAATAGTTGGGAGCCCCCATAGTTTGAGAAAGCTTGACGGCCTAACTGTCCCACCTGTAATATTTGACAGCACGGTCATTCCATTTAGCTCCGAAGTTAAGGATCTGGGTCTCCATGTCGACACCTGCCTCGACTGGCGGAAGCAAGTTGTGAGTGTTAGTAGGAAGGTTACCGGAACGTTACGGTCACTCTATCGACTGAAAAATCTTCTTCCAGCTCACATAAAGGTATTGCTTGTACAGTCCCTCATTTTTCCTATTATTGACTATGGTGATATGTGTTACTACGACCTGAATGCAGATCTACTCAATAAACTTGACCGCCTTCTGAATAACTGCATTCGATTTGTCTTCAACCTTCGTAAGTATGATCATGTATCTGAGCATCGTACGCTTTTAAAATGGTTACCTATTCGTCAGCGTAGAGCACTAAGGGCCTTGACTACTCTGTTTTCCTTTCTGGACAGACCTTCTTCTCCTTCTTATCTGACTTCTCAAATTCAATTCCTTTGCTCTGACCATAGTAAAAACCTCAGATCTACGAATAATCGTTTACTACGGTGTCCCTCACATCGCTCTGGGTTAATCCATTCCTCCTTTTTTGTACAGGCGATCTCTCTTTGGAATGCGCTCCCTTTGAACATCAGGATGGCATCCAGTCGGTTCTCCTTTAAGGTAATGGCACGTGAACACATTCGCAAGAAGTTGGTAGAATCATCACATCGTTGATTAATTGGATTTGTTTCTCAGAGTAATTTTCGTTATTTACATATATGTATTTATGTATGTATGTATGTATTTATTACTGTATTAGTTTTCTGTTTGTTTTGTTTAATATTAAGTTGCACCTACTATATTATGTTTCTGCACCACCCTAAGGTCGACTGGGAGAAAATGCCTATGGCATTAAGTCCGCCTTTGTACAGTTTTTTTTACTTGTGCAAAAAGTTTAATAAAATAAAAATAAATACAATAAAGTGCAAAATAACTTTAATTTCGGAAGACCGTGTTTCTATAAAAATTTGGCCTCTTCGTTATTTAACACCGACATCGAAATTTTTTTTTATATTGAAGTCGATTGATTTTTTTTTATTTCACACTTTTATTGTAGTACTTACAGTAGGTACTCGTCATCCAAACTTAAATAGATACCTTCCGCCATTCGATTCCATCATCAAATCATCATCACAATTCTATTAATACCAAACATGGTTAGAGTACGCTGATTTATTACAGAATTCCGTTTCTTACCTACCTTCCGGCTTCATCATCAGATCAGTTCTATGTATAGAACATAGAACAGAAAGTTCGATTAGGAGTTCCCCGTCTTCCTTCAGTCAGTCACCGACAGCATGTATAAACAAATCAATTTTACTTGTTACGACAGTTCTGCTATGATTTTTTGAAGAGTTCCGTTCTATATCTCCGAAGTTCATCCTCAGATCAAAACACTATTTCTATGGGACCAATTTGGAAGTACAATCTTTCAATCAAAACAATAATTTTCAAAATCGGTCCACAATTGACCGAGATATCGGTGAAACACATAAAAAAAATACATACAGCCGAACATAGAACCTCCTCCTTTTTGAAGTCGGTTAAAAATTAATTGATTCAATCACAACATTCAATAGCTGGTCCCATAAGGCGATGAGTAAACTAAATAATTCACTTACTTGAACCTGAAAATCAAATAATTTACTTAATTAAACGACTTTTACGCGACTTGCAAAGTTTCTGACGACAAGGAAAGATTCAAATACAATTTATTACAGTACATGCGTAAATTAATTCGAGTTTTTAAAAAAAGTACTTTATTTTCTAATTTTATCTTCACAAATCGATAGTGTTTCATGTACCGAATCGACCCTCCACGGGATTAAAACGATCAAAACTTAATGGTGTTTAAATATATACCTTATAAATTATTTTTATGGGTATTCAAACAAAATGATACTTACTGGTTTCTTCTTTGACGGCTTGCCGTAGAATCGGCACAATGGGTGGATTGAAATGGATGGCCCTCCTCTTCACGCGTTGTTGATCTGGTTAAGATCAACGTTACAAATGATTACAGTTTTACACAGCGTGTATCTGACATCGTACCACAAATGAATACCATGGATCCAGTACATGATTCTGGACCCTGCAGTGATAAATTTTTATCGGGTTTTTCTTAATTACAAAAAACAAATCTTTACATTTTTTGTGAAATAATGGAATTAATGACTTCTAAAATTAAAAATGCTGTTGGAGTTGATTAGAATAATGATTGTATCAACCAGCATAACTTTTTAAATAAATAAATATTTATTTATTTTTTCTTTTTTTACTGAAAATATCATCCCTGCCGTGGTAAAATTTTTCATCGGTTTTTTTCTTAATTACAAAAAAAAATCTTTACGGTTTTTTAATATAAACGGTATAAAATCGTTAATTTAACATTTTTAGTGAAAAAAGGAATTAATTACTTCTAAAATTAAAAACCTTTTTTTACTGAAAATATCATCAAGGTTAGTTAGAATAACGATTGTATACAATTTAAATTTAAAAAAGAACAGATTAAAAAAAAAGTAGGAAAAAGCCGACGAAAAATTCATTGACGGCGCGAATAGTTCCACGCGCGCCTCAAGGAATTATCAGCAAACCGAAGGGGCCCAGCAGGGTCGAAGCCTACTGGGGCCAAGATCGGTTTCTGCAAGGAAAAAAGTACTTTTTTTACTTTTTTTTTTAAAGTACTTTACTATTTTTTTATTTTATAAAAAGATAAAGTACCTTTTTTTTCTTAAACTCGAATTAATTTACGCATGTACGAAATTAATTACTTTAAGTAAACGAGTCAATAACCTTGTAGGTATTTGTCGGTCGTTGCGTATGAACTCCCTTCAGATCATTGAACTCGCCCAGCTGACGTTTACTTAGAGAAATTAATTTCGTACAAGCGTAAATTTAATCGAGTTTTAAAAAAAAGTACTTTTTTTTACCCGACTGCGCCAGAAGGAGGGTTATGTTTTTCGAGAGTATGTATGTATGTATGTATGAATGTAAGTATCATGTATGTATGTATAATTGTTTGGCACGCTCTGCAGCCTGAACGGCTCGATAGATTTTAGCTTGAGAGGTGTCGTTAGATTCGTATTTACTGTGAGAGTGACACTGGGTATATCAAAATAAAAAAGAACAAAATGTCCAATTTTTAGCGCCAAATTCAAATGTTTGGCACGCTCTGCGACCTGAACGGCTCGATGGATTTTAGTTTGAGAGGTGTCTTTAGATTCGTAATTACTTTGAAAGTGATATCGTAATAAAATAAAACTAAAAAAAAAAAAAGGTAATTTAAAAAACTAAAAAACCCGACTGCTTTTCTGAGCATTCATGAAAAAGCCCTAAAACAAGAAAGTCGTTGTACCCGATTGCACTTATCTATATAATATTTAAAATACTGGCAGTCGGGACCCATTCTAGTAAGTCAGCCGTCTAGTCAATAGATTGGAGTAATCTGCAATGTAATAGGTACGTGCTCTCAATTCTAGAATGGGTCCCGACTGCCAGTATTTAAAATATTATATAGATAAGTGCAATCGGGTACAACGAGTCATGAATGCTCATAAAAGCAGTCGGGTTTTATTTAATTTTATCTTTTTTATAGGTATTAGAACAAAATTACACTTACTGGTTTCTTCTTTGACGGCTTGGTGTAGACTCGGTATAATGGGTTGATTGAAATGGATGTCCCCCCTCTTCACGTGCTGTTGATCTGGTTAAGATCAACATTACAAATGATTACAGTTTTATACAGGGTGTATGTGACATCCTACCACAAATGAAAACCATGGATCCAGTACATGATTCTGGACACCCCAGTGGCAAAATTTTAAATTCCAATCCCAATTTCCGACCACGGTAGGTACATTCTTGCAGATGGCGAGCAATAGATAGCTCACCGTCCGACCGTCTAGACCAAGACAAGTCGTCGAAGGCGCGAATAGTTCCACGCGCGCCTCAAGGAATTATCAGAAAACCGAAGGGGCCCAGCAGGGTCGAAGCCTACTGGGGCCAAGATCGGTTTCTGAAAAGAAAAAGTACTGTTTATACATTTTTTTTTAAATGCGTTTTTTTCCGTACTTTGTTTCCATGCGTAAATTAAATCGAGTTTAAAAAAAAGTACTTTATTTTTTAATATTATCTTTACAAATCGATAGTGTTTCATGTATTGAGTCGTCCCTCCACGGGATTAAAACGATCAAAATTTAACGGTATATATATACAGGGTGTCCCGTAAATAATGGATCAAACGTAACGGGTCGGTAGCTTACCTCATTTTCAACAACTAATTTGAACAGTAAAAAAAAAACCCATAAGGTAACCAAGATATTTTTTTTTTTCGATTTTTACTATTTTCTGTACCAGCATTCAGTGTTTTTAATGCTGTTGCTGCAAATGGTATCATATTTAGGTGTGATTTTTGTCATACATTTCTGAATAGTTTACTAGTGTTATAAGATACCATTTTTTTAAATAACATTTTATTTGCCTTAGAAAAAAAATCTTGAATTGAAAAGTTTTGTTTTTACGATGAAAAGACCAGAATTGGAAAAATTCTCCTGTAAAAAAAATGTATGACATCAAAGTGTACCATTATTTTAAAAACTTGTAAAATTACTAAGGTTTGCAAATTGGTATAAAACTTACGTCTAGTCCTTGCGGTTACAAAGATATTGCTACTCGTATGAATGTGATGAAGAAGACAGAACAGAAATTAAAATGGTACAATCTAACTTTTCTTTCTCGTAATGGCTTATGCTTGTAATCTAAGCATGTGGTTAAGCGTGTAGCGTAATTCCGAGCCGATGACGTCATGTGTTCGGCATTTGGGACCGCTACCTGCGGAGTTGCACCTCACTCAGTGTGAAAGGGATAGATAGCGCCGCTTTTGTATTTTTGGTAATGTTGCTTGATTTTATTTGTTTAGTTGACACGAATCTCTCTTCGAGTTGATACGTACGTCAGACTACTTTCGCTCCTGCTGTGCCTAACTGTTGTGTTCCTTAAAATTAAACTTGTGCGGTGTATTTGGACTTTGCTTTGCCTAACGATTTGGAACTGTTTGTGTTTTGGATGAATGACTTGGCAATCCTACGGACTTCGAAAACAATCGTTTGTGTGTGGTTGTACGTGTGTGCAGTAGTACGATGCCTCGTTACGAGTACACGCCACGGGAGTATGCCGAAATGCATTTTATCTACGGAGAAGCAAGAGGTAATGCCAGGGCGGCCGCAAGATTGTATCGTGAAAGATACCCGAACCGGGATCGACATCCCGACTATCGCGTATTCATTAGAGTGCATAACGCGCTTCTTGAGGGAAGAATTCTTGGCACCGGAGTTGGGGGTGCCAGTGAAGGGCGACCGTCACAAGTCAATGACAAATAAATTTATGGGCAGGAATAATAAATGGGCAAATAATAGGGCCCTTTGAACTACCAGCAACTCTAAACGCCGAATACTATCTGCATTTTTTAAGGAATGAGTTGCCAACGTTATTAGAAAATATTCCAGAAGACGTGCGGCAAGCAATGTGGTTACAAAATGATGGATGCCCCGCTCACTATGCGACGGCAGTAAGGGCGCAACTCAATGAAACTTACCCTGACAGATGGATCGGCCGATTAGGACCAATTTTGTGGCCTCCGCGATCTCCGGATTTAAATCCCTTAGATTTTTTTTATTGGGGATGTTTAAAAGACAAAGTTTACAAACAACGAATAACGTCGGAAGAAGAATTACGTCAGCGCATCCAATCTGCTGTATCAGAAATAAACAACAGCCATTTTGTCCGTCGGATAAGAGCTTCCTTTATTAGGAGGTGCAGACTTTGCATTCTCGTAGGGGGACGTCAGTTTGAACATTTACTGTAAAAACAAAATAAACGATTTATTTGTATTTTTTTTTTAATTTAACCTCCTAAGTTTTTTCATACGCTGAGATACCTAAACATTTTTAAGAAAATAGTTGAATTGTGCACACTTTTTCAATTTTATTTGATTTCGTAATTTTGCACCTCTGTCAGATTCATAGCAATATCTTTGTAACGACAAAGACTAGGCGTAAGTTTTATACCAATCTGCAAACCTTAGTAATTGTACAAGTTTTTAAAATAATGGTACACTTCGGTGTCATACAATTTTTTTACAGGAGAATTTTTCCAATTCTGGTCTTTTCATCTTAAAAACAAAACTTTTCAATTCAAGATTTTTTTTCTAAGGCAAATAAAATGTTATTTAAAAAAATGGTATCTTATAACACTAGTAAACTATTCAGAAATGTATGACAAAAATCACACCTAAATATGATACCATTTGCAGCAACAGCATTAAAAACACTGAATGCTGGTACAGAAAATAGTAAAAATCGAAAAAAAAAATTATCTTGGTTACCTTATGGGTTTTTTTTTTACTGTTCAAATTAGTTGTTGGAAATGAGGTAAGCTACCTACCCGTTACGTTTGATCCATTATTTACGGGACAGCCTGTATATATACCTTATAAATTATTTTTATATGTATTCGAACATAATGACACTTACTGGTTTCTTCTTTGACGGCTTGCTGTAGACTCGGTATAATGGGTTGATTGAAATGGATGTCCTCCCTCTTCACGTGCTGTTGATCTGGTTAAGATCAACGTTACAAATGATTACAGTTTTATACAGGGTGTATCTGACATCGTACCACAAACGAATACCATGGATCCAGTACATGATTCTGGACCTGATTCTGATTCTTGATTCTGGAGTGCTAAAATTTTTCATCATTTTTTTCTTAATTACAAAAACAAAATCTTTACGTTTTTTAATTTAAACGGTATAAAATCGTTAATTTAACATTTTTAGTGAAAAAAAGGAATTAATTACTTCTGAAATTAAAAATGCAGTCGGAGTTGATCACAATAATCATTTTATCAACCCCAATAACTTTTTATAGAAATAAATAATTAATAAAAAAAACCTTTTTTACTGAAAATATCATCAAGGTTAGATAGAATAACGATTGTATACAATTTAAATATAAAAAAGAACAGATTTAAAAAAAAGTCGGAAAAAGCCGACGAAAAATTCCACCACTGAGGTGTCCAGAATCATGTACTGGATCCATGGTATTCGTTTGTGGTACAATGTCAAAACAACCCTGAAAGGAAAAAAAGTACTGTTTATACTTTTAGAAAAAAAGTACTTTATTTATTCTAGTTTATAAAAAAAAAAAGTACTTTTTTTCCTAAAACTCGAATTAATACACGCATGTACGAAATTAATTACTTTAAGTAAACGAGTCAATAACCTTGTAGGTATTTGTCGGTCGTTGCCTATTAACTCCCTTCAGATCATTGAACTCGCCCAGCTGACGTTTACTTAGAGAAATTAATTTCGTATATGCGTAAATTAAAGCGAGTTTAAAAAAAAGTACTTTATTTTTTAATATTATCTTTACAAATCGATAGTGTTTCATGTACTGAATCGTCCCTCCACGGGATTAAAACGATCAAAATTTAACGGTATGTATATAAATACCTTATAAATTATTTTTATAGGTATTCGAACAAAATTACACTTACTGGTTTCTTCTTTGACGGCTTGCTGTAGACTCGGTATAATGGGTTGATTGAAATGGATGGCCTCGGACTTCACGCTCTGTTGATCTGGTTAAGATCAACATTACAAATGATTACAGTTTTATACAGAGTGTATCTGACATCGTACCACAAATGAATACCATAGATCCAGTAAATTTTTTTTTTTGTACATTGTTTTTAAAATACCTTTTTTCCGTACTTTGTTTCCATGCGTAAATTAAATCGAGTTTAAAAAAAGTACTTTATTTTTTAATATTAACTTTACAAATCGATAGTGTTTCGTGTACTGAGTCGTCCCTCCACAGGATTAAAACGATCAAAATTGAACGGTATATATATATACCTTATAAATTATTTTTATAGGTATTCGAACAAAATGACACTTACTGGTTTCTTCTTTGACGGCTTGCTGTAGACTCGGTATAATGGGTTGATTGAAATGGATGTCCTCTCTCTTCACGTGCTGTTGATCTGGTTAAGATCAACGTTACAAATGATTACAGTTTTATACAGAGTGTATCTGACATCGTACCACAAATGAATACCATGGATCCAGTACATGATTCTAGACCCCCCAGTGGTAAAATCTTTCATCGGTTTTTTCTGAATTACACAAAAAAAATCTTTACTTTTTTTAATTTAAACGGTATAAAATAGTTAATTTAACATTTTTAGTGAAAAAAGGAATTAATTCATTATTCCCGGAGAGGACGCCGGCGTCCGCACACCTATTGTCTTTCTATTGTGTCTCTAATTACGGTATTCAACAGGTTAATTACTTCTAAAATTAAAAATGCCGTCGGAGTTGATTAGAATAATCATTTTATCAACCCCCATAACTTTTTAAATAAATAGATAATTAACAAAAAAAATACCTTTTTTAACTGAAAATATCATCAAGGTTAGTTAGAATAACGATTTTATACAATTAAATTTAAAAAAAAATCGATTAAAAAGAAAGTAGGAAAAAGCCGACGAAATATTTCACCACTGGGGTGTCAGATACACCCTGTATAAGTGAAGAACATTAATGGAGTAGAAGACCGTACGCGTGAGGCAACGGCCCTCACGCCCCAGCCGCCGACGTAATTCCGATCCCAATTTCCGACCACGGTAGGTACTTTCTTGCAGACGGCGAGCAATAGATAGCTCACCGTCCGACCGTCTGGACCAAGACAAGTCGTCGACGGCGCGAATAGTTCCACTTGCGCCTCAAGGAATTATCAGAAAACCGAAGGAGCCCAGCCGGGTCGAAGCCTACTGGGGCCAAGATCGGTTTCTGAAAGGAAAAAAGTACTGTTTTTACTTTTTTTTTTAAATACTTTTTTTTATAAAAAATAATGTACCTTTTTTACCTTAAACTCGAATTAATATACGCATGTACGAAATTAATTACTTTAAGTAAACGAGTAAATGACCTTGTAGGTAGTTGTCGGTCGTTGCGTATTAAATCCCTTCAGATCATTGAACTCGCCCAGCTGACGTTTACTTAAAGAAGTTAATTTCGTACATGCGTAAATTAAATCGAGTTTAAAAAAATGTACTTTATTTTTTAATATTATCTTTACAAATCGATAGTGTTTCATGTACTGAATCGTTCCTGCACGGGATTAAAACGATCAAAATTTAACGGTAGGTATATATAGAATAGAATAGAATAGAATAAAACTTTATTGTACACCAAGAGTGTTACTTAATCAATACTAAACTTAAATCTATGGGTACAATGGCGGTCTTATCGCTGAAAGCGATTTCTACCAGACAACCTTAGGATGGATCGTAAGAACTAAAATAAATACAGGGGGTAGTCTGCGGTGTATTAATAAGAAAATAAATAAATAATTATAAAACGAATATATATATACATACATATTATAAAATCTTACACAATTTCATAAAAAAAAAAAAATGGAAATAGGGTAAAAGAAAAGAAATAAGGTAGCGTTGGTGGAAAAAATAAATTAAATAGAACCAGGATAGCATTAAAGAGACAGGAAATGGTCTTTAACCAAATTTACATATATATACCTTATAAATTATTTTTATAGGTATTCGAACAAAATGACACTTACTGGTTTCTTCTTTGACGGCTTGCTGTAGACTCGGTATAATGGGTTGATTGAAATGAATGTCCTCCCTCTTCACGTGCTGTTGATCTGGTTAAGATCAACGTTACAAATGATTACAGTTTTACACAGCGTGTATCTGACATCGTACCACAAACGAATACCATGGATCCAGTACATGATTCTGGACCCCCAGTGGTAAAATTTTTCATCGGTTTTTTCTTAATTACAAAAAAAAATCTTTACGTTTTTTTAATATAAACGGTATAAAATCGTTAATTTAACATTTTTAGTGAAAAAAGGAATTAATTACTTCTAAAATTAAAAATTCTGTCGGAGTTGATTAGAATAATCATTTTACGAGTATCAAACCCCATAACTTTTTAAATAAATAAATAATTAATAAAAAAAAACCTTTTTACTGAAAATATCATCAACGTTAGTTAGAATAACGATTTTATACAATTTAAATTTAAAAAGATCAGATTAAAAAAAAAATGTAGGAAAAAGCCGACGAAAAATTCCACCAGTACCATGTTCATGGTGAAATGGCGAGAGCGATTGTCGCAACCTCGTGCTGGGCACGCCACGATCGAGGCGGTAAGGCCCCTCTTTGAGGCGTGGCTGGAAAGGCCCCACGGCGTCGTCACCTTCCGTTTGGCGCAGGTGCTGACCGAACACGGCAAGTTCGGTCCGTACCTGTACAAGATTCGTGCGGAGACGACGCCCGGGTGTCGCCACTGTGCGGACCGCCCGGTGGACACGGTGGAGCACACAGTCGAGGTGTGCCCCGCTTGGGAAGAGCAGCGCCGTGTCCTCGTGGGGGCGATCGGCGGCGATCTCTCGCGCCGGGGCTTGGGTCAAGCCATGCTCCGGAGCGAGGAGGAGTGGCAGGCGGTCGCCTCCTTCTGCGAAGCAGTAATGCTAGTAAAGGAGGAGGCTGACCGCCTTAGGCAAAGGCGGACACGCCGCCGCCGCCGGGTTTCCGATCCCAATTTCCGGCCACCGTAGGCGCGGGCTCGCGGACGGTGGGCAATGGGTAGCTCGCTGTCCGTCCGTCCGGTAACAGACCGGTCCGAGCTCAGGTCGTCTACGGCGCGCACCGTTCCCGCGCGCCTCAAGGAGTTGTCAGCAAACTGTAGGGGTCCAGCAGGGCCGAAGCCTACTGGGGCCAAAGGTTATGCGAGAGTGTCACCACGGGCCCCGGGACAAAGGCGAGGAATGGAAAGGTAGGTTTTTAGTCAGTAAAAGTCTGACACTGTTTCCCGCCCCACCCAAGGGCGGGATTCGTCATTGGATGATTTTACCTACCACAAAAAAAAAAAAAAAAAAAAAAACCAGTACCATGTACTGGATCCATGGTATTCGTTTTAGTACAATGTCAAATACACCTTGAAAGGAAAAAAGTACTGTTTTTACTTTTAGAAAAAAAGTACTTTATTTATTCTATTTAAAAAAAAAAAAACTTTTTTTCCTAAAACTCGAATTAATACACGCATGTACGAAATTAATTACTTTAAGTAAACGAATCAATAACCTTGTAGGTAGTTGTCGATCGTTGCGTATTAACTCCCTTCAGACCATTGAACTCGCCCAGCTGACGTTTACTTAGCGAAATTAATTTCGTACATGCTTAAATTAAATCGAGTTTTAAAAAAAAGTACCTCATTTTTTAATATTATCTTTACAAATCGATAGTGTTTCATGTACTAAATCGACCCTCCACGGGATTAAAACGATAAAAAGCTTATAATAGTACATTATGATATGATACAAGTGTGTAATGTAGGAGGTTACCGTCGAGGCGGTATTAAGATCCGAGCCTTGGCGAGGATCTTAAGAGAGCCAAGAACGGTAACATTCATTACTCACGTGTATCATACGACGTTTTTCAATACATTTGTGAAGAAAAATAATTAAGTTAACTAATATTACAACGGTTAAATTAGTAAAATTTTTCATAACATGGCGGTAAAAAAATTAAATCTGTTGCCTATGAGCGCGCGCTAGGCTTTGGCTATATGGTCTTTTGATCATATTGCCTAGTCGTCGTTTTTTTTTCTTGTGTGAAAAGTTTTTACGTTAATTTCATTCGTAGTGACAATAGAATATAGATGTAACATTTTAAAATGTAGTAATTGATTTTATTTTATTAATACAGACCATGAATTTCACTCGAAAAAATTACGCCAAGAACCGCGCGCGTCTTTAAATGACGACCATAGACCACAAACAATTTTTATTTTTTCGTATTCAAAATTTTGTTTTGGGAACAAAGAGTTTGAACAAAAAGGTTATAGCTACATTACAGCACTAGTGCGTAATGGTAATCAAAATGTCACAGTTTGGTAATAGGTGCCATTATATACCTAAGTGTAATGCAATAAAAGTCACATTCTGAGCAAGTGTATTGAAAATTATTTTTATAGGTATTCGAACAAAATTACACTTACTGGTTTCTTCTTTGACGGCTTGGTGTAGACTCGGTATAATGGTTTGATTGAAATGGATGTCCCCCCTCTTCACGCGCTGTTGATCTGATTAAGATCAACATTACAAATGATGACAGTGTCCTAACTTGGTTACCTGGTTTCTCAATGGTAATTTTTGGCATTATGAATGAACTTAGAACAAACTATAGTACATATTTATATAAGTGTTAAACATTAATGCTAGGAAAGGAGGAAGCCGCATACGTGAGGCAACGGCCCTCACGCCCCAGCCGCCGCCGGGATACCGATCCCAATTTCCGGCCACCGTAGGTGCAGGCTTGCAGACAGCGAGCAATGTGTAGCTAGCCGTCCGGACCGAGCCCAAGTCGTCGATGGCGCGAATAGTTCCACGCGCGCCTCAAGGAATTGTCAGCAAACCGAAGGGACCCAGCAGGGTCGAAGCCTAAAGCAACAAAGGGAGCGGGTTTTTAGTCAGTAAAAGTCTGACACTAGCTGCCGCCCCGGTCAAGGGCGCGGAGATGTCATTGAAAAATTTTCCCAACGAAAAAAAAAAATAAGTGAAGAAAGTTGGTCCTCCTTTGCAAGCTTGAACAGGTGTGTCACTGATACACGCATGCGAACAAGAAAATCCCCGAATTCTCTTTTATTTATTTATTTTTTACTTTAACAAAAACGGCTATCCGCCAATTACATTAGTTAAAGACATAAACACAAAAACTCACACACTCACCTCACAGGACTCCAGACATACTGACATGATCATATCACAGTCAGGGTGCGTGTTCACAAGAGTGTTGAGCGCAGAGAGAGTGCGAGGGACAGGAGACTGGGCTCACGCCACAGTGTGACTCGCAGGCACAGAGAATAAGCTATGTTTCCTGACGCGGCTATATTTGACTGGGGCACAAAGTTGAGACACCTCGGCATGCAGCTCAGTAGTATCAGTTTTACCACGAAGGATTTTCAACATATTTAATATTTGGTCATTTTTCCGTATGACCTCAAGTGAATTATACCCTAAACAGCCTAGAAGAAACTTAGTAGGGTACATAAAGGGATAAAATCCATAGATCCGCTTATAGAGATATCTAAGGTAAGCTTTTTGCACTTTCTCTAACATCAAAACATATTTTTTCTCATGTGGGTTCCACACGCATGCACTAAACTCTTACAGACGCCATGAAAAACCTGGGATACTTTGATTTTGTTGAAAGGTGGGCTGGTAGAAACAAGCCCTCGAAAAGATGGCCACCATGGCCCACGCACGATGGTCCACATAGGACGTGCAGAATCCAGACTCCGATAGTCAACTCCGTCTCTTTTTTTTAACCCCCGACGGAAAAGAGGGGTATTATAAGTTTGACCTGTCTGTCTGTCTGTCTGGCCGTGTGGACTGTCCGTGGCATCGTAGCGCCCAAACGAATGGACCGATTTTGATGCGGTTTTTTTTTTGTTTGAAAGCTGGCTTAATCGAAATGGTTCTAAGCTACAATTTATGAAGAAGATTTGTGCAGGTATTCAAGGTCATCAGTTCGTTTGTTAACTGTGGTTGGTTTTTATAAAACATAATGGGTGTTTACATAATGGGTGGCTGGGGCGTGAGACCCATTGCCTCATGCGTATAGCCTCCTCCTTTGCTAGCATTACTGCTTCGCAGAAGGAGGCGACCGCCTGCCACTCTTCTTCACTTCGGCAAGGCCCGACGCGAGAGACCTTCGCCGCTGATGCCCCTACCAGGACAAAGCGGTGCTCTTCCCAAGTGGGGTACACTTCTACCGTGTGCTCCACCGTGTCCTCCGGGCGGTTCATACAGTCCGTCTCTATTTAGGCCCCAGAAAGGCGAACTTTGTTTTATATATGCAATGTAGAGTTGACTTAAGATCCTACGTCCCCTAGCAGGGGCAGTGAGCTTCGAAAGTACCCAACGCGACCGATCTTGAACATTAGGCAACACCTCGCTCCATGTCAATGCAATGGCCGTCGCTTCTACCATCACGGTGAATCGCCAGGTTTGCCGAGGCCGGCCACGCTTTCATTTCCCTCGGGGGGAGTCTAGCTAGTCTAAGTGTTCTACCATCTCCACGTAGAAGAATCATTTATCTCTATTTAGACATATTAAGGGAATTTAATGCTATTCGGGTTTATACCTAGGAAATTAAAATTCGAGTTTGTGGGGCCATTCAAGTATTACGTAAGCACTGGGGGGGGAGGCTTGCTTTGCTTATTTTAGATGATATGGGGGATGGGGGTCTGGATGGTGATTACGTCACCAGTATATTTTGTTATTTTTTTAAGAGAACGATATTGATGTTCCAAAATCACATGACACATTCGTGTGTCATGGACTGTGACTGATAATATTTAAATTAATATGCCATAAGTATAAAATTAAAAATTAAAAAATCCCCTGACAGTCCTTGTCATCAATATAATACGAGTATGTTTAGAACTAGTCAAAACGAATCTAATGAGCCCAAACTCGATGGATTTACTAGTAGGCGTTCCAAAGTTCCATCAGCCACCTCCCAGTTCTAGCATCAGGTTCTTGTCATCATGATCAGTTTAGTCTCGTTGCGCTGCGAACTTATCCTAGACTACTACGCTTTCTATACTTACTCATCCTATGTTTATTTTTTTTTGATGATATTCTAGTTTTCTTGCCACAATACTTCATCGGCACAATTTTTCCTTCCACACCTAAAATACAACGATTTTTAATATTAGTTCCCACTTGATGTAATAGATGTCGCTATAGCAACACTAATAATATAATTAATTATTAATAATGTAGATTATTAGTTAAGAGCCTTGACTACCCTGTTTCCTTTTCTGGACCACCCTCCTTCTCCTTATTATTTGACTTCTAAAATTAAATATCTTATAAAAATCTCCGATCTACCAATTTATCGTTTACTACGATATCCCACATATCGCTCTGGGTTTATCCAGTCCATCTTCTTTGTCCACACGATCTCTCTTTGGAATGCGCTCCCTCTGAACATCAGTTGTGCTATTCTCTAAGAAAACGCAGCGCTGCCTCAACGACGAACACCCAAATAGGATACATTGGATTGTCAACCTAATCAGCCTATACATTGCATTGTTAATTCAATGTATCCTATTTGGATGTTCCTCGTTGCGGCAGCGCTGCGTTTTCTTAGAGAATAGCACCACAGGATTCCAGTCGGCTCACTTTTAAGATGAAAGCACGTGAACATATTCGCAGCAAGTTGGTGTAAACATCAAAACGTTGACTCGTTAGATTCGTTCCTCATAATAACATTCATTTGTATGTTATGTATCTATCTAAGCAAATACATATTTATTAGTTTATTTTTTTAATTTTGTTTCCATAAATTGCATTCTGCACCACCCTAAGGGCCTATTCACGACTTCGGTCTTAGCGATTGGTCGACGCAGCTCACGGCGGCCATAGTGGCGCGCGCTCAACCAATCACCTACCGATACCGCACTGCTCGCCGCACCTGTCGCCGCTAGTACCGAAGTCGTGAATAGGCCTTAAAGGTCGACTGGTAGAAACTGCCCAAAGCTTTGCTAGTGCATAAAATAATGTAAGTAAGTTAATAATTAAATAATTAAAATCTTACCATCATGGCATTTCCAGTACTTCAATTCGCATTTATTAAAAGCCACTATATAGAAGGGAAGTCTTAAGTCGCGTCGAGTCAATCGCACGCACTGTGGGTCTTCCACAGTGGGGCATTTTATTTTTTTACATTCATCTTGATTTGTTGGAATAATTAATTTTCTTCGCAGCTTTAAAACGTCTTTTTCGCACATCATTGCTTGGAATACTGCAAAAGTACGTAAGGATTAAGCTAGAAATACATTAAAGCGACGCACACGTGTGACACGCCTGATTTGTACGTAGAGCAACGTCGCGTGGCATCGCGGATCAAGTAATGGCAGGCGTGGATCAAGTAGGGTTGCCAACCGTACTATAATATATAGTATTGTACTATATTTTGAGTATGTGTACTATATACTGTTGAAGAAATATATAGTACGCAAAAATACTATATTTTCAACATTTGACTGATACACTAGCGAGTACCCGAACGTATCTATCTTACTGCATAAGTCTTACTTTTTAATATCAAACAACTGTTTGATCATTAGTCTTCTGTTTCTGTTCTTTGATATTGATGATTATTTTCAATTAAATATTGCTCTTTTCTTTAAGACGTTAAAGTCCTAAATAAATTAGTTATAGAAAATAGTAGCGATAACGAAAGTGTGTCGCTACCACCGATAAAAAAGACACTACAAACAAGAACTTGAAAAAACCTTTAACAAAAATATAATTTAAAAAAAAAAAATTTTAATTAAATGTGATAAAGCATAAGACACTTTTATATTTTTTTGAATAAATTTTGAATAATACTATATTTCGTCGAAGAAATGTTGGTAACCCTAGGTTCAAGTGTAGCTCTGCAAATCTAGTTTCAATAGAAAATGTTTGGAAACCGACGCGCCCAGATCAACGTGTGTGGTACACGTGTGCGCAGTGTAGTTCTAGAATTATTGTGTTATCAAGCTTTTGTCAGTAATTTTGATGCATGTCTGGTTCTAGTATTTTCTGCGGTCTACCCAAATGTCCAGATTTGGTACTTGGGCCTCAAGTCTGCTATTACAATAGTGTCAGAATGGTCTATCATTGATTTCATAATTGTTGATTTTGATAAGTTTGCTAATCTACTGCCGTCATTATGACTTTCCAATAATCAACCACTGACACTGTATTGAAAGAAATGGCATAGAATGGTAATCTCGTACATAATGACAAATTGAACGTCTGAGATTTGCGGTAATAATCTGCAAAAATTTTGACCGTCCCTTTCATCAGTGACCTATATAGAACGTATTTAAATAGAACGTCATTGTGCAGCCATTACTTTTTAAACCACGATGGAAAAGATGGGTGTTATAAGTTTGACGTGTCTGTCTGTCCGTGGCACCTTAGCTCTTACACGATTGGACCGATTTTGATGCGGTTTTTTTTGTTTGAAAGCTGACGCAAAGTCATCGCCTCGTTTTTTAACTGCAGTAGGGTTTTTAAACACTTAATGGGTATTTACTTTATTTTAAAAACATGTATGACCTAATATTTGAAATACTCGCGTACAATCTGGTGCCATTGAACTGTTCTGATAATGGAGCTCGAAAATAAAAATCCTGGATTGCTTATTAACATAGTAAACCAATCGAGTTTAGGCTCATTACATTCAACTTGACCAGTTTTATACATTTCATATTGATGACAAGGACTGTATTTTTATATTATATGCAAAACGACAATGGGGTTGTATTGGAATGACGAATTTATAAAAATAGTAGACTAGGACCCCAGGACATGGGTATACCCAGCCAAAAATCCAAAAGCATTTAGCCGTTTTAGTGCCAAGGAGTAAAGAATATTAAATTGCTGCCCAAATTCAATAGTAAGATAGTTCGACTGAAGTAAAGTAATAATAAAAATAAACATTAAACGTACCCATGATAAAAATAAAAACACCGAGTTTCATTTTATAAATATCAAAGTCCTATTTCTATCAATACTAAATTATAATTTACGTCCCTCAATTTTCTTGATACGACGATAACATTTCAATTTTATTGGTTATTTTTACGATTAAAATTTCAAAAGTCAGTCTTGTATGAAATTAAGAGAAGTAAAACCACCAATAAAGGATGGGATGATTATTTTTTTTTTTAATTTTAGGTTAAATCATCCAATGACATGCCCCGCCCTTGGGCAGAGCGGGAAATAGTGTCAGACTCTTATTGACTAAAAACCCACCCCGTTCCTCCTTTGCATTGGTTCGAGGGTCCTGGTATGCATTTTCATACCTCCCCAAAGCCCCAGATTAGGCTTCGACCCTACTGGGCCTCTACAGTTTTCTGACGACTACCTGAGGCGCGCGGGAATAGTGCGCGCCGTCTGTTACCAGACGGACGGACAGTTAGCTACCCATTGCCCGCCGTCCGCAAGCCCGCGCCTACGGTGGCCGGAAATCAGGATCGGAATTGCGGCGGCGGCTGCGGCGTGAGCGCCGTTGCCTGATGCGGTCGGCATCCTCCTTTGCTAGCATTACTGCTTCGCAGAAGGAGGCGACCGCCTGCCACTCCTCGGTCCGGATCATGGCCTGAACCAAGGCCCGGCGCGAGAGATCATCGCTACCGATCGCCCCCACGAGGACACGGCGATGCTCTTCCAAAGCGGTGCACACCTCTACCGTGTGCTCCACCGTGCCCTCCGGGTAAAGGATGGGATGGTGGATGGTATACCTAGTACGCTGCAAATAAGTTAATTGGGCCTCGAAAATCAGTTACTGCTCATTCAAGGTCGACCCGTCGGCGTCGCCGCTTCGTGATGGTTAAATTAAATGTATTTATTTGCTATGAATGTAGGTACAAGAATATGGTGTTATGAAAAAGAAAGATCCAGTACATTCTACCGTGAGGCATGCAAAAATTGTTTCAGTAGTATTAATTACAATATGAAATTATATTAAAAACGACAAATTTAACTATTGTCAAATTATTAAATAGTCAAAAACAAAATATATATATAAATCATTCAAATTGTAAGTTAATTTAGTGGTAAATAATGTCAATAATATGTTAATAATTATTCAATATTACAATGTCAATAACTTAAAAATTAGTCAATAATAAGTTAATAATTAGTCAAAAATACAATTAAAATCTGAGAAAAAAAAAAAACATTATTTAAAAATAATCATATGGATTTGTCATTCAAACATTCATTTACTGTATAATAACATTTTTCAACTAACAATTTATTTAATTTCTTTTTAAACATTTGTAGTGTGCAATTTTTTATATGATCAGGTATTTAATTGTATATCACTGGTCCCATACGCATAATATTCTTTTTCAGCAATGCTGTTTTAAATGTGCCTGTATTTAACAAATTTTTATATTGAGGTCTCATTAATGTCGGCCTTGTTGAGTGATCAATATTTAAACAAAATAAATTTAGATTACCTTTTACAAATAGTGCTATTTCCAAAATATAGAGTGATGGAAAGGTTAGTAAATTAAGAGATTTAAACATAGGAATGCAGCTGTCTGTTGAATTAATTCCGGTCATTGATCTAATACAATATTTTTGGGCTTTGAAAATTCTTTCTCTCTCACTGCAATTACCCCAAAAAACTACTCCGTATCTTAAAACAGAAACAACGAGACCATGATACGCTGTAATAATCGTGTCAGTATTAACTTTTTTTGAACTAGGTTGACGAACTAGGTTCAACTAGGTTGACGAGGATTATAAAAAAAAATCGGGTCTCAGTCGAGGTGGAGGGCTGCGCGTAGTCATGGCGGGTGGTTCAAGTTATTTGCCGCGTACTATATTGTACTCTATATCATATAGATCTACTCTACAATCTATAAAGAGAACGCTAAAATACTCATCACACATTTATGTTGCATATTATTATGATACTTTTTTATAAGTCCGAACTTTTTATTTACCTCTTTTGGGGCCGTTCAAGTATTACGTAAGCACTACGGGGGATGGGGGGCTTTGCTTATTTAGAGGGACGGGAACTGCTTTGCTTATTTTGGATGACATGTGAGATGGGGGGATTGGATGGTGATTGTTGTTTGATTGGTGAGAACCATGTTGATGTGTCATGGACTGATGACTGATAATTGGAATTAATTTTGCCAAAATAAAAAGCCTATTCTTTAGTTTTAGACTTGTAACTTTTGCTCATTAAATTAACTAATAACGAAACCAGAGTGCATTCAAAAATGCATGTAGATACCAATGTTTACCTAAGCATAGACGGAGGTAGAGGTGGGGTTAGTATAATCTGCTTATGTAATACTTGAACGGCCCCTTTGAAATAAGATTTACTCTATTTCTTCTAATAAAAGTTGGCAACCCTACTTTGCAGGCAAAAAGTTTTACAAACGTTATAGACACCAATGATTGATTTTTTATATAGGTTTACGAGAAAAAGTAAGCCAGATATCAAGTAGGTATAATAATCAGCCAGACTCATTCTTTGTAATACTTAACGAAATTAATTAATGATATAGGGAACAAAGAACGCGATAATATCCTATCGTGTAACGTAACGTCATCAATACCATAGACAATTAATTTGCCAACGGAAGTACTCTATGACCGGGGGAAGTAAATGACGTTCCAAAGTAGTGTTGCAAATCGTTCGATAGTGTTAGACATACATCGAAATAAAAAAAAATCGCATTATTACTACGTTGATTCTGAATAGGTTTTTTTTTTCTGAATAGGTTCCTTTTTGATAGTTATAAAGCCGTTAAATATTTATACAAAATATTAATACATTGATCATATATTTATTTCATACGCAATTATTATTAAATTAATTAATATACAATGTTTGTTGGTATGTTATTTTAAATCAAATCTTGCAAATGAATTAAAAAAGAACTACCTCCAAATGCATTGAAATTTTGTAGATACGGCTATTACCTAGTTTGGATAACAATGCATTCTGACCTGCTAATCGCAAATGCAGTAATCAACATTTATATTTTTTTGCAACAATGACACCTCAAGGAGCTAATGTATACATAAAAATATAATTTTCATGTTCTTTTTTTTTATTATAAATTTATTTTTTTATCTAAGTTTATATTAGCCCCTTCCGGTGTCATTTTTGAAAAAAATGACAATCTTTAAAATGTCGATTACTGCATTTACGATTAGCAGGGCAGCTTAACAGCTTACGTTTCGATTCATCAATGATCGAACAATCGATAGGTCTCAACATCACTATCTTTTTAAGCTGTCAAAATGATAACTTTACGAACTCAAACTGCAGAGCCGTCGTTATTTGTGGTAAAAGTTTCGAATTAAATTTTGATTACTTTTACTTTAATAAAAATACTCGTTCTAATTGTAAGTCAGTGCTCAAGTGTTTTGTATAATAGATGTGCATGATTTGGTAAGTCCACTTTTAATAATTACTTTGATAAAAAATAAATAAGTAGGTATTTTTTAGTTTCAAGTTACAAACTCACTTGAGTAGGTACCCATACCTCTTTTAAAGTTCGTTTTATTTTTCATTAACGACCTTGGCGATTTTCAACTGGTTACGGGTCCAAATAATTGTGGAATCACTATTTATTTATTGTTTCAAACTATATAAGTTTCCGACCAGTTGCTGCTGAAGGGTATTTCTTTAACGAATACCGTGATCCTGGAACCCAAAAGGCAAATAAAAGATACGGGAGGGGTTTTAGAGTCAGACACGCCCTCACGCTCCACCCAAGAACGGGAGAAGTTATTAAATGATTTCTTACCCAAAAATGGCGGGTTTTTTAATAACTTAAGATTTTGTAAATAACGAATTTTAACAGATTTTCAAGCGTAAGTAGACTATAATTATGATTTGACTAGCTTCTGCCTATAGCTTCACCCGCATAAAAGTATTTTCTGCATACAAAATTCGGACACCCGTTTCATCCCTTTAGTGGGTAAATGAAATATTTTATTTGTGATACATAGGTACAGTGATTGGTCATATTTGAAGTTAACATGCACTATGATCAGCCTATTATAGGCATACAAAAATAAATTAATTACAATTTTTACATTCAAATAAAAAAACTTGTACCAAATTACAAATTAATTAAATAAATGAATCATTATTTCATTACTAGTTACAATTAAGTAAAAAAGTTATAATAATTTATTAAATCAATGTTAAAATAATTTGGATGTAAAATGATGTGTAATTTAATGTTAAAATTATGATAAAAATAATAGTGGGTAACTTTTTTTAAATCCTCTCTTATTGCTCGCCTACGTCATATTAGAAAACCTTGTGTAAAATTTTACTCTCCTAGTTCCGGTAGCTTCGGCTGTGCGTTGATATGTCAGTCGGTTTCTCCTTTTATATATATAGATTATGATTAAAAATTATGTAGTTACTTTTTATTATTGTGTTGTTTGTCCTGTCTGAGTCGCAAATAAATGTTTTTGTTTCTTTTCTGTCTTTATAAAATAGATAAATAACTTTAATTCTTCTATTCAGAAATTGAGGGTAGTCGGGAAAAGGCTTAGTTTGATGGATTAATTGTTTCAATATAAACTTGGTAAAATTGTTATTTATATATTTCTAAAGAACATTCTATACCGTTAAAAGTAATTCTCTCTATAGACAGAAATGTACAATATTTTTAAATGTCCGTAAAAAAAAATCCAATTATATTTTTCTAATGTACCCACATACTAATAACTAAAATAAATTTATCCAATCTACCCACGCCTAGTGAAAGAAATACCACGAAATTATTTAAAAAAGTTACTTTAGCCCTGGAATGTAAAGGCCAATGAAGAAACACGGTAAATTTTAGTCAGCAAAACTGCACATTCACCTGCACTCTAGTGTGTGTGTCTGTGTTCCTCATTAAGTGCTATGGATGCTGAACAACATGGCCCAAACAATTTAACAAGTTTTTCATTGATTGAAAAAGATGAAATTGGTAATAATCTGATACTCTGTCCCGCTTTACCAAGTGTAGGAGTGTTTTGATGAAAAACAAGTTAAAAAACCATTTATTTCTTCTTTGTAAACTTTTATAGAGTGGTATATACCTATATACTTGTAGCGGCATCTATGTCGTCACAAATGAACTAATCCTGCATCGCGCAAGTAAGATTAGCGGTGCGATTGGAACATATAGAACAAACCCGAAATCATCTATCGGGCAGTAGCCCACCAGATATAACACCTGTCTGGTCGGAGGATCCTCCCTTTTCAAAGGAGGCGTGCGGGACTTTTAATTTAAAACTCATCAAGACCTTTCCAAAAAGTTTGAACACAATAGGGTTATTAGAGTTTCTATGGCCATCTTCCAGTTCCAGCATCAGACCCTGTTTACCATCTAGCACTAAAATACTTGTCAAGACAAATCACACAAGCCCAAACTCAATGGGGTTGTGATGTTTAATTACCGAGCTCCTATGGCCGCCTTTCAGTTCCACCATCAGATCAAGTCCATGTCATAATAATTTTGCATTGTTATCTGATTGCATGCAAAATTTCAGCTCAATTGGTAACCAGGAAGTAGATCAAATTTAATTTACAAGATTTGACTACAGACAAAATATCAGTACCTCTACCATCAGTTTTAAGCAATAGTATTCGTCGCTACTCGATATCGACGCCGTAAATATTTTGTATGGCAAATTTGCCAGCGCCTCTAGCGGTCACTTGCAGAACCAAAATTTGCCATACAAAATATTTACGGCGTCGATATCGAGTAGCGACGAATACTATTGCTTAAAGCTCATGGTAGAGGTACAGGACAGGTGAAACTAAATAAAAGCTTGTAACAAAAGCAAATGAATAAGAATAATTATAAATATTTGGAACAATTAACTGTATGTATATCATGCAAGAGACTGATCAAATTCCATAGCAATTCATGTTTTTGTTTGGGCTTTTTTATGCAATTGTAGAAAGAGTTTATAGTCTTATAAGTTTGATTGCTAAGCATGTTTGTCTGTCTATCTGTGTCACCGTAGATCTTCAACTATAGGGTTTTTTTTTAGATTTGATAGCAGACTTTCTCGTTTTTAGTGTTCTGTACCGCAAATTGAAAAAATTGAACCATTATAATTTTTTTTTCTTTTCTGGGCTTATCTGCAATCAGTTGCTACTATAAGCAGATGTCTTGAAATATTGGTACAGGTGGAGTGTATCCCCCAGCGGGAACAACTACTCATATTTCGACGTTTGGTAAACTACGTCTGTCATGACAAAATTGACAAGATGTCTTTTCTTTTGAGGCGTTTATGGTAAGACCATCAGCTTCGTAGCAAGTTCGTTATGGTGGTTCTCGAACCTTTATATGATAACTTTGTTGTTTGTCTGTCTGTCAAAACCCTTAATCTCGGGAACGCGTGGAGGTATCTATCGAGTTGAAATTACCGTAAATGGTAATTTGTCCTGAATATATTCAGATCTGCGGTCCCTTGAAGCTGTGAAAAAATCAAACTTGTAAATCTATTAACTTGACCACACATACCGAGTAAGGGCTGATTTCATCATTCAATATAAATACTTAGTTCAGCTAAACTGAGCTCAGCGTAATCTAGTTTAAAGACCCGTGTTGTAAACATGGCCGACAACAAAAGCGGTGAAACGCAAAATGAAGTTTAATCTCGATTAGTCGCTCAAACTGCGTTTTGTTTCAACAAATCGCGATTAGTTTATTGGTAAATTTGGCTCCCTATTAAATACCGTAATTAGAGACACAATAGAAAGACAATAGGTGTGCGGACGCCGGCGTCCTCTCGGGGAATAATGAATTAAAGGGTGAGAAAGTAAAATGTTGCTCGGCCTAGACAATGATCTAAGCGAGTTGTAGAGATAACCGCTCGGCCGAGCACTCGGCGCTATGTTTATACGTACCGAGTATTCGGTCGAGAGTACTGCCACGCTGTCTTGATCGTTGTCAAAAAATAAATGACCGTTTATGTCGCAAAAAAACGCATATTTCGATACCTCAAAGGAATGGGTGGTGGTCAAGTTAAAATAAGCAACGATATAGACAATACTTGAATTTTAACGGTGAATACATCTCAAACAGTGGCGTAGCTAAGTGACTAATAGTTGTGGTGCAAAATAAATCTGGGTCCCCTTATTTTTCACGTGAGAAATCTTAAAATAACTTTTCCTCAGGGTGGAGTGGGTGGAAATGTCAGACTTTTACTGACTAAAATAATTTACCATGATTAATGTGATGTTGCAATCAATTTTATTTGGGAGGATTTGTCACTAGTTCAATAAGAGGTTTTGCTATTCATGTTTGGGAGCCCCACCACACTTGGGAGCTCCGGGGCACTACTAGGTTATTGTGTGTTTTATATATACACCGTTAAATTTTGATCGTTTTAATCCCGTGGAAGGTCGATTCGGTACATGAAACACTATCGATTAGAAAAATAAAATTAAAATATAAAGTACTTTTTTTAATTTCGAATTATTTTACGCATGTACGAAATCAATTTCTTTAAGTAAACGTCAGCTGAGCGAATTCAATGACTTGTAGGTAGTTAGTACGCAACGCGCTACAACTACCAACAAGATCATTGAGTCGTTTTTACTACAAAATTTAACTGTGTAAATAATGTATTTTTTTTTTTTCAGTAAAAGATGGCCGAAAATAACATCGTTGTTAGTCCGTCATACACAATACATTTGGACAACATAGACTTGGCGAACCTCGGCAAGTATTTCCGTTCTCCAAGAGCAGAAACAATCCCATTGTGGACTAACCAGAAATTAGATGGAGAATCTGATTACTGTAAAGTACTATTAGTCACTAAAGCTAATAAAAATGAAGATTGCTATTCTGGTAAGTAATTTTTACTTCTATGATGGTCGATGAGCAATGGTGGCTCGCCATCAGGCCGTTCAGGACTGTGCCCGAGTCGTCGACAGCGTGTAATTTTCCAGGTGTCTCAAAGAAATGTTAGCAAAACAGCAGGGTCGAAGCCCATAGGGCCATGTTGACTTCTGAAAGAAAAACCCGTGGTCCAGGAATGTAAAGGGCAATTCTAGTGATTTGTAATAGAGGTTTCATAGAACCTTTCACAGGAACCAGTCTCTAAAGTTAATTGCATGTTCTTTCTGCACTGTAACCCTAGCAAGTAACTTATGTGAAAATATTTTTTATTTTTTTTATTTGATATAAACTAGTGCTTGACTGCGATCCCACCTGATGGTAAGCAGTGATGCAATTTATACATCTCAGGCCCCTGAGGCCCTGGACCTTTGGAAGACGTACGAGGGGCCGAAGCCAACTTGCGGGGGCCTTTACATAATTTTAATAGAACGTAATACTATTGTTATTGTTGTTAAATGTTTTGAAGGAACGTAAGTGGAGTTTTAATTAGAAAATGTCGGACATATCCTCCTACTCCGCTCTAGCGGCTAAAGATGATTCCCCACCTCAAAAAGTCTATACATCTATATGTTATATCATTGCATAATCAGCCTTATAGTGACTACATTGCTGGGACTCAGGCCTCCTCTCAGAAGAGGAAATGGGCTGTAATACACCACGCGAGCCTAGTCCGGGTTGGTTGTTGGATGTCAGTAGTCTTCAAATTTTTCATTCTGACATGCTGGCAGTGTTTTTCTTCACCGTTTAGAGAGTAGTGTGTAATGTTGGTGATCCGCGTGACCGCTGAGGCGGTATTTAGACCCAAATTGTAAACGAGAGCCTTAAGAGAGCCGAGGACGGTAATTACTAATACTCACGTGTGTCATGAGATATTTTTCTACATATTTATTAAGAAAAATAATACTCGTAGCTATCAATTTGTTTTATCATATGGCGATAAAAAACAAAAAAACAAATAGATTTCGCCTTCGGCTCGGGGCTGAATTCCGCCTCTGCGGTAATCAGCACTTATATCATAAAATGTTATACTTAGTTGTTCTTTTTTAAATTTTTATTTAATTTTCAATGTGTGAATGTCTACAAACATCTAAATATTTTATATTAACAGATTGTAATAATACCGAAATACTATTAACTGATTGTAAGGATGGGTATAACTTTCTTCGGGTTGTTCCGTTCGCGCTAGTCAAGGTTTCTAGACCTCGACGCCTCTGGCCTCGCGCTCCCTGCGCCGAAACCAACTTCCCGATCGACATAACTCGTGCTCATTGATGCCGCGTTGTATCCATTTTCCATGGCATTTTTTGTACACACGATATGCCAAGAAAATAGCCGCCAGTAGGAAAGCGGCGCAGATTATTTGGAGATAGACTGGTCGACTTTGCGTGACCATTGAGCTCCTCTAATGTCGTTGCCGAATTTTGGCCACCCGCAGCGTTTTGCGCAATAATAACTTCTTGCGCCTCCTTAGATTGTTCTTTCCCCATATTGCTTGTCTATGAATTCTACCGTTTGTAACAGAGAAAAGTTTTTATTTGAGTGATCCATTATGGGATTGAAATTGTTCAACTTCGAAACCAATTGTTTATGTATCACTGTCCTTTTATGGAATGGAATTTGCACTTTGGCCACACGCGCGCCTGAAACCCGGTCTCTTACGGCGCCGGCGCCTGGGTGGCAGGGTCGCCATGTAAGGATGGGTGTTTAATGAAAGAAAAGACGAACGATGCGGTTCAAGTCCTAATTTATTATGAGCGAATAAATGCGACTACATGAGATTATATACTTACAAAGTAAACATGAGTACATAGATTATACGAGTACATTTTACCTACACCACATGATTTCAGAAACTATAACAACTTTTCAACTTTTCGTTATCCGCTGTAGAATCTTCTCTCCGTCACTCATGATGTAGTACTTAAGTTAAATTGTACTTTTTTTTTGTAATAAAGATTATTATTATTATCTTTATTCATTAATATACTTAAAAATTATATTTTTAAATATTTCTTTAAAACAAACACATTAAAAAAAAAAACATTTAAAAATATAAAAAATAGTGTCCCACCGGTATCGGGAACAGGGTCCAAGCTACCGGCGGTCAGGGCTCCAGAGAAAGGAACCTCCTAACAATACGAGCCGTGTCCAGGAGTACCGCTTTTTATTATTATTATTATTATAACCACAAACTTAAAATCCTTATAGGGTGTAGACGTCCGCTAAGAACGCATTTTACGAAACTCCACCCCTAAGAAGGTAAAACGGGGTCTGAAAGTTTGTATGGAGAAACCGACTTTTCGCGGGCAAAGTCGCTATTAGAAGCTAGTACAATGCGGTCCAAATGAGAATAGGATCGATTGCCATGTTGTGACGTCACGCCGAACTGTCAAATTGAAGAAATTGAGTACGGTGAGCAAAAAAATAAATTTTCAAAACTTAATTTATTTACGAATCGTGAAAGAAAAAAGTTTTATCAGATAGACTCTGATAAAACTTTTTTCTTTCACGTTCTCAATTTTGCTCATCTCTCCGTGACTGTGTGAAGCGTCTGATTAGTGGCAAATGGAAGAAAAAGGCGAATCGAAAGAAAATAGTTTTTTCATAACTAATTATGGCTTATTTAGCTAATTTATATTAAACAATAACATTATTACTTCTCCAGGTGAAGTTTACTATTTAACTAAGACTTCGTTACACAAAGCAAAAAAAGTCTCCTTTATTGATACGCAAATAAGATTTTTTTGCAAACCGTACTTTTCACTCAACATTTGACAGATCGAGGTTATTGGCTTTCCTATTCTTATTTGGAACGCATAGTATAATATATGTTAATTTGGGGCAAATTTTGTGAATGGTTTTTTTTGCGAGTTGCCCGTAATCGATTGAGCTGAAATTCGAAATACCTATAAATCTTGGATGACAATTTTAATATGGAACCACGGAGCCGATCTAATGATGGATTCTGATAGTGGCCATAGAAACTACCCATGGTCTTGATGAATACTTTACAGGGCGATAAAAACTAGTCAAGAATAAATGTCTTCAATTGATTTTTTTTTTTATTTCAGAACCTTCTGAGACTTACACGTGCCATATTTGCAACATAAATGTGCCAAGAATGTGTCAAGAGAAACATAACGCAAGTGATCAACACAATACCATGAAGAAGATCTTCGAAAAAGTACTTGAAAGTGTAACCAAGCAAATAAATACAAACAAAATTCATAACGACGAGAATTTTGGTGACGATGTGTATTACTGTGCGCAGTGCTCTAAGATTATTAAATTAAATAACAGACAAAAACATGAAACGTCAGATTATCACGCGAAATCAGTAAATGACTTATACATTGTAAATCATTTTTATAAGATATTGAGAGAACGAAAAAGTAACGATGAAAGTGAAGTGAACGAACCTGTGTTGAGTGATGTGAATGATGCAAAATTGACTGAAGGACATGAAACAGTAATCTGTGAAGTGAATGAAGCAAGAGCCAGTGAAGGGAATGAAACATTATTCAGTGAAGTAAACGAAGCAAGATTCAGTGAATTGAACGAAACTGTATTCAGTGAAGTGGATGACGATAAATTCAGTGAATTGACTGTATCAGCGTTCAGTGAAGTGGATGAAGAAGAATGCAGTGAAGTGCCCGATTTAGAAACTGATCGGGTGAAAGAAAATAATAGTCATGATGGAAATAATGAAGACATGGAAGGTAGTTTTACTTCTCTTGATAGTGACGACTACAGTTTGGAAGAGCCAAACGATCCGTCGGAACAGCCACAAGAAAATATGGAAATTTCGACTCAAACATCGAATGTGCAAGAAAATACTAGTTTCGAAGAATATGTGAAGGACATGATAAATAAATACAATCTAAAAATTAATTTACCTGTTATAAGTGGTGATTATATTTGGATGGTTGCTCCAAATGGAACAGTAGCACAGGTGAAATATCTTTTTTTTTATTTCCAAAATCATCGTACATTTCTCTCCATGTAGGGTTGAGTGAGAGAGCATATATTCAGAGGCGTAGCTTAGACTAATTTAGACGTGGGTGAAGGCGTATCAGCGAGGCATTTTTCTTTAATACACCGTTAAATTTTGATCGTTTTAATTCCATGGAGGGTCAAGTACATGAAACACTATCGATTTATAAAGAAATAAATATATAATAAATAAAAAAAAGTAGGTACTATCTTTTTTAAGTCGAATTAATTTACGCATGTACGAAATTAATTTCTTTAAGTAAACGTCAGCTGGGCGAGTTCAATGGCCTGTAGGTACTTAGTACGCAACGACCAACTACTTACAAGGTCATTGACTCGCATATAAATTAATGTATCAGAAAGTACATGCGTATATTAATACGAAATTTAGAAAAAAAAAACTTTTTTTTTTTAAACTATTTATTTAACATTATGTGGTTTTCTATGATTCTTAGATTTCCCGCGACCACTTCCATAGCTACAAATCGCTGATGAACAATGTATACTGCCAGCTCTGCAGCAAATGGATCACGCAAGACTCGAGGAATCATGATATCTATGACAAACATGTAAGGAAAATCTTCAGGCCAATCAACAACCACTTCACAAGATGGGTAAGATAACTTTTTTTACTGCAGCCTCGCTTTTCACCACCATCTCACCTTTTTTTGGTGGGGAAAATCATCCAATGACATCTCCCGCCCTTGAGCAGAGCGGGAGATAGTGTCAGACTTTTACCGACTAAAAAACCCATCCCGTTCCTTCGTTGCCTTTCATACCAAGGCCGAGCCTTCCTTTCAGAAACAGACACTTGGCCCCAGTAGGCTTCGGCCCTGCTGGGCCCCTACGGTGTGCTGACAACTACTTGCGGCGCGCGTGGCACAGTACGCGCAGTCGATGACTTGGGCTCGGTCGAGACGGTAACGTCCAGTTACCGTCGGACAGCGAGCTACCCATTGCTCGCCGTCCACTCCATTGCTCGCTGTCCGCCCCATCTCACCTAGTAGTAAGCTGTCAGGTGGGCGACAATAGCTTGCTAGAAGAAACTTACAGGGGCGGCCTAAACCGTGAAGGCCGAAACTTCGTAAAGCGGGCCCCGCAACGGGTAACTGGCGCGTGACAAAGCGCGTGTGTCGTTTTCGACGGTCGCTAGTTCAACTTTACCGGTGTGCTTGTATTCATGTCGATCGAGAAGTCAATGTATTATTTCGTAGCAAGACGTGCGCGGGGTCCGTCTCACCGCGACAAGTGACCGCGGGTCCCTCAGGCGCGGTCGCAGCAGCATTTTGGAGGGGTCAATCACTACACTAATAAAAAATAGGTATCCGGAATAAAATAAACATTATTGCACAAGACACAATTTTATTTTATACATTAGGTACCTATAAAACAAATGGAAGTCGTCTTTTTGTATTTGCGAATCGGGTGATAATATTTGAGTCGTCTGGTACAAATAGTACCAGGTGAATGTTTAGAAGAGCTAAATCTGTTAATCGCTCTTCTAACATGTTAAGTGTGTGTGTGAGTTGTGTAAGTTATCAACTACCGTTCACTCTCAGCAAGGTTCAGTTGAAAACCAGCGTCAGACAACTACCACTGACTATCATGTAGTTGTCTGGCATTTATGCTAAACTGGACCTATTTGGCGTCGCCGTGAGGCACACATTGTGTCTGTATCTTATCTTATCTTAAGTTTTATAAATTTGGTTTTACAGTGTGTGTATCCATGCGTGCCAAATAAAATATTTTTTCTTTCTTTCAACCACGTTTTTACACGCCGACAATTAACTAATATTTTAATTTTTCCTCAATCACAAAACTTAACAACAAGAATTACAATTCACTAAGTAGACAGCCTTTATCTTGAATCTTTACAATAAACCGACAAATTACATTATTAGAATATTGTTATACAATCTTTATCATAACGACGCATATCGATTAGTAGTTCGGTTCCTTGTTTCTAAACTAGATGTCATTTAAAAAGTTATTTTGGATAAAAAACACCACTAGATGTCAGCAAACTATAAAGGTCATTGGGCATTTTGTTCGGACATTTGACCCACGGCGTACACAAACGAAATAGGGCAAGGTATAAAGATAAATGTATCTGCAACCCAGTGGTATGGGTCGCATTCTTGTGGGCCATGGGAGGAAAAAAAATATTATTAAGGAATTTTTAAAGCACTTTAGTAATTAACTAACTGAAGACTACTCGACCGATTTCAAAAATACTTGTAGCAGTCGAAAGCTTGTCATCCCTAAGTGGCATAAGATATTTTCTCATGGGAAATTCCGACGGGAAAGAAAGCAGAATGTGCTAGTTTTATCAAAAACAGTTCTTTAAACTATCTATGGGACTAAAATAAAATCCAGGTCTACTTAAATAATATATTTTATTCTGCTTGATCAAAATCTATTGTTATTTCATCTAAAAAAGCTACAGGTCCTTCTATTACATCTTGATGCCACATACATACATTACATATGGATTTTAAGTGGCATTAATTATTGCCGCAGTTATGCTAAAGTCGACCATCATATGTCTCACCTTCTTCTTCTTTGTCGGTATCACTCTTGACACAGTGGTCGTGGTCATCACTTCAAGTGTTGGTGGCAAGCTTCATAACACGCCGCCACTCTTTTCTGATGGCCGCCTTCCTCATGCATTAATGCAGTGATGATGAGCCATTTAATGCCGCTCTTATCTGGTCAGTCCACCTCATAGGCGACCTTCCTCGTGGCTTGGTACCCTCTACCTTTCCCTGTACCATAAGTCGCGTCGTTTGCTGTGTAAGGTCCCATAGCATCTAGTATGTAGCCATCGGTACATACTTATTAAAAGGATTTGACCAAATTCCGAAAATAAGGAGAGTGTAAGTTTTCCGTTGAAAAAGGAAATTCGCACTCTTCTGCAGGTAAAATATGTTCCATCACATACGACAGTGGCTGCGGGATCATTTTGGTTATCAACGAAAAAATAGCTTGGTATAGAAAGGTTTCTGGCTACCACATCTTCTCTTGTAACATGATTTAAGCCTAAATGCTGTGGCACGAAATCATTAATTAAGAATTCCCTTGCTATTGCCAATTTCCTTTCTAATGTTCTCCTCGACATATTGATTTTTTTTATTTAAGCGTCATCCAGTTCACCGGTTTATTATTTTAGTTAAGTAAATTACAAGAACTGTGGCGTTCTGATCTATGAAACAGAGAAGGCGTTAGATTTAAAATTACATTAAATTGGTATTTCGTAAGAAATCCGAAAGTGTCATCTCATTGTTCGACATTTTCATAATCAAATTGATTTCTTCGTTCGAAACCCCATTTGTACAGATTCATCATGCCAACAACATGAGCACCATTAAAGCTTTCGAGTGAAGTGGTATTAATTAAGTCTACCCAACTATTTCTAATAAAATGAGGATTGCAAACCCGAGCTAATTCCGGTATTTTTATTTATCTGCCAAATGTGCGAGCGAGTGAGATATTTCGTAGAGCTCTACAAATATTTATTGTGCTTGTACCACACGTTTCCACGACGCTAAAAGTAAAAACTTATGTTTTATTAACAAAAGTTAATGTTAAATAACTTTTTTCTCCCATTGGATACATTAAAAAAAATTACATATTTTGAAAAGTGGGATTGAATTCTTCAATTTAAAACTAATTTGGTTTGTGTACGCGAACTTTCATAAAGTGGGTCAGAAATGCCCCATGACCTTTATCGATGTTAGGGGATAGTTAGAAATTTCCTTTTATTATTTGGCAATTTTTTTACCCCCGTGACCCCCCCCCCCCCCCTTCGAACCGCGCCTGGGCTCCCCGCAACGAAGCACTTATATATGGGACCGTGACGACGTCCGCTTTACGCAGTTTCGGGTCTGAGGCCCTGAGCGGTAGATCTATGCGAAGCCCGAAATGTATTCCTTTGGTAATAGTGGTCAAAATGTACAGAGTTAACTTCTAATGTCGTCATCAGAGTTGATTCTCTGCGCTCTCATTTTTGAACGCAAGCGTAGAGTTCAACTCGATGTCAAGCAAGTGTCATTTATAGCTGCTTAAATACGCCAACCTACCCTACTGCTTGGACTAACCAGTTTGTTGGTTTAACTCTAACCCGCTACTCGAGTTACAAAAGAACGACTCTGGGTTGCAACTCGAAGTATTTTTAGGGTTCCGTAGCCAATGTCGTCATGTGTGTCTATCTGTCTGTCTGTCTGTCTGTCCATATGGCACAGCCACTTTTTTCCGAAACTATAAGAACTATACTGTTGAAACTTGGTAAATAGATGTATTCTGTGAACCGCATTAAGATTTTCACACAAAAATAGAAAAAAAAAAACTAGTACTTAAGTTTTTTTTTTTTAATACGTCATAAATGAGAGCAGTGGTGGCCGAGTGGTAACGGCCCCGACTTACGATTAGTAGGTCGCGGGTTCAAACCCGGCCAGGCGCATTACTTTGTGTAATTTATTTCATCACCACTGCTCTCAAAACGGTGAAGGAAACATTGAGAGGAAACCGGCATATCCTAGAACCAAAAATTCGAAGACATGTGACATCCACCAACCCGCACTGGGCCCGCCTGGTGGACTACGTCCCATTCCCTCTCTTAGAGAGGAGGCCTGTGTCCCAGCAGTGGGAACATTAAAAGACTGATGATGATGACGTCATAAATCGTAAACCGCAATTTGTACGGTACCCCCAGTGCGCGAGTCCAACTCGGACTTGCTCGGTTTTTAATTGATTGGAGTAGTGAATCTACCCCGCAGCGAGCTACATTAATATTTTTTTATTAATTACAGGTAGACAACAAGTGTGTGACAAAGCACTGTGTCCTATGTAACGAAATGATTTTGAAGGATTCCCAAAACCACATAAATAAGGATGTTCACAGATTTATTACCAAGAAAGCATTATGCGAAGATTGTAATCTCTATATAGATACACACAAATTTGTCGACCATATCAAATCAAAGAAACATCTAGACGTACTTATGAAACATAATTCTATAATAGAAACTAATAGTAAAGATATTTATTGCAATATTTGTAAACATACTGTTCCTAGACACGCTTTGAAATTTCATATCAATTCTAAACTACATATTAAGAAAAAAAACAATTATTCTAGTGTGCTAAGTAACACAACTACAAACACAAATTCGAACCAATCCAGTCCTGCTATAAGTGTGAGAGTTTTAAATTGTGATTACTGTGAGGTATGTAAAGTAAAAGTACCACACGGTGGAATGCAAACCCATGAAAATGGGAAATCACACAAGAAAATATTGAGCAATCCAGAAAACAAAAAGTCTAAAGAAAATAAAGAAAGAATTGGCGCGTTCCATGCTAGTATTCCACATGCTGATGGTGTTGGCACTACTATCAGAATATATTCTCCATCTGTACCAAGTTGCAGTAATGCCTCCGATCAAGTAAATAATGAAACTCACGCCTTTAACGATCTGATTGAATTTATTGACCAAACGAGAACACGTGTTAGGTGCAAAATTTGCGACATAAATATATCTTTTATAGATAAAAACATTATTGAACATATGGCAGGTAGAATTCACAAAGAAAACTTTAGCAAACAAAAAATGGAAGCGTACAACAAAATTCTGTTTACAGAACACGGTGATATCTCAAATGTCACATGTCAAATTTGTGGTGAAAGCATAGAGTATGTCGACAAGAATGTCATTGATCACATGTGTGGACGGAAGCACCTGGACGCAGAAAAAGAACTATTAGATTTTCATTTAATAGCTAAAGAGTCTACAGAATTTCTCTGCAAATGTTGCGGTATTCAAACAACAGACTATTTAGACCATATTAACAGTAAAACTCACACTTTACAATTTCTACAAAAGTCCAAAATTAATAAGGATAAAATGCGACAATATGTATACTCCGACGACGATGATCATCCCGAAGGGCACCGTCACAGGGAACTGCATAGGAATATGCTCAAATATAATGGTTTATGTAAGACCGAAGATGGAAGTTTTTATTGTGCTACGTGTATACTCAAAGTAGGTAGAGTCACTGAGATTGACCATGTTTTCGGGGAAAGGCATCGATCGCGAATAGCAAATATGAATAAACTATCGTCACTTCTGGAACAGTTACACATGGCTAACGTCATAACGTAATAGACAAATTATAATAAAAATCGTTTAAATCGCCTCTTCCAAAAAAACACTCGCGTTTATTCAGCCAGGGTCCAAAATTATTTCGTTTTAAAACTTTTTTTAACCACCTACGTTAGGTATATCCGACAAATACTACGTTTATTCGACAGGGTCGCACATCAACGCCCAAAAACTCCATTTCGTCAGCTGTTATGTCACCTATGAGGAGTGAAGAGCTAAACGAGATGGAATACCCAGTCGCAAACACACGACCCTGGCGAATAGGACACGAAAACAGTTACACCAATCCGACGCAGGCGATTAAACAAAGATTTTCTTTATTTCCTTTTTGAGTTGGTTAATCATCAAATGATATTTCCCGCTCTAATGTGGAGGAAGAAGAGTGTGTCATACTGCAGACCGAAACCCAACTATGTTCCCTCAATTTGCCCTTTGCGTTCCAGGGCTCCACGGTATCCCTTTAAGAAATACCCAGAAGCTGCGCCCGATATCTAAATCACGGAGAACCAATTATACGAATTTTAATTTCGTTTAAAATACAAATTAATTAATTAAAAAAAAGTACTTAATTGTTTATTTTTTTAGCATTATTTGGTAAATTCTCCGGAAAATTAGACAAAAAACGAAAAAAATATAAACTTCGAAAAAGTCAGCTATAAAATGACGGTAGTTAAAAAAAAATATCGGCAAACAGGTACCTCAAAGCTAGACTCTTGATGTAACTATATCAAAAATATTTAGGACTTTTTTTTATGATTCATGCAGGCAGTTACTTAAAGCACTAAGCTTTTTCTATTATTCTACATCAGTTAACCGGTTACCATAATCGTGTCACGCCGTAACACCACAAAAGAGAGATAGTACAGGAGACAATCTACATACGTCTCGCGCTCGAGCAACACACACATAGACACCGCTCACGGACACGATATCTTGTACATGACTAAACCGTGCTAAACCAGTGCTAGATCACAGAGTACTTTTTCTAGTGACCATCGAGCGTAGGTATAAAAATTGAGTACACACATAAGATTGATTTCTGTACCTATCAATTTTGCGGTCACACGGTCTAATTGGTCCACCATGATATGATAGGTAATTGGAGTACGGAAACTTCTGAAAGTTACCGCGAACCCTGGAAAGCAAACGTGGTTTTAGTTAGTAAGTCTCCCCCTCACTCCCTTTTGCTCCATCCAGAGCGGGATTAGTTATTTGATGATTGTTCACGGTGGCGTAGCTAACCCTGATAGGTTGACAAAAATCCTGATTGAAAATGAGCTCGTTTAATACAGTATTCTGGACTACGGTAGGTCATTTTTTTATTGTGATCTTGTGTAAAAAAATATAGAACAATTGGAACAAGCTGTAATATTGGAACATTATCAATTATAGTCATCAAGTACTAATTAACTTCAGGCCTCCAGGAATTTAAGATTGTGGATCACATGTCACGAATTATTGCACACTTAGGGGCCCTTGTAACCCGGGGGCCCCATATCACTGATATGGCGGTAGCTACGCCCCTGTTGCCCACCTCAAAAAAAATAAAAAATGTACAATTTCAATTTATCGGTACTATTCTGTAAACACTTCGCCGTGAAAACTAAAACTTGACAAAAGCCCCCGACCCAATATTTAAATCTCCCGATAACTTTAAACAGTTAAACCGATTTTGAAACCGCATCCAAATCGGTTTACTTGTTTAAGAGCTACGGTGACACAGACACACACGCATAACGGTCAAACTTCTTACTTCTCTTTTTGCGTCGGGGGACCCCTCGAGCGCTGATTGCGACACAAAACTCAACCAAGACCCAAAAACAAAACGTAACGCAACGTATGTACATACGTTAATACAAGTTGAATGACGTTGAAAAACGCTTAATTGTCGGAACATTGAACTTACAGTAATTAAGGCTGGTTTAATTGTGTAATCTTATTTCAAATGGAATTTGTTATACTCCAAATCTTATTAAAACAGTTTACACGATGAAATTTTTGCATAATAAACACCTTAAAAAAATACGAGTATCTCTATTTAGAAACCGAATGTTTGTCGAGTTTTTATTTAATTTGCAATTGGAACATCCGCATTGAGCAGGAATATTGCAGACATGTTCATTTTAGATGACATTACATACTTAGCTATGTGACGACTCATAATCTTAACTAGTTTTTTATATAGGTAACACCATGATACGGGTACTACGGGTAAAAATCAAGACTTTCTTGAGGAGAAAAAAAATACCTCATATGTATAATATAGACGAACAATTTTATAAAATTCATTTTTTTTTTAACGTTTCATGAAAATTATTTTCGATATCACAGTCAGATTGTCAATAACTTTTAATATGTATTTAATTTGTGATTTGATATTTTTGTTTCCAATTACTGGTTGTAGGTATCTAGGTTGTAGGGGACCTAGTACTTTGGTTTTAATAATAATATAATTAATTATCATGTTACCCTTTAATGCGAATTTATATCCATTTTCAAAATGAAAGTGTCCTTATACGAATTGTAATAAATATGAATTTTATGACTTCATTTTGTTTTATTATTTAATTTGGTTGTAAGAGTGGCATTAAATCTCGAATCGATTGTATTTTTGAACCGGTTATCCCTTTCTATTCTATCTATCTGCTTTATTCTAGTGTTATACACTTCGTATGTATAGTGTATAACACATGAAAGCCCAAAGTATCAGAATAATATCGCGAGTGAAAAGGTAAAATCGCTTAACCGCCACTTTAAATTATTGTAGTGAAATAAGTATGGAATATTACATTATCTAAGAGTTATATAACTTATTGTGAGTAAAATAAGTTACACACCGTTAAATGGTCATTTTAATTCCGTGGAGGATCGATTCGGTACATGAAACACTATCGATTTATAAAGATAAAATTAAAATAAAGTACTTTTTTTCTAAAAGTCGAATTAATATAAGTACGCATGTATGAAATTAATTTCGTTAAGTAATCGAGTCAATGACCTTGTAGGGAGTTGTCGGTCATTGCGTACTAACTACCTACAGTTCATTAGCCTCGATCAGCTGACGTTTACTTAAAAAAAAAAATTCGCACATGCGTAAATTAATTCGAGTTTAAAAAAGAGTACTTAATTTTTATTTTTATCTTTACAAATCGATAGGGTTTCATTATCTAATCGATCCTCGACCCACCGTGGGATTAAAGCGACCAAAATTTAACGTTGTATAATTTACTTTCAACTAAAGTGGCTGTTAAGTGATTTTTCATTTTCACTGTCGATATTGTCCGTGGAGACTCATCAAGCATGCGGCTTTGTTTAAAAGAGAGAACTGTAAGTGTAAGTTGGCAATAAATAAATAAAATAGGGTTATAACGTTTGGCCAACTTTAAAAAGCCGGGTAAGTGCGAGTAGGATTGGCGCACTAAGAATTCCGTACAAACTTTTCAATTACAATTCACGAATCAATTCCCACCAAATCCAAATCGCAACAAAGGTTTTTTTGATGACGTAACTACAAAGTTAGTTTTCTAATTTTTTCCTATACTTGTGCTATGAGAGCTTACTTCATGCCAAATTTCAGAATTTTAGGTCAACTTGTTAACAATGTTGATTCATGTGAGTGTCGAAATAAACGTTTTTTGCAATATAAACTAAAGTTTGATTTTTCAACACCTTCAAGGGACAAAAAACTTATACTAGTATTTCGACCCTTCAAAGGACTCAAAATTCATACTTGCCGTTGACCTAGAATCTTGAAATTTGGCATGAAGTAAGGTCTCATAGCACAAGTATAGGAAAAAATCTGAAAACTAAATTCGTAGTTAAGTACGTCACAAAAAAACTTAATAGGTAAGTTTGTAAGGAACCCTCAGTGTGCGAGTCCGACTCGCACTTGCCAGAGTTTTTTTTTTTAATTTTGGTGGCCAAACCATTTCCCTTGAAAACTCCATAAACTTTTTAGAAAGTTCGTGTAAATTCAATAAACCCATTCTCACATTTTTTTTTTTATTAATTTCATTACAACAAATTAAGAAATACTTATTGTAATTTTTTGTAGGGGTCGGGATCGCACCTGTTTGATGGATTCTACTCATTGTCCTGTTGTTGTGCAGATGCTTGAAATACAAAACTTTACCAGTCTTATACGTCACATTAACCACTTGGAATAAAATAGAAAAACTCCCGCCAAATCCCTTCACTACCTTTCCCTATTTAAAAAGGCTAAGATCTTACCGCCCTGTCATCAGTAACTAAAAAATATTTGATGTGTATTATAATGGAGTGGGGATGTAACGCATTCTATTGATTTTGTAGCATTTGGCAGCAAATATTATCGAATCAGCAAGCTTCGCTGAGGTAATTAATATTACTAATAAAAACTCTCAGCTCCATATCACTGAGATCGCACATTTGCACATATTTGAACGACTAAAAATTGCTGAGTAGGATGATTTATATTTGCAAACACTTTTGAATTGCTAAATATGCTTATAATAAGGCGCCCATTACACGATAGGTTTTGCTGTCAGTTTTACCACAGTCAAAATTTTGATTGACGAATAACCTACCGTCATTGATGATTGACGTAGCATTGTACTGATTGACGAAAACCATATTCACCATCATTCATGATTTATAGCAATGATTGACGTCTGCATGACCAAGTATGGGCGCCTGTTGACATCCATTTGACATCTGTCTTTCTGACAGTTTTTGACAGCTTATCAAGTCAGAATTTCTAAAATCGTAAAGCAGAAAATCTGTATTGTTTATTAGTTGATGTTATAGTTATAAATGAAATCCTACTAAAATATACTAGATAAAATGGTCAGAGCATAGCACATATTTAAGGGCTTTAGTGCAGGGTGCGTGCCCTAATCACAGGCTTATTTATCAAAGTGGACATAAAATCGTATTTATTAATTAAAAAGCTAAGTTTAGTGTTTACAAGTGCTTATTTTTAAGTAAAAAATGAATAAACTGTTAATGTGCAGGATATGTTTAGTAGAAAATGTTCGCATGTATTTAGTTACTGATAATTACCTACAAGAAATATATGAAAAGCTGACGGATTTGCCAGTAAGTTAAATAGAAATTATTTTTCTATTAAAAACATTGATTGCAGAAAAATAACAATAATAATCTATTACACAAGTATCACACAACACCATCTGATCCTAAACTTAGCAGAACTTGTGGTATGAGTACTAGACAACTGATAAACATACTTATATATTTCTAAATACTTACATATAGATAAATTAGATACATGCACAGGACAAATGAACTGTCCCTAGGTAAACTATCAAAAGTTAAAATGTTTCCTTTGCAGGAAAGGGATTTGAAGCAAATTTTATGAATATTTATGTATTTATTAAAGCTATATGCACTTTTGTTCAAAGGCCGTCTTATTGCCATAGGCATTTTCTATCAGTCAACCTTAGGGTAATAACTTTGTCATTAATGACTTTATCTAATATGTAATATAAATTTGGTTTATAAAATAAATATCATATCATTACATAGTATAAAACAAATTTGCTTCCCGCTGTCTGTCTCTATGTATGCTAAGAACTTTAAAACTGCATAACGGATTTTGATGCGGTTTTTTTTATTAGATACAGTGATCCAAGAGGAAGGTTTTATATGTATAATACATTTCATATCACCATTGCATCCGTGTAAAGCTGGGGCGGGTCATTGGTTTCTTGCATAGTATTAAAGCACTTACCCATTTCGCAAGCATTGGCAAAATAATTGCCAAACCACATTTTAAAAGTTGCGCCAAAATATATGAAGTATAAAAAGTCACGAACAGCCATTGGCAAAAATATTGCTGTAGCCCAAAAAAAAGGAGGGATGAAGCAAGGAAGGAAACCTATTACTATTGTTTTATAAATTTTATTTTGCAATTTTTAGAATAAATAAAACCAAAATAGGAGGTGTAAATAGTATTGCTTGCAAAAGAGTTAATAAATGGCCTCACGGAAACAAAAATTTTGGATAGTTGTTTTTTCTATATAAAAATAAAACTGCTGTTATGGGGCCGCGAAGTCGACATAAACCCGAGCAGATTTCATATAAAATAATCTGTGACTACAACTGGCTATTTTCTGTTATAGTTTGAAACAGGGGACGGAAGACCACTGCGGGCTTGTTTGTTCTGCGTCACCAAGCTGAAGCAATGCTGCCAACTGCTAAAGAAGTGTCTGGATGCCGAGAAGCTGTTTGATCAGATGGTCTGCAAGGACTATAGGGTGAGAAGTTCATAATATAATACTCAGGGAATCCCACTCCTTAGCTGTACGCAAAATCAATGTGTTCCCAAAACACTTTATTTGTATGAGTGGAATGATAACCTTGTACTGGTAGAGCATCACCATATATCTGCCAGTCCAATGATTTCTAATACTGTTATTTTTAATTACTTACAGCCGGACACTCCATTGCAATACCTAGGTCAGTTAGAGTTTTTCGGTGGACTGACCACCACACCAATAGAACACATCAGTATACTAGACAACTGGCAAGTTTCAGAAGATGATGATGATATAAGAACTGATGATGATGACGAGTTAGGAGCTGATGATTACGACCGAGGAGTTGATGACAATAACGCTGGCGACGGCTGTGCCAGTCCATATAAAGTTGACATAAAGGATGAACACTGTGATGATGATATCAATAAAACAGAAGTAAAACTCCAAAATGTCGATAAACAGCAGCATTGTGTTGAGCAAGAGGAACAATTAAGTCTTGGTGAGTTGTTAATTTTATTTATTTATTTGCTAGCTTATTCAAGATAAGGTAAGGTTGCACCCGCATGGGAACATAATTTCATCCGAACCCGTTCGGCTGTTTTGAGTGACAAAAGTACATAATACATGTATATACAAATAACTGACTGACCTGATAGGCGTGTTAGTCTAATGGACTGTTCGGGCGCCGTCGGCTACCTTCCTCACTCGTCGGGCTGCATCGTGGACGACGGTGCGCGAGCAAGTGGGGCCGCGCGCCCACCACACTTCACTAGCAAGAACGACCGATGCGCCTTATAAATTCTTTCAGTAATTTACCTGGATATACATAGTTAGTTTTACAGTCCACTGCTTTTTATTTTGAGTCCAAGTCTAGACTGGCCCTGACTGCTATGCTAGAGGTTTTGAGTTCGATTCCCACTCAGGACAAATGTTTGTGTGATGAGCAAGATCATTTGTTCTGTGTCTGGATGTAATTTATCTATAATATGTATGTATTTAGAAATATATAAGTATGTTTATCAGTTGTTTAGTATTCTGGCCAGAGTTAAATGCACTTATACTCGCAATACCAGCAAGGGGGCGGGCGGACGGCGGGCAATGGGTAGCTCGCTGTCCGTCCGTCCGGTAACAGACCGGTCCGAGTTCAAGTCGTTTACGGCGCGCACTGTTCCCGCGCGCCTCTAGGAGTTGTCAGCAAACTGTAGGGGCCCAACAGGGCCGAAGCCTACTGGGGTCAAAGGGTATGTGAAAATGGCACCCGGGGCCCTGGGACCAAGGCAAAGAATGGAACGGGGTAGGTTTTTAGTCAGTAAGAGTCTGACACTACTTCTCGCTCCACCCAAGGGCGGGATTTGTCATTGGATGATTTTACCTACCATAAAAAAAAAACCAAGGAGGCGGAAAAAATCTTTCTATTTACGTTTTTAGTTAAAGTTACTGTATTATATTTATACTAGCTTCTACCAACGGCTTCACGTTAAAAACTTTAGACCCCTTAATAATACTACTACATAGTTACATACGTCTTAAAAGGTAGCCGGGGGTAAAATTTCACGCTGCCAGTCCCAGTAGGCTTTGATATGTCAGTCAATTTCTACTTTTATGTTGTCCTACCCAAAAGTTGACATTTTGTCACAAAAAAAAAGTTATTACTTTTTTTACCCGATAGCAGCGCCACCTACCGGGTCAAATTGTATTTTCAAACCAACCGGGAATCCGTGACTCGATTACACACAAAATTACTTTCAAATCATTGATATTTTATTATAAGAGTAGATAGGTTACGCACTAACATCGCATTTAGAAAACCTGGACTCGAAACTCACACATCTATGATCAGTGTCATCACAGACGCAAACCTGTAGTCACTGATAGACAAGGACAGAGATATGAGCCGGCGCTGTCGTGCGAGTGAAATAGCGTTAGCCGCCAAATGTGTGCGATTGTCTAGACTGATATTTTTATTATTTATATTAAACCTTTATTGTCAGGCAACTAAGGCCCATAGATAAAATACACAAATAACCATTCAAAATTAAACTAATACATACAAAGAAACTATATCAAATTATTTAAACTATTGCACACGAAGTGACGGCGTCGTGTTCCGCTGCGAGGTCGGTATCCTTCCACGAAATCGTCGATACACGACACCCTTCGGCCAAAACTCTCCTTTGAGGCAGGTCTCCAAATGGTTAGTCGGCACCCGTACCACAAACGACTTGAAATTTGTGTTATGGCGCGGCTCTAACTGCACCACCACTGATATGAAGTCGTGCTATATGGGCATAATTTCAGCGGTCCACGCGTATGAGGCGAGTCACCTATCTTCCGATCACAAGTCTTCGACGACGCGTATCATTCCACACGCGCCTTAAGGGGATGTCAGGAAACCGTAGGGTCCAGCAGATTTGAAGCCTACTGGGGCAAGGGGGAATGTGAAAATTAAACCCGGGGCCCTGGAACGAAAGCAAAGAAGGATGGTTTTTACTCCGTAAAAGTCTGCCACTATCTCCCGCCCTCTTAAGTAGTCTTAAGTTGAGCTATACGAATACTGACAAATGCTTGCACTGACTGGATAGATCCACTCAAATCTGCGTGGTTCTTTCGTCAAAAAGACATATATTTCGCATAGAAGACCATCTCAGACACACATCTGCATGGTTCTCATATGATTTGACCATTACACGTTTGCTGTATGGACTTTTTCAAAACTCAAACTGTATATTAAATAGCGAAATAATCTTCATTATTGATAAAATAACATCTTCTTCTTCTTCCTGCCCTTATCCCATATTACTTGGGGTCGGCACAACACGTTTTTTTCTTCCACTCGATCCTGTCACCCGTCACACTATCACTAACTTCCTTTTCTTTCATATCACTCCTCACACCATCCATCTCTTCTTCGGCCTCCCTCTTCCTGTCCATCCATCTGCTTGTAAACTCAGAACTCTTTTTAGTAACATGTGTTTCATCCCTCCTTTTCACATGACCATACCAAGACAAACGATTTCCTTTCAACTTATTGATGAAATAACATGTATAAATAAAACTAAGAAAAGTGGCTCAAAAAAAAAAAGCTCAGATATTCAAAATCGTTTATTTTACATAGACCTACATGGGCACTTATAAAACGTCAAAAGCTAGCGCACGGTTCCAATTGGTCGTTTCTTATGGAGAAGAACCGGCAAGAAACTCCATGGTTACTCTTTTGAACTGTCTGGCAGAAGACAAAATAATAAATAAAAAGATAAATTATTCATTCTAAACACATGAAAAACAATATCTAGTTGTGGGTAACCTGACAAATACTGGAAAAAAAATATATTTTATGAGTACTTGAGCTATCTGGCTTAGCAACTTAACCTGTATTAAATAAGTGTCTAATTGATATTATTTACATTGCACAGATAGCCAGCAATTCCTTATAATGTGCCTGCCATTGATTTTAAGTTTTACTTGTTTATGATCGCAGGAGCGCCCGTCGCGAAGAAACCAAGACTAGACGAGCGAGAACCAAAAGTAGAAGATGAGGTTACGGCCCCGCAAAAGAAAAATCAACTTACAAGCTCCAAAGTAGTCCCGAAAACGCGAAATCGTACGTCCAAACCTGTTACTAAAGCTAATCGACCTACTAAAAAAAGTAATTTACAAAAAAAAATTGGTAAACACACTGGTGAAAAACCTTATACATGTAACGTTTGTCAGCGTAGTTTTAGAATAAAATATTTATTAGACAGTCATATTCTTATACACACTGGTGAAAAACCATACAAATGTGACATTTGTCAGCATAATTTCCGTTTAAAGAGATCCTTATATAGTCATATTCGTGTACACACTGGTGAAAAACCTTATAAATGTAAACAATGTCAAAGAAGTTTTCGACAAATTACACATTTGAAACATCATGCTCTTACTCATACTTCTGAAAAACCTAACGTATGTGATATATGTCAACGTGGTTTTACCACAAAGTCCAATTTACAAACGCATTACCGTGTACACACTGGTGAAAAACCTCACAAATGTGATGAATGTCAGCGTAGTTTTAAAACAAGATGGATTTTAAAACATCATGTATTAACGCACACTGGTGAAAAACCTTACAAATGTGAAATATGTCAGCGTAGTTTTAGTAGAAAAGCTAATTTAGAAAATCATAGTTTGATACACAGTGATAAAAAACAGTACCAATGTGAAATATGTGCAAAGTTTTTTAGTCAAGCCAGTACGTTAAATGGTCATCTTCGAGTCCACAAGAAAGAAGGAAAAGTGGGGGCAGAGAGAGCGATGTTATTGAAGTAACATTTACAGTGATTGAATGTGTACAATCTTAATGGTGATTAAAAATGGTGCGAAGTACACACATCCACCGTGCGTGTGACAAGGGCCTTGGTGCGTTGATATTTTAACGTACTTGATCGCGTTATTTGAGGGTGTGTCCACATCTGGTGATTGCGTCGCTACCGAGTCTCACGCGAGCTGCGCGTGCAATTACCCAAATTGTTTGGTGCAAACTTTAACGTGACTCCAGCAAGATTTTAAAGACACGCGTGAAATACGTCCTGTGTCATATGCACGCTTGCAGTTCCGTATAATTTCATACTGTATCTATCTGCGGGTCAGAGGAAGTATGTGTAGCACCACAGGGCATTCGCGCGGATCATATTCCGATCGCATGCAGCGCGAAGCTGACAAGCAAAGGACAAGTGGTTTGTGCAGACACGGTGCGCGAGCTTAAAATATACGCACGCAGCTCTCGAGCGGATCGCTAGCGGTGCATACGCAAATGCACATCCGATGCACATTCGATGTAGACACATCGTTAAGGTCAATTCGTACGAAAACTGTATTAGCACGGTCTGGTTACAATAACGGAATCCTTTTTTCCTGTACGATTTGACATAAGCGATCGTTTGTGTTAACGTGATCGCCAGCGTCCAAGCCGCAATGAGCCGCATGGTGGCTTACGGACTGTTACTTCTCCTGATAGAAGTACACAAAAATAGAATAAATATCACTGCGAAAACAACTCTGAAACCTCGAAATAAATTCATGATTGCGTTCTTTTCATTTTGTCGAATTATGTGACTTCATTCACGAAAGATTTCATAAAAAAAATTCACACCTGTTAGACCGTATTTTGGGGGTAGTTTTGAAAAACTAATAACGATAGACTTTATTATTAATTTTGATTAAAATTTGTACTAAGTTTGAATTTTATTAATCCGAAAAAAAAAATAAGAATCTTCCATATATTAAAAATCTTTAAAATCTCCAAATGGTTTTATTGGGGGTAGTTCTGGAAACGAATAATGACAACCTTTATTATTTACTTAGGTTACTACGTTGTATTTTTGCTAACTTTAAAGTATATTGGCACTCGGAATGAGATTATGCATACAAAAAAAAATCCCTTAGAGGTTGAATTTTGAAAAACTCCTTAGTGCTCGCCAAGGGAATGAAATTAAGTCTTATAATATTATAAGAATATCCATAAACTCCTTGGTGCTCGCCTACATCATGAAATGAAGCCTTATTAATTATAAGTCTGCCGCTAATGACGTAGTACAATAGAAGGCAGTATTTGTAAATTTACTTATCAAGTTCAGTGCTAGGAATATACAAGATCTAATTAAAAATACATATTTCGGCCTAGTATATACTCGTAGTATTAGCACGCCGGATTGCAATTGCCTAGTGTTCATAATTACATCCATAACGTACCATCGAATAAGCTGTACTGTGTTCTAATCGCAGGGACGCCCATCGTGAGGAAACCTGCACTAGACCTACGAAGAGCATACCTGGAAGATTCAATTACAGCAAAGAAAAATCAAGTAGCAGGCTTGAAAGTAATCCCGACGACGCGAAATCGTACGTCCAAACCTATGACTATATTCAAAGAACCAACCAGAATGAAACATTCACAAAATCCTATTCGGAAAAATGCCAGTGAAAAACCATACAAGTGTGATATTTGTCAGCGTAGTTTTCGTACAAAAAGATCCCTAAATAGTCATATTCGTGTACACACTGGCGAAAAACCTTATAAATGTAAACAATGTCAAAGATGTTTTCGCTATAAATCAAATTTGAAACATCATGTTTTTACTCATACTGGTGAAAAACCTTATAAATGTGACGTATGTCAGCGTAGTTTTAATACTAGTTGGAGTTTAAAAAAACATATATTAACACACACTAGTGATAAACCCTACACATGTCATTTTTGCCAGCGTAGTTTTAAAATAAAATATTCATTAGTTAGTCATGTGCTTATACATACTGGTGAAAAACCACACAAGTGTGAAGTTTGCCAGCGTAGTTTTCGTTTGAAAAGGAATTTAAATAGTCATATTCGTGTGCACACTGGTGAAAAGCCTTATGAATGCAAGCAATGTAAAAGGAGTTTTCGACACGAATCACATTTAAAGCATCATATGCTTACTCACACTGGTGAAAAGCCTTTCGAATGTGATGTATGTCAGCGTAGTTTTAATACCAAGTGGATTTTAAAAAATCATATGTTTACACATACTGGTGAAAAACCTTATCAATGTGTTGTATGCCAACGTAGTTTTACTCAAAAACATTCGTTGAACTTTCATATGAGTCAACATACTGGCAAAAAACCTTACAAATGTGATGTGTGTCAGCGTAGTTTCAGTTCTTCGTGTGTTTTAAAAAAACATATATTAACGCACACTGGTGAAAAACCTCACAAATGTGAAATATGTCAGCGTAGTTTTAATAGGAAAGCTAATTTGGCAAATCATATCCTTATACACAGTGATGAAAAGCAGTACCAGTGTGAAATTTGTGCCAAGTGTTTTAGGCAGTCCAGTACGTTGAATAGTCATCTTCGGGTTCACAAGAAAGGGAAGCAATAAAAATCTATTCATAGAACAAGTTTTCAATTTAAAAAAAAAATTATACAGCAAGCTTCTATAGCATTGTATACATCTATATAATGAATACTCATCTATACCATAATAAAAATCTCAAACACGATAGGGTTATCTTATTGCGCTTATCACGGAGTTCCTATTCTTCCAGCTCCATCATCAGACCCTGGACAAGACGAATCATACGAGCCCAAAATCGATGGGGTTGTCTCACTTAATTACTGAGTTCCTATGGCCACCTTCCGATTCCATCATCAAATCAGTTTCATGTCATAATAATTTTGCATTGTCATCTGATTTACACATGCATGCAAAATTTTAGCTCAATGGGTAACCGGGAAGCGTATTTACAAAGTCTATACCATTAGAGTGAAAGTGCAAACTGAACTGGCTTAACTTTTGTTTGACAAAAACTTGACCAAACCCTAATCTATTATGGTACAGAAATTAACTGAAATCGCGTAGACTTTGTTAGATAAATTCATTCTAACATTGCAGCAACAAATGCTATTCAATTTGATACCGATCGTTAGCTTCAATAATAGGTTGATAGTTACATGGCAATTGTTATTATTTTAATATTAAAATAATTTAATTATTCGTATCTATTCTGTATTTGATTGACAAATAAAAAGAATTAACAAACGAACTTTTATTAGGTAAGAAACAGGTACACACTACACACTTGTTGCGAGTACAAATAATAATAAAACTAAAATATTTTTTCTTGCATACCTCTGATGTCAAATACAAAACGCAGATAATTATTTTTATCAAATTTACGATTAGCTTAGTATTTTTACAATTTAAACGTAGTAACAGTCAATCTTATTTAAGTATGGCACTTAACTAAACACAACAAAACACATGATATGAAACATACTATTATACTCGTAAGTAAAAGCATTGCTGAAGGAAAAAAGCCCTAAAATAGAGTAACACAAGTAGCCACTTTTATCAAATTTATGGGTACGTGTTTGAATATCAAATTTTAAAGTTGACAATGATCATTATGACATCGGCTAGTAAAGTTAGGATTACAAAAATGTTATCGGAAGACAGAAGAACCATGGCGCAGTTATACCTAATCCTAAATAATGTTTAAGTTACGTTAATGTTTTTTAGCACTTGCTTGATTTTTTTCTATACGGATTTCTTCGATGATCATAACAGAAGTGAACGAACGGCGACCAATCGTCGGCGAAAAAGCGTTCACGATAAACAAATGTGGCGGTGAGCCTCTACTCGAATAGGATTTTTCCGTGTATTTTCTTTGAAAATATCAAGGCAAAAAGCTAATCCATTTGAGTCAATTTTTTTACTGAAATAGATTAGGTATTGTCGAGTAATATGCATAAACAAAAGCTCTTCTATTAGAGTCCGGCTCGTGACTCAAATAGTATAGTCTTTGTAAATACGCAACCGGGAAGTGGATCAAATTTAATTTGTAGATAAGATTTAATCACAGACAAACATCGGGACAGGTGAAACTAAATAATAGTTCTTGTTATCAAGCTGCTTTTTATGATATACTACGGTGTTTTGGGGAATTCAACTTTTAAGGGGGTGAGAAAAGGGAGAAATTCGTTTGTATGCATAATTTTATTGCTTGGGAACATAATTATATACTTCAAACATAGCATAAATAGAACCGTAGTGCATAAAAAAGTTTTTATTTATTTATTTAATCTTCATGCAACCAAAGGTACAAAGGCGGACTGAATGCGGGCGGGGCCGTATCGGTACGCGATTGGTCGACGCGGCTCATGGCGGCCATAGCGGCGCGCGCTCGACTAATCGCGTACCGGTATCGCCCCGCTTGCCGCGCCGCTCACCGCTAAGACCGAAGTCGTGAACAGGCCCTTAGGCATTCTAGTTATTTTTTGTTTTCATTGTTCGTTTTTCAAAACTGACCCAATAAAATGAATTGAAAATGGGTGTGTTAAAGGTTGTATGGGAAAATCAAAAAAATTTGAAACTAAGCGTAAACTCTCACCAAAACGAATTCTAAAGACTGTCATAATTAGTTTTACAAAATTACTCTCAAAATATGGTGAGTGTGTGCAGTGGTGTTAAACTTGTTATGAAAATATTCTCGCAAATGAAGTCGCTAGCAAAGTACTAAGATAGTACGCAGCAAATAAGTTGCACCAGTTGCTTCGATTAAGACCCAAAAATCTGTTATAGTACGTGGCAAACGAGTTGAACTAAAATGGCCGTGGTTGCTATGGTTATGTATGCGCAGTCCCCCGTTGTGCCGCACTTCGATTGATACCCGAAAATCTGTAAAGCGTTTATTACACCACTCGATATTCCGCACAAGTTACACAGACTGTCTTAAAGTTTACTTTCCAGTAAGACAGTCTCCACCGTAGGCGCGGGCTCGCGGACGGTGGGCAATGGGTAGCTCGCTGTCCGTCCGTCCGGTAACAGACCGGTCCGAGCTCAGGTCGTCTACGGCGCGCACCGTTCCCGCGCGCCTCAAGGAGTTGTCAGCAAACTGTAGGGGTCCAGCAGGGCCGAAGCCTACTGGGGCCAAAGGTTATGTGAGACTGTCACCAAAGGCCCCAGGATAAAGGCAAGGAATGGAAAGGTAGGTTTTTAGTCAGTAAAAGTCTGACACTGTTTCCCGCCCCACCCAAGGGCGGGATTCGTCATTGGATGATTTTACCTACCCAAAAAAAAAAAAAAAAAAGTAAGACAGTCTGACCCTTATTACACAACGCGACGTCGACTAGACCGGTCTGAATACCGATTGGTGTAACAAACTATGATACTTTATTTTTCCTACTCCTCTCCTGTGACATTGTTTTTGCAATGTTTTTTATATTATATTAAACATAGCCGACCAATTTTACTAGTAATTTATTATTGTATACATCTTTAATTTATTGACAGGTTTTTTTTTTATTTTTGTACAATAGGGTGAATAGAAACAGAACTTGATTAGGACTTTCACTAATTTCTCCTAATATTCTTTTCTAGCAAAGCTTCCATCATTTTTGTATTACAATAGAAGAAAAAATTGCAGTCTTTATGTGCAAACAAGTTCTTAATAACGTGTAAAAACCTCTTTAAAGTTTGATTTCTATTCACCCCGTTTGACTTTGCCGTGTACTATATACACGGCAAATAAGTTGAACCATTTTCTGTGGGTGTGAGAACCGAAAATCGGTACTGCGCATTCAAGGTCGATCTCCATGATGGTTCAACTTTTTTGACGAGGATTATAATATAACCGATTTTAGGGTCTGAGTCGAAGTGGGCAACTGCGCATAGCCGTGAAGGAAGGTTCAACTTATTTGCTTCGTACCACACCATTTGATTCAGATAGCTATATTTCTAGACACGGCTCGAAGAGGTTTCTTTCTGTGGACCCCTGAACGCTAATAGATTCGACCCTGTGCCCGATACTTGTGGGATACTATTTTAAATATTGTTTTAATTGTTTTTATTTTAAGAAATATTTAAAAATATATATAATAAGTTAAAATGACCAATAAAAATATAAATAAAACAAATAAGCCTTTCATTTCTTGTAAAAAAAATGAAATGTACAGTAACTTCCGATAGATTATTGTAGATAGGTTGCTTGTTCGCGGATAAACAGAAAGAGACAGTCGCGAAAATCTGATTGATATGATTTCTGATTACTGTAGCCCATGACACCATAACACCCTCGCTAAGGCTCGGGCTAATATCGCTTCGTTCACAATTTTAAACTTTTTCCACTTGTGTCAAAATTAACTTTTTTTTATACTATTGAGAGTTTGTCATGCTCACTCAAATGTCTCACTAAAGATGGCGCGTGTGTTGAATGATTCGATTCCCTTTAAAATGGTTGACATAAGTGGTGCTAATTTACAGTGTGTTGGGGTAAGACCGACGCTGGGGTAAGAACATATAAATCAAATATCTCACTTATTTGGCTACATATTTTAATACTAGCTACAATGTACGGCGGCACAAAATTATGACGTGGCACGCAATGTGGATAGCATTAAAAATATAACTAAATATGTGAGAGTTATTACCCCAGCATCGATCTTACCCCAACGCACCTTACGCGTCGGAACGCGAACAGACGCTGTCAGTTGAGACTGGTCATCTCGTAGCTGCCCGCGGGTTATGCATGCCGCTGCCTACTGCTTTACGCCACGGCATCCTGTTGTGGGAGCCCGTGGCGCGTCTATAGATGACACGGCATCATTTTAAAGCCTTGAAGCACACTCGTAGAGTAGCCAGCCTCTCAGCTTTTTGCAGCATTTTGGAGAGTGTGCGCGGGAATGGCATGACTTGATTCCGCCATCTCCGTTCTACCATCGGACAACCACGAATATCCACCCTTACGTTGTTAAAACTTCTACGGTCCGGACTAACCGTTTTGCTTCGTCGTTTATACCGCATACATCGAAGGACAGGTTCCTTCTGTGGTCTTCCCGTCAGATGATAATCTAGGTGTCTTCAAGGATAGAGTACTTTAAAATTTTAGGCTCTTAATAAACTAGTGCGCCTCACCATCAACGTTTGCATCACTGCTTACCATCAGGTGGGATTGCAGTCGAGCACTAGTTTATGTAAATTAAAAAAAGAGCATAGCAATTTATGTCGCATTTCTGTTATCGATACATTTGAATGTCCATTAGTAAAAATTTAAATCCCTTGCCATGCCGTTCCGGTCTACGTAGGCCATAAGAGTTCGCCATCCCTGCCCTTGAATAAGGGTAATGATTTTCAAGTATATGTGGCCGAGTGGTAACGGCCCCGACTTATGAGTTGTAGCGCGGGTTCAAACCCAGCCATACGCCTGGCTGAGTTTGAACCCGTGACTTTGTGTAAATTATTTCATCGCCACTACTCTCAAAATGGCAAAGAAAAAACATCGTGAGGAAACCGAAAATGTCTTAGAACCAAAAATTCGAAGACATGTGACATTCACCAACCCGCACTTGACCCGCCTGGTGGATTACGGCCCATTTACTCAGAGAAGAGGCCTGTGTCCCAGCAGTGGAAACATTAAAAGGCCGAATAAGAGCTTATTATGATATACAACTCGTAAGTGGAATAGTGCACACCCTTGTACACATTAATTGTAAAATTCAGGTTGTCTTCTTTTAAGAAATTAGGAATCCTAATTTGAGGTAAATAATTTGGGAATCGACGCACTATCTCTATTATCTACGTATTGGTACCACATCGGTATACGTATCTACGTACGCACAGACATGAGTACCGCAATCAAGATTGTTTTCAAAATAGGTAAGTTTTTCCTCAATTATGGGGCCATTCATTACTACGTAAGCCGAGTTAAGTGGGGAGGAGGTCATACATGTCTTATTTTTTCCTACAAGGGTATTATAAAAATTAAGCTTAGTTAAACACAAAATTAAGATTTGGAAAAGCACAGGCAACCGCGTGAATGTTGTTGTGCAGTTGGATGCGTATAGGTCTACTATTTCCATGGCAAAGTCACTGCGCCTCTCCGCATCATGTGAACTAGACGTTTTTATTTGCGTGAACGACACACTCGTAAACGTTGCAAATTGTTACTTTTAAAAAAGAAACATCAAAACCAATCAAACGTAACATTTTTTCTTTAGAATTCTTACGCAATAAATACTAAACAATTGGGCATGTGACATATATCCACCATTCCGCACTGGGCCCGCGTGTTGAATTATGGCCCATTCCCTCTTCTAGAGACGAGGCCCGAGTCCCCACAGTGTGAACATAATAAGGCCGATAATGCTATTATAAAGGGGGCAGTGATCGGCCCATTTATATTTTTTCTTATTTAGGAGGAGGAGTGAGTTAAAACTAGTAAATAGCTTCTTACGTAATAAATAAATGCCCCCTAATCAAGAATTCTTAGGATAAAAAATTACGTATTGTATTCTAAACATACTACTTTCAGGATGATGTACATTGGTTCTACTGTTGATATTTCATCGAAGCTTGCCGAGAAAGCTAATTTTTTACATTTGCTGCCAAATACTGCAAGAACAATAGAACATTAGAATGTGCCTAATATAACTTAAAAAAAAATATATTTATTCCTGATGACAAGGGAGTATAGTATAAGGCTCATTCTCGACTTCGGTCTTACTGGCGAGCGGGGTGATACCGGTAGGTGATTGGTCGAGCGCGCGCCGCTATGGCCGCCATGAGCGGTATCGACCAATCGCCTAGCGATATGGCCCCGCTCGCAGCTAAGACCGAAGTCGTGAATGCGCTGTAAGACCTTAGCACCTAAATAGAGTGAAGAAAATGAATTAGCTCATTAGAAAACAGGTAAGTTAACTTTTTAGCACCATATTTCAAAATACTACTACATAAATAGTTAACTAAATTATATTTTTCTTGACAAGTGTACTAACAAACTTGGTAAAATATTAGAATGTATACTCTATGGATGCCTACTAGACACAGAGTACATTATAATTTACTGAAACAGGGCTGCGGGAATGTTCGTAAGACTGAAGGAACGCAACAAACAAGATTGTTGACTCGAGACATTCATTTGCTGACAAATACTACAAAATTAAGCATGTGTTACATCCACATACTAATGGAACTGGAATAAGTGACTACGAAAACATTTCTTAAAAGACTTAACACCCAACCAAAAACAAAAAAAATGTCAGATCTGGTTTCTGACATATTGTTTAAAATCTTAGAGAATAGAATATATAAGGAGGCGCCCTTAGTATGCTATACATTCCTTGGTTATACAAATATCTATTAAATCGATGTAGATATAAAAAACTACATTTTGTCTCTTTTTAACTAATGTGTAATGTCGTTTGAAGAAAGAGATGTCATGCTTGCGTTTGTTTTTTCTCTCTCTGGCAACATTTTTACATTTCCGTCAACATACCTAGCTCGCGTGCCAGCCGCCATCTTTACGGCCCGCGGTCTTGTAGTACGTCAGGTGTCAAGTAAACAACAACATTGGATTTATATTGCTATTTTTATGACTAAAAACGCTCCCAACCAAGTGGTTTTGTGCTGTGAGTGTAAAGGGATAAAAATTGGATATGCCTTCGTGTTCCATAATTCAGTGTGGTGCAAGGAAAAACACCAATCAACCTCAGTTAACCTTGCATAGGTTAGTAGCCGTATTTTATGAAAAACTTTATCATACTATTATTTTTTCCGTATAAGTGTCCTTGTTTTATATATATAATGAAAGTTCCTAAAAGTACATACAAATTATTTCTGTTAAATACCTCTATTTGCTAAATTTATAACATGTTTTGTTTACAATATTATTGACGATTTAAAATAGTGATGTCCTTTATTTAATAAGATTTATTTATCGATAAATATTTATCATTTTTTTAGTTTGTGTTTGGGGTTCAGTAAAATATGTTGAAGAGACGATTTTGAAAATAAAACTAACAGATATTAAAATAGTGAGAGCTAGTACTTATCAAAACAATACAGTGTCATTCGTCATGCAGTAGGTGGGGGTTACTTAGTTCAGTCTGTGATTTGTTTTACTCCTACCTACCTACATCCAACTGAAATAATTTTGTATGTTTTTTATTTGCACAGGTTCCCCAAAAGTGAAGTACTGCGCCAGAAGTGGCTTGAACTCATTGGGATAGAAAATATTAAACCTGGAATGAAAGCACCCTGTGTCTGTTCATTACATTTTACTGAATCATCGTTCAATAATACTCTTGATGCAATGAAATTAGTTTAACCTTTGCAGGTTGAAGGAGAAGCAAAGGTATCAAACTGTTATACATCCTAATATTAATAAAAATAGAAATTTAAATATTTTTGAATTTAGAACGTCGATAAATGTTAATTTGTTGGTAATAATAAATTATTGTGTAAGTAAAATCATGTTTATTTATTACATTTTGTTCCAAAACATAATTTATATTTTCTTTAAACATTAAAACCTTAAAAATATCCGACTCTGCTTAAAAAAAGAAAATAATCACCCTTGACCGTGACGAAATAGGAATGAAAAAGCCCTTGGTGTGATAAATTTAAAGAAAGCACGCGGGTGATGTACATGCCATATATAAGATGTCGGATCTAATCGTAGTACGATAAGAGGCAGTTTTCGAGTAAGTGTATTGAAAAAGAAATAAAGGACTTGGTATAGTTATTTCAAAAGTAGGTAAAAAATATTTTAAAAACAAAATGAGTAAAATCTAATTAAGTATCCAAAGTTTAAAAGTATTGTTACATACGTAACCAATTCCCATGTTATAAATATAAAAAGTCTGGTATCGATATCGATACATTTTGGTTTTGATTGTCTAAGTGCTTCCCTAGCAATGGCCGCCATTTTTAGTGCCCGGCTATTAGTAGGTAGAGTCTGTCTAACGAAAGCGCGACCTGAGAAAATGAGGTCAAATCAAAAAATATTGAATATGGTATTACTGTCATACTAGGAGAAAAAAATTTTGATACTTGAGTATTTTTTTGTATTTGCGACAATCGTATAATTCTTTTTGACGAACTATATTCCTAATATGAGGAACACAAAATGTTTAGAAATAAATATACTCAACCAATACGCTTTTAACAGCATCACACACTCAGAAATATTCAATTCCCTTACAAAACCAAAATTAGAATCCACACATACTTCTTCCAGCAAGTTAGAGAGATTAAATCCTATGTTTCAAACAGAATGAGTCAAACAGGGCGTCCCGTTGTCCCCAAAGATATTCTCCACTTCTTTCAGACATTCGCAGTCGAATGGGAAGAGAAGGGCATTGTCATCAGCGAAGCTAAGTTAAGTAATTTGCGTTTCTCTGATGATATTGTCCTGTTCTCTCCTACAGCCACAGGACTAGAGCAAATGCTGGTTGCTCTACATATAAAAATGTTGAAGACCAAAATCATAACCAGCAGCTCCAAAGGAACGTACACGTAGGCGGACAGAATATACAATACGTCTTAAAATATATTATTGTCTACTTGGGCCAAGTAGTGTCTTTCTGGGCCAGATAAGACAAAGAAATAACGTGTCGAACAGAAAATACCTAAAAAAGTTACTGGTCCATCAAGGAACTATTTAAGGGCACGTTTTTTTTGACCACACATTTGACCTATGCTGTATACAGACTTGGTCTTTGACTAACATCCAAAAGTCTAAACTCAAGGTTTGCCAACCGACCTGGATGTCTTGTGAGTAAGGGACTGAGACCATTAGAAAGAGTGGATGGCTTTTGCACAGCAGTAGAACAATACTGGATAGCTATAATAACCAATACAATACAAAAACGAGTAAAGATTTATTTATTGGTATATTACTATTATATCAAGAAAGTCACGGGAAAGGTGAATAACACAAAGTATGCTATTTCATCACATCAATTCGACCGCTTTTGAACGTATAAAGTGCGGTAGTGAAGATATTTCTTCTTAAAGCTTAGTTTTAAGTGTAAAGGTTTTTTCTCCCAAATTCCTTAACGATTCAATGTATTTTTTTATTTATTTCGCGCAGTCCTTGAATATCTTCAAGATTATCTATAAACATAAGAAAAATTATTATCATATCGTAAAATATATCTAATAGTCAGTCAACAATGATCAAGATAATAATGTTATACTAACTTAAAAACCCGAGATCAAAAACAACTACTTTCTCTTCTTGTTTTTCTTTAAACTTACTTATCATAGTATTTCACAGCTTTCCTACATAACTTTTTATTGTTTTATCCATGATAAGTAATTATATTTTTAAAATCAATCTTTGTTACAAAATACTGACAATCTTTGACGTGCTTTTGACGGAAACATTATGTTGCCAATTTAATTTAAAAAAAAAACTCCAAGTCGCGCTTTCGTTAGACAGACTCTATGCACGCTTATTTTGTAGGTATTTCTGGTCCTTATATTCTAATGTCTTTGTTTAAAATCAATGACAGATTGACAGAATCGTTGTCAGGGTTGCCAAACTTACGCCTTTGTGGTACGAGATATGAGGCGGAGCCAGGGGACACTATGAAGCTAGAACAATTTATGTACCAGATTTCGATAGGATTTTTTGTTATTGTGGACAACTTTTTAAAGCAAAATGGGTTTTTACGCTTTGGCTTTATAAAATACAATCTGATAGAGATTAATAAACTATGTACCTAGTACGTTCCTGTTCATCAAAACCTCAGATTCAGTTGAAAACCAGTGTCAGGTACTAGTTGTTTGGCATTCATACTGAACAGTCAAGCACACAAAAAAAGACCTATATTGGTGCAGCAGTGAGGCAAACATTTGTTTTTCTTTGTGTGTGTGCCTTGTGTTATGCCAAATAAATTCAATTTCTTTCTTTCATAGTTGAAAGATTTGAAGTGTTCTCGGAATAAAATAGATTAACATTTTGCAATTATAGCGATAACTAATTAATACGATTCTACGAGTATGTGTTTCAGACAATACTACTGTATAGTAGTACAGTCTATTCTTTACGATTAAATCATTCATTCGGTTTTTTCATATTTATTGTCCCTCCTTTTTTTCACATTTATTTAATATGTATTGATAAATAAAGAACATCGGCCAAATTTCTATAGCAGTTGTACCTGAGTTTTATTTTTCGCGTCCAGAAATAAATTATAGTGAGATTAGATGGTTTTTAAGTTGTAAACACTACCTGATGTGAAAATAATATCTAAATAGCCGAGATATTTTTTTATTGCCAAAAATACTTTTGAGGTTAGAATAAAAAATATGTCGATTTACTGACAGATAATGCTCAGTTTTTTGAGACCCCGTTTCTTTTTACTTACCATCATACGGTATAGGTAAAACCTTAGGGAGTGGGTAAAGAAATTAAGTCTTTTGATAAAAATACATTTTATTCATCATTCTCTCTCACAACTACAGCATCAAGGAATTCTGCTGGCACTGATATTGTTGGTTGATACCTAGCCCATCCAAGGTACCACACCAGCGTCATAACATGTGCACAGCACCCAATAGTTCTTCTCCCTACTAGAAAATTACAGTAGTATTCTACAATACCTGCCCATTATTTTCAATTAATAAATATGCATAATATATTTTTCTTGAAATATGTCTGGATTTGATTTTTCCCCTTATCAGGGAATTATCTCCACTTCTTCTCAAACTATACTCTGATGTATTAATATTTTCTGTGCACACTTCGATTCTGTAACCTCCATGAAACCTGATATGTTCACCATAATACGACTTTGCCTGTCGGATCTGGTATGTTCCTAAGGCAAATAATATTACTTCATTATATTCTAGATGAGGGAATATAATATTATTGTTACTAGGTGTTATATTAGTAAAATTAGAGCTTCTTCTATTCATATTCATCGTCATTATAAAATCTGACAAATTATTATGTAATGAAAATCGTTCCCTAATCACATTTATAATTTTTTCAGCATCATTTCTATTTTTCAACCTAACGCCGAATTTATTTATAAGGCTCGCAGCAATGGAAAACATATGCATCATGTGCGGCACAGATAAATTAAAATATTCATGCCGGAATAACCTATAATCCCGTTTAAAATATCCATTCACAACCTCCACCACCCAACGGCATATAGTCACACAACGACTCCTATTGGCTTGCTCAGTCTCTGCCCGTGGCTCAGGCTGTGCCTGTTGCTCATAATTGTCCTGCATTACAGATCTCTTAAGTCTCAGCCAACAAGGATGACATACATGGTCTGAAGCAGTAGCCTGAAACAACCAGAAAACCTGTTTTTAATATGCAAAAGTTGCAGCTCGTTTCTGATAAAATCATACAAATATAAATGTAGTTACCAAAAAAATGAGAAATTGCTTATAAATTCAACAAGAAATGTCGAGAATATTGCAGTCAAGAATGAAAATAATAAACAAAACAATAAATAAATAAATACCTGTCGTGGGGAAATTCTATTTTCAATTGCTACACGTATTGCTTGTTGTAATGGAGACGCATTCTGTCTCACAACAAGATCAAGTCTACATCTTAGCAGAGAACTTCCACAAAGAATGCAAACATGAATGTGGCCACGGGAGGATGAAGCACCAGATTCATTAGGTAATCTAATGTATGTATGTTGCAACGCCAATTGATAACAAGCTTCACATATGTAATCTTCTTCGGTAATCTAAAACAAGATTTAGAGTTACTTTATATGATTTATGATAATATTAATATAAGATTAGGTTGGTAAGTGTAGAAATACGTACTATTATTGAAGAATTCCACACGCAGATCAAAGAAATAACTCTCGTATCAAGCTCAAAAACGAGATGACGACGAAGTGTGTTAATGCGTATATTGCAATTAACACAAAGCAAGTGCGGGGCTGCTTGTGGCGTCTGCATAGTGATTCCACTAACAACACAACAACAACAATCACTTCAAATAGCAAGTAAAATCGATATCCAGGAGTCGAAAGCACAGTATAATAGTCTCAAGCGGTAGATATCAGTCCGTAATAATGCCAGAGTCAAAAAACAAAAGGAAAACCAAAATCGCACAGTACGTATCACACAATTCGCAACAAACGTAGCAAACGCGGAGACATGAGCGAAAATGATTAACATTTAGTCTAAACGTAGTGCTTTTTTTTTTTTTTTTTTTTCTCCTATCCATCGACAGGAGATTATGGCTGGCACTCTTGTGCATCCGCCAGTGTCAAGTTGTTTAGATGTTTATTTTGGACGGGGTTTGAAGAGGAAGGTAGGGAAACATAATTATAATGCGAAAAGTAACGGAATTTGGAATAACATGGATATAGGATCAGGAATGTGTAAAAAACCTACTGTATATTTAGTTATTAAAAATATTACGTAAATAAAAGGGACAAAAATCTATTAAAATACTAATAAATATTTATACATTTTACAGACGGATATTGTTGTCATAAATATAATTAGAAAGAACACTATATATGGAGGGGTTGAAAGAAAAAAGAAGAGTTTTCACTGATGTAGGGAAAGGGACACGGAGGGATATCAAACAATTTAAAAAGGAAGTACGGTCATGAATCGGGCAGGAAAAGAATATATGGTTCAGATCCCCAAAGTCATGTCCACATTCACATTGAGGACTATCTATAATACGGAAGCGTGCAAGGTGCGCTGGGCAAGTAGTATGACCTAAACGCATTCTTATTAAAATGGTTGTCGCAATTTTGCCAAGTTTGAGGACAGAGAACCAAGGTTTACATGGAATTTCTGACTGTATGCTAAAGTAGTATTTTCCTTTTGAACGGCTACTTTCTGCCCAAACTCTATCCCAGGAATCCCTAAGATAATGTCTAGGAAGAGTAGCCAAGTCTTGAGTATAATTTTTGAATGGAACAGTATCCCCACACACCACAGCCTCATTAGCAAGTCTATCAGCTTTTTCGTTACCTTTTATACCACAATGACTCGGTATCCAGACAAAAACAACAGAAAAGCCCTTCACAACACAGTCAAAAAGTTTTCTCCTAATATGTGTTATAAGAGGAGACGGTGTTTTAGACTTAAAAGGATATCTTAAGAGCGCCTGAAGGGCACTCATGGAATCAGTTAAAATTAAACTATTTCTAAGCTTTAAAAGTAAAATATATTCTACAGCTTTAAGGATACCAAGACATTCACCAGTAAAAACAGTTGCTTCAGGTGGGCACTTTACTTTCTGGACAATATTGTACTGCGCGTGATATATTCCTACCCCCACACAATCATCAGATTTATGTTTGGAAGCATCAGTGAAAATATGATGCCGCTCAGGCCAATTTTGTTGAACGATAGAATTAAAATGTGTATTAGCGTTATTTTTATCAATATCTGCAATGTACTTAACAGATGGAGTGTTAGTCAAGGCTTCGTATTCAATGTTAAACAAATCAAGTTTTGGAGACCGGTGTGTCGGTGCATTAAATGATTTAAATCGGATATAACTTTTAACTAAACAAGGAATAGATTTGTGATTCCAATAATTTGACGAGTCAATGAGATCAGCAAGCATTTGAAGTTTTTGAATTAAAAGGCTATTTGTAAACTGTAAAACACGGAAGAACAATCGGTCCGCTAAAAATTGACGTCTTAGACTAAGTGGAGGTTCATTACACTCAATTTGTAATGCGTTAATGGGACTAGATTTCATGGCTCCTGTGATTATTCTCAAGGCCCTTGATTGGATGGAATCCAGTTTCCCAAGGGCAGCTACGTTACAAGGCTCCAATAAGAAGATTCCATAATCAAGAACACTTCGAACTAAAGCATTGTAAAGAAGCTTTAAGGAAAACGGATGCGCACCCCACCAAACACCTGATAGACATCTCATCAAATTTAGAAGTTTTTGACATTTGTTTAGAACATAATCGCAGTGAGGAATACCTGAAAGTTTAGAATCCAAAACGATTCCCAAAAACTTGACTTGATTTTTAACTGGTATTTTATTATTGTCATACTCTACAGATATCGCAGGTTGAATACGTTGGCGAGTAAATAAGACTAAAGAACTCTTACTCGCTGATATGTTCAGGCCATTTTCGTCCATCCAAATTCTTAAACCAACAAGAGAGTTAGATAGCAGAGTACAAAGAGAATTTGATGAACTTCCAGTAGCGTACAAAACTAAGTCATCTGCATATTGTAGGATGCTTGTTGAATTTTGAAGTGAGGAAGCCAAATCAAACGTATACAAATTAAATAATATAGGGCTGAGTACTGAACCCTGTGGGAGTCCTTTCCATACCAGCCTACTGTCATCCTGTGTTTGATCTAAGTTAATTTTCCTGCCTGAGAGGAGGTTAATTATAAAACGACACAACATTTCAGGAATGTGAAGCATCTCTAATTTTTTTTTAAGAACATTCAGGAGGACACTGTCATACGCTGATTCGAGATCTAAAAATACTGCAAGTACCGATTGATTTCGTGAAAACGCAACTCTTATATCTGTTACCAATGTAGCCACACTATCCAATGTACTTTTGCCTTTCCTAAATCCAAACTGAGACTCTGGTATAATTCCACGGTTTTCAATAATCCATTCAAGGCGGTTTTTAACTAAATTTTCAGCTACTTTTGCAATTACGGGCGACAAAGCTATTGGGCGGTAAGATGAAGGTTCTAATGGTGTTTTACCTGGTTTCAAAATAGGAATAATAGATTGAGATTTCCATGATGGAGGGATATTACCTGATAACATAACTTTGTTAATTAGGTCCAAGTACAGTTCAAGTGAAGATTTATTTAAATTAGCTAGGAATGAGTAAGGAATACCGTCTTCACCTGGAGCGGAATCTTTAACTGAGGATAGAACGCCCTGTAACTCCTGCATTGTGAAAGGAGAATTTAGTAGACTTTGGTTATGAGAGATAGAAGGAGGAATGTTATCATAAATAATATCTTGCTCTGGAACCGATGGTGGAGCTAGGCGATTAAGGAAAGAGTTCCTTAAATTTGGTGGAATGCTAGAAACATTAGAAAGTGTAACTCCGTTTCTAAATTTTCTGATATTTTGCCAGACAATAGACGCGCTGACATTAGGAGAGATCGAAAGGCAAAACTTTTTCCATCCTTCAATTTTTTTTTCTTTGAATAATTTACGTGCTTTCTCCATAGCATCACATAAAATTTTGAAATTACTTTCTGACATGTTATTTTTGTAATTTTTTTCGGCTTTCTTTCTGACTTTCACTACTTGGGAACATTCCTTATCCCACCAAGGAGGGGAAGGAATACGACCATTGGCTGAATTCTTTAAAGGAAAAGTTTCATCTGCAGCTTGTAAAAGTGCGTTTGTGAAATTATTATTACAATCAATAGGATCCTCTAATAAATTATTTTGTAAATTAGAAAGCTTACTTTCTACAAGAGTTTTAAATTTATCCCATAACCCATCCTCGCCAAGTTTATATTTTAACCGTGGTTGCCTCGGCAGACTAGGAGACCTGCAAGGATGTGTAGGAGATATATGAATTGGAAAGTGGTCGCTTCCATAAGAAGATGGCAAAGTGCACCATAAAAGAGATGAAGATAAATTAGGAGTACAGATGGAAAGATCTATTGCGCTTAAGTTTTCTTTTGGCCCTGTATATCGAGTGGGAGACCCGGAATTTAATAGACAAATATTATGTTGGTCAAATATATCTAATAATATGTTACCACAATATGATGAAATAGTACACCCCCAAGAAATATGGTGACAATTGAAGTCACCTAAAATTAAGAAAGGACGAGGAAGAATAGATACAAGATTGTTGAATTGTTGAAGAGTTGACAAAGAAGGAGAAGGAATGTATATAGAGACAACACAAGTATTATTAATCTGTGCAGCTACCACAGAAAAATCATTATATACAGGAAGGGATAGAGGACAGTAAGAGACAGTATTTCTGATGAGTATAGCGGCCCCACCGTACCCATCAGACCTATCATCTCTGAGGCAAGAAAAGCCATTGATTTTAAAAATCGAGTCTGGTTTTAACCAGGTTTCCGAAATTGCAAACAAAGAAGCATTATACTTATTTAACAAGTAAATGATTTCGTTTTTTTTTGAAACTGCACTTCTACAGTTCCATTGTAGTATGTTCTGAATTTGTACTGACATTATTAATAGCAGGTTTTTTATAGATATTGACTAAAGGGGCAACGTTGGACGGTATTTCTATGTTATATTGAGTAAGGGTTTGAATGAGAGTTTGTATTATTTCTGACATTGACATCATTGTAGTTGTTGTATTTGTATTTAAGGCACAGCCGTTTTGTGGGCTCGGTAAGTTATATTCATTAACAATCTTTTGGTGTTTTTCTCGGTCGTACCCTTTACCTGGTTTAGAAGGAGGCCGACGTTGTATGTAAACTGTTTTTTTATTAGAGCTTTGTGAAAGAGAATATTGTGTATTAGAAGAGTTTGGATGAGCATGAGTAGTAACAGGAGAGCTAGTTACATTTGCGTACGATTTAGAAATAGGTGCAATCAATTTAGTAACTTCACCATATGAAATACATTTTTCAGCCATAACAGTTTTAATCTCCTTTTGCCGTAAAAATTCAGGGCATATTTTTGAGGTAGCGAAATGTTTGCCAAAGCAATGACAGCAAGATAGATTTTCGTCTTCAACATTACAAGTATCACCAGTATGTTCCTGGCCACACTTGTAACATTTAGGTTTGGACCTACATTGAATTTTGGTATGCCCAAAACGACAGCAATTGTAACACTGGATAGTGGGAAACACATACAGCTCTACAGGTAATGAGTTGTAACACATAAATATTCGTGGAGGAAGAACCTGACCGTCAATCGTTACCACAACGTTCTGCGTCGGTTTCCAGACAGGTGAACCTTCTACAACAGTTTTGTAATTTATTCTCCTAACTTTAAGTATTTTTCCACAATTATCCGGCACTGAAGCATTTTCAATTATTTCTTCAGGCGACCAATCAGCTGGAACACCCCGTATAAGGCCCATTCTTGTTATGTGGAAACTCGGTATAAATGCTTTTAAATTGCTTTTTGGTAACTCTGGATTGTATATAAATGAATTAGCATTGTTAAAGTTTGAGAATGCTAAACAAATTCTATTCCTGCCTATCCTCTTAAGAGATCCATCTACAATGTTTTGAATGGCATGGCTCTTTAAAAACTTGCCAAATGTGACCGGGTGTAAGGTGGTATTATCGTTGGGTGATTTAATCTCTTTTATGATGTGTACTATATAAGGGCCGATGTCAGAGACCTCATATTTATTTCTAGCGATACCAGATTCTGAAACCTTGGAACTCGGACCACTAGTCGGTGTGACAGTGTTGAATGAGGTGTTAACAACAGGGGCAGAGTCACTATTTTCACTCTCTGTACTAGCACAACAACATCCTGTCTTACCATCAACCGCCTGACTGTGCTTCCTTTTTTTTTTATTACAGACTCTGCATATTTTATGCAGTCTATTCCTTTTAAGACCACGTTGAACATTAGAACCATCCGTCTCCATTCCAGATTCATTCGATAACGTTGACGAAGGAACTGTTACAAAATTTGTAGCCGGGGGTACAAAGACCCCCGGGTCCGCCAAGTCAGGCGGCTCGTTCATTGAAAAATATCAAAAAACTTACCGAATCCGGCAAACTATACACTAAAACTAATATATGTACACTAAATATTAATATAATTTACAATATAATACAAAACTGATCCTTAAATAGAGAAAAAATAAAATTGAAATTTTTAACAAGAAAAAATGCACCGATCCGCTCAAAGTTTCCCGCGCTTTTAAAAACGTAGTGCTTATATTCTCTTTGATTTAGTCTGTCAATCGATGGCGTCAATAACATTTGACGTTCCGTTTTACGCATCTGTGCTAAACCCCTAAACTAACAACGCGCATACAGTTATTATTTTTGTACAAGAGTCACATAAATAAAAAAAATATTTGTTTGATTTTTGTATACGTATATCTATAATTAATTGAATTAATGCTAATAACTAATAAAAACCCTGATAAACTTTATTACTATTTATTTTAATATCAAAATGAAACGTCAACCGGTGCGTTCGGAACATCAGAACTAAATAATTTCCAAAAATAGTTGAAATCATTATGAAATCAGAAAAAAAAGGTTTTCTTTTTTTTGTGGCTTCTTAACGAGATACATATTTCTTGGTTTTTTTAAAACAGTAAAAAATAGTGGATTTTTTCATGCATATAGCATAAAGGGACGCTATTAGGTACGATTTGGCCAATGTTCTTTGCATAAAATAATCTGATTATATAGGGTGACTGGTAATTAGTGAAAGATACTTAAACACATGCAGGTATATAATCAAAGAACACATGATTGTAGTCATGATAACAAACAACTTTTACTATGAGATCAAACCTGAAATCGCGAAAAATATCAGCCAAGTTCAGTACATTTTGACGAGTTAGGCGAGCACAAATGTACTGACCAGCAGGCTTTATTTGACATGAAGTTTATTTGATAGTGAAGTTGTGTCAACAATTCATATTTGGTAGGATTTCTATAAAAACAATAATAAATCACGTTTGAAAGCCAAAAACAAGACTTTGTTAAGGAATGAGAAACACATTTTTTAAGGGTGGTAACACTGACTGTTGTTTACAATTTTTATGTGCTTGTGTGAGGTGTTTGTTTTGATTTATCATCGTTAGGTAGGCTTTTATTGAATGTGAATATAACAACAATATTTACTCTTAAAGTAATGGGTGCAGTTACTTCTTCAAGAAATAGAAACAAAATTTTTGTCATGTTGTCTAAACTGTATATTATCAAAGAGAATATAAGCACTACGTTTAAGAGACGGGACTCCCATACAAAAAAATGGCTCAGTATGGCGTTTGCGCTACGCTTCAATACCAACTTTGACATACATAACCAAAGACAGTCTGGCGCAACTCCCTAAGAAAAAAACGATCCGTCCAAAATGTATGAAACGCGTACTAATTTTAATGGCGGCCAAAATGGCGGCTATCGCTGTCTCGCTCTAACATCTATTCGACTCTGTCGCAGCCATCCATCCGCCATATTTATCTTTTACTTCTCAAGAGGTGAATTGTAAACAAAGTTTAATTTTTGTTTTTAATGTGTTTCGTGAATTTTAAGCGAAAATTCCTAATAAAAGGACGTTTACGTGTACCCATGTGAAGCAATCTGTTGATATGCACTATAAAATCTGTGAAATATGTGGTTTACGAGCCAGCCGGTCGGACGGTCAAAAGCCAATGTTCATGGCTAAATATCCATTACATTAAGAGAGGTAAGCGTAAATAAACGTTCATTTTCAGTTACAGAAAAGGATTTGGTGATTTACAAATCAATTTTAATAAAAATCAGTCGAAAATCTATAAAATAACCTATTAACAGTGCTGTGTAGTGGAATTTTTATCGACTATATCGATAGTTTTAAATATTCATTATTAAAATTTACAAGTTCGTGATAAAAAATGAAATTCTTCAATTTTAAAAATGATCTATCACTACTGCTGGGCATGTTTAATCGACTATCGATACTCTTATAATTTAAACTTTATTTAGTATAATTCAAATAGAACGATCATGCTATTCGAACAATAAATATTTCAGGTATCTCAATATGAAATGCTAATAAGTAATGCAATACATTTTTTTCTTCTAGATGTAAACATTGGATTGGACGTTCGTACGTATTGGTGGAGCTTTTTAGCTCCACCAATTAAACACGTTAGTAGCAAACATTTTCTGCCAAGGATTTTACGAAGACACAACTAAAAAAATCTGCAATTCCTTCTGTGGGACTTACTGCAGAACCTTAGGGAGATGATTGGATTTCTTCTACACATTGGCAAAACTGATACTGATTCGACTCTTAAACGCAAAGGTAAGATTCTTAATTAGAGCATCATTCATGTAAACTTTGTTATATTTACAATTACAGATCTAATAAAGATCAGAATCAGAAATAATAAAGTAAGATAATGATACTTTTAAGGTTTATGCATTATAGAGAATAGGCAAATAGGTTATAGTTTCTGTATTTGTTTAACCATAAAGAAAAATAAAATAAACTGTTATTATTAAAATCCGTATAATGGTGTTTCCTTTAGCGTTAACCACACCCCCACCCCACCTTTGAAACCCAACCTCATTTGCGTCAACGTAAATTCGCTGGTAAGTGGAATATTCCATATCAATTAATGAAACCTTGGGTTTTGTTTTTTGATATGGAATATTCCACTTATTCTTAGTTAAACTGATGGATAAAGTTGGCGTAAATAGACCTTAATTCAGATCCAATAAATGGACCTATATTTTTTTTTTTAAATACTATCGATAAAAAATTACCATGAGCACCTAGATACACCACTATATCGGCCGTTATGTTGGCAGCCCGTTACGTCATGTTTATGGTCATCTATGTCAAAGTTGGTATTGAATCTTAGTACACGTTTTGACGTTTCGTGTTGAACCATTTTTTTCTATGGGAGTCCCGTCTCTTAAACGTAGTGCTTATATTCTCTTTGACCAAAGACTTGACGCATGAGGGCTGCCAACATAACAACCGATATAGTGGTGTTACTAGGTGCTCATGGTAATTTTTTATCGATAGTCGATATATATATATATATAAAAAATTTGGTTCCTTTTTTTGGGTCTAAATTAAGATCTATTTACGCCAACGTTATTCGCCAGTTAAACTAGGAATAAGTGGAATATTTCGAATGAAAAAATTAAACCAAGTATAACCTGCGAATTTACGTTGGTGCATTTGCGTTAACGTAAGTTCGCAGGTAAATTTTTAGGTTCCAAAGGTGGAGGTGGGTGGTGTGGGTAAAGGAAACACCTTTTTAAGGATTTTAATAATAACAGTTTATTCTTTAATAATGTTAAAGAAATACAGTACCTATAACCTATTCGCCTATTCTATATAATGCATAAACCTTAAAAAGTATTATCTTGCTAGTTAGTGAGTTATTAAGGGCAATAGTGGGTTTAAAATCTCTCGATATCTGCGCCAAATCTCCCTACGAATAGAAGTACGGAGTCTGACGAAGCTTTTCTATAAAAAAAAAACTTTTTAAGATTTAAGCATAACCTTTGTTGTTCGAAAAGTATGACAGTTCTATTTGAATAAAACTAAATAAAATTTGAAACAAAATTAAACCTGTCTGTAAATAAGATTAAATATAAAAGTATCGATATAATCGATAAAAATTCCACTACACAGCACTATTGATAGCTTATTTTCTAGATTTTCGACCGATTATTATCAGAAATTTGTATTTATCACCAGATCTTTTTCTGTAACTGAAAATGAATGTTTATTTAGGCTTACCTCTCATCATTTAATGGATATTTGGCCATAAATATTCGCTGTTTACCATCCGAGCGGCCGGCTTTTAGACCACATATTTCACAAGTTTTTTAATGCATATTTACATATTAATTCACACGGGTACACGTATAAATACCAGTAATAGATAAAAGTAACAATAAATAATACAAATTTCCGCTTGAAATTCACGAAACAGTTGTAAAACACAAAAATCAAATTTTGTTTTCATTCACTTCTTGACAAGCAAAGAATGAATATGGCGGGCATAAAGCTGCGACAGAGTCGAATAGATGTTAGAGCAAGACAGCGATAGCCACCATTTTGGCCGCCATCTTAATTAGCGCAAACGCCATACATTTGAGATGGTTCATTTTTTTCTTAGGGAGTTGCACCAGACTGTATATTATTGAACGAAGGGCCTTACCATGACGCGTTAAAATGTCATGTCGTGTGCGCGGGAAAGAGGGATGGAGCTATACAACCTATATAGCTCCATCTCTTTTTGAAGTTCAGTTTGGGTCGTAAAATGAATCGCGTTATAAGTTCGTGGTAGCGGCATAGTTATCGAACGGCTTGCTCCTTACTTTTTAATAGGTCTGCACCGACTTGCGAATTGTTTTTTTGTTTGTTATTAAGATCTAATAGGGAAACTTAACAAAGTTTGTATTTAGAAAACTATAGACGAGAAGGAGTAATTCTAAAAACCAAATAAAATAACTCGGCAGTGTTTCTAAATTTGGAAATACTTCTTTGCAGGATACGTAGAATGTTCGCTTGTATGTGGTCGCTGATAAGAACTTTGAGAAGCTGATGTGACAGTAAGATACATGTTTATTATTTTTTTAGATCCTTAAATTGTATTGCGTTGCCCGGCAAAGGCCTTCCTTCTTCCAAACCTGTAGACGATCTCTAGTATTTGCTTTTGCAAAATCAGAGCATCTCATCACCTTCGCTGCCGTCGTACCCGACGGCGTAGACCTCTCAGGCGTCCAGTGAGTTCCATATCTTCACCCGGATAATAATTACCGAGTGCATTTGCGCGGCGTGATCAGCTCTCTCCTATTACTAGCTATTTTTTTCCCTACATATCTATTTGAGTTATGGAGTACAGTGTGGTGCCTTTCCTACCTATCAGCAGGCCTCACAGTCATATTTTTGCACATAAAGCAGTAATTTTGCGCGAAAGAGCATGCTTGGGAAGTTGTTGAAAGGTAACAAGAAAGACCAAGCGTTCTGTGTTTGTGATATTGCAGCCTTAGATGCCATTGTGTATGCTTCTGAGGATATGCCATAGAATTGTTGTATAAAGGAGGCTATAGTAACACCTATTATGCGTAACTCAATTGCCCGTTTGGAAATCTTGATAATACAATTATTTGATAGGAATAGTAAATTATTACATTGGCAATCCAAACTGCAGTGGCCAATGTGGAACTCTCTGAATCAACTGAAAGCTTAGTTTGACCGCTGCAGAGATAATATTATAACAATATAATATAATATTACCGAAACTATCAGACCCCAAGCTAAGCAAAGCTTGTGTTATGGGTACTAGACAACTGATAAACATACTTGTATATTTCTAAATACACACATATTATAGATAAATTACACCCAGACACAGCACAAATGATCGTGTTCATCACACAAACATTTGTCCTGGGTGGGAATCGAACCCACAACCTCTGGCATAGCAGTCGGGCCACTAACCACTAGACCAACAGATATTATGTATGTATATACATGTACAAATATATTAATAGTTATAGGTATATGTAGATATATGTTTCAGGTTTAGCATATACTAAAAATAAGGTTGTATATGTGCAATGCGGATTACCCTTGTATTATTTTAAGTTTTTTCGATCCATCCTGAGGTTGTCTGGTAGCTATCACTATCAGCAAAAGGATTTGAGTTTGTTTATTGTGTTTCTATTAAGGTGTACAATAAAGACAGAACAAAAAATAACAGTTTATTTACGTGAAATGATGCAAACTTAGAACTAGCTAACAAAAATAACCATTATAATTTTATGGCAGATATGCGATAAGGAAGAAAGGTTATTATAGTCTTCATAGGACAGAGAGTTCTCAAAATTTTTTGTTAAAAAGTTTTGTGTTAGGACATGTATAGTTTTTTAGAAAACTATTAGAAAAAAAATTGTTCCTCCTCGGAGGAAGTGGCATAGATATTATAATAACAAAGAATAAGAAATGATTTTCCAAAATTGACTCCTAAGGGGATGAAATATGGTGAACCCTACTTTCACATAGCCATTGTCAAAAGCCTGATGTATTTGTAGCCAAATAGTTTATGAGATTTTTTGTTGCAGTTAGTGTCTGAAGACAATAGGCCGATGCTCGCTTGTTGCTTCTGCCACGCTAAACTGAAGCAATCATACCAGTTGAAGAGAAAGAGCCTGAAATCTGAGTTGTGGCTTGCACACATGTTGAATGAGGATTATGAGGTGAGGATTCTGTTTTATTATTATCCTATTAACCGTCTAAGTCGGATATATTCGACAAATACTCTCGCGTTTATTCCGCCAGGGTTGCACATCCACGAACAAATACTCCATCTCTTCAGCTTTTAGATCTGACTCAAACAAGTGAAGGGTTATAGTCATACAGCCAGCCACTGCCTAGCCTAGACCTTGGACTTTGCTTATATTTGTTATTTTATCTACAAATCTTATAAAAAATAACTAAAAATATAAATAATAATACAAAAAAAAAATATACAAAAAAACTCGATAGTCCTTTTATTTATTATAATTATGCTTTATTGTACACCATTAGATAAACAAAAACAAGGAACTAAAACTCACATATACAATGGGTGGCCTTATCGCACTCTGCGATCTCTTCCACGCAACCTGGAATGGACAGTAATTCGAGACGAATCTAATGAGCCCAAACTCGATGGATTTACTAGTGGGCGTTCCAAAGTTCTATCAGCCACCTCCCAGTTCTAGCGTCAGGTCCTTGTCATCATGAGAAATGTATGGAATTGGTCAAGACGAATCTATTGAGCCCAAACATGATGGGTTTACTAATAGGCATTCCACAGTTCCATCAGCCACCTCCCAGTTCTAGCATCAGGTCCTTGCCATCATGAGAAATGTATAGTACTAGTTAAGGCGAATCCAATGAGCCCAAACTCGATAGGTTTACTACGTTAATTAGGGATCCAGGGTTCCTACCTTCGATCTGCATCATCAGACCAGTTCAATGGCACCAGATTGTACACGAGTATTTCAAATATTAGGTCACTCATATGTTTAAAATAAAGTAAACACCCATTAAGTGTTTAAAAACACTGCCGCAGTTAACAAACGAGCTGATGACCTTGAACACGTGCACTGATCTTCATAAATTGAACCATCTCGATTAAGCCAACTTTCAAACAAAAAAAACCGCATCAAAATCGGTCCATTCGTTAGGGTCAAACTTATAATACCCCTCTTTTCCGTCGGAGGTTAAAAAAATGTATAAAACAAAGTCATTTCCCGCTGTCTGTCCCTATGTATGCTTAGATGTTTTAAACTACGCAACGAGATTTTTTTAATAGATAAAGTGATTCAAGAAAATCCTCCCGTTTATATGTATAATACATGCATAATATATTTAATATCAACATTGCACCCATGCGAAGCTAATTTTTACACGCCAATTTTTTTCCGTCAGTTTAAACTGGATGACAGATAAATGGTGGTTGCAGAAAATACTTGGTATCGTAACCACATTTTTGCTTTTAATGCCACTTTATGCCTAAGAAATAGAAGTCAAAATCGTTTGAACGGACAGTAAAAAAGGTTTGTTTAAATGCCTAATCCTATTTCGAATGGAGTGTAGTGTTTTTGGAGGGATAGTTGTATACTGTATTGGTACAGTTTGTGCTCATAATTTTGTCAAAAAATAATAGGCCCTTTATGACATTTGTATTTTTTCAGAAATCAGTATAGTTTATTTCAAATAGACGAATTACAGGTACTTTTGAATTGTCAAAACGTCGGTCAGCCCAAAAAAGTGAAGCTAAATTGCATGTTCCAAAGCGTAGATTTCCATGGAGAAGAACGTGCAAAAAACTCCATGGACGCTCTTTTTAAATCATATTATCTATATATATAAAAGAGAGTCGTGTTAGTTACACTATTTATAACTCAAGAACGGTTGAACCGATTTGGCTGAAAATTGGTGGGGAAGTAGCTTAAAACCAGGAGAAGAACATAGGAGTTTTTATCCCGTTAAATAAAAAAAAAGTAAAACGTCCAAAACCTGCTCATTTATTATATTGTAGAGTAGGGTAGAGTCGGGTAGAGTAGGTTCAAGTAGGGTTGCCGCGGGCAAAAGCTAGTAGGAATGTAAAAAAAACATCCAGGGAGGCAATGCTCCCCCCCCTGCCCTCCTCTGGGTACGCCCATGAGCCACTAGGTAGTCAAAATACAAATGTCAAAACGGGCCTATTATTTTTTGACAACTGTAGTGACCAGTATATTATTTGCCCTAACGGTTCACAACCTTTACAGAAAAAAATCTCGACTGAACAGAGACCAGTTACAGCTCAGTGGGTATGTTGAGAAAGATGAATGTGAAAGTGACGTCAAAGAAGAAATACAAACTGATACTGAGGGAGAAGATGATAGTTATGAGTTAGAGGAGGGACATGAAAGTGGTATGTTCTGTTATCTATATGTTATACATTATGTAAAGGAAAAACAGATTGACTGACATATCAATGCACAGCCGAAACTACATGGACTAAAATCGTTCAAAATTCAGTCCCACGCACATATTCCTCACTCACGTCTCTAGCACACATTCCTCACTCACCTCTCTAGCACACATTCCTCACTCACGTCTCTAGCACACATTCCTCACTCACGTCTCTAGCACACACTCCTCACTCACGTCTCTAGCACACACTCCTCACTCACGTCTCTAGCACACATTCCTCACTCACGTCTCTAGCATACATTCCTCACTCACGTCTCTAGCACACACTCCTCACTCACGTCTCTAGCACACACTCCTCACTCACGTCTCTAGCACACATTTCTTACATACTCATGTCACTCACACTCACATTCCTCACTCACGACCCATGCACACATTCCTTACCTCACTCACACACATTCCTCACTCATGTCCCTAGCAAATATTTCTCACTCACATCCCTAGCACATATTGCTCACGGCTCATGTCTCTCAGGAAGTGAATTTCGGAAAATCCGCTCGTAGTGCTCTCCAGCGTCATAATAGAAAACCTTGTGCAAAATTTCTCGTTCCTGGTTTCTTTTGTCGGATGAGCATTGATATGTCAGTCAGTCAGTCAGTTTCTCCTTTTATACACCGTTAAATGTTGGTTGTTTTAATCCCATGGAGGATCAATTCGGTACATGAAACACTGTTTCGAATTGATCATCAGATAAAATAAAAAAATAAAGTACTTTTTTTCTAAAACTCGAATTAATATACGTATGTACGAAATTAATTTCTTTAAGGAAATGTGTCAATGACCTTGTAGGTAGTTGTCGGTCGTTGCGTACTAACTAACCTACAGTTCATTGGCCACGCTCAGCTGACGTTTACCTACAGAAATTAATTTCGTACATGCGCAAATTAATTCGAGTTCAAAAAAAAAAGTTCCGTATTTTTTAATTTTCTCTTTACAAATCGATAGTGTTTCATGTACCGAATCGACTCTCCGCGGGATTAAAACGACCAAAATCTAACGGTGTATACAAAGAGAGATTTCGTACGATATGATATATTACTTATTACATTTGTTCTGTAATCACAGAAGCGGCCATAGCGAAGATGTCAAATATAAGAAAAAGAAAACTAGAAAAAATCGTTCCTGGCAAAGATACTATGGATGATCTTACCGAGTCAAAACATTCTGGGACAGCTAGACCTCCATCGTGCGTATCTTTTTGCTGTGTAAATAATAAACGTCACTTTTCTTCTTTTTTTTAAACGCAAATTTTGATCGTTTTAATCCCGTGGAGGGTCTGGTACATGAAACACCGTCAAATCAATAGTGTTTTTAGTGAGACCTGTAGGTAGTTGTCGGCCGTTGCGTACTAACTACCTACAGGTCATTGGACTCGCTCAGCTGGTGTTTACTTAAAGAAATTAATTTCGTACATGCGTATATTAATTCGACTTTTAAAAAAAGTGCTTTATTTTTATTTTTTCACGTACCGGACCGACCCTCCACGGGATTAAAACGATCGAAATTTAACCTTGTATAAAAATGAATAGCTGTTCGTTAGTCTCGTTAAAACTCGAGAACGGCTGGACCGATTTGGCCAATTTTGATCTTAAAATGTTTGTGATACTCCAGGAAAGGTTTGAAAGGTGAAGAAAATATGGAAATATCGCGAAAAAAAATCCATAATATTCAGTCTCTTAGGCAGCGTTTTCGGAGACGTGGCGTTGAGCGTTTCGTCGTACATTGCAGCAGCTGGCCGCGTCATCGCTCGCGCAAACACAAACATATGGCAATGTGCGACGGACCGCCCGACGCGCCGCGTCTCCGTAATCGAACACTTAGGTGGTGAGAAGTTTACTAGGTCAGCTAGTAATTAATAAATATTTTCTAAGAATTGCCACGAAGAAACTTAAACACGAAGAAATTAAATTGTCTAGATGTTAAAACTAAATAATTTGTTTAAGAAACTTATTATGAAATTGAATGAATGTATCTAATGTTGATACTACTCAACTAAGTTGGAAGTATTCCGGTTTCGGCATCGATTTTTACAGCACCCAAGCTATTCCTCTTTCGGCACCAATAGGTATTTTTGGTATGTTGTTTCCAGATTTGGCACCAAGCTAACATACCTATTTGTGTGGAAAGAGGAATAGCTTGGCTGTCAAAACTTTTGGTGCGGTAAAAATTGGTGCCGAAACTGGAATATTTCCTAAGTTGAGCTACATGAATACTGACAAATGCTTGCACTGACTGGACAGGTCCACACAAATCTGTGTGGTTATTTCCTCAAAAGACCATATCAGACACAACTCTGCACGGTTCTCATATGATTTGACCATTACATGTTACTGTAAGGACTTTAAAAGAGACTGACCCCTGAGTTTGTTTCGGTTTTTCTTCTCAGGGTAGTCAGCTAGGAAACACCGGCATCATCTAGTTTAAACTGACGAAAAAAAATTAAGTATAAAAGTGTTTTTTCAAAACTTATTTGCAAAATAAATATAATTTCCCTCGAGAATCCACTTTAGTCTCGGTGATAAGAATTAAGAATCAAGAATAAAAGTATTTATTTCAAATGAACCATTAACAGGCACTTTTGAATTGTCAAGAAGTCTGTCAGTCATTTTTTACAAGCTTTTATTTGACATTATGCTAATCGATCATTCCAAAGCGTAGAGTTTCTTGCACATTCTTCTCCATAGAGATAGATTTCTCTTTAAGTAGAAGAATGTGCAAGACACCATGGATAATCTTTTTAATCATGTTATGTATGACAAATATCTCGGTTACATGTTTCTTGTCAGGACTATTTTATAAAAGTAAAAAAAAGAAGACAAATCGAATATAGAAATTGAAATAAGCCATGGGCAGCTAGGAAATGACCAGTCTCAGCCCGGTTCCACAAAAGCGGAGACGAGAAATGTGTTGCGAAGCTGGCAGGTTATTTCCACCAAAGCGAAGAGAAGTGTAGTGGAGAGATGTGAGCTGAGAGAGAAGGCAGCTGGGTGCACGAGTGCGTGCGCCGCCCGGGCGCACGACTAGACACTTCTCCTCTCTGCCGCTCTGCTTGCTCGCACACCCCACAACATTCTATAGAAAAATAAGACATCTTCCTCTCCGCTTGATCCATTTCCACCAAAGCTAAGCGGAGAAGAGATATAGAAACAACTAAATCAGTTTGGTTTATTCAAACACATCTCTCTTCTCCTCTGTTCTCCGCTTTAGTGGATACCGGGCCTCAAGCGACAGCGCCCGTTCACGGACGCGTATATTAAGAATTTCAATTATAAAGTGCTTTTTTTGTCACATTCTAGTCGAAGGAGAGTAACTTTCAACCAACTCGAAGCCCTGTGGGAGATTTTGGATAAAAACAGAGAGCTTGCTACTGGTTTTAACAAAACTTCCCAGGCCAGAGAATACTCAAGGCGGATGTGGAAGACCGCTGCGGAAACTTTAAATGCTCAGGATGATGGTGCTGAAAAGGACTGGAAAGGCTGGTGTAAGGTAAGTAAAGGGAATGCCTCCGTAGAAGCCCAGCCTGCTCCGTAGAGGCCCAGCCTGCTAGCTGCAGGCAGGCAGGGTCGAAGCCTGCTTGGGTCATGGGTCAGTATCTGAAAGGAAGGCCCAGCCCCTACACGATAGGCAACGAAGGAACGGCGTAGGTTTTTAGTCAGTAAGAGTCTGACACTATTTCCCGCTTCGTCCAAGGGCGGGATTTGTCATTGTATAATTTTACCTAGTAAAAAAAAAAGGGGAATGCCTAGCCTCCGCACTTGGGCCCGATCTTGACGTGTTGAAATGTCAGGCGTGTGAAAAGAGTAAGCAAGATGGAGCTACACCTTATTTTTTAGTATATGCAAAACCCGAAACACATGTCTAATATTTTTATGTTAAGAATCTACGAGTATGTACAAAATTTCATAACTGTATCATCAAAAATCACAAAGTTATAAGCTTTTTATGTTACCTAGTTGTCCACACAAACATGGTCACCGGGCCATCTAGTCCATTAACGGGTTGTTTTGCTCCCGCACCTAGCTGTATCCTGGTTCCTAATGCCCTGCCGTGATCTGTGTTGTACTTAATGTCGGTAGTGTCCAATTTGTGACCTTTTTTAAATATTTTTGGGACGAAATATAACATGGTGTAAAAATTATTGGAATCAATTCAGTTACTGATTCTCAATAAACTGTATTCAGGTTTCGCATATACTAAAAATAATGTTGTTTATACACTTAGCATACAAAACCCACTTAATATATCTTCGGCTATGAGTCGATCTTAGCCTTGTCTTTACGCGACCATGTATGCTGAATATTTAGTGTTAAATGTGTAAGCTAAGCTCGAAAAAAACCGTGGACACCACCATACAGACCCCGCTGAAGTGCGTAATACTTGAATGGCCCCTCACTTTTGGCTTGGTTCGAAATATCGCCTCCGCAGTAATCATCAATATTACACACATAAATCATAATGTAGTTTTTTTTATGGTAGGTAAAATCATCAAATAACAAATCCCGCCCTTTGGTGGGGCGGGAGATAGTGTCAGACTTTTACTGACACTATCTCCCGCCCCACCAAAAAACCTACCCTGCTCCTTTCATTGGCTTTGTCCCAGGGGGTTCAATTCAATTCAATTTATTGCTATATCACATGGTGTTCTATAGGATCTTAAAAGTAGTTATATAAGCGCACATGGACCCTGTCGGGCACAGCACACAACCCTTTGCCCCAGTAGGCTTCGGTCCTGCTGGGCCCAAATCATAATGTAGTATTACTAAACGATGTCTTTTCAGTACTGGAATGACTATAAAAGTAAGCTGAAATCTAAAGTGGCTAGTGCACGAGCCGCTCTGCAGAAGAACGAAGGTGGGTCGTCAAATGAAGGAAGACTGACCGATCTGGAGATAAAATATTTACAAATATTGGGTGATGATTTTGGGGCCAGTCTTCCTAGAATCAAAGTGGAACCATTTGATATTGTAAGTATAAATAAAGCTCAAAATTAACTTCACACCTATAAAATATTACGTTATTGAAACATTTACGGTCCGAACTAGGCGTTTCGCCTCGTCGTTCATACCGCGTACGTCGAGGGACTGGAACAATTTGCCTGCTGCGGTCTTCCCATCCGATAATAATGTGGTTGTCATCAAGGCTAGAGTGAATAGGCTCTTAATAAACCAGTGCGACTCACCATCAACGATTGCATCACTGCTTACCATCAGGTTTTTTTTTATGGTATGTAAATTCATCCAATGACAAATCCCGCCCTTGGGCTGAGCGGGAAATAGTGTTAGACTCTTACTGACTAAAAACCTACCCTGTTCCTTCCCTGCCTTGGATCCGTGGCCCTGGTATGCATTTTCATAACTCCCCAAAGCCCCAGACTAGGCCTCGACCCTACTGGGCCCCTACGGTTTGCTGACAACTCCTTGAGGCGCACGGGAACAGTGCGCCGTAAACGCCTTGGACTCGGTCCGGTCTGTTACCGGACAAACGGACAGCGAGCTACCCATTGCCCGCCGTCCGCAAGCCCGCGCCTACGGTGGCCGGAAATTTAGATCGGAATTACGGCGGCGGCTGCGGCGTGAGCGCCGTTGCCTGATGCGGTCGGCCTCCTCCTTTGCTAGCATTACTGCTTCGCAGGAGGCGACCGCCTGCCACTCCTCTTCGCTCCGGAGCATGGCCTGAACCAAGCCCAGGCGCGAGAGATCATTGCTACCGATCGCCCTCACGAGGACACGGCGATGCTCTTCCCAAGCGGGGCACACCTCTACCGTGTGCTCCACCGTGTCCACCGGGCGTGCTTACCATAAGGTGGGATTGCAATCAAGCACTAGTTTATAACCAATAAAAAAAAAGCTAGTGCACGGTTCTAATTGGTCGTTTTCTATAGAAAAGAACTAGCAAGAAACTCCATGGTTACTCAATAACCACCCCTCCGATTTCACTCCCCGCGCGGTCCCATACAAAAGTGCTCGGTTGCGTGGCCCCGCGCGGGCTTCAGACGCGGGGAGCCGTACCCCGCGACCCCTTTTTGCTACGTAATAAATATTAAATTCTCCATCGTCACGACTATATGCACACCGTTAAAGTTGAACTAGCAACATTGCTAGGTAATAATAATATACCACCACTATCACACAACGCCGTCTAGTCTTAAGCTAAGCAGAGTTTGTGTTATGAGTACTAGATAACTGATAAACATATGTACTTATATATTTCTAAATACATACATATTAAAGATAAATAACAGCCAGACACAGCTCATCACACAATCATTTGTTTTGGGTGGGAATCGAACCCACGACCTCCGGCATAGCAGTCAGGGTCACTAACTAATAGACCAACAGACCAGTCTAGTAGGTAGTAATTCGGCTTCCGCGACGGGAAACGACACATGCGCAACGTGTCACGACGGCCGCCCGACTCGGGCGCTCGCTTAAAGCGCTATCCACACATTTCCGGGTCAGGGCTATCCGTGTTCCGAGTGGTCCTTTTCAGTGTTCCCTTCAGGGACGTGCCATCAGTCACCCGTATTCACACATATCAGGGAAATCGGTATCAGTGTAAAAATGTTGAAACTTACCATCATCATCAATTTCATTCTTTTCCTATATTATCCCATATTACATTTTTCTTCTTAGAATTCAAATAATGTGGATTAGAAAGATCGTAAAGTATATTATTCTGTCGTACAAGTTCTATCAACTTTTCTGTGTTCATACTGTCGTCAACTTACCTAGATAAAAATCGGACAGCACGGTCAGAGAGTCCGTGCGTCCGAGTGTGCTCCGGGAGACTGACGATTCGTATGCCCCTGACACGGAGCTGTGTGATCGAGTTCGAACAAGTTGTACGTAACCGATTTTTTTTTCGCCGTCCCTGACGGAACACGGCAATTCGGCCTTAACATCTTTCAATTATTTTCAGCCAATAGAGGACTGGATAAAGGCAGAGAGTGGTCCACAAAATGGGGATTCAGAGAGCATAATGGCTCATCACTTGATCATCGAACCATTGATTACTTCTGAGCCAACAGCCGAAGCGCCACCACCAGCCACCACCCCACCGTCTTCACCAGCCCCAGAACCATCCCCACGTGCCTCAACTTCTCCGCCCCGACGGCGGCACAGGCAACGCCGGATGAAACCCATGTCTGCTGATGCAGCTAGACGTGCACTCGTCAACACCTCTGAAGAGAGACTAAGAATTGAAGAGAGAAGAAATCAAATTTTAGAAAATTTAACGCTTGAAATTAGAGAATTGAAATACATATTAATTAATAGGTAAGTTTGTAAGTTTCGCTTTCAAAATACTATAAAGCGACACTGCTGTAATAAAAAAAAATGGTCCCGTACCAACATGAACATTAGGTTGTCTAAAAGCGTAGGAGCCCAGCAGGGTCGAAGCCTACTGAGGCCGAAGATCGATTTCTGAAAGGAAGGTTCGGCCCCGGTATGAGAGGCTACGAAGGAACAGGAGTGGGTTTTTAGTCAGTAAAAGTCTGACGCTATCTCCCGCCCCGCCCAAGGGCGCGGAGATGTCATTGGATGATTTTCCCCCACCTACAAAAAAAAGGTACAGAACGCAAAAAACTAAACTACTAATTGTTGATAACATTCCCAAAAATGCCAAGCACGAAGCTTATCAGACACTTTGATAGATATTTATGCTTTTAATCGCCTATGTCGGATATATCCGCAAACACTCGTTTATTCCGCCGGTGTCGCACATCCACGGCCAAATACTCCATCTCGTCAGCTCTTCTGTCACCTATGGGGATTGAAGAACTAAACGAGATGGAGCACCCAGTCGTGAACACCCTGGCGAATAGGACAAAAAAAACACTCGTAGGCAATTGAAGGGTAAAATAAATAAATAACTCAATCTTCTGTAAATTACCATTACAGAAGATTGAGTTATTTATTTATTTTACTAGTACTTTATATTTTAATATTCTCTTTACAATCGATAGTGTTTCATGTACCTAATCGACCCTCTGCGAGATTAAAACGACCAAATTTTAACGGGGTCTTTTTTTTTTTCAGACTTCCCGCGCCGCCCTCAGCCAATCGACAAACTTAACTCTAGTGGATGTGTCTTGCTGTGCAGTACATTGGCTGCCATCACCGAGATCAACATAGTTTTGTAGCATTATTACTTCTTGCTGAACCTCTGCATCAATATGTATTTTTTTATGTAACTTTGTTGTTGTGAAGGAAAACATCGTGAGGAATCCGGCATGTCCTAAAACCAAAAATTCGAGCATATGTTACATTCACCACCCCGCACTGGGCCCGCGTGGTGGATTACGGCCCATTCCCTGGAGGCCTGAGTCCCAACAGTAGGAACATTATAAGGCTGATGCTATGCTACTTGTTTACATATAATTGTGCTTTTTTTAAACTCAAATTAATTTACGCATGTACGAAATTAATTTCTCTAAGTAAACGTCAGCTGAGCGAGTCAATGACCTATAGGTAGTTAGTACGCAACGACCTGCAACTACCTACAGGTCATTGACTCGCTCGGGATTAAAACGATCAAAATTTAGCCTTGTATATAAACAATAAAAAAAAATAGTAGCCCACCGGTATCGCAAACAGGGTCCAAGCTACCTGTGGGTACAAGCACTCGCTCACAGTCGACAGCGCCAAAATGGCAAATAACAAACACGGACAAAATCACTGACAGGTACCAGTCCAGTGCGTTAAATAAATTGAAGTCAGTGATATGAGCCGTATCCAAGAGACTTTCTGAATCAAGCCCTTGATCCAGTCGCTGGTTAGTTTTGCATTTTTTACTTTGTTGTTGAAGTCTATTGTAATTAATTGTAAAAAAAAAAGGATTTTTGTTCTGTAAAATGTGAATTAAGTACATTATTTGCTTGCAGTTAGCGGTTAATATAGCCGGTTCACCGGTTTTTGTATTAGAAATACTATTAAATTTAGGTTATGTGACGTATAATACTTGGTCTACATTTAGAATTAGACATTTTGTGGAGTGTGTTTTGATTTATATGTGAGTGAAGTTTTTTTTTTCGATTTCGTCATAATTTTACTGTTTGAGCCAGAGAGTCAATTTGGTTTTGAATTTGTGGACAAATGTACATAATGTTGTACTAGTTCGAATTCTTTTAAACCATTTATTGAGAATGCTATACAACTTTATTTTTAGTATAAGCGAAACCTGAAACACTTGTTTAATATTTTATGCAAAGAATCCTATTTGGGCCATTCAAGTATTACGTAGGCAGATTTTTCGCAAAAATTATCCCTAGCGTGGTGGCATGGCATCGGTAGAAGAGCGCGCGCTGCTACCGCGCCTAGCTGCCGCTCACAACAGCAAGGTTGTGAAGGGACCGTAAGAGGAGTTGACGTGGCTCGTAGGGGGGTTTTTGATACGCGTGTCAACAATCATTATTTTTTTTCTTTGTGTTGTGAAATTTTTAAAAAAACATTACGATTATGAGGGAATGAACTTCATAATTCTCAATCTCAAGATTCACAGAATCAGGAAAAATAAATATGTAGAAACCAAAATTGTCGGCCGAATAAATTTCGTACGGGTGTACGAAATTTATTCGGCCGACAACTTTAACTGTCGTTTTTACGTCAAGAGTGAATAGGTTTCCTCTAGGTAAGCGCGATCCATCGTCGACCGTATCGTCGCTTTCCATCAGGTGAGATAGCGGTCAAGCGTGAACCTATCAATAATAAAAAAAATAAAAAAAAAGTACGACAATTAAAGTTTTTCGTGGTCATTCAAGTTGTACAGAGGTATACATTTACAATCGGCCTTCGAGGGGTTGAAAAAGAAAAAAGGCCTCGCTGTTGCACCTTTATCTACGTCTAAACTAGTCCGCGCTACGCCTCTAGGTATTAGGTACCCTGACTCCTTTTTATACGACTCCCCCCCCCCCCCCCCCCAATGCGCGCTGGGCCCTTACCATTTGGTACTTTTGCTATGAGGCTAAGCCAGCACTGTAATAAAAAATAATTATTTTTAATAAAAAATTTAAATCATTTTATTTTTAAATAATTAATATTAAGGCAGAATATCTAATTGAGGTATTGTACCTATTGATGATTTAAATTATAATAATACGGTTAGGCCACAGCAATGATCTCAGGTCACCCAATAGGGTTTTGTCCTCGAATTCTTATCCAACACACTGCAGATCTCCGATTTAAGTTTATAAGAGTAAAGTTTTGTGTCTTAGAATATAAGAAACAAATGAAACTGTGATTTTGTATAAATTGACTGACAGTCAGTAAAACATTTTTTTTTATTAATACTTTTTCCCGAATCTAATGTTTCAATTATAGTCTTTTTAGGGTTCCCTACCCAAAAGCTAAAAAAGGGACCCTATTACTAAGACTGCACTGTCTGTCCGTGTCTGTCTGTTACCAGGCAAGAACCGCGATAGCTTGACAGTTCAAATTTATGTTGGCACTATAAGTCTCTCTAGATAGGCTAACAACAAATACTAAAAATAAAATAAATATTTAAAGGCTCACATACAACAAACGCGATTTTTTTTTGCTCGATAACAATAATAGCAACATAATGGCAATGAATATTTCAAGTGCCTACCGCACTTGAAATATTCACAAAATAGTAGTAGTAATAGTTTATAATATTAGCATTTATACGTATTTTATTATTTTAAGGAACTTAATTTATTCTACATTCTATTTGAAATATTTTTTATTTATTGTGCAAACCTACCACAGTGTAGAGAATGCCTTGTTGCATTAAGTCCGCCTATGTAACACTACTGTACATAAAATTTAAATAAATAAATAAAATACTCAGTTGTATTTTTACTTTAATAACAAATATTAAAAGTTGTGATCCCATACACAAAACGCCATTTTTTGCCTACATTGTTGTTCTGTTGTTTACTTAGTTAATGTTACGGAACCCTTCGTATGCGAGTCCGACACGCACTTGGCCGGTTTTTACATAGCATGAGACTGCCGCACACGACACAAGCGTATATAATGCGACGGCAACTGGACAATCTCTTTTTCATAAATCTTTCAAACAAGCGCGGCCTCTGTAAAATGGAGGTGAGGTATTTATTTTAGTTTTGGCTACCTCAACGAAGATACCCGAGAACGCTGACTTAAAACATTTGCTGCCAAATGCTACAAAATATTAGAATGTCTTGCACCCGCATTCTAATGTGATTATTAATTCAAGAAAACATGAACGAAAGACTAAGCGATATGGTCGAAGGGCTATAGCTTTTCTTAAGGGGAAAATGGAAAAAAAAATACTTTCTGACAGTGACAGTTTTGTTGTTGACAAATACTGACTTTGACAGCTTAATTTTTTTTTGTTTTGGTCTCTAGATTCTATTGTTGTTGTGCATATTAAAATTTGTTGACTTCTGAATCTCTGATATAATATAATATACAATAGATTCTCTTCTTCAAGGAATATAAATAAAATAATTTTCGTTTCCTGAATATTATTGAATTTTAGTAACAACCTGCATAGTTATTGTAAAGTCCTTCTTTCTAGGCCTGCTCCGACTGATGGCCTGACTTACTAAGATCTACGAAGGAAGCGCTGACGATATTTACTAGATAATAATCCTCGGCAGTGGTTTTAATGGTCAGTGGGTCGTCTTAGGGGCGAATTATGAAAATTAAAAAACCGCCATGCAGGATATGTTTAGTGGAGAATGTTCGCATGTATGTGGTTGTGAACAAAAACCTGCAGGACATATATGAGAAGCTGACTGATATACCGGTACGTAAATTATTCGTAATAGTTGTCACTTTATTGTCGAATAGCCTGCTGGTCTACTCATCTAGTGGTTGGTAGCTGACAAATGTTTATATCATGAGCACAATCATTTATTCTGTATCATTTGTACATAAAAATGAATCGCTGAATGTTTTGCTAAGCACAAATCTCGAGAACGGCTGAACCAATTTTGCTAATTCTTTTTTTGTTGGGTTTTTTATTGTCAGAAGAAGGCTCTTCTTAGGTAGGGTAGGGTAGGGTGGTGTAGGGTAGAGCGAGAGCATATTTAAAATATATAGGTATGTTATCAGCTGTCTTGTACTCGTAGCAGTCACAGCACAAGCTGTGCTTAGTTTGTCACTAGATGTCACTGTGTGAAATTTGTGGAATATTTTTAAGTTATTGTTATTATTAGTAACTTGCAACCCACTTCAGCTTGCTGCCATCAATTGGTGCAATTTATTTTGCACCAATTGATACCCGCCCCAGCTTCGCACGGATGCAATGGTGATATGAAATATATTATGCATGTACTTATTATAAATATAAACCTTCCTCTCTGAATCATTCAATCTATTAAAAAAATCGCATCTAATTCCATTGCATAGTTTTATAGATCTATGCATACATAGGAACAGACAGCGGGAAGCACTTTATATTATAAATGTATAGTGATAGGTTCTTTTTGGCCACTTTTTCGTCAGCCTGATGGTGGTTAATGTGGATGAACAGTGGCTGTGACAGTGGCTATCTCGTTTTCCAATTTACGAAGAAGACCTCGCTGATGCACTTTCGCCCACGTCTAAACTCGTTCACGCAACACCTTTGTCTACGTAGCTCGAGTGCAATGACCTGTAGGTATAACTACCTTTAGGCAACGACTGACAATTACCTACAGGTCATTAGACTCGCTCAGCTGTTGTTTACTTAAAGAAATTAATTTTGTACATGCGTATATTAATTCGAGTTTTAGAAAAACAGTATCTTATTCCCTCCATGGTATTAAAACGATAAAATTTTTGCCGTATATAGACTATAAAACACCTTACTATAATCCATCCTTGGCAGCGTAAAAGTAACTGAAGACACAACCGTTAGTTCTTAAATAAACAAATAGTTTAAGAGGTGTTTTGTTGCAGTTTGTGACTGAATACAGTAGACCGATGCTTGCTTGTTATTTCTGCTACGCTAAACTAAAGCAAAGCTGGCGATTGCAGAGAAAATGTCTGGAAGCTGAGGAGTGGTTTGCTCAGGCGTTGAGTGAGGACTGTGAGGTGAGAATCGAGTTTATGAAAAACTTCCAAGGGCGCTTTTACACGTTAAGAAAAGTCCCCGGACCTATGTAAGAATTTGTTTGGTTTCTACGTATGAACTGTGTACACTGCTTTGGCATGAACCAAGAAAAAGTTTTATCTGCGCTACACACGACTCGTATAGTTGATATGGTGTGGTAGATAAGGGGGTGCCACAAGGCATTTTCGTGACAAAATTCTCAGCATACCATAGCAGGCCTCCTCTCTAGTAGAGGGAATGGGCCGCAATCCACCACGCAGGCCCAGTGCGGGTTGGTGGATGTCACATGGCTTCTTTTTGGTTCTAGGATATTGTTTCCTCACCATGTTTTCCTTCACCGTTTTGAGAGCAGTGGTGATGAAATAAATTACTCAAAGTAATGCGCCTGGCTGGTTTTAAAGTAACTACAACTAACGCAAGTCAGGGCCGTTGCCAATCGGCCACTGCTCTTCAAACAGCGGTGATATAGAAGTCAAGCGCGAACCTATCAACAATAAAAAAAAAATCCAGAGTACCTGGGATCATCAGCTCTAACATTATCAACCTTTTACAGACAAAACCTCAACTACACGAAGACCAGCAGTTCAACGGGTATGTTAGAAGTCCGATAGTGCACGTCAGCACATTTGATGAAAGTCCAACAGAAAGCGATGTCAAAAAAGAAATACAAACAGATGGTCAGGGTGAAGATGTTAGTATCGAGTTAAAGGAGGAACATGAAACGGGTAAGGTAATCTTACCGACTTAATTTATTTTATTTACAAACTTCTACCAGCGTTTTCGCCCGCGTGACTTACTTTCCCGCTCGTGCCACTCGCACAAATACCAAACTCACGTCCCTCGCCAGAATTCCTCACTCACGTCCCTCGCCCAAATTCCTCACTCACGTCCCTCGCCCAAATTCCTCACTCACGTCCCTCGCCCAAATTCCTCACTCATATCCCTTGCACAAATTCCTCACTCATGTTCCTCGCCCAAATTCCTCACTCATATCCCTCACACAAATTCCTCACTCATATCCCTCGCACAAAGTCCTCACTCACGTCCCTCGCACAAATTCCTCACTCATATCTCTCGCACAAATTCCTCACTCATATCCCTCGCACAAATTCCTCACTCATATCCCTCGCACAAAGTCCTCACTCACGTCCCTCGCACAAATTCCTCACTCATATCTCTCGCACAAATTCCTCACTCATATCCCTCGCACAAATTCCTCATTCATATCCCTCGCACAAATTCCTCACTCATATCCCTCGCATAAATTCCTCACTCACGTCCCTAGCGCACATTACTCACTCACGTTTCTCAGGCAGTTAATTTCGGAAAAGCCTCCGCCGCCGCACATTCCTCGCTCGCGTCCCTCCCACACATGAGGATTGTGTCGCATTTTTCGCACACAATCGGAACTGTAACAAACCCACTAGTAGAAAGAAACAAGTGTGTTTATTATAATTATAAGATAATTAAAACAGCACTTAGACATTACGAAAAACTTTATGAGGAAGATTTGTTATTTTGTCTTTATAGAGATAGATCACGAAGCGAAACACATTGAATATGTTGAAGTAGTAGATATACCTGCAGAACATACAGAATCTGATTCGGACGATAATGTTCCTCTGTCGGAGTTCAAAGAAGTGGAAACAAAACCAGAAGTATCTAAGAAGAAACGAAAACCTACGAACACTAAAAGTAAGTATTGGTAAATCTACAAACAGCTATGGTGGCCCAACGGTTATCATCCTAGGCATACTAGTTGAACCATCATGGTGGTCGAACTTGAATGCGCAGTAACCGATTTTCGTATCGGACATTATATATTTAGTAACGGACTTGCATAAATACAGCTGAGCAATTATCGCAGGGGAGAGGAAGGAGGGCTTGTGAAGTCTGCCGCGATGTTACTACAACTTTGCACTTCATGAAACTAATTTAGAACCTTTATGATCTTGATTCATATGCGCCCCTCAATTTTCTTCGACGTTACTTATCAGATTTCTTGTAACCACAGGGGCGGTCGTCGCGGAGAAACCAAATATAAACATGAGAAAAGGGAAACTACAAGATACTATACCAGACAAGGAAACGATGAGTGAACTATCAGAATCGAAAATTATCGGGTCATTTAAAACTCCTACCAAAGTTACTATATTCAAAGACACTATCACTATTAAATCTCCAAGTACTTTTATGCGATCGAGTCATTCAAAGCAACTTTTACGAAATATCACGCATACTAAACAACACAAATGTGAAACATGTCAGCGCACTTTTAGTAAACAAAGACTTTTAAAAGAACATATTCGATTGCACACTGGTGAAAAACCTTTCAAATGTGATGTATGTCAGCGTTGTTTTATTGCTAAACGTAATATGCGCAAACATATTATGAGAACTCATTCGGGTAATACACCATTCCAATGTGATATATGTGGACGATTTTATAGTAATAAAAATAGTTTAAAACAACATAATCGAACTCACACAGGTGAGAAACCGTACAAATGTGAAATATGTCAACGCCGTTTTCGTCGATCGACTCATTTAAAAATACATATTCGAACACACACTGGTGAAAAACCGTACAAATGCGACGTATGCCAGCGCAGTTTTATTTGCAAGAGTAGTTTTGAATATCATTTTCGTACACATTCTGGTGAAAAGCCTTTCGAATGTGATATGTGTCAGCGAACTTATCGTGATACTGCTAGTTTAAAGCGTCATATTCGAACACACACTGGCGAAAAACCTCACAAATGTGAAATATGTCAGCGTAGTTTTGGTCGATCGACTCATTTAAAAATTCATTTAAGAACACACACTGGTGAAAAACCCTACAAATGTAATATATGTCAGCGCAGTTTTATTAGTAAAAATAATTGTGATATTCATTTTCGAAAGCATTCTAGTGAAAAATCATACAAATGTGATGTATGTCCACGCAAATGGTTTACTAAGGTTCATTTAGAAAGACATTTGTTAACTCATTCTGGTGAAAAACCGTACAAATGTAATGTATGTCAGCGCAGTTTTATTTCTAAAAGCAGTTTTGAAATACATTTTCGAACACATTCCGGTGAAAAGCCTTACAAATGTGAAATATGTCAGCGATCTTATCGTGATAAGACTACACTGAAACAACATACTGGAATACACACTGGTGTTCAACCTTACCAATGTGAGATATGTCCACGGGGTTTTAGTTCTAAGAGTAATTTAGAAAATCATAATCGAATACATTCCGGTGAGAAACCTTATAAATGTGAAATATGCCAGCGTGGATTCAATCGAACTCATCATTTAAAAGAACATATGTTAAGACACACTGATGATAAACCTTACAAATGTGAAATATGTCAGCGTAGTTATGTAAATTCGAGTAAATTAAAAGTACATATTCGATCACACACTGGTGAAAAGCCTCACAGTTGTGAAGTGTGTCAACGTAGTTTTAGTCGAGCAGATAATTTGAAACAACATATTCGGACCCATACTGGAGAAAAACGTGCTAAACGTATTAAAACAACGTAAAAATACATGGTATTGTTGAGTTTAGAAGAAAATTTGATTTTCTAGTTGAGCAATTAAAATAGGTGCTCGATTACGAAGACGCGGCGCATTGCGCAGCGCGTCGGGCGGTCCGTCATACCATATGTTTGTGTTTATGCGAGCGATGACGCGGCCCGCTGCTGCAATGTACGACGCAACGCCCAACGCACCGCGCAACGCGCCGCGTCTCTGTAAACACGGCCTTAGGTGGATTTAGTAGCAATAATTTCAATTAGTTCAATAAAATGGAATGTCCGATTTTAGCAAATAACATTTCCTTGACTTAATTGTCTCTTAGGTGGGTGATCGACGTACGAGCCTATACCGCCGTTTTAAAAAACGTCTGTTTTACTCGCGGCTCGTTGGTGCTAAACTACTAGCGAGCCGAGTAGAAAATGAAGCAAACACGACGAGCCGCGAGCCAGGCACGTCGTTCGTATTGCAATGATACATTAGCGAGCTTTACCGACGAGCCATAAGACCGAGGTTTTACCCGCACGTCGATCGGCCTTTAGACTAAAAACAAAAATGATAAGTTCAAGGTTATCTAGCGACAATACGGCCAGTCTCGTGCCCATAGCTTACACCATAAATAAGTCAAAATATCTTTGTTATTTGTTTTTATATGTTTCTGACTCTTATACTACTTTGTACTTAATTAATATACATATGTATAATTGTGTAAAAAGCCCAAAGATAAAAATATATTTTTATGAAAAGTAAGTTACTTGTTTTATTTCCAACCGAAAGATAAAATCCGTAAGTATTTTAGTTGGTTCGTGTTAATTTTGCAAGCTGAATTAGAAATCACACTTTCTTTTTCCTATGGATTTAAACTTTTACATGTAACGGCGCATTCACGACCTTGCCGCTCTGAGCGGCAGAGCCGCGCGGTAGCGAGGCTCACAGCGGCGAGGTCGTGACGTGAATGCGCCGTAAGGAAAGTTTGGATAAAAAGGCCTAAGGGAGATTTGAAATAAAAATAAAAAAACTATTCATACAAATCCATCAATAATTAAATAAATCTATAATTCTATTGATATGTTAATCAACTTCTGCCGTAAACGAAAATAATATCAAAAGATTTCAAAAACCTTGTCTGTAGGCTTTTTATTTTGCGCTATAGGGCGCACGCGCGGTCCCATACAAAGTGCTCCATCCGGGCTTGCTGCGCGGGTAGCTGCGCCCCGCGCCCCTTTTGCTACGTAATAAATAATACATTAAAGTTCTCCATCGACACGACTACATGTACACTGTTAAAGTTGAACAAGTGACACTGCGCAGGTAATAATCCGGTTTCCGCTACGGGAACCGAAGCACACGACCCACGCGCATAGACTCGCGATGGTTGCTCACGCTTAACGCAGCGTTGGCTCTTAATTTCATCCTTATACTTACTGAAACGAGGTCATAATTGGTTGAACGGACAATGAAAAAGGTTTGTACAGTTGTATAATCTTATTGCGAATGGAGTGCGGGCCTTATTGGCCGACAGGTATTACCCTTACCTACCTATTAGGTTCACTTTACAAGCCTATGCATCTTTATGGTAATTATGGCCTGAATCGACATCTAGGATTAACTGCAAATCATATGATGGAAGTCTACCCTGCTTGGGCGGAGTGTCGCTGCGTCCTCGTGGAGTTGATCGGCGGCGGCGTCTCCTCGCGTCTGGCCCTTGGTCAGGACATGGTACCAGTGGTATAGCTATGTGGGCGACTCACATGTTTTTACAAATCACCTAAGTACATTTATTTATATATATTTACACATACATAATTGAAACATTGCTACATAAATTGTGTAATTTCATCACTGCTCTCAAAAACGGTGAAAGAAAACATTGTGAGGAAACCGGCATGTCCTAGAACCAGCAAAAATTCGAAGATATGTGACATCCACCAACCCGCACCGGGTCAGCGTGGTGGATTACGGCCCATTCCCTCTCCTAGTGAGGAGGCCTGAGTCCCATTAGTGGGAACATAATGTATATATTCCCAAGTTAACAACACTACTCATATACACTAAAACTGACGCATTGGACACGCGCATTCTCGACGACGCGCCGGCGATATATTTCCATCTACCGCCACGTTGTTATATTCGTTTCTCACCAGTCACGATCTACGCTGTCCGCTAGACATACATGCGCTCGCGCCGATATAAGTTGTTGACAGGTTGCGTTAACCTCCGCTGCGCTTGTAGACTTTCTTATTGCTGCTGTAATATACCAGCTTGTGCTTAGCTTATTTGTGTGTGCCTCAGATATACCTAACTGTATTGTTGTAACGTAGTGTTGTGTGTGAGGAGAATGTACCTACCTGGAGATACAGCAAACTTTTATTGATTCAGCACTTACCTAGTGAGTACCTACCTACACCACGCACACACCACCGCATACAACCAAAGCTAGATATCCAAAAAAATCTGGAGCACCTATTTTTACCTAAGAAATCACCAAATATTATCTTGCCCTGGGTGGACCGGGAGGGAGTGTCGACCTTTTACAGATTCGTTTCTTTTTTTTAATAACATTGATCCACTCTAGGAATTAGGTAGGTACCTAGTGGTGGTAGAGGCGAGGCCTCGTGAAAACAGTATAAAGTTCTAAACGAAACTGTCAAGCAGGTCAGAGAATACCCATTCTTTCAACGGTGATGCGCGAAATTTGACACCCTTATCCCCAAATTGAGGCCTATGCCACTCTCTACTGTATCAAGTAAAGATGTAACTCGATATCAGTGGATGTAACGGATATCCGGTAATTAACTGGTATCCGGCCGGATACTGGATAGTAATTCAGTATCCGGCCCGATACCGGATAGCAAAATTAAAAAACTAAAAACAAAAACTAAACAAAAACTGACTACGACAGCAAAAAAAAAAAACGCTAAAAAGTATGAAACCAGATTTTTGGAAAAGTGTTAAAAATAACGTGTGACTACGGCTTTTCTTTGTGTAGGTACTTCTTGTTTCTCGAACAACCTTATTTCAGCATCCTGAAAATCTTGTTTCATACTTTTTTAGCGTCCGTTTTTTGTCGTAGTCGGGTTTTTAAACATAAGTTTTCTTTGTCATATTTCTTATAAGTCCCAACAAGAAAGTGTAAAATAAATACATAAATAAATACCCAAATTGGGTATTTACCCACCACCCATCTCTACTCATAGATACTTTACATATTTCATAGGTAAATGCTCGTTGAGTAAATAAAACTGCATACGCAAGTACTTAGTATTTTTATTTTATTGAGAGGGAAAACTTAACAACATTGAAGATTCGATATTATTTGCGTAACCAATAAGTACTTAAAATTCTTAGGGTCGAAATAGTGTTAATTGTTCGCCCGCGCGGTCTTATTTAAAAGTGCCAGCACGTCAATCTACCAAAATCTGTCAAATTTTACCAATCGAAAATTAACCTTCTCGAATTGTGATAAGGTTGAAAATCTATTAAAGAAATTTGACAGATTGAAGTAGGTTGATGTGCTGGCGTCTGTACATAAGTTTGTACAACTTGAATGACCTTCAAAAACGATAATTGTCTTACTGTACACACAAGTAACCAAAATTCATTTTTTTGATAATTTTTGTTTCTCATCTTTATTTTTCCTAGAAAAAAATCGTTTTTCTTTTTTTTTTTAATAATTTTTATTTTTTTTATGTGATTTTCTAAAACGAAGGCAATTGTGTAATAATAATACCCCCTGGCGTGTGAGGGAGTTGTTATTTTTATGGTAGGTAAAATCATCAAATGACAATTCCAGCCCTTGGGTGAGGCGGGAGATAGTGTCAGACTCTTACTGACTAAAAACCTACCCCGCTCCTTCATTGCCTTCGTTCCGGGGCCCCAGAGTTCATTTTCGCCTAACCTTTGGCCCCAATAGGCTTCGGCCCTACTGGGCACCTACAGTACACCATGCAGCGCGCGGGAACAGTGCCCGCCGTAGTGTGAGAGGGATAATATTCGGTTACATAATCCGCTGAACGCAATTTCAGCTCTTACTGTGAGTATTATCTCTAAGGGCATGGCCACACTATTCTACTCCATGGCTACGGTGCGATGTCATTAAGATAAATATTCCAGGATAGCCCACAAGGTTGAAATTTTCTGCCCCGTCGAAAGACTATTTCAATAAACAGTAATCAATAGGGTTAGCTGCACTGCTGGCATTCGGTAATTCCGTGATTTACTTGAATATTTCAGAAAATTTGTTCCAGGAAATACGTGTTTTTGTAAAAACTTTAAAAGTTTTTGAGAAAAATTGTCGTCGTTCAGAATCTCAATTAAATGTGCAAGGCTTCTATAGATGTACTATTTTATATTTTTAATATAAGAGTATATTATGGAGGGCCAGATTTTCAGAGATCTTTACTGGATTAATTCTACAAAAAGTTATGTTTTGATTTCTATAGAAGCCTAGATAATATTCACAAGATACCTGTGCATTCTAAATATCTGAAGAAAGATGTGTAATAACATCATAATCACGTAAGAGCAGTTGTATGTAAATGTACTTCAGATGGGTCGCTTTTAAGCATCGGAAATCATCAAAGAACTTCTCTCCCTTTGGGCGTTGTGGGCGAATCAGATTTTTACTGACTAAAATCTACCGTTGTTCCTAAAGTGGCGCTATGCACTTCCATGGCAGACATGTGAATTCGTATATGTCTCTTTAAATTACTAGCATCACTAAAGTTACGCTCACAAACATAACATTTGAAAGGTTTTTCACCAGTGTGCTTCCGCTTATGTTTTGTTAAAGGACCCTTTGCACTAAAACTACGCTGACATATTTCACATTTATAAGGTTTTTCACCAGTGTGTACACTTCTATGTCTCTTTAAACTAGACTTTTCACTAAAACCTCGCTGACATATGTCACATTTATGAAGATTTTTATTACCCGAGTGTCGTTCAATATGTCTTTTTAAATTACTGGACACTGCGAAACTTTTTTGACATACATGACATTTGTAAGGTTTTTCACCGGAGTGCAAAAGAATATGTCTTCTTAAACCGCCCTTTTCCCTAAAAATACGCTGACATATATCACATTGGAAAGTTCTTTCCCCCAAATGTTTTGGAATACTGTTCAACTGTTTTTCTTTCCGTTTATAAGGATTTTCACCATTGTGTATACGAATATGCTTTGTTAGAGCTCCCTTAGCTGTAAAATTTCGCTGACATAATTTGCACTTGTAAGGTGTACCAGTGTGTACTCCAGCATGTTTTTTTAAATCATTATCATCTCTAAAACTACGCAAGCAAATTTTACATTCGTATTGTTTTTCGCCGTTATTTATTCGAATAGGTTTCTTTATATAATTGAAAGTACTAGCACTACTACCAGTGAAAGATTCTTTTAATTCAGTGGAATGTTCGGCCGTATGTTTGTGAGTGTTCCGAATAATTTTCACGTCTGGTGGTTTAGTTTTCTTTTGCTGAGTTGTAGTAGTGTCTTCTGGTTTTGCTCTTCGTTCGTCTTTTTTCTGTAATTCCGCGCCAGAGCCTGTGATAAAAAAAAATTGGTAAGAAAACTTTACACTAGGGCTGAAGAGATTTTTTAAGGCCTACGGAGACCAGCAGGGCTATTGGCTAACTTTTTCAAAACAGTTGACAACTGGCATTTGATGTACACTAAACTTTTTTGTCAACTAACAATTTCATAACTTTGGTATTACGTATGACATCAAGTGGCTAACAAACTACGGTGGATAAGTGGTGGCTAACAAAAATTAACGGTGCATATTGTCCCGGCTCTAGTTTTTATCGACTATTATACAGCTAAGTTAAATATCGCATCCTCAGCTTAAAGCTCACAATCACAATTTTAAAAGTATAGATACAATAACATCTGTCAAAACGTGTCACGGTGGACATCAAAGGCACTGGTGGATAATGAATGACGTGATATCAGTTGGTCACTAAAGATAGGCAATACGAAATTAGCTGTTTGACAGACAGACGATGTACATTCTAGCAAGTGATCTTCACTTGAGCTGTCAACAGAGTTACGCAATAGCCCCGCTGGACGGCATGGAAAAGGATTTAAAATTTTACTAAAGGACATATTAGAATAGAAATACGACATAAACTGAACTAAGTAATCTACTAAGCGAAGTTGAACCAAAATGGGGAACGACAGCAGTAACAGATTTTCAGGTCTCAATGGAAGCAGGGGCTGCGCGTAACCACGGGTTCAACTTATTTGTCGCGTACTATACTTACTTTGGGTCGTTTTAATTTGTAGCTTCTTCTTAGATACTTCTTGATCTTCTACCACTTCTGTTTTGAATTCCATTAGATTAACATAATCTTCTGAATCGAATTCAGATTGGAGGGGTGGTATATCTATTGATCCAGAATAGTATGTTGGTATATCTACTGGTTCTTCTTTAAATTCCGTTTTGAATTCCAAGAAGGGAACATCTGAATCAGAATATTGTGCTGGTATATTTTCTGATTCAGAATGTTCATATTTTATATTCACATCTTCTATGTCTTGAAATTTGTGTGCTAACTCTGTAGAGAAACAAAACCAGTCAAGAACATTATCTTTTAGCTTCAGCATACCAGTCAAACCAATTTTGAATTCATCAATAAAATATCGCAGCATATGCTGAGATGAGAAGCCTTTTTGGCCTCGCACAGGTTTTTTCTAAATCTTTTAATATTGTTTTCTTTAACAGGCTACGTGACATACCACAAAACTCAATGTGGCGGCCTCTAGCGAACAAAAAGTAGTGTTAACAAATAAAAATGAGATGAACTCGCCATATTTGGTATCATTTGCAAGGGCTTCATTTGCACATTTCCAAAAACTTGTTGAAATTCAAAGTGACGCCCTCTAGCGGACAAAAACCAAGAGTTCAAAAAATGTTAAGATAAATACGTCGTGTTTGGTATCATTTGAAAGGGCTTCACTTGTACATTTTTATCCTGAAACTATATTTCCTTAGCTACATTTAAATATAACACATACCAGTTCGATTTTCGATATCTTTTCCTTCACCAACGACTGGCAACTCTTCTTTGATAGCGTCGTTTTTTGTTTGAGATTCATCAAATATGCTGACATACTCTATAGGACTTATAACATAGCCGCAGAACTGTAACTGGTCTTGGTTTAGTCGAGGTTTTGTCTGTAAAAAAATTGTTAGCATTATTAGATGAAATATGCTGACGCTTCCAGACACTACGAGCCAATAGCATAGCATAGCATCAGCCTTATCGACTTAATTTATTTTATTTACAAACTAATTTCTACCAGCGTTTTCGCCCGCGTGACTTACTTTCACGTTCGTGCCACTCGCACAAATACCACACTCACGTCCCTCGCCCAAATTCCTCACTCACGTCCCGCGCCCAAATTCTTCACTCACGTCCCTCGCCCAAATTCCTCACTCATATCTCTCGCACAAATTCACAATCAAATGCTCGTAATTTCAAAGACACTACGAGCCAATAGCATAGCATAGCATCAGGCTTATAATGTTCCCACTGCTGAGACCCAGGCCTCCTCTCTAGAAGAGGGAATTGGCCGTAATCCACCACGCGGGCCCAGTGCGGGTTGGTGAATGTCACATGTCTTCGATTTTTTGGTTCTAGAACACGCTGGTTTCCTCACGATGTTTCCTTTACCATTTTGAGAGCAGTGGTGATGAAATAAAGTACATAAAGTAATGCGCCCAGTTAGGTTAGAACCCGCGACCTATACGAGGCAATACCTAGTGTGTAAATGCATAATCTATTTGCTCCTTTTTTACTGACCGTTCAACCGACTTTGACTTCTATTTCGTAAACATAAGGACGGTATTAAAAGCAAAGGAGTGGTTACAGTACCAGCCATTTACTGTAACCGCAATTAGCCTTATCACCATCGCAATAAAAGTCAAACTCGGTTAAACGGGCAGCAAGAAAGGATTGTTTAAATGTCTAATCTTACTGCGAATGGAGTATAGGAAAAATGTCAGCGGCGCGCAGGCACAGGGCACAGACCCTGGAGAGGCGCACAAAATTATATTATACTGCTTAATGATGTGTGTCAGCTCACTTTCTTATTATTTTGAAACATCGACATCGTGCTCTTAAAAAACTAAAAAATATATATATACTGCTGACGTAATTACTATCTAGACCTCCCATCCCACATGTCACCAAAAATAAGCAAAGCGAAGAACCCCCACCGCCCTGTAATGCTTACGTAATACTTGAATGGCCCCTAACCGCGTTGCGGTTGGACGGGACTGCCGATTTTAGTAGCACGGTGCCCGCTAAAATCGGCAGTCCCGCCCGTCTGTAGTGGACAGCTGTATGTTAAAGCTCCCTTCAAACTTTCAATCCTCACCTCACAGTCCTTACTCAATATCTGAGCAAACCAGGTCTCAGCTTCAAGACACTTCCTCTTCAACCGGTATGATTGCTTAAGTTTAGCGTAGCAGAAGTAACAAGCGAGCATCGGTCTACTGTCTTCAGACACTAACTGCAACAAAACATTTATTTATGAATGTAAAACTTCAATCTATATTTTTAAAAGCGAAATACCACTCTCTGATTAAACACGAAATCTCAGAAACTATAACAACTAACAAACTTAAAATTTGGCAAATAGGTTCCTTATAGGGTGTAGATGTTCACTAAGAATGGATTTTACGAGAATCGTCCCCTAAGGGGGTAAACCGGCTTTCACATGGGCAAAGGCACTGGCAGAAGCTAGTACTATATGAAGAATGTTTTTGTGTGCATAGGTTTTATATAGATGTTTATACTGTGTTTCTATTGGTTAACACCCCAGTAGGCGCGCCTATATTTGGGACGTAAGTATGCACGCGCTCTACATACATAGAACACTCTTAATGTAGGATTTATAAAGTTATATAAATTGACAAACATGTTTACGTCTCATTATAAATAGCTATATTATGAAACTAAACCAAACAAAACATAATCATTTTAGTAATAATAGTAACTTAAAATCAGTGTGAACGATCTTCCAATTTACGTTCAGATTTTAAAAAATGTATATGTGTTCTACAACTGTAGAACGCGTGACTACTGGAGTGTTAATGAGCTTAGGCTAAAGTCATACGACAATATTATAATTATACAGTTGTAACATAAAAAGTCTACCAGTCTGTCCATTGATGGGTAATCATCCACAACAACTATATTGAGATCACTGCATGCCTCAGAAGGCAAGTTAAACCATTAACCAGGAACTAGGCTGGGTAGAGTCAGTCTGTTAAGACAACACTAAAGGCCAATGACCTAGAGTGAACAAAAGAACAGCAAGCATCGCTTGTTGCTCTTCAAGATTTTTCTAATAATAATATGTCCTTCATTTATTAAAAAAAGAATATGAATAAAAACCATATATCAAAAGATTGGTAATTAAGTAATCTTAAAGAAGAAGTGAGAGTTTTCTAAAAAATACACCCAATGGTTTTAGCGTAATCATCACTTTATTGTCCGATTTAGTTTGACATAACTTTAAAAATAAATCACACCAAGGGCTAAACTTTCCTTTATGGGCCGTCGAGTTGGAAGTTCATCTTTTTTTTGGTAGATAGTACTCATAAACATAAGGCTTTTTACAAATTTTTAAGTTGCGGAGGCTCACGGTTTACGAGATATAAATATTTAAAGTTTCCAAGTTTCCATACAAATTGAAAAATAACACGCCATTTAGGTTAGATAAATTGTCATGGTAGATGTCAAATTTGACGTTTCACGTTCCCCTCTCGTTCCGAAATGCATCAACAAGTGATTTTAACGCGAATCCAACCAACGTGTAACGTCACAATTATTACTCTGTAGCTCTTAAATTTTGCGACTAGAGTCTGTCTAACGAAAGCGCGACCTGAGAAAATGAGGTCAAATCAAAAAATATTGAATATGGTATTACTGTCATACTAGGAGAAAAAAATTTTGATACTTGAGTATTTTTTTGTATTTGCGACAATCGTATAATTCTTTTTGACGAACTATATTCCTAATATGAGGAACACAAAATGTTTAGAAATAAATATACTCAACCAATACGCTTTTAACAGCATCACACACTCAGAAATATTCAATTCCCTTACAAAACAAAAAATAGAATCCACACATACTTCTTCCAGCAAGTTAGAGAGATTAGATCCTATGTTTCAAACAGAATGAGTCAAACAGGGCGTCCCGTTGTCCCCAAAGATATTCTCCACTTCTTTCAGACATTCGCAGTCGAATGGGAAGAGAAGGGCATTGTCATCAGCGAAGCTAAGTTAAGTAATTTGCGTTTCTCTGATGATATTGTCCTGTTCTCTCCTACAGCCACAGGACTAGAGCAAATGCTGGTTGCTCTACATATAAAAATGTTGAAGACCAAAATCATAACCAGCAGCTCCAAAGGAACGTACACGTAGGCGGACAGAATATACAATACGTCTTAAAATATATTATTGTCTACTTGGGCCAAGTAGTGTCTTTCTGGGCCAGATAAGACAAAGAAATAACGTGTCGAACAGAAAATACCTGAAAAAGTTACTGGTCCATCAAGGAACTATTTAAGGGCACTTTGCCCATATGGGCACGCTTTAGTGATATCACTAAAGCGTAAGCTTATGGACATGTGTAATCTCCTCATTTGACCTATGGTGTATACAGACTTGGTCTTTGACTAACATCTAAAAGTCTAAACTCAAGGTTTGCCAACCGACCTGGATGTCTTGTGAGTAAGGGACTGAGACTATTAGAAAGAGTGGATGGCTTTTGCACAGCAGTAGAACAATACTGGATAGCTATAATAACCAATACAATACAAAAACGAGTAAAGATTTATTTATTGGTATATTATTATTATATCAAGAAAGTCACGGGAAAGGTGAATAACACAAAATGTTGAATTTTATCATCCTCAAAGTATGCTATTTCATCACATCAATTCGACCGCTTTTGAATGTATAAAGTGCGGTAGTGAAGATATTTCTTCTTAAAGCTTAGTTTTAAGTGTAAAGGTTTTTTCTCCCAAATTCCTTAACGATTCAATGTTTTTTTTTATTTATTTCGCGCAGTCCTTGAATATCTTCAAGATTATCTATAAACATAAGAAAAATTATTATCATATCGTAAAATATATCTAATAGTCAGTCAACAATGATCAAGATAATAATGTCATACTAACTTAAAAACCCGAGATCAAAAACAACTACTTTCTCTTCTTGTTTTTCTTTAAACTTACTGATCATAGTATTTCACAGCTTTCCTACATAACTTTTTATTGTTTTATCCATGATAAGTAATTATATTTTTAAAATCAATCTTTGTTACAAAATACTGACAATCTTTGACGTGCTTTTGACGGAAACATTATGTTGCCAATTTAATTTAAAAAAAAAACTCCAAGTCGCGCTTTCGTTAGACAGACTCTATTAAATTTGGTCGGATTCGCGATACAATAGTTTTTGACGTAATTCGGAACACGGGGTCCTCTGTTGAAGGTGGAGGTGTGTTTCATTCAATTTTGTCACTTGTCTTTAAATATAATATAGTTTCACATAGTAAATTTGGTATTTTAAAAAAACCGCGAGCGTTCGGAATTTTAGGGCACCCCGACTCGGATAGATTTAGGTTAGAAGGAGGTGGCGGGGTCGTAGTGAGCGAGCGAAGCGAGCGAACACAGACCCCGCCACCTCCTTCGAGGTTATTTTTTTTTTAAACCACCCAGAAGTAGGAGCCCCGCGTCGAGCTATCTTAGCAAGTATAGTAGGTAGTGTTGCGAAAAATATCCTAACCTAACCTCAAAATTTTAACCATGGATATCTCCATAACCATGGGGTTCCGCGGAGTAAGGATGGTACAGGGGGTAGGCTGCTCCCACCCTCACCCTCCCCGCCCCATAAATCTATGGAAATTAGACTTGAAATTGATCGAAATAGTATTTTAACCTAACCTAACCTCAAAACTTTAACCATAAATATCTCCATAACCATGGGGCTCCGCGGGTTGGGAATGACAGAGGGGGGTAGCCCTCCCTCTCCACCCCCTCCCCCGCCCCTCCCCGACCCTTAAATCGACGGCCCATAAAGGAAAGTTTTACCGCCCCTTAAGCAGTCATGCCATTTTAAACACTGGCACAATGCGAATGATGAGCTCCATTCCTAAACCGTAAGTTGACCTCAATACATCTGGGAAAGGCTCGAAGCGGATTGATACTTGCCGAAGTTACTACTTAATCGACTTACTGGAGTATCAGTGAACTTCTCATATATTTCCTGCAGGTTTTTGTTAGAAACCACATACATGCGAACATTCTCCACTAAACAAATCCGACACATCGACAGTTTTTGCATCTTCACAGTTAAAAACACAGTCGAGGTTGTTAACTTATTCTTGTAATCTACATACACATTTTTCGAAGCATACACCTATTATTTTAACAACCTATATTGTTGAGATTTAGCACTTATTTATTAATAATCAGCGAATAATACATGGATCAATAATCAACAAAACACAAGTTGTCATGTCAACAATGTCAACAACGTCACTACTACTGACACCTGTCACTCATAGCTGCGTTCAAGAATTTTGTACCCTGGCCGCCTGGATAGCATAACATGCCTCCTCCTTAGACGCCCATTACACGATAGGTTTTGCTGTCAGTTTTGCCACAGTCAAAATTTTCGGTCCGATCGTCCGGTAACCGACCGGACCGAGCCCAAGTCGTCGACGGCGCGTTCTGTTCCCGCGCGCCTCAAGGAGCTGACAGCACACCGAAGAGGCCCAGCCTGCTAACTGCAGGCAGGCAGGGTCGAAGCCTACTGGAGTCATGGGTTAACTTCCGAAAGGAATACCCGGCCCCGACACGATAGGCTACGAAGGAACGGGGTAGGTTTGTAGTCAGTAAGAGTCTGACACTACTTCCCGCTCCGCCCAAGGGCGGGATTTGTCATTGGATGATTTTACCTACCATAAAAAAAAAAAACAGTCAAAAATTTTGATTGACGAATAGAGTCTGTCTAACGAAAGCGCGACCTAGAGTTTTTTTTTTTTAAATTAAATTGGCAACATATGTTGCCGTCAAAAGCACGTCAAAGTCTATGATTGCAATTGTCAGTATTTTGTAACAAAGATTGATTTTAAAAATATAATTGCTTATCATGGGTAAAACAATAAAAAGTTATGTAGGAAAGCTGTGAAATACTATTATCAGTAAGTTTAAAGAAAAACAAGAAGAGAAAGTAGTTGTTTTTGATCTCGGGTTTTTAAGTTAGTATGACATTATAATCTTGATCATTGTTGACTGACTATTAGATATATTTTACGATATGATAATAATTTTTCTTATATTTTTAGATAATCTTGAAGATATTGAAGGACTGCGCGAATTAAATAAAAAAACATTGAATCGTTAAGGAATTTGGAAAAAAAAACCTTTACACTTAAAACTAAGCTTTAAGAAGAAATGTCTTCACTACCGCATTTTATACGTTCAAAAGCGGTCGAATTGATGTGATGAAATAGCATACTTTGAGGATGATAAAATTCAACATTTTCTGTTATTCACCTTTTCCCGTGACTTTCTTGATAGAATAGTAATATACCAATAAATAAATCTTTACTTGTTTTTGTATTGTATATAGCTATCCAGTATTGTTCTACTGCTGTGCAAAAGCCATCCACTCTTTCTAATGGTCTCAGTCCCTTACTCACATTCCATTTCTTAAGAAAGACATCCAGGTCGGTTGGCAAACCTTGAGTTTAAACTTTTGGATGTTAGTCAAAGACCAAGTCTGTATACATCATAGGTCAAATGAGGAGATTACACATGTCCATAAGCTTACGCTTTAGTGATATGGGCAAAGTGCCCTTAAATAGTTCCTTGATGGACCAGTAACATTTTCAGGTATTTTCTGTTCGACACGTTAGAGACTACTTGGCCCAAGTAGACAATAATATATTTTAAGACGTATTGTATATTCTGTCCGCCTACGTGTACGTTCCTTTTGGAGCTGCTGGTTATGATTTTGGTCTTCAACATTTTTATATGTAGACCAACCAGCATTTGCTCTAGTCCTGTGGCTGTAGGAGAGAACGACAATATTATCAGAGAAACGCAAATTACTTAACTTAGCTTCGCTGATGACAATGCCCTTTTCTTCCCATTCGACTGCTAATGTATGAAAGAAGTGGTGAATAACTTTGGGGACAACGGGACGCCCTGTTTGACTCATTTCTGTTTGAAACATAGGATCTAATCTCTCAAACTTGCTGGAAGAAGTACGATCATGTGTGGATTCTATTTTTTGTTTTGTAAGGGAATTAAATATTTCTGAGTGTGTGATGCTATTAAAAGCGTATTGGTTGAGTATATTTATTTCTAAACATTTTGTGTTCCTCATATTAGGAATATAGTTCGTCAAAAAAAAAATTATACGATTGTCGCAAATACAAAAAAATACTCAAGTATCAAAAAATTTTTCTCCTAGTATCACAGTAATACCATATTCAATATTTTTTGATTTCACCTCATTTTCTCAGGTCGCGCTTTCGTTAGACAGACTCTAGCTGTGTAATGGGATTATTGACGTAGCATAGTACTGATTGACGAAAACCATCATTCATCATTATTCATGATTGATGGCAATGATTGACGTTTGCATGACCGTGTAATGGGCGAAATTGGCTCTGAGGCCTCCTCTCGTTGTGTTGTAGACAATGCATTTTTACTGACACTAAATTGTACATCGACTTCTACATTAAACCCATCCCGTTCATTCGTTGCCTTTCATACCAGGGCCGAGCCTTCCTTTCAGAAGCAGACCCTTGGCTCTGATTATAATATAATATTCCACAACAGTCACACACAACGCCGTCTAATCCCAAGCTAAGCAGACTTTATTTTTATTGAGCTTTCGCCCGCGGCTTCGCTCCCGCTCTACCCTTCTCTTCTCTACCATATACCAATAAAAAATGAGCAATTTTTTTTTACCGGTTTAAAAATAAAATCTATGTCCTTCTCCTGGCTCTAAGCTACCTTTCCACCAATTTTCTGCCAAATCGGTTCAGTTGTTCTTGAGTTATAAATAGTGTATTGTATTGTATGTATTGTATTTCGGGCTGCTATCCGCAACTCCACGACTAAAGCCCGTATTTTGCGTACGGGTGGGACAAATGTGTCATTCGATCCACCCCAGCTCCTCGAGGAAGGCCAGCAGCGCCTTGGTGTTACTGCTCATTTCGCGGAGATTACCTGGGTTTCCGAAGTACTTTGCCCTGTATCCAGCAACAACAGGGCAGCTCAGAAGCAGATGTGCTGCAGTCTCTTTCTCCTCCATGCAGGCTCTGCACAGTGGGTACACATATAAATAGTGTAGCCAACACGACTTTCTTTAATATTATACTACCTAGCTTTTGATCGCGGCTTCGCTCCCGCTGCACCCTACCCTACTCTACTCTGGATTTTTTTTATTATTATTTAACAGGATAAAAATTAGTCCAGTACGTTATTCTGAAGTACAAAAACTTTATAATTCTACTCCAGGTTTTGTAGAGCTCGATAGTAACGATGTTTTAATTAAAAAAAAGTTGTTTAAACGGTTCGTTACCGGTCGTTGAAAATTCTTTAGCTGCTATATCACATGCCGTTATTTTGCAAAATGAATTATATTACTACTACTACTACTATTAACTACTGATGTATAAATAAAAGACCTGTGTTAATGAAATATCTATTGATCCAAATACATAATTATTATAGCTCTTATTATAGTGGAGACTAATGCTGCCGCACTAATTAAAAACGCAGCAAGGATTTTTTGGAAAATTGAGTAAGAGCGGTTTCGCATGTCCGAATCCCATCCGTCAAAAACCCGCTTTTAGGCACGCAAATGTCAGTTCTCCGCACTAGTGCAGAAAAGTGCGCGTGCTCGCCCCCGCCACAATTTTATATAATAGTTCTACGGCTACGAAAGTGTGGTCCGTAACCATACTTTTACGGATCAGACGTAGTGCGAAACCGCTCTTAGGCCGTGTTTACGGAGACGCGGCGCGTTGGGCGTTCATCGTACATTTCAGCAGCGAGCCGCGTCATCGCACGCGCAAACACAAACATATGGCAATGTACGACGGACCGCCCAACGCGTCGCGTCTCAGTAAACACTGCCTTACTCATAGATGCGCATTCATCGTAATGAGCTGTCTAAAAAAAAATAGTAATAACCTCCTTACTGCACTTATAATTAACGCGGAAGATTGGTACAAGTACATTTTTATTTTTCCTTCTTTTTAAATAATATTTTTAAGAATATTGTATGACAAGGTCATTCTTGACAATATTGATAATTTTTCATTAACAAAAAGGAATATTTTCTTAAAATAAACAATTATCTTGGCGTTTTTCACATGAAATAATCGAATAATCAATTACACAATGAATACTCCATTCGCAATAAGATTAGACAAGTAAACAATCCTTTTTTTACTCTCCGTTCAAGCGACTTTGACTTTTATTGCGTTAGTGGCTCGATAAATGGCGGCTGCAGGAAATAGATGGTATTGTAACCACTTATTTGCTTTTAATACCATCCTTATGCCTACAGAATAGAAGTCAAAATCGGTCGAACGGACTGTAAGAGTTAGTGAAATACAGGGATCTATTGTGTAATCAATTTCGTGATACAAATTCGTGATGCAATACAAATTCCAATTTATACAAATCAGACAAGCAATATTTACAATATCTAAATAAATCTTTGTTTTACATTCGTAATTACTTTATTGCGATAACATACGCATATCAAAAATTAATTCTAAATCGGTAGTCTTTCTGTTTTTACGTGTCCTGAAACAAAAAACAATATTTAATATTAGTCAAATTCAGGGTCATGTGAAGACAGAGGCGTAGCTACTACGGAACCTGCCGTATCAATGATATGGGGACCCGCGTACAGCGGCCCTAACGTAGACAAAAATCCCCAATCGTCTCGTAGAGTAAACCAAGCATTTGTAAAAAAACACCTTTTTTTTATCGGTGAATGTAGATAAAAATACTTACTTGCTAGAAATCTGACTTGGTCTCTGGCTGAATTCTTGTGCATCAAGTCTCTTCAATATAACTTATCAGGAATGTATCCTGATATGTGGAAAGCTGATGTTGACGATTTGTCGTTTTGATTGATCGTAACGCAGTTGAGTTGTCTTTTGAAAAACTTTTCCTACCCTTGTCCGAGGGGTTTTATGATGCCCTTCTGGAACAGAATGATAAAAAGTGTTATACAATAATCGGCCTTGTAATGTTCTCTCAGCTGGGACTCGGGCCTTCTCTCTAGGAGAGGGAACGGGCCGAAACACCGCGCGGACCCAGTGCGGGTTGGTGAATGTCACGTCTTCGAATTTTTGGTTCTAAGACATGCGGGTTTCCTCACGATGTTTTCCTTCACCGTTTTGAGAGCAGTGGTGACGGAATAAATTGCACAAAGTAGTGCGCCTGGCTGGGTTTGATCCAGCAAACTTCAACTTCGTCGGGCAGTTATGGCCTACTTAAGTAACTCACAAGCGAACAGATTTTGTGACTGAAAAATTTATATTAATAGATACGTTTTAAGAAGATAATGATTCATCGTTATGACATAACTTGGAACATACGAACTGCGATATTACAGAAAATACAAAACGAAAAGAAATCTATTTTATTTTTGAACTACTTAGTAAAAAAAAAAAAGATTATTAAAGTAACGCGTTTTAAAAAACGGCAATTTCATAGGTAAAGACCAGGTAAAGATTCAAAAATACTGTTAATAAAAACTTTGTATTTGGTTAATTGTTTTCCCCATTATGACCTTCACTTTGTAGTTGCACTAATGAATCACTATTTTCTTAAAGTGAATAGACGATCATTTGAAGTAAAACTTACCATGATATTAGCACCAAAAATTACAATGCAATGGCGATTTCTTCGCCTTTTTTCACTTGAAGGCTTCAAGGTTCTTGTATGCATGTAGGAAGGCATAAGGCAGCTGTGCAGGTTCCTCGCCATCCAGTTCAGAAAACCAGTAATCAGTATCCAAATACAAAACTAGGGTTTCAGATAATGTGATGCATTTTCAGGATTCGTATGATGAGCCAAATAGTTTCAAATAATATGATTCAATTTCAGGTTTCGTATGATGAGCCAAATGGTTTCAAATAATGTGATGCAGTTTCAGGATTCATATGATGAGCCAAATGCTTTCAGATAATGTAATGCTGTTTCAGGAATCATATGATGAGCCAAATGGTTTCAGATAATATGATGCAGTTTCAGGATCAGTATGATGAGCCAAATGGTTTCAGCTAATTGGTACAGTTTCAGGATCAATATGAGCCAAATGGTTTCAGATGATATGATGCAGCTTCAGGATCAGTAAGATGAGCCAAATGGTTTCAGATAATAGGATGCAGTTTCAGGATCAGTATGATGAGCCAAATGGTTTCAGATAATTGGTGCAGCTTCAGGATCAATATGAGCCAAATGGTTTCAGATGATATGATGCAGCTTCAGGATCAGTAAGATGAGCCAAATGGTTTCAGATAATAGGATGCAGTTTCAGGATCAGTATGATGAGCCAAATGGTTTCAGATAATTGGTGCAGCTTCAGGATCAATATGAGCCAAATGGTTTCAGATGATATGATGCAGCTTCAGGATCAGTAAGATGAGCCAAATGGTTTCAGATAATTGATGCAGCTTCAGAATCAATATGAGCCAAATGGTTTCAGATGATATGATGCAGCTTCAGGATCAGTATGATGAGCCAAATGGTTTCAGATAATTGATGCAGCTTCAGAATCAATATGAGCCAAATGGTTTCAGATGATATGATGCAGCTTCAGGATCAGTATGATGAGCCAAATGGTTTCAGATAATATGATGCAGCTTCAGGATCAGTATGATGAGCCAAATGGTTTCAGATAATATGATGCAGCTTCAGGATCAGTATGATGAGCCAAATGTCTTCAAATAATATGATGCAGTTTCAGGATTAGTATGATTAGCCAAATAGTTTCAGATATTAAAAAATACAATATCCAGGCTGAGTATGATGTGCAGCAAGTTGTAAAAAGTTACCAAACAAACATTAGCGAAACTAAACAAACATAATAGAAAATGAAAGTACATTAACCTTTTAACCGCCTAGGTCGGATATATCCGACCAATACTCTTGCATTTATTCCGCCAGGGCCGCACATCCACGATCAAGTACTCCATCTCGTTAGCTCTTCTGTCGCCTATGGGGTTTGAAGAGCTAAACGAGATTGAGATCCAGTGGCGAACACACGACGCTGGCGAATAGGACATGAAAACACTCGTTGGACCAAACCGATGCAAGCGGTTAATGGGTTAATTACTTTATAGGATTTTTTAATTTTTATGACAATTATTACACAGTTGATATTTTTATTATAATTAATCGGCTTCGTAAATTGATAGAGCCCTAGTGTTCACTCGCATTATAGTGATGTTAAAACATAAAATAAAATTCTAGTCAAAGTTTTGTTTCTTATCGCCCCTGCGTTCCTATTTACCCCGTTTGACTGTAATGTATTATTTTTGCTAAAAACACGGTAAATACACCGTTAAATTATAGTCGTTTTAATCCCGTGGAGGGTCGATTAGGTACATTTTTTTGTACTTTTTTTTAAAACTCATATTAATTTACGCCTGTACGAAATTGATTTCTTTAAGTAAACGTCAGCTGATCGAGGCCAATGATCTGACAACTCCTGAATCGATCCTCCACGGGATTAAAACCACCAAAATTTAACGGTATATACCTACAAGGAGGTAAAAAGGCACAAGTGAGAACTAACATGAGTTTCGGTAAATATTAGCATGTATTGAGTAGTACATAGTAAAATGCGATATCTTTCAATGCTTAACTATCGACAAATTCTTAAGTATTAAATTCTAGAGTTCTTAAGACATACAAGAACACAATATGTATAATCAAATCAATAGTACCTGAGACTTTTTTTTACTACCAACTTACTTCTGGATACAGACATCGGCACGGATCTTGAGCGCTGACTTCGACTTGCGCAAAAGTAAAATTTCGGGTCTCTTTAGTGGTATAAAGTGAGATGCAGGGGCGAGGAGTGCAATCCTTGTGCAGTGATTGGCTCGCCAATGTGTACGATGCGCAAACCGATCTCCGCTCTTTCGCCGAACACTCAAGATTCGTGCCGGTATCTACTATAATTCAAGGTATAACATTTCACTTTTCTTTTAAATTGCGTGACAGAGGTGTTTACACCTGCATCTACTGATCGATTGTCCTTAAAAGAAAAACATCCCACGTAAGTTCTCTTTAAGAGTCTACGTCAGATGTATCCGTATTCCGCCAGTGTCTCACTTCCACGACCAAATACTGCATCTCGTCAGATAAGATGGAGTACCTAGACGAACACACAACCTTGGCGAATAAGACGCGAAAACACTCGTCAGACCAATCCGACGTGGGCGGTTAAAGGGGTAAATTACACAAAATGAAATAATGCTGATATACTTAAATACTAAGGCCTATGCCATACTGGGACGGCAAGGTGGTGCTGCCAATATGATGTGTACCTTATCTGGCCTTACTAGCAAGGTCACCTTGCTAATTTCAATCAGTGTAAACAGCAGTTGTAAACCATGACCTTCAACGCCCTTGGTTGGCGAGCGCGTTTTACCAACCGCAGTGACTGATTTGCGAACGTGTTGGCGCGTGGTTTACATCTATATAGCCCCGCAACACAAACCAAGCCCCAACCAAGGTAACCTTGGTTGTAACGCTAGTTTGCAACCGCCTGGTCTACCTTTTCTTCCGCACTAGTTGGTTCCTTCTCCACTTTTTCCTGGGCAAATTCCTTTGCCTTCACGATAGCGGCTTTGAGGGCAAGTTTCGCGGTTTTATAACCTTCGTATAACTCCGCCTCAATGGCCACCGTATCGGGTGGGCGAATGCGGAGTCTCCTGTGCCGAGTGTACCGGCGCCTCGCAGCAACGCACGCTTGGCGTAATGTTGTGAGCTCCGGCGACCACCAGTCAGACTGAGGCCTGGATTCTGGCTCGCCCTGGGGATTTGTGGACCCGCTAACAGCGTCTGCCTCACCGTCAGAAGCCCTCTGCTCTTGCTGGCCAGAAATTTGGCTGCTATTGGATATTTTACAGGCTGAAGCGTCTCCATCGGTCGACGACTACAGGCCATCCTCCGATAAGGGGCGTTTCCGACAGAATTTCCCGTTCGTTCCGTCAGCTCCTACTCCCGATGCGGAGTCGGATTCCGACCTCGCATCGCTCCTCTCCTCTTCGTTAAGTATTTTGTTTTCAGTTTTATCCATTGCTGTTCCCACGAGTATAAAATCGTTTTACTTGCTCAAAAATAGTGGTTCGCACTACAGACTAATTAAGCTACCCATTAGTCAAGCTTACAACCTCCCTCACGGTGCGCCGCCGCTTGGAGGTTTGGGGTAATCTTTTATAGAGGTTTTCTTCCTCGCGACCCGGGCGGTTAAGCCAAGACCCTCGACCCCCATCGAAAGTCAGAGACATGACCTTAACTATCTCTGGGGCTACGATATTAATGGTAGCAGAAGACGGATCAAGACCTCCTCCTGCCTGCCCAGCGGCAGGGTTAGTGCACACTGAGCCCGCTCTTACTCCGCCACAATGCATTCTGATACGTTCAGGCATTAGAACGTTCCACCGACAGAATATTGGCATGCAGGCAACAAGACTTCTTAGGCACACAGTTAGCCAATGGAGAGTCATTGCCCGCCTCCCAGGGTGCACCGTCCCGAAGACTGGCCTTCCCCCGGACGTATCCATAAGAGAAAACAGGCCACGGGCACACGAAGAGGTTTTCTGTCCAGGCACCCCAAATATGGGTACTGATATTGGTCTTCATTATGTTCTACATAATTCATGGTTCTCTTGAACCACTATTGATAGTACTACAGTTAATTAAACATGTTTGGCATGTGCATCTCCAGGTAAAAAAAATCCGCCATATTGGATTTATTGTAGCGTAGTTTTTTTTTTGTATTTTACTCAACAAGCCCTTCAAATTGATACCCATATAATGGAGGTACATACAAATGTGTACGTAGGTACATTCAGTTTTGGGTTGTAAAAGCATTCTTATGACTAGCGCAGTCCGAATACCGATGACATCGGTGTTGGCAAGTCAACTAATACTTGCAAGGACGCGTTTACGGCCAATTGAAAATCGGAATGACTGTTGGCGCGCTAGCATAGATATTAATGAAACTCGGAACGACTTAGCGCGCTAACATTGATATTATAGTGACACGGAACGGGCGGTAAAACTAAGCTGATATACATCACATTTGAAAGGTTTTTCACAGTTGTGTTGTCGAATATGCCTTTCGAATCACGTTTTCACTTATCTATGCTGCCAAAGATAACACTTGAAAGGTTTTTCACTAGTGTGTACTCGAATGTTTTATTAAATCATTCATAGCTTCTTAAACAATGCTTGCAAATATAACATTCTTGCATGTTTTTAAAATATGTTTTCAAACCCTTTTTTTTAAATCATTCACATTACTAAAACTCCGTAGGTACTAGTGAAAAGTTTTTTGATTTCATTTACGGGTTTGGACATATGATTTTGAGTGTTGCAGATATAATATCTTTTAGTTTTGTTCTTCATTCGTCTAGTTTCTGCTTCTTCATGCTTAGAGCCCCTGTAAAGAAAAAATTAATAAGTCTAAAAGATTCACTGACTGGCCTATTGGTCTAGCGGTCAGTGGCCCTGACTGCTATGTCAGAGGTTGTGGGTTCGATTTCCACCCAAAATTTCAAAGAAGTAACCATGGAGTTTCTTGCCAGTGCTTCTCCAAAGGAAACAACCAATTTGGAACCGTGCATTAGCTTCTGAATTATGTGCATATATGAAATAGAAAGATTTTGAATATTTTTTTTGTTTTTCTCTGGGTTCTGTCTCTGGGTGTAATTTATCTAGGGTATGTATTTAGAAACATGGAACAAGGGAAAAAGAATTTATTTTAAAGAAACCCTTGTTAACCAATAATGTAAAACTGTAAATATCACCCATATCATATTAACAACAAAAAGAAGAAAACATTCACACTTGAGCAGTATTTTTTAATAAATGAAAAGTATGATTTTATTTTTTATGATAGACCTCAATTGAAAAAAAAATTTATAAAAGTCACTAGAAATTAAATTGAATGTATACTAAGGCAAATCACTAGCTTTAATTTAAAATATAATTGGAAAGAGGGTATAAACAGATAAGATATTGGTTTAAACTGTCAAGCCCCAAGAGGACACCGGTTTCGCACACCTAATTTATTGTGTCTCTAATTATGATATTCAAAAGGTTAAATCAAACAATATTATCAGACCCAAACTTACTCTGATCTAGCAAAACAACTTTGTAATCTGGCAGTAATCTCAGATCCCTAATGTAATGTTATATTTAATTTATAGTATAAAAGTATTGTTAAATGTATTTATATTGTTTCAAGGTACAATCGGTACCCTAAGCTACCTAACCCAATCCTTTGAAAAGCTATTAAAGGGGCTCTGGGTAAGTATGGAAATGCATACCAGGGCCCTGGAACCAAGACAGGGAAGGAACAGGGTAGGTATTTAGAAGTGCGGGATCTGTCATTGGATGATTTTCAGAGGTCGGAGTAGGTAGATTGATTTTATATACTTGCATCAAGATATTATATTATAGACATGCCATTTTACCCATAATGTGCCGGAAATACCGGAAAAAGTTCCGGGATTGGAATTATGGACTAAAAATAAAGCGTCATACTGTCAAGCGTCATTTCTAATTCTACAGTAAGGGACAAAATACGGTGTAACTATTCCAAGGTATTTCTGTATAAAATAAAATACTGATTTCTTTCACCATTAGCAAACACTGGCAGCGTAGATTGATATTATTAATACGTTTTTCACCTTAAACACAAATTCGTGCTAATTTCAAAATTCCGGAACAAATATCACAATAAATATGAAGTTTCGGCATTTTGGAGGCCATATTATCCTATATGTTTGACGTCAATGACCTTAAATCAATCTACCTACTCTAACCTCTGATGATTTTACATATTATAAAAAAACAAAGGATTGGGTTAGGTAACTTAGGGCACTGACCCTACAATGCGGTTAATGTATTCTTGTGGATAACCCCCCCCCCCCCCCCAAATTAATAATAAAGAATAAAAAAATAAAATAACAACATACCACATTGATTATCAACAACTAGTTCTTCAGGTAATTCTATTTTGATAGCGTCATTTTCTGTAAGCAATTCATCAATAGTATGCTTATTTGCTCTGTAGGACTTTCTCTAACTGGTCAGGGTTTGGTTGAGGTTTTGTGTGTTTACAACAGTATTATGAGCATAAACTTCCATGAATTGTTTGTTTTAGATTCCATTTGACAGGTCTATCCTCACCTCACAATCCTTTTTCAACATCTGAGCAAATAGCTTCTTAACTTCCAGGCTCTTCCTCTGCGAATGCTTCAGTTTAGTGCAGTAGAATATTAGTTAACTTCTCATATATTTCTTGGGAGATTCTTGTTGACAACCACTAATGTACATGCGAACAAACTCCACAAACCAAATCCAACATATTGACGTTTTTTATCTTCACGTAGGTACGTTGCTGAGTTTCATTATCTGTTTTTTACAAATTACATAGACATTCTTCCAATAAAAGCTTGTGTGCTTGAGTAACTACATTATTGCTATTGAGATTTTATTGGTGTAGCTATAGCCTTATTTAATGAACTATGATGATAAAATAATAACAATTCAACAAGCAGATTTCATTTCAAAAGCTATTTTCTCTATGACGTTGCGCTGACAGCTGACAGCAGTGCAGTAATGGCAACTTCAAAAAAATTTGAAAAAATTCTACTTATGTTTGAAGACAAAATTATTTCGCTATAAATAGTACGCGGCAAATAAGTTGAACCTGTTACTATGGTCACGCATAGCCCCCATTTCGATATTTTTGAGACCTGAAAATCTGTTACTGCGCATTCAAGGGCGACCGCCATGATGGTTAAACTTGTTTAGCGAAGATTATACTTATTTAGAATTTCGTTATAAATACAAGAGGTCAAAAAAATAGGAAGGAAAGGTTATAAATAAAATATATTCGTACAAAGTTAAATATAGCATCGTGTACTACAAAAATTGAGTAAATTGCGTAACGATGTTCAGTGATGGGCTGATGGCGTTTAAGGCCAGATTCTAGTAATTTTGAACTTTTTTAAACCTCTGGAAATCCACAAATATAGAAGAGAACATAATACAAACTTATCGGTCCGAACGGCTCGATGGATTTTAGTTTGCGAGGTGTCGTTAGTTTTGTAATTACTGTGAAAGTGATATCGTAAAAAACTAAAAAAACCCCAACTGCTTTTCTGAGCATTCATGAAAAAGCCCTAAAACAAGAAAGTCGTTGTACCCGATTGCACTTAACTGTATAATATTTTAAATACAAGATAAATTGTAGCAGTCGGGAGCCATTCTAGAAATGGAGTCTTAGTGAATATACTCGTAGGTATGTGCTCTCAATTCACTAAGCCTCCATTTCTAGAATGGCACAGGTTACTTCGGCAAAAGTGCTCCATCGTCGGCCACATCATCGCTTACAATCAGGTGAGATATCGATCAAACGCGAGCCTATCCATAATAATAAAATAACAGATTAGCACGCCGCGCAATGATAATCTATGTCACCATCCCACATGACTAGAATCTCGTAAAATCTGAGAAAGAGAAACAAATCAAATATCTCGACTTAGCACACGAGATTGTCGACATGTGGAATGTAGACTCAGCTATCATTGTGCTGATTGTCGTGACCGCCAATGGCCTTATAGCCAAAAGCTTCGACGAACATCTGTCGAAGCTGTCGTTGCGCGGTTGGATCAAGGGCCAGTGGTGCTATTCTCTAAGAAAACGCAGCGCTGCCGCAACGTCGAACACCTAAATAGGATACATTGGATTGTCAACCTAATTTACCTATGCATTGCATTGTTAATTCAATGCATCCTATTTGTATTTTCGACGTTGTGGCAGCGCACTGATACAGAAGGCAGTACTCCTCGATACGGCTCGCATTGTGAGGAGGTTCCTGTCTCTGGAGCCCTAACCACCGGTAGCTTGGACCCTGCTCCCGACACCGGCGGACTATTGTTTTTATATATTTTTAAATGTTTTTTATATGTGTTTTAGAAAATATTTAAAGATGTTAATAATATGTACGAAAAATAAATAAAGGAAATAATAATAAACTAAAACAATTAGAGGCCTTTTCTAACGTGACCCACTGGTGTTACAGTTGAAAGTCTAGATAATTCTTCTGTACGTATTTTTGTCACCTAACTCCTCCCTAACGGCTTGAACGTTTCAGCTGTATTTTTGTGTCTATATTTGACTGGATCCCTGGATGGTTTGAAACTGCAATTAAACCCGGTAGGTGGCGATGCAATCGGATTCTCAATTTTGATTTCTGATGAAAGCCCAGCGGATAACGACTACCGGTACCGCTAGTGTGTAGCATACATAGTATAGCATCAACCTTGTAATGTTCTCCTTTATTTATTTATTTTTCCTTAAATTATGTTTCCAGGGCTAATTCCTTGGCCCGCCGGAGCTTCGTCCTGTAGATGGCGTTCGCTGTTTTGTACTCTTTGTAAAGCTCCGCCTCCCTAGCTTCGGCATCCGGTGGGCGGATGCGGCGTTTTTGGTACCGATCGTACCGGCGCCGCGCAGATTTACGCGCTTTGCGCAGAGATGCGAGCTCCTGCGACCACCAGGGCTGCTGGGGCCGGAAGTTTCCTGGACGGGGCCGAGCGCGTACTGGCCGGACCCACCAGGGCTTTATCTCTGTACATTGTTCGGTTATGGCCTCCTGAATGTAAATTTCAGCAGTCTTGTTTGGAAACCAGGACTTGACTATCGCTACTTCCAGGATGAACTCCGCTTCCACATGCATTTGCCTCCACCAACGTTTCTGTGTTTCAATCGCCTTCGCAGTCATTCCCTTGTCAAAAATTTCGGTCATGGCTTCCTCGAGTATAACTTCGGGAGGCGTGTCTGGTGATGATAACCTGGCCTTGGCGGTCGCGACTTCTAGGAGCACATCCGGATCCAGATGTCCTAGCGTCCACCGCTGACGTCTTTCACTCACGTTTGCAGGCGCCCCGCCTATATTGGATTTGAGCGGTGGTTTTGCCTTCTCTGGGGCCGACTTTCCAGGCTCCGACACAGGCCTAAGGTTGGCCTGCTCAGACGAACATGGTTTGGGTGCTGCGACCGGGACGGCGATAAACGTAGTCGCATTCTGCGGGCTCGAGACTGAGGCCGTCTGGGTCGCTACTAGCGGGGCGTCTAGGACTATGTCTTCTAGCACGGTAAACTGTTGCTTGGAGGCACCCAACTCCTGCTGCACTAGTTTCAGATCCTCGTTTTCTGCTGACGTGGCCTCTAGCTGTCTTTGTCCATTCCCTTGTGGCGCCTTCCGCGGGCCAGCTCGGAGCCTGGCCTGGTCTTTTCGGAGCTTTTCGTTCTTCTTTGTGAGACGTAATTCTTTTTTGAGCCTGTCTCTAAAATAATGCTCCGACGAACATGGTTTGGGTGCTGCGACCGGGACCGCATTCTGCGGGCTCGAGACCGTGGCCGTCTGGCTCGCTGCTAGCGGGGCGTCTAGGACTATGTCTTCTAGCACAGTAAACTGTTGCTTGGAGGCACCCAGCTTCTGCTGCACTAGTTTTAGATCCTGGTTTTCTACGGACGTGTGCTCTATCTGGCTTTTTCCAAGCTGGCGTTTCCCTTTCGGCGTTTCCCGTGGGCCAGCTCGGAGCCTGGCCTGGTCTGCTCGGAGCTTCTCGTTTTTTTTTATAAGACGCAATTCGTTGCTGACGCTGTCTCTAAATGAATTCTCCCTCCAATTGGCTACATCACGGAGCACGGCGTACACGACCTCATTAAACCTAGCAATCATTACTTCCATCTCATCGCCAGAAGATCCTTCTAAGCCGAGCTCATCTACTAGCTGGGCAGCCACTTGCCTACTATGCCTGCTGTTGTATATATAACGGGGTGAGGCCGCCAGATCATTGGAGGAAGACCGCAGGTGATCCTCCGTGTCGGGGTACTCCGAGCTCTCCGATTCGGTGCAAAGCGAGCTGTCTGAGCTCAAAACCGATGCGCCGTCGGACTTCAATCTCGCATCAATCTCTTCGTCTTCGTTAATTTTTTTGTTTTTAGTTTTATCCATTGCTGTTCCCACGAGTATAAAATCGTTTTACTTGCTCAAAAATAGTGGTTCGCACTAGAGACTAATTAAGCTACCCATTAGTCAAGCTAACAACCTCCTTCACGGTGCGCCGCCGCTTGGAGGTTTGGGGTGATTTTTTATAGAGGTTTTCTTCCTCGCGGCCCGGGCGGTTAAGCCAAGACCCTCGACCCCCATCAAAAGTCAGAGACATGACCTTAACGATCTCTGGGGCTACGATATTAACGGTGGCAGAAGGAGCAAGACCTCCTCCTGCCTGCCCAGCGGCAGGGTTAGTGCGCACTGAGCCCGCTCTTACTCCGTAACGACAGGTGTTGGATCGTTCCACCGACAGAATATTGGCATGCAGGCAATGAGACTCCGGATAAACTTAACATTTTAGGCCGTTGATTTGGAAGTTCATATTTTTTTGTAGTTGCTACTCATAAATTGAAAGCTTTTTAAAAACAAATTTAAGTTGCGGACCTTCTCGGATTACGATATATACTTTTTTATAGTTTCCATCTAAATTGGAAAACTCTTTACAAACAAAAAATAACCGAATCCACAAAAAAAAAAAATATTATATTAATAATAATATTTCTCATAACAATTCCAATTAACGCAAACGCTCTTATGATACATTGTTTTATTATGAAGTTCCCGTGTCTACGTTCCACCTTCCGGCTCCATCATCAGATCAGTTCGAAAGTATCTTATAGCCAAAGTGCATCTCATGACAATTCTAATAAACCCAAATACGGATAGGATGCATTGATTAATTACGGAGTTCCGGTGCCTATCTTCCAGCTCCATCATCATCATCAGGTCACTTCGATGATACCATACTTAACATAACTATTCACAATTAATTATGTATTTGTATGGTCATAGTCCCTTAACTATCTTCATTATGATAACTCTGTGAGTATGAAGTTCTGTTGGCCATTTCTGGTCTGCTTCATCAGTTCCACTTAATTGAATGATACATTTTGGCTGTATTTACAGCCAAAAAGTATCTAGAATGATACTTTCTGGCTGTAAAAGTTCTCGATGAAAATACCAATCACTATATGATTGCCTATAATATTTGAAGAGTTCCCTCGCTTCCTTATGGACCATCATCAAAACTGGATTTTGTAAAAATTGGACAAATCTGGAAGCACATCCTTAAAGGGGAAAACAGTTTTTGCAAATCGATCCATAAACGACAAAATTCAAAGAAAATTACTAATTTGAAGGCGCCCTTAGTCTAATCGATAATCTATTAGTACACCAATAATTAATTAGAATTATCAGTCCAAGAACGAGCGAAGCGAACTCTGAATACAACCCCGTACCCCGAAAGGCTAAAATGATTGGAGATTAAGCACTTGTTTATATAAGCAAATTAATAAAAAAAATACGAGCAGATTTCTTTTCACGAGCTATTCTGCAAGCGTATTTCGGTGACGCTAACAACAGTGCAGTGTTGCCAACGTATAAAGTTTAAAAAGTTCCAAGTCCCAAGACTGAATACCAAGTCGCTGATTTTACCAGTGGCATGCCAATCCAGAATTTCGTTTCGAGGGAGGTACCATCAAAGACACTTTCGCCTGCTAATTTAATTTTCAATACGCTTACTCGGAAACTGCCTCTAACACTACGACTAAATCAAGACTAAAATGTATAGCAACTTTGAACAATTTTCTTTAGTACAAAATAAACAAAAGTGCGTTGTAATTTTCAGAGAAAGTATTTCTTCTTAAGTGTATTGAAACGTCATTTGATACACGTGCAAATATTATCTTTTCAATCTTTTTTTGTTAATATTATTTGTTGCTAATTAGGCAAAAGTAGTCATTTTTAGTCCTTAATTTGGCAACACTCAAGCATCGTCATTTCACCTGTAACCAACAGATTACTGATATGTAGCAAGCTACTGTAACCTTTCGAAGTTTCGACTGCCTTCAAACGTTCATAAAACATGTTAAAATTGCGATGGAAAAACGTATTTAGTTAAATGCAAGAGGCCTTTCCTAACTAAAGTCATTAGCCACTACTGCCCCCCTAGCCAAGTTACAATCGTTTCGTTTTGCGTTAACGCTTGCAGTTGGCCACGCCCTCAATTCGTTTGTTCGAACAAAGGAGTTGGGGGTGTGGCCAACTACAAGCGTTAACGCAAAACGAAACGATTGTAACTTGGCTAGGGGGGCAGGTGTTAACTTTACAGTTGAAAGTCTAGATAATAGGGAATATGCACGTGACCCCAAATTGAATAAAATATTTTTATTCGTATTCTTTACTACTAAAAAAACATACCTACACAACTATTTTTAATTTTTTTCATAATTTAATAGTAAAATTTAATCATCAAAAAGTAGCCTTTTTGTAATTCCCGCGCAAATTTACAAAACGCAACGCTATTGGCAGACAAAGTTGTGACGACATCTTACACTCTGACGTCGTCTGTCAACAAATTGTTTAGATGGTTTCGGGTGAATAATTATATTGTTTCATGGTTTTTGCATATTATTCTTAGTTAAAAGTATTAAATCTTTATGAAGAAAGATTTAGCACAATGACTGAAGCCGGTTTTGTCAAAGCGCAATCAGATAATCTGCCTAGAATAGACGTGTTCATGATGTCCACGTATTTTGCAACTAATTTAGATTTTACATCTGCTGAACTCAGAGGAGTAAAAGCTGCGAGGTAAATAAGTAACTATATCACTTAATACATGATTATTTTCATAGTTTTGTAAATATAACAAACATAACCTAAAATATGCAGCTATTTTTATTGTTTTTGTCAGATCTGAACTAGAATCATATGGAGATTCAGCCATTGGATACGTGCAAGTAAAACGTATGTTTTCGTCAAAGTTTGTAAACAAAACAAGTACACTAAGTAAAAATGATTCTTGGAGGTACCTATATCACTTTTTTAATGTCTTTACTTACGTTAAAATTATCTTCACAACAGTATAAACAGCTCAAAGATGATACATTGTTTCTTTTCATTGCCCTACACCACTTTTTCCTCATATCTTCATCTTTCGGCATAAGGAAATATATTTTTTCAGGTGCCGTTTTGTTGTTATTTTCGCACACGGGTACGACACAATATTTATAGTAAGCTTTTCTGTGCTTTTCCATGGTAATCGATTGATTTAATCAGTCACTTTTTTAACTTTAAGAGCGAAACGCTTTGTTGTTGATAACAAACTCGTGTAATCTGACGTCACAGAATAAGCGCGCCAAAATGGTCACGTTTAAATCGCGCGAAAATGATAATGATTTTAATTTTTTTTTTCTAGCTCAATGGATTATATTTTGGATGTATTATATTTATTTTTGGTAATGTAATAACTAGTAGTAACGTTTAAAAAAATAAAAAAAATGCATGCATATTCCCTATTCTTCTGTACGAATGTTTTAACGGCTTGAAAGTTTCAGCTAATTTTTTGTGTATATTTGACTGGATCCCTGGAAGGTTTAAAACAATTAAACCCGGTAGGTGGCGCTACAATCGGATTCTCAATTTTTATTTCTGATGAAAACCCAAGGGTCAACGACTTTCGGTAGCGCTAATAATGTAATATTTTTTCCTTAAAACTATGTTTTCAGTGCCAATTCCTTGGCCCGCCGGATCTCCGCCCTAAGGATGGTCTTCGCTGCTCTGTACTCTTTGTAAAGCGCCGCCTCTATGGCCTCCGCATCCGGTGGGCGGATGCGGCGTCTCCGGTGCCGAGTGTACCGACGCCGCGCAGCATTAGACACTTGGCGCAGAGAAGCGAGCTCCTCCGACCACCAGGGCGCCTGGGGCCGGGCGGTTTCTGGACAGGGTCGGGCGCTTCCTGGACAGGGCCGGGCGCTTCCTGGACGGGGCCGAGCGCGTTCTGGCCGGACCCACCAGGGCTTTTTCTTTGTAGATTGTTCGGTTATGGCCTCCTGGATGTAAATTTCAGCAGTCTTGTTTGGAAACCAGGCCTTCACCATCGCTACTAACAGGATGAACTCCGCTTCCACATGCATTTGCCTCCACCAACGTTTCTGTGTTTCAATCGCCTTCGCAGTCATTCCCTTGTCAAAAATTTCGGTCATGGCTTCCTCGAGTATAACTTCGGGAGGCGTGTCTGGTGATGATAACCTGGCCTTGGCGGTCGCGACTTCTAGAAGCACATCCGGATCCAGCTGTCCAAGCGTCCACTGTTGACGTCTTTCACTCACGTTTGCAGTCACCCCGTCTATATTGGATTTGAGCGGTGGTTTTGCCTTCTCTGGGGCCGAATTTCCAGGCTCCGACACAGTCCTAAGGTTGGCCTGCTCCGACGAACATGGTTTGGGTGCTGCGACCGGGACCGCATTCTGCGGGCTCGAGACTGAGGCCGTCTGGCTCGCTACTAGCGGGGCGTCTAGGACTTTGTCTTCCAGCACGGTAAACTGTTGCTTGGCGGCACCCAACTCCTGCTGCACTAGTTTCAGATCCTCGTTTTCTGCTGACGTGGCCTCTAGCTGTCTTTGTCCATTCCCTTGTGGCGCCTTCCGCGGGCCAGCTCGGAGCCTGGCCTGGTCTTTTCGGAGCTTTTCGGTCTTCTTTATGAGACGTAATTCTTTTCTGAGCCTGTCTCTAAAATGATTCACATCCCAGTTAGCCATATCAAGGAGCGCGGGGCGCACAATCTTCTTCAGCGACCCCGACTCCGACCTCTCCGAGTCGGGGCAAAGCGAGCTGTCTGTGCTCAAAACCGATTCGTCGTCGGATTCCAATCTCGCATCACTCTTTTCGTCTTTGTTAAATTTTTTATTTTCAGTTTTATCCATTGCTGTTCCCACGAGTATAAAATCGTTTTACTTGCTCAAAAATAGTGGTTCGCACAAGAGACTAATTAAGCTACCCATTAGTCAAGCTAACAACCTCCCTCACGGTGCGCCGCCGCTTGGAGGTTTGGGGTGATTTTTATAGAGGTGTTCTTCCTCGCGGCCCGGGCGGTTAAGCCAAGACCCTCGACCCCCATAAAAAGTCAGAGACATGACCTTAACGATCTCTGGGGCTACGATATTAACGGTGGCAGAAGGAGCAAGACCTCCTCCTGCCTGCCCAGCGGCAGGGTTAGTGCACACTGAGCCCGCTCTTACTCCGCCACAATGCCCTCTGATATGTGCAGAGGGACACGCGTTGGAATTTTCCACTGACAGAATATTGGCATGCAGACAACGAGACCTCTTAGGCACACAGTACCTATTAGGGTCGTTGCCCGCTTCCCAGGGCGCACCGTCCTAAAGACTGGCCTTTCCTCCGGAAGCATCCACAAGGGAACTCCAGTCCATGGGCACACGACGAGCCCGACGGGGTCCAAGCACCCCAGATATGTCTGTCCAAGCACTCCAGATGAGTACTGATCCGATTCTAAATAAAAGGAAGAATAGAAAGAGATTTTTTTTTTTTGGTAGGTAAAATCATCCAATGACAAATCCCGCCCTTGGGTGGGGCGGGAAATAGTGTCAGACTTTTACTGACTAAAAACCTACCTTTCCGTTCCTTGCCTTTGTCCCGGGGCCCGTGGTGACACTCTCGCATAACCTTTGGCCCCAGTAGGCTTCGGCCCTGCTGGACCCCTACAGTTTGCTGACAACTCCTTGAGGCGCGCGGGAACGGTGCGCGCCGTAGACGACCTGAGCTCGGACCGGTCTGTTACCGGACGGACGGACAGCGAGCTACCCATTGCCCACCGTCCGCGAGCCCGCGCCTACGGTGGCCGGAAATCGGGATCGGAAACCCGGCGGCGGCGGCGGCGTGTGCGCCTTTGCCTAATGCGGTCGGCCTCCTCCTTTGCTAGCATTACGGCTTCGCAAAAGGAGGCGACCGCCTGCCACTCTTCCTCGCTCCGGAGCATGGCTTGAACCAAGCCCCGGCGCGAGAGATCGCCGCCGATCGCCCCCACGAGGACACGGCGATGCTCTTCCCAAGCGGGGCACACCTCGACTGTGTGCTCCACCGTGTCCACTGAGCGGTCCGCACAGTGGCGACACCCGGGAGAAAGAAGAGATGGAACTGAAGTTCGGAAATAGTGCGTCGCGTGCGTCTATGGCCATCGTAGCCTTGAGATTCAAATGCAGTATATTTCAAACGTAAAACGTATCGATCACTAATAAAAATTAGATAGACACATAATCGAATACAAAACACTTTTAAAACTTATGTAACATAATCAACCAAAAAATAAAGACCCCGATTCTTGATGTTAGCATTTGGCATTGAAGCAGGGTTTGAGACTATACTATACTGCTGTTCGGGCGCCGATGGTTACCTTTGTCGCTTGTCGGGCTGCTGCGCGGGCGACGGCGCGCGGGACAAACGGGGCTGCAAGCCCACCAAACTTCACTAGCAAGAACAACCGGCGACACACACGCGCCTTATATTTTCTCCTTCTGTACAATTCTTCTGGATATAGGTTTGTCAGTTTTACAGCCTTTTTTGTCCAAGTCAAGACCCTAACAATATTAACACCTGTATTTATAAAGTAATTACTTGTTACTAGGCAAAATCTTATTAAGTAATTGCTTGATGTTAGAAATTGTCATTTAAAATGTAATTTTTTCTTAACAAAAGAGTACAGATTATTACTTAAGTAGTTACTTTTATCAAGTAAATAGTTTACTTGTTTAAAAATACAAGTGTTAGATTTAGACTATAAATAGACTCTTCAATTCCAATAGGTGACAAAAGAGCTGGCGAGATGGAGTAATTGGTCGTAAATATACGACCCTGGCGAAACGGATACAGCAATATTTGTCATCTTTTTGAGTAAACGTTGACATACACTTGATAGGATTTTTGGCTGTGTGCAAACGAATGTTTTGTCAAAACCCACACTTTTCAGTATAAAATTACCGTAACAGTAAGTTAGCTATTACTCAATAACACACCGTCCTACGTGGGTGATTTGTGGGCGGTTACAAAGCGATCCAAAGCGAACTTAAAAAGACGTGGCGGCTCTGTCCTACGTGTGTCCGGTAACAACGCTTTAGCCGCTATTTATAAGAAACAAATCACCTTATCGCAAGAATTTGTGTAAAAATATCAAATCAACTAGTTGCAACCGCTTCGCTTTGCTCATCACTACGCCACACCCACGTCCGTTTGGTCACTAACGCGCCGCGTCTCTGTAAACACGGCCTAAGGCCACCCCAATAAGTACGACACCGCTTTACTGGATTGGGTTGTGCTAGCCAGTTAAGAAATTCATCCATGATAAAACAATGATAATCAGATAGACAGCGTAGTTATGACAAAACACAGAAAATCGACCGCAATGTAGTCAGGAAAGAGCTCGGCAGATTGATATCGAGTGAAAATCTTACGCCCTTTGTACACAAGGCTACGCAAATCTTCGATATTAATGTTGATGTTAGCGCACTCCCTACACAAGACATTGAATCCCATGACGCGAGTAGTAGGATGGAGCGAAAAAAAAACTTTTTTTAATTTCGATTTTCCTGGGTTATCATCATAGTCATAGTCGTATAGTCTGAGTCATAGTCTGAAAAGTGTTCGTGCAAAGTTTCAGCTTTGTGATTAAAAACAAATTTCATTTATCCTGCTACTGCAAAAAGGTCAGTCGTTCGAGCGAGAAGGAGTGATGTAGCTCCATCCCTTGAACTGTTTAGTTTAGGTCGTCAAATGCATGGCGTTAAGAGCTCATGGTATTGCTCTGCAGACGTAGTAGTTATAAGTCGCAACGATGTTTGTCGCGATGATCCCAGCAGACAAGTAGCGCGCGACTGGTGTCGACGACGAATAAACAAAATGTCGGCGACGCGTACAGTACGGCCGACGGATCATGGCGCGTCTGAAGTTAGGCTCTGCGAACTTTAGCGCTCAAAATAAGCGCGTCAAATAAATGATTTATAAAAATAAATGCCCATAACAGTTGTTAACAGCAATAACAACTGCTATTGGCATTTATTTTATCAAACCATTCATTTTTTACGAGTGCACAAGCGCTAAAGTTCGCAGAGCCTAACTTCAGGCGCGCCAAGATCCGTCATTCGTACTGTATCTGTGTACGAACCTCTATAGTATTCGGCTATGCGGCAAATACATTTAACCATTAGCTATGGTTACGCGCAGCCCTCCACTATGATTGAGACGCGAAAATCGGTTATAATATTCGTCACAAGTTGAACCACCATGACGGTCCGCCTTGAATGCGCAGTAACAGATTTTCAGGTTTCAATCGAAGTGGGGGGCTGAGAGGGACCACACGGATGCAATCTAGCGTTCCAACCAAGGTAATAGACATGCGCAAAACAGTGCGTTTTAAAGTGATGTAACATGACATTTAGCACCAAGTAATGTTGCATTACACCATGACTCCAAACATGACGCGTAATGAAGCGCCACACGAGATAATTATTGTAATGAAATGCTCGCGTTATGAAATATATACATCATTACATGATATGATAAAGCGCGCATCATTACATGATATGAAATAGCGCGTTATGGTATAACGAGATACTGTATTGTGACGAACATTAGTACGACGAAGTTTAGTTATATTTCGGGCATGCTCCTCCTCTCTCGTACACAAGGCGAACTCGGACTAGCAACATGACTATAAAACATGACGCGCGGTACGTCATGTTTGAGTGTCATGTGTCATGCTTAGTTTGGTCGAGTCATGTGTAATGCTACATGACGCGGTCGGGTTATATGACGCGCAATGCAACAATCGCATTACTTACACAAGTCTACAAGGTAACCTTGGAGACTTTGGATCTTCGAGTTTCGTTTGTGTGTTTGGTTTGTGTTGCGGCTACATGGATGTAAACCACGCGCCAACACTTTTAAAATTCAATCACTGCGGTTGGGGAAACGCGCCTCCCAAGGGCGTTGAAGGTTATGGTTTCCTACACGGATGTAAACCACGCGCCAACACTTTTAAAATTCAATCACTGCGGTTGGGAAAACGCGCCTCCCAAGGGCGTTGAAGGTTATGGTTTCTAACTGCTGTCTACACGGATTGAAACTAGCAAGGTCACCTTTGTTGGGACGTTAGTTTACAACCATCTGGTCCGCCTTTTTTTGCCGCGTACATAAATTAGTATTGCGGTAGAGACCAAAATCTTCGGGCATCAAAGATATGTGTTGCCTTGTGTACGAAAAGCCTTTTCAACCTTTTAACTGCCTACGTCGGATATATCCGCTCAAAACGTGTTTATAGCGCCAGGGTCGCACATCCACGACGAAATATTCCATCTTGTCAGCGCTTTTGTCAAATATTTGGATTGAAGAGCTAAACAAGATGTACCCAGTCAAAATCCCAAAATCCCTAATTTGGCGAATAAGACGCAAAAACTCTTCTGGACTCTATTTAATCTGTCCTAGCTCAGAGGACACCGGTGTCCTCTCACATCCACGCCACTATAGGCCTTAATTCCGATGTTTAGAGTCTACTTTTGTATGAACAAGTTGGGTAGTTGTGGATCGAAGTGTTAAGTACTTACTGGTACATCAGTCATCTTCTCGAATTTTCTACAGGTTCTGGTTGCCAACCACATGCATGGAGTTTCTTCATTAAATGCATCCACCATATTGACAGTTTTTCATTTTCCCATTTAAAAACGCACAGCTTTTTTTGTTTCTAATATAAATTGCTATTTTAACTAACTGGCCACTGGAAACTTTTAATATGTTGCAATCTACACTCTAAATTCAAATTTTATAATAAATACCTTATTATACTTTTGAATTTTATTCTTTTTTCAAACTGAGTTGTTCATTTGTTTTTTTAAATGTTTTTAACATGGAAACTATGAGTGACATAAGAACTCTTTTCCCCGCCAAGCAGACAATTGATAACCACCAAAGACATGAAATATTTGTATCTCTAAATCTCTTTGTTATCAACAAACGGAAAGAGTTACTGAAAACATATCCATCTCAAAGTATGGATGTGTAATCTTCAGGTTTCGGTGTAAGTGTCAAAATAATACAGCATTTGGACAAAAAAAAAAAAAATTGACAAGTAGGTACTTTGCAAACTGAGCAACTTAACACAATGAGAAACCCACATAAGCTTAATAATCATAAGTGAATCAGCTTAGAAATGAGGGAACCTATCCACTGACGTAACACAGGGTGGAGTGAAGAAGAACGGGCCGAGAATTGGCCAATCCGTGTTCCAAATCTCCACTCCGCATCAGTGTAAATAGTGTACATGAAGCGGGGATTTTCAAATAAAACAAATGAACACTCCGCCCTGAGCCAAACGGAATGGAGAGAAATACTGACTGAGCGGAGAGCATGAAGAGGGAGGTACCTCAAATCCACTACGCCTGGTTCCATATCAAAGGAAATACTTGCCACTTTTCAATGCTATTGTCCGCTCCACTGCGCCCAGCTACGCTTCAATGGGACGCACTCTAAAACAGAAAATAACAAGTTTAGTGGTCTAATTTAGATTTCCGACCCTAAGACGACCCAATGACCCTATCTGCTGCTACAGTTACTGTTGACAATTACTGTTAAGACAGAAATATAGCAGTGGAAAAGTTGGTATGGTTGGTACCCATTAGTTAATTGCCATGGCTGCTTCTAGGCAATACTCTGCCTTATACTCCACAAATGTTTTCAGAATTCTGATTGATAAGTAGAGCTGGAAACTCTTACTTGTCTATCCATGTCTATCACATTCTGCAGAGCTTGCCCTAACTTTTCGAAGTTTATATAATTTTTTGATGAAAAAACTTACAATTCCGAAAAAGCAGTTAAGAACGGTTGTAGCGTCAAGAAACTATGTATACACAAAATGACAAGAAAATGTTGTTTTTATTAGTTTAGCTTTACGGTTAAGCTTAATGTTTATAATACTTTTGTTTGAGTTACCCACTTATTTTTTTAATCAAATTATTTTGATATTTCTGTACCAAACGTATGTTTACATGGCTAACCTCGAGATAAACCAACAAGAAATCTATATTACTGAAATATAAGCTCGGTAATTTACTATCGTAAACGCTTCCTTGGAAGAACTCCGTAAAAAAACCGTCAACCGGCACACGTGGGGACACACAATGGAGAGTTATAACTTACGATATTTCTTCTGAATGCTGTTGTTATTTCGTGAAGAATAGCATCCGACCAGTAATTAATTAAATTAATCAGCAAATACTGTTGAGAATGAGATACACATCGGTAATTAGCTCCACGATCAACAATCAACACAATTACACGAACGCGTTAAAGTTGCGAACAATGCAAAACGGAAACTGACTATAACTGACGGAAACGCAAAATTCAAAAATTGCTAATATTTTTCGCTTGGATACTAAGTTCTTTAAGCCATGTCTTCGTGTAAAAACTTTGGTTTACCATTAGACTATGGATGTACACATTCTAATGTTTTTTGTTTTGTAGTGTTTGGCAGCAAATGTATCAAGTAAACCTTCTCGGTAAACTTCGCTGAGGTAGGTAATGTGGTCGTTTTTGCGTGAACATGACCAATTCAGTTTTAGAGGAATTCACTGAGAGATCATAATATTCTCTGCGCCACCGTTCCACGATGCGTAGTGCTTGTTGCATAAGGTTACAGATCGTTCCAGTCACCTTTCCAGGTATAAGGATTGCGAGGTCGTCAGCATACCCTATGGTGTAGTAACGATTCGCGTTAAGTATGGTGATGAGTTCGCTGATCACAAGATTCCACAGTAACGGGGAGAGTATATAATACCCCTCCCTGTGGGCAACTTCTTGCTATCAACACCAGCTGCTGTTCTTCCTCAAGGCGAACTACTTGTTTGCTTAGCATATTTGTAATCCAAGTCGATTAATACCTGATCAACCCCGTGCTTGGAGAGGGCGGCACTTATGCTGGAGAAGTTTGTTTTGTCGAAGGCTCCTTCGATGTGTATAAAAGTGCCCAAGCAAGTACCTTTTTTATTGGATCGCTTCCTCTATCTGGCTTACTACCAGATGAAGAGCAGACTCTGTCGACTTACCTGAGCTGTATGCATGTTGGTTACCATGTAGTGGTACTGTTTTTAAAACGCCGTCTCGTAGTTCCCTATCACATAACCTTTCCATCGTCTTTAATAGGAAGGAGGTTAGACTTATAGGTCGATAGGATTTGGCGTTTGTATAGTCACTCTTACCCGGTTTAGGAATGAATATTGCTTTCACTTCCCTCCATCCTTTGGAAACCTATCTAAAAGCCAGGCACGGTCTCATTAGGGGCAACAGATTTGTTGCCAACGGTGTCCCACCCCACTGCAGTAGTGCCGAAAACACGCCCTCAGGACCAATTTTCCTTACCCTGTTTGCTTGTTGGCAGGATTCGATGCTACCATAGAATTTCCGCCAAAGTGGTGGTGCGTCTGAACCTGATGCATTTTTTGTAGCTGGATTTGGTCCAGTCCTCATCCGCACATGTGTTCATGGCTCTGTTTAGAGCCTTTCTTAGCTTGCTTTGCTTGGGTTCCAGATCCGCACCCCACCAGGGTTGTTTACCCGGTGTATCGCGCAGGAAGGTTTCTGGGCAGGCAGTGTGGTAGCTGTTTGTCAGTGATTCGGTGAGTTGGTCCACTTGTGCGTCGATTTGCGTTGTGTCCTCAAATGTCATCGAATCGTGTGGTGGCTCAAGCTTGGAAACTAGGCTGCGTCTATATGCTGCTCTATCCGTGTTTCGCGGATTACGCCGTGGTAGCGTAGGTGTTACTCAGACCTAGATGGCGAAGCGGATCCAACTGTGGTCCGAGCAGGAGGCCACTTTGGAGACATGCCACCCAGTAGTGAGTTCAGCTGCGCCCTCTGTTGCCAGAGTGAGGTCGATTATCGTGCGACTGCGTCTGGTTACAAATGTTGGTTCGGAACCTGTGTTTAGTAGGGATAGGTTAGTTGTGAACAAGTAATCCACCAATGCCTTACCCCTAGCATTTTGCGTGTCCATTCCCCACAGTGGATAGTGTGTGTTCGCATCGGTCCCGACCACAATCTCGTCCCCGCCGTTCTCACAGTGGGTAATGAGGCGGATCAGGTCATGGGGTGGCGGTTCCTCCGCCTCTGGCATGTACACTGAGGCAAAGACAATCGCCATCGCTGTGGCGCAACGCTGTATCGTCAGCCTTGCTGCAGAGACATCTCTACAACAGAAGTCATTTAGTAGCTGCTGCAACTAATTTACTCAACGATAGTTTCGTCTTCAAACCAGTCGCGACGAGGACCGTTTTTAATAACCGTTTCGGTCGTCGCAAGACCGGTTACGTTTCGTCGGTCAAAAATTCGATATTGACCCACTCCTAAATAATTGTGCCGTTGTGCGTTGGTTGGATTCGCGCTACGATAACTTTTGACGTAATTCGGAACGAGGGGTACGTATTTGCAAACCTGTCAATGCTGTCGGTCAGTGTCACCCACATTTTTTTTGGCATGGCACAAGCATGGTTTAATACACTTTCTTAGCATCAAGTCAAATCAAATAATCAGTTTTTCGATACAGCTTATAGTCACTTTATCTTTAAAATGTATATTACTTTACTATGCTTTAAGTATTTGGCTGCAGCTGTTGCAATTATATCGAGTGAGTCTGAGTCAGCCTTCTCGACAAGATTCAGAGTCAAGTTATCAAAAAATAAAAGGCCCGATTTGACACTTGATGGTTTTATTATTTACGTTTTGTAACCGTCTTTATTACATTATGTAATCACATAAAAACACTTTATGTAATTAATTATTTTACTATTGTTTCTTATGTTCAAACGTAGGGCTTACATACTCTTTGTTATGTCCTGCGGTGCGTTCCGAGATACGCTGTCAGCGCTATAAGCGCGCTCAAAGTCGTTCCGTTTTGACCTGAGCACGCCCACGAACGATTTCTTGACGTCATGCATGACGTCCAACACGTTGAAGCAAAAGTACTGTGGGCGCTGTCAAAAGTGACAGTTCAAAATATTGTTTGTTGTGGGGATTCTCGCCACGGGTTCCTTGGTTAGCACGTGTGTTTTGAGAGTTTTTTAGATTTGAGTGTTTCCGAGTGATTGTTGTGACTTTCGTGACCTAATTTGTGCTGTCTTTGTGTTCGTTAACAGGTTTGCTTTGTGATTGTCTGTATTTTACCAGTCTTATCCAAGATGGATAGGAATAAACCTCCCGATCCTGACCCCCCTGACATCCAATCCTCCTCAAATGTCTTTTCCCAAAACCCACTGTCACAATTTGCCGACGTTGTCTGTAGTATTACAGATATGGAAGTATCCCAGAGTACTCGTAAACGCCCAAATGTCGAAGAGACTCCCATTTCTACCCCACCAAGCAAACAGCCTAAGAGTCAGATAGGTCGCGTGAAATACTCTGCTGTGGATAAAGGTCCGTACATCGTGCATGTTTCTCGTCTGGAAGCTGCGCCAAACGCAGGCGCCACGCTACACCCCGTGAACTTTGGCAAGTTCCTATTATTTAATAAAATTTCGAATGTTCGCCGAGACGGTGTGAATAAAGTTGGCCGAAACCGTGTCTCAGTAGAATTCTCTTCTCCTCAGGACGCAAATGCGTTCCTAGCCAACAACATTCTACAGAAACATGGCTACTCAGCATCCATCCCTACATTCAACATTACTCGGATGGGTGTTATTTCTGGTGTTCCCACTGATATCTCAGAGGAAGAAGCCTTATCCTTTTTATCTGTGCCTTCTGGATGTGGTCAAATATTAAAAGTTAGACGCATTAGTAGGAAAATATACAATGACGGTGCTATTGAATGGAAACCAACAGAAACTTGTGTCATCACTTTCGATGGCCAAGTTCTACCACCAAGAGTATACTGCTGCTATACATCTCTTCCAGTTGTTCAGTACATTTACCCTACAATACAGTGCCGTAAGTGCTGTAGATTCGGACATGTGGCCAACCTATGTAGGTCCAAACCACGCTGCAGTAAATGTGGCCACGATCACCCCGGTGATGGTTGCAACATTGCTGAGGGCGAGGCTTTTTGTGTGCTCTGCTCGGGCAATCACTTCGCCAATAGCAGGTCATGTCCCGAGCATGGTAGACCATCAAGACCATTATGGCTGAGAAGTCAATTTCTTATGTGGAGGCTAGCAAAATAGTTCCAGTTCCTTCCCAGAATTATGCCAATGCTGCCAAAACTACTCAGTCATACCGCAAAACAGTCACACTCAACCCCAAAACCCATGCCCCACTTTCCCCATCCTACAACAAAAGTATCCACAACAATTTAGTAAGCTCTCCCCAATCCACACAGCCAAATGGCTGCGCCCTCAACCTGAACAATGCATCACCTAGCAATAATATTTCTATTGTTGAACTCCTTATCAAACTCTTACCTACCCTTATTTCATCTTCTTCTAATCCCCAATTACCGTCCAACGTTGCCGATCAACTAATAAAAATCCTTTTACCAATTAGAAATGGCGTCCAGCCAAACATTTCTACAGTGGAATGTGAGGAGCGTGTGGCATAAAAAGCACGACCTCATATTCCTTCTCAACAAATATAAACCTCTAGCTTGCTCCATAGCAGAGACTTGGCTCACCCCAAGCCTTAGCTTCCGTATACCACATTACAATGTCCTCCGATGTGACAGATCCGACGGATATGGAGGATCGGCTCTCTTTGTTAACAATCGGGTTCCACTTTTGCCCTTATCTTTGCCTTCACTTACTGGCGATATGAGTATTGTAGCTGGAAAGATGGAAGGTATCACAGTATTATCAGTATATATTGCCCATCCTCAACAAAATTTTTTAGTTGTTTTAAGAAATATTCTTTCAAACATTCAAGGTCCTATTCTGGTCATGGGTGACTTTAACTGTCATCATTATAGATGGGGGTCTGAGCGTTGCGATGCGTTTGGTACGGCTCTGATCGAGATACTGGATGATTTGGACCTTTGTATATTAAACAATGGTTGCCCAACACGCAGGTCTCCCCCTGGTCAGCAGAAAAGTTGTGTTGACCTAACATTTTGCTCTGCTGAGTTAGCTGCTTCGACTCATTGGGAATGTACAACCTTGTCGCATGGTAGTGACCATTACCCCATTGTCATTTCGTTGATTAATAGAACTTATTTAGAAAAAGCTTCCCCTCCACTTTTGAAGTACAACTTGTCCAATCCAGATTGGACAAGGTTCGCTTCATTACTGGAGCAGAAAATTGATACTCTTCCAAATTTAAATTCAAGTTTATCCGATCCTTCTGTACACCGCCATGCCAAGAGCTGTTATAAAGGTTTCGTTGAAGCAGTTACTTCTAGTGCAGATTCTTGTTTTCCATTAAAAAACAGTGCCCGAAACAAAATCCCGTCACCTCCATGGTGGGACCAAGAATGCACCTCAGCAGTTAGGTTAAGGAACGAGTCTGAAAGACGTTATAATAGGGAGATGACCACCCAAAATCTGCTGGCGTATCTTCAAGTATGTGCCCGATCTAAACGTCTTCTCCGCAGGAAAAAACGTGCAGGTTGGGTGAAGTTCTGTACATCCTTATCCCCCTCCACTCCAATCTCATTAGTATGGAAGAACATCAAAAGATTTAGATGTGGTTGCTCACCGTCAATATCATCGCCAATTACTAGGGAAACAGCTGAATTATTTTTTGACAAAATAGCCCCTCCGTATGTTCCACTTGCATCTGAATACCATAGTGTTCCCTTAAATACTGTATCCAATGACCCCTTTGATGCGCCATTTACTTTGAAGGAGCTGAACATGGTACTCTGCCATGTTCGTGACTCGGCACCTGGCGCCGATGGTGTAATATACTCGTTTTTAAAACATTCCGGAGATAAAGCAAAATCATATTTCCTCAATATTATTAATTTCTGCTATGATAATGGTTGGGTTCCAGATCAGTGGAAACTACAAATTATTATCCCTTTGTTGAAACCGGGCAAACATGTAGATGATCCGAACGGCCTTAGACCTATAGCTTTGTCCTCAGTCTTAGCTAAATTAATGGAGCATCTTATTAAGAACCGACTCGAGTGGATAGTGGAATCCAGAGACTTACTGCCGAACTATCAATTCGGTTTTAGAAAAGGGCTTGGCACAATGGACAGTGTTGGAGTTTTAGTGACAGATATCCGTCTGGCATTTTCTAAAAACGAATCCGTCGTCGCAGGCTTTTTAGACATCTCCTCCGCATACGATAACGTTCTTCTTCCCGTCCTCAGGCAGAAACTGCACCAGCTGAGCATCCCGGTAAAGATGATCGAATGCATATGTGGACTATTGTATTGTCGCTCTTTGACTTTAAGGGTCCAGGGAGAGGACTTTGATGAAAGGCTTACTTGGAGGGGACTCCCGCAGGGCTTCGTCCTCAGCCCTATTCTGTACAATCTGTATACAGCCGAAATTGGCTCCTGTCTTAACAGTAACTGCCACATCCTCCAGTACGCCGATGACTTATTCCTGTACGTGTCAGATTCCTCCATCGTTGACGCTGCATCATCCCTATGCTTCTCTCTGGACTCTTTGAATCACTGGCTGTTGAACCACGGCTTATCATTGTCTGCACCGAAAAGCTCTGCAGTAGTCTTTTCTCGCAAAAGAACTATCCCTCCCATCACAATAACTATTTCGGGAAAAGCCATTCCGCTGACAAACAAAGCAAAATTTTTAGGCGTTTTTTTGGATTCAAAATTAACAGGTAAGTACCACATAAACTTCTTAATCCAAAAATGCGAACGCGTTATTGCCATTTTAAAAGTCCTTGCGGGTGTGTGGTGGGGTGCCCACCCCTACACTATGAAACTAATATATAACGCCTTAGTACGCAGCATATTAGATTACGGTACATTTCACTTAATACCATGCAATAAAGGTACTTTGGCCGGACTAGATAGGATTCAGTCTAAGTGCCTTCGGATCATCTCTGGGTGTATGAAGTCCTCCCCCGTTAACGCGTTGCAGGTCGAGTGCGCTGAACCACCTCTAGCCCTAAGGCGGCAATATCTAGCCTCCCGTTTTGTGTCTCGGATAATATGTAGATCCTCCCATCCCCTTATTTCAAAACTGAACGCACTAAATAACTTATACAGATCTTCAAACTACTGGAATAATAAAGAAACTCCCTTAATATTAAAATATTTTCGTATTACTCAAAACTTCGAATGTCCGATCGTCCAATATCCCAAACTACCCCTTTTTAATTTTGAATATGAAGTTTTATGTTTCACCCCAAAAATTTTCTACAACATCGGCATTTCCAAAAATTCCCCTTCGGCGGATTCGGCCTTCAACGCGGTGGTGGGCGAGCGATGGAATGGTTATCAAAAATTTTTCACTGACGCTTCGAAATTCACTGACTCCAGTTACACTGGAGCTGCAATTTACTACCAAAATTCCAGGATTAGCCCTTTGCCCCAAGGAGTCCTCTGTGTTCACGGGCGAATGTGTGGCTTTATTAGAAGCTTGTCTTTTCATAGAGTCACACCATAACATCGACAAAGCCGTAATTTTCACAGACTCCCTTAGCTGCCTACAAACTTTGGTCCAAAACTCCTTTAAAAGTAAATTGCACAGCTCACTAATTTTAAAAATTAAAAAGTCTCTCTTTTCGTCTTTTAATAATCAAAAAGAAGTTCAGCTAGTTTGGATACCTAGCCACTGTGGCATCAAGGGTAACGAATATGCTGATACCTTGGCAAAAGACGCTTGTTCGTCAACCACAGCTGACCTTTCTCATTGTTCTTACCAGGGGTACAACTTACTGAACCTGCCAAAAGCAAGTCTTCAATGTGCTTGGCAGGAACGGTGGAATACCTCTGGTAGGAAGAAAGGTAAATTCTACTATGCAGTACAGCCAACCATTAAATCTAAACCTTGGTTCTACCCTTTCAAAAAAATGTCCAAACCAGTCATTTCCGTCCTTTGCAGAATTCGCTTAGGGTTCTGCTGCACCCCTGTCTTCTTGGAAAAAATCCGAGTTCGCGACTCTTCCATATGCGAGTGTGGCTTAGAAGAAGGTACATTGGATCACATATTTTTTGAGTGCACAAACAACGTCCCTCCTTTAGATCTTTATAGCTGTCTCCCAAAATTCAAAATTCCTCTCCCGATTAATGTCCCCGCCCTCCTTACATATTCCTCTCCAGATCTACTTGTGGCGTTGATGAAGTTCATCCGTCACAATAACATCAAATTATGAGCCCTGACTTCTATGTAATTGTGGTTACGTGTATATAGTTAATGTTCTAACAAATTTAATATTTATGTACCTTTATTTTTTGTTTGTTTCAGTCCAATACTAACACATGAAGTCCAATTGTATCAATCGAAGATTTACACCTCCATAGTTACTTCATTTCTAGCATATTATTTGTCTGTGTTAATAATTCACACACTTGCTTATCCAATTTACTTTTGACATTGGCAGAATAGTCGATATCGGCTCTATTTGCCATTTTTCTAAAAATAGAATAGAATAGAATTGTTTGTTGTGATTGTTTGTTTATGTTTGCTCGGTTTGGTTAATTTGTATTAATTACTTATTACGTTTTTCTTTTTTAAATACGACTTAATTACTTTAGTAATAGATAAATGTCAAGCAATAAACATATTAATGTTTTTAAATACATATACCAAATACATATTTGGTCTAATATAATTTTATTCCAGTAACCTGAAATGGGTTTTAAATGTTTCCGGGTTATATTTGGGTACGACTTTTTCAACATATCCTATGATACGGGGAATGGATTGAATACGAGCCTTCCTGTGCCGCATTAAAATATGGGCAATTTCTTCTACATCCTCATCAGAGGACGACGATGAATCACTTTGCTCACTTTCATCATCGCTGAAAAGCATTTCTAGCAAAAAATGGGATTCCATTGCTCCTGAAGTTCAGTTAATGAAAACTTCACTTTGTTTTTTAGCAAATTATGACAAGAGTTAAACTGACTAAATTGCCAAATCACAGAATGATTGTCTACACAAACAATAAAATTATTATCTTATAGGCGTTATAGGTGAATCTCTGAAAGCAAACTCGAGTATGAGCGAGCGAACTGTCAACAACGCGAAGTGACATTCACTGTTTGCGCGCCCACAGATCGTTCCAAATTGAAATATCGCTATCAACGCTATGAGCACGAAAACTAAATCGGAACGGCTGTTAGCGCTGTGAGCGCTCATAGCGATGTAAACGTAATTCGGAACGCTGGGGTACAATGCGGTCAAAATGAGAATAGGATCGATTGCCATGTTGTGACGTCACGTCGAACTGTCAAATTGAAGAAATTGGGTACGGCGAGCAAAAAAAGATTTTTTTTAAGTTTAATTTATTTACGAATCTTGAATAAAAAAAGTTTTATCAGAAATTCAGAATTCATTTCTTCAATTTTACTCGTCTCTGCGTCATTTTGTGAAATGTGTGATTAGTGCAAATGGAAGAAGAATGTGAATTGTTCCTAACAATGATAATAAGAAACAAAATACTTTTTATTTTTAACTAATTATGACTTAAAACAATATATTTAGCTAATTTATAATAAACAATAAAGTTTTTACTTCACCTAGACTTAACTAAAACTACGTAATAAAAAGCGAAAAAAAAACCTTTATTGAAACGCAAATAAGTTTTTTTTGCAAACTATACTTTTCACTCAACATTTGACAGATTGAGGTTATTGGCTTTCCTATTCTTATTTGGAACGCATAGTAAACGTAATTCGGAACGCGGGGCTGGTATGTCAGACCCCGCGTTCCGTTTTGCGTTTACATCGCTATGAGCGCTCAGAGCGCTAACAGCCGTTCCGATTTAGTTTTCGTGCTCATAGCGTTGATAGCGATATTTCAATTTGGAACGACCTGTGGGCGCGCAAACAGTGAATGTCACTCAGTGATGCCAGATTGGGGGGATTTCCCCCAAAACTGGAGGTTTTTTATAGTTATGGAGGGAAAATTGGAGGGACAGTATTTTTGGGGGGATACGTGGAGGTAAAATTTTGGGATTGAAGGGAATTAGAGGGTTTTTATAAACAATTTTTTCTCCATAATTTTTCATGTTTGATATTGATATTCACGAATTTTAGCCAAAAACATAACAAAAAAAAGCAATCTTGCGCACGATGATATTATCCGAGTATCTTAAAAGTTACCATATTGCGCCCCCTCGCCCCACGACGTGCATCGTTCAACGTTCTTGTCCAAAGTACTCTGTGTTCTCGTCAGAGAGTATTATATTCTTTGGTTCAACGTTCACAAGTTCGCAAAGCTTCCGAATTTCGCATCTGTGTTTGTCTTGTCTCAGTACTCTTATATTATAGTACCTATACTATACTTATTTTTAGCAGACGACAAAACAATCCTTCCTAATGTTTTTTTTTTTTATACCGACTTGAAAAAAAACTAAAAAATGGAGGTTCTCAGTTTGGCCTGTATGTATGTATGTTTGTCCGCGATTATTTCGCGTTTGGATGAACCGATTTTGATGCGGTTTTCAGAAAATCATTTTGCACATTTTGAAGAATTTGGTATTCTAACAAACTTCAAAAAAGGAAGTTCTGTTTTTAGAATTGTCATGATGATTTGATAAGGGAACCAAATGGCGGAAGGTATCTAATTAGGTTTGTTTGAGAGGTACTCCAACTAAAAAATGTGAAATAAATTGTTTAAACAAAAAGTGCAAAATAACTTTAATTTTGGAAGTCGGTGTTTAATGTCAAAGAGACCAAACTATTGAAACACCGACTTCCAAAATTAAAGTTATTTTGCACTTTTTTTGTCGTTTTTTTGTCAGGTTATTTTTTTAATTTTATTTGTGATATTCGTATTTAAAAAAAGATATTTGTGGAGGATTTTTTCTTCAAAACTTCAATTTTGGGGGGATTTTGGGAAAGGTTTGGGGGAATTCGTGACAGTCGTCTGGCAACACTGATGTCACTTCGCGTTGTTGACAGTTCGCTCGCTCATACTCGACTTTGCTTTCAAAGATTCACCTATAAGATAATAATTGTTTGTGTAGACAATCATTCTGTGATTTGGCAATTTAGTCAGTTTAACTCTTGTCATAATTTGCTAAAAAACAAAGTGAAGTTTTAATTAACTGAACTTCAGGAGCAATGGAACCCCATTTTTTACTAGAAATGCTTTTCAGCGATGATGAAAGTGAGCAAAGTGATTCATCGTCGTCCTCTGATGAGGATGTAGAAGAAATTGCCCATATTTTAATGCGGCACAGGAGGGCTCGTATTCAACCCATTCCCCGTATCATAGGATATGTTGAAAAAGTCGTACCCAAATATAACCCAGAAACATTTAAAACCCATTTCAGGTTACTGGAATAAAATTATATTAGACCAAATATGTATTTGGTATATGTATTTAAAAACATAAATATATTTATTGCTTGACATTCATTTATTACTAAAGTAATTAAATCGTATGTAAAAAAGAAAAACGTAATAAGTAATTAATACAAATTAACCAAACCAAGCAAACATAAACAAACAATCACAACAAACAATATTTTGAACTGTCACTTTTGACAGCGCCCACAGTACTTTTGCTTCTACGTGTTGGCACTGTAAGCACAAGATGGCGTCGATAATGACGTCATGCATGACGTCAAGAAATCGTTCGTGGGCGCGCTCACGTCAAAACGGAACGACTTTGAGCGCGCTTATAGCGCTGACAGCGTAACTCGGAACGCACCGAGAGTTTGGCATTTTTGACATCTTTCGACGAGAGTCATGAAAAATGTCAAAAATGTGCATTTTGTACATTTTGTACACGATTAACCCAAATCAAAAAACATTTTATTCTTATTTCTTGGAACTTGTTTAAAATAGTGCAACTGTGCATGAGAGGCACAAAAGTGGTTTATTCAGGTTTATTGTAGGTAGTTCTTAAGAAAACCTTCAAAGCAAACCAATAAATTGGTTTCTTCAAATATTTTTTTTTACTCCATTTAATTTATTTTACTCTTAAATCTGCACTAATTAGGTCGTATTATGCGGGCTTTTTTCATAATACATGTGCAGTAATCATAGATAACTCTAAAAAGTCGTATTTTGTTTTAATCGACCTGTGTTAATTCAACTCTGCAGTGTTTTGTTTTTAATAAAAATGGAAAAACTGTCAATGTGTCGGATATGTTTGGTAGAGAATGTTCGCATGTTTGTAGTTGCCAACAAAAACCTGCAGGAAATGTATGAGACGCTGACTGATATTCCAGTAAGTAGATTATGTTAAACCAACAAGATTTTTTCCTAAAAGATATTATGATTCTTTGCTAGTTCATTAAAGAGAGAATTCCTATGTTTTTGAGATGCTTTTGTGTCAGTCTTACTCTACTAAAACACCTAATGCTTCATAAAGTAAAATGCTGTAACAATACCTATTGCCACAGTACCCTTACCACGAGTTACTATCGAAAAACGACACCATCTTACCGCAGTCGATATCGAATAAACGCGCATCGAATAGTTTACTATTAAAATCGTACCATGAGTCGGACGGACTCGCTAGCGACAACTCGATTGTTCATACGGTAAAACCGCACCGTAGCTAACTTCACACTTATGTTTGCTCTCTTTCTAGCTGCAGTAAAATACAGAGTAAGGTAGATAGACCTTAAACCCTACCAATTTGGTACACCGATTCTCTCTATAACCCGGCCTATTGAAAATGTAATTATTGTACAAATATTTTGATGGTTCAGTGATGTTGTCAATTGTTGTGTATTTAAAATGGAAAAAATTGGAATTACAGTGCACATAAAACGTAAAAAGTGTTTATTAATCTTATAAAATGCGTGTACAAATAAGTTTACAGTTTTTCTATCATACTTCTAATTTAACTTCGATTCAAGTGTTGCTCATATTGTAGATTTCAAATCCTTTAGACCTTCTACCACATAAATGTTCGAAAGCTTCTATATTGAGCCTACCTATATTCTTTGGTGAAATTATTTTCACTAATACGAGTATGTGTAAGTATTTACATAGCCAAGACCTTTAGTATAGTAGTTTGGAAATTTCCTTTGCGCATCATTCGTCTTTATATGAAGCCATGCCTACCATATACCACGTTAAATAAGTTTTATCGGACATATTTAAGCACAAATAAATAAAATATTGTTTTACGCGACCCTTTTCATAACACTTTCACCCTTCAATATGCAAGTGAGTTACTTTACTACTGTCGTTACGGTTTGTTTCGATAGCACCTGTCAAATTTGTAACTCATGGTACCGATTTTCTATAAGAAACTGCTAAAAACTTTAGTCGCTAGCGAGTTCCTATTCGATAGGTTTTGTACTTAATGACTCATACTACCGATTTTGGTTCTGCAAGTGACCGCTAGAGGCGCTGCAAAATTTGCCATACAAAAAACTTACGGCGTCGATATCGAGTAGCGACGAATACTATTGCTTAAAACTCATGGTAGAGGTACAGATCCTCAATGCTTGCACAGTTTCAAATTGATAGCAAAATACAGTTTTAGCTGGAGTTAATTTGTAGTTATTATATTTTCATGTAAATAAAACAACCTTTAGCAAGACCCCAATTGTTTCCTATGTTCCATTCATTCCAAATTCAAATTATCTGTCACATAGATGAATCTAACCAGCCATCTATAAAAGTTGTATGCAATGAAACTACAAACCTCTTTGCTCTAACAATCTTTGGAGTTTCTCAGCCATAGTTCTGTTTGGTTTATTTGTGTCTGCCAATGAATCTGCAAAAATGTCTCAACATAAGTTTTTTTTTTAATTTTATGTTTGTCATGTCATGATAAATTGAAAATAGTTTTAATATTATTTAACAAGAGCTTAGTAATGATCAATGGTCTTAGAAATAAATAAACAAATAATTTTAAGGGTAATTTTGTTGCAGTTAGTGACTGAAGACCGTAGGCCGATACATGCTTGTTACTTTTGCTTCTCTAAACTAAAGCAATGCTGCCGATTCAAGACAAAATGTCTGGAAGCCGAAGAAATGTTTGCCCAGATGTTAAGAAGTAGTGAGGTGAGAGATTCTTGTATTGAAAACTTTTACATAAATTTGAATTTAAGTTATTGATTTAATAAAAACTAATGGAGTGTTTAATAATTTGAAAAAAATTAAGTAACAAAAATTTATGTTACACCTATGAATTATACTTCAAAAATCCTGAATTTTACTAGCTGAATCTAAACTAGGCCCAATCTTAGAACACCAGGCCCCCACCGCCATCATTAGAACATACTTAAAAAACAGTTTGTATGTTCATATATATTATTTGATAATTTAATAAATTTTTTGTTACATTGTTACAGCAAAGACCTTTCATAAGGCGAGGCAGCCCAGAATTTGTGGGCGGGCTGGTCCAAACGTCTATAGAGAATATAAGCATAGTAGATGATAAGCAAGCAATGAGTGGCAATATAGAAGTTGAAGTACCAGTATTGCCTACTGTACCGGTTCAGCCCGCAGTCAGTGAAAGGCAATATGAATTCATCGAGGTGAAAGTAGAACATGACAGTGATGGTATGTAACATGCTTACGTAATTTGTACCTACATGCATTTTTCAATGTGCTCTGGCTTCGTTAGTTACAAGTACTGATGACGTAATCACCATCCAGACCCCCATCCCCCATGTCATCAAAAATAAGCCAAGCAAAGGCCCCCTCAACCCCCTGTAGTGCCTACGTAATACTTGAATGGCTCCCATTCAATAACGAGGTAGTTCTTGATGCGCAGTAATTATTATTTTATGTATATTTCTCTGACGCATGGACCGATTCGGAACATTCTTTTTATGTTTGACAAGATACCCAGGTGGTCTTATGATAATCACATCAATCATATCCTGACTTGATGACCATGGCATTGATGGAATCCTGGAGAAATCGGGGGAACTCTTCTTTTCTTGGCACACTTTGTAATGGCTATATTCTACAGGTACAGTGACTTACTTACAGAAGGACGGGGCGGTGCCTCGAGGCCTTCAAGCTCAGACGGCCCCATAAAACATAATTAGTAAATTCTCCTTTTGACGTAGCGAAAAATTAACCCACCAAAATCCAAATAAAATATAAAACAGTGACTTAATTGTTTACTTAACGGTAGTAGGACACGCCATTTGTCTCCAGGTAAACGGTATTTGACCTATTTTTGCATAATAATTACTGCACAACTCGACATTTTGGTTTTTTACGCATCAGTGTAGACTGTACGCAATTGCAAAGCGACTGAATAAAGCGTACAGCCGCCGTTCGATTATAAGTCGAATTTAATCAAATCGAGGCGGCACGTGCCTCGCCTCCAAGGCATATCCCTCGATATTCGTGTTATAGGGTGTAGAAATCCGCTAAGAACGGATTTAACGGAACTCCACCCCTAAGGGGGTAAAACGGGGCTGACAGAAGCCGCTGGTAGAAGCTATTAAATAAATAAAATAAGGGCCCGGTTTTATTTTTGCCATATGGCCGTTGGTCACCGTTATTTACGCCACTACGTATAGGTACTATGCGTTCCAAATAAGAATAGGAAAGCCAATAACCTCGATCTGTCAAATGTTGAGTGAAAAGTACGGTTTGCAAAAAAAGCTTATTTGCGTTTCAATTAAGGCTTTTTTTGTCGCTTTTTATTACGTAGTCTTAGTTAAGTCTAGGTGAAGTAAAAACGTTATTGTTTATTATAAATTAGCTAAATATATTGTTTTAAATCATAATTAGTTAAAAATAAAAACTGTTTTCTTTCTTATTTTCATTGTTAGGAACAATTCGCCTTCTTCTTCCATTTGCCACTAATCACATACTTCACACAATGAAGATGAGTAAAATTAAAGAACTGAATTCTGATAAAACTATTTTTGTTCAAGATTCGTAAATAAATTAAATTTTAAAAATTGCTTTTTTGCTTGCCGTACCCAAATTCTTCAATTTGACAGTTCGACGTGACGTCACAATATGGCAATCGATCCTATTCTCATTTGGACCGCATTGTACTGTAAAACATGTGCACTGATAGTTTAGGTGTACAACAACTAAAAAGTGTTATACACTATAATAATTGTAAGTGTAATACACTTTTTAGTTGTAGTACCCCCTCACTGATTTAAGCGTCAAAAAACTACGTAACTCTTACCGAGAACCCCCCTCTGCCCCATGTGACATTGGGTGAGATTCGACTCGACACTATCTCACCTAAACGTCTCACGTAATTAATGGACGCCCCCTAAATAGAACGTTACGAAATGAGAATATGTCCCTTGAACTCCTTGCGTCGGATTGAGACGAGTGTTTTGGCGTCCTATTCGTCAAGGTCGTGTGTTTCCGACTGGGTAATCCATCTCGTTTAGCTCTTCAATCCCCATAAGTGACAGAACTGACGAGATGGAGTATTTGGTCTTGGATGTGCGACCCTTGCGGAATACACGCGGAAGTGTTTGTTGGATATATCCGACGTACGATATAAAAATACAATACGCGGCATATAAGTTGAACCAAAATGGCGTTTGACTTTCAATGCGCTGTAACAGATTTTCAGGTCTCAATCGAAGTGCGGCACAGCGAAGGGCTGCGCGTAACTACAGCAACGACGGCCATTTTATTTCAACATATTTGCGGCGTACTATAATTGACTGAAGCTTATCATTGCAGGTCCAGTTCTAGATGATGCACCGGTACAGCAATCTAGATCAGACTCAGAGGATGACATGCCACTGCTGAAGATCAAAACTGAAGTGGAGGACGTCGAGCTAGAGGCGCCGAGACAACCAGTATCGCTGAACAAACGGGGCGCCAGCGATGGGAACAGTAAGTGTGAACCACGTACAAAAAAAAAAATTGTTTTGCTATGTTGGTGGCCCAGTCAACGTGTATCTGACATTGACGCACAATCGAATACAATGAAACCAGTCCATGATACTGAACCCCCCCACTGTGAAACTGGGCAAGTGCAAGTCTGACACACGTACTGAGGGTACAACCGAACTGAGTATGAAAACAATTCAATTCCACGCGTTCCCGAGATAAAGGGTCTTGGCAGATAGACAGAATACAGACGGACAACAAAGAGCTCCGTTTTTTTCCTTTTGAGAACCTTAAAAAGGACAGATTGAAAAACACAAAAAAATACATACCGTCGCACATAGAACCTCCTCCTTTTCGAAGTCAGTTAAAAATTACTAAAAGACGGCGAAAAATTCCATCTTGATGAAATTTTTCGCCGGCTTTTAGAGGCGTTCCAGAATCATGTACGGGATCCATGGTTTTCGTTTGCACGTCTATGCGTAACTGCCAGGTGGGAGCAAAAATGCTATTGAATTTTTTCCATTATGATTTGCTTTTTAGCTGCTTGTAGTTTGGAATGCAAATTGATGGTGTGATACTCCCCTACTTCGGAATACAAAGGCTGTTCGTTCTTGGTCTAGTGCCTGATCTCTCTTTGGTCGTATCGGAATCGCCGTCCCATCGGTCTATGAGAATAACGATACAGAGTGCATCTGTGTACGTGCACACACTTTAGTATGTCGACGATCATGACCGATATTCGATCGGGAGTATGGGTCAAATAATGCAACTGATTGAATTGCAATTATAATGATAATTCTTAAAACAATATCTTATGGTAATCTGTGATATAGATGTGAAAAAAAACAAGCAAATATTTGAATTTTCTGCTCAGTCTCAAGCAAATTCAGGGCTTTAAAAATAACACGATATAAATTTTGAAAAATATCGATAATAGCAAATAATAACAGTGGTTTAATATGGATTCCTTTAAAAATCTTATTTTGATTTACAATCACAGGAGCGCCAGTTGCGAAGAAACCAATACATCTAGACGATACAACTACATCGAAGCTAAAGGAAATCGCAAAATCATACCCGAAAATTGGCCAGACAACACAAATTCGTACGTCCAAACCTGTTACTGAGAAAATACCTTTAATTAATATGCAACTTACCGCTAATAACAGCATACAGACCACAATAACAAATTTGATAAATTCTGCTATAGATTCGAATTTCTGTAACAAGTCTGATATAAAATTGTTAGAAAAGAAGCATGCGGATGGTGCTGAATCGAATAAACGTCGAAAACGATCTAATAAACAAAAAGTTTTCATATGCGATATATGTCAGCGCAATTACAGTCAGAAAGTCAATTTGAGACGGCATATCCTTGTGCATATTGGGAAACAACCGTTCAAATGTGAATTGTGTCCGAGTACGTTTAACGCAAAATGTCATTTGGATAGACACTTCCGCAAACATTCTGGTGAAAAACCTTACAAATGTGAAGTTTGTCAGCGGTTTTTTAGTGATAAGAGTAATTTAAATAAACATATTCGTAGGCAGCACAGGAGATAAACCATATAAATGTGATATTTGCCAGCGTAGTTTTAATCTGAAGTTTTCCATAGTCTTTTGCACACTGGAGAAAAACCTTACAAGTGTGAAGTATGTTAGCAAAGTTTTAATAGATTATACACCGTTAAATTTTGGTAGTTTTAATCCCGTGGAGGGTCGAATCGGTACATGAAATACTATCGATTTGTAAAGATAAAATAAAGTCTTATTTTCTAAAACTCGAATTAATATACGCATGTACGAAATTGATTTCTTTAAGTAAACGTCAGCTGAGGGAAGCCATTGAACTGTAAGTAGTTAGTACGCAACGACCAACAATTACCTACAAGGTCATTGACTCGTTTACTTAAAGAAATCCTAAGAAACCTTAATCTTATGAAACCTTGTAAGTGTGAGCAATGTCAAAGATGTTTCTCTCAAAGTTCACATTTGTAACAGCACTATCGGACTCATAGGCTGGCTCAGGAGTAAAAGCGTCCCGAGTCGACGAAGCGTTGTCTTCCATGCGAGCCTCAAAGATATGTCAACAAAACTTTAAGGGCCCAGCACGGCTGATATCTACTAGGGTGGCGGAAATTTTCGAAGAAGTTACCATGGCGGTAGGACTCAAAGGGCACTTGAAGGAAAAAAATGGGTTTTAGTCAGTAACAGCCTGTCAAACACTCTTACTCCACCCTTGAACTGGAGAAATTATTTGATGATTACCTCTTCAAAAAAATAGATTGAAAGCGTGTAGATAAGGGCGGTAGCTGTATTCGTATCCGTTATACGTCGTGGTATGATCTACACTTTTTTCAGTCCTTGGATGCATTCCATATACCGCGTCTAGCCTGGTTGTCCTGCCCAAACTTCAGCACATACCAAAACATTAGCTTACTAAATAATTTTCACAAAAAAGTCGCTCGATGTAAAATACTGGTATTTTCAGGTGCTTATTGCTAGCAGACCACAACAGGCTATGTTGTATTTTTTTCAATAATTTACTTTATTTTCTCGCTGGCAAATATCAGGCTTATATATCTGCTGAATTTTATAACAAATTTATTATAGCAACTATTTTCATTGCATCTAGACTCTAGATTGTCTTATAGAACAGTACCAGCATGTTTTTAAACATTATTTTCTTGAATATAGACTTCTAATTTGCAACAAGCTTTTTTACAAAGTCTACTGTCTATAATCTCCCTTTGGCTTTGCCGTAGTCGAGTAAAAATTATCTTACATTTTGTTTTATAACATTCAACATCCTACCCTATGGAAGATTTATGAAGATTATACAATGAAAGAATAATGTAAAATTAAGTTAAGCGCTTAGCTCTGCTCTCCTCTTCGCCCCTTATCTGTATCACTCAAACCCCAATAACGGCCTGTACAGACTTACGCCGTATTCATTACCCTTCAAGTAGTAAAACCTGAGTGGGTATGCGGTAATCTTACGGTCGAGGCCGAAGCGGATATCGCTGTCACTATAATTAGCGAAACTATTTGTGCGCGCCCTCTAGTCGTTTAGTCATTTAAAATTTCCGGGGTGTAAAGCCCAGCCGGTAAAGCGATACGGGTTTTACCCGTTTTAATCTGGTATCGGAACTTCATAAAACAGTTCCCGGTTCCAAAATAACCAATACTATGTAGGTCTGAACAGGCTTTTAGTTTGGTTTCTGCCCATTCACTTATCTATACCGATGCATATACTTACGCAGATTTGTAATCACAGGGGCGCCCGAGGTGAAGAAACTAAAATTAGACAAACGGAGGTCAAAACTAGAAGATACAATTTCAGCAGAGCAAATGAAAACTAAACAACAAGGTTCGAAAACTTTTCAAACAACTCCAACACTTACCGTTAAACCTCTTATAAAATTAAAAAGTAAAATTATTTTGGTGGAGCCCGTCACTTATACTAAACCTACAATTAATGACAGAATTGAAAATACTCCTACAGATACCAGCTGTAATAGTAGTGATAAAGATGGACTAGTATGTAAAATAGAAAATGTCAAAGGTGTTGACAATGTCGATATCAATAAACAGGATCCATTAAGTATAAAAGAAAAACCGTTCAAATGTGACATGTGTAATCGTAGCTATACTGTCAAAAGTCATTTAACTTGTCATATTCGCTCGCACACTGGTGAAAGACCATATGAATGTGACACATGCCATCGTTGTTTTATTAACAAAAGCCATTTAAAATGTCATATTCTTACACACACTGGTCTAGCAAAACCTTTTAAATGTGACGTATGTCAGCGTCGATTTTCGCTGAAAAATAATTTGAGAACACATTTTATGGTGCACACGGGTGAAAAACCTTACAAATGTCATATATGTAAGCGTGGGTTTACACAAAAAATACATTTGCGATCACATATTCCGATACATACTGGTGATAAACCTTTCAAATGTGATATATGTCATCGTAGTTTTTCTTTAAAGCATAGTGTCAAGAGACATATTGAAATAATGCATACCGAATGTGTCACTGGCAAGCCTAAATATAACCGTAGAAAGCGGTCGAAGAAATAAGGTTGCACAATGTATACTTGATCAATTATTCGCCCTAAGCTTTTCCCAACGATGGTTTTTTTTCCGCTCTAGGGTGGATCAAGAGAGCTTGTCAGACCTTTGCCGACTAAAACCCGCCTGTCTTTTAGTTGCCCGATGCGTTGTAAGGCCATATTCACTTTTTCTAACCTAACCTAACCTAACCATGTTGGAGAAGGCGTCCTACCTACCCGGGTGTAATGGTCAGATCTCCGCAAACTTAAAGAGCACAAGATTTTCTTCAGAAACCAAATAACTAAGCCTCTATACAAATTGTCCAATCAAGTCTATAATTTTGTGTGGATAGGCCGACATTTATTCGTTTCCTGAAAAAAAAAAAAAACTAGTGAGAAGTTGTTCAGTTTCGTCTACTGAACAAGCTCTTGAAGTTTGTTGAAACCTGTCTCCTACACCCTGTAGATAAATACCAGTATTTTACATAAAGCGACTGTCCCACAGTCTGATGTGTGTAATTTTTGTTAAAAAACTAGTATCAAATAAGTTAATATAGTAACGTACTAAATAACATAATTATCATTTTTTATATTCCTTAAAATGTTATGTATTTTGAACAATCTTTCTGAGGAGATGGGGAAAGAGGGTCAAAAATCGCCAAAATCTCACGTAATTACTGGACGAACCCTGACAAAATTTAAAACTAAAGCAGCGAAAACAATTCAAAATTAATCTAATTTTGAATTTTCTTTCGAATGTTCAGTGTTAGTACTCAAATAAATAACCCTCCTTCTGGCGCAGTCGGGTAAAAAACAGGCAGTTACTTCCGCATTAAAATTGTCATAACTTTCTGTATATTTTAATACGAGTATTTTTAGGATCCGATGATTATCCATCACATTGGCTATTTCGGCGCTATCTCTTGATCAAATTCACCACGGCAGTTTGTATAATCCTCGTCACACAAGTTGAACCATCATGGCCGTTGACCTTGAATACGCAGTAACCGATTTTCGGGTCTCAATCAAAGTGGGGAGCTGCGTGTAACCATAGCGACTGGTTCAACTGATTTGCCGCGTACTAATTATTAATAATAGCTGTTGGCAACTGTTATTGCTGTTGACAACTGTTATTGCTGTTGGCAACTGTTATTGCTGTTGGCAACTGTTATTGGCATTTATTTTTTTAAACCATTTATTTTTTTACGAGTGCACAAGCGCCAATGTTCGCAGAGCCTAACTTCAGACTCGCCAAGATCCATCGGCCGTACTGTACTTGTCATAAAATTTAGCTCAACTGATCTCGGATGAGTTGGTATAGCGACAGAGTTACGAAGGCGAGCTTAATCGAAAGAGTCATGACAGGGCTTGGATCGCAAAGGCAACTAAAGGAAGATGGTTACGTTTTAGTCAGTAAGTCGGACACGCCCTCTCGCTCCACCTAGAGCATAAGGAATTATTTGATGATTTCCCACCAAAAAAAAAAAGGTTTTGCGACGAAATAACCAATGTCACGAATAATCATCAGATCCATTCGGGTCGATCGTTTAATTTATTTATTTATTTCAAAAACAAAATAGAAAAAATCAGTTAGGTTAGTAACATTATTCACATATATTTATTTAATATTTCACAAGACAAAAACATCACAAAAAATGTATACCGCCAGTTATTTGGATTTAAATTTATGCTACAGTCATATTTTTTTTTTATATAATCTGCAGACAATGCCACACGGACAGAAAAAAAATGTTGCAATTTAAATAGATATGGGTAATTCCTTTGTTTTCCTAAGAATTTCGCACAAAAGCGAGAGGCTCTCAAGCTCGCTCGCAGTCGCCTTTGCCTAACTGTGAGACATTCTAGGCTTGTATAGTTTAATATAAAGATTCATTCAATTTGTTTTTGTTATTAATAAATATCTATGATGATGTAGATATAACTGTATATATTACAACTAGATGAGTAAGTTGGGCCGAAACTTGGTAAAGCGTAAAAAAGCGCGTGTGTTCACGCCGACTGTCCCCGTCGCGAAAACCGGTTTATTACCTATGTAGTGTTGCTAGTTCAACTTTAGCGGTGTGCATGTAGTCGTGTTGATGGCGAACTTAATGTATTATTACGTAGCGAAACGGGTGCGGGGCTCCCTGCGACAGATGACCGCGCGGGTCACCGCATCGGATCACTTTTCTAGGGGACCGCGCGGCGCGGATATCCATTTTATTCAGTTTCGGCCATAAGACGTAGATAGGTTCGTTCATACAGCCTTTTTCATAAAAAAAATCTAACCATACATAATCTAATATATACATAATTACTTTAAATACTCACTAGCAGGTTCTTAGTTGTTCAATATTTAAATTAATTGTATAGATTTTTTTCACAAATATGTAAGACTGTTTAACTTGGTAATTAAAATAAAATAATGTAAAGCCCTAACACAACACTCGGTGAGTATTTTTTTAAATCACGTTCACCGGGTGGCAGCACTGAGTCGTTAAGCTCAGGCATCTGTCAAACCGCTACCATGTTAATGACATTAGTTAAATTCTTTTTTTTTTTAATTTTTGTGGCATGGCTATTTGGCCTTGGTGTCATTAGTTAAATTCAAAAGTAAAACTCTCGGCTGAGTGGCGCCAACTGTGGTGTGAATTTTCCTGAAAATCCTCATTGTGGCATTGTAGCGAGCACACGCCACTATGGCGGCTATGAGCGGTGTCGACCAATCGCCTACCGATACGGCCCCGCTCTCCGCTAAGACCGAAGTCATGAATGCGCCCTAAAAATCGAACATTTTGCCGTTACCGATACGTCGATTTTAAATAAAGATATATATTTATTTTAATTAGTGATTTGGTGTTTCAAGATGTGTGTTAAGATGTATGCATATCTTAAACGTTAAGCAATATATTTTTTTTTATTTTGTATTGGTTATTTTTTTTTTTCTTAAATAACTTGTTTTAACACCATATTGAACCCAAGGTGTCACTGGTGATGCATTTCGCTCTCTCCCTTACGCTAAATGGGTTGGGGTAGATTTTTTTACTTGATGTCTATTATGGCTATAAGGTATAAAAATTAACTTTCATCGATTAAATATTCGTAATTATGTCCCGGGTCTCAAGAGGATAAATAAAGTCGGTTGTATGTTTTTTTAATACACAATGGCAATACTGTAAGTAGAGTTAATGGCAATGGATTAAACTTATCTCGAAATATTTATAAATTGTTATTTACGTGTTATTTTATTTCGTTCATATGTTTGCTGTAAAACTCTGTGCTGTAAATTAATGTAGGTTATTGTACATATTCTGATATTAAATAAATATACCTATGTCATGAAAACAACAGGACTTTTCTTTATTCACATCCACACAGATGCCTCCTCCGTGAACCTGCGTCGTGAAGCAAAAATTGTTATTCAACCACTTCATTTCATAACAAACAATTAGATAATACTAGCTTTTGCCCGCGTCTTCGCTCCCGCTCTAGTAGAGCCTGCTATACCCTACTCTACCCTTTTTTTTTTTTTTTTACGGTAGGTAAAATCATCCAATGACAAATCCCGCCCTTGGGCGGAGCGGGAAATAGTGTCAGACTCTTACTGATTAAAAAAACTACCCTGTTCCTTCCCTGCCTTGGTTCCAGGGCCCTGGTATGCATTTTCATACCTTCCCAGAGCCCCAGACTAGGCCTCGACCCTACTGGGCCCCTACGGTTTGCTGACAACTCCTTGAGGCGCACGGGAACAGTGCGCGCCGTAAACGACTTGGGCTCGGTCCGGTCTGTTACCGGACAAACGGACAGCGAGCTACCCATTGCCTGCCGTCCGCAAGCCCGCGCCTACGGTGGCCGGAAATTTGGATCGGAGTTACGGCGGCGGCTGCGGCGTGAGCGCCGTTGCCTGATACGGTCAGCCTCCTCCTACCTTACCCTACTTCCCTCTTCTCTATCCTCTTTTTCCTACTCTATCTTATAAATAAGCAGGTTTTGGATTGTTTTTTTTTTTTTATTTAAAGGGATTAAAATTGATTGATTCATTAATTTCCTATGTCCTTCTCCTGGTTCTAAGCTACCTCCCCACGAATTTTCAGCCAAATCGGATTAGCCGTTCTTGAGTTATAAACAATGTAACTGACACGACTTACTTTTATAAATAATAACTTTTACTATGGGACCAAACCTGAAATCGCGAAAAAAATCAGCAAGTTCTCTATATTTTGACCAGTTAGGCGAACATAAATGTACTGACCAGCAGATTTTATTTGCGATTTCAGGTTTGGTACCAAGTAAAAGTTGTTTGTCATGACTCACATGTTTAAGTATCGGTCACTAGTTACTAGTCACTCTATATAGATGTCGGCGATGATGACTATGCAGCGATAATAAGTCACTCGTTTGTTTTCTTATGGCCGTTAGGGCTATTGGCTAACTTTTTCAAAACAGTTTACAACTGGCATTTGATATACACTAAACTTTGTTGTCAACTAACAATTTCATAACTTTGGTATTACGTATGACATCAAGTGGCTAACAAACTGCGGTGGAAAAGTGGTGGCTAACAAAAATTATCGGTGCATATTGTCCCGGCTCTAGTTTTTATCGACTATTATACAGCTAAGTTAATTAAATATCGCATCTTCAGCTTAAAGCTAACAATCACAATTTTAAAAGTATAGATACAATAACATCTGTCAAAATGTGTCACGGTGGATATCAAAGGCACCAGTGGATAATGACGTCATATCAGTTGGTCACTAAAGATAGGCAATACGAAATTAGCTGTTTGACTGTTATACGATGTACATTCTAGCAAGTGATCTTCACTTGAGCTGTCAACAGAGTTACGCAATAGCCCCGCGTAACTCGTTAAGCGGTCGCCCGGGCGGTCTCATACAAAAGTGCCCCGTCGCGTGGCGTCGTGCTTTTGTGCTGGATCTGTCACGGAAACGGGATTATTACCTGCGCAGTGTTGCTAATTCACGGTATGCATGTAGTGTCGATGGAGAACTTTAATGTATTATCACGTAAAAGAGGCTCGGGGGTGGCTCCCCGCAACGGGTGCCCGCGCAGTGAGCCGTGATGGAGCATTTTCGCATGGGACCGCGTGGGAGTTCGCTTAACTCAGTTTCGAATCTCAGATATGTTGGCAATAATGACGATTTAGCAAGAATAAAACACTCAACTACTAGACCGGGCTGTTGGTCTAGTGATTAGTGGCCCTGACTGCTAAGCCGGAGGTCGTGGGTTCGATTCCCACCCAAGACAAAAAATTGTATCATGAGTGGGTGTATATCTATAATATGTATGTATTTAGAAATATAAAAGTATGTTTATCAGTTGTCTAGTACTCATAACACAAGCTCTGCATAGCTTGAGACTAGATAGCGTTGTGTGATAGTTGTGGAATATATAATATAAGTGGTCCCATAGCACCGGAGTGGAGTGTAATGTAGTTGAGTCACTTGAGCGTAATCGTTTGGAGGGGCAACGTTTACGGACGGTAGTATTGTCTTGGGCAATCCGTCGAGTAGTTCAAACGCACCTGATGAGATGACTGGTTCACTGTGATTATGAACCCTCTACCAGAAAACCATGTTAGCAAACCGTAGGGGCCATAGAAATATCTACGGTAGGGGTCAAGCAGGGTCGAAGTCTGCTGGAGTCATGAGTTGTGCAAAAGAGAGCCCCTAAACCTTGGAACGAAAGCAAAGAAGGGATAGGAGTGGGTTTTAGTCAGATAAAGTGTGATACTCTCTTCTGGTCCACCCAAGAGCATGAGAAGTATAATTTCCCACCTAAAAAACTGTATTAAGACCATAAATAAAAATCGCACCTTGGATACTTATACTGAGACTTAGGGCTAAATGAAAAATGGTTGCTAGAGCAATTAAGTGGTATTAAAATGGTATAGTACGTGGCAAATTAGTTGAACCCGTTGTTATGGTAATGCGTAGCCTCCCACCTCGATTGAGACCCGAAAATCTGTTACTGCGCACTAAAGGTCGATCACCATTTTAGTTCAAGCTGTGCCAAAACTTAATATTAGTATTGGAGTATTTCTCAAAATACATGTACATCTTTGAAAAAAAAAGTGTGCTTTGAAACAGTTCAAAAGTTTTATATTTATAAATCATCACACAAAAAAAACACACACTCAATTTTGTAGGATGAATATTAATCTTTAAGATAACGAAGAATTATAGCTATAATCATACTTATTATCAAATATTTCGATATTTTAAAAATAGCTTTTTTTACCTTTCATACAAAAACCTGTTTGCCACTCTACCTTTTTCATGTGTTTTTGTTTCATAAAATGCGATACGTAACTAAATTATTGTAAATTTCTTTGTATCATCGTTCTACAGTAATCGCAGTTTCTGTATCAAATTGATTTTCTATGGGGTGTCATAGTGAATTGGCAATTTAAAGCAAAAAAACAAAATGAGTCGCTCTCATTTACTATTTAGTTATTACTCTTTAGTTACGATTTATTTCTACTTTCCCATGATTTCTGAACGATTCCGTAATTTTTTTACACGGACAACACTAGCTTCACTCTGATTGGCTATTGGTTTGACGTCTCCGCCATTACATCTATCGTGAAAATCAGTGAGAACGTGTGTGTTTTGTGGGGTTACTTTTTCGAGACAGGAAGTAAAATCAGCGATTTTTCATAGAACGGTAAGTCTTCATTTACCCATTTTTTGTAATACGTGTTGTACGAATATTTAATAAGCTTTTATATTTGCTGTAACAGCTTTTATCAATAAATATATTTTTTCTGACCTCAATTTGTCTAATATTTCGTAACGTTTTTTACGAATTTCGTTACGTAACGAAAAAGTACAACATAAAGCTGAGTGTATACTGTTATAACCTGACTAAGCATAGTAATATTCACTACTTAATTTATGAAAAAAAAATATATAGAGCGTCAATAACTAAAGGATTGGATATTATCTGCTATATAGAAGTGCCACCAGCAAAAAATAATGAAATAATTTAAATTACGTTTTTATGTGATTTAACAACTTTTTACCCCTGATATTACTTACATGAAGTTCTATTGAGAACTTCCTCCTTTTCGTCGGTTAAAAAACCTCGCGGCTTTGTTTCAATTCGCTTGAGAATAGAATTATACCGATTGTTACAAATACTTAACTCTTGCTAATGACACTTCTGTAGAGATGCCCACTATACTTGTTGGTTTGACTTATCAAATTGGTTATTACTTACAACTGCTTATATACAACTGCATTACTTCTTTTGTTTTTTAAGGAATGCCGCCAAAAACCAATGCCGAAAGGCAAAAAGCTTACAGAGAACGACTCAAAAAGGATAAACCAAATAAATATGAGGAAATCCGTGTCAAACATTTGGAAAAAGTTAAAGAAAATATCAAAAAGAAAAAAGAAATTCTTACAGAAGAAGAAAAACAAGAGCTACGAGCAAAGTGGAGACAAGCCAATGCTATAAGAGCTGAAAGAAAAAAAAAGGCCTACTCTACGACAAAACAAAACAACACATTGGAAGTAAGAAAAAATGCTAAAAATAATACAAATATCCTAAAGGAGAGACTACAAAAGCTTACTGAAGAAAATACTCAATTAAAACGACGAAATAAAAATTTAAGACAGGCCTGCAATCGGATGAAAAAGCGAGTGGAAATTCTGAAGATTGGGAAAAAAAAATAATTTGATTAAAATAGTATGAATGATTACTCCCTTATTTTATTTCTAACCCCTTAAGTATTTGGGTACATACTTACAAATATTTCGTATTGAATAAATGAAGAGCATTCACAATATTTCGCCAATGTGTAACCAGCCTTATGGTTACTATTTAGTTACATCTAAGGACTATTTCGTAACAATATTTCGTTACTACCATTTCGTTACGTACATTTATTTTGAGAAATACTCATTGACTACCACAACGAAGGTGGCTGAAAAGGCTGACTTGATACATTTAATACCAAATTAAAAAATATTAAAAATACTAAGCAATATATTATCAAATTATAGCCTACCCTTCAGCGTTAATAAAAAACTGTAAATGAAGAAAGGCACAAAGGCCAAATAGCCATGCCACAAAAATTATAAAAAAAAACTGCCGTGACAAAGAAATTGATCTGTCAGTGTCACCTTGACAGTCTCATTGTTGACATCTTGCGCTTCAGACTGCGCTTGCTGTATATTGATTCTTTCTTGAAAGTATTTTGTGGATTTAGTATCGATGATTAAATAAATAGATAAAGTGGATACTCGCCATGAATTAATTAATATTTTATTTCTAAAAATATTGAATTTTACTAACAATCGGCGAGCTATCATGAGCGTAGTCAGTGTAGTAGTTTACGCTTGCCGTGTCTGATGGCCGGCCTTACGAGATTCGAAACGGAAGCGCACACAATTTTTGCTTCAGTTTTAATCCGGAGACTGTTTTTGTTGTTTTCAAGAAGTCTTATTAAATACAGTTACTTTAAATCAATACTGTCTTAGACATGAATGTGAATAAACTAATCCAGTGTCGGATATGTTTGGTGGAGAATGTTCGGATGTATGTGGTGGCAAACAAGAACTTGCAGGAAACATATAAGAAGCTGACTGATGTCCCAGTAAGTAAAATGCTTAGAAATTTTGGAAATATGAACTTTTCAGAGCTAAACTTAATTAAACGAGCGTCCTGCCCTCGCACGAGTGTACTCTATAAATCTATATAATTATATATAAAAGCGAAATACCATTCACTGATTAATCACAAAATCTCAGAAACTGACAGCTAATGACGGATTTTACGAAACTCCATCCCCTAAGGACTGATTTCATCATTCAATATAAAAACTTATTTCAACTAAACTGAGCTCAGCATAATCTAGTTTAAAAACCCATGTCGTAAACATGGGCGACAACGAAAAAATTTAAACTGAGTTTAGCATAAACTAGGTTCAATTCATAGCAGTGAAACGCAAAATGAAGCTATAATCTCGATAAGGCGCTCAAACTGCGTTGTGTTTTATATAATCGCGATTAGTTTATTGGTGAACTTGGCCCTAAGGGGGTAAAACATGGGTTAGAAGTTTGTATGAAGCACCCGACATCCACGCAGGCGAAGTGGCTGGAAGAAGCTAGTAAGAAAGCTTCCCTGCTGGCCCAAATGTGGAGTAGTAACAAGAGCATTCCGAGTGTAATAGCTATATGTTTTGACAGTCTCTTTCAAAATCAGTGGGTTATGTCTTCTATAAGCATAGCTAGTCATGGAAAATAAATGTAATAAATAAAATTTGTACTTAGTTAAAATTACTATAGGTCTATGCCACCCAAAGTAAAGTTATTATTATATACTTACATAAATTCACCCTCAGAATTGTGTTGTATGTTAGTTGTTTTGTTTTGTATACATAACAAAATAAAACAACTAATTAATTAATACTCCAAACCTTTAATAAAGCCACTTTTTGTCATTTAGGCCGTGTTTACGTAGACGCGGCGCGTTGAACGGTCCGTCGTACATTGCCATCTGTTTGTGTTTGCGCGAGCGATGGGCCACATGCTGCTGCAATATACGACGAATATCCAACGCGCCGGGTCTCCGTAAACACTACCTTCATGAGTTCTTGCAGTAACCCGACTTATAAATTAACAAATATTATAAGAGAAATTTTATTACAGTTTGTGACAAAAGACCGAAGACCATTACTCGCTTGCTACTTCTGCTACACTAAACTAAAGCAAAGCTGCAGATTGCAGAGAAAATGTCTGGAAGCTGAGGAGTGGTTTGCTCAGGCGTTTAGTGAGGACTGTGAGGTGAGGATCATCTCTTAGCTTGGAGGTATAGGCCCCTTTAGCCTTAGCCCTACGTTCAACGGATGTGTAGCTTCAAGTTAGAACTACGTCAGACCGGCGCTCACGTGGGTCACATCTGATTTATAAATCAAGCGTGGCCCACCTGTGCGTCGAACTCTACGAGTAGACGTAGAGTCACGTTTGGTGTCGTGGATCTAAGGGCGCCTTCAAATTAGCCACAACGGTGGCAGCCGCGGTTTACAACCGCGCTGTTGCCACGCTTCATTTATTCATATGAAATAACCTACGATTAAATCAAAACAGCGGAAGATAGTTGACTCGCTTCTAGCGCGTGGACCGCTGAAATTGTGACAATTGTCACGATTTCACAACGATCACACACATTCGGCGTCTAACTATTCCGCTCACACGTCTGCAACGGCTCTTATCTCAGTCCTTGTATATCATGATCATAGATGTGTGTTTCGAGTTAAGGTTTTCTGATTGCGATGTTAGAGCGTCACGTATCTACCCGCAGCGCTGCAGCCGCGCTATTATCGCGTGACACTTTGAGACTAATTTGAGGGCACCCTAATGTAGCTCTAGGTACATACAAGTCTAGCTGCCATATAAAATATATGAAGACCAACGCCCCGGGATCGGCCTACGTGTGGCCATGGGCGTCGCCAAGGGGGGGCAGATTTAAAGCTTCAGAGCCTAGTTTAAGCTCCAGTCTCCCACAATACAATGCCCATCCTATATGTTACCGTAGTTATAAGACTAGCAATTTGGAGTTATATTGTGGAGAAAAAAAACTTTTATTATTATTAAAAAAAAAAACTTTTTTATTATTATCTATACTTACAATAGCTTGATCATAGACTGGCGACGCCCTTGCGTGTGGCCAATGTAGTTCTACCTTCATTCGTGAATTCCTTATTATACGCTTGGTGTACGCCTGCGTCGTGCTATCATGTCGTTGCTAATAATCATAGACAGAGTTACTGGTTTAGTATGGTCGCTTCACGCAGGCTTACACCAAGCGTATACTGACAAATACGCGTCTATGAAGCTACGCGTCCGTGTCATTAGGCCTGGATGACTGATAATTTGATGTGTCGGATTGGCTCGTCGGTGTCGCGTCCTATTTGCCAGGGTCGTGTGTTCGCGACTGGGTACTCCAACTCGTTCAGCTCTTCAATCCCCATAGGTGACAGAAGAGCTGACGAGATGGAGTATTTGGTCGTGGATGTGTGACCCTGGCGGAATAAACGCGAGAGTGTTTGTCAGATATATCTGGTGTATAATGGTTAAAGGTTGTTAGAAAAAAGAAAGAAAAACAGTTTATTTACAAAGAATGACGCAACTTAAAACTAGACAGTGAACATAATCATTATAAAGGAAAGATATGCGTGCAAAACGACCAAACGCTCAGCATAAAGCTGGGGCAAAGCTCATGCACAATGCTATGACCACATAGCGCTGGTTTTCGGCGTTGGCCGGTGTTGACATAAAAACGCCGGAACAGTGCAATGTGCAAAAAGTTATAAGGAATGAAATAGAAAAGGAGACTTATATGAAGTGACAACACCATGGCGCGCCCATAGCACATTATGTGCATCTCATAATTTTTTTACTAAATCTATGGTGCAGCTCGATTACATAATCTGTGGCAATTTGCATAGACGCTAATACAATAGTACTGTTATTGTTAATCATTTCCAGGTAAATCCTCAACTAAACCAGGACCAGTTAAAGTTCAGTGGCTACGTTATAAGCCCGATAAAGCACGTCAGCATATATGATGAATGTGAAATAGAAAACGTCACTATCAAAGAAGAATTACCAGATGATTGTGAGGAACAAGATGCTAACGTTAAGCAGAAGGAGGACTATCGAAGAGGTATGTTCTTAATTTCGTTTAAAGATATAGGAGTTTCCTCACCACAGTACCATACCATGGGTTTGCTTGTATCGTGTCTGGTAGCGGTAGAGATGATGCGTGTACATGGCTAAATTTTGATCCTTTTATTCCCGTAGAGGGTCGAAACATGAAACACTATCAATTTGTAAAAATAAAATTAAAAACTAAAGTAATTTTTATAGTTAGTACGCTTGTTTACTTAAAGAAATTAATTTAATGATTTTAAATATTCGCAAAATATTCAGTTGTATTTTTACTTTAATTAATAATAAAATTAAAAATAATATTTAAGTGTAGCTCCCATACAAAACACGCCATTGTTTTTTCTATTTCATTGTTGTTCTGTTGTTTACCTAGTAAATGGTACGGAACCCTTCGTTCGCAAGTCCGACTCTCACTTGACCGGTTTCTTAAAATTCCGTCCGTACTGTCTGAAGGGCTTACTTTAACTTGTCATTGGGAACACTACTTTCTAACTATGATCTAATTGGTTAAGGGGCGTGGCTAAGCTGCAAGAACAATGAGTCACTATTTCCTTAACGCGAATACACTATAGTCCGCCGTATTAGATTTAGGATGACGTCTCTCGGCTAAGCATACATTATCTTCTAATCAATTAGGGATAACTGTTTTAAAACATATTTGAAAGATTCTACTTGAACAAACATTTCAAGTTACATAAAAGCTTGTAAAAAGAGATTTGTTTTTCAGAACATAGATTTCAAGAGACACCCTTGGTGAATGTGAAAATTGAAGTGGAAGAAGAACAAAATGCTCCAACACACGTTTCTGAACGTGAAGACATACCACCAAAGCATTCTCAACTACAATCACATTACACACCTGTCGTGGATTTGAAAATTGAAGTGCAAGATACACCAACACACGTTTCTGAACGAGAAGACATGTCTTCAAAGCATTCAGAACAAGATCCAATAGATTTTACACCTTTCTTGGATTTGAAAATCGAAGTGGAAGAAGAGCAAGGAGATACATCAACACAGTTCTCTGAACCGGAGTATATAGTACCACAACATTCTATGACGGAGTTTAATACTGAAGTGGAACAAGATATGCCTAAAAAACGACAAGCTGAGACGAAGAAAAGTAAGTGTGATTTAGTTAAAGTCATCATCATCATCATTTCAGCTGAAGGACGTCCATTGTCGCCACAACGAATGGTCCTGTGCTTTTCGCATCCATCGCATTACCACGACTCTCATCAGTGGTGCTATTCTCTAAGAAAACGCAGCAGTGCCTCAACGACGAACATCCAAATAGGATACATTGGATTGTCAACCTAATGTAACTATACATTGGATTGTTAATTCAATGTATCCTATTTGGATGTTCGTCGTTGTGACAGCGCTGCGTTTTCTTAGAGAATAGCACCACTGGTCATCGTTCAATCTTGGAGGCCTTCCAACGCTGCGCTTTCCAGTGCGCGGTCGCCACTCGAGATCCTTTCGGCCCCATCGACCATCCACCATCCATTGTGACCATCCAATGTGCCCACTGCCACTTAAGTTGGGTGATTCTTCGGGTTATGTTCATTTCTGATGCGATCACGCAAGAAAACTCCGAGCATAGCCCTTCCCTTTGCCCTTTGGGTAACAGTAAACCTTCTTATGAGGCCCATCGTAAGCGACCGCGTTTCAGTGTCATATGTCATCACTGGCAACACGCACTGGTCATAGACTTTCGTCTTGAGACACTGTGGTATATTTGATGAGAAGATACCGTGCAGCTTCCCGAACGCTACCTGTCAGAGTCGAATTCGACGATTGACCTCTTTCTCAAAGTTTGACCTACCTAACTGAATTGTCTGTCCCAGGTAAACGTAATCGTTTACAACCTCAAGTGTAGAGTCCCCGATTTTGATCGGAGTGGGTGCTACATGGTTATATGCGTCCAGGCTATCTTCGGTACCTATAGTGTCGGTCAATCTAGCACTCGGGTCGTTTGCAAGATTCGCCGTGGGTTTTGTAATAGACGTGTACAACTGTCCATAGTTTGAAATGATTGTGTTAGAATGTACCTAGTTTTTTTTAAGGCCGAAAACAGAAACTGAATTTTGTCTTCGGTCTTAGTTTCTGCCGAAACCGAAACTTCGATATATCGATTCAGGATGCTGACTCGTGGCGGTGAGACAGTCCCTAAATTAGTTGTTGTTCACACGGTTGCCGAAAAAAGTCACCGGCTCTGCAGTCGGCTCGAGCGAAGGCCAGCTCAAATTCTGTCAAAGTGACGTGTGATATCAGCATCCGACTCGTTCATTCGTTTCGGTCGCAAGTAGTCGTACGAGTACTATTGACTTCACCGGCACATTTAAGTTCTTGTTTTCATTGGGAATAACGAACACATTTCACTTTGTGAGAATTCAGAATACGTTGCACCACGCAGCGCTGCGTCGCGAGGCATCTCGATCTGAAATATATCTTTTCGTGCAGTAAATAAAGTTATATTTTGAGTCGCTATTTGTGCCGCGTCGCATCGTATCTCGGTGTGAACTGACCCGTAATGTAATCAGCAGTGACATTACCCGTCACGAAACTTCTCCGCAGCTAATGCCATCGCCATACATTTTTCTAAGCCTGCAAGCTTGAACTTTGCATTTCTGAATGTGAATCTTACGAACTTAACGAATTTGTTATCACAGGGGCGCTCGGCACGAAGAAACAGAAACTAGACGAACGAAGAGCAATACCTGAACATACAGTTACAACACAGCATATGGGAACTAAACAAACATCCTCGAAAATTATTCAGAACACTCAAAATCCTATGTCCGAACCTGTAACGATATTTATTAAACCTTTCGCTAATGAAAACCCTGAAGCTGATTGTACTATTAATAATACACACATGGGTCATTACCTAGATAATAGTTTTAGTAATGATTTTAGTAAAAAATTGTTGAGTGTACAACTGTATAATTGTGATCAATGTCAGCGTAGTTTTAGTGAACTAAGCGATTTCAAAAAACATTTGAAAGAACACACAAGTAGCGGTGAAGATGAAGAAGAAAAACCTTACAAATGTAATCAATGTGAGCGCAGATTTATACTAAAGAAAAGTTTAAGAAGTCACATTCGAATACACACTGGAGAAAAACCTTTCAAATGTGAAATTTGTCTGCGCAGTTATAGTAACAGGGAGGATTTGTTACAGCATTATCGAATGCATAGAGTTTCAAGACCTCATCGCTGTGATTATTGTCAGCGTGGTTTCAGAACGAAGCATATTTTAATAAGTCATATTCGAGTGCACACTGGCGAAAAGCCATTTAAATGCGATGAATGTCAACGATGTTTCAGTGCAGCAAGTAATTTAACACGTCACATGAGAGTGCACACAAGTGAAAAACCTCATAAATGTGATATTTGTGCGCGTAGTTTTAATGAAAAGAGCCATTTGACAAGACATGTTCGTTCGCACACTGGCGAAAGGCCTTTTAAATGTGAAATTTGTCGGCGTGGTTTTAGTGACAAAAGTAATATGCAAAGACATGTTCGAAGACATAAGGGAGAGAAATCTTGCAAAATAGTTTTTAAAAAGAATGATTGAATGAAATATGTTTCAGTATGCACTGGTAGAATAATTTGTAAACGAGAATTAACTTAGTTTATTGAAACAAATGCGTTTAAAACTTGTAAGTATGTCTGCTAAGTTTTACATATTTATTTACCTAGTTATTTAGTTAAGTTTTATATAAATAGCTAGTTGATATTAGTATCTGACCGAAACTAGGTTTTATGGCGAAACCACATTTCGGACTCGGTTTCAAATTCGGCCGTTCTCGGAACTGTCATGTTTTCGGAGGAAAAATAAAATAATTTTTGTTTAATCAGTTTCATGCAGCACAACCTACACAGCGTGTCCTAATGCAGCAAGAAACCTTTCGAATTTAGTTTCGATTGCGGCCGAAGATTCGGCTAGATACAATCGAAACTAAGCCGAAACTAGATTTTTCGCCAAAACAAGGCTGAAATATTTATTTTTAATTAAACTAGTTTTTTGTTAAACAATTATTGTTTTTTCCCGGATTAGATTTTTTGCCGATATTCAACTAAAACTTGTTTTTTTTTTTGCCGAAACTAAGCCGAAACCGAAAGTTTGGTGGGACACATTTAATATTTAAGCTTCTTATGTACACATGTTTCTCGTACATAAACAACTAATGATCTCGTGTTTTGAATTTCAAACCTCTTACATTAGTTAATCAAGCATTCAAAATTTCGTAAATACAAAAATAAAACATATTAAATGACTGAAATAAAAATAAAAACATTGTGCCATTTGTAGGAAATAATCGAGGCCAATATTTATTACCATGGAGAATAGCTATGTTTAGATCTAGCGGGACCATTACAACAGTCAGTAACGTGCTGCAATTCTCCTGTTTTTTTAAAGATCCTTTGGAGTTAAGTGATACATGGATCAAGAGGTACTTTGACACAAGTCGATCAGTATTATTTTTTATGGATTCCGAGCGTAATAGTACCGAGGGCCCCGCTGGATAGTTGAGGCGATTAATTGTAATTTCTATCAAAACAGTTGAGGTACATTGGATATTGTCAATAAATCCGTGAGGTTTATTGAACAAACAAAGTGGCATTACTAGTTTTTATTCGGTCTGCTCGAGTGGCCCTGCTGAATCCAAAAACATGGAAAATGGATCTGTCCTCATTGAAATCCTAAGTCACAATCTGTTGCATTTGTGCTGTTACGCAATTTAGAAAAAAAAAAACAATTCATTTAGCACACGCTTAATAAAGCTTATTTGTATTAAGCTATTTAGTCTATATTTCTACAAAAATATAGTTTAAGTTATGTTATAAAAATAGTGGACATCCCACCCATACCCATAAAATATTTTAAAACCATTCGAAACAAGATATTTAATTAAACCTTTAAAAGGATGAATCAGAAATCAGAAGCCAAATAGACCAATTACAGACACTTCTTAATTGTCAAAATGTCGGTCAGCCCAAAAAATATTATTAAAAAAAAAAAATTGACCGTGCCGTGCTGTGTATGTGGCTCGGATGGGGCACGGATTTTAAAAGTTGCATACATTTTGTATGACATATATATGGTACAGTGTATGATGCGTGTCCCGTCCGGCCCCGGACGACGCCCAACTGTACCACGGTTGTAGCACGGTCCCAACACTCGGTTTAATATTATCGTGCAGCGCGGACGGGCTCCGCTCCGGCCCCGCCCCGGCCAGGACACGGCCCGATCTTATATAATTCATCCCTAACTGTTCGTTCAACCGATTTTGACTTCTATTACGTTGGTGGTATGATAAATGGCAGGTGTAGTAGAAAATTTTGGGGTTCCGTACCTCAAAAGGAAAAAAACGGAACCCTCATAGGATCACTGTGTTGTCCGTCTGTCTGTCTTTCAAGACATTTTATCTCAAGAACGCGTGGAGGTATCGAGTTGAAATCAAAACTATATTACTCAGGTCTGCGGTCCCTTGAAGCTGTGAAAAAAGTAAAACGAAGTTTTTTTTTTAACGAAAAAAACGTACGGCCGTTTATTTCGCAAAAAAACGTACCTACATTTCGACAGACTCAAGGGAATCAAAATTCATAGGGTAATCCCCGTTGACCTAGAGCCCTGAAATTTGGCACGAAGCAAGGTCTTATAACACAAACATGGGTATTCCAATGTGTGTTACATTTATTAATTTGAAAATTGTAGATACGTCACATAAAAAATCTCTGATTCGAAAAAATCTTCAAGATTCGATTCGGAAATTGAACTATTAACTTACATAAATAAGTTTGTATGGTAACCAAAGCAAGCGAGTCCGACTCGCATCTGCCCTTTTTTTTTTTGCTATATATGTCATCCTTATGTCTACGGAGTAGAAGTCAAAATCGGATGAACGGACTGTAAAATTTTTTTTTGTTTAAATGTCTAAACTTACTCCGAATGAAGTGTTGTTTGCATACTAAATATTATAAGTAGTAAAAATATTCATAAGTAAATTCCGATTCCTCATGTATCTAACTAGTTAAGTGTATAAAATATGTTCTGTAACATTTTTTTATAATTAAATACGTACCAACTATGAAAACATTTTATTAGCTGACCTGGGAAACTTCGTACTGCCAAATAGTCTATGAATATTGTGATAACGGATATTTTTCGTTAATTTTTACATATTTTCTCACCGTTTAAACCTTCCCTGTAGTATCACAAATATTTCAATACCAAGCCAAATCGGTCCAGCCGTTCTCGAGTTTTAGCGAGACTAACGAACAGCTATTCATCCAAAGGCTATTTGTATTAAACGACACAAAGGGTGAAATTGAGATAACGAATCGCCACTTTTTTTTTGTGGGCTAAGCCGTGTTTATGGAGACGCGGCGCGTTGGGCGTTCGTCGTACATTGCAGGAGCGGGCCGCGTCATCGCTCGCGCTAACACAAACACAGGACAATGTACGACGGACCGCTCAACGCGAACGCGCTGCGTCTCCGTAAACACAGCCTTAGGCTCTTTTCACTACTGTAGCGAGTGGCCGCCATCGGATACACGTGTGCGGCGCGTCTATACAAAATATATTAAAAAGTGTTAAGTCGCCGTCGCTGGCCTCCGGGGGCTGTGGTCGGTGGCCCATTTGCGCCGAGCTTAAGTGCTACAAAAGAAAAACTGGCGATGTGTTTCTCAAAATTGTCTCCTTTTAGCTCGATGCTCCATCTTCTTTAACCCGTCTGAAAAACACATTTTATAGAGGTCTACAAAGTAGGCCTCCATGGTAGCGATAACCTTCCAAATCGAAGTAAATTTCTGCCCGGCGGCGAGTGAGTTTTTTCAAGTTTGTAACCAAAAAGTCGCACAGGGCCTAATCTGGAGAATACAGCCCTGCTTTCAAAAATAACCAGTGTAGGGTAGTCGTTACCATTGCAAGGCTCTGTTTCTGAAAGGAAGGCTCGGCCCTGGTCTGAAAGGCAACGAAGGAACAGGGTGGGTAGAACCGCTATCTTCAAATTTCGTCGATATTTTTTTTTAATTATATTTTTACAAAATGCTTTACGACTTTTACAAAAACTTGGTGCAGAAAAGGAAAAAGATTTTATGTATTAGATTCGGTAATATTCGCTAAAATATTTTTCTCTCTTGTGTGGATTGAGGGACCACAGTTTAGTCATTATATATTTTTTTATCTTTGGTGTTTTGTGGTCTGAAATTTTGTAAATTTCTTTACTAAAAGTCACAATACTCCAATTTTCGAGATCTGGCTAATGGTCTGTGAGGACTGAGGGACCCCACTTTAAGGGCTGTATTTTTTTTTTTTTGTATATTTTTACAAATTCCCAGACTTGTTTTACAATTGTTTTAAGACTTTTACTAAATCTTTAGATTTTTATTTTGCGAAATGCAAGTATGGTCCCTCAGTTCACACACACACGTATACAAAAATAAAACAAGAAAAAAGATTTACACATTACCGTTATATTTAAGTTCACTAAACATTTTTATTTGTATTTTTATCTATTGTGATAACGTAAATGTCTAGCTTCAAACTATAACATGCATACACTATATGTCGAAAAATTTACAATTAATTTACATTTTAACTATAATTATTATTAATTGTGCCATTTAATGCCCTCTGCGACTCATTTTATGATAGGATGGATCTTCAATGATGAACGTCCAGGGGGTCTTACCGTAAAGATCATTTGAATATCGTAATTAGAGACAATAGGTGTGCGGACGCCGGTGTTCGCTTGGGGCTTGAGTAAAAATGTTAGTCATGCGAACGACGCTCGGCTCGAGTCGGCCGATCTTACCCGAACGATTACGATTTCGGAGTACCCTCACCTGGATGAAGTTTAAAACAAACAACTGCAGTGCTACCACGTGACCTGTGATATAATATGCAGTAGTAGTACTTCGAAGAATATCGTCTTTGTCCTTTTATTTGCTATATAGGGTGTATAGCTCCCTCTGTGTCGCTAGCACGCTTGATATTTTAACACGTTAGGTAAGTCCAATGTTGTAACAAATGCAAAAGACGTTTATTTTTGGTTACGGCTTTGTAAACTGTGTGACAGGATAAGAGAACATTTTATTTTTTAATACAGAAAACCTTTAGAATGCGGATTTAACACATTCTAATGCTTTTACCATATTTGGCAGTAAATATATCGAATCGAAATTATTTTGTCAGTATTGTATGAGTGAACCGTCACTATCGTTCGGGTAAAATCGACTGGAGTTTGCCGAACGATTACGATTTTGTAGTACCCTCATTTTGATGAAGCTTAATTATTTGAATATCGTAATTAGAGACACAATAGAAAGACAATAGGTGTGCGTTCGCTTGGGGCTTGAGTAATTAAAAAAAAAAACTATTAATTGTTAACTCGTATGAATTATTTTGTCAGGTTAGGTCTACTGTCCACGGTGGCGTAGCTTCATAGGCGCGTATTCGTCATTATACGCTTGGTGAAGTTTATATACATACAAAACTATTATGAAACAGTCGACGAAACGACAGGATCGTGTCGTCGTGTGGTTGCAGCTTCGTCGACAGTTTCAGGGTTTGTATGCTGCTGTGAGCAGGCGTACATCAAGTGTATGTGTGGCTTTAGGTAGGTACGTCCTTTTTGCTCCAAATATTTTAGTTAAAAGGCACGATTAACAACAAAAATAGTCACTTAACATACGATTATGCTACGATTGTTTTTTTTTTAATTTAACGGAGTTTCGTCATACCTAAAATTTAGGCACTTATGGATTAATGCACAAAGCGGATGTAAACATCGCTACCCAAAAAAACAGGGGGTTGGCAGTGATAGATAAACACGTTTAATAACACTTGTAAGTTTGTGCAAACAGGCGACGTTTAGTCGCGCGATTAGTCGTACGACTTTTTGTGACATCACTTTTTTTTTGTTTAAATTTCGTATGGCCATGTTTTTCCATATCAATTCTTTTATACAAATAAATGAAGCCAGACCCTCATTGAGAGATTCGAATTGCACTAAAACGACTATGTTTCGTTTGTTATGTTGTGTGCTTTCTGGCCTTAAAACAACGTAGAGTCGCCCGTCTGCTTCTATTCGTAATAATAATTATTGCTATACAGTATACGCAAGACGGAATTCGAAAAAACAAAAAACAATTCTCACCCTGGTCCTAAAAAGAAATTATCTATTGACACGTTACAATTTAAACAAAAGTCGAATGATACGATTGGTCGTTCGATAGTTGACATACAAACCTTTCGTGTGTATATTGAAAATGCGATTTTGTTACCTATTCTTTGGATGTTTAGGACTACTTTTCTTCGCATGGATACTGTACTTATTGAATTTTTGCCGCCATGGAAGAATGAATTTCGTCATTGAAAAACACGACAAATACTCTCGCGTTTATTTCGTCAGGGTCGCACATTCACGACCAAATACTCCATCTCGTAAGCTCTTCTGTCACCTATGGGGATTAAAGAGCTAAACGAGATGGAGTACCCAGTCACAAATACACGATCTTGGCGAATAGGACACGAAAACACTCGTCGGACCAATCCCACACAAGCGGCATGTATGAATACGTCTATACGTTGCAGCAGCAATGATGAGTCACTATTTTGCTAACGTGAACAGACTATCGGCCGCCATCTTGAATTAAGAGTGACGTCACTTAGCTAACTGTACTCCATTCCAATTTCGAAGTAAGACATTTAAACAAATCTTTTTTTTTTTTCAGTCCGTTCAAACGATTTTGACTTTTATTGCGTTGGTGGTATGACAAATGGCGGCTGCAGTAAACAGTTGGTATTGTAACAACTTTTTTTGCTTTTAATCCCATACTTATGCCTACGGAATAGAAGTCAAAATTGGTTGAACGGTCAGCAAAAAGGTTTGTTTATTTCGAATGGAGAATAGCTTTTAATATGGTGACAGTAATTAACTCACAAGAAAGGTTTGGTCACTCAACCAATCAGCATACAGTTTAGAAATTCTGTCAATTTCTTTTTCTTATAATACTCGTTCGAGAAACTGGGTCTTTCAAAAGAGATTTGGATCAAAACCTGCTGTATAAACTTCGTTTTAAAACTATGATATACTGTAATTACTTCCACTGGTGTTTTCTTATATAATCACGTTATTTTATAATATGATAAATATATAGAGAACGCGTAGTAACGAAAGTCAAGGGAAACTACAGATCTTGACGCAAATTTCTACCAAAAAGCTATTGGTAAAGCGAAATTCTCCAAAATGGTAGAAAACTTGAACGCTCAAAAACGGTAGCTTTACAAATTGACACAATAATAAACATGTATAATACACACTAATTTTTATTTTATTTTTACAATATCTTCCATGGCCTTTTTGCTCCATTAATTTTTTATATGTTGGTAGTAGATTTTGTAAGTAATTTATCCGTTAACTTTAAAGACGCTGACTTGAATATCAAATCTACGACAAATAATTCTAAATAGTTATCAAACGGAACAATAAGCTGTGTAAGCCTCGCTTTGCTCGGGAATTAACACTTAATCCCCTCGCTGCTCTCGGGATTTAACTCCCAGAATCCTTCACTACACTCGGGTATCAATATGCCCGTAACGTAAGGCACTATTTTTTTCCGCTTGGTAATGAATCTGCTATTGTGTCGGATAACCAATATGTCGAGAAAGGTTTATATGATAATATAGGCATATAACATCACGCTACTGCTAATAGGAGAGCAGTAGTGTCCAAAGCCGTGAAATCGCAATGGACAACTACTGATTACAGAAATCTCAACTTATACTGTATTTTGAGAAAACCAAAGTAAATTCCCAAAAAAATATAATCTTGATATTTCATTTAAGTCCTAAACAAAGCAGAGCTTGTGCTATGAATACTAGACTGCTGTCTATTTCTAAAAAAATACAGAACAAATGATCACACATTTGTCATGAGTGGGAATCGATACCACGACCTTCGGCACAGCAGTTAGGGCCACTAACCACTGGACCAAGAGGCCAGTATGTAACTGCATGTTGTATTAATACTAGAAAATTGATGACAAAACGAAATTAATACAAGTCTTATAAAATCTACTACCAACCACGGAATACAACTTACGAACACTAAAAAAACTATGTTGAACTAATTATAAAAATTCATTCATTAATTTATTATAATTGGTTTTTTATAATTATTATAAACTCGAAATGGCTGCGAAAAATAGAATTAACAAACAAAAAAAACTAAACTCGCTTAGGGTTCCGTATCCGAAAGGGAACGGAATCCAGCGGACGTTAAAATGTCTTTAAAGGGTGACTGGTAATTAGTGAACGAAACTTAAACACGTGATAGTAGTCATGATAACAAACAACTTTTACTATGGGACCAAACAAGAAATCGCGAAAAAAAATCTGCTGGTCAGTACATTTATGTTCGCCTTACTGGTCAAAATGTACTGAATTTGGCTGATTTTTTTCGCGATTTCAGGTTTGGTCCCGTAGTAAAAGTTATTTGTTATCATGACTACAATCACGTGTTAAAGTATCGTTCACTAATTACCAGTCACCCTATATAATGAGCTATACAGCTACCCTCTAACAGTTCAGTTTAGGTCGTGAAATGGATCGCTTTAAGAGGTCGTGGGAGGTCCTCTGTTAATAAAATTAGCCAAAATTACTGCTGCTATAGCAACAAATCTATACTTATCGTCAATATTAGGGGCCGTTCAAGTATTACGTAAGCACTACAGGCATCACTGAACACCAACGGTCCAATTTGATGGAAAACTTACAGTTATAGATTCGTGTGACATGGACTGACGACTGTTAATTTGAGTTGAGTTGAGTTCCTCTATTTCCAGCCTATTTCTTATTTTAATCTTTTGAATACTGTAATTAGAGACACAATAGAAAGACAATGGGTGTGCGAACGGGTTTCGCTTGGGGCTTGAGTAATTAAGACATAACTTTTGCTTATACCTGTTGAATATCGTAATTAGAGACACAATAGAAAAACAATAGGTGTGCGGACGCCGGCGTCCTCTCGGGGAATAATGAATTAAAAGCACCTAATAATGAAAGCAGAAATCATTTTAAAATTGCTTGTAGGTAACAATGTTTACATAAGCATGGGGGTCGGTGGGAGCTTCGCTTACTTTTACTGACGAGAGGGGGGGGTGAATATTAAAAAAAAAAATTGCTTACGTAATACTTGAACGGCCCCTTATAAAGCTGACGAGTTCCTTTGTTTGGTTGAACACGCTAATCTCAGGAACTACTAGTTCGAATTGAAAAACTCTTTCAATATTGGATAGCCCATCTATCGAGGAAGGCTAGAGGCTATATAACACCACGCTATCACCAATAGGAGCCGAGCAGTAACCAAAGACGCGGGGGACAGCTATTTATAAATTTAAAAATAAACTAGTACAAATTGTGATTGCCATAACACTAGAAGCGCGGAATATCAACGTTGATTCTGGCCATTTTATTTTTGCTACAGTAATATGGAGAGATGGTATACAAATGAAACTGGTAAATGATAATACATTATTTTTATTATGTAATTACACATATTTTGGTGTACTTTACGATTCTACGAATAATAAAACTAGAGCAGAAGCACTCAAGAATATAGGAATGGGTCAATTTTGAGACAGCCGCACTTCTAGTGTGAAAAATTCAAATTACTTAAAAATAACATAACGATTTAATCGATGGTTTATACATAAGTGTTCGATTACGGAGACGCGGCGCGTTGCAAGGCGCGTCGGGCGGTCCGTTGTGCATTGCCGTATGTTTGTTTGCGCGAGCGATGACGCGGCCCGCTGCTGCAATGTACGACGAAACGCCCAACGCGCCGCGTCTCTGTAAACACGGCCTAAGTGTAACTACCGAACGAACGCATTTTTTTAACTGTTTTCAAAAATAGAGTTTTATAAGAGTTGCTGACGATTCAAAGACAATATATTTGCACCGTGTCCGAATTAGCACACTTTTGTTTCAATATTTTTTTCTCTGACAATTCGGACACTGTTTACTAGTCAGATAAAGGTTTTAAAATATAGGGTGACTGATAATTAGTGAACGATACTTAAACACGTGGTTGTAGTCATGATAACAAACAACTTTTACTATAGGACCAAACCTGAAATCGCGAAAAAATTCAGCCAAGTTCGTATTAAACTTGGCTGAATTTTTTTCGCGATTTTGACCAGTTAGGCGAAAACAAATGTACTGACCAGCAGATTTCTTGCAGAGGGGAAAAAAGTGTGACCAAAATATTTCAGGGTGGATTTAATCTTTTGAGTACCGTAATTAGAGACACAATAGAAAGTCAATAGGTGTGCGAACGCCGGCGTTCGCTTGGGGCTTGAGTAATTTTAAGGCTTACTTCGGGTTGTTTCTTAATATTATATTTTAAAACTGTTTTATCTGACTGTACTGAGCAGCTTCAATAAATTTAGTGGTAGTAAGGAATAAAATATTAAAAATAAAAATGTGTTAATTCGGAAACTGCGACCGAATCGTCGGCATTGTTAGTGTTCTAAGATTGTTTTTTCTTTCTGAATTATTTTTCGCATCCATTTCTCAACATCAAATTCTTCTCTACAATACTAAAATTTTATAAAACCTTACATCTTAAAAACCTTATTTTGGGACAACTGCGTACATCGTAATCTTTTAAACAAATACTAATTTTAATGCACTAATTCTGTCATTCAATCTATTCCAGGCGTTAGGGAATATTACGTCGGATATATTCGACAAGCATTGTCTCTTTTATTCCGCCAGGGTCGCACATCCACAACCAAATACTCCATCTCGTCAGCTCTTCTGTCACCTATGGGGATTGAAGAGCTAAACGAGATGCGAGTACCCAGTCGCGAACACACGACCCTGGCGAATAGGACGCGAAAGTACTCGTCTGCTGAACAATCCGACGCAAAGAGTTCAGCGAAAATAATATTAAAAAAAGAACAGGCGTTCTCTTCTATAACTCAGCAGCATTTTTTTAGGATTCCAACGGCCATTAGCATGAAATGTATTGAGTATAGAGTGTGTATCACTATTGCCGCTATATAAATATCGTACGTAATCCATCATAAGCGAGTCAAACTAGTACTTGCCCGTTTTTTTTTTCTGTTTCTTTGATTTTTGCATGAATCGTTTCTCAAACACATCCAACGCCTGGAAGAAACCCTAATTTCTATAACATAAAAAATAACTACAAAAATTTCAATTTTAATAACTACATATCAATTTTGAAAATACGTTTTTCAAGAGATTTACGTTTTAAACAGCGAAATATTTGAAAATCGCGAGTAAATTAACATGTTTACGGTGAATGAATAAAATGTTGCAAAACATGTTAATTTACTCTTTATGGTTATCAATGTTTTAGCAGTAAGGTAAAAATGTTTGAAAACAATGTTTAAGCAACTGTTGCTAAACTTTTATATTTCTTTTGTTGTTTTTAATAATTAAATCAGAGGAGCAATTAGAAAGAACCATGAATATCATCTTTAACCTTTCAACCGCCTACGTCGGGTATATCCGACAAATACTCGCGTTTATTCCACCAGGGTCGCACATGCACGATCAAATACTGCATCTCGTCAGCTCTTCTATCACCTATGGGGATTGAAGAGCTAAACGAGATGGAGTACCCAGTCGCGAACACGCGACCTTGGCGAATATGACACGAACACTCGTCGGACTAATCCGACACGGGCAGAAGGGTTACACTTAATTTTTTTTATTGAATTAGCTGTTTGGTATAAGTATTCAAAACGATTAAAAAGGCAGTATAGACTTATCTATAAACAGTTACATTGCGCTCGAAATGAAAACAGGATCGATTGCCATGTTATGACGTCACGTCATACTGTCAAATAGAAGAAATCAGGCAAAATCGAAGAACTGGATTCTCGTTCACACTTCGAAAATAAATTAAACTTTAAAACATGTCTTGTTTTGCTCATCCTACTATTTTTTCAATTTGACAGTATGACGTGACGTCACAACATGGCAATCGATCCTATTCGTATTTAGAACTTATTGTACATAAGGCTAATGCCTATTGACAACGGCCGCGAACTTGTAGCTTTGAAGACGCGTATTCGATAAAATACGCTTGGTGTACGCCAGCGTGAAACGACAATACTAAACAATGTAATGGTAGCCACACACGTTCCAGTATACTTGCGCAAGATAAGTTGCACAAGTGTATACTTGAAACGTGTGTTGTACAGAAACTTGCGCAAGTATCTTCCAACACACGTTCCAGTATACTTGTGCAAGTTTTAATTTGCGCTAAAATACTGGAACGTGTGTGGCTACCATAACACTGTCGACGAAACGACAGCGATGTGTCGTTGCCGCTTTCATAGTTTAGTACGGTCGCTTCACGCTGGCGTACAGCAAGCGTATAATAACAAATACGCGTTTATGAAGCTACGTGTTCGTGAACAGCAGACTCTAGTGACATAAGCTACACAAATCCACGGAAAGTAGCTGAAAACTAATATTTTTTGCGCCTGTGTAGAGTACGATAATTCAATGTAGTTCTAGTTATTAGTCAATAGTACGGGCTGTCAATTGGTTACTCGACTCATTTTTATGCTTTTTTTTTTTGTTTGTGATGTAACACTAGTTGTATCTTTGTACCAAGAAAAGGGTTTGGTTTTTCATTTATTGCTTCAAAAATTCAGATTTTTTTTTTTTTTGAAAACCTTTCGAATCTGGTGGTTCTGTCAAATAACAAAAGGATAAAATGTGACATCACCGCCATTAGGTTAGGAGCGTACAATATTGGTAGCGAGATATTCTTCAATACTTTAAATAATAATCGTGTTTCATTTAATACCCAGTTCAGCTTTCTTCATTTAAAAAGAACCTTTTTGCAGTGTTGTTGTTTAGCATACTATCTTAACTATTATTATAAAGACGGTAGATGTGAAACTCTTTGACCATTTCAAAAATTCTTTCACCATTTGAAAGCTACATCTTTACTGAGTAAACATAGGCTATTTATTTTCTACTTTAATGTGGTAGACGCCGCTAGTAGACGCTAGTATTAAAAAAAAAAACATGACAAACCATAATTTGTATAAAGAAACGGTAACGCTCATTATCACACTTGATTTAATACAGAAAATTAGAAATATCTAATTATGACGTCATAGCCTCGGTGCCTGCTAAATGTTACCAACATTACCAAAATGAAGAAAAAAAAAGCCAATAGAGACAGAAAGAAAAAGAGTTTATTTGAAGTATGTCGCATACCATAAACAAAAATATTATTCTCGTTTCAAATACTTCACTGGATCGAGAATTAGATTGTAATGACTACTTTTAAAATGTCTATACTATACCAAACATACTAATATCTTTAAAATACGTTAAAAATAATTTGTGAATTTAATTTAAAATTAAAAAATATATATATTGGTCGCCACTTGACGCGCGGCAGAAGTGAAAAATTCATTTTTAGCGTTATGCCTTTGCCGTCACGGCATGGCAACGTCACACCGTTTGCTGTCACGGCATAAGAGTCTATTTTACTGCCAAGGCGCACCAATAAATGTTTCACATCAATACTATAAAATTTTACAAACAAAACGATTTCTGTTTTAAATTCACTATGTCCAAAAAGAAATATCTTGAAAAATATACTTTATAATAAACTTATCGTCGAAATCATATTCTAACGTACGGTTACACCCGGTTTCTCGAAAGAAATTTTTGACACGTCACCAAAGAAATTTGGTCAAAATTAAAGTCGCGTGTTTGACATTATGTCAAATCATTTTCGTCAAAGAAACTGGGATATAACTTTGTTTGATTAATTTCTAGCAAACATATTTTTAGAATTTTATCAACATTCGCTTGATTTGTAACCAAATTTTTTTTTCATTATAGAAAAAAAAACCAAAGAAAAAAAAATACTTAATAACCATTTTCATCTATGCTAAGTATATGCTAAAGATACCCATAAGACAATATAATGTGCAATTTTTTTTTTTCATATACATGTTTTTTTTTTAATTATTATTATTAAATATACAATACGAATTTTATCATCGACTACTTAAATAGTGAATGGACCGCCTTACTTAGGCTTTAGTAGATTTTTTTTTTCCACAATTTGAGACGAGTACATTTATTTGCTTTATGAACAAAAGGTATTTCCGTCAAAAACTATGTATCAATGTATTAAAAAAAAAAAACAAGATTTTGACACTTGAATATCATACCATAGATTAAAAATGAAACCTGGTGCCAAAAGACCTGTTATTAACCGTGTTTAATATTAATAACGTAGTTTGACATTTTTGATTAATAGCCTTTGTGGAAGAGACACCACAATTCTGAAAATAACACGTACGAACTGTTAATAGACCATCAAACGCTGGAGAATATTTAGCGTGAATTAACAGTAAAATAAATATATCTTTCTTTTTAAATTAAAGTACAAAATAATGACAATCCGTTGAATCATTATAACCACAGATTATGACCAGTACATGACAGCCCGAAACTCGTTAATAATAAGTAAAGAGAAAAAAAAAGAAACTGATGTGACGACCAGACAAAAAAATAAGCACCTATTGAAACTAAAGTATCAGACCATAGATTCATAAAAATTTTTTCTTTTCAAGCGTCAGACTGGTCAAAAATAAAGAATTCTAGTTTTGAATTTTAAAATTCGAATTCAGATTAATGTCAACGAATCTGACCAGAGTAACTTAAACACAGATTTTCTGATTGACCCAGTGTCTTTTAAGACAGTAAATAACATTCATATATATTTTTTAATTACCACGGCAATGAAACAGTCTCAAATTGCAGAAAAAAAATATTAAAAACTAATAACTAATATTTTTTAAGAACTAATTATTCACAAGATACATTATTTTTATAATACACTATCAATTTTTTTTTTATTAAATTTTTATTATTTCCAAAAAAATGCAAATTTACTTCAAAATGGAAATATCACATACTATTTCAAACTTTTTCAAACTATACACAAGTCTGTACAAGGCCGTATGTTGTATACATTTGCCTGTTGCCAGTAAATTTGTACAGGGCAATAATATATTTTTTTTTAGTACCATAAAGGTTTTTATTTTTACCAAAAACACCTATTTCAACCTACTTTGCGTAGTTTTTTCTCTGTACGTTGACTTTTTCTGTTTTCAGTTTGTCTTTTTTGTCAGTGGGTTTCTTGTCTATCTTGGGTGTTGTCTGTGGTTTGTCTATGGTGGTGGGTGTGGGGTTGGGGGTGGTGGTGGGTTTTTTGGGCTTGTTGGCTTTCGCCGCGGCCGCGTAGTTGATTGGTTTGAAGCCAGAGGTCGGTTGTGTTTCCTCCAATGGCGTCGGAAGTGGCTGTAACAATATATTGAATATTTATTAATAATAACAATAGTAAAGAGTTTCAAACATCTGGGCCCGTTCAAGTATTACGTAAGCAGATTTTTTGCAAATATTAATGGGAGGCCTCCCTTAAATAATTATTTTATTTCAGTTTTATTATTTATTATTAAAGTAAAAATACAACTATATATTTTGTGAATATTTTAAGTGCCTACCTGTTGTCATTATTGATATCGAGCAAAAAAGAGCAAAATATTTCGAGTTTGTTGTATGAGTTACTCTTAAATATTTATTTTATTTTTAGTATTTGTTGTTATAGCGGCAACAGAAATACATAATTTGGAAAATTTCAACTGTCTAGCTATCGCGGTTCTTGAGATACAGCCTGGTGACAGACAGACAGACAGACAGCGAAGTCTCAGAAATAGGGTTCCGTTTGTACCCTTTGGATACGGAACCCTAAAATCTAACAAAATATACTGCTGATGTAATCACAGTCCGGATCCCCGTCCCCCATTTCATCAAAAATAAGCAAAGCAAAGAGCCCCCACCCCACTGTAGTACTTACGTAATACTTGAATGGCCCCTAAGCAACAATAAAATGAGATGGCTACAAGGCCTACGCAGATCGGGACGACATGGTAAAGGATTAAATTTTTTATCAATAAACATTCAACCATATCAAAATAAAAATACGACTTGAATTCCTATGCTTTAAAATGATTCTCTGGCATTAAAAAGGATATCCTCAACGGCGCAGCGCTGCCTCAACGACGAACACCCAAATAGGATACATTGGATTGTCAACCTAATGTACCTATACATTGGATTGTTAATTCAATGTATCCTATTTGGGTGTTCGATAGCGCCCTCCAACACTTTATCAAACGCTACAGTACGCCCGTTCTAAATTGGCGAGTCTGAAGTTAGGCTCTGCAAATTATAGCGCTTGTGCACTCGTAAAAAAATAAAGGGTTTAATTTTTTTTTTGTACAAGCGGTAAAGTTAGCAGAGCCTAACTTCAGACTCGCCAAGATCCGTCGGCCGTACTGTACTTAAGACTGAAATATGTATCAGGCAGTAGAAGCTAGCGTGGCATACTCGACGTGACACGGCATGCCGTGACAAGGCGCTAAAATGCCGCTGTATATAAGTGGCCAATGAGCGCTGCTAGCGGTAAGTTTTCTTGCCATGTTGTCCCGGTCTGAGTAGGGCTTAAAAAAAAATAACCAGGAACGCCTTAACATTCTTAATTTTTTTTTAAACCACCCAGAGAGTGATTAACATAGAAGATGGTGCAAAGATTATCATTCCCTATGGACTTAATAATTTAGAAGAGAATGTAGATTTTACAAAGCGAATAATGCTACTAAAAAGAACTCTATTTAGCGCCCATATTATCTAAACCAATATTATAAAGAGGAAAGATTTGATTTTTTTTGTATGTTTGTTGATTCAAGAAGTAATTCACTTCTTGAATCTTTATTCTTTACTTTAGTTATTTATTTTCTACTTTCATGCGGACGAATGGCAAAAGCTAGTAGTAGACAAAAGAGCAGAATTATTCAATATTGAGATCACCATCCGATTAGTTTTTCAAAACTACACCTCAAAATAAGGTTTCAGGGTGTTAAGTTTTTAAGAAAACATTCACGCGAACAAAATAGCGGGCAAAGGCGGGTAGGGTAGGCAGATAAGCTGGTAGGTAGGTAATGTAGGGTAGGTATGTGAGTAGGTGAGCCGGTAGGTAAGGTAGGGTAGGTAGAGTAGATAGGTAAGCTAGGGTAAATAGGTAAGGTAGGGCAGGTAGGTAGGTAGGTAGGGTAAGGAAGGTAGGTAGGGTAAGTAGTTGACGAAAGCGACTGGCAAAAGCAAACTCTCTTTACTCTATAAATCTAAGATTCTCTATGCCTTACCTTCTGTTCAGGAACGACAATAACATCTTCAATTTTTTCTTCTAACTTAGTTTCACTTTTAACACTTTTCACGCTGACATCTTTCTTCTTCGGCGTGACTTTCGTTTCTGACTTGACCGTTTGTGGTTTTACTTTACTTTTAATTTCTTGTTTCACAACAGCTTTCTTAACTTCTACTTTGGTTTTGGTATCCCGCTTGTCTCTGGGCCTTTTCTCTTGTTTGTCTATGGTCTCTGCTGCGCTGACTTCTGGTGGGTCCGTTTGTGGGGCAACTGGTTCTGAAATTGGAAAAAGAAATATAGTCTTATAATGTTCCCACTGCTGGGACTCAGGCCTCCTCCCTAGGAGAGGGAATGGGCCGAAATCAACCACGCGGGCTCAGTTCGGGTTGGCGGATGTCACATGTCTTCGAATTTTTGGTTCTAGGGCATGCCGGTTTCCTCACGATGTTTTTGTTCAACGTTTTGGTGATGAAATAAATTACAAAAAGTAATGCGCCGTTTTTTCCTGTTAACTCAGAAGTTTGAGTTTTTTGCACTGATTCAAAGGACCGCAGACTCAAGTACATAGTTTTAACTCGATATCTCCACACGTTCCTGAGATAAAAGGTCTTGACAGACAGATGGATAACGAATTGATCCTATAAGAGTTCCGTTTTTTTTTTTTTTTGAGGTACAGTACCCTAAAAATAAAAAATAAAATGTTTTTTTGCAACCAATTAGCGACTTCTGCTTTTTATTTTCCCTCAATCGGTAGCAGCAATGTTTTAAACTCGGCTCTAGAAAATGCACAAGCGTTGCGTACCTTCAGGTTTGTCTTGCGTGTGCTCGGGCGCGGCGCTGGGCTCGGGGGGCGCGCGCTCGCATGCGGGCGCGGGCGGCGCGGGGGGCTCCGCCGCGGGGGGCAAGGGCCTCTCGTCTGCAACGCAATAAAACATCTCTATACAAATCCATACTAATACTATTAACTTGCTAGTGCCACTTGAAGAACAGTAACATCAAAGACACTTTCGCCTGCCACCGCTAAGTTCATTTTTGCTTGCACTAGAAACAAAAACTTCAAAGGGTTTGATTTGGCGCCGCGCAGCAAGATCCAAGCGATTTTTTTTTAAAATGATCAGACAAAAATTACGCGATGGTACAATGGCATTCAGTTATGTTAGCCACACACATTACAGTATATTTGCGCAAGATAAGACTTGCACAAGTATACTGAAACGTGTGTAGTTACCATTACAATTACAAAATGTTTTTTTTTTTTGTGTGAACCCCTAATTCTTTTTTTTTATAAAAGGGCACTAACTCCATATAACATCAACTCTCTACCAGTGAATTCGGTCCAACCGTTTCAGAGATTAACCTAAACAAACAGACAGTCATACAAAAATTTAAAACTTTACATTTTTGTTCAAATTTCTTTCATAAGCAATTAATTAAAAAAAAAACGTTATTATGATATTACAAACAGACATACAGACACACAACAAACTAACATATAGTACGCGGCAAACAAATTGAATCATCTGCTATGGGTTACGCGCAGCCCTGAGTAAAAAAATCAATGATCTTAAAGGTAGTTGTCGGTCATTGCGTACTAACTACCTACAGTTCATTGGCCTCGCTCAGCTGACGTTTACTTAAAGAAATAAATTTTGTACATGCGTAAATTAATTCGAGTTTAAAAAAAAGTACATTCGTTTTTTTTTTCTTTACAAATCGATAGTGTTTTTGTACCGAATCGACCCTCTGCGGGATTAAAACGACCAAAATTTAACGGTGTAGTATGTTTATTAGTTGTCTAGTTCTCATATCACAAGCTCTGCTTAGTTTGTGATTAGACGGCGTTGTGTGATAGTTGTGTAATATTATTATTTTTTTATGAATTTATTTATCTCAGGACCCTGAGGTCCTGGACCTTTGGAAGGCATACGAGGAGCCGAAACCAACTAGCAGAGGCCCTTTAGGTACTTTTAATGGAACGTGATGCCAACCGACGATTGTCCCTGTACGCGCAATGCTAGTGCATCCAAGGACAACCCCCGGCTGGTGAAAACTATTGTGACATATGGAAAATAAAGACAATAGGGCTATGGTTTTTGGAGTCTTAAGTGGACTGGTTACCAAGAACTATGTGAAAACTATGGCCCCTGCCTAAACAATGTTATTAATATCCATCGGTAAACAGGCAGGGGGTGACTTGCACACTCAATAAATGGGCCGCCGGAAACGGCCGCTAGCACGAGATGGCGTAGCAACAAGAGGGAATTGTGTAATATTATTATTACTCTGACAAAGAAGGTTCAAATGCGCGAGTGAGAGTCCATATGGACTGACCCCGTCCCTGAAATGTATGAAACCTAAAGGAACTATGCCAGTTTTGTGGTTGTGGCCTCTATAATGTGTATTATACTGTTTTCTCGCGGAGGAAACGCCAAATTGTCACAACGGGTTGTTACTGAAAATCAGCATCGTTGATAGCTGGATTTGTCTAGCTTCACGGTATACGCTGAGCAATGGCCCATTCTTGCTTGAATGCGACGCACAACTTGTATTTATAGATTGTAAATCTCTCTTTTTCTGTATTTTTGTTATTTGTTGGTTATGTTTGTCTCTGCTGAGGCCGGTGTCAGCCGGCGTCGCGGATGTAGTAGACAACCTAGACGACTTGGTTGTCTATGGTCACAAGGTGCAATGTTATTATGCCCGTTTCACACATGGCCTGACAGGGAAACTGATTTTTGTAAATAATTTGTGCGTCTATTTTAAGCAGAATAAACGTATTTTCTTTCTTTTTCTTTCTATACCTGTGGGTGCAGGTATGGTTCTCGTGGGTACGAACTCGGCTGCCAACGGGTTGAGCGTCGACCGGGATACTGTCTCTTCTAGCGACAGAGACGGACCGCCATTACTTGTGCTGGAAATAACAAATACGTGTTAAAATAATCTATTTATTGATATTAGAGTTCCGTAACCAAAGGGTAAAAACGGGACCCTATTTCTAAGACTTCGCTGTCTGTCAGTCTGTCTGTCACCAGACTATATCTCAAGAACCGCGATAGCTAGACAGTTGAAATTTTCCAAATTATGTTTTTCTGTTGCTGCTATAACAACAAATACTAGAAACAAAATAAAATATTTAAGGAGAGCTCCCATACAACAAGCGCGATTTTTTTGCCCTTTTTTGCTCGATGATGATGATACGATGAATAAAATTAAATTTAAATAAATATTTAAGGGGAGCTCGGCTCCCATACAAAAATCGCCATTTTTTTTGCCTATTTTTGCTCGATATCAATAAATGGTAACAGGTAGGCACTTGAAATATTCACAAAAGACGCAGACCTACTTTTGTTTACCTAGTCAATGGTACGGAACCCTTCGTGCGCGAGTCCGACTCGAACTTGGCCGGTTTTTTTTCTTTTTAAGGTGCGGAATCCTAAAAAAATCGTAGGTTACCCTTACGCCTTACGTAGACAATTCAAAGTGAAGGCAAACGCGAATAGCACAGTTTATTGACATTCCATTCCATTCGCACGTGAGTGCGGTGCAGATAAGTGAAGCGATGCGGTCGCGACTGGTTGGTTTGATATTTTAAATAAATGTCGGATAAAGCGGCCACCTTGGGTAGACCGAGGACCTGGTGAGGATCGCGAGAATCCAATAGATACGAGACGCACAGGACCGGTCATTGTGGCGACGCTAGGGGGAAGCCTATGTCCAACAGTGGACGTCTTTAGTCTGAAATGATGTAGAAAACATCGGCTATGCGCGCACGTAGGACAATGCCACCGCGTCGCGTTGAATTCGGTCACCCGCATAGGATCGCTTCGCAACCGCAATCGTGTTTAACCGCCCACGTAAGACGCCACGTTAAAGTTGTGAAAAAATAAAAGGCCCGTTTTGACATATGTCAACGCGACGAGAATATTAGAAAAAAAAAATAATAAAGAATACTCGCAATAAATTCCATCATATTATTTAACGCGCCCAAAATTCGTTGCCAGTTTCGTCCTAAGTTACATTCTAGGGTCTTTCTCAAATGTCAAAACGTGCCTTTTATTTTTTAACGAGTTTAACGCCCCCTTCCCATCATTTTCGATTCCCACTCAGGAGACATGTTTGTGTGATAAGCACGATCATTTGTTCTGTGTCTGGGTGTTATTTATCTATAATATGTATGTATTTAGAAATATATAAGTATGTTTATCAGCTATCTGGTACCCATAACACAAGCTCTGCTTAGCTTGGGACTTGACGGTGTTGTGTGATAGTTGTGGAAATATTATTATTTATTTATTTATTTCCACTTGTCACAATACTCACGTGGGCCCATGTTGGTGGTTGTGTCCGTTGTGTGTGGGTCGGTTGCTTCGGTTGCGCTGTTCCCGCTGCTCGTCCTCCAGCATCGCTTCTATACACTGCTCCATGAGCGCCTCCTCCTCTAGTTGCTGCATCACCTGCAAGGTAATGTAGGCATGTTCAAACATCAGACATTCATCTAAGAGGTTAACCAATCAAAACTTGTTTAGCTTGCTTAGCATAATCAGCCATGTTCCCACTGCTGGGGCTCAGGCCTCCTCTCTAGAAGAGGGAATGGGCCGTAATCCACCACGCGGGCCCAGTGCAGGTTGGTGGATGTCACATGTCATCGAATTTTTGGTTTTAGGACATTTCAATTCCTCACGATGTTTTCCTTCAACGGAGCGCAGTGGTGATGAAATAAATTACACAAAGTAAAGTGCCTGGCTGGGTTTGAACCCGCGACCTACAATTCATAAGTCGGGGCCGTTAGCTCTCGGCCACCACTGCTCTCAGCTTGCTTAGTTTATAACATTAGTATAGTACACGGGAAATAAATTGAACTAAAATGGCCGTCGTTGCTAAGGTTACGCGCAGTTCGATTGAGACCCGAAAACCTGTTACTACGCATCAAAGGTCGATTGCCATTTTGGTTCAACTTATACGCCGCGTGTTGTATAAAAGAATAGGGGGATATAAAAACAAAATAACAATCTCACCATACCTCACTACATCTCACCTGCTTATCAAACTCCTCTTCGTTTTCCATCCACATGTAATCTGCGAAGTCGTCGGGCTGCGGCTGTGTGGGCACGGGCGGGTACGCCGCGGGGGGGTAGTATGCGCCGGCCATCACGTAACCTGCAACAACAGTTCATAATAATACTACTACCCGACTCTAAAAACGTCGGTGCCTTATACGAAACAAATATTTGGATGGTTGGAACAAATATTTGTAATTTGTGTATAGTCGCGAAAAATAAGTTGAACACGCAGAAATGGTTACGCGCAGCCGACTTTCGGGTCTCAATTGAAGTGGGGGACTGCGCGAAACTATAGAAAATGGTTCAACTTATTTGCGGCATACTATATGCGAGTTATGTTCGTTTACCCACGTTACAGGAGATATTCCTATTGTGGGTAAAACAAAAATGGGGGTGTGGTAGGAGTATTAAAATAGCTTACATCGTTTTCTCAGATATCTACCTCCCACAACCTATTTTCTTTATATATTAGAAGATTCTATTTATTTAGTCAATCTACCTAGCCACCTTAGCTAGATGAACGACTGCCTATCTACCTCTACAACTCAACTGGGTTTAAATTTCCTATCTTTAAAAGGCAAGTAACTGGGTTTAAATTTTCTATCTTAGAATTCGCAAATGTGATCAATCATTTTTAGACAAATAACATTTCAGCGACCTGTCTATGGCATTTGATAGCGTAAATCACGAAACATTCCTCTTGACAGTCGGCGTTACGAACACGGTAAAACAGCATTAAGCTTAGTAAAATCTTATTTAAATGATAGGCAGCAATCAGTTCAGATAAACGGTGTTAATTTGTCGGGATTAAATGTGGAAGTAGGGGTACTCCAAGGCTCAATTTTAGGACCTGTCTTATTTACAGTTTCTATCAATAATTTACCTTTTCTATTGCAAAACAAAGTCAACATAAGGTGTTGTCTACGGCTTGAAAAGTAACATAGACGATGAAAATAATGTCCTTCTGTAAGTCTAAAATTAGTTCACTGCTAATCATTTACTTCTAAATGTAAAAAAAAAATACTAAGAAGTGCATAATGGTAGCCTTATCTGATATGAATGAATATGAGTTTTTATATGTCAAAAGTGTTTGCGACACAATATTAAACAAAGAGAATCTTTAACTCAACGATAAAACAGTTTTTCTGGGGGATTAACCTTGGCTCAAGCTTACAATGAAATCCTCATTTAATATCTCTTGCAAGACGGATAAGTTCAGCAACATGTGGTGTGAGAAAAATCCGTCGCGAAATTTTTATCTCGTTTTAAATAAACACTGCAGATTAGCATACATATTGTAAGTTATAGGATTATATTGAAGATAAAAATGCTAGTCCTAATATATCCTATAAATTATTTGGTTACCATTTGGAACCTCCTTCCCTTCGTTCCCTGAATGTCAAATTTTAGCGGATAGCTTTTCCTTAGACTTAATAATGCTTAAAAGCACAATCTAGGGAGAACATGGCTAGCTAGAAAATGTACACCTACCACAGTTAGCTACAAAATGTACACCACACTTACCACAGTGTTTTTTAACCCAAAGGTTGTTTGGTAGAGAATGCCTTGTTGCATTAAATCCGCCTATGTACCACTACTGTACATAAAGTTTAACTAAATACAATGCTAACTAAATGCTTTGACTTGAGTAGAGTTTGATCAGTTAATCACTTGTCTTACCAGGCAACGTCAAGGTCAGCGCCATCTAGATTTTAGCGAGAACATGATCATACTCGGACTCTTATCTTTAACTTTAAATAATTGTAACAAATGCTTTGACTTGAGTCGAGTTCGACATTTGTGGCCATCTGTGTATATATTAACAGTTAAGTATTTGTCTTTCCGCGCAATGTTAAGATCAGAGCCATCTAGTGAGAACATGGCCACGCTCAAGCTCATAGCTTTATTTGTAACAAATGGCTTGACTTGAGTCGAGTTCGACCTTTGTGGCCATCTGTGTATGTATTGCAAGTTAAGTATTTGTCTTACCGCGCAATGTTAAGATCAGAGCCATCTAGTGAGAACATAGCCACGCTCAAGCTCATAGCTTTGACTTGAGTCGAGTTCGAACTTGCCGGTCTTGCGCGTGTATATAGCCAGGTCAAGTACTTGTCTTACCGGGCATATGCGCTCTGGGGATGTGCACGGGGTAGACGGGCGGGCGGTGGATGCCAGCGTCGCCGCTGCCCACCACGCCACCTCCGACTCCGCTGTCAATGATCACGCCGTTTGGCTGGAAACACAGATAAAGAATTTTTAGAGTCTGTCTAAAAAGTCAAACGACTTGGGAATTTTTGAACGAAATAAAGAATCAGTTGCTGGAAACGCGAATTTTAGTTGTCACTTGTCAAAAGTGGGTACAAAACAGCTTGATACTTTTGTGTTATTTATTTTTCTTAGTTAGTAGTTTTATCATTAAAGAGACTGAAATATGTCATTCTCTTTAAAATCTTTTGCATTCTTTTATTGTTAAAAATTTCCCCAATAATATTAAATCTTTTAAAAAAAATCTTACGATACGTTTTATAAGGTTCAATCAGTATACAATGATCAAGACCTTTCAATCAACATTGACTATTCAACCAGTGTTGACTACATCACATTTCATTGTACCCTAATAATTGCCCAAGTCGATTGACTTTTTAGACAGACTCTAGTAAATATAATCATTATCATAATGATTTCAGCCGATAGACGTCCGCTGTTGGACATAGGCCTCTTCCAAAGTGTCGCCAAAATGAACGGCCATCCCCTTCGAGTTATTTTGGTTAAACCACCCAGAAGTAGGAGCCCAGCAAACAGTCTTCCGGCAACATAGGGGAGGGAGAGATTATTGTTAATACTCGTTTACTAAATAAAATACTGGATGTCTGCTCTCTTTCTCCGAAAAACGAAGTTTCGATAAAAACTTTACAAGTTTCACGGTTCAATTAGGCTCAGCGCAAAGGGGGCCACTGTCCATAGCCACTATTGACCCGACAGCGACTTAACATACTTTTTTATATATTTTGTATAGACGCGCCGCACACGTGTAGCCGGTGACCATTACTCGCGACAGCAGTGTCCGCGACTCACCACTTGTGGTCGCTACGGGTCACACAAAACGCCAACACCCGCCACTGACACACTGCTCCACCCACCGTGCTGTTAACCGGTAGACGTTGAACGTATTGAGTGTGTCACCATGCCTAGCCACCACGCGCGAGCAAACTTTCCGTGTCGGAGTTAAGGCTGCGTATCAAAGAACGGGTTTTAAAATGTGGCGGCTTCCGAACGCCAGCGGCTGTTGCTTGCTTCTGATACTGTTACAAATGTGGCGGTAGCGCACGACAGCCACCGGTGACTGTGGTCAGTGCCTCGTTTGCGCCGAGCCTTAATTCCCGAAATTTTCGTTTCGGAGAAAGAGAGTAGACGCCCTGGACCTACTCGTTGATAACAGATCTAATTAGTATGTCAGTGCAATCATAGGTTTGGATATACATAGGGAGATAGTTCAATAAAATTATGCAAAACACCGTCATGATCATTTAGAAAATTTACTATAAAATGATGTTTAAACGTTAATTTACCAAAATAAAATATGAAATAAAAATGTATAAATGATTGATTATCATCCAAAGGGCCATTTATCAAAGACAGAATTTATTAAAAAAAAAAAGGTCTGTAAAGCGAGAGTTCGTACGAAACGTTGGTTGTCAACTAAAAATTCGTCTATGAAGTTTTGTTGAAACATTAGTGAAGTGAACCCATTCCACATACCTGCCACTGTCCGTTTTCCTCGTTGCCATAATAAGCACCAACATTGGGAGCCGTCTCCGGTATCTTCATATTAAACTATCAAATATTCGTCTGTCTTACAAACTAAAAAGAACTTATACGTTTAGTCTATGCTTAGCGTTGAGTTGCACTTAGGCGGGTAGGTTAGAAATTGAGCAAGTTGAGTGTATAGTAGGAGTAGGGGAAGTCAATTGTTTTAATTTGTTTCTTGTGTGTTGCAGTTGCTATCTTCATTTCTGGTGTTCTCGGCAACTGGAATGAAAGAAAAAACCATAAATTAGTAGACAATTTCTAAAAGGGCTAATATCTTTATCAAGAAAAAAATATTTGACAGATCCCGCCAAATAGTGGTGGGTCGTTGTCGAATTTTTGACCGACGAAACGCAACCGGTCTTGCGACAATAGAAACGGTTGTTGAAAACGGTTATCGTCGCGATTGGTTTGAAGACAAAACTATCGTTGAGTGAAGTAGTTGCAGAAAACGTTCGTTGTCGCTACTAGTTTCAGGACGGTTTAAGACTGGCAATAAAAAGTGATGAAGTTCATTTTTCATTGCAAGAACTGGTTTTGAAACGACGCAACGAGTGTGATAATTGAATTAATGGATTCTCGACCTTATTTTCTTAGAAGTAAGATAACAATTCGCACTCTTAACTCTAAGACTGGTTTGTGCAACGGAGACTTTGGTCGCGAGACGGAAAACGGTCGTTCGGTTGTAGAAAATAAAACTGTCTTTGAAAACTGTTCGTTGTTGAAACGCCCACCGCTACGCCAAACACACGGCCGCCACAGCCTTTCAAAAATCGCCTGGCGATATTGAAAACCCTTTATATTACTTTTTACTATTACTTGTTTTTATTATTATACTTATTAAGTAATACTAAAAAGTTATTCTATGGTGACAAGACGATTTTGACAGGTGGTGATCTTTAAATATGTTTTTTTTTTTTTAATAGTGTACAGGTAGTTTTTGGCGGGATTTTTTCGAGTGAAATTCAGTGGCTGTATTAATTATTCGCAAATTGATTCCTAGTGGATATTGTGATGTAAAATTGGTGTAGTTTTGTATCTCAAGTATCTGCGAAACTGGACAACATGTGGAATCATTGAAACAGAACTCGGTAGAATGGAGCTGAGAATTTTATTGTAGTGTTGACTACCTCAGCGTACCGAGAAGGTTGACTTGATACATTTACTGCCAAATACTACAAAAATATTAGAATGTGTTGCACACGCATTCTAATGGTAAACTAATGAACTACCTATTCATACGAAGACATGGCTTAAAGGACTTAGTATCCATGATTTCCGGCCACCGTAGGCGCGGGCTTGCGGACGGCCAGCAATGGCCGACCGAGCCCAAGTTGTCGATGGCGCGTACTGTTCCATGCGCGCCTCAAGGAGTTGAGAATTATTGTAGTATTGACCTCCAAGAAGGCTGATTCGATACACTTGCTGCAAATACTGCAAATATATCAGAATGTGTTACACACAATAAAGTTTTATTCTATTCTATTCTATTCATGGTGGTCGACCTTGAATGCACAGTAGCCGATTTTCGGGTTTCTATCGAAGTGGGGGGCTGCGCGTAACCATAGCAAATGGTTCAATTTATTTGCCGCACACAGAACCTTGCAGCCAGATCGACCATTGTTCTGCGAGCAATGTGCCCTGCCCACTGCCACTTAAGTACCTACTATCTTGAAATATTCTATTTATATAAAAGCGACCACTCACTGATTAATCACGAAATCTCATATACTATAACGCCTACAAACTTAAAATTTGGCAAGTAGGTTCCTTATAGGGTGTAGACATCCGCTAAGAACGGATTTTACGAAACTCCACCCCTAAAGGGGCAAAATGGGGCTTAGGAGTTTGTATGGCGAAACCGACTTTCGCGCGGGCGTAGTCGCTGGCAGTAGCTAGTAAATATATAATTGACTTTGATAAAAGTATATAAATATACTATGATTTTTTATTAGATGAAGTAAAGTGACAGCTATAACAATGATTGTTTGACAGTTGGGCATTGTTATTTGACAGTTGGGCATTGTCCACTGCTGTCACTTTATTTTATCTAATAAAAAATCATAGTATAGATGTGACATTCACTTATGTTTTATTTACCTTTACAGTACATCATTGTAATTTTGCCTGCCCTTGACCCGTTACTTAGAATGGGTACAACATATTTTTAGGATTCCGTACCCAAAGGGAAAACAGGACCCTATTACTAAACGCGGGCTAGCGGACGGCGAGCAATGGGTAGCTCGCTGTACGATCGTCCGGTAACCGACCGGACCGAGCCCAAGTCGTCGACGGCGCGTACTGTTCCCGCGCGCCTCAAGATGTCAGCAAACCGTAGAGGCCCAGCCTGCTAGCTGCAGGCAGGCAGGGTCGGCTTCTTAAAGCAAGTTTCAGCCCCGGTACGATAGGCAGCGAAGGAACGGGGTAGCTTTTAGTCAGGAAGAGTGACACTGTTTCCCACTCCGCCCAAGGGCGGGATTTGAATTGGATGATTTTACCTATCATAAAAAAACCCTATTACTAAGACTCCGTCTGTCCGTCCGTCTGTCTGTCTGTCCGTCCGTCCGCCTGTCGCATGAACCGTAATAGCTACACAGGTGTAATTTTCACAGATAACGTAGGTATTTCTGTTGCCATATTTCTCTTTTTACAAATACTAAAAACATAATAAAAGGCGTTTTTTGCTACGGAAGGTACGGAACCCTCTGTGCGCGAGCCCAACTCGCACTTGGCCGGCTTTTTTAATTTATAAAACAAATATTTTAATTTTCTTCTTTGTTTTTTAAAAGATGAGATTTTTTTGTTATTTTTAGTTTAGAGCATTATTTCAAATTATTTCCACTTTTTTAATGTTTCATTTCTAGACAAGATTATTTAAATTTAACCATAGTAAATGACGTATTTACAAAAAACAGTCAATGTACTATGCGTTCCAAATAAGAATAGGAAAGCCAATAACCTCGATCTGTCAAATGTTGAGTGAAAAGTACGGTTTGCAAAAAAATCTTATTTGCGTATCAATAAAGGGTTTTTTTTTTGCTTTGTATTACGTAGTCTTAGTTAAGTCTAGGTAAAGTAAAAACGTTATTGTTTAATATAAATTAGCTAATTATATTGTTTTAAGTCATAATTAGTTAAAAATAAAAACTATTTTCTTTCTTATTTCCATTGTTAGGAACAATTCGCCTTCTTCTTCCATTTGCCACTAGTCAAACACTTCACACAGTGACGCTGAGATGAGAAAAATTGAAGAACTGAATTCTGATAAAAAAAATTTCGTTCACGTTTCGTAAATAAATTAAATTTAAAAAAAATCTTGTTTTGCTCGCCGTACCCAATTTCTTCAATTTGACAGTTCGACGTGACGTCACAACATGGCAATCGATCCTATTCTCATTTGGACCGCATTGTATAAAAATTTAATTTATGTTGCCTATCTCTAATCAATATTGAACGCTTTACATTCACCCTGTACATTCTTCCTGTACTTTTGTTGATTATTAAATTGGGCAACAAAGGGACTTTCCTAGCGGGACTTTACCAGCAAGGAAACACCTATGAATTCTATTCTATGAATAGGGTAACACCAATATTTATATTAGAGGAATAACCACTAAATAAGTGTAAGTACATATACTTAGGGCTGATTTCATCATTCAATATAAAAACTTAGTTTAACTAAACTGAGCTCAGCGTAATCTAGTTTAAAGACCCGTGTCGTAAACATGGGCGACAACAAAAGAATTGAAACTGAGTTTAGCGTAAACTAGGTTCAAGTCATCGCGGTGAAACGCAAAATGAAGCTATAATCTCGATTAGGCGCTCAAACTGCGTTTTGATTGAACGAATCGCGATTAGTTTATTGGTGAATTTGGCTCTTAATCCTCGATGCACAAGTTGAAACAACCTTGTTGGCAATCAACCTTGAATGTAACTTTTTAGTAGCCGATCTTCGGGTCTAAATTGAAGTGGTGGGCTGCACACACCCATAGCAATGAGTTCAACCTATTTGCAGCGTTCTGTAGTTTATTAATTTGAGTATGTATTACATAATTGTATTATATGTATTCTACACCACTAAATTTTGATTGTTTTAATCCTGCGGAGGGTTGATTTGGTACATGAAACACTATCGATTTGTAAAGATAAAATTAAAAAATAAAGTATTTTTTTTAAAACTCAAATAAATTTAAGTATGTACGAAATTAATTTCTTTAAGTAAATGTCTGCGCGGCGAGTTCAATGACCTGTAGATAGTTAGTACACAATGACCGACAACGACTACAAGGTCATTGACTCGTTTACTTAAAGAAATTAATCTCGTACATTCTTATATTAATTCGAGTTTAAGACAAAAAGTACTTTTTTTTTCTTTATGTTTACTTTCTCTGTACTTTTGTGTGTATTTATTGTATAGTATAATAAAACCAGGGACCGTTTTAAGGTATACGGTTAAACGGCTACCGGTATTAAAATACGGTACCGCTATATTTTAAAGGTAGACCGAAACCGGTTAAGATTTGCGGTTACGCTACCGGTATAAAATAACGATAGCGCTATTTTTTTAGGTACCGCTATACCTTTATTTAACCGAAATAATTCCGGTACTTACCGAAATTATTTCTCGTGCGAGTACCTACGACAAATGCGACGTTGCCAGCTATCGCGACAAGTGTATTGCGATTGGCACGACGAAAAAGCGCGGGAGTAGGGGTTTCAATGGATACCTTAATGTTAGAGGTTTAGGTACTGTAAAAAATAACGGTACCGTTATTTTTCGGTAGTGAAAAATTTAGGTATCGTAATTTTTCGGTATTGAAATAAAAAGGTATGACGTCATACCCTTATACCCGATATTTTTTATTTCCAAACTACTGAAACAGTTTTTCTTTTTGTGGCTGTAGTACTGGTTATATAGTATATCCCTCAGTTGGGTGTGCCTTTTGGCATGAGTCTCCTCCAACTGCTTCCATTGGACTCAGTCAATTCGACTAGCCTGTTGGTCTAATGGTTAGTGGCCCTGACTGCTATGCCGGAGGTTGTGGGTTCGATTCCCATCCAGAACAAATGTTTGTGTGATGAGCACGATCATTTGTTCTGTGTCTGGGTGTTATTTATCTATAATATGTATGTATTTAGAAATATTTAAGTATGTTTAACAGCTGTCTGGTACCCATAACACAAGCTCTGCTTAGCTTGGGACTAGACGGTGTTGTGTGATAGTTGTGGAATATATTATATATTATTATTATTAATTGCTACCCTTATCCAATATGGGTCCAAGGTCAGACGGATGTCGTGTGTCATCTCTTGGGTACCATAGGGTCACTTGCTTGCTCCGTTTGTTGATGTGCAGTGAATCATGTGACCTGTCCAGCCCAATTTCAGACAGTCAGTTTGAGTCAGAATGTCTGACTCTTTAGTTCTTTTCCTTATTTTCACATTACTAATTCTATGCCTGAGTTTTATACCTAACATACTTCTTTCCATCGCTTGTTGACATTTCACAAGTTTCTTGCGATGGTCTTGTTGAGAGACTATGTCTCACAGCCATATGTATTACAAGTATTATTCCATTTAATAATTTTCTTTACATATTTTTTTCAATTTTTAAATATTTCCTAAAATACATATAAAAAACATTTAAAAATATAAAAAGCAGTAGTCCTCCGGTGTCGGGAGCAGGGTCCAAGGTACCGGTGGCAAGTATTATTATTTGGTAAGACACACTAGCAGCTATTAGCTGATGCGTGTGTTTTGTATAGTTTGGAGATATTTAGTCTGTCCTACCGATTTTTAAAGCAGTTCAATGTGATTTCACAACACTTTCCGGGAGCCTGTTCCACACTGTTATAACTCAGTTAGATAGAAATTGCTTCAGGCTTCTTTCTGGATGCATTGCCCCACAACTTGAGTGAATCTTCAAGGCTGGGCACATCATAGTGTTCTGTGAGTATTTTATAAGTCTCAATAAGCCTACCCCTTTGCCTACATGTTCCATTGTTATAAGGTCAAGTTCTTCAAATATACAAGTGTTAAAAAGCTTATTTCTTAATAGATTGCTATCAAACTCAGCTCTTTACTTTTCAATTTTTTTTCAGAGACCAGTATGATTTCCAACCACAGGCTATTCTTTTGTTAATTTCCTTAGTTTGTGTGTATAAAACCTTTAATAAATAAACTCTCTTTGTCCCTATAGAACAAAGCCAGTAGAGCAGTAATGCAGGAAAACACTGGTAGGTAATAATTCTTATCCTAACAAGTCCTACTATATGATTGGTGAATTTTTAGCAAAAAAAACTTAATACAAATATCCTTTTAGATAACGTAAAGTTGGGGAAGTGCTGAGTTTAAAATCTCTTAAACATTTTGTAAAGTATTGGTTAGATGAAAATGTTAAAAACTATTTCCAAGGATACTTTTTTTTAATATTGGTGCAATAAAAGCCCTTCCAAAATTCTAAATTCAAAATAACTGCACCTAGTAATCGCCATTAAAGGTTCAAAGTGAATGGTAAAAACACAACAAAGAGAACTTTTAATGATACACTAACTTAGTTCAGAAGCTTATAATTATTCATTTCTTCTTATTACCATTCAGCCTCATGCTTCAGTGATACTGTATGTTGAGGAAAAAAGGTCGTGAACTGGCTGAACAAAAATACAACCTTTGCAGAGTCCAGTCCAAATAAAAAGTTATAAAAACAATACGTCGTGTCTATGTTTAGTTGTCTTAATAGATTATAGAAACGTAAACTCACGAAAATATTATGAAATTGTATGTCAACAAACGAAAAGTGTCCTGGTTATTTAAATATTCAACTTTCTACTTTAGGCGGAAGTCTCCACGTACGCTATTTACAACGCAGATGCCGTACAGATGTAAATAAAAATTAAACTACGGACAATAGTGCATACGACAGGCCAAAAATAGATCAACCTAGAAACTAAAATAATTAATTGACCGACTTTCATTATGATCGATTAAACATCGGAATCGGTGACGAACACGTTCGAGAACAAATACAATTACAAATCTAACGTCGACACCGTGTAAATGCAATTTAAATCGGAAAATATTGCGACTGATGCACGTGCACGTTTGAATTGCTACGTAATCTAGATCTAAGATACTTACTCATTTAACGCACTTATAGTGCCTTCAACCACGGATATGTACTTAGCGTCCTCAAAATTTGTTTGTGACAAAACTGATGCACAAATAACTATAAAATAAGCACTATAACCTCCAATTCATTATTCCACACACAAGATCACCAGCCAGTATTCGTGGCGGTAATGGCGACCGCTGTGAAGTCTGCGCGCTCCAACGTGCACGATCTACGCCCAACTTCGTTATAAAATATAAAGCGGCGTTTTTTTATGAATTCGCTTGCATTATTTTGTCTGAAATAAATGAAATTAGGGATAATATTACCTTTCTACTAGACAATCATACTCTTGTAAATTTAGATGAGCCAAAAGAGTTGTCAAAATGACGAGTGAGTTCTTCGTTCAAATTACTTATGACAAGATTTTATGGCATTAGGTCAGTCAATGCTTTTTTTTAATACTCAAAGTCAAAATGGTAAACCAGTAAAAACCTTGGAGAAACATATAAACCAGTAAAAACCTTAGAGATAATAAAAACAATAGCAATCAGTAAAGACACTGTCATTGGCAATATTTTTTTTATATTTATATTTATATCTTTTATTTTGAACGCAACTTTTGCTAAAGTTTTTGTGTTTCATTACAAGCAGGTTTTCAGTCACAATATGAATATTTGACTAATTTATTTCGGTTACTTTATTTGGATTTGAATATAGTAAAGTTATTTCTTTAAACGCATTTCATTTTTTTTACATTTTACACTGTACACATATCGCACATTGTAAAATACTATAATTTTTATGTATACTAAAAATGGTTATGTATAACAAAACGCAATCTTATCTGCTTGCTTGTCAAAACTGAAAAACGTCAAATGACGATTAGGTCGCGTAAAAAATTGTTTACTTTTAATCAAAATATTGTATGAAAATTAAGTAGAGATCAAAATGTCAGCTCCTTATACTAAACTAGTAACTCCCATCACTCGGCTATCTGTAGTGTGTCGCGGCTGTTTGGCAGATTCCGGTGAAATGAAGAATATATACGAATGGGGACTAAGTGACGATTACTTCAGAATCACAGCAATTGAGGTGTGTTTATCTTCATGTTTTGTGTCACTGTCGTATCTTTAACCATTTATTTCGTATCTTTAACCATTTATTTCGTAGCTCTAGAGCAGCAGCTTTCCAAAGATTTACAATTAAGTGCCGGGTCTACCGGGACAAACGGCTTAGCCTTTTAACTGTCTACACTGCTGCGCAATTTATAAACGCCGTAAAGAACATGTGAAAGGTGTTTTTTTTTATGGTTGGTAAAATCATCCAATGACAAGTCCCGCCCTTGGGTGGAGCGTGTCTTTACTGCGTTTATAAATTGTGCGGCAGTTATCATCATCATCGTTTCAGCCGAAAGACGTCCACTATTGGACATAGGCCTCCCCACACGCCACAATGACTGATCCTGTGCGTCTCGCATCCATCGGACTCCAGCGTCCCTGACCAGGTCAACGGTCCACCTTGTGGGAGGCCCTCCAACGCTGCGTCTTCCAGTACGCGGTGCGGTGCGGCAGTACGTCGGATATATTCGACAAACACTCTCGCGTTTATTCCGCCAGGGTCGCACATTCCCAACCAAATACTCCATCTCGTCAGCTCTTCTGTCACCTATGGGGAGTGAAGAGCTAGACGAGATGACGTACCCGGTCGGAAACACGACCCTGGTGAATAGAACATGAAAATGCTTGTCAGGGCCATTCCAATGTAAGCTGTTAAAATTTTAATGATTGTCTGTCTGTGAAGGGAGAGGCCTGTCAGTCTAGTGTACAGTGGCCCTGACTGCTATGCCAGAAGTTGTGGGATTCCCACCCAGGACAAATTTTTGTGTGATGAGCATGATCATTTGTTCTGAGCCTGGGTGTAATTTATCTACAATAAGTATTTTTATCAATTGTCTAAAACAAGCTCTGCTTAGTTTGGGACTAGATGGCATTATGTGAAAAGTTGTGCAATATTATTATTCTTTTCTTGTCTGTTGCCTGATAGTCTAGGGTTTTGGAGTAAGAAGTGACTGAGGTTTCGTAACCCAGTATGATATGATTGTAGACAACAAGAAGGCCGGGTCTATCAGAGCTGCTGTGTGCGTCCTGTGAGGCGGCCATGATCAGTTGCAAGGAGTTCCGAGACAAATGCCAGCTCTCTGACAAGATAATCAAAACTTCTCTCACAGTTAGGGTAAGCTATAATAATATTAATTTTATTTTGGACACAAAAATCCTTAGAATGTTACAGTACATGGCAAATAAGTTGGACCATCTCCTATGAGTACGCGCAGCAACCCACTTCGATTGAGACCCGAAAATCGACCTAAACAAAGTTGCCCAAAGGTTCCACAACTTGCCCCCTATATTTAAGACACATTCTCGTGACGCAGGACATGTTGGCGTTCAATTGGACAGTGTTGCGTGTTGTGGTGGGGGACATTTTGTCATCTAATGTGTCTGAGTCTTATAGGCAACTAGCTTCTGCTAGTGGCTTTTTTCCCTCTTTATTTTATTGACATTGTTCTCACATAATAGCAGCAACAAGAAACATGTAACCGAAATATTTGTTATACATAACATGATTGAAAAGAGTGTCCATGGAGGTTCTTGCACATTCTTCTCCATAGAGATCGATGCTTTGGAATGTGCAATTAGCATCATTTTTTTCTGACAGACTGACTCGTTGACCTTTCAAAAGTGTCTGTAATGGTTTATATGAAATAAATGCTTTTGAATCTTTGAATCCTCGCCCGCGTGAAAAAATACGCCTTCTATTGGTGAAAGAATTTTTATAATTGCTTCAGTAGCTTTGAGTTTATTCATTACAATTAAAATTATACATCTTTATACACCTTTAAACTTTGGTCGTTTTAATCCTGCGGAGGGTCGATTCGGTACATGAAACACTATCGATTTGTAAAGATAAAATTAAAAATAAAGTACTTTTTTCTAAAACTCGAGTTAATATACGTATGTACGAAATTAATTTCTTTAAGTAAACGAGTCCTTATAGGTAGTTATCGGTCGTTACGTACTAACTACCTACAGTTCATTGGCCTCGCTCAGCTGACGTTTACTTGAAGAAATTAATATCGTAAACGCGTAATTTAATTTGAGTTTAAAAAAAAGTACTTTATTTTTTAATTTTCTCTTTACAAATCGATAGTATTTCATGTACCGAATCGATCCTCCGCGGGATTAAAACGACTAAAATTTAACGTTGTATTTTATACATATAAAAGTAGAAACTGACTAACTGACATATCAACGCGCAGCCGAAACTAGTGGGACTAGGATCCTGAAATTTTGCTTAAAGCTTCTTATTATGACGCAGGCGAGCACTAAGAAAGGATTTCCCAAAATCACCCCATAAGGGGATAAAACGCGGGTCATGAGTTTGTATGGAGTAACCTACTTACACGCAGGCGAAGCTGCAGTAGAAAGCTAGTATTAGTATAGAAGTTTAAACTACTGTTTCACAAAAATAACATTCAAACTCTTTTTCATTAACAGGCAAAGAAAAAAGCCCAGAAATTTCGAAGAAACCAAGTGACTAGTGTACTTGAGGAGCAAAAGCTAACCATAATGATCACAGCACCAAAAACCGAGTCCAGAATCGGCCTCCCTTGTCCCTTTCATTGCAAAGATAACTTCTACAAAAAAAGCGATCTACATAATCACCTGAAAAAAACCCACAGCGTTTCAGAGAAGTTCGAAGTTGAGTTAAAATATTACTGCGCGGAACCAAAATGCGCGTACTATGTGACTTCGGACAAGAAGAAATGTTTTACTGGTAGAAAGTATCTTAATCAACACATGAATAAAGTCCACAAGATCAAGACTTTCTTCTGCAACGATTGTAGTCAATGCTTCGCTACGGAGACAGAGTTACAAAGACATTTAAAATGCTGTAACTTTATCTATATTTGTGAGATGTGTGACACTAAATACGATACAAACGAAAAACTAATGGTGCATCTTAAAAGAAAACATCCTAACGTCCATCTTATGTATAAAAACGAGAAAGCTGAAAAACGTAAAAGCGAAAACGGTAACGACACTAAAAAGAAAAAAGTCGACGAAGAAAGTGATTCTGCTGCAGAGACAGTCGTCACGGAACAAGTCACGGGTGGAACTATCACTGAAACTTGGATTTTCAATGAAGGAGAAAGAAAAAACGAAAAATCTGTCAACACTCAAGATATCGACATCTGTGATAGTCCCAAAAAGTCTTCCGCGACACAAATGCCTGAAGACATACGTAATGACGTCACTTTACCGTCTTGGCAGTCAAAGACGGAATTCGAGACGAAAACTGACGAAATATCCACTCAAGTGGCTTTCGAAGACTTGTTGTCTTTGAAATCACAGAACAGCGAAGATGAGATATTCTTTTCCGATCCAGTTTCGTTATCCGACATTCAAACGCAAACGTTTCCTTTAGAATTCGGTTTGTCGCGTTCAAACAAAGAGACGCAATCGTGCAAAAATTCGCAGACGCAATCGCCAGATTTAAGCATCAAAGAGACTCAGACTTGCTTCTGTCATTACGATTCTCCTAAACCCAATTTTAGGCTGTTTGATAGCTTGTCCTCTAGTCCAGCGAGTATTAATCAAACTAGTGCGGAAACGCAAACGGCTGATCCACGGCATACAGTGAGATCCGATGTGCTTTTAAGTTTTAGTTCTGCGGAAACGCAAACGTGTTTCGATGATTCTAGTAATGATAGTATGTGACAGTACTATAAGAGTATGCCGGGAACTAGCTGGGGTAATTAATCAAAATCTTTCCGCTGCTGGAACTCAGGCTTCTTTAGGAGAGGAAATGGGTCGTAATCCTTCTCGCAGGCCCAGTGCGGATTGCTAGATAAATCATATTTATTTTCCAAATAGGGTCTAAAAAATATTTACGCGTTTGATGTCAGTTTAAACTAGATAAGGCCGGTGTTTCCTAGCTACTACCCTAAGAAAAAATACTGAAACAAACTCAAGGGTCAAAGTCTCTTTTAAAGTCCATATAGCAATCGTGTAATGTTCAAATGAGAACCATTTATGTCCAAATGTCACACGTCTTCGCGTGGAGATGCAACGACGGGGCGAAACTCCGCTGCTGCAACAAGTCACGGCATGTCGGACAGAGTTCCGGCGGGATCTCATGGTGGAATGGCGACAGCGACTGTCGCAACACAGTGCTGGGCACGCCATAATTATGGCGGTAAGTCCTTTCTTTGAGAAGTGGCTGGAAAGACTTCACGGCGTCCTTACCTTCTGCATGACACAGATTCTTACCGGACATGGTAAGTTCGGGAGGTTCCTGCATCGGATTCGTGTGGAAGAAACGAACGCGTATGGACAAATGAGGCGACATTAGTGTGGTCTTAATTGCTCAAAGTGACACGCCCTCATGCTCCACCCTGGAGCGGGAGAAGTCGTTGATTAATTTTAATTATTATTAATTAACTTCCCACCACAAACAAAGGCTAACACCACGCCCGTATGTGGTAATTCCTGTGTTTTATGTATAGGGGCCGTTCAAGTATTACGTAAGCATATCTTTCTACCTCCCCCCTCCTTCATGCTTACGTAAACATTGGTACATGCATTTTCTATGTGTTCTGGTTTCGTTATTAATTTATGAGGAGTGGTTATAAGTCTAGAAATAAGGAATAAGGGCTAACTGTAGTTATCAAGGACATTGGATGTTTGTTGCTTTCGTGTGATTTTGCAACATCGATATCGTTGTGTAGCAATTTTTTTAACTATGTAGCGAAACTTCAACTTGTATTTTTAAGTAATTGTAAGTTTGTAACTTTAAAAACTGGCCAAGTATGGCCACACGTTGTTCAGCCATAAAAAATAACAAAGAAGAAAATGGGGTTGGGGGTAGGAGGGTAAGGCTAATAATTCACGAAGTGGTTTCACCCGCGCCCACCGCGGTAGAGGAAACAGATATTTTATTTAAAAACTCAAGAGACGGCAGATTTACGCGATTACGCAGCCGTCACGGTTACGATTTTCGACCGCAAGCCTGGCGGTCGATTATCGCCAGCCGCTTTACGGTCGTCTGCCAACCCACTGCCGAGAACAGTCACGCACACCGCGGCGGTAAAACACGTCGTGAAATATGCTTTAAATTTTTTACATATACATTTATCTGCATTCTACTAAAGCTGCGGGCCCGCAACTGCGGCGGCCGCTGGAAAAAACCGCTTCGTCAGTTTTTAGCCTAAAAAATAGCCTATGACATACAGACCTACCAATGTATACATATATATTTTTATTTATATACACAAAAAAATCATTAAAATTGGCCGAGCCGTTTCGGAGGTTTTTATAATTAAGATGTAGTCTGGTGTACGGCCTGCTATGATGCAGCTACTTGTTTTTAATATATTGTGAACAAAAAGTGTAATCAACAACTAATCTAAGAGACTCTAATAAATTATATTTCCTGTATTTTCTTGACTTTATTTATTGATAGCTTTAGCTTTTGCCCGCGGTTTCGCTCCCTCTCTACCTTACTTTACCCTACTCTATCCTATACCAATAAATGAGCAGGATTTTATCATTCTTTTTTATTTATTTAACGGGATAAAAGTTATCCTATGTCCGTCTCCTGGTTCTAAGCTACTTTCCAACAAATTTTCAACCAAATTGGTTCAGCCGTTCTTGAGTTATAAATAGTGTAGCTTTCACAACTTTCTTTTATATATATATAGACTAGCAAGCCATTGTGTTTTAAATTCTCGGCTTTTCCTTACTGTAATACGCACTTTGACGCTTTAGAAATGTGGTATTAGAGACAAATGCTTGGTGTCTCTTGGACTGAGTTTCGGACAAACGCTTCTATTCTCGAGGAACTGGGCGTTATGGAGCGTTCGTCTGTGCTGGTATGTCGTATTTGTCGACGTGGCTTCATCGAACGCTTTGTTTTACAAGAAAGGAGGCCGAGAGTGGGAGGGACGAGACTGCGTGGCAAATCATCGATGCGATGGACTGACAAAATCAAAGCGGCTCTTGGCGGCCCATTGCGAGTGCGCCCGGATGACTGCTAGCAGGCAAAAAAACAAAGATTTATAACAAGTTTTATTTAATAAATATTATTGCAAAAATAGAACTAACTTAATTGTTTATATTGTTTCCCCATACATATAAATTAATATTAACCTTTTCAAAGTTGTGTCCATTTTGGCACATGCTTTATACCTATCATAAAAACACAGGTTTGCACTTCAAAAAAAAATTAACCTTACCTTATTGGCATGAAGTTAAAATAAAATTGTGCTTATATCACACATACGTAATATTCTAAGAGACATTGGCAAACGAATATCAATCTTGCATAGGTTAAAATAAAGTTCAATAAATAAACTACCGGCAATAAGGGTATTTTTTACTTCATTTTAAGAGTCACAACGACAACTTTCCTTAGCCAGCAAAAATCATGATTTTCAACTTTACTTCAACTATTACAAGGTCGATATTTGTTTGGCAGGTTAAACTACGTTTTACCAATCTTACCAAAACTATACTCCAGTCACAATTAGATAAGACATGTAAACAAACCTTTTTTACAGTCCGTTCAACCGATTTTGACCTTTATTGCGATGGAGGCATGATAAATGGCGGCTGCAATAAATTGTTGGTACTGTAACCACTTTTTTGCTTTTAATACCATCCTTATGCCCACGGAATAGCAGTCAAAATCCTTTGAGCAATCAGTAAAAGAGGTTTGTTATGTCTAATCTTATACAGGATGAGTGGTAATTAGTGAACAATACTTAAACACGTGATTGCATAGTAAAAGTTGTTTGTTATAATGACTACAATCACGTGTTTAAGTTTATTATTGTTTAACCCCAGGGCCTTTGGTCACCTAACTACGCCACTGTCTCTAATATACTCATATCTCAGTTTATCCATTCTCATCACATAAAAATACAAAACACATGGAATTAATAATAAAAAAAAATCATCACTTGGAACCACAGGGTGAAATTAAATATCTGCAAGCACGGTTTGTCAACAAGGCTAACAAAGTGGTCGAGCGTTTATGGCCGCTATGGCCCACGTACAATGGTCCGTAGAGGACTGTGTGCGGAAACCATACTCAGAAGATAAGATAAGATAAGTGGTCGAGCGATCAGCTGCTGTACTGCGGGTCGCGGCTTCTATTCCCACACGAAACAAAATATAATATCCCACAACGCCGTCTAGTCCCAAGCTAAGCAGAGCTCATGCTAGGAGTACTAGACAACTGATAAACATACTTATATATTTCTAGATACATACATGATAAATTACACCCAGACACAACAAATGATCGTGCTCATCACACAAACATTTGTTCTGGGTGGGAATGGAACCTATGACCACCGGCATAAAAGTCAGAACCAAAGACTCCGGCCACCAACAGGCTAAACATTCGTCACATCGAAGTAAAACCGTGTGTTTCTAGTGTTGCATAACTTTTTTTTAAATAAAACTAAAAACTAAGCTATGTTGACACAAAAATGCACCTTAAATTCATACAGTGAAGGTTTAATTACAATTAAATAACTTCAATATTAATAATGGCCATAAGCTTCATCTCTCTCAGATGATCATCCGTTACCAGACACCCATAAATGAAAAAAAAAATGTACTTAACTGAAAATAAAATAAGATGGAGAGGAGGCTTGAGTCCCAGCAGTGGGAATATTATGTGGCTGAATATGAAGCTGCAGTTATGGACCATGTTACTCCGAAGGCCTATGAATCACCCAGAGATGGAGTGGAATAGGAATGGGTTACCTATTCCACTCCATCTCTGGTGATTCTTTGAAACTGAGAAAATGTCTCATTCATCTAGCTTAGTTTTTTCTTTACAATTTGATATTTATATTTGTGTATTAGTGTTCCCCGATCACTAAATGTAGAGTCTGTCTAAAAAGTCAAACGACTTGGGTAATTATTAGGGTACAATGAAATGTGATGTAGTCAACACTGGCTGAATAATCAAGGTTGAATAAAGGTCTTGAGCATATATACTGATAGAACCTTATAAAACGTATAGTGCATAGGTATTTTTTTTAAATTTAATATTATTAGGGAACTTTTTAACGTTAAAAAATGCAAAAGATTTTCATTTAGAATAAATTTCGGTCTCTTTAATGATATTCTTTATTACAAAAAGTAGGATAAACGATTTAAAAGTATCAAACTGTTTTGTACCGCTCATAGGCAATTGAAAAATTCGTGTAGCCAGCAACAGAGTTTTTTATTTCATTCAAAAATTCCCAAGCCGTTTTACTTTTCAGACAGACTATCAAAGGCACTCATTACCGCCCAGTGGCTTACGACACATAATAGATAGATGCGAAACCTAGGCCAGATGAATGAGACACCCTTACGGTTTCAAAGAATCACGCCTCTACACCTTACAGCACGGCTTCACATGTTCTGTATGCTCCTTCTGACAGCACCTCTTCTGGGGCTTGTCCTCGATCCTCCTGCCCTTCCCCGCGAGGGGGCGATCCTTCTCATCCCAGACTACGACTCCGTCGCACGCGCATATGCGCTTCGGGTTCTGAAATATGCCGGCCGAGCGGGCGATGATGCCGCATGCTACGCTGTGGAAGACAGGAATAGAATAATTTATATAAATAAACTAGCTACTGCCAGCGACTTCGCCCGCGCGAAAGTCGGTTTCTCCATACAAACTCCTAAGCCCCATTTTGCCCCTTTAGGGGTGGAGTTTCGTAAAATCCGTTGTTAGCGGATGTCTACACCCTATAAGGAACCTACCTGCCAAATTTCAAGTTTGTAGGTGCTATAGTTTCTGAGATTTTGTGATTAATCAGTGAGTGGTTTTTCGCTTTCATATATATTTATTTATACGTAAATATTTATTTATTTATAAAGACTTCATGCACATAACAATGTACAAAGGCGGACTTAATGCCTTAGGCATTTTCTACCAGTTGACCTTAGGGTCAGCCTTATAATGTTCCCACTGCTGGGACTCAGGCCTCCTCTCTAGGAGAGAGAATGGGCTGTAATCCACCACGCGGGCCCAGTGCGGATTGGTGGATGTCACATGTCTTCGAATTTTTGGTTCTAGGATATATTTCCTCACGTTTTTGAAAGCAGTGGTGATGAAATAAATTACACAAAGTAATGCGCCTGGCTAGGTTTAAACCCGCGACCTACAACTTGTAAGTCGGGGCCGTTACCACTCGGCCACTACTGCTCCCGATATCTACATACATTAATATTTTATAGAAGTGTTTGTAATTTTGTTTAGGAAGTAGTTTCTAGAACCACTAAACCGATTTCTAAAATTCAACCAATATAAAGCTACATTATTCCTGTGTGACATAGGTTATTTTTAGTAGTAATTAATACTTTTTTTTTACTGCCGATGAGGTGGTTTAAGACCTGGCATTTTGAGGTAATTTTGCATCGATTCGATTTTTCCTTTTTTTATTAAGATTTTTTTTTACTTACGGCGTGCCACTATCACCATCTATCTTGGAGGTGGGTGAACAGCCCCGCCCCAGGTCGTCTCTCCCGTCAGTCACGGCGACAGACCGACCGATTATATCCCACACCTGGAACATAATGAACATCAGGCCTTTGAACCTTGAAGCAAGCGAAGATACACAAGGCACTCTCGGCCACAGTACGCGCGGGCTTGCAGACGACAGCTTTTTTTTTGAGGTGGTAAAAGGTGTTAAGATATTTTTTAGTGAATAATCATTCTACAAAAATAATATAGACATCTATTTTTGGTCAAACAAACTACTTTGACGTTGAACAAAAACCAATATTGCCATGTTTTGAAATTTCCAATGCTTGGCAATGTACTCGTATAATAATTCATTTATTTAAAAGACAACTTTTGGTCCACTTTATAATGTTAACATTTTGACCAGTTAGGCAAACATAAATGTACTGACCAGCAGATTTTCAGTCACCCTACTATTTTTTAGGTTATCATAATTATAAATATCGATATATTAATTTCGATATGATTTCGTATCGGCAATGCTTACACATCGATATTCCTGAAAGTTCGATGTATAGTTGCATCGCTAGTCGGGACCCCCTACTGAAGTGACTTACCTTCAACACATTATCGACTATCCTAAAGGTGGCGCGTCCATTCTCATCCGCAACAATGTTGCCTAGGTCACCGGCGTGCCTGCTGCCCTTCGGATCTGTTGGGCCTCCATGCGGGGCCCCGCAGGGGTTGTAGTGGTCCCCTATTGACTTGCAGCCCTGAAAATACAAGAAATTATCTATACTTATAAAATACTTTGTCCTGAATGACTGACGGATATAAAACTTGGAGGGTATCTTTGTATGACGTAGACATCTGATAAGAAAGGATTTTTTGCAGTGAGTTTGTATGAGACAACGTGATTCCTTGGTCCAATCAACTGCAAATTTTGCATGAATATTCTTTAACATAATTGATGGAAGATAAATATCTCTTAACAGGGTTAGAATGGGGTAGAAAGCTATAATATATAAAAAGAAAATTATACAGTGTAAAAAATCGTATGTCTCAGATATTGGGTAGTGGGTCACATAGGCAGCATAGCCTAGTCATTCCCACTGGTGGGACTTAAGCTTCCTCTCCAGAAGAGGGAATATGCTAGAATCCATCATTGATAAGACCGCCATTGTACCCGCAGATATAGATTTATGTAAAGTTTGTGTAACTTTTTTGGTATACAATAAAGTTTTATTCTATTCTATTCTATCCACCACGCGGGCCCAGTACGGGATGGTTGTCAAATGTCTTCGATTTTTCGTTCTAGAACATGCTGGTTTTCTCACGATGTTTTCCTTCACCGATTTGAGAGAAGAAAATTGCACAAAGTAATACGCCTGGTTAGGTTTGACACTGGGACAACACTGCTGATATTTATTTTGAAAATATGTAGTTAAAAACGTCGTCTTTTTCGTCATTTTAAACTAGACGAGGCCGGTGTTTCCTAGCTGACTACCCTGAGAAGAAACACCGAAACAAACTCAGGGGTCAAAATTTCTTTTAAATTGCATACAGCAAACGTGTAATGGTCAAATCTTATGAGAACCATGCATAGTTCTGAATTGACCTGTTTAGTCAGTGCAAGCATTACTCAGTATTCGTGTAGCTCAACTCAGGACTGCTAAAGAGCTCAACATCATTATTCTCCGAGAGGACGCCGGCGTCCGCACACCTATTGTCTTTCTATTGTGTCCCTAACTACGGTATTCAACAGGTTAATGAAAAAAAGTTACAAGTATTGCTGACGTAATCACCATCTAGACCCCCATCCCCCATGTCATCAAAAATAAGCAAAACAAAGGCCCCCCACCCCCTTTAGTGCTTACGTAACACTTAAATGGCCCCTAGTCCCCACATTCGCAAAAGTACTTTAGAAACGAGTCTCACCTGACTCAAATCTCCAGTGTCATGCACGTGTACTCCGTGAGACCCTGTTGATAGCCCGTCGATGCTGCCGTCAGCCACCAGAGGCCCTTCAGGCGTCTGCTGGAACCGGATCACGCCCATTACCTGGGACTTGCAGCAAGATTGACTGGATATCATTGCTACAGCTGACTGGGTTTCTGTGGGAAAGGAGATAGTCTACCTACATATATAAAAGAAGAAACTGACTGATATATTCAACGCACAACCGAAACAATTGGGAATAGGAGCTTTTCTTTTTTTTTATGGTACGTAAAATCATGCACTGACAAATCCCGCCCTTGGGCGGAGCGGGAAATAGTGTCAGACTTTTACTGACTAAAAGCCTACCCCGTTCCTTCGTTGCCTATCGTACCGGGCCGAGACTTCTTTTCAGAAAGCGGCCCTTGGCCCCAGTAGGTTTAACCCTGCCTGCCGCTAGCAGGCTGAGTCGCGTCGTCGACGACTTGGGCTCGATCCGGTCGATTACCGGACGATCGGACAGCGTGCTACCCATTGCACGCCGTCCGCAAGCCCGCGCTTGCGGTGGCCGGAAATCGCGATATGAATCCCGGCGGCGGCTGGGGCAAGCGCCCCTTTGCCTTTGCCTGATGCGGTCGGCCTCCTCCTTTGCTAGCATTACTGCTTCGCAGAAGGAGGCGACCGCCTGCCATCCCTCCTCACCCCGGACCATGGCCCGAACCAAGGCCCGGCGAGAGAGATCGCTGCCGCCGATCGCCCCCACGAGAACACGACGATGCTCTGCCCAGGCTGGGAATAGGAGCTTGAAATTTTGTACAAAGCTTTCTTTTATTCCCAGGTAATTTCGTTTGATACACGTGGAAATTTGTCGATGCTGCACTCGTCTTCATATTACCCTCGCCTGCGGTTCGGGCGAATTCCACCTCGTTCGCAATGACAAACTATTTGTATCAAAATGTACTATTGCGTCACCTGAATAAGCAAATTTTTGAGTTACCGGAGTAACTATCTCTACAATATTTCTTATCTAGTTTCCTCACCTCCAAATCCCTGTATCACCGCCCTCCTCCCGGACTTGCTGGCCACCAGCTCCAGCACCTGGGAGCTGGGCAGGCAGCTCTCCACCAAGATGGCGCCGTCCTTATACACCGCCTCTTTTATGCCATCCTGTGACTTCAACTCAGAGAGAGTCTTGTTTAAGGCTTCAGTGTCCACTTTGGACCCGAAGTCTACTAATACTTCTAGCTGTAAGGGTAAGAATGAAAATATACTATCTATACAAACAACTATACTCCGTTGAACGCCATGGAGGATCGATTTGATACAAGAAATACTATCAATTTGTAAAGATAAAATTAAAAAATAACATTATGCATGTACGAAACAAATTTATTTTAGTAAACATCAGCTGGGCGAGTTCAATGACCTGTAGGTAGTTAGTACGCAATGACCGACAACTACTTACAAGGTAATCGACTCGTTTATACGCCGGTAACGTATATAAAAACCGGCCAAGTGCGAGTCGGACTCGCGCACAAAGGGAGCCTTATCATTGACTATATATTGACCCTAAATATTTATTTTATTTTAATTTTGTACTTGTTAATACATTTATGTACCTACTACAAAACCATGACCTTTGCCTTTTGTAATATGTTTTAATCACTACATAGTACCTATAAAACAAAGTCGCTTCCCTGTGTCTGTCCCTATGTATGATTAGATCTTTAAAACTACGCCGCGGATTTGAGAGTGATTCAAGAGGAAGGTTTACATGTTTAATACATGCATAATACATTTAATATCACCACAGCACCCGTGCAAAGCTGGGGCGGGTCGCTAGTTAAAATATAAATTAAAAAAAAATATAAAAAAAAAAATTTGACAGGACCTTAGTTCGCAGTTTTTATGCGATTTCGATGTTTTTCTTTACCTATATTGTGTTATTTATGTTGTAATGATGGACTGTAGTACCAACCAAAGTTACAAATTGCTAAGTCATGAATAATAAGTAGATTTTTTTACAGTGAAAATGCCATCACTCTTGACTTCGAAGTACAGATTTTCCTATTTTGATTCTTTAATACGACTAAGTAACTTACCTTGGAAGTAAGCATTTTGGATTTCAAAAGCTTTGAACACGTTAATAAACTTATAATCAAAGGTAATTTCTAAGGCAATCCGATTTTTCGGTATTTTCTCGAAAGAAAACAAATCGACGTGCTTGATAAGAATTTGACACTGACATTTGCGTTCCCTAGCATACTTTTCTTACATTTTGAACCTAAATTTGTAATTATTGTTATTTCTATCGAACTTGTGCTTATCGTTATTTCCATCTCTTTTGAACACAAATATGTTTAAAATGTGAATGTAATATTTCTAATTCATTCTAGACGCTTCTCTCTTGGGTGGATGGGTAAGCAGGATTGATATAGTACCATCATTTGCAGTGTGTGATGGCTCAGTGGCCTTTCATGTATTAGGTTGCAGGGTCCGGGCAATACCAATGTGATTTCTTAAATTTTCTAAGTTTATTTTAGCATATTACCGACACCCTGTGCCTCGAAAAGCACGTAAAGCCGTTTGTCATTCGTAGATCTTTGACAATCGTTACAGGAAAATGTTGAGCCTTTTGGTGTTTTTTTTTTGACAAAACAGGATTAAGCCACGAGCGTCTATAAAGAGACTTACGTCTTAATAAAGAGAAGTATTACTTGAGGGTCTTTCGACGTAAGAGGTTTCCAAATTGCCCTTTAGGGCCAACGCTGCATTAAGCGGGCGCATGCGTGGTCCCATACAGTATATTACAAAGTACTCTGTGGTCCCATACAAAAGTACTCCGTCCGGGCTCGCCGCTAGGGCAGCCGCGCCCCGCTCTCGTCCCGCTCCATCGATACGACTACATGCACACCGTTAAAGTTGAATTATGATTTGGATGTCTTCAAGGCTAGAGCCGGCTCTTAATATTTAAACTAGAGCGCCTTACCAGCGACGATTGCATCACTGCTTACCATCAGGTGGGATGGCAGTCAAGCACTAGTTTATAACAATTGAAAAAAAAGAACTAGTACGCACAGCGCAGGTAATAATCCAGTTTCCACTACGAGAACCCTAGCACAGGACACACGCGCGACAAAACGCGACGGTTGCCCGCGCGGGCCCCCGAATTTTTGCCATCGACACTAAGAATAATTCATAATTTTAGATGTATAAGAAAAAGTTAAAGAGGTTTGAAATAAAAATATTCAAATGAATAATGTAAAGAAATTATATTTCGGGTATCTACATTAAATAAAATAAAGTTAGAGGAAGTGCAATTTCATTATAATAATAGGTACTACTATTTCATTAATACTATCATGTACTGAGAGTTTATTGCATATTATTTTCTAAAAACTATACATATTTATAAAAAGTCTCTAACTCATTAACTAGTTCATTAACAGTAGCGTAGCTAGCTAGTCCCAAAGGGGCCAATATAAAAAAGGTGCCTTTTTACAAATGCGTGGTTTACCCTACGAGACAGTTATGCTACGCCCCTGCCCATCAACGACCAGCCAAAGCTCGCCGACATAGCTCGAAGAATCGCTATACATAAGTGGCAGTGGGCAGGGCACATTGCTCGCAGAACAGATGGCCGATGCGGCCGAAAGGTTCTGGAGTGGTGACCGCGTACCGGAAGATACAGCGTTGGCGCGGCCGCACACAATGTGGACTATAACCTGATTGTTTTTAAGAAGGGTAATCGTCCAATTACATCTCCCACCCATGGGCGGAGCGGGGGATAGTGTCAGACTTTTACTGACTAAAAACCCACTCCGGTTCCTTCTTTGCCTTTGTTACAGGGCCCCAGGTTTCACATTTACATTCCCCTTGATCCCAGTAGGCTTGACATCTCCTTGAGGCGCGCGTAGAACACGCGCCGTTGACGACTAGGGCTCAGTCTGGACGTTTACCGGACAGCGTGCTACCCATTGCTCGCCAAGGTGGACTGATTTTTTTTTATGAGGTGGAACGTGCCTTCTTTGCATAGCGTTCCAAGACCCCAGGTTTCCCTTTCGGAAGCCTTCCGGGTAAGTTCGGCTGACTGGAGCCGATCTCACCCGAACAATTACGACTCTTTTATTAATCCCGCCTTGAAGTTTTCAATTATTTCGAGTGGATTATTTTTTCTTGGGAATGTAAGGCAGACAAAATTGGTGTTAAAGTACTAGTCTAAAAGCCTCCTTCAGTGGCGAAATTTTTCCTCATTTTCTAAATAAATTCCCTCTACTCGACTCAACGAAATTGAGTTTTAGCTTATTGTACATTTTATCCATTTTTATATTCCTCTATCAGGACTTATATAATTTAAATGCACATACACAGGGCTGGTAGCCTCGCTATAACCACCTTACCTGGTTAACAATCACTGACCTCTACTATTTACCACTGGACAGGCTGTTCCATATGTTTGACAGCTAATTTATGTGCCTATTTGAAGCGCCACCCGCGAGCGTCCAGGGAACTAATTTTGACGTATAATGTGAATAGCTGCACAGGAGTAATAATAATAATATTGATAGATAGAAAATGAGATCTTGTGTAATGTTATGCGGCGCCACATTACTAGTTTTAGTACCGTAAACACTCGCTATGACTACAGCGCCAATAAGGCGAATAACAAACGGGCACAAAAGCACTCTTTACGACCGCAAGTCCAGTTTGATAAATACATAGTAGAGGTCAGTGCTAACAATAATTATATACAGTATCAAAATAAGTTACCACAACTCGGAAATATAAATAATATATGATGGATTTACAATGAAATTCTAAAATCGACTTAGTAAGAGCTATTTTCATTACTTTTTTTTTTACAATTATTACATTAACACTAGAAGCACGGAATATCAATGTCATTTTTGGTCATTTTATTTTTGATGGAGAGATAGAATAGAATAAACTTTAAAAGAGAGATGGAGAGAGGAGAGGAAAGGAGATGAGAGAGGAGAGGAGATGTGTTAGTGATGTGTGATGTGAGTGTTTGATTGAGTGTGAGATGGTATACAAATAAAACTGGTGACTGATAATACAATTTTTTTTTATTATGTATTTTGGTGAACTTTGCGATTGAATAAGTAAATTTTAGGACTCCCAAGCTTCTAGAGTTAAGTTTTTCATCATAGAAAGTGTATTTACATTCAATGTACAAGTTACTACTTAGGTAATAATATCTACGTGACTCCTGTGGTTCTACCCCCATGAAAATCACCATATCACTATCACTCTACTCACTATCGCCTAGCAGATACTACCAATATTGGCGGCTATAAGCCAGGTCCAATTTGGTTTTGAAAGAAATTCCACCTTGGTTATCTCAATGTTGGCGGCCAAGCCCAACTTTACCTTGAAAAAGTCTTCCACAGCTATCAAAGATATCGCCAATATTGACAGCCACAAGTCAGGGCCAAGTTGGCCTTAAGCCAGACCTAAGTTTGCCTTGAAAGACAGGTCCCAAGTTATTTCAATATTGCCGGCCATAAGCCATAGACAATTGGCCTTGAGAGAACTCTTCCGAGCTATCAACTATCACTGTGTGCCACACACCATTCACTATCCACTTCAGCCTCCACTTGTACAGTTCCGTCTTGCTCCAATGCTTGACTGTTCATCATTCCGATCAGTTCCGCATACTTAGCTCTTTGTTCTTCAGACATGACCGCTGGGTTATGATTCTTTAGATGATAGTTCAAATGACTGCTTTGCTTGAACCGCTTATCACAAATCCCACATTGGAACGGGGCAACATTTGTATGCGTTCTCATATGTTGTTTCAAGTGCACGGACTGGCAGAATGTCTTGTTGCAAACCACACAACGGTACGGTTTGACTTTGGTGTGTATGCGGAGGTGTTGATCGAGTCCTGATTTCTGGGTGAAGGATTTTGGGCAGAACGTGCAGGGGAAAGGACGGTCTCCGGTGTGCATGCGCATGTGTTGTAGGACTCCGCCCTGCAAATAGAATTATTTATGTATAGATTTTTTTTATTTAGTCTTCTTCTCAACAAACTCTTTTGGTACACATATCATAAAGGTGCATAAAAAAAAGCTATAGTGTATTCACGTTAAGAAAATAGTGACTCGTAGTACTAGGCCAAAATGGCAGCGCGGTACGGGGAACGACTTTTGCCATAGCATGGCTCGGAACTAGTTTTGCCGCTCGCCGCCCGCACACTTCTTCGGCCACGCGGATGGAACTAGCTATGGCGTGAGTAGCCCGCGCGCGTCCTGCGTTATGTACCCCGCGCCGCTTCCCGCGTCCACGTGCCCGCTATGGACACTCCAAAGAAGTTCTTATGTTTGAGTTTGACGCGCCGCGCCTGCATTTGCAGTTTGACTGAACACATAGAATTTTCATTCAGCTTATCCAAACCCCTTGTTGACCAGTTAGAGCATAGCAAATTAGAAATCTAGGTTCACATTATATTGAACAACTTTGACAGTACAGACGCGCATTTATCAATTTTAAAATAATAACTCAATAAGTATTAATATTTCAAATATACTGTGTAATAAATAGCTTGATTTAATATTAATGGTTAATTTTTACCCCAGTATAAATACACTTTTAGTTTGCAGTATCACTAATGAGTCACTATTTTCCTAACGCGAATAGACCTTCAGCAACCCGCACTGAGACTGCGTGGTGGATTACGGCCCATTCCCTCTCCTGAGTCCCAGCTGTGGGAACATAAAAAAACGTTGATTGTATTATAAGCTCGTGTTCGCTACTTACATGTTGTGTGAATCTCTTGTGGCAGACGGTGCATTCGAAGGGTTTTAGCTTGACGTGCGCGATGGCGGTGTGCTCCGACAGCTCCTTGTTGCTCTGGTAGCCCATGCCGCACACCTGGAATGAAGATGGACATGGTCTATGACAAGATTCCACCGAGCTTGGTTGTCTGTAAATCGTTCTGTTGTACCATTTGCTGTGGTTACGCGCCGAAAATCGGTTACTGCGCATTAAACGTCGACCACCATGATGGTTCATCTTATGTAACGAGGATTATAACCAAATTTAGGGTCTCAATCGAAGTGGGGCGCTGCGCGTAATCATAGCAAGGGGTTCTACTTATTTGACGCGTACTATACAACATTAGTTTTACCGTATGCGAAATCCGAAACACGTGTCTAGTATTTCTATGTAAAGAATCTATGTACAAAATTTCATAACTGTATCAGTCATCACAGTTGTATGTCACCTGGTTGTCTACACAAATACATGGTCACCGGGCCGTTAGAGCGACTTAAGGGTTATTTTGCTACCGCATTAAGATGTGCGCTGGCGCTTAATGCTCGCTATGACCCGCCGTAACCTGTGCTATACTTAGTGTCGGTGCTGTTCAACTTGTGACCCTTTATAAACATTTTTGGGAAAAAATATAACATGGTGTAAAAATTATTGGAAACGATGCAGTTACTGATTCTGAACAAACTATATTCAGGTTTCGCATATACTAAAATAATGTTGTGTTGATCTTGATGTCAATGCTCACCTCACACGAGAACGGTGCAGGCGCCTCTTCGCCAGTGCACGCAAGCGGCTTCTCGCAAACTTGACACCGGAGCCCTTTCCGTCTGCGAGTGTGTTCATCCCGGTAGTGGATGGAATACTCGCAGCACGAGAAGAAGATCTGGTGACACGTACCGTCTGCTACGAGGGTCGAGGGCTGCAGGCATTCGAAGGGGCCCCTGAAAATATACAAAATATTTATTTGGTGAAACATGTGTACACATCTATATACACCGTTAAATTTTGGTCGTTTTAATCCCGCGGAGGATCGATTCGGTACATGACATACTATCGATGTGTAAAGAGAAAGTAAAAAAATAAAGTATTTTTTTTTAAAACTCGAATTAATTTACGCATGTACGAAATTGATTTCTTTAAGTAAACGTCAGCTGATCGAGGCCAATGAACTGTAGGTAGTTAGTACGCAACGAACGACAACTCCCTACAAGGTCATTGACTCGTTTACTTAAAGAAATTAATTTCGTATATGCGTATATTAATTCGAGTTTTAGAAAAAAAGTACAGTGGACCCCCGATAATCCGGCCCCTGTCTAATCCGGCGCCCCCTGTAATCCGACATGACTTAGAATTACATGTATGTTTGACAATCTTTGCTAATACATATAGATCACGCAGGTTTGAACAGGTCACAACTCGTAATTTGTCGGATTACAAGGTACTCTTTCGTAAAAAAATCCGGACTATAGGGGTCTTAGGCAGTGCTCTATAATCCGACAAATTCGATAGTCCGACACTGCCCTGCATAATGTTTGCCGGATTACCGGGGGTCCACTGTACTTTATTTTTTAATTTTATCTTTATAAATAGATAGTATTTCATGTACCGAATCGATCCTTCACGGGATTAAAACGACCAAAATTTAACGGTGTATACAGGGTGACTGGTAATTAGTCAACAATACCTAAACACGTGATTGTAGTCATGATAACAAACAACTTTTACTATGGGACCAAACCTGAAATCGCGAAAAAATAAGCTAAGTTTTTTTTTATCTATATAAACTAGTGCTTGACTGCAATCCCACCTGATGGTAAGTAGTGATGCAATCGTTGATGGTGAGGCGCACAGGTTTATTAAGAGCCCTTAACCTAGCCTTGAAGACACCTAAATTATAATCGGACGGGAAGACCGTAGCAGGTAAACTGTTACAGTACATTTTGACCACAAATGTACTGACCAGCAGATTTTTTTTTCGAAGAACTTGAATGCGAATCGAATCGCCTTTTGTAACTTCAAAAGCTTAAATCAGAAATCCATTACTTACGTTATAGGCTCCGTCTCTTTCTCCTTCTTCAACAGCTGTTTCTCTTCCTTCTCCTTCTTAGCAGCTCTATCTAGCCGTTTCCTCTTGACATCCTGGCCGTCCTCCGCCTTGATGATGATGTAACTGACGTCGTTGGACGCTAATGCCATCACGCTTGTAGGCTCCATCTCGGATAGCATTTGTTCCGTTTTCATTTTTATGATTGAGTCCTCAGATTGGTTTTTTGTATTAGACTGTAAAGTAAATTATTATTATTTATTTTATTTTTTAAGTTATAACACCTTTATAGACGCGTCCAAGGCGATGTTATACCTAACACTTAATATACATACTTAATTATTATATAAACTGTCAATTGCGTGCCTAAAATAGGTGGGATAAGGGCGGATTTTTGTCGGATCGGACGTAGTGCGTAACCGCTCTTACAATACGCGGCATAATATAAGTTGAACCACAATGATGATCGACCTTCAATGCGCAGTAACAAATTTTCGGGTCTCAATCGAAACGGGGGTTGCGTGTAACCATAGCAAGGAAAGAAAGAAGAAGAAAGAAAAACAGAACCTCCATTAAATTTTGATCGTTTTAATCCCGTGGAGGGTCGATCCGGTACTTGAAACACTATCGATTTGTAAAAATAAAATTAAGAAATAAATTACTTTTTTTTAAACTCGATTTAATATACGCATGTACGAAATTAATTTCTTTAAGTAAACGAGTTAATGACCTTGTAGGTAGTTGTCGGTCGTTGCGTACTAACTACCTACAGGTCATTGAACTCGCCCAGCTGACGTTTGCCGGTGTTTCCTAGATAACTACACTGAGAAGAAACACAGAAACCAACTCAGGGGGGAAAGTCTATTTTAAAAGTCCATACAGTAACATGTTATGGCCAAATCACATGAGTACCATACAGATTTGTGTCTAAGATGGTCTTTTGAGGAAAGAACCACACAGATTTGAATGTCAGTCTCAGCATTAATGATGATGAAGTTCCATAATAATAACTTCACAGGCTATGTCGGAGAATAGTGGTCATTACTGGCCTTCACAATACATTGTCCGATATGGTTTGCATGAAACATTAACTGGTGCTCATTGGTCACTATTGTCCGACGTGGCCCACACGAAACATTTACTGGCGGCCACCAATGTCCGACGTGGCCTACATGAAATGTTCACTGTCGGTCACAACTGTCCGACTTACATAATCTAGTTTACCTGCTGTTTGTCAGTGATCTGCGTCCACACCGCCGGGTTCCCGCTGGCGTACGCGTCGATATGCTCCATCCGCGCATGGTTGCTGAGCGCCACCTCGCTCGCGAACCCCTTCCAGCAGAGGCGGCAGTGGATAGGGTCGTCATCGTCTTGTGTTGGTTCTTTCTGCAAAATCGCAATAATATTATTGTCTACTAGCTTATGCCCGCTCCCGCTCTACCCTACCCTACCTAAGAAACTTGCTCCTGACAATAACAAACACAAGAAAAAAAGAATTAGCGAAATCAGTCCAGTCCAGCCGTTCTCGAAATTTGCGGTTAACAACACATTCAGCGATTCATTTTTAACCCCAAGCGGAAAAAAAGGTGTATTACTCGTATAAGTTTGACCTGTCTTGTATGTCCGTGGCATCGTAGCGCCCAAACGAATGGACCGATTTTGCTGTGGTTTTTTTGTTTGATAGCTGGCTTAATCGAAATGGTTCTTAGGTACAATTTATGAAGATCTGTCCAGGTATTCAAGGTCATCAGCTCATTTGGGAGACACGGGAACTTCATAATAAAACAATGTATCCTAGCAGTGTTTGGGTTTATGGTGGGACCCCTCTTTGAAGCGTGGCTGGAAAGACCTCACGACGACCACACCTTCCGCATGACGCAGGTTTTCACCGAACATGGTAAGTTCGGGAGGTACCTACACCGGATTCGTGCGGAAGTGACGCCCAGGTGTCGCCACAGTGTGGACCGCCCGGAGGACACGGTGGAGCACACGGTAGAGGTGTGCCCCGCTTGGGCAGAGCATCGGCAATCGGCGGCGGTGTCGCCGGGCCTTGGTACAGGCCGTCCGGAGAGAGGAGGAGTGGCAGGCGGTTGGTTGTTTGTTTTTGCTATTTTGTTTATTTTAGTGCTTTTTTAAACGACTTCAAAAAAGGAGGTTTCTCAACTCGACCGTATATGCTTTTTTATGTTTGTTCGCGGATAACTCCTTAATTTAGGATTATGTTGCTATAGAAAGAACAGTCTATAAAAATTTGTGAATAGATTATTTTTAATTTTTTTTCTTAGCCTTGGTAACTGAAGTCTAATTATGTACCTAAAAAATTGTCATTGTTTTAATTGAGAGGCTCTCAATGGGGATAGGGTTTCTAAATGCTATTTATTTTGCAAATAGGTTTTTTAAAAACACTTTTTACACGTCAATTTAAACTAGATGGGGCTGGTGTTTCCTAGCTGACTACTCTGAGAAGAAACATCGCTTTAGAGCTTGAGGTTTATTTCAATACAGATCAAACTTTAAAGTTAAAAGTCGCCGTCTCACGGTGGCGGTGCCGTGCCGTAGACATGTGTCCACGCCCTAAGGATTCAATATTTGGAGACCCCTTTTTTAGGTGGGTAATAATTATTCAACGGGTCGGGACAGGTCACATGATTCCCTGCACGGCCAAGAAATGGAGCAAATGACTCTATGGTACCCAAGAGATGGCGTGAGAAAACAGGGTCGTCCAACGAGAAGATGTGAAGAGACGATATCCATCTGACCTTGGGTCCATATTGGATAAGGCCTTGTTGACGGAGACGGGGCGCGTAGCAGGGCGCATTGGGCGGTAGTCGTTCATAGCCATATGTATGTGTCCGCGCGTGCGATGACGCGGCCCGCTGTATTGCTAGTTCGACGAACGCCCAACGCGCTGCGTCTCCGTAAACTCGGCCTAAGGGTAGCAATAGACAGAGTCCAATGGATGCAGTTGGAGGAGGTCTATGCCAAATGGCACACTAAACTGAGGGTCCTACTAATACCAGTACTACAGCCACACAAAGAAAAATGTAGCACCTCAAAATTTGGAAATAAATGGCTATTTTATTTAGCCCGCTTTTGGCTTTAGCCCGCGGCTTCGCTCCCGTCAACTGACTACTCTATTCTACTCTGGCCTACTCTACTTTACCCTACTCTACCCTATACCAATAAATGACACGGAATTTTTTACTTAACAGGATAAAAAATATCCTATATCTTTCTCCTGGTGCTAAGCTACCTTCCCACCATTTTTCAGCCAAATCGGTTCATCCGTTCTTGAGTTATATATAGTGTAACTAACACGACTTTCTTTTATATATATAGAGTATTTTAATCATCCAATCACTTCTGCTCTAAGGCGGACCGAGAGGGCGTGTCAGACTGTCAGACTTTTACTGACTAAAACCGACACCTTTGTTCCGTCTTTACCTTACATTCCAGAGCCCCATGTTTTCCTTCCAGAAACGAACCGATAGTTCCAAAAGTTAAGAGACCCTGCCCTGCGTAAACAATAACCAGAGTTATTACTTTAACGACTGGCCTGTTGGTCTAGTAGTTAGCCCTGACTGCTAAGCTGATGGTCGTGGGTTCGATTCCCACCCAGGACTAATGTTTGTGTGATGAGCACAATTATTTGTTGTGTCTGGGTGTAGTTTATCTATAATTTATATGTATTTAGAAATATATATGTACGTTTATCAGTTGCCTAGTACCCATAACACAAGCTCAGCTTAGCTTGGGACTAGACGACGTTGTGTGATAGTTGTGAAATATATTATATTATATATTACTCCAACCATTCAAAAATGCTTCGAGTTGCAACCCAGGGTCATTCTTTTATAACTCAGTTAGAGTTAGTTGGGTTAACCCTAGGGTAGCCTGGGGTTAACCCAACTAACTCTAACTCTGAGCAGAGTAGGTTGCTTACGCAGCCATAATGACACTTGCTTGACATTTTATATATATATATATATATATATATATATATATATATATACATTGACCTCTACGTTCACATTAAAAAATGCAAGTGCTTTACACTTCACAATCTATCTACTCTGATCACGTCTTTAAAGTTAATTCTTCCCCTAAATTAATGGATCATTGGATTACATCAAATACAAACTATTTTGATTTCGGACATCTGCTATTTACACGGATTGGACCGATTAACCTCTGCTCGGATACTGTATTCCATCCAAGTGGCCCTCGCTTTTCAAAGTAAATAATAATGCTTAACATACCTTTATCTTAACACGGGATGTTGGCACCACATTTACAAAGCGTTCTTGCTGCTCCTCCATTGTGTTTACAGGACTATCTGCAAATGCAAAGATTGATATTTCACAAAACATATAACACTGCTAGCTGGCTGAAATTTTCTTCCAGTGTCTTCACCTGCATTGTAATAGGTTTTCCAAACAAACTTTGGGCAGTTGTTTCACCGCCTTATTGGGGAAATTTTGGAAAACCCTTTCCTGATGCTAGCTGTATGTAAATAGTCCAGGATAGAGAAAGATAAGGTTCTTTGGAAGAACCCTTAATAATGCTTGCTTACATCACAAAAGGAAACATTGTGCAAGTCCTAAGCCCTGTAGTTTCAGCCGTGTGTGGATTCGTCAGTCAGTCAGTTTTTCCTTATTAAGTATTTAGATTTAGTTCTTAACAAAATAAGTACATAAATATTGACTATGTTCACCGGCAATCTGTATAATTCAGATATTCTATACAATACCCAATGCGCAGCATGTGTGTAAAAGACCAGACCAGGGACGGAGGTGATTTATTTATTTATATCACTGTCATGTCATACGGACCTGCCAGAAATGTGCCCAGATAACTGGCAGCAAGACCAGGTTGAATGGCATTTCTCAATGCTAATTCTATAAGCAAAGAACGAGCCAGCCCACTGGTCATGCAGTGTTGATCACTCGGTAAGAAATATCTTTGCAAAGGTGACATAAATTTTGGATGCCATGGCTTAAGAGTTTCAACCCCGAATGTGTCGCTGAGGGTCTCAGCAGCTCAGCGGCAGTACCAGCCCAGCCGGCCGTACTTGGAACATGAGATTTTGCAAGTGTCAACACAGATTGCATCCCACACCAAACGCGTACCTACCTTTCACGCCACCAACGTCATACCATCTTGTCGCTTCCCTTCCTCACATAACCAACCACTCACTAGCATCTAATACCGAAGGTTTAGAAAAGTATACAGTCCGTACTAGCAAGAAGTGTAGTTACACTAATACACATAAGAAGCAGTTGCAATGTTCTAGTATGCGCTTTAATTACGCAATCACAACAAACCTAAGTAGTATGCCGTAAAATGCACCTAGATGAGAATTATTAAGTATAGCGATAGGACGCGACCACGTATTATACTGAATGAGATATATATTTTACAGCTATTGGGTACAGGTTATGTTTTTTACAGCCAAATAACACTTAGAATATGGACTATTGACCAAATTTAACTTATATACGAGTAAAAATATGAACAATACAACAAAATTATCAAAATATATTCAAATAATAATCAAAAAGCGGGAATTTAAAATTGTCAAAAATAACTTTTTATAAAAAGAAAACCTAAGACTATGGCGTCGGGAACACAGCAAAAAAGGTACAAGTTAATTGATATTATTGATTTCCCTGACGAGTGGATAGAAAAGCCATTGTATAAATCTGAAAACTGTTCAGTAATATAAAATAAGTGAAACTATTAGGAAAATAATGCAAAATAGAGACATATTTACCGTCGAAACTCAATTTTTCTGCCGACCGAGAATAGATTGGCGTTTGTTTTTTTTTAATTAAAAAAAAAAGAACCCGAAAAGAAAAAATTAAAAAAGTATGGCGTTTTATGAAATGTCAAATAAAATGACACTTACCGAAAAAGATTTTTGGAAAATAATGAAGAAATCAGTAATATTACCACGAAATATACACTCAGTAAGGATAAATTCAACAAGGCGTGGCATCTAAAATATGAAACGACGCCATTTCATGACACTACAATAAAAAAACCAATCTTGCAATCTGCGTTGTTGGTTTATTTTTTTGTATAGCAACACTAATTTAAAACGACGAAAATAATTACGGGCCGATTTATTTTTTGTTAGATAAACTGCAATTTGATAAAAGAAAAAAATATTAAAAAAAACTAATTTAAACACTGTGATATTTGTATGGATATTCCCATACAAAATTTGTCCTACCTATGGCCTTATTTTATCGATAACAAAGTAACTAAGCAAAAATTAAAACAATAACATAAAAGAATTACCTTTCTAAAATGGCCAAAGCTACGACTATAAAAGAAGCAATAAAGAAATGGGAAGATAAGTCTGGTGAGCAAGCAGCAACGGCCACGGAGGTCAGCCTCATGTTTCAATGGCCACCTATAGAAAAAATGGATAGTACACTTGCTACTTTGACAAATTGCGAGTAAGTAGAGTTAGTCAATCTACCGAGTCCTTTCCCATCTATGTTATGGTCAGCTTCCACACGAGCCGATTTCGAAAATTAAGTTGGATCATAGATGGATGATCTTAACATGACGAGATTCCTTCGTACTTTGGAGTGTAGTCATATCGTTCGTCCTGAATGTCCTGATGTCTTTCATAGATCTCTGACAGACCTTAAGAATGTAGTCAGTCAGAAGCCAGTAAATCTGACTCCCATCTTACCACCAAGGTGTTACTCACGTTGTGATTGTGAGATTTAGATAGGCCACCATGTTAAGTTCTTAGTATTCATTTGTATCTGATTAGACTGAGAGCTGACCTCATTGCAATCTTTTGGGCTTTGGTCACCTTAGAGCAAGAGCTCTAAGTTGATCATCCCTAACAATTTATTAAAAAAATTCTGTATAGCCAGGACTAATGGCTTATTGCTTTCTAATTTACAGATACGAGTATACATGTAGGGGTCTTGAAACTTAATGAATATAGTTATTTAAGCTTGGGCTGACCCCGGCAATTAGTTAAGTTTTACCTCATTGATGGAATCGTCTGGCTGATATTTCTTAGCCTCAAATCTATTTTTGAATTACAACGAATTGTTTGACAACTGTTTATAAAAAACATTTTGTATCTTGAAATAGGTTTGAAATCTGTAATGATTTCTTATATCTCTCAGAGTGTCGAAGGTAGTAGGTACAGTAATACAAATTAATCTTTATTCTTTTAAGGCCGATTTTTATAGTAAAAAAATCAGGTACTAACTGTTAACCGGGTTAATTTTTTGATAGAAAATATAACGAACTGGGAAAAGTACCTTCCTTATCTTTCTGCCAAAATAAAAGACGAAAGCGAGTTGCTTTCCTGATTAGTAAAAACAAGAAAATTATTTATTTATTAAATATTTGTCAAGAAAATTATATTCTATTCTATTCTATTTTTGTTAATGGCAAATGAGCCGATGTCGACTATTCTGCCAATGTCGGAAGTAAATTGGAGAAGCAAGTGATGTATAAAAAAAAATATAAAAAAATAATAATAATAAAAGGGCTTGTGACTGGAGATTTAAAAATCCTTCGAGTGGTACAGTTGCACTTGATGTGTTAGTATTGGACTGAAACAAACATAAAATAGAGATACATAAATAATATAATTGTTAAAACATTAAATACACACGTAAACCACAATTACTTAGAAAGAAAATTATATTTTAATTATTACACATTCTTTATAAATACGAGGTTCTTTTATTTTCTGGTAACCCTTTGAGAAATGTCATTGTCCCTTTCCGTAGTGCTTATATTCTCTTTGCTTTCCGTTCTTTTACCGCGCTCTTCATAGCCCGCGAAATTCAACTTTTCTTTTACATGTGGCCTCGCCTTTTATGTAATTTTAGCAGCTTATGACACGATTATGTAGCTTTCAATCAGAGAAAGAATATTCAAAGCCAGTCAAAATCGACATCCAACATCACAAAAGCGCATGTATCTACGATTTTTTTAGAAGTTGTTGGGTCCATTGAGTTATAGTTTACCCGCATGGTGCTCGAAATAGTGGGAAATTTTCGGCACATGTTTCAGTTTAAAAAGACTAAGGAAGCGTTTTTAGGTACGTTTGCTCATAATTAAAAAAAAAATGGTAATTTAAAAAACTAAAAAACCCGACTGCTTTTCTGAGTATTCATGAAAAAGCCCTAAACCAAGAAAGTCGTTGTAGCAGTCGGGACCCATTCTAGAAAGTCAGCCGTCTAGTCAGTAGATCTATGATGTAATGGGTCCCGACTGCTACAACGACTTTCTTGTTTTAGGGCTTTTTCATGAATACTCAGAAAAGCAGTCGGGTTTTTTAGTTTTTTAAATTACCATTTTTTATTTTTTTAGTTTTATTTTATTACGATATCACTTTCACAGTAATTACGAATCTAACGACACCTCGCAAACTAAAATCCATCGAGCCGTTCAGGCCGCAGAGCGTGCCAAACATTTGAATTTGGCGCCAAAAACCCGCCATTTTGTTTTTTTTATTTTGATATACCCAGTGTCACTCTCACAGTAAATACGAATCTAAGGATACATCTCAAGCTAAAATCCATCGAGCCGTTCAGGCTGCAGAGCGTGCCAAGCAATTATACATACATACATACATACTCTCGAAAAACATAACCCTCCTTCTGGCGCAGTCGGGTAAAAACCTAACTAAATTCACTACAATTATCCCAGCCTCCAGCATAATGCTAGTCTTTTTTTTTTCTATAAAAATTTATTGTAGCTGTTTATTGTTCTAAACTGTGGCGGACTGATCCTCGTTAGGAGGTGTTACGCGGTAGCGGGTCGTACCCTGCTAAGCTACCGAGCCCTGGGACAGTTCAACCCAATGTTGACGTACGCTGCCTGACAGATCCGCTGGTTCACGTACGCCACCACGCACCCCTGAATGCGTATCTTCGATAGCTCGTGGACGACGGAGTACTTGCCAACGACTTCAGGACAGAAGACCAAAGAAATAAGACAACGTTTACGACATAAAGTCCCTAAGGGTTCGGCTAGAAGCCTTTTCCTATTAGATGTTGCCTCTTCGGTGGCACGTTTACGACTGACTGTCTGGGAGTCAAGTTGACTCTTTTATACTTGGCTAGCTGTGAACAAAATATTCTCGAATGTTCCCGTAAAACATTAACAAAATTAACAAATGGCAACATAAAATTATAATAGTAAAGTAATTACAGCGCTCGGCGTTGGGGCACCGAAAAAGGTCTTTTATGGCCGGCTAACAAAATATTTGGAAATGGCATCATAAAACTATAAAAGTAAAAAGGTAATTACAGCACGTGGCGTTACCCAAAAAAGGGTCTTTATAACAAAATATTTCTGAATGGCCCCGCAAAACTATAAAAGTAAAAAGGTAATTACAGCACGCGGCGTTTCCCAAAAAAGGGTCTTTATAACAAAATATTTCTGAACGGCCTCGTAAAACTATAATAGTAAAAGGTAATTACAGGGCCCGGTTTTCGGTTACTGAAAATTCTAGAAACCCATAAATACCATCTGTTTACGCACCATTATAACAAGGAACTATCACGAATTTTAAACCCTACGTTATTACGGTCTTACTATTACTTTACATTTAAAAACACTTAATTACTATTACTGTGAGAGTTTGCTGTCCCGCACATACATGAAACAATAAGTAAAACATCCTACTTTTAAACTTAAACATAATATAAAATATCTTATGTGCTAGGTGGCACCGCCCACTACTTGCGCTCTGGTGCCGGCAAGGGACCCTCGTCGCCGACAGTCTCCCCCTCGTGCGTCGCACCATCCTCCAGCCTCGGCGATACTCCCGGCACCAACAACACCACCCGCGAGCTCGGCCGTCGCAGTCGAAATCTTCCGGTACGTTGCGCGTCGCATCGTCTGCAGGATTCTGAGCCGTAGGTACCCATCTCCACTCCTGTGGTTTCGTGAGATCTTCTATTTCTGCCAAGCAATGAGCTACGAAGGTTTTGAAAGTTCTTGGGTCCGTCTTGATCCATGAAAGGACTATGCTGGAGTCTGTCCAAAAGGTCTTCTTCTGCACCTTCAGATCCATTTCCTCTTCCACTGAGTGTGCTAGTCTGCTTCCTAGGAGGGCTGCCTGCAGCTCAAGTCTGGGTATGGATACCGGCTTCAATGGCGTCACTCGTACTTTCGCCGCCACCAAGTTTACGTGGTATGTGCCATCTTGATCTTCTGTTCTCCAATACACGGTGGCTGCATACGCTGTCTCACTCGCGTCCGTAAACGTGTGCAGCTCCCCCTCGGTGCGATGTGGCGCTAGACACCTCGGAATCTGAAGATCTTGGAGCAGCTTCATCTTTTCCAGGTAAGTCTTCCATGCCTCATATTCCCTTTCTTCTATTTCTTGATCCCAACCGATGCCACTTCTCCATATGCTTTGAAGTAGCTTCTTGCCTTGGACGAGAACTGGTGATGCCAACCCCAATGGATCGAAGGTTGACATGACGGCGCTGGTGACTTCCCTCTTGGTCGGAATCTTGAAGCCCCTTGCTATTTCTTCTGGTGTGTTTCGAAGATTCGCCCTGAATCCGATGGAGTCCCTTTCTGTGAACCAACGCAGTCCAAGTGTCTTCTCTTCTTTCTCGCCAAGGTTCACTTCTGTCTTCTCCGTTGCTTCGCTGTTCGTGCCTTGCAGTAGCTCAGGTTGATTTGATGCCCATCCCCTGAGTCCGAAGCCCGCCTTCTTGTGTATGAAGTCTACCTGCGCCCTTATTCTTCTAAATTCTTCTTCTGTATGGAAGCTGTGCAGGTAGTCATCCATGTAGTGGTTCAGCTCTACTGCCCTTACTGCTTCTGGATACTGCTCCTTGAAGTCTGCTGCGTTCCGATTCTTGACATATATGGCTGTGCAGGGAGATGATGTTGCACCGAAGACCACTGAAGTCATCCGATATTCTTTCGGCGCCACGTCTCGTCGATCACCTCTCCACAGGAACCGTAGACTGTCTCTATCTTCAGGTCGGATGCGAACTTGCAGAAACATTTCTTTGATGTCGGCTGCTACTGCGTACGGCCCTTGTCGGAACCTCAGCAGCACACCGAAGAGCGATTGGAGCAGATCTGGTCCTGGCAGCAGAGCGTCATTGAGGCTTCTTCCTTTGCTCTTCGCTGCAGCATCGAACACGATCCGAATCTTCTTCTTGAGCGGATGAATCACGGAGAAGTGAGGTAAGTACCAGGTCTTCTTATTTTCTTCTAGCTTGGCAGGTGCTTCTTCTGCATACTGGTTGTCGAGTAGGTGCTGGATTTGCTTGCAGTATTCCGTCTTCAACTGAGGATCCTTATCCATCTTCTCAATGTTGAAGAGTCGATTCTTCGCTGAAGTGTAGCTCTCAGGCATGACTTCTTCTTTTTGTTTCCATAGCAGTCCAGCTTCAAAACGACCATCTTCCAGTCTTCTGCAGGTCTTCTCGAGAATAGCCAGTGCTCTTCCTTCTGCATCTGTCGAGGGTCTTTTCGGCTGCACGCCCAGCGCTTCTATGGCGAAGTGTTCTTTGGTGGCTTGATACATCTCCTCTTCTGCTGTGCTGGTGTGAAGACACCTATCGGCGAAGTGCACTGGTCTTGATGCTCCCATGTCGAATCCATGCAGCACCCAACCAAGTCCCGTTCGTGAAGCAACCGGTTGACCTGGTCTTCCTTTTCTTAATGTTTGAGTCACGATGAGCTCCCAGTTATCTTGACCAATGAGCAGCTGTGGTGACTCTCCTTCGTAGTACAAGGAGTCGGCGATCTTCTTTAAGTGTGGACAGTCTTTCAATCTCTTCTTGTCCAAGAACTGAGGTGTCAGCTTCAGGTTGTCTACGGTTCGAACTCTCTTGAGGGTCTTCTTTCTTCCTTGACGAAGCCCCTTCACCTCCAGGTCCAATGTCTGGGAGTCCGTCTTCTTGATAAGCTGACCTCCAACTGTTTCTATTATCAGTTCTTCTGTTTTCCCTTGAGCGCCGATTTCCTGTGCCACCTTCTCGTCCAGTAGTGACACTGTTGACCCTTCATCCATTAGAGCCAATATTCTTTTTGATCCATGCGACCCGAAGACTTCAACTGGTATTATCTTCAGGTACGCCCTTGCGTTGTTGGCTGCATTCACCGATGCCATGACACTCGCTACTTCTTGTTGTGTTTCTTTGTTTCCCTCTGAGGTCTTCTCTTCCATGTTCACGTGCAGCAGATGATGATGCCACCTCTTGCATTCCTTACACGGCGGCTTCTTGCAGTTCTCCTTGCGGTGCTTTCCTTGTAGACACTTGAAGCAGACGCGACTTTTCTTGACCAATGCCCACCGATCTTGTACCGACGCCTTCTGGAACTTCTGACAATTCAGGAGGAGGTGTTCGCCCTCACACATGGGGCAAGTCTTCTCGCTGATCCTTGCTTCCTTTTCCCTGAAGTTCTCTTCCTTTTCCTTCGTTGAATGCGTCGCCTGTCGATGAGTCCTCTTGGTCCATGTCTTCTCTTCAGAAGTCGCGAAGGCTCCACATTTGTCCGCTTCTGTATTCAAAAATCTGGACACCAGCGTTAAGTCGGAGAACTCGCCTTCTTCCGTTGCTGCAGTGAAGTCGTACCACCTAAACTTGAGGATCGTTGGCATCTTCTCAATAATTTGCTTCACTATCTCGGGTGAATGTAGGTATTGCGGCTTCTTCAGGCCCTTGATCGCTGCTACGCTGTTGTTGATCTGGCTTGCGAAGACGCAGATGTCCCTTGGGTTCTCTGTTATTCTTGGCAGCGTCTTGATCCTTTCCAATTCAGCCAGCACCAGCGCATCAGGTCTTCCATATCTTCTTCTTAGAGCTTGCATCACTTCCAACGGAGAAGCTTCGGAGTACAGCAGGCTCTTGATTGCTTCTCTTGCATTGCCCTTCAGTGCTCTTCTAAGTCGAGCCATATTTTGAACATCGTTGAACATAGGTGCCGTATCTTCATAAACAACCTTGAACGCCGTCCACTCGCTGCTATTGCCGTCGAAGAAGGGTAATTCGTGGATGTACTTCGGCTGCTCAGCTGGCCCTCCTCTTGTGGCAAGGGCTTCCTTCAACGCACTTGTTAGCGTTTGCGGCTCGATCGTAGCACCTCTCGTTGAGGAGTTCTCTTCAGGCTTCACATGTGGCTCTTCTGGTGGGCGCTCACCTCGTAGCTCTGGTTGTTTGTTGCTCTCTTCCTCCAGTACTGATGACTGGATCCAGTTCTGCACCTGTGCTGTTCTTTCTTCCAGGTCTTCATCCACGGAGTCCTCATCTTCACACTGCGCCATCTCCAACCTGACGCGTGCCAGCTTCGCTGCTGCCCGTGCTTGTTCCAGTTCCAGGCGTGCCAGTTCCTCCCTGGCTTCCAGCTCGCGTCTTCTGGCTGAGGAACTCGTGGTCTTCGTGGACCTAGCTCGACGACCGGCTCCCATCGGCTTCAAGGTGGCGGTAGACCCAGCAACACCCTTGGCCGGATCATCTTCTGGGGTCTTCTTGGTCGTCCTTTTCGGTGCGGCGTCTTCTTTCTTTTGACCGGTACTGGTCGCCGCTGTGGTCGCAGTCGTGACTGTAGCTTCTGTCGCTGAAGTGTCTTCTGTACCCGTCGTCCCTGAAGAAGCTGTTCCCGTAGTTCCCGATGATCCCGTTTCCGTGGTTCCTGATGATCCCATTCCCGTAGTTCCTGATGATGCAGACGTGACTCCTTCTGACCCGGAAGCTTCCTCTGTCGCGTCCTTCTCGGAAGGACGTGACGTTGGGCGTAAGGGGGCATCCTTCTGCGATCTTGTTACGGGCATCTTCTTGGATCTTCTGGCTTCTTCTTCTGTCTTCTTACAGGGATCCGGCTCGAAGGACCATTAAACTGTGGCGGACTGATCCTCGTTAGGAGGTGTTACGCGGTAGCGGGTCGTACCCTGCTAAGCTACCGAGCCCTGGGACAGTTCAACCCAATGTTGACGTACGCTGCCTGACAGATCCGCTGGTTCACGTACGCCACCACGCACCCCTGAATGCGTATCTTCGATAGCTCGTGGACGACGGAGTACTTGCCAACGACTTCAGGACAGAAGACCAAAGAAATAAGACAACGTTTACGACATAAAGTCCCTAAGGGTTCGGCTAGAAGCCTTTTCCTATTAGATGTTGCCTCTTCGGTGGCACGTTTACGACTGACTGTCTGGGAGTCAAGTTGACTCTTTTATACTTGGCTAGCTGTGAACAAAATATTCTCGAATGTTCCCGTAAAACATTAACAAAATTAACAAATGGCAACATAAAATTATAATAGTAAAGTAATTACAGCGCTCGGCGTTGGGTTACCGAAAAAGGTCTTTTATGGCCGGCTAACAAAATATTTGGAAATGGCATCATAAAACTATAAAAGTAAAAAGGTAATTACAGCACGTGGCGTTACCCAAAAAAGGGTCTTTATAACAAAATATTTCTGAATGGCCCTGCAAAACTATAAAAGTAAAAAGGTAATTACAGCACGCGGCGTTTCCCAAAAAAGGGTCTTTATAACAAAATATTTCTGAACGGCCTCGTAAAACTATAATAGTAAAAGGTAATTACAGGGCCCGGTTTTCGGTTACTGAAAATTCTAGAAACCCATAAATACCATCTGTTTACGCACCATTATAACAAGGAACTATCACGAATTTTAAACCCTACGTTATTACGGTCTTACTATTACTTTACATTTAAAAACACTTAATTACTATTACTGTGAGAGTTTGCTGTCCCGCACATACATGAAACAATAAGTAAAACATCCTACTTTTAAACTTAAACATAATATAAAATATCTTATGTGCTAGGTGGCACCGCCCACTACTTGCGCTCTGGTGCCGGCAAGGGACCCTCGTCGCCGACATGTTCCTTAGATAAATAAAATAAACACAAGGTTGTGGCTACTATGCATGCATGGTACGACTTTTTGCACATGTCGGGGTCTCTATAGCCCGAGAGCCCATCACTGAAACGGCGCGCGGCAATAGCTAAAGGCCCTGCTGCTATTTCAATACATTTAATTTTTCCTTTTTATTACAAATTGAGATTTCTAATTTTCTTCGCAGGAAATTAAGTCTATCTACCAATATGATCGAGAAAGTCACAGGGTTGAACACTTTCAAGAAACTTCGAGTTTTGTCTCTGGGCAGAAATTATATCAAATCTTTCACGGGCATGGTAATAAGAACATACTTATTAGTCTGTATTGCCTTCATCATTATTATCATCATCATCTGAGCCGAATGACGTCCACTGTTGGACATAGGCCTCCCCCAAATGTCGCTACAATTAAATGAACAGTCCTGAGAGCTTTATCTCAAGTTTAATTCCGATCGGTCGACTTTGGGGCCCGTAAACTGTTTAGGCTTTATTAATATAATATAATTACATTATACATATTTTAAAAATGCAAAGCAAATTTATCTTTAAAAAAATCTAAGTTATAAGAACATTGATCATTCACATGCCCACACGACGATCAACGACAGATATCGTCGTAGTTAATATTATAGGCGACAGTATCTTTCACTGCTTAATTACCAAATCTTCTTGAGTAGGCTTTTCAACCAACTGCAGTGGTCACAATATTATCTGATTCACCAAAACTTTCAATATAATTTTTCACTCGTTCAATATGCGGTTTGTTAATCAGACTTCGGGGGCCCCCCGAGCTTGTGGGCCCCGGGGCACGGCCCCGCCTGGCCCCTTAGTAGCTACGCCACTGCTCACGTAACAACTCCAATGTCGACCGAACGGAATTAAACTCGAGAGTAAGCCTATTACCAGGTCATCGGTCCACCTTGGAGGCCTGTAAGCCCTCTGGAAAACAAAATTCTCAGTGCCGTAACGATAGACTATTAAACGTCCGGTGCCAATTATGGACAGTGCTGGCACCGCCGTTTTAGTTACGGTAGGTACTATACTGGATCCACATCGTCTTCCATTTTATTGCCCGAATTTTTCGAGAGTGATCGGCTAAATTCGGGGGCAGTCGTGTGCTTCGCAAACGTTCCCGCGACGGAATCTTACTAATTAGGTCAGTAAGTTTACAACTGATTTCAGGAACCTCTAGGAGACAGTTTGGAAGAGCTGTGGATATCGTACAACTTGATAGAGAAACTCAAAGGTATCCACGTGTTGAGGAGTCTCAAAGTACTGTACATGAGCAACAACCTCGTCAAGGAGTGGAGCGAATTTAATAAGCTGCAGGTATTTATAGTACGCGGCAAATAAGTTGAACTAAAATGGCTGTCGTTGGTTATGGTTACGCGCAGCTCCCCACTGTACTGCATGCCGATTGAGACCCGAAAATCTGGTACTGTAAACCCGCATGCGCATTAAAAACACCCTTAGAACTAAAACACATAACTGCGTTTGAGCGTTGCGTTGCAGCGCCGCGAAAAAGAGTTCAGGTTCATCCAGTTCCTCGTGATTTTTTAGAGTGGATCTTCGATGAAACATGTACTAGATTACTGTTTCGAAAACGACAATTCAAATATCACAACAAATAATTGTGGGGTGATATAATTGAAGTCAGTCTGAGTCTGATCCAAAATTAGCCAAGATTTAAATTTTGGAAGGAATATCTTTTCCGGTAATTTTATGCTAACATTTGCTTATTTTCATAGTAAAAATATAACTAATTGTGCGATTTAAATAATCGCCTAGAAACAAACAGCATCAAATTCCAGCGTTATGACGTCATACTTGGGGACAATCCCAAGTATGACGTCATAACGCTGGAATTTAAATCGTGTTGCACAGCGCAAAATTAATTCTACGTTGCCTCGGGCGGCACCAAGCCGCGGCGATTCTAGCGTTGCGTTTACGCAACGCGGTTATTGTTTCGGCTCTTAAGGCCCACTCACGACTTCGGTTTTAGCGACAAATGACGCGGCGAGCGGAGTCGTATCGGTGGGCGATTGTTCGACGCCGCTCATAGCGCGCGCTCGACCAATCGCCTATAGATACGGCCCCGCTCGTTGCTAAGTCGAAGTCGTGAATGCGCTGTTAGATTGGGAATATACTTCAGCCATTAGAGGTTGAAACACTAAGATATTTTAAACCGACCGATTAAGACTGCTAATTTTCTTCTGAGATTCCAAATCAGCTATGTGTTACAGGAACTGCCCCACCTAGAAGACCTACTCTTCGTCGGCAATCCGCTGTACGACGCGTGCGAGCTCGACGCTTGGCGTTCCGAAGCTGCCCGAAGGTTGCCGAACCTGAAGAAACTGGACGGAGAGACTGTACTGCGGGAAGATGACCCGCCTTTGACAGTAGCTGACATGCAAGTGAGTATAGGGGAAATGGTATTTTGCGACGATTTTACAATTATATTACGGAACACTTTATGTGTCAATCAGACCCGTCAACTGTCATTCTATCACCGATTCTTGCTTTTTCTTTCATAACCCTTGTACAATCCATCCACCATTTTTTTTTGACCGCCCTCTCCAGCCGCATAATAGCAATAAAAATGAATGCATGTTTTTACATTTTCAGCCTGACGGTGGTGATGGAGTGGAAACCTTGGTCAGTGCGGAGACCAACGATTGAAGAAGCCGTTTCGATTCGGAACACGTCATCATCTTCATGTTATAAGTTTCTGTTCCTCCTGTTAAAACAGTCGATTTGTTCAACGTTTAAGGGCCAACGTTGCGTTAAGCAGGCGGACGCGTGGACGCCCGTGCGCGTCGTATGCGGCGGTCTCCTGCGCAATGTCACTATTTCAACTTGTAACAGTGTGCATGTAGTCGTATCGATGGAGAATACCTTAAGTGTTTTATTACGTAACAAAATGGGTGCGGGGCGCGGCGAGTCCAGACGGAGCACTTGTATGGAACCGCGCATGCGCCCTTTTAACTCAGCGTTGTCCCTTAAGCCTAGTAGCTTACATCTGTTAAGAGGCCCTACCACGAGCTGTTAACGCGATTCATTTGATTAGGCGTGACTTACTTACGTATCAATATCGGGTTTTTTTAGACACTTCACACAGTGATGCAGAGATGAGCAGAGTTGAAGAACTACTTAAACTCTTTTCGTTCATGATTCGTAAATAAAATAAATTAAAAAAAATCTTGCACCCGATTTGATTTGACAGCTATAACGTCACAACATGGCGTTAAGTCGATCCTATTCTTAATTGATTCGCATAGTAAAACAAATCAACCGTTCCGCACCCACGTATTGTTTTTCCCATTGCGCCGCATTGCTTCGCGTCGAATTGTAGGACACCACGTAACAGCATTAGTGATCGCAATTGGTTAGGGCCGTGCATGCTGCGTGCGTCCCGCTTTACGCAGAGTTGCCCTTATTTTTCGGAGGACGGTGGGTGTGAGGAAGTTTATTAATATTTTGGCATCCAACTTAGAATTTGAATCGGTAGCGCAACATCCTGAGCTGAGCTCGGCCCACTTCCCCTTATACGCCTATGATCGCAATAGCTTTAATTATTTTTTTTGCACATCGGGGTCTATGAATTATTAGAAAATCAAACACAAAAATCATAGAAAAAAATATATTTTATTTACATAGTAATAATTCCTAAATCTAGCTACTATATACTATTATTGTAATCTTCTTAGAAGGCATATCGTCGAATATTTGAAAGTAGAACTACATTGCGCACACGCAGGCCACGTACGCCGATCTGGGCTCGTCGGTCTCCATACGTTTTATATGGCAACTGGACTTGTAGAGCTACAATAGATCTACGTCACACTTCGCGACTCTACGTACAAATCAGGCGAGACCTACGTGTGCGTCGGTCTAATGTAGTTCGCGCTTTACTGCTGCCTGAATTTATTTTGTGGTTGTTTTCACTAAGTCGTATAGTTCACCCTTCAACCGCCTGCGTCAGATTGGTTCAACTGTGTTCGCGTCCTATTCGCCAGGGTCGCGTGTTCGCGACTCTCCATCTCGTTTAGCTCTTCAATCCCCATAGGTGACAGAAGAGCTGACGAGATGGAGTATTTGGTCGTGGATGTACGACCTTGGTGGAATAAATGCCAGTGTTTGTCGGATATATCCGACGTAGGCGGTCAAAAGGTTAAACCATAGAAAATTAGAAAGCCGTGTTCACATTGATCAGTTGAAGTAAGCCCTTCAGACAGTACGGACGCGTTTTACGTCAAATTTAATTCCTCACCTATTTGAAAAAACCAAAACCGATATTTCTGGACGATTATGATTAAATTTTAAAATATAATGTGCAAGAAAATCTTTGCTGTAACATTAATGATTTACTTTTTACCCCAGTATAAATACACCTTTGCAGTTGCACTAATGGATCACTATTCTGTTTGTTAACGCGAATAGGCGGGTCTACACAGAACGAGCAGCCTCGCGAGACATTTGCCGCGCGAGGCAGCTCGTGACTCGCCCGAGGCAAGCGTGCGCGCTGCCGAGGGCGAGCGACCGAGCGCCCGAGCCATCCAATGTCAGCTTTGTTTAAGTTTTTGTTGTCTTCTCTTCTTTATAATCCTATTTATAAGGATAAAAGCAACAACTGCCACCGCAACACGGACGTGTGGTGCCATGATGTCTTAATTCTCAACTGAACGAACGTACATACGAGCTCGGGCTTGCCGAGGCTGCCGCGGAGTTTCCTCGCGCGGCAAATGCCTCGCGATGCTTCTAGCGCTGTGTGGACCCCCCTAATGGACTACAAATCAAAACGGCACAGTCATAAATAATTCTAAAGCCATTTATACAAAAGTAAAATGGTAGTTTCTTTTTACATAATATACAAATTAATAAGGACCGTTTTCTGAACTAAGTATTTGGAGTTGAAAGCGTGGCGAATTCTATTTTAACCTTTCATGGCGTCATAGTGGGATCACAATAGAAATATTGTTTAACATAATTAGTGTCTTTTTATTCAATAATATAAACTAATTAAGGAATATAGATAATTATGTGCTATATATAACACACTTTTTAAATAAAAGATTTTAGGGCCGAAACACATTAACGCGTTGCGGCGCCCCGCCGCTCTCTTTCGCGACTTTCAGCGTTTATTGTAGTATTCTACAGGGATAATCAGTTTCTCGAGATTTTTTTATTGTGAATAAACGTTTCTCTGCCACGGATCGTAATAAACTTAAGCTAGAAGATATTGGTTATATCCATTTACTAAGGCAATCGTATTCGCGCCGCGGTGTACACCGCAAATTTCTGCGTTGCGGTGGGCGGCACCGCCGGTTTTAGCGGCGCGGCGCCGCAACTCAGTTGTGGTTCGGCCCTTACTGGTGCCGTAGTGACAGCAGAACACTGACTTTTAAGTCACAGGAGCTCCTAGTTTGGGAGTCAAGGTTGTCTCAATCTGTGTGACCCTTAAATCCACTGTAATTTTATGCACATCATCCTAGTATTTAAGTCATGTTAAAGGTTTCTGTATAAATAACCCCTCGAAGGCCGATTATACAACTTGAATAACCTTGAAAATCGTTAATTATTTTACTGTTCACACAAATATACAAAAATCATTTTATTGAAAATTTTTGTTTCTATACCTTTTTCCTGAAAAAAACCCGAAAAAGTTTATTTTTAATTATTTTTTTAAAAAATTCTAAAAAGGGGTCTATTGCGTAATAATAATACCCCCTGGCGTGTGAGGGGATAAAGATTATTATTATTAAACTAGTGCTTGATTATTTCTCGCCTTCCAAAAGAAGGGTTGGATATTTTTTCGTATGTGGTCTTAGAACACATGAAAAGTCCAATTGCAATCAAAACTTCAGGTTAAAATAGATTTTGCCAGGCTCGAATTCAAATTCTTAACACAGAAACCTAAATTACAAAACAAAGTTACAATCAGACTTATAATTTTCTCAAAACCAAATATTTATTTTGAGCAATACCTCTTTACTATATTAATTCATTGGGAAACAAAATTGGATAACATTGCTGGCTATTATAAAAACCTCGGGTACATTAGGGGACAGAATGTCCTCCAACTTGACACTGCATTGAACCGCAACTTGCCCCCAATATTTTACAACGCAACCTGACGCGGTACACGTGCTGATGTCATCTCAATGCTCAGTCACGTGATCAGAACAAAGAAATAGGAGGCGTGGCCAACTCCAAGCGTTCACGCTTAACGAAATTATCGTAACTTGGTTTCTTCTCAGTCGGTATCACTCTTGACAGAATGGTCGTGGTCATCACTTCAGGTGTTGGTGGCAAGCTTCACAACACGCCGCCACTCTTCTGATGGCCGCCTTCCTCGTGCATTCATGCAGTCATGACTTGTAACTTGGCTAGGGGGGCTGCAGTATCTATACTTACTATTTGATATCGTTTCCCTAGTTGGGGGACATTTTGTCTCTTAACTCCTCCGAGGTTTAAGATCTCAGATGATAGGAATAGGAGTTAACACCCCTATCTGTCCCTTAGTGTAAAAGAGATGTAATATTATTTATATAGTATACATTGTATAAAATCTTAACGTGAATATTCCAGGGTAGTTCGCGGAATTACATATTTAAGTAAAAACATATAGAAAATATTTTAAATTAAAAAAACAAGTTGACTCTAAGTGGGGAAAAAATCAACGTGAATTTTGATTCCCACGACAGTGTCAAAATGTACGTTTTTCTGGGACATAATTGGGAGTTTAATTTTTTCACAGCTTCAAGGGACTGCTGACATTCAGACATTGTATATGGTTTGAATTTCAACTCGATACCTCCAAGCGTGCCCGAGATAAAGGGTCTTGACAGACAAACAGACGGAAAAGAAGTGATTCTATAAGCGTTCCGTTTTCTCCTTTTAAGTAAATATGAATTTCGTGCTACCCTGGCGATCTTAAAGCTTGTCGTGTCAAACGACTAATGCTTGCACTGACTGCACAGGTCCACTCAGAACTGTGTGGTTCTTTCCTCAAAAGACCATCTCAGACACTAATCTGCATAGTACTCATATGATTTGACCATTACATGTTTGCAGTAAGCACTTTTAAAAGAGGCTTTGACCCCTGAGTTTGTTTCAGTGTTTCTTCTCAGGGCAGTCAGCTAGGAAACACCGGCCTTATCTAGTTTAAACTGACGAAAAAAATTACGTGTAAAAGTGTTATATTTGCAAAATAAATATCATTTATCGTGACCAGTCACGCTCGGCTATATAACGCTCGTTCGGGTAAGTTCGGCCGAGTTTACCCGAACGATTACGATTGAACCCGATTAAGCTTCCCACTTCTGTCGTGTGATTTCATGCACACACCGTTTTTATCTTCTGTATAAACTCTACCTAATCTTATAGTATATTTATTCACATGTAAATTCTTCGCAAATGCTGGGCAGTGGTGATGGCGTTGCATTGGGGACAGATTTTCTTCGCGCGTAGGGATTGAAGCCAGCATACCTGGAAAATTGAAAAGTTATATTATACTCTTAAGGCTCAATGGCCTAATATGTAGAAATTCTGGCCCAAGATACTTTTTAAAACATAATATTACAGCCCTAAAATTCTGACAAAATATTTAAACGTAATTTTCGTTTATGCAATCTAAAAAAAATAAAAACTATTTTCTAGTTAGCTTTAGATATAGACATACCGCTTAAAAGAATTTAGTCAACAGCATTAAACAAGAAACAAGGGAAAACGTCCTGAACCGCAACTACGTGTGACTATTTTTAGTACATTATTACAGTGCAGTACTATTTTTAGTAAATCGACCTAAATTTAGGTTGGGCCTTACATAATATTTTATATTACTTTTTTTCTGTATCGTTATTAGGAGTTGAGTTAAGCAACTGAAGGAAGAGGCAGCTTTTAGTCAGTAAAATTCTGATCCTTCCACTCGCTCCACAAAGAATGAGAGAAGGTATTCGTTAATTTTGTTAACTCTCCCAAAATCAATATATGAAGGTGCGTGCAATAAAAACTTAGCTTTAATATTAATCGTTTAATTTTTAGCCCAGTATGAATACGCCTTTATTTTGCGGTTGGAATAATTTGTCACTATTTTCCTAATGCGCATAGACTACAGTAGTTACTTTAGACCCTATAACAACTTGCTTCAGATTGGTCCGACGAGTGTTGTCACATCCTAGCTAGGGTCGTGTGTTCGCGACTGGGTACTCCATCTCGTTTAGCTCTTCAATCCCCATAGGTGACAGAAGAGCTGACGAGATGGAGTATTTGGTCGTGGATGTGCGACCCTGGCGGAATAAACGCGAGAGTTTTTGTCAGATATATTCCACGTAAGTGTTTAAAAGGTTAAATATTAATGTGTAAAAAATTTAATAAAAGGTTAGTTTTAATATTAATGGTCTAATTTTTCTCATTAAGCGTATCCACGCTTTTACTTTGGAGTTGCCCTGATGACCTGATGAGTCACTATTTTGCTAACGTGTATACACAATAGTGCCAATTAAAGTTGTACTGATGACTCACTATTTTCTTAACGCGCATAGATTTCAGTAATAAAAAAGTAAGCTCACCTCGCAGTAGACATGCCAGCATTGTATGGAAACAGTCGGCGACGTGTATTGGTCTAAGCAAATCAGGCATTTCATCTGGAAAGTTTCATATGCAGGTGTAAATATAATAAAAGAAGAAACTGACCGACTGACATATCAATATACAGCCGAAACTAGTGGGACTAAGAGTGTGAAATTTTGCACAAGGCTTCCTATTGTGACATAGGCAAGAAGTAACAAAGGATTTTGGCAAATTCAACCTTTTATAGGGGTGAAAATGGGAATTTTGTCTGCAAAGTCAATATAGCGGTTATAGTACGCGGCAAATAAGTTGAAGCATTTGCCACGGCTACGCGGATCTCCCACACTCCGATGTGACCCAAAAATCGGCTATAATCCTAGTTACACAAGTTGAATCATCATGACGGTCGACCTTAAATGCCCAGTAATCGATTTTTGGGTTCCATTCGAAGTGGGGGGCTGCGCGCAACCCCAGCAAATGGTTCAACTTATTTGCCGCGTATTATACGTACGCTTAGTTCAAACACAAATTGCTTTTAAAACCCAGAATCAATGCGGATGGCAATAAATATGAAAGTATTTTTCATACTGTTAAATACCCTATTGACTAGCTCACCGAAAAGCCTGATCTGATACATTTGCTCCTGGAACATTGAGTTTTTATGTAAATGAAGTATGTATAATTACCTCCCCAGCCCCCTGAGCTCTTCTTGCCAAATCTTTGATTCTTGCTTTTAATGCTTGAATTCTCGTCTGAAAAGAAAATAATCGAATTTATTACTGTTGTTTGTTCATGTTTTGTTGTTTTCATTGTTCATGGCCAGTGGCGTGCGCTTCATAGAGACAGAAAGACACTGCCTACCCTACCTAACTCAGATAAATAGGTAGGTACCTAACTCATCAAATAAGTAATATTATTTTAACTACGAGTAGGTAACAATAAACGTAAATAATAATTCAGTTCCACTTTTCGAGATTCGAGCAACATCGATACCTACAAGCTACCAGCTGTTGTTCGTGGGTACAATGTGTCGACTCGTAACTTCGCATTGCGCCGCTTTAGCCGCCGACGCCGCCGTCGCGCCACCGCCGTGCATCGGGAAAGACACAAACTAATCGCGACTTAGTATTTATTTGTGTGCTCTCGTGATCATGCGGATTTCATGCGTGTGCGTTCGTGTAAACATGTGGCACACAATATCATAAATAACGCACACAATCGCACAGAGTAGACACTGGCTAACACGGCGATTTCCGACACTTGCCGAAGTTTACCGAACCGAAGTTCGCTATGCAACTATTTTAAAAAGTAGAACTGATTTGTTTAACTTTCTCTAAATTATGCACCATTTCTATTTTGACGTATTATTTTATACAGAATCGAGCGCCATTATTATTTTGTTTTGGTTTTGGTTGTGAGCTGTTATCAGATATTTAAGATTTTAACATTGATAATAGTTTGAAGAATGAATAATATTCACTGTGAAAAATGTTCAGGTGGTGTGTGTGTAGAGAAATTAAAAAATGATGCGTTTACGAAACTATCTTTCTGTAACAAAAACAAGTGATAGTGAAAGGTCGTTGCACACCGGATTTGCAATTAATACAAACCAAAGGTAAAGTAAATCGTAGATTCAATATAAAATAATATGATGCATATAATTGGCTCACAGGTTGCATTCACAGCAATCGGTTGTTTTGTTTTCCATGTTTATTATTTTCGAACTATAAAACCGTTTGGAACGATACCGGTTACACCGATATTCATAATTTTCCTACGACTGCAAAAAAACACGGTCAATCTGAAAAATACTTAGAAGCATCCCTTAAATATCACACTTTTGGAAAAAATCGTATTGAGACTCGTTTAAATTCCCAAATACAAATCGACATTGATAGGCATAATACAAGTCGATCGGAATCGAAATATTTTTCAGCGACTTACTGACATTGTTTGCTTTTTGGGGAAACAAGAGCTCGCTTTTCGCGGGCATGACGAATCTGCGTTGTCGGTGAATAAGGGAAATTATTTAGAGATGATTGACTTGATTTCGAAATACGACGGTGTTTTGGAAAACCATTTACAAAATTCCTCTAGCTCATTTACGGGTTTATAAAATAGGATTCAAAATGATTTAATCTCCAGTGTAGCGTCTGTAATGATAGAAACAATAAAAAAACAAATTGCTTCCACTGATTTTGTTGCTGCGATGGTCGATGAAACACCAGACGTATTGTGGAAAAGAGCAACTGGTACCTACTGGTTTTAAGATATTTTCATGAGTCTGAAGTGTTTGATCGTTTTATAAAATTTTAATTACCTACATCATTATTTAATTGCCAAAAAGATGAACCAAAACCAACGTTTAGTAAGTATTTTTGGTAAGATAAGATTTTTAAAGTTTTCTGCCTACCCTGGCTAAAAACTCTGAGCACGCCACTGTTCATGGCAGCATGGATTTAGCGACAAGCCTTTCCGAAATTCGTGTCGATCAAACAGTAACCTGTTAGATCGCTTGACGCAGTTGACGACGAGCAATGGGTAGCTCGCCGTCTGTTCGTCTGCCCGTTCTGTTCCGTCTGTAGTGTTCCACTTGTCAATTGTTTGTTACATACGCGCCGCATCGTTTCGCATGTGTTATATATACCTCTGCTATCAAGAAACAAGGGCGGGAAGACGATGATAGTAAGTATAATGGTCACCTCCGCGCTAGCTTCAACGAGTCCGTTACACTTGTTGCTGGGCGCCGGCGCGATGGCGTCGCTCTCACTGCTCTCTTCCTGTGCCGGTTCCACACTGTCCGTCTGTGCGTCCGCCTCTTCTGCTGGGGTGAGGTCCGCCTGCAATTGTATCAAATTACAATTAGATATAAAAAGTTTTAACTTCAAATTCAACGTTTTTAGTTTGGATGCTAAGTCCTTTAAGCTATAATAAAAATAATAATAAATTTATTTTCAGACTACATTTGCCCATAGTATTGTTAGTATTGATGTGTTAGTAATGCTGTTGTCACTACCATGCAGGCGCCGCAGTAAGGAGGCCGCTTTCTTACGCATGATGGCGTGGAAACCATCTGTGCGAGCCTCTGCGAACATTCCCGACGCGCTACAGCGTCATGGCAGTCCCAACAGCATCCTGAAGGCATTATTGAATTTGACACGCAGGACACTGTAGGCTCGTCGCGTGATTTACTTTAGATACAGTCCATACAGTGGCGTAGCTAGCTTTTTTACAAAAGCTTGGTTTACCCTATGAGACGGTTGTGGATAAAATGTTCCGAATTGTTTGTCTACGACGGGGCCCCTGTAGGGTGGAGGCCCCGTATAATTGATACGGTAGATACGGCGGTAGCTACGCCCCATATCAGTTACTATCAAAAGAAACCGTATAAAGCTACTACGAGGGGCATTCAATAAGTACCTAGCCTCATCGCCAGAGGGCGCTGTAGTTTCAAAAGAGTTTTACCACAGTGTAGCACATTCTTTTTTAATTCTTTTTTCAAATTTTCATTCCAATCCCTTCATTTGTTTTAATTTGACAACTTAAGGAAGCGAACGTGTCGATCGGTTTTACAAAAATGGAAAAAGAGCAATATCGTTCGGTAATTCGATTTCTATTTTTGGAAGGGAAAACGCGCATCGAAATCAAAGAGCGCTTGGATGCTGTGTACGGTGACTCTTCTCCATCGATGGCCACCGTCAAGAATTGGTTCAACGAGTTTGCACGTGGCCGTACGTCGGTTTTTGATGAACCACGTCCAGGTGCACCGAAAACAGCTGCTACGGAGGAAAACATTAAAAAAATCCATGATCTCGTATTGGCAGATCGCCGATTGAAGGTTCGGGAGCTAGCTGAGACTGTAGGCATTTCAGAAGGAACAGTGCATCATATTCTTCACGAGGAACTCGGCATGAGAAAGCTGTCGGCGCGATGGGTGCCGCGTTTACTCACACCGGAAAACAAGCGCAACCGTGAGACCACATCGGAGACGTGTTTGGCTCTGTTTAAGCGGAATCCAGCGGAGTTTTTGCGTCGTTTTGTGACCGTCGATGAAACTTGGATCCACTGGTACACACCAGAGACCAAGGAGCAATCAAAACAATGGATCCAGACCGGGGAACGTGCTCCAAAGAAGGCGAAAACTGTAAAATCTGCCGGAAAAGTTATGGCCACCGTTTTCTGGGATTCACAAGGTGTGATCTACATCGATTACCTCGAGAAGGGTAAAACAATTACAGGGCTTTACTATGCCGATTTATTGGGCCGATTCGACGCCGAATTAAAGAAAAAACGACCCCATCTGGCGAAGAAAAAAGTGCTGTTTCACCACGACAACGCACCGGTTCACACGTCTGCCGTTGCCATGGCCAAATTGGTCGAATTACGCTACGAATTGCTGCCCCATCCACCGTATTCTCCAGATTTGGCCCCTTGTGACTTCTTTCTGTTTCCTAATCTGAAAAAATCACTCGCCGGGAATAGATATGGATCAAATGAGGAGGTCATCGCCGCCACGGAGGCCTATTTTGCAGAGTTTGACAAAAACTATTTTTCGGACGGGTTAAAAAAGTTGGAGCATCGCTGGGCTAAGTGTATCGAACTAAAAGGAGACTATGTTGAAAAATAAATTGACACTTTTCCAAAATTTTCGTTTACTTTTTGTAGGCTAAGTATTTATTGAATGACCCTCGTATTTTTAGACAATGGAAAGGGCTATGCTCAGAGTTTCCTTGCAGAATCGCATCAGGAATGAAGATATCCGCGGAAGAACCAAGGTCGCCGACATTGCCCGAAGAATCGCCAAACTTAAGTGGCAGTGGGCACATTGCTAGTAGAACGGTTGGTCGATAGGACCGAAAGGTTCTGGAGTGGCGACCGCGCACTGGAAAACGCAGTGTCGGCGCGGCCTCCCACAAGGTGGAACGTTGACCTGGCGAGAGTCGCGGGAATGCGGTGGATGCTATACGCACAGGACAGGTCATTGTGGCGACACTTGGGGGAGGCCTATGTCCAAAAGTGGACGTCCTTCGGCTGAAATAATGATTGTTTAAGTATCCAAAACTTCAATAAATATTGTGTAATACTAACATCAGGCGCGATCCTGGACGGTGAGTACTGTGGAGGGCCGTACAGCTCTGTGTCTTCATCACCGTCAACAACCTGAAACATACAGTGACAACAAATGAGTGGAAATATAACTAATTCACACAAATCTATAAAGGGCTTGGGAGATTAACTGAGTGAGCAGAAACTACTTGAACTTATCTAAAACTATATAAAAGAAAGTCTTAGTTACACTATTTATAACTCAAGAATGGCTGAACCGATTTGGCTGAAAATTGGTGGGAAGGTAGCTTAAAACCAGGAGAAGGACATAATTTTTATCCCGTAAAAAAAATCCAAAACCTGCTCATTTATTGGTATAAGCAAGAGTAGATAGAGTAGGGTATAGTAGGGTAAAGCGGGAGCGAAGACTCAGACCAAAGCTAGTAAAAAATAATAATAAACTGCAGTAGCACTGATGAGTAATTATCATCGATTATATTTATTGCATGTACAGGCGAAAAATTTTTTTTTAAGGTGCCTTGCATGGTGGTTTCCCTTACGGAAGTCAACCCATGGCCCCAGAAGGCTTCGACCCACGTAACGTTCCATCCACGCCTCAAGATGTCAGCAAACCGTAGGGCCCCAGTCGAAACCTACTAGGGCCATGGGTAAATGTGAAAGTGTACACCGGGGTCCTAGTACGAAGGCTACGAAGGTACAGTCTGACAATATCTCCCGCCTTAGCCCAAGGACGTGGAGATGTCATTGGATGATTTTCCCACCGAAAAAGAAAACCTTCGACCCCGCTGGGCTCCGACGGTTTTGCTGACACAGATGTCGAGATTGCTCGTCGTCAGCAAGGGACAACGACACTGACGTCTATTTATTAACACACTGGACTTGTGGCTGGCAAAGTGATTTAATTTTGTCCGTGTTTGTTATTTGCCATTTTGGTGCTATCAGCCGTATTTACTGTAGCGTGTGTCTACGGTGAAAACTAGCAATGTCGTACATACTTCAAAGTACTGTACATTTCTCTGCAGTCATTGTCACAGTAGCGCTTCAAATAGGGACAAAATATTAAAGCCCGGACGCGGAGCAGGAAGAATTTCGTACGTTGACCTATTATTACCTGTCTCTGTCACTCCCGCGTAAATATAACGCGTCTCGCTTGCACAGATGCAATGGCCTCCGTCGTCAGGGATTGTAAACTTTTTAATGTTATTGTAAGATTTGTTCTTTTTTGAATGTGTTTTTTTTTTGTTAGCATTGACTACACTACAAAAAATCCTTGACGAAATTCATAAATTTAAATAATGAAAGACAATGATAATTTTTATTTTATTATCAAATTTCTACAGAATTAGTAATTTTAACTCGATTTTTTAAATTGTTATAATTTAAAATGTAAATAAATAATTTATATATTTAATAACAATAATTTATTTAATAAATTAGTCATTTTTTTCTCTCCTTCAAATGTTTAATGTAAAACGCACTTATAAAATGTTTGTGACCGCTGTCAGTAGGCCCAGAGGTTATTGTACGAAATTCTTCCTGCTGCGTGACCGGGCTTTAGCAGTCAAATTTATGGTCCAAAAATGATATCCAGTGGTAAGTAAAGAGAGAGGTAGAGATCAGTGGACGACGAGCAATCTCGACACCTACGGTGGTTGGAAGTTAGGGTCGGTGTCACGGCGGCTGAGGCACAAGGAGGTCCATTCTACCACGCATGCGGCTGCCTCCTTTTCTAGTGCGTTGCGGATACATTTCAACCTGGTTACAGTGTGTGTGTTGTATGCGCTATCTCTATAGTTATGAGGGGTGCAAGAGCATGAGTCGTAATTTACATTAATCGAAGTTGTATCTCACCAGTGCCTGATCGTTGGACGCCCTACGTACACAGGTGGCATCCCTGGCCTCGGAGTCTTGCAACGCCGTAGCTCTCACCCTCCACTCCCCGCACCACTGATATTCAGCACCGAACCCTGTCGTAGGCTCGTCGTTCTGAAATAGAGAAATTCTTAAAGAACCTTATTTGTTGCTAAACTGTCAAACATAATCAAAACGAGTCTGTAATGATCTCAGTGTGGAGGTATGTCCCCTCTTTGAAGAATGTCTGGAAAGAAGTCACGGGGTCCTCACCTTCCGCATGACGCAAGTCCTCACTGGACATGGTAAGTTCGGGAGGTTCCTGCATTGGTTTCGTGTGGAAGAAACGCCATTTTGTGGACCACCCGGAGAACACTGTGGTGGAGATGTGCCCCGCTTGGGCAGAGCACCGCCATGTCCTCGTGGGGCGATCGGAGGCAACGACCTTCCGCGCCGGGCCCTGGTACAGGCCATGGTCTGGAGCTAGTAGGAAAGGCAGGCGGTCGCCTCCTTTTGCGAAGCGTGAAGGAGGCGGAGGTACGCGTGAGGTAACGACTTCCTCACGGCCCAGCCACCGGGAACCCGACGCCGATTGTCAGCCACCGTAGGCGTGGGCTTGCGGATGGCAAGCAATGAGCATAGTACGCGGCAAACCAGTTATTTTTTCAACCTCGATTTTCGGATCTCAAGCCGAAAATCTGTTACTGCGCATTCAAGGTAGATCGCCTTTTTGGTTCAACTAATATTTCGCGTATATAGCTCGTGGCCCAGCCGTCCGATAACCAACCAGACCGAGCCCGAGTCATCGATGGCGCATAAGGCGGCCGTGTTGAGCTAGCTGCTGGTGACGTAAAGAACGTGTCTTCTTACCTCCACATCAGTCACATCAGTCTTCATCCAGCTTAACGCCGCGCGTTCCTCTGTACTCTACAGTACAAGGATCGTATCATCTTACCTCCACATCAATGCTGCCCTCCTCAGAGCTGGTGTCAGGCACGTCCTCGTCTAACTCAGCACCCGTCCGCTTGAGGCAGCGAAGCGCGTGTCTCTGTAGGCGGGAGACGGGGAGCGTCGTGTTGCAGACGGGACACTCGCCGTGTTGCGGGGGAGGGGTGCTGCGCCGGCGCGCGCGCAAGCGACGGAGACGGTTCGAGTGGACTCGCTGGAATAATAAAAAGAAATAAGGATTTTTTTAAGGTTTGCTTGTAAGAAAACCGAATTCTGGGTTAAGCTCGCCTGTGTCCATCAGCTGTCCTATTTTTATTGTTTGTCTAGCTTTTACCCGCGGGTTCGCTCACGTCAACTGATTACCTAGCTTACCCTATCCTATACCTACCTACTAGGGGATGAACTTCAACAAAATATGTCTTCTATCAATTCTCTTGCATAATGTTCATCCAAAATTTAAAGTAAATTCAACCAAGGAATCACATTGCTCCATACAAACTTTATTACCACCCTTTTTATCCCCTTAAGAGTAGAATTTCACAAAGAACATAACCTCCAAGTTTCAGGTCTTTACAATCAATACCTTAAGCTGTGCGTTGATCTGTCAGTCAGTCATTCCAGACAAAGCATTGTATATTAATATAAAAGTTGTAAAGTTTTATTATTTGTTTTAGAATATGAAAATGAGAATATAAGCCAGTTTTTTTTAATTGATATAAACTAGTGCTTGTATTGATATATAAATAGTATACCACAAACTACCTCAGTATCTTTTTCTCCTCCTCTGTCAAATCCATCCAAAGGTTGTCTGTAAGAGATTGCTTTTAGCGATAAGACTGCCCATTGTGACACCCTATCAATTTTAAGTTTCTATTGTTATTTAATTTTTGTTGTACAATAAAAAATATATCTATCTTTCTTGACTGTGATCCCTCCTGATGGTAAGCAGTGATGCAATTGAATCATTTGTTGGTAGTAATACGCACAGGACCGTTCATAGTGGCGACACTTAGGGGAGGCCTATGTCCAACAGTGGGCAGCTTTCGGCTGAAATGATGATGGTGGTAGTTCGATAAGAAAAAGGCCAATACACCGGCCCTGGATTCTGTGATGTGATGTCAATTTAAAAGAGGATAAGTAAATAAAACGAGAAAAACTGGCCTGTGCTGGCAAAACTGTAGTGAAACATATGCATGTGCTAGGGCTATCACCGGACGCAGATGAACTTTAATATATTAAATGGTGGAACCGTCTATCAGACTTATCTCTTTGAGTCTTATCTTCAACTTTGACTATGACTATTTAGATCTATAGTATTACATAACTAGTCACAAGTACATTTGAATAACTATTAACTGAATTTTAATATTGTTAAAATAATATTCCAACCACAAAACTATGTCATTCTATATTTAAATGATTGTAGATGTTATATTCTTTTACAGTTTGAGTCCTTAACTACTGTTAAGCGATGCGCGCACTGGTGACTTTGTCACCGTGACTTTTTTGTCACCCTTATCAAGTCCATGGATATGTATGGAGGTGCGCGCACGTAGCGACGTGACAACTGGGTGACTTTTTTGTACGCTGACCATGGAGCGGACAAGCCCGTGACATTTTTGTCACCACGCCGCAATCAGTGGCGTAGCATGGGTGGGGGCGGTGGGGGGCTTGGCCCCAGGAGCCATACGAAAGGGGGCGGTAGGAAGCGCCAATTTAATAATTTGGAAAATGTAAAAATATGATTGAGTAATTATTTATTTATTTATATGTACTTTACTGTACACCAAGATAAAAAGATTATAAAATTTGGAGACTTAGTGCCCGTTTACGGACACGCGTCGCGTTGCGCGGCGCGTCGGGCGGCCCGTCGTACATTGAGATAGGTGTGTGTTTGCGCGAGCGATGTCGCGGCCCGCTGCTGCAATGTACGACGAAACTCCCAACGCGCCGCCCGACGCGCCGCGTCTACGTAAACACGGCCTTAAATAAAAACATACAATGGGCGGCCTTATCGCTATCTGCGAACTCTTCCAGGCAACCTGGGATGGAAAGAGATTGCATGGACATAAAGTGGGGTTGCACTTGGAGCGTAACAAAACAAGTTAAACAAATAGGCGAAAAAACAAAGTACATACTAAAAACTTAAGGGCGGCCCCATGCTGCGAAAACGCACGCTACGCCACTGCGACAAATGACGCTTCGATTTTAAAAAGTTTCGTCCAAAGATATTAGAAAGGAGAAGATATGTTACGCAGTGAAAAATGTACTGGAACACCTTGTCTCCAGTTATCCCTACCATCACTGAATCTACTACATATGCAGCTATTATTACACAGTCTTGCACACACTCGCAAATTATAAATCAGACCATACTACACAGTATATTATAAACCTTATCTTCCACACAGCGTATATTTTTCATGCACCATATAACTTACGCACACATAAATGTCGATGTGCTGTGCAAAAGCAATTTATTTTAAATTTACGCTAGTGATTGACTAAATAGAAAAGTTATCGATTTTTACCCGACTGCGCCAGAAGGAGGGTTATGTTTTTCGAGAGTATGTATGTATGTATGTATGTATGTATGTAAGTATGTAAGTATGTAAGTATGTATGTATGTATGTATGTATGTATGTATGTATGTATAATTGTTTGGCACGCTCTGCAGCCTGAACGGCTCGATGGATTTTAGCTTGAGAGGTGTCGTTAGATTCGTATTTACTGTGAGAGTGACACTGGGTATAACAAAATAAAAAAAAAACAAAATGGCGGATTTGTAGCGCCAAATTCAAATGTTTGGCACGCTCTGCGACCTGAACGGCTCGATGGATTTTAGTTTGAGAGGTGTCTTTAGATTCGTTATTACTTTGAAAGTGATATCGTAATAAAATAAAACTAAAAAAAAATAAAAAATAAAAAACGGTAATTTAAAAAACTAAAAAACCCGACTGCTTTTCTGAGCATTCATGAAAAAGCCCTAAAACAAGAAAATCTGGCAGTCGGGACCCATTCTAGAAAATCAGCCGTCTAGTCAATAGATTGGAGTAATCTGCAATGTAATATAGGTATGTGCTCTCAATTCTAGAATGGGTCCCGACTGCCAGATTTTCTTGTTTTAGGGCTTTTTCATGAATGCTCAGAAAAGCAGTCGGGTTTTTTAGTTTTTTAAATTACCGTTTTTTTTCATTTTTATAATGATATTTTTTTAGGTTCCAAAAACTAATTAAATAAAAATAAATATGTCTAGAAAATAATTAATTTTTTAGGACAGTAAAATTTTTATAATAAAATTAAAAACTGTAATTATTATTTATTCCCATTTGTCCACCGACTTTTGACCTACTCTTTACCAACTTAGTTTACGAAAGTTGCTTACGTATTTCTCTACTAATCCAAAATAAATAAAAATACATTATTTCACTTCGGATATCCAACCAATCGATATTGTGGTCGATAGTCTATATTGGCGGATGTGTACAGGTGCATCCCTAGCTCGGCTCAACTGACTGCGGCCGTAATAAGAAATACACCGCACTGATAAAGTATTGTTACGTTATTTTTAATTACTTGTTCAGTTACTGAGCGTCAAAATTAGGTAGTGGTTAAAGAGCAATATATTTACTGTATGAGTAATAAAGTCGCTTTGATATTTGAAAACAAAAATAACGTAGTAAAAGCAAGGGATATTATAAGATTTGTTCTTTTTCCTGATTTTAAAGATAAATATACTATTAACATTATACTTATTTATGGTGAGAGATTCTTTGATGACCCAGGCTTGTCTTTTCGCTTTAGTTTTTGCATGAAACCACTGAACAACACGGTATTTTAAATTTATTTACGATCACGTTCGCGATGTAACTGACGGCCGTCAAACGGCTGTTTGCCGGTATGTGCCCTTGTTGAGCAAGTACCGCGGACGCAAACACGCCCCCTTGCCACTTCTCCAATTTTTTACATTTCTGTGTTTTTGTCACTGTCACTGTCGCTTGTCGTGCGCGCACTCCACATTGGATACGTGACGTGACAGTGACAAACATTTAAAAGTCACCGTGACAAAAGTCACCGGTGCGCGCAGGGCCTTAAAGAAAATTACAGTAAGAAAAAGTAATTTTTAGAGTCTATAATATCTCTATTTTCTAACTTTGTTATGAACAATAAAATTACACCTGCATTGCCAACTTTTTTTTTCAATTCTATCCAACTGGGCAAAACTCAATTGTTTTAGTAAAAAATACTAGAGTTAAAAATATTCATGGTGGAAATAAAAATACAATACTTTGTTCAACTCAGGAATAATAAAAACCTATAAGAAACAGTCTAATAAGTAATCTATCTATAAACAAAAGCGAAATATCACTCACTGATTAATCACAAAAACTCAGAAATTATAAATTTGGCAGGTAGGTTCCATAAGGGGTGTAGATATCCGCTAAGAACGGATTTTACGACACGCCATTCTTAGGGGGTTGAAAGTTTGTATAGAGAAAGCAACTTCCCTGCAAGTGAATTGACTGGCACAAGCTAGACAAGTTTAAATACATATAAAACAAGTTTATATAAACTTTGAAATTATATATATTTTTTTAATTTCTTGAGATCATCATAACAGCTTATAATTTATGTGGATAATGGAATACATGTACACAAAGCTAATCTTAAAATTGAGTTTTCTTCCAGCAAACCATTGAGTGATAGAGATAACAATAATAAACTCTGGCTGACATTTTTAGACTATAACATAGCGCTGTTCTCTTTTTAAACTCAAACTTACTTGGTAAACATCACTGCCGAGGCAGCCAGATACATCCACATCTTCTTCAGGTATTTCAGTGCTTGTGCTGGAGCCAGGAACAGCCAAACTAACACTAGAATTAGCACTTAACTTCCTCTTGGACCCAGATCCCGACAACTTCTGTAATCTATCCACTTCTAATGCTAAATGAGAGTCCAATTCCCCTTGACGTATCGTACAGCTACACACCGGGCAACTCGGTAATTCAGTCACTTTTTTGCGATTTCTCACACAATTCAATATAATACTATCATCGTACTGATTAAAACTAGTATTAGGCGTATTATTTAACGAATTAGAACTCCCTTCCATATTATTATACATCAAAATCGGTAACATTTCAACCGATTTGAAAAGTTGTTGTTGAATTACACTGATTATAAATCTGTAAACATCACATTAATTTCACAATTAAATTGCGTTTTGAGTGTTTAGAAATGTTAATGGAAGTTTGGTTAAGCTTACGCAAGTTATCTTACAGACATATTCGCGGTAATTTATGTAATAAAACAAATAATTTGAAGCAAAACAATAATAATAAGATCGTTTACACAACTTTTTTTTTTTAAATTGCTTTGATTGGTATTTGAATGACATTTCTTAATCTCTTGGGTTGGCACACTGTTACTAACTAAATGCTTTTATTTTAGTTGATTATACAATTTAATCAATCGTATAATCGACTAAATATTTAGTTTATTTTGTAAGTGAGCTTTTATTTTGATTCAAATAAATCTACTACGATGTAGTCCAAAAAAAGCAATTTCTTCGTATTTCCTCATCTTGAACCCGCGAAATTCGAAACCCTTATGGATTCGTCATGTCTGTCTGTCCGTCCGTATGTCACAGCCACTTTTTTCCAAAACTATAAGAACTATACTAATTTTAAGTTCCTATTGTAATTTTATCTTTGGTGTACAATAAAGAATATATCTATCTATCTATAATGTTGAAACATGGTAAGTAGATGTATTCTGTGAACCGCATTAACATTTTCGCACAAAAATAGAAAAAAATCAATAATTTTTGGGGTTCTCCATACTTAGAACTAAAACTCAAGTTTTTTTTTCATCAAACCCATACGTGCGGCGTATAGATAGGTCTTCAAAAATCATACTGAGCTTTCTAATTTATTTTTTTCTAAACAGAATAGTTTGCGCGAGAGACACTTCCAAATTAGTAAAATGTGTCCTCCTGTAACTTCTAAAATAAAAGAATGATAAAACTAAAAAAAAGTATATTATGTACATAACCATGCAAACTTCCACCGAAAATTGGACGAGATCTAGTAAGGAGTTTTTTTTTTTAATTATCTAATAATAAAACATCGATCAAAGATACAACGAACTACAAGAACTTTTAAAATTATGTTACGTGCTGCTACGGAACCCTTCATGGGCGAGTCCAACTCATACTTGTCTGCTTTTTTACTTTACGTTTTTTTCTTTCTGAAGCTAAACTGAGCAATATTAACGAAAATTAATTAATATATAGATAAATTGTGTTACATTTAATTCCAGGAGTAGGTTTTTAGGGTAACTCCATCGATCACTATTAGTTATCGATGGGTAACTCTAATGAATACCCAACAGGAGTGTTATCAATTAAAGGCAAAAGGTATTTTTAACCGAATTCAAAAAGGAAGAGGTTCTATGTATGTATTTTTTTTATGTATGTTCACCGATATCTCGGTCAATTGTGGACCGATTTCGGAAATTTTTGTTTTGATTGAAAGATTATACTTCCGAATGGTCCCATAAAAATATCTTTTTGATCTCATGATGAACTTCGAAGATATACAACGAAACTCTGTACTGTCTGAACTGTCGTTTTAATACGTATGGTCACCGATATCTCGGTCAATTGTGTTTTTTTTTTTGTTTGAAAGATTATACTCCCGAGTTGGTCACATAGAAATATTGTTTTGATCTGATGATAAGCTACGAAGATATAGAACGGAACTCTTCAAAAAACCATAGCAGAACTGTCGTAACGAGTAAAATGATTTGGTTTGTACCTATATGTAGTCGGTGGCTGATTAAAGGAAGAAGGGGAGGGGATACATAGAACTGATCTGATGATGAAGACGGAAGGTAGGTAAGAGCCGGAACTTTGTAATAAATCAGTGTAAGTATCCTAACCGTGTTTGGTATTATCAGAATTGTCATGATGATTTGACTTATTTCCATCCGAATGGCGGAAGGTAACTATCTAAATAAGTTTGGCTGAGGGGTACTACAACTAAAAAGAGTGAAATAAAAAACATTTTACAAAAAAAAAATACAACCGACTTCAAAAAAAACACCAAATAGTGCAAAATAACTTTAATTTCGGAAGTGGGTGTTTCTATAATAGTTTGGTCTCTTCGTTATTTAATTTTACATAGCTTGGGTAGAATGACAGTAAGACAAAAATATATACCTATGTAACTTTAAGATGAGAGAAAAATATAAGCAACTAAAACTAAAGTATGAATCCGACAGCTGTCACCAATACCTACCCTCAGCAATTGTTTGTGAACAATATTTTATATTATTTCTTGCACGATTCGGATCTGATTGACGGTGTGTAGGTTTCGGATTGTGTTTGATATTTATGTCATTCTAGTCCATTTTGGTTCATCTATTACAGAAATAATAATTATTTTCAACTGTTTTAATATTCCACTTGTGTAAGTTCACGAGGTCCGATGTAATTAACTGCTCTTTATTCCTCATCTGCCTGCTCTTGGTAGGCAAAGGACTAGTTTTAGGACTTTATTAGTAAAACATGCTCTCAGAATATACTTAATCAGTCGTTTTGAGGGTTAGAGGTCTATTAAAACAAGGAATCAGAATAAATTCGTATATAATTATAAAATATATTAATATCGATACAATTACACGATTTTAATTATCAATAAAATTATATATTTAATTACAAAATAATAATATAATTATACATTTTAAGAACTCGACTAAATAAAATGTCCATTAGATTGATAAGAAATCGAGTACATCCTTACGGACTACAAAGATACTCATTTCTCGAACGCGGCTGAATTGAGAGCCCTAAAAGAATCAGCTGACTTCTTCAATGGTAACCAGCAGAGTTACTCTGAATATTCTATAATGCCTAGTTTACACGTGGGCCCAGCCTCGGCCAATCGCCATTGTATAAAAGGGGTTTCCCTGTTAATACAATGGCTACACAATGGCGATTGGCCGAGGCTGGGCCCACTACCTTGGGTTGCATGATAGAGGACCCGGAACGAAAGCAAAGTAGGAACAGGAGTGGGTTTAAGTTAATAAAAGTCTGACACACCGAAGAACGGCAAAAGCCAAATGAAGGAACGCGGGCGGAGTTTTGTTGGTAAAAGTCTGCTGATATTACCTCTCGCTTTACCTAGAGCGGGAAAAGTTATTTGATGATTTTTCTAAGCTATAAAAGAAATACACTTTGGTCACTATTGTTTTGCCGTGTAACTTTAACAAGACATATCTCTGCTGAAATCAATAGTAGCATTAAATATTGATTGTTTTAATCCCGTGGAGGATCGATCCGGTACATGAAACATCAGCTGATCGAGTGCAACTACAGGTCACTGTAGGTAGTTATTACGCAACGACCGGCAACTACTTACAGGTCATTGGCCTCGCTCAGCTGTTGTTTACTTAAAGAAATTAATTTCGAACATGCGTATATTAGTTCGAGTTTTAGAAAGAAAAATACTTTCTTTTTTATTTTTGATCTTTACAAATCGATAGTGTTTCATGTACCGGATCGAACCTCCACAGGATTATAACAATCAATATTTTGCCGTGTATAATCAAAACGCATTGCTGAGTTAAAGTTCTAGAATCTAAACTCTAGGAAATATTGATGCCAGGGTTTCTATGAAACCTGGGCCCACCTTCCAATAGCTATGTGTGTTGAATAACTGAATGGAATTTAAAATTTGATGCCACAGTAACTTTTTTATTCAGCTCAAAAATACCAAGCTATTGGAAGGTGGACAAAAGTCCACCAAAGGTACCTCTCATTGTTGTAAATAAGGGAATTTGTAGGTTCTGTCTTATACAAGAGAGTCGAAATTCGCATGAAGTCGCAAGCTTCTAAAAAATTTCATTTTTTTATTTGTGACCCGTAAAGCGACTGCATTGTTCTAGAGTGGCCTTGAAACGCCTTCTTCTAGATTTTTTCTGGCTCAACTGCCATAAGGGTTCAACTTGTGTGACGAGGATTATAACCGATTTTCAGGTCTCAATCGAAGTGCATTCATGCATGTCCATAGCAAATGTTTCAACTTATTTACCGCGTACAATATGTGATTACCGACGTTCGTAAAAATACTGTACTATTTAACGAAAACCCTAATATTCTGCAATGAAGTCCCCGTTTCCAAATCTTCACAATCCTTCTCCATTTTAGTTTCTTGAGCAACATTTTTTATTTTATTCTTCCTACTGTTTGCTGGTTGTTTCAAATGGACAGTTCTGACGTGGAGCTTCAAAGAGTTTGACTGGCTGAAAGTCCTTGAGCAGTATTGACAGGTATAAGGCTTTGCGCCTGTGTGTACCTGTAACAAAAACAAGTTTACAATGAAAAATCGTTTAGATAAAAATGAATAGCTGTTCGTTTGTCTCGCTAATACTCGAGAACGGCTGGACCGATTTAGCCAATTTTGATCTTGAAATATTCGTCAAATGATTCCAGGAAAGGTATCTGTGTAGACCGCTAAGTGAACGAGCCAATTGTACTTTACTCCAGGGAAGGTTTAATTCATTATGCCCCAAGAGGACACCGGTGTCCGCACACCTAATGTCTCAAATTACGGTATTCAAAAGGTTAAATGGTTTAATTATTTATTGTACACAAAAGTATAAAATAACATATAGAGATACAGACAGTTTTGTACAAAGGCGAGCTTAACTCAGCAATGAGTTTTCTCGCAAACCTTTAGTTATAGAGAGAACATATTATTATTCGGGGGTAGGATCCAGTGCACAGTGTAGTTAGTTAGTTAGTATAGCCTATTATGTCCCACTGCTGGGCGAAGGCCTCCCTCTCCCTTTATCACACACGTCTGTCCTCGGCCATTGTGGGCCAGTCCCTCAATGGTGAGTAGAATATGGAAAATTAACTAAAATAAAAAATCGACTACTATAAGGCGATACGGAGTTTGCTTGGTCGGCTAGTAAATAAATAAAATGAATAATCTTCAAGACCATTCCAAAACGTCCAAACACGATAGGGTTATATTATTGCGCTTATTACCGAATTCCTATGACCATCTTCTGGCTCCATCACCAGACCCTGGTAAGTACTTTTCAATAAACTTACTCGAAAACTGCCCCTTATCGCACTACGATTAGGTTCGATATGGGATGTTTATCACCCGCGTGCTTTTTTTGAATTTATCAAAACAAGGGCTTTTTTCATTTCTATTTCGTCACGGTCAAGGGTGATTATAATTTTTTTTTAAAGCAAAGAGGCGGATATTTGTAAGGTTTTAATATTTAATGAAAATTTAAATTGTGTTTTTGAATAGAATATAATAAATAGATATGATTACGTTAGCAATATTTTTTTAATAATAAGTTCTAAATTATATTATGTTCTAATAATGTGTTCTAAATTCAAAATTATTTGATTTTTTTTTAATATTAGAATGTATACGGTTTGATACCTTTGCTTCTCCTTCAACCTGCAAAGGTTATGCGCGAGAAAAAAGTGCACCTAATTTTAACTAACTTATTCATTTGTGATAATTATGAAAAAGAAGATTTGAAGAGAATCCTTTAGATGCTACGTCGCCAGATTATGTGATTGAAGTTAAAAATACTTGTGATAGCCTGCTGCCATCAAATCAAAACTAAATTGTAAGGTAACTTTGGAAAATTTTCTTCAAAACAAATTGACAAAAAATTCGTCTTAATTTTCCGATAGAAGATAGGTTATTAGTGGATTTTTTATGGTATTTCTTCGTAAGTGTATTGAAAAACGTCGTTTGATACACGTGGAGATTTGTCACTGCAGCACTCGGCTCCATAACACCCTCGCCTGTACGGCTCGGGTGAATTTCGCCTCGGCTGCAATGACAAACTTTCCCCACTTGTATCAAAATGTACTATGTCAAAACGAATCATATGAGTCCAAACACGATGGGGTTGTTTCAACTTATATGCCACGTATTGTACGAAGTTGGGGTCAGATGTTAATGCTTTAAATGTATGAAAATGTATGTTCCTCACCCGGTAGTGTCGGTTGAGCGCCGGTTTCTGCGTGAACCGCTTCCCGCAGTGCGCGCACACGTACGGCTTCTCGCCCGTGTGCGTGCGCGTGTGGATGCGCAGCTGGTTGCTGTCCACGAAGTGCTTGCTGCAGCTCGAGCACGAGTACGGTTTCTCGCCCGTGTGAGTGCGCTGGTGGTATTTCAACGTTGCGTTAGACTGTAACACAAAAATAGTACATTATGATATAAGTCTGTAATGTAGGATGTTACCGTCGAGGCGGGTTTAAGACCCGAGCCGTGGCGAGGTCATAAGAGTGCCAAGAACGGTAACCATTCATTACTCACGTGTATAATACGACGTTTTTCAATACACTTGTGAAGAAAATATTATAACGGTAAAACAAGTAAAATTTTTCATAACATGGCGGTAAAAAAATAAATCCGTTTTCATAGGCCCGCGCTAGGCTATGGCTATATGGTCTTTTGATCATATTGCCTAGTCGTAGTTTGTTTTTGTTATATATAATGTATAAGCTGGCGGGCGGGCTGCGACCCCCCTTGCCCCGCGAGCCCGCGCCCGGCGCCCGCGCACCCCTTCCTTAAATTGATGCAATAAAATAGACAGTGTGCAACGAGCTAACTAGTTTGATTGACGCGTACCCCCTTCCCTCCGCAGGAGTACTCTCGTATCTAACAGTTTTCTTGTGTGAAAAGTTTTTAAGTTAATGTCATTCGTAGTGATTTGTATTGTATTTCGGGCTGGTATCCGCAACTCCATGACTAAAGCGCGTATTTTGCGTACTGTGCATTCGTAGTGACAATAAAATATGGATGTAACATTTTATAATGTTTTTGTTGTATTTGATTTTATTTAATAAATACAGCTCATAAACTTCACTCGAAAAAATCACGCCTGAATCCGCGTGCATCTTAAAATGACGGCCATAGACCACAAATAAGTTTTATTTTTTCGTATTCAAAATTTGTTTATCGAACAAAGAGGTTGATCTAAAAAGTTATAGCTACATTACAGCACTAGTGCGTAATGGTAATCAAAATGTCACAGTTTGGTAACAGGTGCCATTATGTACCTAAGTATTTTGCAATAAGAACCACTTTCTGAGCAAGTGTATTGAAAAAATATTAAAACTTTTCAACCGACTACTTCAAAAGGAGGGCTATGTTTTCCCAGGGCATGTATGTATGTTTTTCAGATCTGAAATCATCTACAGACTTCTACCACTCTAGGGCGGAGCGGGTGAGCGTGTCAGACTTTTACTGACTAAAACTCACTATTTTTTATTCTTTGCCCCCAGTGGGCTTCGTTACGCGATGTCGACGATTCGGCCTCAATCCAGACGGCTGTACAGCGAAATATCGTTCGCCGTTGGTAAGCACCTAAGGTAGCTGGAAATTGGATTCGGGATTCCGGCGATTGGGGCTTGAGGAATACAGTTCCCTCACGCGTGCGGCCGCCTCCTTCATTAGCATTACTGCTTCGCAGGAGCAGGCGACCGTCGGCTACTCCTTCTTGCTCCGGACCATGGCCTGTACCAAAGCCCGGCGCGAGAGGTCGCCGCCCACATCTTCCCTAAGTGCTCGATTACGGAGACGCGGCGCGATGCGCGGCGCGTCGGGCGGTCCGTCATACATTGCCATTTGTTTGTTTGCGCGAGCGATGACGTGGCCCGTTACTGCAATGTACGACGAAACGCCCAACGCGCCGCGTCTCCGTAAACACGGCATAAGGCCCAATGATTCGCCTCTCGGCCACCCATGATGCGATATATAGATTACCACAATACCAACTCACCGTACATTTCTTGCCGCATACTTCACACACAATATTCTTGTTGTATTTCAGTCCTAAATGTGTTCTGTTGATGTGTGCCTGCAGTTTGGACCGCGTCATGAAGTTCGAACCACACTGTAACGAAAACTATTATATTTTATACCATTACTACACTCCAATATAGTAGCCACACACGTACTGATTTACTTGCCCAAGTAAGACTAATAAACTAAATCTAAACATTTTTAAAAAACCCCCGACAGTCATTGTCATCAACATGATTCAATTCATGTTTGGTGCTTTTTAGCTACGATTTATGAAGATCTGTCCAGGTGTTCAAGGTCGTCAGCTCGTTTGTTAACTGCGGTAGTGTTTTTAAACACAGGTATTTACTTTATTTGAAACACATGTGTGACCTAATATTTAAAATACTCGTATACAATCTAGTGCTATTGAGTTGGTCTGATGATGGAGATCGAAAATAAGAACCCTGAATTGCTTATTAACATAGTAAACTCATTAAGTTTGGGTTCATTAGATTCGTCTTGACCAGTTCTATACGTTTCTCATGATGACAAGGACTTGATGCTAGAACTAAGAGGTGCCTGCGTTTCAGCGCTCCAAGTCCAAGGGTTTGGTCTAAGCGTTGACGAGTCGGTGAGTAAATCAGGATTTTGCCTATTATATACACAGCTAAATTTTAATCGTTTTAATCCCGTGGAGAGTCGATTCGGTACGTGAAACACTATCGATTTGTAAAGAGAAAATTAAAAAATAAAGTAAGTACTTTTTTTAAAACTCGAATTAATTTACGCATGTACGAAATTAATTAAGTAAACGTCAGCTGGGCGAGTTCAATGACCTGTAGGTCCACCGACAACTACCTACAAGGTCATTGATTCGTTTACTTAAAGAAATTATTTTCGGACATGCGTATATCAATTCGAGTTTTAGAAAAAAAAGTACTCTATTTGTTTTTTTTTATCGATCAGATCAGATCGATAATGTTTCATGTACCAGATCGACCCTCCACAGGATTAAAATTTAGCCCAGAAGATATTTGCTCACCTGATTGCACCTGAAGATCCGTTCCTTAGCCGTAGCAGGCGGTTTCCTGGATCTGCGCAACGCTTTCGCGTGCTCCTTCATGTGGGTCTCTAACGACACATTGCCGATGTACTTCCAAGGGCAAATGGAGCAGGTCTTACTGGGGACAAAAATAAAAACATTGCAATACTAGCAGGTGTTCGCGACTTCGACCGCGTCAGATGAGTAAAACTGTGTAACACCATTTGGTCAAAACTAGGTAGTTGATTCATTTTTTTTTTTTTGTATTTATCAATAAGTAACTTTATCTGCAAGGGCTGGTTCGAGGTGGCCCGAGAGAAAAATACCTGGACGGAGTCAGGGTAGGCCTTTGTCCAGCAGTGGGAAAGTATAGGCTACAGAAAAAAAAACTTTATCCGAAATTGCAAAAACGAAAAAAAAAACAATTTCGTTCAAATTTGGTAGAAGGAGAAACTGTCAAATACACAGTATTAGGATGTCACAAACTGAAATGTGACGTCACCGCTATTAATGAGCTCATTATGAATTCAATTCAATTCATATTTACTGTGGATCATAAGTAATTGTACATGATACAGATAGCATGGACGTCGCCAAGGAGGGCAGAGGGGGGCTACTGCCCCCCCCTAGAGGCTTGCTTTATAGCTTCAGAGCCTGGTTGAGGCACCAGTCACCCACAATATAATGCCTATCCTATATGTTACCGTAGCTATAAGGCTAGCAATTAGGAGTTGTATTGTGGAGGAAAAAACTTTTATTAATATTAAAAAAAAACTTTAATTATTATTCCCTATACTTCCAATAGCACCCCCCCCCCTTGATTATCGGCTGGCGACGCCCTTGACAGATGGTGTTAATTAAATATTTCACGAACAGCCATGTTCTACCCTTAGGGCGTACAATAAAATGTTGGAACCTATAGTGATTTTACAAGCATGTCAACAATATTATATTTATTATTGGATCATTCTCATATTGTTGGAGATATAGCGAGATATTCCCACCACGCCACTATCCTTCTCAGAATACTAAGATTTGTAACCCCAATATTTGGAATGCAAATTGCGAATTTTGATGCCGTTTTCAGAAAAAGATTTCGTTTTAGTGTTATTTTTTATTTAGTACTAACTTTTGCCCGCGGCTTCATTCCCGCTCTACCCTACTCTACTCCATCTACCCTACTCTACCCTATACCAATAAATGAGCAAGGTTTTGGATTTTTTTTATTTAACAGGATAAAAATTACTCCATGTCCTTCTCCTGGTTCTAAGCTACCTTCCCACCAATTTTCAGCCAAATCGGTTCAGCCGTTCTTGAGTTATAAATAGTGTAACTAACACTAATTTCTTTTATATATATAGATACTAGCTTTTGCCCGCGGCTTCGCTCTTGTTCTACCCTACTCTACCTTACTCTACTCTACTCTACCCTACTTTACCCTATACCAAAAATGAGCAGATTTTGGATTTTTTTATTATTTATTTAATGGATAAAAAATATCCTATATCCTTCTCCTGGTTCCAAGCTACCTTCCCACCAATTTTCAGCCATATCGGTTCAGCCGTTTTTGAGTTATAAATAATGTAAATAAAACGACTTTATTTTATATATAGAGATAGATATAGATAAAATATTGTACAAAAATAGGCCATAGGTAAATACTCAATTATTCGATGACATTCCACGCCAAGGCTTAAAGTCACCCAAAGGGCAATGAAAAGGGACCGGAGTTTGCTTACGTGATCACAACAGAAATGAAGATATCCGCAATAGAACCAAGGTTGATCGCTGACAAACATCGGTCAAGTGAAACTAAATAAAAACTTGTAATAATTTCATTGAAATCTTATTTATCATTTATCCCTGGAACCTACCTACAACTTTATTTATTTTTTATTTGAACTTATAATTCCAAGTCAATATAATAATAATAATAAATTTATTCAACATTTCCAGTTTTACAAATATCTCTTAACCTAGTTGAACATTAATAATTAAATATGCGATAATATTAAGAGATACGTTGGCGACTGTACTAGTATGTACTGTGTTACAGTCGACAGCGACAACATTTCACTACTCACACACACACACACACACACACACATCATACACTTTCCAGTCTAAATCAAAAAACCAATCGGAGGACTCGATCATAAAAATAAAAACTCTAATAAAAATTTGTAAAAACGTGTCAATATACCTCTCCTCAGTTTTGAGCGTATGTTTAACAGAGCACAGTATGTGCCGCTTCCAGGCCTCGGAGTTATAGAACTGTATGTTGCACTCGGAGCAGAACCTCTTGGTGGCCGGGTCGTCTGGGTCGTTGGGGTCCACCATCTGCAACATTACGTCCATCTGAATTCCTTGAATATATAGGTAGTGTAATAATCACAGAACAAATATTTGTATGGCCTACATTAATGTACAACTTTATTTTTAGTATATACGAAACTCGAAACATGGATAAAGTGAGAAATGAGTATATTAGGGGAAGTTTGAAAGTGGTGGTGGTTGGTGGTGGTGGTCTTGGTATGGTCATGTGAAGAGGAGGGATGAAACGCATGTTACTAAAAGAGTTATGAGTTTAAATGTGGATGGATGGAGAGGGAGAGGGAGGCCAAAGAAGAGATGGATGGATTGTGTGAGGAGTGATATGAAAGAAAAGGGAGTTAGTGATAGCGTGACGAGTGACAGGAGAGAATGGAAGAAAAAACGTGTTGCGCCGACCCCAAATAAAATGGGATAAGGGCAGGAAGATGACGAAACTCGAAACATGGGTAAAGTATTTTTATGTAAAAAATCTATGTAGAGTATGAAGCCTACTCTGATCTGCTTCTGAAAGGAAGGCTCGCTTTTTAGGCACTAAAAGTCTAATACTGATCGGGAGATCCGCTCCACCCAAGGGCGGAAGATGTCATTGGATGAATATCCCCACCAAAACAAAACCCCTGTTCATTTATTTCGTCCACTGATACACGTTGCTGCAGCACTCGGCTCCATAACACCCTCGCTAGGCTCGGGCGGATTTCACCTTGGTTGCAACAACAAACTTTCTCCCCTTGTGAGCTGCAAATTGAAAAAATCTTAAAAAAAAAAATCACGGCTTACCTTCTCGCCATTGATATGGGTCTTTCTCTTGTGCATCTGCAGTCCATGTTTACCAACGAAAGTCTCCCCGCAGATATTACAGACGTGCTCCGTCGGGTGGCGCTTACGCATGTGTGAGAAATACGACGTCGGCTTCCTGTCGAAGTGGAGAACTTTGAAGTTTTAGCTGCATTGTGAAGCACACAAAACTTTACGATATTTTTTTTTTGTTTCGAGTGTGTTGAAGAACGTTACACAAAAAATAGCAGATTTTCTTGAACTGTCGGCTCAACTGTAATAACTGACTAGCATTATGTTTATGGGCCCTTCAAGTATTACGTAAGCAGATTGTTCTCTTAAAAAAAAACTGCTGACGTAATCATCATCAAGACCCCCACCTCCCAAGTCATTAAAAATAAGCAAAGCAAAGGACCCCTACCCCCTGTAGTGCTTACGTAATACTTGAATGGCCCCTTACATCAAATGGGTGTTATTTTAGTAATTTGAGGGTAGCCTTTTAAAGTGTTTTTGTTATTTAAATATCGGAGATAGTATATATATATATATATATATAATTTATATATATAATTTAAGTTCTCTAATCTGTAGACTATGGATACTTTTTTAAAAAACATAGCAAGGTCTCTCAAGTAAAGGGAATTTGAAATTGACTCAATAATAAACTTTAATTATTATCGTTTCTATGAATTTTCAGAGCAACACAATTGTTTTATTTTGCAAGTCCTAAAACAAATATAAATCGTCTTATATATATTTACTCGTAGTTAGATATCAGCTGTTTCGGCAAACTTTGTTCTGCCATATAACATACCAAAGAAAATAATAGGGGTGGACGTAGAAGGGTAAAAATACCCTAAGGCGGCGTCCTAACTGGCAACGATCGTTCGCGCAAACGATGCGTTCTTTTCGGACGATGAGAATAAACACTAACAGCCGTATATATAAACATGTAAAACTAATTACTTGAGTAAAAGTAACTAGATAAGTAACAATTTGCATTCTATAGTTAAGAAAAATTGAAATTTTGAATGAAGATATCTAACCTCAAGTAATGACTTAATAAGAAATCACTTAGCAACAAGTAATTACTTGTTTATAAATACGGGTGCAATTTCTTTACTGTCCTAATTAGTGATGTGTGCAATATTCCCTCTGCCGGCAATATTCCCAAAGTTGCCACTGCCGGTAAAACACCAATATTGCCAGCAGCATTGGCAATATTGCCAATGTTTCCTTTCAAATAATAGCATTTTATTATTACTGCAGGTATAATTATCATTTAGTTATATTTAGGAGTACATCGATCATAAAATCCCGGCAATATTGCCACCAATACTCCCACTTCGGGCAATATTGCCGGCAACGGCACATCTTTAGTCCTAATAAAACTTGCAAGTGAACGCGCGAAAACAGTGAAATACCCAAAAAAGATCGTACGATGGGTCTGGTCATACCATCGTGCAATTAAAGCTACAAATCTCTTTTCAGGGACTTAATTGGTCAACCAAGCGTCATAGCGCGGGTAGAACGCGGGGGGGGGGGTACAGGTAAGTCGAGTGCCTCAACGGTGAAGACAGGTTTGCTCCTACGATCGATCGTGGCCAATTAGGAGACTAGTTGGACCATATTTTCCATCATTTTCTTAGCACGACGATGAACGCATCGTTTGCTCGTACGATCGTTGACAATTAGGACGCCGCCTAAGACCTATTCTCAGGCCTAACAAATTAAACAAAAAAACATGCATATAAATCGGTCGTATCGGAGGACTTACCTGAACGTATGACTGCACAGCTGGCATTCATAAGTATGGCCGTTGTGCCATTTTTCGTGGATCCTTGCTTGGTTGCTGAAGAATAAAAACAAGTTTTCAATGAAAATATTTTTTAGCTTTTATAGCGCGGTAAATACCTAAAAAAAAAAACAAGAAAAGAACACCAAGTTTGCCGACATAGCACGAAGAATCGCCAAACTTGGGCAGGGCACATTGCTCGCAGAACAGATGGCCGTTGGGGCCGAAAGGTTCTAGAGTGGCGGCCGCGTACCAGAAGACGCATTGTTGGAAAGCCTCTTACAAGGTGGACCGATGACGTGGCAAGAGTTGCGGGAATCCGATGGATGCTAGATGCATAGGACCGTTCATTGTGGCGACACTTGGGGAGGCCTATGTCCAACAGTGGACGTCTTTCGGCTGATATGATATAGATACCTAAATAATTAATACTCATCAAGACCATTCTAAAAAGTTCAAAAGTTATCTAATTGTCATTACAAAGTTTCTATGGCCATCTTCCGGTCATCAGACCCTGGTTACCATCTAGTACCAAAATACTCGTCAAGGCGAATCACACGAGCCCAAACTCGATTTTCCGCTCAATCGGTGACCTGTGGTGCTATTCTCTAAGAAAACGCAGCGCTGCCACAACGACGAACATCCAAATACGATACATTGAATTAACAATCCAATGTATAGGACCATTAGGTTGACAATCCAATGTATCCTATTTGGGTATTCGTCGTTGAGGTAGCGCTGTGTTTTCTTAGAGAATAGCACCACTGGAAGTGATTCAAATTTAATTTACAAGATCTGATTACGTCGAGAGCATTGGTGGCCGTATGGTAACGGCCCCGACTTACGAGGTTCAAACCCCGCCAGGCGCATTACTTTGTGTAATTTATTTCATCTACAGTGCTCTCAAAACTGTGAAGGAAAACATCGTGAGGAAACCGGCACGTCCTAGAACTAAAAAATCACACATGTGACATCCACCAACTAGTGGTGTATTACGGCCCATTCCCTCTACTAGAGAGAAGGCTTGAGTCCCAGCAGTGGGAACATTATAAGGCTGATGCTGCTTACAGACAAACATCGGGACAGGTGAAACAAAATAAAAGCTTGTAATCTACTGTATACCTGTATTATACACTTCGACGCCTCCGGGGAATAAGTTGGTAGTCGCAAAAATTTGTTTTTCGATTACCGACTTTATTGCCCGGATATTAAGTCGTTAATTGAAAAATATTTTTTGCAATTACCGAATTATTGCCTGGGGGCGTCGATCATTATAAACACGGTATTAAAGATGATACAAAAATCAAACACAGTTATATCTCGGTCAATAGTAGACCTATCCTAGCCGTGTTTGGTAATATTAGAATTGTCATGATGATGGAACCGAATGGCGGAAGGTAACTTTTTAAGTTTGGCTGAGGGGCACTACAAATAAAAAGTGTGAAATAAAAAAATATAATCGACTTTCGGAAGTCGGTGTTAAATAACAAAGAGACCAAACTGTTATAGAAACACTGACTTCCGAAATTAAAGTTATTTTGCTATTTTTTATATGTTTTTTTGAAGTCGGTTATATTTTTTTTTTTGTCAAGTTTTTCGATTACCGATTCTATTGCCTGAATTGCGGTACTTTACAATTTGTTCAGACTCACCCTGTATGACAAACGAAGCCACATTTGTTGCATCTGAATATCCGCACATGTGCGTTGTTAGCGTGCGTGCGTAATAACTGCACTGACTGATAGTGCATCCGGCATATATCGCACACGTGCGCTCCGCTGCGCTGGAATTACACATAATAATATATTTGTAGATTACACATAATAAAATTTTAGTAGTGTCCGAAACAGAAACTCATAGAATATGCATGCAATTTTTAACCGACTTCGAAAAGGAGGAGGTTCTATGTTCGGCTGCATGTATTTTTTTTTTATGTATTTGTAGATTAGACTTAACCAAGTCTGGATCACCAATTAGCCTCTTCGCACGCCTTTTCACCGAGTCCAAAGCTGCTAGTTGGCATTTTGCAGCACCAGCCCATATGTGACTGCAGTACTCCACACACGATCGGACCTGTGCTTTGTACAACAAAATTCAGTCGAATCCAATCGAATTTGATAAAATCCAATCGCATCCGATCGAATCTAATCGATTCCAATCGAATCCAATCGAAACCAACCAACTAGATTCAGACTTCCGAATTTAAAATTATTTTGCACTTTATTGTGTTTTTTCTTTACATTGAAGGTGGTTTTCTTTTTTTGTAAAAACTTTTTTTTATGGTTCCGTACAGGAGAGTAGCTACTAAGGGGCTAGGCGGGGCAGTGCTCCGGGGCCCTCAAGCTTCAACGAATTTCTTTAAACAACAGCTGAGCGATCCCAATGACCTGTAGGTAGTTATTGTTTGTTGCGTACTAACTTCGTACATGCTTATAAATTAATTAGAGTTTTAGAAAATCAGAACTTGATTTCTTAATTTTATCTTTACAAATCGATAGTGTTTAATTTACCGGATCGACCCTCGCGGGATTAATACGATAAAATTTAACGGTGTATATATAGATTATGTATGTATTTAGAAATTTATACGTATGTTTATCAATTGTATTGTACTCATACTCGTAACACAAGCTCTGCTTAATTTGGGGCTAGATGGCGTTGTTTGAATGTTATGGACTATTACGAGTATTATTATAGAAAGAAAAGTGAACTTACCAGATCGTGCTTCATCTTATGATTGTCATAAGCTCTTGCGTCAACAAATCCTTTGTAACACAGATCGCATTTATAAGGAGAATGCAAGTAATTGGCTGTTTTCGATCTAGCCAGGAGGTTCTCGAACTGTTCCTTCTTGCTTAAGATTATTTCGCTGCAATCAGGTTTGCGCGCTGAGAAAAAAACAATTTTTCATTTTTTTATTTTTTATTTAGCCTATACTTTCCCACTGCTGGGCAAAGGCCTCCCCCAATTCCTTCCAGGTATTTTTTCCTCGGGCCACCTCGAACCAGCCCGTGCGGTAGGCGTCGAGATCGTCTCGCCACCTCCTCCCAGGTCTACCTCGGCGGCGTCATCCATCTTCAGGTACCGATCTTGTGAAGACTCTTGCCCAACGATCAGTGTGCATACGGCTGATGTGACCCGCCCAATCCCACTTTAGCCTGGCAGCCTTTTTTCCCACGTCTATGATGAAAATATTTTTTTTCGTAGCAAGTTTTTATAGCGCCATATAAATCATAAAACTTTAGTTTTACCGTATGCGAAACCCGAAACACGGGTCTAGTATATTTATGCAAAGAATCTATGTACAAAATTTCATAATTAACTGTCTCACGAAAAATCACAAAGTTATAGCTTGACATGTTACCTGGGGCCCAAGTCTGCAATTTTGGAAATTTGACATTCCAACACAATCCCATTGTCATTTTGGTAAAAGTTCTTAATCTGCTAAATCATAATGGTCGATCATTGGTCGGTTATTGGTCTCGTAAAGGAATGGTAGTAGAATGACTTTGTCGTATTCAGACAAATCTAATGGTAAGTCACTAACCAAAGGAACTGACAAAATTTTAGCAGATTACCCCATAAGTCAGAAATTCATTTGTCATTATGTACGAGATTACTATTTTTTCAACGGTGTATTAGTGATTGATTGTTAGAAAGTCATAGTGACGCCATTATATTAGTAGATTACCAAACTTGTCAAAATCAACCATGATGAAATCAATGATAGACGATTCTGACACTATTGTAATAGCAGACTTGAGGCCCTGGTTGTCCGACAAACACATAGTAAACGGGCCATCCGGGCCACTGAGGAGTTGTTTTGTTCTCTCACCCAGCGGTGCGTTGGTGTCTAATACCCGTTATGACCAGTCGAGACCTGTATTATACTTAGACTCGGTGGTGTCCAATTTGTGATCTTTTTAAATATTTTTGGGAAAAAATAAAAATGGTGCAAAAATTATTGGAATCGAGTCAATTACTGATTCTGTACAAACTATATTCAGGTTTCACATATACTAAAAATTATGCTGTATGATTAGTATACATCAAGACCGTTCCAAAAATTTCAAACACGATAGGATTATACAATACACCGTTAAATTTTAGTCATTTTAATCCCGCGGAGGGTCGATTCGGTACATGAAATACTATCGACTTGTAAAGATAAAATTAAAAAATAAAGTACTTTTTTTCTAAAACTCGAGTTAATATACGCATCTACGAAATTAATTTCTTTAGGTAAACGAGTCAATGACCCTGTAGGTAGTTGTCGGTCGTTGCGTACTAACTACCTACAGTTCATTGGCCTCGCTCAGCTGACGTTTACTTGAAGAAATTACTTTCGTACATGCGTAAATTAATTCGAGTTTAAAAAAAATGAAAAAAAAAATATTTTTAAATTTTCTATTTACAAATCGATAGTATGTCATGTACCGACCCGCCGCCGCCGCGGTATTAAAACGACTAAAATTTGACGATGTATACTTGGGGGAGGCCTATGTCTAACAGTGGACGTCTTTCGGCTTCAAATGATGATGAAACACTTACTTTTGTTCTTAACCCGTTTCTTCTTCTTCCTGGATACTTCTTGCTCTTCTTCCACTTCCGTTTTGAACTTCATCAAAGGCACATCATCTTCCGAGTCAGACTCAGAGTGGTGGGCTGGTACATCTTCTATGTCTGGGTAACTATCGTGTACATTTTCCGGTTCTAGATCTGAAATAGAAGCGTCAGGAGTGAGGTGGGTAATAATGGGTATACATCAATTGATGCCTTGAACCTGTGTTGACAGTCTTGGATCGAAAGAAACTTTTTTTTTTATTTCGATTCTTCTGGGTTATGAATGAATGCCCCATAGTCTGAAAACTGTGTATACAAAATTTCAGCTTTGTAAGTTAATATCTTTAGGTGACGCATTAGAAACGAATTTAAAGAAAAGACAAATTTCAGGTGGCAAATAGAACTGTGTTTCAGACAATCACTGATAGACAACGACAGATATAAGAGCCGGCGCTGTCGTGCGAGCGGAATAGCGTTAGCCGCCAAATGTGTGTAATCGTCGCGACCACAGATATACATATATATAGTTTGTTATTGTCAATCACAGATATAGATATACCTAGATAACGCAAGAGCAACTACTTCGCGTGCCTAGCTTACGTACAAAAATCGTAAGTGGTCACTTTCGCGCTCAGTCTGCATCGGAGTACAGCGCTAGTCGGGTGCAGTTAAAAATATAAAAATGGTTAATTGTGCTGTTGGTGTGGGGGTGGAGCAAGGGGGACGCCGTACGCGGCGGCGTCTTCACTAAATAGTGCTTGTGACGTCATAATAGGTAGTCAAAAAATGGCACGCTTGGTTTTCATACAGATCGTGATGCTTGCGTTATCTATGTCTATCTATATTTGTGGTCACGACCTATGTGAAATCGTGACAATTGTCAAAATTTCAGCTGTCCACGCGCTAGAGGCGAGTTTTGATTTGATGTAAGGATATAATAAAGTTAATTTGTGTGAGACTGGTCCCTAAAGCCTTCTCAATACAGGGTAAGTAGCAATCAAAAACATTTTTTTTTTTAATTTTTAATTATCATCTTTATAAATGGTGAAACCCTAATGAAAATTAACAATTTTGAAGTTTATATCCATTTATTGGAAGAAAAAAGAAAAGAAAAACTAATTAAACATAGCAGTTACGTTTCAGTTAAGTATAATACATAGCAGTACAACTGCAAGAACATAGCAGTTAAGTATAATAACCGAAGACGAGGCCGTCATGGCGCCGAGAGACTACAATCACAAATAGCCACGAGTATCAAACGATGTCTATCAAGTTTCTTGAAAACTAATAGTTTTCTACAAGCACATAATATAACACAAATAGATTAAATAACTGAAGTATAGTACGCGGCAAATAAGTTGAACTAAAATGGCCGTCATTGCTATGGTTAAGCGCAGTCCCCCGCTGTGCCGCACTTCGGTTGAGACCCGAAAATCTGTTACTATGCATTGAAGGTCGATCGCCATTTTGGTTTAACTTATATGCCGCGTTTTGTTGCAGATGTCGGGGAAAAAAACTGCCAGACTGATGTGAAAGTGGATTGGCCACGTCGTACGACTGCACATGGACAGATGAGCGAGGATTGTCACTCACTGGACGACTGAGGGAAGACGTCGCCGTCGAGTTCAATCGCGTCGAAGATGGTGGAACGATCTACCCCCCCCTAGCCAACTTACGATCGTTTCGTAACGCGTGAACGGTTTGAGTAGGCCACGCCCCCAATTCCTTTGTTCTAACCACGTGACTGAGCGTTCAGATGACGTCAGAACAAACTGGCACGTAGTATTAACTTTGAAGGTTTAAGAAAAAAGAAGATAGCATTGACAGATAGTTTATGTAATAGACTGTCAATGAGAAAAAAATAGATAGATGTTATTGGCAAAATTGTGGTGACTCTTCCACAAAGGCCATTGATGATTAATCCTATCCTTACCAGCCGTCACCACGCCAACCACCTACCACCTACACGTACACCTACACCTAGACCTAGACCCTAGACCTAGACCTGCCAGCGGGGGGGGGCTTGGCTTGACTCGCGAGGGGGGGGGGACGATGAGTTAGTAGAAACTTGATAGAAAAAGTTGAAGTTAAAAATATTTTTATAAGAAATGTAATATAATTGTTTCAAATAACAAGATAAAAGTTTAATAAGCATAGAAGCTGTTACATACCGTCACTGTGACGTTCCACCTTCAGGTTAATACCCTCAACCAGCCTCTCGCAAACAGCTGGCAATTCTACTTTGATAGCATCGTTTTCCGTCTGACCATCATCAACTATACTTATGTGCTGTATGGAAGTCTTTGTGAAGCCGCCAAGGTACTCAGGTTCTCTTTTTATTTTTGATGATATTAACTGTAAAATAAAGAAAGCAAGAGCAGTTAAAAGCAGTTAAGAGCAAGAGATAGGTAGAGCAGTGGTGGCCGAGTGGTAACGGCCCCGACATACGAGTAGGTCGCGGGTTCAAGCCCGGCCAGGCGCGTTACTTTGTGTAATTTATTTCATCACCACTGCTCTCAAAACGGTGAAGGAAAACATCTTGAGGAAACCGGCATATCCTAGAACCAAAAATTTGAAGAGATGTGACATCCACCAACCCGCACTGGGCCCGCGTGGTTGATTACGGCCCATTCCCTCTCCTAGAGAGGAGGCCTGTGTCCCAGCAGTGGGAACATTAAAAGGCTGATGATGATGAAAGAAAGCAAGTAGTTATACAGGTCACATCATCATTTCAGCAGAAAGAAACCCACTGTAGAATAAAGATCCAAGGCCCAAAGTGTTGCCACGACGACCGATCCTGTTTGTATCGCATCCTTCGGATTCCGCGATCCTCACGAGGTCATCGGTCCACCTCGTGGGACTTTAATGATTGATGTTCAAGCGACTATAAGCCTTAAGGAGAGGGGACGGGTCGACGACGCAATGCAACAAGACGGCAGTTCGCGCGGGCCGATCAGATAAAAGTACGGACATGGTCCCCTTTTTACCCGACTACGGCAAAGCCAAAGGAGAGTTTCGATTTTGACAGGCTATGTATGTATGTGAGTATGTTCATCTGCTCCCTCATAGCTCCTAATCTGCTTATCGGAACTCGACATAAGAGGTTATGGGTATCGTTGAACATAAGCTACGTGATGTGTCAAAGAACTCGATGTGGCGTCCTCTAGCGGACAAACAGTAATGTGTTAAAAAATAAAAATGTGATAAATACGCCGTGTTTGATATCATTTTTTCTGTTGTTACTTGACACCCGTGTGTACGGTCGCAATCTGTACGCAAAATATGCGCTTAGTCGTGGTGTTGCGGACACCAGCCCGAAACACAAAAAAAAAAAAATACAAGTACGTCCGCAATGTAGGATGTCTTCAAGGCTTTGGACTAGAGAGGGTTAGGTTTATTTGTCAATGGCAAGCATATCACTCAACTTCGGTTTGCTGGACACAACATGGACAAAACATGGTAAATAAAAATGTAGCGCCCACTCCTATTAAGATCGGAGAGTCGACACTCGAAGTTGTGAACTATTATACTAGCTTCTACCTGCAGCTTCGTTCGCATAAAGTAGGCTTCTCCATACAAACTTTGGATCCCCGTTTCATACCCAAAGGGTGAATTTTGGTAAACCCTCTCTTAGGGTCAAATTCACCAAGAAACTAATCGCGATAATTTAAAACACAACACAGTTAGAGCGTCTAATCGAGATTATAGCTTCATTTTGCGTTTCACACTATGAATTTAATCTAGTTTACGCTAAACTCAGTTTCAATTCTTTTGTTTTCGTATTTTTTCGACACGGGTCTTTAAACTAGATTACGCTGAGCTCAGTTATGTTGAACTACGTTTTTATTGTGAATGATGAAATCAGCCCCTAGTGCTCGCCTATGTCATAAAAGCCTTGTGCAAAAGTTTCACACTCCTAGTCCCGGAAGTTTTGACCATATGTTGATATGTCAGTCAGCTTCTCTTCTTATATTATACTAGCTTTTGCCAGTGGCATCGCCCGCGTGAAAGTCGCTTTCTATACACCATTAAATTTTAGTCGTTTTAATCCCGCGGAGGGTCGATTCGGTACATGAAATACTATCGACAAATCGATAGAGAGATAAAAGAGAAAATTAAAAAGTAAAATACTTACTTATTTTTTAAACTCGAATTAATTTACGCATGTACGAAATTGATTTCTTTAAGTAAACGTCAGCTGAGCGAAGCCAATGTACTGTAGGTAGTTAGTACGCAACGACCGACAACTCCCTACAAGTTCATTGACTTGTTCACTTAAAGAAATTAATTTCGTACATGCTTATATTAATTCGAGTTTTAGTAAAAAAGTACTTTATTTTTTAATTTTATTTTTATAAATCGATAGTGTTTCATGTACTGAATCGATCCTCCACGGGATTAAAACAACCAGAATTTATCAGTGTATACAAACTTTCAACCCCACTTTTACCCCGTTCTTAGCAGATGTCTACATCCTATAAGGAAACTACCTGCCAAATTTTTAGCTTGTAGGTGTTATTGTTTCTGAGATTTCGTGATTGATCAGTGAGTGGTATTTCACTTTTTGCATAGATAGATATAGATGTGTGCTATGAAATAACAAACTGGGCACAGTGTATATCTTGGTCGACCAAGATACAGGCTGTGCCTAGTTTGGGACCCACGGCTATTTCTGATGTGTTCTCGGTTTGTCCTCTACTCAACTGTATACCACTTATTTTCTTTATAATTGTGTGTTTGTTAATAAACCATTATTAACCTTTTGAATCGCGTAATTAGAGACACAATAGAAAGACAATAGGTGTGCGGACGCCGGCATCCTCTTGGTGAATAATGAATTAATAACTATAATTCTCAAATAGACTCACTTCTAGGGATAAAAAGCTCTGTTATGAAGCAGTACACGTAGCTAAACATCAGAACCCCTCACCTCATTATCCTCATTCAATATCTGAGCAAACAGCTCTTCAGCTTCCAGACATTTCCTCTTGAATTGGCAACATTGCTTCAGTTTAGCGTAGCAGAAGAAACAAGTGATCATCGGTCTACTGTCTTCAGTTACAAACTGTAAAAAAATGATTTTTTTTTAAGTAAAATTCAGTCTGTTTTAATTATTTGTAAATTGATTCCTAGTGTATATTGTGATGTAAAATGAAGGAAATAAAATAGATTCCAAAAAAAAATTTACAATTTAGAAGATATAATACATATATAATTATATTTAAGAAAGAATTAAACATATAAATCATAAATAATTGTGAATATTTACACAGAGGATCGACAGTCAGTAGGTATCTGAACCATTACACAGCAATGGTTCAGTTACTGAGCAATCAGAATTTGTAAATATTGAGTTTAATTAAATTGTGTATGTGGTCTTTGTAATTGTATAAATAATAATAATATATTCCACAACTATCACACAACACCGTCTAGTCCCAAGCTAAGCAGAGCTTGTGTATATGTTTTTATTGTGTTTTTTATAAGCTTTTGTTGGTCTAAATAAATGTATTTTTGTTGTAACTTACAGGAATATCAGTCAGCTTCTCATATATATCCTGCAGAATCTTGTCATCAACAACATACATGCGAACATTCTCTACTAAACATATCCTACACAATGACAGTTTTTCCATTTTATATGGATAAATTAATAAAAAATAACTACAAAATCTTGAGTTTTCTCTATTGCCACTATTTTTACTTATTACTAAGTATGCATAATTCAAAAAACATTATAAAAATAGAAATTAAAAAAAGAATTAGTCCTTATAAGAATACAGGCATTTGATTAACTTTAATTACAATGTATAGACATTTTTCATGGAGTAGTTTACTGCATTTAATTCATATTATTAATTAATTTCGTTATTATTTTTTTACCGAAAAAAAAGACGTAAACTCAAGCATTCTACCACAGAACTAAACGAAGTCAAACCAATTGTCAATTTGACATTTGATGGAGGAGTTCGTTCATAAAAGTATGTTTAATTAATCGACACAAAACAGTGTTATCTTAATTGTATTATGACCATATTCATTTAAGATGGAAGTAAAATGTAAGAAAGAAAGAGAAAATAATAAGAATATATAATTTATAAATTTAATTTAATGCTATTATTCATTTTATTTCATTTCAACGAATCACAAACCGTATTTTCTTTAATTTTTACCGTGAACGCAGTAAATAAAATATGAAAAAAGTGTCAATTAACTGTCATGTGAAGTGTAACTATGAAAAACAAGCAACAAAACTCGATTATCTCTCTATAATCTGTGAACTCGATCCAATTCTTAATGCTTCATGATTCGAACCGATTTCAGATAGAATATAATTATTGTTCTGTGATTCGCACTCTAAAATAAACGAAATAATAATTATAGCACGTTTCCATTTAACACGTTGTTTATTTCTTTATTTATTTTTTGGTGCACACGACGAAAATGTATTTTAAATGTATTCAAGTTTGCGACTGTCTCGACTGTCTTGTGATTTTCCGTGGTACCACTGCTTCATAATGAATGATTTCCTGATGCAATGAAATAGCGTCAAATTATTTTACATTAAACAGTGTTTCTGTGTTAATATACTAGGAATAAGGATTTCAACGATCAAAATCATCACATTGAAGGATATTTAGGTAAGTTTGTTTTTATTCTATTATCTCGGTATAAACATTACCCTTAGACAGTAGCAAAAATAAATAAATATTTTTTGTGGATGTAACACGAAATTTTCTTATTATGATCGAAAAAAGACCAGGCAAGCGATCTAATGTTTCGTTTTCAGGTTTTCAGTTCAACCTAAGGAATGTTAGGTAAAATTAGTTGAGAGTACCTGACACAAAATTCATTTTTTTTTTTATATTAATTCTACTTATTAAAATTCATAAGAAATAGTGAGTGAGTTTTTATTATTCTTTATTAGTTTTGAGGTTTTTATCCACAAGAATACGTCAACACCATTGTGTCTTAATATAAATCATATCATATCACATAACAATAGATTTATCCTATGGGATTGAATAAAAGCAGTGATAGACAGTGCGGATTTAAAACATTAGTACTTTAAACAGAAGGATTAACTAAAAACCAATTAGTCTAGACTAAGAATATAGTTTTATCCAGTAATATAATTGTGGAGATTGGTTAAACACCTACTCCATGTGAAAAATTTGTACAACATAAATTAGGAAATTCTCTGATTTATTGATCTTTAAAAAAAAAAAACTTAGCCATCTGGCACTCTGTGATATGCCCTTCAATCTTCAGTTACTATTTGTATTGTGTTTTTGGGTACAAAGTTGACCGGTTTACACTGTCCTCTTATAACTATTAATATTGTAATATGGAAGTATTGTACAATCAATAAATTTCTTAAAAGAAGAACTGGTAAGAAACTCTGTGGATAATGAGTTTCTTGAAAGAAAAGAAAAAAAAGTTTATTTAGCACACAGGCCGGCCAGGCAGGCCAGTTCTACTCCATAGGAAGCAACCAATTGGTACCATGCACTAGCTTCTGATGTTTTATAGGTGCCCATGTAGGCCTATGTGAAATGAAATAATTTGAGTTTGAAATTAGTGGATGAATTTTCGAAATCAAGGAAGTACTGATAGGCTCACATTTGACCGTTATCTCACCTGAAAGTAATGGATGGTGTGGTAAATAATGGAGCATGCTTACCTAGAAGAAACCAATTCACTCCTTTGAATAACGTAATTAGAGACACAAAATAGGTGAGCGGACACCGTAGTCTGCTAGTAGCTTGACAGTTTTAAAGTCCCCCTGGTTGTAACTCTCCGGGAACACAGACTCCAAAAGTGAATTTCACTGATTATTTTAGATTAAGATGATATGATAACACCTTTCTCAAATTTTTTTGAAATAATTTATTCTTGATTTGTCTCAATATACTCAAAGAAAAGCTTTGTTATTGGCCTCATATAAATCCTGAAAAATGCAGAGTTTGTGTGGTATTATACCACACAAACTCTGCATTGTTCAACCTACTTTGGTTTGAGCCACCAAATATAATTAGAAAGAATCATTAATACCCTACTTTAAAATTTCTGTTCCAGGTATAAGTTTCTGCCACCATGTCAGCCTTGACCCACCATGGAGGGGTCGGCTTCCAGTCCAACCAAATGCAGCTGTAACCCAGTATTTTACATGACCTGACATATCTGACTTTCACAACCCAATTACTGGGATACCACACAGTAAGTCTGCCTATTTCAGGCATACAACAACCGGGATCAACGGCTTTACATGCTCTCAGCAATTAACTGAGATTTTCTTGCAAGATGTATCAAAATCAGTTAGATTTCGTTTGCGACTACTGCTCGAGGACTTTCACAAGGAAATATAATTTGCAAACTCATATAGAGAACTGCCATATCAACTCTTCTTGTCACTGTGACATTTGTGGCCAGAATTTCGGCAGTCCGGCCGGGTTACTGCAACATCTCTCTCGAGGACACAATAACTATGGCCAGCCGTACCCAGAGTGTGAACTTTGCGGGCGAATCTTCACGCGGAAACAAAACATCACGTCCCATATGATAACGGTACATCTACAAGGTTTAGGATACGAAATAAAATGTCAATTGTGCGAAAAAACTTTCACAACAGAACGGAATTTGAAAAGACATATGAACCAGCTGCATAATCCTGATGTTGAATACCCAACGTGCAACGATTGTCACAAGGTTTTCAAAGGAAAACACTCCCTCATAGCCCATATTCAATCAGTTCACAATGTGAGCGAAAAAGATGCTATCAAGTGCCATTTGTGCGAAAAAGTTTACACTAACAACAGGAACTTGAAGAGACATATTGAAATGTTTCACGGTGAAAAGGGAGAGTTCAGATGTGATATTTGCCCGAAAGTGTACACTTCCAATCAAAGCTTGCGACGCCACGCGAGAACAAGACACAGTACAGACAACCAGGAAAATTTGACCTGTAACTTTTGTATGAAAATTATAAACGGGCGTGAGAACTTCGAAAGCCATATACAATTTCACCATCAAGACACCGAAATGGACGTCAAAAACACTGAATTTTCTTGCGAATCATGTGGTAAGAGCTTCGATGAAGAACCTTGCTTGCGGCAGCACGTCAAAACAGAACATTCGTTTAAAACATTCTATAAGTACTGCAGGAAATCGCTGCTTAAACAATACGGGATGGGCACGAGGATTATATACAACTGTGAATTCTGCAACAATTCTTTTCTAACTGTCTACGAGCTTAAAGATCATATGCGTGTGAACCATGACATTGATTACTCTCTAACAACTTGCAACGTCTGTTTCAACAAGTTTTACAGTAAAGAGACTATGTCTATCCACAGAACTGTGTGTTTACCGCCGGCCAACGTGAATTCTTGCAGTCACTGCGACAAACTCTTCACTGATATCACCAGTTTAGAGTTTCATACGCGAATTTTTCACCCACAAGCTCAAATAGCAGATTCCAATATATCGTCTACAAACATCGATGAGGAAGCCGTTTCATTCAAATGCGATCATTGTGACCGTATTTATTATAGTGACAGATCGCTTAAACACCATATCAAACTAAAGCACACGACTGACGAAGAAGTAGAATGCGAATTATGCGGCAAACTCTGCAGTAATAAGTACTACTTAGCGTCTCATGTTAAGATAGTCCATAACAATGATTCTTGGTCTCGATGTGAATACTGTGATAAGCAGTTTAAATCTAAAAGAAATATTAGAAGACATATTGAGTACACTCATTTGGGAATGCAACGATACAAGTGTATCGAGTGTGAGACGCTGTTTAAAGAAAAACGGAGCTTGAGAAAACACGTCAGAACGAAGCATCCGAACTCAGCTTCTTTCCCGCAATGCCATATCTGCCATAAACGGTTCGAATCGGCGAAGTCTTGCAAAATTCATTTGAAACTTTTACATTCGTTTAATATGAATACCTATCCGTGTCATCTTTGCTCCGTGTCTTTCAGTTCGAATGAGGCTTTGAGTATTCATTTGCAGACGAAACATTTAGCCGAAGACCAAATATACAAATGTGAGGAATGCAACTTAGTCTTTAGAGGTCAGGAGAAATTTGACGCTCACAACGATGTCTGTCACGTCAATTTGGTCCCAAGCATCAAACAGAAAGTCCTTCCAAGATGCATTCTCTGTATGAAAGATTTTAGTACAAGGAAAACTTTGAAGCGTCATATAAAGAAGTTCCATGATGCATTCGACGTGGATGAGTTGGCAACTTTCGGTTCTAGGCGCAGGACTTTCACGGTGGATTGCGAGGACTGTATCAAGAGCTTTAGTGACGATTTTCATTTGAACGTGTATCATAAACTGAAGCAATTTAAGGACTCGGTGATTTTCAAGTGCCCTTCTTGTTTTGAGGCTTACAACCCTTTAGAATTTGCGATCCAGAGGTATAAAGTCCTTAACGCCGATGCTTGTAAGACCAAAATGATCTTAAGTGAACTATGCACAACTGAAATGAGTGAGGAAGAAAATGATTTCTCTAACTTTGGGGCGTTGCATGATATGTTGCCTGAGAGTACGACAGACGATTTGCAGATCAAATTGGAACCTCTCGATGAAACTTTTGAGAGGGATATTAAAATGGAACCAGTTTCGCCGTGATAAGGAATTGAATGCGAAAGTAACTCTCTCTGTCGATTCCTTGAAAACTGTAGCAACATCTTTATCGCCCCATAAAAACTAATAATTCAAATACCCGGTATTCTGGTATCACCGTTCCGCGCGATTAGGACGTATACAGCAGTCCAAAATTAACTAATGAGGAGTTGCCTGGAACAGATACAACACTCGTGTGATTGGAGGATTCTACCTTTATGAGTTGCGAAGTTATGCGGGACCTAGGAGTGTTCCACGCACTGAACAGACCAGTGAAGGTGTAGGGGAAACATACAACATAATTTTTAGTATATGTGAAACCTGAATATAGTTTGTTCAGAATCAGTAACTGAATCTATTCCAATAATTTTTACACCACGTTATATTTTGCCTAAAACTATTTAAAAAAGGGTCACAAGTTGGACACCACCGACAGTAAGTACAATACGGCACGGCAACAACACGGCAGATCATAGTGGGCATTAGGATACACGGTAAAGATGGGTGCGGGAGCAAAACAACCCGTCAATGACCCGGTAACCATGCGTTTGTGTGGACAACCACGTAAAATAACAAGCTCATAACTTTGTGAATTTTCATGATACAGTTGTAAACTACAGTTGTTGTTTCGGGGTTCCCATATACTAAAAATAAGGTTGTATATTAAGCATTGGTAAGATCACGGCCATGACATAAATGATCTCTTTCTCTAGATCTTATTTTCCCATAGGAAAACGATGTTTTTCCATTGACATTACTATAAAATTAATAATTATTATAGATATTGGGTCAAGTTTATTAAAATAATTTCGTTATTTTTATTGTATTCGTATTATAATATAATTGTATTGTAGTATAGTTTTACGAATCTCTTGTGAACTTGATCGATTGCAGCATTATCGTGAAAACATTACGAATTTTTTTTTTAATTACACGTCACTAGTCAACAGATGAATTGTTACCAAAAAAAAAAATGTACATGACACCTCAGTGTGTCGCAGCTCAAATTATACTTGTAAGTATAGTATGTGGCAAATAAGTTGAACTAAACTCGCAGTCTTTGCTATGGTTACGCGCCCATAAATCTGTTACTGCGCATTGAAGATCGATCGCCATTTTGGTTAAATTATATGAAGCATAAATCTAAATTCGAGATAATTTGAATCCATCGCCCTTTATATATGGAGTGCAATGGAATTTGGACTTTGTCGTGTAACCTATAGAAGTTGTTGTTTCAAAATTTGATAATGATCTCGAATTCAAAATTGTAGTATAGTAACGCTAGCTTATTTATTTTAGTCTTTACGAACTAATTAATATGTAATCAAAACAGATCTGATTTTATAAATAATTAGTTAAGAATAATAATTATGAAAGTATTGATTAATAAATAAATTATAAGCAGGATTTTTCGGTGTAGCGACATCTATGTCGTCACAAAGGAACTATCCTTCATCGCGCAATTAAAGTCCTCTGCGCGATTAAAATAGATACAACCGCTCGAAATCATCTATCGGGCACTAGCCCACCACTCACCAGACATTACACCTGTCTGGGGGCTTACTCTCGAGTTTAATACCGAACGGTCGACTTTGGAATTGTGATGTTTCGTACTTTTGAATTCGATGCTAGCGCCAAATTGCGTGACCATTTGGGGAAACTAAGTGAAATCGGGATTGGGCTTGGCGTGTGTTTTTGGCGCTAGCATCGAATACAAGAGTACGAAACGTCACTATGTACTTATTCCAATGTCGACCGATCTGAATTAAACTCGAGAGTAAGCTCCCTGGTCGGAGGATCCTTCCTTTTCAATGGAGATATGTGAGACTTTACTCTCTGTTCCGGATACCTCCAAACTCGGCAACTAAAGGAACAGTTAGTCTTTAGTCAGTACAAGTCGTGACACTCTCTCGCTCCACCCAACAGAAGGGTTATTCGATAGCTTCACACAAAAAAGAGGCATAAAACACTAAACCATTTTGCCTTTTTTTTTGAGTTGGGAGTTCAAAGCCACTCGTATGTTCCTTTTTTGCGTAGCATTCCAGTACCAGGAAGTTAACCCATGGCCCCAGTAGGCTTCGACCCTGCTGGGCCCCAACGGTTTTGTTGACATCTCTATGAGGCGCGTGTGGAACACTAAGCGCCGTCGACGGCTCGGCTATCATTTGGTTGTAGTTTGTAATACGCAAGCCGACGCCTAACGTGGCCGGAAATCGGGGTTTGGATCCCGAGGGCAGGCTGGGGCGTGAGGATGTCACCATTTTACCATGTTTCGAATCCTAAAATTTAAGTTTGACTGATGATATAGATACTCAATAATCGTTAAATAAGGTAATTTAAAATCCTTTTGTTTAGCTCGCTTGCGACTTATTTGTTGATGTTTCTAAAATAAGAAGTATCCTCGCAAAAAAATATCATGAAATTGACATTTGTATGGTTTAACGAGTTTAACGAAGACGAAGTCACGGGAAACTCGTTAAACAGTACCGACAAATGCGAACTCAAAGTCTTGGTCTATAACCGTCTATTAATTCATTATAAAATGTTTCTTTATATAGCAATTTGTGGCGCAAGCGGGCCTAAATTGTATAAGTATTTAGATTAGTTTTATTATGAAAATATATAACTTTACAATTTTATTAATATTTACTGCTGGCGGTACCTTCTTCTACCGACTACTACAGTACGGCTGACGGATCATGGCGCGTCTGAAGTTAGGCTCTACGAACTTTAGCGCTTGTGTACTCGTAAAAAAATAAATGGTTTGTGAAACTAAATGCTCATAGCAGTTAACAACTGGTTATTGGTATTTATTTTTATATATCATTTATTTTGAGCGCTAAAGTTCGCAGAGCCTAACTTCAGGCGCGCCAAGATCCGTCGGCCGTAGTGTACCGTACCAATTTTACGATTAATTATATTGCTTTGCTAGAATTATGCTTGATGCAAATAATATTATTCTATATTCAGATATTATTTAAACAAATGCAGAATGTCTACATATACCTAACCTAATGTATAAGAATGTAAAATCCGAGTGTAAGAATTCTCTTTGAAAATAAATACGTAAATTTTTATCAACAAAATTTTTTTTTTACGTCAAAACAAAGTTTAGTTACCCTTTAATCAATGACATTGGTCTAATTCTAAGTCTGTAGCAATATTAGCTTTTTCAGTCTGAACGTGCCCACAGCTGGTACGCAGGCCTCGTCACTAGGAGAGGGAGTGGGCCCTGGGTAATTGACAATTAGAGCATACACAGTACCTATGTAGTTGTTGAGTGACACATAACGGAAGCGATATAGAAACCATGGATGTGAGAGGCACAAGACCAAACGTTGTGGCGACGCTTGGGGAAGGTCTATGTCGAACAGTGGACGTCTTTCGGCTCAAATGATGAAAACTGATGTTATAGCGGTGTGGGCGACACACATATTATTATATTTACACAGTTTACATATTACACGTAAACAATTACAAATCGCCTGCATTTATTTATATATATATTTACACATACATACGAGTATATATTTATATATAAAATACTAGCTGTGCCCGCAACTTCGTTCGCGTGAACGACTAAACTTATCTATCAATGAAGTTTTTTGTGTAAAATGCCATTTGTGTAGAACGTTATCTATCGAGCATACTTACCGGTATTAATACTTCTGTCTCGGCGCGGGCCTTTTGTGGCTAATTACAATAGAAACGGGTTTAAAAAAAAAAACCTGCGATAAACTTATTATTTGCGGTTGGTACAGTAATCGAGCTTAGGGATCGAATCGCAAAATTAAGTGTGTTTTTTATTGTATATACTTTTCCGGGATAAAAAGTCACCCAGTGTGGTGCCCAGGATATTAAAGAATAACTATACCAAGTTTCATCGTAATTGAACCGGTAGTTTTTGCGTGATGCCTGAACAAACAGACAGACAGACAAAATTTTTTTAATCACATTTTAAGGTTCGGTGTGCCATTTATTTTTTTGATATTTTCTATGTACACAATTTTTACTTCTACAGATTTATTATAAGTATGGATTACCAAGATAACAACATTACACATACACACTAACACTAAACACTTCATACGTAAAACACCACAACGTAACATTGGACACGCGCATCGTCGATGACGTGCAGGCGATTATATTTTCATCCACCGCCGCGTTGATATATTCGTTTCTCACTAGTCACGATCTACGCTATCCGCTGAACATACGTGCACCCGCGTCGATATAAGTTGTCGTCAAAATCTACATGCTTTGTCCTACCGCTGCGCTTAAAAAGACTTGTGATCAGCTTGTGCTTGGCTCATTTGCGCCTTCTATAGTGATTGTGTTGTTGAGTTGTATGTGGAGACAATACACCTGGAGATACTACAAAGGACTTTTATTTATTCATCATCTACCCAGTGAGTATCTACATCACACACACCCTCCAAACAACCAAAGCGGCACAGAAATGTGTCATCTGTGGAAATGTCAACTGTCTAGCTGTCACAGTTCATGAGATACAGCCTGTGACAGACGGACGGACAGTGGAGTCTTACGGTGTATTCACGACTTCGGTCTTAGCGGCGAGCGGGGCCGTATCGGTAGGCGATTGGTCGACGCCGCTTATGGCAGCCATAGCGGCGCGCGCTCCGCTCGCCGCTAAGACCGAAGTCGTGAGTAGGACCTTAGTAATAGAGTCCCGTTTTACCCTTTTTGTACAGAACCCTATAAAAGGTAGCAATAATTTTATTTCTGACAAGTTAGAATTTCGTTTGCCATACAATTTCACACGATTTTAGAATGTGTAGTTCAGTGTTTTCAACCAGTGGGTCACAGTCTTCTTTAGGATGGTTGTGGTCGAGAGTAGGTTAAAGTGAAAAGTGAGGGTTCTGACCCTAGACTACAAATATGTATAACTATTCAGTAATAAAACTGTGCTTAACATATGCTTCAATACTTTTTATGATGTTTATTTTCTTCTACTTTTGACATGCAAATTTTGTAAAATTTGAAACATATTTGATTTAAAACCAGTCATAACACTGTAGTGCGCCGAGCCCGTCCGCTTACTGCAATGTTACGGCCCTAGGGGGTCGCAACTATTTGTCACATTTTCAAAAAGATTGAAAATCACTGTTGTAGATTAATAGTTGAGTAAGTACACAAGGAAAGCTATTTACAGGAATAAAATTATTTGTTTCTTTCTAGTTTTAACAATTAGTAAAAGATAGTGATAGTTTCAAATAAGTTCAGTGGGTGTACACCGAGTAGAAAAGAATCGGCACCACTATATGATAATTTTAACTGTCTGTCTATTATGGTTCAAGAGAAACTGCCTGCTGACAGACAGCAAATGCTTAATAGTTGAATAAGTACACAAGGAAAGCTATTTACAGGAATAAAATTATTTGTCTCTTTCTAGTTTTAACAATTAGTAAAAGATAGTGATAGTTTCAAATTAGTTCAGTGGGTGTACACCGAGTAGAAAAGAATCGGCACCACTATATGATAATTTTAACTGTCTGTCTATTATGGTTCAAGAGAAACTGCCTACTGACAGACAGCAAATGCTTAGTAAATCGGTACTGTGAGTTATTCTTGGGATATCTCTATAAATTAAACGAAACAATGTAACTTAAAAATAAAGTTTATTCAAAATTTTGAACTTTTTCTCCGCAAAGCTGGTCGGCTTAATGGCAGCTTCAACTGTGCAATTTTCTTATCACCAACAGTAACGAGAGTTGCACCTGTCAACGCTACTTTAGAAGTCACAGTCCGCTGCGTTAGTTTCAGCTCTTGGCACAAATCATTGAAGTTAAACTTATAATTATTTATTAGAAGTATAAAAACTAGTGCATGACATAAAGATTTGTCTTTGTACTGCGGTGATCTTCCTTTCTTACCGTTCACATTACTCAAAAAGTTGTTTAAAACTATCTCGTTAAGAGTGACTGAGTATGGACATGCTGTAAATGTCTTTTTATTAATATCTTTCATAAGTGTCAAATATAATTGCAACAAAGTCTGTGCATATACTAAAAGGACAGTATGTAGTTTTGACAGTACCTTTGTTGCCAGCGATTTTAAGAACGGATTTAATTCTGACATGTACTTTGTGCCTTGTATTTCAAAATAAATTTTCTCAACTTGTTCTGGTGTCAGTATTGAGTCAACATCATAAACTTTATCAACATTTCTTGCTTCTCTGTTTATTGTTGGTATGTAGAAATCATCGGAGGCCTTGTTGTACGATGACAAGTCTAACTGATCTTCAGTGATACTGTCAGTGACATTTTGCATTTGCTCCGTGACCGTCTGAACATTGATCTTCAATTTTTCACGATGTTCCATTATTTGTTTGTGTTTTTTTGATCCGAACTTCCTGCTGAGTTCTAAGTAGCTTGTCTCATTGAGTTCAGTGGTGTCCAAGTGAGATTTCAATCGTGGTTTCAGTTCGATTTGTTGAGCCTCTATCAAGCGGACTTTTCCTGTCTTAATATTACGTGCTAGTATTAGGGTCCTACCTAATTCTTCTTCCTCTTCTTCCCCACTATATAATAAGTCACATAACTCGGTGGCGACAGTCTTTTTACCAGTATTCTCATCTTCAAGTAATAAACACGCATCTGTATCCAATTCTTGTGTGACGTAACCGTTTTGGAAACTAACTATCATTGGATACACAGTTTCTTTTGGACAGACGTCGTCTATGTAAAATTGAGGCATGGTTTCACTTTATATTACACAAAATTCACATTCACGTGCGTATGTTTACGAAATTCAAGCTTTGAACTAAAGTTAGGTTAGGGTATAGCTGTCAAGTGTCAACATCAGTCAAAATGTGAAGGAACTAAATTCGTTCTGAAACCAAAATGTCAAAATAGACAAGCAGACACTGCACTCAACTCTAGATGCCATCCTAGTTGCTTGGATACATAAGATCCTTGGCTCGTTCGGGTGACACACTGTCCATGTCGTCGGATTCATACAATTTAGCATAGATGTAGGATATAGAACATCCTTGGTATAAATATATCCTTTTCTCTCATGCACATTTTCGACCTGCCGATGCCGTTATCCTACCCATGCTATGTAAAAAAGGCCTTAAAATTGGATAATGCATCGAATGTCGACCGAAATTGTGTTCTCTTCAGATTTCTACATAGAATCCGGAATAAAACAAGTTCAAAAAAAAAAATATTTCGTTTATTAACAGGAAAATTACAGTCATACAGAGTAAATCACTTTTAATATTCAAATAGAGTTCTATAATATCAATTAATTTAAATCATAATCAACTTTTACAATACATTCAATTTTGATTTTTAAGTCAGCTCACACGGAAGACGCGAAGCGATTTTTTTTTAAATTATTTAACAATATTAGGTCCGTCAGTAAGTTTATGAAGACGAATTAAATATTTTTGAGTTTTTATTTTGTCAAGCAAACAAAACCGGTCAAGTGCGAGTTAGACTTGCCCACAAAGGGTCGAGAAAACGGTCAAACGGATAGTAAAATAAGTTTGTTTAAGGCCCGGTGTACACCAAAGCGGAGAGAAGATGTGAGCTTTGTGTAGCAGAGATGTGAGAGAAGAGACGCGGGGAGAAGGCAGCGGAGTGCGGAGTGCGCGAGTGCGTGCGCCACCCGACCGCCCGACTAGACACTTCTCCGCTCTGCCGCACCGCTTACTCGCTCGCCGCACAAAATTCTATAGAAAAATTAGACATCTGCTCTCCTCTCTGCTTGATCAATTTCCACCAAAGCTAAGCTGAGAAGCTATGTGGAAATAACGAAATCGGATTGGTTTATTCAAACACATATTATCTCCTCTCTTCTCCGCTTTAGTTGATACCGAGCCTAAATGTCTAATCCTATTCTGAATGGCGTACGATCTAAACATTTTGTTTAATGTCCAAGCCTTATGAGATGCCTGGATAAATTATATTTGGAGTGGTTAGAATACGAACATTTGTCACATTCGTACACTATGCCGTTATGCTTAGACATATGTGTTACAAACGCTTTGTGGGAATTAGTTTTGTAATCACATATGTTACATATTTTTTCTACGGCGCGAGAATTTCTTTTAGATATTTCTTTATCATTTTCGTGTAGTAAAATATGTTTTTTGAAGTTCCGCCTATAATTCGTTTTAAACGAACATTTTTCGCAAGTAAATTGATAAGTGTTTGTGTGATATCCTACATGTTGCACATATGCATACTTTGCATTAGTCTTATAGAGGCAATATTCGCAGTTGTATTTCCAAATGCTGTTATGTTTCAAGGCATGTACTTTTAAGTTTCTTTCGTTTGCGTATGTTTTTTGGCAAGTCATGCATATTTGTCTTATATTCGATGTGTCTTTTGTTAAATCGTTTTCTTTCGATTCAGGTTTTTCGTCAATTTTGGTACTTTTCTCGATAACTTTAGTCGAGTTCTTATAATTGTCATCCTCGTCGATGAAATGAAACTGATCTGCAGGAACAAAGTCTTCTTGCATGCACTTATTTTTGTTTTCACGCAAAGATTTGGCAGGAGCATCTGAAAGCATAAGATTTCCATTATGATAATACTAGTGTAACCCGGTTTCTCCATACCCACTTTGGACCAGTGCTTCATCTCCTTAGGGATCCGCTTGGGCAGAGCACCGTGTCCTTGTGGGGGCCATGGGCGGTGGCAATCTCTCACGCCGGGCCTTGATACAGAACATGGTCCGAAGCGAGGAGGAGTAGCAGGTGGTCGCCTCCTTCTGCAAAGCAGTAATGCTAGCAAAGAAGAAGGCCGCACGCGTGAGCCAATGGGCCTAATGACTCAACGACCGCCGGGATTCCGATCACGATTTCCTGCCACGGCCGGCGGGTTTGCAGATGGTGATCTGGGTAGCTCACCGTTCGACCGTCCAGACCAAGCCCAAGTCGTCGACGGCGCGTGTCCTTCCACGCGCGCCTCAAGGAGTTGTCAGCAAACCGTAGAGGCCCAGCAGGGTCGAAGCCTACTGGGGCCGGGGTCGGTTTATGAAAGGAACGATGGAACAGGAGTGGGTTTTCAGTCGGCAAAAGTCTGACACTATCTCCCGCCCCGCCCAAGGGTGCGGAGATGTTATTAGATAATTTTCCCACCGAAAAAAAATATCCCCTTAGGGGGTGATGGAAAATCCTCTCCTAATGCTCATATTCCCGGCTGTAGAGTTTCGGCTGTGCATTGATGTAGTCAGTCAGTTTTTCCTCTTTAACTGACTTCGAAAAGGAGGAGGATCTATGTTCGGCTGAATGTATTTTTTTTAATGTATATACACCGATATCTCGGTCGATTGCTGACCGATTTTCAAAATTTTTATTTCGATTGAAAGATTGTACTCCCGAATTTATCCCATAGTTCACCATCAGATCAAATATTGTTTTGATCTGATGGTGAACTTCGAAGATATAGGACAGAACTCTTCAAAAAATCATAGCAGAACTGTCGTCGAGAGGAAGTACCTTATAAATTTTGAATCCCTTGAGAGTTTTAAACTTAGAAGTTTGATTTTTCACAGCTTCAAGGGACCGCATAAATATGGTTTTAATTTCAAGTCAATACCTCTGCGCGTTACCAAGATAATTAGGGTCTTGACAGACAAACAGACGGACAACAAAGTGATCCTATAAAGGTTCCGTTTTTTTCTTTTGACGTACGGAACCATCGACATCATCATCATCAGCTTTTTAATGTTCCCACTGCTGGGACACAGGCCTCTTCTCTAAGAGAAGGAATGGGCCGTAATCCACCATGCGGGCCCAGTGCGAGTAGGTGAATGTCACTTCGAATTTTTGGTTCTAGGACATGCCGGTTTCCTCACGATGTTTTTCTTCACCGTTTTTGAGAGCAGTGGTGGTGGTGAAATAAATTACACATAGTAATGCGCCTGGCTCGGTTTGAATACATAACCTACAATTCGTAAGTCGGGGCCGTTACCACTCGGCTACTACTGCTCTACACGAAATTGAAATTAGGCTCTACGGAACTATATAAAAAGACTTATTTTGATTTTTGTTTGTAATGAGAAAACTCGAAGATTATGGTACTGATTTTAAAAATCCTTTCACTAGCATGATGCTGATACATATTCTACTTTTACGGAAACCGCTGGCAGATTATAAAAGTATAGGCGAAAGAAAGACTTACTTATAATAGCTGCTTTGTAGTACTTAGCAGAGTTATATTGCTTCAGATTGATGTGTAAAGCGTTTGCAAACTCGCTGCCGTAGAACACCATTAGCTCAGTGTGCCGAGGTATTATTTTTATAGTCCTGAAATATTAGTTACAAAAGTTCACATTATGCAAATCAATTCGTGCATCCGTCGGGGGGAGCCGGGCCACGTTTTGCTACGTAATAATACATAGGCACGACTAAGTGCACACAGTTAAAGTCGAACTAGCAACACTGCGTAGGTAATAATCCGATTTCGGCGATGGGGATCACACGCAATGACTGTACACACGCGCTTTGCCCGCGTAGTGCAATTTCGGATTAAAAAAAATGCCGTGGTTAAAGCGTCTACTACACCACTCGACATTACACACACGATACACAGACTGTCTTAACGTTTATTTCCGAGTAAGACAGTCTGACCCTTATAACCCCCTACGCGACGTCGACTAAGCCCAGACTGAATATCGAGTGGTGTAATAGGCCCACTATATTATTATATTAATTTTAATAAATTTTTAGTTACTTTTTCTGAGGTCGCAGTTTCTCAAACCGCGAGCCCGTGGCATTTTGCCCGCCTTGCCTTTCTATAGTTCCGCCATTGGTCTTCGCGGACCATGTTGTAACGCTTGAGGTCCTCCCGTGGTTCGCGGATTACACGTTAGGAACTACTGACCTGTAATAAACTTGTCCTTTATACTGGAAGGCGAGTAAGTTCTGTTCTTTGGAGTGGCGAGCGCAGTTCACGTAGCGCATCCAGTTGGAGCACTCTTGGTCCGCTCCGTCTACCACGTGCAAGCGTTTGTTGTTATTGTCGAAGATCTAGGTATAAAGAGGCATATAAAATCTTAGTTTGCTTGAACTAAGGGCTTGTTTACGGAGATGCGGCGCGTTGCGCCATGTTTGTGCTCGCGCGAGCGATGACGCGGCCCGCTGCCGCAATGTACGACGAAACGCCCAACGCGCCGCGTCTCCGTAAACACGGCCTAAGGGTCAAGAACAGTGAAAAGTGCAAGTGTCTTTTTTTTGTGTGGGGCGAAAAAAAAGACTCTACCATCCAATTCGAGATCTCCGCTCGGCATCACGGCCTGCTTGATTTCGTTTTATCAGAGTTTTAACTGACTTAGAACCGCCACTTTTTTTTACAGGTGGGAAAATCATCCAATGACATATTCCGCCCTTGGGTGGAGCGCGAGGGCGTGTCAGATTTTTATTGACTAAAAACCTATTCCTGTTCCTTCGTTGCCTTTCATACCAGGGCCGAGTCGTACTTTCAGAAAGAAACCATTGGCACCAGTAGACTTCGATCTTGCTGGTCCTACAGTTTGCTAACATCTCCTTGAGGCGCGCGTGGATCAATACGCGCCGCCGCGTCGACGACTTGGGCCCAGTCCGGACGATTAACGCACGGTCAAAACCACCCTTTTCTTCGCGTGGCTTTCCAGGACCCTGAGATTCCCTTTCCGAAGCCTACCAATGGTCCCAGTAGGTTTCGTACCTACTGGGCTCCTACGGTTTTGCTGACATCTTTTGGAGGCTAATGTGGAATACTATGCTCCAACAACGACTCGGGCTCGGCCCGGACGCGTACCGGACAGCGAGCAACCCATTGCTTGTCGTCCGCAAGCCCACGCCTACGGTGACAGGAAATCGGGGTCGGGATCCCGGTGGCTGGGGCTGATGAAGACCGTTCTCTCTCGTGTGCGGCCGCCTCCTTTGCTAGCATTTACTGCTTCGCAGAAGGAGTCGCTCCGGACCATGGCCTGTAACAAGACCCGGCGCAAGAGCTCGCCACCGCCAATCGTCCGTCGTGGACAAGGTGGTGTTCTGCCCAAGAGGCTTCCACCGTGTCATCCGGGCAGACTATACAATTGTGACACCGGGAATCTCCAGAATTTATAATGTCCGATGAGTACCAGCGTCATGCGGAAGGTTAGGACGCTGTGACGTCGCCACTCCTCAAAGAGGGGACTTACCACCATGATTATGGCGTGTGCCTTTGTGTTCCAGGGCCTTGGTAACTCGTCTAACAATTATTCATCACACCGTCATCGTCAGTTCGGGCGTGGTCTTTATCGGATGGCGAGCTACATTATCACCTACCTGCCAGCAGTACATGGAGTCGACGGTTTGCATCAGCTGACCACAGTAGGGGCCGAAGCAAACTCCACGCGGTAGTGTGAGCGTGCTGAACACACCCAAACCAGCATCTAAACGATAGAAATTTCAAGTCACATATTTTTCCTACGAGGGTAAATTACAGGCCGACGCTATACTAAGCGGTATATAGTATAGCATAGCATCAGCCTTATAATGTTCTCACTGCTGGGACTCAGGTCTCCTCTCTGGAAGAGGGAATGGGCCGCAATCCACCACGCGAGCCCAGTGTGGATTGGTGGATATCTTCGAATTTTTGGTTCTATGTTTTCTTTCACCGTTTTGAGAGCAATGGTGATGAAATAAATTACACAAAGTAATTCGCCTGGCTGGGTTGTGAAGCCGCGACCTCGTAAGTCTGAACTCTCGTAACCGTTTTTTTTTTTAAACTTTACCACTCGGCTACCACTGCTCTCACACGCGATACATAGTTGAACCAAAGTATCGACCAGAACGCAGTAACAGATTTTCAGGTCTCAAGCGAAGTGGGGGGTTGAGCGTAGCCACAGTAACGACGGCTTTTTGGTTCGACTTATTTGTCACGTAGGTGCTATACAATACTTACCAGGTATTATGGATGGCGCCAGATGAAGGAATACGTCAGGTATAGTCAGTGCGGCGCGCGGTATGTGCAATGTGTTGTTTGTTTTCTCGGGGATCTAGGAGAAAAGTATCATCATGAGGTGAAAAATGTCCACAGCTAGACGTAGGCCCAATCGTCAGCATATACTGGCATAAGCGTCTCGTATCCAGTCGATTTCGGCGGCCTTTACAGCGCATTCACGACTTCAGTCTTAGCGGCGAGCGGGGCGGTATCGGTAGGCGATTGGTCGAGCGCGCGCGCCACTATGGCCGCTATGAGCGGCGTCGACCAATCATCTACCGATACCCCCCCGCACGCCGCGCCGCTCGCCGCTAAGACCAAACTCGTGAATCTTCGTGAAGGCTCTTAAGAGGTTTTTAATACCATGCGGATTTCATCACGTGGATTTGTTCCGCATGCGAAAAATTTCATAAGGTAAATAAAACGCGCGTATTTTCGTTACACATGCAGAGCATACATTAAAAACACTAAAGTTCACAGCTCATTAGAGCCACCCGGTACCCACTCCGCACTCCCTTGCCCCTGCAGCTAGTATTCTTTATATGGACTTGCATGGGTATGCGCTCACTATATTATATTGTAATCCTTTTTATATTGTAATCTTGGTGTACAATAAAGTATAAATAAATAAATATATCAACTCCATAGCGTCACCGGATCGCCTAGGTTGTAACTTCGTAAGCCTTCCACGCGCGGATGGCGGGTAGACCACTCGGTGACAATTCGCTGCTCGCATGTTTGCCTTGCAATGACTGCGCATTGCGCGGGTCCCGAGTAGACCGAGCGCTGCCCGCGAATGATTCACGTGAGGATGTGTCCACTCGTTGATCACTGGTTGATTGCGCGATGTTTATTGGCGATAACGCGGAGTTCACCCTCATACCGCGGTCGGATGGAGTTACTTTAACATTCATAATGTTAGTAAGGAAACAGGAATTAGTTACAAAATTACCGTAGTATCGGGAATCACAAGTAGAGGCCCGTGGACAGCACAGTAGTCATATACGAAGTCAGCACATTGCTCACAGTCTGTGAAAACAAACCATCAGCGTAAACATCAGGCGTCTTCGATTCATTCTGCGAATTTCATGGGTTCAAAAACGATTTTTTTTTTTTGCCCTTTTTTGCTCGATACCAATAATGGCAACAGGCAATATGGCACACTTGACAAGTAATTTATTAGGGATTTACTTCAGGCTCGCCAAGATCCGTCAGCCGAATTGTACCTTGAACACTATTCCAAAACGCGATTTATAATAGTTCCGGTAAATACATTTAGATCGCGTTTAATTGGTGTTAAACCTTGTTAGCCCCGAAAACTACATTTCGATAGCGTTTAATTGGTATTAAACCTATTAAAAAACCCAGAACTATTTTAGATTGCGTTTTCGAATAACGCGGAAAAAGTTTTCGGAACACTAACGTTGAGAATACTTACAAATATATTCGTCAAAACTAGGTTCTTTAGGTTCATAATAACTAAAACTAGTCCTCTTCCGTAAATTAAAAGACATCTTGCAAATATTTATCATTCAAGAAGCAGGAACCACAATAAATTTTTTCTTACATTGATTGAATTGCCGCGTATATTTATGTGTTTTTCTTTTCAGGGTATGAAAAGAATGGCCTGGCTACCGAGACCTTTTAGTTTTTTGTTACTCACATTTGAAATAATCTTTGTTAATCTATAATAGATGTAAAACTGTCTGAGGTTTTTAGAGTATCTATTTGGCAGCAATAATATTTATTCATTCACCAACTATGGGCCTCTTGTCACGTTGAGCCGTGTAAGCACAAACGAACACGAACTTAGCGAACACAAACATGAAAGTTGAACATTTGGTTCGTTCGTATGGACGGTATATTCGAACACGAACGCGGACATAGTTCGAATCGAGTTCGCAAACAGTCGTGAACACCACAGTGAACACTATCTCAATAGCCATGGCATGTTTCATTATGAAGTACTGGAAAGCTTTTTATTGTTCGCTGTGGTCACTGACGTCTATTTATTAACACACTGGACTGGTGGCTGTCAAAGTGCTTTTGCCCGTGTTTGTTATTCGCCTGGTATATTAATAGTTCGTACGTGTTATTGGCAAAATTGTGGTGTCTCTTCCACAAAGGCCATTAATGAAGAGTTGAAGTTGAAGTTATTCGCCATTTTGGCGCTTTCGGCCGTAATGACCAGTAATCACTATAGCGAGCATTTTTTACACCAAAAATAAAGTATCGATAATTATAGATATAGATATAAATAAATATAATTATATATAAATAAATATAGATAATTAAAAGACAATTTATAAAAACAAGTAATATATTAGAGAAATATAATATTATTTACAAGTTAATCTTAACTATCGACATGTTTTAAGATTTGAAACAAATTCAAATTTAATTTAATTATTCCCTAGAGATCTCCTATACTACTCATTAGGGACAGAATGACTTGCTTTAAGTGATGGTTGTACGACACATAAAAGGGTATTAACGAGGTGGTGTAAAAAAAAATGTATTATGTAGTATGGTAGTTTTCAAAGCATGGTGCAGCACATAAGAACACATTACACATCTTGCAATAAAAACGGGTACTTTTTCGTTTCTTTTTATCAATAGCACATTGCTTACATCTTTGATACTTCCCCATATTGATGGGCATATGATCCTTTGCGCTCCAGGGTACTACACGGAGGAGACTGTTGCTACTGGTAGGAACTGACATTGGCCGTTCTAAAACGCTGCTACTATGGTATCGTTCTACCAATTGCTGTACAACACGCATTTGAAATTCGGCAAATCTTAAGTTTGGCATATTCTTTAGACGCCTATAACAAAAAAATGAATTCAACATGTGCATATCCAGTATACGAAAAAACAACTTCTTATACCATTTCACAGTTTTACGTATACAATTAATTGACGTTATTGTCAATTTAGTGTCCGTGTTGGCAACACTGCCCATATTTTTAGTATAATCGACAAATGCTTTTGGTTTTATAGATGGTAACCCTGTAAGAGAGTAGAGCCCTCCAAGAGAATTACCGTGAATGGTAGACAACATAAACATATATTTTTTATCTTTCCATTTAAGGGCCATAAGTGGGCCACAGTATAAAGTTTTCATTTCATTTTGTTGTAAAATATTATTCAAAATTGGCATTCCCTTTTTAGTTTTCTTAACTGTACCGCAAGCGTAAATATTATTATCGTGTAGATATTTAAATAGTAGCGGACTTGAGTAACAACTATCTACATATAAGTGACGATTTGAACCTAAATATGGTCGGACTAACGAAGCAACTGCCGCCCCTCTAACGCCTAAATTGCAAGGATCGTTGATCTCCGTAATAGCACCGCAATACATGACAAAATCAATAATTACCGCTGTATCTACATCACGCAAAACAAACAGCTTCACATCAAACCGACTTCCTTTCTTCGGAAGGTATTCTTTTATCAATAGGCGACCCTTAAATGGGACTACACTTTCGTCAACACAAATATTTCTATAAGGCGTAATGACATTGCTAAACTTTTGTCTCGCGTGTGTAATACAGTTCTGTATTTTATTCAAAATCATAGCTTCTTCACATTGATCAGAAAAATGTAACATACTGAGTATCATACAGAATCTATTCCTTGACATTAATTTAGAAAATACTGGTGCATGCAACAAAATGTCGGAAGACCAATGCTCTTCTATAGTTAAGTGGCGATTTCTTGTCATCAACATTAAAATTGAAAAGAAAATATACATTTCAGGGACTGTTACATCATCCCATTTTTGCAAACGAGAGTTCGTCCGCAAATTAGCATTCGATACGAAGTTGGTATGGTATTTGTTCGTCATATCCACGACCATTGACACAAAATCATTGTCCATAAAATATTGAAATACATCGAGTTCCGTAGCTATGTCGGACGGGTCTAAGTGGATCCCAGATTGAGAGTCATTGAAGTCCACCACCTCGTGAGTTAGTCGTTGCGAAGTCCATTGAAAGCACAATTCCGTATCTTGGTTTCCTTGATAGCTAAGCTGAGATGTGGAAGGTACGAGTATGTCGTCTGCGGTTTCTTGATAAAAAATACTTGCCGCCTGAAAATATAAACCATCCGTTATAATGCACTGTTGTTTGCGACGCGTGACATGCTTGTGAGGTAACAAGCAATTTTAATTTCATTTTAATAAAATTGTACACCGTTAAATTTTGGTCGTTTTAATCCCGCGGAGGGTCGATTTGGTACTTGAAACACTATCGATTTGTGGAGAAAATCAAAAAATAAAGTAATTTTTTTAATTCGAATTAATTTGCGTATGTACGAAATTAATTTCTGTAAGTAAACGTCAGCTGAGCGAGGCCAATAGAACTGTGGGTAGTTAGTATGCAACTACTGACAACTACTTACAAGGTCATTGACTCGTTTACTTATAGAAATTAATTTCGTACATGAGTTTAGTAATTCGAGTTTTTGAAAAAAGTACTTTGTTTTTTAATTTTCTCTTTACAAATCGATAGTATTTAATGTACCGAATCGAGCCTCCGCGGGTTTAAAACGACTAAAATTTAAAAGTGTATATGTTACCGGCAATCTGTATAATTCGGCATTCTATATAATACCTAGGCAATGTATGGAATATCCAAAACGTGTACGTAATGTATAAAATTTTATTTATTTTATACCTTGACTAGGCATTCTATAAAATACCGAATGTAAGGCCGGTAATGTGTGTAAAAGACGAGAGCTGGGAAGGCATAGTTTTAGGGCACCCCAATACGGACAGGTTACGTAAGAATCTGAACCTAAACCTGAGTACTTGTAAGCAAATAACATTATGTTACTTATAGCCCGAATATTTTTTAATTGCGAGAGCTCCGCTCTTTCCGCTCTCACCTTAACCTTCTAACGTAACCTGTCCGTGTCGGAGTGCCCTAAAATTACCCCACAGAGACGAGAGAGAGCACTTCTGCGATTTTTCACCAGTGCGTGTACGAATATGATTTGTTAAATGAGTCTTTCTATTGAAACAACGCTGACTTATATCACGCTTGAAGGGTTTCTCACTAGTGTGTGGGAATATGCTTAAGTAAAGAACTATTAAGTTAGAACTACATTAAACCGACACACACATTTGTACGTTGAACGACATCGCGTGGCTAGGATTACCAACTATACTGATAAAAACAGTATTATACTGTTTTTCACTAAATTATACTTTTTACTGTTGGATAAAAATAAAGTATAAAAAATTCTGTTTTCAGCATCAAAATGACTTTAAGTCTAAGCATTCACATTTTTTTTTTCAAATCACCATGGAGTTTCAGAACGAAACAGTCCGAACAAATGTGTGTTTTCTTGAAATCTGTACTGACTAACAGTGGAGCCATTTATTACCATAGAAGAATTTAAAAATATTACTAAAATTGTCTCATATCAACTTTCTGTTCCCGCCACCAAGCATTTACACTCAAAAGAGTTTTTTCAGTAATGAATGCATAGCGGCGTGAGAATAGCAACGGAGCCAGATTTTTAATTGTTTTTTTTTTTAGTTACAATAAAGTGTAAAATAAATAGAATACTGTTATTTTTTCTAAAATACTATTTAAATTCTTCTCAGATAAAAAGAGTGTAGCTCTACAAGTCTAGTTTCCATTTCAAATGTATGAAGACCAACGCGCCCATATCGGCGAATGTGGTGCACGTGTGCGCAGTGTAGTTCTACCTTTATGCTCACAGCTCATTAGAGCCACCCGGCACCCACTCCGCACCGATTCGCCTCCTACGGCTAGTATTTTTTATATGCACTTGTATGGGTATGCACTCACTATATCAACTTACAAGCGGGCTCGCGGACGGCGGACAATGGGTAGCTCGCTGTCAGTCCGTCCGGTAACAGACCGTTCCGAGCTCAAGTCGTCTACGGCGCGCACTGTTCCCGCGCGCCTCAAGGTGTTATCAGCAAACTGTAGGGGCCCAGCAGGGCCGAAGCGAAAATGTTACCGGGGGCCCTGGGACAAAGGCAATGAATGGAAGAGTAGGTTTTTAGTCAGTAAGAGTCTGACACTATTTCCCGCGCCACCCAAGGGCTGGATTTGTCATTGGATGATTTTACCTAACATAAAAAAAAAACCCATACAAGTGCATATAAAGAATACTAGCCGCAGACGGCGAGGCGGTGCGGAGGGGGCACCGGGTGGCTCTAAGGAGCTGTAACCTTCAATTGAAACTACGTTGACTTACATCACATCTGTGTGGCACTTCGAATGTAACTTTGCGCGTACTCCTTTGTAATGTCTGGTTATTTTCCGTGTCAGATATTTCAGTTTTCATTTCCTCTTCTGGAATCACATCTTCTGGTTTTGATCTCCGTGTGTCTTCTTTTGGTTTCTTCGCAGCGTTCGCCCCTGCGATTATTACAAATCTGGTAAGTACAAATTTTGAAGTAGGTATGTGTCTGAAGCTGAACTAAGCTACACTTAGCTTAGTACGATGAGTGATTTAGTAACTGATTCTGGACGAATTATATTCAGGACAGTGTAGTGATATACCAATTCTTATGACCACCTCTGTTATCGATAAAGCAAAATACCTATTTACTATTTATACGATCTTTTTATACTAATTACAATAAAGCCGAAATTAAATTGTTAATCGGTTATTGATAAATAATTTTAGGTTCCCGAAAGATTCTGATCTAAGAAATATGTATATGAATAATTGCAAGAGATTGAAAGCAAGCGAGAAAAATGGTATCATTCAAAATTTATTAATTACATAAAGAATGTACATTTTAAGTTAAATAATATCAAGAACTAGGAAGGTAATAATTGCATTAAATATTATAAAAAATATCGATACTTTCGTGAATTATTTAAACCTACCCCTAGAGTGCCGTGATGACCTTGGTCGGGCCAATCAGAACGCAGTAGCCCACTTCCCACACCACACTTCAGCTAGTTGACAGAATTTTTTTGGTGCGTTAGAGCAAGCATGCGTCGTCTAGGGGCTATGTAAATCGATGTTTTAAAATAAATAATGCAGACACATTCAACACTCACATCTCGTATCAGTGGCGCTGCGTTTCTTCCTCAACATGTCTAGTTCTTCTTCCACATCAATTTTAAACTCAATTATATCCAAATTTGATTCAGAATGCTGCTGTGGTTTATCTTCTACATTTGAATAGCCATTTTTTGTATTTCCAAGTTTTAGATCTAAACATAAATAATTTTTTTTATAAATTGAAAATTCATTATGTTGAATGCTTTTATATGAACATTATTATTTCATTCTTAATTAAACGCATACCATCACTATGAGGTTCCTCCTTGGGCTCAATGACATCTTCTAGTTCCTCACAAACTTCTGGTAATTCTTCTTTTATAACAACATGTTCCATTTGACCAACACCATCTAAACTTATGTCCACTACTTGAGTTTTCACAAATCTATTAAAGAACTTTGTCTGGCCTCGGTTTATTGAAGGATTTGGCTGTGAAAGTTAATATATTAGATAAAATAATGTTTTTTTCGCAAGATACAAAAAAAAAAATATCTTGGTTCATATAATCATTCCAATGGTGATACTTAAAAAGTGCAACACATCTGGAACAGACGACGAAAATTAAGACACAATAGGTGTGAGGTTGAAAGAAATAACTACCACATTGACTAAGGTTACAAATTATGAGAATAAATGTCTGTTGAAGAATACCTCACCTCATTCATCATCTGAGCAAACCGCTCTTCGGCTTCCCGACATTGTCGCTGCAGTCGGCAGCATTGCCTTAGTTTAGCATAGCAGAAAAAACAAGCAAGTATCGGTCTAGTGTCTTCAGTTACATACTGCAAAAAAAATTGTCTTATAGATTATTTGTTGTAATTAATAAATAGTTACAATCTTAATAATACATTGTAATATAATCAACAACTTGTAAACGTGGTCAATGTTGCTTTTGGTACAACACGGCTCAGAGTAGTACAGAGAGGGTGGTGGACAAAGGATTTGGATTACCACCAGAATTTTGATGTTCTTGACTAGGCAATGTATCAACGCTAGGTATCAACTTACTGGAATGTCAGTCAGTGACTCATACAAGTCCTGCATGTTCTTGCTGACCACTGCATACATGCGAACATTCTCCACTAAACATATCCTACACATTAGCAGCTTTTCCATCTTTTTACTCAAAATTATTGTTTATAACTTTGCTTGAATATTATTACGATGTTTTCTGGTGTCTACGAACAATCCACGAGTGAATTATTGTAAATATCGTGTGATCATGAGTGCTTATTATGTAGACCTCGTTATCACAGGGCAGCAGTCAAACCCCTCGTTGAGGAGAGGAGGCGGGCCGTCGCATTTTGTACTTCGTGGTAATGTTAGTCTGGCTAAAAAGACAAAAACAAGATTTAGTAAAACAAATAAATAAAATAAACCGCTATGCAGTATGATTACATACTTGTGAATTCGTGATGCACCCATTATGTAACCAAAATGTGAGTTAATCTATGAGTGTGTGCAAGAATGTAATCTATATATACTCGTATATAAAAGAATGTCGTGTTAATTACACTATTTATAACTCAAGAACGGCTGAATAGATTTGGCTGAAAATTGGTGGGAAGGTAGCTTAGAACCAGGAGAAGGTCATAGGATTTTGTTCTTTTTTGATTGATTTGACTTTTATCCCACATAATTTAAAAAAAAATCCAAAACCTGTTTTTTTAACGGTAGAGTAGGTGGGTGGAATGGGAGTTAAGCTGCGGGCAAAAGCTAGTAATAGGATAAAGGAGAAGAATGTAACATTTATATTTTTTAGTAAAGGCCATAAGACCAAGCAGGTAATGGTTTGGGTTTGGCACCGTTCCGCAAATCGTAGTTATGAGAGCTTTCGTAGTGCTTTCAATCAATACAAGTAGGGGTTCCATGTAGCATACTTGTGTTTTATGTATGGAAAGACAAATGTGATGCTCTAGCAATCTTTTGCGATTTTTCTAAGGCATTTGATTCCTTTCTCCACGAAAGATTAATCAGGAAACTACACCATTATGGGATCTGGAATTTGTTCTTGGATCTTATTAAAGCATACCTGAGTAACAAAGCACAGAGAACTGATGTGGTTGGAAAACGATCTCCTAGGTCAATAGTAATAATATAGTAACAATGGGTGTTCACCAGGGCGAAATTCTTGACCCATTTTTATTTGTTATAGTCACAGAATGTCCAGAAGAAACCAGATGTTTGCAAGTGACACTTCACTTTTCTTTGAATTTAGTAGCAAATAAATACTAAGCCAGATGTTACCAACTTAATATTTATTTTTACTATTGTATATATTTTTACACTGATACTACTTAATAAGTCATCATTTGTAAATATAATTCTTCTGTATGTGTGTTTGTCACCTAATTCTTCCTAAATGATTTGACCGGTTTGGATGAAATTTTGATTGCGTATATTTGAGTAGGTTCGTCCTACACCTACCGCCAATTGAATATTCAAACCGTCCGGTTTGAATATTGAATTGGCGGTAGGAGGAGTTGCAATTGAGTTTCCAAATGTTTTTCTGTCAAATGTCTTCTTCTTTTGGACTGAACAGCATCTATCAGCACCACTAGTAACATTATTTTTACACTGATACTAATTCAATAGTAACTTTTGAAAGCATAGAAAAGTATTATAGATCTTTGTAATATGCTTGATTTCAAACTGGATTTTTTATGTTTATTTATTTATTTTAACCTATATACATATGTTACCGGCAATCTGTATAATCCAGTATTCTATACATCACCTAGGCAATGTATATAATACCTAAAACACATAGGTAATGTATGAAATATTATTAATTTTTTACTTTACCTAGGTATGGTTACTCTACGTATTACTGGTGGACTAGCAGGTACAGTATACAATCCCTAGGGATTGCATACATTACCTAGGTAAAGCATATAATGGACAATATAATATTTTATACATTGCCTGCACGCCCCAGGTAATCCATACATTGCCTAGACATTCTATAGATCACCTGAATTATTCACTGGCAGAAGCTTTAACACATACAATTGTTTTGACCGCTAAAGAACTAAGGTAACAAATGCAGTCACAAAATAGCTGCACTCACACACGCCACTCATAGGCTGATCAGTGATCACATACCTATTAGTGTAGACGGTACAAAATAAATCTAGTTTACAATGAAATTATTTTATAGTGTGGTTATATGCTTATATTAATACTCATCAAGACCACTCCAAAAAGTTCAAACACAATGTGGTTATCTTACTGCGCTTATTACTGTGTTTCTATGGCCATTTTCCAGTTCCATCATCAGTCTCTGGCTACCATCTAATCATCAGATCAGCTCTATGTCATCATAATATTGCATAGTCAAGCGTTTTACACATGCATACAAAATTTTACCTTGGGAAGTGGATCAAATTTAATTTGCAAGATTTGATCACAGATGAACATCAGTCAGGTGAAACTAAATAAAAGCTTGTAAAGAGGCAGCAATTGAAATATGGAAATATAATGTAGTGGAGTTATAAGGCAATGACCATTACTGTTTGTGCCATTGTCTTGAAAGCTAAGTAGCCCTTAACATTTAAAGTTTAAATAGAAGATTAACTAAACTGCATTTTTTTTAAATATTTATTTATAGAGCTTTTTCGCTAGTGCAAATATGACACTCTGTAGGTAAACATATGAAATAAAATTAGAGTTAGTCTAAAAACAAAATAGAAATTATAACTATGTTCTAGGTCAGTTTTTAAAGTAAACTTAACCATATTAGTATAGGAACTAGTTTATCTGTTAGAGGTTTAGTTATGTGTGCCAATTTGTCTTCTGAGCGATTGATTCCAGACATATCTAACCAAAATATGATATGTGTCTATGTCTTCGTTACATGTACTGCAAACAGACAGACATTATACTATCTGAAAGCTGGCTTTTCTTTGGTTTGGAGCAGGCCAATCGCAGTGCTGAACGTCACAAAAGTCAGTGCCCTTGAACCTGCACTATGGAGGATTTAATGAGTGCCACTGATGTTGCAGTTCACATAGCCACCTACTACTGGACCTAAACAATTTAACGATTCGAAAAACCGAAGAAGAACGTCATAAAAATGTCGATCGCGTTAGTGTATAACAAACTTGCACAAGGCACTCGACACATTTTGCTATGTCATCTATACACGACTGTGGCACACTAAGAATTAAATAAGGTTATGTTTCCGTTTCAGCTGTCGTTGGCATCAATATAAAGCCGAATGAAAAGAATAGCATGCCTGTATCAGTAAATTAGAACGTAAACAATATAATATTAAGTCAGATGTAATGTATTATACCTGATATTAAAACGATAAGGCTAAGAGTTGAAGTTAGCTGGATTTGCTAATTATTCGTTGAAAAGGTTTATATTTCTAAGTAATAACACAAAAGAACGTATGGTTCATATCACGTTCAAATTCACAGAAAAAAAAAGAGTATTTTAAATTAGGGACGAAATGATGTTTAGTTTCTTGTTGATATTTTTTCGTAATATTTGATTGATATTTGACAGTTGACAGGCTTAATCAAAGAGAATATAAGCACTACGTTTGGCTTAATTTGTTTTTCTGTTTAGCTCCTAGTGAAGGCTAAAGTTGTTCCACCATATCGCCTAGTCTTTCGTCCATGTTTTCTTGCATGAATAATCCCTAGAGCATTTGATAAGCACATTACAATGCGGGTGCCACACAAGCAGCAAATGTATCGAGACAGTCTTCTCAGTAAACCAGTAAACTACGCTGAGGTAACCAAAACTACAAAAAAGTTCTCATCTCCATTTTATGGAGGCGATCTCCATAAATGGAGCTGAGAATTTGAGCCTGTTTCAATAATTACACATATTGTCCAGTTGCGCAGACACTTAAAATACATAACTACACCAATTTTAAATCACAATATCCACTAGGAATCATTTTGCGAGAATACCTAGAGCCGTTACCCAGCCGCCAGCCGTTGCCTAGTGTCGTTTTTTTTTTGAGGGATTTGTTTTTTTTTTTTTTTTAATTATACAAAAAAATACGTTGTGTAATTTATTACGTTATATTAATAAGTTTAGAAGTCTATTCTAAACTTACTGTACTGCCTTTGTCTTAATCAGTTTGATAAGAAATGCGAAAGTTTTGATTGATTTTTCTTACTTTTACAGTATTAATTACTTATTCTGATGGTATGAGATGTTTGGCAAAATATTAGGTAATGAACTGGATTAACATACCTACCGAAATAATTATTTGTCAGCTTCGAAGCTGTGGAATAATAAATACAGGAACAAAGTCAAAAAGGCAAAACACATTTTATATTGTATTCATATTTTATTTTTATTCAGGAATCAAAAACGTATATTTAAAATAAGTATCTATTACAGGCACTTTTGAATTGTGTAAATGTCGGCCAGTCAAAAAAGTGAAGCTTAAATGCACGTTCCAAAGCGTAGAACTCAATGGAGACGAAAGTGCAAGAAACTCCATGAACAAAACACTCTTTTAAATCATATTCATTGAGTGAGCATGACAAACTTTCAACTGCCATGCTCGTAATATCAAACAAGTTGTAACCTAATAAAAATGGTACATGGTACTTCACATTCACTAATTTGAAAAAAAGATTGCTTCTACATTATACAATGCTATTGTTTCCAAATAGGTATAGAAAATTTATAAAAATGTTGATAGTGGTAAGTTATTGTAAGTCCCTAAAACCCTATCGACTAAATATTTGCATGCCATCACTAAATTGCGGAATGTGTCTTTGTACCTACTTTCCCATAATAACATCTTTGTACCCACCACATTTTACGCAAATAAAAGACATTATTATTATTATTTCCTTTATTTCTTTTATCACATATTTTTGACATTTTTAAATATTTTTAACATACATTTAAAAATAAAACATTAAAAAAAAAACCTTTAAAAATATAAAACATAGTGTCCCACCGGTATCGGGAACAGGGTCCAAGCTATCGGCGGTCAGAGCTCCAGAGAAAGGAACCTCCTAACAATACGAGCCGTGTCCAGGAGTACCGCTTTCTGAATCAAGCCCTTGATCCAGCCGCCTAACGAGAGCCTCCTAAGGTGTTGATCGAGGCTCTTGGCTATTAAGCCATTACCCGACACGACTATCGGTACAATGATCGCCGAATCCACTTCCCACATGTCGACAACCTCGCGAGCCAAGTCAATATACTTGATTTGTTTATCTTTCTCGGCTTTCACGAGGTTCTCGTCATGCGGAACGGATATGTCAACAATCATTGCACGCCTCTCGTTTCGGTCCACCACCACTATATCAGGCTTATTGGATATGACCATTATCAAGAACTGGGTCGGGCTCATACCTGTAGTACGGCACTTCCGATCCCACAAGAGAGTATTTCAAAGCAAGTTGCTGATGGATAATCTTGGCTACAAGGTTGTGCCTATGCAAATACTCGCCGTTAGCCAGTTTATTATTATTCCCTTTATTAATTATATATACATGTCTTTTATAATTTTTAAATATTTCCTAAAAAACGTATAAAAAAACATTTAAAAATATAAAAAAACAGTAGTCCGCCGGTGTCGGGAGCAGGGTCCAAGCTACCGGTGGTTAGGGCTCCAGAGACAGGAACCTCCTCACAATGCGAGCCGTATCGAGGAGTACTGCCTTCTGTATCAGGCCCTTGATCCAACCACGCAACGATAGCTTCGACAGATGGTCGTCGAAGCTTTTGGCTATAAGGCCGTTGGCAGTCACGACAATCGGCACAATGACAGCCGTGTCCACATTCCACATGTCGACAACCTCGTGTGCTAAGTCGAGATATTTGATTTGTTTCTCTTTCTCAGCTTTCATGAGATTCTCGTCATGTGGGATGGTGACATCGACTATCATTGCGCGGCGCGCTAATCGGTCTATCACCACTATATCCGGCTTATTGGCTACAATATAGTCCGGTCAGTGATGATAGACCGATCCCAGTACAACGTGGCATGGTCATTTTCGAGAACTGGGTCGGGCACATACCTGTAATACGGTACCTCAGAATCCACTAAGTTGTATTTCAAAACAATTATTATTATTATAAATTCCATCCATGTTAAAAGCTCTATTAAAATAAAGTGAGCTAACTTAAATTTATTCCTAATATGTGCATAAGCTTTAACTGAATAAAAATGAAAAGTTATCTGAAAAAGTGCGTAAGGTTTTCCTTGTTTTTAAGCTCTCTATTAAAAAGATCCATTTGGAAGTCATCATACTGTTTTAATATTTGAATACATTCTTCCGACACTTTATTTTTTTTTATTTAAATCTTTTAGAACACTTTTCAGATTGATTACTTTTAATTTCAATCTCTTTACGCGCTGACTCAAAGTTTTTACTCTTGCTTTTGAAATTTTTAATTGATGGGCAACTTTTTTAGATAATCTTGGTGAAATTTCATAACGATGATCATGTAAAATTCCATATTCAATTCTTGACTTTTTAGGCGTTGATGAGGCTTCATAATTATACTTAGCTAGTTGTTCTTGATCCCTCATTGACGTATTTGTTAATTCTGTAATATATAGAGATATTTTTTTTTTGGTTTGTTAGAAAACCTTTTTCTACTTCTCATACTATTACCTATACTGACTAAATTTGACGTTGACAAATGAGGCGTTGACATTGCCATCGCCGTTGATTGAAGAGGCAATGATGAAAAGGTTAATGTACCTGAAAAGTAAAGCCTTATATTATCTACAAGGATCGATCAGGTAAAAGGGTTATAGAAGTTTTAATACTCTAGTAAATTAATAAGCAAATAACCTTAAAATTTTATAGGAAAACTACCGGGTTTCAATGTAGTTCTGTTGAAATGTTTATTAAAACATTCATGATCAAAATATAATGAATGGTTGTTTTTAGCAGCCCAGTAGATAGCTTCCATAATCTGAAACCAAACATTCCTTTCCCCAAAGTCTTTTGGAAATCTGAAAAATATTACGTTATGGGGTAGTTATACATATCCAACTAAGGATAGACCATTTATATGCATTAATATCAAGTGCGAGAATAGTACATTTTGATACAAGTGGGGAAAGTTTGTCATTGCAGCCGAGGCGAAATTCATCCGAGCCGTACAGGCGAGGGTGTTATAAAGCCGAGTGCTGCAGTGACAAATCTCCACATTTATCAAACGACGTTTTTCAATACACTTACGAAGAAATACGATGAAAAATCCACCAATAATCTATCTTCTATCGGAAAATCACGACGCATTTTTGTTCATTTTGTACTGAAGAAAATTTTCCAAAGTTACCTAATAATTTAGTTATGATTTGATGGCAGCAGGCTTTTTACTTCAATCACATAATCTGGTAGCGTAGCATCTAAAGGATTCTCTTCAAATCTTCTTTTTCACAACTATCATAAATGAATAAGTTAGTTAATATTAGGTGTACTTTTTTCCCGCGCATAACCTTTGCAGGTTGAAGAAGAAGCAAAGGTATCAAACCGTATACATCCTAATATTAAAAATATTAAAATTCAAATATTTTTGAATTTAGAACACAGATAATTGTTAATTTGTTGGTATAAACAAATTATTGCTTACGTAATCATGTCTATTTATTTTACTCTGTTCAAAAACACAATTTCAATTTTCATTAAATATTAAAACCTTAAAAATATCCGCCTCTTTGCTTTAAAAAAAATAATAATCACTCTTGACCATGATGAAATAGGAATGAAAAAAGCCCTTGTTTTGATAAATTGAAAAAAAGCACGCGGGTGATAAATATGCCATATCGAACCTAATCGTAGTGCGATAAAAGGCAGTTTTCGAGTAAGTGTATTGAAAAATAAATTGACTACACAAGCTAAAATAAGTCAATATCACGGAAAAACCGTGTTATTACTATCGATATGATGCAACCACTAATTATAATGCAATTGCAAATAGCTGCAGAGAAGTCTGAAGTATTTTTTCATTTTCAACCGACTTCGAAAAGAAGGAGGTTCTATGTTCGGCTGTATGTAATTTTTTTTTATGTATGTTCACCGATATCTCGGTCAATTGTGGACCGATTTCGAAAATTTTTGTTTTGATTGAATGATTATACTTCCGAATGTAAAATTATATATTAGAATTGTCATGATCATTTGATGATGGAACCAAATGGCGGAAGGTATCTGTTTAACTGAGGGGTACTACAACTAAAAAGGGTGAATTAAAAAACTTTTTACAAAAATAAATACAACCGACTTCAATGACAAAAACACAAAAAAGAGCAAAATAACTTTAATTTCGGAAGTCGGTGTTTCTATAATAGTTTAGTCTCTTCGTTATTAAACACCGACTTCCGAAATTAAAGCTATTTGCTCTTTTTAACCGATTTCGAAAAGGAGGAGGTTCTATGTTCGGCTGTATGTATTTTTTTTTTATGTATGTTCACCGATATCTCGGTAAATTTTTGACCGATTTCGAAAAATTTTGTTTTGATTGAAAGATTATACTTCCGGGTCGGTCCCATAAAAATGTGTTTTTGATCTGATGATGAACTTCGAAGATATAGGACGAAACTCTTCAAAAAATCATAGCAAGCAATCATGTCGTAACAAGTAGAATAGCTTTGTTTATACATGTAGTCGGTGAGTGACTGAAGGAAGCAAGGGAAGGGATACATAGTGTGAAGATGAGGGTGTTGAGAAACCAAACTGCTTGTTGTATCTGCGTTCACTAATAATTTATACTGTTAATCACTTTAACTTTATTAAGTATGCGTGTCTATTAATCCCTCTGTTACTGTTGCGGCCCGTGTGGAACGTACCAGCTAAGAATGGCAACTGGTTGGGCGCGAAATACAACGCCACGCGCCGGACGCGCTAGTGATGTGCGCATAGGCGACTAATTTAGTGTTGGGATTCCAACACATAGAACTGATCTGATGATGAAACCGGAAGGTAGGTAAGAACCGGAATTCTGTAATAAATCTGTGTATCCTAGCCGTGTTTAGTATTGTTAGAATTGTCATGATGATTTGATGATGGAACCAAATGGCGGAAGTATCTGTTTAAGTTTGACTGAGGGGTACTACAACTAAAAAGTGTGAAATAGAATAATTTTTACAAAAAAAAAAAATACATACGACTTCAATGAAATAAAAACAGAATAGTGCAAAATAACTTTAATTTCGGAAGTCGGTGTTTAATAACGAAGAGACTAAACTATTATAGAAACACCGACTTCCGAAATTAAAGTTATTTTGCACATTTTTGTGTTTGTTTCATTGAAGTCGGTTGTACATTTTTTGTAAAAAAAAAATTGTTAATATTTTTGGCTCGGATACTATAAGTTCTAAAAGCTATGTTTTCGTATGAAATCAATAGTTGATTAGTTTACCATTCGATTAAGGATGTATGCATTCAAATACAGCTGTCCTAAAGTGCCGTTATCTACGTTATCGCCAGCTTTCGTTCTTAGATGCTAAAATAGTACATTTTGATACAAGTACAGAATGGTTATGATTGCGACCGAGGCGGAATTCGCACGAGCCGTAGGCGAGTGTGTTAAGGAGCCGAGGGCTACAGCGACAAATGTGCACGCGAATCAAACGACGTTTTTCAATACATTTCGACTCGTGGGGGTCTTTCCCGCACCTCGTGAGGATCGACGCGCGCCTGATAGATAAACTATTTTATTACAATAAAATTGTGGCGTGGGCGAGCACGCGCTTTTTTCTGCACTAGTGCGGTAATCAGTCCATTGCGTGCCTAAAAGCGGGTGTTTGAGTAAATGTATTGCCATCCGCATAGATTATGCGTTTTAAAAGCGATTTTTAGCAATATATCTAAAAAATAATGAACTATTAATAAAAAAAAATAAACGTAATAAACTTTATTTTGTTTCACCTAGCGCCATGTTTTTGGAAACGGTGGCTATTAGCGGAATCAATTTAAACGTCACAAGTCTGTAAATATGTCTGTCATTGTCTGTTACTGTTATTCCTTTGAGTAACTATGACACAATTTTGTTTATTTATTGGCGTGTGACGTAAGCGAATACAATTTGACGCGTATTGTCAAATATGGCGTTTTGGCGGCTTTTTTGAATAATACAACTTTATATGTATTTTTTATGTTAATATTTACAAGAGTTGAAATAAAACTCTTGTTGTAGACTCTCTATACAATACTTAATAACATGAAATCGATTCCAAAAATCAGTCAAATAGCCTACTGCTTTGTGTGAAATTAGTAGATGAGACTTATGTGATGAGGTGGCTTAGCTACAATAAAGAAAAACATATTTTTTAATGCAAGATTTATTTATTTATTAAGCATTTCCAAGTTCAAATGTTTATTTAAACACGAAATTGCACACCTCATTGTACCATGGTTCAGTGTGCATACGAATATGATCATTTAATACAGATAGTTCATGATCATATTCGTACGCATACTATTACCAAAACTACATTGTACATAATATCACGATTGTGCGGGATTTTAACATGTGAGCGTACAAATATGACGTTTTAAATTATTCGTCCTACTGAATCTACGTTGACATATATCACATTTGTACGGTTTCTCACCAGTGTGCGTACGAATATGCTTTTTTAAATTACTCCGATCACTAAAACAGCGCTGACATGTATCACACTTGTACGGTTTCTCACCAGTATGCGTATGAATATGTTTTTTTAAAGAACTCTGATCATTACAGCGGCGCTGACAAATATCGCACTTGTATGGATTCTCATCACTGTGCGTACGAATATGACGTGTTAACGTATTCCTAGTACAGTAACTACGCTGACACATATCGCACTTGTAAGATTTCTATTTACTGTGCGTAAGAATATGAAGTTTCAACGCATTCTTAGTACTGTAATTACGCTGACATATATTGCATTGATACGGTTTCTCATCCGCGTGTGAAGGAATATGTCGTGTTAAATAATTCCTTGTACTGTAACTACGCTTACACATTTCGCACTTGTACGGTTTCTCATCACTGTGCGTATAAATATGAAGAGCTAAACTGCTTTTCCTATTGAAACTACGCTGACAATTGTCACAATTATACGGTTTCTCACCAGTGTGCGTAAAAATATGACATTTTAAAGTATATTGAACACTGAAACTACGCTGACATATATCGCACTTATACGGTTTTTCATTAGTGTGCAAACGAAGGTGTACTAATAAACTATTCCTCTGGGAAAAACTATGCTGACATATGTTACACTTATACGGTTTCTCACCAGTGTGCGTGCGAATGTGAACTGTTAAACTATTCTGAAGACTGAAACTACGCTGACATATATCGCACTTGTACGGTTTCTCACCAGTGTGCGTATGAATATGTTTCTTTAAAGAGGACTGATCACTAAAACAGCGCTGACATATATCACACTTGTACGGTTTCTCACCAGTGTGCGTACGAATATGCTTTTTTAAATTACTCCGATCACTAAAACAGCCCTGACATGTATCACACTTGTACGGTTTCTCACCAGTATGCGTATGAATATGTTTTTTTAAAGAACTCTGATCATTACAGCGGCGCTGACAAATATCGCACTTGTATGGATTCTCATCACTGTGCGTACGAATATGACGTGTTAACGTATTCCTAGTACAGTAACTACGCTGACACATATCGCACTTGTAAGATTTCTATTTACTGTGCGTAAGAATATGAAGTTTCAACGCATTCTTAGTACTGTAATTACGCTGACATATATTGCATTGATACGGTTTCTCATCCGCGTGTGAAGGAATATGTCGTGTTAAATAATTCCTTGTACTGTAACTACGCTTACACATTTCGCACTTGTACGGTTTCTCATCACTGTGCGTATAAATATGAAGAGCTAAACTGCTTTTCCTATTGAAACTACGCTGACAATTGTCACAATTATACGGTTTCTCACCAGTGTGCGTAAAAATATGACATTTTAAAGTATATTGAACACTGAAACTACGCTGACATATATCGCACTTATACGGTTTTTCATTAGTGTGCAAACGAAGGTGTACTAATAAACTATTCCTATGGGAAAAACTATGCTGACATATGTTACACTTATACGGTTTCTCACCAGTGTGCGTGCGAATGTGAACTGTTAAACTATTCTGAAGACTGAAACTACGCTGACATATATCGCACTTGTACGGTTTCTCACCAGTGTGCGTAAGAATATGTTTCTTTAAAGAAGACTGATCACTAAAACAGCGCTGACATATATCACACTTGTACGGTTTTTCACCCGTGTGGGTACGAATATGTTTTATTAAAGCACTTTTATCACTAAAGCAGCGCTGACACACATCGCACTGGTATGGTTTCTCACCAGTGTGCAAACGAATATGTTTTGTTAAACAACTTTGATCATTAAAGCAGCGCTGACAAACATCGCACTTGTATGGTTTCTCACCACTGTGCGTACGAATATGACGTGTTAAATCACGCTTAGTTTTGTAACTTCGCTGACATATATTGCACTTCTGAGAATTCCCATTAGCGTGCGTTCTAAAATGATTTGTTAAACAGCTTTGTTTACTAAAACTACGCTGGCATGTATCGCACTTGTACGGTTTCTCACTGGTGTGCGTACGAATATGGTTAAGTAAGTCATTCTTACAGCTAAACTTTTTTTGACAAACATCGCATTTATGAGGCACTTTGAATGTAATTTTGCGCGTAAGATTTTGTCTTGTCTGGATATCTTTCGTGTCAGATTTTTCATTTTTCTTTTGCTCTTCTGGAATTACATCTTCTAGGTTTTTTCTCCCTGTGTCTTCTTTTAGTTTCTTTGCTGTGGTCGCCCCTACGATTTTAAACACAAAATTTAATATGTGTACCTACGCAATATGTTTTCAAAGTTTTTCCTGTAGGTACAGTACGGCCGACGGATCTTGGCGCGTCTGAAGTTAGGCTCTGTGAACTTTAGAGCTTCTGCACTCGTAAAAAAATAAATGGTTTGAAAAAATAAATGGCAATAGCAGTTATTATTGCTGTTATTGACTTTTGTTTTAATAAATCATTTATTTGGCGCGCTTATTTTAAGCTATAAAGTTCGCAGAGCCTAACTTCAGACGCGCCAAGATCCGTCGGCCGTACTGTAATTCACTACATAGTATAAAACAAAGTCGCTTCCCACTATCTGTCCCTATGTATGCTTAGATCTTTAAAACTACGCAACGGATTTTGATGTGGTTTTTTATTAGATAGAGTGATTCAAGAGGATTGTTTATATGTATAATTCATGCATAATATATTTAATATCACCATTGCACCCGTGCGAAGCTGGGGCGGGTCGCTAGTATAGTAAAAGACGATATTACTTGTTCTATGTCAACGAGAAGTACCCAATGAATTTTGAGTCCCTTGAGTGTCCAAATATAGGTATTTTGCAACATAACTTACCGTTTCTTTTTTTTTTCGTTATATTAGAAGTTTGATTTTACTAAATATAATTAAAATTTTAGTAATATAATGCAAACAGTGGTTGTTTAAGAGCGGCCAACCCAAGGTACATTTTCATGCAACCGCTGTTAAGTGATTATGATGATATTACACATCTTTCTCCAGATATTTTGGATACCTACACCTCTATAGGTATCCAAAATATCTCTCTATCGTGTGGACATTATCTAGGCTTCCAAATAATCGCAACGTAAATTGATGTAAAGTTTTACATCAATTTACGTCGTACACTAATCGAGTACATACCTCTGAAAATCTTCTATTTTACGTGGACTTTGGCCCTCCATAATGTACTTTTATATTGAAAATATAAAAAGTACATCTATAGAAGCCTTGCACATTAAGACTCAGAATGGCAACATTTTTTCTTAAAAACTTAAAAAAAGAAAACACGTATTTTCTGGAACAAGTATTGTGAAATATTCGAGTAAATCACGCAATTACCGAATGCCAACTGAGTTTTCAGGTGTTCTCTCTTTTTTCGCGTTGGTTCTTCATCAAACATCGCGTTGCATCGTGTTTTAGATGTAGCAACAAGTTTTTAAACCTTGCCCGACGTTAACAACAGGCGAGTGGGGAACCCTCTTAAATTGCAAAGTATTAAATCAGAACATAGAAAAAAATTGTTTAACAGTCGTACGGGGTTTCTACGTCTGTTAATATAGGACTTTTTTTTGTTTTATCTAATAATATATGGGGTGACTGGTAATTAGTGAACGATACTTAAACACGTGATTGTAGTCATGATAACAAATAACTTTTACTATGGGACGAAACCTGAAATCGTGAAAAAATCTGCCAAGTTCAGAACATTTATGTTCACCTAACTGGTCAAAATGTACTGAACTTGGCAGATTTTTTTCGCGATTTCAGGGGGCTTACTCTTGAGTTTAATTCCAATCGATCGCATTGGAATTGTGACTTTAGGTACTCTTGAATTTGATTTTAGGGCCAAATTGCGTGACCTTTTTGGTAAACTAAGTAAAATGGGGATAGGTCTTGGCGTGTGGTCACGCAATTTTAAACCAATTTGGCGCTACCAACAAATTCAAGAGTACCTAAAGTGACAATTCCAATGCGACCGATTGGAATTAAACTCGAGAGTAAGCCCCCAGGTTTGGTCTAATAGTAAAAGTTGTTTGTTATCATGACTATAATCACGTGTTCAAATATCGTTCACTAATTACCAGTCACCCTATATACCTAAGTTACTTTTCGCTTCCTCTAACTTGAACATAAATATATGAAGTACTAGCTTCTACCAGCGGCTACGCCCGCATGAATGTCGTTTTTGCCATAAAAACTTCCTACCCCCATTTTACCCCCTTAGGGGTGGAGTTTCGTAAAATCCGTTCCTAGCGCACTTCTACTCCCTATAAGGAACCTACCTGACAAATTTTAAGTTTGTAGATGTTATAGTTTCTGAGATTTCGTGATTAATCAGTAAGTGGTATTTCGCTTTCACACATATTACACTAACTTTTGCTCGCGGCTTCGCTCACGCTCTACCTTACTCAACCCTACTCTACTCAACCCTACTATATATAAAATAATAATAATATATATAATATATATTAATAATAAATATAAAAATTCTATCCTATATCCTTCTCCTGGTTCCAAGCTACCCTCCCACCTATTTTCAGCCAAATCGTTTCAGCCGTTCTTGAGTTATAAATAGTGTAACTAACATGACTTTCTTTTAGATATATAGTACGCGGCAAATAAGTTGAACCCGTTTCTATGGTTACGCGCTGCCCCACACTTCAATTGAGACCCGAAATTCGGTTACTGCACATTTAAGGTCGACCACCAATTCAATTTTTCTTATCATAATAATTATTTTAATCTTTATTAAATACATACCATCACTTTGATGTTCCTCCTTGGGCTCCGTGATATCTTCTAGTTCTTCACAAAAAGCTGGTGATTCTTCTTTGATAGCAACTTGTTCCATTTGACCGACTCCAACTATACTTATGTCCTCTACTGGAGTTTTCACAGCAATTCTATCTGGGCTCGGTTTATTGAAGGATTTGGCTGTGAAAGTTTATCAGTATTAATTAAAAAATAAAACTGGGCAAGTGCGATTCGGACTTGCACGTTGAGGGTTCCAAACCATTCAACATAAGTTTTTTTGTGACATAACGACATTAGTTTCCAGATTTATTTCTTGTGCTATAACCGTTTGTTCGGAACCATGCTGATTTTTTTAGGGTTCCGTAGCCAAATGGCAAAAAACGGAACCCTTATGGATTTGTCATGTCTGTCTGTCTGTCTCACTTTTTGTGTGTCTGTCACTTTTTTCCGAAACTATAAGAAATATACTGTTGAAATTTGGTAAGTAGATGTATTCTGTGAACCACATTAAGATTTTCACACAAAAATAGAAAAAAAAAAACAATTTTTGAGGGTTCCTCATACTTTTTTTTTTATCAAACCCGCACGTGTGAAGTATCTATGGATAGGTTTTCAAAAATGATATTGAGGTTTCTAATAATATATCATATTTTCTACACTGAATAGTTTGCGCGAAAGACCAAAGTGGTAACATGTCCCCCCCCCCCCCCGTAACTTCTAAAATAAGAGACTAAATTAATTGATATAAACTAATGCTTGACTGCAATCCCACCTGATGGTAAGTAGTGATGCAATCGTTGATGGTGAAGCGCACTAGTTTATTAAGAGCCTATTCACTCTAGCCTTGAAGACACCTAAATTATAATCGGACGGGAAGACCGCAGCAGGCAAACTTCCACCGAAAATTGGTTTGAACGAGATCTTGTAGGTAATTATTTTTTTAATACATACGTCATAAATCGTCAATCGTAATTTACCATGTTTCTACGGAACGGTACCTCTACCATGAGTTTTAAGCAATAGTATTCGTCGCTACTCGATATCGACGCCGTAAATATTTTGTATGGCAAGTTTTGGTTCTGCAAGTGACCGCTAGAGGCACTGCAAAATTTGCCATACAAAATATTTACGGCGTCGATATCGAGTAGCGACGAATACTATTGCTTAAAACTCATGGTAGAGGTACGGAACTCTCAGTGAGTCCGAATCGCAATTGCCCGGTTTTTTTTAATACTAAAATAGCTATTACTACACCAGACCCCTATATTCGCTAGTCAAAATACAAATGTCAAAATGGACCTTTTTTCGAAAATTTTTTTTTTATTCAACTAAATACAATGCGTTCCAAATGAGAATAGGATCGATTGCCATGTTGTGACGTCACGTCGAACTGTCAAATTGAAGAAATTGGGTACGGTGAGCAAAAAATTTTTTTTTTATTATTATTTATTAATCTTTAACGAAATTTTTTTATCAGAATTCAGTTCTTCAATTTTTCTCATCTCAGCGTCACTGTGTAAAGTGTCTGATTAGTGGCAAATGGAAGATGAAGGCGAATTATTCCTAACAATGGAAATAAGAAAGAAAATAGTTTTTATTTTTAACTAATTATGACTTAAAACAATATAATTAGCTAATTTATATTAAACAATAACGTTTTTACTTCACCTAGACTTAACTAAGACTACGTAATACAAAGCAAAAAATAACCCTTTATTGATACGCAAATAAGATTTTTTTGCAAACCGTACTTTTCACTCAACATTTGACAGATCGAGGTTATTGGCTTTCCTATTCTTAAATGGAACGCATACTACAGGTAGAATTTTAACTATAGTATATTATAGCCCCGACAAGTTCATTTTCTTCAAAATAAATTTAGAAAAATGTAGCCCTCTTCAGATTTAAAAGAATTCAGTCTTTGAGGAGGGCAACATTCTTCTAAGTTAAAGTTCAACATAAAATAAGTACCTAGTTATGAAAATCGATATTTTTGTTCTTCTTGACACATTCTATACTTACTTTCTGCGTCAGTGTCTCGGCATTTCTTCTCCAATACTTCTGGTTCATCTACATCAATTTTAAACTCCGTTATGTCCAAATCTGTTTCATAATGTTGCATTGATGTATCTTCTGCATCTGAATAGCCGTCATCTATAATTTCAAGTTTTATAATTATCAGAACATAAACAATATCTAATGGATAGGTAGAACTACACTGCTAACACCATAGATATCCGTGGCTAAAACGTATGCCGCACACGCCGATCTGGGCGTGTCGGTCTCCATACATTTTATATGGAAATTAGACATGCAGAGCTACACTTGATACACGACACGCGACGTCGTTCTAAAAAAATAAATAAAAAAAAAAAAAAAAGAAATCAGGCGTGTTACAGTACTACTACTTTAACAATCAGAATAAGCGCGCCAAATAAATTATTTATAAAAATAAATGCCAATAACAGTTGTTAGCAGCAAAAACAACTGCTATTGGCATTTATTATTTCAAAACATTTTTTTTTTACGTTTAAACAAGCGCTAAAGTTCGCAGAGCCTAACTTCAGACGCGCTAAGATCCGTCGGCCGTACCGTACGTTACATTACACGCATATTATACGTGTGCGTCGGTCTAATGTAGTTCTAGCTTTACTCCTTTTTTTATTTTATTTTATTTTATAATACTTACCTATTACTTTTCGCTTTCTCAAACACGAACAAAAGTATGCAGTAGCAAATGTTTTCAAGTAATTAGGCATACTAAACATTTTGTTTTTACTAGCTGGTACCCAGTGAACTTCGTGCTGCCTAATAGTACTTTTAGCTAAACTGTCAAAGGATAACGCCAATTACAGGCATTACTAGAACCAGCGTAATTCATTTCAAAATGACATTTTAATTAGATTGGAATTGTTCTATTAGATTTTTTTTTTTGTGATTAAAAATCTAACCTTTATATTTTATATCTCCTGAACTATCACAAATATTTAGAGATCAAAATAAATCAAATAACTGCACTCGTTCTCGAGTTTTAGCGAGATTAACGAACAGCTATTCATTTTTATATAGACTGACTGAAAATCAGTGACTGATACTAAAACACACGATTATAAACACGATAACAAACAATTGCGAAAAAAGTCTGCGAAGTTCAGTACATTTTGACCAATTAAGTGAATTTATGTTAATTTGGTATATATGCGTAAATAATTCGAGTTTAAAAAAAGTACTTCATTTTTACCCGACTGTACCAGAAGGAGGGTTATGTTTTTCGAGAGTATGTATGTATGTATGTATGTACGTATGTATGTATAATTGTTTGGCACGCTCTGCAGCCAGAAAGGCTCGATGGATTTTAGCTTGAGAGGTGTCGTTAGATTCGTATTTACTGTGAGAGTGACACTGGGTATATAAAAATAAAAAAAAAATAAAAAATGGCGGATTTTTAGCGCCAAATTCAAATGTTTGGCACGCTCTGCGACTTGAACGGCTCGATGGATTTTAGTTTGAGAGGTGTCTTTAGATTCGTAATTACTTTGAAAGTGATATCGTAATAAAATAAAACTAAAAAAATAAAAAACGGTAATTTAAAAAACTAAAAAACCCGAATGCTTTTCTGAACATTCATGAAAAAGCCCTAAAACAAGAAAGTCGTTGTACCCGATTCCACTTATCTATATAATATTTTAAATACTGGCAGTCGGGACCCATTCTTGAATTGAGAACACATACCTATATTACATTGCAGATTACTCCAATCTATTGACTAGACGGCTGACTTTCTAGAATGTTCAGAAAAGCAGTCGGGTTTTTTAGTTTTTTAAATTACCGTTTTTTTTCATTTTTCTTTTACAAATCGATAGTGTTTCATGTACCGAATCGACCCTCCACGGGATTAAAACGACCAAAATTTAACGGTATATAAGAAGATATTGAAAGATAGATTAAATGCATACCATCACTATGAGGTTCCTCCTTGGGTTCAATAAAATCTTCTACTTGCTCACAAACTTCTGGGGATTCTTCTTTGACAGCAACATGTTCCATTTGACCAAAACTATCTATACTAATATTCTCTACTGGAGTTTGCACAAGAACTCTAGCTGTCTTTGGTTTATTGAAGTATTTGGCTGTGAAAGTTTATCAGAATTAAATTAAAAGTGACTACTTTTCAAGACAATTAATATCACAACTGGAACACTCGCTAAAATTTAGACACAATAAAAAAACGGGTAAAATCATCCAATGACATCTCATGCCCTTGGGCAGAGCGGGAGATAGTGTCACTCTTACTGACTAAAAACCTACTCTGTTCTTTCATTGCCTTGGTTCCAGGGCCCTGGTATGCATTTTCATACCTCCCCATGGCATGAGGTAAATATTAATTGAGTGTACAATGTGAACTCGAAAAATGGCTAACTTGTTGTTTAAATTGACAAATGGTTATGGTTGTTTAAATTGTCAAGTATTAAATGAAAACATAAACAAATATCATCAATAGTCCCAGATACTTCTCTTTTGATTTATTTTGTTTTATTTCATATGTATGAGTTACTTTTCGCTTTCTCAAAAATGAACAAAAATATTTGAAGTAAAAAATGTTTTCTTGTCACAATAATCATTTTGTTCTTTAATAAATATATACCATCACTTTGATGTTCATCCTTGGGCTCTGTGATATCTTCTAGTTCCTCACAAAATGCTGGTGATTCTTCTTTTATAGAAACTTGTTCCATTTTATCAAAACCAACTATACTTATGTTCTCTACTGGAGTTTTCACAAACAGCCTCAGTTTATTGAAGGTTTTGGCTGTGAAAGTTTATGAGTATTAGATAAAGTAATGATTAATTCTCAAAACAGAAAAATTAATCTTGGTTCATGTAGTCATTGAAAGGACCGTTCTTGACAAATTGTGATAATTAAGAAGTGTAACACAGCTGGAACAGTTGGTGTTCTTGTCAAAGGTCTGGTAGTATTTCATACCAGTGCTGCTTCAACCGAGCACTAGCTACTGACGTTTTCTAAGTGTCCATGTAAACATATGTAAAATCTATATAGGTACAAAAAGTGAAATACCATTCACTGATTATTCACGAAATCTCAGAAATTATAACACATACAAACTTAAAATTTGGCAGGTAGGTTTCATATAGACATTTACTAGGAAAGAACAGATTTTTCAAAACTCTACCCCTAAGAGGGGCCAGTTCCCGCTTCGTTGGAAGACGGGGAAACTGGTCCTAATCGCGAAGCCAGGGCGACCTGCGGACTCTCCGTCCGCGTATCGGCCCATTGTGCTGCTCGACGAGGTGGGCAAGCTCTTTGAAAGAGTAGTTGCAAACCGCCTCGTCGCGCACCTAGCACGGGTCGGGCCGAACCTGTCGGATGACCAGTTCGGCTTCCGCAGGATGCGCTCAACGGTGGACGCCATCATGCGCGTGCGAGCCCTCACGACGGGGAACGCAGTGTCCCGGGGCAGGTGTGTCTTGGCGGTGTCTTTGGATATCGCCAACGCCTTCAACTCCCTGCCCTGGAGTAGCATTAGGAGCGCACTCCGGTACCACCGGGTGCCCGACTACCTCTGTCGTGTGATCGAGGCCTACCTGTCGAGCAGGTACATTATCTACCCCGGTCATCAGGGAGAATTGAATCGGCGAGAGATGTCGTGCGGTGTCCCACAGGGATCGGTACTAGGGCCGCCCTTGTGGAACATCGGGTACGACTACGTGCTGCGCGCCGACCTCCCCGACGGGGTCAGCGTGGTCTGCTACGCGGACGACACGCTGGTCCTGGCGCGGGGACGGTCGTACCAGGCGGCGGTCGAACTAGCGACGCGCGGGGTTGCGACAGTCGTGGAGAGGATCCAGCAGTTGGGACTCGAGGTGGCATTGCACAAGTCCGAGGCCATGTGCTTTCACGGCCCTCGGTACGCGCCACCACCGGGTTCCCAATTAACGGTAGGAGGAGTTCACATCGGCGTCGGGTCGACGATGAAGTACCTGGGACTCGTCCTCGACAGCCGGTGGAACTTCGAGGCGCACTTCCGACGTTTGGCTCCCCAACTTAATCGGACTTCGGCTGCACTCAAGCGGCTCCTGCCGAACCTGGGGGGTCCAGACGCCTCCTGCCGGAGGCTCTACGCTGGCATCGTTCGGTCCATGGCCCTTTACGGGGCGCCTGTGTGGGCGCCGACGCTGCGAAGGCGACCGGCGGCCCTGCTGAACGCCTGCCAGAGGGTCATGGCCATACGGATGATCCGGGGATACCGCACGGTATCCCGCGAAGCGGCGAGCCTCCTTGCTGGCCTGCCACCATGGGATCGGGAGGCAACAGTCCTTGCACGCATGCACGATCTGCGCGTGGAGATGCAACGCCGGGGCGAATCCCCGCTGCCGCGACAAGTCGCGGCTTGGCGGACAGAGTTCCGGCGAGATCTCATGGTGAAATGGCGAGAACGACTGTCGCAACCCTGTGCTGGGCACGCCACGATTGAGGCGGTAAGGCCCCTCTTTGAGGCGTGGCTGGAAAGGCCTCACGGCGTCATAACCTTCCGCATGGCGCAGGTACTAACCGAACATGGCAAGTTCGGGCGGTACCTGTACAAGATCCGTGCGGAGGTGACGCCCGGGTGTCGTCACTGTGCGGAACGCCCGGTGGACACGGTGGAGCACACGGTAGAGGTGTGCCCCGCTTGGGAAGAGCATCGCCGTGTCCTCGTGGGGGCAATCGGAGGCGATCTCTCGCGCCGGGGCTTGGTTCAAGCCATGCTCCGGAGCGAGGAGGAGTGGCAGGCGGTCGCCTCCTTCTGCGAAGCAGTAATGCTAGCAAAGGAGGAGGCTGACCGTATCAGGCAACGGCGCTCACGCCGCAGCCGCCGCCGTAACTCCGATCCAAATTTCCGGCCACCGTAGACGCGGGCTTGCGGACGGCGGGCAATGGGTAGCTCGCTGTCCGTTTGTCCGGTAACAGACCGGACCGAGCCCAAGTCGTTTACGGCGCGCACTGTTCCCGTGCGCCTCAAGGAGTTGTCAGCAAACCGTAGGGGCCCAGTAGGGTCGAGGCCTAGTCTGGGGCTCTGGGAAGGTATGAAAATGCATACCAGGGCCCTGGAACCAAGGCAGGGAAGGAACAGGGTAGGATTTTAGTCAGTAAAAGTCTGACACTATTTCCCGCTCCGCCCAAGGGCGGGATTTGTCATTGGATGATTTTACCTACCGTAAAAAAAAAAAAAAAAAAAACCCCTAAGAGGGTATAATGGGGGTTGGAAGGTTGTATGGAGATACCTTTACGCGACCGAAGCCGCTGACAGAAGCTAATAAAATATAAGCCTAGAAAAATAACTAGCTAAAATAATAAACACACTACAATCAATGGTGGACCAAGGTTATTATCTTCGGAATTTTCGACCAGTGGACATTATAGTGTTGTAGAAACCATGCAGAAACATAACATGGTAGGTACAACTAAATAATCAAACAGAAAAGATTTTTTTATATATATATTTTTAAATAGTTATGTACAAGACTTACAAATAAGCAGGTATCGTTTATAGAAAATAATACTGTATGACGTATTGTTAGTTTTAAACAAAACCAACCGGTTTGTATATTTATCAAAAAATACAAAATAATTTTGGACCAATATTTGAAACAATTTTTATATACAACTGAAACCAAATAATGGTCTTTCGAATTACTACACGAGCGAGTACTTGGCGGAAGAACACATTATTTAGACTTTTGACATTTGGTTTGGGGTGTAACACCCGTTTCCGAAAGGCCGATCAACGTAAAAATTAAAGATATTTAGTTTAATTATTTTAATAAAAATTGTGATTATAAATTGTGATTTAATAAACAATGTTCGTTCAGAAATATTTCATTTCATTCATTCTGTCAGTGTCACATTAAAGCCCTGCGTTCAAAGACTTTAGAATATCCTGCGTTCAAAATTAACCAAAGTAGGGTAGAGTTGCTGCACCAACCGTTCAAAAACGCTTGGAGTTTCAACCCAGGGTCGGTCTTTTATATTATAACGAATAGCCTAGAGTCAACCCAATTATAACTCCGAGCCTAGCTTCTAAGGGCACGGCATGCAGTGCCCCCACCAAGTCGAGCAAATATTTCGTGTGTGTGTGAACTGCGGGACCATGCTTGCATTTCGCAAAACAAAAATCTAAGGATTTAGTAAAAGTCTTAAAATAATTGTAAAACAAGTCTGGGAATTTGTAAAAATATAAAAAAAAAAAATACAGCCCTTGAAGTGGGGTCCCTCAATCCTCACAGACCATCAGCCAGATCTCGAAAAGTATCTGGAAAATTGAAGTATTGTTACTACAGACATTTAGTAAATAATTTTTAAAGGTATTTACAAATTTTCAGACCACAAAGCCCAAAGAATAAAAAAAACATAATAACTAAACTAGGGTCCATCAAACCACACAAACGAGAAAAATATTTTAGCGAATATTACCGAAACTAATACATAAAATCTTTCCTTATCTGCACCAAGTTTTTGTAAAAGTCGTAAAGCATTTTGTAAAAATATAATGATGTGGATGGTGAGACCCCAGTTTAGTCATTATATTTTTTTTATCTTTGGTCCCTGGAAAACTAGTGGCATTGCTTTGCTTGCTCAATGTACTTCACGAATTTACTGATAAAATCCAATGTACCTTAACCATTTTAATAAAAATTAAGATTAATCGCCTTGTCTATCCAGCGGAGCCCTCGGTTATGTTACGTTCAGAGTACATAAAAGTAATACTGATCGTATACTATTGTTGTACTGGTCGTATGCGACGTAATTTTCAGGGAAAGTATGTTCTACCGTGAAATTACTTCTCATGTTATTGTCTAAAGAGAGAACTACGCAATAGCAATAGTTATAATTTTTCAGAAAAAATAGCTACTTGTTTTGTTGACCTTACCTTATCAAGTGCCTTAGTGATTTTTTATATGTGCCATAAAATGTAGAAAACTCGCAAAAAACATTAATATTAGTGAAGAAATCAAAGGTACATTGGAAGTACATAACAATGGTGTACTTTTTTTGCACGTATGAACTCGGATTACAAAGGGCCCCGCTGGATAGACCATTTTTCCCTACTGAATTTCTCCTGTGCTGTTGAAGATTCCTTGAAATTAATACATGAATCGAGAGGTATGTACATTGGAGCAACTTACGATCATTATTACTTTTTTTCCGAATTCTACGTCCGCGTTCAAAAATGCGAAAGAAACGTAATGCTTACATTCTCTTTAGTGTAGTGTATCTACTCTGGTCATTAGTGTTAACTCTAACCCCCAGTCCTAAGTTCGGCTAAGAGTTAACTTTAATAACGTAATCAGGGTAGGTAATCAACTCTCGCATTTTTGAACGTAGAGAACTATCAATGTCAAGCATGGTCAAGCAAGTGTCATTTATTTTAGGCGCACCCAATACATTTGATTTTACCGCACGCCGCCACCGCGAGCCACTGCCGCTTACAGCAGCAATGTCGTAAACGGGGGTGAGATAATTGGGTTAATTCTAGGGCAAGTTTTTGAGTGTGAGTTCGTCATGTTCACTCAAATGTCTCACTAATGGTGGCGCGTGTGTTGGATCATTCGGTTCCCTTCAAAATGGTTGAGCTGAGTGGTGCCGATATACGCGTCATGTCTGTGAACGGGCGCTGTCAGTTGAGACTGGTCATCTCTTAGTTGCCAGTGGTTTATTTTAATATCTTTATTTAGAATGCCCTTTTTTTCGTCTTTACTTTATTTTATTGACTTTGTTCTCACATAATAGCAGCGACAAGAAACATGCAATAGAGATATTTGTTATACATAAAATGATTGAAAAGAGTGTTCATGGAGTTTCTTGCTCATTCTTCTCCATAGAGATCCACGCTTTGGAATGTGCAATTTGTTAAGATTATTAAAAATCAAACAGAGTTTACCAAGAACTTGTATCTCATTTATTTTTCTCTTCGTGTGACATTTTTGACATGTACCTTTTTCTTTTTAGTAGGCAGTTACAAAACTACTTACAGAGGTATTAATGTTTATCAGATTAAACCTTCTTTAACACAATTAGCATCATTTTTTTCTGACAGACTGTCACTTTTACCTTTCAAAAGTAAATGTAAAGTAAATGGTTTATTTGAAATAAATGCTTTTGAATCTTTGAGTTAGCTACTCGAGTTAGATCAACACCCAAGGTCTTTGATCGACCCCCTGTGTTGCAATTTGCAACTTGAAGCATTTTTGAACGGTTAGAGTAACGACTCTACCCTACTCTCTAGTTATTTTTGAACGCAGCCCGGTTGCGGGTGGGCAATGTGTCAAAAGTGTGGACAAAAGCAAAACAAAAACCTAAAATTAGAATTTTAAACATTAGAATTTTTGAAAATTAATAAAAATTTAATTGGTGGCAGAATACAGAGACACTTGTATAAATTTTTGTAACACCTAAATTGTACCTGTGTGCACAAATAAACTTTTTGTATTTGTATTTATTTGTATTTGTATTTGGACTATTTGTATAAATCTATCTGGCTTCCCCGAAAAATTTTCTATCAAAATGAACAAAAACCGTGTATCCAAACCATGGAAAAAAAGTAAAAAAATTTTTGAAGTTGTCAATTCTTTGCAACTGTCAGTCGCGGTACTCGCGGTAACGCTAAGCGGTAATGGCTTAGAGAATAGAATATAATGTTAACGGGCGTAGTGTCAACGTAGTGCTTATATTCTCTTTGGTAGTATCTCTCTGTAATCTGTGGTAACGGGTGTTTGCCAATAGTTCGCTGAGTTCGCACGTGTTTTAATTGTGGTGTTTCTATGAAGAGTTGAAGTTGAGAGTGTTTGTTGGCAAGTTGTTTCTAAAATAGTTACAGTTGATAGATTTACTTGGTGTTTGTTTTGTTTTCAAGGTAAGTAAACAACGAATACATACAAAATAAAGTTTTTAGCATGAAACACGAACAATAACGTGAACAAAATCAACACGGCAAACAATAACAAAAACGCGAACAATGCGAACTGTTGCACTAATTTCTATATTTCTCAGTATAAATGATTGATGCTATGATTTTTGTTTATTTTGTAAGAATATGAGACTACCTAAATGCTTTTACTTTTATTTTATGCCTAAATGTGTTAATTTATACATATAAAGTCAACTAGAAATACGGCTCGCGCCGTCAGATTTTTGTAAAAAATGAAAGGGCTGTAAAAAAATTATTTTGTATGGACCGGTGTTCAGTTCGAGTCCGTAGTCGAATACTTAAAGAATTATAATAACAACTTGAGGCACAATGAATTGTTTATTTGAAACCCGACGCGCGCGGCGGTAGGCCATAAAAAAAAAGCGGGTGTAGGGCAATTTAGATAACGGTCGCTGTGCGGGACTGACCGGGATTTGTGTAAAATAAAACAGGAGAAAATACGAGATTACTGCGCACTGTATATTAGCGTGTACAGGACAAGGGTGCTAACAAGAATGACAAGACATTTCTTATAGCTAATTAGCCTACTTATAAAACTAAACAAAAATAGGATGCATCGTCGCTCGTTGCTATCACTAAATATCAGGCTCTTCACGTGAAAGGTGTTGTTAACTTCAACATACCCCCGGACATTGAAAGATTGTCTTTCAACAAAATCAGCAAGTGACGGGTAGTGGGCAAATCCTATTGAAGGCGCGCCGAATTACTCCAGCAGGAGTCCGGATATCAGCCACCCGAACGATACCGTCTGATCCTGGGTGGACGGCAACAATTCTTCCCAACTTCCATTTAAGAGGGGGTAAGTGATCCTCCTTTATTACCACGAGTGAGTCCAGCTTCAGTGCATCCTTGCAGGAACGCCATTTCGTTCTCTGCTGCAATTCAGAAACAAACTCCTTACTCCACCGGGCCCAGAAATGTTGGCGGAGTTGCTCAACCCGTTGAAATCGAGCCAAGTGATGAACGGAGTGTTCCAAATAGTCCCGTTGGGGTAATGATGTGAGCGGTCGACCCACAAGGAAGTGTCCCGGCGTCAGAGGTGCAAGGTCAGCAGGATCCGAAGATAGCGGCGTCAATGGACGAGAGTTCAAGATGGCCTCGATTTGAATAAGCGTGGTGTTAAGTTCTTCGAACGTTAAGTTACAGTTTCCCAACACTCGTTTCAAATGATACTTTGTCGATTTAACACCCGCTTCCCAGAGTCCGCCGAAATGAGGAGTATATGCGGGAATAAAATGCATTTTAATACCATCATTTGCCAAACTTGCACCTAAGGAATCGCAATAAGTTTTTAGAAATTTCGATAAATCGTTGTACGCGCCAACGAATGAGGTACCGTTATCGGAATAAATGTTAGTTGGCTTACCCCGTCGCGAGATAAACCTATATAAGGCAAGTAAGTAGGTATTACTGGTTAGATCGCCTACTAGCTCCAGGTGTACAGCTTTAGTGGCAAAACAAATAAATATGGCTACGTACACCTTCACTAACCTGCAGCCACGACCTTGCCGACTGGCACACATGATAGGGCCAGCATAATCGACACCAACATTGTCGAAAGGATAACCTCCTGGCTGGACACGCTGCTGCGGCAAATTTCCCATCAATGGGGTAATTACGTTACCCTTCATGCGACAACAGCGCACACAGTTTCGATAGCAAGCCCTAGCTAGATTACGGCCACCTATAGGCCAGTACGATTCTCGAATTGAAGCTAACAATAACTGAGGGCCTGCATGCATCAATCTTTTATGCTCAAAATTAAATAATAATTTTGTAAAAATGTGAGCGGACTGTAAAATTATAGGATGTTTTTTATTATATGGAAAATCAGAATTTTCTAAGCGCCCTCCGACACGCATGATTTTATTTTTATCAAAATAAACATTAAATTTAAAGAGGACACTTTTCGAAGGTATATTTTGTTTATTTAAAAGTAATTTGTACTCTGGAAACGACTCGATTTGACAATTTAAAATAATAACATTCAATGCTTCTTGTAGTTCATCTTCAGATATAAATTTATTAATGACAGGAAGTTTCCTACAGGTTCTAACAAATCTTAACACATACGCTATTGAACGAACAAGTCTTAAGTAGTTTGAGAAACGGTTAAAATCTATTAAAGTATTGCAAGCATTATTTGTTACAATAGCGCTCAATGAAACTTGAGGTCGAGTTTCGGGTAAAGTCTCGAGTTCTAAACCTTTAACCTGAGATGGCCAGTTCGACTGATCTTCCTTTAAGAAGTCGGGGCCACACCACCACAACTGCAGCCCTTGCAGAACACTAATATCCACGCCACGAGATATTAGGTCTGCTGGGTTCTTGTCAGTTGGGACATGACGCCAAGTGCAGTTACCCGCCTTATCTAGAACTTCAGCAACGCGATTGCGCACAAATGGCTGAAGTTTAGAAGGCAACATCTGCAACCATCCCAATACAATAGTCGAGTCTGTCCAACAGTAAACCCGATCAAACTTTACTCGAAGTGATTTGACCACCTTCTCATAAACGCGAGCTCCCACGACGGCACCACACAGTTCCAACCTCGGAATAGTAGTAGGTTTAATCGGCGCCACACGACTTTTACCGATAAGTAAACGAACCATGCATTCACCATTTGCATTAACACTACGGATGTAGGCACACGCACCGTACGCGCGCTCAGATGCATCTGTGAATACGTGCAGTTCTAACGTCTGGTAACCGTCCGTCATAACATACCGTGGGATACGTAACGTAGTTAAAAGAGGGAGAGCTTTAACAATAGCGTTCCAAGTTGTGCTAAGTTCCAGAGTCAACGGTTCGTCCCATGAAAGTTTGTCTAACCACATTTTTTGTAATAGCATTTTCATGGTGACTACAAAAGGAGATAAAAGACCTAAAGGGTCAAAAATACGTGCAATTGCTGAAAGCAAATCACGTTTAGTGCAACTTCTAGAAGGTGACTTAAAACTAATTAAGAAACCTATTTCATCAGATTCAGCGAACCAGTCAAGTCTTAATAATTTATTGGGATAATTAGATCCTACACCTAAATCTAATGATGACTGAGTCCCTGACACTAAAATAGGTTCATTCGACTTCCACTTTCGAAGTGGCATGCAAGCTGATGCCAGTGCATTTGTGACTTCATTGCGAATGAACAACACTTCATCTAAATCATTGCCACCGGTGAGCAAATCATCAACGTAAAAATCATGCTTTATTATGGTGGCAATCTTATCATTCGTGCACTCATTACCTAATTGCTTGAGGCAGCGCGTCGCAAGAAATGGCGCACTCGCCGTACCGTATGTGACGGTGTTTAATTTAAATACCTTAACTGGACTGCATGTGTCTTCGCGCCAAACTACCTGTTGCAAGTGCCTATCAGATGGGTGGACTACTATCTGTCTATACATCTTTTCAACGTCGGCTGACAAGATGTATTTATGCTGTCGAAACCGAAGAAGTATAGACAGAAGGTCATCTTGAACAGTTGGACCCACCATCTGTAAATCATTTAAGGAAACACCTGATGACGTGGGACAACTCGCATTGAACACCACACGCAGCTTCGTAGTGGTACTACCTTCCCTTAGGACCCCGTGATGAGGGATGAAATACGAGTTTAAATCTAGTTCCTTGTTTATTGTCATATGACCTAATGACTCATATTCCGCCATGAACTCGTGATATAATTTACTAAAATCAGGTTTAGCCTTAAGTCTGCGTTCCAAGGAATATAAACATTTTGTAGCCCTATGAAATGACTCACCCAAAACAGATGGATTCTGCTTCATAGGTAGACGCACACAAAAACGACCGTCTTCCAAACGAGTCGTAGTTTTACAAAAATGCTCCTCACACAACCTTTCTTCAGGCAAATAATCAGAATTTTGCGAATTAATCTCTTCGAGATTCCAAAATCGCGTAATATCATTACGAATTAAATCCAAGTCGGCATCATTACAGGAACTAGTTTGAGTAAAATTACATCTAATGTTATTTATTGATTTACTGTGATTACTATAGATAACGGGACCAGAGACGATCCATCCTAACCTGGTCTCACATAACACCGGCTTTCCGACTCCTAACTTAATTCTTTGCGAACCTAACAGGTCCCAGAACAGATCAGCACCAATTAAAAGATCTACGTCTGAGGGCTTGTAAAAAGTAGGGTCTGCCAGACAAATATCAGTTGGAATGTTCAGGTTAGATAAATCTAATTCACGACATGGCATCTCATTAGTAATCAATGGCAATACAAAACATAACAACTTAGCATTATAACTATTGTTAAGTGACGTCATTTTTACCTGACACATATTGCCTACGCGACTGGACGCGTTATTTATGCCATAGATTGAACTATCAATCGAACTCGTATTTAACTTAAGTCGTTTACATAATCGCTCCGTCATGAAGCACGATGTACTACCGCTGTCGAGTGTCGCTCGCACAATATGCTCATGATTTTTGTAATCATATAATTTAATTAACGCGGTTGACAATAAGACGCCGCGCTCCTTACTCTCGCCATGAGTAGGGGAAATGTTCGCAGACAAGGACACGTTATTCGTCGCGTCAGTGTCAGCGGACTGCGCGGGCGCTGCAGACGTTGACGGAGACAAAGTTGCATAATCAGATGTGTTATCGTTACCTTTTGTTTCCGAAGTATGAATCAAAGTGTTATGCCTGCGCTTACATAACTTACAACCCGGTTTTTTGCAATTGTTAGAAAAGTGACCCGTACGAAAACAGTTATAACATAATTTAAAAGTAGGAATTAATTTGCGTCGAGCTTCATTGCTCAATGCAAGGAACTGTGAACAATTAACTAAACTATGGTCACCTTTGCAATTAGGACAAGATTTCGAAGCAGGTTCAGTGCTCACCATATTAGAATTTTGTGTCGTCACCATGGATTTGATTTTACTCGTGGAACTTGATTTAGGGTTACCTGACATGTTGTGTTTAGATAATTCTAAAGTTTCAATTAGATCAGCGCGTGCGCGAATGAATTGGAGGAAAGTATCAAACGTAATCTTGCTATTCTTATCAGTGTGACCTTTGAACTCCTCCCATTCACGGTAGGACTTCTGATCCAACTTACGTGTAACTAAATATATCAACAACGTGTCCCACTGCTTGACTGGTTCGCCTAAAGATTCTAACGCTCGCAAGTTTTTATTTAATAGATCAATTAACCCTTTCAAAGCGATAGAAGACTCTTTCGTGATGAGTTCAATGTTAAATAATGCTGACACATGATTCTGCACTAATAAGCGTTTATTGTCAAATCGATCGCAAATTAAATTCCAAGCCACATCATAATTGTTCGCTGAAAACTCAATAGATTGGATTACCACGGCAGCAGATCCCTCCAGAGAAGCACGTAAATAGTGGAACTTGTTGATTTCGTCGATCTCGTCATTATGATGGATGAGGCTAGTGAAGGTGTCACGGAACTCTAACCAATTGCTATATGAACCATTAAATTTGGGCAATTGTATAGTAGGCAACTTAATAGGTTTATAAACACTACCCCGACTACCCTTACCACTAACTGAACCATTTTGCTTGTTACTCTTACTCACTAACTGTTGAGCCCTCGACAATGCCTTATAGTATAATGTCTCGAACTCGGAACGTTCAGACAACTGGGCTTTCGTATCGTCAACCATACATTCTAACCGCAACTGTACCTCATCATATTGTTCATACAACGACTCCAGTTTTCCCATGCGCAACTGTAATTCCATGACATCGCATTCGCTTAATGTTACGTCATCCAATGCGTCCAAGTAATTGACAAATGTAGTTAAGCGACCCTTAAAACTTCCTCGCTTCTTTACTAATTCCCTTTCCTCGGACATGCTGGGAATCGAGTGTTGTCGACCTGGAATGTATATAATCGCAAAATAAATATCTTAATATACTTAATCCGAAATTAATTTAGGTACAGAGTTGTAAGGTAGAATTTAATAAGGTCTAACAATGTAAATAGGTAGGTAATCTTTCTGTATAAATTAAATCTGATTGCAAATGTAACGATACAACTTTTATTATAAATTAATTCCTCAATAACTTATCTAATAAGTTATTACATAAAACACCACAAAACTAAAGTACACTACGGGCAAGTTAACTGAGATTAACAGTCAATAGTTTGAAATAATATCTAACACTTTCCAGAATAAACTATGATTAACGAATACCTACACATTAACTATGATACTTAACTGAATAGTTATCGCTCAAATGCAACAATGCAAATTATATAAATGTAGTTCTAATTCCTACTATACTTTTAAAAGTATTATATAATAACGACTGTCGCTAATTGTACATGTAACATACAAAAATAACGAAACTATTCAAAAGGAAAACCGGTACTCAATTAACATAATTAACAAAATAAATGCACTAACCTTTTGTAAATTTAAATAAAGCTAGATACAACCTGTACGAGTGTTGGGTGATGATATTATCCAATATACTTAACACCGTGAGAAATAATGTGTACTCAATCCATAAGACACGCTGTCGGCGTTTAACCTCTCAAATCCAGATCAATTATTTCCGTCTTCTAATTATATATTCTTCAAATTACTTGCTGATAACGACAATCCGGCTCGATAAAGGACCATGTGCGGGACTGACCGGGATTTGTGTAAAATAAAACAGGAGAAAATACGAGATTACTGCGCACTGTATATTAGCGTGTACAGGACAAGGGTGCTAACAAGAATGACAAGACATTTCTTATAGCTAATTAGCCTACTTACAAAACTAAACAAAAATAGGATGCATCGTCGCTCGTTGCTATCACTAAATATCAGGCTCTTCACGTGAAGGGTGTTGTTAACTTCAACAGTCGCGACGCCGGCGGGACAATTGACCGGCAACTGGCAAGAAACTCCATAGCATAGCTTCTCTTTTGAAAGTTCTTAACATGTGTGCAATGAAATCTGCAAAGTTGTTTACTTGTTTTTACTAACTTTTGGGTTCTTCCTTTCAGCAGTTTCAGCTCAACTAACATACTGTATACCGTGAAGTACGAAGTTGGAAGACCTGCATCTCAAAAACATTTCGTACAACACAACTTTATTCCTTGGCAGTACAACTATTGTCTACTGCATAGAGTTGTGACTGCTGCCCTGTGATAACGAGGCCCACAAGAACGATCATACAACACCATATTTACAAGCTTCCTTAAAAAGGAATTCATTTTGAGTTAAAAGATGGAAAGGCTGCCAATGTGTAGGGTATGTTTAGTGGAGAATGTTCGCATGTATATTGTGGTTGGCAAGAATATGCAAGACTTGTATGAGTTGCTGACTGACAGTCCAGTAAGTTGATACCTAATATCCTAATACATTGTCTAGTCAAGTACATCAACCCCATAGATATCCGGAGATATGCCTTCATTGCAAAGTAATAAGAAATCCTTGCGCAACCGCTTATCTCCCACCAAAATAATTACAACATTCACAAATAGTGTATTTACGACACACACTCAAAATTTGTACACGCACACTAAGAAGAAAGCAGCTACACTAAATCAATTTCTAATAGCACACATAAATAGAATGGGCGGGGCATTCGCTTGTAAGCACGGAAACATTCAATGCACACGCATGCAATTAGAGCATCGAACCGATTGTCGATAATTGTTATAGATATTTAATTACAGCATATTCTTGTAATATAATTACTTCGTTTAATTTTCTTTAAATAATTTCTTTTTTATGTATTTATCCGAAAAGTGAGTAATGATTATAAAATAAAATAGGAATTAGTTTTTTTATATCGTATTACCGGTTCAAGGGAACATTCTCTGTTAAATATCATGCTGTTATTATTAAACAATATATTACTTAATCTTAACTATATGATTTTAATCTTATGTGATTACCTACATTCAGAGTTGGTTTAAACATTTAGGTAAATTTTATACACTTATTCAAACTCGCTAGCGTTAACATAAATTACTATGGAATCAAAATAGCGTCATCTAGCAAACTCGTTTTTATTTTAAACAAATTGTAGGTAGGTGATGCTGACAGGATCGAATTCGTTATGATGAAATAACTCACACTAACTACTCAAAATGAATACATCTAACAAAAAAATACTGGTCAAGTGTGAATCCGACTCGCGCACCAAGGATTCCGTATAAAACCTATGTAAATGGTTCAATTCCAAAATTTCTCAAAGAATTTTCCGAATCGCAAAAAAAGATATTTTTTTCATCACAAATCTTTGCTGGAAGTGAGTTACACAGTCGTACTGCATGAAAACAGAAGAAGTTGGAATAGAAATTATATTATTATAAGTTGGAGAATTATATTCAAGATAAAAATGCTTGGATCAATGCTGGTCCAGCTCCACTACAACTAGGGCGTACGAAAACACCAAATACCCAGATTTAAAAAAATAATGATTTAATAGTTTTGCATAGCGAACATAAAATATTGTAACTTTTGACCAAAAATAAATAACTGTATAAAATTATACTTGTTTATCGTGCTACTTATCATATTGTACTATAATTTTTGATCATCTCAATCTTTAGATATAATGTCAATTTAAGTTCACGAGTATTGAAATAACAATACCTTAATTTCGTTCAAACAACATTCATTCAATAACTAATTTAACTCTTACTATACATGTAATACGACAATATTCATAGAAATGTAAAAAAATATATTGAACATAGTAAGCGAATAATACGCATATCGACAAAATCACCCTCACGCACTCGATTGCACCTCTCTAAATCTTGAACGGTCATTGCGTTCGGGAAGATTCGGGCTAGTTCGTGTCGTTCCGAACTTGAGTTCGTGAAATATTTAAAAATTGATTTAAAATATAAAACAGTGACTTAATTGTTTAATTACCGGTGGCAGGATACGCCATTAGTCTTCAGGTTGATGATATGTGACCTAATTTTGCATATAATTACTGCACACAACTCGGCATTTCGGTTTTTTACGCATCAGTAGTACCCTGTACGCAATTGCAAAGCGAATGAATGAAGCGTACAGCCGTTGTTCGATTATAAGGGTCGTTTGCCCAAATCGAGGCGCCACGTGCCACGCCCCCAAGGCATATCCCTCGATATCCGTGATCCACCCATTGGCCATAAAGGTGGCCCATTCATAGTGTCATAACATTTTTTTTTAATGATATGCAAACTCTCTGATCAGCCTCTATGTATGAGGACAGCTATACCATAAGCAAAACTGACCACCAGTTGTTGGCTAGGACAGTATTATAATGTGTTATTAATGATCGAACAATTTATTTATTCATCAGTAAAAAAAAGCTGTAAGTCTTGTCTTATTGCAGTTTGTAACTGAAGATACTAGGCCGGCGCTTGCTTGTTATTTCTGCTATGTCAAACTAAAGCAATGCTGCCAACTGCAACAACAGTGTTTGGAAGCTGAAGAGCTTTTTGCTAAGATGATGAATGAGGTAAGGTATTCTTCAACAGCAATTTATTCTCATGATAAAAAGAGGTAAAATCTACAACTTTGCGTGTACCCCTACATGCAAACTTGTAGATTTTAATCTAGAAGATTGTAATCTGAAACTGAGTCTGGAAATACTTACACTAATGTAATAATAGTATTCCACAACTGTCTCACAACGCCATTTAGTTCCAAGCTAAGCACAGCTTGTGTAGCGAGTACTAGACAACTGATAAACATACTTATATATTTCTATAAACATACATTTTTTTTTTTTTTTTTTTTTTTTTTTTATTATCTCCTTCCATTTGCAATCGGTCGTCAGACCATAAGCGAATTAGTTTTAAGAGATAAGTGGCGTTGTGGTGGAGCCGCCTGTGCTGCTCCTCCCACTTATAGAAGGTGGTTTCTCTTCAGCCTTTTCACCACCGCAGTCGGGTCTAACAGTTCAGCAACCAGTGGGTTCGGATGCAAGGTTAGACGTTCCTTGTGTTGCATTTTGTATCGCTCAATTTCAGAGGTCACTGATGGCATATTTAAATAGTCCTGAATTTCGTCGTTTCTAGCAAACCAAGGCGCATTTACTATTGCTCTTAAGATGCTATTTTGAACTCTTTGCAAGCAGAGAATGTTGGATTTACTTGCTACACCCCACAGCTGGATCCCGTATGTCCATATTGGCTTCAGAACTGAGTTGTAGATAAGTAGTTTATTGTCCACAGAGAGTATAGAGTTTCTTCCCATTAGCCAATATAGGTTACGAAACTTGTGGTTTATCTCGTCTCTTTTATTTTTAATGTGATGCTTCCATGTTAGCCGCCTATCTAAATGGAAGCCAAGATATTTCACACAATCTGTGTGTGGAAGGGTTTCTGATCCCAGTCTCACAGGAGGGGTGTTTCCTTGTCTAAGCGTAAACGTGATGTGTTTAGACTTTGTGGCACTGGCGCGTATCCGCCACTTACATAGCCATTTGTGCGTCTCATCAAGCTGTATCTGTAGTCTTTTACTGGCTACTTCAGGGTTGTGGTCAACAGATAAGTATGCTATATCGTCAGCGTAAGTTGCTACAGTTATACCATCGATTGTGGGCAGATCTGATGTAAATATATTATACAGCACTGGGCCAAGAACTGATCCCTGTGGTACTCCAGCTTCCACTTCAAACAATCTTGATCGTGATTCGCCCTGTTTCACTTGAAAGAAACGATCAGCTAAGTATGACTGGATGAGTAAAAACATAGAGTGGGGAAGCTTTTCCTTTACTTTACTTAGTAATCCTTTGTGCCAGACACGGTCAAAAGCTTGCTGTACATCAAGGAATGCTCCTGAGCAATACTTTTTGCATTCAAGAGCTTGTCTGCCTGTTTGGTATACGCGATGAACCTGTTCCGTTGTTGAGTGTGATTTCCGAAAGCCAAATTGGTGAGCTGGGACAACATCATTATTGTCTATGCACGGTTTCAGCCGATGTAGAAATATCCTTTCCCACAGTTTGGAGAGTACAGGCGTTAAGCTTATAGGGCGATAGGACGACGCTTCATGTTCGGGTTTACCTAATTTGTGGATCATGACAATTTGAGATATTTTCCAAAGATCAGGAAAGTGAGATGTTCGGAAGATTGCGTTAAACAAACATGCTAAGAAAGCAATGCATTTTCTAGGAAGATTCTTAAGTACAGTCGGTGTTATCAGGTCAAATCCCGGGGCTTTTCTACAATCTAGAAGTCTGATTTCTCTTGCTATCTCTTTTGGTGATGTTGGTTTAATGGGTAAACACATCTGCAGGTCTTGTTTTAGTATCATGTCAATATCATGCTCGTCATCGATGCTTTCATTGGGTTTAAAAACAGCATAAAGGTGCTTTGCAAATGTTTCAGCTTTTTCCGAATCTGTTCTTGCCCAGGAGTCTTGTGATCTAATTGGAGGGTATGATTGTTGAGGCTTATCCAGGTTTTTTGTTGCCTTCCAGAGCGAGTTTACCCCGGCTTCTTTAGGTGACAACATCTGTAGGTGTGCTGTCAAGGTTGAGTTGGTAGACTCGCGGACTATGGTCTTTAGTTCCTTAGCTGCCTTGTTATAAACAAGTTTATCAAATGGGTGACGGGATTGATGCCAGATTCTTCTAAGTCGCCGTTTTTCTAGGATCTTCTGCCTAATGTTTGGTGGATGCAACTCGATGGTCTGACTTCTGGGTCGAGAAGGTGTGTTGATCCAAGCAGCTACTTGAATGGCATTAGTAACGTATCTGCAGGCGTCATCCACGTCACTTTGATTTTTTAGCGGCATATTAGAAGAGAGATTTTTATTTAAGTAGGCCTTGAAACCGTCCCAGTCTGTCCGAGTGTTTTTCAGAGATTCAGTTGATTCACGAGTAAGCTGGCTAGTGCTAACAGTCAGAATTGCTGGTGTATGATCCGACGATCCATCTAGACTGGATGCAATAGTGGTATGTAAGCTGTCTATACCTTTATTTACAAAGAAATCCAGAAGATCCGGCAGTTTCTTTGGGTCACTGGGCCAATAGGTAGGTTCACCTGTGGATATTGGCTTTAAACGAGTGTCGTCAACACAGCGTTTCAAATCACGTCCTCGAGTGGTGATGCAGCGCGATCCCCAAAACGTGTGTTTTGCATTCCAGTCGCCACCCGCAATGAATCTGGGTCCCAGAGTACTGAAATAGTCTTTGAACATCTCTGTAGTTATTTTATACTTTGGTGGACAGTAAATGGAGGAGAGAACTATTGGACCGGCTCGGTCTTCTAGTCTAACAGAAGTTGCTTGTAAATGCGCCGTCGAATACGGTTCTATCAATGAGTGGCGTAGGTTCGCTCGAATTGCTAGGGCTGTACCAGCATGAGCTCCACCATCAGGATGTGGGGTGTGGTAGATATTGTAGCCTTTAATACGGAATGAACTTCTAGACGTAGCGTGCGATTCAGAGATCAATGTTGCGTCCAAATTGTTGGCTTTCATTAAAGTTTCTAACTCTTGGATATTCGGACCCAATCCATTGATGTTCCAGATTGCAATGCGCAGCGAAGTCATTTATGGTGCAAGTTTGGCAATGACTGTAGTCAGCAATCCCAACAGGGTACTGATTTGTTGTAGGAGTAAATCGATTTTTTCATTTTGTTTATTAAAGAGTTGTTCTATAATGTTTACATGCTGTTGGGTGCTTTCTTTACTATGACTTGAGGGGTCGGCTCGTAGTGGGTTTCTAGAACGTCCAGAGGCGACATCTGAGTATGTGTGTTCTGATCTGCGGTAAGAGTTTCCTCGTGTTTGCGTGAGTCCTTCTAAACTGGTTTTAGTAGAGGCTAACTCTGTAGGAATATTAGAATTATTGGCTGTAATCTTTCTTGGATTCATTTTTCTGGATAGTATTTCTTGATATACTTGACAACCTTTGTAGTTGGCAGGGTGATCACAGGAGCAAAGGGCACATTTAGCCGGTGAATTCCTATCTTTTTTGAGACACTCAGACGTTTTATGGCCATCCCCACATTTGACGCACCTGTATGGCCGCATGCAGTTGTTTTTGCTGTGACCATATTGTTGGCATCTTTGGCATTGTACGATAGTCTTGGTTCTGCGTGGTTCTTCAATTTTGATGCGTTGGTGATGGATATACTCAATGTTTTTAACTAATTTGTTATTTGGACCAGGTTCCAAGTTAACAAAAAATGTTGAAGTAGGTCTCTTGTCTGGTCCATAGCGATGGTTAATTATTTCTCCTCTAACATTGTTACCAGATTTCTCCAGTTCCTGTATTATGGCAATGTGTGGAGTAGTATGATGGAGGTCTTTAATTACTATTCTATAGCATTTTGTATCTTTACGGGAAAAAGTATGTCCGATTAACCCTTTCTTCCGTATCAGGTCTATGACTTGCTTATAATTGTCAGTAGTATTAACCATTAAGCGAAGGAGGTTTTTATTTATTATTTTGTATCTAAACTCTTCAGGACTAATGACAGACTCAATTAGTTTGGTTAGTTCATTAAGGTCCTCAATTCCATACAGAACAATTGGAGGAGGCTTGTTTGGTGGTTTTGGTCCAGTGTCTATATCTTCTGTCTGGTCAACAGGCAGGCTTGAGAACTGATTTTCGGACTGAATTGGTGGAGGCGACTGATCACATATTTTTCTTTTCTTTGATGTAGGAACTCTTTGCCATGGCGGAGGTTGTGTTTTATCTGTTAATTGCTGCGTTGGCACTGGTTCTGGAGCCTCATCAGAGTCTATTTCATAGGTATATAAGATTGTGTTGTTAGAAGGACCCTGTTGATTAGGTGTCAATTCACTTAATGAATTAGATCTCTGTTTATTGAAGAGAGCTGGGTGAAAGATTTGCTGAACGAGTTTCTTAGGGGAGGATTTGTTCTTTTGATTTTCATCAGTATCGTTTATAAGACTGTGAGCCTGGCTTCCCACTCTTGTTGGGTTATTCACATTTTTGCAACTCATGGTGGTAGTAACTAATTTATTTTTATGACAACACTTTTCCAAATGTCAAATGACATTTTGGCATTTGACACAAAAAAAGTTCAAAAAGTTGAGGGTGGGTGAAGAAAACTTTTAAAATCTGAGTGTCACTCTTGTGTTTAAATCACTGTTTTTGTTGTGAATCACTAATTATTGTAAGCCACAAATAATTATACACGGATTTCAATGTTTAAAGTTCACTTTAGTAACAATGCTATTCACTAAATCAAAGTTTTATGCACATTATCACATTAACTTTCGACAGCGTTTGTTCGCGTGTTGGCAGTTGACAACTGACACACATAAACATACATATCACAGATAAATTACACTCAGACATAGAATACACACACAGACACACAGATAGTTCAATATGTAGCTGCATTATCGCTGAGTGCTATAAACTATAAATTATTTTATTCATAAATTATAAGTATCGCCATTTGTGGAAACTCTTTTGAGTGACTACAAGCACCATGATATCTTTTTGTGTCTTGAGACATAATAATTATTTTATCTAATACTGATAAACGTTCACAGCCACATCCTTCAATAAACCGAACCAAGTTAAAGTTGTACAATGGATTTGTGAAAACTCCAGTACAGAACATAAGTATAGATAGTTTTGGTCAAATGGAACAAGTTGCTGTCAAAGAAGAATCCCCAGAAGTTTGTGAGCAAGTAGAAGATTTTATTGAGCGCAAGGGGGAACCTCATAGTGATGGTATGCATTTAATAAAGAACAAAATTATTATTATTATGACTAATAAAACATAGGCCTTAATAAACATGCATCAACTATAAAATTGCACCCTACCCTCATCACTCGTTTTTGTGTGTAACTTACCTTCTCTTTTATTTATTTTGTACCAGCTATGCTAGTTAAAACGATGTTTTTGTCAAGTTTAAAATGATAACGAAATGTTAACATTATTTCTTTGTTTTTTTTTTAACTACGCTTGTTAGCATGTAACATTGTTTAAACGTACTTGATTTTTTTTCTCTATAAGTGAATTTGTAATTCTTTTGAGAAATAAATATCTTTAACCGTAAAACAATACATTTCTATTAATCACTTTTGTTTATGTTCATTTTGAAAATGTAGAAAACGGCCATTTAGATGTAGAAGATGCATCACTGCAGCATTGTGAATCAGATGTAGAAATAGTGGAGTTTATGACTAAGGTGGAAGACAAACGAGTATTGAGGAAGAAACGCACAGCCGCTGACACGAGAAGTGAGTATTGACCACAGATTACATAGAGATGTAATGACATGACTGTCTACAATCCAGGGAGCTTAACTCTTGAGTTTAATTCCGATCGGTCAACATTAAAATTGTGACGTTTCGTGCTCTGGAATTCAATGCTAGCGCCAAATTGGTTTAAAATAACGTGACCACACGCCAAGCTCAATCCCGATTTCATTTAGATTCCCTAAATTGGCATACAATTTGGCGCTAGCATTGAATTCAAGAGTACGAAACGTCATAATTACAATGTCGACCGATCGGAATTAATCTCAAGAGTAAGCCCCAGGAGAACAAAAACATAACTTTTTATAATCTAAATTTCAAAGAATGTTGTCCTCAAAAATACATTTTCATACTTCTAAAACTTAGAAAGGGCAACATTGTTCTACGTAGATGTTGAAGCCCATACAGGCTTTATACTACTAAAATTTTAACTTTCTTTAGTAGAGCAACACCTGCAAGAGTTATAATCTTAAATTAGTAATTTAAGACTTAGAAAAATGAAAATGTGTGTTTGAGCAGGGCAACATTCTTTTAAACTGGTGTTACATCATTACCAAAATCTAAAAATGCAGAAATCTGAAAAAGAAAATTTGGGGTAGGTTAAAAAAGTAATAATAATAAAAAAAATACTAAGAATAATAATATTTTCACAACTATCACACAATACCGTCTAGTCTCAAGCTAAGCAGAGCTTGTTTTATGGGAACCAGACAGCTGATAAACATATTTATATATTTCTAAATACATACATATTATAGACAAACAACACCCAGACACAGAACAAATGATCGTGCTCATCACGCACATTTGTCCTGGGTGGGAATCGAACCCACGACCTCCGGCATAGCAGTCAAGGCCACTAACCACTAGACCAACAGGCCAGTTTGTATAAAAAATCTTTGAAAGAACTACGAGTACATACGATTGATCTAGGGATATGAACCTTCACGCATCGAACTAGGTGCAGCCAATTCCTAGTACCCCTAATAACCTACTTAAAATTTTGTTTTTATAATCGCAGGGGCGAGCGCTGCGAAAAAGGCAAAAGAAGACACGCATAGAGTAAAAGAAAAAGCTGTTATTCCAGAAAAAAAAAGGAATAATGAAAAATCTGACACGAAAAGTATCCAGATAACTCAAAATAGTACGTACAATACATTCAAAGTGCCAGACAAATGTGATGTTTGTCAACGTAGGTTTAGTTGTAGGAGTGATTTACTTAGGCATATTCCTACGCACACTGGTGAGAAACCTTACAAGTGTGATACATGTCAACGTAGTTTTAGTCAGAAGAGTGATTTACGTAAGCATTTTTATACGCACACTGGTGAGAAGCCGTACAGTTGTAATATATGTCAGCGTAGTTTTTCCCAGAAGAGTAATTTACTTAAGCATATTCCTACGCACACTGGTGAGAAACCTTACAAGTGTGATACATGTCAACGTAGTTTTAGTCAGAAGAGTGATTTACGTAAGTATTTTTATACACACACTGGTGAAAAGCCGTACAGTTGTAATATATGTCAGCGTAGTTTTTCCCAGAAGAGTAATTTAGTTATGCATATTCGTACTCACACTGGTGAGAAACGTTACAAGTGTGACATATGTCAGCGTAGTTTTAGTCAGAAGAGTGATTTACGTAAGCATTTTTATACACACACTGGTGAGAAGCCGTACAGTTGTAATATATGTCAGCGTAGTTTTTCCCAGAAGAGTAATTTACTTAAGCATATTCCTACGCACACTGGTGAGAAACCTTACAAGTGTGACATATGTCAGCGTCGTTTTAGTCAGAAGAGTGATTTACGTAAGTATTTTTATACACACACTGGTGAAAAGCCGTACAGTTGTAATATATGTCAGCGTAGTTTTTCCCAGAAGAGTAATTTAGTTATGCATATTCGTACTCACACTGGTGAGAAACGTTACAAGTGTGACATATGTCAGCGTAGTTTTAGTCAGAAGAGTGATTTACGTAAGCATTTTTATACACACACTGGTGAGAAGCCGTACAGTTGTAATATATGTCAGCGTAGTTTTAGTCAGAAGAGTGATTTACGTAAGCATTTTTATACACACACTGGTGAGAAGCCGTACAGTTGTAATATATGTCAGCGTAGTTTTTCCCAGAAGAGTAATTTACTTAAGCATATTCCTACGCACACTGGTGAGAAACCTTACAAGTGTGATACATGTCAACGTAGTTTTAGTCAGAAGAGTGATTTACGTAAGTATTTTTATACACACACTGGTGAAAAGCCGTACAGTTGTAATATATGTCAGCGTAGTTTTTCCCAGAAGAGTAATTTAGTTATGCATATTCGTACTCACACTGGTGAGAAACGTTACAAGTGTGACATATGTCAGCGTAGTTTTAGTCAGAAGAGTGATTTACGTAAGCATTTTTATACACACACTGGTGAGAAGCCGTACAGTTGTAATATATGTCAGCGTAGTTTTAGTCAGAAGAGTGATTTACGTAAGCATTTTTATACACACACTGGTGAGAAGCCGTACAGTTGTAATATATGTCAGCGTAGTTTTTCCCAGAAGAGTAATTTAGTTATGCATATACGTACTCACACTGGTGAGAAACCTTACAAGTGTGACATATGTCAGCGTCGTTTTTCCCTGAAGAGTACTTTACTTAAGCATATTCCTACGCACACTGGTGAGAAACCGTATAAGTGCGATGCATGTCAGCATGGTTTTGGTGATAAATATAAATTAAAACAGCATATTCGCACGCACACTGGTGAGAAAAGTAATCATGTTTAAAGTAAGATATTTACTTCATATCAATTGATGTCTCATAGTTTATAAAGTGGCTCAAAAAAACTTTGTTTTTTTTTATCCATTATACATCCTCGTTGTTATATTCTAGATGTCACCGAGGAGGAGGAGAAGGAGAACGTTATAGAGGGTACTCTTCCCAAACTTCCTCACAAAATTTTTGCTCGAGCGGTGCAGTCAGCGGGTACATCTCCACGAGCCGCTCCGGACTCTGTCATGAGTAAGACTAACAGTTCCTATAGCAGAAATCATTCGCTCTGGTTTACGCCATACTTTATATTGTTTATTGACGAGGAAATGTGCCCTTCTTACAGTCCCAGTGATTTCAACGGTGGAGTCAAACCTTCCTCTAGAAGAGGAGACCATATCTTCTGGAAGGACTTCGCCTCGGACGAAGTAAGTTATTCTGTTTCAGCGACTGGTGAATGCGTTTGAGGTCGATTCTAAAAAATAAACAAAATTTAATTCCACCATTTTTAATTGACAGGAAGCGCCCAATACAGTTCTCGCCATCGACGGGGATCGTACAGAGTTCCGAACCACCTCCAAGTCCGGTCAAAGTGATGGCCGACATAGAACTGCTGGGACTTACAACTTGTTAGTGTCATAATAAAAGGTTTTTTTTTTTTAATTTTTGACTATATTTACTAAAATTTATTAATGTTTCAGCTTCTACCACTTCGAAAACGGCGCCTAGTTCAGGAAGGAGCGCTTACGAGATTGGTAAGTTAGACTAATATTTGCATTGAATGTGTCGCCTCCATAAGATGACAGGGTGGACCAAATCCTAAAAATTTCTTCATCCACTTACCGCAGATCTAAACCGTGACTTCCTTGAGCCTGGCGAAGGCAGCGACGTGGAACCCGAACCCGAGGAAAATCTGGACATTAGCTTGAGACCAAGCAATGTCCAGGAATATCCGGACTCGGAGGTTTTCGAGGATCCGTCGCTAGCTGACGCCATGGTTCAGATCGACTCCGCTGCCGACTCAGCTCTTCGAACCGTCGTGGGACCCGAGCAGGATCTACTCCACTTTGATTGGCAGAGCGACCCGGATAACTTTGAGGGGGTTAGGGAAATTTTCACGGTGCCTTCCACAGGCCCAACATTTCCAAACGCGGAGTTGACTCCCTTGGAAGTGTTTTTAAAAATTTGGGATACCGATATTATCGCCCACATTGTCCGCGAGACTAACCGTTATGGTCGCGATTTATTGGAGCGTAATCGGAAGCCCCAATCAAGGATAAGCCGATGGAAGGACGTGACCGATGACGACTTACTCAAATATTTCGCCATCATAATGTTACAGTCGCTGGTAGTGGACAATGTGGAGCGGGAGTATTGGTATCCCAAATTTGAAGAACTCCGAATAGGAGACTTCAGGGCCATCATGCCCTACAACCGGTTCTTGGTCATCAAACGTTGTCTACATTTTGTAGACAACACCTCCTTGCCCGAGCATCCCAACAGACTCGACAAAATTATGCCCGTCATCGAGCACCTCAATAACAAATTTAGCTCTTTATACGTACTCGAGCAAAATGTAACTATTGACGAGTCGCTCCTTTTATGGAAGGGGCGGCTCTCATTCGCCCAAAAAGTAGCGACAAAAAAAGCGAGAGCATGTATAAAGAGCTACGAGTTGTGCGAGTCGAGGACGGGCTATTTGTGGAGGATGGAGGTTAACTCGGGCAAGGGGCACGTTCATGTTGCGCAGGTGAGGGCTCAAGAACCGGTTAAAGAGCATGAGGAAAGGGATGAGCCAGAGAGTGCCACGTCTCAAATTGTGCTCACTTTGATGAGACCTTTATTCAACAGGGGTCATACAGTAGTTTTGGATAATTTCTACAACGCACCCCTGTTGTCTAGGGTCCTCAAATTGAAGCACAAAACCGATTCGATGGGCACTCTCCGACTCTGCAGGGAGTTCGTTCCAGAGGATTTAAAGGCCAAAAATAAAGAAAACATGAGGTCGGGAGAGGTTGCCTTCAGCACGACCAAGGACTTGAATGTGGTTGTGTGGATGGACAAAAGCATTGTGTCAATGATTTCAACATTCCACCAAGTACAAGTCGGCGGAAAAGATAAGTATGGGTACTACAAGTACAAACCACAAGTAATTCTGGATTACAACCGCTCTATGGGCGGCATAGATCATAAAGATCAAATGCTGCATGCCTACCCCATAGAGAGGGTACGTAATACCATTTGGTACAAAAAACTCTTCCGCCGACTTGTGAATGTTTCAATACACAATGCTTTTGTTATGTTCAACCACAACCGCACTCAAAGCCTTGGTAACCGAGACTTCCGATTTCAGTTGGCGCAGGGGTTGCTGCAAATGTGCAGACCTCGGCCCGTATTACCAGCGGTACCTGCCGCACCATCGCAGATGCACTTGCCTGCGAAAAATGAGCGGAACCAGCGCTGCAAACTGTGTTACGCAGCAAAAGTGCGTCGGTCGACGACGTGGAGGTGTAGCACCTGCGCGGTGAACTTGTGCATCGAGGGATGCTACACCGCATATCATGAAAATATGTAGACAACTTGTTTGGGTTAATTGATTCCAATTAACGCAAACAAACTTGTCTACATATTTTCAGTCATTAAAAATGGGCACTCGGTAGTCGGTCAGTGTATCGCAAGTTTGCACCTAAAAAGTGTGAAATGAAAAACATTTTACAAAAAAAATATAACCGATTTCACTAAAAACAAAAATACAAGTAGGTACTCGATTTCGCCAAGAGTCCATAATCAGATCCCGACTTGGTGACTATGGGACCATTTGGGAAGTATACTCTTTCCAACAAAAAAAGAATTTTTCAAATTTGTTGATAAATGACGAAGTTATCCGCGAACAAACATAAAAAAGCAATTATATACAGTCAAATTGAGAAACCTTTTTTTTTGAAGTCGGTTAAAAAGAAATTTAGAAAGTAATTTTACTTTACCAAATTATTGTATTATCGATTCTATATCATCTGACAGAAAATGAAAATTAGTTTCAAAATAACCCTCTGGAACAAACTTCGCTGTCCGTGACTGAGCGTATTTCCGGATCACGCACTAAGTGTGTACCAAGCCTTTACGCCCGCCATTTGGTGGATAGTTTTTTGTTTACTTTTGACTACACTAAGTTTAACTGTCCAATGTACAAGTGTGATACCTTTTTAGGAAAGGCTTTAAATGTACTATGTTGTTTAGTAATTGCTGTTTTTGTATGGTGTACGTAGAACAAAAAAAAACTGTAAAACTAAAGTGATTTCACTGTGTGAATACGAACTGTTGCACTAATTTTTATATTTCTCAGTAATGGTAAATGCTATCGCTATGATTTTTGTTTTATTTTGTAAGAATATTAGACTACCTAAATTATATTACGTTTATTTTAGGCCTAAATGTGGTATTTATGCATCTGAGACATGTAAAGTTTCACTAGAATTACGGCTCGCGCCGCCAGATTTTTACGCAAAATTAAAGGGCTGTAAATAAATTATTTTGTATGGACAGGTGTATGGTATTATTTATTTTCCTAATCTTTATATCCTAAATATACTTAGTAATAAAAAATAAAAAAGCCTATGTCATTGCTTTAGTTTTTGAGATAAACAAGTCGTGCTTAAAAAGCGCTATCTTCGTATTTAGCGTATCATATTTCGAGTCCGTAGTCGAATATTAATAAACAAAACACTTAAATGGGTCGCCCCATTCAAACTAAACATAAAAAACATAAGACTTAAGTGTTACAATAAAAACTTGAGCAGTGTTGCCAACTCTATACCACCAGTGAGTGCTAAAAAACTTCCCAAAAAGTGCCAGATTGCTATGGATTTCCAAAAATAGTGCTATATGAAATAAAATTACATAAGTAAAATTGTTTAACTTTTCTTTGTAATACTTAAAAACGGTTACAACTATTATTTTAATACTATAACCACTCATATTTACTGTCAATGTCAATATCTATTTCTGCAGTTGTTTTTATCGTTTTCTCCTTGTACCTACTACCGTCGCCGTTGATGTGGATGGTTGTAAAATTTCAAGCGCCTTTTTCAACATATCCTTCTTGACTATGTTTTTAATAATGTCCTAGGGAATTTCATACGAGTGGCAAGTTTTGTTAACATTTTTAAGTCCTGTTTGAATATAAATAATAAATATACGTAATTAATTCATATACTTATATTTATATTTATTTATTCCGATTTATTGCTATGTGAAACTACACTAATTTTACATCACTATCCGCTAGGAATCAATTTGCAAAGAATTAAAACACCCACTGAACATCACTCGAAGTTATCCCGCCATAACATTAAACTCATAAACTTATTAATTATTATGTGTAATTCCATAGGTAATAAATCTATGTGAAATACGAATGCACATGGCGTGTCTTCGTTTTATTATCTGGAATTAGAAAATGTCGCTTGACTATTAAAATAATAGTGCTAGATTCAGTGCTAGGTGCTGTATGTTAGATTTCAGTGCTGGCCTTGTGAAAATAGTGCCAAATCTAGCACTAAAAGTGCTAAGTTGGCACCACTGAACTTGAGGCACAATGAATTGTTTATTTGAAACCCGACGCGCGCGGCGGGGAACATAAAAAAAAGAAACGGGTGTAGGGCAATTTAGATAACGGTCAAAGAGAATATTTAAAGCACTACGTTTAATAACGGTCGCGACGCCAGCGCGGGACAATAAATTGTGATTTAAAAACAATGTTCGTTCAGAAATATTTCATTTCATTCATTCTGTCAATGTCACATTAAAGCCCTGCGTTCAAAATTAACCAGAGTAGGGTAGAGTTGCTGCACCAACCGTTCAAAAACGCTTGGAGTTTCAACCTAGGGTCCGTCTTTTATATTATAACGAATAGCCTGGAGTCAACCCAATTACAACTCCGAGCCTAGCTTCTAAGGGCACGGCATGCAGTGCTCCCACCAAGTCGAGCAAATATTTCTTGTGTGTGTGAACTGAGGGACCATGCTTGCATTTCGTAAAACAAAAATCTAAGGACTTAGGAAAAGTCTTAAAACAATTGTAAAACAAGTCTAGGAATTTTTTAAAATATAAAAAAAAAAAACAGCCCTTGAAGTGGGGTCCCTCAATCCTCACAGACCATCAGCCAGATCTCGAAAAGTATCTGGAAAATTGAAGTATTGCTACTACAGACATTTAGTAAAGAATTTGTAAAGATATTTACAAAATTTCAGATCACAAAGCCCAAAAATAAAACATCTAAACTGGGGTCCTTCAATTCACACAAAAGAGAAAAACATTTTAGCGAATATTACCGAATCTAATACATAAAATCTTTTTCGACACACTTGCTCAGAAAGTGGCTATAATTGCACTGCACTTAGGTATATAATGGGGTTCATAACCAAACTGTGACATTTTGATTACCATTACGCACTAGTGCGGTAATGTAGTTAAAACCTCTTTGTTCTCAAAAATAGTTTTAATATAAAAAATAACATTAGGTAGTTGCGTTTAATAGCCTCAATAAGTCTTATTTATTTCACGCAATTTCGTGTTTAAATAAACTATTTTAAGTTTTAAAAATAAATCTTTCATTCAATAAATTATTATTGGTTTTTCTTTGTTTGAAAGCAACCTCATTGGACTATCTTTTTAAAGCAAGAGCTAGAGTTGCTAGTCTATGGTCGCCATTTTAGAAGAGCGCGCAGAAAAAAAAATTTTGAATATGTTGCATCCGCATTCTAATGGTACTAATGAACTATATATTCATACAAAGACATGGCTTAAAGGATTTGGTATCCAAGTCAAAAATATTAACAAAAAAATACGTGCACAATATATTTATTTGCCGCCAACTGAACTTTTTGTATTAACCAAAAGTTCAGTTTTACGGTTTAATTATTTTACATTATAAAAATGTCTTCAGTTATTTTTCTTCACAAGTGTGTCGAAAAACGTCGTATGATACACGTGAGTATTGGTGATTACCGTCTTTGGCTCCCTTAAGATCCTCGCCTTCGGCTCGGATCTCAATATCACCTCAGCGGTAATCACCAACATTACACACTTGTATCATAATGTACTATTTTTTTATCTTTGGTTCCTCGAGTTAGAGCAATAAACTAGTGGCATTGCTGTGCTTGCTCAATGTACTTCATGAATTTACTGATAAAATCCAATGTACCTTAACCATTTTAATAAAAATTAAGATTAATCGCCTTGTCTATCCAGCGGAGCCCTCGGTTATGTTACGCTCAGAGTAAATAAAAGTAATACTGATCGTATACTACTGTTGTACTGGTCGTATGCGACGTAATTTACAGGGAAAGTATTTTTTACCGTGAAATTACTTCTCATGTTATGTCTAAAGAGAGAACTACGCAATAGCAATAGTTATAACTTTTTAGGAAAAATAGCTACTTGTTTTGTTGACCTTACCTTATCAAGCGCCTTAGTGATTATTTTATATTTATTTATTTATTTATTTATTTAATACAGCTTGGAGGACTTACAGCTTATAAAAAAAACATTAATATTAGTGAAGAAATCAAAGGTACATTGGTAGTAGGTACAGACGCCAGCACGTCAATCGACCCCAATCTGGCAAATTTTACCAATCGAACATTAATCTTCCTGTATTGTGATAAGGTTGAAAATCTATTAGAGAAATTTGACAGATTGAGGTAGGTTGATGTGCTGGCGTCTGTACATAACAATGGTTTACTTTTTTTGCACGTATGAACTCGGATTACAAAGGGCCCCGCTGGATAGACCATTTTTTCCTACTGAATTTCTCCTGTGCTGTTGAAGATTCCTTAAAATTAATACATGAATCGAGAGGTATGTACATTGGAGCAACTTACGATCATTATTACTTTTTTTCCGAATTCTACGTCCGCGTTCAAAAATGCGAAAGAAACGTAATGCTTACATTCTCTTTAGTGTAGTGTATCTACTCTGGTCATTAGTGTTAACTCTAACCCCCAGTCCTAAGTTCGGCTAAGAGTTAACTTTAATAACGTAATCAGGGTAGGTAATCAACTCTCGCATTTTTGAACGTAGAGAACTATCAATGTCAAGCAAGTGTCATTTATATTAGGCGCGCCCAATACATTTGATTTTACCGCACGCCGCCACCGCGAGCCGCTGCCGCTTACAGCAGCAAGGTCGTAAACGGGGGTGAGATAATTGGGTTAATTCTAGGACAAGTTAGCTACTCGAGTTAGGTCGACCCCCAAGGTCTTTGATCGACCCCCTGTGTTGCAATTTGCAATTTGAAGCATTTTTGAACGGTTAGAGTAACGACTCTACCCTACTCTCTAGTTATTTTTGAACGCAGCCCGGCTGCGTGTGAGCAATGTGTCAAAAGTTTGGACACAAACAAAAAAACCTAAAATAAGAATTTTAAACATTACAATTTTTGAAAATTAATAAAAAATTAATTGGTGCAAGCAAAGCTTATTATATTTTATGTTACATACGTAATATTTATTTCGCATAGTTTCCTATGGATAAGAACCGGCAAGAAACTCCGCTTGCTTGCACATGTAGACTACTGGTCTACAAGCATTACTACGCCAAACAAAGAGAATATAAGCACTAACGCCAAATTGCCCGTGTGGACCACTGGTACGCATGCGCGTTCCGCACCTCCGTCGTCTATTTTATTGAAATTAACTCGTCTCTGTCTGTCTAAGGATTATTTGTATAAATCTATCTCGCTTCCCCGTAAAATTTTCTATCAAAATGAACAAAACACCGTGTATCCAAATCATAGAAAAAAAAAAAAAATTGAAGTTGTCAATTTTTTAATTTTTTGCAACTGTCAGCGGTATTTGCCAATAGTTACAGACTTACAGTGCTTATACGTAGTATCTCTCTGTAATCTGTGCTTATATTCTCTTTGATAGTTCGCACGTGTTATTCAAAGGAATATAATATAAGCACTACGTTTGTGTTATTGGCAAAATTGTGGTGTCTCTATGAAGAGTTGAAGTTGAGAGTGTTTGTTGGCAAGTTTTTTCTAAAATAGTTACAGTTGATAGATTTACTTGGTGTTTGTTTTGTTTTCAAGGTAAGTAAACAACGAATACATACAAAATAAAGTTTTTAGCATGAAACACGAACAATAACGTGAACAAAATCAACACGGCAAACAATAACAAAAACGCGAACAATGCGAACTGTTGCACTAATTTCTATATTTCTCAGTATAAATGATTGATGCTATGATTTTTGTTTATTTTGTAAGAATATGAGACTACCTAAATTGTTTTACTTTTATTTTATGCCTAAATGTGTTAATTTATGCGTATAAAGTCAACTAGAAATACGGCTCGCGCCGTCAGATTTTTGTGAAAAATTAAAGGCTGTAAAAAAATTATTTTGTATGGACAGGTGTTCAGTTCGAGTCCGTAGTCGAATACTTAAAGAATTATAATAACAACTTGAGGCACAATGAATTGTTTATTTGAAACCCGACGCGCGCGGCGGTAGGCCATAAAAAAAAAGCAGGTGTAGGGCAATTTAGATAACGGTCGTGACGCCGGCGGGACAATTGACCGGCAAGAAACTCCATAGCATAGCTTCTCTTTTGAAAGTTCTTAACATTTGTGCAATGAAATCTGCAAAGTTGTTTACTTGTTTTTACTAACTTTTGGGTTCTTCCTTTCAGCAGTTTCAGCTCAACTAACATACTGTATACCGTGAAGTACGAAGTTGGAAGACCTGCATCTCAAAAACATTTCGTACAACACAACTTTATTCCTTGGCAGTACAACTATTGTCTACTGCATAGAGTTGTGACTGCTGCCCTGTGATAACGAGGCCCACAAGAACGATCATACAACACCATATTTACAAGCTTCCTTAAAAAGGAATTCATTTTGAGTTAAAAGATGGAAAGGCTGCCAATGTGTAGGGTATGTTTAGTGGAGAATGTTCGCATGTATATTGTGGTTGGCAAGAATATGCAAGACTTGTATGAGTTGCTGACTGACAGTCCAGTAAGTTGATACCTAATATCCTAATACATTGTCTAGTCAAGTACATCAACCCCATAGATATCCGGAGATATGCCTTCATTGCAAAGTAATAAGAAATCCTTGCGCAACCGCTTATCTCCCACCAAAATAATTACAACATTCACAAATAGTGTATTTACGACACACACTCAAAATTTGTACACGCACACTAAGAAGAAAGCAGCTACACTAAATCAATTTCTAATAGCACACATAAATAGAATGGGCGGGGCATTCGCTTGTAAGCACGGAAACATTCAATGCACACGCATGCAATTAGAGCATCGAACCGATTGTCGATAATTGTTATAGATATTTAATTACAGCATATTCTTGTAATATAATTACTTCGTTTAATTTTCTTTAAATAATTTCTTTTTTATGTATTTATCCGAAAAGTGAGTAATGATTATAAAATAAAATAGGAATTAGTTTTTTATATCGTATTACCGGTTCAAGGGAACATTCTCTGTTAAATATCATGCTGTTATTATTAAACAATATATTACTTAATCTTAACTATATGATTTTAATCTTATGTGACTACCTACATTCAGAGTTGGTTTAAACATTTAGGTAAATTTTATACACTTATTCAAACTCGCTAGCGTTAACATAAATTACTATGGAATCAAAATAGCGTCATCTAGCAAACTCGTTTTTATTTTAAACAAATTGTAGGTAGGTGATGCTGACAGGATCGAATTCGTTATGATGAAATAACTCACACTAACTACTCAAAATGAATACATCTAACAAAAAAATACTGGTCAAGTGTGAATCCGATTCGCGCACCAAGGATTCCGTATAAATTTACCTATGTAAATGGTTCAATTCCAAAATTTCTCAAAGACTTTTCCGAATCGCAAAAAAAGATATTTTTTTCATCACAAATCTTTGCTGGAAGTGAGTTACACAGTCGTACTGCATGAAAACAGAAGGAGTTGGAATAGAAATTATATTATTATAAGTTGGAGAATTATATTCAAGATAAAAATGCTTGGATCAATGCTGGTCCAGCTCCACTACAACTAGGGCGTACGAAAACACCAAATACCCAGATTTAAAAAAATAATGATTTAATAGTTTTGCATAGCGAACATAAAATATTGTAACTTTTGACCAAAAATGAATAACTGTATAAAATTATACTTGTTTATCGTGCTACTTATCATATTGTACTATAATTTTTGATCATCTCAATCTTTAGATATAATGTCAATTTAAGTTCACGAGTATTGAAATAACAATACCTTAATTTCGTTCAAACAACATTCATTCAATAACTAATTTAACTCTTACTATACATGTAATACGACAATATTCATAGAAATGTGAAAAAATATATTGAACTGCGAATAATACGCATATCGATAAAATCAGCCTCACGCACTCGATTGCACCTCTCTAAATCTTGAACGGTCATTGCGTTCGGGAAGATTCGGGCTAGTTCGGTCTAGTTCGTGTCGTTCCGAACTTGAGTTCGTGAAATATTTAAAAATTGATTTAAAATATAAAACAGTGACTTAATTGTACGTGTGAGTGGCAGGATACGCCATTAGTCTTCAGGTTGATGATATGTGACCTATTTTTGCATATAATTACTGCACAACTCGGCATTTCGGTTTTTTACGCATCAGTAGTACCCTGTACGCAATTGCAAAGCGAATGAATGAAGCGTACAGCCGTTGTTCGATTATAAGGGTCGTTTGCCCAAATCGAGGCGCCACGTGCCACGCCCCCAAGGCATATCCCTCGATATCCGTGATCAACCCATTGGCCATAAAGGTGGCCCATTCATAGTGTCATAACATTTTTTTTTTAATGATATGCAAACTCTCTGATCAGCCTCTATGTATGAGGACAGCTATACCATAAGCAACACTGACCACCAGTTGTTGGCTAGGACAGTATTATAATGTGTTATTAATGATCGAACAATTTATTTATTCATCAGAAAAAAAAAGCTGTAAGACTTGTCTTATTGCAGTTTGTAACTGAAGATACTAGGCCGGCGCTTGCTTGTTATTTCTGCTATGTCAAACTAAAGCAATGCTGCCAACTGCAACAACAGTGTTTGGAAGCTGAAGAGCTTTTTGCTAAGATGATGAATGAGGTGAGGTATTCTTCAACAGAAATTTATTCTCATGATAAAAAGAGGTAAAATCTACAACTTTGCGTGTACCCCTACATGCAAACTTGTAGATTTTAATCTAGAAGATTGTAATCTGAAACTGAGTCTGGAAATACTTACACTAATGTAATAATAGTATTCCACAACTGTCTCACAACGCCATTTAGTTCCAAGCTAAGCAGAGCTTGTGTAGCGAGTACTAGACAACTGATAAACATACTTATATATTTCTATAAACATACATATCACAGATAAATTACACTCAGACATAGAATACACACACAGACACACAGATAGTTCAATATGTAGCTGCATTATCGCTGAGTGCTATAAACTATAAATTATTTTATTCATAAATTATAAGTATCGCCATTTGTGGAAACTCTTTTGAATGACTACAACCACCATGATATATATTTTTGTGTCTTGAGACATAATAATTATTTTATCTAATACTGATAAACGTTCACAGCCACATCCTTCAATAAACCGAACCAAGTTAAAGTTGTACAATGGATTTGTGAAAACTCCAGTACAGAACATAAGTATAGATAGTTTTGGTCAAATGGAACAAGTTGCTGTCAAAGAAGAATCCCCAGAAGTTTGTGAGCAAGTAGAAGATTTTATTGAGCGCAAGGGGGAACCTCATAGTGATGGTATGCATTTAATAAAGAACAAAATTATTATTATTATGACTAATAAAACATAGGCCTTAATAAACATGCATCAACTATAAAATTGCACCCTACCCTCATCACTCGTTTTTGTGTGTAACTTACCTTCTCTTTTATTTATTTTGTACCAGCTATGCTAGTTAAAACGATGTTTTTGATATATGTCAAGTTTAAAATGATAACGAAATGTTAACATTATTTCTTTGTTATTTTTTTAACTACGCTTGTTAGCATGTAACATTGTTTAAACGTACTTGATTTTTTTTCTCTATAAGTGAATTTGTAATTCTTTTGAGAAATAAATATCTTTAACCGTAAAACAATACATTTCTATTAATCACTTTTGTTTATGTTCATTTTGAAAATGTAGAAAACGGCCATTTAGATGTAGAAGATGCATCACTGCAGCATTGTGAATCAGATGTAGAAATAGTGGAGTTTATGACTAAGGTGGAAGACAAACGAGTATTGAGGAAGAAACGCACAGCCGCTGACACGAGAAGTGAGTATTGACCACAGATTACATAGAGATGTAATGACTGTCTACAATCCAGGGAGCTTAACTCTTGAGTTTAATTCCGATCGGTCAACATTAAAATTGTGACGTTTCGTGCTCTGGAATTCAATGCTAGCGCCAAATTGGTTTAAAATAACGTGACCACACGCCAAGCTCAATCCCGATTTCATTTAGATTCCCTAAATTGGCATACAATTTGGCGCTAGCATTGAATTCAAGAGTACGAAACGTCATAATTACAATGTCGACCGATCGGAATTAATCTCAAGAGTAAGCCCCAGGAGAACAAAAACATAACTTTATATAATTTAAATTTCAAAGAATGTTGTCCTCAAAAATACATTTTCATACTTCTAAAACTTAGAAAGGGCAACATTGTTCTACGTAGATGTTGAAGCCCATGCAGGCTTTATACTACTAAAATTTTAACTTTCTTTAGTAGAGCAACACCTGCAAGAGTTACCCCCGATTTCTGATTTAAGTATTTGAAGTTGAGAATTACTCAAATTCTACTTTAGCCTATAAACTTGGCGTTTAAGTATGGTTTGAGACGTTCTTAACTCAAAATACTCAATTCAGAAACCCGCCTTTTTAATCTTAAATTAGTAATTTAAGACTTAGAAAAATGAAAATTTGTGTTTGAGCAGGGCAACATTCTTTTAAACTGGTGTTATATCATTACCAAAATCTAAAAATGCAGAAATCTAAAAAAGAAAATTTGGGGTAGGTTAAAAAAGTAATAATAATAAAAAAAATACTAAGAATAATAATATTTTCACAACTATCACACAATACCGTCTAGTCTCAAGCTAAGCAGAGCTTGTTTTATGGGAACCAGACAGCTGATAAACATATTTATATATGTATTTTTAAATACATACATATTATAGACAAACAACACCCAGACACAGAAGAAATGATCGTGCTCATCACGCACATTTGTCCTGGGTGGGAATCGAACCCACGACCTCCGGCATAGCAGTCAAGGCCACTAACCACTAGACCAACAGGCCAGTTTGTATAAAAGATCTTTGACAGAACTACGAGCACGTACGATTGATCTAGGGATATGAACCTTCACGCATCGAACTAGGTGCAGCCAATTCCTAGTACCCCTAATAACCTACTTAAAATTTTGTTTTTATAATCGCAGGGGCGAGCACTGCGAAGAAGGCAAAAGAAGACACGCATAGAGTAAAAGAAAAAGCTGTTATTCCAGAAAAAAAAAGGAATAATGAAAAATCTGACACGAAAAGTATCCAGATAACTCAAAATAGTACGTACAATACATTCAAAGTGCCAGACAAATGTGATGTTTGTCAACGTAGGTTTAGTTGTAGGAGTGATTTACTTAGGCATATTCGTACGCACACTGGTGAAAAACCTTACAAGTGTGATACATGTCAACGTAGTTTTAGTCAGAAGAGTGATTTACGTAAGCATTTTTATACGCACACTGGTGAGAAGCCGTACAGTTGTAATATATGTCAGCGTAGTTTTTCCCAGAAGAGTAATTTACTTAAGCATATTCCTACGCACACTGGTGAAAAACCTTACAAGTGTGATACATGTCAACGTAGTTTTAGTCAGAAGAGTGATTTACGTAAGCATTTTTATACACACACTGGTGAGAAGCCGTACAGTTGTAATATATGTCAGCGTAGTTTTTCCCAGAAGAGTAATTTACTTAAGCATATTCCTACGCACACTGGTGAGAAACCTTACAAGTGTGATACATGTCAACGTAGTTTTAGTCAGAAGAGTGATTTACGTAAGCATTTTTATACACACACTGGTGAAAAGCCGTACAGTTGTAATATATGTCAGCGTAGTTTTTCCCAGAAGAGTAATTTAGTTATGCATATTCGTACTCACACTGGTGAGAAACGTTACAAGTGTGACATATGTCAGCGTCGTTTTTCCCTGAAGAGTACTTTACTTAAGCATATTCCTACGCACACTGGTGAGAAACCGTATAAGTGCGATGCATGTCAGCATGGTTTTGGTGATAAATATAAATTAAAACAGCATATTCGCACGCACACTGGTGAGAAAAGTAATCATGTTTAAAGTAAGATATTTACTTCATATCAATTGATGTCTCATAGTTTATAAAGCGGCTCAAAAAAACTTTGTTTTTTTTATCCATTATGTATCCTCGTTGTTATATTCTAGATGTCACCGAGGAGGAGGAGAAGGAGAACGTTATAGAGGGTACTCTTCCCAAACTTCCTCACAAAATTTTTGCTCGAGCGGTGCAGTCAGCGGGTACATCTCCACGAGCCGCTCCGGACTCTGTCATGAGTAAGACTAACAGTTCCTATAGCAGAAATCATTCGCTCTGGTTTACGCCATACTTTATATTGTTTATTGACGAGGAAATGTGCCGTTCTTACAGTCCCAGTGATTTCAACGGTGGAGTCAAACCTTCCTCCAGAAGAGGAGACCATATCTTCTGGAAGGACTTCGCCTCGGACGAAGTAAGTTATTCTGTTTCAGCGACTGGTGAATGCGTTTGAGGTCGATTCTAAAAAATAAACAAAATTTAATTCCACCATTTTTAATTGACAGGAAGCGCCCAATACAGTTCTCGCCATCGACGGGGATCGTACAGAGTTCCGAACCACCTCCAAGTCCGGTCAAAGTGATGGCCGACATAGAACTTCCGGGACTTACAACTTGTTAGTGTCATAATAAAAGGTTTTATTTTTTAATGTTTGACTATTTTCACTAAAATTTATTAATGTTTCAGCTTCTACCACTTCGAAAACGGCGCCTAGTTCAGGAAGGAGCGCTTACGAGATTGGTAAGTTAGACTAATATTTGCATTGAATGTGTCGCCTCCATAAGATGATAGGGTGGACCAAATCCTAAAATTTCTTCATCCACTTACCGCAGATCTAAACCGTGACTTCCTTGAGCCTGGCGAAGGCAGCGACGTGGAACCCGAACCCGAGGAAAATCTGGACATTAGCTTGAGACCAAGCAATGTCCAGGAATATCCGGACTCGGAGGTTTTCGAGGATCCGTCGCTAGCTGACGCCATGCTTCAGATCGACTCCGCTGCCGACTCAGCTCTTCGGACCGTCGTGGGACCCGAGCAGGATCTACTCCACTTTGATTGGCAGAGCGACCCGGAAAACTTTGAGGGGGTTAGGGAAATTTTCACGGTGCCTTCCACAGGCCCAACATTTCCAAACGCGGAGTTGACTCCCTTGGAAGTGTTTTTAAAAATTTGGGATACCGATATTATCGCCCACATTGTCCGCGAGACTAACCGTTATGGTCGCGATTTATTGGAGCGTAATCGGAAGCCCCAATCAAGGATAAGCCGATGGAAGGACGTGACCGATGACGACTTACTCAAATATTTCGCCATCATAATGTTACAGTCGCTGGTAGTGGACAATGTGGAGCGGGAGTATTGGTATCCCAAATTTGAAGAACTCCGAATAGGAGACTTCAGGGCTACATGCCCTACAACCGGTTCTTGGTCATCAAACGTTGTCTACATTTTGTAGACAACACCTTCTTGCCCGAGCATCCCAACAGACTCGACAAAATTATGCCCGTCATCGAGCACCTCAATAACAAATTTAGCTCTTTATACGTACTCGAGCAAAATGTAACTATTGACGAGTCGCTCCTTTTATGGAAGGGGCGGCTCTCATTCGCCCAAAAAGTAGCGACAAAAAAAGCGAGAGCATGTATAGAGAGCTACGAGTTGTGCGAGTCGAGGACGGGCTATTTGTGGAGGATGGAGGTTAACTCGGGCAAGGGGCACGTTCATGTTGCGCAGGTGAGGGCTCAAGAACCGGTTAAAGAGCATGAGGAAAGGGATGTCCCAGAGAGTGCCACGTCTCAAATTGTGCTCACTTTGATGAGATCTTTATTCGACAGGGGTCATACAGTAGTTATGGATAATTTCTACAACGCACCCCTGTTGTCTAGGGTCCTCAAAGTGAAGCACAAAACCGATTCGATGGGCACTCTCCGACTCTGCAGGGAGTTCGTTCCAGAGGGTTTAAAGGCCAAAAATAAAGAAAACATGAGATCGGGAGAGGTTGCCTTCAGCACGACCAAGGACTTGAATGTGGTTGTGTGGATGGACAAAAGCATTGTGTCAATGATTTCAACATTCCACCAAGTACAAGTCGGCGGAAAAGATAAGTATGGGTACTACAAGTACAAACCACAAGTAATTCTGGATTACAACCGCTCTATGGGCGGCCTAGATCATAAAGATCAAATGCTGCATGCCTACCCCATAGAGAGGGTACGTAATACCATTTGGTATAAAAAACTCTTCCGCCGACTTGTGAATGTTTCAATACACAATGCTTTTGTTATGTTCAACCACAACCGCACTCAAAGCCTTGGTAACCGAGACTTCCGATTTCAGTTGGCGCAGGGGTTGCTGCAAATGTGCAGACCTCGGCCCGTATTACCAGCGGTACCTGCCGCACCATCGCAGATGCACTTGCCTGCGAAAAATGAGCGGAAGCAGCGCTGCAAACTGTGTTACGCAGCAAAAGTGTGTCGCTCGACGATGTGGAGGTGTAGCACCTGCGCGGTGAATTTGTGCATCCAGGGATGCTACACCGCATATCATGAAAATATGTAGACAACTTGTTTGGGTTAATTGATTCCAATTAACGCAGACAAAAGTTGTCTACATATTTTCAATCATTAAAAATGGGCACTCGGTAGTCGGTCAGTGTATCGCAAGTTTGCAACTAAAAAGTGTGAAATAAAAAACATTTTACATTAAAAATATAACCGACTTCACTAAAAACAAAAAGACAAGTAGGTACTCGATTTCGCCAAGAGTCCATAATCAGATCCCGACTTGGTGACTATGGGACCATTTGGGAAGTATACTCTTTCCAACAAAAAAAGAATTTTTCAAATCTGTTAATAAATGACGAAGTTATCCGCGAACAAACATAAAAAAGCAATTATAAACAGTCGAATTGAGAAACCTTCTTTTTTGAAGTCGGTTAAAAAAAAATTAAAAAGTAATTTTACTTTACCAAATTATTGTATTATCGATTCTAAATCATCTGACAGAAGATGAAAATTAGTTTCAAAATAACCCTCTGGAACAAACTTCGCTGTCCGTGACTGAGCGTATTTCCGGATCACGCACTAAGTGTGTACCAAGCCTTTACGCCCGCCATTTGGTGGATAGTTTTTTGTTTACTTTTGAATACACTAAGTTTAACTGTCCAATGTACAAGTGTGATACCTTTAGAAAGGCCTTTAAATGTACTATGTTGTTTAGTAATTGCTGTTTTTGTATAGTGTACGTAGAACAAAAAAATAACTGTAAAACTAAAGTGATTTCACTGTGTGAATGCGAACTGTTGCACTAATTTTTATATTTCTCAGTAATGGTAAATGCTATCGCTATGATTTTTGTTTTATTTTGTAAGAATATTAGACTACCTAAATTATATTACGTTTATTTTAGGCCTAAATGTGGTATTTATGCATCTGAGACATGTAAAGTTTCACTAGAATTACGGCTCGCGCCGCCAGATTTTTACGCAAAATTAAAGGGCTGTAAATAAATTATTTTGTATGGACAGATGTATGGTATTATTTATTTTCCTAATCTTTATATCCTAAATATACTTAGTAATAAAAAATAAAAAACCCTATGTCATTGCTTTAGTTTTTGAGATATATTTTTTTTTAAACAAGTCGTGCTTAAAAAGCGCTATCTTCGTATTTAGCGTATCATATTTCGAGTCCGTAGTCGAATACTAATAAACAAAACACTTAAATGGGTCGCCCCATTCAAACTAAACATAAAAAACATAAGACTTAAGTGTTACAATAAAAACTTGACTTGAGGCACAATGAATTGTTTATTTGAAACCCGACGCGCGCGGCGGGGAACATAAAAAAAAGAAGCGGGTGTAGGGCAATTTAGATAACGGTCAAAGAGAATATAAGCACTACGTTTAATAATGGTCGCGACGCCAGCGCGGGACAATAAATTGTGATTTAAAAACAATGTTCGTTCAGAAATATTTCATTCATTCTGTCAATGTCACATAAAGCCCTGCGTTCAAAATTAACCAGAGTAGGGTAGAGTTTCTGCACCAACCGTTCAAAAACGCTTGGAGTTTCAACCTAGGGTCGGTCTTTTATATTATAACAAATAGCCTAGAGTCAACCCAATTACAACTCCGAGCCTAGCTTCTAAGGGCACGGCATGCAGTGCCCCCACCAAGTCGAGCAAATATTTCGTGTGTGTGTGAACTGAGGGACCATGCTTGCATTTCGTAAAACAAAAATCTAAGGACTTAGGAAAAGTCTTAAAACAATTGTAAAACAAGTCTAGGAATTTGTAAAAATATAAAAAAAAAGTACAGCCCTTGAAGTGGGGTCCCTCAATCCTCACAGACCGTCAGCCAGATCTCGAAAAGTATCTGGTAAATTGAAGTATTGCTACTACAGACATTTAGTAAAGAATTTGTAAAGATATTTACAAAATTTCAGATCACAAAGCCCAAAAATAAAACATCTAAACTGGGGTCCTTCAATTCACACAAAAGAGAAAAACATTTTAGCGAATATTACCGAATCTAATACATAAAATCTTTTTTTTTTATCTTTGGTTCCTCGAGTTAGAGCAATAAACTAGTGGCATTGCTGTGCTTGCTCAATGTACTTCACGAATTTACTGATAAAATCCAATGTACCTTAACCATTTTAATAAAAATTAAGATTAATCGCCTTGTCTATCCAGCGGTGCCCTCGGTTATGTTACGCTCAGAGTACATAAAAGTAATACTGATCGTATACTATTGTTGTACTGGTCGTATGCGACGTAATTTTCAGGGAAAGTATGTTCTACCGTGAAATTACTTCTCATGTTATGTCTAAAGAGAGAACTACGCAATAGCAATAGTTATAACTTTTTAGGAAAAATAGCTACTTGTTTTGTTGACCTTACCTTATCAAGCGCCTTAGTGATTATTTTATATGTGACATAAAATGTAGAAAAGTCGCAAAAAACATTAATATTAGTGAAGAAATCAAAGGTACATTGGTAGTAGGTACAGACGCCAGCACGTCAATCGACCCCAATCTGGCAAATTTTACCAATCGAACATTAATCTTCCTGTATTGTGATAAGGTTGAAAATCTATTAGAGAAATTTGACAGATTGAGGTAGGTTGATGTGCTGGCGTCTGTACATAACAATGGTTTACTTTTTTTGCACGTATGAACTCGGATTACAAAGGGCCCCGCTGGATAGACCATTTTTTCCTACTGAATTTCTCCTGTGCTGTTGAAGATTCCTTAAAATTAATACATGAATCGAGAGGTATGTACATTGGAGCAACTTACGATCATTATTACTTTTTTCCGAATTCTACGTCCGCGTTCAAAAATGCGAAAGAAACGTAATGCTTACATTCTCTTTAGTCATCGACCTATATTCTAGCGATAGACAAGCACGTTCATATAAACTATTTGTCAAAATACTGAAAAGTTCAAACAATAAATCGCTGCAGCGCTAGATTGCCATTATGTCGTCTAACAAAACTTTTAAAACTTACAGCGCTAAGACTGCTTATAGAGGATACTTTTTCGCGACCAAAAGGTCTAAAGCGCCATGCATTTCCTAGTACTTACGCGTTTCGTTCAACTTAGTGTGATGACATGTCATCTATATAGATTTTTATACCGCAGAAGTGACACAGTTTCTTGCCTACAATACTTCATTACAATAATATTATATTTCAAAATGTAATTATAGTGTATGTAAAAACGAGATCTCAATAACAGTAAAACAAATAAATAAATCAGTAATCACTAATAAGACTACAAATTCAACTGAACCTAATTCAAATTTAATATTAACCTGCACGTAATATGGTACGTAAATTACCTAAGTGCTAACGAATGACAGCATGCTTAACAACAAAACTTACCGATGAAAACTGATACCTCATGATTTGCTGACATTTCTTCGTAATTTATTTAAAAAAAAAAGACATTGTTATTAATTATACAAAAAAAGAAAGAGCGTTAAATAAAATATTAAAAAATTTCAAACAGTATAAAAGACCGTGCGAAGTCTGTATTTGGTAAACTAGCTGTAGGTAAAAACCTAATTCAGCTTTTTGTGGGAGGGAACATCTGCATGTTTTAGTCTATGATTGTAAAATGGGGATAGTTTAAGAGCCCTTTCACATTTCGGCATTACGCAAATTTAGGTATTTTATGCATCGAGCGGGCGGCGAACTACGTGAGCGATATTTTCATTCATGCTTCTAGCAGTCTCGCTCGCACTATGATATTGTGTATACGGCGGCTAAACGATCTTGATCTTTCGTAATTGAAGTATTCAGAAAGAGGTTAGAAGATGGATATTTTTTTTAAATGTCGTTTTAATTTAAATATGTTCAAACAAATATTTTTAATATTCTGCAGTATTCGATAAACAATCGATTGTAATATATACTATTCATAGCAAAAATAGATTTTTAAAGTTGTATATATTTATTTTTAATTCATATAAATTAGTGCTCGACTGTGATCCAACCTGATGGTAAGCAGTGATGCAATCGTTGATAACTAGTTTATTAAGTGTATATTCAGTCTAGCCTTAATTTTATGGTAGTATGGTTGAAATCTTATCGAATAAATGAAACAACAAAATGTATTATTTATTTTATTATTTGGTACAGTCAGACATCATATTTTTACATCAGAAAAATATTTCCCGCAAAGGCATTGATCGAGCTTTTCTTGAGTCGATAACTTCTGGCAGTACACATTTTTCATAAAACAGCTTTTAATTTGGGTAACATTTTTAACGACCAAAATTCGTCGTCTTTGTAGATTGTTATAGTTTTTACAGGAAAGTCTGGTCCAGTCCATATGGCAAGTATGCAGACATTTTTATTGGATATATAAAGCTGTCCTTGAATTTGGTAGAACCAGTCATGACTTTAACTAGTCTAACTTTAATAAGTTCACTATCTGGTGTACTAGTAAAGTGTGAACTTTATACTAATTGAAATATTATTTCAATTAGTATAAAGTTCACACTTTATTATAACTTCAATATAACGGTATATTATACCGTTCGAAAATAAATATTTACAAAGATCAAAAACTGCGTTCGTAGTTCACATGCACACAATAGCAATGCGGCAGCGTCTACGCGACAGTCGGCGCACACGACGGTAATCACGGTAGTATCGGAACGAAAGCGCGCGGGAAAGAAACTGACATAGGTCCGACCTCGACAAGCGCTCGCGCGATACTAATCGCAGATGACCGGCGCAGTGAAATATAAAGTGTTTTTATTTATTTTATTAAAAAATAATAGTAGCGATTTAAAAAATAAAAATAATACTATAGTTTAAGCAAATGTTGATGATTATTTTGGTATAAATTTGAAGTCTAAATAATGTAGAACTTTGGAGATATTGGGGCTTGTTTTGAAGCCTTTTCGGTAGATAATTGAATTACGTAGTTTTTTTTTTCTTTACATAAAAGGCATATAACGAAAATATTAGATGTTATGATTGAAGTATAGGATATTTGAGAGCTAATAATATTTTTGTTTTTGACTGATATTTAGTAGAATCTCAAAATTAGAGCTCAGAAATGATGTCTCCGTGAATTTTTGCCGAAACATGTATCGGGAGAAAGCTTATTACTAAATAATTAAATAATTAATCTAAAATCAGTTTTGAGGTAATTGTAGTAGAGAAAACAAACTATATTAACCAAGAAATTGTTATTTCATACAACGAACATAAAACCTAAAATTTCAACGTAGAAAACTTGTAATTTCGTGTTTTTTTGTAATACGCCTCTTAAATAAAATAATATCTTCTCTAACGTACTATTACGATAGTAGAAGCTATTACATTGCTTGAACAACCAATGGTTTTATTTACTTGACTACAAAATTATTATATATGTCCAAGTTCACTTAAATTTGTATTTATAAGCGTCGCGCTGACACTGCATGAACGTCAAAACTGCACTAATGCCATCAATGTAAAAGTGTTCGGCCTGCAGGTCAATTAAGTGAAGTAAAGTGACTGTACGGCACGCCTCATCTAGTGCGTAGTACATATATATCAATGTCTTTAGTGTAGTGTATCTACTCTGGTCATTAGTGTTAACTCTAACCCCCGGTCCTAAGTTCGGCTAAGAGTTAACTTTAATAACGTAATCAGGGTAGGTAATCAACTCTCGCATTTTTGAACGTAGAGAACTATCAATGTCAAGCAAGTGTCATTTATATTAGGCGCGCCCAATACATTTGATTTTACCGCACGCCGCCACCGCGAGCCTCTGCCGCTTACAGCAGCAAGGTCGTAAACGGGGGTGAGATAATTGGGTTAATTCTAGGACAAGTTAGCTACTCGAGTTAGGTCGACCTCCAAGGTCTTTGATCGACCCCCTGTGTTGCAATTTGCAATTTGAAGCATTTTTGAACGGTTAGAGTAACAACTCTACCCTACTCTATAGTTATTCTATTCTATTTTTGTTAATGGCAAATGAGCCGATGTCGACTATTCTGCCAATGTCGGAAGTAAATTGGAGAAGCAAGTAATGTATAAATAAAAAAATAATAATAAAAGGGCTTGTGACTGGAGATTTAAAATCCTTCGAGTGGTACAGTTGCACTTGATGTGTTAGTATTGGACTGAAACAAACATAAAATAAAGATACATAAATAATATAATTGTTAAAACATTAAATACACACGTAAACCACAATTACTTAGACAGAATATTTGGAGCTTATGACTCATAGTTTTATATTGTTGTGGCGGATGAAGATCATCAACGCCACAAGCAGTTCTGGAGAAGGATAAGTTAGAAGGGCGGGGACATTAATTGGGAGAGGAATTTTGAGTTTTGGGAGACGACTATATAAATCTAAAGGTGGAATGTTGTTTGTGCATTCAAAAAATATGTGATCAAGCGTACCTTCCTCCAATCCGCACTCGCATAAAGAAGAGTCACGAACACGGATCTTTTCCAAAAAAACAGGCGTGCAGCAGAAACCTAAACGGATTCTACAAAGGACGGAAATAACAGATTTAGACATTTTTTTGTGAGTGTAGAACCAAGGTTTTGATTTTACGGTTGGCTGTACTGCATAGTAAAACTTACCCTTTTTTTTACCAGAGGTATTCCACTGCTCCCGCCATGCACATTGAAGACTTGCTTTTGGCAGGTTCAGCAAGTCATACCCCTGAATAAAATTGTGCGAAAGGTCAGCTGTAGTTGAAGAACAAGCGTCTTTGGCCAAGGCATCGGCACGTTCATTGCCCTTGATACCACAATGACTAGGTATCCAAACTAACTGGACTTCTCTTTGACTATTGGCACATGAATATAAAGATTTTTTTATTTTTAAAAGTAGTGAGCTGTGTAATTTACTTTTGAAGGGATTCTGGACTAAAGCTTGAAGACAGCTAAGGGAGTCAGTGAAAATTACGGCCTTATCGATATTATGGTGTGACTCTATAAAACGACATGCTTCTAGTAATGCCACACACTCGCCTGTGAACACAGAGGACTCCTTGGGACATTTAAATTGCAAAATGATACTGGAGCTTTGGTAATATACTGCCGCTCCAGTATAACTAGAATCAGTGAATTTTGAAGCATCAGTGAAAAATTTTTGAAAATCGTTCCAACGCTCGCCTACCGCCACATTGAAAGCCGAATTCGCCGAGGGGGAGTTCTTGGATATGCCGATATTGTAAAAAATTTTAGGAGTAAAGCATAGAACGTCATAATCGAAATTAAAAAGGGGTAATTTGGGATACTGGACAAGCGGACATTCCAAATTTTGAGTTGTGCGAAAGTTTTTTAGGATTAGGGGGATTTCTTTATTTTTCCAATAGTTTGAGGTTCTGTATACGGTATTTAACTCGTTCAGTTTTGCAATGAGAGGATGGGAAGATCTACAAATTACTCGTGACAGGAAACGGGAAGCTAGATACTGCCGCCTCAAGGCTAGGGGGGGTTCAGCGCACTCGACCTGCAAAGCGTTGATCGGAGAAGACTTCATGCACCCAGAGATGATCCGAAGGCACTTAGACTGGATCCTATCCAGTCCAACCAAAGCACCTTTGTTGCATGGAATAAAATGAAACGTACCATAGTCTAATATACTACGGACTAGGGCATTATACACTAATTTCATGGTATAGGGGTGGGCACCCCACCAGACACCTGCGAGGACTTTTAAAATAGAAATGACGCGTTCGCATTTCTGGATTAATGAATTTATATGGTACTTACCTGTTAATTTTGAGTCAAGGGTAACGCCTAAAAATTTTACCTTACTTGTTAATGGAATATTTTCCCCTGAAATGGTCACTGAGATGGGAGGGACAGTTCTTTTCCGAGAAAATATTACTGCCGAACTTTTTGGTGCAGATAGTGATAAACCGTGGTTTAAAAGCCAATGGTTCAAAGAGTCCAGAGAGAGGCATAGAGACGATGCAGCGTCAGCGATGGAGGCATCTGTCACATAGAGGGCTAAGTCTTTTGATCAGCATACTGAAGGATGTGACAGTTATTATTTAGGCAGGAGCCGATATCAACAGTGTATAAGTTGTAAAGTAGAGGACTGAGGACGAAGCCCTGTGGGAGGCCTCTCCAAGTCTGCCTTTTGTCGAAATCCTCACCCTGGACTCTCAGAACCAATGAGCGGCAGAGCATTAGTCCACATATGCATTCGATCATCTTGGCTGGGATACTCAGCTGTTGCAGTTTCTGCCTGAGAACAGGAAGAAGAACATTATCATATGCAGAGGAAATGTCTACGAATGCTGCGACCACGGATTCGTTTTTGGAGAATGCTAGACGAATGTCTGTTACTAGGATTCCAACACTGTCCATTGTGCTGAGCCCTTTTCTAAAACCAAATTGGTAGTTCGGCAGCAAATCTCTGGATTCGACTATCCACTCTAGTCGGTTTTTAATTAGATGTTCCATTAATTTGGCTAGGACTGAAGACAAAGCAATAGGTCTAAGGCCGTTCGGATCATCTGCATGTTTTCCTGGTTTCAGCAGGGGGATAACAATTTGTACTTTCCATTGGTCTGGGACCCAACCACGATTGTAGCAAAAATTAATTATGTCTAAGAAATATAATTTAGTTTTATCACCAGAATGTGTTATAAAAGAGTATGGCACCCCGTCAATACCAGGTGCTGAGTCCCGGACATGACTGAGCACCACATTTAATTCCTTTAAAGTAAATGGCACATCAAAAGGGTCATCAGAGACAATATGTGGGGGTATGTTAAAAAATTCAGAAGGAAGGGGGACATAGGGTGGAGCAATTTTGTCAAAGAAAAATTCAGCTGTTTCCCTGGTGATTGGTGCAGATATTGATGGTGAGCAACCACGTCTAAACCTATTAATGTTCTTCCACACAACTGAAATTGGGGTGGAAGTAGATAGAGATGTACAGAACTTGACCCAACCAGCACGTTTCTTCCTACGTAGAAGACGTTTGGATCGTGCATAGACTTGCTTGTAAGCCATCAAATTTTGTGTGGTCATTTCCCTGTTATATTGTTTTTTAGCCTCGTTTCGTAACTTAACCACTGAAGTGCATTCTTGGTCCCACCATGGCGGTGAAGGGATTTTATTCCGGGCACTGTTTTTAAGAGGGAAACAAGAATCTGCACTGGATGTAACAGCTGCGACAAATCCCTCATAGCAGCTTTTGGCATGGCAGTGATCAGAAGGGTTGAATAAACTTGAATTTAAATTTGGAAGAACATAAATTTTCTGGTCCAGTAATGAAGCAAACTTTGTCCAATCTGGTTTGGACAAATTGTACTTCAAAAGTGGAGGAGAAGTTTTCTCTAAATAGGTCCTGTTGATCAAAGAAATAACAATAGGGTAATGATCACTACCATGCGACAAGGATGTGCATTCCCAATGGGTTGAAGAGGCTAATTCAGCAGAACAAAATGTTAAATCAACACAACTTTTGTGTTGACCGGGAAGTGACCGGCGTGTTGGGCAACCATTATTTAATATGCAGAGGTTCATGTCATCCAAAATTTCAACCAAAGCTACACCAAACGTATCACAACGCTCAGACCCCCATCTGTAATGGTGACAATTAAAGTCGCCCATGACCAGTATTGGGCCCTGAGTGTTGGAAAAAATATTTCTGAGGATAGTTAGAAAGTTTTGATGAGGGTGAGCAATATAAACAGAAAAAACTGTGACACTTTCTATCCTTCCAGATACGACACTCATATCTCCTGTAAGCAAGGGCAGTGGTAGGGGGGAAAGTGGCACACGGTTGTTAACAAGGAGAGCCGACCCACCATAGCCATCGGATCTGTCACATCGGAGGATGTTGTATTGTGGAATACGAAAGCTAAGACTTGGGGTGAGCCAAGTCTCGGCTATGGAACAAGCGAGGGGTTTGTACTTATTGAGTAGGAATATGAGGTCGTGCTTTTTATGCCACACGCTCCTCACATTCCACTGTAGGAATACTTGGCTGGACGCCATTTCTAATCTCTAAGAGGGTTTTTAAAAGTTTATCGGCAACGTTGGACGGTGATTGTGAGTTAGAGGGAAGAGTAGGGATAATTGTAGGTAGGAGTTGGATGAGTAGTTCTATAATTGGAATTGAATTGTTGGGAGAGATATTATTATTGTTAAGAGCACAGCCATTAGGTTGTGAGGCTTGAGGGGAGCTAATAATTTTTTGATGAGCAAATTTGTCATAGGATGCGGAAAGAGGAGCATGGGTCTTAGGTTTTATTGCAACGGTCTTGCGGTATGACTGGGTTTTGACAGCATTAGCATAGTTCTGGGAAGGTGTAGGGACAAGTTTACTGGCCTCCACATAGGGAATTGATTTTTCTGCCATAACCGTTTTGATAGCCTTCTGTCTACCATGCTCGGGGCAAGACTTGCTATTAGCAAAGTGGTTCCCAGAGCAGAGCACACAAAAAGCCTCGCCCTCAGTAATGTCGCAACCATCACCAGGGTGATCGTGGCCACATTTACTACAGCGCGGTTTGGACCTGCACACGCTAGCCACATGACCAAATCTACAGCACTTTCGGCATTGGATAGTGGGGTAGATATATTGTTCTACAGGAAGCGATGTGTAACAACAAAAGACCCTTTGTGGTAGAACTTGGCCATCAAAAGTGATGACGCAAGTTTCCGTGGGTTTCCATACGTTTGCACCGTCTATATGTGTTTTCCTATTAATGCGACGCATTTTCAGGATTTGTCCACATCCGGAGGGCACTGACAAGTAGGTTAGAGCTTCTTCTTCCGAAATATCAACTGGTACACCTGTAATTACGCCCATCCTTGTGATGTTAAAAGTGGGAATCGAGGCTGTAAAGCTGTATTTCGCAAGAAGGTTATTCGTTAAAAAGGCATTTGCGTCCTGAGGGGAGGTAAACTCCACGGATACACGGTTTCGGCCGACTCTTTTTACGCCATCCCGAAGAACATTAGCGATGTTGTTGGAGATAAGGAACTTACCGAAATTTACTGGGTGGAGTATGGTGCCTGCGTTTGGTGTAGCCTCGATCTTAGAGACGTGGACGATGAAGGGGCCCTTGTCCAGAGCTGAATATTTAGCACGGCCGATTTGGCTCTTGGGTTGTTTGCTAGGTGGAGTAGGTGTGGGCGTTTCCACGCCACTGGGGCGTTTACGTGAGCTTTGGGTTACATCCATTTCCGAGATGCTACAAACAACATCGGCGAACTGAGAAAGAGGGTTTTGGGTCAAAATGTTAGGGGAAGCTGAAATGTCTGGGGGGTCGGGATCAGGGGGTTTGTTTTTATCCATTTTGGTTGTTACAAACTAACTAACTAAGACGATCACAATACAAACCGGTTAACAAACACTAGGACAACACTTTTATAAAACAAAACAAAAAAGTTACAACAATCACACAAGAACGGTAAGAACTCTCAAAACACACGTGCTATCCAAAAACCTCGTGGCGAGAATCCCTACTCTCTAGTTATTTTTGAACGCAGCCCGGCTGCGTGTGAGCAAAGTGTCAAAAGTTTGGACACAAAGAAAAAAACCTAAAATAAGAATTTTAAAGATTACAATTTTTGAAAATTAATAAAGATTTAATTGGTTCAAGCAAAGCTTTTTATATTTTATGTTACATAGGTAATATTTATTTCGCATAGTTTCCTATGGATAAGAACCGGAAAGAAACTCCGCTTGCTTGCACATGTAGACTACTGGTCTACCTCTACAAGCATTACTACGCCAAATTGCCCGTGTGGACCACTGGTACGCATGCGCGTTCCGCACCTCCGTCGTCTATTTTATTGAAATTAACTCGTCTCTGTCTGTCTAAGGATTTTTTGTATAAATCTATCTCGCTTCCCCGTAAAATTTTCTATCAAAATGAACAAAACACCGTGTATCCAAATAATGGAAAAAAATTAAAAAAAAAAATTTGAAGTTGTCAATTTTTTGATTTTTTGCAACTGTCGGTCGCGGTATTTGCCAATAGTTCGCACACGGTGTTATTCAAAGAGAATATAATATAAGCACTAAGTTTGTGTTATTGGCAAAATTGTGGTGTCTCTATGAAGCACAGAACACAGAAAGACACTAGAAGTAGCTTGAGAAAATGTTTGTACCAGAACCGGTGTCGCCAAACTCACACATATACGATTTACTCTTACTGCAAACAGGAAGATACGATTGGCTAAAACAAAAATTGGGCGTAAACAAATTAAAAAAAAAATGTTATTCGAAATGCAACGTTAAAGTCAACGATCTATAAATCAAATTGACAAGAACAAGAAAGAAATACATCTTGGACTACCAAGTATCGCCACTCGTCGCTAGATGGCGTTGTTCAGTATGAACTGTAACGTTATAAAAATAAGGGTGGTATTTGAATGGCGTATCACTGACACAAATGCAGCTCGCTACTCAAATAGTGACGTACCCTAATTCGATCGTAATAATATCGATAGTATGAAAACAAACATAAAATATAATAGAAAATAAATGCGAAAAAAAAAATATCGTATGCGATAGTATTAAAATAATGAAATTAATATGTAGTAGGGTAATTTCTAAACGTAGTAAAAAGGGTATTTATTTGCATGTAAATCAAATACCTATTTGTTTGTATTTCTTCATTTTATACTGGGTAAATGAAAAGAAATGCTGAAAACCTCGCAATGTTTTATTATTACATTGCTATTTGAGTTTAAGACAATATAAAACAGTGAAAAGATTAATAAATTTGTATAATAATCTTTTCACTGTTTTATATTGTTTGATTTTGATCAAAGAATTTAATTAAAATATTAACGGGCACTTTTAAATAATCAAGTTAGTTGCCCGTTTTAAAATTTAGGTTATGTTATTTATGTTGAATACTACGGACATATAGGTGTAACAATGTAACAAGTATTGCAATTTCACAAATAAGAACTTAGTATAAATACGTAGTGAAAAAGGTAATTTATTTTCATTGTGTGTTTAATATTGAAAATACAAAAAAAAAAACTCTTTTACAAAAAAATACAACTGACTTAAAAAAAAAACTAAATAATGTACAATAACTTTGATTGCGGAAGTCTGTGTTTACGATTTGGTTTCTTTATTTTTTGACATTGACTTCCGAAATTAAAGTTATTATGCATTCGTTACGAAAAGTGTGATCGGACGAAGCCGGCGACGACTAAACATAAGGTATAATTCAAACGCCCTATGTTGTTCCAAGCTCTTTAGCTAGATTTATTTAAAATTGCATCACGAATATCATCATACAATATTTATTTTATTAACTTGATTAATTTAATAATTATCTGTATTTTAATACTCATACTCTCAAGTATAAATACTTTTATTTTAAAAAGGGAATGCAATACATGTCGATTGATTTTATCGATAAAGTCACGCACTATTTGGATAGCGTCAAAAGTATAGGTAGAGATGCGAATATTCCAGAAAGGCTAATAACCGGGAAAAGAAAATCAACTTTGTTTGCATGAAGTTAAGGACAATTTTTGTTTGTATGTCTTGTGCAATGTTTGACGAAATTTTATTTTTTCATTTTATTAAAATAAATTCGAAAATAATACTTACCGGTGGTATGATACACCTCCATGAGTTAGATTTTTAGTCCGACTATGGTTTTTACAGTCCAGAATGGCACAATAAGGCATTTTAATATTATTTTATGTAAATTGTATGTTGACGTAGTCTAGTTTGCGAATGAGAGCGCTTGAACAGCAAGTGCGTATTGCAGTACTCACTAGCGGCGACAGTGCCACGCCTACTTACTATTTCCAGGTTCTTTCTGTGTTCCGTGCTATGAAGAGTTGAAGTTGAGAGTGTTTGTTGGCAAGTTTTTTCTAAAATAGTTACAGTTGATAGATTTACTTGGTGTTTGTTTTGTTTTCAAGGTAAGTAAACAACGAATACATACAAAATAAAGTTTTTAGCATGAAACACGAACAGTAACGTGAACAAAATCAACACGGCAAACAATAACAATAGGTAACGCGAACAATGCCAACTGTTGCACTAATTTCTATATTTCTCAGTAATGGTAAATGATTGATGCTATGATTTTTGTTTATTTTGTAAGAATATGAGACTACCTTAATTTTATTACTTTTATTTCATGCCTAAATGTAAATTTATGCATATAAAGTCAACTAGAAATACGGCTGGCGCCGTCAGATTTTTGTGCAAAATGAAAGGGCTGTAAAAAAATTATTTTGTATCGACCGGTGTATGGTATTATTTTTTTTCCTAATCTTTATATCCTAAATATAGTAATCAAACTTTAAAAACCCTCATCGCTTTCGTTTTTGAGGTATATTTTTTTTAAAACAAGTCGTGCTTAAAAAGCGCTAATCTCTGTGTTTAGCGTATCATATTTCGAGTCCGTAGTCGAATACTTAAAGAGTTATAATAACAACTTGAGGCACAATGAGTTGTTTATTTGAAACCCGTCGCGCGCGGCGGTAGGCCATAAAAAAAAAAGCGGGTGTAGGGCAATTTAGATAACGGTCGCGACGCCGGCGGGACAATTGACCGGCAAGAAACTCCATAGCAAAGCTTCTCTTTTGAAAGTTCTTAACATGTGTGCAATGAAATCTGCAAAGTTGTTTACTTGTTTTTACTAACTTTTGGGTTCTTCCTTTCAGCAGTTTCAGCTCAACTAACATACTGTATACCGTGAAGTACGAAGTTGGAAGACCTGCATCTCAAAAACATTTCGTACAACACAACTTTATTCCTTGGCAGTACAACTATTGTCTACTGCATAGAGTTGTGACTGCTGCCCTGTGATAACGAGGCCCACAAGAACGATCACACGACACCATATTTACAAGCTTCCTTAAAAAGGAATTCATTTTGAGTTAAAAGATGGAAAGGCTGCCAATGTGTAGGGTATGTTTAGTGGAGAATGTTCGCATGTATATTGTGGTTGGCAAGAATATGCAAGACTTGTATGAGTTGCTGACTGACATTCCAGTAAGTTGATACATAATATCCTAATACATTGTCTAGTCAAGTACATCAACCCATTGGCCATCAAGGTGGCACATTCATAGTGTCATAACATTTTTTTTTAATGATATGCAAACTCTCTGAACAGCCTCTATGTATGAGGACAGCTGTACCATAAGCAACACTGACCACCAGTTGTTGGCTAGGACAGTATTATAATGTGTTATTAATGATCGAACAATTTATTTATTCATCAGAACAAAAAAGCTGTAAGACTTGTCTTATTGCAGTTTGTAACTGAAGATACTAGGCCGGCGCTTGCTTGTTATTTCTGCTATGTCAAACTAAAGCAATGCTGCCAACTGCAACAACAGTGTTTGGAAGCTGAAGAGCTTTTTGCTAAGATGATGAATGAGGTAAGGTATTCTTCAACAGAAATTTATTCTCATGATAAAAAGAGGTAAAATCTACAACTTGTAGATTTTAATCTTGAAGATTGTAATCTGAAACTGAGTCTGGAAATACTTACACTAATGTAATAATAGTATTCCACAACTATCTCACAACGCCATTTAGTTCCAAGCTAAGCAGAGCTTGTGTAGCGAGTACTAGACAACTGATAAACATACTTATATATTTCTAAAAACATACATATCACAGATAAATTACACTCAGACATAGAATACACACAGACACACAGATAGTTCAATATGTAGCTGTATTATCGCTGAGTGCTATAAACTATAAATTATTTTATTCATAAATTATAAGTATCGCCATTTGTGGAAACTCTTTTGAATGACTACAACCACCATGATATATTTTTGTGTCTTGAGACATAATAATTATTTTATCTAATACTGATAAACGTTCACAGCCACATCCTTCAATAAACCGAACCAAGTTAATGTTGTACAATGGATTTGAGAAAACTCCAGTACAGAACATAAGTATAGATAGTTTTGGTCAAATGGAACAAGTTGCTGTCAAAGAAGAATTACCAGAAGTTTGTGAGCAAGTAGAAGATTTTATTGAGCGCAAGGGGGAACCTCATAGTGATGGTATGCATTTAATAAAGAACAAAATTATTCTCTTTATTAAACCAATATACATATGAATTATATTTTTAAATATTTCTTTAAAAAAAAAAAAAAAAAACATTAAAAAATATAAAAAATAGTGTCCCACTGGTATCGGGAACAGGGTCCAAGCTACCGGCGGTCAGGGCTCCAGTAAAAGGAACCTCCTAACAATACGAGCCGTGTCCAGGAGTACCGCTTTCTGAATCAAGCCCTTGATCCAGCCGCCTAACGAGAGCCTCCTAAGGTGTTGGTCGGGGCTCTTGGCCATTAAGCCATTACCCGACACGACTATCGGTACAATGATCGCCGAATCCACTTCCCATATGTCGACAACCACGCGAGCCAAGTCAATATACTTAATTTGTTTATCTTTTTCGGCTTTCACAAGGTTCTCGTCATGCGGAACGGTTATGTCAACAATCATTGCACGCCTCTCGTTTCGGTCCACCACCACTATATCAGGCTTATTGGCTACAATAGTCCTGTCAGTGATGAATTGATGATGGAGCGGTCCCAGTACAAAGTGATATGACCATTATCAAGAATTGGGTCGGGCTCATACCTGTAGTACGCCACTTCCGATCCTACAAGAGAGTATTTCAAAGCAAGTTGCTGATGGATAATCTTGGCTACAAGGTTGTGCCTATGCAAATACTCGCCGTTAGCCAGACAAGAACAACCGGTTGAGACGCCAAACGAGCGTGCGATCTTGTGAACCACTTTATCCAGAAATTTTGCAGTCCATCCGGCCCTGGAGATTTCCAGTTAGGCAACGGACGGACTGCACGAGCTACATCTTGGGGGCTAATGTAAATTGCCCCCATTTGTGGTATTGGATCGCACGCGCGATGACTAATAAAACATAGGCCTTAATAAACATGCATCAACTGTAAAATTGCACCCTACCCTCATCACTCGTTTTTGTGTGTAACTGATGTGTGTAACTTACCTTCTCTTATATTTATTTTATACCAGCTATGCTAGTTAAAACGATGTTTTTGTCAAGTTTAAAATGATAACGAAATGTTAACATTATTTCTTTGTTTTTTTTTTAACTACGCCTGTTAGTATGTAACATTGTTTAAACGTACTTGATTTTTTTTCTCTACAAGTGAATTTGTAATTCTTTTGAGAAATAAATATCTTTAACCGTAAAACAATACATCTGTTTATGTTTATTTTGAAAATGTAGAAAACGGCCATTCAGATGTAGAAGATGCATCACTGCAGCATTGTGAATCAGATGTAGAAATAGTGGAGTTTAAGACTGAAGTGGAAGACAAACGAGTATTGAGGAAGAAACGCACAGCCGCTGACACGAGAAGTGAGTATTGACCACAGACTACATAGAGATGTATTGACTGTCTACAATCCATGGAGCTTACTCTTGAGTTTAATTCCGATCGGTCAACATTAAAATTGTGACGTTTCGTGCTCTGGAATTCAATGCTAGCGCCAAATTGATTTAAAATAACGTGACCACACGCCAAGCTCAATCCCGATTTCATTTAGATTCCCAAAATTGGCACGCAATTTGGCGCTAGCATTGAATTCAAGAGTACGAAACGTCATAATTACAATGTCGACCGATCGGAATTAATCTCAAGAGTAAGCCCCAGGAGAACAAAAACATAACTTTTTATAATTTAAATTTCAAAGAATGTTGCCCTCAAAAATACATTTTCATACTTCTAAACCTTAGAAAGGGCAACATTGTTCTACGTAGATGTTGAAGCCCATACAGGCTTTATACTACTAAAATTTTTACTCTCTTTAGTAGAGCAACACCTGCAAGAGTTATAATCTTAAATTAGTAATTTAAGACTTAGAAAAATGAAAATGTGTATTTGAGCAGGGCAACATTCTTTTAAACTGGTGTTACATCATTACCAAAATCGAAAAATGCAGAAATCTGAAAAAAAAATTTGGTGTAGGTTAAAAAAGTAATAATAATAAAAAAATACTAAGAATAATAATATTTTCACAACTTTCACACAACGCCATCTAGTCTCAAACTAAGCAGAGCTTGTGCTATGAGTATTTATTACTCCCAGAAATAGAACAAATGATCGTGCTCATCACAGAAACATAGATATCGAGAAAAAAAGGGCAAAAAAATCGCGTTTGTTGTATGGTTGTATATTTTAAATATTTATTTTATTTTTTATTTAGTATTTGTACAAGCAGGAATATTTGTAGGCAACAGAAATACATAATTTGTGAAAATTGTAACTGTCTAGCTATCGCAGTTCTTGAGATACAGCCTAGTGACAGACAGACGGACACACAGCGAAGTCTTAGTAATAGGGTCCCATTTTTACCCTTTGGTATGGAACCCTATAAAAGGGTTACGGTACTGAAACAAGCCTCTAGGGGAGGACACTGGTTTCCTGTTGGGGTCCTTTTTCCTTTCTCCCCCCTATCACATGAGATATGCATACATTTGTTGACATTTCTATAGGAAAATATCAGCCTCTTCGTAAAGTATCGCCTAGCTCGTTACCTTTACTGCGTATACAACACAATATTTCCACAACTATCACGCAATACCGTCTAGTCTCAAGCTAAGCAGAGCTTGTGTTATGGGTACCAGACAGCTGATAAACATATTTATATATTTCTAAATACATACATATTATAGACAAATAACACTCAGACACAGAACAAATGATCGTGCTCATCACGCAAACATTTGTCCTGGGTAGGAATCGAACCCATGACCTCCAGCATAGCAGTCAAGGCCACTAACCACTAGACCAACAGGCCAGTTTGTATAAAAGATCTTTGACAGAACTACGAGCACATACGATTGATCTAGGGATATGAACCTTCACGCATCGAACTAGGTGCAGCCTAATTCCTAGTACCCCTAATAATCTACTTAAAATTTTGTTTTTATAATCGCAGGGGCGAGCGCTGCGAAGAAGGCAAAAGAAGACACGCATAGAGTAAAAGAAAAAACTGTAATTCCAGAAAAAAAAAGGAATAATGAAAAATCTGACACGAAAAGTATCCAGATAACTCAAAATAGTACGTACAATACATTCAAAGTGCCAGACAAATGTGATGTTTGTCAACGTAGGTTTAGTTGTAGGAGTGATTTACTTAGGCATATTCGTACGCACACTGGTGAGAAGCCGTACAGTTGTAATATATGTCAGCGTAGTTTTTCCCATAAGAGTAATTTAGTTAAGCATATTCCTACGCACACTGGTGAGAAACCTTACAAGTGTGACATATGTCAGCGTACTTTTTCCCAGAAGAGTAATTTACTTAAGCATATTCCTACGCACACTGGTGAGAAACCTTACAAGTGTGACATATGTCAGCGTACTTTTTCCCAGAAGAGTAATTTACTTAAGCATATTCCTACGCACACTGCTGAGAAACCTTACAAGTGTGACATATGTCAGCGTACTTTTTCCCAGAAGAGTAATTTACTTAAGCATATTCCTACGCACACTGGTGAGAAACCTTACAAGTGTGATACATGTCAACGTAGTTTTAGTCAGAAGAGTGATTTACGTAAGCATTTTTATACACACACTGGTGAGAAGCCGTACAGTTGTAATATATGTCAGCGTAGTTTTTCCCAGAAGAGTAATTTACTTAAGCATATTCCTACGCACACTGGTGAGAAACCTTACAAGTGTGATACATGTCAACGTAGTTTTAGTCAGAAGAGAAGAGTGATTTACGTAAGCATTTTTATACACACACTGGTGAGAAGCCGTACAGTTGTAATATATGTCAGCGTAGTTTTTCCCAGAAGAGTAATTTACTTAAGCATATTCCTACGCACACTGGTGAGAAACCTTACAAGTGTGACATATGTCAGCGTACTTTTTCCCAGAAGAGTAATTTACTTAAGCATATTCCTACGCACACTGGTGAGAAATGATGTAAGTGCGATATATGACTGCGTGGTTGTGGAACTAAAGCTGATTCGGTAATTTCGTAATTTACTCGAATATTTCACAAAACTTGTTCCAGGAAATGCGTGTTTTTTTTAAAACCCTTAAAAGTTTTTGAAAGAAAATTTAATCATTTAGGATCTCGATTAAATGTGCAAGGCTTTAGAAGTATTTTTTTATATTATTAATATATGAGTACATTATGGCGGGCCAAAGTTCTAGTAAAATAGGAGATTTTCAGAGTTCTTTACTGGATTAGTTTTACACAAATTGATGTTTTGATTTCTATAGAGGCTTAGATAATGTCCACAAGATATCTGTGTATCCAATTCCAAAATATCAGAAGAAAGAAGTGTAATAACATCATAATCACGTAAGAGCGGTTGTATGAAAATGTGCCTTAAGTACGTTCGTTCGTACGCATTCTGGCTGGTGAGAAACCGTATAAGTGAGATATATTTCAGCGTTGTTTTAGTAAACAAAGCAATTTGACAAATCATCGGGATGGTTCTTAGCCACAATTTATAAAGATCTATGCACCTGTTCAAGGTCAGCAACTCGTTTGTTAACTGCGGTATGTTTTTTAAACACTTAATGGGTATTTACTTTATTTTAAACATGTGTGACCTAATGATTGAAATATTTATTTACAAGGTGGAGCCTTTGAGCTGGTCTAATGATTGAGCTCGAAGGTAAGAGATGTAACTCTGGATCGCCTACTAGTAAAACTATCGAGTTTGGGCTCATTAGATTCGCCTTAACCAGTGCTATACATTTCTCGTAAAGATGAGGACCTGATACTAGAACTGGGAGGTAGCTAATGGAACTTTCGAATGCCTACTAATAAACCCAAGTCGCCTTATTCCAAAACGCGATTCAAAATAGTTCCGGGACTATTACTAGATTTAATCCCAATTAAACGCTATCTAAATGTAGGTTTCAGGATTATCTATACTTATAATAAATCTGTAGAAGTAAAATTTCTGTACATTGAAAATATCAAAAAAATAAATGGCAGGTGTTACTAGACCGACACCGAACCCAAAAATGTGATTAAAAAAATTTTTGTCTGTCTGCCTGTCTGTTTGTTCAGGCATCACGCAAAAACTACCGGTTCGATTACGATGAAACTTGGTATAATTATTCTTTAATATCCTGGGCACCACACTGGGTACTTTTTATCCCGGAAAAGTATACAACATGTCACAAAAACCCCATATACATATCAAGTGCACAGCTTCTTGATTAGATAACAAACGATACTGGAAGGGTTTTCTAACCTTATGTTTACATGGTAGGAAGTTATGAATTATTTTAATACAAATGATAACAGAAACCGAACATTTCAAACTGAGATCAATACATCAGTAGCAAAAAATCAGCTGATCGGTAGCAGTGAACTGTTTATGAATAAAAACAAACCTTGTAGTGTTATTCAATACTTACACTTGTCTTAAATTACTTGATCTCTGTTCTCATCCCTTTTTATTGTAATAATATCTTCTGTTAGTTTATAACCTTAATTTGTATTATTATTTTTGTGTGACATGACGTTGTCATTATCTAAGCTACTTTCCCACTGAATGTTATTTAGGGACATCAAGGAGTATTATAGCTATGGTCATATTTAAAAGTAAACATGATTTAATAAAAATAAAAAACCAAGCCAAAAACTAGAGCGAATGCGTGTGCCAGACATCTGTGAAGGAAATCTCAACAGCCGTGTCCGTTAGCGCGCAGCTCATTCAATTAGAAAAAAAGTGAATAAGTGTGAAACTGACCTACAAATAAATTCTAGTATGAAAACTCTTTAATAACAATAGCGAAGAAAATAAATGACAAAGAAAAAGTAATGTTCTGACAGCGTCATACGTCAAGACGTAAACAAAACAGTGAAAATGATAAAATTTTGTAAAACTAACGAAAAACAATACAATAGTATAAAAAAGGAATGGAAATGATTATGAAGTGATATAGAAATACGTGTGAGTATTAATAACACTACAATGTTGCGTAATATTAGCAATTGACGTGGATTGTAATTAAACCTCGTAGTGGTGTGACACGTTTGTTATGATTTGTATTCAAGAATCCGGCGATACCAAGAATTTGGTATCAATTCTTTGAGTAATTTATTTTGAGCTGAAAGATTGTGTAGAGTTTCCATACCACCTATAATATTCAACGCTTCTCGATATATATACCCTTTTGGTTACACGCTGTATACAACTAGCTTTTGCCCGCGGCTTCGCTCCCGCTCTACCCCTACTCTACCCTACTCTACCCTACTTTTCTTTGCTATAAACCTCACGGAGCCCGAGACCTTTCCAACGAATGCAAAACCCGGGAATCTTTAAGTCAAGAGTGAATAGGTTTCTTCTAGGTAAGCGCGATCCATCGTCGACCGTATCGCCGCTTTCCATCAGGTGAGATAGCGGTCAAGCGCGAACCTATCAATAATAATAAAAACAAAACCGTGGAAATCGGTTCGTGCGTTCTGGAGTTATAGAGTCAGGAACATCGACCTATATTCTTGCGATAGACAAGCACGTTCATATAAACTATTTGTCAAAATACTGAAAAGTTCAAACAAAAAATCGCTGCAGCGCTAGATTGCCATTATATCGTCTAACAAAACTTTTAAAGCTTACAGCGCTAAGACAGCTTATAGAGGATACTTTTTCGCGACCAAAAGGTCTAAAGCGCCATGCATTTCCTAGTACTTACGCGTTTCGTTCAACTTAGTGCAATGACATGTCATCTATATATATTTATACCGCAGAAGTGACACAGTTTCTTGCCTACAATACTTCATTAAAATAATACTCTATTTCAAAATGTAATTATAGTGTATGTAAAAACGAAATGTCAATAACAGTAAAACAAATAAATAAATCAGTAATCACTAATAAGACTACAAGTTCAACTGAATCTAATTCAAATTTAATATTAAATAATAATTAATAATTATTAATTTAATATTAATTTATTATTTAATTTAAATTTAATATTTGCAGGTAGGTAATCCTAAGTGCTAACGAATGACAGCATGCTTAACGACAAATCTTACCGATGAAAACTGATACCTCATGATTTGCTGACATTTCGTCGTAATTTATTTAAAAAAAAAACATTGTTATTAATTATACAAAAAAAGAAAGAGCATTAAATAAAATATTTAAAAATTTCAAACAGTATAAAAGACCGTGCGAAGTCTGTATTTGGTAAACTAGCTGTAGGTAAAAACCTAATTCAGCTTTTTGTGGGAGGGACCATCTGCATGTTTTAGTCTATGATTGTAAAATGGGGAAGAGTTTAAATAAAATAATATCTTCTCTAACGTACTATTACGATAGTAGAAGCTATTACATTGCTTGAACAACCGATGGTTTTACTTACTTGACTATAAAATTATTATATATGTCCAAGTTCATTTAAATTTGTATTTATAAGCGTCGCTCTGACACTGTATGAACGTCAAAACTGCACTAATGCCATCAATGTAAAAGTGTTCGGCCTGCAGGTCAATTAAGTGAAGTAAAGTGACTGTACGGCACGCCTCATCTAGTGTGTAGTACATATATATCAATGGTCAGGAAGGAAAACCCGAATTATTTTTATATAGTAGATAAAAAAACAAACTTAATTTTGCGGTTCGATCCCTAGACCCGATTACTGTACCAACCGCAAATAATAAGTTTGTCGTAGGTTACGTCACCCGCAGTGGAGTTCACAAAGGGGCGCTGCACAAGGCTAAGATACTATAATATTATATTTTATCATAAGATACAATTAATTTAAGTCCTCCTAAACTGTGCAATGGTACTCGATAAAAGGTTATAAATCTACAATCTAACACAATTGAGGCAGAAATTTTAACCGGTTGTGGTGCCGGGGAAAGTGTTGATTTCTAGAATTCCTTTGATTCCGAACAATTTCCCATTTCAGTATAAGAGAGTACAGTTTCCAGTAGCTTTATGTTACGCTATGACAATAAATAAGGCACAAGGTCAGACTCTAGGCGTTGCTGGCGTCGATCTTAGCGTGAGTTGTTTTTCACATGGTCAGCTTTACGTCGTTCTTTCCCGTGTGAGTAGTCCAAGGAACCTTTATGTTCATATTCCGGACAGGCTCACTGAGAATGTCGTGTAAGCTGAAACTCTCAATTTATGTCGTACGGTGACTATCTGTCGTTACCATTATCTTTGTGAGCATTCGTTGCAATGAACGTCAGCTTCGCTATCGGTTATCCTGCTCAACAGGAATCAAAGTAGAAATCTACTACAAAAAGCTTACAGAACGCGAGCGATACCGCGAGCAAAGATATCACATACGGTGCGGTGCGGTGATAGAGAGGGCTTTATCACTGCTAATGAGACACAATTGGTTTTCTAATGTAATTAGCCACAAAGGGCCCGCGCCGGGACAGAAGTATTAATACCGGTATGCTCGATAGATAACGTTCTACACAAATAGCACTTTACACAAAAAACTCATTGATAAGTTTCGTCGTCCACGCGAACGAAGTCGCGGGCACAGCTAGTTACTAAATATAATAACAATTAAAAGCGATCTAAATGTATTTCCGGGACTATCAATAAATTTAATGCCAATTAAAACTAGTAATAGTCACGGAACTATTTTAATTCGCGTTTTGTAATATGGCGGATCAAGTTTGGGCTCTTTAGATTCGTCTTAGACAGTTCTATACAATTTTCATGATAACAAGAACCTGATGCCAGTACTGGAAGGTGGTTTGTTTGTATAATATTTTATGGTCATTTACCAGATACATGATTTACTCCCCGCGCGAATTTGGAGCGAACCGTTGGTTAATGATATTTAAGAAAATTTAATTTATGTAGTTATTACAATAATGGTTCCGCGAATAATTTAAAAAATGTGAAATAAAAATGAATTTTAAACATTTTAAAAGACCCTTGACGCAAAAAATGTCAAAATTAAGTTATTAATTACTCTTTAGCCTTTTGATTTCATTAAAAGAACCTATAAATATCATAAAGGTGAGCGTCACTGAGTCGGGGGACTGCTAAGTAAGGAACCTAGGTAGGCTTATAGATAGATATACGAAAAAAGAAAACTAAATACCGTACATTTGAAACTACTCGTATTAGGTATTTTATATTAGTTAAAGCCAAATAAACTTCTGTATTTTTTCTGTATTCTTTTTGTATTAGCAACTTTCGTTTTGTTCGGAATTCAACATGCCACCCGCGAGTTAAAGACACTGCACGGAACATAATAAAAATAAAAAAATACTAATATTTAGGAGGTATGAAAAATGTGTTTTTTTTTTTTACAATTATTTTCATTATCATTGAATCTTCGTTTTGGATCTATCGTTTTCTTAAATGTCTAAGGGCTGATTTCATCATTCAATATAAAAACTTAGTTCAACTAATCTGAGCTCCGCGTAATCTAGTTTAAAGACCCGTGTCGTAAACATGGGCGACAACAAAAGAATTGAAACTGGGTTTAGCGTAAACTAGGTTCAATTCATCGCGGTGAAACGCAAAACATAGCTATAATCTCGATTAGTCGCTCAAACTGCGTTTTGTTTTATATAATGGCGATTAGTTTATTGGTGAATTTGGCCCTTAATGTGTCAACGTCCATCTAACACAAAATTAAATAATTTTGGGTGTATATAGTGATAAATATAAAGGATACACAAGTTCCAGACTTTTGTTTACAAACTGTACTTACTATGTAATTTTGTAACTTAGCATAAAATTTTTTAGAGGATCAAAATTATTTGAGCTACACGCGAGCGTGCGTGTAGCTGCATAAACGATGAAAACAGACATAGCATTGCAACGAATTTGCCTAAACTCTAGCGAGTGCATTTTATGCACTGCCTTTCAAGAACGCCACCATAGCCACCACTACACCTGTGAATACTTTTCGAATTCAATGAGTCTTACTCGAATTCGATATTGTACAACACAGACGGACGTTTTTGAGAAAAAAAAACTTACTCGATTCCCGTTCAGTCTTGCAAAAACTTTGTGACATTGCAATCTCTAAACGCAAATATCGCCTGCTTCGTTACCTTTATACACACTAAAGTTAAGGAAATAGGCGTTATTTTTTATTTTAAAAGCTCTATGAGTTAAATGCAGTTTTCCCGTCCGATTATAATTTAGGTGTCTTCAAGGAATATGCTCTTAATAAACTGGTGCACCTCACCACCAACGATTGCATCACTGCTTACCATCAGGTGGGATCGCAGTCAAGCACTAGTTTATATATATATAAAAAAAAAACTAAGTACGACTGATCTAAAAACCGGAACCATCACGCATCGTACTAGGTGCGGCCTAGTCCTGACAAAAACCTAGTACCTACCACCAATCTACTAAAAATGATGTATTTACCAGATTTACTATCGCACTCCACTTCTACGAAGAAACCAAAAGAAGACACACGGAGAAACATCCTAGAAGATAGAATTCCAGAAAAGAAAAAGAAAATATCGGAAACAAAAATTATACAGACAACACAAAATCGTACACGCAGAGTTACATTCAAAAAACCTCACAAATGTGGTACATGTCAACGTAGTTTTAGATTAAAGAGCGGTTTACTTACGCATATTCGAAGGCACACTGGTGAGAAATCTTACCAGTGTGACACATGTCAACGTAGTTTTATTTCTAAGGGCGATATACTTAGGCATATTCGAACGCACACTGGTGAGAAACCTTACCAGTGTGATACATGTCAACGCAGTTTCCGTGCCAAAAGTACTTTAACCGTTCATATTCGCACGCATTCTGTTGAGAAACCGTATAAACCGTACAAGTGCGATATATGTCAGAGTAGTTTCTATACTAAACGTATTTTAGGCGAACATATACGCACGCAATCTGGTGAGAAACCGTACAAGTGCGACATATGTCAGTTTAGTTTCGGAGCCAAAGGTAATTTATCCGCTCATATTCACACGCACACTGGTGAGAAACCGTACAAGTGCGATATATGCCAGTGTAGTTTCAGAGCCAAAGGTAATTTAGCCGCTCATATTCGTATACACACTGGTGAGAAACCGTTCAGGTGCGATATATGTCAGTATAGTTTCGAATGGAAAAAATGTTTAATAATTCATATTCGTACCCACACTGGTGAGAGACCTTACAAGTGTGACACATGTCAGCGTCGTTGTATTAGTCGAAGTGATTTAAAACTGCATATTCGTTCGCATACTGGTGAGAAACCGTACAAGTGTGATTCATGTCAACGTAGTTTTAAAACGAAGTGTAGTTTACATACGCATATTCGCACGCACACTGGTGAGAAACCGTACAAGTGCGATACATGTCACCGTTGTTTTAATGATAAATATAAATTAAAAATGCATATTCGCACGCACACTGGCGAGAGACCGTACAAGTGCGATACATGCCAGCGTTGTTTTAATGATCATTATAAATTAAAACTGCATATTCGCAAGCACACTGGTGAGAAACCGTACAAGTGCGATATATGCCAGTGTAGTTTCCATACCAAATACATTTTAACCGTTCATATTCGCACGCACACTAGTGAGAGACCGTACAAGTGTGATAAATGTCAGCGTTGTTATAAAGATCATGGTCAATTAAAACGGCATATTTGTACTGACATTGGCAAGAAACCACACAAGGGTGATACTTAAACGTAGTTTTAGTGAGAACGGTCCTTTACATAAGCATTTTTGCCTGCATATTAGGAATATTATTATTTAATTCTAATAATGAGTTTATATCTTTGTTTATTGAAGCGTAAGTATTGAAAGTGATATCATTTCTGTTCGTTGGTGAGTGAGACCACGCTTCATATTTTTTGACTATGGTTCTTTAATATATTTTTTTTATTTAAGACTAGCTTTTGCCCGCGGCTTCGCTTCTGAGGTTTTGAAATTCTTTACATAGATTCTTTTCATCAAAATACTAGACAGTTGTTCAGGTTCAGGTTTCGCATATACTAAAACTAAGGTTGTAAAAAGTCATCAAAAAAACATCAGCTAGTCTATGACTAGCTGATGTTTTTTTGAAGACTTTTTTTTCTTACCTTCCATAAACTATATCGAATATTTCAAGATCAAAATTAACCAATTCGGTCCAGCCATTCTTGAGTTTTAGTGAGACTAACGAACGTATAGCTGTTCGTTAGTATCAAACTCGTTTGTTAGTTATATTTAAATAGATTCCAAAATAAAATTACATTATTGCCCAGTGGGTAGTTACTGTCCAGCTGATATGCTTCACTTAGGGTGAGTTGTATCAACTAACTTTAATAATAACCAGTACCTGTCAGACAGCTGTCGACCGTCATATTTCTCGTTTAGAGCGCCCAACCCGAGATACATTTTCATGCAACCGCTCTTACATGATTATGATGTTATTGCACATATTTTTCTAGATATTTTGTAAATACAAACATATTGTGGATATTATCTATTGTCTATCTGACTGGCCTGTTGGTCTAGTAGTTAGTGGCCCTGACTGCTATGCCGGAGGTTGTAGGTTCGATTCCCACCCAGGACAAATGTTTTTGTGATGAGCACGATCATTTGTTCTGTGTCTGGGTGTAATCATATTTATAATACGTATGTATTTAGAAATATATAAGTAAGTTCATCAGGTGTCTAGTACCCATAACACAAGCTCTGCTTAGCTTGGGACTAGACGGCGTTGTGTGATAGCTGTAGAAGTTTTGTGGAATATTTGAATGAATAACGTAATTACTGAATGCTGACAGAGCGTCCATGCGATTTCTCCCCTTTTTCGCGTTGCCTCTTTATTAAACATTGCGCTGGATCGCGTTGAATGGACCAACAGCCATTTAAAGTATACTCACGTTGATGACATATGTGGGTCGGGAAGGGCTCTCTTAAGTGAAAAAATGTGTCTTATCAATGTAATTGTTGTTAAAATGTCGTCATGAGTAACGATAACTTTAACTACCGGAATTCGAGCACTTATAGTTGCGGTTAAAAAAAATGTAAATATCTCAATAATAAGTATTAGATTATGATTATATTTAGTTTTATTTATTTGCTCACTCGTTACTAAGTGCAATCTAACTATTAAATCTAGGTATACTTAGTTTGTGATAAAATCCTACAAATAGCTAGGTATAAAAAAAATCACAATATTTTGAGTGATATTTGTATATTCAAAATATTTTTACATTAAGATGATTTGTAAACATTACAGTCTATCCAAAAAGCAGTGTTGAATTTTGCGCCTTTCAGAGAAAAATGACACCCGGCTCGGAATGTTACCATTGCCAAAAAATACCCACGAAAATTTTGGGGAAATAAATTATCATTTCACTGGGCACCCTTTTAATTTTAATTTCGATGCAATGCACCGGTTTGCAAAAACAACGATCTAGAAAGGGACATTGGTCTTGAATGTGTTGTTTGTTATTGGGATTTTGTTGACATTTTGATGTAACAGCATAAGCTTAATCAGCCTTATAATTTTCCCACAGCTGAGACTCAATCTTCCCCTCTATGAGAGGCACTGGGCTGTAATTACCACCACGTCGGCCCAGTGCGGGTTGGTAGACGTCACATGTCTTCGAATTTTTGGTTCTAAAATATACCAGTTTCCTCACGATGTTTTCCTTCATTGCTTCATGCCTCCTAAGGTTGTGGATAACATAACTTAGTAGCCGAATCAATGATATGGGGGCATATCATTGATTCAGCCGATACGGCGGTAGCTAAGCCCCTGATTCTGGGTCATGACCCGTATCTTGAGTTAAATATACTAATGGCCTCTTTCACCACCCTCAAGTAAAGTGACGAGTAGGCTAATCGTCAGTTAAAGTCACCCGTAACTTCACGTTCGAGTTTCACGATGTCCGAGTAGCACTAATCATAAGATTAACTGACCAGTAACTTACTTGCCACGTGCTCTGCCAATTAGGATGCTTACTTGACAGTTAACGGTGATTTCTTACCGGATATTGTATTGTGTATTTTTTACTGTAGTGTCTGTAGCCTTTCTGTTGTCATTTCTGCATATCATCAAAGAAAGTTTTTAAAATATGGTTTAATTGATTTGTTTGATTATCTTTTGGATGAATTTAGAATATTCCACGGCGCTGCATATACCGAGGATTCGCATTCGTGTCTTTAAATTCCGTGTTGATTATTTACCGAATCTAGGTGTAACTGATTTACTAGATTCCGTTTTTCAAAACATGTAGTGATTCAAGTGCATAAATATAAAACATAAGATTGTACCTAAATCGCAAAGGTGAGTGGTGGTTTTTTCTAAATGATTTTACTAATAACGTAGCATACAATACGCGGCATATAAGTTGAACCAAAATGACGAGCAATTTGTTCAAGAGATGCCAAAATATCCCTCTCATTTGTAGAAAAGTTTGCAATTCTGTCTCTTTTATCATTATTCATATTATAAGTTTAAACAAACTAAGATCACACGCATTATTCTATAACACAACATTCAAGACGCAACCGAAACCGACGATACAGATCTAAAAAATATACACAAATGACAACTAACAATGACATCTGGCGAGCAACTGACGTATTATTGAACGAATGATTTGTTACGTCATTCACTTAACCCGTAAGTAGTTACTCGAAGCTTTATTTTCGCTTGTGAAATTGATAGAGGATACTCATAACTTTTACTTGCCAATTAACTTTAATCGGAAAGTAACTAATCAACGCTTAACTTGGAGATGGTGAACGAGGCCCTAAGACACATTTAAGCATACACATACATTTAAAAAAACCTGGATCTACCTCACCTGTATTTTTTCCTGACCAAAAAGAGAATAGTGAAACCCCACTACATATGAATTTAATACACTTAATTCTAAGAACACTACCATAGCCACCACTACACCAGTGAATACTTTTCGAATTCAATGAGTCTCATTCGAGTTCGATAATTTACAACACAGACAAAAAAAAACTTAGCCCTTCATTCTTGCAAAAACCCAGTGACATTGTAATCTCTAAACGCAAATATCGCCTGCTTCGTTACCTACACACTAAAGGTAAGGAAGCACTCGTTACTGTTTATTTCATGCTCTTTCAGTTAACTAAGCACGACTGATCTAGAAACTAGAACCTTCACACATCGTACTAGGTGCGGCCTAGTCCATGCAATTACCTAGTACCTACTACCAATCTACTACAAATTTTGTACTTACCAGTTTTATTATCGCAGGGGCCACTGCTACGAAGAAACCAAAAGAAAACACACGGAGAAACATCCTAGAAGATGGAATTCCAGAAAAGAAAAAGAAAATATCAGGAACAAAAATTATACAGACAACACAAAATCGTACACGCAGAGTTACATTCAAGAAACCTCACAAATGTGGTACATGTCAACGTAGTTTTAGATCTAAAAGTAGTTTACTTAGACATATTCGAACGCACACTGGTGAGAAACCGTACCAGTGTGATACATGTCAACGTGGTTTTATTTCTAAGGGCGATATACTTAGGCATATTCGAACGCACACTGGTGAGAAGCCTTATCAGTGTGATACATGTCAACGTAGTTTCCGTGCTAAAAGTACTTTAACCGTTCATATTCGTACGCACTCTGCTGAAAAACCGTATAAACCATATAAATGCAATATATGTCAGAATAGTTTCTTAACCAAATATATTTTAGCCGAACATATTCGCACGCACACTGGTGAGAAACCGTACAAGTGCGATATATGTCAGAGAAGTTTCTATACCAAAAATATTTTACCCGGACATATTCGCACGCACACTGGTGAGAAACCGTACAAGTGCGATATATGTCAGTGTAGTTTCAGAGTCAAAGGTAATTTAGCCGCTCATAGTCGTATACACACTGGTGAGAGACCGTTCAAGTGCGATATATGTCAGTGTAGTTTCGGTTGGAAAAAATGTTTAACACTTCATATGCGTTCGCATACTGGTGATAAACCGTACAAGTGCGACACATGTCAGCGTTGTTGTACTAGTCAAAGTGGTTTAAGAAAGCATATTCGTACGCACACTGGTGAGAAACCGTACAAGTGTGACATATGTCAACGTAGTTTTAGTCAGAAGGGCATTTTACATACGCATCTTCGTACGCATACTGGTGAGAAACCTTTTAAATGCGATACATGTCAGCATTGTTTTGGTGATAAATATAAATTAAAACAGCATATTCGCACGCACACTGGTGAGAAACCGTACAAGTGTGATACATGTCAACATCGGTTTAATGATAAATATAAATTAAAACAGCATATTCGCACGCACACTGGTGAGAGACCGTACAAGTGCGATACATGTCAGCGTTGTTTTAATGATCATTATAAATTAAAACTGCATATTCGCAAGCACACTGGTGAGAAACCGTACAAGTGCGATATATGCCAGTGTAGTTTCCGTACCAAAGATATTTTAACCGTTCATATTCGTACGCATACTGGTGGGAAACCGTACAAGTGCGATAAATGTCAGCGTTGTTTTAATTATCCATTTCAATTAAAACGGCACGTTTGTACTCACATTGGCTAGAAACCGCACAAGGGTATAACGTAGTTTTAGTGAGAACGGTGCTTTACATAAGCAGTTTTGTATGCATACTAACAATATTATAATTTAATTCATAAAATTTTACGATATAAAACAAGTGCAGAAATTTTGTCGTTGTGACCGAGGCGAAGTTCAAATAATTTTAAATTTAGAACACCGATAAATGTTAATTTGTTTGTAATAACGAATTATTGTGTAAGTAATCATGTTTGTTATTCAAAAACACAATCTTTTCATTAAATATTAAAACCTAAAAATATAAGCTTGTTTGCTTTAAAAAAAATCACCTTTGATTGTAACGAAATAGGAATGAAAAAAAAAACGCTTGTTGTGATAAATTATAGTAGGTACATTGTTACCCTAGGGGTGAAAGTAACTTACATATTTAGTCCCGAGAAGGATTTTGGCGCCCGAGCGTAGCGAGGTCGCTAATATGTAGTTCGAGGGACTAAATAAGTCTTTAACCCGAGGTAAACACTGTGCTTTTCATTACGAAAACAAGGAAAGTAAAAATAAAAGCTTGTAAAACCTGAGTCGTATTATTTTAAGTATCTTTCTTCTGATTCAGGTGGTAAAAGGTTTTCCACTACAGCTTAAGCTCTTTCTCTTGTGAAAGCAGGCGTTATATTTAAATCTGACGAACTTATCGTGTTTATACAAATCTCTGCTGGACGGAAATGTAAACAAAACTTGAACTATATAAAACCAATGAAGATCGGATAGCCGTATTTCCAATTTCCAGCTTTTTTTTTTCTGTTGCCGGCCAGCTTTTCAGGCGTTATTTTTTTTAATTGTCGTTATTAAAATAATAGTTAATATTTTTTTTAAAGTATTAAAAAAAGAAATAGTGTCATTTAAAAATATATTCTTTAATTATTTATCTTTTCGTTATTTCAATTTTACATTGCGCTGTAATTGACTGGCTGTTTAGAAAGTTGAGACATGTCCATTAGAAATGCGAAAAACAATTTGACAACTTTCAGTATTGAAAGTGATTCTCCTTGAGATGAAAATTATTACTTTCAGCCCGCTCTTTTTTTTAATTTAATAGCGTGCTTAAATATATTTCTATCTTATATACATTACATAAAAACATAAATATATACACTAAAGGCTACTCCTAAAATATGGCGTCAAAAAACTCCTCCGCATCGCTTTCGAAAGGAAATGTGCTCAAAAGGCTGGCGGCATTGCCACGTTGTATGGCAATGCTTAGTCTCTGACCGAGGTAAAAGCCAGCCCTTGGGTCACGCAGTGTCAAAAAAGCGTTTGGAAAGTTCTTTAAAAAGCGTATGAGCACTCGGACCCCACGGCCTAAGAGTTTCAACCCCAAACGGCTGAAAAATATAACCGACGAGGTTGCTATATTTCCGCCGCTTGAGGTTCTCCGCTGCCGCTGCGGCAGCACCAGCACAGCACGATGAGCTAGGAAGATGGGATGGCGCAAGAGTGTCGACACAGGTAGCGTCCCACACTAAAGGTCTACCCATCTTCCACGGAAATAAAGACATATTCTACCATCCGGTCTCTTACCATCGTCACGTGCCAGGCCATGAGGTTCCAAAACAGCCGGGGCGCCGACGGTGACAAGGGCTCGTCGGATAATGTCGTTAATATTCGCATGCCGCGGTATGCGTCCCGCGCTTCGACAGCATGACATGCTGTGGTGACCGAGGCTGTTGACAACTTCGCCACAGTGGCAACGATGAAGAGAACAGCAAGGAGCGCCAAGGCGTAGGGCAACAGCTAGGCGGAAAGTAGTATCGTCGAACAAGGTGCCAATATTCGACGATGGCAGTGTGTGAAGCCAAAGACCTGACTCCCAATTTCCCACAGCTAGCAGGCGCGCACGCTACGCAGTAGTAGCAAATGTTACTATTAGGTTTTTCTGTACTACTTTGCAGAGCGGGGAAATTTTGCGGACGCCGAGGCCTCCCATACGGATGGGAAGGGTAGCTTGAGTCCAAGCTCGGTCGTCCATGGCCACGTTTAAAATTGATGTAAGGATACGCCGGATAATTTGGTCCAATTTTTTCCAAAAGATTAGGTTGTTTCCATAAATGAGAAGCGCGGAGAAAATATGCTAATTTAGGTCCGAAACAGCAGAAACGAATTAAGGTGATGGCCGAATGCATGTTAATTTCCAGCAATCTTTCCAAAAAATCATTAAAATTTTGAATTTTTTCCTCAACAAATCTGGGAAAGGAATCCTCGAAAATAGGAGACCCAAGGAGACGAAGAGAGCTTCTTTCCATAATTTTAATATTAGGGGCTATTGAGTTACAATTGGAAAGAGTCAGTTGGCTGTTAGTAATGTCAGATAAACTTAATACAAAAAAATAATACAACCGACTTCATAAAAACACAAAAAAAAAGTGCAAAATACTCGTAACTTTAAATTCGGAATTCGATGTTTCTATATTAGTTTGGTCTCTCGACGTTATTAAACACCGACGCGAAGTGATTCGGAACGTGGGGATGTCCTTCAATTTCAACTCTTCATTTTGCCTTTGTGGAAGAAAATCAACGTCAAAGTCAATTTTGGATTTGACGGATTTGACATAATTATGATTTGACTTTTTGTTGAAACGTTTTGATATCACCAAGGAACCTATATATCATACATACAGTTTAATATCATGATAATTTAACATGGTAACAGATGATAACACAACGTAATGAAACCAGTATCATAATAATAAACGTTATGTCGTAATTTGCATAAGACCACAAATAAAAACTGAATGTATTGAATTGAAACTAATCATAACTATTTTAAATGATTCTATTGCACAGTACTAACAAAAAAAATGATAATTTTATTCACTGGATCATCTTTAATTTTTTTACAGCAAACGGTGGACTGAAAAATTCAAGTTTAATAATATAATATAATATATTATATTATTGTCTATATAATTTGTGGTGCGTTCCGAGATACGCTGTCAGCGCTATAAGCGCGCTCAAAGTTGTTCCGTTTTGACCTGAGCACGCCCACGAACGATTTCTTGACGTCATGCATGACGTCATTATCGACGCCATCTTGTGCTTACAGTGCCAACACGTTGAAGCAAAAGTACTGTGGGTGCTCAAAATATTGTTTGCTGTGATTGTTTGTTTATGTTTGCTTGGTTTGGTTAATTTGTATTAATTACTTATTACGTTTTTCTTTTTTTAATTACGATTTAATTACTTTAGTAATAGATAAATGTCAAGCAATAAACATATTAATGTTTTTAAATACATATACCAAATACATATTTGGTCTAATATAATTTTATTCCAGTAACCTGAAATGGGTTTTAAATGTTTCCGGGTTATATTTGGGTACGACTTTTTCAACATATCCTATGATACGGGGAATGGGTTGAATACGAGCCCTCCTGTGCCGCATTAAAATATGGGCAATTTCTTATTTCTTCTACATCCTTATCAGAGGACGACGATGAATCACTTTGCTCACTTTCATCATAGCTGAAAAGCATCTCTAGTAAAAAATGGGGTTCCATTGCTCCTGAAGTTCAGTTAATGAAAACTTCACTTGCCGATGTTTCAATCCCCAGTTAAATCGTCAAATAGCTATCTGGCCAGTAAAATTATCTGGCTGTTTATCAGGCCAATAAATACTTTCAGTTTTTCAATTGTATATTAACTAGAGAATAGCTATCTGTGGGTTATGCTAGCCAACTTCACACTGTTTATGTGCAAGCGAGATGCACAGATACAGAACTCAACGAGTAAGATAAGAACTATAACGCAACACATGTTTGTCATTTTACGTTTATTGCAATACAAAACATGACCCAAGTTCGCCGAATTGGTCGCTTGCTTACAGTCCATACCACCATGCTGTTTATCGTAAAATACTTTGAATTTGTGTTCTTTTGTGGTATAAATCATCAAAATGATGAAATTAGAAAAGAAAAATTACATCAACTGATGCTCAACACAATGCAATTAATATTTATTATGCAATTATTATTTATTATTGTTGTTGTAATTACGTTTTTTTTTTTACAAAGTTAATGAGTGATTTAAAATATTCTAATATTATATCCCGTGTTGAGCTTCTTCGTGCCTACCCAATGACTTCTTAATTGTTCTGGTGATTTTGTTCTCAATCAATAAAAGCAAGTAGGCTATAGTACACGGCAAATAAGTTGAACCATAATGGCATTCGTCGCTATGGTTACGCACAGCCCCGCGCTTCGATTGAAACCCGAAAATGTGTACTGCGCATTGAAGGTAGATCGCCATTTTGGTTCAACTTATATCACGCGTATTGTACACTATCTTTTATCCATAATAATTATCTACAAATTACAGTACTAACCTACTTAAATCATAATACCACGCACAAAATGAATGTAATTATCAAATATAACCTAAAACGTCATACATAACGGATAGATAAAACCCTAACCGGCCCTTAAAGAAGCCGGTAACTTTATTCCTCCGTTAGAGACTTTGTTTGACCGTTAACTACTATCTGACCATTGAAAAACTCAGAATCGTGCTATCCATAGAATAAAGACTATCTGGTTGTTTATCTGTCGATTGAAAAATCGGCCCCAAGGGCCGATTTTTCAATGCCAAAACACAGAATGATTGTCTACACAAACAATTATTATCTTATAGGCGTTATAGGTGAATCTCTGAAAGCAAACTCGAGTATGAGCGAGCGAACTGTCAACAACGCGAAGTGACATTCACTGTTTGCGCGCCCACAGGTCGTTCCAAATTGAAATATCGCTATCAACGCTATGAGCACGAAAACTAAATCGGAAAGTCTGTTAGCGCTCATAGCGATGTAAACGTAATTCGGAACGCGGGGATAATGAGAATGAAACCTGTCAAAATCAACGAAAATATCAAAATACTCCGAAAAGATTAATTTATTGTTATTGTTTATTTAACAAATTTTACGTGCATTTGTGTTATCTTTGCATAAAAACTTCTTAAACATAAACATTTTCAACAAAAAAGTAAGTAATTAATGCCTAATACAATAATGTCGCCTTGTTATCAGGTACCTCTATGCTATGATTCTATTATGTTACATTTGACTAATTCCTTATTTTGCTATTTTACGGTTTTTATTCGGCTACATATTGACGCCAACGAAAATTATAACGTAAAGTGAACATAGTTATATTGTCCGAGTTTCCAATCCAAGACATTCTATTCATGCAGAAATGAATAGAATGTCTTGGATAAATCGTGAAATAAAACATGTCAAAGTGATTCGTTATCAAAGTATGCCACATCGGATCCGGTTGATTTATTCTGTTTATCAATGTATTACTTTATTGGTTTTTATTAAGTCGGGGTCAACTTTGTGTAATTCATTTCATCACCACTGATCTCAAAACGGTGAAAGAAAATTTTGTCAGGAAACCGACATGCCCTAGAACCAAAAATTGAAAGACATGTGACATCTACCAACAAGCACTGGCCTGTGTAGCGGATTATGGCTCGTTCCCTCTTCTAGAGGCCGAGTCCCATCAGTGGGACTATTAAACGGCTGATTTTACTATTATGCAAACTTTTTTTTTTGTCCTTTTTAGCTAGATTAACATGAACCACCAGGTACAAAATGCGACAGGCGACCTACAAGAGATTTGACTGCTGCCTTGTGATAATGATCTGTGCTCATGATCACACAATATTTACAAACATACCAGAAGAAATCACTATAATATACAAGCAACAGCTATTCATTTGAAGATAAAAGATGGAAAAGTTGCTAATGTGTAGGATATGTTTAGTGGAGAATGTTCACATGTACGCAGTGGTCAGTAAGAATATGCAGGATGTGTACGAGTTGTTGACTGATATTTCAGTAAGTTAATACCTAACTTCCTTATACATTGCCTAGATTAACATAAAGGTGGCACATTCACCATGATTCAAAATTATTTTTTTAATGTTACGAAATATTAAATAAGTATTAAATATTAAACGTAATCCCTTTGCCTAGCCCACAACAATGAAAACTGATCTAATTATTCATCAGAACAAAAAAAATAAAAGACATGTTTTTTTGCAGTTTGTAACTGAAGACAGTAGACCGATACTTGCTTGTTATTTCTGCTATGCCAAACTAAGGCAATGCTGCCGACTGCAGCGACAATGTCGGGAAGCTGAAGAGCTGTTTGCTCAGATGATGAAGGAGGTGAGGTATTCTTGACCAGATATTTTTTCTCATCTGAATTAAAATTAAAATTAATTTATAAGTTTGTTTGTAGTGGAGTAATCCCTGAAAATACTGAACTGCACCATTATCCCTAAGTGCTATATCGTCACCTGTATGACAAAGTTGCGAATCTGCCATTGACGCAAACAGCAGATTCGCAACTTTGCCATACAGAAAATAAAGTTGCAAATCTGCCATTACCGTTCAAGTATTACGTAAGCAGATTTTTTGCAAATATTAACCCCCCCTCCCCCTTGTCAGCAAAAGTAAGCAAAGTTCTACCCCACCCCCCACATGCTTACGTAAACATTGGTACATGCATTTTTCAATTTGAGAGAGGCTGATTCTAAGTCTTAACTAACAAAATATACTGCTCAAGCGCTGACGTTATCACCATCCAGACCTCCCGTCCCCCATGTCATCAAAAATAAGCAAAGCAAGGACCCCCCACACCCTGTAGTGCTTAAGTAATACTTGAATGGCCCCTTACCACAATCAGCAGATTCGCAGCTTTGCTATACAGGTGACAATATAAGATCTACAAGTTATTTTAACGCCTTGATCATACATACTGTGTAAAAGGGCGAGCGAGTAAAATGCTGCTCGGCCGAGACTGGTGAAAACGAGTTGTAAAGATAACCGCTCAGCCGAGCACACCACTCTATGTTCATACATACCGAGTATTCGGCCGAGAGCACTGTCTCGCCCATTTGCTGTATGTGTGATCAAAGTACTATCGCCGTTTGTGGACCAATTTGTTGACAAATTGAACCACTAATACTGGTAAATTTTCACAGCCGATTCCTTCAATAAACCGAGGCCAGCTAGAATTATTCAACGGGTTTGTAAAAACTCCAGTAATGAACATAAGTATAAATGGTGTTGGTCAAATGGAATATGTTGCTATCAAAGAGGAATTACCAGTATATTATGAGGGACCAGAAGATATCATTGAGCCCAAGGAAGAACCTCATAACGGTGGTATGTATTTAATATTTTTGTATGTGACGGAATCGAGATCCTCACGCTTCAGTCGCTGGATTTCTCACTTCAATGGATAGCTCGCCGCCCGGCCGTCTGGACCCCAGATATAGATAGACATAGATAACGCAAGCATCACGATCTGTATGAAAACCAAGCGTGCCATTTTTTGACTACCTATTATGACGTCACAAGCACTATTTAGTGAAGACGCCGCCGCGTACGGCGTCCCCCTCGCTCCACCCCACACCAACAGCACAATTAACCATTTTTATATTTTTAACTGCACCCGACTAGCGCTGTACTCCGATGCAGACTGAGCGCGAAAGTGACCACTTACGATTTTTGTACGTAAGCTAGGCACGCGAAGTAGTTGCTCTTGCGTTATCTAGGTATATCTATTTCTGTGGTCTGGACCGAATGGTCGACCGCGCGTAGTGTTCCGCGCGGGCAGTTTTCTGGGGTCATGGGTAGACTTCCGAAAGGTATACCCGGTATCCTAGAACGTTAGGCAAAGAAGGAATATAGATTATTTTAGTCAGTAAAAGCCTGACACGCCTTCGCTCTCCGCCCTAGAGCGGGAGTCAATAGATGAATTCCCACCTTATAAAAAGATTCCTTACCTATGTCTTAAAGTAAACTTTGTGTAATATTTCACACTCCTGCTGTGCCTTGATATGTCAGTCAGTCAGTTTAAAATACACTGTAAAAATTTTATCGTTTTAATACCGTGGAGGGTCGATCCGGTACATGAAACACGGTCATTGAACTCGCCCAGCTGACGTTTACTTAAAGAAATTAATTTCGTACATGCGTAAATTAATTCGAGTTTTAAAAAAAGTATTTTATTTTTCAATTTTATCTTTACAAATCGATAGGGTTTCATTTACCGAATCGACCCTCCGCGGGATTAAAACGTTCAAAATTTAACGTTGAAAACATAAATTACCTTATAATAAGAAACTACGACTAAATTAATTATAATAATAATTAATAAACAAATATCTTAAGTTCTAGAAATACAAGCTCATGAAGATACAGCTTAATAATAAAATTCTATACAATGAACTAGATAGCTTAATATCTGTATCACAGACAGCATCGCTCTTCCCTTAGGCCGTGTTTACGGAGACGCGACGCGTTGGGTGTTTCGTCGTACATTGCAGCAGCGGGTCGCGTCATCGCTCGGGCAAACACAAACATATGGCAATGTAAGACGGACCGCCTTACGCGCGGCGTCTCCGTAATCGAGCACTTATAGTATACCAGCTACCCGCCCCAGCTTCGCACGGGTGCAATGGTGTTAAAAAAAACTGCATCAAAATCCGTTGCGTAGTTTTAAAGATCTAAGCATACATAGGGGGCAGACAACGGGAAGCGACTTTGGTTTTATACTATGTAGTGATACTGTATTGTATATGTTCAGATTATAACTTGAAATTGTAGATGGCAACGGCTATTCAGATGTAGAAGAAACACCAATCCTGCATTCTGAATCGGATTTGGATATCACGGAGTTTAAAATTGAAGAGGAAGAAGATGTATTGGGGAAGAAAAGTCAAGGCACAGACACAACAAGTGAGTATTAAGTGAGTTTAAATCTGGAAAAACAAAAATATTGATTTTTTTACCATGCCATCTTTAAGTTTAGATGCCTCGAATAGTCGAATCTAATCTTTAAGAGGACACCGGTGTCCGCACACCTATTGTCTTTCTATTGTGTCTCTAATTACGGTATTCAAAAGGTTAACCTACCACAACCACCACCATCACACCACAACCACAATAGATAGACAATATGTGTGCAGACACCGGTGTCCTCTAGGGCTTGACAGTTTCGAAAATGATAGTTAAATCACTATATACTTTGCGTACTAACTACCTACAGTTCATTGGCCTCACTCAGCTGATGTTTACTTGTAGAAATTAATTTCGTACATGCGTAAATTAATTCGAGTTTAAAAAAAGTACTTTATATTTTATCTTTACAAATCATAGTCTTTCATGTACCAGATTGACCCTCCACGGGATTAAAACGACCAAAATTTAACGGTGTATAAAGGGTATGGCTCCATCGCTCTTTTTCGCCTCGCACAACTGACATTTTAATACCTTCGTCATGGTTTTTTTATGGTAGGTAAAATCATCAAATGACAAATCCCGCCCTTGGGTGGGGCGGGAGATAGTGTCAGACTCTTACTGACTAAAAACCTACCCTGTTCCATTCATTGCCTTCGATCCATGGCCCCGGGGTTCATCTTCACCTAACCCTTGGACCTACGTGATGGTAAGGGCCCAGATCTTTTGGAATTTTTAATACGAGTCCCGTCGAAATTCGATAATACAACACTTAAGGTAGAACTACATTGCGCACATGTGTGCCATACACGCCGATCTGGGCGCGTCGGACTCCATACATTTTATATGGAAACAACTTGTAGAGCTAAACATAATCCAGGCCACGCGACGTCGTTCTACGTACAAATCAGGCGTGTCACACGTTTGCGTCGCGTAAATATCACCCTCTTTGTAAAGTATCGCCTAGTTCGTTACCTTTACTGTGTATAAAAAAATATTTGATTGTACTACGAGTACGTGCGATTGATCTAGAAATATGAACCCTCACGCATCGTAGATACATTTATGTATTGACTAGAAGGTACTTAGTGGCTTCTCTACTTCTTTTGTACTTACAACATTTTTAATCGCAGGACCGAGCGCTGTGAAGAAACCAAAAGAAAACGCACGGAAAATAATACTAGGAGATATAATTCCAGAAGAGCAAATGAAAAATAAAATATCAGATAAAAAAATTATTCAGACAACTCAAAATCGGACGCGCAAAGCAGTATTCAGGGAACCACACAAATGTGATGTCTGTCAAAGTAGTTTTAGGTGTAAGAGACAGTTATTTAAACATATTCGTACGCACACTGGTGAGACACCATACAAGTGTGATACATGTCAGCGTAGTTTCAATAAGAAGACTCATTTAACAAATCATATCCGCACGCACACTGGTGAGAAACCGTACAAGTGCGATATATGTCAGCATAGTTTCAGTGTTCAGAATGCTTTAACACTTCATATGCGTACGCACACTGGTGAGAAACCGTACAAGTGTGATGTATGTCAGCGTTGTTTTGGTAGGAAGGGTGATTTAGATAGGCATAGCCTTACACACACTGGTGAAAAGCCGTACAAGTGTGACATATGTCAGCGTAGTTTTAACCAGAAGAGTAATTTACTTAAACATATTCGTACGCACACTGGTGAGATACGGTACAAGTGTGATATATGCCAGAGTACATTCAGTACTAGGGATAATTTTAGATATCATATTCGTACACACACTGTTAAGAAACCGTTCAACTGCGATATATGTGGTCGTGGTTGCAGTAGTAAGGGTAGCTTAACACTTCATATTCGTACGCACACTGGTGAGAAACCGTACAAGTGTGACGTATGTCAGCGTAGTTTTAATAGGAAGGATACTTTAGATAGGCATTTTCGTATGCACAATGGTGAGAAACCGTACAAGTGTAATATATGTGAGCGTCGTTTCAGTATTAGGGAGCATTTAGTACTTCATATTCGTACGCACACTGGTGAGAAACCGTATCAGTGCGAAATATGTCAGCGTAGTTTCAGTAGTAGTTATCGTTCAAAACTCCATATGCGTACACACACTGGTGAGAAACCGTACAAGTGTGATATATGTCAGCGTAGTTTTAGGGAGAATGGTAATTTATTAAAACATATTCGTACGCATGCTAGTGTGAAGCCTTTCATTGAAACGTAAAGGATTACGTGAGAATAATGGGTGTGGTAAGAAAAGAGAATCAACGGAAAAAGTATTCCCCTCGTGAGGAGCAAATTGCAAATGACATAAAGAAAAAAAAAGTCGGCAGTAGGTCTGCTGTTGCCTTAGAAGCCCAGAGGAGAGGTCGGCCCACAGTGGCCACCCTGGTTCGACCGGTGTAGACTCGAGGAGACCCCCCGAAAATACTCTTCGAAGGACGGGATGAGCAGATCAGCCTGAGCATGGCTCTTCAACTTTCATAGGTTAATTCAAGCGTGCAAGTATATTTTTGAACGTTTTTGGTTGAAACTTGAAACTCGGGTCGGGAGGTCCGAGTGCTCACAAATTCTTAGAAGACCTTTCCAAACGTCTGGTTGAAACTTCGCGTGACCCCAAGGGCTGGCTTTTTACACTGGAGAGAAGATAAGGGCGCCTTCAAATTAGCCGTAAAGGCCCCTAGACTTCGATACAGCGTGGCAAATGTGGTAATACTGCCATTGTCTCGTGTACATTACCAATCGACCGATGCGGAGGTGTTTTTCAATGCCATACTTTAGTTTACTTTTAATTAGATTTTTAATGGTATTTATTTTATTTTTTATTTAGTGTATATATGTATATAATGATAGTAAGGTTTTTTTTAATATATTGACTTCAAAATAAAATTTTACCCCAAAAAAAGAAAAAGCTTTATTGAGACTCCCTTTAGTAGGTTAAATACCGCCAAACCTATTTTGTGTTAAAGTTACGGAAAATGTTTATTAAATAAATAGTATCTACACATTATTATAGTTTCATTATTCGAACTGCTCCTGACAGCACTGATCAACAACGACAAAAAAGGTTGTTGATCAGTGCGGACGCGCCAAGATCCGTCGGTCGAACTGTACTTAACGATAAATGGCGACGCGTGAGCTTAATCCTTGGGGACTACAGGCGTGATGATGTTCTAAGCGCTGGGTGTTCAGGTGAACCTGGCCGGCGATGACTTGAACATTATATGCCGCGTATGCCCCACACGAGCAGCCCTTGGACATAGACAATAAATACTCCTGAACGACGAGCTTTGCCAACTGTTTGCACCGATCAACTATAGCCGTAATCGGAGGCACAGACTTTACTGTTTTTAGAAGTAGCACCGTCGCCCATGCCCAGTCTCCTATTCCTCGTGCAATCTCCGCGCTCAACTCTGTCTTGGGTGCTAAGCCTGATTGTGACGTGTTCGCGGATGAGTGGAAAAACTTAGATCTGTCTAGAGTTTTGTGAGATGAGTAAAGTTTTATCTCATTATTATTTTGTTCATCACTAGGTACATAGTATAAAACCTAGTCGCTTCCCACTATCTGTCCCTATGTATGCTTAGATCTTTAAAACTACGCAACAGATTTTGATGCGGTTTTTTTAATAGAGTGATTCAAGAGGAAGGTTTATGTGTATAATACATGCATAATATATTTAACTAGCGACTCGCCCCAGCTTCGCACGAGTCCAATGCAATATTATGCATGTTTTTGTATAATACATTTATGCCTTCCTCTTGAAACACTCTGTCTATTAAAAAACCGCATCAAAATCTGTTGCGTAATTTTTAAGATCTAAGCTTACATAGGGACAGACAGCGGGAAGCGACTTTGTTTTATACTATGTAGTGTTAAAGTAAATAAAAATACATAAATAGCGCGGCTGCGGGCAGCCACTTTAAAGCATTCGGTGAAAGCTCTAAAGTGGGTGATCGACGTACGAGCCTGTGCAAGCCATTATTTTTATAACTTAATTTAATATTAAGCACTTTTGTCATTGTCGAGTCGGATTGCAAAACCGACCTAATTCTTATATGTATTAGCGCATGTTATGACAGTGCATTAAAGGCATTCAGCTCGTATTGACTTATATTATTGACACTCTACCTAGCTATTCTCCCCTGACATTCTGACATCTTCTTGTGTGGGTTACGTGAGGCTCGCACAGAGCCAATACCTCGGTTTTATAGAACTTCGATTTTACTCGTGGCTTGTTGGTGCTGGTTAACTAGCAAGTAAAACATTTTTGAACGACGAGCCGAGTAGAAAATGAAGCAAACACGAGCCGCGAGCCAGGCTCGTCGTTCGTATTGCAATGATACACCGGCGAGCTTTACTGACGAGCCTTGAGACCCCGGTTTTACTCGCCCGTCGATCAGTGGTGCTATTCTCTAAGAAAACGCAGCGCTGCTGCAACCACAGATTACAGAGAGATACGCTGCAACGGCGAACATCCAAATAGGATGAATTAACGAATTAACAATTCAATGCACAGGTAAATTAGGTTGACAATCCATTGTCTCTGTACTCTGTGGTACAATCATACATTCTCTTTGCATACAATGGAAACTTGTCTGACTAGGCGATCAAATTAGGGTCTACTACACAATTCGATATTCAGACCGGTCTTAGTCGACGTCGTGTAGAGTAAAAAGAGTCAAACTATCTTACAATAACTTACAAAAAAAACGTAAACGTGTGCGGAATATCGAGTGGTGTAATAACGGTGTAGGCGGTATGGTCGAACGACAATAGCCTTCATAAGGGGAAAAAAAATTGGAAACTTGTCAACACACTTGTCAAAATCAATAAAAATAGTACGAAAAAATAGAAACATCAATTTTGTTTTTAATAAAAGAAACGTAAACTTTTACTTGTGTTGATACTTTACTTAATTAATTACACATAAACCTTTTCTACAAAAATAAACACAGCTCAGAGTTGTCGTCTGGATATCAGTAACAGTAAGTACTATTGAGTTTGACTTTCTGATTTATTGTTTACATTCTGTTTATTACTGAAAAACATTGTTATTGTTTTCGTTTGACTACATATTGACGACAATGACAATTGGAATAAACAGTTTTAACCAATAAACTTTTAATACCTCTGTTGTGTAAATTCTTTATACATATCATGCTTACCACTCGTAATGCCTCTGCTTGTCAAGAGGAGTATAAACTCAGTCTGGGTTTCAGACATTGAAAGGCGTCTAATGCGTGCTGTGGTTAATTAGATGCTTGAGAAGAATATCTAAGCTCAGTTATACATGCCATTTACTCTGACTATAGAAAAATGGGCTTGGCTCCACCTTGTAAAGGGGTTCAGACTTCAGTTACTGTGGCACAAAGTATGAGCATACTCTGAATCACAAATTCTCAAATATCACAACTAGAGATCACAAAATGTTAACATTACTACCTCATTGAATCTAAGAGCCAAATTCACCAATAAACTAATCGCGATTCGTTCAAACAAAACGCAGTTTGAGTGACTAATCGAGATTATAGCTTCATTTTGCGTTTCACCGCGATGAATTGAACCTAGTTTACGCTAAACTCAGTTTCAATTCTTTTGTTGTCGCCCATGTTTACGACACGGGTCTTTAAACTAGATTACGCTGAGCTCAGATTTTGTTGAACTAAGGGCTGATTTCGTCATTCAATATAAAAACTTAGTTCAACTAAACTGAGCTCACCGTAATCTAGTTTAAAGACCCGTGTCGTAAACATGGGCGACAACAAAAGAATTGAAACTGAGTTAAGCGTAAACTAGGTTCAAGTCATCGCGGTGAAACGCAAAATGAAGCTATAATCTCGATTAGGCGCTCAAACTGCGTTTTGTTTGAACGAACCGCGATTAGTTTATTGGTGAATTTGGATCTAAGTTTTTATATATTCAAAATCAGCCCTAAGCCTATTGTCCAATTAATGAGTTCTCAAATTAACCCCTGTGTAAGTACCTCATATCCAGAGTGCAACTCATGACCATTCTATTAAGGGGTCATCCAAAAATTACGTCACAAATGGTGAATTTAATGTTTTTTTGCTCCTCCCGTCCTTGTCACAACAGGTCACATTTGTGAGACTCGCCCCTACCTAATGTGACATCAAATATTTTATAAATTTACATTTAGAAATTATTGAATGAAAACAGCGGCTCCAAAATCAGTTTTATTTCCATTTAAAATATTTTTTAATAAAATTAACATCAAATCAAACAATTAACAAAACAAAAAACGATTAATTATCAAGTGAAAATCTTAAAATCATATACAATTATCTGTGTAAAGAGGAATTTACACAGATATAGTTGTATATGTTTTTGAGGTTTTTGTAAAGTAATAGTTTAAACTTTGTGCGACACTCAGATTATAATCGATTTTGAAATGTGACATCACAAAATTTAGGAATCCTCCCTTGTCACACAATGTCACACTATGTCACACTTTGTTGCCCCCCTCTCTCCCCCTTAACTTGTAACGTAATTTATGGATGGCCTCTAAGCTCTAGTGTGTATTGTTTTGTGATGGAGTTCCAGTGCCTTCCTTCCACCTTCCTATCAACAGATCAGTTTAATGGTACTTTATAGTCAAAGCGCATCTCATGACAATACCAATAACCCCTAAACACACTGCATTGGTTCATTACGGTTACCTATTTTTTTTCAATAAGTGTGTGTGTGTGTTTCGTTAACAGAGTATGGCACATCAGATTAAGTTGTGTACTTTGGAGTGTAGAACTTATTTTCTTTATCGCTGTGTATGCAATTATTCTGCATGTGGTTGTTTATTTGTTTTTACTAATCCTTAACTCTTGTGTTTGCTCTTTCAGCTAGACTAACATATACCATGGAGTACCTTGTGCGACCGGTTCTTCCACTCCTTCGAGAAATTTAACTTCTACCCTGTGATAACGTACCGTGTCCACTAAGGGAGTGCTCATGACCACTATTTCCAACCTTTAGTCGTGGACTGTTCTTAGATACCAGAAAAAATCGCAATATTATAGGAGCAACATTATAAGTAAAAACATGGAAAAGCTGCTAATGTGTAGAATATGTTTAGTGGAGAATGTTCGCATGTACGCAGTGGTGAGCAAGAACATGCAGGATGTGTATGAGTCACTGACTGACATTCCAGTAAGTTGAAACTACTGTTGTGAATACATCGCCTAATAAGTCAAGGACATCAATATACAGGTGGCCCATTCACAGTGGTCCTAAACTTATGTGTGATTTTTTGAGTTCCATACCTCGAAAGGAAAAAATGCAACCTTTAATATAATATAATAATAATATAATATAATATTCCACAACTATTACACAACGTCGCGTCGTATAGTCTCAAGCTAAGCAGAGCTTGTGTTATGGGTACTAGACAACTGATAAACTTATATATTTCTAAATACATACATATTATAGATAAATTACACCCAGACACAGAACAAACGATCGTGCTCATCACACAAACATTTGTCTTGGGTGGGTATCGAACCCACGATCTCCGGCATAGCGGTCAGGGCACTAACCACTAGACCAACAGGCCAGTCAAGCCAGGCAGGCCTCTAAAGGATCTCTTTGTTGTCTGTCTCTCAATCAAGACCTCAGATTTCAGGACCGCGTGGAGGTATCGAGTTGAAATTTAAACTATACACCGTTAAATTTTGGTCGTTTTAATCCCGTGGAGGGTCGATTCGGTACATGAAACACTATCGATTTATGAAGATAAATTAAAAAATAAAGTAGGTACTTTTTTTCTAAAATTCGAATTTATATACGCATGTACGAAATTACGTCTAATGTTACGTCTTTAAGTAAACGGGTCAATGACCTTGTAGGGAGTTGTCGGTCGTTGCGTACCAACTACCTACAATTCATTGACCTCGATCAGTTGACGTTTACTTAAAGAAAATAATATAGTACATGCGTAAATTAATTCGAGTTAAAAAAAAGTACTTTATTATACATTTTTATACTTACAAATCGATAGGGTTTCATGTACCGATTCGACCCTCCGCAGGATTTAAACGACCAAAATTTAACGGTGTATACTCAGATCTGTGGTCCCATTGAAACTGTGAAAAAATCAAACTTATAAAAGATACGGCCGTTTATGTCGCAAAAAACGTTAATTTCAACACTCAAGGGAATCAACATTCATAGAATACTTCTTGTTAACCTAGAATCCAATTTGGCATGAAGCAAGGTCTCATAGCACAAGTATAGGAAAAAAATTGAAAACTAATTAGGTAATTTGTAGTTGCGTCACAAAAAAACAAAGCGATTCGGGAAAAATCTGGTCCGATTCGGGAGATGAATTGTTTTCATAGGTATGTTCGGAACCCTGAGTGCACGAGTCGCATTTGCCCGGTATTTTAGTGTAATGCAAACCCTCTGACGGGCCTTTTTATATGACGAGAGTTGTATCAAAGTCCAAAGCTATAACTGACTGATGCGATGTAAATATTATTCGTTAGAACAAAATATTGTAAGACATATTTTATTGCAGTTTGTAACTGAAGACACTAGACCGGCACTTGCTTGTTATTTCTGCTATGCCAAACTAAAGCAGTGCTGCCGACTGCAGCGACAGTGTCGGCAAGCTGAAGAGCTGTTTGCACAAATGATGAATCAGGTGAGATATTCTTAACTGACATTTATACTCATTTATACAAGTTTAAATATAGGTAAAGTTTAAAAGTGTGTATGTATGTCTGTATGTAGGGTTTATTTTATATATTTATGGACAACCAACAAAGCATACACCATTACCTATAGATGTAAGGATTCAAGATCAACAATGATCTTGAAGCCTTTAATTAAGGCTACACTACAAAATGTAACAATACATTTTGTAGTAACAATACCTTTAATTAATATAGGCTGCCACGACATGCATCAAACATAAGGAGATTTCACTAAACAAGTATTTAAATGGTTACAAATCCTTAAACAATGACAAATTCTAATGTTAATTTTGTTCTTTTCTCTCACTTAAAGTAAGAGTGACACTCATCCATAGAGATATACGCTTTTGAATATGCAATTAGTATCATTTTTAATGACAGACTGATTTCTTGACTATTCAAAAGTGGCTGCACGATGCGGTCCAAATGAGAATAGGATCGATTGCCATGTTGTGACGTCACGTCGAACTGTCAAATTGAAGAAATTGGGTATGGCGAGCAAAAAAAGATAAAAAAAAAATAATTTATTCACGAATCGTGAACAAAAAAAGTTTTATCAGAATTCAGTTCTTCAATTTTACTCATTTCTGTGTCACTATGTGAAGTGTCTGATTAGTGGCAAATGGAAGAAGAAGGCGAATTGTTCCTTGCGATGAAAATAAGAAAGAAAATAGCTTTTATTTTTAACTGATCATGACTTAAAACAATATATTTAGCTAATTTATAATAAACAATAACGTTTTAACTTCACCTAGACTTAACTTAGACTATGTAATACAAAGCAAAAAAAAAGCCTTTATTGATACGATAATAAGATTTTTTTTCAAACTGTACTTTTCACTTAAAATTTGACAGATCGAGGTTATAGGTTTTCCTATTCTTATTTGGAACGCATAGTAAATAGTTTATTTGAAATAAATGCTTTTGTAACTTTGATTCTTGTACAATGCGTTACAAATGAGAATCATACTCATCTCTGATTTTTTCAATTTTGGCAAAATTTCTTCGATTTGACAGTATGACGTGACGTCACATGGCAATCGATCCTATTCTCATTTGGAACGCATTGTACTTATAGATTCAAAGATACAAAAGCATTTATTTCAAATAAACTGTTTACTTTTCAATAGTCAAAAAATCAGTCTGTCATTTACAGTTCGATCAACGGATCTTGGCATGCCCGAACTTTGCGCAGAAGGCTGCGCAAAGTTCGGACAAACGTTTTTTAGGAACAAAATGGTGGCAATAGGCGACGTGCGAGGGGCGGAGATGTTGGCTAGAGATTGACACTATGAAAACACAATCGACCGTTTATCGAATCAAATATCGTAATCGATTTTATTGATTTAGAATTTATTGATTTTTGTTTTTAGGAGATATTGAACGAAATAGATATACAAACGTAGTGAATTCTCTTGTTAGTAAACGAAATTGTAACATTAATAATAAAAAAAACGAATAAAATTTTATTTTCTTAGTTAAAATGCATGATTTAGTTAAATATCAGTTACCTATAGGCAACTACTAACTACTAGAATAACGACTGATTGGGAATATTTTAAACCTTATAATATTGAATATAAATATATTTTTATAACTTAATTTCAATCGATTTGGACAAAAATCGATTAAACAACACAGACACGTGTATTGGACATCCCTTTTTGGTTATTTCATAAAGCTTCGTGAATATTCAGAAATGCTCGGTACAATAATGTGTTCTCTGTCACACTTCAGCATTCCTGTCTGCTATCTCTTTCTTGAGTACTTGCGGTTAAAAAAGTTTTATTTTATTGTTCATGTTTATAATTGTTTGGTTGATTGTTGTTTTTATTATTAAAATGCTTTTATTGCCTTATTATTAAGATTGTTAGTTAGAGTTAAGGGTTAAATAAGAGGAGTAAACATGTACAAGTATATAAAAAGTTACTAAAACGTATTAGAAAACTTATTCGTATCGTGGTAAAAAAAAATATGCCACTAACAATTCTTTTTACAAGTGTACATGCGCAAAAGTTCGCAGAGCTTAACTTCAGGAGTGCCAAGATCCGTCGATCGAACTATAAAATGATGCTCCAAAGCTTATATCTCTATGGAGAAGTGTCATTCTGAATTTCGACAGTTAATTATTTCGACACAGCCTCAATTTCGAAAATCACTAGTTCGACGACTCATTGCTTCGATAGAACATATATTCGATTAGCATTAGACAGAACATCGACCAAACACCTTCGAAGAACACTACTTCGACAGAACCCTTCTTCGATATGCACTTGTTCGACGGATCCCTACTTCGACGGAATACACGTTCGACATGGACACTCTTTTCAATAATTTTAGTATTACAAATATCTCGGTTTCATGTTTGTTGTCACTGTTATTGTGTGAGAACAATGTACATACAGAAAACAAATATCTTAATATAGAATATATTAAAATTATATGTAAGCTACAATATTCCTGAGTGCCTACATGAGATATTTTTAGAGAGATATGGTGAGAGAAGTGATCATTATTTTATCTAATGCTGATAAAATTTTACAGCCAAATCCTTCAATAAACCGAGGCCAGCTAGAGTTGTTCAACGGGTTTGTGAAAACTCAAGTAGTGGACATAAATATAGACGGCGTCGCTCAAATGGAACATGTTGTTATCAAAGAGGAATTACCAGTGTATTATGACGGACTAGAAGATGTCATTGAGCCCAAGGAGGAACCTCACAGCGATGGTATGCATTTAAATTTAAAAATCAAATGATGATAATAACATAAAGCATTCTTATTAAGTTGGTGTTTGAGTACGTAAAAAGCAATTCATAAAAATAATGAAATAAAACATGAATTTATTTAAAAGTTTGCACCTACGACTATTGACCATTTTTGTTTATGTTCAGATACGAATTTTGAAAATAAAGACAATGGCTATTCGGATATAAAAGATACACCGCTGAAGCATTTTGAACCAGCAATGGAGATTAAAATTGAAGTAGAAGTGGAGGGACAAGAAGTGTTGGAGAGAGCGGGTGACACGAGAAGTGAGTAGTGTGTCTAGTCTTCATCCGGGAGAACAAATCATTGATCCTTCATAACTTTATACACGGTATGGGACGACGAGTATTTATCGCCGCACAACAGTGCATGATTCCGGATGTGGTGGAATTTTTCGTCGGCTTTTTACTAATTGAAAAACAGTATAAAATTGTTATTCTAATCAACCCCGATGATATTTGTATTAAAAAAAATATATATGAATTATTTTTTAATTAAAAAGTTATCGGTGTTGATAAAATCGTTATTCTAATGAACTCCGATAACATTTATAATTTTAAAGTACCTAATTAATTCATTATTTTTTTTCACTAAAATGTTCGAATAACGATTTTATACAGTATAAATAGAGAAATGAAAGCAGTGGTGGCCGAATGGTAACGGCCCCGACTTACAAATTTCATCACCACAGCTCTCAAAACGGTGAAGGAAAACATCGTGAGGAAACCGGCATGTCCTAGAACCAACAATTCGAATACATGTGACATTTATCAACCCGCACTGGGCCCGCGTGGTGGATTACGGCCCATTCCCTATCTTAGAGAGGAGGCCTGAGTCCCAGCAGTGGAAATATTATGCTATTTACTACTATGCTAAATAAACAAAGTAAAAACTGAATAAAAAAATATTAAAAAACCGACGAAGCATTCTACTACTAGGGGTCTCTTCAATCATGTACTGAATGCACGGTATTCGTTTGTGGATCGAATGTCGGTGACACGGTGTATTTTTTTATGCTGAAGCAATTCATTATAATAAAATAAAAGATCAATTTATAAAAATGAGTTAAAAGAAAGGAAGAAAGAAAGACAAATATTTTATTTGACACATAAAGACACACACAATGCAGAAACAATATGTGGATACTTAAGATTAAAAAAAAGGATAAAACTAATATTGTGTGTCTTACAGTTGCGCAAAATAAGTCCAGTTCAGCAAAAATGACAGACAGCTACGTGCTAGTTGCCTGACGGGACATACCTACGACTATTGTCTATTTTCGTTTATGTTCAAATATAAATTTAAAATTGTAGGTTTGGATGTAATGGAGTTTGAAATTGAAGTGGAAGAAGAACAAGAAGTATGGAGGAGGAAACGTGGAGCCAGTGACACGGGAAGTGAGTATTGAGTTTAAATCCAGGATAAGGTGGAAGTGTGTCTCGCTTGGGCAGAGCACCGCCGTGCCCTTGTAGGGGATCGGTGGCGGCAACCTCTCAAGCCGGGCCCTGGTTGAAGCCATGATCCAGAGCGAGGAGAAACGGCAGGCGGTCGCCTCCTTCTACGAAGCAGTAATGCTAGTGGAGTAGGCGGCCGCACGCATGGGGGAACGGATATCCTCGCTCCCCAGCCGCCGGTATCTTGAACCCGGATGATATCTCAATTTAAAAAAAAATAGTTTATTTCTGGGAGAACAAAAATGTTCATTTTTTTGCCTAAAAAGAAAAAAAGAAAAAGAAAGAAAAACAGTTTATTTACACGGAAACGGAATGCCGACGGCCTAGTTCCTTATTTTTAATGTATTTAAAAAATATTTGACTGAACTACAATTAGGTAGATACGATTAATTTTGAAATCTGAACCTTCATCCATCAGCCGCATCGGTTCGCATCTATATGCGGCCTAGTCCAGACAAATCCCCAGCACCCCTACTTCAAATTATGTACTTACAATACGTGGCAAATAAGTTGAACCATTTCCTATTATTAGGCGTAGCCCCTCACCTCGATTGTACCTGAAAATCTGTTACTGCGCATTCAACGTTGACTGCCATGTTGGTTTAATTTGTCTGACGTGGATTATAACCGAATTTCGGGTCTCAATTAAAGTAGGGGGCTGCGCGTAAACATGCAAATGGTTCAACTTATTTACCGCGTACTATACCAGATTTATAATCGCAGGGACGAGCGCTGCGAAGAAACCAAAAGAAGACGCTTGGAGAATCAACGTCGAAGATGTAAATCCAGAAGAGGAAATAAAAAATGAAATATCAGAAACAAAAAATATTCAGACAATTCAAAATCAGACGGACAAAGAAACATTCAATCAACTTCACAAATGTGATGTATGTCAACGTAACTTCAGCACTAACAGTTCTTTACATAGGCATATTCGTGCGCACACTGGTGAAAAACCTTACAAGTGTGATATATGTCAGCGTAGTTTCAGTAGGAAGGCTGATGCAGAGAGGCACAGTCTTACGCACACTGGCGAAAAGCCGCACAAGTGTGACATGTGTCACCGCAGTTTTAACCGGAAGAGTCATTTACTTCAGCATGCTCGTACGCACAGTGGTGATCAACGGTACGAGTGCAGTATATGCCAGAGTAAATTCAGTAGTAGGAATGATTTTAGGTATCATATTCGTACGCACACTGAAAAAAAACCATACAAGTGCGAGATATGCCACCGTGGTTGCAGTAGTAAGAGTTATTTATCACTTCACATGCGTTCGCACACTGGTGATGAACCGTACAAATGCGATTTATGTCAGCGTGGTTTCACTATTCCGAATGCTCTACTACTTCATATGCGTACGCACACTGGTGAGAAACCGTACAAGTGTGATGTATGTGAGCGTTGTTTTAGTAGGAAGAGTGATTTAGATAGACATAACCTTACGCACACTGGTGAAAAACCGTACAAGTGTGAAATATGTCAGCGTGGTTTTAACCAGAAGAGTAATTTACTTCAGCATGTTCGTACGCACACTGGGGAGGAGCGGTACAATTGCGATATATGCCAGAGTAGTTTTACCCAGAAGAACAATTTACTTAAGCATATTCGTGCGCACACTGGTGAGAAACCATATAAGTGCGATATATGTCTAAGTTATTTCAGTAATAGGGATAATTTAATACGTCATATTCGTATACACACTGGTGAGAAACCATACAAGTGCGATATATGTCAGCATAGTTACAGTAATTCAAATCATTTAACACGTCATATTCGTACGCACACTGGTGAGAAACCGTACAAGTGCGATACATGTCAGCGCTGTTTTAGCGATAAGAGTAATTTAAAAAAGCATATTCTTACGCACACTGGTGAGAAACCGTACAAGTGCGATATATGTCAACGTAGCTTCAGTAGGAAGAATCTTTTAACACTTCATATTTGTACGCTTCCTGTTGAGAAACCGGACAATTATAATATTATGTCAACGTAGTTTCGGTAATAGTGTGCGTACGAATATGAACATGAACTATCGGAGGCTACGTATGTACTTGCATAGAGCATCGGAAGGAGCTAGTGAGGCGGCCAGCACGGCAGGTGCGATGGCGCTGATGGATGACAGACGCGACCGTGTTTATTGCGAGTTTTTTAATTTCTTGTCATTATAATGGTGCATACTTTTAATAATAATATAATTTTTAAATGTTTTTTTAAAGAAATATTTAAAAATGTATGTATATGTAAATAAATGGAATAATAATATAATATAATAATATTCCACATCTATCACACAACATCATCTAGTCTCAAACTAAGCAGAACTTGTGCTACGAGTACTAGACAACTATATATATTTCTAAATACATATTATAGATGAATTACACCCAGACACAACAAAGGATTGTGCTCATCACATCACGAGATATCAATATAACGTCTAAAATCATTATTAAAAAAAAACACACAAACACATTAAATGAATTAGTGCGGAGACGACGCCCGGGTATCGCCACTGTGCGGACCGCCCGGAGGACACGGTAGAGCACACAGTCGAGGTGTGCTCCGCTTGGGAAGAGCATCGCCGTGTCCTAGTGGGGGCGATCGGCGGCGATTTCTCGCGCCGGGGCTTGGTTCAAGCCATGCTCCAGAGCGAGGAGGGGTGGCTGGCGGTCGCCTCCTTTTGCGAAGCAGTAATGCTAGCAAAGAAGGAGGCCGACCGCATTAGGCAAAGGCGCACACTGGATTTGGATTCCGATCCCGATTTCCGGCCACCGTAGGCGCGGGCTCGTGGACGGTGGGCAATGGGTAGCTCGCTGTCCGTCCGTCCGATAACAGACCGGTCCGAGCTCAAGTCGTCTACGGCGCGCACTGTTCCCGCGTGCCTCAAGGAGTTGTCAGCAAACTGTAGGGGGCCCAGCAGAGCCGAAGCCTACTGGGGCCAAAAGGTTATGTGAAAAATGTCACCACGGGCCTTGGGACAAAGGCAATGAATGGAAGGGTAGGTTTTTAGTCAGTAAGAGTCTGACACTATTTCCCGCCCCACCCAAGGGCGGGATTTGTCATTGGATTTTACCTACCATAAAAAAAGTGAATTAAAATGTACGTGCATCAAACACTTTTCTTCAAAAGTCAAACTGGTCACTAACAAAAAAAAAAAGAATAAAATAAGTAAGAAAAGAGCGAGAGCGTTTTAGAAAATTAAAACTATATAATCTTAGTAGTCGACTGATAGTTAAGATTAACTTGTAAATAATACTATTTGTTTTCGTAAATTATATTTTTCAATACACTTGCTCAGAAAGTGACTTTTATTGCACTACACTTAGGTATATAATGGCACCTGTTACCAAACTGTGACATTTTGATTATCATTACGCACTAGTGCTGTAATGTAGCTATAACCTTTTTGTTCAACCTCTTTGTTCGCAAAACAAATTTTGAATACGAAAAAATAAAAATTGTTTGTGGTCTATGGTCGTCATTTAAAGATGAGCGCGGTTTTTGCGTAATTTTTTCGAGTGAAATTCATGGTATGTATTAATAAAACAAAATCAAATACTACATTTTAAAATGTTACATCCATATTCTATTGTCACTACGAATGACATAAACGTAAAAACTTTTCACACAAGAAAACAAGCGACAACTAGGCAATATGATCAAAAGACCATATAGCCATAGCCTAGCGCGTGATCATAGTCAACAGATTTAATTTTTTTACCGCCATGTTATGAAAAATTTTACTAGTTTTACCGTTGTAATATTAGTTAACTTAATTAGTTTTCTTCACAAGTGTATTGAAAAACGTCGTATGATACACGTGAGTAATTAATGTTACCTCCCTCGCGACGCTCGGGCGTTATCTATATAAATTCGTCACTATCGTTCGAAATTTGAACTTAGCAATCTTCTTTTCGTTCGGAATTCAACATGCCGCCCGCGACTTAAAGGCACAGATCCCCTAGTCACATAATCTACTATTGGTCTATATTTTTTTTTTTCGCACCTATCTACTATAGGTAGAGAGGTGGGTAAACTTAGATTATATACCTATAGATGTAGCCATGAGACTAGGGAAGTGCAGAAGTGAGAAGCATACATACGAAATAAGTAAGGAAATTGAGACAAAACATGATCTGTCTCATTCAGCGTGCCTGTTTTTTGCTTGGCTCACTTTGAAAAGGCCTGTCACTGTCAGAGATCGACTGTGAGAGGTCGACTCGAGTAAATTTTTATGTTTTTAGAATAATTTCGCCACTTAAAGTAATAGTTTTAGTGTAAGTGAAGAAATAGTAGTAGTTAAGTTTTTAGTGTATTTCAGTGATCATATTGATTGAAAAGTTTACATAATAACCTCAATAAAGTTTGATAGTGCTGTCTCATGTGCGGGCACGAGGTGGCTACATCTATAGGTATTCAATCTAAGGTCTCAAAACTAAAACGAAACTGTTTTGTCTAGAGATGAAACAATACATATCGATACTTTTATTCGATACGGTATCAAGTCTTTTATCGATACGTGGCTACTAAAAAAATATAAGTATATAGGTATATGTGTAAAAATATAAATAAATAATATAATTATAGAATATTGTAATTTAATTTAAATAAGATTGTCATAAATTAAAATAATGTGCATTTTGTATAAAAAAATACTATTACCTATTATTGAGATAGACTGAACCAATTAAATTATTATTTTCAAACCGAATATTTTGGAAAGTTTGTGCGATACCGATATCTTTTCCCAAAGAGGCCGACAGATTTATAAATATCGATACATCGATATATGGACATTTTTCATCACACAGTCGTAAGACTAATTTTATTGTAATGATCTACAGACACATTTGAAGCAGAATTGGTAACCTCCCAAGTCATAGTGGGGATAGCGTTAGAGTCAAATGAGCAACCAATAAATAATACATTGGTCAACATAAATGCTTAATTTACAAATAAATTTATATTACATGATTTATACATACAAATGAATTATTAATTTATTTGTGCATGACTTTTTGACAATACGTCATTTGACATTTTACTGATAAATTACAAATAAATTCACATTAAGTACACACAGATTGATTATTAAGTCTTTAAAAGTATTCTAGAGCAGTAAACTCTGCAGTTCATGAATTGTGGTCTAATCAATCTGAGTGACATTGTAGTATTTAGTCAATACAATACTTCTTAAATACTATGTGACCTAACATTAGCCACACAATATTTTGAGTTTAGTGACACGTCACGTAGCCTATGTTCAGCGGACGATTAAGACGGTTCTAACGATACCTCATATGTCGAGTTCCGATAAGTAGATTGGAGCTATGAGGGAACAGATGAACATACTCACATACAGTCCGGTAAAAAATAAAGTGCCACGAAAATATCTAGCAGTATGTCATTTGTAAATGTAATTATGTACATAGGTCTTTTTAAATAAATGATTGCATAATAATTACATTTATTTTTGTGTCTATCTTTACTCAACCCTACTATCTTCGAACTTATAGTCTCAGTCGCGGACGGCTTCTGTCGACTATCTTACGGACCATACAATCTGAACTCATCCTTCAAAGGAAGTTCTAGTAGCGTTAGACCATCGCTGGAATTTTGTGCAGTCTGTTGTACTGAGTTGCAGACACTTGAGATACAAAACTAAGGACATCATCACAATCACAATATCCACTAGGAATCAATTTACGTACAATTACATCAGTCACTGTAATCGCACCAAAAAAAAATCCCACCAAACTGAACGAAAGATTGTAACAAAATCCAGCATTGGAGGATAGGTACCTATTTTTATGGGCCAACGCTGAGTTAAGCGAGCGAAGCGCACGCTCTGTCCCATACAAAAGTGCTCCGTCCTGGCTCGCCGCGCGGGCACCCGTCGTGGACAACCGCGCCCCGCGCCCGTTTTGCTACGTAATAATACATTAAAGTTCCCCATCGACACGACTACATGTACACCGTTAAAGTTAAACTAGCGACACGGCACAGGTAATAATCTGGTGTCCGCGATGGGGACCGCTCACCGCACACGATATACTCGTGACGTCACGGGTGTCCGCGCGTGCGCCCGTTTAATTAATAAATAATTATCTTTATTGAAGTTTTTTTCATAGAGTACAGTTTTTCCCTGCATATTTTTAGGTTCGTTCATAATATTATAAGAAACATAAATCAATTTTTTAGAAATTCTGTCTAGAATTCTTCTATTTAGATTATTATTTTAGCACTTGACACCCTAACTACAGTACGGCCGACGGAATTTGGCGCGTCTGAAGTTAGGCTCTGCGAAATTTAGCGCTTGTGCACTCGTAAAAAAATAAATGGTTTGAAAAAATACATGCCAATAGCAGTTGTTATTGCCTATTAGCATTTATTTTTATAAATAATTTATTTGGCGCGCTTATTTGGAACGCCAAAGTTCGCAGAGCCTAACTTCAGACGTACCAAGATCCATCGGCCGTACTGTACATTTGATTAACATTTTGAAATTACTATACATTATTAATTAATTGTACTTTGAACAACAATGAAAACTGTTGTATTTTCTAGTAACTTGTTCCCCGTGGCGTTATGAATTCATACCTTAGTCTTATAAGCTACAAAAAGTACAATGGAAAATGAAAACGGCCTCTCATTCCGAATTGCGCCACAAGCGATTATATCGCGAATCTAACCAACGCGAAACGTCACAATAATTACTCGGTAGCTCTTATACATTGTGACTATTAAATTTGGTTGGATTCGCGTGCTTTTATTCTCTTTGATTCGCGCTTTAATCGCTTTTGACTTAGAGTGGGTCATTGTCGAAGTTTTAACCTACAAAACGTAACCGGTCTTGCGACGACCGAAACGGTTATTAAAAACGGTCCTCGTCACGACTGGCTTGAAAACAAAACTATCGTTGCCTAAAGTAGTTGCAGAAAACGTCGCCGTCGTCCTTGGTGGTTATCGCAACTAGTTTGAGGACGGTTTAAGCGTGGAAATATTTGTACTGTGTTTCATAGCCATAAAGTTAATTTTTCATTGCAATAACTGGTTTTGAAACGACGACATGACGAGTGTGATAGTTGAATTAATGCATTCGCAACCTTATTTTTTTAGCGGTAAGATAATAATTCGAATTAAGTAACTCGAAGACTCGTTTGTGTTACGAAGACTGTTTGGTTCCAGGACGGAATGATGTTTTCACCGTCGCGTCGCAGAATGTTTTTGAAACGATAACTAGGACGCGACGAGTGTGATAGTTGTATCAATGGATTCTTGAACTTATTTCCTTAAAAGTAAGATAATAATTCGTGTAATTCGAAGACTGGTTGGAAGACGAAGACTATTTGGTCGCAGGATAGAAAACTGTTGTTCCGTTGTATAACATAAAACGGTTTTTGGAAGCTGTTCGTTATTGAAACGTCCACCGCTACTTTTGACGCAATTCGGAACGCGGGGTGGAATGAAACCTGTCAATGATTTTGACAATCAATATATTACAAAAAAATATCAATATTGATTTTTGTTATGATATAAAAATATACTTTCTATTTGAAATATTTGTTATTTATTTATCGTGCAGACCTACTACAGTGTTGTCTTTTTTAACCCAAAGGTTGGACGTAATAGACGAAGTATAAATAAATGAATACGTTCGTTTGTGTTGGTATTTTGCGTAATTATTTCTAAAACATAAATCTTCTAAACAGAAAAGTAAGTAAAAATACAAATTAGTTTTGTTTTGTTATCAGTTAAGTAAATTACATTTGAATTTCAATTAAATTGTTTACGTTCTGGCTTATTTCAACATTGATATTGTTTCATTCGGTTACATATTGATGCCAACGACAATTTTTCACATTTTCGTTTTACTAATAAAACGCATTATGGAAATAGAAACCAATAAAAAGGTGTTCCAGAATTTCTAAGCTCAGAAGTACACTTATTTATTTATTTATTGTAACTTCCTGTAACATAATGGTATAAAGATGGATGTAATGATTAACTCTTGTGTTTGCCCTTTCAGCTATACTATTATATACCATGGAGTACACAGTTTGGCAGCCTCCTTTCTTCTCTCATAAATGAGATTCAACTGTTGCCTGTTGTAACAAGGTTCAATAAAGGAGTGCTCATGATCTCATGATATTTACAAGCTTTTGAGTTTTGGTGTTCATAAATACCAGAAGAAATTGTAATAATATACAAGCAACATTATAATCATTCATTTTTTTTTTAATTATTGATAGTAAAATAGTAGGTTAGGCAGATTTTGAGTAAAAAGATGGAAAAGTTGCTAATTTGTAGGATATGTTTAGTTGAGAATGTTCGCATGTATGCAGTGGTCAGCAAGGACATGCAGGACTTGTACGAGTCGCTGACTGATATTCCAGTAAGTTGATACCTGACTTCCTAATACATTGCCTAGTCCTATACATAATGCAAACCTGACAAGCCCCTCTGTATGAAGAGAGTTGTACCAAGAGCAACACTGAACTGATCATTAAATTATTGGCTTGGGTAGTATTACAATGTATTAACCTTTTAAATACCGTAATTAGAGACATAATAGCAAGACAAAACTGTCAAGCTCCAAGAGGACACCTGTGTCCGCACACCTATTGTCTTTCTCTTGTGTCTCTAATTACGGTATTCAAAAGGTTAATATTGTATTGATAATATTGTGATAGGAACTATTTATTCTTTAGATTAAAAAACTATAAGAAATGTTTCATTGCAGTTTGTTACTGAAGACAGTAGACCGACACTTGCTTGTTATTTCTGCTATGCTAAACTAAAGCAATGCTGCCGACTGCAGCAACAATGTCGGGAAGCTGAAGAGCTGTTTGCTCAGATGATGAATGAGGTGAGGTGTTAATAGACTTGTAATCTCATAACTTTTTAATTTTAGTCTATGTCATACAAAGTGATCCTCCTCTCAAAAGGAATCACTGTGTATGACATGCTCACACCTATTTTGTCTGAATTTCACGGACAGTTGTAGAGATATTGCACTTCTTAAGCATTATAATTTTTGAAGATTGTTTATTTATTTGCTGACATGTTAAACACTGTATATAAGGCATTTATTAAAATTTAATGACAAAGTAATTTTTTATTTACACAACTATCACACAACACCATCTAGTCCCAAGGTAAGCAGAGCTTGTGTTATGGGTACTAGATAATTGATACTTATATATTTCTAAATACATACATATAATAGATAAATAAAATCTAGACACAGAACAAATGATCAAGCTCATCACACAAACATTTGTCCTGGGTGGGAATCGAACCCACAACCTCCGGCATAGCAGTTAGGGCTACTAACCACTAGACCAACAGGCCAGTCTGTATTAAAACACATATAACCTGTAAATGGGCCGTCCATTAATCACGTGATGTTTTTTTGGTATTTTTTTAACCCCCCCATCCTTGGTGATACATGGTAAGGTTTAAGACTACCCCCCTCCTATATCACGTGTATTTTTTAGTACCTACAAAGTTTTTTTTTTAATATTTATAAAATACAGGTGTTAGTATCATCAAATTTTATTATAGAAAATTAAAGACTACAATAATAACGTTTAGAGGTGGACGGAAATGTTGCAGGTTGTTTTTGACTGACATAAAAATTATGAAAAAAATGCGAAAAACTTGAAATCGCGAAATCAAGGTCACACTACAAGCTGCTTTCGATTTTGTACGCATTTGACGAAAAAGTAAATACATTTTACGCCGCTTTTCGGTTCAATATCGTGCGTTTGCCGGAAAAATAAATACACGTGATATATTACTACATAATATCACAAGGGGGACGGCCTTCTTGTGATATTTTGTGATTTTTTATAAACCCCCCCCCCCCCCTTTCGAGCCTCACGTGATTAATGGACAGCTCCAAAGGCACTGCAAATTGATTTTAATTAAATAATACTTAACTTTAGTCAATAGTTAATTATATTTTATTAAATAATTATCAATTTCAATCGTAAACATATACAAATTAATAGAAAATGTACTATGCGTTCTAAATAAGAATAGGAAAGCCAATAACCTCGATCTGTCAAATGTTGAGTGAAAAATCGGTTTGCAAAAAAATCTTATTTGCGTATCAATAAAGGCTTTTTTTTGCTTTGTATTACGTAGTCTTAGTTAAGTCTGGGTGAAGTAAAAACGTTATTGTTTAATATAAATTAGCTAATTATATTATTTTAAGTCATAATTAGTTAAAAATAAAATCAATTTTCTTTCTTATTTCCATTGTAAGGAACAATTTATTTGTTTTAAATTTACGTTAAGGCCTAATATACAAGATTGATAGATTTACAGTTTGTCAGTTTTAAATTCCTCAATGGTACCTATTTTTTTTATTAAAAGAGAATTCAATTATTTCGAGAATGTTAAGTTATTTAATTTGGTATGGATTTTAAACTTTCTGGTAGTTTATTAAATATGTTAGCTAGTCTTGAGTAGTGATGTGCCTGGTGGCAATATTGCCACTGCCGGTAAAATACTAATATTGCCAGCAACATTGGCAATATTGCCAATGTTGCCTGTAAAATAATAGCAATATATTTTATTATTATTGCAGGTATAATTATCATTTAGTTATATTTATGAGTATATCGATCATAAAATATTTGAAATACGCACACGCGTGTCGTCTAAAAATATAGGACACAATTATATGAATAATAAACATCAATGTATGTTCCATCTCTTTCGCTGCACATGCACGGAACGGGGTTGGGAAAACAGCATCTCTCGGAGAATGCGCACGTTACTTTAACGTTCGTTCCTAACCGACAAAATAAGACCGCGGAGCAAGATTATGTCACACTATTACCAGTACAGAAAATAACCAAGTCATTCCAAATAGATAATGAAGCCCTGGATCACACCGTCCTGGCCTCGTCAAATGTTTGAACCATACAAACAAACTTCACAAAGAGTCTAGTAAGTAGCCTGGCGACAATACAAAAAAGAACTTATCTATGAACTTCTTTACCAATCTGATGCATACATTAAAACGTGGAACACGATAGCAGAAAGTAAGAAGACAGCAAATCGAATTCTAAAACCTTGTGGAATGCCATAAAGTTCATTACCGAGCAAACTAATAAATAGAAGTAACAATTACGACTTATTAAAATGTAAATCTTCATCTCAAAATTCAGTTATCTACTATAATAAATACTTTTCTTCCGTTGGCACGAATTTAGGTAGTCAAACTCTAGCTGATATAAAAGAAACTCAGGAGTCAGTGGTCTCTAAACAAGAAATTAGGAGAACCGCTGGCAATCAATGTTCATGCATCCCACTGATTTCTATGAAGTTGATAAATAGATTTTTAACCTGAATAGTGACAGTGCTGCTGGTGAAGATGGTTTTTCACCAAAACTTATAAAAGAGATAAGAATGTGAAAATGGTTCCGCTAACGTAATTATTAATCTTAATCTGAGCTCAGGTGAATTTCCTAATAAATGGAAAGAAGCCCAGATCACTCCTTTTCATAAGAATGGCCCGAAGCAAGATCCGGCGAACTACAGGCCCATATCACTACTAGGTATATATTCTAAAATACTGAAAGAGATAGTAAATGAGCGCATGTTTTCTTTTCTAGAGACAAACAAACTGTAACTTATTAAGCTTCGACAGTGTTACTGGTATTCCCATTCTTATAAAGAAATTGGAGGTCATGGGCATCCGAGGGTTGCCAGTGAATTGGTTTGAATACTACCTAACTGGTAGACACCAGTGTGTATAAGTGGGTGATCACTGATCACACCAGCTGACAAAAAGTTTTAAAAATCGATGCCACAGCGAACTTTGTCCGACCTTAGTCATCGTCTACATGAATGACATTCATGATGCATTAACTCAAAAAGCAGACATCATATTGCACAGTGACAACACAGTAATCCCCTTTCATGGATAATCATGGGAAACTGTGCAGAAAGAAGCTTAAATCACCTTAACGAGTATGAAGCGATGGCTGGAATACAATCTACTACTTCTAAACATAGATAACTCTAATAACCATGCTTTCACAAAACCCAGTCATCAGCTACTAAACGCCCTATTAGAATTAAAATACATTTAGCAACACGCAACCCTCTCTATTGCCGCTATGGGTGTATTAAACAGGTGAATGTGATCAATTATCTAGGGGTATTAAAAATATCTTACATCAGGTTTACGCGGCATTCTGTGAGTCGGTTCTCTGCTACTGTCAGTACAACAGTGCGGGGCGAGGTTGGAATCTTCACAATGAACTAAATCGAACGAGCTCAACGTTCTGTATTGAAAGTTGCGGCAACATGGGCAATATTGCCGGTAAAATACCGGGAATATTGCCAAAAAATGCTGGCATTATTGGCAATTTTACCCAAAACAATATTTTATTGAATATTATGTCGATTATGGCCTTTTAATACTAATTTTAAGTATTATACATAGTTCCCGTAGTTAATTTGACTTATAATTAAGCAATATTTCCAAATATTTCCACTCCCGGCAATATTGCTGGCAATATTGCCACCAATATTCCCACTTCGAGCAATATTGCCGGCAACGGCACATCTATAGTCTTGAGTATGGACTTTTCCCCAATAAATTTAAAGTTTATAAAGGGTAGTATCAGTCTAGTTTTGTTCCGTCGGTTATTGTTTGCATTGAGTTCAATATTACATTTAAAGAAGTGCCTATTTTTCTAACGAATAGACAATTTCGCAGTATATAAATTGCTGGTAGTGTAAGGATTTGTTGCTTAATAAAGTATGACCTACAACTTTCTTGTTGATCTATGTTCATAAGTATTCTGATAAATTTCTTTTGCTGAAGGAAGAGGTCCAAGAATTCGGTACTTTCTCCCCACAGTATAATACCATAATTTAACCAGTAGCAGGCGTACATATAATAGGCAGATAAGGCCGTGTCGTACTCTGTGAAGCGTTTCAATAAGCTTAGTGCATATACTATGATTTTTTATTAGATGAATTAAAGTGACAGCAGTGGACAATGCCCAACTGTCAAATAACAATGCCCAACTGTCAAACAACCATTGTTATAGCTGTCACTTTACTTCATTTAATAAAAAATCATAGTATAGATAAATTGGAACAATTTTGCTTTTATATTTCCAAAATGTAGTCTTTTGACTGTCAGAAGGAATCATTATTTTATCTAATCCTGATAAACTTTCACAGCCGAATCCTTCAATAAACCGAGGCCAGCTAGAGTTGTTCAACGGGTTTGTGAAAATTCAAGCAGTGGACATAAGTTTAGGTGTTGATGATGGTTGTAATGAATATCTTGTTATCAAAGAGGAATTACCAGTGTATTATGAGGGACTAGAAAATGTCATTGAGCCCAAGGAGGAACCTCATAGTGATGGTATGCATTTTTACAATTAATTTATCATGATGACAGGAAAGTATTCATATTTCAGTTTGTGTTTGATACAGAATGGCGCAATAGGAAGTGCAGCACATTGTATCTTCCTTCTTGGTGGAGAAAGTTAGGCGTTAGGTAGGTAGGCTTTCAAATACCGGACTTTTTCAATAACGGTATTAGTGTTAATCACAGTATTGTCTACTAGTTCAATTAGGACAAAAACAAAACCTAGATGAGCCAAATCAGACAGATAAACGAAGATTTAAAAAAAAACGCATTTTTTGTTATAGGTATCGAATATACACCGTTAAATTTTGGTCGTTTTAATCCCGCGGTACATGAAACATCGATTCGGGACATGAAACACTATCGATTTGTAAAAATAAAAATGCAAAAGAAAGTACTTTTTTTAAACTCCAATTAATTTACGCATGTACGAAATTGATTTCTGTAAGCGTCAGCTGATTAAGGCCAATGAACTATAGGTAGTTAGTACGCAACGGCCGACAACTACCTACAAGGTCATTGATTCGTTTACTTAAAGAAATTAATTTCGTACATGCGTATATTAATTCGATTTTTAGAAAAAAAGTACTTTAATTTTTTAATTTTATCTTCATAAATCGATAGTGTTTCATGTACCGAATCGATCCTCTACGGGATTAAAACGATCAAAATTTAACGGGGTATTTATACTCCATCTGTTTAGATCCGAAATTAAATGTAAACAATCTTCACATTTGTCTTTTTATTTAAAAATCACGTGCGTAAAAGTAACGAAAAAAATTATAACTAATCCGTTTTATATGATTTTCATCAAATTGGCAACCGTCACCGCAGGGGAAACTTGGATATCTTCGTAATTATAAGACACACCATTTATACATATACATTTACCTCTCGTTACACACTAATTATTGTATTATTGTTTTCTTGTATACCATAGAAAAAAAAAGTGCCGCTGGAAATACGTAGTCCTGGCGGAACCAGTTTTTGTTGAATATCTGCTGAATGGCTGGATACACAAATTTACACTTACCATACACATTTACAGGACGTCATACACTAAATATCTGCTAAACTGAAATTGAGACATTCGATACTTTTCCGCTTGAAATACGCTCACATCGGTTGCACTACTACAAGCACGCGGGGTATGTGTGCGAGACCACTGGCCGCTTGTTGCGTACGCGGTGAAACTGGAAATAACCGGTTGACGCGGGCACAGTCAGTGGAAGATCTCTAGGGTCTACGCGACGCACGTTGTTTTGTTAGTTACAAGTTTAAATATTTTATTGTAAAAACATGGTATTTTATTATTAATCATGGTAGTTTATCGTACTGTGTGTATGAACAATAATAGATAAATTAAAATATATTATACTTTAATTATCCCAAGATGCGCAATAGATTTTTTTTTTTTTATTACTTTTTCAAGTAAGTACCTTTTTTAATAAGATGAGCGTAATACACGTTGTAGTTTTTCACCTTTTTATTGTTATTACAAGTGTTTTTAATAAACATTTGTAGTTATCGGAATAGGCCAGTATGTATGTAGTAGGTATGTGTGTTGAATGTAAAATATACATACTAGAGATATATATATTTCTTTTGATACTGAATACTAAAACTATTAAACAACTGTTTTATTTCATTTGTTTTCACCTATTGTGACAATCCTATCAAAATAGGTAACAAAATTGCACGTTCTTAGGAAGCTTTATCTCTGTACGGTTTATCTACTCATGTGGTATTACAGACTGTATTTAAAGCAATTGAAGTTTTTATGAAAACATTATTTTTTTTTATGGTAGGTAAAATCATCCAATGACAAATCCCGCCCTTGGGTGGAGCGGGAAGTAGTGTCAGACTCTTACTGACTAAAAACCTACCCCGTTCCTTCGTAGCCTATCGTGCCGGGGCCGGGCATTCCTTTCGGAAGTTAGCCCATGACCCCAGTAGGCTTCGACCCTGCCTGCTTGCAGCTAGCAGGCTGGGCCTCTTCGGTGTGCTGACAGCTCCTTGAGGCGTGCGCGCTCCTTCTTATTAGCACATTGTCAAATTACCAGCGACTTCATCCACGAGAACGTTTTCTTAAACTCTTTAACACCCTTTAAACCGTATATTTTGAGGGTAGTTTTGAAAAATCTAATAATAACAGTCTGTTTCATTTATATTAGAATTTAATATTTTTACATCAGGGAGATGCTGTCCCACTTGTAATGAGCCCATAACGGTTGTGAAACAGATGTGACCAGGAAATCTGATTTCGGATAGAGCTGCCATGAAGTCATTTGAAGCCGGTGTGCTGCCGTAGCCCTTCATAAACTTGATGCCTATTTACTTTGTTTTGTGGGAATATCTCAAACACAGCAATAATCCGTAAAAGTTTTGTTCCGCATACATCGAAGGACTGGAACAGTTTGCCTGCTGCAGTCTTCCCGTCAGATTATAATTTAGGTGTATTCAAGGCTTAGAGTGAATAGGCTCATAATAAACTAGTGCGCCTAGTAGATCGCAGTCAAGCGCTAGTTTATATAATTAGAAAAAAAAAAAAACAGCTCAAGTAGAATAATTATCCAAAGTAAACTGGCAGCAATTGCAGTAGCATGACTAAAGATAGTTTTCAATAATTTTCGTTTGCGGTTAGAGGAGTGCCGTCACTGAGAGTCATTTAGATGATATATATAAAAAAAAAAACAATTTTAAGTTTTAACCATACCTTTTTGTATCTATTTTAAAATATGCACGTTCTATTGTGCAACTCAGTATAATGAAATAAAATATCAGTTCATAAATAAATTGTATCTATGACTATACTATATCATTTTTGTTTATGTTCAGATCTAACATTTTTTAATTATAGATGGCAATGGCTACTCAGATGTAGAAGATACACCACAGCAGCATTCTGAATCAGATTTGGATGTAACGGTGTTTCAAACTGAAGTGGAAGTAGAACAAGAAGTATCGAGGAAGACGCACAGAGCTACTGCCACAATGAGTGAGTATTGAGTTTTTAATTGCGGAGAACTAAAATATCGATTTATTTTACTGTATCATCTATTACTACCTAATTATGTACCTCGAAAAATGCAGAAATATGCATTAAGTGATTATTAAATCATTGGCTAAATCTCTCGAAGAATCCTCAGACACAATGGTCAGTTTACTTACCTGAATTATCGAAACTATTATAGCACAGAATATATAAGGTGACTGGTAATTAGTGAACGATACTTAAACTCGTAATTGTAGTCCTAATAACAAACAACTTTTACTATGGGACCAAACCTGAAATCGCGAACAAATCAGCCAAGTTCAGCACATTTTGACCAGTTAGGCGAACACAAATATAATAAGAAAGAAAATAGTTATTTTTTTAAACATCTTCTATGCGTGTCGATGAGCTCAAAGTAAACTTTTTCTGACCCATATTTCGAAACCTGTACCGCTGCGACATTGGCCTCGTACAAATCCTGTTAACTACAGGCTGTTGTGCAGGATGGGCAAAATAGCAGGTGACGCATGTCTTGTGTAGCGGCACCACACTGGCACCGTGTCAAAGATAGGTCGAGGAAGCCCCAATTGGTGAGGTTAAATAAAAATAAAAATAATTATGACTTAAAACAATATATTTAGCTAATTTATATTGAACATTAACGTATTTACTTCACCTACAAATAACTAAGACTTAATTATGCAAAGCAAAAAAAAAACCCTTTAGAAAGAAAGAAAGAAAAAACATTTATTGACAGAACGAGGTTATTGACTTTCCTATTCTTATTTGGAACGCATAGCACATTCTGCCATTTTCCATACACTATGTACAAGTTTTTATGTACCTACAACAAAACTCAAAACTCTGTCTAATTGTAATATAATAAATGTGTGACTATAAAATCTCGATACACATAAACAGATCTTTTAGAATTTTCACAATGAGTCCCATCGAAATTCGATCATTTTCAACAATTATGTACGTAAAAGTTTTGTAAAATGTCGCCTAGTTCGTTACCTTTAATGTGCCTAAAAGATCTTTGACTGAACCTTCATATTAGGTGCGTTCAGCCTTGTCCAGACAAGCACCTGCTCCTACTTCACATTTTGTATTTGACCAGATTTGTAATCGCAGGGGCGAGCGCTGCGAGAAAACCAAAAGAAGACACGCGGAGAAGAAAACTAGAAGATGTAAATCCAGAAGAGGAAATAAATAATGAAATATCAGAAATTAATCAGACAACACAAAATCGTACGCGCAAAGTAACGTCTAAAGAAATTCACAAATGTGATGTATGCCAGCGTAGGTTTAAGTATAAGAGACATTTATTCAAACATATTCGTACGCACACTGGTGAGACACCGTACAAGTGTGATACATGTCAGCGTAGTTTCAATAAGAAGACTCATTTAACAAATCATATTCGCACGCACACTGGTGAGAAACCGTACAAGTGCGATATATGTCAGCATAGTTTCAGTGTTCAGAACGCTTTAAAACTTCATATTCGTACGCATACCGGTGAGAAACCTTATAAGTGTGATATATGTCAACGTGCGTTTAGTAGGAAGGGTGATTTAGATAGGCATCGCTTCACGCACACTGGTGAAAAGCCGCACAATTGTGACGTATGTCTACGTAGTTTTAACCAGAAAGGTAATTTACTGAAGCATATTCGGACTCACGCTGGTGAGAAGTTGTATAAGTGCGATATATGCCCGAGCAGATTTAGTAGTAAGGAGTATTATGAATATCATATCCGTGCGCACGCTGGTAAGAAACCGTACAAATGCGATGTATGTCACCGTGGTTGCATTAGTCAGAGTAGTTTAACACTTCATATTCGTAGCCACACCGGTGAGAAACCATACAAGTGTAACGTATGTCAGCGTAGTTTTAGTAGAAAAGGTGATTTAGATAGGCACATCTCTACGCACACTGGTATAAAACCGTACACGTGTGACATTTGTCAACGTAGTTTTAGCCTAAAGAGTAATTTAATTAAGCATATTCGCACGCATGTTGGTGAGGAGCGGTACAAGTGCGATATATGCCTGAGTAAATTCAGTAGTAGTGTTAAACTTAGATATCATATTCGTATGCACACTGCTGAGCCACCGTACAAGTGCGATATATGTCACCGTGTTTTCAGTGGTAAGAGTAATTTAACACTTCATATTCGTACGCACACTGGTGAGAAACCGTACAAGTGTAAGGTATGTCAGCGTAGTTTTAATAGGAAGGATCATGTAATACTGCATATTCGCACGCATACTGGTGAGAGGCCGTATAAATGCGATATGTGCCAGTATAGTTTTAATAGGAAGGATATTTTATATAGGCATATTCGTAGTGTGCATCTGGATTGAGGGCCCAGTTTTTAAATCCTTACGAATAAAATTTACAGGGAATTTAGTTAAAAATTAGTAAAACTTAAAGCAATGACTCTTATATTTCTTAAACGTAAATTAAAAATGTTATCATTAAATAACGTGGGCCCTCAATCCAGACGCTTGCATAATGACGCATAGTCTAAATCTCGGAAAGTACTATGTCTGGGTTAATAATTTTTATTTAGGAATTTAGTTAAGAATTTCTTAAATATTTTAAGAAATTCTCAAATCTGTAGAATATCACATTACAGATTTATGGCGATTTATCTTGGGCCCTCAATTCAGTAATGTCATTTTTAAAGAATCTGCAAAAACTTAATTTATTTGACGAAATCCATCATACGACTTTAATAATATTTTAGTTAGATACCTCTATGAATTAGTAAAAAAGAAATAATGACCCAAAAGTTAACCGATAAAAAGTAAATGAGAGTTGATTTTACTGAAACGTCTGAACTGAGGGCCCAAGATTTTTGGCTTTATTAACTATGCTTTACCTCATAGATTAAAGCAAAGAAGATTGAGGTTTTTTTACTATTTTTTAACTAAATCTTGACGTATCGTCCGTTCTTCTAAACGCTATATTTTAGAAGAAAACCAATTTTCAATTTTGTATGGGAGTAAATTTTGTAGGGTGACTATAATGTTCATCATATCTATACATTTTGTAAAGCGTAGACTAAAATTCTTATATTTGCAGATAAAAGTATTAAATATCTACAATGCTGTGGGACCATTAGCCTCGGTTTTATTTGAGTTCAAAAATTACTGGTTTTCAAAGAAATACTTTCTCAAAAATTGAAAAGAAGAAAGGTATTTTCTTCTAGATTTAAAAAAAAGCCACAAAAACAAAATACAGCAGTTGTGTCTCCATTGCGTTATTTTGTTTTTATTTTTTTTTAAATATTTTAGTTGAGATTTTTAAAGAATAAAAATACCTGTATAACCAACTTTCAATGTTTTAATTGTTTAGAAAAGTCATATCAAGTACCCATATAGTTAGTTATCCTCTAGAACTACAGGAATATTTTCTAATCCCAAAAGCGTATGACAACGAATTTCGGAAATGAATAGAGGGTCAGTATCGGAAGGCGGGGTTGCGGTATCTCATAGCAGCATGTCAAAAAAACGTTGCTGCATGATGGGGATTTTGTGATCTCCCCAGAAAATCCCGATTTTGTGATCTCCCCAGAAAATGCCGATTTTGTGATCTCCCCAGAAAATCCCGATTTTGTGATCTAAATGAACTCTCATTTCAGACATGAAGGAAGCACCGCGGATTTTTTTTAAATCACTTTTGAAGCATTTGCTTTCTATGGAGATGACGGGGCTTTGCGTACGCAAAGACAGAGTAAGTGTATTAAAAATGCGAACATACCTATGAGTTGGTAGGATGTAGTGGAGCCTGCTTTGTGCGAAATCGGTACGCGTACAACTTTGCTTTATGTACTCAGCTAAGGTCAAATGCTGATCTAGGATCGCACCGAGGTATTTAGCTTGCTTCTCCGAAGGGATCGGATTGGTATACGTGGTGATCAGAGGGTGAGCCTTGAAGAACTCCTGCTCACATGGCTGGGGATCTCCCCACTATCACATAGAGGGAGCGCTACCATCTGGTAGTGCTTCTATGGGATAGTGGAAGGTAAGATTCAACAAAAAGTTTCGCAAGATGAGTCAGACAATCTGGCACACCGAGTTGATATAGCTTAAATGATAAACCATTATGTCACACTTTGTCAAAGCAGCTTTCGCTAAGTCAAAAAACTTCACGCCCGTCATCGCGTTATGCTCGAAACCAGCCCTTATGTTCAACAATTCGCTAGACTTGTTGGATGCACTAGTGTTCGATTCGGAAACCAAACTACCGTTGGGAATAACAGTCACTTAAGCATACTCTCTGCGCCGCTTGTAAATAAGCCTCTCAAAGATTGTACCGAGAACATTGAATAGACTGATGGGAAGGTAGCTGGAGGGGTCAGACTTGACTTAAACTTGCATGGTTTAGGAATACCGTTATCAGTGACCTTTTTCCACACTTGGAGGGCCATGTTAATCCTTAATGCACCGTTGAAGATTCTGCATCTTCAACGGTGCGCCATTAAGGATCATTGAGGTCATTAGTGTTATGAGTTAGTATGGGAACAATTTGAACACCTTGATTGGAGCCTTTTGATGATATTCTCCGCCTACTCGGGATGACGGGGGACAAAGGATGAGTAAACGATGAGTGCGAGGGAAGCTATACGTTCAACTTTAGCGTCTTTCATGTCGAGGTGGGTTTTGTCTATTGGTTAAGGTCTAGGGGAACATTGGAACTGTGGGCTGTTGGTTAAGTATTTCGCTTAGTCAGAGTTATCGAAAGCGATACTCTTATAGGGGCGAAAAAGAACAGATATAGAAGCCTCTACTTCCAGTCCGTGATCAATTGGGGTGGGAGTGAATTCTATCACACGCGTTTTTGATAACTACTAAAGAAATAGATAAGATGTGCAAGGAGGGGCGAGTGTTCAGTGGCTAAGGAACGGGAAGTCAACACAACGTAGTTGGTATTGTTTATTACTTCACGTTGCACTCATCACTGCACAAAACAATTATACGCGTGATGTTTGTTTGAGTCCTCGTCGCCACAGTGATAATGTCGCTAGCAGTAAAACACACGTTCGTTCTTTACTCGCTTTATTTTAAGACTGGCGATACATATCGAACTTAAGCTTACGTTACAGATGGATTGTGTGAAGAGTGATATGAAAGAGAAGGAAGTTAGTGATAGGGTGACGGGCAGAATGGAAGAAGAAAACGTGTTGCGCCGACCCCAAATAACATGGGAAGAAGGGCAGGAAGATGATGATGAATTTGATTGATTTACGGAATGCGACATCGCTGGTGCTTCAGATCTTGTCCATAGATACGATGACTACTTAAAAAATACTAGGTACTGGTCGGTTAATTTAGCTTTCATTTTTGCAAACATATTGAAACTAAATAAATTTGCTTTTTTATTTATTTGCTTTAGGCATCTAGGCCAATACAAAAACAAACAAGATCATTGTAGATATTTAATACTTTTATCTGCAAATATAAGAATTTTAGTCTACGCTTTACAAAATGTATAGATATGATGAACATTATGGTCACCCTACAAAATTGAAAATCGGTTTTCTTTTTATATTTTAAAAGAAAACCGATTTTCAATTTTGCATTTAGAAGAACGGACGGTACGTCAAGATTTAGTTATAAAATAGTAAAAAACCTCAATCTTCTTTGCTTTAATCTATGAGGTAAAGTATAGTTAATAAAGCCGAAAATCTTGAGCCCTCAGTTCAGACGTTTCAGTAAAATCAACTCTCATTTACTTTTTATCGGTTAACTTTTGGATCATTATTTCTTTTTTATTAATTCATAGAGGTATCTAACTAAAATATTATAATTATTAAAGTCGTATGATGGATTTTGTCAAATAATTAATTCAGTAATTCAATAATTCAGTGTTTGCAGATTCTTTAAAAATGACATTACTGAATTGAGGGCCCAAGATAAATCGCCATAAACCTGTAATGTGATATTCTACAGATTTGAGATTTTCTTAAAATATTTAAGAAATTCTTAACTAAATTCCTAGAGCAGTGGTGGCCGAATGGTTACGGGCCCGACTTACGATTAGTAGGTCGCGGGTTTAAGCCCGGCCAGGCGCGTTACTTTATGTAATTTATTTATTTATTTCATCATAAACATTTGTACGCCCTGTGGCATAACATAGCGCTCTCTTTATTACTTTGTTACACCATCATTATTGTACCTATGTTAAACGAATGAATAAATGACTTATGACTTATCACCACTGCTCTCAAAACGGTGAAGGAAAAAATCGTGAGGAAACCGGCATGTCCTAGAACTAAAAATTCGAAGACATGTGACATACACCAACCCGCACTGGGTCCGCGTGGTGAATTACGGCCCATTCCCTCTCTTAGAGAGGAGGCCTGTGTCCCAGCAATGGAAACATTAAAAGGCTGATGATGATGATTATGAAATTGCTAAATAAAAATTATTAACCCAGACATAGTACTTTCCGAGATTTAGACTATGCGTCATTATGCAAGCGTCTGGATTGAGGGCCCACGTTATTTAATCATAACATTTTTAATTTACGTTTAAGAAATATAAGAGTCATTGCTTTAAGTTTTACTAATTTTTAACTAAATTCCCTGTAAATTTTGTTTCGTTTCGTAAGGATTTAAAAAATGGGCCCTCAATCCAGATGCACACATATTCGTACGCATGATGGTAAAAAACTGTCATCAACATCACTTCAGCCGAAAAACGTCCACTGTTGGACATAGCCTCCCCTAAGTGTCGCCATAATGACCGGTCTTGTGCGTCTCGCATCCATCGGATTCCCGCAAATCTCAAAAATACGTACAAGTGCGATGTAGACATATATCTAATCAAGTTAAAATGAGCAGTTTGCAAAATGTCCTAGAATTTAAAAAACTGGGCAAGTGGGAGCCGGAGTCGCGCACTGAGGGTTCCGTACAAACTTGTCTAAGTATGTAAATATGTAGTTCAATTCCTAAATGGAGGGAAGTCACGTCATAGGAGTGTGAGGAGTGTATTAATCACAAGTTTTTCTCAAAAACAAAGAGGTTGCAGGCAACAGCTAGTTAATAAGAGAGTTTTGTATTATTTTTTTTCAGAATGTAACCATAATAAAGACTAATTCGAAAATATAAAAAAAGGATTTTAATGATTTTATTAATACTGACACCCAGTGGCGAGGCCTGTAGCAATTTGATAAGGGGCCCCCCTAGGTAGACCTTTTTTTTAACCGACTTCGAAAAGGAGGAGGTTCTATGTTCGGCTGTATGTACTTTTTTTATGTATGTTCACCGATATCTCGGTCAATTGTGGACCGATTTCGAAAACTTTATTTTGATTGAAAGATTATACCTATTCTATTAGGTAATAAATTAATAATGTGACGTTGGGCATTGGTTGGATTCGTGAAATTCGGAACGAGGCGATTTTGATGCAATTTGGAACGAGGGTGTAGTCAGTTTCACATTGACAATTTGACATTTTGACTGACATGGTTGAAATATACGTAGTATCTCTCTGTAATCGGCCATTCTCCGACAAGCAAGTTTTACGTGTCCGGGCTTGCATAATCCGTAATATTATCATATTCAATCATGGATTTTTTTTATATGTTAGATAGTATCCATATCTAGCTGTAAACAAAAACATTGGCTTCTGTTTTAAGTAGTTAAGACTAAATTAATTGAACCTATGTTCAAAGAACCTCTGTTCTCTAATTACCGTGGTGTGTCCGCACACCAACTTAATGTTAAAAATTGCTTGTAATTTTTGTTACGTACATCATTTAATTTGATCCATTCAACGTTTGAAACGGTATTAAGCAACGTGTATCGTTTATCAAAATGTGGACTCAATAGAACCAGTCTATAATTAACTATCACTAAGTAACCGCATGTCCAGTCGAAAGTTATAATTGCCGTGACATTTTCTGTTCTCGGGTGCACACCCCTACATAACAATATTTTGCACATCACTACCGTATGTGTCGCGTCTGCTCAGCATGTGCCGCAGCCCATCAGCAGTTGCTCGTCTCTAACGTTAGTGTACCGCCAATGAAGCACGTGAGTGTATAATTACCGTGGCCTTGGTTAAAAACTTTTCTAATTACCGTTGTACTTATTTTAACACTTGATTTTTTAAGTTAGACCCAAGTTAATCATGTAAATGGAGACAGAACTTTGGCCTCCTTACGTTGTAATAAGCTAATATTTACATACTGTGTCGGTTTTTGACATTTTTAAGAAAATCTGTCGTTTTCTAATTTCCGTATACTAATTACCATATGCTTATAATTACCGTTATATGTAAAATTAATACTTTTTACGCCCTTTGGTGGAGCGGGAAGTAGTGTTAGACTCTTACTGACTAAAAACCTACTCCGTTCCTTCGTTGCCTATCGTGCCGGGGCCGGGTATTCCTTTCGGAAGCTGACCCATGACCCAAACAGGCCTCTACGGTTTGCTGACAGCTCCTTGAGGGAACAGTACGCACCGTCGACGACTTGGGCTCGGCCCGATCGGTTATCGGACAATCGGACAGCGTGCTACCCATTGCACGCCGTTCGCAAGCCCGCGCCTACTGTGACCGGAAATCGGGATCGGAATCCCGGCGTCGGCTGGGGGTGCACCCCGTTGCCTCTGCCTTATGCGGTCGGCCTCCTCCTTTGCTAGCATTACTGTTTGGCAGAAAGAGGTGACCGCCTGCCATCCCTGCTCACTCCGGACCATGGCCTGAACCAAGGCCTGGCGAGAGAGATCGCTACCGCCGATCGCCCTCACGAGGACACGACGATGCTCCGCCCAGGAGAGGTTTGAGAGGTTCGAAAAGGCGGGAAATAGCGTAAATTTATCTAACATAGTGCGATTTATTTAACCAGTGCATGTTGCCAGTGATGACATATGGCTCTGAAACGTGGTCGCTTACAATGGGCCTCATAAGAAGACTTAAACTCACCCAAAGGGCAATGGATAGGGCTATGCTTGGAGTTTCTTTGCGTGATCGAATCAGGAATGACGATATCCGCAAGAGAATCAGGGTTGCCGACATAGCACGTAGAATTGCCAAACTTAAGTGGCAATGGGCAGGGCAAATTGCACGCAGAACAGATGGCCGTTGGGGCTGAAAGGTTCTGAAGTGGCGGCCGCGTACCGGAAGACGCAGCGTTGGAAGGCTTCCGACAAGGTGGATCGATGACCTGGTCAGGGTCGCTGGAGTCCGATGGATGCGAGACGCACAGGACTGGCCATTGTGGCGACGCTTGGGGGAGGCCTATGTCCAACAGTGGACGTCTTTTGGCTGAAATGATAATGATGATGATCTAACACAGACAGTTTTTGGGCTCCATGTCTCTTGATTCCAACGTTTTCCTTTAAAACAATGACAAACGTTCCAAATAATAGTATTAAAGATAAGAAGAATCTATTTTTAATACATTAATATTTATATTCTGTTTTTATATTGTTTTTTGTTTGCTTGTTATTTTTAAATAGAAAATTACTATAAAACAAGACTGATTGAAAATGAAATACTAGTCGAGTGTATAATTATGATGATTCTCTATCAAGTATATATGTACTTAGTAATATTAATATAAGCAAATCTTAAAAGAGCTGTGAGTATCTTTAAGCGAAAGATAGATATCTTTATTATCTAAGAAGATTTAGAATATTATTCTTTTAAGTTCCATCCTACTCAATTTTTTTTATAAATATCGTTTCAACAAACTAAAAAAAATACCAATTAAAACAATGTTAAGTTTGTTTTATTTAGTTTGTTTTTACCTGATTTTCATTGAAAGTGTCTAATTTTTAATAAATTATAGTAATGATAAAGTGTCTTTTTTGTACTAGGTATTTATTATGGTTATGAGGGACATCTTTAATTCTATTGCTTTAATTATAATTATATGTGTACAAATTATTAGTGTGTGTTATTATCATTTTATTATATCATATTTTACATAGACTTGATGATATTTTCTAATTACCGTTACATTAAATTTTTTTTTCTTTCTAATTACCGTACTCATAAAATTTTTTAGTCTCAATAACTAGAAAACCACTATTATTTGTTACATGCCACATTAATTATTGAATTCGTATCTTTGATTTCTTTCATATTTTAATGTGTTTAAGTCAAATCAGTGAAAAATAAAAAAAGTTACGGTAATTAGGCAAAGAACGCCGAATTGGAGAATGACCGTAATCTGTGCTCTCTGTAATCTGCACAGAGTACTTTGTAATATACTGTCTGTGGTTGACATGTTAATTTCTTAAAAGACTGTTTTCTAAAAAAATATTTATTTTAATTAAAATGAACAACTTTGATAATTGATACTTACGTATTTAGTAAATAAAATGGATAAGCTACCAATGTGTAGACTATGTTTAGCGGAGGACGTTCGCATGTATGTAGTGGTAAACAAAGCCCTGCATGAACTGTATGAGAGACTGACTGATAACCCGGTAAGTTTTATCCTGAACTTATACATATTAGTAAGATAAAATTCGCATAAGAATTAACACTTCCTCGGTGTGCGTAGAGGCGTACAGCAACACTGGTTGCAAGCATCATTCCCTTGCAACTGTCACAATGTATTTGGGTATTGAGCAACATGGTGCTAGTCACCCCCCTTTCCATTGGGGTACCCTTCTCTCGTAACTGACCACCTTCACTTTTAAACTTTACTAAGTGTATGACTCCTCTCTATCACATTTGATTGTAATTTATTCATAGAGAAAAATATTTGAAGCCAAGTTTTGTTTCAGTTTATAACTAGAGACAGTAGACCAATGCTCGCTTGTTTCATCTGCTGCACTAAACTGAGGCAATGCTACCAACTGCAAAGCAAATGTCTGGAAGCTGAAGAGCTGCTCACTCAAATGATGACTAAGGATTATGAGGTGAGTGTTATCAGGCTTATTTCCAGGGTTGACTTATGAGTTGGAGCAGTAAGGCCAGGTATCTAGACCTTCACAACTTCAGGAACATTGCAGGAGATTTTCCTTAACATAAGTATTTGTATTCATATGTTGTGAAACATTACAATACATTCAGAAAAAGAATGGACACATCAGAATTATGGCTGTAAGTACCCTCTTTGAGGCGTCCTCACCTTCCGCATGACACAGGTTCTGACAGAACACGATCAATTCGGAAAGTTGCTGCACCAGATTCATGCAAAAGCGACGCACGGTTGCCACCACTGTGTGGATCGACCGGAGGACACGATCGAGGTGTGCCCCGCTTGGGCAGAGCGTCGCCGTGTTCTCGCGCCGGGTCTAGGTATAGGCCATATTCCGGAAGGAGAAGGGGTGGCAGGCGGTCGCCTCCTTTTGCTTCGCAGTAATGCTACCAAAGAAAGAGTAGGCAGGCATGAGGCAACGGCCCTTACGCCCCAGCTACCGTCAGGATTCTGATCCCGATTTCCGGCCACCAAAGGCGCGGGCTTGCGGGCGGCGAGCAATGAGTAGGTCACACTACGACCATCCAATAACCGTCCAGATCGAGCCCAAGTCGTTGGCTGTGCACACTGTTCCCGCGCGCCTTAAGGAGTTGTCAGCAAACGTAGGGTCCAATATATATAATGTAGGCGCCCAGCAGGGCCGCAGCCCACTGGGGCCATGGACTGATTTCTGAAAGGAATGTCTGGCCCCGGTATAAAGGGCTAAGAAGGAAGGGTGGGTTTTTTGTCAGTAAAAGTCTGACACTATCTCCCGCTCTGCCCAAGGGCGGGAGATGTCATTGGATGATTTTACCCATCAAGAATGTCAGTGCAATTTAGTCAAAAACTCTTCCATGCCATTCCCCTGCTTGTCTATAAAATACCCTGTATAGATAGGATGCGGGACCAGCAGCTTTATTTTTCCTGAGTATACGATGGGGCTCTGTATGTAATGTATCTTAAGTTATCTAATACTTACTTATCTTTTTGCAGCTAAAACGCCCTTTAAACCAACACCACTTAGGGTGTAATGAGTTGATTGTATCCCCTATGGTGCATGTAAGCATAGAATCTGATGATGAATGTCAAACAGAAAGTAATGCTATCAAAGAAGAATTAGCAGCTGTCTGTGAGAGACTAGATGATGTCATTGAGCCAAAGGAGGAACAACAAAGTGATGGTATGTTTTTAACAAGAAATATGATCTATCTATAACAAAATTAAAAGAGGTCAAGTGGTTTACTTATATATTTATTAAAGGAAATGAACTCTGGATCATTTCCCACTAGACGGGAACCTGTCCATTCGGCGAATTGGTTTCTCAGTCTGTGCATCAGTCCAGTGTCCTACTACACTAGTGTGGCGCCACTATTGTGCCCAGAGCTCGCTAATCTATACTTATAATAAATCTGTAGAAGTAAAAATTCTGTACATTGAAAATATCAAAAAAATAAATGGCAGGGGGTGTTACTAGACCGACACCGAACCCAAAAAAGTTATTAAAAAAAAATTTGTCTGTCTGTCTGTCTTTGTTCAGGCATCACGCAAAAACTACCGGTTCGATTACGATGAAACTTGGTATAATTATTCTTTAATATCCTGGGCACCACACTGGGTACTTTTTATCCCGGAAAAGTATATACAATAAAAAACAAACTTAATTTTACGGTTCAAACCCTGACCCGATTACTGTACCAACCGCAAATAATAAGTTTGTCGTAAGTTACATCACCCGTTTCTATTGTAATTAGCCTCAAAGGGCCCGCACCGGGACATAAGTATTAATACCGGTATGCTCGATAGATAACGTTCTACACAAATAGCACTATAAACAAAAAACTCATTGATAAGTTTCGTCGTTTACGCGAACGAAGTTGCGGGCACAGCTAGTTTATAATAAAACTCTATGTCATGGGGATGACAGTACAGTACTTTGAAGTCAAGAAAAGAAAATGTATGGAAAGTGGTGCTATCTAGCGGGGAAGACGTGCCAACAAAGGCAAAAATATTCCATTTATATTACTAGATGTCGCCATATATGACCTCTGTCTTAAAATTTTATTTTTTTAGTAATTTGTGAAATGTAAATTAATAATAGAAAGTAAAAATTAATTTTACATTTTTTCGATTCGTCCTCGGTCTTTAAAAGTCTATAACATTTTTTATATAAATACTTAATACTTATTTTTCCAATGGCAACACTGATAATAGATAATACCATAATACGGGTAGGTGAAACTTTTCAAAGTTTTCATTCAATTTATTTTGAATTATTTCGAGGACGTTCGTTGTGTGTGCCGTGAGTTTTCCGAGTTTTCTGTTCGATTTATCTGTCTTTTATTGACCATTGCGTGTTTCCTGGACCCCGAGAGTGCTTCTTACATAGTTACTTGGCTTTTCGTAAACTGATACCGACGAATACACTTATTTCGCTTGACCCTGGCATCGTTTTATGGACTTCGACGTGTGTGTTTATTTTGATCAAATTTGGCTACGTTTTTGGATTACGATGGCGAGAATACCGAAAAACCCTCGCACTCATTGCTATTTTGGATGTGAAGAGCCTTCTTATGGAGATTGTAAGAGATTTTATTTGAAAATTGTAATAGTGAAAATATATCACAATAAAAAGCATAAAAGTGGTTTAATTTCAATACATTAGAGACGTTAAATAATTATCTGTATAAATTGTCAAGAGCTGTAATTAATAAAATAATCTATTTCAATTTCCGTTGTTTTATTTCCCTTTATATTGATATATCCTTATCATATCCGTGTAAAAAATGTACTAAGGTGAAAAACCATATGGTTTTTCGCCTTGGTACATTTTTTACATGGAAAAATGCGTTCTATGCAAGATCACCAATATACCTATAGGTGTGTACGTAGATGGCGCCTACATAGCTATATCTATACATATCATGCTTTCGCAGACACTAGCGCCAACTAGCGGGAAGGGCGAGTAGTTAAAAATAAAACTGATCTGTCAGTGGCTCATCTATACCCTTATTATATGTATTATCTATGCTCTATGTCATGCTAATATTTCGTACCGCCTAATTAGGCTAACGCCAACTACGGGTATTACCAGAATCAGAATAATTAATTTCAAAATGACATAAAAAGATGGCGTTGTATTCGAATTTATTTTTTTCGTGAATTTTTTCATGTTTTCTCACCGCTTAAACCTTCCCTTGACTATTACAAATATTTCAAGACCAAAATGGACCTACATACATCTTCATGAACTCTTCGCACGTCTCACTCACCACACTCACTCTCACCACACGCACACTACTCACCACACACACTCACTCACCATACACACTCACTCACCATTACAGGCTTACTGACAACTTTTTGTTTTTAGTTTTAATTTCAATTATTGCTTTTTTTTACTATACTTCATTATTACACAAGAACAAATTGTATTTCTCCCGACATTAGAAATGCAAAAATACTAGACTACTGTACACTTCTCTGCAGTTGTTTGTATTATACGTCAAAATTAGTTCTCTGGACACTCGCGAGTTTCGCTTCAAATAGGCACAAAATTTTAGCTGTCAATGGAACAGCAATAACACTCCTTTTTTGGGGCAGTCGTGTAAAAATACAGTGGTAAATCCGTGGAGTCGTGGTTAAAGTAGGATATATTGGCTATGCCACCCATTGATAAAGTAGTATACAACTGGTGAAAGAATTTTTAAAACTGGTCTACTGGACCAGTCTTTGTCTAAACAGATTACAAAAGTTTCTTCTTTACAATCTTCTAAAGTATAATAAAAATCTTGTGTCACAGTCCTCTGAATCGGCTTGACTAATCTTAATGAAATTTTTGTGTATATTTGGTAGAATAATGATAACTGATTATAACTTTATTTGTAATTTTTAGGGTTCCATAGCCAAATGGCAAAAAACAAAAAGAAAAGCCGTAGTCGTACGTTACAACCATAATACTTTAATAACGTGTGACTACGACGTTTCTTTTTGTTTTGTTCTTGTTTCTCCAGTAACCTTGTTTATTTCAGTATCCCAAAACTTGTTTCATACTTTTTTAGCATTCTTTTTTTGTCATAGTTGTGTTTTAGTTTTTCTACTTTTTTTTTTATTTAAACTATTTTGGTGTTAAAACACTGCGCTTCTACACTGTCTTTGACATCGAATTTTTTGACCGCTTGAGGACGCCACATTGAAATTTGATAATAATATTTTGATAAGCACAAGTAAAGCCTTTTCAAATGATATCAAATACGGTGTATTTATACTAACGTTTTTTTAACTCATGACTTTTTGTCCGCTAGTGGGCGTCACTTTAGTTTTGAACAATATATAGGAAATGTGCAAGTGAAGTCCTTTCAAATGATACCAAACACGACATGTTTATCTGAATTTTTTATTAACACAATACTTTTTGTCCACTAGAGGGCGCCACATTGAATTTTGATGATATTTTTTTTATAAGTACAAGTGAAGCCCTTTCAAATGACTTCAAACACGGTGTATTTATCTTAACATTTTTTTTAACACATGACATTTTGCCCGGTAGAGGGCGTTCGTTTAAATTTGAATAATATTTTGGAAATCTACAAGTCAAGCCCTTTCTAATGATATCAAACACATACGGCATATTTATCTCATTTTTATTTTTAAATAAATTACTTTTTTTCCGCACGTTACGTAGCCTATGTTCAGCGGCCGAATGAGCCGGTTCTAACGATACCTCATAAGTCGAGTTCCGTTAAGTAGATTAGGAGCTATGAGGGAACAGATGAACATACTCACATACATACATACATAGCCGGTCAAAATCATAACCCTCCTTTGGCTTTGCCGTAGTCGGGTAAAAAACGAAACCCTTATGGATTCGTCATGTCTGTCTGTCCGTCCGTATGTGACAGCTACTTTTTTCTGAAACTATAAGAACTATACTGTTGAAACTTGGTAAAAACATGTATTCTGTGAACCGTATTAAGATTTTCACACAAAAAAAGAAAAAGAAAACAAATTTTGGGGTTTCCTCATACTTGGAACCAAAACTCAAAACAACTGAATGATAAAACTAAAAAAAAAAAACATATATTATGATGTAAACTTCCACCGAAAATTGGTTTGAACAACATTTAGTAAGTAGGCTTTTTTATACGTCATAAATCGTAAACCACAATTTTCAAGGTTGTACGGAACTGAACCTTCAGTGCGCGAGTCAGACTCGCAATTGCCCGGTTTTTTATTTTATTTAATTAAATCAAGATTAATACCTACGTTTTTATATTTTTTATATATTAATTCGTAAAATTATATTGTTTTTTTTTTTAGCCTCCTTTTAACGATAACAGCAGCTGTCAAATACATGACAGCAACTGTCATATTTGTCCCAATCATTCTTTCATTCGGTCAATCACTCAATCATTCGGTCAAACATTCAATCTTTCGGTCAGCCATTTTACGATTGACAACCAAGAATAAATGCAATTTTTTTAAAAACAAAGTCGTGTTAGTTACACCATTTATAACTCAAGAACGGTTTTTAAAATTTAGCAATATTCACGAAAAAATAAAATACAAACTGTGTTTGGAGGAGTTTATCCATTTACGCGATACAATTAGCACTGAAACACAAATATAACGTAGAAAAGATTCAGTAGGTGCTAAGTCGGCGAGGTCCTCCCAGCAGCTGACTAAAAACATCACATGCGGCACTCAGAAGCTCACGGGGTGCGGCGGATAGGTCTCGCACAATCAGTAGAGGCTTCCAGAGATCAAAGGAACCGAAAAAAGGTCCACATGGCGGGGCGGACAGGTTTTAAAAGGCCAGTAGAGGCCTGTAGTGGCCTGCAGAGACCGGGAAAGATTGACATGACTTGGCGAATAGGTCTTGCATGGCTGGTCGAGGCCTGCAGAAACCGTAGCAGCAGAAAAGGCCCTTCTCACAGCCCTCAAAGTCCGGGAGGGTTACGAGCTTATTTTCCATTCACTTATTAACATTTTACTTCAAAGACATTAAATATTATCTTTAAATCTCTTTGTTTTACTTCAAATGTAACTCACTGACGTTCTTAAAAAATTCAGCTGACAATCAGACTGACACTGGATTCAATTATTTTTTTTAATCAATAGACTAAAAATGACTAGCCAATCTGTCATAATAAAACACTGACTTCTACCACACAGGTCAGTGTATTAAAATAATAGAAACTAGGATCTTTGGCCACCAAATCTTCATTGATATTCAGCATGGTAATAAAACCTTGGAGAAGAAAATACGGACAGCGCAGACGAAGTCGCGGGCACCGACTAGAAGTGTGTGGGCAGTGAGGCTGTTTACAAGAGTAGGGTAGGGTAGGTAGGATAGGGTTGGTATCTAGGGTAGAGTAGGGTATGGTAGAGTAGCTAGGTAGAGAGTAAAGTATGTAGCCAGTTGACGGGAGCGACGCCGCGAGTAAAAGCTAGTTATACATATAAACCTTCCTCTTGAATCACTATATCTATAAAAAAAAATCCGCTGCATAGTTTTAAAGATTTAAGCATACATAGGGACAGACAGCGGGAAGCGACTTGGTTTTATACTATGTAGTGATTATTGAAGTAAAAATACAACTAGTATTTTGTGAATATTTCAAGTGCCGACTTGTTGCCATTATTGATATCGAGCAAAAAAGGGCAAAAAAATCGCGTTTGTTGTATAGGATCCCTTTAAATATTTATTTTAGTGTGGTTTTTAGTATTTGTTGTTATAGCGACAACAGAAATACATAATTTGTGAAAATTTTAACTGTCTAGCTATCGCGGTTCTTGAGGTAAAGCCTGGTGACAGACAGGCAGACAGACAGCGAAGTCTTAATTTTTAATATAATTGAACCTTAAAAAATGTACCTACGACTATTGACCATTTTTGTTTATGTTCAGATATACAACTTGATATTATAGATGGCAACGGCTATTCAGATGTAGAAGATACACCACAGCAGCCTTCTGAATTAGATTTTGATATAACGGTGTTGGTAACTGAAGTGAAAGAAGAACAAGAAGTATTGGAGAAGAAACGCCGAGCCACTGACATGAGAAGTGAGTATTGAGTTTGAATCCGGGAGAAGAAAAATATCGATTTGTTTATAATGTGTTAGAGAGATCCGTAGGCTTAGCCAAGTTTATAATCTACAATCGTAAATCTAATAGAGAAAGAAACAAATGTGTGGTAACAACATCATCTTATCTTATTTGCATCATCTACAAAATTGGTTCACAGCCAAGTTCACATTGATCAAAATGATAAAAGGAAATGTAATAGTTTCTATAACGTTCATTGTTACGAGTACATTCCTGGATATGGCGAAGGCATTTGACGCGGTCTCTGTCCCCATCCTTCTAACCAAATTTGAAAAAATAGAAATCAGAGGTGTGCCTCTTTTGATGTCCAAGAGTTATTTAACAATTAGGATACAACAGGTCATAATAAATTCTTTACTTAGTGACGAGCAACATGTCACTTTTGGTGTACCACAAGGAAGCGTTCTGGGTCCTACATTGTTCAAAATATATATCAATGACCTTATATTATAATCAAACGCCAGACTTTCGCAAAGCAAAGAGTACTACAACTAGAAGGTCATAGTACAGGGGAAGATAGTACCAGATCCCCTGGCTGGCTTCCTGAGTATACACGGACACCTCAATGACCTTTGTAAAATGTCACTTTCGAACGCAACTATGTTTACGTACGCAGATGATACTGCCATTGTCGTGTACGTTCCAACCTGGGATTTTGTAAAAGCTAAAACCGAAGACTGCCTTAGAAAAATATTGAACTGGCTAAACTTTAACCTTTTGACACTAAATATTAAAAAAAATAATAATTATGTAACCTTCACAATAAGGAGAAATAACAAACTATTGGATGGGTATAACATAACTGCACATACATGTTGTGATACTACACAGACCTGTCAATGTCAGACTCTTACTCCAGCCAGTGTTTTTATACCTTGGAATGCAAATTGATGAACAACTACGATGGGACAAACAACTAAGTACAGTTAATGCTAGGTTGAGAACTATGATATACTTGTTTAAAACTCTTAGAGAATCAGTATCACAAGATCATCTTAGAGAATCAGCTTCTTATAAAAATATTCATAGAACTGTGTCAGTCTGTGATTAGTTATTGCGTTCCGGTATGGGGTGGGGCAGCTAAGACGATATTCCTTACCCTGGAGAGAGCCCAAAGAGCTGTTCTCAAGGTTATCATAAAGAAACCATATCGATATCGTACTGGATAGCTGTACAAAGACTGTAAAGTGCTAACTGTTCGTAAGCTCTTTGTTTATTTATTTATTTAGGAAACTCAACAGCTTATTAATTTAGGTACATGAGTTAAGAGTACACACCATCCTATCAGTGTACATCCCAATGCAGTTGCGCGAAAGTTACTAGCATGTAAAAGTGAGATCTGCACACACTGCACACCGATAGCGAAATCGGTGAATCGGCGAATTTGTGCTCCAAAATATTCTAAGAAAGCATCGAACGGTTGCTCCGCCCGATGCTGGAAAGCGTGGAATCTCACCAGCCTGTCCCATTGTTTCCCACAATACAACTTTTGCTAAAAGACAGTACTTTGTTCTAAGTTCTTACCTTTACAGGAAAGTAAACAAAAAAACAAACATAATTAAACTAAGCACACATAATGCAAAACTTACGGTTAAGCGGTGGTTATTACAATTAAATTACTTAGAAACAGAAAATCTCATTACCTTTATTACATAACCCTAAAAACATAATCTACTCACACACTTTCATACACATACATTCTATACATATGTACTAGCTTCTGCCCACGACTTCGTCCGCGGATTTTTTTTTGTTTTAACATAAGTTTACATTCGACATTACTGTACCTTCCCATTAGTACTGCTCGCTGTCTTTCTGTTGCTAGGCGCTGCGAGCGCTCAGTGTCAGTCTCCCAATCCCTTGTTTCAGAGACATGCTGCCTTAAGTCAGATAGACGCTGCGCACGTTCAGCTCTAGATTCCCGAGCACGGGCCTGCGATGTTATGACATTTTGGTTAGCGAGCCGCTGTGAGCGCTCAGCGCTAGTCTCCCTATCCCTTGTTTCAGAGACATGCTGCCTTAAGTCAGATAGACGCTGCGCACGTTCAGCGCTAGATTCCCGAGCACGGGCCTGCGATGTTATGACATTTTGGTTAGCGAGCCGCTGCGAGCGCTCAGCGCTAGTCTCCCTATCCCTTGTTTCAGAAACATGCTGCCTTAAGTCAGATAGACGCTGCGCACGTTCAGCGCTAGATTCCCGAGCACGGGCCTGCGATGTTATGACATTTTGGTTAGCGAGCCGCTGTGAGCGCTCAGCGCTAGTCTCCCTATGCCTTGTTTCAGAGACATGCTGCCTTAAGTCAGATAGACGCTGCGCACGTTCAGCGCTAGATTCCCGAGCACGGGCCTGCGATGTTATGACATTTTGGTTAGCGAGCCGCTGTGAGCGCTCAGCGCTAGTCTCCCTATCCCTTGTTTCAGAGACATGTTGCCTTAAGTCAGATAGACGCTGCGCACGTTCAGCGCTAGATTCCCGAGCACGGGCCTGCGATGTTATGACATTTTGGTTAGCGAGCCGCTGTGAGCGCTCAGCTCTAGTCTCCCTATGCCTTGTTTCAGAGACATGCTGCCTTAAGTCAGATAGACGCTGCGCACGTTCAGCGCTAGAATCCCGAGCACGGACCTGCGATGTTATGACATTTTGGTTAGCGAGCCGCTGTGAGCGCTCAGCTCTAGTCTCCCTATCCCTTGTTTCAGAGACATGCTGCCTTAAGTCAGATAGACGCTGCGCACGTTCAGCGCTAGTTTCTCGAGCACGGGCCTGCGACGTTCTCACATTTTGGCTAGCGACCGCTGTGAGCGCTCGGAGCTAGATTCTCTATTTATTTATTTATTTTTAAGAAAGCTTACAGACTAATAAAAATATAAAATTTTATACATAGGTGGGGAAAATCGCTTATTACAAGCTTCCACATATACGAGTATATTATATCAACATACATTTTGCGTTGACTTGGAGATTACAATACATTTTGCGTTGACAAGTAATAACTCTAGAGAAATTAAATCTAGTTTTACAATGTAAAGGACAAAGAATAAGAATAAGTGTGCCAAATCATAAAAACAACTATTTAATTAGTCATCTAAGGTTTTCACTAAAATATATTAATCATTTTTAAGTTTAACAGTAACACTATTAGCACCGTTACAGGGATTATTATTTGGTATTAATTGGCCTATTAAATTACTAGACAAAATCGAAAAAAGAATGCACCAACAATAATAATGTTTTGAGGAGGTAAAAAACAAAAACTGGTAGGAATAATTTAAACACAGCCGTGCACAGTGTCTAATAACATCGATCTTTAAGACAGTCGCAAGCAGTGGAACAAAAGAAACGACATGGGTTCGATTCACAGATTTCGGAAAGGAGAGATACGTTACGTAATTAAAAAATGTATTGGAACACGATGTCTCCAGTTGTCCCTACCATCACCGACACCACTACATATGCCACAATAGTTACACAGTCGCGCACACTCCCGCAAATTATAAATCAGACCATATTACACAGTCAATTATAAACCTTATCGTAATACACGATGTGCTAAGCACATCGTGTATTTTCCATGCACCGTATAACTTACGCACACATAAACATCAATGTGCTGTGCTGTGTGTGACTAAATAGAAAAGTTATCGATATTTTCATTTCTTTTTATGCAATTTTTTTTTTGGGGTTCCAAAAACAAATGAAATAAAAACCGGTATGTTCAAAAAATTATATATTAATAATAAAACAATAAAAATTAAAAAAAAAAACAGGTTTACTAATTTCTCAGGAAAAAACATACGTAATACCGGCCTCATCTATTTAAACTGACGAAAAAACATTATAACCAAATTTCAAGCTCATAGCTCGTTTATTGTGCTTTTTTTTTAAATAATATAACTTAACTAGTGTTTGACTGCGATCTCAACTGATGGTAAGCAGAAATGCAATCGTTAATCGTGAAAAGCACTGAGCCTATTATTCACTTTAATCTTGAAGACACCCAAACTATAATCAGACGGGAAGACCGTAGCAGGTAAATTGTTCTAGTCCTTCGATATAAGCGGTATAAACGACGATGCGAAACGCTTAGTTTGGACCATAGAGATTTCAACAACGTAAGAGCCACCCTTGTGTTGTTGAAACTCGCCGAACGTCAGAAAAATCCTGGTCCTGGTTCTATAAAATCCTGAAAAGTTTAATAACTAATATTATTAAGAATTATTACATGAAAAAGCTTTCAGTTATTAAAAAAAAACTTTAACTCACTTCTGCAAAAATAAGTTCTAGTCTTAATTTAGGGATTGCCCATTCAAAAAGTCTGCGTCTTTTCTTTAGAGGCTGAAACATTTCTGGTTGAAAGTGAATTGAGCATATGGTACTGTTTTTTGTAGGGAACCAATTAGGTGGTTTTCCAGTGGCATCAATCCATTGCGTTTTTAAAATTGCGTCTTTCGGGAAACTGTAAACATAAAATAACATTTTAGTTTTAATTTTTACCTAAGCTACTGCTAAACCTCACCACGTAAAAGGCTTTTGTTAGACAAAAAAAATAGTACAGAGCTTGTTTAGTATATAAAATACAACACACACCCATGCACAACAAATAAAGAGCTAGAAAATGTTGTCTTATTTTAAGCAAAAGTCGGTAATATATTCTGAGTCATATTTATAGCCCATTATTATAGCGCATTCGAAGCTTTTAAAGACAGAAGGAAGAAAAAATATCAAAATCTGAAAAAGTAAGGAAATAACACCAAGATAACGCATAACATACTACATCCGAAACCAACAAAATAGACCACCGACTATTAACTTATAATTTAAACAACTTACTTTACGACAGTTGCTTACGTATTTCTCAACTACTCTGTAAAATAATAATAAATAAAAATACATTATTCCACTTCGGATATCCAAACAATCGATAGTGTTATCGCTAGTCTACATTTTTACCTACATTACGGACAGCACTAGCTCACCGCGTCAAACAGCGGCCGTATTATGAAATATACCGCACTGATAAAGTATCGTTATGTTATTTTTACATTGCTGGTCCAGTTTTTGAGCGTCAAAATTCGGTAGTGGTTAAAAAGCAATGTATTTACTCTAACAACAATAAAGTCGCTTTGTTCTTTGAAAATAAAAATAACGTAGTAAAAGTAAGGGATATTACAAGATTTGTTGTTTTTCCTGATTTTAAAGATAAATATACTATTAAACTTGTACTTACACATGGTAAGAGATTCCTTGTTGACCCAGGCTTTTTTTATCGCTTCGATTCTTGCACGAAACCACTGCATTCTAAATTTATTTACGAAAACGTTCGCGATCTCGCAAGTTTATAAATGACTGGCCGTTTGCCGGTATGTGCCCATGTAGTGCTTGTGCCGCGGACTCGGTCACGCCCCCATGCCGCTTCTATGTTTTTAAAATTTCTGTGGTTCGATTAGTCATAACTGAGTAGTCAAAGTAAATTAAAACACACCTTGTTATAACGGATATAAGGTCAAAATTAGCACAGCGGTGACAAGTAATATGACAATCACAATTTAACACGGGTTTACACAGCTCTAATGAGTGACACAGTAACATATGGAAAACGGTAAGGGCACACAACTGCATATGGTTCTCAATCTTATTTGCATAACTAGGTATAGAAACTTCGTTTATCTTAGTTTAGGATATTCAATGGAGTTTATTTTATTTTTATGAGATCTTTTTCGGATTTTAACACAATTGTAGGAGATATATCGGACTTTCTTGCGTGTATTTTTGAATGCTTGACCCAGACGTAGCGAAAATCCATTTCTGCGGACACTTTTTTAGCTTTGGACAGCAATGTCTTATTTTGCAATGTCAGATGGTCATTGACATGTATCCGTTGATTTCCAGTAAGGCCAATTTGTCCTGCAGTTAGAAAAGCAGTTTTAAAAAGTAGCCTTGCAGCAGCAATAAAGTCCTCCTTCACGTAACGGTTGCAGAAACTCACGATGATTGGTTTTGTATGATCTTTCTCACGGGTTGGAATTACTCTAGTCACAAAGTTTATCTGGGCTTTAGAGACAGAATAGGTAATCTTTGTACCGATTTTGCCAACGACATCAAACAGGTTCTCGTGATTATTTTGCGGTATGCCTTTTATCTCAACGTTATTCAGTCGAGTCCACTGCTCTCTACCGTTATTTTCTTCTTCTAGCTTGTCTAAGCGGGTTTGGAGGATATCCACCTGCTCCTGAGCTTTCTCCACGTGTTTGAGACGCGCTTCCATGTTTTTGATCTTCGCGTTAAACTCTTTAAGCTCCTTGTTGGTTTCACTAAGTGATGATTTTAAATCTGCAAACTCTGTTCGTAACGCCGTTATCTCTTCTTTCAAAAAATCTAGAGGGGCTAGCTTTTCAGCGAGCGCTCTTATTTCCATGAGGATGGCCGACTCAGACTCTAGCCTTGGTGACACTGGCGGTTGATTAGTAGCAACTATCTTACATTTACTGCAACGCCACGTAAGTTTCCGGTCACCTAGCTTTCGATATCCGGACTCCGTTATTTCTGCACAGTGAAAGTGTAGTTCCTGAATACATACTGTGCAATGTACCCTATCGGATAGTAGTTCTTCACAGGCGCCACACTTGTATGTATTCATGATTGATTCGCTTTTTTTGAAGATTGTTAGGGTTCGGAAAATGTTTGAGATACACTGGAAAAAGTGGTCAATCGCAATAGATGTGGGTAATAAAAGTGACCGTACGGCACAAGGCCTACGACGAGACTGAGCGCGTGTTTGCGAAATATATTCTCTATTTCTCGAGAGGCGCTGCTCATTTTCAAGGGCAGATTCTTCCGTACGGCGTACTCGAGCTGCTCTTGTCTGTGATGTCTGCAGGGACAGTTGCGATTTCCTTTAAGGCATGCTCTTAGTCAACAAATGAACAAACTACACAGACTTAAAAACAATTATGAACAAAGGGAGAGGGATCAGGAACTCGACACCCGTCCACCTTTTATAATTTGTACAACGAAATTACGAATATTACGATAGAACGAAGTGCGAACATACAACGAAATAAATCAAAATTACGATATATCCGATTATTACGATTAGGAGTACGAAATTTATTTTTTGAGTAAACCAAACGAACGACCGACACCAATAAGCATCAGACAGAAATGCAACAATTTGAACACCAACAACACCAACTAACGACAACGTGGGTACAATAATTCGAGAGCGTCATCAATCTACGGAAAATCTTAACACCGCGATTCAAAAAAATGACGTATTTGCAGAACGCCATCTATGGGCCGCGGGCTTGCGGACGGCGTGTAATGGGTAGCACGCTGTCCGATCGTCCGGTAACCGACCGGACCGAGCCCAAGTCGTCGACGGCGCGTTCTGTTCCCGCGCGCCTTAAGGAGCTGTCAGCACACCGAAGAGGCCCAGCCTGCTAACTGCAGGCAGGCAGGGTCGAAGCCTACTGGGGTCATGGATTAAGTTCCGAAAGGAATACCCGGCCCCGGTACGATAGGCTACGAAAGTACGGGGTAGGTTTTTAGTCAGTAAGAGTCTGACACTACTTCCCGCTCCGCCCAAGGGCGGGATTTGTCATTGGAAGATTTTACCTACCATAAAAAAAAAAACACCATCTATGGGCAAATGGATAAAACGTCCGCACAAAGCATGATAGATCTAGAGCTCTACGAATGAAAGTTGTGCTAGTGGCATTTTGCGTTTTAGTAATTTTATATTATCTCCGAAACGGAAAAACAATGCGCTTAGTATTTTCTAGTAGTAGTTAAAAATAATAATATGTACAAACGGGTAGAAAAAGACTTATTGGGCATCAAAAACTTCATCCACATCGATATGAATGGGAAAAGTGCCCAGAACGCTGGCAGCATTGCCTCGTTGGATGGCAATGCTGATTCGATGACCGAAGAAAAGCCCAGCCCTCTGGTCACGCGAAGAGTCGACCAGCTGTTTGCTGATGTCACGAACAAATCGATGAGCGCTCGGACCCCATGGAACTAGTGTTTCAACCCCAAACGGCTCAAACATGTAACTACCGATAAGGTTATTGTATTTACGCCGTTTGAGGTTTTCTGCACCTGCAGCAGCCGCTTCAGCACAGCCTGCCGTACTCAGAAGATGGGATGGCGCAAGGGTGTCGACACAAGTTGCATCCCGTCTGGCCTCTGGCATTATGGTCATCCCGTCTGGCCTCTTTCCATCGTCACGTGCCAAGCCGATAGGTTCTAAAACAGCTGGCACCCCGGCGATGACGACAGCTCGGCGGATGATGTCATTAATGCTGGCATGCCGTGCTATCCGACCAGCGCTTCTACTGCAGGACAGGCCATGGTGTCCGAGGCGGTCGACTGCTTCACCGCATTGACATCGATGTGGAGCTCCACTAGGAGCACCCAAACGCAAGCATGTAGCGATCCGGAAGGTGGTGGCACTCAGCATGGTACCTATGTTGGGTGACGGTAGAGCCTGTAGCCAGAGACCCGACTCCCATTCCCCCACAGCCAGTAGGCGGGCACGCTCAGCAGTATTGGTGGACGTATTAGTGAGATTATTCCGTACCAACCTGCAGAGCGGCTCATCCCACTGTCTCTGGGAAGATGGATTTTCAGGTAACGCCTTGTCTCCGAAACTGACCAATTGATATACTGTAAATGGCAAATCTTATCTGTATGATGTCCTTGTGATACTGAAATAATTTATTGTGACAAGAATTAATATTTCGTTGCTCAAATATAATCAACCAAACGTAAGTATGCCGAAAAAATACTTTTTTAATGCAAATAAAGAAATATAAAAGATAACATATAAAAGATAGAAATATGGTATCGCGGACTTTTTTGCAGATATAATTAAGACGAATCAGGTTGCCATACATTGTTTTTAATTTTAAGCAACCCTCTAGGCAGCGCTCGCAAATAATTCTGTTTTATGAGGTATTTTTTTCCGACTTGCAAGACAAAAATTGTGATAGCTCGGTTAATGTACATGTTATAAAAATTATTTAAAGCCTATAGCACTCAGGAATAATGTAGCTTTCTACCAGTGTAAAAATTTTTAGAATTGGATCATGAGTTCCAGAGATTACCCCCTACATACAAAATTACAAATTTTACCTCTTTATAATATTATATTAGTATATTAGTATTATTAGTATTAGTATAGATTTTTCCACCCACATTTTTACACACACGCCACTCTCACTCCCAATACCGACTCATAATCTAAAGTAGTGGCACTCGATAAATATCTCAATATCTAATGGCTGAACACTACCCCCTGAGATACAGGTTACCACCTAGTTCAGGGGATAGGGTCAAAACGGCTTGGCGCATATCACAGCCACCACATTATGTACTGCAGTACAATATAAAATATTGCTTTGTATAGAGTACTTTTAAATTAAGTTCCAAAACTCTCGTCTTTAAGTTCCAAAACTCTGTCTTTGTGGTGAGAAATAAACTTATTATTATTTATTACAGTTTTATGGTATAAATGGTAGCCTAGTTAGATTTTTATAGAACCAGCGATCGACTCCGGTGCGTCAATATGGCTACCAAATGATCGTTTTCAAAAATTGCTTACGCGCCGGGCCGTTACCGGCTGTGGAAAAAGATTCGCGATGACTATTGATTTTAACAATCGTTTTCGAGATTTTTAGGTTAGATTCGAGGCTTGAAACGGAAAAAAAGCATCGAAACTAATCTTGAAAATCGTTAAAATCACTCGCCAGATCCCTCAAAGCATCCAGAAAGAATGGTTGATTTACTTTAGATTGAATGATAGAATCCATTAGTACGTATAATTGAAAGAAATATAGTCACACCCTCCCTAGTCGAGACTAGTATCTAGAACCTCTGCTTCAGATATACTTATCTGATTTTATAATCGCAGGGGCGAGCGCTGCGAAGAAACCAAAAGAAGACACACGGAGAAGAAAACAAGAAGATGTAATTCCAGAAGAGGAAATAAATAATGAAATATCAGAAATTATTCAGACAACACAAAATCGTACGCGCAAAGTAACGTTCAAAGAACTTCACAAATGTGATGTATGCCAGCGTAGGTTTACGTGTAAGAGTCATTTATTAAAACATATTCGTACGCACACTGGTGAGAAACCGTACAAGTGTGATATATGTCAACGTAGTTTTAGTGTGAAGTGTACTTTAGTTAAGCATATTCGTACGCACACTGGTGAAAAACCGTACAAGTGTGATGTTTGTCTACGTAGTTTTAGTATAAAGTATAACTTAGATAAGCATATTCGTACGCACACTGGTGAGACACCGTACAAGTGTGATAGATGTCAGCGTAGTTTCAAACAGAAGATACATTTAACTAAACATATTCTTACGCACACTGGTGAGAAACCGTTCAAGTGCGATACATGTCAGCGTAGTTTCAAACAGAAGATTCGTTTAACGGATCATATTCGCACGCACACTGGTGAGACACCGTACAAATGCGATATATGTCAACATGTTTGCAGGGATCGGAATGCTTTAACACTTCATATTCGGACGCACACCGGTGAGAAATCTTATGAGTGTGATATATGTCAACGTGCTTTCAGTGTTCAGTATGCTTTAACACTTCATATGCGTACGCATACCGGTGAGAAACCTTATAAGTGTGATATATGTCAACGTAGTTTTAGCGTGAAGTGTACTTTAGTTAAGCATATTCGTACGCACACTGGTGAAAAACCGTACATGTGTGATATATGTCAACGTAGTTTTAGCTTGAAGAATACTTTAGTTCAGCATATTCGTACGCACACTGGTGAAAAACCGTACAAGTGTGATGTTTGTCAACGTAGTTTTATTATAAAGTCTAACTTAGATAAGCATATTCGTACGCACACTGGTGAGAAACCGTACAAGTGTGATGTTTGTCATCATAGTTTTAGCTCGAAGAGTCATTTAACTAGGCATATTCGAACGCATACTGGTAAGAAGCGGTACGAGTGCGGTATTTGTCAGAGTAGATTCAGTATTAGGGATGATTTTAGATATCATATTCGTACGCACACTGATAAGAAACCGTACAAGTGCGATATATGTGAGCGTAGTTTCAGTACTAAGTATAATTTAATATATCATATTCGTACGCACACTGGTGAAAAACCGTACATGTGTGATATATGTCAACGTAGTTTTAGCTTGAAGAATACTTTAGTTCAGCATATTCGTACGCACACTGGTGAAAAACCGTACAAGTGTGATGTTTGTCAACGTAGTTTTATTATAAAGTCTAACTTAGATAAGCATATTCGTACGCACACTGGTGAGAAACCGTACAAGTGTGATGTTTGTCATCATAGTTTTAGCTCGAAGAGTCATTTAACTAGGCATATTCGAACGCATACTGGTAAGAAGCGGTACGAGTGCGGTATTTGTCAGAGTAGATTCAGTATTAGGGATGATTTTAGATATCATATTCGTACGCACACTGATAAGAAACCGTACAAGTGCGATATATGTGAGCGTAGTTTCAGTACTAAGTATAATTTAATATATCATATTCGTACGCACACTGGTGAAAAACCGTACATGTGTGATATATGTCAACGTAGTTTTAGCTTGAAGAATACTTTAGTTCAGCATATTCGTACGCACACTGGTGAAAAACCGTACAAGTGTGATGTTTGTCAACGTAGTTTTAGTATAAAGTATAACTTAGATAAGCATATTCGTACGCACACTGGTGAGAAACCGTACAAGTGTGATGTTTGTCATCATAGTTTTAGCTCGAAGAGTCATTTACTTAGGCATATTCGAACGCACACTGGTAAGAAGCGGTATTAGTGCGGTATTTGTCAGAGTAGATTCAGTATTAGGGATGATTTTAGATATCATATTCGTACGCACACTGATAAGAAACCGTACAAGTGCGATATATGTGAGCGTAGTTTCAGTACTAAGTATCAAGTAATATATCATATTCGTACGCACACTGGTGACAAACCGTACACTTGTAACACTTGTCAATATGAGTGCAATAATAGGAGTGATTTACTTAAGCATACTCGGACACACACTGGTGAGAAACCGTACAAGTGCGATGTATGTCAGCGTGATTTCGGTAGAAAGAGTCATTTAACACTACATTATCGTATGCACACTGGTGAGAAACCGTTCAGGTGTGACACATGTCCATATGGGTGCAATAGTAGAGCTGATTTACTAAAGCATGTTCGTAAGCACACTGGTGAGAAACCGTACAAGTGCGATGTATGTCAGCGTAGTTTCGCTAGAAAGAATACTTTTACATATCACCTTCATGTGAAGGTACATCGTACTTTTACGGTTACTATGTCAGCGTAATTTTAGTAGGACAGAAAGATCCCAATTTCTGGCCACCGTTGGCGCAGGCTTGCGGACGTCGAGCAATGGATAGCTCGCTGTCCGATTGTTCGGTAACCGACCGGACCGAGCCCAAGTCGTCGGCGGCGCGTACTGTTCCCACGCACCTTAAGGAGCTGTCAGCAAACCGTAGAGGCCCAGCCTGCTAGTTGCAGGCAGGCAGGGTTAAACCTACTGGGGCCAAGGGCCGCTTTCTGAAAAGAAGGCTCGGCCCGGTACGATAGGCAACGAAGGAACGGTGTAGGTTTTTAGTCAGTAAGAGTCTGACACTATATCCCGCTCCGCCCAAGGGCAGGGTGGCATTGGATGATTTTACCAACCATAAAAAAAAAAATCCCACTGTATCAAATATTCTTATTAAAAATAACAATGAACGCCAGACAACGAGCAAGAACAAATACCATCAATGCTAACGAGAGACCAACCGAAAAATTCGACAATTTAGTAGCTCATACCCGTCCCGACCCCATCAACTCAGAAAAAATCTTAACAGCACAAAGTAGTCCAAAGTACAGCGCCATCTCTCGGGAAATTTAGTTACTAATTTATACAAACTAGACCTGTTATGGTTTTCGGTGGTAATTTTGGATTGCGTGAACCCATTTTAATAATTATTTTTTTATTTGAATGGAGATACGTTCAGTATAATAAAATATGAAAAACTAATTTTAAAAAAAATGCTTGCATATACGGTTAAATTACAAACTTAGTTCAGAAATTATTTTGTACAACTTTTCAAAAACTGTTCAACCCATCAAGTTCAAAATAATTTTCCTAGAAAGTCTTTATAAAGTTGTACTTTTAAGACTTTTTTCATATTTTCTAAACGTATGGTACAAAAGTTCGAAGGGGAGCACATTTTTTTTTACTTTTGGAACCATTATTTCCGAAAATATTAACATTATCAAAAAATTATTTCAGTAAACCACTATTCATTTTCAAATAGCTATTCATCAATATGTCACACGTTAGGGTTGAAATGAAAAAGAAACACTCCCCACTTTACTTAACCTCGATATAACAAATCGGAGGGGAACAAGAAAATATTCATTATATCAAGTAATTCGTTGAACTGAGGTTTGTTATGTTGAGGTAAGGTTGGTCTAAAATTCGTAATAAAGAGTTAAAAAATTGTTTTATTTACCTCAACATTACCATTGAATTTTAACTTAAATCTTAAACAATTGACGAGCAGAAGTGTTTACATTACTTTCCATCAAACAAAAATGATTGTTTTACGAACCAAAGCGTGCAAGCAAGCGTTTTGGGTTGACAAAATTCGTTAATTAGAGGTATTTATACTTTTCCTTGATGTTAAAAATTCATTATAAAGAGGTTGCTCGCAAAAAATGTTCGCAATGTAAAGGTATATTTTATACTGACTCTTATAGACAATTCAAGGGGATTACGAACAATTTGTTAAAACGAGGAAGTCGTTATATTGAGGTACGTTGTATTAAGGTTGCACTGTATATATGTATATATATATACCCCTTATTTCACATTTCAATTATTGTAAGTAGCTGGATTATGATTTTACGATAGTTGGAATATGGAAGAAATCTAAAGAGGGATATAGCCGTGGTATACAGTTTGCCGAGAGATGTTTTGACGTCAGCCGAAAAATATAGTACCTACCTACACGTAAAGTAAAATTTATAATGACCGTAGGTACTCAGGTACCTAAGGCACTTTTTGTGATTACACCTATGTATATAACTTAAACTTGCTTATAATATCAAATATGAGTCCCATGGAGCTGCACGCATTTATAGGCTGCAGTGACTGCTTACCATCAGGACGGCCGTATCCTTGTTTGCCACCGCCAACATAGTATACAAATTAATAAGCAAAAATTGCAAATAAATACTTGTAAACAATTTTATCCGTTGAGCTTTGTCATTTTTGTATGCGATTTCCCATAAGGGACCTTTTCTACTAAACTTTGAACTCAATTTTAATAAAGAAAGAATTAACGTACACAACTAGAAATATCTCATATTTGTATATTTTACTACTTTGCATAAAACAAAAAAATGATAATTTTGAAGGATTTTAAAACAAACAAACGGAGTTATTGCTCCGAAACTAGAAATTGCCATAAGGGCCCTTTTCTTATGGACGGTCACATATTCGGTCCCTTAAAGCTGTAAATTAAAAATCTTTATAAGTTAACTGAAAAATGTCGGCCGTTTATGTCGCAAAAAACCTATATTTCAACACTCAAGGGAACCAAAATTCATAGGGTTTTAATTTTTTTTTTTTTCATTTGTCCCGTATACCCCTGAAATTTGCCATGAAGCAACACCATATAGCACAAGTAAAGGAATAAATATGAAAACAGTAAATTTGTAGTTACGTTACAAAAAAAAATACTTTTTTTTTTCTAATTGAACCCTCGGTGCGCGAGTCCGACACGCGGTTTTTTTTATCGCGGTTTTGTTAAACATAATACCGTGATTACGGTATTACAAACATTAACATTTTATATCATTGCTATTTATTTTAATAAAGAGTAGGAAATTTTACTGTATGTATACACCGAAAACTGTAAAGTAGTACATAAAAAAAAAATGGCAATTCGAAAAAACCTGCGTAACTCAATTCAGGAATCGAACTGTTTTTTTAAGTAACTTTGTACGGAACACTCAGTGTGCGATTCCGACTCGCACTTGCTTTTGTTTTTTTCATAGGCACGCGCTAGGCTATGGCTATATGGTCTTTTGTCAGTTAACTAAATTATTTTTCTTCACAAGTGTATTGAAAAACGTACGATACACGTGAGTAATGAATGGTTACCGTTCTTGGCTCTCTTAAGACCCTCGCCACGGCTCGGGTCTTAATACCGCCTCGACGGTAACCTCCTACATTACACACTTATATCATAATGTACTATTAAAATACTTTTAGAGGCTGATTTACATTGATACAGTAGCCAGCACTGGGTTGTGGCGCTGGATCAGCACTGTATCAATGTAAACGATTGCTGGACTGGAATGAAACATGATTACATTGATATAGTGTTGATCCAGTAATGCCAGCGTCAGCTACTGTATCAATGTAAATAAGTCTGAGTCTGTGTGTATATTAAGATAACCTCGTATTGAACTCAAATATTTTTTATTTACTACTATCTTTTGCCCGCGGCTTCGCTCCCTCCCTACCCTACTCTACCTTACTCTACCCTATACCAATAAATAAGCAGATTATGAAATTATTTTTTTATTATTTAACGGGATAAAAATGATCCTATACCTTCCCACCAAACCACTGCCTTTCAGCCAAATCGTTTTAGCCGTTCTTGAGTTATACTCGTATATAGTGTAACGGTGTGTGTGTGCGTGCGCAACTTTTTTAAATAAAATTGAATTGTTTGATCAAAGTATTTTTTTTTCTCAAATCAATATGAAAGTATATTCGATACCTACCATTGATTTTATAAAAAAATCTATGAGATGCACATAATGTCACGGGCGCGCCGTGGTGTTGCCAATTCTTAAATACACATACTCCTTATTTTTATTTTATTTATGTAAATTCATTTATAATTTTTTTTTTTATTTTTTTTTTTATCTTTTTTGCACATTGCACCGTTCCGGCGTCTTTTTGTCAGCACTGGCCAACGCTGAAAACCAGCGCTGTGCGCTCATCACATTGTGCATGAGGGCACAGCTTTATGCTGAGCGTTCGGCCGTTTTGCACAGATGTGGCGCATATTTTTCCTATATAATTTTATGTTTGTCTAGTTTTTAGTTGCGTCATTCCGTACAAATAAATTGATTTTCTTTCTTCTTTTCTTTCTTTTTCTTTACCTACAACAAAGATGCAATTTTTAAACTTTATCTTCGTCTGTCTATTTGTTTACCGGCTAATCTCCAAAACGGCTTGACCTGTTCGACGAGACTCAATTTTTAATTCAATTCCACCATAACTTCTAAATTACCGGTTTTAATAACCGTTTCTGTTGTTGCAAGACCGGTTACGTTTCGTCGGTCAAAAATTCGACAACGAGCCACTACTAACAAAAAGATATATATTATGTTACACCATTAATCGAATTTGTCGTGTATAAAAAACACATATTTCAGAAACCCACCAGTCATAATACCTGTCTAGTCGCAGGATCCTCCCTTTTCATCGTAGGAATGTGGGACTTTACTCTCTGTTCCGCATACCTTCAAACTGGTGACCCTCGATACAAATCGTCAGCGTAGCCTTCGTGCAGCTACTACTTCGTGACGTTCGCTGTCCGTCCGGCCGGTAACAGACCGGTCCGAGCTCAGGTCGTCTACGGCGCGCACTGTTCCCGCGCGCCTCAAGGAGTTGTCAGCAAACTGTAGGGGTCCAGCAGGGCCGAAGCCTACTGGGGCCAAAGGTTATGCGAGAGTGTCACCACGGGCCCCGGGACAAAGGCAAGGAACGGAAAGGTAGATTTTTAGTCAGTAAAAGTCTGACACTATTTCCCGCCCTACCCAAGGGCGGGATTTGTCATTGGATGATTTTAAAAAAAAAAACCTTCGGCCAGTCACATGAAGAGCCTTGAAGAACCTCTCCTGGTCGACGACAGCAGTCAAGCCCTACGTCGCACAGTACCGCTCCGATTCACTGGAGCCAGCCGTACTACTCCGACTCACTGGAGCCTGCAGCATCATATCCCGACTCACTGGGATAGCACCACCCCGACCCACTGGGGCATCACCGCAGACAGTACCGACTCACCGAGAACTATGCGGAATCCGGTTCTGACTCACTGGAACCAACCTCCACTGGCCTGGCACGCATCACGACGCATCAAGAACCATCGATCTCCGATCTCCGGAGGGTAGTGATGTAGCGAAATCTATGTCGTCACAAATGAACTAACCCTGCATCGCGCTATTAACATTCTCCGCGCGATTTGAACATATAAAACACCCCGAAATCATGTATCGGGCAGAAGCCCACCAGATATAACACCTGTCGGAGGATCCTCCCTTTTCAACGGAGGTATGTGGGACTTTACTCTCTGTTCCGCATACCTCCAAAACTTAAATACCTATAGACGTAGGTTAAATACTTATAGATGTAGCCGCCGCGTGCCCGCACATGAGACTATCAAACTTTATTGAGGTTATTACGTAAAATTTTAATTAAATATGACCACTGAAATACACTAAAAACATAAATACTGGAGTCTATTTTTCGTACTTACACTTAAACTGTTACTTTAATTGCCGACGATTACTCAAGTCGACTTCTCAGTGACTGTGACAGGCCTTTGTTCGGCTCAATTTTTAAAGAGAACCAATCAAAAAAACCGGCACGCCGAATGAGATATGCATGTTATGTTTTGTCTCAATTTTCTTACTTATTTTGTATATATGCTTCTCACTTCCGCACTTCCCTAGTGTCATGGCTACATCTAGAGGTATATAATCCAAGCTCAAAAACGTTCCGAAGAGTACGATACAAAAGGCTATGATATATCTTTCTACTAATGTGTCCATAGGCTAGTTCATGCTACGGGAAAATACTGTTCTAAAGAAGTTCAAGGTGTTATTATAGTACGCGGAAAATAAGTTGAACCAATTGGTATAGTTACGCGCAGCCCCCCACTTCGACTGAGTCCCGTATATCGGTAATAATCTTCGTCACACAAGGTAAGTCCCCTCTTTCTAGGGGTAATGAAAAGTGAAACTGGGCCCTGGATCGAGCACAAAGAAAAATACCCGACTACGCAAAAAAAGTGATTTAACATCAAAATTGTTAAAATAAAAAAAAAGTAGAAAAACTAAAACCCGACTACGACAAAAAACAAACGACGCTAAAAAAGTATGAAACAAGATTTTCCGGATGCTGAAATAAACAAGGTAACAGTCACACGTTGTAGGTACCAACCGAAACACTAATAACGTGAGACTATGGCTTTCCTTTATGTTGTGTTCTTGTTTATCCAGTTAGGTACCTTGTTTATTTCAGCATCATGAAAATCTTGTTTCATACTTTTTTAGCGTCGTTTGTTTTTTGTCGTAGTCGGGTTTTAGTTTTTCTACTTTTTTTAATTTAAACAATTTTGGTGTTAAATCACTTTTTTTTAACACATTACTTTATTTCCGCTAGAGGGCGTAACTTTAAATTTGAACAATATTTTAGAAATGTACAAGTGAAGCCCTTTCAGATGAAACCAAACACTGCGTATTTATCTCATTTTTATTTTTTAACACATTGCTTTTTGTCCGCTAGAGGGCGCCATATCGAGTTTTGTGACACGTCACGCCTATGTTCAGCGGACAATTAAGATGGTTCTAAAGATACCTTATATGTCGAGTTCCGATAAGTAGATTAGGAGCTATGAGGGAACAGATGAACATACATACATACATACTTACATACGTACATAGCCTGTCAAAATCATAACCATCCTTTTGGCTTTGCCGTAGTCGGGTTAAAAAAGGTGTGGGTTTTTAGTCAGTAAAAATCTGTCACTATCCCTGCTCCACCCAAGGGCGGGAGATATTATTGTCAGCAAACCGTAGGGGCCCAGGAGGCCCAAAACTGCGAGGAACTGGTAGTAAATGACTGAATTAATTACTTTTGACTTCTTAGTAAACTAAACTATTTTTTCAGGTTTCACAGACAGTTAGAAGTTTCCTGGTACTTCACCGTCGATAAGTTGAAATCTATAGCATCAATTAATATTAAAGAAAGTACATAATATTACAGAAAGTAACAATTAAGAATTATGTAAGAAAGTGTGTAGTGGAATCAATTTACTTGAATAGTAAATTTATGGTTACCCTAGTGAAAATAGGGGTAAGAAAGTGACACACCACCTCGTTGTTGTCTTGATCGGAACATTTTTTCCCTTTTGCTTGTCTATTAAAGACATGAACCTAATGTCAATGTCAGTAAAGTACACTTTATAGTGTGTAACTTAGATCATATACCTCTAGATGTAGTCATGGGACTATATTGATGCGGGAGTGAGAAGCATATATACGAAATAAGTAAGAAAATTGAGACAAAACATAACATGCTCTATCTCATCTGGCGTGCCAGTTTTTTGCTTGGCTTACTTTAAAAAATGAGCCAATCAAAGGCCCGTCACTGTCACTGAGAAGTCGACTTGGGTAAATTTTTATGTTTTTAGAATAATTTCGGCAATTAAAGTAATAACGGTGATGACACTTGGTAACGGTGATGACACTTGGTAACGGTGATGACACTTGGTAACGGTGATGACACTTGGTAACGGTGATGACACTTGGCTTGACTTGATCCTCACATCTAATCCTTCCCTAGTGTCTTCACATGGTCAGCTTGATGCCCCTGGCTTTTCCCATCACGATCTCATTTACCTGTCCTATGTCCTTAAACTTCCTAAACCCATGGGTTTGGGTTTAGGAAGTTTAAGGACATAGGATTCCAGTTTAGGCGTGCTCTCTGAGCGTCCGTGGTCCCAAAGTCCCACCTGCATTAAATGATACAAGCGGGGTTTCAGCGTGTTAGGCATCGGGGCGGTTGCCTTCCCGAGCGACGCCTTCTTCTCCGAGTAGGGTTAGCTTCTGACATTCCCGCACAGCCACCTCCTTCTGGACCATTACGGTCTCACGGAAGTTGGAAATTTCCTTCCAGTTTTCTGGCTTCGCCAGCATAGCCCTCACTACTGCTGGTAGAGACAGATCCTGCCCGATTCTGGCGACCAAAACTTGTCGCTCAGTTGTCCACGCTGGACAGTCTTCCAGCGTGTGCTGTGCAGAATCCATGACGCTTCCGCAATGGTGGCAATTTGCCGTGGCCCCTCGTCCAATCCTATTTAGGTACTCACCGAACCAACGTTACTTGAGCACCTGAGTGAGTCTGTAGGAGATGCGCTCCTTTCTTTTCAGCCAGGCTTCGAAGTGCGGTAGGACGGCTTCGACGACGCGCTTGCACGAGAACTGCGGCTGCTGTAGCCGCTCGCGCCACCTCTCGAGCGCGTGTCGCCGTTCCTGCCGTCTCAGCCTTACTGCAACTATCCCTGGCACGCCATTGCCACTTTGGGGATAATGGTTGTTGAGTGAAATGATGTTGTGACTCCAAAACAGAATGTGTGTATTTGTACCCAGCACCTCCTTATATATAGATTTACATTGCTACGGACTAAAAACTTAACCAATAGGGAAACACTAAACTCTTAACCAATACTGTAATACTACGTTTGTACAAACATGTCCCGCTAAAACTAATTGACCACTTATAACTCTACACTGCGTCTTTATGCGTTACGTTAAAACTAATGTCCAATAATTTCACTGTACACTGTTCCCACTTTCTGGCGACATTACTGTTGTCCAATCACAGCGCTGGTTACTGTTTGATGCGCGTCCCGTTTGGTGTCGCTAGTATCGTTATGCTGTTCCTGGCGGGAACAGTACCGTTACGTCTATTGTAACCTTTTTCTTAAGCAGCTGTGGTGTGGTAAGGGCGCTCGCTGCTACAGTCGCGCGCGGCGACCTTGGAACACAATGGCTGCGTGTTACCTGTTTCTATTTCTAAACAGGTTGTCGAAAACGTTACCAAAAGTTCTTTTCAGAACTGTCAGCTTTGATATTTCTTGGCGGAATCGAAACGTGTTAATTTTGCTGTGCGGTGTGGTGGCTACAGTATTCCCCCTCAAGCGAAGCGTACCGGCAGTTTGACAACACGACCCGATCGTGTTTTTCTGTTGTTAGCGGGCTGTGACGTCATGCTTGCCTGTGGTACTAGGGTTTCCTGGATAGCGGTTGGTGTAGTACTGTTGGTATTCTGTATGTTGGTACTGTTATCTGGTATGCTAAGTGGTGCAGTAACTTTGGTTGATGGTGAGGTATGGGTAATCGTATTAGATGTGGTCGGTGATAAACTGTAGGTATTTTCAGAGACGACGTATGCAGGCTTCAAGCGGTCGATAGATATGTTCGCTTGCCGATTGGGTAGCTGTATGGTGTAGACTTTATCTGTTCGGCTTAGCACTTGATAGGGGCCTTCATACGGAGTCTGGAGTGGTTTTTTAACTGCATCTGTTCTAATAAAAACGTGGGTGCACTTGAGTAAATCTTGATGCACGAACACACTTTTATTGTTGCTGTGATGCTGGGTAGCGACTTGCGGTTTGTTTTTCTGGATTACGTCACGAAGCTTACTGACGTAGGTGTAGTCCATAGCAGGATTGTTAGTGCTTGCGGTGAAAAATTCGCCTGGTAAACGTAGGTTGTAACCGTAAGTGAGTTCAGCAGCGCTCACACCGGTGTCTGTGTTAAGAGCGGCTCGTAGTCCCAGTAGCACGGTCGGTAGTTCGTCGATCCATGAGGTTGCGCTGGTAAGTTTGGCGCGTAAGGCGGCCTTGAGACTGCGATGCCACCTCTCCAAAATACCGTTACTCTGCGGATGATACGGTGTTGTGCGTGTCTTGTTGATCCCCATTTGTTTCATTAAATTTTGAAACAGCTGACTCTCAAACTGTCGACCTTGATCGCTAGTTAGTGTGGCAGGGCAACCGAATCTTGCGATCCAGTGTTGATAGATGATATCGGCAATGCGGTCGGCTGACATCTCGTCGGTAGGAATTGCTTCAGGCCACTTCGTCAATCGGTCAATCATGGTTATTAAGTACCGATGACCTTGAGGTGTTGTAGGTAGCGGTCCTACGATGTCAACATGTAAATGCTGGAAACGTTCACTCGGCGGGAAAGATGCGATGTTGGAGTGTGTGTGTCGCTGTATCTTGCTCTTTTGGCAAAGTATACAAGCTTGAGTCCAACAGCTGATGTCTGCGTTCATAGATGGCCAAAAGTATTTTTGTGTGAGAAGCTTGCGAGTCGTGCGCGTACCAGGATGGCTGATGTTATGAATGCTTTCGAAAACTTCTTTCCTGTATTGCTCGGGTATGTACGGGCGTACATAATTCGTTGATGTTTCGCAGTATAGTTCAATGTCGGTGTTGGGTATTGTAATTTTTTTGAAACAGATGTTTTCTTGAGATAACAACTGTTCCAAATTGCTGTCCTTTGTTTGCGCGTGGGCTATATCGTTGTAATTGATTGCAGATGGGCACGAAATTGTTTCTATGCGGCTGAGGGTATCGGCGACGATGTTTTGTTTACCGCTCACGTGACGTATGTCCGTTGTAAATTCGCTGATAAACAAAAGTTGTCTCGTTCGCCTCTGTGTTTCCGAGTTGGAGTGCATCTTCGACATAACATATGTTAGCGGCTTGTGATCGGTGAATATGATGAGATGGCGTCCTTCAAATATCTTTCGAAAGTGTTTTACTGCCATGTAAATTGCTAGTAATTCACGATCGAAGGTTGAATAGTTCTTTTGTGCGTCTGTAAATTTCTTTGAGAAATATCCAAGCGGTTCCCAGATGTTGTTTCTGTATTGTTGTAATACGGCACCCGCTGAATTGCCAGATGCGTCGCAGAATAGGGCTATTGTTGCGTGGTGCGACGGATGAGCTAGCAGGGTTGCGTTTATGATGCTTTCTTTGCTTTGTTCGAAGGCTTTAATGGCTTCGTCGGTCCATGTGATTGGGGTTTTGTCTTTTTTCTTGACATTATGTAGGTAAGCGTTTAACGGTGCTTGCTGGGATGCGGCGTTTGGTATATGATCGCGATAAAAATTAATCATGCCGAGAAATCTTCTAAGTTCTTCGATTGTAGTCGGCTTAGGATAGTTTGCGATGGCTTCTATCTTGTGTTGCGGAGGTTTGATTCCGTCTGCTGATACGGTGTAACCTAGGAACTGGACTTCTGGTTTACCTAAGTTACACTTGGCGGGGTTAATTGTTATGCCGTTTTGTTCGAGTCTCTTGAGTACGATGTGCAGATGTTCTCGGTGTTGAGACTCGTTTTCTGATGCTAGCAGTAAATCGTCGATGAAGGGAAAAACGAAATCTAACCCTCGTAGCACTTCATGGATATATCGTTGGAACGTTTGTCCCGCATTCTTCAGGCCAGGGCACATACGTGGGAATTCAAATAATCCCATGGGAGTGATAATTGCCGTTTTTTCTATATCTTCATCTCGTACACTCAGTTGCTGGTATGCACGGTTGAGGTCGATTGTGGAGAATATTGTTTTCCCAGATAATTGATGGGTGAAGTCTTTGATGCGTGGCACGGGATATCGGTCTGGCACAGTGATGGAGTTGAGTCGGCGATAGTCACCACAAACTCTAATATCGCCATTTTTCTTGGGTACTATATGAAGAGGTGATGCCCAAGGACTTTTGCTTGGTCTGCATAGTCCTTGTTCGATCATGTTCTCGAACTCCTTTTTAACAATTTCGAAACGATGCGGTGGGATTGGTCGGGCGCGGCAGTGTATCGGTGGTCCACGAGTTTCGATGAAATGTTGCACTTTTATGTCGCTATTCAATTCCATCGATGTTAACCTCGTTATGCCGGGATACTGAGCTAGTATGTCGTGGTATGTTTGCGACATGTCGATACTGCGCACGGTTGGTACGTCTGATACTCGTACCGGGACGTTGACCTTCATACTCGTAACTCCGTCGATTAGTTTTCGATTCTTTAAATCGACGATGAGCTGGTGATGCTTTAAGAAATCGGCTCCGAGGATTGGTTTCGAGACGTCGGCCACGATGAATCGCCATTTGTAAGGGCGTCGCAAGTTAAAGTCGAGACATAGTGTTCTTTCCCCATATGTAGCAATCGTGGTGTTATTTGCTGCGTAGAGTTCAAATGGTAGCGGCGTTTGATTATGACCCTTTGTTCTCGGTAGCACGGAAACGTTTGCTCCGGTGTCGACCAAGAATGAAAGGTTAGAATTTCTGTCGGTAACGTATAGGCGGTGTGTTATTTCGTGAACGCCGGTGTCCGCCTCTGCCAACGTTCTCTCTAGTTTAACGTATCCTTTTTAAATGAGCAGGGCGACGTGCAGCGTCTTGCTTGCTCCTTAAAGCGTCGGTGGTAAAAGCAGAATGGCGACGGCGATTGTTCTCGATATTGCGTTTCACGAGTTCGTGACCGTGATTGGTATCGGTGCCGAGATGGGTAGCGGCTGCGGCGGTGATTGCAGTCGTGTGATGGTCTCGCTTTTAACTCTGCTATTTCTAGCGAGAGTTTTCTAATCTCATTTACGAGATATTGCATATCTACCTGTGTTGCTGGTGTAGGTGATGCAAGTGACTGCACAGCTGCAACTTCCGGTGTTGCAGTCTGCTCCATCATCTTGTCGGCGAGTAGCGCGAGTTCTTCCAGCGTGGTCTTTGTGCTGAACGACTCGCTGACTGCGAGGACTGATCGCACGTGTGCCGGTAGATGCTTTGTCCACATGAGACGCAACGTGGAGTCGGGGACTTTACCTCTGGCGAGATTTCGCATCCGGCGGAGTAGTTGGGTCGGCTTCTGTTCTCCGAGTTCCATCTCTGACAGTAGCTTCTGGAACTGCCGACTGTCAGATTCCTCGTAGGCGGATATGAGCCTTTCTTTAATCGCCGTATACTGGTCTGACTCAGATGGGTTGTAAAGTATATCCGTGATCTGCTCGATATCCTGACGCTCCAGCTGTGCTATAACCATCTGGGCGAGCTGTGCTTGCCCCTTTTTGAGGTCGTTTGTGGCGGCTTCGAAACTGATGAACCATAGTCGTGGTCGGTCACGCCAAAATGGTGGAATGCGCATTGTAAGGGAAATGCCAGCAGCTTCAACGTTCGTTACCGCGTGCGATGTTGATGGGCTTGATTGAGGTTCCGTTTGGCAGGGGTTGGCAGGCAGTGACATCTTGAATTTTGATTTTCAGGCAGCTGAGTATTGCGCGATGTCGAATGTCTCGAACGATACCCGTGTTATTTGCCTCTTGATATTTCAGTTGGTGAGACCCGCTTGTGGGAAGCCAACTAAAACGTGCAATCACGGTGTAACGTTATGACGACAGCGAGCAGATGGTGGTTGGGCAACGATCACGTGGTGATGGCAATGACTATTTCGTCGTACCAGCCGGCAGGCCTAGGACCGGGTCCGAAGCTGAGTGAGGAGCTTGTCGTGTGTGATATCTACTACAGCCGGCAAGTATAAACCAGAACCGTAGCTGAGCAGAATCACGTCGGGGTCACCACTTTGGGGATAATGGTTGTTGAGTGAAATGATGTTGTGACTCCAAAACAGAATGTGTGTATTTGTACCCAGCACCTCCTTATATATAGATTTACATTGCTACGGACTAAAAACTTAACCAATAGGGAAACACTAAACTCTTAACCAATACTGTAATACTACGTTTGTACAAACATGTCCCGCTAAAACTAATTGACCACTTATAACTCTACACTGCGTCTTTATGCGTTACGTTAAAACTAATGTCCAATAATTTCACTGTACACTGTTCCCACTTTCTGGCGACATTACTGTTGTCCAATCACAGCGCTGGTTACTGTTTGATGCGCGTCCCGTTTGGTGTCGCTAGTATCGTTATGCTGTTCCTGGCGGGAACAGTACCGTTACGTCTATTGTAACCTTTTTCTTAAGCAGCTGTGGTGTGGTAAGGGCGCTCGCTGCTACAGTCGCGCGCGGCGACCTTGGAACACAATGGCTGCGTGTTACCTGTTTCTATTTCTAAACAGGTTGTCGAAAACGTTACCAAAAGTTCTTTTCAGAACTGTCAGCTTTGATATTTCTTGGCGGAATCGAAACGTGTTAATTTTGCTGTGCGGTGTGGTGGCTACACCACTTTGACGTATGTCGCTTATCCGATTGTAGACCCTTGCGTCAAAGTATGTCGCTTATCCGATTGTAGACCCTTGCGTCCAAATCTGCCAGGATGTCTAGTGGTGGATAGTTTTTTTTTAAACTAATTATTACTTAAAACAAAATATTTAGCTAATTTATATTAAACATTAAAGTTTTTACTTCACCTAGACTTAACTAAGACTTCGTAATACAAAGCAAAAAAAACCTTTATTGATATACAAATAAGGTTTTTTTACTTATAACTCAACAGATCAAGGTTATTGGCTTTCCTATTCTTATTTAGAACGCAAAGTATATGGTTTAAATTTCAACTCGATATTTCCATGCATTCTCGAGACAAAGGGACAGACCGACGGATAACAAAGTAATCCTATAAGGGTTCCGTTTTTTATTTTGAGGTAGGTACGGAACCATAAAAACACAAAAGATGCAAAATAACTTTAATTTTGGAAGTCGGTGTTTATTAACGAGAAAATATTTTAATAACATCGACTTCCCAAACTAAAGTTAGTTTTGCATTTTGTGTTTTTTTTTTTTGAAGTTGATGATTTTTTTTTTGTAAAAAGTTTTTGCCAAAGAGTCTTACTGCGAATCTGCGATAGAGACATTATGAGAAATAGATATTTTACAACCAGGAAACATTTTGCGACTAAGCCAGACGGAGGTGCGGAAGGAGATAGGAGACTAGGGAGCCTTTTGCCCAGCAGTGGGACACAGTATAGGTAAAAAAAAATGTTGCTTCTTTTGTATACAACAAAGTTTATTCTATTCTATATATTACACGTAAGCTTCAGCGTTCGCTTTACACTGTACAAAATTCCTCATGCGAGTTTCTTTTACGTTACGTACGTTAACGAAATCGACACGTTTATGACGTTTGACACGTTTATCCAATCAGAGAGCTGAACGTGGTAAACGTTTCGATTGCATTAACGTAAACAACTCTCACTCAGCGAACTGTTCATACAGTTTAAGTACGAATATGAAGTGTTAAATGATTCTTAATACTAAAACTACGTTAAGATGCATCTAACTTGCACGGTTTCTCAACAGTGTGCGTATGAAGGTGATATGTAAAAGTATTCTTTCTAGCGAAACTACGCTGACATACATCGCACTTGTACGGTTTCTCACCAGTGTGCTTACGAACATGCTTTAGTAAATCAGCTCTACTATTGCACCCATATGGACATGTGTCACACCTAAACGGTTTCTCACCAGTGTGCATACGATAATGTAGTGTTAAATGACTCTTTCTACCGAAATCACGCTGACATACATCGCACTTGTACGGTTTCTCACCAGTGTGTGTCCGAGTATGCTTAAGTAAATCACTCCTATTATTGCACTCATATTGACAAGTGTTACAAGTGTACGGTTTGTCACCAGTGTGCGTACGAATATGAATTTTTAAATGATTCTTCTTACTGAAATAACGCTGGCATATATCACACTTGTACAGTCTCTCACCAGTGTGCGTACGAATATGTCTAAGTAAATCACCCTTATTACTGAAACCACTCTGACACGTGTCACACTTATATGGTTTTTCACCAGTGTGCTGGCGAATATGAACATTCAAATAACTCTTTCTATTAAAACTACGCTGACATATATTACACTTGTACGGTTTCTCACCAGTGTGCGTATAAAAATGCCTGATTAAATGACTCTTACAAACAAAACTAATTTGACAGACATCACATTTGTGAGGCCCCTTGAATTTAATTTTGCGCGTACGGTTTTGAATTGTCTGGATATTTTTGGTGTCAGATTTTTCAGTTTTCATTTGCTCTTCTGCAGTTACATTTTCTAGTTTTATTCTCTGTTTATCTTCTTTTGATTTCTCCGCAGCGGCCGCCCCTGCAATAATAAATCAGATCAGTTCGAAATTTGTAGTAGATTGAGGGTACTAGTCATTTGTATGGACTAGGCCGCACCTAGTACGATGTGTATAGGTTCAGGTTTCTAGGTGGCATAGACTCAAAACGTCTCTTTTCTTGTTTGCTTTGATTCCTTTTTTTAACCCCCGACGGAAAAGAGGGGTGTTATAAGTTTGACGTGTCTGTATGTCTGTCTGTGTGTCTGTCCGTGGCATCGTGGCGCCCAAACGAATGGACCGATTTTAATGCGTTTTTTTTGTTAGAAAGCGGATTTAATCGAGATGGTTCTTAGCTACAATTTATGAAGATCTGTCCAGGTGTTCGAGGTTACCAGCTCGTTTGTTAGCTGCGGTAGGTTTCGATAATGCGTATTTACTTTACTTTCAAACATTTGTGTGTCCTAATATTTGAAATACTCGTGTACATGATGGTGCCATTGAGCTGGTCTGATGATGGAGCTCAGGCAGAAGTCGTAACTTTCGATTATTTATTAGGAAGCCCATTGGGTTTGGGCTCATTATAGGTATATTCATCTTAACCAGTGCTATACTTTCTCATGATTTCAAGAACTGGAAGGTGCTGATGGAAACCTGGAACGCTTACTAGTAAACCTATGCGTGGAGTAGAGTACAGTAGAGTGGGGTTGAGTGGGGTAGAGTAGGGAAGTTGTGTAGATTCGGGTAGAGTCATCGACCAAACAGCCCATAGACCAGGGGCGTAGCTACCGCCGTATCTGCCGTATCAATTATACGGGGCCCCCGAGCTGCAGGGGCCCCCACGTGAGCAAAAATTCACAACATGCAAACCACAAACGTCTCGTAGGGTAAACCAAGCATTTGTAAAAAAAACATTTTTTTTATACGGGGCCCCTGTGAGACTTTTGATACGGGGCCCCTGTGAGACTTTTGATACGGGGCCCCTCTGGTACTAGCTACGCCACTGCCATAGACGTGTAATAACAGGCGACGCATTTCTGTCAACACAACTGACTCATAGATCTGATGCAGGTCGCCACAGAAAAATTTCCAAATAGTCTCGACCAGTTCTCTGAGTCGTAAACACGTCCGAGATAGTTAATAAAAAAATTAGAAAATAAATATAACAATGGCCCCATGATCCATACATTGATGTGGTAACAACAGACACTCACTTCGAGTATTCGAAAAGATGGCAAAAAGTTTCATCGGCAAGTTAATTAAATTTATATTGATTTTTTGATATTTATTTATTTATTTATTTATTATCTATTAACACATACACTTGCTTTAACAGGCGTACCCAATGTAACAAATGTAGTCGCAATATAGCCGCACTCAGAGACGCCACCGACAGACTGAACAGATCCTTGTTGGTAGCGCCTTGGAGGACCGACACAGATTATATAGATGACAACACACTCAGTGTCACCCTTTCGAATTCCGCCAATGTGCAAGAAAAAATATCTACCCGCAGAGAGATAGTATTCAGTATTTCCACTGCCCGAGTCACGGGTGCGAACTTTAACAAATTAGTGCGGGCTAAAGTACTCTTTATTAATATAAATAACTAAGCTTATATACTATTAAAAAACATTAGTCAGCAGACACACACACGCTTAAGATTAACTTTAATAAATAACACATTAGTAAAATATCTAGAGCGGTCGTACGTCACATGTAAAGGTGCTAACAGATATTTTTATCGGAGTTCAACTTATACCGGTCATAACTGTAGGTTTGAACAAAACTAGTGATGTACAAATTCTAATGACCACCTCTTTTATCGATAAAGCAAAAAATCTATTTACTATTTGTAAGATCTTTTTTTACTAACAAAAATAAAGATGACGTAATAGGGCGGAATTTAATTGTGAATTGGTTACTGGTTTTAGCTAATTTTTGTCGATATATTATACTACTAATATGTTTTATAAATATAGAGGAATTTTTCATACCTTGTTTTTTGAAATTTTACGTTACCACTTAAAATTGATTAATTATATAAAGTATGTACATTTTATATTAAAATAATGTCGAGTACGAAATGTTATTAAAAATATATCGATGCTTTCGTGATTTATTTAAACCTGTCTCATCTCTAGCCTGCTATAATGACAATGGGCGGGCCAATCAGGAGGCTTACTCTCGAGTTTAATTCCAATCGATCGCATTAGAATTGTGACTTTAGGTACTCTTGAATTCGATTTTAGGGCCAAAGTGCGTGACCTTTTTGGGAAACTAAGTAAAATGGGGATAGATCTTGGCCTGTGATCACACAATTTTAAACCAATTTGGCGCTACCATCAAATTCAAGAGTACCTAAAGTCATAATTCCAATGCGATCGATTGGAATTAAACTCGAGAGTAAGCCCCTAGAACACAGTACCCCACTTCCCCGTACCTCAGCTAGTTGACAGAATTGTTTTCGTCCGTTAGATCAAGCATGAGTCGTCAATTGGCTGTATGGTCGATGCGAAAAGTAGAATAGTCAATTGATGGGAGCGAAGCTGCGGGCAAAATCTAGTTTACCATAAAATTAGTAAAGTACAAGTTATACATAAAAAGTCACTAAATAGTATAAAACAAAGTCGCTTCCCGCTGTCCGTCCCTGTGTATGCTTAGATCTTTAAAACTACGCAACGGATTTTGATGCGGTTTTTATAATAGAGTGATTCAAGAGGAAGGTTTATATGTATAACGCATGCATAATATATTTAATATCATCATTGCACCCGTGCAAAGCTGGAGCGAGTCGCTAGTATATATATGAAAGCGAAATACCACTCACTGATAAATCACGAAATTTCAAAAACTATAGCACCTACAAACTTAAAATTTAGCAGGTTGATTCCTTATAGGGTGTAGACATCCGCTAAGACTTCACGAAACACTACCCCTAAGGGGGTAAAACGGGTGTTTTTTTTTATGGTAGGTAAAATCATCCAATGACAAATCCCGCCCTTGGGCGGAGCGGGAAGTATATGTCAGACTCTTTCTGACTAAAAAACTACCCCGTTCCTTCGTAGCCTATCATGCCGGGGCTGGGTCTTCTTGTCAGAAAACGGCCCTTGACCCCAGCAGGCTTCGACCCTGCCTGCCTGCAGCTAGCAGGCTGGCAGGCTGGGCCTGTAAAACAGGTGTTGGAAGTTTGTGTGGAGAAACTGACTATCACGCGGGCGGAGCCGCTGGCAGAAGCTATGAAAATTGAATTCTGTTCCTCCGGATGTAAATGCACACAATACTTACTTGTGTGAGTGGCTCTGCGTTTCTCCTCCAATAGTTCTTGTACCTCTTCCACTTCAATTTTAATCTCCATTGAATTCATATTTGACTCAGCATGCTGCGGTGGTGTAACTTCTACATCTGAATAGCCAATATTTGTATTTTCAAGTTTAATATCTGAACATAAACAAAAACGGTTTTCAATACACTTCCTAGAAAATTGACTGTTATTACTCACCTAATTGTAGTGCGTACAATTCGGTTCAATATGCCATCTATATCATCCTCGTGTTTTTTTTTAAATTTATCATAACAAGGGCTTTTTTCTTTCCCATTTCGTCACGGTCAAGGGTAATTTATTTATTTTATTAATAAGAGAGGCGCAAGTGTGTTTATGAACAGAAAAACTATAAATAAAAACAATGATTATTTTCACAATAATTTGTTATTATCAACAAATTAAGAATTATCTGTATTCTAAATTCAAAAATATTTGAATTTATATTTTTAATATTAAAGTAAGATGTATAACGGATTGATACCTTTGCTTTTCCTTCAACCTGCCAAGGTTAAGCGCGGGAAAAAATGTATATATCTTATTTTCAGAAATAACACAAAGTTATTGGTGAAGAAAACTAATTTTGAATTTAAGATTTGAATAGAATTCTTTAGATGCTACGCCACCGGCGCTAGATATTGTGAAAGTAAAAAATACTTGCGATAGCCTGCTGCCATCTAAACCAAAACTAAAATGTATGCATACTTTGGAAAATTCATCTGTACAAAATTAACAAAAATGTGTCGTAATTTTCAGAGATAGTATTTCTACGAAGTGTATTGAAAAACGTCGTTTGATACACGTACAAATTTGTCACTCAACCCTCGGCTTCATACCACGCTCACCTTCGGCTCGTGCGAATTTCGCCTCGGTCGCAATGACAAACTTTCTACACATATATCAAAATGTACTATAATAGTCATAGGTACTATTTGTTTTATTGTATTATGTAAGTTGCTTTTAGCTTTCTCAAACACGAAAATAAAATATATGAATGCATTCATGTCATCATCATAAATTCATTCTAAATTGAATACATACCATCACTATGAGGTTCCTCTTTGGGCTCAATGACGTCTTCAGGTCCCTCATAATACACTGGTAATTCCTCTTTGATAACAACATGTTCCATTTGAGCGACACCATCTACACTTATGTCCACTACTCGAGTTTTCACAAACCCGTTGAACAACTCTAGCTGGCTTCGGTTTATTGAAGGATTCGGCTGTGAAAATTTATCAGTATTAAATGCAACATCCTCAATGTTTCATTAAAGCTAGTGCGACACACTGAAGCTCGACATGTCGCTGGTATGAAAACCGGTTATGCGAGTACTGTAATTCGTACTGTCGAATTAAATTTAATGCTAAGATAAGGTATTATAAGATATTCTTTATTTGTGTAAACATGGTAGCAAAAATGGTAGCATGGTTGCATGGTGCAATAGAATGCAAGATTAAAATTAATGTCTAGGTCCAGACATGTTTAGCTGTAAGTTTCGGCGTACAAATATTTATAACATGTGAAGATTAATTATATGTTTTTAGTTTTCAACTAAAAACATATAATTAATCTTCACACAAAATATTTGCCTAGAATTTCAATTACATTAAATTTATAATTTAGAGACCACTTCAATTCGAAGTTATTTTTATCTTATCAAGTCAACATCAAAATTAATTTAAAACAGTAATTAAAAACAAATACAAGAACAATGTCAAAGCTATAAAATATATGTCAAAATTAGAGGATTTATATCAAAGTTACAAACTATAAGTAAAAATTCTTATATTAAATTTACAATATGGATGTCAATATTACAAGATGTTAAAATATTGGATTAATATAAATATGTATAAATTATAAATTATGTCAAAATAAAAGGATACTTAACAAAATTATAAGATACAGTAAAAAATACAGGAACCATGTCAAAATAACAACCACAAGCATTAGTTGTTACAGTTATTATAGATTGACACTACCATACCTGCCGATATAAGTAGCTCAGCAGAGTCCAGCTCAATGGTGCTCCTACTTCTGGGTGCTTATAAAAAAAAAATCACAATGGCTAAGGCGAGAGCTCCATTTCATCTATCTATCTAACCTATCCGTGTGGGGTGCCCTAAATTATGTCGATTCTTGATGTCGAACTAGCGTGCATTTGAACTATGATGAGTCGCAGTACAATTTTAGCACACAAGTGTTAATAAAAATCCATTTTTCGAGAGCACATAGTACACATAATGAAATTATTGGTTATGAGAATAAATTATATGTGAATACTCACCACATTCATCATACGAGAAAACAGCTCTTCAGCTTCATGACATTGTTGCTGCAGTCGGCAGCACTGCTTTAGTTTGGCATAGCAGAAATAACAAGCAAGCACCGGTCTAGTGTCTTCAGTTACAAACTGCAATAAACATGTCTTATAGTTTTTTGTTTAAACAAATATATATGTATATATATTCCACAACTATCACACAACGCTATCTAGTCTCAAGCTAAGCAGAGCTTGTGTTATGAGTATCAGACAACTGGTGTATAAACATAGGTACTTATATATTTCTAAATACATACATATAATAGATAAATTACACCCAGACACATAACAAATGATCATGTTCATCACACAAACATTTGAGCTGGGTGGGAATCAAACCTGCAACCTCCGGCATAGCAGTCAGGGTGACTAACTACTAGGCCAGTCAAATGAATCAATCTCAATAAAACATTGTAATACTGCCCAAGCTAGAAGCTGATGATCAGTGTTGCTTTTGGTACAATACTCTTTATACAGACAGGCTGGCCAGACAGAGGATTGTGCATTATGCAGAAAAAAACATTTTTGACTACTGTGAATGGGCTACCTGTATATGTTTGATGTTCTTGACTAGGTAATGTATATAAGATAATTGAGCAATTTGAGCATGTTATGTATCAACTTACTGTAATATCAGTCAGTGACTCATACAAGTCCTGCATGTGCTTGCTGACCACTGCGTACATGCGAACATTCTCCACTAAACATATCCTACACATTAGCAGCTTTTCCATCTTTTTACTCAAAATGAATGGTTATAATGTTGCTAGAATATTATTATGATTTCTTCTGGTGTCTATGAACATTCCACGAATACTTGTAAATATCATGTGATCATGAGCACTCCATTAGGCTCACATCATCACTCCATAAACAATATCACAGGCAGCAGTCAATTCTCTTGTAGTATCCGAAAAGAAAGGAGGCTGCCACATGTTGTACTCCATGGTATATGTTAGTCAAGCTGAAATGGCAAATACAAGGGTTAGTCATTATGACCGCCTTTATAGCTTTTAACTAGCGACCCGCCCCAGATTTGCACGGGTGCAGTGGTGATATTAAATATATTATGCATGTATTATGCATATAAACCTTCCTCTTGAATCACTCTATTTATTAATAAAAACCGCATCAAAATCCGTTGCGTAATTTTAAAGATCTAATCATAAATAGGGACAGACAGCGGGACGCGACTTCGTTTTATACTATGTAGTGATTTATTTGGTCTCAGTGTATTGAATTAGAGGTTCGTTTCACGGGCTTCATGGAGTACCTTTTTATTGTCATATTATAAATGAGTTGATCAGTTGACCAATCGTGGCAAAGTTAAAAAATATAACTAAGAAAATGAAAGGAAAGAAATTAACTTCTGTCACAAACTACGATGATATGTTTCATTTGTCGTAGGCGTCACTACGCAACCGAATGAAAACAATAACAATGTTAAAATCAGTAATTTATCAGGAAGTAAACAATTTAACAGAGAGACAAAAATGTACCTAATACCAAGCAGTAAAGCTAAGTTGTATTTACTTACCCGTTTGTAGAAAAGGTTTATGTTTCAGAAGAAGGTAATTATGCAAAATATCAACACAAGTGAACGTATAATTTAATTTATTAGAAAAAATAAGTCAATATTGATATTTTTTCGTATCTAATATTTTGATTGATTTTGACAATTTTGACAGGTTTTCGTAATTCGTTTCGTTCCATCCAAAGACCTTAGAATATAAGGACCAGAAATACCTACAAAATAAGCGTGCATACCTACTAATAGCCGGGCACTAAAAATGGCGGCCAATATTAGGGAAGCACTTAGACAATCAAAACCAAAATGTATCGATATCGATACCAGACTTTTTATATTTATAACATGGGAATTGGTTACGTATGTAACAATACTTTTAAACTTTGGATACTTAATTAGATTTTACTTTTTTTTACCTACTTTTGAAATAACTGTACCAAGTCCATTATTTCTTTTTCAATACACTTACTCGAAAACTGCCTCTTATCGTACCACGATTAGATCCGACATGGCATGTACATCACCCGCGTGCTTTCTTTAAATTTATCACACCAAGGGCTTTTTCATTCCTATTTCGTCACGGTCAAGGGTGATTATTTTCTTTTTTTAAGCAGAGGCGGATGTTTTGGAACAAAATGTAATAAATAAACATGATTTTACTTACACAATAATTTGTTATTACCAACAAATTAACATTTATCGACGTTCTAAATTCAAAAATATTTAAATTTCTATTTTTATTAATATTAGGATGTATAACAGTTTGATACTTTTGCTTCTCCTTCAACCTGCAAAGGGAAAAACAGTCTATCTAATAAATAAATAACAAATAAAATAAAAAGCCTTTTATTTCTTGCTAAATATTAACAATGATAACAAATAAAAAACGGTAATTTAAAAAACTAAAAAACCCGACTGCTTTTCTGAGCATTCATGAAAAAGTCCTAAAACAAGAAAGTCGTTGTACCCGATTGCACTTAACTATATAATATTTTAAATACTGGCAGTCAGGACCCATTCTAGAATTGAGAGCACATACCTATATTACATTGCAGATTACTCCAATCTATTAACTAGACGGCTGACTTTCAAACCCAAATCCCAAATTAATTAATTAACTTACTACAAGGTGGATTGATGGTACTGCATCATCACGCAGCCTAATTACATCAAGGGTATTATTGAACGATGATTCAGTAAAATGTAATGAACAGACACACGGTGCTTTCATTCCAGGTTTAAGATTTTCTATCCCAATGACTTCAAGCCACTTCTGGCGCAGTACTTCTTTTTTGGGGAACCTGTGCAAATAAAAAACATACAAAATTATTTCAGTTGGATTTAGGTAGGTAGGAATAAAACAAATCACAGACTGAACTAAATAACCACCACCTACTGTATGACGAATGACACTGTATTGTTTTGGTAAGTACTAGGTCTCGCTATTTTAATATCTGTTAGTTTTATTTTCATAATCGTCTCTTCAACATATTTTACTGAACCCCAAATACAAACTAAAAAAATGATAAATCTTTATCGATAGCTTATTAAATAAAGGACATCACTATTTTAAATCGTCAATAATATCGTAAACAAAACATGTTATAAATTTAGCAAATAGAGGTATTTAACAGAAATAATTTGTATGTACTTTTAGGAACTTTCATTATATATATAAAACAAGGACACTTATACGGAAAAAATAATAGTATGATAAAGTTTTTCATAAAATACGGCTACTAACCTATGCAAGGTTATTTGAGGTTGATTGGTGTTTTTCCTTGCACCACACTGAATTATGGAACACGAAGGCATATCCAATTTTTATCCCTTGACACTCACAGCACAAAACCACTTGGTTGGGAGCGTTTTTAGTCCTAAAAATCGCAATATAAATCCAATGTTGTTGTTTACTTGACACCTGACGTACTACAAGACCGCGGGCCTCAAAAATGGCGGATGGCACGCGAGTTAGGTATGTTGACGGAAATGTAAAAATGTTGCCAGAGAGAGAAAAAACAAACAGCATGACATCTCTTTCTTCAAAAGACATTACACATTTGTTAAAAAGAGACAAAATGTAGTTTTTTATATCTACATCGATTTAATAGATATTTGTATAAGCAAGGAATGTATAGCATACTAAGGGCGCCTCCTTATATATTCTATTCTCTAAGGTTCCATCCCTTGCATTTTTTTTTTGTAGTTTCTAAGACTAAAGTAGGAATTTATAATGCCACAGGAACACGTAACTAAACGCAAGACAAAAATAATTAAAAACTTTTCAGTAATACCTATAGATTGAATAAATAAAGAATGTAGAGTTATTATTACGAAACAAAAATCAAATAAAGTGTCCAACGCTAAATAATTGAGTATACAAAAAAAAATTGTTTCTATTGCGAGAAACGAAGCGAAAAAAGATTATATAAAAAATAATATCCTCCAATGGCGGATCTTTCCAATTTTTCGTTCGTTTTTGGTGGAATTTTTTTTCGTGGGAATTTCAGTAACAGTTAATTATACGCAAATTGATTCCTAAATTATGAAGTAAAATGGTGTAATTTTGTATTTCAAGCGTCTGCACAACAGACTGGAAAATATTCCAAGGATGGTCTTCCGCTATTGGAACTTCCCTTGCACAATTGTTCGGGGGGCTTACCATGACCTGCTATAGCAACTGAAATTGAACTTGCCCAGCGTTTTTGAACCATGTCTTTGTTGCAGGCCTGCGACTGGCCTGCAAAGTGACGTTTACCAAATCCGCTCAAAATTCATTCACCTTGTATAAACGTTTCGTACTATGGCTTGCTCTTTGATATGAATTTTCCAGCAGAAATGATTGTCTTTTGAGCGTCTGTAATGTCAAATTAACCTGTGTGTGTAATTAATTGCCCGGTGCGTTAAGGCCGCCCATTGTACCCTTATTTATACTCGTAATAATGTTTGTTCTATATTTTTGATTATGCGGTGTAATAAAGAATGTATAAATAATTAAGCTATCTTCAAAAAATTACTATTTAGAAGCCTATTCAACCTTATCCCTAGTATATAATATAAGATCCTTGATCCAACCACATATTCAATTTTTTTTTGTGGTAGTAGAATGGTATTCGACTGTGCTAAGAGGTAGGTAAGTTTTGCGAGGTTGCACTTAAAACCGACCACAGACAAGCGTAACTGAGTTCATCTCTGTACAAAAGTCTTTCATCTTTAGAACTGTCATGGTACAATTTTTAATGATTCAGAAACAGGCCTGCTTTTGAAAGGAAATTGAACGTTTCCATAACAGGTCATGTCATGGTAAGCCCCCAGGATGAATTGATGGTCTGTTAGCGAATCGACCGAAGCCAGCGTGTCAGCGACTGAAACTGTAAGGTCGGGGATGTTATCCAACTGAGGTGATCTGGTAGATTTCAGTCTTTTTATTACTTTCTTCTAGTTGATAATCAAAAGTGAGGGGAGGCTGGATCTGGGTGACCCAAGCATGAATTTAGATGTGAATCACGTGGGGTCGAGAGTCGCAATATGTTTCCCGGCCACCGTAGGATTGAGCTTGCGGACGACGAGTGATGTCTAGCTTGTCGTCCGGTAGTCAGGCTTTTTTTTAGGTGGGATATTTATATTATATATTATAATTATCCAATGACATCCCCCGCTCTTGGGTAGAGGGGGGGATAGTGTCAGACTTTTACTGACTAGAAACGCACTCAGGTTCCTTCTTTGCCTTCGTTTCAGGGCCCAGGATTTCACTTTCACATTACCTAAGGCCCCAGTAGGCTTCGACCCTGCTGGGCCCCTACGGTTTGCTGACATCTCCTTAAGGCACGCGTGGAACAATACGCATCGTTGATGACTTGGGTCATCCGGTATGGATGGAGTCCGAGGCGTCGATGGCGCATATTGTATTTTTTACGCGAGCTTCAAAGAGATGTCAGCAAAACTGGCGGGGCCCATTGGAGCCGATGCCCACAAGGGTCACGACAGCTTTCTTTTTTCCCAACTCAAAAATGCTACTTGTCCAGATTAGCGTACTTTTTGTTTTTTCTTTTTAAGCAGAAGTTTGATGTTTGATGACTTACTTACCATTTTTTTTTAAAGAGTAGGTAGTCTTTATTTGGTAGTGGAACACTACGGGATTAACAGTAATAACAAGGCTTAAACAGTTTATTTTTCGAAAAAATAAATAAAAAATGAAATTTAATTCCAAACGCTAGCTAACCAGCGCTGTAACCCCAAAAAGCTACGCCGTAGCATTATGTAGTGTGTACTACGCCGTAGCAAAACGAAGTTTTATTGTTGCAGTGTGCACTGAGTCGTAGCAATATGAAGATTCATCGTAGCAGAGTGTGCTACGCCGTAGCACAGGGGACTTCAAAGACAGAACATTTTTAAGCCCCAACGTAAAAAAAACGGATGGTAAATAAGTTTATCAGTTTGTCTGTCTGTTTATACCAGCGTAGCTCTAAAAGGAGTGAACCGATTTGGATGCGTTTTTATTTATTTGAAAGCTTTTTAGTAATGATTTTTAGACGTTTTATCAAATTCTTATTTATCGTTAATATTTTTTAAAACCTAATCTGTTGCGTTAGAATTGATCGATTACCAACTTTAGAAAAACAATACGCTTTTCTGCAGTCAAAACTTATTTAAATTCGCCAATACAATGTTTTGCACAAGAGCCGTAACAGTATTTTTATTTTATTTTACATAATATTTTATGTATTTACTCAGTCAATAAAAAAAATACAAAAAACTGGGATGTACCTACAGCAAAAAAGACACCACTATACACCACTTTGGGAGTTTAAATCTATGATACTGACAATCTTTGGATGAATTGAAACCACTTGCAGTATAAACGGGGTTAATCTTAACATTAAGTAGGTACTTAGAATCATTTTCAACGGAACTTTACTGCTGCAGGAACCCACCGTGAACAATTGTCCAGCAGTCCCTATGCATGTGGTTGATGTGAACCGCCGAACCAGATTTGAGCCTGGCAGCCTTCTTGCTCGAGCCTCATATGCCCGTTTTGAAATAAAATAAATAATTCTGAAATAATTAAATCCGATTATAATTTGAGTGTCTTCAAAGCTAGAGTCTTCAAGACTTTTAATAAACTAGTGCAATTTATTGTCAGCGATTGCATCACTGCTTACTATCAGGTGTGATCGCAGCCAAGCACTGGTTTTTATCATTTAAAAAATCAAATTACAGATTAGGTATCTATGAAAAATTAAAATTCGCGGTCAGTGAATGAAAAGACCGAACGTGAACGACTTACAATTGTAAGCACAAAAAATAACAATAATTTGAATAGCAACACTCACAGTGAAGATTAACACATGAAGGTTCGTTCAAATATCGATTACCCTACCGCGCAGACTCCCAGACTATCATAAGGTTACATGTTACATTCGTGAACCCGTCAACTCGGAAACAGAACATTTTATACGGAAAAAATAGTGAAATAAAAATAAAAAAGTCAACGGTGCCTACAGACTGCCAAAAATAAAAAAAGCATTATTTGTTTAAAATCAAAGCCGAAAATGTCGCGCGTTCATCCGTAATTCCTCTAATAAAAAAAAAAAACATTGGGGTTTGTCTTTTTCTAAATAATATTTTGGTGGGATATATTATTGGATTTAAATTAGAAGTTTTTGAAAATTAGTTACAACGGCGTCCTTAAGGAGTATTGGTAATTTTAAACAAATGTATATTTCGGCTCACGCCGTTGAAAAAAGTGCGTTTAAGCTAGAGTGCACGGAATCTGAAGATCATTTTCATTGCATATCGTTGCCACCTGATATAAAAAAGCAAAAATGTCGCTGCCCCGAGAGTTCCACTTCAGCCAGGTAAGTTGTTATTTCAGCACTTCTTTAATTATTCATCAAACATAAATTAAATTGAATTGTTTGGAATTGAATTGAATTAGGAAATAATAGTACAGAATTAATAAAAAAATATTGATTTAAATTAAATGGAATTAATAATAATAGAATTGAATTATATTATATATAACATTAATTAGGAAACAAATTATTTTGTAATACAAAAAGCTTTCGCAGAAGGCAATGTTTTCTGTTAACTCTTACCACACTCCTTCACTTCTCTTATTTTTAAGTTAATACGTGGACATTGGAGTGGGTTACATGTTTGTGCATCTAGTTTTAAGGATTTTCTTGTATTTTCTCTAGCATGTAACTGTTTTTTGTCCCTAATAAAATAAAATAAAATAAAATAAAAAAAAAATAAAAATAAATTTTCATTTTTTTTTTTTAAATAGTACCTAATGAAAAAGAATGCGTCACCGGTATCGGGAGCATTTTTTTTCTACTTCTATTAATACAAGATATACTTGAGCATTGAAAAAAAAAAACAGCTTGTCAAAATATTTTCGGCGCATTATTAGTCATCTTTTTTTTTTTCAACGACAAAGATTTATTTTTAAAAAGGCGTCATGCAAAGGTAATGTTACAAAGTTCCTATTATGTCAATGCATTTAATGCGTCATTCATATTGGTGCATCTAGGTACGCGTTGACCTAATTCTCAGTCCATTGCTCTCTGCGCTGAGGTCTACCCTGGTACCTAAATTATCAAAAGCAGTCAGAGATTTTTTTCAAATGTATTTTTATTATTTGATTTGTCACTGGCAAGAATCGAAGGCTATGAGTAGTTAATTGCCTTGTTGCGGGACAATATACGCTGTCTTCAAGGCTAGAGTGAATAGACTCTTAATAAACTAATGCACTTCACCGTAAACGATTGCATCACTGCTTACCATCAGGTGGGATCGCAATCAAGGACTAGTTTAATATCAATTAAAAAAAAATCTAATTATGGTCAACTTTTAAAGTAAAGTTCCTTTGACTGTATTTGTTTAACTGTCAAACTATATTGTCTGGTTTTCCTTGAAACTAGGTCATGTCGTATTTCCGTCGCTTCTGCTAGAAACTTCTCGGGTAGTATTGCATTACTGAAATTGCGAAACCTTCAACCCTGTAGCCGCTTGCGTCTGATTGGTCCGACGAGAGTTTTCGTGTCCTATTCGCCAGGGTTGTGTTTATAACTGGGTAGCCCTATCTCGTTAAGCTCTCAATCCCAATAGGTGATAGAAGAATTGACGAGATATTTTATACAGCTGATATTATTGATCTTTTTGTATAAATTATTGTATTTATTGACGTTGTTTTCTATTTTTAGGGATCATATAAGATAAAGTGATCCTATAAGGATATATTTTTTTAAATATGATTTGTTTTCTAAGTTTTGAATTTGAATTTCCGGCCACTGTAGTCGCAGCCTGAGGAGCGATGAATAGCTAACCGTCCGGTAAGGACCAAGCTCGAATCGATGACGTGTTATGCCTCTGGGAGATGTCAGCAAAATTGATAAGGCCCATTGTGTTTGAGACCTGTTAGGACTGTGGGCAAAAATAAAACTTCGATTGGACACTACGTATACCTACACATTCATACTTTATTCAACTGGAGCTTGTTTACAAGAAAAGAAAGAAACAACAGCCGCAAACGACCTTGAAGGGGTAAAATCCATGCGCACAATACCCACGTGACCCAAATTGTAGTAAAGAAAAACCAGTAGCCTTAATATTCTTTAACTTTATAGTAAAATATTATCAAATTATCATTTGATACTTAAGTCAAAAGTGAATAGGTTACTTCTAAGCAAGCGTGCGCCATCGTCGATGACATCATCACTAATTATCATGTGAGATAGCGGTCATGTGCAAGTCCGGCAATAAAAAAGAATTGAAATGGTGTCATTTTCGTGTGGTTACAAATTAATTACATTATTTATATAATATAAAACTATTCTCATTACTAATTGTTAGAGAAATGGTCTAATATAATACATAAATGTTAAATAAAAACGACAAGTGGTTGAAACGTGATGTTCAATTTGAAAACATATTATGGCTCATTTAACTGCGCCTTAAATGACCCTGCTGGGCGCCAATAGTCTAACTGGCGCCCAGCGTGGTACTCCGAGCTTTAATCTTTTACGGAAATCTAACCAGCAAAGACCATGCCCTACGGTAACACGATGCTAAGTAGGTCAGTATTTCTTCGGTTAACAAATTGCAGTGAACTGACCGTATTTTATACTCACGGTCGTAGGGTCAGTTACCGCATAAATATAACGACCTTCAGCCTGCGCTTAGTCCGACTTGGTTCTTATTAAACGTAGTAAAATACAGAACTGATATGTGTACTGCAAACTGAAAAAGGTTATATTCACCATCTTAACAAGCACAAATAGGTATTTAATTTATTTTTACTGGGATATAAAGCTAGTCTATGGCAATCACAATCGGTATAATAAGATAATAGGAAGGTTTTCTATCAGTAAAAGATTTTTACCTAATTCCTAGAAAAAAAAAATAGTTTGGATAGGTTTGGCTAGCATAATACCACGCTTGTGTATTCTGATCGGGCAGTTAACCACGCTTGTAGTAGACTGTCATGTGTACATTTTAGAGTTAGTTTTAAGGCACTGTATATGCGAATTCGGTACGTATATGGCAAAAGGCCGAATACAGGACCTCATCATAGATTATAGTTAGCTTAGAGTCTTTTAAACTTACTTCTAGACTATTTATTGTACTGTAGTTAACTAGATATTTATGTCTCTTAGCTTAATTCAAAAACGTTTCATATACGAATTTACCTGGAACATTGAAATTACACTTCAGAAAAAGTATAGAATCTTGTTTATAAAACCAACACGACTCAACAACACTTTATAATTCGGTAGAGTTGTGGTCCAGTGGTAACAGACCTGGCTCAAGAGTTCAAGGCTTCGTGTTCAACCATGGCTTACTGCTTCTTTTGTGTAAATTATTTCATAATTACAGCTCTCATAACAATAAAAGACAGCGTCGTGAAGAAACGGGCATGTGAAATCAATCAAACCGCACTGGGCTCACATGGTGAATAGTCCAATCCCTCTACCAGAGAGAGGAGGACGGAGTTCAAGCAGGGGGAGCATAAAACGTTGATTATGTTGATGCTATGCGACACCGTGAGTCCCATTTTGGGCGCCAATTAGCCTAATGGCGCCCAACAAAACATTTTTGTATGTATACAAGCTTAAACTTAAAGGAATCTTGTTACTAATAATGACTTATCGTAATAAAAATTTGAATTCACACATAATCATAGGTATGGTACTTAACTACATCCATTATTTACTTTGGTGTTGATTAGTCTAACTTCTAATTTTATTTTGTTTTATTTTTAGTGAAATATTTGTTAATAATAGAATTTGAACATAATAATAATACTTAATTATAAAATTATTTATTAACGTATGATTTGTTCACACATAAATGAAATTCCCTGCCTGAAAATGAAAATACATGCCAAATACATGCCAAAGAAAAAAAAAAACACAAAGCACAAAAAAACAAAAACTAAAAAAAACAACAAAATTTGACACTTATCTAAGATTCTGAATTAATACATAGCATAATACCCAGGTCTTGTCTAATGTGAATAATCTTTTAGTTGAATATTTTTGAAACACAAAAAAAGCTGACGATTTCATTTTTGTAAATTAGGTTTGTGGAGTTCAATCAGTGTTTATAAAAGCGATTCATGACTCAAATATTTGGGGCGCCGCGGTTTTTATTATTTCATTGTATTCTACAATATTTTATGGTACCTGGTAGTACCTATGACTAACTCTTGCCGTACAGCATGATTAATTAATACTGTCACCACATCATGACGCGATGACGTGTCGTCAGTCAAAAGTTTAATAATATTAGATATTTTTAAGATTAAACTTACTACTAAACTGCTGGGATAAGAAACGTGAAATTTTGCACAAGATTTCCTTTTACGACGTAGGCGCATAATAAGGGAGGCATTTCAAGAAATCACTCCCTAAATAGATCCAGAGGAGGTCCAAAGTTTGCATAAAGAAACCTAAGCTACTTTCACGTGAGCGAAGTCGTTGGCAGAAACTAGTTTGAAATAAATTCTTTGAGTTTGAGTTTATCGCGTTATCTAGAAACTGATCAGTTTGAACTGAAATAAGTCGACTTTTGATTGTACTGGACACCGCCTTCATCATTGAAACTTATCGTTAGTAAATAAGACTTAGGACTATGTTAGTAACACTTCATATTGCTATCTGTTCACTTCGTGCTGTTCTGTTGCATCTGTCCGCGGGAACGACTGTACACCACGCCCTGCGGCCAAAAGTCTCCCTTCATCATGAGGGGCAGAAAAGTTTTCAGGACTAGCTCTACTAGCGCCTTGAAATTGACGTTACGGCGCGATTCCAGCAGTTGTACCCTCAGCCCTGTGTTCAAATTTGGGGTTAGAGTTAACTCTAATGACGTCATCAGAGTAGATACTATAATGCGAACGTAGATTTCGTTCTGTCAATGTCAAGCAAGTGTCATTTAAGGCTGCTTACCAACCTACTAAGCTCGGAGTTACTGCCCGTTCACGACTTCGGTCTTAGCGGCGAGTGGCGCGGCAACAGGGGCGGTATCGCGAAGCGGACGCGCGCCGCTATGAGCGGCGTCTCGTGGCGTGCTTCAAACATTTTCATACCTTTGATCTTAGTCCTCGCCGCCACCGCGCTAATCACCGTCGTGAACGGGCTGTTACAGTTAGTTGGGTTAACTCTAGGGTAGTTACTCGAGTTATAAAAGAACGACCCTGGGTTGCAACTCGAAGCATTTACAACGGTTGGCGTAGTGACTTTACCCTTCTCTGGTTATTTTTGAACGCAGAGCAGTGGTGCTATTCTCTAAGAAAACGCACTGTAGTGCAATTCTCTAAGAAATCGCAGCGCTGCCTCAACGACGAACACCCAAATAGGATAAATTGAATTAACAATCCAATGTGTAGGTGTTTTAGGTTGACAATCCAATCTATCCTATTTAGGTGTTCGTCGTTGAGGCAGCGCTGCGATTTCTTAGAAAATTGCACTACAGTGCGAACTTGGTCTTTTGGCGCACGTACTCTGAATGAAAAGATAATGCCCAAAGTTTGACTGGTAGAAAATGCCTTAAGGCATTAAGTCCGCCTCTGTACTGGTTGTGTGCATAAAGAATAAATAAATAATATATGTCTCGATACGTAAGTATCTACATAGTTATGGCCGTGTCTCAAAAAAAAAAAAAAAAACAATTCCATTTAGGTACTATGCGGAAATAAAATGCGTTGTAAAACAATTCACTCATAAAACTGTAGGAAATTAGGTTTTACAGAGCAATATCAAACGGTATCTACCTACCAGTAAAAACCTAATCCCAGTAATGACATGCCGTGACTTCATCTTTTCAAGGTCGAAGAATAACGTCAAATGGAAGGTTAATTCCTATCGTTTGGTTTGTGATCGAATAACCCTGATACCGAAAGCGTAATGAGTTACAGAAATACAAGTCAATTATCTTCTTTTAAATTGATATAAACTAGTGCTTGACTGCGATCCCACCTGATGGTAAGCAGTGATGCAATCGTTGAGGGTAAGATGCACTGGTATATTGAGAGCCTATTCTCTCTAGACTTGAGGATACATAAATTATAATCGGACCTTATCACTTAACAATTAACTCCCTCGAAATGCTCGGGAGTTAATTATATGAATCCTTTACTCGCGTTCGTTATATTAATCGTTTCGTCCGGAATATAACATGCTGCCCGTGACTTTAAGACACTGCTTAATCCCCTATTCACATAATCTGCTATATTTTACGCTATCTACTCGATAATGCCCTTTTATATGTCAAACAACCATCTCTTAAATCAAGTTACTCTGTCTCCTGGGGCTCTAACATAGTAAAACTGTCTTTATTTCCCTCGCAGTGCTCGGGAGTTAAATATATTAATCTCTTACTGCGTTCGGGATTTAAACTTAGTAGCCTTCGTTTCGTTCGGAATTCAACATACCGCCCGCGACTTAGGCTATGCTTTATCCCTCACGTAATCTACGATTCTTATTATTTATACTTACATCTTAATAGATTAAAGACATGGTGAGGACACTGTAGACTCCGCAACTTCTTAGATTATTCACTTTTTTTTATGAATAATTTTGTTGTGTTCTCGGTTTTTTTTAGGTAAAATCATCCAATGAAGAGAAATTATGTAAGGACAGTGTGCTCTTGGATATCCAAGAGCACACTGTCCTTACAGATTTTTTCTATAAATAATGTAATATGGAAATATTGTAAGAAATCCATTTTTTTTTTAAAGATTAACCATAGAGTTTCGTGCCGGTTCTTCTCCATAGGAAACGACCAATTTGGAACCGTGCACTAGCTTCTGATGTTTTATCGTCCCCATGTAGGCCTATGTGAAATAAAAATAATTTTGATTTTGATTTTGAAATAATAGTAAATTTTGTACATATGGAGTACTACAAAATCTACTCTTATTTCTTTCTTTACTTTTGTAATGGCAGCTCTATTATTGAACAGACACCCGTGGCCATTCTATTCTTCCTCGTTTTAGAAGCGTGGCTTGTCTGCACCGTATTGATCGTCGAGGTCATCGGTCGAGTTGTCTGCCACTCTGAACGACTAGAGTAATACTGGTTAAAAAGCTTACCTCATATTGCCACTGGCTTAATATTTTAATTCAGTGCTACCTGAGACCCTGTATTCAGAAAGTGATGGATGAAAGCTGGTCAAATGATTAATTATTTATTTATATTTTTTATTGTTTTAAAAACGTTGCCCTATGCTACGATTTACTCCTAACATTATACAAGACACTCAGAGCCGGTACAGCTATCTGTCCATAGAAATGCGGTTTTCCCGTCCGATTATAATTTAGGTGTCTTCAAGGCTAGAGTGAATAGGCTCTTAATAAACTAGTGCGCTTCACCATCAACGATTGCATCACTGATTAACATCAGGTGGGATTGCAGTCAAGCACTAGTTTATACCAATTAAAAAAAAAAAATTGTTTAGTGCGGGAATCGAACCAGCGACACGCAATGCAGCAGCCAGTCACTTAACCACTGTGCCAATCGTGGCTTTCTATTGGTATCCGATATACTCGTAGTATATAATTTTTTATGTGCGAGTATATCATTTTTCCGATATAGTATAACAGTTTTTTCGTATATCCGATATAAGAAAAAACTGGGAAAATGCGATGCACTGTTGGTTCCGCACAAATTTCAATTCCTGTATCGAATTTTGAAGGTATTTGCAAATCGAAAAATTTACAGTTTTTAAATTTATTTCCATACCTACTTGTGCTACGAGTATAGGACCTTGCACCGTGCTAAAGTTCAGGATTCTAGGTCAACGGGAAGTTCCCTATGAATTTTGATTCCTTGAGAGTGCCGAAAACGTACTTTTTTGCGACATAAACGGCCATATTTTTTTTTTCGTTGACTTAGAAGTTTGATTTCTTCACAGTTACAAGGGACCGTAGACTATCCACCTATATATGAGAGTATCTACCTATATGGTTTAAAATTCAACTCGATACCTCCACGCGATATCGAGATAAAGGGTCTTGACAGACAGACAGACGACATTGTGATCCTAAATAGGGTTCCGTTTTTTCCTTTTGAGGTACAGAACCATAAATAGGAGAAACTGACTGACTAACATAACAACGTACAGCCGAAACTACAAGGCCTAGGAGCGTGAAATTTTAGGTTTAGTATTTTTTAAAGTTTTCTTAAGGTGGGCCTTCCTCTCGCCTATCTTCAACGTCGAGCATGGTTTATAAGCATTTTGCTTGATGTAACGCAATTCAACGCGATGTTTGCTGAAAAGGCTATGTGAAAAAAAGAGAGGTTTTCTCTCTTTTTTTCAAAAACTCTGTTGGCATTTGGTAATTTCGTGATTTACTCCAATATCTCACAAAACTTGTTCCAGGAAATACGTGTTTTTTTTAAACCCTTAAAAGTTAGAAAAACTGTCGTTATTCATCTCGATTAAATGTGCAAAGCTTCTATAGAAGTACTTTTTTATATTTTTAATATATGAGTACATTATGGAGGACCAAAGTTCACGTAAAATAGCACATTTTTGGAGGTCTTTACTGGATTAGTTTTACACAATTTTATATTTTGTATTTCTATAGAAGCCTAGATAATATCCGCAAGATATCTGTGTATGCAAAATATCTGAAGAAAGATATGTAATATCATCATAATCACGTAAGAGCGGTTGTATGAAAATGTACGTCGTGTTGAGCACTGAGACAGAATTTTCCAAAATTAAACTCAAATAAGGATGAAAAGGGTATCCAAAGTTTGTATGCCAATAGGTACCCGTTTTTACCCTGTGAATATGGAACCCTAAAAAAACGTTGCTTTATCCGTAACTTCGTCCAAGTATTGTACACAGTACGGTAGATAGCTCGGAAATAAATCGATAGGTTCTTCATTGCACGCTACTAGTATCGTGACAAACTTTGACTCAATCATAAAACAACTGCAAAGACATTAAAATACATTGAATTTAAAAATGTCTAAGGTCACAGATTTTAAATGCTGCAGCATTGCTTTAAATCCATTACGTAATGCATTTTTCAATACACTTAACCGAAAACTGTATAGTAATTTATCACACCAAGGGATTTTTTCCTATTTCATCACGGTTAAGGGTGATTTTTATTTTTTAAAGCAAAGATATTTTAAGGTTTTTTAATTATTTTTTTATATTTAGTGAAAATTTAAATAGTGTTTTTGAAAAGAAAGAAAATAAATAAACATGATATAACTTACACAATAATTTGTTATTATCAACAAATTAACATTTATTGGCGTTCTAAAGTAGTTCTATTAATATTAGGATTAGGATGTATTACCTAATAATGATTGAAACCTTTGCTTCTTCTTCACCTGCAAAGGTTAAACGCGGGAAAAGATACTATTATCTAACCTATTTATTTGTGTTATTTGCGAAAAAAATGTTGAATTTAAGATTTGAAGAGAATTCTTTAGGTGCTATGCCGCCGCCGCCAGATATTGTGATTAAGGTAAACAAATACTTGTGATAGCCTGCTTCCATCTAAATCAAAACTAAAATGTATAAAAACTTTGAAAAAAAACATATTTTCAGGTTTCTATCGAAGTGGGGGCTGCACGTAACCTTAACCAAAACAGATGATTCAACGTACTATACATATTTTAAGAACTTTCGCCTTTTCTAATATTAGTGTGACAGGGTTGACTTTTAGACTGATTACAATATCTGTAGGAGTGACAACCCACAGCTTTTCTTGACGATAAATAGGGCATTGATCTGTCTACTGTATTAAATGGAGAATTTATTTTATCGTTCACAACGGGGTTCAACCCACGCATCTAAATGTCAAAAGACCCGAAAGTCTGACTTTTCGGATGATGTTGCATCGCAAATACGCAACAAAATAGTAATAGGAATAAATCTGAAAAGATTTTTATAGTTACGTCACAAAAAAAAATACCTCGTTTTTTCGATTCGGAAAAATCTTCAAGACTCGATTCGGGAATCGAACTGTTTTTAACCGACTTCGAAAAGGAGGAGGTTCTATGTTCGGCTGTATGTATTTTTTTTTTATGTATGTTCAGCGATATCTCGGTCAATTGTGGACCGATTTCGAAATTTTTTGTTTTTATTGAAAGATTATATTTCCGAATTGGTCCCATAAAAATATCTTTTTGATCTGATGATAAACGTCGAAGATATAGTACGAAACTCTTCAAAAATTCATAGCAGAACTGTCGTTTGTATGTGTTTGTTCGCCGATATCCCGGTCAATTGTAGACCGATTGTGAAAATTTTTGTTTTGTTTGAAAGATTATACTCTCGAGTTGGTCCTATAGAAATATTGTTTTAATCTGATGATGAACTACGAAGATATAGAACGGAACTCTTCAAAAAACCTTAGCAGAACTGTCGTAACAAGTAAAATTGCTTTGTTTATACATGTAGTCGGTGGCTGACTAAAGGAAAAAGGGGAGGGGGTACATAGAACTGATCTGATGATGAAGACGGAAGGTAGATAAGAGCCGGAACTTTGTAATAAATCGGTGTATCCTAGCCGTGTTTGGTATTATTAGAATTGTCATGATGATTTGATGATGAAACCGAATGGCGGAAGGTACCTATCTATTTAAGTTTGGCTGAGGGGTACTACTACTAAAAAGTGTGAAATAAAAATCTTTTTACAACAAAAAATAAAACCGACTTCAAAAACCACCAAAAAGTGCAAAATAACTGTTAATTTCGGAAGTCGGTGTTAAATAACGAAGAGACCAAACTATTAAAGAAACACCGACTTCCGAAATTAAAAGTTATTTTGCACTTTTTGGTGGTTTTTGAAGTCGGTTGTATGTTTTTAGTAAAAAGTTTTTTCTTATGTAAGTTTGTACGAAACCTCAGTGCGCGAGTCCGACTCGCACTTGCCCGGATTTTTTAGGCTGTCTAAAGTGCAGGTGCAGGGTAATTATGGGCATTCTAATAAGTGGGCCATCGTCTGGTCAGGAGCACTGCACTCGCAATTTTAGTTCTTATGTGCCTACATAAATGTTGCCACAATAAAAAAAAAAAAAAAAACTAAAAAAAAACACAACCGACTTCAAAAAAACACCAAAAAGTACAAAATAACTTTAATTTCGGAAGTCGGTGTTAAATAACGAAGATACCAAATTATTATAGAAACACCGACTTCCAAAATTAAAAACGGTTGTATTATTTTTTTTTAAAGATTTTTATTTCACACTTTTTAGTTGTAGTACGAGTACCCCTCAGCGAAACTTAAATAGATAGACCGTACCTTCCGCCATTCGGTTACATCATCAAATCATCATGACAATTCTAATAATACCAAACACGGCTAGGATACACTAATTTATTACAATGTTCCGGCTCTTACCTGCCTTCCGTCTTCATCATCAGATCAGTTTTCCTTTAGTCAGCCACCGACTACATCTATACTTATAATAAATCTGTAGAAATAAAAATTCTGTTCATTGAAAATATCAAAAAAATAAATGGCAGGGGGTGTTACTAACTAGACCGTCACCGAAGCCAAAAATGTGATTAAAAAAATTTTTGTCTGTCTGTCTGTCTGTCTGTTTGTTCAGACATCACGCAAAAACTACCGGTTCGATTACGTTGAATCTTGGCATAATTATTCTTTAATATCCTGGGCACCACACTGGGTACTTTTTATCCCGGAAAAGTATATACAATAAAAAACAAACTTAATTTTGCGGTTCGATCTCTAAGCCCGATTAATGTACCAACCGCAAATAATAAGTTTGTCGCAGGTTACGTCACCCGTTTCTATTGTAATTAGCCACAACGGGCCCGCGCCGGGACAGAAGTATTAATACCGGTAAGTATGCTCAATAGATAACCTTCTACACAAATAGCACTTTACACAAAAAACTCATTGATAAGTTTCGTCGTTCACGCGAACGAAGTTGTGGGCACAGCTATGTATTAATAAACAAAGCAATTTAACTTGTTACGGCAGTTTTGCTATGGTTTTTTGAAGAATTCCGTTCTATATCTTCGTAGTTTATCATCAGATCAAAACAAAATTTCTATGGGACGAACTCGGGAGTATAATCTTTCAAACAAAACAAAAATTTTCAAAATCGGTCCACAATTGACCGAGATATCGGTGAACATACGAATTACAACGACAGTTCTGCTATGATTTTTCGAAGAGTTTCATTGTATATCTTCGAAGTTAATCATCTGATGAAAGAGATATTTTAATGGGACCAATTCGGAAGTATAATCTTTCAATCAAAACAAGATTTTTCGAAATCGGTCCACAATTGACCGAGATATCGGTTAACATAAATAAATAAAAAATAAAAAAAAATACATACAGCCGAACATAGAACCTCCTCCTTTTCGAAGTCGATTAAAAATTCAGGCAGTCATGCATATTCGATAGTTGTATCGTTAATATTCACGTTAAAGATTTCAATAAAAAAAAAAAACAATCAAGTGCAAGTAATCAACAAAATAGGCTAAAAAATGGCTTTTTAGTACGGGGGCTCCCTTAAATATTTATTCTATTTTAATTTTATTATTTATTATTAAAGTAAAAATACAACTGAGTATTTTGTGAATATTTCAAGTGCCTACCTGTTGCCATTATTGATATCGAACAAATAAGGGCAAAAAAATAGCGCGTTTGTTGTATGCCCCCCTTAAATATTTGTTTTTAGTATTTCTTATTATAACGGCTGGAAATATATAATTTGTTAAGATTTCAACTGTCTAGCTATCGCGGTTTTTGAGATACAGCCTGGTGACAGACAGACGGACAGACAGCAAAGTCGTAATAGGGTCCGTTTTTATCCTTGGGTTACGGAACCCTAAAAAGGAACTGACTCATTAGAGCAAAAGAATGATTCATTTCACGATATGACTATTATTTTGTGAAAATAAAATGCCTCGAGTTGTGACCTTTCCAGCTTGAATGAAGATCGCTTTGCGATTGTGTAACTCACTCGTATTCTTAGGACCTTTGTTCATTCTCGGCAGGTCAGGTGTCTTCATTTTCTAGTAGATTAAAATTAACCAGAAGTCGAGCGAAAAGCTCTTATCACCGCCGGGTTGCCAGCTGTTTTAGAAGGTTCCCTATCCATTTGCATAAAATTTTAAGACCTAATATAACTTAGCATAATTTTATTTGGCATAATTATATTTTCGCATAATATAATTACGCATAACAGCTTACGCATAATTTTTTTAAGCATAATTTCCCTAACCATAATAATGATTAAGCATAATATTCTAAAGCATAAAATTAAGCATAAAGTTCTAAAGCATAAATTTATTTACGCATAATGATATTAAAACATATTTTTATAGGTATAACAATGAAATAATTATTTCTTGCTTCATCCTAGCATGAAGCAAGCAAGCATACAGCATGCAAGCAAGCCTGCAAGCAAGCATGCAGCAAACAAGCAAGCATGCAGTATGCAAGCAAGCTTGCAGCAAGCAAGCTTGCAGCAAGCAAGCAAGCATGCTGCATGCAAGCAAGCATGCAGCATGCAGCATTCAAGCGAGCATGCAACATGCAGCAGGCAGGGTTTCTGTCACGGCTCCGGCGCTGCGGGCCTCCAGCGTCCCCGCGCGTGCTAATCGTCGTAGACGGCTTTCGCTCACCACCACAGCTTCGGCTTGTTGGCCGGCTTTGCCGGCCAGCCTCAGCCGCGGCGCCTCGCTCGCAGCCACCTGCTCCTCAGCCCGCGAGCCGCCTCGCCCCTACGCGCCTACGCGATTTTAAATTACACTCTAGGGGTAGGACAAACAAGACTACGTGGAGTCGGTTTTGCAGCAATTCGGTTCTGTCATTAACTTTTATTGCACAGCATATTAATTTTTTAACCAACAATATTATTTAATTGTTACAGTAACTATAGCAAATTGGTTTAATCAGAATTATGTATGGGGCACTACAAGTTCACCACCACCATTTCCACTTATTATTCGTCATTAGGCCTACTAATGTTATGCTAATAGTCATTAGGCCTACTAACATTATGCGAATCAAATTTATGCCAAAACAAATTAGTCTTTAAGATGATTATGCCAACATAAAATGTATACCTAAAAAAATTATGCCGAAGTATTATTATGCCAAAACAAATTGTGCCAAAATCGTTATGCCGAAGTATATTAGGACAAAGAACATTATGCGAAAAGAAGGGATCCCCTTACCATCAGGTGAGATAGAGGTCAAATGTGAATCTATCTAGTTTCGTTTTGCATTAACGCTTGGAGTTGGCCACGCCCGAAACCGGTTTGTTCTAACAAAGGAGTTGGGGGCGTGGCCAACTTCAAGCGGTAATGCAAAACGAAACGATTGTAACTTGGCTAGGGGGGCAGATTTACTCCTGTGCTACAAGACCTTGCTTTATGCCAAATATCAGGATTCTGGTTCAACAGGAACTGTATGAATTTTGGTTCCCTTGAGAGTGTCGAAATATACGTTTTTTGCTACATAAACGGCCGTATCTTTTTTCATCAAGTTAGAAATTTGATTTTTTCACAGCCTCAAGGGAGCGCAGATCTCAATATGACTTTAATTTATCTCGATACCTCCACGCGTTCCCGAGATAAAGGGTTTTGACAGACAGACATACAGACGGCTCCGTTCTTTCCTTTCGATGTACGGAACCCTAAAAAACAGGCATTAACAGAAGCTTGACCCTGGTATTGAATTTAAAAACATTTTTAAATATCAATACCGTGGCGTGAAGGCAAACAACAAATTATGATTGATGATAATATATCATGTCATCTCCTTAAAATGCGTTGCGTTCCGTACATCGGTTTTTACTTCATCGATTTTGCAATTAATGCTTTGAAATTCGTTTACTGAACAATCTATATAAAAGGAAAAACTGACCGAATGAAACTAAAAATTTAAAAAATCTTCCGACAGTCCTTAATTGTCATCAATATGAAATATTTATAACTACAAAACCAAAAATTTAAAAAAGACCCCCGACAATCTTTATTATCAATATTTGAAATGTATAGAACTGGTCAAAATGAATCTAATGAGCCCAAAATTAATGGGTTTACTAATAGGCAATCCAAAGTTCCATCAGCCAGTTCCCAGTTCTAGCATCAGGTCCTTGTCATCATGAGAAATGTATAGCACTAGTTGAGGCGAATCTAATGAGCCCAAACTCGATAGGTTTACTATGTTAATAAGCAATCCAGGGTTCTTATCTTCGAGCTCCATCATCAGACCAGCTAAATGGCACCAGATTGTACGCGAGTATTTCAAATATTAGGTCATACATATGTTTAAAATAAAGTAAACACCCATTAAGTGTTTAAAAACCCTACCGCAGTCAACAAACGAGCTGATGACCTTGAATACCTGCACAGGGGGCTTACTCTCGAGTTTAATTCCGATCGGTCGACATTGGAATTGTGACGTTAGGTACTCTTGAATTCGATGCTAGGGTCAAATTGCGTGATTTTTTTGGAAACTAAGTAAGACGGGGATTTTTTTTATGGTAGGTAAATTTGCGTGTGGTCACGCAATTTTTAACCGACTTCGAAAAGGAGGAGGTTCTATGTTCGGCTGTATGTATTTTTTTTTATCTATGTTCACCGATATCTCGGTCAATTGTGGACCGATTTCGAAAATTTTTGTTTTGATTGAAAGATTATACTTCCGAATTGGCGAAATTTTTAAACCAATTTGGCGCTGGCATCGAATTCAAGAGTTATACCTAACGTCACAATTTCAATGTCGACCGATCGGAATTAGACTCGAGAGTAACCCCAGATCTTCATAAATTGTAGCTAAGAACGGTTAAGCCAGCTTTCAAACAAAAAACCGCATCAAAATTGGTCCGCTTCTTTGGGCGCTACGATGCAATGGATAGACACACAAACAGACAGACAGACGGTAAGGTTAAACTTATAACATCCCTCTTTTCCGCCGTGGGTTAAAAAGACAAAGTCCTGAGTCTGACTCACTCACTGATGAGTTAGTAAGTGAGTGTAAGTAAAATCCAGTAACACTCATGGTGGGGTATGTGAGAGTGGACCCTGGGTCCCTGGAACGAAGTCAAAAAAGGAACAGGAGTGGGTTTTTATTCAGTAATAGTCTGACACTATCTGCCGCTCCGCCCAAGGGTAAGGATATGTCAATAGATGAATATTCCACCTAAAACAAAAAATCCTATAAATAACTCTGAAAGTTCTTAAGAGCTCCGTTTTACGATGTTTATGAATGAAGAATTTTGATACAAGTGGAGAAAGTTTGTCATTGCGCGATCGAAGTGGAATTTATTCGAGCTACGGGTGAGGATGTTATGGAGCCGGGCGCTGCAACAACATTACAACTTATACATTGGATTGTTAATTCAATATATCTCATTTGGATGTTCGTCGTTGCGGCAGCGCTGCGTTTTCTTAGAGAATAGCACCACAGATCAGTATTCACCCGTTAGGGATGGGCGTTTTATCATTACCCAACGACCCGTTTAGCGCAGTGGGTTCCATTCCCGCACCAACATAAAAATTATATTTTTATCAAACATAATTAATAATTAAGTACGCAGTATGTAAGTAGGACGCAGTTTGTCGGTCGATCAGTGTGCATTTCTCTTCTCACACTTCGCTACTTTTTCGAGTGATCAAATGAGCATGAGCCCATAAGGTTTTCTCAAACCCGGCGCCCCTGACCGTTAGTATTTATATTATTCATACCCTAACGATATTACTCCTCATTCTACGTATATAGACGCAATTATATCGATTTTATGGAACAGCAACGCCGATATTCTCAGAAAATTAATCTTTTATTGATGCAAAGGAGCGGTGAACACAAGTTTGATAAAGTGAAGGCGAAGTAGGTGCCATGCCATGAAGGTTGGTAGCTAACCTTAGAACTGGTTTTTTTTTTTTTTTTTTTAACGTAGGTAAAATCATCCAATGACGAATCCCGCCCTTGGGTGGGGCGGGAAACAGTGTCAGACTTTTACTGACTAAAAACCTACCTTTCCATTCCTTGCCTTTATCCTGGGGCCTTTGGTGACAGTCTCACATAACCTTTGGCCCCAGTAGGCTTCGGCCCTGCTGGACCCCTACAGTTTGCTGATAACTCCTTGAGGCGCGCGGGAACGGTGCGCGCCGTAGACGACCTGAGCTCGGACCGGTCTGTTACCGGAAACCTTAGAACTGGTGGAAGAATTGATACTTATTAACGTTCTAAAGGGAGCCTATCTATCTTCTATTTATATACACCCTTAAATTCTGGTCGTTTTAATCTCGTGGAGGGTCGATTCGGTACATGAAACACTATCCATTTGTAAAGAAAAAAATAAAAAATAGTGTACTGTTTTTCTAAAACTCGAATTAATATATGCATGTGCAAAATTAGTTTATTTAAGTAAACGTCAGCTGAGCGAGGTCAATGAACTGTAGGTAGTTAGTACGCAACGACCGACAACTACAAGGTCATTGACTCGTTTACTTAAAGAAATTAATTTCGCACATACGCATATTAATTCGAGTTTTTTAAAAACAGTACTTTATTTTTTAATTTTTTTTTACTAATCGATAGTGTTTCATGTACCGAATCGACCCTCCACGGGATTAAAACGACTAAAATTTAATGGTGTATATAGATAGAAGATAGATAGGCTCCCTTTAGAACGTTAATAAGTATCGATTCTTCCACCAGCTCTAAGGTTAGCTACCAACCTTCATGGCATGGCACCTACTTCGCCTTCACTCTATCAAACTTGTGTTCACCGCTCCTTTACATCAACAATTTAACGGTGTATATGTATACATATAAATGCTTTGTCCTGAATGACTAACGATTCAACGCACTGCCTAAACCCCTGTTTATAAAGATCTGAAACTTGGAGGGTTTGTTCTTAGTATGACTTACATACGATAAGAAAGGATTTTTCGAAATTTTATTCCTAAAGGGATGAAAAAGAGAGGCAATGTTTGTATGTCCAATCTACTTCAAATTTTACATGAACATTCTTTAACAGAATTGATTGAAGTATTTTATTGAATTTTATCCCCTAACGCGATTAAAAAGGGGTAGTTAGCTATTTTGGAGTTGCTTTGCTTCAAAGTTGATACGGAGTTCCTGCGGGGTACTGGGAAGCGTGAGCGAAGCCGCAAGCAACAACTTGTCTGTATACACCACTATTTTTTAATTATGGCAAATACTTAAAGGGCTTATTAGAAAAGGTCTTGTTATTATTTAAGTAAAGTCTCAATGCATAATATTCATAAACAGCAAAGTTATGAGCGTTTGTATAGATCCCAAAATCTCACTCAATTTCTGGAAACATTATACAGGTTATTTTTTATGAATGAAAAAATTTCAATAAAAATGGAAAAACACTGCGCTTAGTATTTTTTGGTAGTAATTGTTATGAATAATGATTCAATTATGAATTTACCAATAATGACAAATTTTCGTGGACAATTTTGGAATTTCGTTTTTTGTACTTTTGACTACATAAATATGATCAGTAACGGGTACTGATTGAGCCCCATTTTTTTGTGCACTAATAAAAAAATAGGGGTGTATAATAACGTCAGCTGAGCGAGTCGAATGACCTGTTGGAAGTTAGTACGCAACGACCGACAACTACCAACAAGGTCATTGACTCGTTTACTTAAAAAAAATAATTTCGTAAAGGATTTTGTAGTTGAAGGAGTGGATAAAAATTTGCGAATCGGAAAAATCTTCAAAACTCGATTCGGGAATTGAATTACTTTCATAGATAGGTTTGTATGGAACACTTAGAGGGCGAATCCGACTCGCACTTGTCCGTTTTTTTTTAATACATAGTTATTAGAAGTTTCAACTAAATCAACACCCGCAGTGTTTCCGTCTATTGAGAATCCTTACAACTGAATTGGTTACCGCAATCTCAGACGCTATTTTAAACTTGCTCGTAAACGCAGGCTTTTTTTAATAATATAAACTAGTGCTTGACTGCGATCCCACCTGATGGTAAGCTGTGATGCAATCGTTGATGGTGAGTCGCACTAGTTTATGAGGAGCCTATTCACTCTAACCTTGAAGACACCTAAATTATAATCGGACGGGAAGACCGCAGCAGGCAGATTTTTCCAATCCGTCGCGGTATAAACGACGACGAGGCGAAACGCTTAGTTCGGACAGTGTAGGTTTCAACAACGCAACCTAAGGGTGGATACTCGCCGGACGTCGGGTTGCCCGATGGTAGAAAGGAGATGGCGAAATCAAGTCATGCTATATTCGCGCACACTCTCCAAAATCCTATAAAATACTGAAAGGGTATAATAATAGTAGGTAAATTCTAGATTCTATTAGGTGACTCAACCACCACCACTTTGGTGGTGGTTGAGTCACCTACTATGCGTTCCAAATAAGAATAGGAAAGCCAATAACCTCGATCTGTCAAATGTTGAGTGAAAAGTAAGGTTTGCAAAAAAATCTTATTTGCGTATCAATAAAGGGTTTTTTTTGCTTTGTATTATGTAGTCTTATTTAAGTCTAGGTGAAGTAAAAACGTTATTGTTTAATATGAATTAGCTAATTATATTGTTTTAAGGCATAATTAGTTAAAGATAAAAACAATTTTCTTTCTTATTTCCATTGTTAGGAACAATTCGCCTTCTTCTTCCATTTGCCATTAATCAGACACTTCACACAGTGACGCTGAGATGAGAAAAATTGAAGAACTGAATTCTAATTTAACAAAATTTCGTTCACGATTCGTAAATAAATTAAATATTTAAAAAAAATCTTTTTTAGGCTCGCTGTACCCAATTTCTTCAATTTGACAGTTCGACGTGACGTCACAAGATGGCAATCGATCCTATTCTCATTTGGACCGCATTGTAAGTCAACAGACCTCTCATGACACATAGACCGTGACCGTGACAGTTAGACAGTTGAAATTTTCACAGATGATTTCTATTGTTAGTTTAATCACATGAGTAGAAATGGTTTAATTCCGAACGGTCGACATTGGAATTGTGACGTAAGCTACTCTTGAATTCGATGCTATCGCCAAATTGGTTTAAAATTGCGTGACCACACGCCAAGCTCAATTCTCATTTACTTAGTTTCCCAAAAAGATCGCGCAATTTGGTCCTAGCATCGAATTCAAGAGTACGTAACGTCACAATTGCAATGTCGACCGATTGGAATTAAACTCGAGAGTAAGCCTCCAAAATAAAATAAATTTTGTTGGGCTCCCATGCTACAAACGTGGTTTTTTTTGCCGAACTACACTTTTCTGGTTTTTCTTTCCATTTTGGTGTTCCCACAATGGTGTTGTCGCGATTCGATTGGTCTGTTGGTCTAGTAGTTAGTGGCCCTGACTGCTATAACGGAGGTTGTGGTTTGATCCCCACCCAGGACAAATGTTTGTGTGATAAGCACGATCATTTATTTTTTGTCTGGGTGTAATTTATCTGTAATATATTTAGAAATATATAAAATTATGTTTATCGATCGTCTAGTACTCATAGCACAAGCTCTGCTTAGTATGAGACTAGATGGCGTTGTGTGATAGTTGTGGAATATTATTATAATGTAATTATTACGATTTTAAAGCGGTGTCTTCTTTGCAGGAGCTGTCGAAGCTTGACACCCTGGTGCTTGGTACTTCAGCGCCACCGACGTCAACGGCCCTGTCATGTTCCATCGACTTGCCGACAGACGCCATCTCAGAGGTAAGAGGGTTTTATCTGTTAAAGGGCCATGTCTATTGTAATCTTGATAAAAAATACGTTGCAAATATCTTTGTATTATAATTCTTCTGTAGGTGCATGTGTTCTAACCTAACTTAACTTCCTAAACGACTCGAGCAATTTGGGTGAAATTTTATGTGTTCATATGAGTGAATCCCTGGATGGTTGGAAAACATGTATAAACATATAATTTTAATCAATGAGAGCTTTCTAAAGTGACATTCACCAGATAGCAGCACTGAGTCGTCAGGTCCGGGCACCTGTCAAAACGCACATGTTAATGACATTAGGTAAATTGACGTTAACGTCATGTAGGTACAGTATGGCCGACGGATCTTGGCTAGTCTGAAGTTAGGCTCTGCGAACTTTAGTGCTTGTGCAAAATATAAATGCCAATAAGAGTTATATTATTGCTGTTTTAACAACTGCTATTGGCATCAATATTTTTACGAGTGCACAAGCGCAAAAGTTTGCAGAGCCTAAGTTCAGACTCGCCAAGATCCGTCGGCCGTACTGTATAGGTTTCCATAACTGTAAAATTAAAAATTAAAAAAAAAACCCCGACAGTTCTTGTCATCAATACGAAATGTATCAATAGAACTGGTCAAGACGAATCTGTTGAGCCCAAACTCGATGGGTTTTACTAGTAGGCGAACCAAAGTTCCATCAGCCATCTCCCAGTTCTAGCATCAAGTCCTTGTCATCATGAGAAATGTATAGAACTGGTTAAGACGAATCTAATGAGCACAAACTCGATAGCTTAAGCGCTAAAGTTCGCAGAGCCAAACTTCAGACTCGCCAAGATCCGTCGGCCGTACTGTCATACGTTTTCAAAAGCAAAATACCTCTCGATTAAGTGGCTCCAACTAGCGGTGAGAATTTTGAAAACCTCAATATATAAAAGAAAGTCGTGTTAGTTACACTATTTATTACTCAATCACGGCTTAACCGATTCGGCTGACAATTGGTGGAAATGTAGCTTATAACCAGGAGACGGACATAGAATAAATTTTTATCCGGTTACATAATAAAAAAAATCTCATTTATTTGTGTAGTGTAGAGTAGGGCAGAGCAGGGCAAAACGGGAGCGAAGCCGCGGGCAAAAGCTAGTTGAAAATAATATTTGGAGTTTTGTGCCGGTTTTTATTCTTAGGAAAAAACCTACTGGTATCGTGCACTAGCTTCTTACGTTTTATAAGTGCCTATGGATGTAGGCATAAGCCTATATGAAATAAAAAAAAAATGTCTATCTACTTTTTTTTTCTTTTCTAACTTATATAGCCTCTCTCATTCTTCTCAGGCCGTGCTATCCCCGGAAAAAGCCAATTCCTTACTGTCGGTGCAGTCGGCTCCCACAGAACAACGCGAGCGTCCAGCCAGCTTGTTACTCGAGCTGCCACTAGCTACGGTAAGCACCGGCGGTGACCTCTTACGTCCGGACTTGTTTCACGCGGTTCTAGTGTAAATGGAAAGCAGTCATCTCTCTCTGCGAAGCAGTCACGTACACTGCGGGCATCAGGAGTCATATACTCGTAGTACGCGGTAACATTTGAACCAGTTGGTATATTCACTTAGATTGGGACCCGAAAATCGGTTACAGCGCACTCAAGGTCTACCGCCGTGATGGTTCAACTTGTGTGCCGAGGGTTATACGGCGATTTCCGGCCACCGTAGGCACGGGTTTGGCCGTCCGGTAAGAACTAAACCAGAAGTATTACGGAGCTTTGTGTTCCGAACGCCTCAAATAGATGTCAGCAAAACTGAGGGGGCCCATTAGGATCAGTGCCTGTTTTTTTTTTATTATTGATAGGTTCGCGCTTGACCGCTATCTCACCTGATGGAAAGCGACGATACGGTCGACGATGGAGCGCGCTTACCTAGAAGAAACCTATTCACTCTTGACTTAAAGATTCCCGTTGTAGCCATCAGGAAACATAGACTCCGGCAGGGAATTCCACTCCATAGCTGTACGCATAATGAAAGTATTCCCAAAACGCTTTGTGCGTATAGGTGGGGTGTGTGTGTGTGTGTCTTTGTGTGTATGTTATGGCTGCGAGGTAGCTTGCAAGAGTTATTGTGACCCTGGAACACACAGGTCGACTGAAAGAACACAGGTGAGTCTGACACGCCCTCTCGCTCCTCCCGGAGTAGAAGAAATTCATCATCATCATCATTTCAGCCGGTAAACGCCCACTGTTGGACATAGGCCTCCCCCAAGTTGAGCCTCAATGAACAGTCCTGTGCGTCTCGCATCCATCGGATTCTCGCAACCCTTACCAGGTCATCGGTCCACCTTGTAGGAGGCCTTCCGACGCTGCGTCTTCCGGTACGCGGCCGCCACTCCAGAATCTTTCGGACCCAACGGCCATCTGTTCTGCGAGCAATGTGTCCTGCCCATTGCCGCTTAAGTTTGGCGATTCTTCATGCTATGTAGCTTCTTACTCGATACCCAATCTAATAAACCAGATACCTGTAGACATTAGATGCTCATTTAGTAACAAAAACATAAAGCGTAAGTTGAAGGAGTAAAGAAAGAAAGAAAAGAAAGAAAAACGTTTATTCTGCTTAAAATAAGTTAGTTAATTGGAACTTGAAAGTTTATAGCGCGTTGACCAGTAATCAGGCTGTGGCACGCTGAGACAGACCACAGGGGTCTAATTGTGTACCTTTTTGTAAACTTTTATTTAAAAAACACCATTGTATTTATAAATAAAAATAATGTAGGTAACCTTGGGTCTTGCTGCGGATATCTTCATTCCTGATTCGATCGATGTGATTTCAGTATAGTATAATTTCCATGTGGTGTTACAGCAAGTAGGCGCTTACCTGTCAGCTATGTCGCCGACGGAACAGGAGGAGGACTCGCTGCTGACGCTGTCGTCGGTGACGGCGCGCCCGCTGCTGGCTGCCTCCAGGAAGCTGCGGCCCGCGAACGCGCCCCCACCCGATTCCACTCACGAGTTAGTACTACTCAAGTGATACAAGCGCTATATTCCGTTTATTCATTAATTTTTACATGTAAATTATATTTCAATAGAAAATTAAAAAATATATTTAAAACCAGGCAAGTGTGAGTCGAACTCGCGCGCTGAAGGTTCCGTAGAAACTTAAAAAAAAAAACAATTCCCGAATTGAGTTACGAAGATTTTTCCCAATCGTATTTTTTTTTTGTGACTTAACTAACTATAAATTTACAATTTTATTTTCCAACCTTATGAATTTAGATTCCCTTGAGAGTGTTGAAATATACATTATTTGCGATATAAACGGCCATATCTTTTTTCCGTTAATTTAGAAGTTTGATTTTAATTTCAGCTTGATACCTCCACGCGTTCTCGAGATAAAGGTTCTTGAAAGACAGATGGATAAAAAAGTGATTCTATAAGGGTTCCATTTTTTCCTTTTGAGGTACGGAACCCTAACCCCTAAGCTACCGGCGCCGGCGGTCAGGGCTCCAGAGAAAGGAATCTCTTAACTACGAACTGTATGCGGCCGCTTTCTGAGTCAAGCCTTTGATAGCCTTTATTATTATTATTTCACTTGTCTTTTCCATGGTACAAATTCCTTTATCTTCCTGGTCCTTGATCTTCCTTTCTTTTTCTTAAGCGTGATATTGTTCCGCAGGAGCACAGCACCACCAGATGGGGGCTACGGCTGGGTCGTGGTGTTCGGTGCGTTCATGGTGCAGTTCTGGGTGGCCGGGCTGTTCAAGTCGTACGGCGTGCTGTACGTGGAGATCATGGAGACGTTCCCTGACTCCTCCGAGTCCGTGGCGTCGTGGATACCCGCCGCACTGTCCACGCTGTGTCTGGCTCTTGGTAAGTTTTATTGACGTGAGATACATCTTTTCTGCTTTCACAAGTTGACCCGATGTGTCGTGACGTATCATGTTTATCGTATATAGCATAAATACATCTCTATTTTTAAGTGTTATGGAAATATTGAATCGCGCTTCGACGCGTCACGTCGCGCGCCTCGACCGCGTGCCGTTTCTGGTTTATAATCAGGCGGTTTAGTACCTACTTCGCCGTACATCGTCCACAACTGGCGCTATTCATGAATGTTCAAAAGTCTCTGAAATGTGATCGTCATCTCGCGACGACACGCATCCCAAGTAGCAAAATTTGGTACTATAAAAGCTCAGAGAACGATTTAGGACGTGCTAATTAGTATTCATGATTAGTACTATAACGATGTTGTAAACTTTTACAAAACCCCAAAAAGGCCCTAGTTTTATCACTGATTTATTCTATAAACTTTATATAAAAGCTCTCACGGTGATTCATCAGCTCTGTAGTTGAAATGTAAAAGTGTCGAGAACCGCTTTTTAGTACTAAAATACTGCTGTCTGCAACATTTATGTTACAAATTTGCACTATAAAAGTAACCAAAACCTGTTTATAGTGTTATTTTGCACCATAAACGATTCCAGTGATCTTTCATATCACACTTGTTCGTGTTGTAATCGTATCATCTTGAGTGTTCCTCAAGAATACAAAATATATTGATTGGAAGTTATGCTTTATGTCATTTGCCATTGTTGCAAAAGGACATACTAAAAAACATTCATAAATCGTAACTTTATCATAGCTTGCACTTGCGAAAATAATTTTATCGATAAAATCATTATGCTGATTTCAAATTTGACAATGCGCCCTCATAATTTTCGTGTTTTAATTAAATTTTAATTAATAAAATAAGGTCTTGTTCCGAAAATAGCTGCTATAGTACACATTGATTCCAGCCGTGCTGCTAACGTGCTATCATGGCAGAAAACAGCCGCCATATTTGCATAGAAAACGAATATGTCACACTTTAAGTCTCGTAGCAGAAGCACAAACTCATTTATAGAGCTATTTAAAATTTAAGTTACTTAAAAACTGCGCTAGGTGTCGCTATGGTACTATTTAGTACTATAGAAGAGTTTTCATGACTTTTACAGAACTAGCCCCATAGCGATATTAAGGGAGCGTATAAGAAGCTAAAAGGTTACGTAATGGTGGCGCAAAGTACTTTTATAGCACAAATTGATGCTGTAATAGTGTTTACGATACTCCTACCATACTAGTACTGTAAAAGTTATTTTGACACATTATTAGTGCAAAATAAATACACAAAAGTGTCAGTAAGGTCGTCTATAGTACTAAATAGTACCATAATCGCTTTTTTCATATCTGTTACAGTGCAATACTTTAAAGATTCTTTTGTATGGTACTATAAACATTTTAAGAGCTACATTTTAGAACTTAAATGCTCTTTAATCTTAAAGAACCAAAACACTCTCTTGAAAACCTTTATAGTACAAGCAGTCACAATGGTTACCATTATAGGCCTACTGTATCACTGTCTGGTGATAAAACGCCTGGGTTATAGAAGCTTTTGTTACTTGGGATTGTAGTTGAAGAACTGAATCGGCCCTGCTAGACTTTGAGGCGTCGACGACTCGGGCTCGGACCGAATGGTTACCGGACGGCCGGAAAGCGAGCTACCCATTGCTCGTTGTCCGCAAGCCTACAACTACTGTGGCTGGTAGTCACGGTGGGGGTCTCGACGGCTGGGGCGGGAGGATGTCCGTTTACGCACACGTACTGCTTCGCTGAAGGAGGCGACTATTATCCATTCCCTCTCGCTCCAGACTACGGCCTGAATGAGGTCCCGGCGCGAGAGGTCCCACCGCCAATCACTCCATCAAAGCCACGTTGGTCCTCCGTCGAAGCAGGACAACACCTCAACCATATGACCCATAGTGTCCTCGGGGCGGGCCCTGACAATGGCGTTTCTTTCGCCTAAGGCTAAGAATTCACGAAGCGGTTATCACCCGCGGCCGCCGCGGTTGCGGGCCCGCACCTTCTGTATAATGCAGATGTATGTACTCGTATATGTAAAAATTAAAGCACATTTCACGACACGTTTTACGCCCACGGTGTGCGCGGTTGTTCGCGGTTCCCGCTGTACTGGCGAGCACCTAGTAGAACCTCAAGGACCGCGGTCGACCGCAGTGTCCACGGTTTGCGTCCGCACGCTAGGCGGTCGGTTGGCGGGCGACCGGGCACCGATCATTTCACCGCCCGTCTTGCAACCGCATGTCTTGCGATAATCTCCCGCCAGGTTTGCGGGCAATCACGATGGCTGCGTAACCGCGCAAATCTGCGGTCTCTTGAATTTTGAAATAAAATAGCTGTAAAACCATCACCACACCACTTGAAAGCTAATTCTTGAGTAATTACTTCTACTCATATGTGTTTCAGCGCCACTGTCTTCAGCGTTATGTGAGAAGTACTCCTGCCGTCTCGTGGTCTTCATCGGGGGTCTGTTCTGCGCCACCGGCCTCGCGCTCTCCTACTTCAGCACGGGACTGCTGCACCTACTACTGAGCTTCGGAGTTATGACCGGTGAGTGTGTTGAAACACCACAGGCACTGGTAGCTACTTCACGAATAAGTACTAGGTAGTTATCTATTTGTATTCTATTGCAGGAATCGGAGGAGGTCTGTCCACAACTCCTGGTATTGTCATCGTTTCTCAATACTTCGATAAACACAGGTGAATATGGTTTGCTACATGAATATAATCTGCCGGGCGAGCTCCATACTGCTCAGCGTCTGTAAGGCCGCGTCTACCGTGGCTGGTAGTCAGTCGAAATCTCGGCGGGGCTGGGGCGTGAGGACGTTCGCTCCTTCACGCAGCCTCCTCCTTCGCTAGCATTATTGCTTCGCAGAAGGACCGCCTGCTATTTCTCCTCGCTCCGGACCATAGCCTGAACCAAGACCCGGTACGAGAGGTCGCTGCCTACCTCCACTGTGTCCTTGAGGCGGTCATCACAATGATGACGCTTTTGCGTTTCTTCCGCCTGAATGCGATGCAGAAAACTCCCGTACTTGCCATGTACAGTGAGGACCTGCGTCATGCGGAAGGTGAAGACGCCGTGTTGCCGCTCCAGCCGCTCCTCAAATGAACAATTCAGTTTAGGTCGTCAAATGGATCGCGTTAAGAACTCATTACAGTAGCATTTTATGTTGATTGCCTTTCAAAATATTGCCATCTTTTTCCAGGGCATTAGCGAATGGTATATGTGTGAGCGGGACGGCAGCTGGTAGCTTTGTGTTCCCGATGCTGATTGAGAAGCTTGTGGACATGTATGGACTTCATGGAACTGTGTTATTATTGGGTAAGTTCAATACAATCGACTACGATAACACCGTGTCTTATGTAGACGATATTTTTTTAGGTAAGAAAATCATCCAATGAAATATCCCGCTTTTGGGCGGAGCAGGAGATAGTTTACTTTAGTATTCCTTCTTTTCCTTCGTTCTAGGGTCCATAGGTTCAGTTTCACTCAATCCTTGGCCCCAGTAGGCTTTGACCCTGCTGGGCCCGTACGGTTTACTGACAACTCCTTGAGGCGCGCGAAGAACAATACGCGTCGTCGACGACATGAGATGTAGATTATATAACGCGAACTTGAGTTAGAAGCGATGCGGCATATTTTATTGTGGTGGTCTACGTGACCAACCACACGTGGGTTTTTTTTTTACGGTAGGTAAAATCATCCAATGACAAATCCCGCCCTTGGGTGGAGCGGGAAGTAGTGTCAGACTCTTACTGACTAAAAACCTACCCCGTTCCTTCGTTGCCTATAGTGCCGGGGCTGAGCCTTCCTCTCAGAAAACGGCCCTTGACCCCAGCAGGCTTCGACCCTGCCTGCCTGCAGTTAGCAGGCTGGGCCTCTTCGGTGTGCTGACAGCTCCTTGAGGCGCGCGGGAACAGAACGCGCCGTCGACGACTTGGGCTCGGTCCGGTCGGTTACCGGACGATCGGACAGCGTGCTACCCATTGCACGCCGTCCGCAAACCACACGTGGGTGCGGAAAGCTTTCCTTTTTAAGGTTACGTACCTCAAAAAGAAAAAATGAAACTTTTATAGGATCACTTTGTTATCTACTAGTGCATAACTAGTGCTTGACCGCGATCCCACCTGATGGTAAGCAGTGATCGTTGATGGTGAAGCGCACTAGTTTATTAAGAGCCTATTCACTCTAGGCTTGCTCAGTATTTTAGGCTTCCATACCTAAAGGGTAAAAACTATTACTGAAACTTCGCTGTCTGTCCGTCTGTCAGTCACAAGGCTGTATCTCAAGAACCGCAATAGCTAGACAGTTGAAATTTTCACAAATTATGTATTTCTGTTGGTGTTATAACAAAAAATACTAAAAACAAAATAAAATAAACATTTAAGGGCCCATACAACAAAAGCGATTTTTTGGCCCTTTTTTGCTTGATATTAATAAATGGTAACAGGTAGAAACTTGAAATATTCACAATTTACTTAATCGTAATTGTGACGTGTTACTTTAATGATAAATAATAAAATAAAAATAAAATAATATTTATGGACTCTCATACAACAAAAGTGATTTTTTCTAGTCAATGGTACGGAACCCTTCGTGTGCGAGTCCAACTCACACTTGCCCAGTTTATTTTGTTTGTTATCTATTTATTTTGTGATGGCCTGTCTCCTGCAGGGGGAGGCATGCTGCACGTGTGTGTGTCGGCGACGCTGTACCGGCCCGCGCCCATCAGCTTCAACACGTCATCGCTGGCGGACAGGACACCGGCCACTACAACCACCACGGAAAACACCACGCTGCTTCACGATATACAAGAAGGTATGACATTGTTTCAAGATGGAGATCTACGACTGGCCTGTGGTCTCTGGTTTTGGCTGCCTATCCACCGGAGCGGAGCGAGTGTGCGAAGTCTACGAAAAAATGCACCGTTAAATTTTGATAGTTTTAATCCCGTGGAGGGTCGATCCGGTACATGAAACACTATCGAACTGTAAAAATAAAATTAAATAATGTTTTTTCTGTGTACGAAATAAATTTCTTTAATTAAGTGAATGAGTCAATGACCTTGTAGGTAGTTGTCAGTAGTTGCGTACTAACTACCTACAAGTCATCGAATTCGCTGACATCAGACGTTAACTAAAATAAATTAAATTTGAATATGCGAAAATTAATTCGAGTTTAAAAAAGAAGTAAGTACTTTATTTTTTTTATTTTATCTTACAAATCGATAGTGTTTCATATACCGAATGGACCCTCCACGGGATTAAAACTATCAAAATTTTACGGTGCACAAAATCTCCGCTCATCTTCCGGGGGGCAGGGAGCACGTACTGGTTTAAAAATTCATACAAAACCGGGAAGCGAGTAGTACATATATATACATATATACACATACTGTGTATATATGTATATATATGTGATAGTGACTGGTAATTAGTGAACGATACTTAAACAGATTTCAGGTTTAGTCCCATAGTAAAATTTGTTTGTTATCATGACTACAATCACGTGTTTTAAGTATCGGTCACTAATTACCAGACACCCTATATACATAGATAGGCTTTCTTTTGACCACTTTTTTTACTGATGGTGAGCGACGATGTGATCGAGTCGCTTTCTCGTTTTCGAATTTATGAAAGAAAAAATCCCGAATCGTCCCTTCGCTCACAACTAAACTAGTCCTCTCTCTTCTCTTCACTTGCAGACCAAGGCATCATGTTCAAGTCAGACTCGTTGAAGGACAACCGGCTGCAGAGCCTGTTCCAGCCGGAGAGCGAGCTGGCCCTCAACCAGAAGAACTTGCTGCTCAACGACGACGCCAAGAGGACCGGCCTGATCACTGACATCATGCACCCCAGTCTAATAGAGGTATGTAGTAGAAACTGTTGTCAAAATAGGCTAAATTAAAAAGAAAGCGGGGAAGTGCAAGTCAGATTCTCCTGACGGAGACGCGGCGCGTTGCGCGGCGCGTCGGTTGGTCCGTCGTACATTGCCTTAGGTTTGTGTTTGCGCGAGCGATGACGCGGCCCGCTGCTGCAATGTACGACGAAACGCCCAACGCGCCGCGTCTCCGTAAACACGGCCTGAGATTTCCGTACAAACTTATCTATGAAAACAGTTCAATCCACGAATCAAGTCTCGAATATTTGTCCGAATCGAGAAAGAGGTTTTTTTTACCAAGCTTTTATTTAGTTTCACCTGACCGATGTTTGTCTGTAATCAAATCTTGCAAATTAAATTTGATCCACTTCCCGATTACCGTTTGAGCTGAAATTCTGCACGCATGCGTAAATCATATGAAAATGCAAAATTATTATGACATGGAGCTGTAAGTTTTGTGTCTGAATCGCACTTGCCAAGTTATTTTTATAATTGATGGGCTCTCGTTTGACCACTTTTTCACCTGATGGTAAGCGACAATGTGGTCGAACACTGAGTTGCGAAAGTGGCTGTGTCGGTTTCGAATTTATGAAATAAAAAGGCCTCGCTGATGCGCCTTGGCCTGCGACTAAATTATTTCAGACTACGCCTCTGATGAAATATGTTGCTTTGCAGGTCGCTCGTCAACAAATTCAGGCACAACACTCTGATTCCGAAGATTCTGAGGGTCTGGACGTGTTGGGAGTCGTGGGTAAGTGGGGTTCGACTCATTTTGAACTTTTTTAAATCTCTGGAAATCCAAAAGTATAAAAGAGAACATCACGAAATAGTACATTTTGATACAAGTGCAGAAAGTTTGTCATTGCGACCGAGGCGGAATGTTAAGAAGCCGAGGGTTGTAGTGACAAGTTTGCACGTGTATCAAACGACGTTTTTTATTACACTTACGAAGAAACACTTTCTCTGAAAATCACAACGTATTTTTGTTCATTTTGTACTGAAGAAAATTTTTCAAAGTTATACAACATCGTAGTGCGATAAGAGGCAGTTTTCGAGTAAGTGTATTAAAAAAAAATATTTTGGTTAAAATTGCGCCGGGCGAAAATCGAAACATGATATAAATTAGTTGACTCAATAAAAAAATCGCGTATCTGACCCTAATTTACGATTTGAAACATATTATCTACGAGATTACGTCACGGAAATATTTGAAAGTTATAAAAAAAAAATAAAGCTTGCTTTTTAAAAGCGCCTCGTAAAAACAAAAATCTGGAATAGTTATTGTTTTTTTTTTTTTATAAAATTAAAACCGCTGTTTCGGGGCCGCGAAGTCGACATAGTCCCGGGCGGAGTTCATACAAAATACTCAATGTCTACAACTAGACTCCATTCTTTAGTCTTATTCATATTTAACTCGTCCATACACCGTTAAATTTTGGTCGTTTTAATCCCGTGGAGGGTTGATCCGGTACATGAAACACTATCGATTTGTAAAGACAAAATTAAAAAATAAAGTACTTTTTTTTATAAAAGTCGATTTAAAATACGCATGTACGAAATTAATTTCTTTAAGTAAACAGGTTTGTCGGTCGTTGCGTACTAACTACCTACAGTTCATTGGCCTCGCTCAGCTGATGTTTACTTAAAGAAATTAATTTCGTACATGCGTAAATAAACGCGAGTTTAAAAAAAAACTACTTTATTTTTTAATTTTCTCTTAACAAATCGATAGTGTTTCATGTACCGGATCGACCCTCCACGGGATTAAAATGATCAAAATTTAACGGTGTAATATTTGGCAAAATCTGGAAATTTATAAAAATTTGCACATGTCTGTTCCAGGTTTGCCAAAAGAGGTGGTTCGTCTGCGTCTGCGCCCCACTCGGTCGTCATCCATCCTGCACTCTGTAGAAGACCTGTCCACTGACAGCACTTGTGTCTACAAGGCGAGGCGGAACCTCAGCAGGTAGGCCTATTTCATACAATAAGTTCTTTTATTTTATTTTTTAACCGACTTTAAAAAAAGGAGGTTCCCAATTCGGTTGTATTGTTTTTTATGTTAGTTACCTCAGAACTCCTTCGTTTATGGATCGATTCTTCGTTTTTTGTCCTTGAAAGGATATGCTTGCAGATTGGTTCCATTTTTCTCAAAATATTTGTTACTACACCATAAAAATAGTACATTTTGATACAAGTGCAGAAAGTTTGCCATTGCAACCAAGGCGGAAAACGCACGAGCCGTAGGCGAGTGTGTTATGGAGCCGAGGGCTGTAGTGACAAAGGATCATGACCAACAATGTATGGAAATCCGTCTCAAGTTGAAACACAATAAATATTTATTTATTATAGAGAACGCTTTATATACTATTAAATAAAAGTGTTCATTTTCACACAAATACCCGAGTTTTGAAGTAATTAAACAAAAACGGAGATAACCTACAAACTATGTCTAACCTACTCGCAATTTCTAAAATAACCACAATCACTAATGTAGGTACAAAACATGAATGTTAGTTAATAACAAAACGGAACAGCTGCAAATTAAAAATTAAAACGTAAAATAAATGCTTTTATGGCCTTGCAACATTGATGTGACAATATCTAAATAAAACGACAACCTCAGTCAGATAGATTATTTATTAATTTCAATATATCCATCCCATTATGAAGTGTTGGTAGTCTTTAGGTATTTAATGCAGTTTCTTGAAGCAACATCTTCTATGGTTAGGTGATTAAATCCCCAATACATCGGTACAAACTGTCTGGTCAACTGTATATCAGTAAAGTCTCTTAACTGTGAGGGAATTAACCACTGACCATGATATAAGTTATAATTACATATTGGTGCTCCTGGTAGTATATAAAACCTGTGATTTTAAAGTACAAGCTCCTTTATGGCAGCAGGTATAAGGAGACGTTCTGATTCGAAACAGTCAACAAATATGCAATGATTAACTGCATTCGCAGCTCGTATGTCTACTGATGATGTTATTTTATATCTTGCTGGAGAAGGTTCACAGGAATGTTGCGGGGTATGATGCGTAAGGGGTGGCGGTGCAGGTATATTCACACTCTTTCCAATCTTGAAACCTATAAAATAACAAATTGACATACTAACTATTCAATATCAAAGCAAAACAATATGGAATATCAGCATTACCGTTTCAGCTGAAAGACGTCCACTGTTGGACATTGACCTCCTTCAAGTGTCGATACAACTAACAGTTCTGTGTGTCTCACATCTGTACTGTACTACTAATAGAGTATTATTATATGGGTCAGTATATCTCAAGAACTCTTGGGTTCTGAACCTTTAGAAGGCGTATGAGGAGCTGAACCAACTCGCAGAGGCCCTTCGGACATTTTTAATGGGACATGGTACCAACCAACGATCATCCCTGTATGTGCTATGCTTTGCACTCAAGGACAACCCGCGGTTGGTGGGAGACTATTGCAACATATGAAAACAAAGATAATAGGGCTATGGTTATTGAAGTCTTAAGTGGAATGGTTACCAGGAACTATGTTAAGATTATATTGTTATTAGTGGGAAAAATATCAGCATTTTCATTACCGTACCGGCACTCGTGCGGGCTGGTCGTTTTAATTGTCGCAGAGTTTCTTGCTATCCCCACTGCGCTAACTATTGTTTGCGCTCGCGCGCTGCAGGTGTGTGCCGGACCGCCCGGCTTCGTAAGCCCTACGCATACATGATATGACTGATAACGTGAGCGTTTCCTCGCGCTGTCAGACGCCATTATTTAATAATGACGTTCAAAGTCTACTGAACAATTCTTCGGATATGGACGATGACAGTAAAAATGAAGAGGTTCGAGTACAGACAAGAGCAGAAAAGAGAGGAAGAGAGTATAGTACTGAAGACGAAGAGGGTTGGACAGAAGTTAAAGGGAGTACAAAGAAGGTGTGTACTCACGGCAGTAAACAGACTGTACAAGAAGATAAGTTCGAAGTTTATGCTTCTTCTAAGGAACGGTTGCCGAAACAATTTGCAATGGCTCGTATTTTGAAGGATAACAATATTACTAAAATTCGCCTAATTAAATATCTAAGTCCTTTCAAAATACGTATAGAATTTGACTGCGAACCGGCTGCTCAGAATTTATTGACGTGCGAGAAGCTTTTAGAAAAGGGATGGAGATTTCAGAGGGCTATGCAGCTATCTGTCTGCTATGGTCTAATAAAAGATGTAGATCTAGACTTAACGGATGACGAAATTCTCAAAAATATCTCATGTCCAGCTCCTGCAAAGCTTTTATCCTTCAAGAGGCTAGACCGTCGTGATAGGGATAAAGGAGGTTGGTGCCCTAGCGAAACCCTCAGACTTTGCTTTGACGGTGAACGTTTGCCTGCGTCAGTCCGCGTATGTGACATAAACGTCAAAGTTTTACCCTATGTACACCAGGTGTCGCAATGTTCCCAATGTTGGAGGTTAGGCCACAATAGGAAAATGTGCCCTTCAAAGTACGTGGTCTGTCCAAAATGTGGTGGCCGTCATGAAAATTGTGACATTTCATTGTTTTCTTGTGTCAACTGTAAAGGGGATCACATATCTCTTAGCAAGTCTTGTCCGGTTTATAAGAAAGAAAGGAAGCTAAGAGAGATTATGGCTGAGTTTGGATGCACGTACAGGAAAGCCCTAGAATGTTACGTGCCACCCGAAAATCCCGTTTTCACCGAAGTGAGCGTTCCTCTTCAATCCTCAGTAGCTATGGAAAACCGGTTCTCGGAGATATCTCATTTTTTAGACGAGTCTTCACAAGCTAGGAAACCGAATCCAGAAACGTCTCATCGTCCCAGTTATGCTGAAATAATCCGGACTAAGGCCACAGTTCATAACGAACAGACTCCTATCGCGATTAGAAAGGATGGTGATATTCCTAAACCTAAATTAGTACAGTCTCCGAAAGCAAAAAAAAAACCACCTAAAGATAACTGGATGTTTTGGAACTCAGATACGCCTGAATATAACCAAGTACCCAATGATGGTGATTGTGAGGGTATCGAGGAACGTCCATCATCTTTCAATGAGCTGTGGTCCAGAATAAAAGAAGTTATCTACCTCAAAAAGACTAGCTTAATTTTTAAGATAAGGTGTATCTTCCGATTGTGCCTAGAATGGTTAACCCTAACGTCAGTGAGTTTAGTTTCCGAGTGGCCGTGGATTAAAGCATTGTTTAACTTTTTTACAAGGTGTGATGGCTAACAAACCAATTAAATTAAATATTTTGCAGTGGAATGCCCAAAGTATCAGACCTAAGTTAGCATCATTTCAACAGCTTTTATGCCAAGAAAAAGTACATATTGCTGCCCTAAGTGAAACATGGCTTGAACCAGAAAGTAATTTTAAAGTTAGTAATTATGTTGTTTATCGTGCGGACCGGGATGACTCATACGGCGGTGTAGCTATCATTATACACAAATCTGTTAAAGCGCAGCTGCGACGTGTTCACGTGAATAATAGCGGAATTGAGGTAGTGTGCGTGAGATTATTTAACTGTGAGCCGTTTGAAAATATTGTTTCTGTGTATTGTCCATCTAGAATCGTAACTAGTCAACAGGATTGGGATAGTTTGTTATCATTGTGGCCTTCCAAAACTTTAATCCTAGGGGATTTTAATGCCCATCACGTCAGCTGGTCTTATAAAACTGACTACAGAGGTAAGCTTATTCACGACTCACTAATAGACAGCCACTTCCTTTCTTTGAACGATGGCACACATACGCGAGTTCGTTTAGTTGACAATAATCTACAACAGTCTTCTCCAGATATATCTTTGGTTTCTTCAGATATTGCTCTAAATCTCAATTGGACTATTTTAAATGAAAATTTAGGCAGCGACCACTTAATAATTAAAATATCTACATTCTGTACTTCATGCTCCCCTCCAGTTAATAAGAGAAACTTTGCCAAAGCAGACTGGTCGTCATTTAGAAAACATCTTGAACAAAAGTTATGTAATTTATGTTTACCGAATGACCCCCAAAAAGGCTATGATTTGTTTTTAGACATTTTAAGTGAAGCTGCAAACAAATTTATCCCAATGTTTAAATTTAACCAAAACCCCACTTCAAATTTCATTCCAAAGCCGTATTGGACTGCAGAACTGTCACAAGCTGTGGCTCAACGTAGACTTGCGTTATCCAAATTTAGGCGTAATCCTTCTCCACAGAACCTTGATACTCTTAACAGTCGGATAAGTATAACGCAACGATTAATCCGTCAGGCTAAAGGAGTAAACTGGCAAAATTTTTGTTCCTCTGTTGACCACGAAACAACTTCTAGTGACATGTGGCACAAAATGAGATGGCTAAAAGGATGTCGCTCGCCTAAACATTATGTGGACACTCAAAGCGCTACGAGCCTTTTAAACTCTCTAACACCAGATTATGTATCCCCTTCGACCCCTACGATTCACCATAATAACCCTATACTAGAAAGTGAGATCTCCATACAGGAGCTAGATAAATGTATCAAGTCTAAGGATACATCTCCTGGATGCGATGATATATCGTATTCTATGATTAAAAATTTACCTCATGTAGGTAAATCTGTGTTACTAACTTTATTTAATAACTTTTTTGAACACGGTTTTGTCCCTTCTCAGTGGCGCAACATTTGCATCATACCTATTCCAAAACCTGGTCGCGACCCTAGTAACGTTTCTTCACTCCGACCTATATCCTTGTTGTCGTGTATATGTAAAATTTTCCATTATATTTTATTACGAAGACTAGAATGGTATCTGGAGAGGGGCAACGCATTCTCTGCGAACACAGTTGGCTTCCGTAGAGGTAGGTCGTGTTTGGATGGTCTGAGTTGCTTAATTTCCACAATACAAACTAGTTTTTCCGAGGGTTCTTCTACTATGGGTTGTTTTTTAGATATAAATAATGCCTATAATAACGTAAATAATTCTGTTTTAATCAATGTTTTGGATAACCTTAAAGTAGGATTACGCATCTGTAAATATTTATGGAATTTTCTCCATAGGAGAATACTCAAAATAAGATCTGGTAATAGCTTTATTAGTAGACACTCAGGACATGGTCTGGCACAGGGTGATCCATTATCTCCACTGTTATTTAATATAATAACGTTGGATATTTGTAAACGCTTGCAGAACGACATTTGCATATCTCAGTACGCGGATGATTTTGCTATTTATGTACAGTGTTCTTCTGTTAATGAAGGACAATCCAAAATCCAGACTAATCTCGATTTAATAAACTGCATGTTAGCACATGTAGGTTTAGATATTTCTCCCGATAAAAGTAAAATCTGTTTGTTTAGTAGAGGTTTTCGTAAGCCAGCTATAGATGTTCGTTTAAATGGGAATTTGTTAGAATTAGTAGATCACGTGAAGTACTTAGGAATGTGGCTGGACAAGGGTCTTCGGTGGAAGAAACATATTAATGAGGTTCGTGAACGAGTACTTAAACTGATTAATATTTTTAAGGTTTTGGTGGGACCTGGGTGGGGTATTCACCCCAACCACTTAAGACGACTATATATCTCCCTTATTCGTAGTCGTATAGATTTTGGTAGTTTTTTAATAGACAATAGTGCCGATACGCATTTAACTAAACTAGATAGACTACAAAATATTTGTCTCCGTTTGGTAGGTGGGTTTATCAAAAGCACTCCAATTCACGTGATGGAATCCGAATTAATAGTACCTCCTCTTTTTATTCGCCGCCGATACTTAGCTGATAAATTTTATTTAAAGTCCAAATGTTTTGATTTCCCTATAATAGGTATACTGGATAAGCTACATGGTCTCTGTTACAATAACGCCTATTGGAGAAAAAAGAAAAAGCCTCTGTTAGTTTTGTCTCATGATGTTCTTAAACAAGAACACATGTACTGCAGCAATAAAATTGACATGTTCTCCATGACTACTTGGGTCAGCAATATCGACTTATCAAATACTGTAAAACCCAATTTAGATTCTGTAAATAGACCCAAACATTGTTATAATGTACATAATTTAAGATCATTGTGTTGTAAGTCTCTAAATACACTATATTCTGGCTTTTACTGTGTGTACACGGACGGTTCTAAACGAGAGAATTTCTGTGGGGCAGCTTTTTTTGATTCGCAAATAGGTACGTTCTACAAATTCCAAATTTTATCAAAAGTGTCAATAATGCACTTAGAGCTCATTGCTATTGCTGAAGCTTTGGCCTATATCGAGTCATTGAACGGTGATCGTTTCGTCATCTTCACTGATTCAAAAAGTGCTCTTCTCCATCTGATGAGATGTACGAGTACTTCATCTGCGAGGGGGCTTCCACTGGCTTATTCTATATTAAGAACCATTACTGACTTTGTTGCCAAACATAAAACTGTTGTCTTGCAATGGGTGCCTTCTCACGTTGGATTAGAAGGTAATGAGGTGGTTGACCGTTTGGCAAATGAAGCTGGGTCAGATGGGGAAATTTATCCGTGTCCTCCTTGGCATACTGAGATCCTACCCTTGGTCAGAGACAGATGCATCCAATCTTGGTCCGAATACTTTGACAAAAGATCTTTAACGAAGGGCATTTGGTACAGGACGATTCAGCCATCTCTTCCACGGACGCTTTGGTTCAGCGAGGGAAGAATGAACAGACAAGAGGTTGTGACGGCATTGAGACTCCGATCTGGCCACATACCATTCAACAGTTTTGCATTTATGATGCGTAAAATCGATTCTCCCAATTGTGTTGCCTGTGGCACTATAGAAGATGTGCACCATGCTCTATCGGAGTGTGTTCGTGTGGGGGCCCAAAGACGTCAAGCTTTTGACAACAGTTTTAATGTGGGCTTCTATAATAGTATTCTAGCCTCACCTTTAAGAGATGAGGCTAGAATGCTTTATCGTATTATTATTATGTATATAAGGTTGCGGGTAGACTAGTGAACATGTATTTAAAATATTTGTATTAGATCATCGGGGTGACATATTCTTTATAGAAAAAACCCCGCAAATAAAATGAGATTAAAAAAAAAAAAAAAATCAGCATTTTAGAAATATGTGTAAATCAATAAATATTTACCAAGCGCAGTGGAACCCTTCTTAGTATAATGTTCCTTTCTTGACAGTCAGATCTCACAGCGTGTGTTCTTAATGCACATAAAATAGTCCACAAAAAAAGCATATACTTCTGTGACCAAAAGCAGGCAATGGTATGATATTTTCTCCATCAATGTGTGTTTGCTCGATCTTGAAGTATTACCATACACTCTGTACAAAGAACACTTTCTGATGAAAGCTGAAATAAAAGAAAATATTTCTTAATGCCGCTGTTTTTCTGAAATATTAATTCAGGTTATAAACCAACCCTCACATATTATAAAACAAAGTGTCTCACTGTTTCTGTTGGTCGTTATGATTATGATAAACTCAAATAGTACTGAACAGATATTCATGCAGTTTTCCAAGTTTCAGAGGATCATTGTTAGATTAGTTATTAAAAAATAAAATGGCAGTCGAAGTCTGACCATAATAATAAAATAAACATTATAAGTTGCACTGCAATAAGTTTTCAGGTTGTTACCTTTTCATAAGTACAGGATGCTGGCATGTCTGATAATCTAGAAGTAATATACAGTGAATCTTAACTCAGTAGGAGATATCCAATATAGTAATCATCGTCGTAGACGCTTGTTCCAAGGAATGCTGCGGGTGATTTCTCGGTATCAAAAGTATACAATTGACACGTCTGTTTCTCATTACCACCAGTATCGGTTGATCAGAATATGTTCTTTCTGTATTCCGTGATCAGATTCAAGCATCGACATGATTAAGTAAGACTCAAAACACAACGTTCAGGCGTAATAAAACACAGCTAAGTAGATATAAAACGTCCCGTCGTAAGTTACATAAAAACCCGCTACGTTGTTTAAAACAAACACACCAAAGAATTTGTAATTATTACTTGTAGTGTAGTAAGTGGAGAAATTCTCAATCAACACATAAACAGCAAATATGGCTTCCGTAGGCGCCGCCCCGGCTTAGGGATTTAGGGATGGGAACTGAAATCGATTTTATAGGTCAAGTGAATTGATTTTTTAAATCGATCTTAAACAATTAATAAATTCGAATTAAATCGATTTTAGAAACTCGAAAACGAGCTCCAATGTTTTTACGTGCAGAATACAACTACTAGGTACTATACGTAATCGGATTATTTATTCTGTTTTCTACAACCAAAAATATTATTTAATTGATTTTGTACTCGATTATTCCCTTACTCTTTAGGAAATCTATTACTGAATCGATTCTTTAGACTTGGTCTAAAGAATCAATTCAGTAATAGATCGATTCGAATAGATTTAAAAATCGATTTTGTGCAGTAGTAATAAATAAATAATCGCCATCCCTATCGGCGGGTCCGTCTGTCATCTAGCTTGACAATGACTTTATACGAAAATGTCAACTAGCAATCGTTAATTTACTGTTTATCTTAAAATCATAATTCCGGATACGAAATCAATATTCCTGAAGTGAAAAGCTTGCAAAAAATAAGCAAATAATTTATATATTAATTTGATTTTCATACATGCAACTTCGTGAGACTGCTTTTGAACAATCTCCTTTGCACGTGTATCAAACGACGTTTTTCAATACACTTACGAGGAAATACTTTCTCTGAAAATTACGACGCATTTTTGTTCATCTATATGTAAATAGTACACCATGAATTATCTGAGTATCTTTTTCGCCTTATCTGTGAAATCCATCCAAAGATTGTCTGTTCGCTTTTAGCGATAAGATTGCCCATTGTGACAGAATTTAAGTTATTTGTGTAATTTTGTTTTTGTTTTTTGTTCCATCTATGTTTCTATTATGAATTGAAATTATACTGATGTCCACAGTAAATCGCTGTACACCCGTCCCCCACCCAGTCGGCTGATCCCCTGCAAGCTGACAGAGCCCATTGTTATCAAGCAAGAAGAGGTGCAGAAGGAAGACGTCCAGGTCCAGAAGAAGCGCTCCGGGTGCGTGGAAGTTATTTCCAGGTAAGTTCCTTCTTTTTTTGACTGCGCTCTCTCCTGATACTCTCTCCTTCTGTGACTGCCTGGCTACAGCTGGGCTACAGCCACGCGTCATTTATTTATACGAAAAAAACGGAGGCACGTGGCTAATTTAAAGGCTACATTCAAAATATGCACAACTATATTTCGCCCTTACTGTCAAAAGATACACAACTATATTCACTAACTTTTATTGTCGTGTACAATCCGTGGCATATAAGTTGAACCAAAATGGCGATCGACCTTCAATGCGCAATAAAAGGATTTCCGGTCTCAATCGAAATGCGGCACAGGGTGTTGTGCGTAATTAGCTTCGACGGCCATTGTAGTTCTACTTATTGGTTCAACTTCATGTTGAGTTCGGAATTTTCAGACTACCCTCTTATTCAATACAAATACTATAAAAACTAGCAAAAAGTTTGACACAATCAAATGCCTTGATCACACGTACGTTCGGTACGGGCGAGACAGTGCTCCGGCCTAATACTCGACACATATAAACATAGCGCCGAGTGCTCGGCCGAGCGCTTATCTCTACAACTCGGTCTCGGCCGAGCACCATTTCACTGTCTCGCCCTATTAGGGGAGACCAGGGATGAACGTAACAATTTTCAGTTTTGAGTCCATATCTTTGGTGTGTTTTTAGTTAGGTAAAATAATACAATTCTTGAAGACGGACATATCCTTACTTAATAATTTGACGTAAAAAGTTTTGTTAAAAAGATTGTGGTTTTCGATTAAAACCAAATTATTTAAGAGTCGGAGGTTTGTTACATTCATCCCTACCGCAGGGATAGATGTAACAAGCAAGAGGGATGGTTGTAACATAGGAAATAAACGTAATTTATGAAACATTTATTTATTAGCAGGCCTTATTTAAATTTAAGAAGATTTTTTTGTTAAACTTGGTAAACAAATCAAACCTCTTTTTCACTTTAAATAATAAAAATCTCTGCATAGTAGATATAAACATAAAACTTGTCTTTCTCTTGGACAAAACAAAACACTTAAGTGCTTAAACTACTTAATCCAATAAACAATAAACATGATAAAATAATTAATAAGACTACGGCTTAAACAAACATAACTTTCCTACTGGTACACGCTACAAAATACAGGAACATTTGGCAGTTTTTATTTTAATTCGACAAAAGAAACAATAGTCACAGAGATTTTTTTCTTCTTCATCATTGAATACTCTTTTAAGTGAGACATAGCCCACTTTTGGAAGACCAGAGGTACCTGCTTCCATCATATCTTTTTTTTTAACATACCTATAAAGAGTAACGTGACACAGCTGATACGAAGCAGCAGCTTCTCTGTATGACACATTTCGAAGTAGAACTTCTTCAGCCGCTAGTTCTAACATCTCTGGGGTGGCTAAGCCTCTATCGGTGGTTCTCTTGTGTACGTTAGGCATTCTGAAATAAATATAGCAAATATTACTCACAAATTAAACACTATAATTACACAAAATTGATACGAAAAGTATCAGATGTTATAAGGGATGAAAGTAACGACATGTTACTTTTACCCCTTATTCCAAAATTCCCACAATCTGACAAATATAATTTTTTACTGAGAATACCGATCAAGAACTTCAACTTTTGATAATGAAATATTGTAGATAGATAATCAACCAACAATATTAGCGATCAAGACTAAAACATATACATTTAATAAAAGAAATACACAAGAATAATAAAAACATCAAAAACTTACTTTTGGCGTAAATTTCTGGCACCTACGAATTACACACACAACCGGTCGTCGCAGCCGTCCAGACACCACTGAGGCGGGAGGGGAGGTGAAATAGCTACACTAACATGGCGGACAGGATTATACAAGTCGATTCGTTCACTCGTAAGGTCATTTGTTACTTTCAACCCGCGTTACTTTCATCCCAGGTCTCCCCTACTCGGTACGTGTGAACAAGGCTAAAGAGTTAGAAATATGTTTTTTTTTTTTTGTTATAAACTAGTGCTTGACTGCAATCCCACCTGATGGTAAGCAGTAATGCAATCGCTGATGGTGAGGTTCACTAGTTTATTGTTAGTGACGTGGGTGGATGGTCGCAGGTACCTGGACGTGTCGCTGCTGCGCTCGTGGCGCTTCGGGCTGCTGTGCGCGTCCGTGGCGCTCATGTCGTGCGGCTCGCCCTACGCGCTCTACTACCTGCCCGCCTACACCGTCGCCATGGGACACAGTAAATCTGCAGCCGGTACGTACTTATGTTTAAACAGTGCCGTAGCTAGGCGTGGGCGATGAGGGCGGCCACGGCCTCGCACCCAAAAGGATCTCGCGCAAGCCTTCGCTCTCTTTAGACCACTTTTTCACCTAATGGTAAGCGACGATGTGGTCAAATGCAGGGTTTCGACAGTAGCTCTCTTTTATCTATCTTTTGTCTTTGACTCTTTTGGTCTATCTTGTGTGAGGCCGCGCCGCTGCGTCTTCAGTTACATGGCCGCCACTTTAGAGTGCTTAGTACGAGTTGGTTTTACGTCAACGCAATCGTTTGTGACGTTACACGCTCCGATTGGACAGCTCCAAACTCATAACCAATAGGAGTGCCAAACGCGGTAAACGTTTTGATCGCGTTAACGTTAAAACAACTCGCACTCAGCGCACAAAACCTTTCGTGTACGTTACTCCAGCAAAAAAGTAGCTCGTAGAGCGATCAGTACAACGTATAAAGTGCGTAACCTATTGTGCACCGCATTTAAATTTATTGCGTGTTGTCGTTTCGGAAATAACGATTCCTGCTGGAGTAACGTTACTCGTTACTCCAGCAAGAAAATTTCCAACTAATAATCTGAGAGAGAAATATTGTATACTATGCCTTTGCCCGCGGCTTCGATCCCTCTCCACTCTACTCTACCCTATACCAATAAATGAGCTGCAGGTTTTGGATGTTTTTATTTTAAATAAAAATCATCCTATGTCCGTCTCCTGGTACTAAGCTACCTTCCCACCAATTTTCAGCCAAATCGTTTCAGCCGTTCTTGAGTTATAAATAATGTAACTAACACGACTTTCTTTTATATATAGACTAGCTTTTGCCCGCGGCTTCGCTCCCGCTCAACGCTATTCTACAATGTACAATGAATGAGCAGGTTTTCTTTTTTAATAACGAGATAAAAAATACCCATGTCCTTCTCCTGGTACTAAGCTACATTCCTACCAATTTTCAGCCAAATCGTTTCAGCCGTTCTTGAGTTACCTTATACTTGTGCAAAAATGTTCCCAAAAAGTAGAATCGGTAAGTCTTTAGATCATTGTTCTACTTTATGAGTTCTACGAGCTACTTTCCTGTGGGGTATACGAACTTTGCAGTCCCAACGGCCATCTGTTCTGCAAGCAATGTGCCCACTGCTAAGGAGATGATGATAAAAAACATCATATAATTGCAGGTCACCTGGTCGCAATCAGCGCTGTGCTAGATCTATGCGGGCGACTCGGTCTTGGCTGGCTTTGCGACCTGCATCTGTTCTGTAGGAGGAAGGCCTATATTGCCAGGTAAGTTAAAATAGTTATAACGTAAAGAAGAACTTACACACCATTACACTATCACACACAATATACACTGTATACACACCATCACACACACATACTCCATATTTGGATATGATGTGCATTACAAAAGTGATGCCTACTTTTTATAAAACTCTGATCTCACACGAGCACTGTTCAAATTGACGCTTTCGTTCTAAATATAGACTGTTCTAAATGTAAACAGTAGGCCTAGTTAGATAATCTCAAGGATCTTATATATCCTACGGACAAGATAATCTACAATCTAAAAACTAATCAAATGTATGGGAATGACATCATCTTAACAAAATTCGTAGCCATATTCACATCGTTCAAAATGACAGAATGAAATGTAATCGTTTCTACAATGTTCATCGCTACATCCGTAGTTTTATGGTATAAATGATACTTGCGCTGAGGCGTTACCGATTGTAGAAAGAGATTTATTTATTTATTATATGCTTTATATACCATACCACCATTACATATACAAAAACAAGGAACTAAAACTAAAACACACATATACAATGGTCGGCCGTGAGATTCTACGCGAAACGGTCGTAACTTGGCTTGGCTAGGCCTGCTGGCCTGACAGCCGACAAGTGGTAACGATTTGAGTCAGCCTGTAGCGTCCCGCTCTTTTCCACTATATTTTTAAGATCTACCTAATATAAATTACGTAATTTAAAGCCGCGTTTCAACCTGCAAGTAAATTGTGTGCAAGTTGAACTACGTTGCGCGGTACGAACGGTTGTTTAATTACTATAACTTGGTAGCCTACAATGTATTGCAACCTGCAATTTATTTACTTGCAGGTTGGAACGTGGCCTAATATATATATTTTTTTTTCAGTATTCTGGTTGCTGGCATTGCAGTCCTCACTCTACCTAGTCTTAAATCTTGGTGGGCGTTAGCTATCGCTTCTGGTGAGCATTTGACTTTGAATTACATTAAGTAGTTTTTTCTTAGCTGTATGCGTTTAAATTCATTTATTTATGCATTTTAATGCATTTCCAAATTCAAATTTGTACGTATGGGTGGGATGAACATGTACTGGTTGTGTAGGTACTAAAGTGAGTAACATTTTATTTATTTGAATTTAAAACACGAGATACCATTTTTTTTGAAACAACAAAGTCATACACGTTATGAATAAAAGTAATCAAAAATTACATCAACTAGACATAACGTTTGTGAACGACCAATCACGAATCAAGACGACCACGATACAAGAGTAATTCTTAGTGTAGGTTTTTTTTAAATTGGGAAATCATCCGATGGCTTTTGGGCAAAGCAGGTGTCAGACTTTTACTGACTAAAACCTACTTCTATATTCCTTCTTTGGGAGCCCGGGGTTTTCCTTTCAGACGCGAACCCATGGCCCCAGTAGGGTTAGACCCTGCTGGACCGCATTTGCTGACATCTTCTGGAAGTACGCGTGGAACTGTGGAACACTACGCGCCGTCGATGGCTCGAGCTCAGTCCGGACTGTTAACGGACGGCTAGCTATTTGGTAGCCCATTGCTCGCAAACAAAACAATAAATAATATGGATGTGTTATCACGTCTACAGGTGCATACGGGCTGTGCCTGGGCTGCTGGTTCCTGCTGGTGCCGGTGCTGCTGGCGGACGCGTTCGGCACGGCGCGCATCGCCAGCTCGTACGGGCTCGTGCGCATGTTCCAGAGCCTCGCCGCCGTCTCCGTGCCGCCGACCGCCGGTGAGTACTGCAGCTTGTGCGGGCTGTGCCTGCGCTGCCCTCTTGCGATAAACCCTCATAGCTAAATGCTGCTAGAATACATCGACGGATGCAAAGTGAAAAAAAAATGCTGTTTTCAGTACGCAAGCACCAGGAAGTTGGACCGATCCTCCTTTTAGGAGGCCTTGCAACGCTGTGTCTTTCAGTACATGGTCGCCTTTCGTCCCCATCTTAGTTCACCTTATTTGTCGCGTACTATATGCTATGCTTACTTCATTTGCAGGTCTACTCCGGGACGTGACCGGCGGGTACTCGTGGTGTTTCTACGGCATGGGCTCGTGCATGGTCCTCGGTTCCATCCCGGTCTTAGCATTCCACCTGAGCATCAAAAACGAAGACTCCGACTCTTCAGTTGATTGAAGGACTTAAAAATAAATAAAAAACGTTAAAACAATTTGGGTCTTCACAATGTTAGGGGTCTTAGGAATTGGTTTTGGGGGTCAATAATGTTGAAGTAGGTAATTCTTGGGGTCAAAGTCTTGTTATTGTCGAAATAAATGGTGATAGTGTTTGCAAACTATTTTATCTATGTATGTATTATACTATTTACTAGCGGATATTAATAAAAAAAAAATACAAATTGTTTATGTTGGGTTTTCAGGAAAATTCACACCACCAGTTGGCGCCACTTAGCCAAGAGGTCGTGACATGACGATGATGTCAATTTAATTAATGTCATTAACATAAAAGTTTTGAATGGTGCCTGGATTTGACGACTCAGTGCTGCCACCTGGTGAACGTTATTTTAGAATCGTCTCATTCGCATTTTTTAATGGTCAAAAACCTTATTATTGCCTTTCTAATGAACCGGTTTGGGACACATGGGTTGGATGATTTCAAAGTCTATAGCGGACATAGGTAAAAACAATTTTTGTTTTTTTATATATTAGGATATATGTATATTGTTACCGCCAATCTATATAATCTGGTATTCTATACAATACCTTAGCAATGTATAGAATACGGTTTAAACTGTTTAAAGCAAGGCTTTTATTTTTAGGTGGTGATAAAAAAAATAACTCTAACCTAATCTGTCCGTGTCGGGGTGCCCTAAAATTACATCACCTTTTTCCCTGCTCTCGTCTTTTACATACATTAAGTATCGGCTGCGCATTCGATATTGTATAGAATACCTGTATTATACAGATTGCCGGTAACATAATAATATATATTATATGTAAAGTCAGAGGAATTGATGAGGTTTTCAGGAAAATGCACACCACCACACCAGTTGGCGCCACTGAGCTGAGAGCTCTTCTACTTTGGAAAACCGTTGACCTTTACGTTGATGTCTAACTGTAATGTCATCAACATAAGCGTTTTGACAGGTGCCTTGACCTGACGAATCAGTGCTGCCACCTGGTGATCGGAGTTTTAGGTAACCCTCATTGTTTAATACTTTCGACGAAAATTCCTCCTTAATTTAAACTTCACTATGGTTGAAACGATATCTTTTACGAGGTGATTTGACTTCGTCACCTTTTTTATTCATCGGTTTCAACGTAGTCTTATCATAGCCAATTCTATGATTATTTCGAATTCTTAATTGAAATATAAAAGCTACTATACTTATTTTATGAAATTGAAAAAAATAAAAAAGATAGTGGTTTTAAACTTAAATTAAGCATACGCAATATAATTTTGCAATTTGGAGTAAAATGATAACTAGAGGTAAAAAATAACGGCATTTTTAATTTCCCGCCATACTTTGACGTTTCAGCTGTCAAACTACTTCACTTTGACAACTTGGTCGTAGCATAGACTATAAAAAAATAGATCTGCACTCTTTTGTATCTAAGCTCTTGTAATTAAAGCCGGATCTTATTTTGATTTTGACCGCAACTAGAGTTAGACCTAAGTGTTATTATTTTGACCAAATGCTGCCAGCAAGGTGTGTTTAGAAAATATAATGTTACAAACTAGTTTTCTACAGAAATAAAATATGGAAACTTTTCCAAAGCATTGTATGTGTTTACACAATTTCTTAAAAGTAAATAAAATTACTATTATTTGGATGTTGTTACATTTAACGAAGCTATGATTTTTGCAAGTTTGTGCAACAATAGTTTGTTTCACATTTTGTGCAAGTTTGTGCAAGCAAAGTTTACGGGTGTGGTGTAAAATTATGCAAATACATATATATTTGCGGCTCATTGTAAAAGTATTGCTTCCGAGATTTTTTTACGTGCAGTCAGCAAAAAACGTGATTATTATAATAGGCCCTTAATTTTTTATTATTTAGAACAAAATAAAAGACTATTTCTTTTATTTTATTTTTTTACTGCTGACTATGTGTGTAGGCAAAAACTTAGAAATATTAAGATGGTGATAAATGCTCGCGTAATGGATTTCGGCTATTCAATGTGATTGTTCAGGTAAATGGTAAAAATCGATGTTGCTTTGGCTTTTGTGTGAAAACGGTTTGAATAAAAAAATGGTATGTATGTTATTCTACAGTCGGCCGTGTGTATTCAAAGGTCAGCTTGATGTTGTAAATCATACTTCATATGATACAAAACTAGTGATCCTTTTCAGCTCAGCACGGTATAAATCATTGAAATCTCGACTTTTCTCTTCTATATCTATATATACATGTACATAAAACAAAGTCGTGTTAGTTACATAATTTACCTATAACTTAACTTAGATTTTAATGATCTTTGTTTTGTTGGATTCGTCTCCGCTCCGAAAAGCAGAATGACTATTAAAATATTGGAAAGATTCACGTTAAAAAAAATATAAAAAATTCATCGAAACATGACAGGAACTGTCAAATACATTGGTCTCAATCATTCCATCATTCGTTCAATTGATTGATAATGAAATCATTGTTTCAGTATATTTTACTGATTGGAGTATCTTATTCTTAGTCATTGAGTTTATTTTAGAATTGCAGAATAAAATATATTTCTTTTACTTTTAGTAGATAGGAAGTGAAAATACTGAGATGATCGGATTACTGTTCTTGGTATACATGTATGATATAGAAAAGAATAGCCAAAAATTTCGATGATATGCATCCACCACCACCGACACATATCAGCTTTAAGAGTTATGGAGTTATGTAGGTATTTGAAGTTCATTTTAAGTGATATGTGTAAAAAAAAGTATGGATTGCAATCAATTTTGAGCTTTGTTATGTGTGACATAAAGTTTGTTGTACCAATAATTTTAATTCAAATACAAGTGTCCTACAGTAGAATAAAAAGTATATGTAAAAGTCTGTGATTTGAGGCAAAATAAGGGTTTCTAATCTCCCTTTGTCTCTATGTTGAAGTGATAGTCATGTGAGAAGAATGGATCGGATTGTGTGAGACAAATGTTGTAAAGGTACGGTCATACCACAGAGCACTGAATCCCGGTAAAGATTACAGACGCCATAACTACTTTAAATCATACTCAAAATAACGTATCTTGAGTTAGGTCGGATTTTCGACATGTGGGAAATGGATTAGGCGAGCGTTGTCCTGGTAGGCGTGTCAGCCAATGGTTTAATTGTCATGAGCCTCGAAAACATCTTTTCAATACACTTACTCGAAAACTGCCTTTTATCGCACCACGATTAGATTCGATATGGCAAATTTATCACCCGCGTGCTTTTTTTCAATTTATCAAAACAAGGGCTTTTTTCATTCCTATTTCATCATGGTCAAGAGTGATTATTATTATTTTTTATAGCAAAGAGGCGGATATTTTTAAGGTTTTAATATTTAATGAAAATTGAAATTGTGTTTTTGAACAGAATAAAATAAATAGACATGATTACGTAAGCAATAATTTGTTAATACCAACTAATTAACAATTATCTGTGTTCTAAATTCAAAAATATTTGAATGTTTATATTTTTAATATTACGATGTATACGGTTTGATACCTTTGCTTCTTCTTCAACCTGCAATGGTTATGCGCGAGAAAAAATTACGCCTAATATTAACTAACTTATTCATTTCTGATAGTTGTGAAAAAGAAGATTTGAGAAAAATCCTTTATATGCTACGCTACCAGATTATGTGATTGAGGTAAAAAAGCGTGCTGCCATCAAATCAAAACTAAATTATTAGGTAACTTTGGAAAATTTTCGTCAGTACAAAATGAACAAAAATGCGTCGTAATTTTCCGATAGGAGATAGATTATTGGTGGATTTTTCATCGTATTTCTTCGTAAGTGTATTGAAAAACGTCGTTTGATACACGTGGAGATTTGTCACTGCAGCACTCGGCTTCATAACACCCGCGCCTGTACGGCTCGGGTGAATTTCGCCTCGGCTGCAATGACAAACTTTCCCCACTTGTATCAAAATGTACTATAGAAGTCTCTCGTAAGGCGGCCGGATTCAGAAAGCGGTACGGGACAGCGGACACGGGTCGTATTGTTAAAAGATTTTTTCTAAGCCTTGCATTCAAATTTGAGGTTAGAGTTAACTCTAATGACGGCATCAGGTAGATACACTACACTCGCATTTTTGAACGCGGAAGTTCAACTGTCAAAGTCATTTATGGCCGCTTACTCCAATCTACCCTGCTAGAAGTTAAAGGAACGACTCTAGGTCGCAACTCTACCCTATTCTGGTTATTTTTGAACGCAGGGCTGGAGTAGAGATACAGTAGGATACAGTTTTTGATGCAAATCATTAACTGCCGCGTCTTGGCGGTAAACGACTTGAATGCCGTGACGGAAAACGGCATGATACCCCCACCTGCGCCATCGTTCTCAATTTCCTTTTGTGTGCTCGCGCGGATATTACTTAGTCTCACATCTGCAGGGCGTCCCGAGAGAGCCAACGTTTTTTATGTCTAAAAATATTTTTAAAATTTTATTAAAATATAATAATAAAATTTTAAATAAATTAACAGAATAATCGTGGTCGCGTAAAATGCTCTGAGTATAAGTTTCAGCTTTCATAGCCTAGCTATAGCTTGTACTGTTACTTATTCTGTAGCTATAGTCAGAGGTATCAGGGGGGGTCAATGTCTTTGAGACCCGCTGTGGTGTAGTTTCAAATTAAAGTTATTTTGATGAAGGTTTTTTTTTTGTATATTGGGCCAATTGGGGCATTCTGGATTAGAATAGATTAAGTTTTTAATTGTGGTCTTTTACAGAGAATTTTAGAGTGAGCTATAAAATTGGGGCATCCTATAATTTCCTATAGTAATTTTTATTCACTACGGTTCTCTTATCAATAAGAGAATTTAAGACTGGTTTGAAGAAAAAATTGCACACGTTAGAGTCCCTGCCGACAACGCTCACAGACAAGTTCAATTTTTGGAAAATTGGAAAATCTTGACGATTCAGTCTCGAGTCGAGCCAATGAGGCATTTAAGTGCTCTGTGGGTCATACCAAATACCATCGCGTTCATTATGCGTTTGCGATAGCGTTTACGGTGGTGGTTGGTAATATATTACGAACTGAGCACAGAGTGCCTAGTGTGAGTTTGTTTTATGCTAACGCAATCGACACGTTTATGACGTTCGAGCCTCCGATTGGCCCGCTCCAAGCTCTTAACCAATCAGAGAGCCAAACTTGGAAAACTTTTCGATCGCTTTAACGTAAAAACAACTCACACTCAACGCACAGTTGTGCTATAAAATGCGACGGTTCCTATGGTTACGCGCAGCCCGAAAATCTGTTACGGTGCATTGAAGGTTGATGATTTGATCACAACGAAACTCAATGCATGGACATATTATAGAAACTATATAATGTTATAATTGTTAGTATAATACGTCCATAATTCAATGAACGCCGTCGTGAACGTATATTGAATGCGTCAATTTGGCCGTTATTTATTTTATTTTCATGTTAGCGGTATTAGATATATCTAGTAATCCTTTAATCTTGGATTATGTAATGTGATTACAAAAAACAAAATACTTTAATTTTGAGCTTTAAAAGTCTTAGATTCATTTTCAAAATTATTCATATACCTAAAAATTTGTGTAAATTAATTGCAATTTTTTTTAATTCTATTTCAAAAAATTGCTGAATAAAAACTAGTGTAAGCGCAACGCTTTCTGTGGCAGTAAAAAAAAAAATTATGTGTACTTAAACACTTCAGAAGTGAAAACTGCATCAAAAAGAGGTCAATCAATACAAAATCGGAATCATTCGGGTAAGTTCGGTCGACTCGAGTCGACCGTACCGACCGAGCGTTACAGAGTCCAGCGTGACGGCTTAGTCCATTCAATACCCACAAAATAAAATACCCAGGATGCTTAAAAAAAGTTTTTAATTAATAAGAATCAATTCATTCAGAATATCTAAAGAAAACTGGAGTCAAAATGGTTAGGTTTTCCGGGTTATACAGTGTCTAGTGCGAGTCTGTTTTACGTTAACGCGATTGATGTTCCCGCTTCAAGCTCATAACCCCGCTTCGATTGACATCTGAAAATCTGTTACTGCACATTGAAGGTCGATCGCCACATTGGTTCAACTTATATGCCACGTATTGTAAACGTTTCGATCGCAAAACCAACCCGCACTCAGCACAGAGTGGCTAGTGCGACGTTAAAGCGATCAACACGTTTATGACGTTCTCTGATTGGTCCGCTCCAAGCTCTGAACTAATCAGAGAGTTAAGCTCGGTAAGCCATTCGAAAAACATTAACGTAAAAACAACTCGCACAACGCACAGGCCACCGTGCCGATTCGTGCAAGATCAATCTTGTGCAAGTATGTATATCATTTCATGTGTGGCCTACATTAGATTGTATCCACAGCGTAGTTTTTAATTTAGCATAGGAAAAAAGAGAAAAGTATATTTTTGTTATTGAAAAGGGTAAGATCTAATTTTGAAGGATTGAACAGTGTGTTTTTAATCAACACTCAATTGGTTTCAATAATTCGTTATTGCTGTTCATTGCGTTGTCTTCTACAGTATGTGCGAGAAAAGAAGTGTCATAAGATTTGACAGCGCAGCTGTGTATAAACAACGTTTTTGTAAGGTTGAGAATTTACGTCATTATTTTTGATATTTTGAAACCTTGTTAGACTAGCTAGTTCTGCAAGCGGATCTGCCAATAAAAAATAATGTTAGTTCCATTTATTGGAAATCTCTTCACCGACTGCGGACCCAGGTCGCTGCAAAAATAATCTTTCATCTCTGACACAGTGTCAGTGTGTTATCAGTAATGCACTTTACAGGACTTGTACGAGGCCAATGTTGGAGCGGTACAGGTTGCTAAATATTGGTCAGAAAAAATGTAATTTGAGTTCATTGACACGCAAAGAAGAAGTTCCATTTATTTATAATATGCTTTATTGTGGGTACTAAGAAGCATAACAAAGAAAAACGTATATCTTAAACACATAGATATAATGGACGGTCTTTATCGCATTCTGCGATCTCTTCCAGGCAACCTGGAAACATTATATACCGTGGTTCATTTTACGCCACGACAGTTCTCTTTACGCACAGACTCTAGAAAACACTGCAAGAATATTTTTTTGTTTGAATGAATATATTTTATGAGCCAGTTATGGCCACAAGAAAACAACTTTGTTTATTCTCAAAATTGCACAAAATTAACTTAAATCGATTATAATGTGAAATGATGATACAAATTAAGTGTTTTTAATTAGAGAATTGAAAATATTTCTTTGCTTGCATATTTTAAACAAATTCCTGTAACAGTATGCAAGTAACTTGTACCATATTAAGGCCGTGTTTCAACCTGCAAGTAAATTGCATGCAATTCATATAATATTGCGAACTACTGAAGTACCGATCATTGGTTGTTTATACCACGCAATGTAATACTACTTGCATGCAATATGATTGCAGGTAGAAACGCGGTCTAAAATTTACCGATCAGTTGAATGTCATGGTAGTACTTGTATATTTATGGGCACGAACCTAATAGTGGATAGGTTACTTCTTATCAAGTTTATTCCATTGACCACCACAGTGACCATCAGAAAAGATAGTGGTCAAACGCGAGCCTGTCAATAGTATAAAGAAAAAGTTACATGCACGTGTAACTACAGCTTTATACTAGACTAGAAATTATGTACCTATAATGAATTTAAATATAATCTGAGAAAGCATAGATTAACGCAAGCAGGTTTTTGATGTTGTAAGGTTGTAGTAATAGTTATTATGTTAAGTCACTAACATGATAATTGCTTGCCCAAATTTAGACTTGCGCAAGTATGTATGTGTATATATGATAGACTAACGATTAACGTCTGTACGCCGTATCTGAGCCATTAACAAAAACGTTATGTAAATGTTTGCAAGTCGAAACTTGTGCAAGTAAATATTTTTTTTGTGGCAGTTATAGACAAAAAATCGTTTTTTTTTTTAAGTCTCAGTATTCTTATAAATATGTACGTTATTGTTTAAAGAACAACTTTTAAGTTATCTTCCAATCAAAAACTAGAAATTAAAAAAATATTAGGTTAAATAATGCAGTTGACTATACTTATATATTTCTTTTGTTTCTTAGAATTCCACATGTTGTGATTGTTAGGCGTTCATTCTAATACATTTAAAACATATTTTATATCCGTAGCTAGATGTCATAACAAATTCCTTTTTTTTTCACGAATAGGTAATATGTACTTAATATACTGAGAATTTTATTTGTGTTTAATTTTGTAGGCTCTATCTGCAAGTACCATTTGTAATGTTGTAAATATGGTACTTGCAACTCCTGCAAGTAACGCCAGTTAACTTGCACAAGTAAACACTGTACTAATCTTCCTTGCATTCCTAGTCGAAATGTGTCAAAGCATTTTATAAATTATCTTGCGACATTGTATTGTAATTTTTACGATATTTCGTAAAATGTTTTTCAGAGAGGTCACACATGCACGCTTATAGCAAGCCGATGGGGTTTGAATTATTTTAATATAGCAACTGACGGAGTCAAATCATCGCCTTTTTTAGGTAATTAAACAGGTATATATACACAGATTTAGATGGACAGTCTAATCTATATCTGTGAATGTACTGAACCCATAAAAAATCGCCTTACCATTCATTTGAAAAGATCAATATAATATATGAAAACAGAAAATCATCGTTAATACTTAAACTCAAAGAGTAAGTTGAAAATTTCACAAATCACACAAATCTTTATGATTACACTAATTTTATACTTCGTAGAAAAACTAAAATGGCGATAATTTATCTGCCAATTCGGTTCAATCCCCATTGACGTTAAAATTTCAGGCCTTAAAAACGTATCTGTTTTAATTTACTCTATGAGCATATTTGGATGACTTGCTACTCCTCTCTGAAAAATTATTAATAGTGAAAACAAAAAAAAATACTAGTAGGCGTAAAGTGGTAAACAATAAATATCATCATCGTAGCGTTAAGTGGTGTTGACGGTCGTCTTTTTTTTTCAAATACTAAGCACGTGCTGACTTTAAGCTAATTTTACATGTGCAAAGAAATAATTTAACTGCATATTTTTGTTGGAAAGTTGAATCGGTATGCTACTGAACACAAAATCGATAAAACATTCTGTAAAAAAACATGTACTCCTGTGACGTAATTCTGCAAATAATACTTGAAACAACCAACGCCATCTATTACCGCTTAACAGTACTATTTGTTTTCACACAGCGTCACAAGATGACGCCACGAGTCCACACGTATTAATAATAATAAAATAAGGTCATGATATACATATTCAATGAGTTTTTGAACTATTTTAATAAAAATAAATAATGTAACCTATTCTAATTGATGTGTTCAGTCCCTTACAGGTAAATCCTCTTCAAGTGGGGCAGAGAAGTAAAAAAATAATGTTTCATTGGAGTAAGCGAGATGAGCGTGGTGGCTGATAATTCATGTAATAGTACTGTTGTACTCAATAGCAGTCAGTTGTTAAGTACGACAGTAGGCAATGACTTATGAACGTTTATTGTGAATTCAAATTTTGGCAGCATTAATTTCAGTATTTTCAAATTTGGAACTTGTCCCAAGAAATATCATTTTAACAGCTTGCTATACAATCTAAAAGTTGTCATTACCTACATCTATGTTCTATGGAAGAGTGTGTGACACACAAGCTTACAAGGTGACACAATCTTTCATTGACGCTATTATTACTGACTGTCGAATCACATTGGCACAAATGGTGTGCCAATGTGATTCGACACTATCATTGAAACATTCGTGAAATCGTCTGTGGAACTTGTATTGAAAAAACAAATAGCTGTAAAGCCGCTATTTGTTATTTTTTCCATAACCACACATTTAACCGTCAAACATTTAACCTAAAGTATTTTTTACATAGATTGTATAGGACGACAGCCGGACGAAAACATCCATGGCTAAGATGAAAAAAAAAAAATTGTTTACAATAATAATTATTAGTTATACGTTCCAAACAAGAATAAGATCGATTGCCATGTTGTGACGTCACGTTAAACTGTCAAATCGAAATATTTGACAAGAAATTTTTTAAACTTGATTTATTTACGGATCGTGAACGAAAAATTTTTTAATCTGAGTCCAGCTCTTAGGCTCATCTCTGAGTTCTTAAATATTGCACAATTTCTTCGATTTATCAGTATGATATGACGTCACAACATGGCAATCGATCCTATTCTCATTTATATATTTTTTTTTTATTGTACATTGTGAGAATCCATCAGCTGTCACCCGCACCATCACATAACAATATTGTAATGTAACGTCAAAAGTTCCTAGTGTAATTAATGCTTGAAAGGAATGATCCTGTGTAAAGGTTCCTTTTTAGAAATTCAAGATGTCATTTCTCCTGCCACAACCGTATACTAATATTTAAAGGCAAAAGAACGTTGTTATTTTACTTCTCTCCCCAAGCTCAAAGAAATAGATTGTAAATGTTTTTACAAAGAGAATTGATTGAAGGGGCGTATGTGATGTGTTTAATCCGTGATTTGATCCATATTTTTCTTCTGTTTGAAGAATTTCCGATGTGTGTTGAGGCTATTTCAGTTAGATATTTGAAAATCTTAAGCATGTTGTAGATTAGAGCTTAGTTAACTCGCTAGATGGCGCGATATAAAATTATTAGTTTAATTTTGGTTTCTAGTCTAGGAATGGGAGCGTTATTATGTCAAGGAAATGTTATTAGCTAAATTCGGACATTCCACTTTATTGTACTAAGTCAAATGATTGCTACAAAATACACTTGATTCTGACTTTGTTTTTAATCATAGTGCTTAACTATAGCACTTATTGAGTACAGCGCCATCTAGCGAAAATATAACTATCCGACCGGAGATAAGAGATAACGACCGGAGGTCATTTTTCATATTTGTTGTGTGCTGATTTTGTAAACTCTGTGTACTTACCTGAGGCTCTACCACGAGCTCATAAAGAGATTCATTTGACGACTTAGAGATTTAGCTATATAGGGTGTATACTTGTATAACTCTATCCCTTTTTCTCGTACGCACGCCTGATATTTAGAATTCCGGTACTTTCCGAGTTAAGCGTCTTCTCAATAGTTATAAACACATGCATTGAAATAATAATATGTACGTAATCACGGATTAAAAATAAAAATGTAATGGTGTGTAGATATAAATAATGCTTCAACAACCAGCTTTGTGTAAATTATAACTATAAACACAATAAAACTTTGTGACTATGGCAGTGATTTTATATTCTAAAATAAGCCATTCATTTCTTCACAAAACCCATATCTAATTTTAAAATGGGAGGAAAAATATATCCCAGCACAGTGCTGCCATAGTGACTTAGCGGCGTTTCACGGAACTAACATAACGACTGCAGTGTGTAGCTATAAGAAAAATTGTACTAATGTCTATGGTTACTTGTTTAAAAACATTCTTCTTTATCTATATCTTTATTGTACGCCAACCTAATGGAAAATTTAAATAAAACAAAAAATACAATTGATATAAAGTTGACACACACAAAATTAATTTATTTGACTGATTTTATTGTCAGAAGAATTAATTTAAGTGGTAGTTTGACACATTTACCCTAAAATAAAGAATTCAATCATTTATAAATTTCATAAGCATAAAAAAAAATTTGTGCTATTTTATTTTACTATTTTATTCATTGCGACCGCGACGTCTTTATATTTTATACTGAAACATGTAAACTTTTCGAAAAACCTACGCAAAGAAGAATGTTTTTATAAGTGATAAAATAACAAACTATCATTTAAATGAAAAATGAAATAAACTGATAGCCATTAAGTGTACTTTATTCGTGTTTTATTTAAGACCTTTCTTCAACTCCTGCCTAGTCATTCTCACTCAAGCGTCAAATATAATCTGATGCAAATAATAAATTCCAGTATTATTTTATACCTTAGTATAATTATACTTTGGGACTTAGCTGTACCTACCTACTTAACTTTCATTTAATTTTCTTGTCCCTGTAACATAACATGCAATGTAACACACATGACACAGTGAAAGAATTTTTCGTCCACATTTTCTAAATGTATCATGCAATGTAACAAAATTCTCATAGCATGGACGCCATGCGCGCGGCGGCCGGGCCGTGTACACTAACCGCGCGAACAGAGCATTTAAACTAAGTATATGAATAAAGGTACATAGTCGGTTCGTGCGCACGCCCAGTACACGCATAAGAATTGCACCTTTTATGTTACCCTTACATGTTAGGTACATTAACCAGGCTTTACCTGTGCAATCACATCCACGTGACAAGTTGTACCCTCTATAAGGTACAAAGTATGTCATGAAATAAAAGTCCTCGTTTAAGTTTAGTGGCAATATAATTGAAGCTCCATAATTTTAACATAAAATGACCAAATCATTTCTACTATAGAAAACATGATTTAATTTTATTGGTGGCATTAGTAGACGGTACAGTGTATACTATGTTTTTATTACAACGTTACAGACTGTCTAAATAATCTATGTATTTAAGGCCGAGTACCTACAGACTGCTATAACGTAACATGCAATGTAACAAAATCCCCATAGTGTGGACGCCTTGCGCGCGCGTACCGTGTATACTGCGCATGCGAACACACACTCACGAAAGTCCACACTTATGAATGCTCTTTTCACGCTATCTTGAATGTTATGCTACAGCAGTCCCGGCTTAATGTTTCTCGCACCTTGACTCGTTTCGATCACTACAGTATATTCGCGTTCAGAAAATAGTAACGTCATCGTCGTCACACTCCTTAACCGATTAGATCATAGGAAATTTGAAAGCCGTGTTCATTCACATTGACCAGTTAAAGTAAGCTCTTCAGACAGTTCGGACGCGTCTTTTATTAATTTTAAAATATAATAAGTCACCTAAGGATTCGTATAAATTCTGATTATGATTGAATTGTAAAATAAAACATAATGGTAATGCAACGTTACAGCTATGCAAGAGCATCTAATGCAGTTTCCGCGAGTATGGGCGAATAGTGTGGCAGCTTGCACCCAACGCGCTGCTGACTCCGGTAATCTCCGGGAGATGTACAAGGCGACGAAGACTCGGCCGGGAACAGGAGCCAGAGGAAGAACAAACCCTTGAAGGCCAAAGAAGGCCAGCTAATCGTAACATCGGAGGGGCAGCTCCGACGCTGGCGGGAGCACTTCGAGGAGATCTTCCGTTTCTCGAGCGACCCTGTTACCACGACCACATATCTACTACCAGCTTGCCTGCACAAAGCCTGGTCATTTACGGGTCACCCACCACTCAAGAAGAAGAAATGAAAAACATCCACTGACTCAACAATGGCAAAGCTCCAGGAGTCGTCCTCATCGTGACGGAAATGCTAAAAGCTGTCGTACCCTCCTGACTCCACTCTTGAGAATCACCTGGTCAGCGGAAGAGTTACCCGAAGACTGGAATAAAGGCCTCCTCATCACCGTTCCCAAGAAAGGAAACCTCAATGAATGTAGCAATTGGAGAGATATTATTTTGCTCTCGATACCTTCTAAGATGCTCTGCAAGATCACCCTAGACAGATTGTCGAGGGCCGTCAAACCTTCGCAAAGAGCAGGCTGGCATCAATACCTTGCACAATATCCTAGAACAGGCATCAGAATGGCAGAGGGTATTTGAACTTCGTGGACACCCAAATAGCTTTCGATACACTGAGATAGATTTCTATCTGGGACCGACTGCGCGCAATTGGAGTCCTTGAGAAAATCACGAATTGAAAAGAGTAATCTACAGGAATTACTCTTGTAGAGTGTCATACGACGGCCTCGTCTAGGAGGACATACCGGTGTATGAGGGGGAGTACCTTCTTTGGTTTGGGCGGGGGGAGTGCCTTCTCTCACTTCTTCTCTTTCTTGTTGTTCTGGATGGTATTATGAGCAATGTGTTAAACAACAAGCGCCGCGGCATAGAGTGGGGGCAATCCAACGCCTTGGAAGATCTGGATTACGCCGATAACCTACGGCGCGTCTGTGAATCAGCAGATACTGAGTCACAGATGCGCCGAGATGCACGCCAAGTCGAACGACCTACGTCGAAAGGCAAAAGAGACGGGGCTAAAAGTCAACACCCGGAAGACCCAGGAGAGATGAGATGCGGGATAACTAGCTGATTACCGTTGCTCATTTACCCACACACCTTCAGGCTGTGAAGTAGGTTCACAAATTCACTTACCTCGTTAGTGTAGTGACAGAGACTGGAGACTTTCACGCAGCTCCGTCCCGTGTGGCAATCACAGAAATTTACTAGAAGAGTACAGCTCAAGATATTCCTCTCCAACGTCAAAACCGTATAGCTGTGTGGGTATGAGCCGTGGACCTTCCACAAAGGACATAATATCTCACATCAACTCCAGGTTGTTATCATCCGCTGTCTCCACCGCGGTATTTACTTGCCCGAGAAAGTCAAGGTAAATCCGTGGGTACGATCAAACGCCGCAAGTGGGATTGAATTCGCCACACGCTCCTAAGGGACCCAAAACATTGCAAGCCAACCAAGGCAAGCCTTTGACTGGTATCCTCATGGAAAGCATAAATGTGGTCGCTCTAAGCAGTCCAATCGAGAGGCGAAGAACATAGGAAGACCTGGGAGTGAAATGAAGCGCGAAGCTCAAGACCGAGCCGGATGGCGGCGCGTTGTGGATGTCCTCTAACCCATCTAGGGGACACGGAAACTTACGTCAAGTAAGCCAAGTATAAGAAAAAGTTTGCTATAATATGAATGGTTTAATATTTACCTCAGTATGAACACACCTTAAATTTGCATCTGATGATGAGTCAATATTTTCTAAACGCGAATATAATAATAATATCCTTACTCACAGTATAGACAAATTATAAGGGCCAAAACTGCGTAAAGCGGACGCTTGCGACAGCAAGCCGTCGCGTAATAAAACGGGTGTGTACATGCGGACACTGCACGTAGCGGAAACCGGTCATGCAGTCGTTTTTAGAGAATTTAATGTAGGTATTAATTAAGTAGCAAAACGGGCACCGCGGGGAGCCCGCTCCCCAAGACGGATGACCATGCGGGCAACTCACGCTACGGAGCACTTTTTTATGGGACTGCACTGGCGACCGCTTTAGGCCATGTTTACGGAGATACGGCGCGTTGCGTGGCGCGTTGGTCGTTTCGTCGTACATTGCAGCAGCGGACCACGTCATCGCTCGCGCAAATTCTAACATATGGCAATGTACGGCCGACCGCCCGACGCTCCGCGCAACGCGCCGCGTCTCCGTAATCGAGTACTTACACTGATTTGGCCCTAAAAGCTAGATCGGAGTTTGATAGAATTTGTATTCAGATCATAAACTATCGACAATACATTTCAAGGTGATAGGTAGTGTTAGTAACAATTTTTACCTCGTGGCAAGAGTTCCTTTTCCACTTTAGCTACTTTTCCAATTTGTATTTAAAAACAATCAAAAGCAATCGTAATTTAAAATAAGCACGATCTACTATAAATTTCCCGCCACGCCAGATTTTGACGTTTAAGCAATCAAAAATCTTTTAATTTGACAGATGACCATAAATCAAAAAAGAATAGCCCATCGGCCATTGTTATTTTATTTTGACCACATGTCTATTTTAGCAACAGTTTTTGTTCTACCAGTAACTTGCATATAAATTATACTTTGGCAACTTGACGGTTAATATATAACCTCTTTACTGCGATATTTCGTCGGCGTGAGTGTCGATTTTCGTGATAAAGTCCTGAAGGTAGGCGTAGGACAGAAACTAGGGGAGAGGGGTGGAGCAACTTTCGGCGTAATATCTAAATGCGAAACCTTCGAGAAGGTCAACTCTTTTGCGTTACTTTTGTTTGTGTTACGAAACAGGTACTTGGGCGGAAACTTTGGGGGGACTGAAACAAAAAACAATAGTTAATACACTTTTAACATCACTCTGAGGTGACATCACTTTGAGTTAACACATCACTGTGAGCTAACATGACCCTGAGCTAACACATCACTCTGAGCTAACATCATTCTGAGTTAACTTTATCACTCTGAGTTAACACACCACTCTGAGCTGACATCCCTGTAAGCTAACATCACTCTGAGCTAACACATCACTGTGAGCTAACATCACTCTAAGCTATCATCACTCTGAGTTAACATCACTCTGAGCTAACACATCACTATGAGCTGACATCACTCTGAGCTAAAACATCACTCTGAGCTGACATTACTGTGAGTCAACCTAACATAAAGCTCACCTCATTTAAGCGGGAAGAGAACTGCGGCAGATCTGGGGTAGAATTCTTAGACTCACAAACATTACGAAAAGCTATCTAATAGAGAACGGGTGAACAGTAAAGATTTCTCACCATTTCCTTCAAGTTTCATTGGATCAATTGAACTATTTGGACTTATAAATTCCGTTACTCTAGTTATAACATCTTCCGTTACTCTAGACAAAACACCTTGTGGTGCTCTCTTTAGAACACCTTGTGGTACTCTGTTTATAACACTTTGTGGTATTCTGTTCATAACACCTTGTGGTACTCTGTTCATAACACTTTGTGGTACTCTGTTCATAACACCTTGTGGTACTCTGTTCATAACACCTTGTGGTAGTCTATTTACAACACCTTTCGGTGATGATTTGGTGACTTGACCAGCAGGCCTGTTTCGCTTTACCGGCGATGGTAAACGCTTTAATCTATTTATCTTTTGATGCATATCCAACCTTGGCAGTGGCCTGTAAAAAGAAACAAGTTAGTCGTAGATTGTGGCGCCACGTGTTGCAGTAAACCTACTTTCGTCATTATACGCTTGGTGAAGCCTATGGTGAAGAACTTGGCCTGCGTGAAGCTTACATACAAAACTATAAAACTCTATCAACGAATCGGCAACGTCGTGCTGTCCTGTCGAAAGAAGCTACGCGTCTGCGGACAGTAGGCCATAGTTTTATGCAAGCGTATTGTGACGAATACACGTCTATGAAGCTACGCGTCCGTAGGCCATAGTTTAGTATGGTCGCTTCACGCAGGCGTACAACAAGCGTATAATGATGAATACACGTCAATGAAGCTACGCGTCCGTGGATTGGAGGCCATAGTTTAGTATGGTCGCTTCACGCAGGCGTACATCAAGCGTATAATGTCAGATACGCGTCTGTGAAGCTATACGGCCGTGGACAGTAGCTGTTTAATCTTAATGCGAATGGAGTATAGTAGGATGCTACAAATTACTCGGCAAATGATTTGGTGACCCAGTGGTAACGGCCCCGACTTACGAATTGTAGATCACGAGGTCAAACCCAGACCGGCGCATTACTTTGTGTAATTTATTTCATCACCACTACTCTCAAAACGGTGAAGGAAAACGTCGTGTGGAAACCAGCATAACTAAACATTCGAAGACATGTGACATCCACCAATCTGCACTGGGCCTGCGTGGTGGATGACGAGCCATTCCCTCTCCTAGTCCCAGCAGTGAGAACATTATAAGGCTGATAATGCTATGCTATTCTATGACTAGATAATAGGCATTGAGATACTTACTTGGGTGGTGCTCCACGTTGATTCCGGAAGACGCCATACTTGAGGTGTGGGGCTGTGGGATCGGGTCGGTCAGACGGGAACTCTTGGCTGCGGGCTCGTGCAGAAAAGTGTGGTTTTTTGGATCTGTGGTAGAGGCTGTAAGAATCCCTATTAGTAGCTGCGTATTTCAGGGATAGAAAACCGTGCGTCTCGTCTAATTTAGGCCACAGCTCATTAGAGCCACCCGGAGCCCTATTCCGCACCGCCTCGCCTCCTGCAGCTTCTTTATATGGACTTGTATGGGTATGCGCTCACTACATCAACTTACGACCAAGGAGATCCGCTGACACTACGGAGTGGATGTAGTGAGTGCATGCCCATACAAATTCATATAAAGAATACCTCGCAGGAGGCGAGGCGATGCGGAGTGGGGTCCAGATGGCTCTAATGAGCTGATACCTTTACCGTTCTGCGTACAAGTAAAATCAAATGTAAATGGATGAAGCTAGGATTACTAGATTCATCCATCTGTTTAGCTTTACAATGACACTGATAAGGCCTGGTCAAACCTTTTTCTAAATAATTTGAGTACCTAATCATATTTTTTTTTTAATTTTTATAAACTAGTGCTTCACTCCGATCTTATCTTTATTATTCAGTCATGTTGTCTTGCCTTTAACATATATATTTATATTAAAGGTAGGACAACATGACTGAATTTCAATTAGTATACAAAATTATTTTTAGTATATGCGAAACCTGAATATAGTTTGTTCAGAATCAGTAACTGGATCAATTCCAATATTTATTACACCATGTTAGATTTTGTCCCAAAAATATTTAAAAAAAGGTCACAAGTTAGACGCCACTGACACTAAGTACAACATAGGTCACGGCAGGTCATAGCGGGCATGCGGCCAACCAGGTAACATAACAAGCTTATAACTCTGTGATTTTTAATGATACAGTTATGAAACATACAGTACATAAAAATACTAGACACTTATTTCGGGTTTTGCATATACTAAAACTAATGCTGTGTAATTACCTACCTAAGTAATATAATAAAATGAACTAACCTAGCGCTCGTCCCAACTTTATTTTTCATAAGGACGGGTTGCACATCAGGATTCCAAGACAGGGAGTAGGGTGCTGGGTATGTTATTTGTCTGTAAGTTTAAAAACACTTATTCAGTCATTTAGAGACAGAGAGAGACAAAGAAAAGATGGATGGATTGTATGAAAAGTGATATGAAAGAGAAGGAAGTTAATGATAGCATGACGAGTGACAGGATAGAGTGGAAGAAGAAAACGTGTTGCGCCAACTGCAATTAACACGGGGAAAGGGCAGGAAGATGATGATCATTCATACCAAGGGCCAAGAAGCTTACAGAGGCCCCTAGAGGCTTGCTTTACAGCTTCAGAGACTAGGCACCAGTTTCCCACACTATAATGCCCATTCTATATGTTACCGTAGATATAAGGCTAGCAATTAGGAGTTATATTGTGGAGAAAATAAACTTTTATTACTATTATTAAAAAAAAACCCCCTTGATCATCGGCCGGCGACGCCCTTGATTCATACATTCATTATCGAATAAATTGACAAAATGTAAAGGTACGTTTAGACTATGACACATTTATACGGTATACTCAGTGTATATGTTACGGCTAATACCCGAAGTGCGGCTACACCTAGTTTTAGCCGGTTAGAACTAGGTGTAGCCACTTACTCTTGGTTAAACCTAGTACGAACCGATTGTTTTCGGGTAAAACTAGGTCTAGCCTTCATCATGCCGGCTACAACTAGGTCCAGCCATTCCCTGTTGGATAAAACTAGATGCAAACAGGTTGAAACAAGTAACAGGCGCCTGGCTCACGCGAGACGCGTCGCGCTCGCGCGCCCCTGCCGCCCCGCCTCCCGAACACCCGCGTTTGCCCTTACGCTTTGAGTTTAGTACGCGTTGTGCCGTTGTACAAAACAGACGTACTTTCTTGTTTTTGCGCACTCATACGTTCGAATTCAGAATGGCTATGAATGAAGACCTACAGACTATGAAGTCAAGTTTTTTGGAACAGTTTCAGTGTTTATTAGCCACAAAACATGGTGAAAATCAAAGCTATATGAATTTTGTGCAGTATTCCAAGTTTATAGAAGACGTTAAAGCTGCCAAAATATCCACGAAATGTTCTACGTTACAATATCGCCGTTTGAAGCGCTTCGATGTTTGTTGTATTGGCGACATCGAAAAGTTAATTTCTCCTGTGTCGAGCACCGAAAATTCCGAAAATATCAAATATTTTGTCAAGAATGAAGACTTGTTTGATGTTCTCCATGAAATACATCTGTGTGTTGGGCACGGCGGAAGAAACAGAATGGTTGCAGAAGCTAAAAAGAAGTATGCAAATATTACTCAGGAGGCGATTCTTTTGTATCTTCGTTTATGTAAGCCATGTCAAATGAAACAAAAATCTACCGAAAAAGGTCTTGTTGTAAAGCCTATTTTATCCAGCGAGCTAAACAGCCGTTGCCAAGTAGATTTGATAGACATGCAGACAAACCCAGATGGTGACTACAAGTTTATACTAGTTTATCAGGACCACCTCACGAAATTCGTACAACTTCATCCGTTACAAAATAAGACCGCGGAAGAAGTATCAAAGAAATTACTTGATATATTTTGTATCTTTGGATCACCCTCAATACTTCAATCCGACAATGGCAGAGAGTTCGCGAATCGAGTTGTGGAAAGTTTGACGCAGATGTGGCCAGGTTTGAAGATTGTGCATGGGAAACTACGACACAGCCAGTCACAAGGTAGTGTTGAACGTGCCAATCAAGACATCGAAAAAATGCTTATGACTTGGATGGCTGACGAGAACTGCCAAAAATGGTCAGAAGGCTTACGATTTATTCAGCTAATGAAAAATAGAGCTTACCATCACGGAATTAAAAGATCGCCGTACCAGGCAATGTTCGGTTCTGATGTAAAGGTCGGGCTGAAATCATCTGATCTACCACCTGAAGTCCTTGCAAATATAGAAAGTGAGGAAGATCTTGAGAAAATTCTTAGAGAGTTAGTTGATGATGAGAGTGACGAAGCTACTAAAGAGAATGAGCCATCAACATCAGGAAGTTGCCAGAAAGAAATCGAAATGACATATTGCGGGCTCTGTGACCAGAATGAGGAGAAAAAATGTAAGCTGTGTGAAAAGAAACTAAAAATTGACACTAACAGGAAAGGCGCACAGGAAGGTTTGGTAAAACAAGCTATAAAAATGACGGCTTCATCAAATGAAAAGTTTCCCCCATGTAAAGTCGGTGATACAGTCCGAGTAAAAATTCCTGACGTGGACAGAGGTAGAGGCGACTTTCCCAATGCGTTAATGGTTGTACTTGAATGTAACGACAAGGGGTTATACAAATTAGGAAACAAATACGGCACTATAACAGAACTATTTTCAAGAAATCAGTTCACTGTGTGTGACTCAAAATTTCTAGATATTGACATGGTTTCACCCGAAAAGAAATCACTACGCCAAATAGCCAATGCACAATCGACCTCTGGTGGGCAAGGCTATAAAAGATGCCACTGCAAAACCAAATGTGGCAACAAAAAGTGCCTCTGCAAAGCTGCTGGTATTTTGTGCAACTCAAAATGTCACTCAAGTTTAAGTTGTTCTAATAAATAGTTTATGTTACTTTATAAAAGTGTGATTTATAATTATAATAACATTCTTTAAATTATAATAGACTTATTGTCTGTTATTAAAAAAATGTTCCTGATTGTTCCTATTATATTAAAAATTGAACTCCTAATAATTTGTGTTAATTATTACAATGTGATTTATAAGAATAAAAAAACTCTCTACGTTTCTTTTTATTGGATGTTTTTTTAATATCTAAAAAGCTCTGCCGATAGCATGCCGGCTACAACTATGTACAGCCAATCCCTGTTAGATAAAACTAAAACGCGCTGCTGCTGCAGACGCTGTGAGTCACACTCGCTACTAGACCTGCAGTAGATCAGCAGCACCTGGCGCTCACAACCTGCAGAGGCGCGTGCCTCGCTATGCCCTCCACCCCGCGCCGCTGCTGCAGATGCTGTGAGTCATGAGTGTGACGCGGGGCGGAAGGCGGGACACGCATCTAAGTTTTATCCAACAGGGATTGTCTGGACCTAGTTCTAGCCGGAATTATATCGGATAGACCTAGTTTTATCCAACAGGGAATGGCTGGACCTAGTTGTAGCCGGCATGATGAAGGCTAGACCTAGTTTTACCCGAAAACAATTGGCTCGTACTAGGTTTAACCAAGAGTAAGTGGCTACACCTAGTTCTAACCGGCTAAAACTAGGTGTAGCCGCACTTCGGGTATTAGCCGTAACATATACATCGAGTGCAGTGGCGTAGCTAGTCCCACAGTAATTTTGATACGGGGCCCCGTATAAAATAAATGGTGCTTTTTTTACTAATGCTTGATTTACCCTATGAAACGGTTGTGATATGTTCCGAATTTTTGTCTACGACGGGGCCCCGTATAATTGATACGGCAGATACGGCGGTAGCTACGCCTCTGATCGAGTCTCTCTGTATGAACACAAGTGTACAATCAGAAACACTGAGTGTCTTTGAGTGTCTCTAATTGTACACTCGTGTTCATACAGAGACACTCGATGTATACACTGAGTGTACCAAAGTGTCGTAGTCTATTCGTACCTTTAGGAACAGGGTCAGGCGCTGCTGTGGGTGGTGGGCGTGGGGAGTCGCAAGATGAGTTCCGGCCAATGTAGTTGCAGGCTTGTAGACAACGAGCAATGGGTAGATCGTCATCTGCCCGTCCAGTAAGAAGTTTAGGCCCTAACACGTCTCTTAAGGCGATTCATTTTACGACCTGCAGTTAGCTATTGGCTAACTTTTTCAAAACAGTTGACAACTGGCATTTGATGTACACTAAACTTGTTGTCAACTAACAATTTCATAACTTTGGTATTACGTATGACATCAAGTGGCTAACAAACTGCGGTGTATAAGTGGTGGCTAACAAAAATAATCGGTGCATATTGTCCCGGCTCTAGTTTTTATCGACTATTATACAGCTAAGTTAAATATCGCATCTTCAGCTTAAAGCGAACAATCACAATTGCGTGACGTTTTTGGGAAACTAAGTAAAATGGGGATTGGGCTTGGCGTGTAGTCATGCAATTTTAAACCAATTTGGCGCTAGCATCGAATTCAAGAGTACCTAAAGTCACAATCCCAATATCAACCGATCGGAAATAAACTCGAGAGTAAGCCCCCAGGACGTCGGACGCCTACCACTATTATTACCAGGGGCGCCGGCTTTAACAAAACTCATGGGTGCTCATTTTGATAACTGGAAAAAGTGGCAATCTTACACTTAGAAGAGAAATGCACACTGATCGATCGACAAACAAATAAATGTCCTACTTACATACAGCGTACTTAATTACTAATTTTGGGAAAATCATCTAATGATATCTCCGCGCCCTTGGGCGGGGCGGGAAATAATCAGAGTCAGAATTTTACTGACTCAAAACCCACCCTGTTCCTTCGTTGCCTTTCACACCGGGGCCGAACCTTCCTTTCAGAAATCGATCCTTGGCTGGGGCCAAGGATCGATTTCTAGGTTCTAGGTTCTAGGTAGGCTTCGACTCCCCTACGAAAGGAACATAGATGAGTTTTGTTCAGTAAAACTTACGCGCACTTTTGCCGCCACCAAGGGCGGGCGAAGTTACTTCATGAATTCCCACCATAAAAAAAAAGTAATTCTTTCGGTAAAAATTGTCCACCCCATAGGGTGTGGACAATTTATCACCATTGTCATTTACCATCATAGGATGGTTGAAAAACCCTGCGAGGACCTTAGAAAGAGGAAAGGATCGCTCTATAGAGCTCCATCCTTTTATATTAATTCAGTTTAGATCATCAAATGGATCGTGGTAGGGCCTCTGGAACTATTTAATTGACAGCAATGATGGACAGTCGAAAAAGCCCATTGTTGACGTTTACTCACATAGTTTTTCTCTTCTTTGGTTTAGGTTTGGGTTTTGAGTTTGGTTTTTCCATGTTACCTGTGCTTAATTTATTTGGTTTTTTATTAATTTCATCTCAGAATTTAACCTGAATTTGTCAAAATTATTTATTAGGTCGTGCGAGACGACAGAACAAAGTCACATAGTTTTTTTAAACATTTCTTTTTAAATTCACCGCCCAACGTGTCTTCGTATCGTTCGGAAATTGTTTATTTTATTAATGTTTCTATCAAACTAAAGAAAATATTTTTTACTCATTCTATTTTACTTGCTTACAACATAATTACTACTGTCAGGAGATACAATTTTCTGCATTATAAATTAAAATTATGATCATAATACTCATCAATTACAGTATTTCTGAACGTTAAATAAATAAAGACAGCTAGACACTATTCTTGGAAATGCCATTGAGGGTTGCCAATATATTAATATTTACCCACATAATTGGTAAGGCTTACACGGGTAGAATGATTTTTGAATGAATTGTCAAATCATTGATAATTATTTTATTTTTTGTGTACAATTAGAATTATTTATTTATTTTACTTCAACTTGTTATTAATAACTAGTAACCAATTATTATTAATATGTGGCTTAATATCAGGGTGTACAAGCAAAACGAGTTACTATTCCAGTAGTGGGATATAGAGTTAGATAGGTACGATTAGTTTTAAAATTTAGAATAGCTAATTGAAATAAGAAAAAGAAAACAATATAAATTGATTAATTTTAGTTTCACTTAAAGTTGTTCTTTAAGCTTGTTTTGAAAAAAGCATTTTTAAATTTTTATTGTAACTACATTAAGCACACTTGTACATATTTTTTTAATTTTATAAATTAGTGCTTAACTGTGATCTCACAGTTCACAGTTTTTATAATCCATCCTAAGGTTATCTGGTAGATATCGCTGTCAGCGATAAGACCGCCATTGTACCCATAAATTTAAGTTTCTGTGAATTGTTACTATATTGGTGTACAATAAAGTTATTCTATTCTATTCTATTATCACATTTCCACCTGATGGTGAATTATTATAAAATCGTTGACGGTGAATTGCATTAGTTTGTTAACTCTTTGAATACCATAATAAGAAACACAATGGAAAGACAATAGGTGATTTTTTTTATGGTAGGTAAAATCATCCAATGACAAATCCCGCCTACTGACTAAAAACCTACCCCATTCCTTCGTAGCCTATCGTGCCGGGGCCGGGTATTCCTTTCGGAAGTTAACCAATGCGCTGTCGACGACTTGGGCTCGGTCCGGTCGGTTACCGGACGATCGGACAGCGTGCTAACCATTGCACGCCGTCCGCAAGCCTGCGCCTACGGTGGCCGGAAATCGGGATCGGAATTCCGGCGGTGGCTGGGGCGAGCGCCCCGTTGCTTCTGCCTGATGCGGTCGGCCTCCTCCTTTGCTAGCATTACTGCTTCGCAGAAGGAGGCGACCGCCTGCCATCCATCCTCACTCCGAAGACAATAGGTGTGTGGATACCGATGTTCGCTTGGGGCTTGAGTAATGAGTCTATTCACTCTAGACTTGGAGACACCTAAATTATAATCCAATGAGAAGCCCACTGCAGGCCAATTGTTCCGATTTTTCGAAGTATGCGGTAATTATAAACGACGAGGTGAAATGTTTAGTTGCATAGTTTTCGATTTATTTTTTGAGGACAAAAAATCATACAAAATCAAGTTATAATTATATTTGCAACATTATAAGGTAAATCACTCTAAACGAAAGATTGACTCATAGTATTGTAAAATGGTTCGGTGGTAGGAATTTAGTGTAAAGTAAGTAATTAAGGGCACAAAACCAAAGCAAAAAACAATTATCTATGTTTATTTAAAGCAAACTTTAATGTTACAGAGATTTCAATATAGAATTTAAAATTTTCACCGTCACTTCAAGTGATAGTCATGGTGAATATTCTAAACGAAATCGTGAATAGTAATTGAATTGGTGAATTGTATTAATTAATTGTATTGAATTTAATAGTTTGATTGTATATTTGTTATTTTAATTCAATATTTAATTTGATAATATTGATGGTTTGTAATGGAAAATTGTATTGCATATAAAACATGTTCACACAAATTGGAATATATTAATGGAGTGAGCCCTGGCACCCATAACACAAGTTTAATCTTAGCTTGGGTGCCAGAGGTCGTTAATCTGTGATAGACTACAATTTTTAATGGAAACGATATTTCAATATTAATTCATTGTATAAAAACTGTATATTTGGATAATAAAATTTTATTATTATTATTATTATTATTATAGCTGGTCTTCAAGTAATCATTATCCTCTACAAGTAAAAAAGGCGGACTGTAATAAACACTCGCCCTGCCAACCATCATGTATCATTATTTATCAATTTAAGAATACGTGACAAAAAGCATCCTATTGCAATCTTTATGTTTATTCATTTATTTATTAAGAAGGCACCTCATCGACTTACTAAAAAATACACAAACAAAAGACACATATAGCTTTGGTATAGTAAATTCATCACTTACAGAGGTGCACATCACTGACAGAAAACTTAAAAATTTATATTTATGTAACATAGCAATCGAAATGGTAATAAATGTGAATGACAACCGAACATAAATATTTAATTAAATATGGGAGCTTTTAATATTGATCATGGTATCATTTAATCTGTCAAACGGCCCAGCGCGGGTAGAGGGGCGGTATGTTTTTGCATGAGTTTCCTTGAAATTAATTTTTTTGTCATAAGTTTTTGTCTCACTCGTTCAGATACCGGTGTGCAATTTTACATAAGAATAATGTTAAACAACCACTAATGCTTGATGTGACGACAAAAACAGCACAAAAGTGTTTTATCACGAGATATTTTGATACGGGAAACGTAAGTAAATACGTGTACTAAAATTAAAATTGTTTATAGAAGTGTGCGCTCCGTTGTGTATTCGTGTTGAGTGTGTGCGTCAAAATTTCTTGGAATTAGCTCGGGGCGTTCAATACAGGTAAACTGTCGGGTCATCTCACCCCTGGAATTGCATTAGCTATGAAAAAGTTGGTAGTTCTAGTGGCATTTAGGAAAGGTGTCCCTCGTCTAGTTTTTACTAGATCATTTTAAAAGTGCAAGTTGACAATTTGCGCAGTTATAAGTGGGAAAAAGTTTTGAAACTGTCGTTGTGTTAAAATGTGCTTTTAAAAGGCGATTTTTTCAGTAAGTGTGGTATTTTTCTTCTGTGTGAAGTGTTGTAGTTATTCAGAGCATTATTTTCAAAAAGGTTATAAGTAAGTGAAATTTATTTTTAAATTATCAGTATTCAAGGGTAATATATTGAGCTCTCAGATTTGTCAGACCATTTCTTGTTGAGATCTTTACTTTTTATTACCATAAGTAGGTGCTTAAACTTTTGTATCAGTGATGTCATAGGGCCAAAGTTGATATTGGCTGGTGATTTGAATACATTGTAATAAGTTCTTTCAAGCAACAATCAAGGAGGCCTACTAGTCCTGCTTCCTTGCCAGATGTGTATCATTGCCTCAAATAATTTACTAGGATACAGGTTATTTTTCTTTGTTCCTCAAACTGTCAAATTCTTGATGTTCATCAAAAAAGTTTGGTGTTTTGTCTATGTCTTGATAAGAGATGGTAATGGTTGGTTCAGAATTACGAATATTTTGATCTGTGTTTGTAGAGATAGCATTAAACTGTTAAGAACCGAGAGAATGCCGGCGTCCACACACCTATTGTCTTTCTATTGTATCTCTAATTACAGTATTCAACCGGTTTGGTCATTATGCTAAAAGATAACATTTTTATTTTGTAGGTACTTATAAAATAATACAAAATTAATGTTAAAACAGAAAGGAGGTACATCACACTAAGACCATAGAGGTTGAACATGTTTGTATGCATGTCTTGGATTGTTACTCTTATACTCAAACGGCTGAATGGATTAAGATCAAATTTGATACACAAATAGATAACACAATAGATCATATGGGAGAATATGTCGTTGGGATAAATTTCTGATTTTGTGCAGGCAAATCCGGTGCGGGCTCAATTAAATCATTTCAATTTTAATCATGCTTTTTCAATGGAAAAACTCAATCAAAATTGTTAGGAGTGTGACTCTGAACCGTCACAGGTGCGGGCTTGCAATGGATAGCTCGCCTTCTGGCCCTCGGGCTAAGACCAAGCCCGAATCAACCAAGTATTGTGTTCCATGCGCACCTCAAAGAAATCTCAGTAAAGTGGATAAGGCCCAGTAAGCCCGATGTCTACTAGAGCTGCATGAATTTGGAACACTAGTGTTGTCTTGAGAAAGAGGGATCACTAGAGCAAAACAAGATATTTTATGATATTCCACCTCAGTAAAACTTGGATCAAAGTTTGCATTAGGGAATGCAATCCCGACTCGAGATCCCGCGGGATTAGAAATAATAAAATATCTCGCCTAGTTTAAAAAAAAATCATATGACTGAATACGATGAAAACTGCTTGTTTGTGATAGTGATGTTAATTAAAACAATATATTATTTGAAAGAAAATAAAAGCCTTTATCCTTTAATATTACTTTAACTAAATAATTAACAGTTTTACTAACATGAAAATAATAAAAACATAAGTAGGGATTGCTCAAGGAGATTAAAAAGTAGTTACGGGTGATTTTGAAAGTAACTTCTTAAAAAAAACAAAATGTCCGTTGCAATGTACCTAGCTGCTGAGAAAGCCCTCTCCGACTCACACTGGTAGTCAACAGCGTAATCATATGCAAACTGTAAAAACCACCCCTTGTTCCTGCATACTCAAATAAATCCATTTCTTTTTTAGGGTTCCGTAATCAACAAGGACCCTTGTAGTTTCACCATGCCTGTCTGTCCATCCGTCCGTCCGCGGATAATCTCAGTGACTATTAACACTAGAGAGCTGAAATTTGGTATCAATATGTAAATCAATCAAGCCGACAAAGTGGTAAAATAAAAAGTGGAAAAAATGTTTTATTAGGGTACCCCCTCTACACGTAAAACGGGGAGTGATTTTTTTTTTCATTTCAACCCTAACGTAATATATTATTGGATAGGCATTTAAAAATGAATAGGGGTTTACTAAAATATTTTTTGATAATGTTAATATTTTCGGAAATAATCGCTCCAAAAGTTTTTTTTTTTTTAGTTTTTAAATCTGCGATCAGTGTTTGACACTATGAGCAAATTTGGTGAGTGCACTATGTCAGTTTGAGTGCGTCCCCCATTGGGAACGTCTCCTCATCGTCTATCTATATGATGTCTTTTCGCTTGAGACGCTTTACGTAGCTACGCATCGTGAGCTGTGCTGCTAATTTGTTCGGGTGCTTCTTTAGCTTCTCCCGGTATTTCAAGGTTACGTTTTGGATTTCCTCCTTTATAGTGGGAATTTTCAGATGTTCGTGAATTTCCTGGTTGGTCACATACCAAGGGACATTGCTGATCGTTCGGAGTATTATGTTTTGTATTCTCTGCAAGCATGAGATAGAGTTGCTGGCACTACCCCAGAGTAGAATGCCATACACTCCAAAAGTAAAAAAAAAAATGTGTGTGTCCTTCTAACTTTTGAACCATAAGTTTAGAAAATATGAAAAAAATCTCAAAAGTAGGACTTTATAAAAACTTTCTAGGAAAATTATTTTGAACTTGACAGCATGTTCTTTACCATTGCCGCCCAATCCCGTCAATCCCGAATGGGATCTCGTCATATTATGCTTCGGAATTGATCCCGAAAAATTACACGGGATCTCGCGAGATCGGGATTGCATTCCCTAGCTTGCTTTATCGTACATCTTATGGAATGATACGAGTCCATCATGCAACTGAAGCTTCAAAAGCTCTATAACCTAATATGAAACATATTGAATAACAAACTGTGTCCCATGGTTTCACCCACATCTTTATTAGCTACTTCGCAACTATTAGTTATAGCGTGCTGTATTTTTATATTGTTACCCTAAGGATGATATGATAGTAACTTATTTAATCCCGAGAAGATATTTGGCTCCCGAGCATAGCAAGGGTAAAAATAGAGGGACTTAACAGGTCATTAACCTGAGGTAAATATTGTGGTTTTCATAATGACTACAAGGAAAATAAAAATGTGAATTCTCGTACGATTTAGGTATCTTTTGCATAAGGATTTCCATTCTGTTTAAAAAGTATTGTTCTTTTGTTTACCTAGTCAATGAAACGGAACCCTTCGTGCGCGAGTCCGACTCGCACTTGACCGGTTTTTTTTAATAATTTGACGGCTGTCAGTTGAAAGCGATTCTCTTCATTGCTGAAAAATATTACTGTCAACCGGCTCCACAGACAACTTCAGACCTACTTTCCCAGTATAAGTAATGAAAATAATTATTGTTCAATTAGCATTATTAGTTTCTAAGATTAGTGCTTTAAACGAAACAAAATCTTCAGCTTTATAACATTGGTATACAAACTCTTTAGTCTTAGATCCTGTTTGACTAGCTTTCATGAAGCTTTGTTTGAATAAAAGAAATAAAAAACAGGTTTTCTTACTATGTAAAGTGTGGTCTGACCACTTATAAAATTATCTTGTATTAGGTCTAACAACAAGCTTCTATTTTTAAATATTAAAATAAATGTAACGGTACTTTTAAGGGTTCCGTAACCAAAGGGAAAAAACCCTATTACTAAGACTGCATTGTCCGTCAATATGTCACCAAGCTGTATCTCATGAACCGTTACAGTTAAACAGTTGAAATTCTCACAGACAATGTACTTCTGTTGCTGTTAGAACAAATAATATTTAAAAAAATATATGTATAAGGGGCTCCCATAAAACAAACGTGAATTTTTTGCTACGGACCGTACGGAACCTTTTAAGTGCGAGTCCGACTTGCATCTGGTTATCCATTACGAAGAGCAATCTCGTCAGCTCTTCTGTCATCAAGTGGTTAGCGGCCCTGACTGCTATGCCACAGGCTGTGGGTTCGATTCCCATTCAGGAGAAATGTTTGTCTGATGAGCATGATCATTTGTGTCTGGGTGTAATTTATCTTTAGTATGTATGTATTTACAAATATATATGTATGTTTATCAGTCGTCTAGTACAGATAACACAAGCTCTGCTTAGCTTGAGACTAAACGGCGTTGTGTGATAGTTGTGGAATATTATTATATGGGTCAATCCCAGAGCTAAGCGAGATGGAGTACCCAGTCGCGAACACAAGACCCAGGCGAATAGGACACGAAAACAATCGTCGGACCAATCCCACGCAAGTGCGACAGCCGTCTCAGTTTGTCTAACCCTTTTAGGAGCTTTTTACATTTTTAGGGCCCCGGTATAGTCAAATAAGTTGAACTAAAATGGCCATCGTTAAGAGCAGCCTCCCGTTGTGCCGCACTTCGATTAAGATCCGAAAATCTGTTACTGGGCATTGAAGATTGATTGGTATCGTTCCAATTAATAATAAACGTATATTTTTTTTCCTTTGGGGCCGTTCAAGTATTACGTAAGCACTACAGAGGGTAGGGGGGTCTTTGCTTTGCTTATCTTTGATGACATGGGGGACGGGGGTCTGGATGGTGATTACGTCACCAGTATATTTTGTTAGTTCTTTAAGAGAACGATATTGATGTTCCAAAATCACACGAAAGCAACAAACATATAATGTCCTTGAAGACTTAGAGTCAGCCTCTATTTCAAGCCTATTCCTTATTTCTAGACTTATAACCACTCCTCATAAATTAATAACGAAACCGTCAGAACACGTTGAAAAATGCTTGTACCAATGTTAACTTTAGCCAGGCGGGAGGAGGGGAGTAGAGAGCTTTTCTTACTTTTGCTGACAAAGGGGAGGGGGTTAATATTTGCAAAAAAATCTGCTTACGTAATACTTGAACGGCCCCTTTAAATTGTTACGTAATAAATATTAAACGGAGGGGAGGGGTCGGCCTATTCTTATTTTTTTTTTTTTTTTCATATTTAGGGGTACGAGAGGTTCAAAAAGCTATTAAACATCGCCTTAATAAATGAATGGCTCCTTAGGAACTAATATTTCATCATGACTGTGTTAAGATCTCCTTCAGTTAAGTTGCTATGTCAAGCAATACATAAATTATGGTTGAACAAGAATCAATGAATAATAATGTCTTGTTAAGACTGCATAGGAGCAAAACTATGTACCTATAGTTTTATAATTAATTAATTAATGCTAGTGGCTTTGCTAGCATGGAATTAGTTCCCTCGCATTATACATAAATTATGGCGCCCTAGTCATCCGACAAATGATTTAAATCCATAGTTTTTTCGGGTTCCGTTCCCAAAAGGTAAATACGAGACCCTATTACTAAGACTTCGCTGTATATCCGTCTGTCTGTCACCAGGCTGTATCTCAAGAACCGCCATAGCTAGACAGGTGAAATTTTCACAGATGATGTATTTTTGTTGCCGCTATAACGACAAATACTATAAACTGAAAAAAAAAAAATATTTAAGGGGGCTCCAATACAACAAACGCGATTTTTTTTGCCCTTCAGCAATTAAAATATTCACAAAATACTCAGTTAAAATAAAATATATATGTATTTAACGGGAGTTCTCATACAAAACACCATTTTTTTTTTTTTTGCCTATTTTGTTGTTGTTCTGTTGTTTACCTAGTCAATGGTACGGAACCCTTCGTGCGCGAGTCCGACTCGCACTTGGCCGATATTTTTCTACTATAATATCCATGTACGGGTATTATACACGAAAACCTACCTCATTAATCATTCTGTCTATTGGTGAAAACTACATGATAATCGTGTGTTCAACGTTTGTATGGAGAAATAGATTTGAATAGATATTTTTTTTGGCCTTCACGCGGGCGAAGCCGCTGGCAGACGCTAGTAATATTATAAAATAGATGGATAATAATCATTTATTCTGAAATGTCAAGTCTGTATAAATTAATAGGTCTTTACTAGTCTGGCTTGAACAGACTTAGCAATAAAAAATGTGTCACAGAATAAATACAGATACACTACCTATAGTCACTGATAGACAAGGACAGAGATAAGAGCCGGCGCTGTCGTGCGAGCGAAATAGCGTAAGGCCGTGTTTACGGAGACGCGGCGCGTTGCGCGGCGCGTTGGGCGTTTCGTCCAATTTATATCGACAGTTTATACCGCGTACATCGAAGGACTGGTACAATTTGCCTGCAACGGTCTTTCCGTCCGATTATAATTAAGGTGTTTTCAAGGCTAAAGTGAATAGGCTCTTAGGGCCGAAACGCACAACCGCGATGCGCCGCCGCGCCGCTAAAACCGGCAGTGCCGCCCGCCGAAACGCCGAATATTGCGGTTTGCACCGCGGCGCGAATACCATAGCTTTATTAAATGGATATAACCAGTATCTTTTTTGTCGTTTATTTAAAACTAGCTCTTACCCTACTCTACTGTACTCTTCCCTACTCTATCCTACTCTACCCTACTCTATACCAATAAATGAGACTGAATTTTATTTTTCTTAACGGGATAAAATCCTATATCCTTCTCCTGGTTCTAAGCTATCTTCTTACAATTTTTCAGCCAATTCGGTTCAGCCGTTCTTGACTTATAAATAGTGTAACAAACACGACTTTCTTTTATATACAGCGTGTCCGGACATCGACTAGCGATATTTTAAACACTTAAATATAAGCTATTTTAAAGTACAATTACACTCCAAGCTTGGGTCCAAATCACTTCCCTGCTTTGTGGCAGCCATTTTGTTTTTTTTGTTGAAATTTTCCATATGAAATTACAAAAAAAAATCATATCTCTCTAAGTTTTTGTCATAAAAATAGGCTTATTTGAAAGGCAATAATATTGCCTACCGTTAGCATTACAAAACAATGTGTTCCCAGTTCAGAATATAGGAGAGTATAGAGATCCAATGCAAAGAAACGTCTATCCACACTCAAAAATCTCGAGAAACTGGTTAACCCTGTAAAATAATACACTAAACGCTGAAAGATGCGTAGCGGCGACGCGAATAAGAGCGGCGAGTGCCGATTTGACAGGCCCGGCGCCGCAACGCGGTTATGTGCTAGTACGATTCACCATCAACGATTGCATCTCTGCTTATAGTACCTACGCGGCAAATCGGCTAAGTTCGATCGTCGTGAATTCGTGGTGGTTCAACTTATGTGTTTAGGATTAAAACCTATTTTCAGGTTTCAATCGAAGTGAAGGGTACTATACTATCAGATGGGATCGCAGTCAAGCAGTAGTTTATATCGTTTAAAAAAAATAAGAAACAGCCTTGAACTCGTTCAACATGTGGGATAAACATTTGAATTTTTGTTACAGATAACGAAGCGAGGGAGACGAATACTATCTCGAATTGGAAAATAAATCTGGTAATTTTTTTTGTATTATTAAAGTTACTTAATATTGTAAACAGGTACAATATGCAGCATATAATTTGAACCAAAATGGCGATCGAACTTGCATGCGCAGTAACAGATTTTCGGGTCTTAATCGAAGTGCCTGGCTGCGAGTAACCACAGCAACGAAGATCATTTTAGTTCAAATTTTCTTTTTAAGCTTAGCTGAGGGGTATCTCAACTAAAAGTGTAAGTTTATAACTATTTCATTTTTTCCAGATTCAACATGTCTCTCTGGGCTAGAGCTCAGCAGTTGCCTCCCGAGAGCCTACAGAAGGTAAGCTGATCTTCTGTCTCGTATTTTTATGAGAAGAATAACACAAAGTATCGAATGTCGTCTTTGAAATAAAGCGCGCGCAAAATGTCATACAGGTTTGAAACGTTTCAGCTGAACGTAAACCGAACATAGCCGAGCCTTTACAGGTTGAAACACTGATCTCTATATCTCTCTTTATTTACCACTGGATAGGCTGTTTCATATATTTGACAGCCAATATTTTGTCCTTATTTGAAGCGCCACCCGCGAGCGTCCAGAGAACTAATTTTGACCTATAATGCAAATGATGTACAGTATTTTGAACTATGTGCGACATGACTAGTTTTAGTACCGTAGACACTCCCTACTGGCATTACGGCCGACAGAGCCAAAATGGCGAATAAAAAATACGGACAAAAGCACTTTGACAGCCACCAGTCCAGTGTGTTAATAAATAGACGTCAATGGGTTGAAAGAACGAAGCTAGTCACATGTTAATTTTTTTTTTGTTAATATTTTTGGCTAGGTTACTAAGTCCTTTAAGCCATGGTTCTCATATTCATATGTCTAATGTATTTGTAGTACTTTGGAGCAAATGTAGCAAGTCAACCTTCTTAGCAAGCTTCGCTGAGGTAGTCAACACTACAATAAAATTCTCAGCTCTATTATACCGAGATCGCGCCTGCTTCAATAATTCCACATTTTGTCCAGTTGCGCAGACACTTGAGATACAAAACTACACCAATTTTACATCACAATGTCCAGTAGGAATCAATTTGCGAATAATTAATACAGCCAGTGAATAACTCGAAAAGATTTGTTGTAGAGAGGAGATTCATCCATCGATTGTTTTCAACAGGTACGCACCATCTATGGGGATCACTTTCCCATCGAAGTACGGCATTGCCTGGCGCCATGGATCGAGAGTCGGATATGGTAAGTATCACATGACCTGCATATTTAAAACAGAATTAAGATGTGAGTCAGTGATTTTTCTTAGAATTTGTCTTGAAGGATAATGTCGGAATATATTGCATAGCTGTCCCCGCAGTTTCAGCCGCTTCTTTGCTTAATGCTCCGATTCCGTTGGTCGGAGCGTGATGTTATATAGCCTTTAGCCTTCCTCGGCTATATACTTATACTTAAAAACGTGATTGTAATGATGATAACAATTAACTTTTACTATGGGATCAAACTTGAAATCGTTCACTAATTACCAGTCACCCTATATATAAAAATGAATAGCTGTTCGTTAGTCTCGCTAAAACTCGAGAACGGCCGAACTGATTTGGCAAATTTTTGTCTTGAAATATTCGTACAACTGCAGGGAAGGTTTAAACGGTGAGAAAATATGGAAAAAATCACTAAAAATAATCCGTTATGTTATCCGCGGTACAAAGCTTGCCGGGTCAGCTAGTTCATTATAAAATTATGATTTAATATTGTATGTAGTATCATCGGTAGAAGATATCCGGCCAAACCAGCATTCGTTTTGTTAACCCAGGTCGAATAACTGTCACAGGACAGCGGAGCCGGATGAGCAGCAGCGGTTCTTCGTGGACGAGCTGGTGCAGGAGATCCAGGCGCACGCCGACCTGATGATCTCCCCCGACATGTTCGTCACTAAGATGAAGCTGTTGGACGCTGCCAAGAACTTCCATATGCAGTACAGGTGAGATACTATACACCTTTAAATTTTAATCGTTTTAATCCCGTGGAGGGTCAATTCGGTACATGAAACACTATCGATTTGTAAAGTTACAATTAAAAGATAAAGTACTTTTTTTTGAAACTCGGTTTAATTTACACATGTACGAATTTAATTTCTTTAAGTAAATGTCAGCTGGGCGAGTTCAATGATCTGTAGGTAATTAGTACGCAACGTCCGACAACTACCTACAAGGTCATTGACTCGTTTTGGGTCTTGCTGTCTTGTGTTTGTGTGGTTACATGTTTGTGAACGCACACATTTACACGTTCCACGAATAATTCTTCTTATGGGTTTTTTTTTCTTTTATTATTTCCTGCTCTAGGGCGGAGCGGGAGATAGTGTCAGACTCTTACTGACTAAAAGCCCACCTTGTTCCTTCTTTGCCTATCATACCGGGGCCGAGCCTTCTTTTCAGTAGGCTTCGACCCTGCCTGCATCTAGCAGGCTGAGCCTCTACGGTTTGCTGACAGCTCCTTGTTGCGCGCGGGAACAGTACACGCCGTCGACGACTTGGGCTCGGTCCGGTCGGTAACCAGACGGCCGGACAGTTTTTCATTGATCAAAAATGACTGATGTATTGTTGTTTGTCGGTGTGTCATAGCCACGCTCCTCACGAACTGTACGCGTACATGCGTCGCTCGCTAGCCCTGGAGATGGACGTCATACAGAACGCGATGGGTACCTCGTACGTCGCTCAGCCGCAAACAGAGAGGAAGTACAGTGAGGTAAATATCTTTGTTTCTATTGATTTTAGAATATTTCTTAACTGATAAAGTTTATAAGAGCCTATTATACCTTCCTCAATTCAGATTCCGATATTTAGGCGTTACTAAATTCAGGGAAGTATAATTGCATTAAGGAAGGAAGGATTTAGGAACAGAATGATTTCCGACGTCCTTCGGATTCTAACAAGGAAGGGTGTAATCACACACTGGACGCTTAAAAGATACTTATTTTGTTGTTGCTCGGTTGTTTACCTAGTCAATGGTACGGAACCGGTACTTAATTATGAATTTACCAATAATGACAAATTTTCGTGGATTATTTTTCCGACCCAAATATCGACCAATAGAATTGCACCATTCGACGTCACGTGGTACAACCTACATGGTATTATACTGATAATTTTTTGAAAATTTTCTCTGGTAGTTGCTATATATAAAAAACAAAACATGATCCAGTCAAATTAACCACACGTCAAACTGACAGGTTGAATTCAATTGTGAAAATTGGAGATTCTATTGGCCGACATTTGGGACGGAAAAATAATCCCCCGAATACCACACGAGCTTCAAAATTATCTGGCATTTCCCTCAAGGTTCCCTGCAAACAAATAAAGTCGTCAAGTTTTTCAGGAAAAATCACTCGCGCTTCGCGCTCGTGATTTTTTAACCTGAAAAACTTGACTCCTTCATTTGTTTGCAACGAACCTATCGGGAAATATCCGATAATTTTGAAGCTCTTGTGGTATTATAAGTGACAATTTTGGAATTTCGTTTTTTGTACTTTTGACTACACAAATATGATCAGTAACGGGTACTGATTGAGCCCCATTTTTTTTGCACTAATTAAAAAATAGGGGTGTATAGAGAAATCATAATCTAATAAAGATTTATTACAATTTTCCGGTGACATATATAAGAGACTATAAGAGCCTATTACACCTTCCTAAATTCAGGTTTCTATATTTAGGCGTTACTAAGTTCAGGGAAGTATAATTGTATAAAAGAAGGAAGGATTCGTCCTTCGGATCCTAAGCAAACTAGGTAGGGTGTCATCACACAGGACGCTCAGTCGCCGCTCGCTTGTTGTCACGAGCGCACGTGTTTTTTTATATTGTATGCATACGCAAAACAAAACGACTATGCACTACTACTTGCATACGCAAAATAAACGAAAATGAAATATGTTGCAGTTGGTAATATAAAAGGACATGCCTTATCTTTGGAACAAAATTGAAAGATCTTTATGCATTTTTTGTAACAAATATTAAGAAAAATGTGACTTTGCTAACCCTCCCGTTGCTCGTAGATCATGAATGTAGGAGTGTTCCAATGCCGGCCGTATTTTTTTGATAACTGTTTAACTAATAAGATAAGCTGATAGCCACTACTATGTACTACTGTTCGGTATCAGTGAGATACAACGGTAACTCTAAAGATATTGTTATTGTTGTCCCTCTATCGAAACCGAACGGTTCTTTAGAATTAAATTAATCCAGTAAAGACGTCTGAAAATCTGTAGTTTACGTAAACTTTGGCCCTCCAAAATGTACTCAAATGTTAAAAGTATAAAAAACCGGCAAAGTGCGAGTCGGGCTCACGCTCGAAGGGTTTCGTACCATTGACTAAGTAAACAATAGAATAACAACAAAATAGGCAAAAAATGGCTGTTTTTGACCACACGCCAAGCCCAATCCCCATTTTACTTATTTACCCAAAAAGGACACGCAATTTGGCCCTAACATCGAATTCAAGAGTAACTAGCGTCACATTTCCAGTGTCGACTGATCGGAATTAAACTCGAGAGTAAGCCCCCTGTTGCCATTATTGATATCGAGCAAAAAAATCGCGTTGGTTGTTGCCCCCATTAAATATTTATTTTATTTTGTTTTTAGTATTTGTTGTTATATAGCAGCAGCAGAAATACATATTTTGTGAAAATTTCAACTGTCTAGCTACCGCGGTTCTTGAGATACAGCCTGGTGACAGACAGACAGCCAGACAGCGAAGTCTTAGTAATACGGTCGCGTTTTTACCCTTTGGGTACGGAATCCTAAAAAGTACATCTATAACTTCAATAAAAAAAAAATTAGGGTCTAAAAAAAAACACGAATTTCCATAGAAAAACATAGAATTACCGAATAACTACTGAGTTTTCAGGCGCTACCACTTTTTTTTCGCGTTGCCTCTTCATCAAACATCACGTTGGATGAAACAACAAGCTTTTAAACCATGCTTGACGTTGACCAGCTTTTTCTTATCCAATTTTATGAACAAATCGGATGTTTTTTTTCTGTTCAAAGCTGATAACTGGCCTGCAGACGGTCCGGCAGAGGGTGAATATTGTGGGCGAGGAGATCCGCTCGCTGCAAGCCAACATCGAGTCGTTTTCCCTGCAGTACCATGAATGTTTGAAGAACAAAGGTAATAATCACATTTGTATTTGCAGGACTGTCTAGTAACCACGATTTTACAATGGCATTTGGTCACAATTCGACCGTACCTAAGTAATATACACCGTTAAATTTTGGTCGTTTTAATCCCGCGGAGGGTCGATTCGGTACTTGAAACCGATTTGTAAAGATAAAAATTAAAAATAAAGCACTTTTTTTTTAAACTCTGGAATAATTTACGCATGTACGAAATTGATTTCTTTAAGTAAACGTCAGCTGATCGAGGTCAATGAACTGTAGGTAGTTAGTACGCAACGACCGCCAGCTACCTACAAGGTCATTGACTTGTTTACTTAAAGATATTAGTTTCGTACATGCATATATTAATTCGAGTTTTAGAAAAAAAGTACACTGTTTTTTAATTTTATCTTTATAAATCGATAGTGTCTCATGTACCTAATCGATCCTCCATGGGATTAAAACAATCAAAATTTAACGGTGTATACAGATATATATTATATTTTTAAAGTAATTCTGCTATTCGGTGCGGAGAATAATCTAAGGCTATGAACTCACGAAGCGGTTTTCGCTCGCGGCCGCCGCGGTTGCGGCCTGCAGCTTCTGTAGAATACAGATGCTTCGGCGTTTGTTAGCGTCTACCGCTGTATCGGCGGGCAACTAGTAGAACCTCGCGGGCCGCGGTCCCCTGCAGCTTCGGCGGTTTGCGCCCGTACGCTCTGCGGTCGGTTGGCGTGTGATCGGGCACCGATCATCTCACTGCACGTCTTACAACCGCATGTGTTTGACTGGCCTGTTAGTCTAGTAGTTAGTGGCGCTGACTGCTATGCTGGAGGTCGTGGGTTCGATTCCCACCCAGGACAAATGTTTGTGTGATGAGCATGATCATTTGTTCTTTTTGAGTGTAATTTATCTATAATATGTATGTATTTAGAAATATACAAGTATGCTTATCAGTTGTCTAGTACTCATAACACAAGCTCTGCTTAGCTTTTGGGACTAGACGGCGTTGTGTGATAGTTGTGTAATATTATTATTATTTCATTTATTCATTTTAAGTACTTATTAATTACATTTCTAAATATTTTTTTAACAGTTATATTATTATAGATGTGGTATATCTTTTTATACATAAAAAAAAGTATGTGTTGCGATATCTCCCATTAGGTTTGCAGCAACCGCGTAAATCTGCGGTCTCGTGAGTTTTAAAATAAAATAGCTGTTTCCTCTACCGCGGCGGGCGCGGGTGTATACCGCTTTGTACTTAGCCTAAAAAAGCGAAGATCATTAAAATCGGTCCAGCCGTTCTTGAGTTATAAATGGTGTAACTAATACGACTAACCGTTTTATTCTCCATACAAATTTTGGAACCCCATTTCATTTTCTTAGGAGATGAATTATGGAAATTCCTCTCTTCGTGCTCGCCTACGTCATACGAGTAGAAGTCAGTTAGTTTCTCCTTTTATATGTTTAAAAGATAACACCCCCTATAGACGGAATTGTATACAGGGTGACGGGTAATTAGTGAACAATACTTAAACACGTGATTGTAGTCATGAGAACAAACAACTCTTACTATAGGACCAAGCTTGAAATCGCAAAAAAAGCAAAGTTCAGTACATTTATGTTCGCCTAACTGGTCAAAATGTACTGAACCTGGTTGATTTTTTTCGCAACATTTACCAAATGAATGAGAAACGTTTGTATCCAGGTCACATGAATTACCTTCAGCAATCGATGACGAATGAGCGTCGCGACCTGGTGGCATGCCTGCGAGTTCAGATCGAAGAGACAGAGAGGAAACTCAACGCTTTGGTAAGTGCACTTTAAGCCTCAGATGAGAGATCACAAAGCTTGCCATGCCACTCTGGTCATTAATACCTACATAAAAAGACGATTTTGGTTTTTTTAAATTTCGAATTGTAAGTTTTATTGCTTCTATTACAGGTGGCCCAAATAAGCCAATCTCAAATGGAGCTCGTTGATCACATGAAGGAGAATATTTCCAATCTGCGCCAGCTGCAGAGCCAAGTGTTGGACGAGGAGCTCATCAAGTGAGTATGCTGCTGGTGATGTTGGCCGGTGTTGGTTATGGTGGTCATTTGGTGAGGTTGGCCAATATTGGTCAAGTTGGCCAAGGACTTGGAGAATTCAAAGATTCAAAAGTATTTATTTCAAATAAACCATTTACAGGCACTTTTGAAAGGTCAAGGTTCAGTCTGTCAGAAAAAAATGATGCTAATTGCACATTCCAAAGCGTAGATCTCTATGGAGAAGAATGTGCAAGAAACTCCATGGACACTCTTTTCAATAATTTTATGTATACCAAATATCTTGGTTACATATTTCTTGCCGCTGCTATTATGTGAGAACAATGTCAATAATAACCGCCTATTGTACACTTATTTTCTTTATAAATGTATGTCCTAATAATAAGTTAAGGTGTGCAATAAATAAATAATCAGAATGTTGGAGATGGTGGACAATGTTGAAGATGTTTACAATTTTGGCTATTTTTAGTCAAATTGGTAAAGTTTTGGCTTATGTTGGTTACAGTGGCCAATGTTGGAGAAGTTTGCAATTTTGGCCAATGTTAGTCAAGTTAACAATGACCTATGTTGGAGATGGTAGACAGTGTTAAAGATGTTTGCAATTTTTTACAATGTTAGTCAAAGTTGACAAAGTTTTGACATGTGTTGGTCACATGGCCAATGTTGGAGATGTGTGTAATTTAAATCAATGTTAGTCAAATTGGTAAAGTTTTGTCCACATTGGAGTTAGTGTCCTGTTATATATGTTGGAAATTCGGTCAATGTTAGCCACAATGGCAAAGTTTTGGCCAATTTTTGTCAAACTGGCAAAGTTATGGCCTGTGTTAGAGATCGTGGCCAATGTTGTTGATGTTTGCAATATTGACCAGTGTTAGTCAAATTGGCAAAGTAGGTGTGCGGACACCGGTGTCCGCTTGGGGCTTGAGCAATTAAGTAACCTTTTGCCCTTCATTTTGCCATAGCGACTTCGCTTAAAATTTCTTTCTCGCCATTTTTTATATAAACAGTTTCTCGCAAGCGAAGTCGCTGGCAGTGCTAGTTAACAATAATAATATTCCAATACTTTCACACAACGCCATCTAGTCTCATACTAAGCTAAGAGCTTGTGCTATGAGTATTAGACAACTGATGAACATATATTTCTAAATACACACATATTATAGATAAATTACACCCAGACACAGAACAAATGATCGTGCTCATCACACAAACATTTGTCCTGGGTGGGAATCAAACCACGACCTCCGGCATAGCAGTCAGGGCCACTGACTACTAGACCAACAGGCCAAGAATCTAACCTATATGTATCCGTCCGCAGATGGAAGCGCGAACAACAGCTGAGCGGCAACGGAGTCCCGATGCAATCGAACCTGAACACAATCCAGGAGTGGTGTGAGCTGCTCGCCGACCTCATCTGGCTGACGCGCCAGCAGGTCAACAACGTGGCGCGCATCAACACCAAGACCATCGTCGAGCTGCGCCAGCCGCACCTCGCCGAGATGCTGGACGAGATGAGCAAGCAGGTGGGTCATGTTGCTGACCTACACAAGTACCTGGACTTGTTGACCAATGTTGGTGTTGATAACTAAAGTTGGTGTTGATGATCTATGTTGGTGTTTTATTTTATTTTAGTAACCAACAGCGATAAACAAAATATGTTACAGAGTAAGTGCTTTACAGTAAACTATGGCTAATTACAGGTTTCCCTATATAATTGGGATAATTATATAATGCATGCGAATTTACTATTAAGAAAAATTCAATATAAATGTATTACAATAATGTTTCATGTTAATTTTGGAATCATTTGTCATAAAAAAAACGTTAACGACTAAATGTTGGTGTTGTTGACCAAATGTTGGTGTTGACGACTAATGTTGGTGTTGTAAACCAAATGTTGGTGTTGACGACTAATGTTGGTGTTGTAAACCAAATGTTGGTGTTGACGACTAATGTTGGTGTTGCTGACTAATGTTAGGACGGGCAGATTATTATATGATTATTATTCGTCCATGTTTAATGTAATAATTTTCTGGTACAGGTAACTGGTTTGTTGTCAACTCTCGTCACGTCCACGTTCGTCATTGAAAAGCAACCGCCGCAGGTCATGAAGACGAATACACGGTAAGATATTGAAACGAATTGTCCTTTAAAATTTTTTTTTTAACTTTGGTGTGGGATTTAGGAATTCCTCCTGTATCTTATACATTGTACTTGTATCTATTAAGTGCGGCCAACCCAAAGTCTGCTCTTACGTGATTATGATGTTTTTACACATTTTTCTCCAGATATTTTGGATACACAGATATCTTGTGGAAATTATCTAGGCTTCTATAGAAATCAAAACATAAATTTGTGAATATAAATCTAATCCAGTAAAGACCTCCAAAAATTTGCTATTTTACGTGAACTTTTGCCCTCCATATTGTCCTCATGTATTAAAAATATAAAAAAATACATCTATAGAATCCTTGCATATTTAATCGAGATTCTGAATGACGACAAATTTTCTAGAAACACGTGTATCCTGGAACAAGTTTTGTGAAATATTCGAGTAAATGGACCGAATGCCAACAGAGTTTTCAGACTCTCATTTTTCGCGTTTTTTTTTATAGTAGGTAAAATCATCTAATGACATCCCCCGCCCTTGGGCGGAGCGGGAGATAGTGTCAGACTCTGACTACTCCGTTCCTCCTTTGCCTTGGTTCCAGGGCAAAGCATTTTCATACCTCCCCAAAGCCCCAGATTAGGCTTCGACCCTACTGGGCCCCTTCAGTTTGCTGACGACTCCTTGAGGCGTGCGGGAACAGTGCGCGCCGTAAACGACTTGGGCTCGGTCCAGTCTGATACCGGACGAACGGACAGCGTGCTACCCATTGCCCGCCGTCTGCAAGCCCCCGCCTACTCATTTTTCGCGTTGCCTTTTCATTAAACCTCTCGTTGGATTTCATTAGATGAATCAACAAACTTTTAAAGCTTGCTCGACGTTGACGATAGACGAGTGGAGAGGGCTACCTTAATAACAAAACGTGTTCTTGTTGCAGCTTCACGGCTACTGTCCGGTTACTAGTGGGGGGTCAGCTAAACGTGTACATGACGCCGCCCAGAGTCAGCGTGAGTATCTACTGTGTATACAGTACGGCCAACGGATCTTGGCGCGTCTCAAGTTAGGCTCTGCGAACTTTAGCTTACAATAAATCTACTTCTTCCTGCCATTATCACATATTACTTGGGGTCGATGCAACGCGTTTTTTTTTCCACTCAATCCTGTCACCCGTCACGCTATCACTAACTCCCTTTTCTTTCACATCACTCCTCACATAATCCATCCATCTCTTCATCGGCCTCCCTCTTCCTCTTCATCCATCTACGTGTAAACTCAGAACTCTTTTAGTAACATGCTTTTCATCCCTCCTCACATGATCATAAACAGTTGTTAACAGCAATAACAACTGCTATTGGGATTTATTTTTTCAAACCTTTTATTTTTTACTAGTACACAAGTGCTAAAGTCCGCAGAGCCTAATTTCAGACGCGCCAAGATCCGTCGGCCGTACTGTACTTAGTTCGATCATACATTTGACGCCATCAACTTTTTAATAGGTACTTGATTTTCATGAACTAGGGAATAAGGCAGTGCCTTTAAGTCGCGGCGAGTATGTTGAATTCCGAACGAAACGAAGGTTGATAAATTTGAATCCCGAAAGCCAGTGAGGGATTTATTTAATTGACTCCCGAGCATTGCGAGGGATTATATTATTAGGATGTGAGACGCACAGGACCGGCCATTGAAGCGTCACTTGGGAACGCCTATGTCAACCAGTCCGTCTTACGGCTGAAATGATGGTGATAAATATTATATGTAATTTGACACTGGAAATTCGCCATTTTATGTTTTATTTTTATTTTTATTATGATGTACAATTCTCACAACTAAGAAGAATCCATGGACAAAAATGTCATACGAGATCATGTATAGACAAGTCGACATTCTCGTAAGCAAGAATCTTCTTGTTATAATTTTGCCGTCTAAACAGACGCAAGACATTATCTCCTAGCGATTATTGCTCACGAGTCTCGTATGACATAATCGTACGCGAGAAATTATTTCTTACCTATTTGTAAACACTTTGATACGAAAATGATATGGCGATTGTCCTGTTGGTCCAGTGGTTAGTGGCCCTGACTGCTATGCCGGAGGTCGTGGGTTCGATTCCCACCCAGGACAAATGTTTGTGTGATGAGCACGATCATTTGTTCTATTTGAGTGTAATTTATCTATAATATGTAGTTAGAAATATATAAGTATGTTTATCAGTTGTCTAGTACTCATAACACAAGCTCTGCTTAGCTTGGGACTAGACGGCGTTGTGTGATAGTTGTGTAATATTATTATTATTTCATTTATTCATTTTAAGTACTTATTAATTACATTTCTAAATATTTTTTTAATTAAGTTATAGAAAAAAAAAACATTTAAAAATATAAAAAATAGTGTCCCACCGGTATCGGGAACAGGGTCCAAGCTACCGGCGGTCAGGGCTCCAGAGAAAGGAACCTCCTAACTATACGAGCCGTGTCCAGAAGTACCGCTTTCTGAATCAAGCCCTTGATCCAGCCGCCTAACGAGAGCCTCCTAAGGTGTTGGTCGAGGCTCTTGGCTGTTAAGCCATTACCCGACACGACTATCGGTACAACGATCGCCGAATCCACTTCCCACATGTCGCAACCTCGCGAGCCAAGTCAATATACTTGATTTGTTTATCTTTCTCAGCTTTCACGAGGTTCTCGTCATGAGGGACCGCTATATCAACAATCATTGTGCGACGCTCTAGTCGATCTATCACCACTATGTCAGGCTTATTGGCAACAATAGTCCTGTCAGTGATGATAGATCGATCCCAATACAATGTGATATTGCCACTGTTGAGAACTGGGTCGGGCACATACCTATAGTACGGTACTTCTGACTCCACAAGATTGTATTTAAGAGCAAGTTGCTGGTGGATAATCCTAGCTACAACGTTGTATCTATGCAAATAGTCTCCGTTAGCTAGATGAGAACATCCAGAAATAATGTGTCGGATTGATTCTCCGGGCCGGTGGCATGCCCGACAGATGTCAACCGTACCGTCCTTCACAATATATTTCCGGTAGTTGTTCGTCATCATAACTTCGTCCATTATCGCACAGACAAAACCTTCCGTTTCCCCGAAGAGGTCACCAAAGCGCAGCCAGGATACGGACGCTAATAGGTCTACAGCGGGCCTATGTAAGGCCCGGTAAAAGCGTCCGTGAAGCTCCTTGCTCTGCCATACTTCTTTGCGGTCATTAGTATCCAGTACTATAGGTTTGCGCCAGTTCTCGTTAGCCAAGGAGAGCGGAGTGAGGCCCTTGTCCACCGCTACCACATGTCGGTGCATACCCACGTCGGTTTCTAGGAAATATTCCCTGAGACTGCACACCTCGCGGTTGTGTAGGGTCTTAGCATTTAGTCTTAATTTATTATTATTATTATTGCGTAGGATTTTCTCGAACAGAAGTTTCGAGAAATTCGTACCGTCTAAATTACGCTGAACTCTGTGTGTAAAATCATCAGGTCGTTATAATATCGGAGCAACAAGCGCAGTTGCTCCTGAAGAGCGAGACCCAGGCCGGTAAGGGCAAGCAGCCGGTGGAGTGTGGCGACATCCTCAACAACACCGGCACCATGGAGTACCAGCCCACCAGTCGCCAGCTCAGCGTCAGTTTCCGGTGAGTCAACCAGGGATTCAAACATTTGTGAGGAACTACTGCCTACTTATGGTAGCCACACACGTTACAGTATACTTGCGCATGTTAAGACTTGCACAAGTATACTGAAACGGGTGTTGGAAGATACTTGCGCAAGTTTCGGCATAATGGTAGCCACACACGTTACAGTATACTTGCGCATGTTAAGACTTGCACAAGTATACTGAAGCGTGTGTTGGAAGATACTTGCGCAAGTTTCTGCATAATGGTAGCCACACACGTTACAGTATACTTGCGCATGTTAAGACTTGCACAAGTATACTGAAACGTGTGTTGGAAGATACTTGCGCAAGTTTCTGTATAATGGTAGCCACACACGTTACAGTATACTTGCGCATGTTAAGACTTGCACAAGTATACTGAAACGGGTGTTGGAAGATACTTGCGCAAGTTTCGGCATAATGGTAGCCACACACGTTACAGTATACTTGCGCATGTTAAGACTTGCACAAGTATACTGAAGCGTGTGTTGGAAGATACTTGCGCAAGTTTCTGCATAATGGTAGCCACACACGTTACAGTATACTTGCGCATGTTAAGACTTGCACAAGTATACTGAAACGTGTGTTGAAAGATACTTGCGCAAGTTTCTGCATAATGGTAGCCACACACGTTACAGTATACTTGCGCATGTTAATACTTGCAAAAGTATACTGAAACGTGTGTTGTACAGAAATTTCTCTCCAACACACGTATTATATCTATCTTCTTAGTATCTTCCAACACACGTTTCAGTGTACTTGTGCAAGTCTTAACTTGCGCAAGTATACTGTAACGTGTGTGGCTACCATTAGGATATATCCGACAAACACCCCCGTTACTTCGATAGAGTCCACGACCGAATACTCCATCTCGTCAGCTCTTCTGTCACTAATGGAGGTTGGGCCCGGCCCCGGCACGATAGGCAACGAAGGAACAGGGTAGGTTTTTTAGTCAGTAAGAGTTTGACACTATTGCCCGCTCTTCCCAAGGGCATTTGTCATTGGATGATTTTACCTACCATGAAAAAAACTTATGGAGATTGAAGAGTTAAACGAGATGGAGTACCCAGTCGCAAGACACGACCCTGGCGAATAGGACACGAATAAAATCTTCGGAACAATCCAAAACGAGCGGTTAAATAGTTAATAACTCTTTTTTTAGGGTGGGATTTCATTCAATAATCCTCTACCGTCGTCTGAGACTGACACGTCCTCTCATTTTCCATCCTCTAGGGTTTGAGGCCTAGTTTGGAACTCTGGGGAGGTATGAAAATGCATACCAGGGCCTGGAACCAAGGCAGGAAAGAACAGGGTAGGTTTAGGATTTGTCATTAGACGATTTTACCTACCATAAAAAAAAAATCCTCTAGGGTTTTTTTTTAAAGTAGGTAAAATCATCCAATGACATCCCCCGCCCTTGGGCGGAGCGGGAGATAATGTCAGACTCTTACTGACTAAAAACCTACCCCGTTCCTCCCTTGCCTTAGTTCCAGGGCCCTGGTATGCATTTTCAGACCTCCCCAGAGCCCCAGATTAGGCTTCGACCCTACATTTCTTTACACAGATTTTTCGCCTCATTAAAATGGCTGTTGTTTCTCTTATTATTATTAATGTGCTACCTGTTCTTAACCAGGAACATGCAACTCCGTAAGATCAAGCGCGCCGAGAAGAAAGGTACGGAGAGCGTCATGGACGAGAAACTAACGCTACTGTTCCAGTCGCAGTTCAATGTGGGAGGCGGCGAACTGGTGTTCCAAGTGAGTTGTGCTACTACACTTACACCCGTATTTATAATATATAATATTAAAATTAAAAAAAAAAACCCCGACGCATCATGAACTGAACAAAATTAATTAAGATGAATCTAATGAGCCCAAACTCGATAGGTTTACTAAAGCCCGGTCGTGGAGCAGGAAGAATTTCGTACAATGACCTTTGGGCCTACTGACAGTGGTCACAATTTTTTTTATATTATGTGCGTTTTACATTAAAAATTTGAAGGAGAAAAAAAATGACTAATTTATTAAATAAATTATTGTTATTAAATATATAAATTATTTATTTACATTTTATATTATAACAATTTAAAAATCGCGTTAAAATTACTAATTCGGTAGAAATATGGTAATAAAATAAAAATTAACATTGTCATTCATTATTTAAATTTATGAATTTCGTCAAGGATTTTTTGTAGTGACTAAATGCTAACCAAAAAAAAACACATTTTAAAAAACAACTTACAATAACAGTAAAAGGTTTACAATCCCTGACGACGAAGGCCATTGCATCTGTGCGAGCGAGACACATTACATTTACGCCGGAGTGACAGAGACAGGTAATAATAGGTCAACGTACGAAATTCTTCCTGCTCCGCGTCCGGGCTTTAGTAAACATTCCAGAGTTCCATCAGCCACCTCCCAGTTCTAGCATCAGGTTCTTGACATCATGAGAAATGTATAGCACTGGTTAAGACGAATCTATCTATAATGAGCCCAAACCTTACTAATAAACTATCCAGAGTTACATCTTCTCCCTGAGCTCCATCGTCAGACCAGCTCAATGGTACCATCATGTACATAAGTATTTCAAATATTAGGACAAACAAATGTTTGAAATTAAAGTAAATACGCATTATCGATACCTCCCCCTGCTAACAAACGAGCTGGTGACCTTGAACACCTGGACAGATCTTCATAATTTGTAGCTAAGAAGCCATCTCCATTAAATCAGCTTTCAAACAAAAAAAAACCGCATCAAAATCGGTCCATTCGTGCAAGAGCTACAATGCTACGGACAGACAGACACATCAAACTCATAACACACCTCTTTTCCGTCGGCGGTTAAAAAGAAAATTGTGTTAGTTAGACTATTTATAACTGGGTGGGAGGTAGCTTATAACCAGGAGACGAATATATCATAATTTTAATCCAGTTTAATAATAAAAGAAATATCACAAACCTACTTATTTATTGGTATATGGCAGAGTAGGATTGAGTAGGGTAAAGTAGAGCGGGAGCGAAGAAACTGAAATAATAATACATTATTTCCGCAGGTGTGGACTCTATCTCTGCCCGTGGTAGTGATCGTCCACGGCAATCAGGAACCTCACGGCTGGGCCACGGTCACTTGGGACAACGCGTTCAGCCCTCCTGGTCGCGTACCCTTCGCGGTCCCCGACAAGGTAAGTGCGCCTTTATATGTAAGAGTGTAAGGTTCATATTTGTTTCAGTGGTGGCAAACGTGATTTCATATAATTAATGTTTGTTGGGAAAGTGAGTTTTATTCGTGGAGCCGTAAAGGTCGTTTTTGTTTGCAATATAAAAGCACATACCACTGTATCGCACTTTTGCACGTACTAATTCCCTGAACTTTAATTTGGAATCTCAGATCATTGTGTTGGTAACCACAATCTACGGTCCATTTTTCTGTACAGTAGGAAAATAGACCTACTTTACAGAAAAATGGACCTGGATGGATTGTGGTTCAAATTTAAAAAAAAAACCGGCCAAATGCGAGTCGGACTCGCTCACGAAGGGTTCCGTGCCATTGACTTGATAAACAATAGAACAACACCAAAATAGGTAAATAGTTTTTTTGTATGGGAGCCCCCCATATATATACACCACTATTTTTTAATTATGGCAAAAACTTGAAAGGGCTTATTAGAAAAGGTCTTGTTATTATTTAAGTATATATAGTCTCAATAAATAATATTCATAAACAACAAAGTTATGAGCGTTTGTTTATATCCCAAAACATTGTACAAGTTGTTATGAATGAAAGAATCTCAATTAAAATGGAAAAACACTGCGCTTATTATTTTCTAGTAGTAGTTGTTATGAATGATGATTCAATTATGAATTTACCAATAATGACATATTTTCGTGGACAATTTTGGGATTTCGTTTTTTGTACTTTTGACTACACAAATATGATCAGTAACGGGTACTGATTGAGCCCCATTTTTTTGTGCACTAATTAAAAAATAGGGGTGTATATAATTTGTTTTAATTTTCTTATTCATTATTAAACTAAAAATATATTGAGTATTTTGTGTATATTCCATGTGCCTACCTGTTGCCATTATTGATATCGAGCAAAAAAGGGCAAACGTTTGTTGTATGGGAGCCCTAAATATTTATTTTGTTTTTAGTATTTGTTGTTTATAACGGCAACAGAAATACATAATTCTTGAAAATTTCACCTGTCTAGCTATCGGGGTTATTGAGAAACAGCCTGGTGACAGACAGACGGACACACAGCGAAGTCTTAGTAAGAGAGTCCCGTTTTTACCTTTTGTGTACGGAACCCTAAAAATTGAGTCCGTGCTTTTGTAATTATATGAGATTGTGAATTTAAGGTTACCTTACCTTGTCATTGCAAATAGACCCGTCACCATGTCGAAATTCACGCATTACGTCATCAAAGTAAATGACACAACAAAATACAAGGTGATTTTTTTTTAATTATTGCCTGTTTTCACATTAAACGATAACGACCATAGATTTATTCCATTTTAATAACAACAACTACCATTCGGGATTTGTCATTGGATGATTTTACCTACCAAATAAAAAAAACCATTGGTTCTTGTTTCGACTCACATTTAAATGTAATCATAAGATAAAATTTAACAAACTCCCGACAGTCCTTGTCATCAATATGAAATGTATAGAACTGGTCAGTTGAAAATAGCAAAAGTTATCCCACTCCACAAAAAGGGCTCTAAAACAGATCCAAAAAATTACAGACCGATCTCTTTGCTCCCAATTCTTTCAAAAATTTTCGAAAAAATAATTAAACATAGACTAGTGCTTCATCTAAGTTTGAACAAGATTTTGCACTTGAGACAGTTTGGATACCAAAAAAACGTCGGCACGGGGGACGCTATCTATGCATTGGTGGAAGATATTATCAGTAAATTGAATAGGAGAAAAAGAGTGGCTGGCATTTTCCTTGATTTAAGTTCGGCTTTCGATACAATTGATCACAACTTACTCATTGCTAAATTAGAACATTACGGTGTGAGGGGCAAAATATTACAACTTTTCTCTTCATATTTAAAGAATAGGAAAATGTATGTAGATATTAGTAATATGCAAGCTAATAGTAATAGAAACAAGTCTTCTTTGCAGGACATAGTAGCAGGCGTACCCCAAGGTTCAATATTAGGCCCTATTTTGTTTATATTATTCACAAATGATCTAATTAATTACATGAGTACAATATTTCCCGATACACCACTGACAGTTTTTGCTGATGACACTAACGCAATAGTTGAAGCTGATGATATACAAGAGCTTTCTGCTAAGGTTAATGCAGTGTTAACAGTTTTTAATTCTTGGTTTGAGTGTAACAAACTCATAATTAACTCGGAAAAAACCAAAATAATTCTATTTAGTACAACAGCTCGAAATAACGACAACATGGCGATTAAACTTAACGAAGTTAAAATTGACGTAGTTAATGAAGTAAAGTTTTTAGGGGTATACATTGACAAATTTTTAAATTGGAAAAAGGAATTGCAAGCGATTGATTCGTATATTTCCTCAGCGTGTTATGCCTTACGTACTCTAAGGGATGAAATAGACATAAAACACCTTAAAATGGTATATTATGCTCTAATAGAATCAAGGTTGAGATATAGTGTTCAGTTTTGGGGGAATAGTTTTAAATATAACTGCCAGAGAGCCTTTGTACTCCAGAAGAGAGCTATAAGAACTATGGTCCGAATATCTCAAACAGAGAGCTGTCGACCACATTTTAGACATTTAAAACTTCTTACTGTGCCCAGCCTCTATGTTTTAGTATTACTGGTGAATTTCAAAAAATATTTACATAACTATGAAACTGATAAGGAGAGACAATTAAGAGAAGGTACGCGCAGGAAAGATTTTAAAAACAAAATAATACCCCACCTTAACATTGTTCAGCATAGTCCTCAATATCAAGCAGTGCGGATTTTTAACAGGTTGCCATTAGACTTAAAAAGTATAATTTACACGAGCTCGTTTAAATGTAGACTCAAGGCTTTCTTATTGGAGAAATGTCTCTATTCAATAGATGATGACATATCCACGATTTGATAATATTTACGTAACACTGAATAATATTATTAGTAATTGTTTTGTAATGATATTGACGTTTTTTTATTATTTATTATTATTTTTATTTTAATGTTATTGACTTTATAATTTAATTTAATTGACTTTTTTTTATTTTTATTAATGTTTTATTGAATTATGTAGTATGTGTTAGTTTTATAATTTTAAATAATGTTTCATTTCAAACACAGTGTAAATTGTTCCTGAAATAAATTGATTGAAATAAATTGATTGATTGGTCAAGACGAATCTAATGAGCCCAAACTCGATGGGTTCACTAGTAGGCATTCCAAAGTTCCATCAGCCACCTCGTTGCTGATGGAACTTTGACACCAAGATTTTGTCTTGTTAGGAACCGCAAAAGACGTACATATATTCTGCTCCAGAAAAAAACTGAACACTGGTTATTGTCTTGCGCCTGCGGTGCAGCGTACTCTGCACCGTGCCGCGACACGACGCCTTAGACACGCGTTCACGCTTTTAATGTCAAATCGATTCACTGTCGCTTAATGTGAAAATGGCCTTCTCTCTGTATTATTATGCATCTACCGCGGCCAGATCTTAGAACTGATAATTTCATGATATGGCCAACTAAAACTGGCCAAGTCATTTCAACGTTATCGTTTCATGATATGTCTATCCACGTTTGGCCATGTCGTTAATGTAAGATTTCTGTGCAAAAAAAATCTTATTCTTGGCTAAAAATACGTGCTTTTTTTAAACTACCCAGATGAGTATATTTTAGTGCACAAATAGTATTTTTGATGAAACAAAAGCATATTTCTTGTAGAAAACAGAAATACATTGAGGACAAGTGGACTCTACCGGTGGATCATGTAACTACACCGTTAAATTTTGATCGTTTTAATCCCGTGGAGGGTCGATTCGGTACATGAAACACTATAGATTTGTAAACATAAAATTAAAACATAAATTATTATTTTTTCTAAAACTCGATTTAATATACGTTTCGTCAGCTGTGCGAGTCCAATGACCTGTAAGGAGTTAGTACACAACGACCGACAACTACTTACATGGTAATTGACTCGTTTACTTAAAGAAATTAATTTCGTACATGCGTATATTAATTCGAGTTTAAAAAACAAAATGTACTTTATTTTTTTCTCCTTACAAATCGATAGTGTTTTATGGGATCGATACGATATGATGAGCCATATTTGACCACATCATGAAATATGCGTTTAGTTGAAATAGCTCCCATTTCATGAAATGGCCGGTCACATCATGAAGTGATCAGTTCTAGGATCTGGCCACGCCATCGCCATACCTATTAAATTGTGTTGTCTGGCCTTATTCCCTCCATCCCGGATGCAGACGCCGATACACTTGATCCGGGTGAGTACGCCAGAGCGGCCGTTACGGCGGGAGCGCATCTTTTTTATTATTATAATTGATAGGCTCGCAGTTGATGATCTCACCTGATGGTAAGCGATGATGTGGCCGAAGATGGAACACGCTTGCCTAGGAGTAACTATCTAAGTTTATAGCTATCAGGAAATACAGACTCCGGGAGGAAATAGCTGTACGCAAATTCTGCCAACTATTTATATAATTATAGTACGCGGCAAATAAGTTTAACCATTTGCTATGGTTACGCGAAGCCCCCCACTTCGATTGAGACTAGAAAAGTGGTTGTAATCCTAGTCACACAAGTTGAACCATCATAACGGTCGACCTTGAATGCGCAGTAACCGATTTAGAGTCTTACCTTAGGTGCATTTTATCTATTATACTGCATTAATTAGGACATGAAATGGAAACACAGTATATTAAGTTTACTATATAAATTGTTAAAATCATTTATTTAAAAATATATATATATATATATATTATTTTTTCAAATTAAGTTCTCATAGCAAAATGTTTATCAGTTATCAATAAAATCAAATCACTAATTGTTACTGTTTAATTAAATACTAAGTATTTGTATTTTGAATTCTTACTAAGTACTTACTAATGATTTAACTTCCGAAACCAGTTTCGGTTTCGGCACAAGTTTCGGCCAATTTTGGCTGAAACCGAAACTGCCATCGAAATTAGATTTTTGGCCGAAAGTTGGCCAAAACCGAAGCCGAACTTTCGGTCGGACACTATACGTGACTAAACCGTGCTAAACCAGTGCTAGATCACAGAGTACTTTTTCTAGCGACCGCCGAGCGTAGGTATAAAAAGTGAAGTACATACATGAGATTGACTTATATTTTGTGACTGGGGCTAAATCTCTTCTTATAATTTCGGTTCCCGCCCTAAAGTCTTGTGTGGTATTCACTTTGTATTTTCTACATTGCCTTAGGTGACTTGGGGACAACTGGCGGAAACTTTGCGGATCAAGTTCTGTTCTGCGACAGGCGGAGATCTCTCTGAAGATAACTTGAGATTCTTAGCGGAAAAGATCTTCAGGTAAGACATCTTGCATTGAGTACCTTGGTAGGATTATGTTGAAAGTTACAGCTTTTGTGTAAAGCTGAATCTCAAATAAACTTATAGCTCAAAAATTCATTTAAAGAATAACACATACACACACGTATGACTCAAAAATACATTTATAACCGACACACAAACGTATTTGTAAATATATCTGCACAAAATACTACTTTCAAATACAATAATAACTCACAAACACATTTATAACTTTCAAATAACACAGCTCAACAACACACTCAGAGCTCCCAATCGCTGTTGGACGTATGCTATATGTAATATGAAGTATATGCGCTGTCCCCAGGACCTGCCTGCCGCTCAACACGATGGAACTGAACGCTATGCCAGTCTCGTGGACCCAGTTCTGTAAGGACGCTCTCCCTGAGAGGAACTTCACCTTTTGGGAGTGGTTCTACATGGTAGTTAAGGTCACCAGAGATTATTTGAGGACGCTTTGGTGCGATCAGTAAGTGATTTTATGTGTATTTATTTTTACTCGACTGCAAGAAGGGTTATTTATTAGCTTGCTACCCGTGGTGTTGTCTTCTTGACATGATGATGGCAAACTACCCATTGCTCGCTATCCGTCTTCCGCCGTGGATCCGCCGTGGACGTGAGGGCCGTTGTCTCACGCGTGCGACCTCTTTTGCTAGCATTACTGCTTCGCAGAAGGAGGCGACCGCCTGCCACTCCTCCTCGCTTCAGACCATGGCCTGTACCATAACCCGGCGCGAGAGGTCGCCGCCGATTGTATCGTATCTATAACGAATATTATTTATTTACACTTTATTGTACACCAAGATTACAAAATATATAATAAAAGAAAACCATATAAAATAAAATACATATAATCGGCGGCCTTATCGAACTCGGCGATTTCTTCCAGACACCCTAGTATTGATAGAAATTGCCAGGACACAAAATGGGGTTGGACTTGGTGCAAATATAACAAAAATTATATAGGTACTTGATACTAAAATAGATACATATACACCGTTAAATTTTGGTCGTTTTAATCCCGCGGAGGGTCGATTAGGTACATGAAACACTATCAATTTGTAAAGAGAAAATTAAAAAAATTAGATACCTTTTTTAACTCGAATTAATTTACGCAAGTACGAAATTTATTTCTTTAAGTAAACGTCAGCTGAACGAGGCCAATGAACTGTAGGTAGTTAGTACGCAACGACCGACAACTACCTACAAGGTCATTGACTCGTTTACTTAAAAAAAATAATTTCGTACATGCGTATAATACCTCGACTTTTAGAAAAAAAGTACATTATTTTCAATTTTATCTTTACAAATCGATAGTGTTTCATGTACCGAATCGACCCTCCACGGGATTCAAACGACCAAAATTTAATGGTGTATACAAAAAATATACCGGCAAGAGAATAAATGATACGTCGAAAGCAAGAAAATAATGCTCCTTCACGCCTTTTGAACACAGGCAGTGTTTGTGAATATAGTATGTTAGTTGAATCACGGCGCGTTGTGTGTTGCAGCTTGATCATGGGCTTCATACAGAAGAAGCAAGCGGAGGAGATGTTGTCCAAGTGCCCCTCGGGCACGTTCCTGCTGCGGTTCTCCGATTCTGAGCTCGGAGGCATCACTATCGCTTGGGTTGGCGGTAAGTTGTACACGGACAAAATATAGAAATATATTTTAAAATATAATTTATACACCACTATGTTTTAATTAGTGAAAATACTTAAAGGGCTTATTAGAAAAAGTCTTGTTATTATTTAAGTAAAGTCTCAATAAATAATATTCATAAACACCAAAGTTATGAGCGTTTGTTTATATCCCAAAATCTCACTCAATTTATGGAAACATTGTACAGGTTATTGTTTATGAATAAAAGAATGTCAATAAAAATGGAAAAACACTGCGCTTAGTATTTTCTAGTAGTTGTTGTTATGTACGATGATTCAATTATGAATTTACCAATAATGACAAATTTTCGTGGACAATTTTGGGATTTCGTTTTTTTTACTTTTGACTACACAAATATGATCAGTAACGGGTACTGATAGAGCCCCATTTTTTGTGCACTAATTAAAAAATAGGGGTATGTATATTAAACTAGCTTCTGCCGGCAGCTTCGCCCGCATGAATATAGGTCAAAAACACATGGTGCAAAACGCATGGTGTAGGGAAAATTTGGACTGCCGTTTCATTCCCTCAGGCCCCTCGCCCACGGCGACTTTTCGTAGCGATGCCGTAGAGTATTCGCATGGATACAGTCGCGATGCTGTAGCGTGTTAGCAGCGCCTTACCATCTCTTCTATAGCGCTTGCAATTCCGTCGAACGCGCGTAAACGCGGATAGCATCTCTACAAAAAGTCACCGTGCTTCAGATTCAGGACTTTACGATCAGCGGTGTAAGCTGTGCGTTGATGCGCCAGAAATTCAGGACAAAGCATTTTATATGTATCCTTATATATAAAAATGAATAGCTGTTCGTTAGTCTCTCTAAAACTCGAGAACGGCTGGACTGATTTGGCTAATTTTGGTCTTGAAATATTCGTGATAGTTCAGGGAAGGTTTTAACGGTGAATAAAAAAATTCGAATACCACGCCTTCGCCGCACGCTCTTTTATTAAAATGTCATTTTGAAATGAATTATGCTGGTTCTGGTAATACCCGTAGATGGCGCTATCCTCATTAAGCGGTACGAAGTTTACCGAGTCAGCTAGTGTATTATAGATATACCTCATATAAGAAACCTCAGCGCAAAATTTCAGTGGTCTAGTTTTTTTTTTTTTAACTATCACACAACGCCGTCTAGTGACAAGCTAAGCAGAGCTTGTGTTATGAGTACTAGACAACTGATAAACATACTTATATATTTCTAAATAATACATATATATTATAGATAAATTACACCCAGACACAGAACAAATGATCGTGCTCATCACCAGTGGCGGCCGCTGGGTCATAGAACTGGTGGTGCGCTTTGCCAGCTTACAGTACCTACTTAAACGACAAATAAGTTGAACTAAAATGGCCTTCAAACTATACTTACACGCAGCCCCCCGCTATGCCGCTGACCGGAATTGCTGACCGACCTTCAATGCATAGCGAAGGTCGGTCGCCATTTTGGTTCAACTTATATGCCGCGTATTGTAATCGAATTTACAGTTGAAAAAACAAAAATTACGTTATTCAACTCTGACATAAAAGCAGAGCCATCCCACGGAACACAATCAAATGCACCACAAAACTTGACAGTCTATAAGGTGTGACAATATATACCTACGTACCTATTTTTATTGACTTTTACGTGAAATTTTATTATATTGGTTTTATAAACAGAATCTGATTGATTACCTACCTACGAATATTGTCGGTGGTCGGTTGGGCACCGAACACAGGAGATGCATAATACACATACAATGCGATAAATCATGTTTTTTTTAAATATTTTTTCACTCAAATGCAATCGCTAATTCTTTTCATTTCCGTTCAAATCGATTCACTACCAAAAACAGTGCAAGGAAAGTAAAATAATGTATTGAGTCGCACACATCCACACACCCATTTCTTTTTATTTTAATGTACATAAAACTCTTAAAACTCCGTGTAAGTAAATGTTTTTCGAAATGGCCTGGGTGGTCTTGCCGATTTTTTATCTAATTTTTGTTGAAAAGCCTTATTGTTCATTTTAATATAGTCAATGTTAAAGCTAATACTCATTTTCACAGTTTTTTAGTTTTTACACACTCCCACAACACAACACAGTAAGTAATTTATTTATCCTTGCAAAATGTAAACAAACACAAAACCACGCGCGTCCGCGGTGGAGGGTTGCCAACCACACTTTATAATAACGTATCTTTCTTTATTTTTGGTAAATGTACTTTATACTTTCTTACAAAAAAAATTAAGTATAATGAAAATATTCTATTTTAAATATTTACTGTAATGCATAAAATGAAACACTAATATAAATAATTACTGAACTATTTATCGACGCTTCTACCTTGAAACACGTCTATAAAAATTTAAGGATACCTCATGGAAAACTGATAGTGTATTCTAGAATCATAAAAATTGTCATCAAGAGAAGAAAGAAATAAATGAATAAAACTTTGAATAATAGGTTTTTTCTTTCAAATATGTACTTTTTTTCTACTAAAAAATATGGTACGCTGTTTTTCTTCAAAAATGGCAACCCTACCACGATGCGACGACAGAGCCAACCGACCGGCTCGGACGAAATTCGTCAAACTTCGCGCGCTCTCGGTAACCTTCGGCTCGCTCGAGCGGCGCACGAGAACGATCAATTTTGCTGTACATTTTCTACTAAACTATCTCCGTCTCACGCGCCAGGCGTTTTAGTTCATGTTTCTTATAAGTTGTATGAGCTTTCGCCGTGCGTTTGGCGTAGCGCACGAGGAATTTTCTTTACTGCAAAAATAAGTCTTACTACCTTAGTATAGAGTTGAAATTGTATTAGTCAAAATTTTGCTAATAGAATAATGCACAGATAACTTTCTGTTCATTATTCTATTAGCAAAATTTTGATATTTCACACATTTTATGTTTTTTCTGAACCTATTAAGATCTGGTAGTGCGGCGCACGAGCGCACTTAAGGTACAGCCGCCTCTGCTCATCACACAAACATTTGTCCTGAGCGGGAATCGAACCCACGACCTTTAGCATAGCAGTAAGGGCCACTAACCACTAGACCAACAGGCCAGTCAAAGTTCAAAGGATTTGGGTTGGGCGTTAATGAGTCAGTGAGTTAGGACTTGGGTTTTTTACAAGTTAATAAAAAGCTTTAATGATGTGGTATTTTGTGTGTCAGACGGCAACGAGGTGTTTAGCCTGCAGCCCTTCACGTCCCGCGACCTCATGCTGCGCTCGCTTGCAGACCGCGTGCTCGATCTCACGCAGCTACAGTTCTTGTACCCCAACATCGCCAAGGACGAAGTCTTCTCCAAGTACTACACCAAACCGGGTAAGTCAATCACTATCATCATCATTTCAACGCTGTTGGATAGCCTCCCCCAAGTGTCGTCACAATGAACGGTCCTATGCATCCCGCATTTATAGGATTCCCGAAAAAATTAAAAAATAAAGTACTTTTTTTCAAAAACTCGAATTAATATACGCATGTACGAAATTAATTTCTTTAAGTAAACAAGTCAATGACCTTGTAGGTAGTTGTCGGTCGTCCCTACAGTTCATTGGCCTCGCTCAGCTGACGTTTACTTAAAGAAATTAATTTCATACATGCGTAAATTAATTCGAGTTAAAAAAAAAGTACTTTATTTTTTAATTTTCTCGTTACGAATCGATAGTATTTCATGTACCGAATCGACCCTTCGCGGGATTAAAACGACCAAAATTTAACGGTGTATAATATTAATGTCGTTTATTGGTTGTGAACAGAGAACGAGATGCTAAAGAACGGGTACGTGAAGCCGGTGCTGGTGACCACGCTGCCGCCGTACATGTCGTCGTCGCCGGCGTACGCGCACTCGCCCGACTCGCACCGCAACACGCCCAGCGTGCAGAGCAGGTCAGTCCGCTTTACTTCATACTCCATCTAACTTTACTTGCTCTTGTACACACCACGTTTTTTAAACGCGCTGTTGACGCGCGTTTTTGAAACGTGCATCGACGGCGCATTTTTGTTCCTTTAAAGGTCTACAGGCTGCGTTTGACTCCTCGCTTTAGAATGTCTGTGTCTGACTTCTCGCTTTGGAACGTGCAGTTTAGCTTCTCTTGTTTTTGTACTGACCGATATTATGACAATTCAAAAATGCCTGTAATTAATCTATTTAAAATAAATGATTCTGATTTCTGACTCGCGTGCGTATCACGCGTGTATCGCTAAAAATGCGCGGCAACGGCGCGTTTAAAAAACGTGGTATGCACAGGCCCTTAGTATAATATATGTTGAGTCAGAACCACCGACCTCTACTATTTACCACTGGACAGGCCATTCCGTATGTTTGACAGCTAATTTTTTGTGCCTCTTTAAAGCGCCACTCGTGAGCGTCCAGAGAAATAATTTCGACTTAATACAAATAGCTACAGAAAAGTGTACGGTACTCTGAAGTATTTTTTGCATTTGAATTATTTTTTGCATTTGAGTTATTCCTGCTTGCTATGAAAAATGAGGTCATGTATGTATTGTAAGCGGCGTTATAAAACTAGTTTTAGTACCTGAGACACTGCTACGGCCGACAGCGCCAATGTGGAGTATATCAAACGGGCACAAAAACAGTTTGACGGCCGCCAGTCCAGTGTGATAAATAGTAGAAGCCAGTAGTCAAAATTCACTCTAGAATTTAGAGTAAAAAAACAATTACTCTAGATTCCAAAGTAAATAATGTCTATTACATTCAAGAAAAATAACACGATCAAATCTTTGCGAAACACAAAATTTTTAGTCACTCAAAAAGCACTCGCTTTATAATTGTAAGTCTTTTGACTTATAATTTCAAACTCTAAAGTTTAGAGTGAGTCCAACACCGCTCACTCTAAAATTTTGAGTCAGAACCCACTCATCCTAAAATTATAACTCCAAACCCTCGCCCACTTTAAAGTTTAGAGTGAGTCCAATACTTCTCACTCAATTCTTTTACTTGTTTCTTTTTTTTCGTTTTTATTTTTATTTATATTATTATTTTTTTCTTCCCATAGGTACATGATTGATTTTTGAAAGTTAATTTTGATAAATTCTGGATGCCGAACTGAAGTGAAATATAAATTAGTATTAATAATTTTAGTTTATTCGTTTAATCTTAATAGTCACATCCTGATTTTTATAACCTATACTTATTATATATTATATTTTAATTTTTATATTTAAGTTTTTACTGAAATTATTTTTTTTTTTTGTAACTGACTTTTTTTTATTTAGAAATTATTTTTAATATAGTGCAGAAATATGTTTTTATTGAAGTGAAAACTCCTCTAGGCGAGTTGAAGACTTTATTTTGTGAGTATTATAAGTGAGTATTGAATGAGACTGAGCCGTCACGCTCGGAAGTGTAACGCTCATTCGGGTAAGTTCGTCTGACTCAAGCCGACTTTACCCGAACGATTACGAATTAGTATTATTAACTTCGCCTTGATGACGTTTTCACTTCTGTCATGTAGTCATAAGCACACATCGTTTTTATTTTAAGTGCGTTCTATATCTTTCCTTAGCTGTAAGAAACTTGGCCTAGGTTGAAGCACAAAGCACGTGGACACCACAGAGATCACTGTCAGAAACGCCATGGTCGTTATTTTCCGAGCAAAAAAAAAAGAATTTTTAAAGTCAGTCTGGTAGCTTTTGAGGTTTTTTTATTAAAGAGTTTTTACATAAACACAAATCTTTCTCCGTTGTTATAAAGGTATAATAATATAATATGTCATCTTTGCCACTGAAATATAACTATTTTAGACAAATATGTATGTACGTCTCACGCGTGAAGAACTTTGACGTCAAAGTCTATGTCGGAGTTCCCTTTCTAATTAACGCCTTTGAAACTTTATAAACTTCGTCATTGATGGAGATATATTTTTTTTTTACTATTATACTTATTATGACAACCGAAATTGGTGCTAATTGCAATCGTATGAACCCCAACAGTTAACAATGGCGTCTCAAATCATGGCCGGCATTGAATACTCTGTGGTCCTTTTTGAAACATATCACACATAAATATAGTATATTATTTAAAAAAGGAAATCAGCTCAGTATTTTTTTTTTTAATCCATTGTGGTGCTAAAAGGTCATGGCTTCTTCACAAAAGGCCTTTTAAAAATGAGGCTAAAAAAATTTACTTAAATCTTTAGTTTCCCAGGCTATTAACATAGTAGTCATAAAGCCTTGTATTCATTCACTTGCAAAAAAAAAGAAATAAAAGCTAGCGTGGCGATATTTGTTGCTGCGATACTGTCCGTCTCATAGCAGCCTTAGGTGCCTACCACACGCATAAGCCTCACCACTCATAGGCTCTTAATAAACTGGTGCGCCTCACCATCAACGATTGCATCACTGCTTACCATCAGGTAGGATCGTAGTCAAGCACTAGTTTATATCAAATAAAAAGAATTTTTGCACTGTGCACACACACACGGGGCACACCATGCAAAACTCAGACAGCTTTTTATTTTGTGGCCTCTCGCAGGTCAAACTATGAAGGTTGTCAGCTGCTTAACCGGAATTGCCGGTGGTGGTCTCGATTTGAAAATCAAAGCCTCCAGCCAGGGCTTACTTAGTAGCCAGTTTTAAAATGCGTTCCAAATAAGAATAGGATTGTTTGCTATGTTGTGACGTCACGTCATACTGTCAAAACGAAGAAATTGGGTACGGTGAGCAAAACAAGAAATTTTTAAAATTTTATTTATTAACGATTCGTGAACGAAAAAATTTGAATCAGAATCCAGTTCTTGAATTTGGCTCATCTCTGCGTCACTGTGTGAAGTGTCTGAGTAGTGGCAAATGGAAGAAGGCGAATTACTCCTAACAATGAAAATAAAAATGAAAATAGTTTTTTTTTTAACTTATTAATATGACTTAAACAATAATGTTTTTACTTGACCTTAATTTAACAAAGACTTAGTAATCTAAATTTAAAAAAAAACCTTGATTGATACACAAATAAGTTTTATTTGCAAACCGTACTTTTCACTCAACATTTGACTGATCGAGGCTATTGACTTTCCTATTATTATTTGGAACGCATACGCATACGTAACATACACGGTGTTCCGTTCCGGGTACAAAACAGCCTGCGTAGGCAAAACTGTGGTGAAGCTTATGCGTGTAGTAGGCCCATTGACCCTTCAACCGCTTGAGTCAGATAAGTCTGACGCGTGTTTTCGTGTCCTATTCGCCAGGGTCGTGTGTTTCCGACTGGGTACTCCATCTCGTTTAGCTCTTCAATCCCCATAGGTGACAGAAGAGCTGGCGAGATGGAGTATTTGGTTGTGGATGTGTGACCCTGGAGAGACCCGAGAGTGTTGCGGTTGAAAGGTAGGGTTTGACAACTCTTTCAAGTTTTTATAGAGAGTGATTTAGGAATTCTCCATGGCTATGTAAAAAAACCTGTTATTTCTATGCTCTTATGGCCCATTCACGACTTCGGTCTTTCGGCGAGCGGGGCCTTATCGGCAGGCGATTGGTCGACGCCGCTCATAGCGGCAATCACATACCGATACCGCCCCGCTCGCCGCTCTGCTCGCAGCTAAGACCGAAGTCGTGAATGTGCTATTAGTGATTATAACGTGTTTTCTCTCTTTTTAGCTGCGGCACGACAATCCTACAACTGTAATCGGATCCATTTTTGTACTAGCTTTATAAACCATGACACGAAGTTTTTCATTATTAGGTTATAGGTGCAATGTAACTAAAAATTGTGTTTTAAGATAATTTGTGAAAAAAATACGTGATTTTTTCTTGTTCTTGCATTGGATCACAATTTTAGCAAGCTTGCGTTTTGATAGTTCTGTTGATTAATGAAAGAAAAAACCCTCGGGTATTCGAGTTTGTGATATTAAAACAAATAAAAAAAAAAATACAGCTTTTATTACATGGAAATAACTAACCAACTATTATAATTGGCTGGCCTTTAATTCATTAAACCTCAAGAGGACACCGGTGTCCGCACACCTATTGTCTTTCTATTACTGCCTCACAAGATGTTTCACATAAAAAATGTTTGAATGGCAAGTTTGACTCAGATTGTGATCCAAAATAATGACATAAATAGTGCAAATTGGCACGAAAACACCAGTATTATGAATTCGACATAGTTTCTATGATATTGGCATTTATTTTAAATTAATATTAGTATAAGTCTTTTGTCTATACACGTTATAACAGTATTCTTGTTAGCCGACTTCGAAAAGGGAGGTTCTTTATTGATAAGTTTGACTGGCGACTGTGTTTTTATTGGATTAACGCTTTAGACTTTACTTTCTTATCTACACTTTTAGTCTATTCAAATTCTATTATCTAAACTTACGAAAATTAGTTATAAAACTGCATTGTTTATGGCCTAAGTGTTAATTTTATACTAATAATAAATAATTACTAAGAAAAATTCTTAATAATTTTAAGAGTTACTCAAATATTTCACTGGAAAATTAGAATAATTAAAAATAACAGCTTTATATTCGACATGATATATACGTTTTAGTTTAATACTGTTATTAAATGCCGCACTCAGAATCTATCTTAATAAAATCGAGAATATACGTGAATAAAATATGTATTTTTAGGGTTCCGTATCCAAAGGGTAAAAGGAACCTATTGCTAAATCTCCACTGATCATCTGCCACCAGGCACTCATAAACTGTGGTAGCCAGTTGAAATTTTGATAAATGATGTATTTATGTTGCTATTATAACAATAAATACTAAAAACAATAAAATAAATGTTTAAAAAGGGTAAACGCGATTATTTACTCGATTTTAATATAATCGTAGTATGTAGTCGGACTCGCACTTGACCAATTTTTATGAATAGTCAAATATTCTACAGTAAGTATTCTGAGTGCGACATAAAAAATATTTAATTGGTTTACAGTATTCTTAATAATTAAAATAAAAAATAAAAATAACATATCACATGTTTCGACCAAAATAAAAAAGTAAAAGAGAGAATCAGGGTTCTAAAACGAATTTACAAGAATTATCTCATTATTGAACTATTGCTTTACCTTGTTTTACTAACCAATATTAATGTTAGCTTTTTGAAATCACATACACTGTGTTTTCGGAATGTAATCGCAATTATTCTGTAAAAGATCACCTTGAGAACATACGCCTAGTGTTTACGGACGCGTAGCTTCAAAATCGCATAGTCACGTGCGTGAAGCTTGCATACAAAACTATGAAATTCTGTTGACGAAGTAGCTATGACACAATGACACGACGCTGCTGATGGATAGTAGGCCTTACGCAGCGTTTCTACGTGTGCGATTCAATTGACCACCGCAATAAAGTGTCAATTGTTTGTTACTCGCGCCGCATCGCTTCGAGTTCGCATTGATCGCCTACGTAGGACATTGCGGTAGTTGTTGGTGATATTTTTTTTTACGGAATTTAACGACAACGCATTTGGTAATAATCACTAGAAATGTCAGAAAAATACTTGCTCAAATGAAATGATTTAGATGAACTCCGCAGACGTAAAAATCTAATTATGAATTCGACGGCCTCTGTTATGTATGTAGTTCTTATTCATATTAATAATAGTTAATACAGGGCGAACCGCGCGTTTTACTGACGTCGCAACTTAATCCGACAAAGGCCTAACTAGACAGAAGTGAACTCATTGCGTGGTCGGGTATCTTCGAGAACAGTCGTGTGCACGAGACATGAAAATGCCGTGTTTCCTTTTATGGTAAACGCGTATAACATTCGTACTGATTATATCATGAGTAGTTCATGTTCGACCAATAGCTTCCGGCATTGAATACTCTGTGGTCCTTTTTGAAACATATCACACATAAATATAGTATATTATTTAAAAAAGGAAATCAGCTCAGTATTTTTTTTTTTAATCCATTGTGGTGCTAAAAGGTCATGGCTTCTTCACAAAAGGCCTTTTAAAAATGAGGCTAAAAAAATTTACTTAAATCTTTAGTTTCCCAGGCTATTAACATAGTAGTCATAAAGCCTTGTATTCATTCACTTGCAAAAAAAAAGAAATAAAAGCTAGCGTGGCGATATTTGTTGCTGCGATACTGTCCGTCTCATAGCAGCCTTAGGTGCCTACCACACGCATAAGCCTCACCACTCATAGGCTCTTAATAAACTGGTGCGCCTCACCATCAACGATTGCATCACTGCTTACCATCAGGTAGGATCGTAGTCAAGCACTAGTTTATATCAAATAAAAAGAATTTTTGCACTGTGCACACACACACGGGGCACACCATGCAAAACTCAGACAGCTTTTTATTTTGTGGCCTCTCGCAGGTCAAACTATGAAGGTTGTCAGCTGCTTAACCGGAATTGCCGGTGGTGGTCTCGATTTGAAAATCAAAGCCTCCAGCCAGGGCTTACTTAGTAGCCAGTTTTAAAATGCGTTCCAAATAAGAATAGGATTGTTTGCTATGTTGTGACGTCACGTCATACTGTCAAAACGAAGAAATTGGGTACGGTGAGCAAAACAAGAAATTTTTAAAATTTTATTTATTAACGATTCGTGAACGAAAAAATTTGAATCAGAATCCAGTTCTTGAATTTGGCTCATCTCTGCGTCACTGTGTGAAGTGTCTGAGTAGTGGCAAATGGAAGAAGGCGAATTACTCCTAACAATGAAAATAAAAATGAAAATAGTTTTTTTTTTAACTTATTAATATGACTTAAACAATAATGTTTTTACTTGACCTTAATTTAACAAAGACTTAGTAATCTAAATTTAAAAAAAAACCTTGATTGATACACAAATAAGTTTTATTTGCAAACCGTACTTTTCACTCAACATTTGACTGATCGAGGCTATTGACTTTCCTATTATTATTTGGAACGCATACGCATACGTAACATACACGGTGTTCCGTTCCGGGTACAAAACAGCCTGCGTAGGCAAAACTGTGGTGAAGCTTATGCGTGTAGTAGGCCCATTGACCCTTCAACCGCTTGAGTCAGATAAGTCTGACGCGTGTTTTCGTGTCCTATTCGCCAGGGTCGTGTGTTTCCGACTGGGTACTCCATCTCGTTTAGCTCTTCAATCCCCATAGGTGACAGAAGAGCTGGCGAGATGGAGTATTTGGTTGTGGATGTGTGACCCTGGAGAGACCCGAGAGTGTTGCGGTTGAAAGGTAGGGTTTGACAACTCTTTCAAGTTTTTATAGAGAGTGATTTAGGAATTCTCCATGGCTATGTAAAAAAACCTGTTATTTCTATGCTCTTATGGCCCATTCACGACTTCGGTCTTTCGGCGAGCGGGGCCTTATCGGCAGGCGATTGGTCGACGCCGCTCATAGCGGCAATCACATACCGATACCGCCCCGCTCGCCGCTCTGCTCGCAGCTAAGACCGAAGTCGTGAATGTGCTATTAGTGATTATAACGTGTTTTCTCTCTTTTTAGCTGCGGCACGACAATCCTACAACTGTAATCGGATCCATTTTTGTACTAGCTTTATAAACCATGACACGAAGTTTTTCATTATTAGGTTATAGGTGCAATGTAACTAAAAATTGTGTTTTAAGATAATTTGTGAAAAAAATACGTGATTTTTTCTTGTTCTTGCATTGGATCACAATTTTAGCAAGCTTGCGTTTTGATAGTTCTGTTGATTAATGAAAGAAAAAACCCTCGGGTATTCGAGTTTGTGATATTAAAACAAATAAAAAAAAAAATACAGCTTTTATTACATGGAAATAACTAACCAACTATTATAATTGGCTGGCCTTTAATTCATTAAACCTCAAGAGGACACCGGTGTCCGCACACCTATTGTCTTTCTATTACTGCCTCACAAGATGTTTCACATAAAAAATGTTTGAATGGCAAGTTTGACTCAGATTGTGATCCAAAATAATGACATAAATAGTGCAAATTGGCACGAAAACACCAGTATTATGAATTCGACATAGTTTCTATGATATTGGCATTTATTTTAAATTAATATTAGTATAAGTCTTTTGTCTATACACGTTATAACAGTATTCTTGTTAGCCGACTTCGAAAAGGGAGGTTCTTTATTGATAAGTTTGACTGGCGACTGTGTTTTTATTGGATTAACGCTTTAGACTTTACTTTCTTATCTACACTTTTAGTCTATTCAAATTCTATTATCTAAACTTACGAAAATTAGTTATAAAACTGCATTGTTTATGGCCTAAGTGTTAATTTTATACTAATAATAAATAATTACTAAGAAAAATTCTTAATAATTTTAAGAGTTACTCAAATATTTCACTGGAAAATTAGAATAATTAAAAATAACAGCTTTATATTCGACATGATATATACGTTTTAGTTTAATACTGTTATTAAATGCCGCACTCAGAATCTATCTTAATAAAATCGAGAATATACGTGAATAAAATATGTATTTTTAGGGTTCCGTATCCAAAGGGTAAAAGGAACCTATTGCTAAATCTCCACTGATCATCTGCCACCAGGCACTCATAAACTGTGGTAGCCAGTTGAAATTTTGATAAATGATGTATTTATGTTGCTATTATAACAATAAATACTAAAAACAATAAAATAAATGTTTAAAAAGGGTAAACGCGATTATTTACTCGATTTTAATATAATCGTAGTATGTAGTCGGACTCGCACTTGACCAATTTTTATGAATAGTCAAATATTCTACAGTAAGTATTCTGAGTGCGACATAAAAAATATTTAATTGGTTTACAGTATTCTTAATAATTAAAATAAAAAATAAAAATAACATATCACATGTTTCGACCAAAATAAAAAAGTAAAAGAGAGAATCAGGGTTCTAAAACGAATTTACAAGAATTATCTCATTATTGAACTATTGCTTTACCTTGTTTTACTAACCAATATTAATGTTAGCTTTTTGAAATCACATACACTGTGTTTTCGGAATGTAATCGCAATTATTCTGTAAAAGATCACCTTGAGAACATACGCCTAGTGTTTACGGACGCGTAGCTTCAAAATCGCATAGTCACGTGCGTGAAGCTTGCATACAAAACTATGAAATTCTGTTGACGAAGTAGCTATGACACAATGACACGACGCTGCTGATGGATAGTAGGCCTTACGCAGCGTTTCTACGTGTGCGATTCAATTGACCACCGCAATAAAGTGTCAATTGTTTGTTACTCGCGCCGCATCGCTTCGAGTTCGCATTGATCGCCTACGTAGGACATTGCGGTAGTTGTTGGTGATATTTTTTTTTACGGAATTTAACGACAACGCATTTGGTAATAATCACTAGAAATGTCAGAAAAATACTTGCTCAAATGAAATGATTTAGATGAACTCCGCAGACGTAAAAATCTAATTATGAATTCGACGGCCTCTGTTATGTATGTAGTTCTTATTCATATTAATAATAGTTAATACAGGGCGAACCGCGCGTTTTACTGACGTCGCAACTTAATCCGACAAAGGCCTAACTAGACAGAAGTGAACTCATTGCGTGGTCGGGTATCTTCGAGAACAGTCGTGTGCACGAGACATGAAAATGCCGTGTTTCCTTTTATGGTAAACGCGTATAACATTCGTACTGATTATATCATGAGTAGTTCATGTTCGACCAATAGCTTACCTGATAGTAAACAAAGAAGTAGAATCAATGAGGGTGTTCAGGAAAATTCACACCACCAGTTGGCGCCACTTAGCCAGAGGTCTTTTTCTTTAAAAACGCGTGAATGAAGTTGATGTTAATGTCTAATGTCATTATCATATGCGTTTTGACAGGTGCCTGGACCTCAGGCGTCAGTATTGCCTCATTTTAGAACACCCTCATTAGGACTAGTATAATATATGGAATAGTTAATTCCGAGACACAACGTATGTGAGATCATTTAAATAATACAAATAACAAATTATTAATTTTTTAAATATTTATAATGCTACGGTTAACTTTTATCGTTAAAAACTAAACCCCTTTATATTTAGTGACTAAATCGATTGTACTTATTGTAAACTATTAATTGACGATTTATTAACTCAATTATATTTGAATATTATTATTATATTATAATGATTGAATATTGGTATATTATAGTGTTGCTTCGAGCGCAATTACGAGATTTCTACTAAAAGGCAGGATAAATAAAAACTTTTTACAGTAGAAAAATAAGTATCTGCTTAAAAAAAAATATGAGTCAACTCAATATCGTTTACCATCTAAGTAATAACCGTCTGTCCATCTAAAATACTATATTTAAAAAAAAATTACTTCGTCCCAAAATAATTTATTACATTTACAAAAAAAATTAACTACTCCTTGCCAATCTTATACCGTCCTTCTATGTATTATGTCGAAAATTCTGTTTCTATATTTAAAAATGTATTCTGAAAAAATCGACTGATATTATCTAAAAAAAAAATCTTCTATTAATTATTATTGATCTTGGCAATTGATCGACATTTTTCTATTGACCAATGAGAAAGTAGTTGCAAAAAAAAATTATAGTATATACGAAGAAATCTGTTGATCATTCAACAAGGTTGATCATATTATTTATTCTACTAATATATATTTAAAAACAAAAACTCTTCTTAACTTACACTGGGTCCACATAATTGCATTTTTATTTTCCTATTTTTTATTATAATAAATAATTTCTTTTGAAATATAGTTAGTCTAGCTAAATATTGTTTTAATCAAATAAGAAATTTTTGTGGGAGGTGGTAAACATGTATTATTATTTCTTTTTTTATATTTTTACCACATTTGCCCAATTCAATAAGTTGATTCTAAGTCTCGATAATTTACTTAATCATTCTTATTTTGATCGATTCAAAATACTGTACATGATTGAGTGAAAATGAAAAAGTTAAAAAAAAAATGTGATTACTTTTTATTAGTGTTTCTTTTTTGTATAAATTCGGTGCTAATTTTCTTAAATTAAATGTTTTATTATATTCTTATTTTAAGTACAGTTTTTTAGAACATGACATGTTATAATTAAGTTTTAAAATAAGTGCTTTTTAATAACATTGTTTGAACACGAGGCATCTGTGTTTGAAAATTCAAACTATGACTTTTTTCTTCTACTGATATGAAGGTGGAAAATTGTGACCGTTTTAGTGTATAGAAACTGTCTATCGTCAATTTTATTAAGATAAAAGATATCTGACATTGGAAAAGTCAGCCAAAGACTACACACAACTATATCTATCAAAAGATTGTTAAAACGCACAAAGTTTTATGTAAACGGAAACCAAATACTATTAGATGCTTATCTTTTCCGTATCTGAAACCATGAAAAATGGATAGTCAACCAATGGTGAAACAACAGAATCTTAATATTCTCTTCGCTTTAAAATAGACAGGCTGCAACGCAAATGGGTGGTTATATTTTAAATATAGCTTCTGCCCATTGATATGTACGACTTCCTACAAGAAAATCATAGTCGATTCCACAAATTATTATTATTAAATATGTATTCCTTTTTTTTTAATAAAAATAAACTTCACATGTCATACCTGAGGCTAAATACAATTTAAAATTAAATATTGAATCAGAGAAACCATTGATTGTAATAATTGCTCTATTTAAATGTGAATAAATTAATTAGAAGAAAAAAAATCATGTTAGACCTCTTTCTTATACAGTCATAAATATAACCACCCATTTAAATAACAGCCTACAACGACGATTTTTCAAACAAATGAAGCGCTTTTTCAAACTGACAGCTGTCACTTAAACGTCAAACAACCAAATAAACGAATAGGCTAGATATCTTTGATTATATACATGTCTAGATGCCACATTGACCGTACTAAAACGGCTCAAAAAAAGTCTACCATATTTGGTAGACTCGCTTCTCCCATGCGTCAGTGTCATTTTGAATACGTAAGGATGACGTGCTCACGAAAAATAATTAATTATGCCGGTTTGTTCTATCAGACTGTGTCGCAATTGTGTGGAAAAGCCGTTTAATAACACCAAGATCACTTTTCATCGGTTAGGTTTGTAATTATACCACTATTATTTAAGAAAACACGATGTTTTAATTCGTTATTTTGAAGTTTAGTCTGATTTGCTAGTGTTGTCAGTTTATTGCTAGGGAGATTTGGCCAAACTATGGGAGACAAAATACAAATACCATTACATCATCTTTCGACAACAACATTATTATTTTAAAAATTACAGTATTTATTTGATCAGTAAAAATCTATACCTACAAAATAAATGAAAACTATGACGTCATGCAGTAGAACCCGCTTAATACGATCACGTTTAATACATTTTCCGCCAGCCCCTGCAACTTGAGACATGTTTCCATACATTTCTTAACGCCTAATACGATTTGTCATCCTGTTTAATACGCCTAATACGCCAACGTATATTAGTAACTCTTTTCTGGCAGCGGGTCAACTGACTGAGCTCAAAACTTTTTCAAAAAAGTCCGGTTTTCAGTAATAACGAGGTTGACGTCATATTGGAAAAAGAAGAACCCATGATACTGCAGGGTTTTCCTGAATATTCTTTCATAGATCACAATGTGTAGTATTTTTGTTAGTTACTTTCTAATATTGTGGGTTATAGATTGCCTACGGATCCCATACTAGCAAATTGCTGGAGAGACATTATACTGCAGACTCGAAATAAAGACCAGTAGAAACCTCACAAGCTTCAGTCGTGTGTTCCAGACATTTCACTTATGATGATATTTACAAAAAAGGGATTACGACGGCTAAAGAAGGGATCGGTAATTCGGTACCAGGCACGATATGCAGTATGGATATTTTACCGACTTCAAGAAAAATAAGAAGTTCTCAATTCAAATGCAGTGTTGAGAGGCCTCCTACACGGTGGACCAATGACCTGGTGAGAGTCACGGGAATGCGGTGGATGCGAGACGCACAGGACCGTTAGTTGTGGTGGAACTTGGGGGAGGCCTATGTTCAGTGGACGTCCTTCGGCTGAAATGATGATGATGAATGATACACTAATCAGGCACTACTTGACTGGCATTTTTGCTGAATTGGGCCTTTTTGATGCAGCCGTGAATCACACATTCTTGCTATATTCACACATCGGAATTTATACTTTTTATTTGTTTGTTTTATGTACTTATTTAACTGGAGTATTGTGTGTCTTTAAGAATGTTCTAAATAAATGTGTTTTCTTTCTTTCTTTAATCTACAAAATAATTATTTTATTCGACCTATTTTGTTAAACTTTCATCATAATAAATCATGGAGAAAAGGAAAGTTAATAATTTGGAGCAGGCATCCCTAAACACGCACACCTTGACAGTTTGACGACAATAAGTACACGAGCGGTACTCACACATATCACGCAATTGGAGACATTTTCAGCGCGTCGTTTGTTAGCATTGCTCTATCTAGACAGGTATATAATCAAAGCTAGATATATTGAATGTTGTAATTATAAGTATTAAATCGGTCAATTATTGATAAAAATTAAAAATGGACCCCGACGTACCGAAGGAATTTTCCGACAAAATTCTTGTGTAAAATTAAGTTTAGACCAAAATTACAAGAAAAGGATTTTAGATATCTTTTTTCTTCTTCGTTTTTCGGAAAGTCGTTCGGGTAAACGCGTCTACGAGTACATGTTAATTTTCTGATCGGTTGGTAAAATAGTTAATAAAATTAACGAATTTATGTGAAAAATATCTTAAATGGATGTGACTATTATCTCTAGTTAGGTGTAATTTGATAGAAAAATAAAAAAAAAATTGTCGGCTCCACACATCATAATATAAATAAGTCATCGCTCAAATGACTATTAAATCCACTACTACTACTACTATTTTATCAGCCATACTGTCTCACGAAAATTCAATAATGACTTCCCAAGGCGCTATCGTCCCGGTGATGTGTGCCCCGTACAAAAAAAAAATGACTTAAATCCGGTATTTTAACCTTCTTCAAACTTCTGTCAATACGTATGTGTGGGGCTAGGCATCCCAACCCAACTTTGGTTAGTCAAAACTTCAAATCCCCAAAGATGGTTTTTTATTAAAATAGTATAGATTTTTTTTTATATCTGAAAATGTTGAAAATTTTTTTAATTTTTTTTCTTTCTTAAAAGTACAAGTAAGTCTGTACGGCAATTAAAATAGAATTTTCGAGAAAAAAAAAGTGGCGAAGTTTTGATGTATCAAAGTAGTTTTTAACTTTACATGACAATGTTACGATGCTGAACGCATGTATGTATGTTTTGAATTGATGTATTTGTAATATTATATGTGACTAAAAAGAATATGAGATTTTTTTTTCTTTATTGAGAAAAAATGTCCTAATTTTTTTTTACTTCAAAGTACTTACGGCCGAAATATCTTGACCGCTCTGAACTTCGAACGATTGCTTCCGCAGTAATTCTTTTTGACCCTTCAACCGCTTGCTTCGGTTTTGTTCCGATGAGTGTTTTCGTGTCGTATTCGCCAGGGTCGTGTGTTCGCGACTGGGTACTCCATCACGTTTAGCTCTTCAATCCCCATAGATGACAGAAGAGCTGACGATGGAGTATTTGGTTGTGGATGAGCGACCTTAGCGGAATAGACGCGAGAATTGGTCGGATATATCCGACGTAGGTGGTTAAAAGATTAAGAGTCATGGGGCAAATGCGTATTGCGTAATTTTTTTGAGTAAGTGAAATAATTCGGAGCGCCAACTTCAGAGAGGCCAACATATTTTGAGAGTACTGTAGATATCTTTGTTTGTACAAAACTTAAAGACATTTTTTCTTAATAGCGAACCCATCGCGAAAATGCAACACAGACGGTCGTTTTTTTTTTTTTTTCAATTTACTTTTTTTTATTATATAATAATAAAAACATTTTATTTTACCGTACCATAGACTACAACTGCGTCTATCTTGTCTGTGCTGCCTTTTTGGCGACGGTTGTAGGTTTCTTTTTTTATTTATTTTTAACGACCGTCTTCCTCTTAATAACGTGTTGCATTTTCTTTCTTTCCCGATTACCTGTTTGGTGGATGCTGTACAACAAACACAACAAAAACACTTTAAACACAAACAAAACATTTACACAATCAAATCACCGTTGTAAAATAATCACCGCTCGACAATCGCTGGTCGACATTAATCACCACTCGAAAATCGCTGCCCTACATAATCACCACAGCTACTTCAGCGCGTCTACGCCAGCACAAACTGACAGCTTCATGGACAGTGAGCTCTTCGAGCAGATTCGGGCCTTCGAACCGGATGGAATGGACGAATTTGACATCTATAGTAACATGAGCATGAAATAAGGTAAGTTGTGTTGTTATCTGTCTGCTAAGTTTTTTCTCAGCTATGTTTGGGTCGGTTTCCAGTCCAACCAGATGCAGTAGTTTTACATGGTTCAACTGTCTATCTAATTTTATAAGTTGTGTGTTAATCACCACATGAAAATGGTTATTATGATAGTTGTTGACACTGCAGTTTTTTTATTAATAATACCTTAATATAGTGTAGCCTTCGTCCAACTGTGGAACACAAAATGGGCTTACAAAAAAGTATAATATTTTTACTTTAATTTAAAAATATAGACCAAAAAGAAGTTCAAATGTCCAAACGAGTTATTTGAACTATAATTTCATTGTTTATAAGTACAACACCTATTGGCACGTCTTGGCAGTATAGCCGAATCGAATGCAGTGACGGCAAATGGCATGACGCTGCCATGCATCACGATGACTCCATAATGCCATCGCTCTCGGCTTCCTTGCATACGATGTTTCACTTCGCTATTTAATAAACTTATTTTTTATTCTTCTTTTTGTTTACAGATGACGAAGTTAAAAACGAAAATTTTACCTTTTTTTAGTTAATAAGAATAATTATAGACGAGTCAATTTGAAATAAAATACATATTATGTTTGGTACTCCTTACGATTTCAGTTTATACATGTGCCATAGGAATTATGTTACGGGATAGTTATCATATTATATTGACATGCAAGGCTATATTTAATTTGTTGGTGATTACTCGCGAAATGGATATTGTTATCTTATTAAAATATTATTTAGGAGTCTACGTTTCCTGATAACTATGACTGGAGTGGAAGTTAAAAGTAAATATAATTCGTAAGTTACATATAAATAGCACTGCTTAGTTATTGACAAAACTAACATGTTAAAAAAAGAATAACTTTGAAGGGATTGAGATTTGAAACTTGGTGCCGTAGTGACTTTTATTCAGCCCTTAAATACCTATCCAACGAATAAAACTAAATAAACATAGCTATTGGAAGGCGGGCCCAGGACTTGTATTCTCCTTTAACCAAGTCCAATAAAAACAAACTAAAAATGTTGAGTCAAGCGCCATCTAGCGAAAATATGGCTTATAACTTTCACCTTAAGCTTAAAAACACGTGTTTTTTATTTATTCCATACCCACCACGTATCGCAAACTATTGAAATTAGCCTTGTATATTTTTTTTTTTATGTAGTTGTACCTTTTATTAAATACAGTGTAGAAGCTTTTGAAATATGTATAACGTTTTAAATAAATCGATACCTCCAACGCATAAAGTCGTAATTAATTTTAGCAAATATTATAACAATGTGAAATCTGTATTATAATATCTTATATATAAAAATGAATAGCTGTTCGTTAGTCTCGCTAAAACTCGAGAACGGCTGAACCGATTTGGCTATTTTTTGTCTTGAAATATTCGTGATAGTCCAGGAAAGGTCCAAAGGAAAAAGTTCGCTGGGTCAGCTAGTAAATATTATAATTTCTTATTACATCTAACGTCTGGTACTGTGATCTTAAACTGATTATTATTGATTACATAATACAAATAGTTACGTCGGTTAAAATAATATTTAAAAATTACTAATACAATTAAGAATTACAAAAAAGCTTTTCCTAAAAAAAAAAAAACAGTTTTTTGTGTGACGACCTTATGCGTGGGAAATGTCGAAATACCAATAGTTGTAATTTTTAATATTAATTATCAAAATAGGTTCTTATGTTTATTAAATCCATGTCTTCTTTTTTTAATTAGGTAAAAATTTTTTGTTTTGTATAATTAAATATTTGTATCACATAAATATTTTTTAGATTGTGTTATTGTGGACGTAAAATTGCTTATATAATTGTGAACAGAATATTATACAGGATGATGATTATTATTTTTATTTTATAGCAATCATTTATTTTTAATGTTACTGACCTTAAATGCAATTTGAATTCTCGATATTTACTTTTTTAGAGCTAAGTAAAGGTGTCATAAAGGAATGGTGCCATTAACATATTTTGGAAACAAAATAAGTTTTTTATCGCAATTTTTTTTTAATGGCATTTTTTACTGACAGATGACGGGTATCGACAGGTACTTAATAAAAAATAACAATGCAACAAAAAAATAAATAGATCTTATAAATGCTTTGGCTTTTACCGACGGCTTCGCTCGCGCAAAATACCACGGTAACGAACTTCGGGAATAAAACATTCTAAGGAGTTAAAAAGAGACAAAAAATCTTTGGACCAATATACTTGAAACTTAGCGTAAGTAGTAACCAAGTAAATAAAAAAAATGTTTCACTACCCATTTTTTTAAAACCGCCCCTAAAAATGATTTAGGGAATGTTAAAGATTGTATGGGAGAATCTTATTCCTTGGATAAATAAACTATGAAAACTTTTTGCGAATGAAGTCGCTGGCAAATTATTTTGTGTTATATTTAATGTGTGCGACATTGCTTTGACCCGTAAACAACCGTTAACTAAACTTCTGAATTCGAAAACTTTTTTTTCATTGTTGCTATTCGGTACCGACCCATGAAGTCAAAAAAGTTTAAATAAAAAAAAAACTTTGCTTACTTTTACAAATTAATGTTTTTAAATGTATTTTTCAAGCGTGCCTATACTTTTTATCACAAAGAATAATACTATAGAAATGATCAGTTATGTTAAATTCTGAGGAAAATACAACTCGAAGGATGCAAAGTGAAAAAAAAATTACCTGTATTTTTTTTATATTTTGCAGTAAAGATACTAAAAATATCATATTCAACAACATGCCAAAAATGTTTCTTTCGTGTCTTAAAAGTGCAAATCCTGTTTTGTGGCATAATTATAATATATTTAGAAAATTATTGCAATCATCAGAAATCCACATAATTTCAGGTAACATTTTGATGTGAAACTTTTTTTGGTCTTACAGGAAAAGTGATTCGAATGCCGTGACGAGAAACGGCATGATTCACTCGGGTGTTTCACTTCTGTGAAGACTCACATAAAACCTTTTTTTTTACTTTGCATTCATCGAATTACATAATCGGTTGTAATACAGCAACCCCATTTAAGACTCTTTATGAAGTGACAATTCATCAGCCATGACGTTTGTAAAAACTCGCAAAATATTTCGGATTGACGTTGCTTTAGTTTGTCCGATGATAATTATCGCTGTTGGATTGTTATTTTGTTTAGATCCTGTTATCTATCATTATCTTTTGTATTGATTTCGGTATTTGCGATTAAAGATACAGTCAGACGAGCTTGCTGGACTGTAACATCAGACGAATTAGTATTAAAACGCGAGTCGATTCTGTATATGTTTCGGAATTTTGTGTCGCTATGTTTATTTTCGCTCAATATGCTAGCATGTTTCTGATAATTTTGTTTTACTGGCTTCCGTCAATAAATGAACAGATTTAAATAATTATGATTGTAAATATCAATAAATGTAAAATATTGTAATTTACCGCTCCGATAATAATTAGATATGGTAATATCGTTCCGATAAAATTTACGAATTCAAAATAAAAATACGTTTCTTATTACTTTTAGCAAGTTTTTTTTCTGCGTTATAAAAATATATAAATTGATTTATCATAACATTATTTATGCAAGCATTTGAGCTTTTTAAGTGTCGTTAGAACTATCGGAATTATAATGGAAATTATCGGAGTGATAATGAAAATTATCGGAGTGATAATGAAAATTATTGGTGTGATAATGAAAATTGTCGAATCGATTACTATATAATCGTTATTAAATCGACCTTTAAGTGTGAACCTTCTTATAAAAACCTGTCTTTATGTCATTTAAATTCGGCTTTAATGTTAATAAGTGTTTGAATGTTGTCAATTGTGATAAGTGAGGCCTTACCGTTCGAGATTTATATTAAATGGATTTTAAAACAAGGTAGTACGGGATATTGGTGTTACCGTCTAAAACAACATGTTCAAGTATTTATAAGACGAATGCGGGCACGATACCTGTGTTAGCTAGTTGGAAAAGTTGTCCTGTAGCGGCCTTGGTGATGGAACTAGTGGTCTGGTTGGATTTTCGTAATGATTGTGTTTTTTTAATGTAGTTTTACAAAAACAAATTCTATTTGACACATAACAAAGTTCAAGCTTCACTGCAATTTTGACTTTTTAGGACCTTTTGATGGAAATGGTCACTTGTTGAATAATCTTGATACTTGAGTTGGTGGCGAGCAGCTGATTTTTTTTCTTCTTGTATAACTCTTTTATTAATGTGACGTTCTTCTTTTTTATCGACAATTAAATGAACAGTACAAAACAGATGAAGGTGTCCTTCACACAATCTGTCAAAAAACATGACAAAAGAAAAAAGAATATTAGGTTTTTTTTACTAATAACTTTGAAATAAATCTTGAGATCTATCGAGGAGACAAGTGATTATCGGTAGAAAGGAACAACGTCCCAAATACTTAACGCCTGGAAAGAACGCCGACGCCACCACCGCTGCCAACGGTTTGGAGCATATTTCTTCAGAACATTTGTCATTTCCGTCAACATCTCGTCAATGCCAACGCTAGTCTCGTTTCCGCAGACCGAACAACACAGCTAATTAACTTGGTAGCGGGAACTGGAATAAGTGACGAATTACGAGTGATTTTAACACAGTAAAAATCCGGTTGGTTCTTATTGCTAATGCTTGGCATCCAGACGCATAGCACGAACTACTAAAGAAAGAAAGAAAAGAAAGAAGAAAGAAAAACATTTATTTGATACTCGCACAGGACAAAAAAAAAAAAACTAATGGTAACTAAGTTTTAGCAAGGTGTATTAACACCACCAACACACAGGTCATTGTACTTTTCCAAACGTACATATCCCTTCGAAAGAACTGGTGATACCATGTTTTTCTTTTACATTACTAAAAAATGTTGAACATCACATTGGGCAGTTTAGGCATCGTCCTAGTACGTAGGGATCATCGCGCAGGTCTAGGTCATATCCAGGCACGTCGTCACGCATATAGCGGGCGCTTTCTGCAGTGCTGTTCTCCAAGAAAACAGCATTGAGCGCAGCGCTTGCCCGAAATCCAATTTGTATGTGATTTGAATGATCATCAATTTTGATTTCGTTGCTTGGCCAGCGCTGCGCTCAAAGCTATTTTCTTAGATAATAGCACTGCTGGTCTTACCATTGATCGCATCGTTCGCGAATTCGCGCTATGATCGCTTATATTAGGACGATTTCGTAGTTTTTATTCCCATTTTTGGTAATTAAAAATTTCATTACGTAAAGGTGCGTCAATGACCGCTATTACCATGCTCAAACACAACAGCCTTGTGTAGTTCTCATTGTCGCTTCGTCAGATAGTGTTACTGTTCCAAAATCCAAAGCCGCTATCTAGCGACTAGCTATCCTCTAATATCTCGCTCAAGAAACTTATACGTTTCTTCAGTCGTAAACTTTCAAATTGTAAATGAGAAATGACCAACTGATTTAAATGTTGGTTTTATAGTAAAAGTTGTTCATGAGTGTTGTTTTCATTTATTCGCGTTTCGTCGCCTCCACAGCACATATAGGTAGGAGCGGCGTTACGTTGTCAAGACGATTTTCGTCACGACAGTCGTCCAACGTTAGATAATCTTGAGGATTACTGGCTAAACTGTTAAGGCAAAATAAATAAATAACTTCACAACGTTAATTGTGTTCGTACTAAGTTTCGCTTCATATAAAGTCGATTGAAGTATTAACTTGGCCTAAAATACAGATAATACAAAACCCTGACTTGGCTTTATACTACCTTATTTTTAGTATATGTAAAACCCGAAAACATGTGTCTATTATTTTTATGCAAAGAATCTATGTACAAATTTTCATAACTGTATCCTGAAAAATCACAAAGTTATAAGCTTGCTATGTTACTTAGTTGTCCACACACACAAACACATGGTTATCGGGCCATCCAGGCTACTGAGGGATGATTTTGCTCCCGCACCCAGCTGTGCGCTGGCCCTTATTGCCTGCTATGACCTGGCGTGACCTGTATTGTGCTTAGTGGCGGTGGTGTACAACTTGTGACCTTTTTTTAAAAAAAATAGGTAAAAATATAACATGACGCAAAAATTATACTCAGGTTTCGCATATACTAAAAATAATGTACGAATATAAGCATTTAATTGTAAGTTATATAAATTCATTGGTGCTTTAAATATGTGTGCATTTCCTTCGCGTGACCCTTTTATTCGACTAGTACCTACAATGGTGTTATAGGCATATACATATAATAGATAATAGACTACGTTTTCTCCAAGCTGATACGCAATTGGGTTAAAAAGTGTGAGAGAAATAAAGCAATCGTGTGACCAGGCCCTTAGCTGTCATCTTTTTCTAGAATTTTAATTGGACCACGTCACGAAGCTTGCTATGTCACCTTCGTCACTACGATCTAGATAAAAGAGGGTTTTGGCTGCACAGTCGCTTAGTACTCGTAGCTTTTGACCGAGTGATCAGTTTTGTTGTTCTGTTCATTTTCAGTGTATATAGGTCTATCAAGCCTAGTACCAATGTCAAGTTGTTATGAATAAGATTTAAATATAAATCGTAAATCTGTTCAAATTGGTAGTTTCAGTGGAATATATATAGTGGAAGTGTTCGATCGAAGCCACATAGTTAAGAGCTGCCTGTAAATTAGCAGAGCTAAGGCTCGCTAAGTGCATTTATTTTCAAAGTTTCTTTTCTCAAATCAATGGATGATTTTGTCGTCTGCTTAACCAGAATTACTGTGGCGACCTCAATGTATATTTTAATATAAAATGTTTAACTAATTTGTAGACATATGTCTTCAGTCTATATGTAAAACTTCAAAGTTTTACATATAGACGGTTCTCAGCAACACAACTGCCTGATGTTGCCTCTTCCATCTCGTTTGCGTCTCTATGATATCGTCGGTCCATATTTTCCTCGGTCTGCCCACGTCTTAAGTCTTGCCATGTAGTTGTTAGAGTGTCCACTGCTTGTCATTGTATCTTGCTAAATGGCCTGTCCATCGCCACTTCTACCTAAATATAAACTGCATATGTACTGTGCATGGGCTAACTTTTAAGTGGTAACGAAGTCGAAATGATTGACCACGTGTCATTTCAGAACCGCATATCAATCCGATAATTTGAAGTTGTCGAAAATAATTTCAATTTGCCCTAGTTCTCTAGTAGAAAGCGCATCTTGGGCTTTTCTAACTGTATGTCTTCAACTGAAAGATAAGATGAGTTAATTTTTAACCATCTCTTCCACAAAGCTGGCCTAAAATGAAAAATAGAATCATTTTCTAATGTTCTATGTTCAATAGTTGTAGGATTCAGCTAAACTCGTAAGTTACATTTTGATAATGCATTTATAGTTCAACAGAAACTGCCGACAGTAATAGTAAACCGTCCAGTTCTCGTTGTGGCTATGCAAGTAAACAAATGAACCGCGCAGCTACCGTGGATCTTTGCGTTCACATGTAATATAGCTGTGGACAGTCGCGTTCTTGTTTTCTTGACTTTCCTGCGAAACAGGATGAGAGTTTTATTTAGTTTCGTATGTATACAGAGATAGAATATTCTTCATTGTAACAATTATCGATCTTATTGTTTAAATGTCACACTAGCTTCCGCTAGTGGCCTCGACAGAGAGTAAGTCGGAACTTATCCCAAAGGATACATACTCCTCGCTTGAAATACTCGTCACCGACATACTCCTGGCTTGAAACCTCTTTAAGAAATTGGTGTAAAAACGTATCAAATAAACAGACTGCTGCTTTCGGATTTTTTTTATAATATTGAATATGGGTTAACAGCTCCGTAATTTCTTCATCCACCGGTGTGAAAGCTAGGAAGCAGTCCGATCTGTCGCATCGATGGACTATATAACGACGAGTGACGAAGGTAGCCGACGACGCCTGAACAAATATAATTGACGGGCGTAATATGTATTTATTTAAGGAATTATAATCATTATGCAACATTTTCAGTACGTCTTACTCTGTTGAATGACTTATCAAAACAGCGGAAGATAGATGACTCGCCTCAAGCGCGTGGGCCACTGAAATTATGCCTATTTCGCTCTCACGACAACGCCGGCTCTTACCTCTGCCCTTGTCCATCAGTGACTATAGGTTTGCGACTGTGATGACACTGATCATATATGTGTGAGTTTCGAGTCCAGGTTTTCTGATTGCGATGTTAGCGCGTAACGTATCTTCCCTTGGTATACACCGCAAAATTTTGGTCGTTTTAATCCCGTGGAAGGTCGATTCGGTACACGAAACACTATCGATTTATAAAGATAAAATTAAAAAATAAAGTATTTCTTTTTCTAAAACCCGAATACGCATGTACGAAATTAATTTCTTTAAGTAAACGAGTCAATGAGCTTGTAGGGAGTTGTTGGTCGTTGCGTACTAACTACCTACAGTTCATTGACCTCGACCAGCTGTCGTTTACATAAATAAATTAATTTAGCACATGCGTAAAATAATTCGAGTTTAAAAAAAAAGTACTTTAAAAATCGATAGGCTTTCATGTACCGAATCGACCCACCGGGGGATTAAAACGACCAAAATTTAACGGTGTATATCAGTGCATTCAATAGGGTAAAATATTAGTAACTAATAAATTTGGAACCGCCAACGGTCAAAAATGTTCGGTTTCGATCTGTGAATAAGTTATGCATTTACAAGTTTTTTAATAAGCATTCGATTCGGCACAGAGCACTGTCATATATAATAAATAGCAACGTCAAATCAAGCCTACAACGCCATCCGTAGAATTAAACATCTAAAATAGCTTAATTATGTCTTTGCATACTATGTTCTATAACTACGATTCTGCTATAATACCGATATTATCATAAATTATCATTGTGATAAAATATTACCACGATGTTTATCGATTCAGCGGTAGCGAAGTACCTAATTATCGCAATGATAATGTACCGATTGTTGAGTATTATCGGTGTTATAGATTTGAAACTTAATCTTAAGCTTTACTGTGGTTATATTTCACTGTAGAATCTATGTTTAGAAACAAATATAATGATTGTTGATTATTTTGTGTTTTATTTCATTTTTCTATAGGTTATGCGGGCCAACTATTCAATTTTAACCTCATTCAAGTCTGTGTAGACTTCAGAGCCTAGCCTTCATTGCGTAATAGTATATTTTGATACAAGTGCAGAAAGTTTGTCATTGCGGCCGAGGCGGAATTCGCACGAGCCGTAGGCGAGTGTGTTATGGAGGCGAGGTCTGCAGTGAAAAATTTTCACGTGCAGCAAACTAAAACATTTTTCAATACACATAAGAAGAAATACTTTCTCTGACAATTACTACGCATTTTTGTTCATTTTGTACTGGACTGAAGAAAATTTTCCAATGTTGCCATAAGTTTTAATTTATGTAGATGACAGCAGGCTATCGCAAGTACTTAACAATATCTGGCGGCTACGGCGGCGGCGGCATAGCATCTAAAGAATTCTCTTCAAATCTTAAATTCAGCCTTTTTTTTACAAATCAGTAATAAAATTTATTAATTAATTAACATACTTATATTAGATGAATTTTATACCTGCGTTTAACCTTTGCAGGTTGAAGGAAAAGCAAAAGTATCAAACCGTTAAACATCTATATATATAAAAGAAAGTCGTTCTAGTTACACTATTTATAACTCGAGAACGGCTAAACTGATTTGGCTGAAAATTGGTGGGAAGGTAGCTTAGAACCAGGAGAAGGACATACTTATGATATTTTTTTCCCCGTTAAATAAATGAATAAAAAATCCAAAACCTGCTCATTTATTGATATAGTGTAGAGAAGGATAGAGTTGGGTAGAACAGGGTAGAGCGGGAGCGAAGCCGCGGGCAAAAGCTAGTCCTGAATAAAAATAGAAATTCAAATATATTTGAATTTAAAACACAGATAAATGTAAATTTTTTGGTAATAACAAATTATTGTGTGAGTAATCATGTTTATTTACAAAAACTTTTTAATTTTCATTAAATATTAAAACCTTAAATAATAATAAGGCAATTTTAAGATATCTGTAGGGTGTTCGGCGCTCCGATTGGCACGCCAAACTCTGAACCAATCAGAGAGCCAAACGCTGTATCTACAGTTTTCGGTTACGTAAAAACAACTTTTACTCAGCGCACAAATTAAAAGTAGCGATTGTGAATTCATGCGAATTGCCATAATCACGAAGCTTTTGTGAGTATGGCATTTTCATCGGCTTGCAATATCCACCACATGTATTTTATTGTTCTGACCACGTGACTTAAGCGTTGACATGACGTCAGAGCAAAGAAATAGGGGCGTGGCCAACTTCAAGCGTTTACACTTAACGAAACGATCGTTACTTGGCGAGGGGGGCAGATGAAAGGGTTTGTGTAGGTTACATTCAAAAATCATTCTCCTTCATTCATTGATTGATGGCAATGATTGACCGTGTATTAAACACCATAGCGGCGCGCGCTCGCCTATTTTACCGATCCGCCCCGCTCTCCGCTTTCACCGCTAAGACTCTCATCTTATAATATATTAGTCTATGGCTAAGACCAAATAACCGAAGTCGTGAATGGGCTGCAGCGTGCGCCAATTTTCTATCTATGGTTAACTTGGACAAGGGTTGCCAATTATATGAAATTTTTCGTACTAATTTGAAATTATTAGTTATGTGGTTTGCTGTACCATTGCACGAGGTTTACGCACAGATGAGAGAGATTTTGTAGAACCCATAAAGTATCATTGATAGCGTCCGTAGCAGCAATAACTTTTGACTGGCCTGTTGGTCTAGCTAGTGGTTAGTGGCCCTGACTGCTATGCCGGAGGTCGTGGGTTCGATTCCCACCCAGAACAAATGTTTGTGTGATGAGCACGATCGTTTATTCTGTGTATAATTTATCGATGTATTACCTATAGGTTTGTATTTAGAAATTCATAAAAAAAAATATCAGTTGTCTATTATTCATAACACCAGCTCTACTTAGCTTGGGGCTAGACTCGGCGTTTCGTGATAGTTGTGCTCATGCCCTTCACCTGGCTGATGTTTCTGCCATATAAATAACTAGCGGTCGCCCGCGGCTCCGCCCGCGTTTATGTCGGTTACCGCTGCAAAAAGCCTACCCAGGAAAGACATGGTCAGCAAAATGATACCCAGGTCAATTCACAGACACCGACACTAACATCGACGACGCAGTTATTATCCGCAGGCTGCATAGATTGTCTTTATGTGGATGTTAAAGTTGTTAATGATGAAAATATTTAAATTTAATTAATAATAAGTTTTCACTTTTGCCGGCAGAACTGTTGTTTAGCTCTGAGAAGAAATCTAAAAAAAATCGCACGAAAATTATTATACTTCGCGCATGAGCCGCGCGGGTACCTTACTCATAGATCTAAACTCCCCTCCCGCACGCGCACCCTCGCCTTGGTGACGCCCACTTCGCAACGGGCCGTTCAGCAGAAATCGTAATATTTTAATTTCGCCATAACTTCAAAACTAAACGTCCAATTTTAATCATTTAAAGACCAAATATTATCTACATAAACTGTACTTAGTGATGAAATAATTAATTTTGATAAGGATTAATAGCATGAGTAAAATAAAATACGTTTAAATGTAGTCCAAAAAAAATTCAAGATTTTTAAATAAAAAAATGTTGTTCTGCCTTACTCGACATAGATAGGTATAGTGTGTCGTGGACTTTTTTGTAGATATTTATAAGATCTACAGTTAATTAAAACTTTTTATGGTTCTATCTTTTATCTATACTAATATTATAAAGAGGTAAAATTTGTAAGTTTGTATGTAGGGGGTAATCTCTGGAACTCATGATCCAAATCTAAAAATTTTTACACTGGTAGAAAGCTACATTATTCCTGAGTGCTATAGGTTATAAATTATTTTTATAACATGTACATTAACCGAGCTATCACAATTTTTTTCTTGCAAGTCGGAAAAAAATACCTCATAAAACAGAATTATTTGCGTGCGCTGCCTAGAGAGTTGCTTAAAATTAAAAACAATGTATGGCAACCTGATTCGTCTTAATTATATCTACAAAAAAGTCTGCGATACCATATTTCTATCTTTTATATGTTATCTTTTATACTTCTTTATTTGCATTAAAAAAGTATTTTTTCGGCATACTTACGTTTGGTTGATTATTTGAGCAACGAAATATTAATTCTTGTCACAATAAATTATTTCAGTATCACAAAGACATCATACAGATAAGATTTGCCATTTACAGTATGTCAATTGGTCATATAGTTTCGGAGATAATATAAAATTACTAAAACGCAAAATACCACTAGCACAACTTTCATTCGTAGAGCTCTAGATCTATCATGCTTTATGCAGACGTTGATGATTTGTATTGTTATATAGTACCTATAGCATATAATTTTATTAGTATTTGTGTTATGATGGTTTAAAAATATATGTTGTCATCGTACCATTTCAACTACGACGACTACGACTAAGGGATAATTTACCTTGAGCAGACAAGAGAACTTCGTTAATCTTCGAAATTACTGATCCGATTCCAAAAATTATTTTATTAATGGGAAGGTACAGTAATGTGGAGTGTAAACTTATGTTAAAACAAGAAATTTTCCGCGGACGAAGTCGCGGGCAGAAGCTAGTAGTTTATAAAGAGGAAAACTTTGTTTGTTTGTTTGTTTGGTTGTAATGAATAGGCTCAAAAACTACTGGACCGAATTTAAAAATTCTTTCACCATTCCAAAGCTACATTATCCACGAGTAATATAAGCTAAATTTTATTTTGTAAAAAAAATAGGGTTCCTTAAGATATTTGGGTTTTTCAGACACAAGATGTAAAAAATCAACCAGAAAAGTTACTTATTTTGCGTACGTTGCCTAAACTATAAAACATAGAACCATAAAAAGTTTTAATTAATTGTAGATCTTATAAATATCTACAAAAAAGTCCGCGGCACACTATACCTATCTATGTCGAGTGAGGCACAACAACCATTTTTTTATTTAAAAAAAAACGGTAATTTAAAAAACTAAAAAACCCGACTGCTTTTCTGAGCATTCATAAAAAAGCTCTAAAACAAGAAAATCTGGCAGTCGGGACCCATTCTAGAATTGAGCGCACATACCTATATTACATTGCAGATTACTCCAATCTATTGACTAGACGGCTGACTTTCTAGAATGGGTCCCGACTGCCAGATTTTCTTGTTTTAGAGCTTTTTTATGAATGCTCAGAAAAGCAGTCGGGTTTTTTAGTTTTTTAAATTACCGTTTTTTATTTTTTATTTTTTTAGTTTTATTTTATTACGATATCACTTTCAAAGTAATTAAGAATCTAAAGACACCTCTCAAACTGAAATCCATCGAGCCGTTCAGGTCGCAGAGCGTACCAAACATTTGAATTTAGCGCTAAAAATCCGCCATTTTGTTTTTTTTTTATTTTGATATACCCAGTGTCACTCTCACAGTAAATACGAATCTAACGACACCCCTCAAGCTAAAATCCATCGAGCCGTTCAGGCTGCAGAGCGTGCCAAACAATTATACATACATACATACATACATACTTACATACATACATACATACATACTCTCGAAAAACATAACCCTCCTTCTGGCGCAGTCGGGTAAAAAATCTTAAATTTTTTTGGGCTACATTTAAACGCATTTATTTTACTCATGCTATTAATCCTTATCAAAATTAATTATTTCATCACTAAGTACAGTTTATAATAATAATAATAATAATAATAATCAGAATCGCACATTCCAAAGTAATGAAAGGTGGGTTTACAGGGCTTGGGAGCGACCGGACCAAGGTGTGACTGATACGCGCCTGCCGGATGATAACGCCATGTGTTCATTTTGGCGCAGCATCTGGTCGGCGCCTGTCAGTCACATCGAGGGTGATTGGATCCGAGAGGTCGAGCGCACATGTGATCTTTTACCAGAAATGGGGGCAATTACCATCAGCCCCCAAGATGTAGCCCGTGCAGTCCGTCCGTTGCCTAACTGGAAATCTCCTGGGCCGGATGGGCTGCACAATTTCTGGATAAAATGGTTCCAAAGGTCGCATGCTCGCTTGGCATCTCAGTTCCAGTCTGCCTTAGAGTCAGGGTCGCTACCCCCCTTCCTAACAACAGGAATAACCCACCTGCTCCACAAATCAGGTAGTACTGCGGATCCTAAAAATTATAGACCGATCACGTGTTTGCCGACGGTCTATAAAGTGCTTACATCCATTCTGAGAGCTAAAATCAATAGTCATATTGAGACAAATTCTATCATGTCAGCCTCTCAGAATGGATGTAGGAACGGGTCCCGCGGTACTAAGGAGCTGCTCCTCATTGATATGGCCATAAGCCAACAGGTTCGACGTTCTCGAAAGAATTTGTCGGCATGTTGGATAGATTACAAGAAGGCCTATGACTCTGTTCCTCATACATGGCTCATGAGGGTGCTAGAACTGTACAAAGTTGATACAACTCTGCGCACCTTCTTGATGTCGTGTATAGGGCAGTGGAGAACAGTCCTTCGCTATCCGGGATGTCGACAGATTCGGGAGAACAGTGAACCGATAAGGATTGAGCGTGGCATATTCCAGGGTGACAGTCTGAGTCCTCTGTGGTTTTGCCTAGCCTTGAACCCTCTCAGCACACTGCTAGAGGGTACTGGCTTAGGCTTCCGGTTGAAAAGAGGTGGTCAGGTCATATCTCACCTTCTTTACATGGATGATCTGAAACTCTTTGCCCCCAACGACTTGCAACTGATGGAGCTACTAAAGGTAACTGAAACCTTTAGTAGTGCCATCAGGATGGAATTTGGTGTGGACAAATGTGCAGTCATGCATGTAAAGCGAGGAGAGATTATGGAATCCGTGGGAATTCAACTTACGGATTCCATACACCTTAGATCCCTCTGCTCAACTGAAACTTACAAGTATTTGGGTATGTCGGAAGCGTTAGGCATCAATGCTGATGACGTGAAACGGTCGTTGAAGGAGCGCTTCTTCGGCCGCCTGAATAAAGTACTGAATAGTCTTTTATCAGGCGGGAATAAGGTGCGCGCTTTCAACGGTTGGGTCATGCCGGTGTTGATGTACTCTTTCGGCATACTCAAATGGACTCAGACAGAACTTGACGCCTTGGATAGGAGGGTCCGCACACTGCTTACCGCAAATCGGATGCATCACCCACGGTCTTCGGTGATGAGACTGTACATCCCGCGGAAGTGCGGGGGTCGCGGCTTCTTAAATGCTAAGACCCTACACAACCGCGAGGTGTGCAGTCTCAGGGAATACTTCCTGGAAACCGACGTGGGCATGCACCGAGATGTGGTAGCGGTGGACAAGGGCCTCACTCCGCTCTCCTTGGCTAACGAGAACTGGCGCAAACCTATAATACTGGACACTAATGACCGCAGGGAAGTATGGCAGAGCAAGGAGCTTCACGGACGCTTTTACCGGGCCTTACATGGGCCCTCTGTAGACCTATTAGCGTCCGTATCTTGGCTCCGTTTTGGTGACCTCTTCGGGGAAACCGAAGGTTTTGTCTGTGCGATAATGGACGAAGTTATGATGACGAACAACTACCGGAAATATATTGTGAAGGACGGTACGGTTGACATCTGTCGGGCATGCCACCGGCCCGGGGAATCAATCCGACACATTATTTCTGGATGTTCTCATCTAGCTAACGGAGACTATTTGCATAGGCACAACCTCGTAGCCAGGATTATCCACCAGCAACTTGCTCTTAAATACAATCTTGTGGAAACAGAAGTACCGTACTATAGGTATGTGCCCGACCCAGTTCTCGACAATGGCAATGTCTCATTGTATTGGGATCGATCTATAATCACTGACAGGACTATTGTTGCCAATAAGCCTGATATAGTGGTCATAGATCGACTAGAGCGTCGCACAATGATTATTGATATAGCGGTCCCTCATGACGAGAACCTCGTGAAAGCTGAGAAGGATAAAAAAACTAAATATCTTGACTTGGCTCGCGAGGTTGTCGACATGTGGGAAGTGGACACAGCAGTCATTGTGCCGATAGTCGTGACGGCCAATGGCTTAATAGCCAAGAGCCTCGACCAACACCTGCGGAGGCTCTCGTTAGGCAGTTGGATCAAGGGTCTGATTCAGAAGGCAGTACTCTTGGACACGGCGCGTATTGTCCGGAGGTTTCTCTCCCAGGAGCCCTGACCACCGGTAGCTTGGACCCTGTTCCCGATGCCGGTGGGCTACTATTTTTTATATTTTTAAATGTTTTTTTTTTTTTGTATTACCTTCTATAAAAAAATATTTAAAAATGTAATTTATATGTATATACAAAGAATAAAAGGATATAATAATAATAACTTTATTAGCAACTCAAATTACAATTTACAAAAATAACGGTGAAACCACACTAGGCAGGGCCTGAATCGTGGCTATCAAACAAAACGATTACTCCAATAATAGTAAAATAAATTAAATCTGCATATCATTCTCATGAAGTTAAAGTGCAAGTGTGTTGTATGTATGTATATGAGTGAAAAAGTGTAAATAAGTGTTTGAGGGAGTATTATGTGTATTGTGTGTCGTGTGTGATAGAATTTAATGAGAGTGTTTAGTTTAGTCTTTAGACAACTGTGCGTAGCAATTGTTCCATCTCATAGTAGTTCATGCCGGTGATTAATTTCCTAACTTTAGCTTTGGCTTCACGAGTCGTATTATATTATTCCGTTTTTACCCTTTGGGTACGGAACCCTAAAAATCGCTTAATCCGTTTCGGAAGAGTCTGATTACAAACACTATAACACGAGATATTTATTAGATGTTTAATGCTGCTTTTTCCGTATTTTACATTAGCGCAAGTAAGGAGTGGCGAGGCGAACTACGAACACCATAGACTCAATGGAATATACAAACGTGTAACGGGCGCGGCGGTGCTCTTGCTTTATTCGCCTTCCGTACTTTGCAAAGGAATATTTTATCAAACTACGAGGTGAATGTGTAAATGTGAAATAAAAAATAAGTATAAATAATACATATTTTTAGGGTACGAAGTTTTAAAGAAAGCCAAAATATGAGATTTTAAGTACGAAAAATAGTTCTAAGGGAGGCAACACCGTCAATACTCTTTGCCCTGACATTTCCGACTTCCTACAAGAGTTTTTTTTGTTCTTTTCTTTCCGGTCCGCTGTAGAAACACGTTGCTTATATTCTCTTTGGAAACACGAGTGAAGTTTTTTTTTATTGTAAGTGTTTACAGATTACTAGAAACGTGAAATATCATCGTAATAATATACAAGCCACGTTATACTTAGTGAAAAATGGATAAACAACAAAAATGCGCAGGATATCATTTTTATAATATTAAATTCACATTTGCATTTATGTGGGTATGTCGACAAAAACGTGCAAAAACTATACGAGATTCTGACGGATATTCCAGTAAGTTGATTCCTAATATCTTTTAAAAGGTAACCCGTTTACACTTTTACAGTGGTCTAAAACAATACATTGAACGCTTATTACTAAATTCTGACATGGTGTATTGGTCACAGACCGTGACCAGTATAACAATAAATTTGCTAATTGGAAAGTATTCATGCATTTAAAAAATGCTATAGGACGCAGCAAATAAATTGAACCATTTGCTATGGTTACTCTCAGCTCTCCACTTCGATTCAGACTCGAAAATCGGCTGTGGTCGATCGTCATGAAGGTTCAACTTGTGTGACGAGGGGTATAAGACCGATTTTCGGGTCTCAGTCGAGGTCGGGGGCTCCGCGTAGTCGCAGTGGATGGTTCAATTTATTAGAAGTGTATTTTATAGATTATTTTATTGCAGTTTGTCACTGAAGACATGTGCTCCTGGACTGGACGCCCGGCCGTCAGTATGCGTGCGTACTCTAGGATCACCGAATCCTGTCAGACGCCCTGAATAAGCAGGGAGGCCTGCTGTTTCTGGAGAGAGGTCGGCTGGATGGAATAAAGCTTGCTTAATGATGGCCACCATGGCCTACACAATGGTCCATCATGGACTGAGTGCGGAAACCAAACTCCAATAGATAGATGGAACTAAAGAATAGAAGTGACACTATAGTTTCTTCTGCAATGCTGCCAACTGCAGCAGTAATGTTTAGAAGCTGAAGACCTGTTCGCTGATATGATGAATAAGGTAAGATATTCAACTAGCATTTTTTCTAGTACTAGTGACCTGTCCGGGCTTTGTATGGGTTCAAATTATATTATACATGGAACCTACTTCATTTATTACTCGTACCTATTAGTGACTGGGCTTGCGCACGGCAAGCTACCCATTGCTCGCCGACCCGGTAACCATCCAAACCGAGCCTGAGTCGTCGACAGCAGGTAGTGTTTCTAACACACCAAAAGATGTCAGCAAAATTGTAGGGGCCCAGCAGGGTCAAAGCCTGTGGAGCCATGGGTTCGCAACTGAAAGGAAGTTGGTGCCCTGGAATACAAGGGAACATAGGAGTGGGTTTTAGTCATTAAAAGTCTGACATACCCTCCTCTCTGCCCTAGAGCGTGAGAAATCATTAGATGATTTCCCAATTAATAAAATCTACTAGTGACAACGGCATCAAAATCAATTGCATATTTAAGTTATCAGATAAAATAAATGCTGGAAGTGACTTTGTTTATAGTTATACTATTGTTGGGTATACAGGATTTATAATTCCATATGCAACTGCAGGTTAAATATGGAATTTGGTTCATAGAGTAGTAAACTGTGGGTACATTTAAAATATTTGTTTGTACACATAATTTTCAATACTTAGGTAGATTGTCAGTAAGACATTTCGCTTTAATATCAGCATATTAAAGCAAGTCATATGGCCAGATTAACTATGCAAAATGCTGGTGACTTCTAAGTTACCCCCAAAGTTGAGCTTGTACTCTTAGATATGAAGTTATGAGTGACCAAGGAAATTATTATTCTACCTTATAAAACTTTAATTGATACTAGTGTTTGACCATGATCCCGCCTGATGAGCAGTGATGCAATCATTGATGATGAGGCCCACTTTATTAGGAGCCTATTCCCTCCAGCCTTGAAGACACCTAAAACAACTGGACTAACTTGTATAAACTTTTACAGCCAACTCTTCAAGGGCCAACCAGAGTACTCCCAAAGTGTTCTTAGACTCCGATTGACAACATAACGTTTGATGATGGTCAAAGTACAGCTGCTAGCTGTTTTTATGGGACTCGATGATATTTTTGAGGTCATGGTAAGTGTTTGTGGACTTTTTATATATACATATACATATTTTTTTAACCTACTTAAAAAAAAGAGGTTCTCAGTTTGACCTGTATGTATGTTTGTCCGTGATTTTCTCGCGTTTGGCTGAACCGATTTTGCTGCGGTTTTTTGAAGAATATTTGTCACATTTAGGAGAATGTTTTGGTAATCTAGCCGACTTTTAAAAAAAGAATTGGCGGAAGTTATCTATTTAAATTAGGCTGAGAGGAACTACAACTAAAGTGTTAAATAAAAAACTTAAAAAAGAAAAGATAAACAGACTTAAAAAAGAAAAAAAAAAGTGCAAAATAACTTAAATATCGTAGTGGTCGGTTTTTAATAACATAAGAGACAAAAACTAATATAGAAACACGGACTTCAATAAAAACACAAAAAGAGCTGTTTTTTTTTTTTAAGTAGGTTTTTTTTATTATTTAAAAAAAAAATAGTAGCGGTTTGGCCCATTCCCTCCTAGAGAGCAGGCCTTAGTCCAAGTAGTGGGAACATTCATAGGCTGATTATATTTATCCATTCTTATACTCTTGACTTCATCCATCTTTTCTTTGGCCTCCCAATCCCTCCTATAAATCGCATAAAAAGTACTTGGTATGAGGGAAAAAATTGTTAAGTTTCCTATCTTCAGAACGGTAACGCATTACACTTATTATCATTAAGCGCGCATTATTAATCTGTGTGTTCTAACACTTACTATGCTAGTAATAAAGTCCATTCTTCAATGACAAAAGATTTTATGCCAAGCATTTCTGTGGCCCTGGTCCACAACCATTCGGACCCCTCATTTAGTTGTAGGCGCTGGCTTGCGGCCGTCCGGTAATTCGGACCGAGCCCAAGTATATTGTTTCACGCGCGCTTCAAGATGTCAGAAAATCGTAGGGGCCCCGCAGGTTCGAAGCCTACTAAGGCCATGGGTTGTGGCCCTGAAACGAAGGCAAAGAAGGAACAGGAGTGGGTTTTAGTCATTAAATATCTGATGCGCCCTCCCGCTCCTCCCAAAGTGTGAGAAGTAATTGGTTGATTTTCCACCTTAAAAGCCCTAATTAGTTTTGTTTACTTTCATTCTTGTACTTAATAAATGTATGTTCACAGGGACGCCTGCTGCGAAAAAACCGGAACTGCACACTTGAAGAACGAAACTGGAAGGTGTAAAGATAGAAGAGCAAAAAAGCACCTCACCATCAACGATTGCATCACTGCTTACCATCAGGTGGGCCCGCAGTCAAGCTCTAGTTTATAGCAATTAAAAAGCCCTTAAGCAAAACAAAATCTGGATTAAATAATTGTGTTAATAATATTGTTTAAGGTAGAAATTGGTAATAACATTCTACAACTATCACACAACGCCATCTAGTCCCAAACTAAGTAGTGTTTGTGCTATGAGGACTAGACAACTGATAGTCCTACTTATATATTTCTAAATATATACATATTATAGATAAATTATACGACATGTGATTGTACTCTTCACACTAAAATTTGTCTTGGGTGGGAATCGAACCCAGGACCTCCGGCATAGCAGTCAGGGTCACTAACCACTAGACCAACAGGCCAATCAGGATGATATTAAATGTAAAATATTGAACAATTTTATTATTAGACTAGCTTTTGCCAGCTGAAATTAGTTGTCTCCATACAAACCTTTAGAACCCTGCGTCATCCCCTTAGGGTTTAAATATTGGTTGAAAATAGTACATTTTGATACAAGTGCAAAAAGTTTGTCATTGCAACCGAGGCGGAATTCTCACGAGCTGAAGGCAAGTGTGTTATGGAGCAGAGGTCTGCAGTGACAAATTTGCACGTGTATCAAATGATATTTTTCAATACACTTACTGTTGAGTATCAAGCTCCAGGTGTGATGCTGGTGGTCTTGACTAAAATAAAACTGCTTGAAATCGATATTATAAAGACTGTATTACGTAGGAGTAGGTACAAATTCTGAGACAACCGATATATGTGCGTACGCGCAAGGTGTCGGCGAGCAAGTGAAAGGAGAGGGGACGTCCGCGAGTGCGATGTTCAGACATATGGGTGTGGCCCGATGTGACGTCAGGAACATATTCCCCGCGTTGAAGAGAATGCTTCAAGATGATGCTGAAGAGACAGGAAGCGGGCATATGTTGTTGTATGCACGTGTTATGATGCCCTTCTTCGTCAGGATGTCGGCGACTCGACAATGCCCGTCGGAGCCAGTCTTCACTGCGACCACTCTGCCCAGCAACCACAGAAGAGGAGGAAGATTGGTGTTTCTCACTAAAACCATGGTGCCTGTTTTGAGTTCTTGCCCAGCTGTCTGCCATTTGGTTTTCTGCTGTAGGAGAGACACGTACTCATTAGAGAAGCGCTGCCAAAAATGTTGCCGTAGTTTTTCGATACGATCGAAGCGCTGTAGCCGCTGGATGTTGACGTCGGTGATTTGAGGACGAGGGACTGATGTGAGTGATCGTCCGATGAGGAAGTGTGAAGGAGAAAGATAAGAAAGATCTGATGGATCAGTGGATAAGGGTGTTAAAGGTCTGGAATTTAAAATAGCCTCTATTTGGATCAGACATGTTGAGAGCTCTTCATATGTCAAATGAGTTAGACTCATAACTCTACGTAATAAATGTTTGGTGGACTTTACTGCACTTTCCCAAATACCACCAAAATGTGGGCTGTAGGCAGGTATAAATTTGAATTCGATATCTTTGCCTGCAAGATCTGACTCAATATTGCTAGATGAAACCTTTAAGAAGCGTGAAAGCTCATTGAAAGCTCCCACGAACGTAGTGCCATTGTCGGAGTACACGCGTTGAGGCTTGCCCCGACGACTAATAAATCGGCTGAAGGCCGCAAGAAAGGCTTCCTTGGTGAGGTCGGAGACTAGCTCCAGATGAACAGCTCTGACTGCAAAGCACACAAAAACACAAATATAAGATTTTATCAGTTTACATCCTCTGCCCCTACGGTCGGCTATCAGCACTGGCCCGGCATAATCAAGTCCTGTGTTCAAAAAAGGGTACTCTAGAGTAGTCCTATCGCTTGGTAGGTTGCCCATGATGACCTGAATAGGCTGAGCTTTGAAGCGAGTGCAGCGAACGCAGCTACGAACTACATGCTTAGCTAGGTTTCTGCCTGCTAGCGGCCAGTAGGTGAGTCTAATATGAGCTAAAAGTAATTGTGGCCCTGCGTGAAAGAGTGTTTTGTGTTCTCTTTCGAAGATGATTTTCGTTATGTGATGTTTGCTACATAAAAGGATAGGATGTTTAACATTGTAACTATAGTTGGAGTTGTTGAGACGTCCACCGACGCGTATTAAGTTGTCTGAATCAATAAAGGGAGAAAGACTTATTAACCGATTTTTTTTATGTAAGGCCTGATTAGTTTTAAGACATGAATATTCCTCAGGAAACATTTCCTGTTGAGAAATCTGTAATATGAGATTTTGTGATGACTGCAATTCTGAAACTGTTAAGTAAGATGATTTTTTATTATTCTGGTTTTGACAATTATAGATAAATCTTTGTATATATGCGACGATTCTTATGAGTGATGTAAATGAAGATTTTTTATGAATTAAGTTCGAAAATGTATTGCTATAACTTTGTTTATGTGTGTCAGTAGTTGTATGTAAAGAAGTTTGTTGTGAAGAGTGAATTTGTGTATTAGGTGATTTAGGAAATTGGATATCTTCGTGATTTAGGAAATCAGGACCCGACCACCAAAGAGTGGACGAGCTGATGCAATCAGCCTTCACCCCCCGAGATGTGAGATCAGCGGGGTTGCTCTTGGATGGCACATAGCTCCACGTCTGGCCGGTCGTAGCTTCTTGGATTTCACTCACTCTATTGCGCACGAATTGATCGAGCTGACTTGGCAATGTAGACAGCCATCCAAGCACGATCGTCGAGTCACACCAAAAGAAACAGTGATTAAACTCTAGAGTAAGTGATTTACGTACCTTCAGAAAAAGTCTTGTGCCCAGTAAAGCACCACACAACTCCAACCTTGGTATGGTTGTAGGCTTTATAGGGGCAACCTTATTTTTGGAAGCTAAAAGGCGAACGCAAACAGTTCCATCGTGTGCTACCGTTCTGACATAAATACACGCACCATAAGCGCGTTCTGAAGCGTCTGTGAAAGTATGTAGCTCCACCAAACAAGCATTACTACAAGATACCCAACGAGGTATGTGAACTGAGTTAAGAGCAGAAAGTGACTGTGTGAACTCAAGGAATTGAGATTTTATATCTGTTGGTACTTCATCGTCCCAGTTACATTTAAGTATCCACAGCTGCTGCAGCATAAGTTTAGCCTGAACTATGCATGGCCCGACGAGGCCGATTGGATCAAACACCTGACTTATTAAAGATAAAATGTTACGCTTTGTAATTTTGGAAATAGGTTTTAAATTTATAGAAAAGTATAATGTGTCTGTTTTACAATCCCAGTGTAGTCCAAGAGTTTTGCTAGGTGTGTCATTTAGATTTAATTTTTTATCTTGATTTTCTGGTTTTATGTTAGTGACGGCCTCTAATATCTTGGGACTATTTGACTGCCACTTTCTAAGGTGAAACTTGGCGGACTCGAGAGTGTTTACTACCCCGTGACATAGATTTATGACTGACTCAATCGAGTCGCCACCACTCAAATAGTCGTCAACGTAAAAATCCCGTCTGATGGACTGACTAACCTCTGGGTCTGAACATTGATCTGCAAGTGAAACTAGGCACTTTGTGGCCAAATATGGGGCTGAAGCAGTACCGTATGTCACTGTATTCAGTGCATACGTCTTTAAAGGGTCTGATGAGTTGAATCTGAAAACAATTTGTTGTAACGGGCGCTGAGATGGTTCAACTAAAATTGCTCTGTACATTTTTTCAATGTCGCCTGTTACAACAAACTTTTGTTGCCTGTATCTTAAGAGGATGGAAAGCAGATCCTCTTGTACGGTTGGACCTACCATCTGAATATCATTGAAGGACTTGCCCGAGGTGCTGGAGGCCGAAGCATCGTAAACTACACGAAGTTTTGTGGTAGAACTTGACTCGCGCACAACACCATGATGAGGCATGAAATAATTGATTTCTGAGTTATTGGTTTTTGAATATTCTGACATGTGATGAAGATCTATATATTCTTGCATGAATTGCATATATCTGTTTTTAAATGTGGAGTCTCGCTCAAATCTACGCTCTAGGGAGAGAAAACGACGCTTGGCCATCGCATAAGAGTCACCTAAGCACTCGAGCGAGTCCTTCAATGGTATGGTGACAACGAAGCGACCATGCGTGTCCCGACGTGTGGTCTCTTGAAATAGTTTTTCACAAGCCTGTTCTTCTGAAGAGAAACAGTTAGCAGATGACACCGTATCGAGTTCCCAGAACCGAGTCAGCTGATCTGACTCCTCATGTGATAGAAAGTGGCAAACAGAAGGTTGTGTACGAAGACGAGACCGACTAACGCGGCCCGAAATAAGCCAACCTAGTTTTGATGACTGTAATCTAGGCTGATTATTGCCTAAATTAATGGTCTTGGAACCTAAGACGTCCCAGAATACCTCTGCGCCTACTAGAATGTCGATGGCGGTAGGCACATTGAAAGATGGATCTGCTAATTTAATGCCTGGTGGGATGGTAATATACCTTTTGTCTATATAAGAGCCAGGCAGCGATTGCGTAATATTTGGCAAAACAAAACAGCTTACTTTCGCCTGATAGCTACCATCATAAGACTGCAAATGAAGACTGCAGCTTTCTGAGGTACTGGATAGTTGACCATTGATACCTGTGACTGTGGAGCTAGTGCTGTGTTTTACCAGGCCGAGCTTCCCGCAGAGCTCTTGGGTGATGAAGTTGGAGGTGCTGCCATTGTCTAGCAGCAGTCTGACGGTATGAAGTTTTCCATTGACATCTGCTACCTTTGCCAAGGCTGTGGATAGCAAAATATTAACCTGATTAGTTTCTGTAGGTAATACGACGTTTGTGGACAAAACTATGTTTTCCCCTGTATGTTTTTCTATTGTTTCCCTATGTAAAAGGGTGTTATGTCTGTTTTTGCAGTATTTGCAATGCGAGAGACTGCAACGTTTCTCAGTATGACCTGGTCGAAGGCAGTTCATGCAGACATTGCTTTCTGATGCTTTTTTAATGCGTGCTTCTATGTCAAGTTTTCTAAAAGGCTGACAGCTGAATAAAAAGTGATTTTCTGAACATATAGGGCATTTTATATTGTCTGAATTGTTATTGTCTTTTGTTTTTGTTGTTGTAAGAAAGTTTTTATTTTTGCTGTGTTCGTTAGTGTTTTTTGTTGTTGTTATTGTGTTTTTATTATAATTTAATGATTCAAGTAAATCTGCTCTGTTTGTTAAAAATTTAATGTAATCTTTTATATTTGGGATGTTATCTAAATTATTTTTATATTCTTCCCACTGCCGTCGTGTGAACTTGTCAAGTTTTTCTGACATCATGTATATTATAAGGGTCTCCCCTAGACCCCCTTGCTCAGAAGGCTGTCTTAAGGAGGACAAGGCACGAAGATTTTTATTTATGACGTCGATCATGTTCCGTAAAGATTTACAAGATTCATGTTGAATTTGTTCAAAATTAAATAAGGCCTGCACGTGATTATTAATGAGTAGTCTTTCATTGTCGTACCTTTCGGATAATAACTGCCAAGCTGTACTATAGTTATCTGATTTGAAATCTATGTTTTTTATCACTAATGACGCGCTGCTAGTTAAGGCAGCACGCAAGTAGTGAAATTTATTGATATCTTGTATGCTGTCATTATTATGAATAAGGGAAAGATACGTATCTCGGAATTCGAGCCAGTGCTGATAGTCCCCGTCGAAGTGAGGCAAGTCTATCTTAGGCAGCCGAACGAAGTCGTGCCTGCAGCCAGAGCCGTGGCGCGGTAGATCATCGGCGGAGGTGGCAGACTCGAGCGCGGGCGAGGAAGCGCGCGCGTTTGCGAAGATCGCCCCCGCGCGGGCCACCAGCGCGTAATACTGCGACTCGAACTGCTCCCTCTCTTGGTACATTTCATCCGCATCCTCCGACAATAGCTCCAACTCTGTCTGTAACACGTCGAATTCCTTATATAATGTTTCCATTGAGCTAAGACGGTTTTTTAATTCTGCTGTTTGAAAATTATCTAAATCATTTCCCGTGCTAGGTAATAATCTTAAAAAGTTGCTAATATGCGTAAGCTTTGCTTTGTAGCTACCACGCCTCTTTACGAGTTCCCTTAATTTTGCATCAGACATAATGAGTAGGTGTAGGTAGGTCGTAAAGGCAAGGCAGAAAAAAGCACAGTCAAGTCAAAGTTTGCAAGCAAAGACAAAGAATCCAATATTATGTTGGTTCAGTTATAATATTAAGCGTAAAAAGCTGGCTAAGCTTACGGTAAAATCAGCTGATATTGCTAATAAGCCTAGTGAGTCACCGTTGCAATAAGTACAATATCGAAAAAAATATAAAATTCACTAATGAGGTTGTTTACGCGTTGAGCAAACACTTGCGGTTAGCGAGCGAAGGAATGTTTTAAAACTTATGTGAAGTTATGCACAATAACAATGAATTGATTATGGAAATTTCCACTGTGTAGGTAAGCTATATATGAAGAGATCAATATAAGCCTGATCCGTATAGCACTATTTTAAAAATCCTGGATAGAAAAGGAAAGTAGAAAAGGAGAAAGGAACGGACTCACTCAGTACACTGTCCCTCTGGGTAGACTGTCCTTGAAGTGTCCTCTACGGCAAAGGTAAGTACGCTGTACGGACGGCCAGTCCAAAGTCCACAGGAGGCGCGTGCGTAGCACAAAAATCGGAGATCTTCTTTAGCTCGAAGGACCATATGTTGAGTATCAAGCTCCAGGTGTGATGCTGGTGGTCTTGACTAAAATAAAACTGCTTGAAATCGATATTATAAAGACTGTATTACGTAGGAGTAGGTACAAATTCTGAGACAACCGATATATGTGCGTACGCGCAAGGTGTCGGCGAGCAAGTGAAAGGAGAGGGGACGTCCGCGAGTGCGATGTTCAGACATATGGGTGTGGCCCGATGTGACGTCAGGAACACTTACCAAGAAATACTTTCTCTTCAAATCTTAAATTCAACATTTTTTTCACAAATTACACAATTATATATGTTAGATAATAGTATTCAATAGACTATTTTTCCCGCGTTTAATCTTTGCAGGATGAAGAAGAGGCAAAGGTATGAAACCGTTATACATTCTAATGTTAATAAAAATAGAAATTTAAATATTTTTGAATTTAGAACGCCGATAAATTTTAATTTGTTGGTAATAACAAATTATTGTGTAAGTAATCAAGTTTATTTATTAATTCTGTTCAAATACACAATTTAAATTTTCATTCAATATTAAACCTTAAAAACATCCGCCTCTTTGCTTTAAAAAAAAATAATAATCGCCATTGACCGTGACGAAATAGGAATGGCGGTAAAAAATTAAATCTGTTGCCTATGAGCACGCGCTGGGCTATGGCTATATGGTCTTTTGATCATATTGCCTAGTCGACGTTGGTTTTCTTGTGTGAAAAGTTTTTACACCATATCCAGCGACTCCTTGGCTGCCCTCTCAATTTCAAGCCGAGAGCGGGCTTCAATCAGGAGCGTCATATCGTCCGCATATGCAATGATGCGAACGCCAGCCGGCAGCGGCAGTCGAAGTAAGTCGTCCAGTAGCAGGTTCCATAATGGAGGACCAAGGACGGACCCTTGCGGGCAGCCCATAGTGGACACCTTCCACACCACCCGGTCCCCGACAAAAAGCCCAACTCGCCGGCGGACAAAGTAGTCCGTCAACATCTTGAAGATGTTAGGCGGACACCCTCCCTGCTTGACTTTCGTCAGGATTATCGGACACCAGGCGTTGTCAAAGGCGCCCGATATATCCAAGAATATGGCCTGCAGATACTTGTCCGGGCCGTCCCTCACGGCGCCAAATATTTCATTGAGCGCCGTGACCGACCGATCGACCTTCCAGGAGAGAATCCGTGCTGAGCAGCAGAGATCTGGTTGCCGATCGTTGGAGCGCACTTAAGAATTACACACTCCAAAATTCTGCCCAACACAGGGAGGAGCGTGATTGGTCTGTAAGCCTTAGGGTCAGTAAGGGGCTTACCGTTACCCTTTGGCAGGACCAAAAGCTGGCCCTCCTTCCATACATCCGGAAACACACCTTCCGCAACATACTTGGCGTACACTGCGGTGACTTCCGCAGTTACGACTGCCCAGACATTCTTCACTATGCGCGAACTGATACCGTCTAGTCCCGGCGCTGTATTAGGCAATCTCCTGATTATGGCCCCCAGACTGTCACGTGACAGAGGAGGCGCAGCCCGGCCTGACAGGGTGAGCGAGGCAGCAACCCGAATCTGCCTATAGTATGGCGTGTCCCGCGACAGATCGTCATCCGGGCACAATGCCTGCGGGAGACTGGTCGCCGCGTCACCCACTGTGGTCGCAAAGCCCTCCGCCAGCTTTGTGCCATTAATTACCCGGGAGGGAGGCTTCAGTCTGCCGCTGGCAGCCCGATATGCCAGCCCCCACGGGTTGGCATTGCCCGAATCTGTAATTTGCTTAAAGTGCTCGAACTCCGCCTCCTCCATAGCCTTCCGGTATCTCGCTCGCAGTATATGATATTCCGCACACAAAGTTTCCTCTCGTAGCCCCCCAACCTTCCGCACACCTTGCCTTGCCTTGTTATTCCACCATTCATATCCTGCATCCTTTGGTGACCCTTTCACTCCCAGGCACTGGCATACTGTGTCCACAATTATCCTCGTAAAATCCTTGCAAACAAAGAACGTTGGCTTGCTAAAATCAAGTCTCCCCATTCGTACGTAGATGGCCTGCTGGAAGCGCGGCCAGTCCACACCCCGATCCCGAAAGCGCACCGGCTCCCCGACTGGCCCAGCGCCATGGCACTTCTGCACCTGTCCCCTACCCGCAGCCACCTGGAAAGTGATGAGCCGGTGGTCACTGCTGCTAGCCCCCTCGTGGACAGTCCAGTCCACAGCAATGACACCTCTCGTGGACAGCGTGAGGTTTATATTCGACTCACCGTTTGGGCCGCCAAAAGTAAAGGGCTGGCCCTCCACATTGTGAATAGGAAGCCCATGCGCCCCTATAAAGGCCTCCATACCCACCCGCCTGTACTCCGCGTTGTGGCCACGACCAGTGTAGTGCCGCGGCTCACTGTGCCACATAGGCGAGTGGGCGTTGGCGTCCATACTCACCAACACGCGCTTCCCGCGCAAAGCCTCCATGACTCCCTCCAGGTGGTGCAGGTGTCGGCCAATGTCCTCCCCGTATTGGAAATACGCGGAGACTACGTGCAGGCCGCACTCGTCCATGTGTGCCATCAGACAGTGGTCAGTTGAAAGGTGCTGTAGCACCGCACAGGCCAAGTCGCGTCTGTGTAGGTAGGTTATCCTCGGCCTGCGCATACTGCTCCTGAACGAGCACAACATCCACCCCATGCTCTCGGCACACCGCAGGTAACTCTCTGGTTACAAAGTGATACAAAGTGAACCTCCTCGTAGGCCCTGGTTCGATGATGATAAATTAAATAGAAATTACATTAAGTTAGCCTTAAGACTACGCTCTGGACACTTTCCATCAGCAAAATTTGGTTACCTCATGGGAAAGGTCGCATCACCCAACTGTGTAATATGTGGCAGGGTTGAAGACGTGCTTCACTTGCTGATGGAATGTGTCAGAAGCAAAGGTGAGAGAGAAGAATTAATCGACGAATTTAAACTAAATTTTCGAGATGTTGGTTTGATACAGACGATTTTGGCAAGTCCTAAATCGCATTTAGCAAAAAGGCTAAGTTGCTTAATTTCTTCCAAATCATTTTGTAAATTAATTAATAAGTTTAAAAATACATAAATAACTAATTAAATTATATCTACACATGTACAAAACCTTAAATATTAACTAAACTAAAAGGCTAAGTAGTTTGGCCAGAATATCTAATTAATGATTCTCAAACACACAAATCAGTCATTTAAGCTGGTGTAATTAGAATTAAAAGGGTACGATGGGGTTGGCGTATCCATGTGGATAAAAACCCCGAAAACAATAAAGAAAAAAAAAAAAGAAAACTCTCTGGTGGCGAGTGCGGACCCGGCGAGATTGAGCTGCCCAATTTTCATGGTGCGACCTCTATCCATAGTTGGTCATCGTGACATTCCTAGCCTCCGCATATAATCCCGTTGGGCAATCCCTGGATGCAGTTTTGTGTGTCGCTGTCCCCTTCTTCCCCAATCGCTTGCACGTTGCGCAGCAAGCCACACTCGCTTTGCACTCCTCACCGCGGTGCCCGGTTGCGCCGCAGCGCTCGCACATAGTCTCCTTGGACCTACAGTATCGCTCCGGGTGCCCAAATTGCTGACATTTAGAGCTGCAGGTAACGTCGACATAGTCGGTGACTTCTACCGCATGCCACCCTATGTATATTCTTGCCTTTGCGATCAGCGCCTCTCCTCTTAACCTCGGCGGAGCACTTAAAAATGGCCGCAGTGGCGGTCATTGCTCCTCTTTTTGAAGGCGCCTATCGCTTCCTTCTGAAGGCGCTCTAGTGGCCACTCCTTACGCTCCCTAAAGTTTTGCTCATGGAGCGCCACGATAATTTCCTCATAGGAGGGGTCGCCGTCTAGTCTGTTAAAGCAGACAAGGGGCTGCCTTCTTTTGGGCTCTGTCACCCGGAGCGTCTTGGGGACGGCCGCCCGAAGCCTGCTGGCCGACTCTGCGTCCGTCGTCTGCACGAGCACCCCCGCATTCCCTACTTTCCTGAACTTGGCGACCTGGATCCAGTTCTTAGTGGGGTCAACGGCCTTTTTAAGCACCTCCTTGGTCTCTTCTGCGGTTTTAATGTCTAAGTCCAGTGCCAAATACAAAATTTGCTCCCACTGATACCATCAACTTGAGAGAAATAGTACGTAGTCTCTTCGGCGTTCGCCGATGCGCAAAATCGATGACTCCCAGAGCCCGCACCAAACAAAGCAAAAAGTACTTACCCCTATTTGGGGACACCAACCACGCACTCCCGATATGGAAAGCTCACGAAAATCCGGAAAATTAGGGAAATTGTAAAACTAAAATCCGGAAAACTTCCAGCACACAAAAATCACAGTCGCGGCTCAGGGGTGAGTCCGGAACGCGCTCCGGGGGGTTAGGGGGGGCAAACGTCTATATCGCACTGGGAAGTCAGGGTGATGGGGACTGCACTGTCAAGTGTCACTGTCACACATCAAACATCACTTTCGCGGGGCGGGCTGTACAACAAGTGTTAAACCAAGTGTCACTGAACACACAAAGTGTCACTGTCACGAAAACGTCACTGTCGCACTTACGAACTACCGCGCTGGGGGGGGGGGGGAAATGTCACCACGCTCCGCCTACGAGTATCGCGTACTCACTCAGATTCCAATATGGCCGCGGGGTTAAATGCGAGAACACTCAAGTTAGAGCAGGAGGTACCGAGTTTCGATAACAGCCAATAGGAAAATTCCTAGCGGAGCGACCGTACGCACGTCTGCTCTGAACCAGCTCAGACGACGAAGTCCCAGTATATAGGGACACCCTCCAACCACCCATGGCCCCATCGACATCATGTTATATGGGCCGAATCGCAAGAAGACGACTGCGGACATAGCCCACCCATATAAATATGAGCGCGCTATCACCGCAGCCGCTTCTTGACTCCCCTTTCTGGGGCGGCATGTTAGCGGTTCCCCCTCACATGGGTAAGAACGGCACAGCACGGGTTCGCTGCCCGTCCGAGCCTTAGTCCTCCAGCTCGCTCCTGATTCTGTGCCAGTCGTAGGCGAACTCTTTCAGCCGCGGGAATTTGGCCTCTGAGGCCACGAGGTCGCAGTAGTATACCGGTCCCTCCTCCAAACGCGAGATCCCATCCATCATCTTCCGTCGCAGTTCGTCGTACTAGGGGCACCGCCACATAACGTGGTCCTGACTGTGATATATGTCGTCTAGCAGTAAAACACACGTCCGTTCTTTACTCGCTTTATTTCAAGACTGGCGATACTTATGGAACTAAAGCTTACCTACGTTACACCTCCACCGTTATTTACTGTCTAATTTAACATGATAAAAGATTCTTAACTAATATAATAAACTATTTTACTTATTTATCTAATCTTATATTTTATCTACATTTTACGTTCATCAAATAATAATTTTACTTAGTCTAGTATCTATTGTTAAGTTATGAACTATACATAAACTACACAGTTCCTCAAAACCATACCTACGCACTGGTTTTCTTACTCTTTTGGGACGATTCACCGATAGTGGCATAGGAGTATTATCACCAGAATTTTCTACATGGCCTGCAAGTGGTTGGTTACCCACTGTCTCCTCAAAAGGCCTTGATTCCTGCGCGCTCGATTCGGGTAAATTGAGCCCTATATTTTGTTTGTCCGGTCCCTCGCCCCTTACCATTTCCTCCTCCTCCGAATTCTCCACAGCGGATCTGGTTACTGGTAATGTAATCACATCATCTGCAGATGGCGGCCCGTGACTGCTTCTTCTCTTTTTAATTTGGTCGACGTGCCTTTTCAAGAAGGGACCACCTTCCTTACCTACTACATAATTACGAGACCCAACTCTCTCTGCGATAGTACCATCGAACCATTTTTCTCCTGTATAACTGCGAGCCTACACTGGGTCGCCTACTTGGAAGTGTCTATCAGTACCGCCTGCGTTACATACTTGTTTATGCTGAGCCTTGTCTATCCTAGTTTCTACTTGTCTATCCTCGCCTAGTATTTCTAACCTAGTTCTTAATTTCCTTCGCTGTAATAGCCGATAAAGTGCACGTTGTGTCTTTCCGTTGTGACATAACTCTTCGTCCTATTTAGCTTCATGCCAAAGGCTCGCTCAGCGACGTCAGCCATATCATCGAGGTTCACTACGCCGTCAGCTACTATAACAGAGTCATCTCCGAGGTAAACCTCGGCGCGGGGCATATAGCCCGTCGTGTGGTAAAGCGTATATCGCATAACAATCATATTGACTATCGAGTCTATGACGTTGGTGAACATTGATCCAGACGGTACACCTCCAGTCTTCATAAACCTTCGTCCGTCGTTCATCCTTATCGGTGTGTTCACAAAATATCGCACGACGCGTTTTGCACGCCTAATGCTCTGTGTCTCGTTAACTGGCCAGATCAGACCCGTTGAGTCTTCAACCTTTGTAAAGTCAAAAGCATTCATCACGATTGAGAATGCATCTTTGATAAGCCATGCAGGAACCGTCTTGTCAAACTCAGACCAGTCACTTATTATGTACTTGCCATTGGGAAAGTCATTCAACATATCGTTGATGTATCCCATTCCTCCTGTCGCTACTTCAATGCCGTACGCAATCGGCGTTCTCTCCTTCTTCAACCATTGCAGATATGGGAAAAATGTGCGACCCTCCTCGATTATGACATCTATTGGGAAGCCCCAAACTGCTCTGATCTTCTTCTTTCGTTGTCTTGCTATTTGTGCTCTCAAAAAGAGAGCAGTATCGGGCAAATGGACATTACCCCTCGCACGTCCTATATTGTCCCACTTTCTGTGCCATGACGCTACAGCTGCGGGATCGGCGAGGACTTCGGCTTTGGTCCTGTACCCCTGTTGTTTGCAAGACAATCCCGGAGATCAATTCTTCGAAAGGTCCGGGTGGTGTTCGACTCCTCCTAGAGTTAGTGGGATGAGCGGCGTCTCTGGGGTCATCTCTCTTCGAACCGACTCAAGAGCCAGTTCATAGACGGGATCTTGAACACGTGGTACGTACACACGGTCGTACTTCATCAGATCATCTTCTAGCGCTTGTCGTGAAATCTTCGATCTATGTAATGTTTCTGTAATTATAAGACTCTAGAGATAACTATCTATCTATTGCTAGTTGGAGGAAGAAAAAGAATCCCTTCTGACTCCAATATATGTCCCTTCGGATATTTGGGGAGAAACACTTACTCCTAGGACCTCTATAAGATATAGTTATTGGCTCTTCTACGGATGCAAGGTGTATAGCACATGTGTCTTCGGTCTGTTTGGTGATTATACCATCCAACTTGTCATATGTGTTTAGTGAAATGCATCCTTCCTCTTCTACGGATGGAGCCATCCATGTGACTGCAAATTGTGTGGAGGGCCATCCATCATACCTTCCATATAGAACCTTGTCCGGTCTGTAAATGTCTCCATACAGGGAGAAATTATTCCTTATGATGTTAATCCTCCTTTCCGAGTAGATTTTGGCTGGGTCCCAGATGGAGCAAGGGGGTGATAGTTTTGCATACCTGTGTTTCGGGGAATAGTATTTGAGTTCAGGCTGCGAATCCATAACCTGCCGGTCTATTTCCAGAAATCCTCTTTCAGGTAATAATGGGACCTCTGATATGACGGATGGGTCTCCTCCCAAAATGGGGCACTGGAAATTAACCAGGGACTCCCAGTAAATTATCCCCTCTTTGACAGACTCATTTCTGGGAGGTGATATTTTTGTCAAAATTACTTTTGTCCAGGGAGGAAGCATCCTTAAGTCTTCTATAGACACATATGGACTTGGTTGTTCTGGGCTCGAGGATTCGTCGGTCAGTTGTAGGTTAGCTGAGACTTTGTCTGGTTGTTCCTGGTCAAAGGTTCTTCCAATCAACCAGGACCCTGTCAGAATGGATAACAATCCCAAGCACAATAGCAATGGAGATTTGATCTTCATCCCGCCTGATTGATTTTGTATGTCAATGTCGATTGTCACTGTGTCGGGGTCTTCTGTTGGCAATAGAGTCATGCTTCCAAATAAGGCTTACTGCATCATCTCTCGATTGCTTCAAATTGCTTCAACTTTCGCTGCTCCGAAGTGTAAGCTTACCTACGTTACACTGACTTTCATCCTCTTCGCCGCAGTAGCACACGCTTACCTCGCACAGCCGCATGTCACTCAGCCTCTTCCGGAAACAACCATGCCCAGTCAGGATCTGCGAGACTTGTTAGTCCGGCTCGACCCAAGTTGCCTTGAGCCTAGCCGCCACGTTCGGGAAAAGTCGACGGAGTTCCTTCCCCTTCTCCTCCCGCTCCCATCTCCGCTGCCAGTGATAGTAAGTAGATAGGGACAAATCCTACCTCCCACCACTGTAGGTCCTACCCGCCTTGCGGCATACGGACCATTGGAGACACTCCCGGCAATTGCGTGACTGCGTATGTCTTTACAGCTTGCTCTACCGGGACGTGCTTTGTAAACTCCAGATATTCTTTTTCCTGTCCCTCTCTACTAATTTCACTTCTCCCCTTTCTGGGGTGTGCTACACCACACAATGTGACTTCGCGCACGAGCAGCCCTTAATGGCTTGCTGTTCAAACTAAAAGCCTACTGTCTATTCCTAACCCTAGCACTCCTACCGCATGTTAGAATTGCTGTTACCTACCTATCTATCTATCCCTGTCCTAGCCTACCCTACTGCAATTCCAACGCCTTTCTTTTACTATGCCATTTGTTAGCAAATGATTTCAGCCTACGGAAACCCTCCGGACTGCCTACCAGTTCTCTGTGATAGACAGCCCCTATTTCTCTTCTTTGCCAGTCGCCCAACATCTCCCGCTCATCCGCATATAGCTCACAGTCCCACAAGACATGGTCCCGAGTTTCATCCGCCAGCCCACATTTTATGTAGGCGGCTTCTGAAATTCCCATGGACCGTTAGAACCTGTGATACAACGTAATCCGGCTCTACCCAGCCGTACGACACTCTCTGTCACGTCTGAGAAGAACGAGTACAGCTCCCTACCATCACTGGAGGACAGCCATCGCTCTTGCCACTGAGCCATAATCTCCGCTCTCACTTTTCCGATAGCCACCTTCCGTTCCTTACTGCATGCTGCTGGGAGACTCCTGTGCAACTCGTCCCGCACGACACACCTCCAAGTCGGCCGGAAGCACTCCCGCTAGCACAGGCAAAGCTGCCGTGCTAACCGACCTGTAAGCCTTCGAAAGAAGGATCAACGCCGGACGTTGAGTGCGGAGCAGCGTACTCCTCACTGCATACCTGTTCACACTCCGCCACCACACTGCCGCAGCATACGTCAAAATCGCCACATAGGTCCCTGAAAACAGGATTCTAAGGGCCCGATACCTGACGCCCCAGGAAGAAGCGGATATTCTCGAGATCTTCCCAAAGGCATTCACAGCCCGTTTGCCGGGTAAAATGCCAACATTGGCCCAGGCGGGGTGCCCAGAGCTAACGGCTCCTGGCGCCTCGGCAGCCTTAGTGCTGCCGCATATGACACCGTCGCTAGAGGTAACGATGGTGGCGCCCCTGTAATAGTTTGCGCAGCCCGCTGCTCTGCAATTTTGGCTCTCGCCTCGGCCGCAGCCGCCCTGCTTTCTGCTGCCGACAATCGCTGCGTGAGGTGCATTAGCACCGCGGATAGCCTCTCTGTTTGGACTCCTACTGCCGCCACCTCATCCTTGTTGAGCTTCGAGGTCCGCGCCCTCACTGCCTCCATAATGCCTCTCGTGGAGGCGGTCGCTAGGCCTGCCAGGGTCTCCGCTGGGGCGGACATGAGAGGGTCTGTCTCTCCCTCAAAACTCTCGCTGGCAGGCACTGTAGGTGCAGGCTGGCTAGGGATGGTGCCAGGCGGCGGCGTGCAAGCCACTGGCCTTGTCAACAAGCCGCCAATGGGGGGCACATCTCCGCGCGTTGATAGATAGATAGATAAAAAATTTATTAGTTGCAACACAAAACGCACACTAAAGCATAGCTAAAATATACTTAACTAAGCGCTTACACCGAGACAAACAATAAAATAAAAAATAACAAAAATGTCACATAATAGTGAACAGCATAATAACTATACAAAATAAATAGATAAAGAAAAAATTAAAATAAGAATTATGATGACAACATAAAAAAGTGACACTTATCGGGTAGGTACTTAAAAAAAAATAAGAACACAATAAATAAGTCATAGTGCGGTGTGCATCTTAATGTTGCACCAAATGGGAGCCCAGCTCAGCATGTGTCAGGCAAATATACCCGACGCTGATATTCTGCTGGATCCCGGTGGTGACAAACGGACGCACAGCTGGTTTTATAAAAGAAATTATAGTAGTGTATTATTGTAAGTAATGCGTATTCACTACTTGCTGTATTGGATTTTAAAGGTAAGTAAGGAAATCAGTGGAAACGGAAGTTCTCAAATAGTATAGTGCATTTAACTACTTGATTATATATTATGTGTCTGTGTGTAACTTGAGTGATTATCAAATAAAACGTTGTCATAAACGTTTTATTTGATATTCACTCACTGTTAAAAGTAAATAAATTGTAATAATGTGTGTCGTACATAAAAAATATCTAGACATATATATATAACTATAAATAATCAATAAATAATCAAACCAGTAAGTACAAACTGGCAATCACGATAAGTACCTACGACAAGCCGAAAGACTCGGGGATAGGAAAACACGCTATCCAACTATATAATGGACGTATTCAAAATATTCATACCGAGATTTTTTTGAGAAGTGATAAGAAACTGCCGCAGCCGTGTCCTAAATGTGTCAAGACATTTAATATTTCTTATCGGTGGGGGTATATTGTTCCAGTATTTGGAGGCCACGTATCGAAAACTGCCTCTGAAAGCAGCGGTCTTGTGTGATTGAGTGGACAGTTGCTGCGAGCACTGTCTGCTAGCGCATTGTCTTCTGCTAGCTATCCAGCTCAGTTTATTGTACAAATAAGACGGCTGCTTGTACTTTATTACCCCAAACAGTAAGCAAGCAAGGTGTAACTTGCGGCGCGACTTCATCTTGAGGATTGTGTATTTGTTTAAGAATGGCTTTACATGAGATCTTGGGGGAATTTTGAAACAAAATCGAGCACAGGCATTTTGCACCCTCTGGATTAGTCGATCAGTCCTTGCCAGTAGTCGAGGGCCAATAACTGTATCCGCATAGGTATTGGAGAGTACGAGTGACTCAACCAGCTGGATATGCAACTTCTCGGAAAGATAAGGCCTTATTTTATAAAGGGTTTTCTACCGGTAAAAACACGTACGCACTGAGGCTGCCACGTGAGCTTCGTATCTCAATTCCGCATCCATGTTCAAGCCCAAGTTACGTGCCTCACTCGACTGACCGACTCACCCAGCAGGGTGACATTGAGTGTTGTCGGCACTGCACTGATTTGAGTTTTAGTTCCAAATAGCATATATTTCGTCTTAGTAGGGTTAAGTACTAAGCCGTTGTTCTCAGCCCAACATGCTATCCTGTCGAGATCGTCGTTTAAATCCTTCAGCGCACTCTCGTAGTCACTTGGGTTAAAAGAAATGTAAACTTGCACATCATCAGCATAAATGTGGTACCTACATCGCTTTAGAGAATTCACAATGTCTGCACAATATAAAATGAAGATTATAGGACCCAATATAGAACCCTGTGGAACTCCCATATTTACAGATGTGAGCGATGAAACGTGGGATGAGCCATTGCTTAAACGGATTTCCACTCGCTGTTGTTGGTTAGTAAGATAACTGTGAAACCAGTTTATCGTATCCTGATCAAATCCATAATAGTAAAGCTTCGAAAGAAACAAATCTATATTTATACAGTCAAATGCCCTCGAAAAATCAAGCAGAACAAGAAGTGTGCATAGGCCCTTATCTTGTGCTGCTAAAATATTATCCGTAACGTCCAAGAGAGCTGTAGCAGTACCGCGCTGTTTACGGAAACCTGACTGTAGCTCGGGCAGTATATCATTCTCTTCCAAATATTTTGTTAACTGCTGACATACAGCCTTCTCAGCGATTTTGGATAGGCAAGGTAGAATACTAATAGGTCGGAGATCTTTTACATCGGTTGGATTCGTTTTTTTGGGTAACGGTTTAACAATTGCGATTTTCCAAATATCAGGGAATGTTGCAGACCCGATTGATCTGTTTATAATGCCAGTGATAGCTTTTAGCGAATGAGGGAGGGTGAGTAAAAGCATGTTTAGAGAGACTTGATAGTCCGGCTCGACCCAGGTCGCCCCGAGCCTAGCCGCCACGTCCGGAAAAAACCGATATAGCTCCCTACCCTTTTCCTCCCCCTCCCATCTCTGCTGCCACTTGGCCACAGCCTCGCCCGTGATGACCCTCTTCCCTGCCCTGAATGCGTCCCGCGGCAAACTACGGATGTCGTCGATGTTACCTGCACGGGCTACCTCGAGGTCGGCCGGCAGCACCCCGGCCAAAACCGGAAGTGCTGCAGTGCTGACGGACCAGTAGGCCTTCGTCATTAGAATGAGAGCGGGCCTCTGCGTCCTCTGCAGTACGGCCCTAACCGTATACGTGTTCACGCGCCTCCACCAACATCCCGCCGCGTACGTAATTATCGGGACAAAAATGCCCCTGTACAGGAGCTTAAGGGCCCCATACCGCACGCCCCAGGATGAGGCAGAGACTCATGACATCTTGCCCAGCCCCGCTGCAGCACGCTCGCCGATGAACTGAGCGTGTTCTCCGAACGATAGGGTTGCATCGATTACCACTCCCAGGACTCTGGTCGAGCGCACGCTTTTGACAGAGGCCCCGTCGAGACGGATCGTGGGAGGGCGCTTCGCTAAACCCCCCTTCATCGTCATAGAATATGACTTGGAGGGAGAGAAGCTCAATCTGTTACGCGCCCCTCACTCTGATATTAATGCCATGGCGCACGAGGCCGAGGCCTCAATGCCGGCTCGAGAGTCCGACTCGACGAGGACCGTAACATCATCCGCGTACGCAATCACCCTAACGGCAACTGGGAACGGCAACCGAAGCGAGTCGTCCAGGAGAAGGTTCCATAGTGGTGGTCCCACTACAGATCCCTGCGGGCACCCCATGGTCGACCTTCCAGACAACCCTGCTCCCGGTGAAGAGTCCGACTCGGCGGTTAGTGAAGTACGCCGCCAGCATCCTGTAGATGTTAGGCGGGCACCCACCCCTCTTCGCCTTGAGCAGGATCATGGGCCACCATGCGTTGTCGAAGGCCCCGGATATGTCCAGGAAAATGGCCTGGACATACTTGGACCGGCTGCTTTGGACGGTGCTCACAATGGAGTTCAAGGCCGTCAGCGTAGACCTACCCCGAGAGAACCCGTGCTGGTCTGACGACACCCCGCTCATGATCGAGGGGGCGCAAAGAAGAATTACCCGCTCCAGGATCTTACCCAGGACAGAGAGAAGGGTGATGGGCCGATACGCTTTGGGATCGGTCAGTGGCTTGTCATTACCCTTCGGCAGAACGATGAGTCAACCGTCCTTCCACGCATCGGGGAAGATCCCCTCGGCAACGCACAGGCCAAAAATGTGTGTCAGTTCGGCACCAGCCACCCGCCACACATGCCTGACCATGCCCGCCGTGATCCCATCGATTCCCGGAGCCGTGTTAGGGAGGTCCCTGACTATTTTCTCCAGATCCTGACACGACAGAAGAGGCGCATCACGACCCGACGGGATGCAGGCGGCCGCCAGTCACACTTGCCTGTGATACGCGGTGTCCCGCGACGGATCGTCGTCGGGGCACAGGGCACCCACCAGACCCCTCATAGCGCCGTCAACATCCACAGCGAACCCTCCCGCAAGTCTGGTGCCATTAACCACATTTGGTGGGGCTCAAAACCTGCCGCTGGCGGCGCGATACGCCAGGCCCCACGGGTCCCGATTACCCGTCTCCGCCAGCTTGCGGAAAAAGTCGAGCTGCGCCTTCTCCATCGCTACCCTATACCTACTGCGGCATATGTGAAAAGCATTCCTCGCGCTCACTTCTCGATCCCCACCGCCCTTTCTTACATCCTGCCAGGCTTTCCTCAACTTATTATTCCTTTTACGCCAAGTCTCCAGCGCGGGAAACCACCATTCATATTTTGGGGGTAGTGGACAGAGAGTAAAGTCCCACATACCTCCGTTGAAAAGGGAGGATCCTCCGACCAGACAGGTGTTATATCTGGTGGGCTACTGCCCAATAGATGATTTCGGGTTTGTTCTATATGTTCCAATCGCGCCGCGAATCTTACTTGCGCGATGCAGGATTAGTTCTTTTTGTGACGACATGGATGTCGCTACATCACTCCCCTCCGGAGATCGGAGATCGATGGTTCTTGATGCTTCATGAGGCGTCGTGATGCGTGCCAGGCCAATGGAGGTTGGTTCCAGTGAGTCGGAACCGGATTCCGCATAGTTCTCGGTGAGTCGGAACTGTCTGCGGTGATGCCCCAGTGAGTCGGGGTGGTGCTATCCCAGTGAGTCGGGATACGATGCTGCAGGCTCCAGTGAGTCGGAGTAGTGCGGCTGGCTCCAGTGAGTCGGAACCGGATTCCGCATAGTTCTCGGTGAGTCGGAACTGTCAACTAATTTGATTCTTACCGGTAAATTGGTATTCGCGTAAGGCGATGTCAAAAATGAGTGTTGCCCAAACGTCCTGAGGAAACCGGGTTGAGACTGTGAGCCCGTCGCCTCATCGCCGCACTTGCCGATCCTCAAAGTCGTTCTAAGATCTGGTAGCGTAACGTAGTCGGAAAAAGAGTCTGCGATATTCAATATGTACTCAAAGGCGACGTCTTCTCTTAATTCTCTTAGGAATTTGTAGACGCAGTCTTGGCACGTGCCTTGTAATAGCCAAGCTTTGATCATGACTGCGCTAGCGCGCAGACGATCATAGTCGTGTTCGTCCAATAGCCGCGCGCACCAACATACACAGTATAAAAGTGTTCGAAGCCCAATTCCAGACTTGATTTGACGACGCACTCTCTCGAGAAACAGCTTTAAAAACCATTGTCCGAGCGCGCGGGGTTGGAAAATGTATCCTCCGTTTACCTCGAATCCGACTCCTATGAGGGGAACCTCGAGCTCCCTGTTCAGAAGAGCGGATAAGGAACGTAGCGGTGGAGAAAAAGTAGGAATCCATCTATCTTTGACTGATTCAATGTGTAGAATTTTGTTCAGTAGCTGCGACACTAATGAGTATTCGGTGAGATATTGTTCGACCCCCCTATCCTCCATATGCCGCATCATGACATCGGCAATGGTGACTGAGTGGTTGCTGCGAAACAATTGGATGTTAACCCTTGAATAATCGTCAAGTAAGTGGATTTCAACTCTCTTCTGGCGTACGCCGCCCTTGAATGGCACGAACATGTTTTTCGCAGTCTTCTTGGGGGATGCAATCTGGAACAGGGCCAGTCCCAGTTTGCATTCGTCGGTGACTTCAATGTGTCCATTCCATGGGCTTACCAAAAGCGGCTGGGTGCGCGTGACGACCCGCCGCATCATGGCCTCCTGAAGGTTATAAGGCTGAGCTCGTTGTAACGGACCGGGGGCAGGATGCTCCGTTCGGCTAGTGGTCGAATGCCGGATGGGACGGACAGGACCTGGTCGACCACTAGCCGAACGGAGCTCACGGATGGATGTCGCTACAATATCCTTTCGCTTTCTTACCATCACCACATGTGCCCAGACATTCGTCGGCCGTCCACGTGATGACTCGCGTGAACTCCTTGCACACAACACTAGCAGGCTTCGACCAGTCAATCGTACCCACACGCTCGTGGATCCTAGCCTGGAAATGGTCCCAATCCACTCCACGCTCCCGAAACCTCTTTGGCTCCACCGATGGCTCCGCAGAAGGAGCGGCTCCCCGGGTTCTCGTACCACATAGCCTGAAGGTGACGAGACGATGGTCACTACTGCTGGCCTGTTCGTGCACCCTCCACTCGGCAATGTCCACGCCACGAGTCGTGACGGTAATGTCGATATTCGACTCTCCGTTGATGGTGTAGAAGGTCGACGGCTGGTCTGGCGTGTTATGCACTACCAGGTCATGGGCCAACAGGAAGCCCTCCACTTGCTCTCTTCTTCGGGCCACTTTACGGCCCCGTCCGGTGTAGTGTCGCGGTGCAGAATGCCAGAGAGGTGAGTGGGTATTGACATCCGCCCCCAATATCACGCGGCGACCCTTGAGGTTCCCCAATACCTTTCCTAGGTGTTCTAGATGAATGGATACGTCGTCAGAGTACTGGAAATATGCACTGATGAAGTGCATCGACGAATTCCCCCAGGCTATGTGGCACACAATGCAGTGCGCATTCGTGAGGTGCCGCAGCACCGCGCAGGCCACATCATTCCGTGCCAAATAAACCCCTGCTTTGGGGCACGATCCCTCCGGCAGCAGAAGCTGCCCAAGTGTTGCCGTTGAGCCACACGCCGCGACGTAGGGTTCCTGCACCAGGATGACATCCAGGTTCTCCTCCTCCGCGATCCTCGGAAGCTCGGCAGTGGCCACCGCCGATCCCTGGAGATTAAGTTGTCCGAAGCGAAGATCAGCCATGGTAGTTGGTTTGGCTTACCGCGTTCTGCACGTGTGTGTGCCCTAGCAGGGCAGTCGCGTGATGCGGTGCGATGCGCTTGAGCCCCCCTGCGCCCGAACCTCTTGCACGTCGCGCACGTCGGTGTTGCGACCTGGCATTCCGTGTTCCGGTGCCCCTCCTCCCCACAGTTGCCGCAAATCATTGCCTTGGCCCGGCAGTACTTTTCCGGATGCCCGTACATCTGGCACCTTGTCGTGAGTTGGCATGGCCGCCACAACGCTTGTCCTCACCTGCTGTTCGGCTGCGACCGCTCTTTTCTCCGCCGCTGCAACTCTCAGAGCCAGGTGCATAATGATGGACCCCAAGCGCTCCGTGTGGACCCCGATTGCTGCGATCTCGTCCTTGTTCAGTTTCGAAGTCTTGGACTTGACGGCCTCCATGATGCCTCTGGTCGAAGCTGATGCCAACCCCGCTAACTCGTCGACCGGCGCCGTCATTAGGTCATCAGCGTCGGATCTAACCTTCCCAGTCCCAGCTGTCTGCGGGGGAGGCGGTGATGGCGGCGCAATCCCCGGCCGCGACAGTAGGCCCCCGATCGGCGGCACTTCCACACGTCCTGCCCTCTTGTTTAGACAGCGCCGTAGCGCTCCCTGTACCTCCTCCGGTGACGTGAGCCACCGTTTTTCGCCGGCCACGGCCTGGGCTCCTCCCTCCTCCATTGGTGACACCGGTCTCGGGTCTCCCATCGGAGTGCTGAACCCCTGTGGGGGAGTACGCGCGAGGGACTGCCGTGGTGTGAATCCCGCCTCCTGCCGTATCTGCGAGCGTATGCGCAGCTCCTCGGCCTTCCGCTCCATCTCCGCCTCGATGAGCTGCTGCTGCAGCTGGGCCGCGTCGTCGCTCTCGGCCATGGCAGCAAGGGCAACAACAATCAGCCAACAATCAGTTCGCCTGTATTACACTTAGTTTTTTTTTTACGATTACTTGTTCGTGTATTAAACACTCAACTATTCTAAGTCCGTGGAGTTAAAATATTAAGGGACCGATGGGATCAACCTGAAGTCAGGCTATGGTATGCCGCGTGTCGCCGCCGGTTGCATGCAATTTTTTAAATAAATTTTCTAAGTCCCTGGTAAAAAAAATTCAAACTTCTGCCTTCGCGTGGCAATCACTTACCCTCGCCCGAGGGAGCTTTCCGCACACTCCCGGTCGGAAAATCGGGAAATCCGGGAAAATTCCCGAGCTCCCGAATTTTCAGGGATGCCTCTGGGGAAGGCCGGAGACCCGTCTCGACACCCTCCAAAGGAGACCCGTCTCGTCACAAACAAAACGACGTAACCGACTGTTACGTCAAGTGTCACTGTCACTGGCGTCTATATCGCACTATACACACGTCACTAAGTGTCACTGTCACAGAAACGTCAATGTCGTATTACGCACTACGCGTCGCGGGGGGGAAACGTCACCGCGCCCCGCCTCCGCATATCTCGATCCCGTTACAAAACTAATATGGCCGCGGGCCTTAATGGGATTTCACTCAGGAAGAAACGAGAGGGACCGATACGCAAACACCAATGAGAAAAAAGATTCGAAAATAGCCGTCCGCACGTCTGCTCTCCACCAGCGCAGGCAGCGAACTCCGAGAAGGATAGGGACACTCCCTCCACCTTCCCTTGGCCCGACCAACTAACATATGTTATACGGGCCGAATCGTGGGGCGGCTGCGGACTTAGCACCCTTGGCCATCTTATTTTATTGTCCGCAGGCGCTTCTTGATCCCTTACAAATTAGCCACGTGTGTCCCGCTATTGCATTCTCCCTAGTGGGCTTGCACAACCACACACTACAAAATGTGTAGATTCCGTCGCCGTTGCGCCATGTAGGCTGTGATGGTATCGGCACTCTTGGGTTACTTGTTCATACATGTCGCTCCTCTCGCTCCATCTTGCTCCGGGCAGCATGCCACGCGTGCGCGAACTCCCGCAGCCTTTCGAAGTTCGTCGGTGAGCTCACCAGATCGCCGTAGTAGACCGCACCGGCCCCAACACGCCTAATCCCATCCATCATCTTGCGCCTTGCTTCTTCATACAGGGGACAGACCCACAGAGCATGATGTAGGTCCTCATCTTCCATACCGCAATAGCATACGCTGTGCAAGTGCTCGAGCTCCGCCTCCTCCATAGCCTTCCGGTATCTCGCTCGCAGTATATGGTATTCCGCACGCAAAGTTTCCTCTCGTAGCCCCCCAACCTTCCGCACACCTTGCCATTTACTCCTTGCCTTGTTATTCAATTTCCGGAGCTTTTCGAGCTCCGGATTCCACCATTCATATCCTGCGTCCTTTGATGATCCTTTCACTCCCAGGCACTGGCATGCTGTATCCACAATAATCCTCGTAAAATCCTTGCAAACAAAGAACGCTGGCTTGCTAAAGTCAAGCCTCCCCATTCGTACGTGGATGGCCTGCCGGAAGCGCGGCCAGTCCACACCCCGATCCCGAAAGCGCACCAGCTCCCCGACTGGCCCAGCGCCATGGCACTTCTGCACCCGTCCCCGACCCGCAGCCACCTGGAAGGTGATGAGCCGATGGTCACTGCTACTAGCCCCCTCGTGAACAGTCCAGTCCACAGCAATGACACCTCTCGTGGACAGCATGAGGTCAATGTTCGACTCACCGTTTGGGCCGCCAAAAGTAAAGGGCTGGCCCTCCACATTGTGTATAGCAAGCCCATGCGCCGCTATAAAGGCCTCCATACCCACCCGCCTGTACTCCGCATTGTGTCCTCGACCAGTGTAGTGCCGTGGCTCACTGTGCCACATAGGCGAGTGGGCGTTGGCGTCCATACACACCAACACACGCTTCCCGCGCAACGCCTCCATGACTCCCTCCAGGTGGTGCAGGTGTCGGCCAATGTCCCCCCCGTATTGAAAATACGCGGAGACTACGTGCAGGTCGCACTCGTCTATGTGTGCCACCAGACAGTGGTCATTTGAGAGATGCTGCAGCACCGCGCAAGCCAAGTCGCGCCTGTGTAGGTACAGCCCGGCCCTGGCTGTGCATCCGCCCTTATCGATGATGAGATTATCCTCGGCCTGCGCATACTGCTCCTGGACGAGCACCACATCCACCCCATATTCTCGGCACACCGCGGGTAGCTCTCTGGTACGGATAGGGACAGTGGGAATCTCGTTAATCCTTTCATGCGCGTCACTAATTAGACGACGACGCATTTGTCTACTTTAAGCTAGTCATAGATACTTCTTTTCAATCTTCTTTGTCAGACAAAAATGATAGAAAAATAATCCAATCAACTAGTGACAATGTTCCAAAACCTATTGTTGACACAACCAGATACTTATAAGAGATGTTCTCACTTTTCAACTTTATACGTGTATATGCAGATGTACCTATATTGCATACCATCCAAAGAATAATTGCTGTCAATGAAATAATTTTGTGTGTTCCCAGGTAATGATTTTTGATATGCTCTTGGAATGCATTTGAGTGGTTTTCTATATATATAGTTTGAAGAAAATGTTTGGCAATACATTTGGAACACTTCACTTGTTTGGACCTCCCTTCAAAGCATTTTATTGGTCACATAGTAGAAATTTTCTCTATCTCATCACAAATATCATCTCTGTTTATGTTATTGATGTCATTGATCCTGAATCCTGTGATCAATCCCCCTCTGCAATAAGTTGTGTTGAGGAAGCAGCTTCTGGTATGGTCAATTATCATAAATAGTATTATGACATACAATCCGTTCCTTGATTTGGGAAACATCTTTATTTTTGTTGGTAACTAGCAAAACGATTTTAATTTGTAACTTCTGTTTTTGCTTAGATACGATCGCTGCGCGGGGGCCGTGGTGGGCCGCACAGACCCCCTACATTCCCGGAGGCGTCGGAAGCAGTCGTCTATCGTCCGGTATTTCGGACGCTTCGTGCGTGGGGGACTCAGACGACAGTTCCATGACTCTTTATTGGACCTCGATCTTGCAGAGATCTCATGCACCTGGCCCTACCCGCACTTAGACCGCAATGGCTCGTTTATAGCACAGGCAAAGCCTGATGACGGACGGCTGGGATAGAGGGTGCGGATCCACCCCCCCCCCCCCCCCCCCCCCCCGTCTTAAAGGTGTGATGCACGTCCATAAAGGGACGAACAAAACACCCCAATCCCTACGGCATCTAGCAAAGCCAGCCACTAAGAGTCCAACGCCACATGGGGAGGTGCACAGTAGCTCACACACCTGTGCCGGGTATCCTCCCCCCCTTAGCACTAATGTTAGTAGGTTTGCTCCCACAACGTTTGATGAGTAACCGTCGAGCGCAAGAACTGCAACTCTACCTCACATCATTGCATAGGGGCCGAGCCGCATTACCCAGAGAGCCTGGGATTCTGAGTGTCTTCAACAGACACCTCCTCAGGGACTGACGCCCCCGGGGAAGGAGACCGATCTAACTCGGCCAGGCACTCTTGTACCCGGCTCCTATAGGCCTCCTTCCTCCGACAGCCCTTCACTGCTTCTAGGGTCCTGCCAAAATTTGGCAGCTCAGCCATAATCTTTTGGTTGATCGTGCTTGCACTGCTTCCAGCTCTAATCAGACGCGCCTCCGTCTGTGCAAGGAGCTCCACCTCCTCATCGCGCCATCTCCGCTTCACATGGGGTGGTGCGGCTGCGGCGTTTGCCGTCTCAGGGTGGGCAAGCCGTACATGCTTGCCCAACCCAATCTTGGACCGGAATGACCCACTACATTCCGGACACGTCCACTCGCCCGCCCCCCGCCCCAACGGGGACGAAGATCGAGTACCCGAGTCTAAATGTTTAAGGGTCGCTACCTCCGACTCCTGTGGAAGGTCGGAGACTCGACCGTCCTTATATTTAAACATATCGAAAGCACTCTTTTTCTCCGTGTGTTGTGGAGGTGCTCCCCCCACTATTTTAGGCCTGACATGTGCCATCGTCTTTCGTGACTTCTATTGTAATCATCATGGACTGTCGTGACGGGACTCCCACGTCCCTTCTACCGTCACCGCACATCTTCAAACATTTCGCCGGTGGGATCGTTAGCGAGGTCGCATCAGGTGTTACATAAATAAACTTGAAAGGAGGAATAAGGGGAGCCCTTGACGACCTCTGGGCCCGACGTCAGTCCCAACACAGGAACCCGGGCACTCGCTCCCCGTCTCAGTCGGTTCGAGTTGTCATGCGATTGAACCGTGTCCAGTTCATGTGTGAGCCACGCAGTACCAAAGACGGCAGATTTGCCAAGACACCCTCATCCAGCCCGATGAACCTCTTCAGCTCCCTGTAGGAAGCCAGGCTCCACACACCTCTCCAGGACAAAGTGCAGGAGGTCGAATGGACGCTCTCCTTACAAGGTAGTCCTAGTATGCCAGCGACTTTCTCAACGAGTTCATCGTGATTCCCGTACTTATTACGTTTCACACGATGAAGATCGTCGAGATTACGCTGGCCCGAGACCACCTGCGCATCCACAATCACTCCCACATCATTCCTGGAGGCAATGATGTCAGGCTTTCTGAGGCCGATTGCGGTCCTGACATGCGGTTCCTTCACCACTGTCCATCCCTTGTCAATCATGGCAGAGCTGACGACGTCCGCTATCTTGTTATGGCGTTCAATACGGCCGCCGTGCGTTCTGTGACACTGTTGGATGATGTGAGCCGTTGTCTCCCTGACCATGCAACCTGCACGGCAGTTTAACTCCGACCCATCACCAGTCCTGCGCCCCCGTGTATTGCGTACTCGCGACGGGAGCGCATTAATATGAGTGTGCACGAACTGCACGAAGTCCCGGCCCGTATACTGCTCACAACGTGCCCGCAGCCATCTAGTGGAAGCAGGCACCCGCGGACTTTCCCTTAATTCGAGTCCGTCCACGGCTGTGTGCAGGGCTTCACGCCAAAACCAAGCGGTCGTCCGCTCCCCAGACTTGGGATTTTCAGCGGTGAGACGCCGGAGTTGCTTCTCGGCCCACTGCAGCTTCCTTCGGATCCTGTCGGATCTGGCGGCGGCATTGGCCACTGGCCACTGCGAAGAGCTCAGGCGACCAAACCTCTTATGTATGAGGTCCGGAACCCAGGCCCTCAGCGATGGGATCGTCAAGCCGCCGTCCGCGGTAGCCGCGTGGAAGTACCCGATTGGCACATCCTTAGGTAACCGCAGCCATTTCCGTACCGCCTTCCGGATCTGGACGTCGAGCAACCTCAACCTATCGTCCGTTACAGCTCCTAACACGAGACCGTGTAGGAACCTGGGGACGAGGTGAACCCTTGCCAGTTCGAGCCGCTGCTGCGGCTTAAGGGGAGCCTTGGAGATATTCTCCAACGCTACTTTTAGGTCGTGCTCTAACGTCACGCATCCAGATGCCTTGAAATCGACACCTAGATAGCGCCATCGTTCCACGCAAGAGACCTGCCGTAACCACCGCGACCCCACCTTAAAGGTACGGTCACTTAGGTAGTGCATCTTCTTGCGTTTCCCGTCTGGCACCATCGAAAGCACAGCGCTTTTCGCATGGCTGACGAAAAGACCCATCATCTGCCCCGTGCGCCACACACTGTCGATGGAGGATTGCATGCCCACCTTTGATCCTGCAAGCAGGACTAGGTCATCAGCATAAGCCAAGGCCGAGACACTCTCGCCCTCTAGCCTATAACCGACTCCCCTCGGTAAGGCCGCTAGGATCACATCCATCGCCATGTTGAACAGCACCGGTGATAACGGGTCACCCTGGCGAACTCCCTGTCCAACTCTTGCAGGACCACTGCGGGCTCCATTCACAACCAAGACAGTCTCAGAAGTGGCATACAGCCTCGCAACGTAGTCACAGAACCCCTCAGGCAGGCCTCTTCTCCTCAGCAGTTCAACAAGTGCCGCATGCGACACTGTGTCGAAAGCCTTGGCGAAATCAAGCACCGCAACATGGCATTCACGCAACTTCTTCCTGCAGTCCCCTAGCACCGCGTCCAGCACAGCCGAATTCTCGAGTGTGCCGTCGGCGCAGATAAATCCACGCTGTCGTGCATCGGGAGGGCAGCTAGCCTCAAGCCTCCTCGCCAAAACAGAGTGCATGTGCCTGAGGGGCACCGACGCGATCGAAATCGGCCGATACTCCCCAGGCCCAGCAGGGTTCTCCGTTTTGGGTACAAAGACCGTCCGGCAACCGCGAAGTCTTTCAGGGACCTCACCATTCCGCATCCACGCGCTGAATATTTCCGCCTGAGCTACAGCGGGCACTGCATTCCAAGCCCCTGGGAGAATTCCGTCAGGGCCCGGAGCCGACCTGTTATCTATGCGGCAGGCCTTCACCTCTTCCGAGGTAAAAGGCTGCCACAGCTGCGAGTAATCGCGCCTGCCCCCGTACTGCTCCTGGTGCTGTAGCGCACCTAGAGCCTCCGGTGTGAGCCCCGGGGCGCCAGACACGGCCTCCATCACCGGTCGCCAGTAGGCTTCCAGCTCCGATAGGCTGTGCCTGACGCCACGAGTCTGGCCGTCGATTACCTCAGCAGCACATCGAGACCTACAGGTCTTATACAGCTGCTGCACTCTCGCGTACTCCATTCGGCGCCGCTTTCTGGCCGATAACTTAGCAGGCAGTTCAACCGTTTGTGCCTTATGGCTTTTACGCCTAGGCCGCCCCCGCCTTCCCGTATCACGCGCACCCCGCGCCATTCTCGCTTCGGCCTCCGCAAGGAGATCCTCCACGATTTTGACGTGGTCTGGCGCCTCGGACCGGATCGGGCTTTCCAGATTAACGGAGGCCGGCGCGTCTTCAGACGGTGCCCCCAACCCATCCAGAAGCCGCTCTGGTGTCAAGCCTTCAGCAGCGCAAGCACTTCGGGTGTCCTCTCTAGTCACCTCTTCAGGGACTGACGCCCCCGGGGAAGGAGACCGATCCAACTCGGCTAGGCACTCTTGCACCCGGCTCTTATAGGCCTCCTTCCTCCGACAGCCCTTTACCGCCTCGAGTGTTCTGCCAAAATTTGGCAGCTCGGCCATTATCTTTAAATTTATGGTGCTTGCACTGCTTCCAGCTTTAACCAGACGCGCCTCCGTCTGCGCAAGGAGCTCCACCTCCTCATCGCGCCATCTCCGCTTCACCTGGGGTGGTGCGGCTGCGGCGTTTGCCGTCTCAGGGTGGGCAAGCCGTACATGCTTGCCCAACCCAATCTTGGACCGGAATGACCCACTACATTCCGGACACGTCCACTCGCCCGCCCCCCGCCCCGACGGGGACGAAGATCGAGCACCCGAGTCATCAGGTTTAAGGGTCGCTACCTCCGACTCCTGTGGGAGGTCGGAGACTCGACCGTCATATTCATTTATACTGTCAAAAGCAACCCTTATTCCTTGTGTGGTGGGGTTGCTAGCCCCACCACACCGTTCACCCACAGCTGTCGTATGTCCCAGCCGGAGCCAGCTGCTAGGTTTGGGATCCGGAGACCCCCATCGGGACCACTCAGGGCATTACCCCTGAGCCGGCCTAGATTTAGCACCGAACACATCAGTACTCCCGCGCACCCCAGTCAAGATGATCTGACCAGAGTCTCCAGGCCTACCACCTCCTGGACCCCAAAGGGTCAAAGCGAGGTGATGTCAGCGCGGTACGCCTCTTTGATCGCACGCCGAGGCGATTGATCTGAAATAAGAGCACCAATACAAGACGCTATTTGGTCGGACGGTCCAATGCAAACCCGTCTGCACCTTACCATGGCTACTCCCCCCCTCCTTGTTAGCGAAGCAGCGGCACCACGAGCAGGTCAAGGATAGGAGTTGGTCTTAGCAGCGCCAGATGTTCGCGACACATCACTAAGACCTTGTCGTGCATGTTCATGTATTAATCCAAGCAGCTGTTTGCTGCAGCCGCATAGGTACATTCCCATGCACGAGAGCAACAGCGACACCCTTACGGGAGCCGAGAAGAGAGTCATAGTTACTCCCGCCGTTTACCTGCGCTTGCTTGATTTTCTTCTCGATGACATTTAGAGCACTGGGCAGAAGTCACATTGTGTGAACAGGGCGAGTAAACTGAGGAAATTCAGTATGTAAAATTTATTCTTTGGTCCCATATATTTAAAACTAAGCATAAAAAACTATTTACACAACAAAATAACCGACTTCATTGAAAAAAAAAACAAACGATTAAAATAACTTTAATTTCGGAAGACGGTGTTAAATAAACAAACAATACCGAGAAACACCGACTTCAGAAATTTAAGTTATTTACGAAATACAAATACACTTATAACCAGAGTGTACCAATTTCAATTAACCCAAACACTGCTAGGATTAGGGCATTCAAACTCGGATAGTTATCAACTCCGGAGCTAGTTACGATGTTCAGCAATCAAATCCGGAACTCCGGAGTTGGCTCCGGAGTTGATAGCTTTTTTAGAAATTAATAAAAAGGCCCTTTATTTTAATCAATAGAAGATTTATTTGTTAAAAAAACTTATTGTCTGACAGACAGACGTTATAATAGACAACTAATAGGCATTATAAAATATTGAAACAATCAACGATCATAAAAAATAAACATTTGTTTGGCAAGTTACAAAAAATAAAAATCGTGAACTTATATCTAAAAAATCTACTTTTTTTTAGATCGATGTTCTTGGTAATATGTTTTGATAAGGCTTTTAAAGATGAGTCAGAAAGAGAACTTTGAATTTTCGTGCAGAAAAAGGCTGCTGCCGAGAGTGCTCGTTCTGACTCTGAAAGCTAAATAAGCTTCTGAAAGGTATTTTCCTCTGCATCCGCCATTGTTACAAATTGCTTTTTCTACACTTACGGATCCATCCAGATCCAAATTAGCAGATGGGGTGCTTTGTTTTTTATTTATTAATTTGCTTAACTCCTGCTCCAGTTGCTCTGCAACACTTAGGTGCAACTCTGGTTCATACGTTTCCATTAGTAATTTTGTTGATGGTGTAGATATCAAGTTTACGCGGTATTTTAGTCTTTTCAAAACGTCAACAATTGTCACTTATAATACCACAAGAGCTTCAAAATTATCGGATATTTCCCGATAGGTTCGTTGCAAACAAATGAAGGAGTCAAGTTTTTCAGGTTAAAAAATCACGAGCGCGAGCGAGTGATTTTTCCTGAAAAACTTGACGACTTTATTTGTTTGCAGGGAACCTTGAGGGAAATGCCAGATAATTTTGAAGCTCGTGTGGTATTCGGGGGATTATTTTTCCGTCCCAAATGTCGGCCAATAGAATCTCCAATTTTCACAATTGAATTCAACCTGTCAGTTCGACGTCACGTGGTACAACGAGAAAATTTTCAAAAAATTATCAGTATAATACCATGTAGGTTGTACCACGTGACGTCGAATGGTGCAATTCTATTGGTCGATATTTGGGTCGGAAAAATAATCTTAGATATCTGTTCATTATTCGGCTTTCCAAAAGTATCATCTTCTGATGAAAAAAAATCTTCGCTGTCGTGAAGGTACTGTAGAGGTAGGAGGTCCGGTCTGTCTTTTATTCTTTTTCTTATATTTTTCGCTAGAGCACTACCGAATAATACCGAAGTGTTGTACTAAGGACTTAAGAAGGAATTAAGCAACGGGTTACGCTCAAGAATTAAGATGCGGTTTTCATCGTTTTGTAAATATTTACATGGTTTTTTAAAAACCGGTTTCAACTCCGGTGTTCTATTTCAACTCCGGATTTGAAAAATGCTTAAAATCACTCCGAAACTCCGGAGTTACGAAACTCCGGAACTCCGGATTGAAAGCCCTAGCTAGGATACATAGTTTTATTATGAAGGTTAGCATCAGGTGGAATTGCAGTCAAGCACTAGTTTACGCAAATAAATGATATTATTATTATATTATAAAAAAAATTAAAAAACGTTCTCGTGTCTCCCTTCCACCTTCCGGCTCCATCATCAGATCAGTTTGATACTACCTTACAGCCAAAGTGCATCTCATGACAATTGTAATAAGCCCAAACACGGTTAGGATACTTAGATTAATTACGGAGTTCTGGTGCCTATCTTCCGCCTCCATCATCTTCAGGTCACTCCGATGATACCATTTTCAACATTACTATTCTCAACCAATTAGGTACTTATTTGTATTGTCATAGTCGCTTTAACTATCTTCATTGTGATATATCTATGTGAGCATGAAGTTTCGGTCATTTCTTCTTCCTCAAAAGTTACTTTTTGATTGTAAATGCTAAAGTTCTCGATAAAAATACTAAAATCACCTTGATTCCTCAGTAGTTCCTTCATCAGAATTGGATTATGAAAAAAATTGGGCCAATCTAGAAGCATATCCTTTCAAAGACAAAAAAAAATTGCGAATCGGGCCATAAACGACTGAGTTTTTTTTTTGTTTTTTTTTTTTTTTAAAGATATACAACCTATTTGGGAACCTACTCCTTTTTTTTTCGAAGTCGGCTAAAAAGAGAAACTGACGGACTGACATTATCAACACACATTCGAAACTTCTGGGACTAGAAACGAGAGATTTTTCACAAGGTTTTCTTTTTGAAGTAAGCACTAAGAGAGATTTACCAAAATTCACCTTGTAAGGGTATGGACCGCTCCAAGGTTCGTATGGAGAAACCAACTCTCTCGCGGGTGGAGCTCGTGGTAGAAGCCAGTCTTAATAATAAAACTTGTCTAATTCTAAACAAAATGAATACCTACTGCTGTTATTTTCACCTCTCACACGCCGATTGTTTATACGCAACTTGAATGACCTTAAAAAAAACCACTAATTGTTGGTAGGTACTGTACACAAGTGTGTACGAAATTAATTCGATAATTTTGGTTTCTATATCTTTGTATTTCCTATTAATAACCAGAAAAGAATTTTTTTATGTGATTTTCTAAAAAAACGCGCAACTACGTTATACCTGGCGGCCGAGGGGACTCTCAAAGCATGGTATAAGAGATGTACTTGAGTTAAGTTTTTATGAAAAAAAAATCACTAATGAAATTACTGGCAGTGCTAGTAATCATTGACAAAATAGATATACGGTTTAAGATATTTATTTCTCAAAAAGAATACAATTCACTTAGAATGAGAAATACAAGTTATTCTTAGATACTAAATATGTGAGAAAAGTAGGTACTCAAATAAACTATTAAGTAGTAGCTCAACAGAAGTTATTCACAATTTGCAGGTAACAGTAAAAAACAGTACATATTAATTGTTGTATTACTGAACTCATTACGTATCGTTTCTTATAGGCAAGTCAATAGCAATTACATATTTTTATTGTATCTATGATTTGTTATTTTGAGTCTGTTTGGTTTGCTAATTGGATTATTATTATTCAATTTTATTTTCCCTTTTTTTTTCTTTACTCTTTATATATTATTAAAGAATATAACTAGCATTAGATAAATTATATTAATATGTATAGATAACAATATTATAGATAGTAAAGACACAAAATAGATTAATAAAGATTGGTATTTTAGTTTGTAATGACCGTAATGTAATAATGTACACAGATGTACTCAGGCGAGCTTGACCCGATTGTGGGTTAAGCTCGCCTGTGTACATCAGTTGTCCTGGTCCTTATTTCTAAAGTAGTGTACCTACAATAAGGCCCGTGCCTAACCGGGACGCCATGGCAGCGCAGCCTGTTCGCGCAAGCAAGGAAATGCATGCAGCTGTATTGTGTGTACCTCACCTGGTAACTGTTGGCCACGCAGCCAATCCATACTTTTTATTGGCGTCTTAATCTGGCTACGCCGCCATGGCGTCCCAGTGAAGCATAGCCCTAATGAATAAGTACCGATTTTAAAAGTTCTATCCCCACATAAGCCTATGCTTCGCTGAGTGACCAGCTATATATTATATTTAACTTTCACGCATTGATTCAATTCAATTCAAAACGTTTTTATTTCACATAGGCCTACATGGGCACATATAAAACGTCGTTATTCCATGGTTCCAACTAGTCAATTATTATAATTGTTGTAGCTTTGAAACTAGAATGTTAAGTTTATTGTTTGTTACATTTCACTGTAATTTTTTTATAAACAAATATAATGATGATAATTATTCAATTTGTTTTTATTTTTATTTTATCTTCGTATTAAATGTGTTCCACTAAACATTGAAATGAAATTAATGAATGAACCTTGAACCTTAGCTTATAAATAGTAACCCAAGGATGAACCTGCAGTCGGGTGTGTATTCCCAACGGAAAATTGTCGAATGTCTTAATTTCAGTTTAGCAGATATTTAGTGTATGACGTCCTGTAAATGTAATGTAATGAAACAGTTTTTGTTGAATATCAAGGGTACAAAATCAGGTGCTCCATGACACCATTGCACCAATCTGTCGCCAGAACCGGTACCCATGACGATGGAAAATTGCCACTTGGAAAACGTTGATTCAATAACCAGTCAATTGTGGGCTTGATAAAGCTGCGTATTTCAATAATACTTATGTATAGGCGAACCTGAAACAAACAGTATAAAAAATTATTTCCAGTACAGACGGATTTCTAATCATTATAGAAGTCCGTCTGTACGTGTATTTTATGTCAGATCGGTGGTCGATTTGACGCTTCAAAAAGAAGAGAGCAGAAGTCAGCATTGTCAATGCTGAATGCATGTGTTGCACAATCAACAACAGCCTAAAATGAGACAATACCAGTATGGGCTTTTATGTCGCTTATCAAACATAGGTAGTTACAACAGATATAACATTACCTACCTGTAAACAAAATTGACTTGTACCCACTAACGTATAAAGAATGTTCAACGGCCAAGTCACACAATATTAACTAAAGAAATCGCAAGTATCCTTACTGCGTTACTACTTTAGACTTGACACGACTTTGTCTTGATTTCATTACTTTTTAGAAATAAACAAGCAGCTCCATCGAGACTTGGCTAGTTTTTTACAGAATGTTTTTGGTGAGATATGTTTGTCCCTTTTAGTAATCTTGCGTATCGCTATCATGTGGAGTACTGTCAATTACTGTGGTACTGTCGAAGTACAATCGTAGTATCCCCTTTATAATTTTTATACTCTTTGATAGGTAGTATCTCTCTGTACTGTAATCTGTGGGTACTGTCAGTCAAGTGTCAAGTCAGCAATTTGTTAGTTGGTTGTGTCCAACATATCTCTCTGTAATCTGTGTTCTTCGCGTCGTTCTGTTTAATTTAATTACTCTCCGCATCAAAGAGAATATAAGCACTACGTTTACTCCGCATTTTCATATTCCCCTGCTCGACGATAGGTCAAGGTAGATCGATGAAATACTCATCATTAAATCCTGTGTTGGACTTATTGCGGTCAAAAATGGGCTTATAGAGAGAGAAAATGTAGGTAGTGCATTCAAGATTTACTAGCCTTGCTTGATTCTCAAAACTATCGAAGATTAGAAACTACTAAACTGGCCCCTGCAGTGTTATTTGTTCACACCAATATTTTCATACAGTACCTCCCTCTGATCTGTGGTGTTTTCAAGTAGTTATGGTTGTAATTTATTTATTTTTTCGAGTAAAACTTGTACTTATTCTAGACTAGCTGCGTAACTGAAGAGCCTGCTCCTGGAAACGCTCACATCCATCGCATTCCATCAGTGTAAACATCAGAGTATAGTAAATATTTATAAACATGGAAAAATTGCCAATGTGTAGGATATGTTTAGTGAAAAATGGTCGCATGTATGTGGTGGTCAACAAGAACTTGCATGAACTGTATGAGAGACTGACTGATAACCCGGTAAGTTGATACTTCATATAAAGTTGACAAAAAATAAAAGTGCCATTTTGACATTTGTATTTTGACTACCTAGTGGCCTGTCCGGTGCAGTGTAGCTACTACTAAAATAATAATTAAGGGTCTTGAGTAGTAGTAGCTATTTTAGTACACTAGACTGGACAAGGTAGTCAAAAATAATACAAATGCCATAATGGGCCTTTTATTTTTTGACCACTTTACAATTAAATTATCTAATAGGTTTTGTTCTTAATTATCAAGTTTTTGTGAGATTTAACAGACATTAAAATGGGCTGGTCTTTTATATTCAGGATTTGTAGTAGATTTCATTAGGTATATTTTTTTTTTGTGCAAAGTACTTATTACATTCAATATAGTGGGTAGGTATAGGGAAAAACTTTCTGAAACAAAATATATCAAATGTTGATAAATTAAAGTCTGATTTACTACTATTTTATTGTTTTTGATAGACGGTGTTCCTATTTTGGATAGTTTTAATTATATTTTTAATGGTGGGGTATCTCCCCTCCGCTCTCAACTCTAAAAAGTACTTATCGAGGGATTAAAGGCTACTTGGTTTAAGCGACATGCAAAGCAATATTGAGTTATATATATATTCGGAGTCAGCAAATCATTCTCTGTCTAACGGTGCCAGATTCATTAAAATCTTCAAAAATGTCGCTTAAACCAAGTTTCACCTCTTCACCTTCGCCTTTCACCCCTCGATATATATTCACATCCCTTATAATAATAGTGTTCCCTCAAAATGTATTAGGGAGAAGTAGTGGTTCTTGTCCAAATTGCTGCTTTAATGATTTATTGACATTTGATGGTCATTAATGTGAGGACTTTTATTTAGTTAATTACTAGCTTTTGCCTGCGGCTTCGCTCCCGTCAACTGACTACTCTACCCTACTCTACATTACTCTACCCTACTCTACATTACTCTACCCTACTTTACACTACTCTGCCCTGGTATACAAATAAATGACCAGTTTTTTTTTTTAATTAGTGGGATAAGAAATATCCTATGTCCTTCTCCTTTTAAGCTACCTTCCTACCAATTTTCAGCCAAATCGGTTTAGCCGTTCTTCAGTTATAAATAGTGACACGACTTTCTTTTATACACCCCTATTTTTTTATTAGTGCACAAAAAAAATGGGGCTCAATCAGTACCTGTTACTGATCATATTTGTGTAGTCAAAAGTACAAAAAACGAAATTCCAAAATTGTCCACGAAAAGTTGTCATTATTGGTAAATTCATAATTGAATCATTATTCATAACAGCTACTACTAGAAAATACTAAGCGCAGTGGTTTTCCATTTTTATTGTCATTCTTTCATTCATAAACAATAACCTGTACAATGTTTCCAGAAATTGAGTGAGATTTTGGGATACAAACAAACGCTCATAACTTTGCTGTTTATGAATATTATGCATTGAGACTTTACTTAAATAATAACAAGACCTTTTCTAATAAGCCCTTTAAGTATTTGCCATAATTAAAAAAATAGTGGTGTATATATAGATATGTTATATTTTTAATAGAAGTGTAATTTAGTAAATTTTTATAAATATTTAATTTATTTCCTACTTTTTCACATAATTGACAATCAGAAAACAATCCATATATCAATCCTATATTATTTTTCTACCATAAACCTTAAAGCTAAAACTAAAGTGCCTGTTAGCACTTTAACCTCCTTGTAGTCACCAGATTAAAATCCATTTGACTTGGTTTTTATGGTAGTAAGTTCCCAAAGAGTAATATAAAATAAAATTATTATAACATTACAAACAGGCATTAAATTTTAATTTATATGCATAGATTATTTCATAAACCTAAGAGGTTAAGTTTTGTTGCAGTTTGTAACCAAAGACAGTAGACCGATGCTCACATGTTTCTACTGCTGCACTAAACTAAAGCAATGCTATCGATTTCTGAGAAAATGTCTAGAAGCAGAAGAACTGTTCGCACAAATGATGAATGAGGATTATGAGGTGAGGTGTCCTTCAACTAGCTTTTGATCATCAGCTTATATTCATTGTTTCTTACGAGTGGGTTTTGCGGACGACGAGCTATAGGTAGCTCGCGGTCCGGTAATCCTCCGGACCGTCCACGTGCCGTCGACAGCGCGTAGTGGCCCAGCAGGCTCGAAGTCTACCGAGACCATGGCGTCGCTTCCGAAACAGAAACCCATAGACCTGAAACAAGGCAAAAAAGAAACATAGGAGTGAATTTTAGTTAGTAAAAATGAGAGACACACTCTCGCGCTCTGCACTAGAGCGAGGGAAGTCTTTGGATAATTTAACATCTTAAAAAAAGCTTAAATTCATGGTTTACAAACTGCATTCTTCCTTTTACAGCGAGATCCTTCAGTAAACGCAAACCACTTTGGACTCATTATTAGTCCAGTTATGCACATAAGTGTAGTTGATGCGGGGCAAACAGTAAGTGTTGCTGTCAAACAAGAATTGCCCGATGCTTGTGAGAGTGCTGATATTGCTGACCCTGTGGTGAAACATGAAACCGATGGTATGTATAAAAATATAAATTAACTGACTTATGGGAAGCCTGGCCAATATGGTTAGTTTTAGGGTGTCATACACAAAGGGTCATCAAAGCCAGCCAGGCGCATTACTTTGTGTAATTATTTCATCACCACTGCTCTCAAAACGGTGAAGGAAAACATCGTGAGGAAACTGGCATGTCATAGAACCAAAAATTCGAAGACATGTGACATTCAGTAACCCGCACTGGACCCGCTTGGTCGATTACGGCCCATTCCCTCACATCGAGAGGAGGCCTGTGTCCCAGCAGTGGGAACATTAAAAGGCTGATTATGATTATGACCCAAAGGGCAAAAACGGTACCCTATTGCTATTACTCCGCTGTCCATTTGTCTGTCACCAGGTAGGAACTTTTCACAGATGTTTTTCTGTATTTTGCGTACGGGTGAAACAAAAGTGTCATTCGATCCACCCCAGCCAGCAACATTTGGGTGTTAATGACCATTTCACGGAGAGTACCAAGGTTTCCGGAGTACTTTGCCAAGTATTCAGCGACCACTGGGCAGGTCGCTGCAGAGTGGATTGTCTGTTACCTGTAATTCCCATATAACAAACATGTTTTTTTTTTTTTGCTGTTTTTCTACGTATGGTATGGTAAACTTCGTGTGGGAGACTCACTCGCACTTGGCCAGTTTTTTCTGATGCATTTGTAATTGTCAGGACACGAAATTAATTTCGGACATGCGTCTATTAATAAGAGTTTTTCAAAAAAAGCAGTTTATTTTTTAATTTTATTTTTACAAATCGATAGTGTTTCATGTACCAGATCGACCCTCCACGGGATTAAAACGATGAAAATTTAGCCGTGTATCAGTTTTAGATTATTCGGTCGTTGAGAAAGCAGTTAGTTAGGTAGTCTTCTTTTCGCCAAGGCTGCTTGTTTCTTCCACTTGCCAAAAAATGGCGCTGATTGTCACATATTTTTTTTACAGATTTAGAACTCAAAAGTGAAAACGGTCACGATTCAGAAGAAGATACACCACACCAATCTGGTGACCAAGTAATGGAGATAAAAAACGAAGTGGAAGATGAACAAGAACCAATAGGTAAGCATGCGGGCGACGGTCTACGGCTGTAGTTAGGAATTGACATTAGGGGGTTGATAGTTTGCATCAGAAACAGAAGCGTAGGTACCGCCGTATCAATTATATGGGGTCCCCACACTACAGGGGCCCCGACGTAGCTTAGGCTAAAATTTGCAACATATTATTATTCACAACCGTTTCGTAGGTTAAACCAAGCATTTGTAAAAAGCACTACTTTTGTATACGGAGCCCCTGTGAGAATTTTGATACGGGGGCCCCTGTGGGATTGCCTAAGTCTGCTGGGGTGTCAAAATTAAACCACGTTTCCCAATTCCCTACGCAGCGAAATATTTAAAGGGTGTCAAATGTATTCTCCAAAATTCTGGCGCTCCTTAGAAAAATCTCAAATGGGGAGTATGAATTCGTTGACAGATGTTTAAGTACCAAGGTACTTGCTACATCTTTTAATGATTTTTTCTTCTAGATTCGAAAAGAGTCTAAAAAAGCTTTAGTAAGGAGGTATAAAATTGTGGCGTGATTAATAACTAAGGTGTCTCCCCCCCCCCCCCCCTTTTTTTAATATGAGTCTAGTGATAGCATATTTTATTTTTTAACGTCACTATATTATCCTCTACTCTGCTTTTCCATCCTAGTACCTATAAATCAACTAACTACATTTAGATCTGCAGACATGCATCATTCTGTATCTTTTATCCACATCAGTGGCATAGCTAATCCCAAAAGGGCCCTGTATCAAAAGTCCCACAGGGGCCCCGTGTATGTTTTAAATGCTTGGTCGCCTACTAGACAGTTGTGAATAACATGTTGTGAATTTTTGCTTACGTCGGGGCCCCTGTAGCGCGGGGTCTCCTTATAATTGATACGGCAGTAGCTACGCCTCTGATCCACATCCTTAATGTAGTTACCTTTACATCCCTGGCATCTTTCTTTTGACAGGGTCACCTGACGCAGCGAAAATAAAACTGGAGACACAAGAAATAAATTTAGAAGGTGTAATCAAAGATGAGGAAGAGAAAATCGAAAATAATCAAAAGATATCATTTGTCATTCAAAAGCATAAGAAAATTCAAAATAGAACGTCAAAAACTGGGACTAAATTCAAAGAACCTTTCTCTAATATAACACCTGGAGTTACAAATAGTGTTAATAATACTTCTACAGTTATATGTTGTAGTACCAAAAATGATTTAAGTGAAATATCAAACGAAGGTAGTGACAGTAATGATATTGATGGGCAGAGAAAAGTATCTGTCGAAGAAAAACTTTTCAAATGTGATATATGTGAGTGTAGCTTCACTAGAAACAATCATTTAATAAGTCATATTCGCACGCACACTGGTGAAAAACCTTTCACATGTGACTTATGTAAACGTAGTTTTACTGACAAGAGTAAATTAACAAGACATATTCGCTGTCACACTGGCGGCTATAAGTGTGATATATGTCATCGAAGTTTTTCTCGTAACAGTCGTCTAATAAATCATATTCGGGTTCACACTGGTGAAAAACCTTACAAATGCGATATATGTCAGCGTAGTTTTAACCAAAGTGGTCATTTAACAATACATCTTCGTGTTCACAATAGCGAAAAGCTTTTCAAATGTGATTTATGTCCAAATAGTTACCATGACAAGAGTAATTTAGTGAGACACCGTGTTATACACACTGGTGAAATGCCTTACAAATGTGAAGCATGTGATAAAAGATTCAATTTCAAGGCTTCGTTAGTTAAACACACAAATATGCACCACGGTACTAAAGATATATTCACTTGTGATGTATGTAAGCGTAATTTTAATCATAGGAGTTCTCTAACAACTCATATTCGTGTTCATTATAATAACACTTCCTTTAAATGTGAATTTTGTGAGCGTTGTTTTAGTAGGAATGTAGATTTAACAAAACACCTTCGTTGTCACACCGGTGAGAAACCTTTTAAATGTGATATATGTCAGCGTGGTTTTATTCAACAGGATCATTTAAAAACACATTTGCTTGTTCACTCTGGTGAACGACCTTTCAAATGTAAGACATGTCAGCTTAGTTTTAGTCGTAAGTGTCATTTAACAAGACATTACGGAAGGATGATTCACAGAGCGCGAATTGCGCGCAAGGGCCACAACGACTCTAGAACGAAAAAGGCAACTGAAGGTACGCAGATGAGCATTGTACGCGCCAAATAAGTTGAACCATTTGCTATAGTTACGCGCAGCCCCGAAAATCGGTTACTGCACATCCAAAAATTCAACTTATTGGCTGCGTACTTCCGAAATTAAAGTTATTTTGCACTTTTTTGTGTTTTTCTCATTGAAGTCTTGTAAAAACCCTAAAAGTCAAACTTAAACAGATACCTTCCGCCATTTGGTTCCATCATCACATCACCATGACAATTCTAATAATACCAAACACGGCTAGGATACACGGATTTGTTACAGAATTCCAGTTCCTACCTACCTTCCGGTTTCATCATCAGATCAGTTCTATGTACCCCCTCCCCTTCTTTCTTCAGTCACTCACCGACTACATGTGTAAACAAAGCAATTCTGATTGTTACGACAGATCTGCTAAGATTTTTTGAAGAGTTCCGTTCTATATCTTCGATTTTCATCATCAGATCAAAACAAAATTTCTATGAAACAGTATAAACTTTCAATCAAAACAAACATTTTCAAAATCGGTCCACAATTGACCAAGATATCGGCGAACAAACATATACAAACGACAGTTCTGCTATGATTTTTTGAAGAGTTTTGTCCTATATCTTCGAAGTTCATCATCAGATCAAAAAGATATTTTGATGGGACCAATTCAAAAGTATAATCTTTCAATCAAAACAAAAATTTTCGAAATCGGTCTGCAATTGGCCGAGATATTGGTGAACATACATTAAAAAAAAATACATACAGCCGAACATAGAACCTCCTTCTTTTCGAAGTCGGTTAAAAAGTGAAAGTCTGAAAATTATCTGTTGTGTAAATGTGTCTAATAACTGCGCCATCTTTGTTTTGATTACGTTTTTTACCCGACTTCAAAAAAAGGAGGTTTCTCAATTCGACCGTATATATGCTTTCTATTTTTTTAGGTTTTTTCGCGGATAACTCTGTCATTCATGGACCGATTTGAATTTTTTTTTTTCTCCTTTAAGGGTATTAGGCTTCCAAATTGGTCCCACTTTTTTCAAAATCCAGTTCTGGTGATGGGATCCATGAGGAATCGAGGGAACTCCTCCAATATTATTGGCAATCATATAGTGATTTTGGTATTTTTATCGAGGATAAAGCATTTACAGTCAAAAAGTAACATTTGATGAAGTGGAACTGATACTGTAGTCTCCGTGGATTCATAGAATACTTTCTATTTTGACCCATTTTTCTATTGTTATATTTTTGTTGTGATTTTGGGTACAATATTGACTGGCCTACACTGTCCTCACATACCTATTAATATAATATGAAAATATTGTAAAACCAATTTTTTTTAAAGAGTAACCATGGAGTTTCTTGCCGGTTCTTCTCCATAGGAAACGCCCAATTCCAACCGTGCACTAGATAGATCTTCTGACGTTTTATATGTGCCCATGTAGGCCTATGTGAAATAATAGTTATTTGTTATACAAGAGTGCAAAGTTGCTTTTTAACCGCGTGCTCAATTTTGATGACCGAGCAAGCGAAGGATTCTAAAATTAAAAAAAAAGAAAACGAAAAAAGATTTTGTATAAAAACTTTATTCTTCTTTTCACCTCGTATAGATTGAACTTCCAAAAAACCCATCTTAATGCTCGCCTAAGTCATAAAAGTACACTGACTGACTGACATGTTGTTACGCCTATCTTCGATAAAATCCAGAGAGGCATTGAATAATAATAATAAAAAAATAAGACGCATTTCTATGCGAAACTTCCAGTATTATTAAGTACCGATCGGCGGCAGCGATCTTTCTCGCCGGGCTTTGGTTCAGGCCATGGTCCGGAGTGAGGAGGGATGGACTGCGGTCGCCTCCTGCGAAGCAGTAATGCTAGCAAAAGAGGAGGCCGACCGCATCAGGCAGAGGCAACGGGGCGCTCGCCTCAGCCGCCGCCGGGATTCCGATCCCGATATGCGGCCACCGTAGGCGCAGGCTTGCAGACGGCGTGTAATGGGTAGCACGCTGTCCGATCGTCCGGTAACCGACCGGACCGAGCCCAAGTCGTCGACGGCGCGTTCTGTTCCCGCGCGCCTCAAGGAGCTGTCAGCACACCGAAGAGGCCCAGCCTGCTCGCTGCAGGCAGGCAGGGTCGAAGCCTACTGGGGTCATGGGTCAGCTTCCGAAAGGAATACCCGGCCTCGGCACGATAGGCTAGGCGATAGGGATTTGTCATTGGATGATTTTACCTACCATAAAAAAAAAGTAGTACTAAAAAGTTTTTGTAGGTACTTACGTAGTTGATAAGGGAATTTGTACCTTCCTTATTTAAGAATAGAGTCGAAATTCGCATGAGTCGTGGTAAAGCGTTATTATTACAAGTTTTTAATAATAACGATTTATTGCCTCGAGATGCCACTGTTCTGGAATGACCTTGAAACGTCTGTATCTAGAATTTTCCTGGCTCTGTGTATAAATACGTGCCCCCGACTGGAAGTGAGTCAGTTTTGATTTCGAGAGCGACACGTGCGAGCCACCTACGTTAAGAGCCAAGTGTTTTCATCTAGCGACCTAAGCGACAGTGAAACGGAATTCTAATGTTAATTGTGATTTGGACCAAGTTGATAGGAACAATTTGTTATTGTTTGTGGTGTATAATCTTCTGCTAGTAAACTGGCATTTAAACACTCACGTTTGTAACAATATCAAGGCACAGCCGAAGATACTGGTTCTAAGAACGTGAAGTACTGCACAGTTTCCTTTTATGACTTAGGCGAGTACTAAGAGATATTTCATTATATTTTTTTATTTAGTTTCACCTGATCAATGTTTGTCTGTGATCAAATATTGCAAATTAAATGTGATCCACTTCCCGGTTACCGATTGAGCTGAAATTTTGCACGCGTATGTAAATTAGATGACAATACAAAATTATTATGACGTGCAGCTAATCTGCTGATGGAATCGGAAGGTGGAGTATATCTAACAGGATTTTCCAAAATTCCCCAAAGGGGGGCCATTCAAGTATCACGTAAGCACTACTAAGTGGAGGGTCATTGCTTTGCTTATTTTTGATGACATGGGGGGATGGGATATAGATGGTGAGTACGTCAGCAGTTTTTTTTTTTAGAGAATCACTTGAAAATAAGTAGACAGACACATATCACTGAACAATGTTTACGTAAGCATTTGGGGGGAGGGTTAGATCTTTGCTTAATTTTGTTGACGTGAGGGAGGGCGGATTAATACTTGCGAAATATCTGCTTACGTAATACTTGAACGGCCCCAGAGATTGGGGACTAAAGTTTCTGTAAAGAAACCTACTTTTACGCGGGCGAACTGCTGGCAGAAACTGACTTATATACATATTATTTTATAGAAGATAAGTAAACCAACTGAGAACACCTGTTTCTTTTTTACGATGTCATTGTTAGTTCCACAGTAAAGAATGATGAGTATTATTGGTGTTTTCATTTAATGTTAGGCTGTGGCGGATTAGCTATATAGCAAAAGTAGCAAATTAATGCTATGGGCCCGCACATTCGGAGGCCCCGCGCCTTCGGGGCGCCGCGCCCCTTAATCTTAACAAAAAATTGTTAAAGTAACTACATTACATTAAATCTAAATACAGCTGATTACACACAAAATACTTTATTTAATCTATCTTAATAAAAAAAAGGTTTACCTAGGGGGCCCCCACATCGAATTGCTACAGGCCCCGCATTGGCTTAATCCGCCACTCCTGTTAGGGCCCACGCTGCGTTAACCGCATACCCGCGCGAACTTCCGCTCGGGCGGCCGTCGCGTGACGTCACGCGTGTGTTGTTTGCGGCGGTCCCCGTAGCAGAAACCGGATTATTACCTGCGCAGTGTTGCTAGTTCAACTTTAACGGTGTGCATGTAGTCGTATCGATGGAAAACTTTAATGTGTACAATATACGTAGGTAACAGATCAGTTTATGTTCCTAGGCGAACTTAACTCAAAGTTGAGTTTTCTTCCAGTAAACCATTGTGTGAAGTGTGGAAGAGAGTTCCAGAAGACGTATTGTAGTGAAAGAGGCTGGAAGTGAGAAATGGAGTACGAAGAAAAAATCTCTCCGTTCGTCTTACGGTCTTACCCTATTGAATGGCTATTTCATGGAACAGTCTTTCAATTTGCTATGGTTACGCGTAGGCCCCCAATTTCGATACATGCCTGAAAATCGGTTGTAATCCTCATCACCCAAATTGAACCATCGGTCGACTTTAGAGGCGTAGTAACTGATTTTCGCGTCTCAATCAAAGTGGCATGTAACCATAGCAAATAATTCATCTTATTTTCCGCTTAAACTGCGAAAAACATAGAAAGCAAAAAAAGAACATTAAGGTTCTCCATTGACACGATTACATGCACACCGTTAATGTTGAACTAGAAACACTTTGCAGGTAATAATCCGGTTTCCGTGATGGGGACCCAAGCACACGACACACGTGCATGCGCGCATAGTCACGCGACGGTTGCTTGCTAACGCAGCGTTGGCCCTTAGACCTCGATGTACCTTCTATAAATGGTATTCTTTTAATCGACTTCGAATAGGAGGAGGTTCTATTTTCGGCTGTATTTGTTTTTCTATGCATGTTCACCGATATCTCAGTCATTTTGATTGAAAGATTATACTCTCGAATCGATCCCATAGAACTTCGAAGATTTAGAACGAAACTTCATAAAATCATAGCACTACTGTCGTAACAAGAAATATTGCTTTGATTATACATGTAGTCGGTGACTGTCTGAAGGAATAAGGGGAGAGGATACATAGAACTGATCTAATGATGATAAACTAACTAAACAACTTTAATTTCGGAAATCGGAGGTCAGTGTTTATCTCTAGGGTAGCTACCACAGATTACTGATATGTAACAAGCTAGTAGCTACTCGATTTCACTCGTGTTTTAAAAGAACGACCCTGGGTCGCACTCTACCTTGCTCAGGTTATTTTTGAACGCAGGGCAGCACTATTGTTCAGTTTTTATTTGGTTGGTATTAATGGTTTGTTTTTTTTTTTTTTTTTTTTTTAAATGGCAATAATGGTTTGTTGTGACATCAATTGTCAATATTGTCATCTGTCACCCTACATACGAATAGGGATGGGCAAATAAAAAAATATCGTTATTGTATGTCCTATCGATATTTTTAATAGTCAATACAAAGTGGAAGTTAATGTGTCAGTTGATTTATTACTGAAATACTATTATCTCTCTGTAATCTGTGATAGTATTATTTAAATATATTTATAGAGGCCATGCTCAAAACATATTATTGCATAGCACTTGTACCGAAGTGTAATCAATAATAATGACGTATGACGTAGTTATGTCTTTTATTTTAGCCCAAAAGATTTATATTTTAATCACTAGCTGATGTTACAGACAGACAAGAAGCTCGGTCCCTACACAGCTACAGCTTTACTAGTGTTTTCATGTGTCAGAGAGACTTATGCATATTTTGAGCTCTAAAAATATGTTTAATTTGACACTTGGAAATAAATATCGATATTTTGGAATTGAATGTATCAAATACGCTAATTATTTTAAAGAAATATCGACATTTTTTAAAATTATAATTATATCGAAAGTTTTTTCCCAAGCCTACATACGAATAGGTTAGGTTAGGTTAGTTAATCTAAATGGTATTTACTGATTTACTCCGCAGTCTTATATTCTCATTTTCTGAAGAATTGAGGATATTAAATAATTATTTAATTTGAATTATAAATTTAGTTATAACATGGAAAAACTTCTAATGTGCAGAATATGTTTAGTGGAAAATGTCAGCATGTACATGGTGGTGAACAAGAATTTGCACGAATTTTATGAGAAGTTGACTGATATTCCAGTAAGTTAATCCTTAGATAAAAAAAAGTAGTACCCATAGGCATTTTAATAAATGTTTGTTTCATCATAGATGAGATACATAAACAAACTTGCTTCCACCAGCGGCTTCGCCCGCGTGGAGATAGGATCCTTTAACCCCTTACTGCATGGATTTTTTTAATCGGATGAAAAATAATTCTGGCTTAGAAAGACCTTAAGAAAGACCATAAAAAAATCGAAAAAAAATCTACCCTCAATATTTTTGGAAACATTTCCAAAAAACTATCAAAGCCAGATATGGCATCGTATGCAGTTCTGGGTTTATTATTAACTTTGCCAAATATGTCATTGTATGCAGTAGGAAATAAAACATTATGACCAAAATGAGAAAGCACACGGTGTATAACGAGGTTGCTAGCGTAGGCTGGGTATTGATTGCTTATGTGTGGGGAGAGATGGAATTATATTTAAAAAAAAACGCTCATATTTATAATTTGTTTTATAATATTTTTTTCCAGTTTCCCATTTATATGTCTTCTTAGAAGTTTGCCGAGTCTCCTGCCAACTTGTTGAAAGATGATCGCTTATGTCTTCCAATTCTGACTCTGAATCTACGGCACTATCTTCATCGGACTCGGATAAATATAATGGGTCCGATCCACGATTATCTCTCCATTCCGTATCTTCATCAGACACCTCTTCGTCTTCACTCCCATCTGGAATGTTGACTATATGCACTTGCTTCCGTCTCGGCATTTTTATTCAAACTGTTGGGAAAAAAGCACCATAGTAAGGTGCAACAAGCAAGCAAGCCAAATCAAACCAAACCACCAAAAAGTATTGTACCCACTTCTTCAAATGTTATGCAAATATTTCTTTCATAAAATTGACACTACTGAAAACAAAGTATGTGGAGAAATCATAAATGTAAAGTTTGGACCGGAAAAGAAGCCTACTTCTACATTTTTTGTCAACCTAGTGCCTCACCAGAATAACAGTTCAGTTAAAACCATAAAATCGATATACCATCAAACAGTTTCGATAGAGGAGCCCAAAAGAAAAACATCGATTCCACAATGCCAACGATGCCAACAATACGGGCACTCAAAAAACTATTGTATGATGCCCTATCGCTGTGTGAAATGTGCACAAGCTCACAAAACTTCCGAGTGTCCAAAGAAAGATCGTAACACACCAGCGAAGTGCGCACTATGTGAAGGCTCACACCCAGCTAACTATAAAGGTTGCGCTGTTTACAAAGAGATCCTAAATAGAAAAACTAGCCATAGAACTCCTTCTCAAACAACGTTTAAAGACCAACCTAAACTCTCATTTACAAAAGAAGACAGACCGCAACCTGAGAACAAACATCAAAATGAATATAATAAAAATAAAGCTACGTATGCAGATATCACTAAAAATGAACCCAAACTAGAATTATTACTCACACAACAGACTGTAAAGTTAGATAAATTAATAGACCAGATGTCGTCAATGATGAATTTACTCACAACAATCATCAGTAAACTTGTACGATAAAATGGCTACACTTAAAGTTGCAACTTGGAACGTTAATGGTTTAGTTAAACATAAACACGATGTAGAAATACTCCTGATACAACATGACATTGATGTACTTTTAATTTCCGAGTCACACCTTACATCCAACCATATATTTAATTTGAAAAACTATTGTGTATACTCTACCTTTCACCCGGACGGAACAGCACATGCAGGGACGGCAGTTATTATCAAAAAGCACATTAGACATGAAGTTCTGGAGGAATATAAAACGGATCACATACAAGCCACCTCGGTAATGGTTCAGGATAAACAGAGTTCACTCACCCTAACTGCTATATATTGTCCCCCAAAACACACCATAAAAGAAGACCGATTTACAACCTTCCTCAGAACTCTTGGGCAGAGATTTATATGTGGTGGAGATTGGAATGCCAAAAATGTTTTCTGGGGCTCTCGATTAACACTACCCCGAGGAAGAGAACTGAAAAAGAGTCTTGACACAAACAAAATACATGTCCTGAGTACAGGTGAACCCTCATACTGGCCCACAGATTCCAATAAGATACCTGACCTACTGGACTTCTTTGTATATAAGGGACTGTCCAACCTGTACCTTAAAGTTGAAAGTTGCTTAGATAGCAGTTCAGACCACACCCCTCTGGTAGCCACTATAAGCACTACTTTAATAGAAACTCAACTGAAAGAAAAGCTTTATAATAATAAAACTGATTGGGTTGCGTTCAGGCAATACTTAGAAGCTAACGTGAACCTAAAAGTACCACTAAAAACTAACGAGGACATTGAGGATGCTACAATGTACATAACAAACCTCATCCAAACAGCGGCATGGAAATGCACGCCAATGTCTACCAAACCAAGATACAAAACTAATATCTCTAAAGAGACAAAAAGTAAGGTGCTAGAAAAAAGAAGACTTCGAAGAGTATGGCATAACAGTCGTCATCCTTCTGACAAACGAGACTTCAATAGAGCAGCTGCAGACTTAAAGCATTATCTGAAAAATATTGAAAATGAAACTTTGAAACATAGGCTGGAAAACCTGGACGCCACAGCAAAAAACGAATATTCGCTTTGGAACACCGTAAAACACAGCAAAATTGCGCCACAGACCGCACACCATCCTCTTAAGCTGGATAACAACAAATGGGCAAAAAACGACGAAGAAAAAGCTGAAACCTTTGGATCTTTTTTGGCAAATGTATTTACCCCTAACACAGGTAGTGTGGCTAACCAATCTATGATTCAAAGCTACTTAGAAACAGACATTCAACTTAGTCCACCTCTGCAGTGCTGCTCTCCTCGTGAAGTTTGGAAAATAGTGAAAGGACTAGAATTAAACAAAGCTCCCGGATACTGCTTGATAACTGCCGAAATTCTGAGACAACTTCCCAGAAAGGTCATTGTCTTCATAACACAGCTCTTCAACGGGATTCTGCGGACCGGATATTTCCCAAGCATATGGAAAGTTTCGGAAATCATTATGATTCCAAAGCCAGGAAAACCACACCACCTTGTGTCTTCATACAGGCCAATAAGTCTTCTGCCTGTCATGTCCAAACTATTCGAGAAAGTCGCTGCTCGTAGACTCGGCGAAATACTTAAAAATGGCAAAATTATCCCCCAACACCAGTTCGGATTCAGAGCAGGGCACTCAACGGTGGAGCAGGTGCATAGAGTGGTGAATAAGATCCGAGAGGCATTGGAGCGTAAAGAGTACTGCTCAGCTGTATTCCTAGATGTACAACAAGCGTTTGACAAGGTCTGGCACCAGGGCCTATTGTACAAAATTAAAAAACATCTGCCGCATAACCTGTACATACTACTGAAGTCATACTTAAAAGACAGATTCTTTCGTGTAAAAGTCAATGACTCGTACTCGAAATTTTATGATATAAAAGCTGGCGTACCTCAGGGTTCCGTACTAGGTCCACCGCTTTACCTTATATATACAGCAGACTTACCAACAACAGAAGAAGTCCTTTGTGCCACCTTTGCTGATGATACAGCTGCTTTGTGCAATGACAGGAACCCCCACATTGCGTCACAAAAGCTACAAGTCCAGCTCGACAAGATAAACAAGTGGATGTCAGAGTGGAAAATAAAAGCGAGCGCAAACAAATCGACTCACGTGACATTTACTTTAAGAAAGGATGATTGCCCACCTGTTAAACTTGGACAAGATATACTTCCACATGGCGTAACGGCTAAGTACCTTGGTATACATCTTGACAGGAAACAAACATGGAGACACCACATAGAAAAAAAGCGTGATGAGTTAAACATCACACTTCGAAAAATGAACTGGCTTCTGGCAGGAATATCACACATATCACTTGAAAATAAAATCCTTATCTACAAAGCGGTACTGAAACCTGTCTGGGCGTATGGTGTTGAACTGTGGGGCTCAGCGAAGAACTCAAATTTGGAAATTCTTCAGCGATTCCAGAATAAGGCTCTCAGAGTCATCTCAAATGCTCCGTGGTTCATAAAAACCTCTGAACTACACGAGCATCTACAGATTGGAACCATAAAGGAGGAAATAGAACGTAGATCAAAGTCATATAAAGACCGACTAATGACACATAGCAACACCTTAGCCACAGTTCTAAGTGAACCAGCAACATTGAGAAGGCTAAAACGCCACTACATTTGGGACTTTACTGAGTAGAGCAAAGTAAAAGAAATATTGAGAAGGCAGATTCTTCGCTGGAAGAATGAACCTTAGCATCTACCAACTCTCACAAAAAATCTGTTAATGGTTCGTCAAACCGATTGCAAGATACAAAACGGAAAAAAAAAAAAAATAAAAAAATAAAATTGACACAATCGCATACTATCCCAAATATGGTTTTATGATTTTTGTAGTCAGTCTGCATGCTATCCCATTTCTGGCAAACAGTTTTTCCTGTGACTGCATACTATCCCATATTTGGGTACTAACTTTAGCAATAAATATATTTGCAATCATTCATGCGAATCTAGTTATTTTTTGCTTATTTGCCTTATAATATAGTGTATTGTATGCAAAATAATTATGGTAGCTGTATGTCGAGAAAATTCATGCAAAAATACCCCGAAACTTGAGAACACTTACCTCTCAGCAACCGCCAGAAAACAAACTCACAGTTTCGTTAGTTACTTTAAATCTACTAGTGCTGGATACCGATTTTCTTCACAAACGTCAAAGTGTATTTTCGGTTTTGGATTTAAGAGTTGCAAGGAGTAAAAAACTTGTACCAAATTTAAATGAGGTGACAAAAACCTTTGATGCCCGATATGTCATGCTATGCGGTAAGGGGTTAAAGAAAATTAGAAAAAATTATTCATAAATAAAGTACTAAACCAAAACATTTAACTTATTAAAACACTAAAGACATTAACTCTAGCTAAAATAAGCTAACTTTAGGCCCCCTTCCATCCCCTTAAGAGCTGAATGTTGAAGAATCCATTTTTAGTGCTTGCTTGCATCATACAAGGATACCTTGTGCAAAATTTCATGCTTCTAGTCCCAGTAATTTCGGCTGTGCGTTGATATTTCAGTCAGTTTCTCCATCTATACCTATAATGTTCTCCCTTCAGTAAGCATGGTGATTAATTCTTGTGCCATATATTTGTCGAACAATGCGGAATCAAACCGAACATCATCTTTTGTCTTGGACCACATCTCAATACATTTGTAACACTAGTAAAATTTAGTGCAAACGACTACAACTGTAAAACAGAGTTTATTTCAATGATTTTTCTCAAGCTAGGAAACACCAGTCTCATCATTGCAGCTTAAAGGTTTCCACTGTTGGAGAGTTTAATTTGACATACATAAAAGTGTTTTTCATAAAGCTATTTACAAAATAAATATCATTCATTTTTAAACAAATCAGTGTCGGGGCCCTGATCAACGGGCGAGTAAAACTGCGGTCTTATGGCTCGTCGATAAAGCTCGCCGGTGTATCATTGCAATACGAACGACGAGCCTGGCTCGTCGTGTTTGCTTCATTTGCTCAGCTCGTCATTCAAGACTGTTTTACTCGCTAGTCGATCAACACCGACAAGCCACTAGTAAAATCGATGTTCTATAAAACTGCAGTATTGGCTCGTACAGTGATCACCCACTTAAGATAAGTTTTGTTGCAGTTCAAAACAGAGGACAGTAGACCCATGCTCGCTTGTTTCATCTGCTGCACTATACTAAAGCAATGCTGCCGATTCCAGAGAAAGTGTCTGGAAGCAGAAGAGTTGTTCACACAGATGATGAAAAGGGATTCTAAGGTGAGAGGTTCTTCAGTAATACATCGATTTATTATCTGTAAATGGGAACTAAAATCCACACCTATTTCAAATATTGGAATAGGGGTTTTTTTTGTTTTTCGGTGGGTAAAAATCATCCAATGCAATCTCCCGCCCTTGGGCGGAGCCGGAGATAGTGTCAGACTTTTACTGACTAAAAACTCTCCGCGCAGCGAACAGTGTGCGCCGTCGACGACTTGGGCCGGTCCGGACGGGATGGACAGCGAGCTAGGTATAGCTCGCCGTCCGTTTTTGAATCGAGTTTGAATTTTTTGGAATGGTCTTGATGAGTATTAATTATATAGGTTTATATCGCGCTATAAAAGGTTACTTTCAAAAAAATATTTTCATTGAAAACTTGTTTTTACTCTCTTTGCAGCCAGATACTACAACAAACCGAGGCCAGCTATCATACTACAACGGGTTCATGAAAACGTCAGTAGAAAACATAAATATAGTTGACGTCGGTCAAATTGAAAGCGTTGTTATCAAAGAAGAATTCCCAGCGGCTTGTGAGAAACCAGATGACGTTATTCAGGCAAAGCAGGAACATCAAATTGAGGGTTTGTTTTTAACAAGTTTTTTTAGCTTCTGCTGGATACAACGCTTTCGCCAGACCTTTAAAAGCCTTTTTGACTGGATAGAGGTATTTTACCTTTGGTCATGGGACCATCATTGGACACTGCTCACTGAACAAAGACCTCTAAGCAATTAGGCATCACAGACAGACCCCTGTGCAGAGCATGCTGGGGTAGGAGGAGACAATTGTGAATGACTACTCAGGTTCTCTTGTAGACATTCTGAAAACTGTTTTTGGAGACACCCAACTGGTCAATTTGACCAGTTAGCGAACATAAATATATATTTTTAGGTTTGGTCCCATAGTAATAGCTGTTTGTTATCATGACTACAATCATGTGTTTAAGTATCTTTCACTAATTACCAGTCACCCTATATATATCTACATTCTCCAGAATCTGCGGGTCCGCAACCGCGGCGGCCGCTGGTGAAAACCGCCTCGTTTGTTCTTAGCCTTAGTGCTCGCTTAAAAGGAAACCTTGGGCCAAAATGTCAAGTTCCTAATCCCAACAGTTTCGGCTGTATGTCAGTCAGTCAGTTTGACATTTTGTATAGATTTAAGTAATGCTTTGTTTACTTGCAGAACTAAAACTGGAAAGCGCAGCCAATAGCCATCCAGGTCTAAAAGTTTTACCAGCACTCCATACTTCTTATGGAGGACCTGTTATTCAGGTTAAAACTGAAGTGGGAGATGATCAAAAATCAGAAGGTAAGCATTACGCATTGACAGGCCCGCGGTCCGCCTGATGTATGCGGCAATAAGTTGAACCGCTTGCTGCGGTCTTCATAATTTAAGTGTTTGTAAGACTAAAGTGAATAGGCTCTTAATAGAATCAGAATAGTTTATTTCAAATAGACCAATTATAGGCACTTTTGAATTGTCAAAATATCGGTCAGTCCATAAAACAAGTGAAGCTAAATTGCATGTTCCAAAGCGTAAATCTCTATGGAGAAGAAAGAACGTGCAAGAAACTCCATGGACACTCTTTTTAAATCATATTATGAGTTACATAAATCTTGGTTACATTTTTCTTGTCGCTTCTATTATAAAAAATAAAATATAGAAATTGAATTAAGCTACTGGCAGCTAAGAGATGACCAGTCTCAGATGACGGAGCTCGTTCACGAGCATGACGCGTGCCTCAGCCCCACTTAGCTCAACCATTTTGAAGGGAACTGAATAAACTAGTGCGCCTCACCATCAACGACTGCATCACTGTTTACCACCAGGTACGATTGCAGTCAAGCACTAGTTTATATCAATTAATAAAAACCTGCAGTATGCTACCATATTACGCGCGGCCCCCCCTCTACGATTTGGGCTAGAAAATTGGTTACTGCGCATTCTAGGCAGCCCGTCATGATGGTTCAACTTGTATATCGAGAATTATAACCAATTTTTGGGTCTCAGTCGAGGAGGCTGCGCGTAGCCGTGGTGGATGTTTCAACTTATTTGCCGCGTACTATACTTCAATGAGGAGCAGCTTCGGACCCGGAGCTATTAAACCTTTAACTGCCAGCATTGGATTGGTTCGACGCGTGTTTTCGTGTCCTATTCGCCAGGGTCGTGTGGTTGTGACTGGGTACTCTATCTCGCTTAGCTCTTCAATCCCCATAGGTGACAGAAGAGCTGACGAGATGAAGTATTTGGTCGTGACCCTGGCGGAATAACCGCGAGAGTGTTTGTAGAATAAAAAATAATAATAATAAATAATATTATAATATATCACACAACGCCGTCTAGTCCCGAGCTAAGCAGAGCTTGTGTTATGAGTACTAGACAATTGATAAACATACTCATATATTGCTAAATACATACATATTATAGATAAATTACGCCCAGACACAGAACAAATGATCGTGCTCATCACACAAACATATGTCCTGGGTGGGAATCGAACCCACGACCTCCGGCATAGCAGTCAGGGCCATTAACCACTAGACCAACAGGCCAGTCGAATATATCCGACATATGTGATTGAAAGATCAGATTTGGTATATTGGAGTCGGAGATCTAGAGTGGCCGGAAGACGCAGCGTTGGAAAACCTTCCCACAACGTAACCAATGATCTGATGAGGGTCACGGAATTCCGATGGATGCGAGACGCGCAGGTCCGGTCATTGTGGCGACACTTGGGAGGCCTATGTCCAACAGTGGATGTCTTACGGCTGAAATACTGATGATGTTGTATTGAAGGCGGAGGTGGAAACGTCAAATGAAAGACTGAAACTAATCTTAAAGTTTTAACTAAATGAAAAGCGAATTCACAACATTCCAATTAAATCAATTTGGGTTTTTTTCGCGACAAGTAAGGGGCCATTCATTTATTACGTACTCGGTTTTCCGCGGCTTCGCTCCCGCTCTACCCTACTCCACCCAGTCTACCTTACTCTACACTATACCAATAAATGAGCAGGTATTAGATTATTTTTTATTATTATCTATACGCTTCTGAGCGCATATCGGCACTCACGCGGTTGACCGCGTTTTTTTTTCAAATTTCAACTATAGGGACGAAATTTTATGATATTACGTAAGAATTATCAAGACTGCCTCCCCCCTTGGAAGAAAGAGTAAGATATGGTAGACTCCCTCCACCCTAAATCGTCTTGCGTAATATATGAATGGCCCCATAACGGATTTATTCAATGACCTATTGACGTGCCTATACTTATTGGAATGGGATAGTATTTTATGACTAGTATGTTATTGTTCTTGTGTATTACTTAAGCTAAAACTTCTCGATTACTATTCACAGGGCCGCCCAACGCAAAGAAATCAAAACTGGACAAGCGAAGAGAAAATCTGGAAGGTACAACTACAGGCATGCAAAAGAAAAACGAATATAATCGAAAGTTATTGTTTGTTTCGACAATTCAAAACACTCAAAATTGTAATAACCGTTCTCTTAAAACTGCTTCAGTTACAATTTGTCGTAAAATCATTCAAAAAGATGATATTAGACTTAAAATATCAAACAAATATATTGATAGTGATAATATGAATAAGCATCGTCTATGTATCAAAGAAAAACGCTACAAATGTGATGTTTGTGAGCGTTGTTTCGGTAAAAAATGTCATTTGACTAAACATTCTCGCACACACACTGGTGAAAGGCCTTTCCAATGTAATATATGCCAGCGTAGTTTTAATGATAAAAGTCATTTGAATAATCATACTCGAATACACACTGGTGTAAAACCTTTCAAATGTGACATATGTCAGCGTAGTTTTAGTCAAAAGAGTCATTTAAAATGTCATATTCGTGTTCATACTGGTGAAGAACCTTACAAGTGTGACATATGTCAACGAACTTTTGGTCAACAGTCTCATTTGAGGAGACATACTCGCACACACACTGGTGAAAAACCTTATATGTGTGATATGTGTCAGCGCAGTTTTAGTACTAGATATCATTTAATAACTCATATTCGTGTACATACGGGCGAAACACCTTTTAAATGTGAAAAATGTCAGCGTGGTTTTAAACAAAAAATTCATTTAACAAATCATGTTTGTGTTCGCGCTGGTAAAGCGCCGTATCAATGTAAGATTTGTCGTCGTAGTTTTAGTTCGAAGTCTGCACTAACCAATCATATTAACACACACACTAAACGCACTGGTGAAGAACCTAAACATTATATATTAGGTAGTTGAGCTCTTCGCTTGCATTTGCGACTTTTGCGCATAACGTGATAAGCGCTAAAGTCGCAAATATGAGAACACCTAAGGTAAGCTGTTATACGAAATAAATAATTAACTTTGTACTAAAGTGTGTTTATTTATAAATACCTTTTGAATATCGTAATTAGAGACACAATAGAAAGACAATATGTGTGCGGACACCGGTGTCCTTTTGGGAATAAATGAATTAAGGGGTGTCTTTGCTAGAGGAGCCAAGCATGAGCGAAACTAGACTAATTTTTGAGCTTCGCTCAGCCTGGGCTTCTCTAGACTAGTGTAGACAAAATAGAATTATAAAATTATGAAATAAGTTTTAACAAGCTCTAATACCTGCTTTTACCTTAAAGGAGATATTGCCAAAAAACCGCTTTTAGGGGCCATTTTTAAGGTTCCTTACCCAAAGGATAAAAACGGGACCCTATTACTAAGACTTTGCTATCTATCTGTCCGTCTGTCCGTCACCAGGCTGTACCTTAAGAACCGGAATAGCTAGACAGTTGAAATTTTCACAGATGATGTATTTCTGTTGCCGCTATAACGACAAATAATAAAAACAGAAAAAAACAATTAAGTTAGGCTCTCCCCTACAAAAAACGTTAAACGTTTAAAAAGCTTACAGTATAGTATTAATATAGCAAAATCAGTTTTATAATGTTTCCACTGCTGGGACTCGAGCCTCCGGTAACGAGAGAGAATGCGCCGTGCCATGCGAGGCTAGTTTAGATTGGTGGATGTCACATGTCTTCAAATTTTTTATTCTAGGTTATGCCGGTTTCCTCGCTATACGAGTATGTCTTCCTTCACCGTAGAGCAGTGATGATGAAATAAATTACACAAAGAAATGTGCCTGGCTGGGTTTGAACTTTGAAACCGACCTGAACAGTCAGATTTTAGTGGATTTCCTGACAATAATTTGAGTAGGTTCTTTAATAAAGTCGATTTTTTAAATGGTATATAAACTAGTGCTTGATTGCAATTCCACCTGATGGTAATCAGTGATGCAATCGTTGATAGTGAGGCACACTAGTTAACTAAGAGGTGTCTTCAAAACTAGAGTGAATAGGCACTCGAGTTTTGAAGACACCTAAATCCGACGAGAAGACCGCTGCAGGCAAGTTGTCCCAGTCCTTCGATAAATACCTACATATTATAGGAAAAGGTCAATGTACTATATTGATTTATCTGGTGTCTACCACATATTATTAGATTTTAATTCATCTAATCTTGTTACTCACCGGATATACAATGTATCTACACGTATCCAAAGCGCTTTGATGGCACTATAAGCTTTATGGTTGGCGACTTCTTTCAAAATGCCGTTGACGCAACCAGTCTCACACACCCCATACCCTGCGCATCATGCACGCAATCTCGTTTAAGAACGATGGCAATAGTAAACAAAGTTGACCTGAAGGTCTCAGTTAAGTACCATAAAATCCTAAAAGGATTTTTCGTAGAATTGGTGTGGTTTTGTAACACAAGTATCTGTCTATGCAAATCGACAATAAGGGGCCATTCATTGATTACATAAGACAATTTAGGGTCGGAAGGGGGTCAAAACATAGTTTGTAATTGTTCCTGTTTGTTAAGTTTAAAAATAAACAGCAAAACCTATCAAACTAACTTTATTTCATTTTTTTCTTTAGATTCTTACGTAATAAACATTGATCAGAGAAGAGGGGTCAGCCTGTTCTTATTTTTTTTTTATTTAGTGAGGAGTGGGTCAAAAGCGAGTAAAAATCGTCTTACGTAATAGTGAATGGCTCCTATGTGGAATCATTGAAGCAGGTGCGACCTCGATACAGTAGAGCTGAGAATGTTATTGTAGTGTTGACTACCTTATCGAAGTTTCCTGAGAAGACTGACTTGATACATTTGCCACCAAATACTACAATATAAAATTAATAAATTTAAATAACCCCCGACGCATCATGAGAAATGAACAAAATTCATTAAGATGAATCTAACGAGCCCAAACTCGATAGGTTTACCTACTAGTAAGCATTCCAGGGTTCCAGCAGCCACCTCCCAGTTCTAGCATCAGGTTCTTGACATCATGAGAAATGTATAGCACTGGTTAAGACGAATCTATCTATAATGAGCTGAAATCCGATGGGCTTACTAATAAACAATCCAGAGTTACGCCTTCTACCTGAGCTCCATCATCAGACCAGCTCAATGGCATCAGACCATGTACATGAGTATTTTTTTCTATTTCAAATATTAGGATACATAAATCTTTGAAACTAAATTAAATACGCATTGTTGATACTTACCGCAGCTAACAAACGAGCTGGTGACCTTGAACACCTGGGCAGATCTTAATAAATTATAGCTAAGAACCATCTCGATTAAATTAGCATTCAAACAAAAAAAAAACGCATCAAAATCGGTCCATTCGTTTGGGCGCTACAACGCCACGGACAGACACACAGACAGACACGCCAAACTTATAACACCCCTCTTTTCCGTCGGGGGTTAAAAGGCATTAGAATATATTGTGTACATCCATATTATTCGGACTGAAAGACTTTGTATCCATGGTAAAAAAATAAGTCACTGTCACTGGCAGAATGACAATGGTAATCGTAGCGATGGGCCAACTCGCATTTTAGAGAATTCGAGTTACTCGATTTGGTATGCAGTGGTTGGTGACTCGAGTTGCATGTTGAATCAACTCGACTCGGTGGACAAAAGCGTTGCTCGATCAGTTGAGTCAACTCGCTTCAACGCATCGTTTCAATTTGCTCCACTAAATTACCTGGTTATCAAGTTAATAAGCGTCAATCAAACACTTAAGCGAGATCAATTGGATTTGGAACGTATTTATGTAACCTCTTTTTTGATTCGAAGACTACCAAGTGAAACTGTTTTCAATCGTTTTTAAATTATTCTAGCACTTTGCGTGCTACTTCGTTCACGTGAATTTTAATTGATTTATTTATGTCAAGGTTATAAACACAATGAATTAGATTATTTTGTTATAACTTAACTTTTCATAGATCGATTGGCGTTGCGACTCACATCGTCTTGCTTTCAACTTAGAAGTCTATCCCAATACATCAGTTTCGTGTCAGGGACGGGGCAAGAACGTGTCCGTGGTGAAACCGGGCACGTCAGTCACCTTCGTAGTTTAATTTTGGTCCGATCTCGTTCCATATTTAGTTTTTGTTCTTGCAATCCATAAATGGGTTAGACAAGTCAACTAATTGCGTGGTCTTTATTAATAACTAATCATTCATTTTTGCTATCAATAAAGTCTACAAAAAAAAAGAAATAATTTAAGTCGTCATAGTGCAAATGCAAGCAAGAAATCAGAACGCTGGCGCACGTCACGGCGTCGGCCTTGGCACTGACGCTCCATTGCCGGTACGGTCACCGACATGTGTGTTCGTACTGTTCGTGTTCATAGAAAATGTATACACCGATATTTTTTAGACTCTTATCGTAACGCGTTCCTGTCCGTCCCTGAAAAGGGACTGATGTTTGGGGACAGACCTAAACTATTCCGTTGAACCATTACCGATACCGAGTTACTATCCGTGTCAAGTCGACTTACTTCGTATTGCCTTCATTCGAGAGGTAGTTTTCGATACATGAATCGTTTATATTTTGGAATATTGTGGGTACCTGGTAATTTTGTAGTTTTTATCTAATATGGTACAGACGCCAGCACGTCAACCTACCTTAATCTGTCAAATTGCATTAATAGATTTTCAACCTTATCACAATAGGGGAAGGTTAATGTTCGATTGGTAAAATGTCTGTACAAATTTTATTTTATAATCTTATATTGTTATTTATTAAATAGTTATTTATGTATTTATTAACCCTCGTCCGTTCATCCCTGCGGGGTGCCAACTGAAAACCAGCGCTGGGTGTCTGACGCCCAGCAAATGCTGAGGTCACCCTTTCGGTGCAGGCACGCTCAGCGTACTCTGTACATTTGTGTTTTTATTATTTCATGTTTGTAACCGTTGTGCTGTGTCTGTCTCTAATTAAAGTATTTCTATAATATTCTAGTCTATTCTATTCATTCAAGCGTCTGGTGATTTGGTGAACCACTATCGTGTATCAACCGAGTTAACTCGAGTTGAAGCATATAAAACACGAGTGGACTCGATTATTGTGTGACTCGAGTAACTCGGTTAAAATGACTCGACGCGCCCATCCCATCCCATCCCATCGCGTCTCTATTTAGTATTTTATTCGCGAACCCGACGTCCTTCTATAATAAAAAAATACGATGTTTGATCGAAGTTGAGTCCCCCACGGTTTATTTCGCAGAATATAAAATAAGTAATTCAGCAACACTCAGCGATAGTTTAACTTTCTATTTCTGTTAGAAGTTTCGTGATTGACTGAATACAGTGAATACTCATATAGAAGCTTTGAACAAACAATTTATTGCATTACGTTAGCCTGGAAAGAGTAAAAATGAAGAGTTTCTTTAAATAAAATACCATTATAGTTTACAATACGACAGTAATTTATACTCGGTAGTGTTTCAAAAATGGAGGTGAAAAACCAGCGTTTGTGTAGGATATGTTTAGTGGAGAATGTTCGCATGTATGTGTTTGCCCACACAAACCTGCAGGATGTATATGAGAAGCTGACTGATATTCCAGTAAGTAACTTACGTACATAGACATTTGAAGAGCATTGCAACCAGATAACAAAAATCAATGTATGCAATAAATACCGTAGCGTATATATGCGTGGGCGATGTGGGCCTTCGCCCACGGCCTCGCACCCAAAGGGGCCTCGCGCAATCCCTCGCTTCTTAAAGGACGAGGGTTTTTTTTTTAAATATGTAGAAGCTTTTTTGGCTACTTTTGACGTAATAGAAAGCAACTATGTGCTCAAACACTGGGTTCAGACAGTGGCTGTAAAAGCTAAAGGCCTCGCTGATGTGCCTTCGTCCACGTCTAAACTAGTCCATGCTATGCCTTATAAATGGATGTAGACATTGAATGCATTGTCATTGTGTAAACTATAAAGCTTTGAATCTAGCTAATAGATAACTTGTTAAACTGTTAAGAACCGAGAGGACACCAATGTCCGCACACCTATTGTCTTTCTATTGTGTCTCTAATTACAGTATTCAAAAGGTTTATCTTGTGAAAGTCCTGTGTCATCTTCACTCTGGAACTTCTTAATAAAACACATACTTCAATTGAGTTGTGTATGTGAGTTTACATGTTTATGAATACACCCACAATATAGGAACAACGTTTTGATCACATTTATTGCAATTGTTTCACATAATAATAATCTATTCTCAATTCAACTGAATATTTATTAATTAATTAATCTGATTTTGTATTATATTGTACCCCCTTTGTAAAGAGAATATATCTTAGCAAAGATTCTATTTAAAGTTGGATGAATAGCAAATATAGTTCGAAACCATGTTCCTGATCTTAGTAAACTCAGAGTATATCCTCAGCTATACTATATAATGTTTTTTACATGATTGACTCAATACTGTTTTTGATTTGTAAGATTAAATGTGAACATGTATGCAAGATGAAATATAAAAGCTTAATTATGTTATTACTGTAGTTACATTGTCTTGTACAGTTAGACATTTTGGTTCTGAATTATATTTGCTATTTTTCTGACTAAGTTCTATTCTATAAACAAAGGTATTGTAGATAGATTTGTAACCCCTAAAGTTTCATAACCAATTATTTTATTGCTAGATCAGACCCCCCTACCCCCCCTTTCCTACACTTATTGGGTGAATTTCGGAAAATCCTTCCATATTCTTTGTGTAAAAGTAACTTGCCAAATTTCACTGATCTAGTTCCAAGGGTTTTGTGTCTCTGTTGAAGGTATCATTTGTTCTGTGTTTGGGTGTAATTTATCTATAACTAACTATTGCCTGCGGCTTGCTCCCGCTCTTCCCTACTATACCCTACTTTATCTTAAACCAATAAATGAGCAAGTTTTGAATATTTTTTACTTAACGGGATAAAAAATATCCTGTGTTCTTTTCCTGGATCTAAGCTACCTTCCCACTAATTTTCAGCCAAATCGGTTCAGCCGTTCTTGAGTTATAAATAGTGTAACTAACACGACTCTTTTATATATATAGATGTATCTATTTAGAAATATATAAGTATGTTTATCAGTTGTCTAGTACCCATAACACAAGCTCGGCATAACTTGGGACTAGATGGGGTTGTGTGATAGTTGTGGAATATTATTATTATTAATTGAGTGATTCAGTACTTAGCATTTATTTATACAGTTTATGATTTGTTTTGTTGCAGTTAATAACTGAAGACAATAGATCAATGCACGCTTGTTTCATCTGCTACGCAAAGCTGAAGCAATGCCACCGATTCCAGAGGAAATGTCTGGAAGCTGAAGAATTATTTGCTCAGATGTTGAATGAGGACTATGAGGTGAGAATTGACTTGACATTCAGGGATGGTGGATCTACTATTCTTATATTAAACTTGTGTGTGTCATGGGTGTCTCTCTCAAGGCTAGATTGAATAGGCCCTTTTTTTAATGGTTGGTAAAATCATGCAATGACAAATCCCGCCCATGGGCGGAGCGGGAGGTAGTGTCAGACTCTTACTGACTAAAAACCTACCCCGTTCCTTCGTTGCCTATCGTGCCGGGGCCGGGTATTCCTTTCGGAAGCTGACCCATGACCCCAGCAGGCTTCGACCCTGCCTGCCTGCAGTAGCAGGCTGGGCCTCTACGGTTTGCTGACAGCTCCTTGAGGCGCGCGGGAACAGAACGCGCCGTTGACGACTTGGGCTCGGTCCGGCCGGTTACCGGACGATCGGACAGCGTGCTACCCATTGCACACATCCCGGCGGCAGCTGGGGCGAGCGCCCCGTTGCCTCTGTCTGATGCATTCGGCCTCCTCCTTTGCTAGCATTACTGCTTCGCAGAAGGAGGCGACCGCAATAGGCCCTTAATAAATTAGTGCGCCTTACCATCAATGAAAGTGTCACTGCTTACCATCAGGTGGAATCGCTTCCATTTGACCACTATCCGATGTGATGGAAAGCGACAATGTGTTCGAGTTATTATGTTTTAGGGTACCATACCTCAAAAAGAAAGAACGGAACCAATAGGATCACTATGTTGTCCGTCTGTCTGCTAAGACTCTTTATCTCGGGAACACGTGGAAGTTTCTAGTTGAAATTAAGGCCCGGTTCTACTCATTTTGACCTTTTTTAAAACTATGGAAATCCACAAATATAAAAGAGACCATGCAAATTTATTTTAATAAAATTGACTATATGGCCAATCGCTTGGCAAAAATGAAAACACGATATAAATTAGTTGGCTCGATAAAAAAAAATCGCGTATCTGACCCTAATTTACGATTTCAAACGTATTTATCTACGAGATTTCGTTACGGAACTATTTGAAAGTTACAAAAAGAAATAAAGCTTGTTATTTAAAAGCGCTTCGCAAGAACAAAAATCTTGAATAGTTGTTGTTTTTTTTATATAAAAATAAAACCGCTTTTTTTGGGCAGCGAAGACAAAACAAAAAAAACAAAGACTAGAACCGGCCCTTAAATTAATATACTCAGGTCTGCAGGCAATGTCGTGTTCAATAATGATACAGAGCATGCGCGTCGTTAAGGGGGGGGGGGGGCAGGGGGGACTACGGCCCTGCCCTAGAGGCTCGCTTTACAGCTTCAGAGCCTAGTTTAGGCACCAGTTTCCCACAATATAATGCCCATTCTATATGTTACTGTAGATATAAGGCTAGCTATTAGGACTTCTGTCGTGTGATCGAGGCCTACCTGTCGAGCAGGTATATTATCTACCCCGGTCATCAGGGAGAATGGAATCGGCGAGAGATGTCGTGCGGTGTCCCACAGGGATCGGTACTAGGGCCGCCCTTGTGGAACATCGGGTACGACTACGTGCTGCGCGCCGACCTCCCCGACGGGGTCAGCGTGGTCTGCTACGCGGACGACACGCTGGTCCTGGCGCGGGGACGGTCGTACCAGGCGGCGGTCGAACTAGCGACGCGCGGGGTTGCGACAGTCGTGGAGAGGATCCAGCAGTTGGGACTCGAGGTGGCATTGCACAAGTCCGAGGCCATGTGCTTTCACGGCCCTCGGTACGCGCCACCACCGGGTTCCCAATTAACGGTAGGAGGAGTTCACATCGGCGTCGGGTCGACGATGAAGTACCTGGGACTCGTCCTCGACAGCCGGTGGAACTTCGAGGCGCACTTCCGACGTTTGGCTCCCCAACTTAATCGGACTTCGGCTGCACTCAAGCGGCTCCTGCCGAACCTGGGGGCTCCAGACGCCTCCTGCCGGAGGCTCTACGCTGGCATCGTTCGGTCCATGGCCCTTTACGGGGCGCCGGTGTGGGCGCCGACGTTGCGAAGGCGACCGGCGGTCCTGCTGAACGCCTGCCAGAGGGTCATGGCCATACGGATGATTCGGGGATACCGCACGGTATCCCGCGAAGCGGCGAGCCTCCTTGCTGGCCTGCCACCATGGGATCTGGAGGCAACAGTCCTTGCACGCATGCACGATCTGCGCGTGGAGATGCAACGCCGGGGCGAATCCCCGCTGCCGCGACAAGTCGCGGCTTGGCGGACAGAGTTCCGGCGAGATCTCATGGTTAAATGGCGAGAACGACTGTCGCAACCCTGTGCTGGGCACGCCACGATTGAGGCGGTAAGGCCCCTCTTTGAGGCGTGGCTGGAAAGGCCTCACGGCGTCGTAACCTTCCGCATGGCGCAGGTACTAACCGAACATGGCAAGTTCGGGCCGTACCTGTACAAGATCCGTGCGGAGGTGACGCCCGGGTGTCGTCACTGTGCGGAACGCCCGGTGGACACGGTGGAGCACACGGTAGAGGTGTGCCCCGCTTGGGAAGAGCATCGCCGTGTCCTCGTGGGGGCGCTCGGCGGCGATCTCTCGCGCCGGGGCTTGGTTCAAGCCATGCTCCGGAGCGAGGAGGAGTGGCAGGCGGTCGCCTCCTTCTGCGAAGCAGTAATGCTAGCAAAGGAGGAGGCTGACCGTATCAGGCAACGGCGCTCTCGCCGCAGCCGCCGCCGTAATTCCGATCCAAATTTCCGGCCACCGTAGACGCGGGCTTGCGGACGGCGGGCAATGGGTAGCTCGCTGTCCGTTTGTCCGGTAACAGACCGGACCAAGCCTAAGTCGTTTACGGCGCGCACTGTTCCCGTGCGCCTCAAGGAGTTGTCAGCAAACCGTAGGGGCCCAGTAGGGTCGAGGCCTAGTCTGGGGCTCTGGGAAGGTATGAAAATGCATACCAGGGCCCTGGAACCAAGGCAGGGAAGGAACAGGGTAGGTTTTTAGTCAGTAAGAGTCTGACACTATTTCCCGCTCCGCCCAAGGGCGGGATTTGTCATTGGATGATTATACCTACCGTAAAAAAAAAAAAGCTATTAGGACTTATATTGTGGAGAAAATAAACTTTTATTATTATTATTAAGAAAAAAAAACGTTTTTATTATTCTCTATACTTCTAATATACTTGATCATAGGCTGGCGACGCCCTTGATATAGAGTATATATCTCCAGATGGTGTTAGTTATAGCAAAAAGTGTTTGTCAGTGCCGCAGCTAGCGTGGGCGAAGCGGTCCTTCCCTCGCTCACAGCCTCACACCCAAAACGGGGCTCGCGCATGCGAGGGCTCTTTAAGAACGTGTTTTTAGGTTTCCATACTTCAAAAGGCAAAAACAGAACCCAAACAGGATTACATTGTTGTCCGACACATTATGGACTTACATATTCTAATGCTTTTATAGTGTTTGGCAGCATATGAATCAAGTCAACCTACTCGACAAACTTTTCTGAGGTAGTCAACACTACAATTAAATTCTCAGCTCCATTTTATCGAGATCGCGCCTGTTTCTGTGATTCCTCATATTGTCCAGTTGTGCGACACTTCAGATACAAAACTACACCAATTTTACATTATAAAAGTCATAGCTCATTAGAGCCACCCGGAACCCACTCCGCACCGCCTCGCCTCCTGCGGCTAGTATTCTTTATTCAACGTGTATGGGCTCACTGTATCGACTTACGACCGAGGCCATCCGCTGTCGCTATGGAGTGCGGTAGTTGGGGATACTGCGGTGTGGGTTCCGGGTGGCTCTAATGAGCTGTGACCTTAATATTCACTAGGAATCATTTTGCTAATAAATTAGAACAGCTATTGAACTTCATTCGAAGAAATCGTGGCAAAAACCTTTGAAAGGATCTTTGTATCTGTTAAGTATAAAAAGCTTATTCTCATAGTGATAGAACAGCATACTTGACCTAATACTATAACACTCTTTCACAGAAAAAACCTCTTTTAAACCGAGGCCAGCTCGAGTTCAGTGGGTATGTGATAACTCCCACACATCACACCAGTGTGTTTGATGGCTGTCAAACGGAAGGCGATGCCATCAAACAGGAATTGTTGGCTGATTGTAAAGGACAAATTGAAGAACAGAAAACTGGTATGTTTTTAACATTATTTTTGCACCACCTGCTCGAAAATGCCCTTTTACATGTCATATAAACAACTAACGCAAGTCATTCTGTCCCTAGGGATATAATGTAGTATGAGCGTTCCCTACTAAGGAATAATGTGATTTGAATTTGGAACATCAAACAAAATCAAACTGGCCACTATCCTAAAAAAAAAAAACGGTTATAATGAAAGAGTTTTCTTTCAAAAATATTACCTTGTCCTTCTATAACTGGAGTAATGTGTCAAATGTTTTTTTTTAATTTGGTCATTTTGCTCACTATTTTATTTATCTCACAGAAAGTGTAAAAAGTGGAGTCCCTTTCTTCACTTAGGTTTCTATATTTCCCTCGCAGTGCTCAGGAGTTAATTATATAAATCCTTCACTGTTTTCGAGATTAAATCTTAGCAATCTTCGTTTCGTTCCACTCCACCTTAGAACGAGAAGTCATTCGATGAATTCTCACCTTAAAAAATCATAATATAATCCTCAGCACACAAGTTGAACCATCATGGCTGTCGATCTTGAAGGATCTCAATCGAAGTGGTGGACTGGGCGTTACCATAGCAACGGGTTCAGCTTATTTGCCGCGTGCTATAATGTGTTTTTATTTGATTTCAGACTCGGAACATGAAGATAACGACACGGCTTATGAAGATAAATCTGCACACCATTCCGAATCAGAAGATCAAGCTGATTCAGATGATGACCTGCCTCTGATGGAGTTTAAAGTTGAAGTAGAAGAAGAACAAGAAGTGCCTCCGAAGAAACGAAAACCTGAGCAGATGAAAAGTAAGTATCAGTGAATAAATAAGCGAAGTGGAGAACAGGGGGCTCACTCTCGAGTTTAATTCCGATCGGTCGACATTGGAATTGTGACGTTCGGTACTCTTGACTAATTGGTTTAAAATTGCGTGACCACACGCCAAACCCAATCCCCATTTTACTTAGTTTCCCAAAAAGGTCACACAATAACGTCACAATTCTAATGTCGACCGATCGAAATTAAACTCGAGAGTAAGCCCCCAGGCGTACAGCTTGAAAGTGCTCAGCAAAACGTGTACAATGCGTTTCAAATAAAAATAGGCCATCAGGGGGATCAACTTAGCGCCATGTTGTAATGTTGTTAAAGCTATCAAATCGAATCGGTTCTATACCCTAAAAGAAAAAAATCGGATCCCTTATACACCCCTATTTTTTTAATTAGTGCACAAAAAAATGGGGCTGAATCAGTACCTGTTACTGATCATATTTATGTAGTCAAAAGTACAAAAAACGAAATCCCAAAATTGTCCACGAAAATTTGTCATTATTGGTAAATTCATAATTGAATCATTATTCATAACAGCTACTACTAGAAAATACTAAGCGCATTGTTTTTCCATTTTTATTGACATTCTTTCATTCATAAACAATAACCTGTACAATGTTTCCATAAATTGAGTGAGATTTTGGGATATAAACAAACGCTCATAACTGTGCTGTTTATGAATATTATGCATTGACACTTTTCTTAAATAATAACAAGACCTTTTCTAATAAGCCCTTTAAGTATTTGCCATAATTAAAAAATAGTGGTGTAGAATAGCATAGAATAAAACTTCATTGTATACCAAAAAAGCTACACAAACTTTACATAAATCTCAATCTATGGGTACAATGGCGGTGTTATCGCTGATAGCTTGTATCACTTTGTTGTCCGTCTGCCTGTCTGTCAAGACCCTTTATCTTAAGAACGCGTGGAGGTATCGGGTTGAAATTAAAACCATAAATGCAAGTCTGAGGTACTTGATGCTGTGGAAAAAAACACACTGCTAGGTTAACGAGAAAAGAAGATACGGCCGTTTATGTCGCAAAAAACGTATATTTTGACACATACAAAGGAATCAAAATTCATACTTCCTATTGACCTAGAATTTAGAAGCAAGATCTCATAGCACAAGTATAGAATAAAACTCTGAAAACTGTACATTTGTAGTTACGTCACAAAAAAAAAAAATCGCAAAAATCTTCGAGACTCGACTAGAAAATTGATAGATAGATAGATAGATAGATGTATTCTTTATTGTACACCAAAAGTAAAATTGAACTATTTTCATAGGTAATCCTATTTTTAGTCAATAAAATCAATCATAATTAAATTAGTCAAACTCATGACTAATCAATTGATTAAAATAGTTGATTGATTGACTCAACACTTCTCCATACAAACTTTAGACCCTCGTCATGGATATTAGAACAGAATATAATTAGAATAAACTTTTAACATATAACTTTTAGATAGTTGTAGCGGTCCTCTTTGCCCCAATGTGAATCTTGAACTAAACTAAAATGTATGATTACAGGGGCACCGGGCACGAAGAAATCAAAACTATCTCCACGAAGAAAAAAACTACAAGATACAATTACGTCTCATCAAAATAGTATTGAACAAACAGACACAAAAATCAGGACCAGCCAAGATTTTGCTGAATTTAAGGACCCTTCCACATTTATGACGACTGTGTTTACTAGCAGTATCAATATCCCACCTGCAGATATTAATTTAAAAAAGCGGGGCAACTATTGTGTCAAATGCAAGCTTAGTTTTAGCAGCTCATTTGACTTAATAAAACATATTCGTACGCACGCAACTGATACACCGTACAAATGTACAATATGCCAACGAAGTTTTAGTGATGAAAAGAATTTTAAAACACATTTACGATCACACACAAGTAAAATTTCTAACTTAAGCGATATTCGAAGGCGTGGGCTCAGTTTGAAACCAGTTAAGAAAAAAATCAAACAGCCCAAACGTGAGAAAATTTATAAATGTGAAATATGTCATATTAATTTTGATGTGAAGGAGGAATTGTCAAAACATTTTCAAATACACAATGGCGGAAAACCTTACACGTGTGACGTATGTCAGCGCAGTTTTAGTGAAAAACGAAGTTTGATACGACATAGCCGTGTGCACACTGGTGAAAGGCCTTACAACTGTGACGAATGTCGGCAAAGTTTTATTCGAAAAGACCATTTAAATAAACATTCTTGTAGGCACTCTGGTGAAAAACCTTTTCAATGTGATCTATGTGGACGATTGTACAGAGATAAGAGTAGTTTAAAGAAACACATTCATCTACACACTGGCGAAAAACCTTACAAGTGCGAAATATGTAATCGTTTATTCAGATATAAAGTGTCTAAAAGCCATATAAGAAAATGTTCCGGTGATAATTCTTTCACGTGTGATATATGTCTGCAAATATTTAGTGATAAAAGTAGTTTGAGAAAACATATAGAGACTCACACGGGTGTACGAACGTACAAATGTGATGTTTGTCAGCGTAGTTATGCTTCTAAGAGCAATTTAAACCAACATTCTAAAACACACAACGATGAAAAACCTTTCAAATGCGAAACTTGTCCGAGCAGTTTTGGTTACGCTCATCATTTAAGAGAACATATACTTCGTCACACTGGTGAAAGGCCTTACAAATGTCAAATTTGTCAGCGAGGGTATGTCAAGTCGAGTTGTTTGAAAGTGCATATGCGGACGCACACTGGTGAAAAGCCTTTCAAGTGCGATGTGTGTCAGCGTAGTTTTAATCGGGCCGATAATTTGAGGCAACATATTCGGACTCACACTGGAGAGGGACCTGTGAGGCGCGCACGTCGACGAGTTACTTAACATCTTGTTGCGTACGTTTTCTGATAAGATGGACGCATCGAACTTGTAAACAGCACTACGCCAGTGAGTCACAATTTTAACAGGACTTTTTTTGGCATAGAACCCTACTTTTTTTTCTATTTATTTTTCTATAACTATCACACAACGCCGTCTAGTCTCAAGCTAAGCAAAGCTTGTATTATGAGTACTAAACAACTGATAAACATAATTATATATATATATAAATACGTACATGTTCTGGGTGGAAATCGAACCCACGAGTTGCGGCATAGCAGTCAGGGCCACTAACCACTAGACCAACAGCCCAGTTAAATGAGACTTAACAGAAAAAAATTTACAGCCGACTTCAATGTAAAAAAAACAGTAATAAAAAATGCAAAATAATTTTAATTTATGAAGTGGGTGTTTCTATACTATGTTTGTTATTTAACACCGACCGTGGTACTACCGCCCGCTAAAAAGTACCCCCCACCCTAACTTAAATAGTGTGCAAGTTCTATTGTAAGATATCTATAAAATATCATTAAACATTGCATAACAATAATTCCAATAAGCCAAGCCCAACCCTATTTTCCTTCATCGTCAGATCAGTTCTCTATATCCCCTCCCTCCCTTCCTTCAATCAGTCATCGACTACACATATAAACAAAGCAATTTTACTTATGACGATAGTTCTGCCATGATCCTATGAGGAGTTACGTTCATCATCAGATCATAACAATATTTCTATGGGACCAAGTCTGAAGCATAATAACCTTTCAATAAAAATAAAAAAAAAATCAAAATCGGTCCATAATTGACCGAGAAATCGGTGAACATGCAAAAAATAATACATACAGCCGAACATAGAACCTCCTTGTTTTTTAAGTCGGTTAAAAATAAAAGCCTAAGTTACTCCTTTATACATTAGCTATCTACCAGTGAAAGTCCTGTTAGTATCGGTTCTGCCGTTTCGGAGATTACCGAATAAACGACACAAAAACTAAAAAAAAACCATTACATTATATAGGTATCGAATAGTAGGTATTATTATTGTGTGTGTTGTTATGAATTTATCTATCTCAGGATCTGAGGTCCTGGACCTTTGGAAGGAAGAAGTATTATTATTGTGTGTGTTCATTATTATATTTTCATATTAATTATGCATTAGGTAAAAAAATGTTATTTTGGTTTTACAAACTGACACTTTAATTTTTAATACATAGATAAATAAATATTTAATATAAATGCTCAAGTTGTACTCATTTCATATCCTGCATGGTGTTCATGTTTACGAGAGGTCTCATCAGTGGCGTAATTATACCATCTGAGGCCCGTGGCAAAATCACTGGATGGGGCCCCAGGAAAATCTTTCCTGGGGCTCCATCCAGTCAATTTTGTCATTTTATTTGGACCAATCACTGAAGTACACACCTAAAATATTCTTAATTGTATCTGTAAATTTTGTGTGTAAATCGGCCAGGTTTTCTAATACAGTAGCGTATCTATAAGCTGCGGTGTCTATTCGTTCCTCCCAACTGATTGTTGCCACTGCTTGCGTAGGCGCCTTTTCTGGGCGACCATAGCGTGAATTCGTGGTGGTAGCAGGGGCTGTAGCACTCTCCCCTACGGCTGCGATATTGTTGTCGCCTCTTCTAAGGCGCGTTTCACGCAAGCAGTGACGTCATTAGCTAATGCGTCAACGTCCGCGGCGGTAGCGATCGACGGGCCGAGTTGGCTTGGTGGTCTCAAGCTTTTCAGCGTATAAAGTCCAGTCCGTTAATCGACGTGGCGCTAGAGGCTTCAGTTGGGTCGGCATTCCCGAGAGGACGACGAGTACAGGATGCATAACGTCCTCCTTTTCGAAATTGGTTAAAAACTAAACCAGTTTTTTTCTTCAATTTAAACCTTTACAAAGTTAAAGTTTTTTTACAAAAGGTCTTAATAGCAATGTAGAATAAATTTCTTTTACATTCGAAAAAAACAAGAAACCAGTTTCTTTTTAATTCATACAAATATAGGTCTTAAAATAATAGTGATATGGAATATATTCGTCACATTCGAAAAAAACGAGTAAATGGTTCGTTTGGTTTCGTTCAGTCAGTTCTTTTAACGCATTTGTGGTTCTGTCAAGTTTTTTTAAGAACGTAATGTTGCCTGTTAGCACCTTTACATCTGACGTATGACCGCCCTAGATATTTTACTAATGTGTTATTTATTATATTAATTATGAGCGTGTGTGTGTCTGCTGACTAGTGTATTTTAATAATATATAAGCTTAGTTATTTATCTTAATAAAGAGTACTTTAGAACACGCAGTCGTATCATTACATTGGCTAAACGCAAAACAGTTCGTTCTAAACGTAGTGCTTATATTCTCTTTGGTTCGTTCGTTTAATAGTTTTTCAGAAGAACCGTTCCTAAATGAAACGCCCAGTACCACTGACACTGACAGTACCAGTACTACTCTCTAAGGCGCCAATCACACTGTTGGTTTTGCTGTCAGTTTTGCCACGGTCAAAATTTTGATTGACGATAACCTACAGTGTAATGGGATGTTTGACGTAGTACTGATTAACGAAAACCATCATTCATGATTGATGGCAATGGTTGATGTTTACATGACCGTGTAATGGGCGCCTAAAGTGCTTAAATTCTAGTACTGGGTCGTTTCGGGTTATTCGTAAAACGAAACTAAACAGTTAAAAAAAAAAGAACAGGTCTAAGACAGGTAAAAAAAAAAACTAGTTTTCGATACGCGGGCATATAAGTTGACGCATAATGGCGATCGACCTTGAATGCGCATTGAGGTAACAGTTTTTCGATTCACAATCGAAGTGGGGGAAATCTGCGCGTAGCCAAAACAACGACAGCCATTTTGGTTCTACTTATTTGTAAACGAATACGCGCGCACGCTTCTGATGTCAATTCATTTTAAATTTCTAAACAAATAAAACGAACACTTGACCTTCATCAGACAACTGAAGCCAAAAAACCCAGTTCTTATTTATTATCATGCGAGTTTTTTAATTGATCAAAAAAGATAACAATTTTTTTTAAATGAATACCGCAATAGCAAATATGGAACGTATTCCTCTCACATTGGAAAAAACGAGAAACCCGTTCTTTTTTAATTCATACAAATTTAAGTCTTATCTCAATAGCAATATGGAATGTATTCCTCTCACATTCGAAAAAACGAGAAACCCGTTCTTTTTCAATTCATACAACGTCAAATTGGTTTAAAATTGCGTGACCACACGCCAAGCCCAATCCCCATTTTACTTAGTTTCCCAAAAAGGTCACGCAATTTGGCCCTAGCATTGAATTCAAGAGTACCTAATGTCAAAATTCCAATGTCTACCGATCGGAATTAAACTCGAGAGTAAGCCCCCAATACTATTACTACATTTACTATACTACATTACAGACTCTAATAAAGATGGGTTAATACCGATATTTGTCAGCATTAGCTAATATGAATATATTCATGTAGTAATATCGTAATATTTAAACTAATATTTGAGTATTAGTGATATATGATATCTGAATATGATGGAATACATAGATATAACTGCTGTATTTGTATTTAATAAACAGATATTACTTTTGAGATAATAAATACTATTTGATATTGCTTTAGTAATGAGTGTATTATATTCACAGAGTACTTTTTCATTATAATATTCAACCTGTGTTGAATGGTCCTTACATATTATGTCAATATGAAATATTAGCATAGATATCAGATTTAGTCGGATTACTAATACATGAATCCATTGAGTATCACTAATATCTTAGCGAATACTAATATATCAGTCACAGCTCTAATCTCTTTGCTAATCTGTGGTGGAGTCGAGAGGAGTAAAAGGTTTACATCCAGTGTTTCCACAATGAGGGGAAATTCCCCTTTTGAGGGGAAATTAGGGTCCTGAGGGGAAGAAAAAGGGGAGGACGAAAATCATAGATAAAGCTTAGCTTAAAATATTGCGGATAATTTAGGAACTAATTTTTGTATGGACTATACTAGTGTTATTGTATAAAAAAAACAGGGGTGACACCAGTGCAGGTTTTATTTATTTCTGGTCAGGTTATAAATAAGAATACGAATGTTATACTGTATTCATGCTTAGTCTAATTTTTCGCTGATTCGCTTGCAGTTGCATTATGGCCTGTACTGAGTCTGACTGACTTGTGGTCAGGCATTTCAAACTGATTTTTCATCAGTTTTACAGAGGTTGTTCCTGTTCTTTTTAAGCCAAATTTTACACACAGGATTGTTCCGACTGTTTTTTTTTTAATCACTAAAGAGACGTTCTACGGCAGCATTGGATAAAGGCACTGTTATAAAATAGTTTACGTAAATTGACAGTTGCATGAATTGGCGTCTGACCAAAATTTTTTTTTAAACTTTTTTTCCAATCACCTAAATAACGGTGGAATCGTTAGCAGAAATCAAATCAGAAAGGAGATTTTGATTTCTCTATTTCTGTAACATCCAGAGTAATGTGTGAAGAAACCGTTGAACAGATTTTTACTAATTTTACTACTAGCCAAAAAACTACAGCAAAATAATTTCTTGAGGGGAAAATGTCCTGAGAAGGGGAAATCTCAATTGATGCGTGGGGAAAGGAAAACATAAATGTGGAAACACTGTTTACATCAGTTTACATGGTCTAAACGTAGTGCTTATATTCTCTTTGACATGGTCTGTGGAGAGGAGTATGCGCTTGCGCCACTGAGTACTGCATAAATAAACGTAGCAAAGAGAATATAAGCACTACGTTTAAGAGACGGGACTCCCATACAAAAAAATGGCTCAGTAGGGCGTTTGCGCTACGCTTCAATACCAACTTTGACATACATAACCAAAGACTTGACGCATGAGGGCTGCCAACATAACAACCGAAATAGTGGTGTTACAAGGTGCTCATGGTAATTTTTTATCGATAGTCGATATATATATATATAAAAAATTTGGTTCCTTTTTTTGGGTCTAAATTAAGATCTATTTACGCCAACGTTATTCACCAGATAAACTAGGAATAAGTGGAATATTTCAAATGAAAAAATTAAACCAAGTATAACCTGCGAATTTACGTTGGCGCATTTGCGTTAACGTAAGTTCGCAGGTAAATTTTTAGGTTCCAAAGGTGGTGGGTGGTGTGGGTAAAGGAAACGCCTTTTTAAGGATTTTAATAATAACAGTTTATTCTTTAATAATGTTAAAGAAATACAGTACCTATAACCTATTCGCCTATTCTATATAATGCATAAACCTTAAAAAGTATTATCTTGCTAGTTAGTGAGTTATTAAGGGCAATAGTGGGTCTAAAATCTCTCGATATTAGACCCACATAGACAGTTCTATTTGAATAAAACTAAATAAAATTTGAAACAAAATTAAACCTGTCTGTAAATAAGATTAAATATAAAAGTATCGATATAATCGATAAAAATTCCACTACACAGCACTATTGATAGCTTATTTTCTAGATTTTCGACCGATTATTATCAGAAATTTGTATTTATCACCAGATCTTTTTCTGTAACTGAAAATGAATGTTTATTTAGGCTTACCTCTCTTCATTTAATGGATATTTGGCCATAAATATTCGCTGTTGACCATCCGAGCGGCCGGCTTTTAGACCACATATTTCACAAGTTTTTTAATGCATATTTACATATTAATTCACACGGGTACACGTATAAATACCAATAATAGATAAAAGTAACAATAAATAATAGAAATTTCCGCTTGAAATTCACGAAACAGTTGTAAAACACAAAAATCTAATTTTGTTTTCATTCACTTCTTGACAAGCAAAGAATGAATATGGCGGGCTTAAAGCTGCGACAGAGTCGAATAGATGTTAGAGCAAGACAGCGATAGCCACCATTTTGGCCGCCATCTTAATTAGCGCAAACGCCATACATTTGAGATGGTTCATTTTTTTCTTAGGGAGTTGCACCAGACTGAAACGTAGTGCTTATATTCTCTTTGGCATAAATTCTCTTTGATTATAAACCGCGTGGGCGGCATTCCTGCTAAACTGGAGACAATGAAGCGGAAGGAGAAATTACGGTGTATGTCGTGATTTTAGTGTTGCTGAAATGCTGACGGAGAAGTAGACCCAGTTTTTATACCTACTTATATATTTTTACGATCTTCGCAATGCTATATCCTCAGTAAGTGTTCCTTGCACGTGTTTCAATATACAATCTCGCATAATACGGCCACATTTCCATTCTTATTTCTAATGGGCCGACCTCACGCACAAGCATCACCAGTTATTTTTTGCACCACGTGTTACGCGGTGTTCCGTGTACAAACTGGTTTGCGCATTCAAAATTGGTGAGGTTGGTGTCTGTGGTAGCCTTAAATTAAGAAGTATTAGACCTATGGAGTTCAATTAAATGTTGTACATAGGATACTAATGATATTCAACATACTGGTAATTAATTAACCTATTGATGCATCTATTTGATCTAAATACATTACTTTTTATTTAAGCTTCTGCCTATTATTGGTTGTCAGACCATAACCAAATTATTTTTTTAAAACAAATGATGTTTGGAGTGGCCAGTGATGTTCCTCCCACTTATACAAGGTTTTTCTTCGGCCTTTTTACCACTACAATTGGTATTTACTTTGATTATATACCTGTCTAGATGCCACATTGACCGTAAAAAACGGCCACAATAAAGTCTACCATATTTGGTAGACTCGCTTCTCCCTTACGTCAGTGTCATTCTAAAGACCTAAGGATAACGTGCTCGCGAGAAAAAATTAAATATGCCGGTTTGTGCTGTCAGACTGTGTCGCAATCATGTGGGAAACCTGTATGATAACAGCAAGATCAGTTTTCATCGGTAAGTATTATTATTTTACCACTATTATTCTTAAAATCGAGATTTTTTAATTCGTTATTTTGAAGTTTAATCTGATTAGTCAGTGTTGTCAGTTTATTACTAGGGAGATTTGCCGAAATTATGGGAGACAAAATACAAATATCATTACATCATCTTTCGATTAAGAGAACATTATTATTTTAAAAATAACATTATTTGATTGATCAGTAAATGATAACTTATCTATACCTACAAAATAAATGAAACCCATGAAGCCCTAAACAATATTTTCTAATATTGTGTGTTTCAGTTTTCCTACGGATCCAATAGTTGCAAATCGCTGGAAACATATAATACTGCGGACTCGAAATGGTGACCCGTGGAAACCTCACAAGACTTCAGTCGTGTGTTCGGAACATTTTTCTGACGATGATTTATATGTTACAAAAAAGGGTTTACGACGGCTAAAGAATGGTTCGGTACCAAGCAAGGTACGATGTTTTTTTTTAATCGGTAATGAAAAACTCATGCAGTGTGGCTGTTTTACCAACTTCAAGAGAAAAGTTGGAGGTTCTCAATTCGTCGATATCTTTTTTCAAAAAAATCAAAAAAATCTTTTGTTTGAAAGGGTCATTCCCAACTGGTTCCATAGTCAGGATCTGATGGTGGTAGGTACCCCATGGAAATCTTTCGGTCAATTCATTTTTCGGTTAGATTTTTTTTGTTAATAACTTTTAATTAAACACTTGAAACTTAGGGCAGGGTAGTTTTATATTATAATAATCTTAAATTATGTTGTTATAGTGTCTTTTTTTGTCAGCGACGGAAACAGAAACCTCAACAAATATAAAACAAGTAAGCTTGCACAGCCTGGAGGGCTTACAACTTTTACAATAATAATCATTCATTTTTAATACGATTGTTGAGCAGCACAACGATCTCCTATGTTTAAGTATAATACTAGCCTTTGCCAGTGGCTCCGCCCTCGTTACAATGTATAAACTTATAGAGTATACATAGAGTTATAGATTATGCTTGGTAATTAACGATATCGCGTCATGCAGCCTTCTAACGTTTAGAATCGCGAACAATAGCGGCAAAATAACTGTAAATATAGAGTATTTATATAACATTAGCTGTTATTGTTAAGTTTTTGTTTGTTTATTTCTAAATACAATCTATATTAGGTAGCTAGAATATTAGAAACAGAAAGATTTTACATAGTATCTAGTAATTCTAGTAGGTATCTGAAATGATTGTTAACGATATTGTAATGAATACATAGTAATTAAAGTAGTTAATTCTAGCTGAAATTAGTTAAAAGGGCTGAAAATGTGGATACATGAACGAACGTGGTTCGAAGATACAAAAAGTTTGTAAGGTCGCCCCCAGGTAGGGGTGCTGGTATGTGATTGGTTGATTAGTGTTTTGATGATGAGTTAGTACTACTTCCACCTACATACGAGAGGTATAAATAAAGCCACCTTCCGGCTAAACTTTGTCGTCGGTTGTCATCATCGCTTCCTGTAACACCTATTTGCTGTAAAGAAGAGAGAATAAATCCTAATTCGTCTGAAACCTTCAGATCCCCTTTTTTTTTCCTTGGAAACACCCCTGTGCTTGATTACTCTACAACGATTCATTTGTTTCTAACAGGATCCATCTACTTCTAATATGCCGATTGATATTCAACATCAAATTATTGAACCTAAACCTTCGTGCTCGAAGGAGCCGGTGAGTGGCGATGAGCGAATGAGCATTTTACAAGATTTTTCAGACTTGGAATCGATATTTGATAGTCCACGCGAAGTCAAGTTACGGCGTATATTACGTCGCAAGATAATACTGGAACGCAAACATAAGGCTATCATTAATTCATTAAAAAAACAAAATGTTCGTCTGAAAAAGCAGAATATCTCTTTCAAATGTATTATCAAGACTTTGAAAAAACAAAGATTGATCAATGAAGATGTACATAATGTCCTAGAAGGAAATTTATTTGCCTCAAATTTATACTCGCAAATGACAAAAAAAACAAAAGGTCAAGGTACCCGTCCTGCTAAGTACTCCCCGGAATTTCGGAAATTTTGTTTGACACTGCACTTTTTGTCACCACGTGCTTATAGCTTTGTTAGAAGAAAATTTGAGACATGCCTTCCACATCCTAAAACTTTGACTAAATGGTACTGCAATATTGATGGTTCTCCAGGACTCACTGAAGATGCCTTTCAAACACTGAAATCCAAAAGAGAAAAATCTGAAAAAAACCTTATATGCGCACTCATTGCAGATGAAATGGCTATCCGACAGCAAAAATGTTGGAACAATAAAACTCATAAAGACGACGGTCTCGTTGACATTGGTTCTGGTCCCGATGAAAATATAAATAAAATGGCTTCCGAGGCATACGTTTTTATACTGGTCTCGCTTAACGAACCCTGGAAATTACCAGTGGCTTATTTCCTTGTTCATGGTTTGACAGGCGTTCAAAAAAGCAATATAATTAAGGTTATTCTTAGGAGATGCAACGAAGTAGGTGTAGACGTTGTGTCACTCACTTTTGATGGACATCCTACCAATCTGTCTGCAATGGAAATACTGGGGTGTCAAATTAAATGTGATCCGAGGAACTTGAAAACTACATTCAAGCACCCTTACGCCGATTACAATGTCGTCGTTTTTTTGGATCTCTGCCATATGGTGAAGTTGATAAGGAATCACTTTGAATCAAAAGAATGTTTCATAAATGAGAATAAAAAAGAAATACGATGGGAATATGTAAAAAAATTGTGTGATTTACAAAACAAAACTGGCTTACATCTAGCTAACAAACTCACAAAAAAACACATTTATTTTAGAAACTCAATAATGAATGTCAAACTTGCAACACAAGTGCTTAGTAGAAGCGTTGCAAAAGCCATAGAATTTTGCCGGGCTGAATTAAAAATCTCGGGTTTCGAGGATAGCAAAGATACCGAAGAGTTCATCATGTTAATAAATAACGTTTTTGATATTTTTAATAGTAGGAATCTAAGCGAACATGGATTTTGTCATCCATTATTAATATTTAATAAAGAGGAGGTATTCGATTTGTTAGAGAAAGCAAAAGAATGTATCTTGAAATTGAGTCTTAAAATTTCTAGAAAAAGAAGTTTTAAAGAAGGAGAACATTTAAAAACAATAATTTTAAAAACCAATACATCAGTTTTAAAATCACAAGTATTTACAGGTTTTCTAGGAATATTAATCGGTATTGAGAGCTTAAAAAAATTGTATGATTCCCTAATACCCACAAAAAAAATAAAATATTTAACAACATACCGCTTGAGTCAAGATCATATAGAATTATTTTTTGGTGCTGTACGAATGCATGGAGGTTACAACGATAACCCGAATGCGAGACAATTTAAGGGAATTTTTAGAAAGCTTCTATGCCACATGGAACTCAAAGCAGTTGATTCTGGTAATTGTGTGCCTTTAGAAAGCCTCAGCATCCTAACGTGTACTTCTGCAATCAAATGCATAAATGAAACTACATCTCAAACGCGAGCAGAATATGACAATGAGTGTGATACTGTGAGCACTCTTCAACATGATATTTTAACACAATCTGATATTTCTTTATTGATTAATCCAGAATATACAGAATATTTCGAGCAAATAGTAGGGTACATAGCAGGGTTTGTTGTTCGACGTATTTGTAGACTAATTAAATGTAGTAGCTGTATTCAGGCCATTAAATCAAACGAAATATTAAAATTTCATAAATTAGTTAGTGTTCGAGATCAGGGCGGTCTTGTATATGCATCGGAGGATGCATTCAAAATTTGTAAGGTTTCTGAGTACGTAATTAGGGACTTTTTAAAACAGGGCTATATAGTAACATCACCCTCTAGTTATGCACAGATATGTCTTAAAATAATAAGCAAGTTTGTCGGTCATACTTATTTCAAAAACATCGGTGATTGTTGTCAAAATCACCAAACAAGCCTGTTAAGGCTAATAATTGAAAAATATTTACAAATAAGATGTCATCATATTTGTAAATCGGATAACGTAGACCAGGCAATAAAATCAAAAAGAAAACTATTCCGAAAACAAACACAAAGGGATGGGTTTTGATCTATAAACTATTGTAGGTATATATATTTTTTTATGTGTAGTGGTACTTTTATTTAAGAAGGATGACAATGTCCTGCTTAAGAACTACAAAACCATCTCGCTTCTGAACCATGTATACAAGCTGTTTTCCAGAGTCATCACGAATCGTCTCGCGCACAGGTTAGACGACTTCTAGCCTCCTGAACAAACCGGATTCCGAAAAGATGTCAGCACCGTTGACGTTCCCTGATTTAATGAAACGTAGTAAAGTAGTCCCAATTTTCAAATCGAGTTTTAAGAGCGATCCTTCTAATTATAGACCTATAACTATCTGTGTTGCTGGAAGCATTGAGTAAAATCTATGAAAAATCATGCTTTTGCATGAGACAACATCTGGTTGAGATGTTGTCTCAATTTAATTCAAATAAGATTTTACATAGTCGTCAGTTTGGCTTCATGAAAGGAAGGTCAGCGACGGATGCAGGAGTGAAACTCAAATATTATGTGACCTCTCAGAAGCATTTGACTGCGTTGACCATAAAACACTGATCTGTAAATTACATCATTACGGAATTCGTGGACAAGCTGCAGATTTTGCTTTTTCAAACAAATCGATATTTCGACTCTGCCTTCAATTTATATCTCAGAAAGTATTTTGTATGTTTGTAAAAACTTAGGACTTTTTAAAATTAGAAACGATTTACATAATATTAATACACGTAATAAACATGAAATTGTAGTACCTACCCAAATGGAGCTAACACAAGCAAGTCATTTCTTATTGACAGCATACGTTTCTATAACAAGTTGCCTAACTCGGTTACCGAACTTAGCGTGGAAAAGTTCAAAACACTTAAGCGTATCCAAAAAAGGGTATTACAATGTTAAAGATTACGTTGAAGACACGCTTGTTTGGCAATAACTACATCTTTATATGTAGCTTCCCTGGCAGCTCATTATCTGCATTATCGTATACTTATTTATTAACTGCTCCACCATTGTTTTAACTTCATTATTTATACTGACACTTTTTTTGTTTTTCTTCCCCTTCTGTGACATGGCTTTTGCAATGTTTTTTACGAGTAATGTCGATGTTGTTTACGAATATTATTTAAAACACAACCACCTTAATTTCACTAGTAATTTATAATTGTATACATCTATCTAACTAACCTATCAATAAATGTGATAGGTTTATTTTTATTTTTGTATAGCTTTTTTCTTTTTATAATGTGAATGTGAGAAAACCATAGTCTTCTTATATCTACTAATACTGTAATATGGAAATATTGTAAAAACAATTATTTTTTTAAAAGAGTTTCCATGGAGTTCTTGCCGGTTCTTCTCCATAGGAAACGACCAATTAGAACCATGCGTTAGCTTCTGACGTTTTATAAGTGCCCATGTGAAATAAATGCTTTTAAGTTTGAATTCCTTAGGTGATTGCATCAGGAAGGAGGATATCCGCAGGAGAACCAAGGTCGCCAACATAGCCCCAAGAATCCCCGAACTAAAGTAAAGACCGCTCATCGTGGTGACACTTGGGGGAGGCCTATGTTCTACAGTGAACGTCCTGCGGCTGAAATGATGATGATAAAAAGAAATAGTACACTAATCTCAGGCACTAGTTTTCTGGCGTTTTCGGTGCAGCCGTGAAGCCCTTATTCCTGCTATATTTTCACAACGGAAACTTTTTTTTTTTCGTTTTGTGTAATTACTTATGTAACTGGAGTATTGTGTATATTTAAGTCTGTGCTACATAAATATATTTTATTTTCTTCTTTAATCTACAAAATAAGTATTTCATTAAACCGAAGGAAAAAGGAAAGTTAATAATTTGGAGTAGGCATCCCTAAACACGCACACCTTGACAGTTTGACGACAATACGTACACGAGCGGTACTCACACATATCACGCAATTGGAGACATTTTCAGCGCGTCGTTTGTTCAGAATGCTCTATCTAGACAGGTATATAATCAAAGGGTATTTACAACTCAGTAACTAATGGGTTTGAATACAAGGTCAAGCATTCCTTGTATCATACATTACTTAGGTCAAGACTACTTTACTTTGCTTTTACGTTGCTTATGAGATCACTCTGGCGTTTTCCAGACTCTCCGTGTGTGCCCGCTTCTTGGATGGTGTTGGAATGCTTAGCTAACTTAATGATACCTGCCTGCTTGCATCTGTACTGCGAGAGACCTGCTTTGTTGGTATGAGACTTGCTGGCAAAGTATATTTATAGTCACAGCTATCGCGTGACTTGCACGGTTTGGCCTTACTTTATTTATTGTAACTGAAATGTGAACATGCTGAATTAGTTTGATTTTGACAATAATTCTAATATTGCTGACATTGTTATATTTTTTAATTTGGTTTTTTGTACTATATCATTCCGTTTTTGTCAATTTTCAATCGCTGACATCGAATTTTGCCTTTAAATTAACAAGACTATTTTGTATGCCTTTCTACAGAACACAGGTTGGACTAAACATTTTATTAAGACTGTTTTACCTTTTGTTTATAAAATCACTACATATTATAAAACAATGTCGCTTCCCGCTGTCTGTCCGTATGCTTAGATCTTTAAAACTATGAAACCGATTTTGATGCGGTTTTTTTTTAATATATAGAGTAATTCAAGAGGAAGGTTTATATGTATAATAGATGCATAATAACTTTAATATCACCATTGCACCTGTGTGAAGCTGGGGCGGGTCTCTAGTATTAGATAAATGAAATAATTGGAATGGCAAGAGTCATAAATTATGTCTGAAATCTAGGCATATTATGGAGTGGACTCTTGTTTAAGTATGAGCGGTGACTATACAGGAAACCTGAGGCCTATACGCAATACTATATTGCACGGTATAGATGATCCTACAGTGTACATGTGTTTTTCTTGACTGATGAATGATCAGGTGTACAACATTAACATAATAATTCATCATCATCATCTTTTCTGCCGAAGGACATCCACTGTTGGTTTAATGTTTTCGCACATCTAGTTTGACGTTTGACGTCGGTATCAGTGTATCGCAGCCCATATGTTATTTGTGGATAATTAAATAATACTAGACAAAGTGCAAAAAAAACTTGTTTATTGACAACTTAGTGATAAATGGTGTTACATGTCTTGAAATAGATCTAAAATAGTGCGTATTAGGGCTATTTATCGCTAATACATTATCAATAAAGTGATAACAAATCGTAGAAAGTGTTCTACCTAATTAATAATTACCCACCAGTATAATTATTTGGGATCATTGGTTGATAGCAGTGCTATCTGTCTTATCCGTAGTGAACTACCGTTCGATCTTTTAGAGATATCGCGCGACAGAGCCATCTAGCGGATTATCTCGACATCACCTGCTAAACATCGTAACTGGCTGTGTTAGATCATACCTTAGCCATTATGCCGGGTGCTAAGTGTGGAGGTTGCGGTCGCTTCATATCTGCACAAGAGGGCGCTAAATGTGGTAAATGCCTGGGAGTGTACCATCGCGTCTGTGTGGGCGTTCCCACGAAGGCGAACATATCATCGACCTGGCGTTGCCCGGAATGTAAAAAAAATATTGCCAGGGACAACAGGTCTGAAACGCCTGTCAGAGGCCCCACACAGAGTCCCACAGGAGAGGATGCAGGGGTTTCGGCATTGGAGTGTGCAAGCACGCCCAATAAATCTGCCAACACCAATACCAGGGATCTATCGCCAGTCATTGACACTTGCGGCTGATCATGGAGGAGCTGAGGGCGGTTCGTTTGGAGATCCACGGGTTCAGAAAGGAGATGGAGGTGGAGATGGCTGAGCTGAAGTCCACGCTCATAATTTGCAGTACCCGCATCGACGGTCTGGAGGCCAGGGTGGACGCCCTGGAAAAGAAGGCCACATCAGTTGCTGCGAACACCGTCAGTGTGGACAAGGTCGTTGAGGAGCTGCGGCGTGAGCTCAACGACAGAGAACAGGACCTGCTCCTTAATGACATAGAGGTGTCGAACGTGCCAGAAATCAAGGTTGAGAACCCAGCTCACTTAATTAAGGCTATAGGTCGCAAACTGGGGGTCAGCATTGAGGACCGTGACATAGTCAGTGCGGAGCGTGTGGGCGGCAGGCTGCGCAACGTGACGAGTGTAACCGGAGCAACAGAGTCTCGCCCGCGAGCAATTGTCGTGCGTCTTGCGCGACGTGACTTGCGCGACCAACTACTGGCGAGCGCGCGAGTGCGACGGGGAGCGACTACCGCCGATCTGGATTTGTCCGGCCCTGCGCAGCGGTTTTATATAAACGAAAGGCTGACAACAACTAATCGTCAGTTATTTCGGAAAGCAAGGGACACAGCCAATCACCTTAATTGGAGATTCGTGTGGATAGGTCTCCCCAAGTGTCGCCTCGACCATCCGTTCTAAAATACGAGCTATGCGCTCTGTCCACTGCCATTTTAGTTTGGCGATTCTGCAGGCTATGTCGGCGACCTTGGTTTAACTGCGAATATCTACACACAATTACATACATACTAATCTACATAGTAGTTAACTTGAGAAAAATAGGTACTTCGACTGTTTGAACAGCTGGCACTGCTATGATCAACTCCTACCCTTGACCTGCTGGTTGCGCCGCTGCTACATAAACAGGGGGGGGGGGGGGGGCAGCCATGGTAAGGTGAAGACGGGTTTGCGTGAGACCGTCCGACCAAAAGTGTATTGTATTGGTGCTCTTATTTTTTGATCAAGCGCTTCGGCGTACCGCGCAAACACCAGGAGGTGGTAGGCCTGGAGACTCTGGTCATATTAACTTGACCGGGTTGCGCGGGAGCACTGATGTGTTCAGTTCTTAATCTGGGCCGGCTGAGGGGTAATGCCCTGAGTGATCCCGATGGGGATCTCCGGACCCCAAATCTAGCAGCTGGCTCCGGCTGGGACATACGACAGCTGTGGGTGAACCGTGTGGTGGGGCTAGCACCTCCACCACAAACGGAGAAAAAGGGTGCTTTCGATATGTGTAAAGATAATGACGGTCGAGTCTCCGATCTCCTACAGGAGTCGGAGGTAGCGACCCTTAAACCTGTAGACTCGGGTATTCGATCTTCGTCCCCGTTGGGGCGGGGGGCGGGCGAGTGGACGTGTCCGGAATGTAGTGGGTCATTCCGGTCCAAGATTGGGTTGGGCAAGCATGTACGGCTTGCCCACCCTGAGACGGCAAACGCCGGTGAAGCGGAGATGGCGCGATGAGGAGGTGGAGCTCCTTGCACAGACGGAGGCGCGTCTGGTTAGAGCTGGAAGCAGTGCAAGCACGATCAACAAACACAAAAAATTATGGCTGAACTGCCAAATTTTGGCAGGACACTGGAAGCGATAAAGGGCTGTCGGAGGAGGGAGGCCTATAAGAGCCGGGTGCAAGAGTGCCTGGCCGAGTTAGATCGGTCTCCTTCCCCTGGGGCGTCAGTCCCGGAGGAGGTGCCAATAGAGGACACCATGAATGCTTGCGCTGCTGAAGGTTCGATGCCAGAGTGGCTTCCGGATGGGGTTGGAGCACCCTCTGAAGACCTGTCGGTTTCCGTTAAACTGGAAAGCCCGATCCGGTCCGAGGCACTAGACCACGCCAAAATCGTGGAGGATCTCCTTGCGGAGGCCGAAGCGAGGATGGCGCGGGGTGCGCGTGACATGGGAAGGCGGGGGCGGCCTAGGCGTAAGAGCCAAAAGACACAAACCGATTGTGTACTGTCAGAAAGCGGCGCCGAATGGAGTTGTTGTATTGTTTTGTTTTTTTATTGTTTTTTGCATACATTTATATTTTATTTTGTCATTTTTACTAATTTTGTTATTTTTTGATTTGATGTTATCCAATTATTTATTTATTTTAATGCTTGTAATCTTAATAATCTTATATTTCCCTTTTAAATGTAATTTTTTTATTAATTTAAAATTGTAATTGCATATTTAATGTGAATTTTGTAATGTATTTAATTATTTTTCTAATTTATTTGTTTTGCAGTGCCCTGGCACTTTGGCACTTAAAATTTTGTTTCCAACTTCTGTGCAACATGCCTGCAATAAACCGCAATAAAATAAAATTATTTGATTTTAGGCTGTATGCCACTTCCGAGACTAACTTAGTTGTGAATGGAGCCCGCAGCGGTCCTGCAGGAGTTGGACAGGGAGTTCGCCAGGGTGACCCGTTGTCGCCAGTGTTTAACATGGCGATGGATGTGATTTTAGCGGCCCTACCGAGGGGAGTTGGTTATAGGCTAGAGGGCGCGAGTGTCTCGGCTCTGGCTTATGCTGACGACATAGTCCTGCTTGCAGGTTCAAAGGTGGGCATGCAGTCCTCCATAGACAGTGTGTAGCGCACGGGACAGATGATGAGTCTTTTCTTCAGCCACGCGAAAAGCGCTGTGCTTTCGATGGTGCCAAATGGGAAGCGCAAGAGGATGCACTACCTGAGTGACCGAACCTTTAAGGTGGGGTCGCGATGGTTGCGGCAGGTCTCTTGTGTGGAACGATCGCTCAATCTAGGCGTCGACTTTAAAGCGTCTGAATGCGTGACGTGGAAGCACGACTTAAAGCCTTAGAGAACATCTCGTAAGGGTTCACCTGATTTGTGCAATATTACGGACGGCAAGTTAAGGTTGCTCGACGTCCAATCCGGAGGGTGGTGCAAAAATGACTGCGGTTACCAAAGGACGTGCCAATCGGTTACTTCCACGCCGCGCTACTACGGACTGAGACTTGGCGATCCTATCGCTGAGGGCACGGCTATCTGGACCTCAATCATAAGAGGTTCGGTCGCTTGGGCTGTTCGCGGTGGCCAGTGGCCAATGCTGTCACCAGATCTGATAGGGGCCGAAAGGTAGCTGTGACGCCTCACTGCTGAAAACCCCAAGTCCATTGACTTGAGCTTTTCGCGGTACACCGCATTGTATTGGCGTGAAGCCCTGCGCACCGCCGTGGATACAATGTAGGCGTGCGGACGGCTTTTCTGAAATTTTGCTATTGGCTGCTCTATGAACTCAGTCCCTCCTGATTCAATATATCGTCCTATGCCTTTGGCACCGCGACCATATTGCTTTTGGAGCGGGATACCGCGAGTGCTAGCAAAAGAACTTGGTAGAAATGAAAGGTTTCACTTTAAGCTCGTCCCTGGCACGCACAACACAGCAGACGCGCCGGCTAAACCAACCCGGTGGCGGCGTGGCGAAGGCGGCGTGACCACTTTTTATTTTATTTTAAGACTTCTCCCGTTCAAGGGCGGAGCGGGAGGGTGTCTGGACTTTTACTGATCAATATACACTCCTATGTTCCTTCGTTGCCTCGCGTTCCAGGGTTCCTGGTTTTCCTTTCAGAAGCAAACCCATTAGGCTTCGACCCTGCCGGGTCGCTGCGGTTTTGTTGACATCTTCTTATGGCGCGCGTGGAACATTAAGTGCCATCGACTACGTGGGCTCGGTCCGGACGGTTACCGGATGGTCGGACGGTGAGCTACCCATTGCTCGCCGTCCGCAAGCCCGCACCCACGGTGGATGGAAGTCGGGGTCAGGATCCCGGCAGCTGGGGTGTAAGGGTCGTCCCCCCGCGCATGCGGCCACATCCCCAGACCACCTGCCATTCCTCCTAGCTCCGGACAATGGCCTGTACCAGGGCCAGGCACGACAGGTAGTTGCCGCCGATCGCCCCTACGAGGACACGGTGGTGTTCTGCTGAAGCGGGGCACACTTCTACCGTATGCTCAACCGTGTCCTCCACGTTTCTCACGATGAACGTTAAAATACGTAATAAGTACGGTAATCAGAATTAACTTGTCGAGAAAGTCGCTGGCATACTAGGACTACCTTGTAAGGAGAGCGTCCACCCGCCCTCTTGCACTTTGTCCAGCAGTGCTATTATCTAAGAAAACAAACAGCCTGCCAAAAAGGTACATTCTAATTACATATAGGGTGACTGGTAATTAATTAGTGAACGATACTTAAACACGTGATTGTAGTCATGATAACAAACAACTTTTACTATGAGACCGAAGCTGAAATCGCGAACAAAATCAGTCAAGCTGGACTAATTAGGCGAACATAAATGAACTGAACTTGCAGATTATTTTCTGGATTTCAGGTTTGGTCCCATAGTAAAAGTTGTTTGTTATCACGACTACAATCACGTGTTTAAGTATCGTTCACTAATTACTAGTAACTCTATATACATCCAATGTTAATTTGGACGCTGGGCCAGCGCTACGCTCAACGCTGTTTTCTTAGAGAATAGCACTGCTGGAGAACTGTGGAGTCTGGCTTCCTATAGGGAGCTGAAAAGGTTAAGGGAATCTTGGCCAGCGTTCCGTTGTTGGTACTGCGTGGGTCACACATGAACTGGACACGGTTCAATCGCATTACCCCCCAAGCCGACTGACGGATATCGAAAGCCTGGGTTTCCGTAGTAAGGGCTGGCGTCGGGCCCAGAGTTTGTATAGTATCTCTATACTTTCTTCCCATTTGTAGATCTTTTTTATTGTACTTTTTAATTTAAGTTTGTATATACTAGTTTATTTATTGTGTATGTCTGTGTGCCAAGTAAACGTATTTTTCTTATTCTTTCTTTTTATTTGATTTTTTATGTAACTACTGATTCGACCTCGTTAAAGATCCCAGCGGATAAATACTTGATTGCATTAGTGACGGCGATTTGGGGACGTAAGCGTGAGTCTCATCATAATAATTTGTGTTGAATATAGGAAGTTGAGAAAAAGAAAGATGATGATGCCTCGTGATCGGGCTAAAATAGTCAAACGCCTCGTCATCTCCCATGTTGTTTTGATTTTGGTTTTAATTAAGATATTAGTTTTGATTTTTAATTTATTTTTTGTATTTTGTATTTAATTTTGATTTTAATTGTGACACGGTTCAATTGCAAGACCACCCAAGCCGGCGTGAAAAAGCCCGCGTGAAAAAGCCCGCGGCCATATTGGAATCTGAGTGAGTACGCGATACCCGTAGGCGGTGCGTGGTGACATTTCACCCCCGCGGCGCGGTAGTGCGTATGTGCGACATTTCTTGACAGTGACACTTGGTGCGTTAAGTGACAGTGACACTTGTTGTGCAGCCCCCCCCCACACCCCCGCGATGGTGACGTTTGGTATGTGACAGTGACACTTGACTGTGCGGTCCCCATCACCCTGACCCTCCAGTGCGATATTGACGGTTTTACTCCCCCCCCGCGATTGTGACGTTTGCCCCCCCCCCCTTTCGTGTATTAAGGAGCTTGTGATGGAGCGAAAGGCGGAAGAACTCCGGATACTATCGGAGATGCGTCTGGAGGGTGGTTTTACACCGCGATCGTCGCTGGCACGTACTCCACCCCAAAGGTTCAGCACCCCCATGGCGCAGATGGACGCATCATCCACTCAGGCTGAAAGCCTTGAGCTGGAACAACCTGGCGCTGGAGGAAAGCGCCTGCTGTCCTCGCCAGAGGAAGTGCAGCAGACAGTGAGGATTTGCGTAGGAGCTAAACGCGCGATGCGCGGAGATGTGCCCCCATAGGCGGCCTGTTGACAAGGCCAGTGGCCTGCACGCCGCCGCCTGGCACCATCCCTAGCCAGCCTGCACCTACAGTGCCTGCCAGCGAGAGTTTTGAGGGAGAAACAGATCCTCTCATGTCCGCCCCAGCGGAGACCCTAGCAGGCTTGGCGACCGCCTCCACGAGATGCATCATGGAGGCAGTGAGGGCGCGGACCTCAAAGCTCAACAAAGATAACCTGCTGCTCCAAATGTCAGCAATTTGGGCACCCGGAACAATACTGTAGGTCCAAAGAGACTACGTGCGCGCGCTGCGGCGCAACCGGGCACCGCGGTGAGGAGTGCAAGGCGAGTGGCTTGCTGCGCAACATGCAAGCGACTGGGGAAGAAGGGGGTAGCAACACACAAAACTGCATCCAGGGATTGCCCGGCGAGATTATATGCGGAGGTTAGGAGTGTCACGATGACCAATTATGGATAGAGGCCGCAACATCAAAATTGAGCAGCTGAATCTCGCCGGGTCCGCACTCGCCACCAGAGAGTTACCTGCGGTGTGCCGAGAGCATGGGGTGGATGTTGTGCTCGTTCAGGAGCAGTATGCGCAGGCCGAGGATAGCCACATCATTGTTAAGGGCGGATGCACAGCCAAGGCCGGGCTGTACCTACACAGACGCGACTTGGCCTGCGAGGTGCTACAGCACCTTTCGACTGACCACTGTCTAGTGCAGACATGGACGAGTGCGACCTGCACGTAGTCTCTGCGTATTTCCAATACGGGGAGGACACCTGCACCACCTGGAGGGAGTCATGGAGGTTTTGCGCGGGAAACGCGTGTTGGTATGTATGCACGCCAACCCCCACTCGCCTATGTGGCACAGTGAGCCACGGCACTACACTGGTCGTGGCCACAACGCGGAGTCACGGTGAGTCGAATATAGACCTCACGCTGTCCACGAGAGGTGTCACTGCTGTGGACTGGACTGTCCACGAGGGGGCTAGCAGCAGTGAACACCGGCTCATCACCTTCCAGGTGGCTGCGGGTACGGGACAGGTGCAGAATTGCCATGGCGCTGGGCCAGTCGAGAAGCCGGTGCGCTTTCGGGATCGGGGTGTGGACTGGCCGCGCTTCCAGCAGGCCATCCACGTACGAATGGGGAGACTTGACTTTAGCAAGCCAGCGTTCTTTGTTTGCAAGGATTTTACCAGGATAATTGTGGACACAGCATGCCAGTGCCTGGGAGTGAAAGGGTCACCAAAGGACGCAGGATATGAATGGTGGAATCCGGAGCTTGAAAAGCTCCGGAAATTGAATAACAAGGCGAGGAGTAAATGGCAAGGTGTGCGGAAGGTTGGGGGGCTACGAGAGGAAACTTTGCGTGCGGAATATCATATACTGCGAGCGAGATACTGGAAGGCTATGGAGGAGGCGGAGCTTGAGTACTTTAAGCGCATTGCAGACTCGGGCAATGCCAACCCGTGGGGGCTGGCATATCGGGCTGCCAGCGGCAGACTGAAGCCTCCCTCCCGGGTAATTAATGGCACAAAGCTGGCGGAGGGCTTTGCGACCACAGTGGGTGACGCGGCGACCAGTCTCCTGCAGGCATTGTGTCCGGATGACGATCTGTCGCGGGACACGCCCTACCACAGGCAGATTCGGGTTGCTGCCTCGCTCAGCCCGTCAGGCCGGGCTGCGCCTCCTCTGTCACGTGACAGTCTGGGGGCCATAATCAGGGGATTGCCTAATACAGCACCGGGACTGGACGGTATCAGTGCGCGCATAGTGAAGAATGTGTGGGCTGTCGTACCTGCGGAAGTCACTGCAGTGTACGGCAAGTGTGTCGCGGATGGTGTGTTTCCGGATGTATGGAAGGAGGGCCAGCTTTTGGTCCTGCCAAAGGGTAACGGTAAGCCCCTTACTGACCATAAGGCTTACAGACCAATCACGCTCCTCCCTGTGCTGGGCATAATTTTGGAGCGTGTAATTCTTAAGTGCGCTCCAACGATCGGCAACCAGATCTCTGCTTCTCAGCACGGATTCTCTCCTGGAAGGTCGACTGTCACGGCGCTCAATGAAATATTGGGCGCGGGACAGTCCGGACAAGTATCTACAGGCCATATTCTTGGATATATCGGGCGATGATGATGAGGAGCGCCAGACCGCGGCCCAGCAACAGGTGGAGCCGATCCTGTGGAGACGGGAGTTGGCTCGACGTAAGCAAGCAATCTGGGATAAGGTGAAAGAAAGAAAGAAAGAAAATCAGTTTATTTACACGGAATGACGCAACTAAAAACTAGACAAACATAAAATTATATAGGAGAGATATGCACCACATCCGTGCAAAACGGCCGAACGCTCAGCTTAAAGCTGTGCGCTCATGCACAATGCGATGAGCACACAGCGCTGGTTTTCAGCGTAGGCCAAGGTGATGGACGAATGAAGAGAAAGGACGGGAATTATACCGTTTCTTCCCGGACGTTGCGGCCAAACTCAAGGCTGACTGGGTCGTGCCTGACTACCAAGTCTCTCAGATTCTCGCGGGGCATGGGTGTTTCAGAAAGAGACTGAATGATATGAAGCTGTGCGAGGAGAGTGTATGTTACTGCGGTATGGAAGATGAGGACCTACATCACGCGCTTTGGGTCTGCCCCTTGTATGAAGAAGCCAGGTGCAAGATGATGGACGGGATTAGGCATGTGGAGTCCGGTCCGGTCTACTACGGCAATTTGGTGAGCTCACCGGAGAATTTTAAAAGGCTGCGGGAGTTCGCGCACGCGTGGAATGCTGCCCGGAGCAAAATGGAGCGAGAGGAGCGAATATAACCCAAGAATGCCGATACCATCGAGGACTACATGGCGCAACGGCGGCGAAGTCAACACAATTTGTAGTGTGTGGTGTGCAAGCCCATTAGGGAGAATGCAAACCGGAACACACGTGGCTAATTTGTAAGAGATCAAGAAGCGCCTGCGGACAATAAAATAAGATGGCCAAGGGTGCTAAGTCCGCAGCTGCCCCACGATTCGGCCCGTATAACATATGTTAGTTGGTCGGTCCATGGGAAGGTGGAGGGAGTGTCCCTATCTACTTATGCGCTCGGCAATTTTTATGGACGGTCCCGTTTGTGCTGTGCTCCGTGAAATTAATTAATTTTAATTGGTTTTTCCGGGGCATTTCGCTGATTTTCAGCTACAGTGTGGTTTGTTAGTGGTAATAATACACGAACGTGTTCGTGTATTCAATATTCGTTGGTTATTTATAGTGATTTTGTCTTGTGCTGTTTAAAATTTTTCTTATGATGAGGATGGGTAGGCTTCATACGTGGAAGCCGGCACAAGAAATCTGCTCATAGTACTCAGACATTCTCACCCGTGCCGCAGAAACCTGTTTAGGTAAGCGCGGCAAAAGGGATACCGGCGGATACGAGTGGTGGACAGAGGACTTAGAAAAACTACGCCACAAAGTGTACAGGGCACGGCGAGCTTGGCAAAATTCGCGAAGGGCTAAGGATTCTAGGGAGGAGGAAAGGCTTGAGACCCTGCGTGCGGTGAGGGCTTCCTACAAAACCGCTATGAGAGCCGCAGAGGTGGCCTTTTTCCGGGACATCGCTGAGTCTGGAAACGGCGATCTATGGGGACTAGCGTACAGGGCCGTGTCGGGCAGAGTACGTCCCCCGGCGAATGTCCTACACGAAATCTGTCTGATGGAGGGTCACTCTACTACGGTAGAGGATACCGCGACCGGCCTCCTTGCCGCCTTGTGCCGGGACGACGACTCCAGCACAGACACGGCATATCACCGCCAAGACAGGATTGCTGCAGCATGCTCACCTACGGGGCAGGACTCAGATCCGCCCAGTCGGGCGGTACTTAATCGCATCGTAAGAGAATTGCCAAGTACTGCTCCGGGATTAGATGGACTTACCGCCCGGATCATCAAGCACGCATGGAGAGTTAGCGGAGCGGAGATGCTACTAATGTACTCTGCGTGTATTCGTGAGGGTGTATTCCCTGACATTTGGAAGATAGGTAGGCTGGTCGTCTTGCCAAAGGGCAATGACTGGCCGCTCTCGGACCCAAGGCTATACCGGTCTATACGACCGGTAACCCTTCTCCCGATTTTGGGAAAGATACTAGAACGCCTAATTGTACGTGTACGTTTTCTGTTTAATTTTAACGTATTTCCGTTTTGTAATCCAAATAAATAAATTTTTCTTTCTTTCTTTCTTTCTTAATTGTCACGTGCGCTCCTTGCTTATACCGTAACATCTCGGATCATCAGCATGGTTTCTCGAGGGGTAAGTCGGCGGTCATGGCGCTTAACGCGATCCTGGACCGGGTGGCAGACTCCTCGGAAAACTATGTGCAGGTAATTTTTTTAGACATCTCGGGGGCCTTCGACAACGCCTGGTGGCCCATGGTCTTGACGAAGGTTAAGCAGGGCGGATGCCCGCCGAACATATACCGTATCTTTTTAAGCTATTTCACAGAACGGCGTGTTGAACTATTCATGGGCGACCAGTTGGTGTGGAAGCGGTCCACTATGGGCTGCCCCCGGGGATCAGTGCTGGGACCTCCTCTATGGAACCTCTTGTTGGACGACATCCTAAAGCTACCGTGGCCGGATGGGGTGATGGCAGTAGTCTACGCAGATGACATCACGATCGTGATTGAGGCGCCGAGTCGGGCGGCGATCGAGCAAAACGCTCGGTTGTCGCTGGATTCGGTATCCGCTTGGGGGAAGCGGAATCGGCATACGTTTTCAGCCGCAAAGTCGCAGACCCTGACTTTGAAGGGTAAGTTTAAACGTCCCCCTACAATACGCATAGACGGCGCCTCGATCGCGCACGTGACGAGTGCCAAGGTGCTGGGCGTTGTAGTCGACGAAGCGGGCTCCTACATGCCGCATGCAAGTTTGGCCGGCCAACGGGCTGTGAATGTCTTCGGGAAGATGTCGAGAGTATCAGCATCTTCTTGGGGCGTAAGGTACCGCGCCCTGAGGGTCCTGTTTGCAGGGACCTATGTGGCGATTTTAACATATGCTGCGGCTGTATGGTGGCGAAGTGTGGGGAGAATCGGGGAGATACGCAGTGCGGAGTACGCTGCTCCGTACGCAACGCCCGGCGCTAATTCTTCTCTCCAAGGCATACAGGTCGGTCAACACTGCGGCGCTACCTGTGCTAGCGGGAGTGCTTCCGGCCGACCTGGAGGTCTGTCGTGCAGAACGAATCGCACAGGAGTGTTCCGAGATGGTGAGCAGGGAGCGTAAGGTGGCAATCGGGAAGGTCATGACTCAGTGGCAGGATCGATGGCAGTCTTCCAAAGACGGTAGAGAGCTGCATTCCTTCTTTACGGATGGGACGGACAGAGTGTCATTCGGCTGGGTGGAACCAGACTACGTCATGTCACAGATTCTCACGGGTTATGATAATTTCAGAAACCGCCTAAACAAGATGTCGCTTTGCGACTCAGCTTTATGCTACTGTGGGCTGGCAGACGAAACTCGCGACCATATCTTGTGGTACTATGAGCTGTATGCAGACGAGGAAATGTTGGGGAACTGGAGTAGGGATGAGATAGGGCCTATCATCTATCATCGAGAGCTCGTAGCTAGTCCGGAGGGCTTCTGAAGGCTGCGGACATTTGCTCACAAATGGCACAGCAACAGGAAGGCATTGGAATTGCAGTAGGGAATCTGTAGGACAGTTAGGAACAACAATTCCAATGAAGGCTAGGACTGTTAGGAACAGCTGTACAGCTTTTAGTTGATGGCAAGCCGCTAGGGCTGCCCGTGCGCCAAGTCACGTTATGTGGTGTAGCACGCCCCAGAATGGGGAGAAGTGAAATAAGTAGACAGGGACAGGAAAAAGAATGTATGGAGTTTACAAAGCACGTTCCGGTAGAGCACGCTGTAAAGACATATGCAGTTACTCAGTTGCCGGAACGTGTCTCCAATGAGTCCGTATGCCGCAAGGCGGGTAGGACCAACAGTGGAGGGAGGTGGGATTATGTCCCTATCTACTTCGTCCCTAGGACTTCGCGTTCGACACGATAGCGGTCGGACACGAATTTGTACGCTCCGTAATTCAATATTTTTACTATTGGATTTTCAGTGTGAACGGCTGAATTTCAGCTGTGGTTGTATTCCCTAGCCACAGTTGCTATTATTACACGAACTGGTTTGGTTTTAGTTAGTTTTATAGCGTTGGTTATTGTGAATCTAGTTTGTAGGTTGTGGCGCATATTGTGACTACGTTGTGCGTCGTATTTTTTGCGACGAATCATCATTATGCAAGGTACGATGATCAATGTGGTTAGTTTATATTGTCTATAGTGGTTTTACAATAGTAAATCCACGAGCAGGCACATTGAAAAGTGAGGTTAGACGCACGCGGTGAAGTAGGTTAGGTGCGTGGCCGCTGTCGCTGTCAGTGACACTTGACACCTCTGTGTCATCTGGCTTTCAACTGTAAAAGGCCATTAATGAAGAGTTGAAGTTGAAGGTGTCATGAGGGGTGACGTCTGTCACTGTCAGTTGATATTGTGTGTTGCCAGCACAGTTTATACTTTATTATTAATAGTTTATTAGTAGTTTATTCTGTCGGTTTTCCGACCTAGGTTTCGGCCTTCACCGTCAGTGGCATCCGGACTGTCACCTGTCAGGGGGTTGTCAGTAGTATCTGACATCTGTTAGTGCCACTAGGCGGTCGTCTGTCAGGGGTCATCTTGGGGGGCGTCTGTCAGTGTCAGTTTGACGTTGACGTTTTTGGGTTTTGGCAGTTTGGTAGACATTATTTATTAGTAGGTTTGGTAGTTTTTAATATAATATTGGTAGTTTGGTCGATATTATTTATTTAGTAGGTTTGGTAGTTTTTGTTATTGAAGCTTTGGTAGTATTGGCCTCTTCGGGTTGTCTCTTATCTCTGTGGTAGGTTGGTAGTTTTAGGTAACTCCTATCGCTTAGGACAGTTTGATAGTGTCACGGTGGCTACAGGGACACTCCAAATATGTCCGAAGGTGGCGACGACGGGTCGTTCTGGGCCGCTGTGAACGCGTTCAGTGCGTCGAGGAACAAAGGAGATGAATTGTTCGAGGCTGGCCGCTCTTCCGGGGAGCCTTTGGAGGGCAGGGCTTTCACGCCTGGCAAGATCCTCATGAGAACCCCTCCGGGGGGTTTTGCAGACTCGGGAGTCAACACTCCCCCTTTCAGGATGGACAGTCAGCCGTCGGAGACCAGGCCGGTGTCTGCTAGCAGTAAGAGGCCATTGAGCTCTCCTCAGGAGACTCAGGGGCCTCAGAAGGTTAGACAGACGTTTGAGCAGGAAGTGGTGCCACCCATTAGTGGCATCATGGCATCGGCAACCACTCACTCGGGAAACTAAGGAGCGTCGGGACTCGATGTCCCCAATGGAGGTACCCGGTCCAGCAGCTTATCTGCTATCGGGGCTGAGTAAAACTAAGCTGATAGACCAGGTGCACGAAGCTGTTGCAGGTATCAGCGGAATAGCCAATGCCGCCAACAAACTTTACATAGCGGATAAGGGTACTATAGCCTGTTTTTAGGGAATATCGCAGCATATGTTGAGATAGGGGCCTTTTTGACCTCGCACAGGTCTTTTATTTTCAACCTTTTTTTTTTGTGTTCTTTTATTTATTTTTTTGTGTAAAAAATATTTTTAGTTTTTTGTATTGTTTTTTATATATTTTTTGTCCTGTGCGAGTCTCAAATAAATGCTTTTCTTTCTTTCTTTCTTTTCTTTTCTTTCCATAGCCGGGTATGGTCAGGATATCCTAGCAGTGGTGACAGCACTCACCGTTCGGCTGGCGAAGTCGGAGCATGCAGTGACGGTCATGAAGCTTAGGGTGGCTTCGATGGAGGTTGAACTGCTGAAGGCCAGGTCAGAGGGCGCGACTGATAGGTAGGACAGGTAAGAAAAAAAAAAAAAGTTACCAGGAAAGGCGGAATATACGGCAACCCTCAAGTTGCCGCATAGCAAGCAGCGAGTGGCGGTGGAGCAACGCGGTCCAGCGGTCTTGTTTTATCCTAACAGCGAGGATATAAAATCATCGGAGTCGACCCTGAAGTAACTCAGGGAAAAGGTACGACCAGGTCAAAATGGCATCCAGGTGGAAGGTGTGAGGCGTGTGGGGAACGCGGGTGTCGTCGTGCAAACAGCGTCGTCTGCTGTTGGCCAGAAGCTGAAGGAGGTCACTCCCTCAACTTTGAGGACGGCCGACCCCAAGTCTCGGAAACCACTTGTGGCTCTCCGAAACCTTAGCCGTAACCCGAAAGCAGAAAATGTCCCGGAGGATCTGCATAGGGTTAACCTAGCGGATGACACTTCGTGGTGATTCGAGAAGGTGGAGCAGAAGGCAAAGTTCGCCTTCAAGGAGGGGAGGCGCGGAGGCCGAACCACGACCGTGGTTTACGAGGTGTCAGCGGTATTACGCGATAAACTGGTCGGACAAGGCAGGGTATACGTGGGCTGGGACGCAGTGGAAGTCTGTGACTTCGTTCGCGTGACTTGTTGCCACAAGTGCCAGCAATACGGACACCCGGAAAAGCACTGTAGGTCGGCCACAATGCTATGTGGCAGGTGTGGTGAAAGTGGGCATAAGGCGCAGGAGTGTCAGTCGACGACTGAGTGCTGCGCTACGTGCAAGCGCTTTAAGAGGCCGGAAGCAAATTCGCACAGGACTGCGGTGGCGGATTGCCCCGCGCGCGTGTATGCGGAGAAGCAGTCAATTAATATGACCCAATATGCCTGAAAACCTGCATGCTCTTAGGGTGGGTCAGTTAAATCTTCAGGGTTCAGCTACCGCGACGAAGGAGCTGCCGGTGATCGCCAGATCATTCAGCCTTGACCTGGTGCTGGTCCAAGAGCAGTAGGGTGACATAAGGATCATTCAGCACGGTTCCCAGTCAAAGGCGGGCATCGTAGTGGTGAATTCAGGGATTGCTGTCACATTCCTGGGGCACCTCAGAAACGACCATTGTGCGGTGGCCCATATTAGTTGCCCGAATTCAACGGGTGACTTCTATGTGGTGTCGGTCCACTGCCAGTACAGTTATGACATGCGGTTCATCTGCAAAATCTAAAGTCGTCACTGTACCACTCGCCTATGTGGTACAGTGTCGACTTTAAGATATCTCGATGCGTGACGTTAGAGCACGACCTCAAAGTAGCATTGGAGAACATCACCAAAGCTCCCCTTAAGCCACAACAGCGGCTCGAAGTGGTAAGGGTCCACCTGGTCCCCAGGTTCCTGCACGGTCTCGTTTAAGAAGCTGTAACGGACGACAGGTTGAGGCTGCTCGACGTCTAGATCCGAAGGGCGGTACGGAAATGGCTGCGGTTACCAAAGTATGTTCCGATTGGGTACTTCCACGCAGCTACCACGGACGGCGGCTTGGCGATCCCATCGCTGAGGGCCTGGGTGCCGGACCTCATTCATAAGAGGTTTGATCGCCTGAGCTCTTCGCAGTGGCCAGTGGCCAATGCCGCCGCCAGATCCGATAGGATCCGAAGGAAGCTGCAGTGGGCCGAGAAGCAACTCCCGCGTCTCACCGCTGAAAATCCCAAGTCTGGGGAGCGGACGACCGCTTGGTTTTGGCGTGAAGCCCTGCACACAGCCGTGGACGGACTCGAATTGAGGGAAAGTCCGCGTGTGCCTGCTTCCACTAGATGGCTGCGGGCACGTTGTGAGCAGTATACGGGCTGGGACTTCGTGCAGTTCGTGCACACTCATGTTAATGCGCTCCCGTCGCGAGTACGCAATACACGGGGGCGCAGGACTGGTGATGTGTCGGAGTTGAACTGCCGTGCAGGTTGCATGGTCAGGGAGACAACGGCACACATCATCCAACAGTGTCACAGAACACACGGCGGCCGTATTGAACGCCATAACAAGATAGCGGACGTCGTCAGCTCTGCCATGATGGACAAGGGATGGACAGTGGTGAAGGAACCGCATGTCAGGACCGCAATCGGCCTCAGAAAGCCTGACATCATTGCCTCCAGGAATGATGTGGGAGTGATTGTGGATGCGCAGGTGGTCTCGGGCCAGCGTAATCTCGACGATCTTCATCGTGTAAAGCGTAATAAGTACGGGAATCACGATGAACTCGTTGAGAAAGTCGCTGGCATTCTAGGACTACCTTGTAAGGAGAGCGTCCATTCGACCTCCTACACTTTGCCCTGGAGAGGTGTGTGGAGCCTGGCTTCCTATAGGGAGCTGAAGAGGTTCATCGGGCTAGATGAGGGTGTCTTGGCGAATCTGCCGTCTTTGGTACTGCGTGGCTCACACATGAACTGGACACGGTTCAACCGCATGACAACTCGAACCGACTGAGACGGGGAGCGAGTGCCCGGGTTCCTGTGTTAGGGCTGACGTCGGGCCCAGAGGTCGTCGAGGGCTCCCTTTTTATCCACCCTTCATGTCTATTTATGTAACATCTGATTCGACCTCGCCTAAGATCCCACCGGCGAAATATTTGGAAATGTGCGGTGACGGTTAGAAGGGACGTGGGAGTCCCGTCACGACAATCCGTGATGATTATGTTAGAAGTCACGAAAGACGAAGGCACATGTTCAGGCCTAAAATAGCCAAATGCCTCGTCATCTAATTAGTGACGCGCATGAATGGATTAACGAGATTCCCACTGTCCCTATCTTGGAACGGGCTTGGGAGAATCAAATTCGTCGAGATTCCCGCTGTCTGCGCTGGTGGAGAGCAGACGTGCGGACGGCTATTTTTGAATACTGCAGTATCACTGTCACAAGCGTCAATCTCGCACTATGAGATTGACGCTTGTGACAGTGACACTTGGTCGTGCGACAGTGACCTTAAAGGCGACAGTGACACTCGTGAAAAACCCTCCCCCCCTCCAGTGTCTACCGCCCTCCCCCCCCCGGAGGGTGTCGAGACGGGTCCCTGGCCTTACCCTGGAGAATCGGGAATTTTCCACGTTTTCCCCGGGAGCGTGTGGAAAGCGTCTTCTACAGCTGGGATGAGTGAAAATAAGCGGAATAATATTTTTTTTTTGTCTGGACTTAGAAATTCTGACTGAGCTGGCGGCGACTCGCGCTACTACATTAAGCTTTAAGTTGATCCCATCGGTCCCCCTCTTAAATTAGCGCCGTGGAAATTGTGAATAATACACGAACAGTTGACTTTTTGTAATACACGAACAGTTGACTTTTTGTAATACACGAACAAGTGCCAAGACTTTGAAAAAATGAGATTTGTTTTAATACACGATCTGTTCCCGGGACCTTAGTGTGCAATTAAAGTGTACGTGGTGACATCCGTGGTCTGTTTTAGCTTGTTGGTTCGCAAAAGAAAAGGGGAAAAATAAGGACCACAAAGAAAAAAAAAAAGAAGAGAAGAAGTCCACGAAACAACAGTGAAGTTAGGGAGGGTGTGCTTATGTAGGAGGGTGCGCATAGGTTGACCAGACCACATTTAGTGCTTCGGTGCGGCGGCCTAGCCGGCGGCACCCCCCCGTGACCATGGCCGAGAGCAACGACGCGGCCCAGCTGCAACAGCAGCTGATCGAGGCGGAAATGGAGCCTACCCCCCCGCCCCTGCAGCTAGGACAGGCAATACCAACCCCGATGCAGACAATATCACTACGGCGACGGTCGACATACTTGCGGGGCTGGCCACTGCCTCAACCAGGGGCATTATGGAGGCGGTCAAAGCCAAGACCTCCAAACTAAACAAGGATGAGATAGCGGCGATAGGAGTGCACACGGAGCGACTTGCGGCGGTCGTGATGCACCTCACCCTCCGAGCAGCGGCGGCGGAATCGCGGGCGGCCATAGCTGAGGCCGAGAAAGCAGTCGCAGCGAAATCGAGTACCGGGGTCACCCAGGGGCAAGGCGAGTAGTCTGCGGCTGAGAGCTTCGCAAGCGCGCTACGGTTAGGTAAGGGCCTTGAGCCAATCCCGATAGCTCGTCCAGCTGGGCCATCGGTAGTAATATACCCGGCCGAAGACCAAAGGGAGACCTTGAAGATGGCGGAGGACACGCGACGCACGCTGCTGGGCGCAGTATGCCCTGGTAAATTGGGCCTCGAAATTGCTGGGAAACTAGACAAGTGGCAATCGCTCCAATTCGTTCCGAAATTCGTTTTCGCTTTTCGATGTCGACTAAAAAATGGTAGCCAAAGTCACATCGACCAGCATAACGCTAAGTCGAAGTGTTGGTTCGAAAGAAAAATAACTCTTGGCTATGGTTTTCGAATAAAGAAACGTCAAATTCAATACGACAACAATTGCGGCAAATATAAACAAAGAAACACTTGATATCTTTTTACAGTGAAGTTTGCTTGGTGAAAGTGTTATTAGTGGTGATGGCGGTCGCTGTGCTCTGATAACATGATGGACGGCGACGGTTTTGGAGTGCTGGGTGACATCACGGGATTGGCATGGACGTTCAAGTGCTCGCCGATACCCCGAGCCCAGTGCCCCGACAAAAAAACCTCTTGACTTAAGGAGTATGGGAACTAACCTTTCTGTAAGACAGTCATCGTAATTTGTATCATTAAAGTCTTTGTTCATGATCAGTGTTCACTTTATGTGAATCAAAATAGTTAAAAGAGTAGTTAATAGTGGTGTTAAAATTAACTAATTATACAAAGATATCATAGGTAAGTTGCCTAACTTTGTAAAAGAATTTTGAAGTTCCTCAATTACATTAGTTGAAAAGTTGAAAAAATTATGTTTATGACTATAAACAATCTGAAACTAACAGGGTATTTTTCAATTTTAAGGATAATTAGAATGGAAACACGAATGTGAGCTAGTGGTGAACAATTTTCAACCCTTTTGGAGTTAATGGAAAGGTAAGGAAGTGTTCACCTCGACTATGAACTAGATTCAATTCAAATCACTTGAAAATCTCAGCTCAGTGTAAACAATGACGTGATCCTAACAATTTGTTGTTTATTCCACTATTCTTTGTTTGAATTACAGTCATGGCGATCTTTCAAATCCCCGTAGTGGGCCTCAAGGGCGATTGAAATCAGAGCGTTTGTGGTGTGAGTTGGTGACAATATTAAACTCCATTGGTGGTGGAGTCAATAAATCTACAGAAAAATGGAAAAAGGTAACAATTGAACAACTATGTATTCTAATCAACGTTATTCCTGATGACTTAACTTTTCTACATGTTTTTACTTCGAAGGTTTGGGCAGACTGGAAGTCAAAAACAAAAAAAAGCATCGTTAATAAGACGTCATGCAAGTGGTATTGGTGGTGGGCCTAGTAATCGCCAAACCCTCACAAGTTTTGAGGAAAGGGTTTTGGCGATTATGGGAAATTTGACTGTGGAGGGTCAGGCAAGCATACAGAAGCAAGGATTTGCCGTAAGTATTGCACTTGTTCATTTAAAAATACCTACTATATTTTTTTTAAACATGTATTTATCCATTTTTAACCGACTTCGAAAAGGAGGAGGTTCTATGTTCGGCTGTATGTATTTTTTTTTAAATGTATTTTCATTAGTGTTTAAATTAGAAATCCAAAAATAAACCAAGCACTTGAATATAACCGCAGAAAAAACGTCCTTTCAAACTTTCAATCACAGGGTAAATTTTAATGCATTAATCACTAAATCAACTTGTGGCAAGGATTACAAAAACACATAATTAACACTACATAGTATAAAACAAAGTCGTTTCCCGCTGTTTGTCCCTAAGTATGATTAGATCTATAAAACTACGCGACGGATTTTGATGCGGTTTTTATAGATAGAGTGATTCAAGAGGAAGGTTTATTTGCATAATATATTTAATGTCACCATTGCTCCCGTGCGAAGCTGGAGCGGGTCGCTAATTTTAATAAATTAAATTAACATTCTACAATTTGTTTTTTTTTTTTTTTTTGGTAGGTAAAATCATCCAATGACAAATCCCGCCCTTGGGTGGGGCGGGAAATAGTGTCAGACTTTTACTGACTAAAAACCTACCTTTCCATTCCTTGCCTTTATCCTGGGGCCTGTGGTGACAGTCTCACATAACCTTTGGCCCCAGTAGGCTTCGGCCCTGCTGGACCCCTACAGTTTGCTGACAACTCCTTGAGGCGCGCGGGAACGGTGCGCGCCGTAGACGACCTGAGCTCGGACCGGTCTGTTACCGGACGGACGGACAGCGAGCTACCCATTGTCCACCGTCCGCGAGCCTGCGCCTACGGTGGCCGGAAATCGGGATCGGAAACCCGGCGGCGGCGGCGGCGTGTGCGCCTTTGCCTAATGCGGTCGGCCTCCTCCCTTGCTAGCATTACTGCTTCGCAAAAGGAGGCGACCGCCTGCCACTCCTCCTCGCTCCGGAGCATGGCTTGAACCAAGCCCCGGCGCGAGAGATCGCCGCCGATCGCCCCCACGAGGACACGGCGATGCTCTTCCCAAGCGGGGCACACCTCAACTGTGTGCTCCACCGTGTCCACCGGGCGGTCCGCACAGTGGCGACACCCGGGCGTCGTCTCCGCACGAATCTTGTACAGGTACGGACCGAACTTGCCGTGTTCGGTCAGCACCTGCGCCAAACGGAAGGTGACGACGCCGTGGGGCCTTTCCAGCCACGCCTCAAAGAGGGGCCTTACCGCCTCGATCGTGGTGTGCCCGGCACGAGGTTGCGACAGTCGCTCTCGCCATTTCACCATGAGATCCCGCCGGAGCTCTGTCCGCCATGCCGCGACTTGTCGCGGCAGCGGAGTTTCGCCCCGACGTTGCATCTCCACGCGTAAATCATGCATTCTACAATTTGATGGATTTTACTAATCATGAAGCACTAAAAAGGCATGCTGCCTTACAAATACATTTCAGAAATTAGCAACCAAAATTAACAGTTTCATTACAAAACCTATATCCTAGAAATCGATAGAAAAAATTCAAAAATAACTAATACAATTAAATGGGAAATAAATCATATTTAAACTAAACGCACATTGTATAATAAAATGAATTTATATAAAGTTAATACAAAAGGTTTCATATGTATATTTATATATAGCTAACCTTTTTTTCAGGAACCACTACTGCTCATCTCATCCCCGACACAGACTACTACTAATTCACCAGCTGCCACGCACCAACAAGACGCGATTGGCTTTGAAATCACAATAGCCGACGGTTGGTTTACCTACATAAAACATATTTTATAGATGCCTTTTCAAACAGACATTTGAATTCCAGTCGGGACTCAGAACAAGCTCATTTCATTTACAGAACCTGTGCCAATATCACCACCCGCGCCTGTAACTCCACCGTCAACTAGTTGGCAGCCACTTCAGTCGGAAACTCTCACTCAAGGATCATCATCACAAAATCAATCCGCAGGAAGGCGTTCATGGGAGCAACCTGCCCCGCCTGCGCCTTCCACCCCTCCACCGACTAGCAGGCGACGGTTGTTATCCACCCCGAGGTCTGGGGTGACGGCTTTTCCTGCACGCACGACGCTGAGGTCGCGCCGAAGGCGTACACTCGCACCATTCGATAGAGCAACGAGCGAGTTCGTTGCTATCGAACAATTACGTCTTCGCTAGGAGGAGAAACGGGACAGGCAGCTCCATGAACGGGAGACTCGTAGGATAGAGGTCGACCATGAGCGTAACCAAGTCTTACGCAGGTTTGGAGATATTGCGCAATCATGGTTTGACCATTATCGGAGTAAGGACGACACCGAACGACTAGGCACTCCTTAGATATTAATATTTTGATGATAGTTTTTGATTAGGTTTTATATTTATTTTAAGTACTGATAGTTACTTTAAAATGTAATTGTTAAGTTTCATGTGTAGCTTGTTTATTTTTTATTTAGTGTAGGTATATACCTAGTTTTTATTAAGTAATTATTATAATAGGAAGAGAATTAATTAAATTGGATAGTTTAAACCTTTTGTTTTACTTTTTTTACACATCCAATGTGGATAGGATGAGGCGTGAGCGAGTGGATAGTATGAATACGAAGATGGCTAGATGGATGAAAGAATATGAAAGGAACTAAGTATTCCGCTGATCCCAAATAAGTTGGGGTAAACTGATGGCACCCAATAAAAAGTAGTTTTCCTTTATAGTTTGTCTCTAAAATTATGTCGAGACTGATTTATTATTAATATATTAATCAGAGAAACGAATACATTAATGGTTTGATATTTTCTAAGACATAATATAATTTAAACATTTTAGTATAATATCTTATGACAACTTAAACTGACAAGAAATTTAAACTAATTACTTACTTTACTAATTTTATTACACACATTGCTAATTTACTTTTAAAATTATTTTTTATCACTAATTGGTTAGACCAAACAACAAATGAAACATTTAGAAACATTTACTTTAGTAGTACTTGTCCATACAATTAATATTTAAAATTAAAGAACTGCGTACAAAATATGTTGTCGAAGATGAACAATTACACACTACAATATATAATTAATAAAATGGGTAAACTTGACTATATCTACAACCTACTTATTAAATAATTGAGCATTGCCCTGCCTCGGATTAATTCACTTCGATTATCTGTGGAGGTGCTGCTAATTTGTGCACTGGAGTCATCATTATCATCCACAGCAGCAGGGATATAATTCGGAGCAGGTAAATGTGCATGCAGCGAAATGTTGTGTAGCACACAACATGCAGTTATTATTTTCCTGGCAACAGTGGGATGGTAATGAAGTGCCCTGTCACGAAGCAAACACTTCCAACGTGTTTTAAGTAATCCGAAGCAGCGTTCAATGCATGTTCTGGCTTGCACATGACGAGTGGTGTACAATTCCTCTGGAGACCCCTGTGGAGCATTTAATATTGGGATCATAAGCCAGGGGCGTTGTGGATAACCAAAAAATATTTATAGCATCCACACTAAAATCGTACATAGTACGAGAATAATATACAATATAGCATATATTTAAAATAAAATACATACCAAGTAACCAAACATGTTCACCACTATCATGAAGGTGACGCATATAGGGTTGCACCAGACTTGATGACTATATGTGGGATTCGTGTGTTGCTCCACCAAACTTAGGATTTACATTAATAATTTTTAAATTATGATCACATACCTGAAAATATTGTTTATTGCAGTATTAATAAAAGCTGTAACAATTAAAATAAGTAGTTATGATTTAAATATTTATAACATTATTATTTCAATACTAGCTGTGCCCACGACTTCAAAAAAAAAGTGCTATTTGTGTAGAACGTTATCTATTGAACATTCCGCTATAAATACTTCTGTCCCGGCACGGGCCCTTTGTGGCTAATTACAATAGAAAACCAATTGTGTCTCATTACTGGTGATTAAGAGGGTATATTATGATATCTTTGTTCGCGGCATCGCTCGCATTCTGTAAGTTTTTTGTAGTAGATTTCTACTTTGGTACCTGTGGAGCAGGACAACCGATAGCGAAGCTGACGTTCATTGCAACGAATGCTCACAAAGATAATGGTAACGAAAGATAGTCACCGTACGACATCAATTGAGAGCTTCAGCATACACGACATTGTCAGTGAGCCTGTCCGGAATATGAACATAAAGGTTCCTTGGACTACTCACACGGGAAAGAACGACCTAAAGCTGACCATGTGAAAAACAACTCACGCTAAGATCGACGCCAACAACGCGTAACGCCTAGATTCTGACCTTGTGCCTTATTTATTGTCATAGCGTAACATAAAGCTACTGGAAACTGTACTCTCTTATACTGAAATGGGAAATTGTTCGGAATCAAAGGAATTCTAGGAATCAAAACACTTTTTCAATACACTTACTCGAAAACTGCCTCTTATCGCACTACGATTAGGTTCGATATGGCATGTTTATCACCCGCGTGCTTTTTTTGAATTTATCAAAACAAGGGTTTTTTTTTTTTTTCTCCAGTCCATCGACAGGATATTATGGCTGGCACTCTTGTGCATCCGCCAGTGTCAAGTTGTTTAGATGTTTATTTTGGACGGGGTTTGAAGAGGAAGGTAGGGAAACATAATTATAATGCGAAAAGTAAAAGGGCTTTTTTCATTCCTATTTCATCACGGTCAAGGGTGACTATTTTTTTTTTTTTTTAAGCAAAGAGGCGGATATTTTTTAGGTCTTAATATTTAATGAAAATTTAAATTGTGTTTTTGAACAGAATATAATAAATAGACATAATTACGTAAGGAATAATTTGTTAATACCAACAAATTAACAATTATCTGTGTTCTAAATTCGAAAATAATTGAATTTTTATATTTTTAATATTGGATGTATACGGTTTGATACCTTTGCTTCTCCTTCAACCTGCAAAGGTTATGCGCGGGAAAAAGTGCACCTAATATTAGTGAGCGTAGTTCAAGCGTAAAAGTGTGGAATGTCTTAATTTCAGTTTAGCAGATATTTAGTGTATGACGTCCTGTAAATGTGTATGGTAAGTTCAGATTTGTGCATCCAGCCATTCAGCAGATATTCAACAAAAACTGTTTCCGCCAGGACTACGTATTCTGAGCGTAACTTTTTTTTTTCTATGGACAAGAAAACAAATACGTACAATAATTAGTGTGTAACGAGATGTAAATGTGTATGTATAAATGAAATTTGTGTGTCTTATAATTACGAAGATATCCGAGTTTCCGCTGCGGTGACGTTTGCCAATTTGATGAAAATCATATAAAACGGTTTAGTAGAAAGTTATAATTTTTTATGCACGTTACTTTGGATTTGTGTGTAATGTGTGTAAAAGCAGAATTTGAAAAAAACATACCGTTCAGAAGATATAAAAGTAAACGTAAAATAAGGTTATTAGGTCAAAGCTCTTAAAATAGGAACTCTAGAGTCTAACTTTTTACATGTATCTATAACTTGTAAGGCTCTACAATGTCCTGCAAAGTTTCATGTATGTGCGCTAAGTAATTAATGAGCAATCGCATAATTACTACGACTGGACCACTATATTTTATGACATCCGATTATAGGACTTTTTAATGGAAAAAGCAAAATAAAATATATACCAATCATTAGTGTATTAATGCAACTAATCCTATTTGAAATTTCAGCTCATTACACTAAATAATTAAAGAGATATAATAAAAAGACCAGAACAACTACAAAACATGGATAAACCGGCCAAGTTTGAATGGGTACGAAAAAGCGGCCGTGCAGTACTTAGACCTAACGTTCTAAAATTTCCAGTATAATGTTGTTATTGTGTTGAATGATTTCGTACAGGTGCGTACAAAATTGTTTTGCAGGAAATAAAATAACTTTCTATTAATAAAATTATTTATTAGGTAACGATTTAACTAAAACAAATAAACGACATTAATAAAAAATAATAAAATAGGAACTAACAGTAAGTATCTAAGTACGTGATTTATGATCTTACCTTGTTTATCTTCCAATCATTCTCACTACTGGCTCAATAAGTATGGTTCACAGTCACTTACACTAGCTACGTCAATATCCGAATCCAGTAAGTACCTACATAATATTACGTTGATGGCAAAATAAACAGTGCATACGCACGTTGTCCTTGACTGTTACTAAACAAAACGGAACAGGAAGCGCGCGCTCAGAAGATACTTGCCTACTATTCAAACATGAAGTCGAAGCGAATGCCGCATGCCGGTTTGCGCAGGATTCCCGCCATTCTGTCTGTCAAACTCCAAGCGAATGCTAGAATTGCGGGATCCGCGTAGATTATAAAATATTGAGTGTTCTATTTGTAGGGTACCTACTTATCCAAGAACGTAAATAAGAAGTAGTAAAGTCTACAATGAAGTCTAGAAAATGTTAAGCATAAAAAACTGGGCAAGTGCGTGTCGGACTCGCACACTGAGGGTTCCGCACAAAACAAACTTACGTAAATGTGTGAGCCCGACTCGCACTTGCCCAGTTTTTGTCTATTTTTGTATTTGAGTTGATTGCTTGCCTGTGGAATTTTGAGGAGCACTTCGACGACCAAACCCCGGCGCGAGAGATCGCTGCCGCCGATCGCCCCCACAAGGACAGGCGATGCTCTTCCCAAGCGAGGCACATTTGTTAATAGGTACAGATGCATTTATTAAATTGTAATAATTTCGTAAGTAAACGTCGTCAGTAAACAATCACGTAATCACTACTACAAATTTGTAGGTACTATTTTTTATCACAAATTCGTCAAGAATTGTGTACGCATCTGTACGAAGCTATTACACTATATTACACTGGAAATTTTAGAACGTTAGGTCTAAGTACTGCACGGCCGCTTTTTCGTACCCATTCAAACTTGGTCGGTTTATCCATGTTTTGTAGTTGTTCTGGTCTTTTTATTATATCTCTTTAATTATTTAGTGTAATGAGCTGAAATTTCAAATAGGATTAGTTGCATTAATACACTAATGATTGGGATATATTTTATTTTGCTTTTTCCATTAAAAAGTCCTGTAATCGGATGTCATAAAATATAGTGGTCCAGTCGTAGTAATTATGCGATTGCTCATTAATTACTTAGCGCACATACATGAAACTTTGCAGGACATTGTAGAGCCTTACAAGTTATAGATACATGTAAAAAGTTAGACTCTAGAGTTCCTATTTTAAGAGCTTTGACCTAATAACCTTATTTTACGTTTACTTTTATATCTTCTGAACGGTATGTTTTTTTCAAATTCTGCTTTTACACACATTACACACAAATCCAAAGTAACGTGCATAAAAAATTATAACTTTCTACTAAACCGTTTTATATGATTTTCATCAAATTGGCAAACGTCACCGCAGCGGAAACTCGGATATCTTCGTAATTATAAGACACACAAATTTCATTTATACATACACATTTACATCTCGTTACACACTAATTATTGTATGTATTTGTTTTCTTGTATGTCCATAGAAAAAAAAAAGTTACGCTCAGAATACGTAGTCCTGGCGGAAACAGTTTTTGTTGAATATCTGCTGAATGGCTGGATGCACAAATCTGAACTTACCATACACATTTACAGGACGTCATACACTAAATATCTGCTAAACTGAAATTAAGACATTCCACACTTTTACGCTTGAACTACGCTCACCTAATATTAACTAACTTATTCATTTGTGATAATTGTGCAAAAGAAGATTTGAAGAGAATCCTTTACATGCTACGCCACCAGATTATGTGATTGAGATAAAAATACTTGCGATAGCCTGCTGCTATCAAATTAAAACTAAATTGTAAGGTAACTTTGGAAAATGTTCTTCAGTACAAAACAAACATGCGTCGTAATTTTCCGATAGAAGATAGATTATTGGTTTTTTTTTTTTTTTAAGGATTTTTCATCGTATTTCTTCGTAAGTGTTTTGAAAAACGTCGTTTGATACACGTGGAGATTTGTCACTGCAGCAATAGTCATTGCAATGACAAACTTTCCCCACTTGTATCAAAATGTACTATTCCCGGCACCACCACCGGTTAAAATTTCTGCCTCAATTATATTCGTCGAGGACCATTGCACAGTTTAGGAGGACTAAAATTAATTGTATCTTAAGATAAAAATTATAGTATCTTAGCCGTGTGCAGCGCCCCTTAGTGAACTCCACTGCGGGTGACGTAGCCTACGACAAACTTTTTATTTGCGGTTGGTACAGTAATCGGGTTTAAGGATCGAACCGCAAAATTAAGTTTGTTTTTTATTGTATATACTTTTCCGGTTAAGTATACGGGGAGACAATACAACATGTCCAAGAATACCTTTACTTGGGCCAAGTAGTCTCTTTCCAGGCGAGGCAAGACAAAGAAATCGCGAGACGAACTGAAAACGCCTGGAAGATCTACTGGTCCATGAAAGACTTATTCAAAGGTGAATTGCCCATGGCACTAAAACAAAAACTCATGGACATGTGTATTCTCCCTGTGTTGACCTATGGCGCACAGACTTGGTCTTTGACTAATATCCAAAAGTCCAGACCGGGAAGGAGATGGCGCGATGAGCTAGACGGATTCCTCCAGAACTGGCAAGAGGCCTTTACCCAGGAGTGGGACAGAGCAGGCTAATAAAAAAAAAAATTCTTTTCCGGGATAAAAAGTACCCAGTGTGGTGCCCAGGATATTAAAGAATAATTATACCAAGTTTCATCGTAATCGAACAGGTAGTTTTTGCGTGATGCCTGAACAAACAGACAGACAAAAATTTTTTTTAATCACATTTTTGGGTTCGGTGTCGGTCTAGTAACAGCCCCTGCTAATTATTTTTTTGATATTTTCAATGTACAGAATTTTTACTTCTACAGATTTATTATAAGTACTAGCTGTGCCCGCAACTTCGTTCGCGTGAACGACGAAACTTATCAATGAGTTTTTGTGTAAAGTGATATTTGTGTACAACGTTATCTATCGAGCATACTTACCGGTATTAATACTTCTGTCTCGGCGCGGGCCTTTTGTGGCTAATTACGATAGAAATGGGTGATGTAACCTGCGACAAACTTATTATTTGCGGTTTGTACAGTAATCGGGCTTAGGGATCGAACCGCAAAATTAAGTTTGTTTTTTTATTGTATATACTTTTCCGGGATAAAAAGTACCCAGTGTGGTGCCCAGGATATTAAAGAATAATTATACCAAGTTTCATCGTAATCCAACTGGTAGTTTTTGCGTGATGCCTGAACAAACAGACAGACAGACAGACAGATAGACAGACAAAAATTTTTTTAATCACATTTTTGGGTTCGGTGTCGGTCTAGTAATGACCCCCTGCTAATTATTTTTACGATATTTTCAATGTACAGAATTTTTACTTCTACAGATTTATTGTAAGTATAGATAGATTATCCATTGTATGATGTTATTAAATTTTATGTAAGGAATCGCATTGCACTGCACCTGCTTTTCATTAGGGTTTTTTCAATATTTTGCGTACAAACTTACAACAAAAATGGGTGGGTGTTCATTTGTTTATCATACCCACCACATTGGATTTCTATATTTTTTCAATAGCCTATGTTATTCGGGACGATGCAAGGATTCTATCTATATTAATCTAACGATACCTCAAACGTGTAAACCGGTTCAGTCATTTAGAAGTTAAGGTGGAATAAAGAAATTCACATACATACATACATACATGAACCCTGAAAACATAACACTCTTTTTTTTGGGGCAGTCGTGTAAAAAGAGACGAAAATGATGCATCTACACTGATTCCAAGGTATTGTTGTTTCATAACTATATTTTGATAGTCCGGTTGGTTCAGACAAAAAAATTTTTTACACAAGTTCAAATATTTCTATGGCTTGTAGACAATCGATTAGGTTTAGTGGTGGAGTAAGTATAGTTACTAATAGGGAATCTCATCAAGACCATTCCTTAAAGATCAAACACGATATGGTTATCTCAATTCTTATGGCCACCTTCCGGTTCCATCGTCAGATCGCATTTTTGCATTGTCATCTGATCTTACACATGCATACAAAATTTCAGCTCAATCGGTAACCTGGAAGTGGATCAAATCGGGTGGCACAGCAGTGCCCCCGTCAAGTCGAGCGCGAAGCAAACACTGCCGTACCATCCTTTACTGGAACCATTTCGGCGCATTTTCAGGCCCCTATTTGAGAACCTCTGGATAAGACCAGAACGCAAAAATTTTCGTCATTCAGTAAACTATAATTCAAATTCAAATTCAAATTCAAATCATCTTTATTGTGGACTATAGGTATACGTCATAAATACAGGTCTTAAATAATTAAAATAGGTTCAGCTATGTCCCGCCGTTGAGGCATACATTAATAAGATACAAATCAGAGGTTAAAACACAATTAGTCATATTAGTTTCATTACATTATTAAAATATTCCAAATTATTAATACATACAAATTAAATTCCAAGTCATATTAGTATTAATTATTACAACATTGCAAATTATATTCTAACATAAATATTAAAAGAGGAAAGACACAAGCAATTTAAATGGTATTCAAATACAATTCACAATATTATTGTACATATGTGGGAGAAAATGATACTTATTTTTCTTTCTTGTCATTGGAATACAATATTTTTGTCACACAAGTAATCTTTGACATCATAATAACATTTGTCTATTAGTAATGAATGTAGTTTCTTTTTAAACTGGAGGATTGGTAATTGTTTAATGTCATCAGGCAATTTATTATAGATTAATGATGTCATGCATAAAACACTTTTATTTAATAGTGCCGTTTTACCGTAAGGTATTTTTACCTCTAACCTTTTTTTATCCCTTAATTTTCGATAATAGCTTTTGACAGCAGTCTTATAGTAGTTTTGATTTGATTTCACAAAAATATTTGATTCGTAAATGTATAGGGAAGGCAATGTGAGAATTTTTAGATTTTTAAAATAAGGTTGACAGCTAGTTGTACAACTTATTTGGCACATTGCTCTAATGCACTTCTTTTGAGCTTTAAATATAAATTCCTTGTCTACCGAATTACCCCAAAATATAATGCCGTATCTCAGTAATGGTGCCACCAGTCCGTGATAGGCCGTTAAAATCGCTTTTTTGTTAATTATTTTGGAGAGCTTGTAAAGCGCGAATGAGGATTTGTTGATTCTTTTGCAGAGATTGTCTATATGGGTTGTCCATGAAAGTCTGTAGTCAATATTTATTCCTAGAAATTTTGTATTTGTTACAGATTCTACTGTCTGTCCGTTATAATTTACATTAATACTTTTCGGTTGATTTCTTTGGTGAAAGTGCATTACATTGGTTTTTTCTAAATTTATTTTCAGATTGTTATCAATTAACCATTTAATTATAGTTCTTAATGTTTCATTAATTTCATTTTCATAGTCATTTTGACTGTCACATTTTATTACTACAGTGCTGTCATCTGCAAAAAGTACCATGGGATGATTTATGTGTCTAGGGAGATCATTAATGTAAATTAGAAAAAGCAAGGGACCCAAGACACTACCTTGTGGAACTCCTAGTTTTATGGTTCTAGTTTGGGATCTATATGTCTTCTCATCCCGCGTTTTAAGGCATATCCTAGTTATTTCTGTTAACTGCTTTTTATTACATAGATATGAGTGAATGAGGTCTAGTGCCTTTCCCCCTATGCCATATGAATTTAATTTTTGAAGCAGTATGTTGTGGTCAACACTGTCAAAGGCTTTACTCATATCCATGAAAATAGCACATATTGGATTTCTTTTGTCCATATTAGTCAAAATAATGTTAGTAAGTTCATATATTGCAGCGTTAATGGACTTACCCTTGCGAAATCCTTTTTGTTCGCTAGCCAAGATATTATATTTTTCTAAAAAATTGTAAAGACGACTATAAATAGTTTTTTCGAATATCTTTGAGAAGATGGGTATCAAAGCTATAGGTCTATAATTTACCATATTGCTTTTGTCATCTTTGTCGATGTTTTAAGTTGTTCTGGGTAAGTTCCAGTAGAAATGCATAAATTTATTATATAACTTAGATGAGCTGCAATTGATTGCGACACTCGTTTTATTACTTTAGTACAGACGCCATCGTAACCCTCACTCGATGTATTTTTAAGTTGCTTGATTTCTCTGTCCACTTCTATTGGGGTTGTGGGGGTAAGGAAAATTGAATTTAGGTTAGTGTACATGTTTTGATTCGAAGATGCTTTATTATTATACTTATTTGTACGCATCGATTTTGCAGCTTGGTCAATAAAATAGTCATTAAAATTATTAGCAATCGACGTTGGATCTGTAATGCTTACATTATCTTTTAATATTTCACTAATTGGTTCCCTGGGAAATTTAAATTTAGAGTTATTTATGAGTGACCAAGTGGCTTTCGATTTATTTTGAGCTGTGTTAATGCGATGGTTATTTTGTGCCTTCTGCGTAAGACGAATAATTTTTTTAAATTTCGTAGCGTATTGCTTGAATTTATGTTTGTTTTTTTCCGTCCGGTGTGTTCTATATTGCCATAGTAATTTTCTTTTCATTTTGCTACAAATTTTGATACCTTTTGAAACCCATTTAGTTTTTTTGTATAACGATTTTGTTATTATTTTGTAAGGAAAGCACAAGTTATAGAAACACAGGAAAAGCTCCAAGAAACGATTGTAGGCTTCGTTTGAATCATTTGTCAGGTAAATGTCAGAGAATGTCAAGTTATTAATACAAGTTTTAAATTTTGCCAAATCACATACTTAAAATGCAAAATTTCAAGTCTGTAGGTCATTTAGTTCCGAAGTTAAGTGAAAGCAAAGTTTCGCATTTATGACACTCACTCACTCATGATCATCAGAATAGTACTAGTGCTTCCCATAAACTCAGAGAGCTGAAATTTGGTATAGTGTTAGGGTTTAATGGCCACATAAAGGGAAAACTATAAAAACTAGGATAATCGAAAATCTGGAGTACCTGGTGACCCTGATTAGAAAACACAAGAGCCCTACCAAACTATTAGAGACCGACATACCGCCTTTACAAAAAATAACTTGGTGGGCTGCTTCATTTGATGTCAAAAATCGAAGGTCTCTGATGAAGAACCCTCAGCTGGTCTCAGCTGTATTAGAGGTATGGTAATGCCCCCTTCTACCGTCTAAACCGTCTAAAAGAATAAATAATGAACGCGAATGGGCAATACGAAAAACTGTTGCTACTGTACAAAAATCAGAACCGGAAAAAAGAAAAGAAAGATTTTTAATATTAAAAAAACTACTCCTAAAAAGAAAAAATACTGTGTCTGTTGGGGAGTGCGTGGCTGGTTCACGAAGAGGTATTAAAACTAGCGGACTGTATAAATGAAAATCTGTATTGTACGAAGTACTAGATTGTACAATGGGAAAATATGTCGCGTCTACGGAACAAACAAGTAAATAGTTAAGGATGCGCGAGCGCGGTCGTTCGTCTGGGCTAGTGACAGCTGACTAGTGGATGCGCGGTGTGCAGTGCGCGACGAGCCGGGCGGCCGTCGTCGCCAGCTGATCCCCCGCTGTCCCCGCTCCTCTCGTTCACTCCCGCCGGCGCGCGGCGCGCGGCGCGTTGCGATGTTGAAGGCGGAGGTCTCAACATACTCCCCCCGTTGAAGGATCTTCAACAGCAGTTACTGGAAGAGGGCAGATTGAGTTAAAAGCTCGCCGAATGACACCCTTGCGTGTGCGGATGTCGGCGACCCTGGTGATGCTATCTCTGCCAGGTAGGACGTGGACGATTCGTCCCAATAGCCACAGCAGAGGAGGTGACCCCTTGTCCTTGATGACGACGAGTGTCCCTTCTTTAAGTTCCCCGGAAGAACGGCGCCACTTGGTTTTCTCTTGAAGCCACAGAATGTACTCGTGGGAAAACCGGTGCCAAAAATGCTGTTTCAAGCATTCTATTCGACGAAACCGTTGCATGCTGGTGATGTTCTCATTCTGGATCTGTGGGTGTGGCAACATAATGAGTGATCGTCCAATGAGGAAGTGGGCCGGAGTTAGAGGTACAAGGTCTGTAGGATCATTGGACAAAGGAGTTAAAGGTCTCGAATTTAGGATGGCTTCAACTTGTATCAAGCATGTGGCCATCTCTTCAAAAGTTAAATTTGTTAAACCCAAGACACGTCTGAGGTGATGCTTGGTTGATTTAACTGCTGATTCCCACAATCCACCTATGTGGGGTGTATATGCAGGTATAAAGGAAAAATTGATACCTGGGTCGATGTCATTGAAATTTAAGCTTTGCGAAAGAAGACTAGCTAATTCATTGAAAGCGCCAACGAATGTAGTGCCGTTATCTGAAAAAACGTTACGAGGCTTCCCCCTGCGAGCAATAAAGCGATTCATAGCAGCTAAGAAAGCATCTTTCGTGAGGTCAGACACCAGCTCGAGGTGAAGAGCTCTTGTTGCTAAACACACAAATACACATATAAAACACTTAATGAGTCTGCACCCCCTACCCTTGCGATCAGCTATCATTATGGGACCAGCATAATCCACCCCTGTATCTAAGAAAGGGAACTCTAAATGCACGCGCTGCTCTGGAAGATTACCCATGATAGGTTGAACAGTCATAGCCTTAATCCTACAGCATTTTACACATTGCTGTGAAACCTTCTTGGCGAGGTTTCTGCCGCCGATAGGATAGTAATGGTGGCGAATCGTGGCAAGTAAGAGTTGCGGTCCAGCATGCAAAAGGCGCAGGTGATACATGTGAAATATTAAGATACAAATAATATGTGAACTTGATAAAATAATTGGATGTTTTACATTAAAATCATAAAATGAATTGCTTAATCGCCCACCTACTCGAATCAAACCACTTGATTTGTCTAGGAATGGCGATAATGACAGCAGTTTATTTTTAGTAGGCAGTTTTTTATCTGAAGTTAATAATTTGTATTCCTCAGAAAAGGACTCCTGTTCACTATGCCTAAGTAAGAAATGTAATGACATAGTCAGCTCAGTGTTTGTGAGTGAGCCACACTCTGTAGACCTTTTTCTACATTTGTTAATGAAGCGCATGATATGTGCAACCACACGCTGTAATTTAATAAAACTAGAAGACCGTTTACAAATCAATGTAATCCAGTTGTCAACAGTATCCATGCTATCAACATGGTGAGATGATACTGTTTCTAATAGGTACGACTTATCCCCTAAATTTGACTCAGGAAATGAAGGCCATGAAGAAGGTTCTTTGTGTAAAAACTGAGGACCTGACCACCACAAAGAAGAAGTCACCAATTTGTCAGCTCTAAGTCCGCGCGAAGCTAGGTCTGCGGGGTTTTCAAGTGAAGGAACGTAACGCCAAGTACAACCACCAACAGAATCTTGAATCTCGGAAACGCGATGACGAACAAAGGCTTTAAGTTGTAGTGGTGATGCAGATAGCCAACCCAGGACAATGGTTGAATCACACCAAAATACTGCTTCATCTATATGCAATGTTAATGACTGACGAACCTTGAGATATAGCCGTGTACCAAGTAATGCAGCGCATAGTTCGAGCCTAGGTATAGTGGTCGGCTTAATAGGAGCAACTCTACTCTTTGCAGTAAGAAGATGCACGCTGACCTCTCCATTCCTCGATTGACTGCGAACATATACACAAGCACCATAGGCTTTTTCGGATGCGTCAGTGAAAATGTGAAGCTGAACAGTAGATGGCGACTCACATGAAATCCATCGGGGTATTTCAATATTGTTGAGAAGAGGGAGAGTGGTTTGAAACGCACTCCAGACAGTATGAATATCAACAGGTATAGGTTCGTCCCAAGAGCATTTAGAAAGCCAAAGCTGTTGTATTATTATTTTGGCTTCCACGATGCAAGGAGCTACTAAGCCAATCGGATCAAAAATTTGAGCGATGACCGACAAGATTTGACGCTTTGTAGTTCTATCAGTGGAAGACAAATTTATGGAAAAAGTAAATGTATCCATCGAGCACCTCCAGTTTAGCCCCAAAGTTTTCGACATATGATTGTCGTCATTGAGGTTAACTAAATCTGAGGCATTGTGATCATTGCAAAGAGCCTGCAAAACCTCACTCGAGTTGGACTGCCACTTGCGAAAGGTTGTATTTTGCAGACTGCAAAATGTCCACAACTTGACGACACTTGTCTATAGTTTCTGAAACTGAAGAACCTCCTGACAAATAGTCATCGACATAAAAATCATGCGCTATGGTAAAGCCTATTGCTGAGTCGGAACTCTCCTTAGATAATTCAATCAAGCACCTAGTCGCTAAGAAGGGCGCTGATGCAGTACCATACGTAACGGTATTTAGAGTGTACGCCTGTAATTTATGATTAGGCTCTGCTCGCCACAAAATTTGTTGCAAAGGTCTATGCACTTCACTAACCAAAGTCTGTCGGTACATCTTTTCGATGTCTGCACTGACGACTATCTTATGCTGTCGAAACCAAAGCAAAATCGACAGTAGGTCATCTTGCAAAGTTGGACCGACCATTTGGATAGCGTTGAGTGACTTGCCTGACGTAGTGACAGCCGAAGCATCAAATACTACTCGCAATTTTGTAGTAGAGCTTGACTCTTTCAAGACGCCATGATGAGGTAGAAAGTGAGGCGGAGTAGAGTTAGGTGTTTGACTGTTGCTTACAGACATATGACCCAGTTGTATGTACTCATTCATAAAATCAACATACAACTTTTTGAAGTGAGAATCCCTGGCTAACCGTCGTTCAAGTGAAAGAAATCTACGCTTAGCCATTGCATAGGACTCACCTAAAACGTGAGGTGACTCTTTGAGAGGTATGTTTACCACAAATCGACCATCAGGGTTGCGATAGGTGGTGTCTACGAAAAGTTGTTCGCAGGCTCGTTCTTCAGAAGTAAACTTATGTTTTGAGTCTACCGAATCTAATTCCCAAAAGCGTGATAAGTCTGACTGAAGATTGTCAATATGCATACAAACTTGGGATGATGAATTCGATTGAAGTAAAGCGCCAGAAATAAGCCAGCCTAACTTTGATTCGAACAAAGAAGGCTTGTTTTTACCTAATGTGACCCGATTCGCGCCTATGATACTCCAAAATACCTCCGCGCCGACTAGGATGTCGATCGAAGACGGAATGTAGTATTGAGGGTCGGCAAGACGAATGGTAGAAGGTATCTGTATGTTGCTCGTATCAACATATGAATTCGGTATGTACGACGAAACTTTCGGCAAGACGAAACACTCAATATTGATTTTATAATCACTATTGAGTGATTTTAAATCGATCGAACAACCTTGCGAGCAACTAGAAGATTGATAATTTATACCTACCACCTTAGACTTGGCATTGTAGGTAGAAATGTGAAGCTTACGGACCAAGTCGCTCGACACGAAGTTGGCCGTGCTCCCGTTGTCCAGCAAGACTCGAGCAGTGTGACAGTTGCCCTTTGAGTCCGTCACCTGCACGAGCGCTGTGGAAAGCAGAATAATGCGAGATGAAGCAGAATGATTAGCCGACAAGACAATGTTTTGAGTGTTATGAATGTGCAGCAATGTATTGTGCTTTTCATTACAATATTTACAGTGTCCTAACTTGCACTTATTTGAATCATGGCCTGGTCGAAGACAGTTAAGACATACCTTAAAACCTGTAGCGACATCCATGTCGTCACAAAAAGAACTAATCCTGCATCGCGCAAGTAAGATTCGCGGCGCGATTGGAACATATAGAACAAACCCGAAATCATCTATCGGGCAGTAGCCCACCAGATATAACACTTGTCTGGTTGCAGGATCCTCCCTTTTCAACGGAGGTATGTGGGACTTTCAGACAAGTGTTATATCTGTTGGGCTACTGCCCGATAGATGATTTCGGGTTTGTTCTATATGTTCCAATCGCGCCGCGAATCTTACTTGCGCGATGCAGGATTAGTTCTTTTTGTGACGACATGGATGTCGCTACAAGCCCTTTTGATGCGAACCTCTACTGGTAGTGATTTGAACGTTTCACATGTGAACACATGATGATCCTGTTTACACATTGGATATAATATGGTTTTATTTTTAGGTTTTTCAGTAGTAGTTAGAAAACTTTTATTAGATTTGCTGTTATCATTGTAACCCTCGCCTTTTGATTTGATGGACTTAGACTCCTCAAGTGTTTCTAATAAATCAGATCTGTTGCTGAGAAAATTAATAAAAATATTTAATTTTGGAGGTTCAGTCAGAGAGTTTCTATGCTCCTCCCACTCACGATTGGTCACCTGATCTAATTTACTGGCCATAATATAAATTATAAGCGTGTCCCAGTGTTGAACTGGTTGCCCAAGTGTAGATAAGGCTCTAAGATTTTTGTTCGTTGTATCAATAATGTGACGTAATGACTTACTTGACTCTTTACTGATAGGATTCACGTTGAAGAGAGCTTGCACATGATTGTTGACAAGCAATCTCTTGTTGTCATACCTGTCACAAAGTAACTTCCAGGCAGCGTCGTAGTTCTCCGCACTGAAATCTAAATTATCTACGACAAGAGAAGCACTGTCTTTTAACGAAGCACGCAGATAATGTAATTTATTGATCTTGCTTATGCTGTCATTACTGTGTATTATAGAGGTGAATGTATCCCTAAACTCTAACCAATCATGATAGCTGCCCGAAAACTTAGGTAGATCAATTTTTGGTAGTCGTATAGAGTTATATGTATGTGTGTGATTAGCACAAGACCCCACCTCGGACATTGAATCTCCTGATTGCTTACTGCGGGTGGCGCTGATTAGCTGGCGCGCGATAGCCACCAAGCTGTAATACTGCTTTTCAAACTCCTCCCGCTCCGCATATTGCTCGCTGGGATCGTCCGCGAGAGCCTCCAAGTCACTCTGTAAAACATCGTATTTTTCATATAAATTCTCAAATATATTGAGACGGTATTCAACCTCAACTATTTGAGTATCGCTAAGTTGCTTACAAGATTGAGATAGGTTTAAAAAGGATGCAAATTGTGTAAGCTTTGCTTTAACTGAAGCTCGCCTCTTAATTAAGCTTTTAGCGTCTGACATTATGCAAAGACAAGAAAGAGAAAGTATGAACAAACCAGTTTTTTTTTTTTTTTTTACAAGAAAGTAAGGTAAGATAAAAGCAAAACTTATTAAGCAGCAATACGCCTACCAATTAATTAAGAAGCAAAGCTATTTCATATGACAAGTTGCTAAGAATATTGCCGCAGGCGTTTTGCTATGCAATGTTTCTTAATTATACCAAAAAAATATAAATATTAAGTTGCTGAAAAAAGAAAGCAATTAAATTAAATGAAATATGATTATGAAATGACTGCCTAAGCTACTTATGAATGTATGAAGAGATGAACAGCGCTATAACAAGATGAATGACCAATATGTTAAGAATGACTTGCAGTTTTCGAATGACTTGCAATATTTTATGAAATGGAAATGAACAGAATGGAATGATGATATTACAAAGTGATTAAGCTTATGGGATGATTATGGTGTTTGGATGAATATGAAATGTAAATAAAAGGAATAATTGGAACGATCTCACGATTTTTGTTGCAAACCACTGATGATGATTGTGACGTGGAGTTTATCCTCAAGGCACGACGACAATTTGCAGTTGTATGCTTGTTGGAAATCATCCTGTCCCGCAGTCCTGAGTGTCCTTTTCTTGGATCTGTCTTCGACTCTGGGTACCAATCAACAAAGACGGTACTTTGTTCCCGTGTTGATTTGTCCAACGGCTCCAAGAAATTCAATAAGTGGGCAATCTCAGGTGAAGACGACGTTCACCCACTGTACAGCTCCTTTGTTCTTCGATCTTCTTTCTTCGTAAGACGGTAGAAGGACCATATGTTGGGGAGTGCGTGGCTGGTTCACGAAGAGGTATTAAAACTAGCGGACTGTATAAATGAAAATCTGTATTGTACGAAGTACTAGATTGTACAATGGGAAAATATGTCGCGTCTACGGAACAAACAAGTAAATAGTTTAGGATGCGCGAGCGCGGTCGTTCGTCTGGGCTAGTGACAGCTGACTAGTGGATGCGCGGTGTGGAGTGCGTGACGAGCCGGGCGGCCGTCGTCGCCAGCTGATCCCCCGCTGTCCCCGCTCCTCTCGTTCACTCCCGCCGGCGCGCGGCGCGCGGCGCGTTGCGATGTTGAAGGCGGAGGTCTCAACAGTGTCAAATAAGAATAGTACATTATGATACAACAACACTATAGAACATACCTAAAAAAGAAGGAGAAAGTAAAGAGGATCTGCGTAATATAGTATCGGATACAGCAAAAGTTCTAAATGTCCCTCTTGAACGTCACGAAATTAAGGATATTTTTCGCTTTAGTAAAAAACTTTTTGCAAAAAAAATACAACCGACTTCAAAAACCACCAAAAAATGCAAAATAACTTTCAATTTCGGAAGTCGGTGTTAAATAGCGAAGAGACCAAACTATTATAGAAACACCGACTTCCGAAATTGAAAGTTATTTTGCATTTTTTGGTGGTTTTTGAAGTTGGTTGTATTTTTTTTGTAAAAAGTTTTTTATTTCACACTTTTTAGTAGTAGTACCCCTCAGCCAAACTAAAATAGATAGGTACCTTCCGCCATTCGGTTCCAACATCAAATCATCATGACAATTCTAATAATACCAAACACGGCTAAGATACACTGATTTATTACAAAGTTCCGGCTCTTACCTACCTTCCGTCTTCATCATCAGGTCAGTTCTATGTACCCCTCCCCTTTTTCCTTTAGTCAGCCACCAACTACATGTATAAACAAAGCAATTTTACTTGTTACGACAGTTCTGCTAAGGTTTTTTGAAGAATTCCGTTCTATGTCTTCGTAGTTCATCATCTGATCAAAACAATATTTTTATAAGACCAACTCGAGAGTATAATCTTTCAATCAAAACAAAAATTTTCAAACTCGGTCCACAATTGACCGAGATATCGGCGAACAAACATATACAAACGACAGTTCTGCTATGATTTCTTGAAGAGTTTCGTCCTATATCTTCGAAGTTTATCAGCAGATCAAAAAGATATTTTTATGGGACCAATTCGGAAGTATAATCTTTCAATCAAAACAAAAATTTTCGATATCGGTCCACAATTGACCGAGATATCGGTGAACATACATAAAAAAAAAAAATACATACAGCCGAACATAGAACCTCCTCCTTTTTTCGAAGTCGGTTAAAAAGGGTGGTGGATCATCTATAATAGCCGACTTCATCTCAGTTTCTACGAGAGAAAATATGCTGCAGAAAGTGCGCAATTACAATCGCAAGAATGCCCAAGCCAAGTTGAACACCGCCCATATCAACATACTAGGGGATGTAATAGTACATTATGATACAAGTGTGTAATGTAGGAGGTTACCGTCGAGGCGGTATTAAGACCCGAGCCTTGGCGAGGGTCTTAAGAGAGCCAAGAACGGTAACGTTCATTACTCACGTGTATCATACGACGTTTTTCAATACACTTGTGAAGAAAAATAATTAAATTAACTAATATTACAACGGTAAAACTAGTAAAATTTTTCATAACATGGGCGGTAAAAAAATTATATCTGTTGAACTATGAGCACGCGCTAGGCTATGGCTATATGGTCTTTTGATCATATTGCCTAGTCGTCGCTTGTTTTCTTGCGTGAAAGGTTTTTACGTTTATGTCATTCGTAGTGACAATAGAATATGGATGTATCATTTTTTAAATTTAGTATTTGATTTTGTTTTATTAATACAGACCATGAATTTTACTCGAAAAAATTACGCCAAAAACCGCGCGCATCTTTAAATGACGACCATAGACCACAAACAATTTTTGAACAAAAAGGTTATAGCTACATTACAGCACTAGTGCGTAATGGTAATCAAAATGTCACAATTTGGTAACGGGTGCCATTATATAACTAAGTGTAGTGCAATAAGAGCCACTTTCTGAGCAAGTGTATTGAAATAGTACATTATGATACAAGTGTGTAATGTTGGTGATTACCGCTGAGGTGTTATTGAGATCCGAGCTGAAGGCGAGGATCTTAAGGGAGCCAAAGACGGTAATCACCAATACTCACGTGTATCTTACGACGTTTTTCGACACACTTGTGAAGAAAAATAAATGAAAAATCAGCGTTATTCAGTATATACAGAGTTTATTTAGAGAAACAATTAGTAAATGTGCAGTTAGTAAAATTATAATTAACTATTTTTGACGGTATAGCGTTCCCATGAGATAGATTTTCTAGTGTAATATTTCATTTTATATTGTTATTTGAGATGATTCATTAACTGTATAGGTGGGGAAACCCAATCATTCGATGAACTCTGTGCTTCAGGACTAGGAGGCGTCTCAGATTCTAGTCGTATTCTTTTTGTAATTTTGGCGCAAAGGAGACAGATACGCTTTCATACAATGTTGGGCCTGGGTAGTAAAGAAATGAAAGTGATGTCAGTTAGTAGCTAATATATTTTCAACCATTTGCTGAAAATTCTGCGGAATTTATCAGTCAGAGAGAAGAGTTATCAGAGATTTAGTAAAAGTGAGGTTATGTAGGATATTAAGTTTTGATTGACAGTATTTATTTATTATTGAGAGTTTTTCAGAATGAAAAAATATTAAACAACCCATCATTCATATATTTAGGGTAAGGTTGTATTTTTATTGAGGTGGAAAATTATCAAAAGACTTCTCCAGCTCTTGTGTAGAGGAGGAGGCCGACCGCATCAGGCAACGGCGCACACACTGCCGCCACCGCCGGGATTCTGAATTTCCGGCCACCGTTAGCGCAGGCTTGAGGACGGCGAGCAATGGGTAGCTCGCCGTCTGTCCGTCCGGTAACAGTCTGAACCGAGGACAAGTCGTTGACGGCGCGTACTGATCTCGCGCGCCTAAAGGAGTTGTCAGCAAACTGTAGGGGCCCAGCAGAGCCTTGGGGAAGCACGAAAATGCATACCAGGGCCCCAGAACAAAGGCAATGAAGGAACGGGGTAGGTTTTTAGTCAGTAAGAGTCTGACACTATCTCCTGCTCCGCCCAAGGGCGGGAGATGTCTTTGAATGATTTTACCTACCACAAAAAAAAAAGCTCTAGAGTAAAGTGGCGAGTCAGACTTACTTTCTAAAAACACGTCTTTGTCCTTCAATTACACTTATTTCTGGAACCGTTTTCAGAAACTATCCGCTACCCCAGCGGACATCGGGCTCGTTGGGCTTCTACGGTTTTGCTAACATCTCTATGAGGCGCGCGTGTGAAATACTACGGTCGTCGGCGTCTCGGACTCGGTCTGGACGGTTAGTAGACGGCCGGAAAGCGAATTACCCATTACTCATCATCCTGCTGGCTGGTAGTCGGGGTCAGGGTCTCAGTGGCTGGGGTGTGAGAGTCTCCATTTCCTCAGGCTGCCGCAGTCTCCTTCGCTAGTATTACTGCTGCGCAGAAGGAGGCGACCACTGCTTGTCCCCTCTGTCCTGTTTTTCGGGTGGTCCGCACAATGATGACCCGGCGTTTCTTCCATCTGAATCCGGTACAGGTACCTCTCGAATTTACCATATCTGGGGAGGAACTATGGCACGTGGAAGGTTTGACGTCGTGACGCCTCTCCAGCCATTCCTCAAAGAAGGGACTTACCGCCACGATTATCGCGTTCCCAAATGGCAATGGTAAAGCAAAGGTTCATATTTAATTTATAATAAAACAGTTTACATATAATTTTTTTTTTTCATAAACACCATGCAAACCAAGAATTTCCGTTTCGAGGCATAATCAACAATTGAATAAAATTATAAATTCTCGATTCACGAGTTGCATGAAGTAGTGATTCGTGATGCAAGAGAACGACCACAGTGAAGACCAATACAACTGTGGCCGGTTTGTATTGTTTTATCAACAGACGACCTTTGAGCAAAGTCCCAGTAAGGTTGATAAATGTAGTCACTATCGATTACCTGAAACATGGGAATAATAGTTTATTCAAAAAAGAATTTAGTAAAATGTAAATAATATCAATGTTCTCTAAAAAATTATTTTTATTTGTTAATATCGTGGAGAAAGAAAACGGTGCATCGTAGTAGATGCTGGTTAATAATAAAATGTGGGGTGATTATACTTACAGGTTGTGGCGCCATTAAGAGAAATCACTGACAATATCATTTCAACACACATAGGTCGTCGATATAGTGCATTTCAGCATTTAATCTGGAGTGCTTAGATGGTGTGTAGAAAATACTCTACACTCTAGATGCAGTTCAATAACAACAATTATATTTCAACTTCAACTCTTCATTAATGGCCTTTGTGGAAAACAGGAATTTTAAAATAGCTTTTTATTAGTGACGTTTCTATATTATGTCAGTATATCTCATCGACATAATAACTCTATGCCGTTAAGCCGCAACCTCTTCCGTCCTATGCCGTGACGGAAGAGGTTGCAACTACTAGTCATTATACTACAAGGAACCGAAAAATACGAGACGAGTGACTAGGCATGTGTTCGATATATAAAAACGAATTTAAAAGTCAATTTCAAACACATTTTTATCGTTTTCTCGGTCTAGAAAATCAGATTTATAAAACTGGCCTAGCCAAGCTAAACGATATAAACAACCAAACTAATCAGAATCGACGAATAATAGCACTGGATACGTAGATGTAGCTGGAGCTGAGAAAGGTCAAATGAATTTTGTGTATAGCCAAACTCAAACTGACCAAGGCGTAAAAATTCGCTTTTTCTCTTTATATAAACATGGAATAAAAAAGACAGTGCGAATCGCACAATTTAGATTTTTATGAAAATCTATTGCACATTGAAATAAGCAAACAATATCATCTTATTTTTAGTGCTTAAGAATATTTACGAGAATACTGTTATATTTTATTTTATGGTTTATTGTTAGGCTAGGCGTTACTAAAACCGAATATCTAAAAACAGAAAACCTATTTTGAAGTCTGATATCGGATTAATATCCGTATGTACTCAAAGCCAAAAATGTCCATGTCTACGATTAATCATACATAGAGTAGAAAAGTAGAAAGGAGTAGAATATAAGTATTGTCAACAAAAATTAAAAAAAATACGTCATACAATCGATAAATAGTTTATTCCAAGGAGTTAGTCCTTGGAATAAACTATTTTTCGATTGTATACCTAACCTAAAATAGGTTACTCATGACTAAAACTTATTTTTTAGATATCTCATTTTCCTCAGAGCAACTAGGGCTAGATTTTTTTCTATTTTGAAATAGAATTATGTAACGAATTTTTAAAAGCATATCTCAATCACTTACATTTTTGGCCCAGAAGTCCCACTCTCCTTTCTTTCTTATTTTGTATGGAATTTTCAACATACGATTCTGCTACATTACTAGATCGCCACCCACCATGACGCTTTAAAGTCAGTATATCAGCTCTTGCATCAGCCAACAATGTGGCTGATGTCCTTCTGAAACTATGCTGTTCCGGCGCAGCTCGTGCAAGCGCCTACTCAAGAAACCATCAAGGATCAAAAGAACATTGCTACAATAATTTCGATAGGCGTTTGCTAATTAACATCAAATTGTATTTAGTCATCATCACTTAACTCACTTGCGTCGGTACCTTCAAACTGTAACCATCTTACATCTAGCTCATTAAACTTTACAATTGCGATTTTGGGAGTTTTTCATTTATGGCACCTGTATGTCCGCTAAAGACATAACATGGTGGCCCATGAGGGGAATCAATGATAAATAGCTACTAGTATAACCGCGTAAATACCAAATTTGGATGAAGAAATCGGCCTCGGCGAACAAGTCGTGTTGGACCAGAGGAACCTTCCAGTGAGCAGCCTAAAGCCACAGAGTTCCAGGGAGTGCTGCAAGCCTGAATCCAAGGTTACGAGCAGTGGTACAGCTAAAGTATCGCATCGTGCGGCAGCGTTCACCCAAAGATAAGTGTCCTTCCTACATCATACTTCTCCATCCAAATTCCAAAATACCTATCCTAATCAATCCTAACTTCTTAAAATACTAATTTACTTGTGCAAATCAAAGCTTTTCTGTGCTGTTGTGCGCAAAATTCCCATAAAAGTATCGCAATTGAATATTTTTTTTTAATAAAAAAAATTTTTTTCGTATTTAGCTTAAAATAATACCCAATTAAGTTATTTCAGTCATCCTATTTCAATATTTAAATATTTTATTCATGCTTACGCCCATAATTACATAAAGATATTCAGTACTTTTTTATCGAATTTGCAGTTGCACTTTCTTTGTTTCTTACCCAAGATTAACTGTCCAGTAAATTCTTGCTATTATCGTCTATTTAGCGTACGTCGCCGACTGTTCCAGGTCATATCCGCGTTCGCGCTCGTGCTCACTATTTTGTGCATAATACTTGCGTGAGATAGCGGGCGCTGAGCAGCAGGTGGGCAGCAACGAGTGTGCTGCTGTGCTTGCGCCCCTGGTTTCCTGTGCGGCAAGTGTCACCGTAAGGAGGAGCGTGAGCCTTTCAATTTAATTTACTTGTTTGCTGGTGATTTTTTTTTGAGGGTATAGTGCAAATTATTTTTTCTTATTATGTCCCACGAGAATAAACATCGCCTTAAAGAATTACTAACAAAAAGAGTATCCGCCAAGGGGCAGATTACTAAATTTAGAAATTATTTGAATAGCATTTCTGAGCTCGATGAATTAACTAATATTCAATTAACTGATTTAAATTTAAAGCTCGTCAAGTTTGAAGCTTTATCTTTGAGGGTAGATGACTTGCAGGGTGAAATAGAGGTCCTAAATCCTGAAAATATTTCGACCGAAATTGAAGAACGTGAAAATATTGAGCGTGATATTATAACGAACATAGCCACCGCGAAGAACTTAGTCGAAATATTCACCAGAAAAAATGAAAGTGAACAAAAACGCCAGTCTGTTCATGATATTTCCTGTTGCTTTGATCATCATCAACAGCATGAAGTGCCGTTGAAGCTCCCTCAGATTCAAATAGCGAAGTTTGATGGTGCATATTTCCGCTGGTTGGAATTTCGAGATACGTTTGAGAATCTAATCCATAAAAATGACCGTATTTCGCCTATCAATAAATTTCACTATGTCATATCGTATTTACAAGGTGACGCGGCCAGAATAATATCGAATCTAGAAGTTTTTACGACTAATTATGCTGAAGCATGGAAGCTACTATGCGCACGATATAATAATAAAAGAATGTTCACGAGTACGTGGCGCCGTCTAGCGGACGTCACCGGCAACAGCGACACGGGCAACAGCGACGCAGCATAACGCGCGGGACGAGGGGCATCGGGCCTTCCCCCCGCACTTTTTGAGTATATAAACCGTGTACCCGCCCGCGACCGGGCTACTACAAATATTTTCAAAACCATTGTACCTATTTTTATCACCATTAAAATCTCAGTTCATCATCATCAGTCTTTTCATCAAAGCCAAATATCCTCATCAACGACAAAAGGAGACGATTGACCACCTTCCTGCAAATAAATTGGTCCTTCGAGCCGGAGTATCTGCGACCTCAACGAAGCACGCGCACGAGCACGAGCAACGAAAAAGCGTCAAGAAGATCACCGGCGGCAGTTAAAGGTCAGGCCAATCATCATCTTTTCCTTCCTCTTTCCTTGCTAAGTTTTGTGCTAACATTGTCCAAATAGTCCGTGGGTAGTATCTGTATATCCGTTCATTTCTTGATTTCTTTGTTTCGTAACGAGTGAATCTACCTACATCTTTGTAACCGACTTTATACTCGTATTATTACGACAGTTTAAAACTTGTTACTTGATTTTGTCGCTCGCAATCACCAAAATGACGAAAAAGAGGAATTCTATTGTAGACACAGAAAGTATTGATGATATTATTCGGGATTATTAAAGAAACGCGGTTCCTTGAAAGGCAGGTTTACGTTGTTTTCAAAATTTGTTCAATCACTAGAAGTTTCTAATACAACAGAAATTCAAAAAACGGAATTACAGGAGCGCTTAAAAAAGATAGAAGTTGTGTTTGATCAGTTTTGTAGCATTCAAGATGATATAGATTCGTACGTCTCGGGTAGTCAGATAGATAAAGAACTTCAAGAAAGAGAATCTTTTGAAAATCAATATTATGCTGTTGTGGCCAAGTCTAAGTGTATTTTAAAGGATAATTCGACAGTTCATAGCGATAATAGTAATTGTAAATCACACGCACACGGTATCAAATTACCCATAATTACTTTGCCGAACTTCGATGGTTCTTATGATCAATGGCTTGAGTTCCGAGATACGTTTTTATCGCTCGTTCACAATAGTAATACGTTAGATAATATTCAGAAATTTCACTATTTGCGATCAGTTCTATCAGGTAATGCACTGCAGGTTATTAAAGCTTTGGAATTTTCCGCACAAAATTACATCGTTGCTTGGGATTTATTGGAAAATAGATACAACAACAGCCGGTTGCTGGTTCACAATCACGTAAAGGCGTTATTTACCGTCCAGGCGATAAATAAAGAGTCAGCTCCTCAAATACGCAAGCTCATGGATGCTATTTCGCGTAATCTTCGTGCATTAAAAACATTAGGCGAACCTACCGACACATGGGATACGTTAATTATCTATATCATAGTCACAAAGTTAGATTCTACAACTGAACGCGAATGGGAACTTTTCAAGGGTACCCTCACAAACTCGTCGTCAAATAAAAGAGTTTCGTTGTCTGACCTAATGACCTTTCTTAAGGACCGCGCGGATTTTCTAGAAACGGTTAAACCTTCTCATAGCAAATCAATGGATAGTAGTCAAAATAATCACACAAAAAATACGTCGTCACTAAAAACGCATAGTCATGTTTCTACCCAGAAAGATGGAAAGAAATCGGCTAATCATACAAAGTCGCCACGTTACAAGTGCAATTTGTGCAGCTCAAATCATCCTATTTATTCGTGCGATGAATTCCTTCTTTTATCATCTAAAGATAAATTAAAGTTAATCGACGAAAAGAATCTTTGCCGTAACTGTTTACGTGCCGGACACACGTTAAGTGATTGCTGGTTCGGACCGTGCAAGCACTGTAATAAAAAGCACAATACGTTGATACACAGTGAATTCGTTGACGCTAACGAATCGTCTACTGTTTCACACACAGCACAAATAGTGGCACAATCAGAGTCCACTACAGAAACCACACACAAAAATATGGTATCTTCCACTGCATCTCATTCGCACACGATTCACACGCCTTATAAAGTAGGTAATCTTGATACGCGCTATTTTTATGATCAAGTATTATTATCGACAGCATTAGTGGAGATTGCTGATGCAGAAAATAAATATCACACTACCCGCGCTCTCCTCGACAATGGGAGCCAGCATTGCTTTATATCCGAAAAGCTTCGCAAAACTCTTAACATTCCAACGATACAGTCCACTGTACAAGTCATTGGAGTAGGCAACTCCGTGACACAATCCACACAATTATGTAAAATAAAACTGCGATCGAAAACAAGCTCCTATAACACACACATTAATTGTTTAGTATTGTTCCAAATTACAGCACAATTGCCATCACTAGGCATCGATCATAATATCGAAATCCCTAATAACATACAGCTTGCGGACCCTGACTTTCATTCAAGTAATGAAATTAATTTATTAATTGGTGCTGACAAGTTCTGGGATCTGCTAAATAAGGGTCTAATACGTTTGCCTAAAGGTCCTTATTTGCAAAACACAAAGCTTGGCTGGGTTATCTCAGGTTCAGTTCAAAAACAAATTGAACATAGTTCAAATAATACGCGTACACAATGTAACTTCACACAAGCATTGGACATCGAACTTAAACGTTTCTGGGAACTCGAAGAAATCACCTATAATAAACAAATAATGACAAAGGAAGAAATCGCATGCGAAAAATTGTTTAAAGACACCACTTCGCGTGACGATAAGGGTCGTTTTTCCGTGCGTATTCCGCTAAAAGAATCAGCTGATGAGCTGCGCGATACGTTCTCAATGGCCGAGAACCGGTTCTTAGCACTCGAGCGCAAACTAATCCGAAGTTCACCTAGTTATAGGCAAATGTATTGCAATTTTATGAAGGAATATTTAAGTTTAGGGCACATGAGTCGTATCACAGAATATACGTCGCCTTACTATTTCCTGCCTCATCACGGTGTCTTTAGGGAACATAGTACAACTACAAAACTTAGAGTGGTATTCGATGCGAGTGCCAAGTCTACGTCAGGCAAGTCTCTAAATGACATCCAGTTTACTGGTCCGTCTTTACAAAATGATATATTCGCTATTTTATTACGGTTCCGGCAATTTAAGTATGTCGCATGTGCCGACGTCGAGAAAATGTACCGTCAGATATTAGTTCAGCCAGACCAAAGACAATTACAATTAATTCTTTGGAGGGAGAATCCGTCTGAACCCCTTGACATATATCAACTGAACACCGTCACCTATGGGACGTCATCCGCGCCTTATTTAAGTATTCGGTGCCTTAAACAACTCGCGCTGGAATGCGATGATGACGTCATTGCACAAGTCATTAATGACGACTTTTACGTCGACGACCTAATAACGGGACAAGAAGATCATCAAAAATTACTAGAGATATGCAATGGTGTTGTTAAAGTTCTAGAATCGGCTTGTTTTCCGTTGAGAAAGTGGATCTTCAATGTAAAACCTTCGCAAACCCAATTCGAATCTACGTTCAAAGAATTATCTTTAGGAGACTCATTCCACACCAAAACATTAGGATTGGGGTGGTTTAATTCTTCGGACGAATTGTACTTTAATACTCAACATGAGCACACTTTAACTCATGCGACTAAGCGTAGCATTCTTTCCACAATCGCGCAAATATACGACCCTTTGGGTCTACTCACCCCGATGATAGTCATTGCCAAGATAATACTTCAAAAACTGTGGCTAGCTAAGATAGGTTGGGATGATCCAATCCCTAAGCCAATTTTATTGGATTGGCAGAATTTTATTAACAAGCTACATTATTTACAACATTTACGCATACCTCGTTATGTAATAGGAGATAACACACACACATTTGAGTTACACATTTTTTCTGACGCATCGCAAGATGCATACGGGGCATGTGCGTATATACGTAGCTATACAGATTCAATGATAACCGTGCATTTGTTATGCGCGAAGAGCAAAGTGTCACCGGTGAAACCGGTTTCCATTCCACGCTTAGAACTGTGCGGCGCGGTAGTAGGCGCAAGACTTTACAAAAGGATAATTAGTTCGTTACGATTAACGTTTCATAATGTATATTTCTGGTCAGATTCTACCGTAGTGCTAGGATGGCTTAAAATGTCACCGAATCAATTAAAACCATTCGTGCAAAACCGTGTTGTGGAAGTGAACGAGCTAACGGGTGATAAAGCATGGCTTCACGTTAGTGGTAAACAAAATCCAGCTGACTTATTGTCGCGCGGAGTGCAATTGGATGTGTTGAATTCTTCTGATCTATGGTGGCGTGGACCTGCATTTTTACACGTTCATGGAATAGAAGGTAAACATAGTAACAATCCACATATTAATTACGATGAATTACCAGAGTTAAAATCCACAAAAGTTGCATTAGTTAAGCAAACGTTACCGAGCAGTTTTCCTTTCGAAAGGTTTTCCAATTTTAATCATATGCTACGTACGGTGGCTTACATACTTCGTTTTGTGAATAATTGCCGACGAATAAAATCGCGGCGCCTCATAGATAATTTGTCGGTTGACGAATTAAACACGTCAACAATAATTTTAACGCGTATTGCACAACAAGAATCCTTTCCAACCGTTTATGATAACTTAGTTAGTAAAAAACCTTTAAAGTGTCCTCGTAATATTTCTAATTTGAACATATTTTTAGACGAGCATAATATAATCAGAGTAGGAGGTAGAATAGAAAATTCCGAATCATTCTCATTTGACAAAAAGCATCCTGTATTATTATGCAGTCGACATAAATTCACGCGTTTGTTATTCGAACAAAAACATAGGGAATTACTACATGCGGGGCCTCAATTGTTACTGGCTACGATACGAGAATCTTGGTGGCCACTTAGAGGTCGGAACTTAGCAAAACAAATAGTGCATACCTGTGTGAAATGTATTCGTATGAAGGCCAAGCCTTTTAACATTCAGATGGGTAATTTACCAAATGAAAGATTGATACCCGGGTATCCATTCATGAACTGTGGGGTCGACTATGCAGGACCATTGTTTATGTCTAACCGTCCCGGAAGGGGGGCAAAGCTAACAAAATGCTATATATGTTTATTCGTGTGTTTTACAACGCGTGCTGTACACTTAGAGTTAGTCACAAATCTCACGACTAAAGCATACTTATTAGCATTAAAGCGCTTTATTTCAAGACGCGGTAAACCTTTGCAGATCTTTTCTGATAACGGTAAAACATTTGTAGGCGCTCTAAAGGAATTTGCAAAATTTCTAGTAGATAAAGAGAGTGATATACAGGATTATGCTTCAAATAATTTAATTAAATTCACTTTCATTCCGCCGTACTCGCCTCATTTTGGTGGTCTGTGGGAGGCAGGCATCAAGTCATGTAAATTACATTTAACTCGCGTAGTAGGAAATGCGCATTTGACTTACGAGGAATTAAGTACTGTGTTAGCACAAATCGAGGCTGTCCTCAACTCTCGTCCAATGTTCCCTTTGTCCTCAGACTCCTGCGACTTTCTTCCTCTGACTCCCGCTCATTTCCTGATTGGCCGACCGCTCACTGCACCAGCTAGTCAAGACTTGACCACAGCGGCTACGCAGCGTCTTCAGAGATACGATCGCGTGGAACAGATGCGTCAAAACTTCTGGAGCCGATGGTCTAAAGAATATGTTTCTGAACTCCAGAAAAGAAACAAATGGCAGACTAACCAGGATACTATCGTTCCCGACACACTCGTGCTCGTGAAAGAAGACAACCTACCTCCCCTCAAGTGGCGCCTTGGACGAGTTCTACAGACATTCCCGGGCAAGGATGGCATAGCCCGCGTTGCACACATAAGAACAGCGACGGGCAACATCAAACGGTCATACTCTAAGATATGCCCACTCCTGCTACCTGATGACGACGACAATTCGACAGCAGCCTCGTTGGAACCGGGTGCTTCCAAGGCCGGGGGCATGTTCACGAGTACGTGGCGCCGTCTAGCGGACGTCACCGGCAACAGCGACGCAGCATAACGCGCGGGACGAGGGGCATCGGGCCTTCCCCCCGCACTTTTTGAGTATATAAACCGTGTACCCGCCCGCGACCGGGCTACTACAAATATTTTCAAAACCATTGTACCTATTTTTATCACCATTAAAATCTCAGTTCATCATCATCAGTCTTTTCATCAAAGCCAAATATCCTCATCAACGACAAAAGGAGACGATTGACCACCTTCCTGCACAAAGAATATTGATTAACCATCATTTAAATTCGTTGTTCAACATTAAGCAACTTCCACGCGAAGCAGAAAGGTCGTTAAGGTTCCTCGTCGATCACGTAAACAAAAATCTGCGCGCTTTAGCAGGGCTCGGGCAACCGACGGATATGTGGGATGCCCTAATAATATTTATGCTTACTTCTAAACTAGATTCCAATACTTTGTTAAAATGGGAGGAATACCGAAACAACCTCGAAGGAGATATGCCTACTTTAGATCAATTCTATAAATTCTTGATAGACAGAGCCGACGTTCTCGAATCTTTGAACCGGAACCGGTCCGATTACAACAGTTCAAAGCCTGCTCACGGCAACAATAATCCAAAACAAGGTCCTTCAGTTACAAAAACATTTGCAAGTGTAGGCAATAAACATAACAACGCTAAGAAATCAAGCTACTTCTCGTGCATCATTTGCGATGAAGGTCATAGAATATATGACTGTCCTACCTTCAAGTCTAAGGGGGTAGACGAAAGAATGACAGATGTAGCTAAATATAAGCTATGCGCGAATTGCTTGCGGCAGGGTCATTCGGCGCGTGAGTGCCGCATGGGGCCGTGTCGCGAATGCAAACAAAAGCACAATAGTTTACTTCACCGTCCATCTTCCGCCACTAACAATCTCGTTTCTCTTGACGAGCAAGATGAGACTATAGTCAATTGTTCAAATCAAATTACAAATCAACATATAGGTCAAGTTCTGGTGTCCACTGCCATGATCGAAATGTCGAACCCATTTAGCCAACAAAAGGTTAAAGTTCGTGCTCTTTTGGATAGCGGAAGCCAATTGTCCTTTATCTCTGAGTCCCTAAAAACCAGACTATCGCTAAAGTCTAATCCTATTGATTCACTAAAGGTCATAGGAATAGGAAACACAACTGCATCCAATGTTGTTGAAAGTTGCAACATACAACTCAAATCAATAAATACAGAATATAAAGTTACATTATCATGTCTTGTAATGAAAGAGTTAACTGGTTGGTTACCTAAAATGCCTATAGACATTAGCTCACTAAGGTTGCCAGATGGTATACAGCTGGCTGATCCATCGTTTTATCAGCCGGCTCCGAGCTGACCTCTTTTGGGATCTTTTAGGCAACGAGCAATACACCTTAGGGATAGGAAAAAATTATCCAAACCTTAGACATACGAGGCTAGGCTGGATTATATCCGGTCCTATTAGAAAGTTCATGAAACCGAACAAAGTAACTCAATGTAGTCATGCTATGCTTTCTCCATCATCTAAGTCACAAGAAGAAAATGTTGACCGCATGTTGACAAAATTCTGGGACTTGGAAGAAGTTCCCACAAAAAAGATAATGAGTGAAAATGAAAAGGAGTGCGAACTTCATTTTTTAACTCACACTACTAGAGACAATACAGGTAGATTCTCAGTCAAATTACCTTTAAAAGACACTCCTGATTGCCTAGGAGACACATATTTGCAAGCTAAAAAAAGATTCATTAGTTTAGAAAAACGACTTAAACGCAATCCATCGCTTAAAGCGGATTATATTAAATTCATTAATGAATATGCCGAATTAGGGCATTTATCCACGTCCCATAATAACCTACATGGCATTCCAGCGTATTATCTATGTCATCATCCAGTGTTGAAGCAAGAGAGTGAGTCCACAAAGCTCCGGGTGGTGTTCGATGGTTCCGCTCCATCTACGTCAGGCTACGCGCTCAATGACATTTTGAGAGTAGGCCCAAATGTCCAGAACTCACTCTTTTCTATACTGTTGCGAGCTAGACAATATAAATATCTACTCACCGGCGATATCGAAAAAATGTATCGTCAGGTGCTAGTTCACAAAGAAGATCGTAACCTTCAGTTAATACTTTGGAGAGAGGATGAGTCACAGCCCATTCAATCATTAACATTAAATACCTTAACCTATGGCACTGCAAGTGCGAGCTACTTAAGTACACGCTGTATTTGGCAGATAGGAGAGGAGCAGGATGATGACGTCATAAAGGACATAATTCAAAGGGATTTTTATGTCGACGATCTAATTACGGGATCTGACGATCTTCAACAATTAAAGTACATACATAATTCAATATCAAATGCGTTAAAGTCCGGGTGCTTTAATCTGAGAAAATATAAAAGTAACTATCCATTAATATTTGATGGCATTGATATAAGTAAACAAGGCAATTTAACATTCAGTGAGTCATCAAGCACACTCGGGCTTGGGTGGACTCCATCTAGCGACACCTTACATTTCCCGATAAAAGGATTTTCTTATAATAATGATGTAATGATCACAAAACGATTTATAATGTCGAATTCATTTAAAATATTTGACCCGTTAGGTCTCCTAAGTCCAATTGTCATCGTACCAAAAATTATGTTACAAAAACTGTGGCAGTATAAATTAGATTGGGACGAGCCAGTTACGCAAGAGATAAAGGACAATTGGACTAAGTTCGCTGACGGTTTAAAGTGCATTTCCAACTTAAGGATTCCCAGAATAGTTTTAGGAAAATCACCTAGATATATAGAACTTCACTCATTTAGTGACGCTTCCCAGTCCGCATACGGTGCATGCATCTATTTAAGATCCGTTGGTCACCATGGTGACGTCACTATTCGTTTACTATGCGCAAAATCTAAGGTGGCACCACTAAAACCCACTACAATACCACGCCTTGAGTTATGCGGAGCCCTGCTTGCCGTTAAACTTGTCAAGTCTGTAATAGAATCAATCAGGCAACGGCCGGGAAGGATATTCCATTGGTGTGACTCAAGTGTGGTACTGGGATGGATACGCAGTGACTTATCAAAATTAAAAACGTTCGTAGCTAATCGTGTCAGTGAGATAACAGAACTTACTGATCCGTGTGCGTGGCGATATGTTCCCACTGATTCAAATCCCGCAGATTTGATATCTAGGGGGGTAGACGCAAAAGATTTAATATCTATGAACCTGTGGTGGACGGGTCCAGACTATTTATATAATACGAATGAATCCGAGTGGCCAACACTAAATACTAATGATTCTGAAATTCTACCTGAAATAAAATCACACTCAACTATAATAAATAATTCATTAATTAACTTCAATAAATATTCATCTATAAACAGACTTCAAAGATCTTTCGCATACGTTCAACGATTCATATTCAATTTAAAACATCGTAATAACAAGCGCACAGGCTCGTTATCAGCTGACGAACTGCGTGAGTCATTCCATGCGCTTCGTATTATAGCTCAAGGTCAAACATTCCCCGTCGAATACGAGACGCTTGTGCACGGCAAGCAATTGAATAATAAAAGTAAAATCTTGTCTCTTTCACCTTTTATGGACAATGCAAAATTAATTCGTGTCGGTGGGCGAATAGAAGCGTCAAACTGTTCATATGAAAGGAAACACCCCATTCTTCTTCATGCTTCACATAGATTAACCAAACTATATTTTGAAAGAGAGCATATAAACAACATGCACGCTGGCCCGCAGTTGTTATTGGCGGCGGTGAGAGAAACTGTGTGGCCAGTAAACGGGCGTAACCTTGCGAGGCGCGTTGTTAATAACTGCGTGCGATGCAGACGTCTTCGAGGTAAAACTTTGTGCCCCAAACTGGGTGAATTGCCTTTTCAACGGGTAAACCCAGGTTATCCCTTCCTATCCGTTGGTTTAGATTTCGCCGGCCCATTTTTTATCACCAATCGTAAAGGTCGTGGAAGTCGCGTTATAAAATGCTATTTATGCATATTTGTTTGCCTGCGTTATAAATGCATTCACCTTGAAGCTGTCAGTGATTTGACGAAAGATGCGTTTATAATGACCCTCAGGAGATTCATTGCCCGTCGCGGAAAACCAGCGGAAATATTCAGCGATAATGGAACAAACGTGGCCGCAGCAAAAGAAATAGGAGATTTCATTAAGCAAACGCAGGAACCTCTAATTGACTTTGCAAGTCAACAAACTATAACCTTTAAATTCATACCAGCTTACTCTCCTCATTTCGGTGGCATATGGGAAGCCGGGGTAAAATCCGCTAAGCACCATATAAAACATGTCATCGGCAATAGCCACTTGACTTACGAAGAAATATCAACTTTGTTTGCACAAGTGGAGGCAATTTTAAACAGCCGTCCCTTGTGCCCTCTGTCCTCCAGTCCTGACGATCTCCTTCCCCTTTCTCCAGGACACTTTATCATCGGGAGGCCCTTGACTGCACTGCCAGCTCCAGCCCTAGATGACATCAGCCACGACCGCCTCAAGCGTTACGAGCGTCTAGAAAGAATACGGCAGCACTTCTGGCAAAGATGGAGCAAGGAATATCTATCCGAGCTACAGCAGAGAACCAAATGGCGGACTGATACATCCAAGCTGAACATCGGAGATATGGTGCTGCTGGCAGATGACAATACATCGCCGCTGCAATGGAGACTTGAGCGAGTTCTGCGTCTCATCTACGGACCGGACAAAATACCAAGAGTCGCGGATGTCAACACTGCTAGAGGATGTGTACGCCGGTCCTTGGTACGCCTCTGCCCGTTACCGACAGCGGACGAACTCAAGAGTTGAAAGCGTCAACCTTTCAACGGCCGGGAAGATGTTCCGGCGCAGCTGGTGCAAGCGCCTACTCAAGAAACCATCAAGGATCAAAAGAACATTGCTACAATAATTTCGATAGGCGTTTGCTAATTAACATCAAATTGTATTTAGTCATCATCACTTAACTCACTTGCGTCGGTACCTTCAAACTGTAACCATCTTACATCTAGCTCATTAAACTTTACAATTGCGATTTTGGGAGTTTTTCATTTATGGCACCTGTATGTCCGCTAAAGACATAACAATGCCCTGTGTAAGTTTTAGCTTCTGATAAACCTAGAAACTTGGCAATTTCCTTAGGCATAGAACCAAACTTGTTTACACCTAAATTACGTTTACTGCGATCAGAGGATCGAAAAAAAACCGAAATGATTTAAAATAAATTTAATTACTGAATTAATATTACAAAATAAAACCTATGAATGATGATTCTAAATCGAAGTAGGATAGTAGAATGATCATTCTTACAATTTATTGAACAAACAACAGCTTGCGAAATTAGTTAAAGTCATAGATGCATCAGCGAGTAAATAAATGATTAAATACTGGCGCGGATGCAACATCAGCGATCTTCATATAGTGGCACAATTTAATTCCTCCCCCCTTAGAGTGGCGACTATTTTAGCACGTTGAGTGAAAATGTCGCCGGCTGTTCGCCAGAACTTTCATAATTTTCCAGGGTTGCGGCCTGTGGTTGCTGATCCTTTTTTGTTGCGTTAGCACGTCTGCGTAGGTAGCGCCAGGTTACTGTGACGATAACGAGTACGCTTGCACTCAATAGTACTCCATAGAATGGGATTGTAGTGTGGTAAAGTGCGTTGGTGTGCACGTTCTCAAGTTGAACAGGATTCTGGATCATAAGTTGGTCCTGGAAGCGGTGTAGTCCTTGAAGATTAATAGAGTTCAGGTTAACGTGGGTAGCTGTGGTAGCCTGTTGCTGAGCGTCATAGGGTATCTTCATTATCTTCAAGGGTTGGCCATTAATTTCGTCGTTAACGTTTGCAATGGTGAACTCTTCAGATTTCAGATAGCATCCAATAGGAATCGTAGCAAGATAACTACCCTGAAGCGATGTGTAGTCTTTCTGATTGCAGGTTAATTGTACCTTCGTTTCTTGAGGGAAGGATAAGACGAAATGTTGGTCGTCGAGCTTCTCCATAGCTTCTCTCGTCAGGGTGACTGTGGTAAATTTGCAGGAGTCCTGTAGAACTTGGTTGGTTATTAACTCCTGGATGCAGTCAGCTTTGGTGTGAGTCTGGTGGGTAATATCTTTCTCGCAGAGGTACCAGTCTTTCAGCTTCGGGCATTCAGCCTCTATGTACACATGCAACATCTCGTTAGTTGCAAGGAAGGGAAAGGGTGGAATAAGGGCTTGTGCGTGTTTATTGGGTACTACAGAGAGTCTATAAAAATCGTACCTATCTTTGGAAAAGATTGGGAATTTAAATACGAATACTATCTGCTTATCTACGTAATATGATCCTGGTTTTATAATATCATAATAATTTCTAAGTTCTAGATCTAAAATTTGCTCTTCAGCGTAAATGGTCTTAAGTTTTCTTATCATTGACTCTAGTATTTCTATATCTATCATAGAGTGGTGTGTACTACTCGCACGAACAAAAGCTAAACTATTTTCTATCCTAATTAATTCCTGAGTTAAATCCTCTACATTATCACTTATAACTTCTAGTAATTGGGCAAAATGAGCATATTTTATTAAACTATTTTCTCTGAGTGCATTACTTTGCAATATAGTCTCTAAAGTAGTATTAATTTTATTCTGGTTTTGTACTATCTGTGTAATTACATTATTATATTTAGACATCCACTCCTTACTTATACTAATATGATCATTGAATTCGGTTACTAATTTATTTTGGTTACGTTCTAAAGTTTGAATTGCCTGATTATACTCTAGCGCATCCTCGTGATCTAGGTTCCCGGTTAGACTTTTTATTATTGAACCTAGACCGTCTACAAGACCTCTTTTTGCTCTATTGGGCTCTAAGGATCTTAATTGTCTGAGAACATTGCCAAGTTTGCTAGTAAGATACTCTAGTTGAATTTCGTATAGCGCGTAAGTGTCATTAGTCATTTGGTTTTGACAGATGGTTAGTTGGGTTTGCAGGGAGCGAACATTGTCTTCGATATTACTTAGTTGTACGTACTGGATGAAAGTATGATGATGAGTTGTAATTTTCATTTGTCCGAGTTTAAAGGGTAGAAGTCCTGGTCCGTCAGCGAGGCTTTCAAGTTTTATCTCCTGACATTGCGTCATGGGGAGAATTGTTATCAGTAGGATCCTGTAACAATTTTGCTGATTTAGGTACACGCTTAAGTCTTGACTTCGCTATGGGGCCACGTTTTTTAGATGTATAAATGTGAATCGGCAAGTCTGCTAAAACTGTGTCCTGTGTGTATCGTGGGGCAGTTTTCTGTCGACTAGCAAGGGGGTTAGTTATGAATATTTGCTGTTGGGGTGCGTATTCTATCTCGGGTTCGCGGGTTTCGTTTCTTTTCTCAATTATCGCGCTCCGATGAGCTAGCGATGACGAGTGGATGATGTCATAAACATGTTTCATTTTATCTCGATGAACTTGTGTATACTGTTGCAATAAATGCTGTGTAAGGTCAATATCTTTACAGTCTCGGGGGTCAAAATGGCCAGTCAGTAAGTCAAAGGGTCGACAACTTGTAATACTGTGTATAGAGCTATTATAAGCTATTAACGCATAGGGCACCAGGTTGATTATCGGTTCGTCTTTATGCTGTAACTTAAGGAGTCTAAGATGTTCCAGAAGGGTTGAGTGAAATCGTTCGATATTTCCGTTGTCATTAGGGGAGTGAGCTAATATTCTATGGTGGTTGATTTTGTGAAGCCTCGTAAACTCCATGAACAATTGGTTCGTAAACTCAGTTCCATTGTCGGTGATAATAGTTATAGGGAAACCGTGGTGAGTACAGTATTGCAAAAGGGCTTTTGAGGGTAGTGGAACAGAGAGTAAAGTCCCACATACCTCCGTTGAAAAGGGAGGATCCTCCAACCAGACAGGTCTTATATCTGGTGGGCTACTGCCCGATAGATGATTTCGGGTTTGTTCTATATGTTTTAATCGCGCCGCAAATCTTACTTGCGCGATGCAGGATTAGTTCTTTTTGTGACGACATAGATGTCACTACATCACTCCCCTCCGGAGATCGGAGATCGATAGTTCTTGATGCTTCTTGATGCGTCGTGTGAGCGTGCCAGGCCAATGGAGGTTGGTTCCAGTGAGTCGGAACCGGATTCCGCATAGTTCTCGGTGAGTCGGAACTGTCTGCGGTGATGCCCCAGTGAGTCGGGGTGGTGCTATCCCAGTGAGTCGGGATACGATGCTGCAGGCTCCAGTGAGTCGGAGTAGTGCGGCTGGCTCCAGTGAGTCGGAGCGGTGCTGTGCGATGCAGGGCTTGACTACTGTCGTCGACCAGGAGAAAGCTCTTCATATGACTGGCCGAAGGTGCAGGTGTTTAGCCAAGGTCGCTGATGAGGCTGAGGGTGATGACCAGGTATGACCAAGTAGGCATGCTGGTGGTCAGGATACCCATATAGCCGTGGGTGCTGGCTGTATGGCTCGCTGCTTGAAAGCTTGAGGAAGTGATGATGACGTCACGAAGTAGTAGCTGCACGAAGGCTGCGCTGACGTTCTTTGTCGAGGGTCACCAGTTTGGGGGTAGTGGAACAGAGAGTAAAGTCCCACATACCTCCGTTCAAAAGGGAGGATCCTCCGACCAGACAGGTGTTATGTCTGGTGGGCTATTGCCCGATAGATGATTTCGGGTTTGTTCTATATGTTTTAATCGCGCCGCAAATCTTACTTGCGCGATGCAGGATTAGTTCTTTTTGTGACGACATAGATGTCACTACAGGCTTGTAATATGCTAATAGCCGTCCCGTCACGTAGGTGATAAGCTTGACCGTACTTTGTAAATACGTCGATGAATGTTATGTATTTTTCGCCCTGTACAGTGAATAGATCCGCGTGGACTATCTCAAACGGTTTAGTAGCTGGTGGTACAATGTTAAATTGGGTTTTTATTGGGTTTCTATCATACTTGGCCTGACCGCAAATCGTACACTCATTTATGAATTTAGTTATCTGGTCTTTCATTTTTGGCCAGTAGTACTTACGAGATAAGGCTAAGTGACACTCAGTGATTCCACGATGGTTAGTTTTACCGTCGTGATAGTGTCGTATTATCTCCTGTTGTCGGAGATAATCCTTAACATTTTCTAACTCGGATTTAGCTAAAACTAGATTTAAGGATGAACTTTTGAATTTGTCCTGTATTATCGGTATAATCGAGTACATGGCTAAAGGTGGATTAATTAAGATAGCTGTCTTAACCTTGGGGTTAACGTACTCCTTTATGGCACTGATCACTTCTTCCTCTAAGTTAGATTCGGATAGCTGGATGCTTATGCGTGTATGGGTGTCAAATGGCTTAGTAATAACAGGTCGTTTTTTAACGTCATTTACAATGGTGAAACATATCTGTCTGTTAAATTTATTTAATGGCTCGTCAGTTATGGGAACCTCTAAGATAGGGTTTTCTACGCTTGTATGCACCGTCTCGGTTGAGGAGTCCGGTTTGCCAAGGATAGATTCCGATGGGTTACCCATTAGGGAGTTGAGTTCGTCAATTTCCTCTATTAAGGACATAGCTTCTTTGGTGTGAATTTCGATACGAGAAAGGGCGTCGGCATTCGTATTGGATTTTCCTTTTTTATAAATAACTGTAAAGTCGTACTCGCTTAGTCTAAGTCTCCACCTTGTCAGTCTGGAATTTGGTTCTTTCATGCTCATCATCCATTGTAATGGTTTATGGTCAGTGAAAATTTTGAATTTACGTCCAAATAGGTAGGGTCTAAAATATTTCGTAGCCCAAACTATAGCGAGTAACTCTTTTTCTATAGCACTATAGTTCATCTCGCTTTCATTCAAGGTTCGAGATGCATAACAGATAGGTTTGTCTGAATTTATAGGTCCTTGGGATAAAACAGCGCCGATGGCTACATTCGAAGCGTCTGTCGTCAGATTGAATTCTTTACTGAAGTCTGGGTACTGTAAGATGGGGTCGTTAGTCAGCAGGGTCTTACATTTTTCGAAACAGTTCACGTAGTCGGGGTCAAGGGTGATCTTTCGGCCTTTTTTTAGACATTGAGTAAGAGGTTTTGTTGTTCGCGCAAAGTCAGGAATAAATTTTCGGTAATAACCGAGAAGGCCCAGAAACTGTTTTATTTCCTTCGGTGTTTTTGGGATGGGATATTTTTGAATTGCCGATATTTTATCGGGATTTGGCTTAATGCCGTCTTTACTGATGATGTGACCTAAGTAAGCGGTTTCAAGTTTAAGGAACTCCGATTTGTCCATCTGGATTTTAAAGTTGGACTCTCGAAGTCTCTGAAATACCTTATCGAGATTAATTATGTGCTCCTGAAGTGATGTACTGAAGATGATTATGTCATCCAGGTTGAACACTCGTTCAATGAACCCGCACTAGTTCCACAGCACACGTGACCACAACTTGGGTGAGGATCAGACATTGAAACACTTCACTCTACTTCCACTGTATATTATGAACTTCAGATTTGAACTAACTACGAATTGACAACATTGCGACCTTAGTCGCCACGCGGAAAATCTTAACATCGCGATCTAGGAATTGGCGCTCACATAACAACGCCATCTGTGATTAAAAAAGTAAACAATATTTCGAACATTCCGCCCACCAAGGAGCTATTTGACATAGTCCTTCCATTAAATACATTTACATGGGCACCGCCCACCATGAGAACATCAACAAATAAATTAAAACATGAATTCACAATACCAACCAAGGGTTAAAAACTACCTATATTATCATTATAACATTGTTTAATTACATAACTACTGTGTGACCGGTAAAATACATATTTTTGAAATAGGCCTTTTTATTAAGGCTCTTTGAGTGCGTAACGTAACGACTCGCGTAATTTTGTCCAGTCCAGGGTGTTTCTCTACAACTCTTGCCAAAAGCCATTTACAAGGAGGCAAATCATCTTCCTTTACCACTACTACATCCCCAATGTTTGGGTCAGGAGTTCGACATGTCCACTTGTAGCGATGCAGAAATTTTGTGAGATACTCTTTTGACCAACGACGCCAAAATTCCTGCATCATTCTTTGTGTCAATTGCCAACGACGTAAATTGGATACGTTAGATGTCTCAAAATTGTGATCAGGTACAGCAACCAAGGGTTCCCCAATCAGGAAATGACCTGGCGTCAAGACGTCAAAGGCATCTGACTCTGAATTTAAGGTGGACAAAGGCCTAGAATTGAGGCAACTCTCAATTTGCACTAAGACTGTGGATAGTTCCTCATAAGTCAGTGTCGAGTCCCCTATGACACGTTTTAAGTGGTACTTCACTGATTTAACGCCAGCCTCCCACAAACCTCCGAAGTTCGGTGCACGAGGTGGGATAAAATGCCACTTTGTGCCATTTGTGGCTAATGTTTCGGATATTTCTTTTAAGTAGATTGACCTTTCTGATGCAAATAAATTATGGAGTTCTTTTGAAGCACCGACAAAATTTGTTCCATTATCGCTCCAAATATCCGTACATAGTCCTCTACGTGCAACGAATCGTTTGAACGCAGCTAAAAATCCCTGTGTGGTTAAATCACTGACCACCTCAATGTGCACAGCTCGTGTGGCCATACAAACAAATAAACAAATATAACCCTTATAAGCGTGATGACCCCGTCCCTTTGTCGTCCTAATGTTTATCGGACCTGCGTAATCTACACCACTACACTTAAATGGTCTTGAAGGACTAACTCTAGCCTCTGGAAGCTGGCCCATCAATTGCTGTGATGTTTTCGCAGCTGCTTTCACACATGGAATACACCTTCGCACATAGCCTTTAATTAAAGATTTACCACCAATTATGTAATATTTTGTGCTTAAATAAGTTAGCGTTAATTGGGCTCCGCCATGAAGCGTTTTAGCATGCGCATCCGCTATCAGTAAATCGGTCAATTTAGATCCTTTTGGTATAAGTATTGGATGTTTTGTATTCAAAGAAAGCTGTGATTTTTCTAACCGACCTCCTACCTGTAAAATATCTTCTTTATCGAAGTAAGGATTTAAAGTCTTGAGAGGTCCCTTCAACTTGAATAAATGCCCATGTTTTCTAATACCAGTAATCTCCTCTTTGAAACCTTCTGCTTGACAACTTCTAATAGCGCATTTGCGAGCTTCATCCAATTCTTCTGGTCGTAAATAGCTACTAAACTGTTTCTTATTTCCAATTAACTTTAAAAAACGTCTACAGTAGGCCATGACTCGTGTTAATTTTGAAAATGACGAGAACCTATCCCATATGGACTCCTCAGTCATGGTAAAGTTAACCTTCGCAATTTCTAAATCGGTCTCCAATTGTCTTGGCTTACTGTAAGTTATTACAGCTTCAGATAAAAATGCTGGGCCGTTGAACCAGAAAGAACACTTGCATAGTTCCGAGGGGTAGATTCCTCGTGATCCGAGGTCAGCAGGATTTTGGCTTGAAGACACATGAGACCATTAGGATGAATCCAACGTTGTCAATATCTCTGAGACTCGGTTAGCAACGAACGTCTTCCATCGATTAGGATGACTGTTAAACCATGCTAGAACCACGGTGGAATCCGTCCATGCATGTACGTTAGCTATATCTATGCTCATGACTCTTGCTACCTCAATTAGGAGTTTAGTGACCATTACTGCTCCGCACAACTCAAGCCTGGGAATAGATACCTGCTTGATGGGCGCTACCTTTGTCTTGGCCGTTACTAATGAAACGCGTATGTTACCATCAGCCTCAATCAGAAGAATATATACTACCGCCGCATAAGCTGCCTTTGACGCATCGGAGAATCCATGCAGTTCAACAAGTGTGTCATCTGATTTTGTTCCGATCCAACGAGGTATCTTTACTTGTGAGAGCTGTGATAGCCCATCCCGGTAAGTATTCCATTCATTTAAAATCTCATTGGTTACTTCCTCGTCCCAGTCCAAACCTGCTATCCATAGCTTTTGTATAATTATTTTTGCTATAATAACACTAGGTGCTACCCAACCAAGTGGATCATACAATTTAGCAATATGTGAAATTATTTTTCTTTTAGTTATCGGTCCAGGTTCTTGCTGCAGTTACACCGAGTATTGGAAATCATCTGAACGGCGATTCCAAGTAAGTCCTAATAATTTAACTATCTCATCCTCTTTTAACTGGAAACATTCTGCGATTTCGCCCAATCCTTCATTCATTTCTTTTATTTTATTAAGTAAATTTTCATTATTGCACATCCATTTTTGAAGTTTGAATCCTGCTTTGCTTAATAACAAGTTCATTTCTTTGTAAATAATTAACCCTTCTTCAGTGTTATTACAGCCAGTTAGCAGATCATCCATATAAAAATCATTTAGTACTCTTTCAGCAGCCACCGGATAATCTCCACCGTTATCATGCGCAACTTGTTGGAGGGTCTTCACCGCCAAGTAAGGAGCTGATGCAGTGCCGAAAGTGACTCTCAACATACGATAGTGTTCTACTACGTCTTCCGGCTCTTTCTTCCACAGTATTCTTTGGCAATCGGTGTCAACAGTCGCTACTTTTACCTGCCGATACATTTTAACGATGTCCGCTGCTAGACATATCGGATGTTTCCTCCAACGCATCAATAAGTGCCGAAGTTCCGGTTGTAAGCGGGGTCCAATCATTAATTTGTCGTTTAATGAATAACCCTTTTTACCTTTACAGGACGCGTCGAACACCACACGTACTTTGGTTGTATCTTTATCATCCCTTATAACTGCGTGGTGTGGTAAGTATATTGAGTTCTCCCTTCCTCTTTCTTTTTCAGGAACCCTTTCCATATGATCTAACTGTATGTATTCCTGGATCACTTGTTTATACGTTTCTTTCAAATCGGTATTTTTCTTCAATTTGATATGTAATGCATTTAATCTTTTCTCAGCTATCTCTTCAAATCCACCTTCCTGGTAAATCGAAGTCTGATCGCGGAACGGAAGTCTAACCACATATCTTCCATCTCCATCTCGGGTGGTAGTTGCCGAAAATAACTCTTCACATTGTTTTTCTTCCTCCGACAACAATCTCTTATGATTGTTGGGTTCGGCTTCTAACTCCCAAAATTTCTTTAGTTCCTCATTTGTGTCTATATGGGCATGCATCACGACCACATTCGAAGAAACCCCAGCAGATTGATCAACTATCCCAGATATTATCCATCCGAATTTGGAACATTGGGCTACGACTGCTCCATTCACATTCTTTTTCAAACCTTCTTCAATAATCTGGGTGTAAACATCAGCTCCTAATAAAACATTTATTTTATTCGGAGTATGATATTGTGGGTCTGCCAGATTTTCTTCCTGAAGATCTACCCATTCTACCGTCGTTACCTTCGTGACGGGGAGAAGCGTGGTTATCGATTTTAACACAAACGCCTGAACTTGAATATTAAAATGTGAATTTATTCTAGACCGTAGATTTAAGGTGACCACTGACCTTGATATTATTTCTTTGTTTCCGCCAACTCCTTTGATCCTATGAGTTGAAGGAATTTTCTTCAATCCTAAGAACTGCACTGTAGCTTCAGTAATCAAAGAAATTTGTGAACCTTGGTCTATTAAAGCTCTAACTACTTGGTAAGTGCCTGCCTTCGACTCAGCTCTTACTAGAGCTGTGGCTAATAAAACTGTATTACGCAGTTTTCCTGTCGAAAAACAGCTAACCGATTGGTTACCTTCCCTATCTTCTCTGGACATAGGGCTATCCATACTATCGTTCGTTGCTAAGTTTTCATTATGTGCCAACGATCCCGCATTTCCCTGTGTATTGGCACTATAACCCGCGGAAGAAGACCCGTTTGGGGGGTGCAGTAAAGAATGATGACGTCGTTTACAAATTCGACATTCAACGGGACTATTACACACTTTAGCAGAGTGGTTGTTACCCAAGCAATTGAAGCAAATACCCTTTTCTAGTACAAAACTACGACGAGCGTCACAATCTAATTTTTGTACAAATTGTTTGCAATAAGTAAGCCTATGTGGCTCCGAACAAAAGGAACATTGAACGTTTGCAACATGTAAACTACTTATCTTATTTGTACCTGTACCCCTGGCATTATTAAATTGATTTCTAGATCCAGAATTAGTTTTGTTATCTAAAAACTCTAAAGCTCTATAGCGATTAGTTAAAAATTCGGTAAACTGAATAAGTGTGGGCAGTTCCTCTGATGAGTTTTGTTCAGTTATATTAAATTCCCACTGCTTTCGGGATTCGGGATCTAGCTTCAAACTTATTATATGGATAATTAGAATGTCCCAGGTATCAACATTAATTCCGAGATTAGAAAGCGCCTTTAAACAATCATTGGTGTTATCAAGTAATTCCTTTAGTCTAAAAGCTGATTCTTTATCGAGATTTCTCTGACTGAGTAACCTTTTTATAATAAAATGTGACAAATATCTTTTATTATTATAACGTGAATTCAAAAGTTCCCAACATCGATCATAGTTCGCATCTGAAATGGGTATTTGTCGAAGAAGTTGTTCTGCTTCCCCGGACAGATATCCTTTCAGGTACTGCATTCGCTGCACATTATCTAAACTTTTATTATTGTGAATAAGAGATAAGAATAAATCCCTAAAGGTTACCCAATCGGTATAGTTTCCTGAAAATACTGGAATAATTATTTTTGGAAATTTTACTTGACATTGCTTGGAAGTACTACTACAGGATCTAAAAGAATCTTCTTTAATATAAAATGACTCTAACACAGTTTCAAGGTCAGTTTTATATTGGACATACACTTCTTCTGCTGAATCATAAACATCATTTTTCACATATCGACTTTGTTTCAACTTATCAGGCTCAAATTGCTCATATAATTTACTATGGCCGGTTGCTAACTGATCCCACAGTTTTTCCAAATTTTCTAATCTGACTTTACAATAAGGCCGTGTTATTCGTTCCTTAGGAGATTTTTTGAAGTTCACATAAGCCTTATCTATTCTACTGTAAATGTCTTCTTGTTTATTAGTTAACGACTCCATATTGTATACTAAATCTAACAAATATCTTTGCTGAAAACTGACTAAAAAGTTACAAAGTTATCTCAATAGCATAAAATAAACAATTATGAAATCCAAATTATTTTTTGAAGAAGTTACATTGAAATGTAAGGAATTTTTACAAGTCTTTAGGCAATAGTTCGATTATCGAAGAAAAATCGGGCATAGGTTCCCCGCCTCAACCAAATTTTCGCAAAATTAGGCTAAGTCTAAAATATTGATAAAATATTCTAAGTTAATGTTCATATCATTATAAAGTTTTCAAAGTTAAATTCTTCAAGTAAATAAAGTTCAAATTCTTCCAAATAATTAAGCTCGAAATTCCATTGATATTAAGTAAAGTTTCACACTCACGGTTTTAGTCCCGTACTGATACCACCTGATGACGTAATTATATCACTGAACACTGTCTTCGTAAGGACGTTGCGCTCTGCACGTCACACCTCCTCCAGTGACCCTTGCTGCTGGTCCCTGACGATGACGACACCCGGCACCGTCTGCAGTAGCCCACTGCACCACGCGCTGCTACTGCTGCTTGCTGCTGCTTCTTCCAGTGCCTTGGCTAGTTTGCGCAAGTAATCCACTTGCCCAGCCAAGAAAGTACCACAAAAAACTTAACCAATCCGGCTCGAAGGACCAAAATGAACACTCGTTCAATGAACCCGCACTAGTTCCACAGCACACGTGACCACAACTTGGGTGAGGATCAGACATTGAAACACTTCACTCTACTTCCACTGTATATTATGAACTTCAGATTTGAACTAACTACGAATTGACAACATTGCGACCTTAGTCGCCACGCGGAAAATCTTAACATCGCGATCTAGGAATTGGCGCTCACATAACAACGCCATCTGTGATTAAAAAAGTAAACAATATTTCGAACACAGGTACACAAGGCATATCTCGTTTTGGAGACCTCTCAGGACATTGTCCATCACACGTTGAAATGTGGACGGTGAGTTTTTTAAACCCATCGGCATTCTGAGAAATTCAAAATGACCGTGCTCTACATTGAAAGCGGTCTTTTCTACGTCATCAGGGTGCATTTTTACTTGGTAGAACCCACTGGCCAAATCCAAGGTCGAGAAATAGTGGCACTTGCCTAACTTGTCGAGTACGTCATTTATATTAGGTATGGGGTACTTATCGTCCAGTGTCTTTTCGTTTAATTTACGAAAATCAACTACTAGACGCCATTTTTGCTTCCCTGAGGCATCTATCTTTTTTGGCACTACCCAAATGGGCGAGCTCCAAGTAGATTCCGATGGTTTTATGATACCTTGGTCAAGCATTTTAGTTATTTGGTCCCTAACTTCTTGGCGGTGTACGAATGGATACCGGTAGTTTTTAGCGTGCACTGGAGTCTCATCGGTGGTTCTTATCCGATGCTTTATCTTATTTGTAAAGTTTAGTAAGGGGGGGGGGGTTGCACCGTGCCAGCCCTCGCCCTGCGAGCGGGGGGGGGGGGTTGCACCGTGCCAGCCCTCGCCCTGCGAGTGGGGGGGGGGGGGCGCCGCCAGCCGGCTCCCGCTCTGTGACAGAGGGTTGCTTTCGACACCACGGACACTTACCCAACGCACCTACTACATAACTACATAACTGACACACTAAGATAACACGGCGGGGAGAGAGGGGGGGGGGGGGGGTGAGGTCGCGACACCCACTCCCTCTCCAGGAAGGAGCGAGCGCGCCGGATGGTGGACGTCGAAGTATACACTTCGGACTTGGACTTGTACTCATCGATCGTGTTGAATCACTAATTCAACATTACTGACTTTATCCACACAGCACTTTTATTTCCTTGACTTGCCCTTTCTAAAATCGACAACCGACTACTCTCGTGGGTTCGAACACCCGCTATTAATAAAAGTGAGGACCGGATCTACCGCCATCTTGGCAGAAACAGTTAACTATTTATTCAAGTCAGTGTATGTATAAAAACAACCAGAAAAATCCTTACAAAGATATAAATATCTGAGACATTTGATTTAATGTCACATAAAGTTCAAGAATTATTTAATGCGCCACATTAAATGTAAAATCGTCATTTGACAAAACAAATATCAAAACTAACGCCATCTAGACGACAGTTATTTCTAACTTTAAAATATTAGCTGTCACACACGACAACAAGTGTCATTGTCATTTGAAAATCTTATCCAAACAATAAGATTCCAACATTCGGCCATCTGCATAACTTACGCGTCCCTGCGTAATTGCGAGAGTGTCTTTTACTTTAACGATCAAATTTTAAAGAAATGAAGGTAATGGTAGTTTGCGGGACTTCGTTCTTGTTCACTGTTCCGCATACCTCTAACCAACCTCTGGTGAACCTCGACTACGAACATTAACGCAGCCTTCATGCAGCTACCACATCGTGATGTCATATATCACTTCCTAAAACTCTTGAGCCATGCAGCCAGCACCTACGGCTTTAAAAGGTAACCTCACCACAAGCATGCTAACCTGATCTTAGCCCCATCAGTGACCTTGACTAAGCAGACTGTACTTTTGGCCATCATGTGAAGAGACTTTCCTGGTTGACGACAGCAGTCAGACGTAATGGCTTGCATTGAGTTACACATCATCGCTCCGACCCTCTGGTACTTGCAGCACTTCTCCGACCAACTGGAATCTGCAGAAATATCTCGACTCATGGAACATCACCACTATCTCACTGGGGCATCCCCGAATCATTGGGACAGTATCACCCTGACTCACTGGAACATCACCACACACAGCTCAGAATCACCGAGATCTATGCGGTATCCGGTTCTGACTCACTGGAACCAAACTTCCACTGACCTGGCGTGCATCACGACGCCTGAAAGACTCTTATCAATCATTTATGTTGCCACATAACAAATTAACGACAAAAAATTATAAATCCTGCATTGCAGTTCAGAGTTCTCCGTGCGATCTAACCACATAAAAATCTGACATCAACCACCAGACAGCTGCCCGGATGAGACAACAACATCCATCTGTTGGGAGGATGCTTGGTTTTTGATGAAGGTTTACGGGGACTTCACACCCTGTCCAGGTACGGCCTGTAAATTACAATTGCATAAAAGAAACACTACCATTAATCGATAACAATCAGTTACATACAACTGTATGTACATATAGTATGGTATAATATATACTACATACATTACTTGTAGAACAAGGCGTTACTATCTTGAAACTTAAAGAGCGGTGCAAGTCGCTTCTACCTTGAAGCCGCCAACATACAACTGTACGTTATAAACCATGTATTCGGTCAATATGTGGCTCAAAAACTATCCTTAAAATTTATGACTGTACCAGCTATGTACATTTACGAAACTGCTTTGTTTGATAGAATCAATTTATATCTGTTTCAAAAGCTATCAGATTTTTTTTTAAAAGAGACTGCAGTGCGTCCTCAATGTATGAACAAATCGTGTGAACATAAGCTTTTTTTTTTGCATCGAAAACCCAATAATTCAAAAATTTACCCTTATTAAAATTTAAGAAAAGTCTATCTCGCTATTAATGGATAAATGTTACTATACTTTTTTTTATGACAATTTGTAATATTTCTCATTATGCAACCACATGGTTTACATATTGACTGTTTTGAGATTTCTTTCAAGTTCCTTTTCAATAGTACATTTTATAAAAATAACTAAATATAAAATAGTTATTTTAGTCTCTTGTATGAGTTTAATTTTTTTTTTATATTATTATTTTCTTTGCTTTTTTTTTGTCCTTAACTATTCATACGCCTTCAAACCTATGTTTAACAAATTGAAATTCTGATTCTGATCCTGACTAATTACGTTACTAGTGGCACAAGTCGCTACTACCATACCACTGGAGCTGTACAAGTCGCTACTACCTTAACACCACTGGGGCGGTACAAGTCGCTTCTACCTCGAAGCCGCCAAAATAAAACTGTACGCTATATACTGTATTACTAGTGGTACTAGTCGCTACTACCTAGAAACCACTAGGGTGGTACAAGTCGCTACTACCTTGAAACCACTAGGGTGGTACAAGTCGCTACTACCTTGAAACCGTCAGAACTTGTTCTAATAATTATTCTTTGCACACCTTATGCATAATTGCGCTGTGCACTGAATCAACTATGCTTTGCACAGCTTGTGCATTCCAACAACTACGTTTTGCACGGCTTGTGCATTCTAACAACTATGCTTTGCATACCTTGTGCAATCTAACAAGTATGCTTTGCATACTTTGTGTATTCTAACAACTAAGGGCTGATTTCATCATTCAATATAAAAAACTTAGTTCAACTAAACTGAGCTCAGCGTAATCTAGTTTAGACCCGTATCATAAACATGGGCGACAACAAAAGAATTAAAACTGAGTTAGCCTAAACTAGATTCAATTCATATCGGTGAAATGCAAATGAAGCTATAATCTCGATTAGACGCTCTAACTGTATTTGTTTTAATTAATCGCAATTAGTTTATTGGGTAATTTGGCTCTAAGCTTTGCACACTTTGTGCGTTCGAATCCAGATTCATATTCCTTATTTTTTTTTTCAAATAAATCAAACCTATATATTTGCTCCAATAATTATGCTTTGCACACCTTGTGCAATCTAACTATGCTTTAAAAACCTTGTATACTCTAACAACTATGCTTTACACACCTTGTGCGTTTTAATTACCATGCTTTGCTCATTTTGTGGATTCTAACAACTATGATTTGCAAATATTGTGCACTCTGACAACTATGATTTGCACATATTGTGCACTCTGACAACTATGATTTGCACATATTGTGCACTCTGACAACTATGCTTTGCACATATTGTGCACTCTGACAACTATGCTTTGCACATATTGTGCACTCTGACAACTATGCTTTGCACATATTGTGCACTCTGACAACTATGCTTTGCACATATTGTGCACTCTGACAACTATGCTTTGCACATATTGTGCACTCTGACAACTATGCTTTGCACATATTGTGCAATCAAACAACTATGCCTTGCACATATTGTGCAATCAAACAATTATGCCTTGCACATATTGTGCAATCAAACAACTATGCCTTGCACATATTGTGCAATCAAACAACTATGCCTTGCACATATTGTGCAATCAAACAACTATGCCTTGCACATATTGTGCAATCAAACAACTATGCCTTGCACATATTGTGCAATCAAACAACTATGCCTTGCACATATTGTGCAATCAAACAACTACGCATTGCACCCCTTGTGCATTGATTACATTCCCACTCGACTGCGCTCACCTTGCCTTGCGCGGCGTCTGCCTAGGGCACTGCGCGGCGCCCACCTTGCGCACCGCGCTGCGCTCGCCTTGCGTACCGCGCTGCGCTCGCCTTGCGCACCGCGCTGCGCTCGGGTTGCACACTGCGCGGCGCCCGCCTTGCACACTGCAACGCGCTCGCCTTGTGCACTGCGCCGCGCATGCTTTGCGCATTGCGCGACGCCTACTTTGCGCACTGCGCGACGCCTGCTTTGCGCACTGCGCGACGCCTGCTTTGCGCACTGCGCGACGCCTGCTTTGCGCACTGCGCGACGCCTGCTTTGCGCACTGCGCGACGCCTGCTTTGCGCACTGCGCGACGCCTGCTTTGCGCACTGCGCGACGCCTGCTTTGCGCACTGCGCGACGCCTGCTTTGCGCACTGCGCGACGCCTGCTTTGCGCACTGCGCGACGCCTACTTTGCGTACTGCGCGACGCTTACTTTGCACACTGCGCGGCGCCTGCCTTATGCACTGCGCGGTGCCCACCATGCGCAATGCACGCACACCACAATGCATTCGCATGGCGTACCACACTGCGCTCGCTATGCGCACCGCGCTGCGCTCGCCATGCGCACCACAATACGCTCGCCTGGCGTACCACGCTGCGCTCGCATGGCGTACCACGCTGCGCTCGCATGGCGCACCACGCTGCGCTCGCATGGCGCACCACGCTGCGCTCGCATGGCGCACCACGCCGCGGCCAGTTGGCGCACCACGCTGCGGCCGCTTGGCGCACCACGCTGCTGCCACTTGGCGTACCACGCTGCTGCCACTTGGCGTACCACGCTGCGGCGGCTTGGCGCACCACAGTGCGCTCACCTTACATAATACGCAGCACTTGCTTCACGCACCACGCTGCGGTCTCTTGGTGCACTACACTGCGCTCGTCTGGCGCACCACGCTGCGCTTGCCTCACGCATCACGCTGCACCCATTGCTACTGCTTTTAGAACAATAATTGCACACAACAAATGTTATAAAAAGTGCTAGCTGTTAGTCTCGGCCTTGTTTGGAAAACGACTTTATAGTTCAATCGGATTTAAGGTTGGATTATCAAGCCTTTTAATACTAATGTAATCACTAACAATGACTGCTTAGTGGCCGTAAAAATTCAAATTTAACCAGACCACTAACTGTTTTCAAATAGAACCAAATAGTTGAAAACAATATGATGAACCCGTACATTCATATAATTATTGTAGGTAAGCAACACAACACATCAGCAACATATTTCAAAGTTGTACCTACTTGTCTCAGATTAAAGTTATGATTAGTCTGATACAAGATCATTTGTTAATTACTCAAGCCCCAAGCGAACGCCGGCGCTCGCACACCAATTGTCTTTCTATTCTGTCTAATTACGGTATTCAAATGTGGTTGCGCAAATAAGCTTGATGTTTTAATGGATTGTATGTTTGAAAAAGCGATCTAAGGTTTGTTAACAATATGCAGGTACTGCGTCTAGCGTTTATTAATGGGATGAATGTATTAGGAGGAACACTGACCTTTTAACCTCGAAGGTTCCACGTGGCGCCGGCCGGCGGACCTCGACTTCGCACATTTAACCACTGCCAGGTCCTGTTTTGCACTACACTGCACTATTGTTGAGTTTTTGATTGGTTGGATCACGAAATAGTCAATTTTCTTGTAATTTCGAGCGGGCGTTATTAGCGGTGCGGTCACATTCACAATCGATGCACAAACGTCAATGTCACTTCATTTCTTGAGGTCGTGCGGGAGAGGAAAACGGAAGGGATAGGATTGCTAGGCCAAAAAAATAAATTACAAAAAACAAAATCGCGGAACATAGCAAATTGGCGCAACCATTCCCCCCGGGTTTGAAGGGTTACCTTCAAAGAAAAGAAAAAACACAAAAGCGAAACTAAACCCTATTACTAATCTAAACTATCAATACTAGGTAGCGAAACAACTTATAACTAACTATCAATACTAGGTAGCGAAACAACTTATAACTAACTATGCCACTACTGCTGATTAGGCAGAGGGCAGAGGCGAATAACCGGACGCAGGTACGATCCAGTTGCGGTTTTAACCTTTACGACTCGAGTTATTCCGTTCGAACCCGGAAAAACTTCTTCCACTACACCAAGAGGCCAGTGCAGAGGAGGCGCACTCTCAGTCTTCAGTATCACCACAGTACCGACTGTGACTGGATCTGAAGGAGTGTTCCACTTTTGACGCGACTGCAGCGTATGCAGATAATCTGTCCTCCATCGCTTCCAAAAGGACTGAACTAAGCTATCTAGCAGAGCGTGACGCGGGTGAAGCTGCAGTTTGTCAGTCTCGACATCTAAAGCGGGCAAATATTTAAGAGGAGTCGTCGTCAAGAAGTGAGCCGGCGTCAACGCTAGTGGCTCCGATGGATCACTAGACAAAGTCCGACACAACGGACGCGTATTCATCAACGCCTCTACCTGAGCGAGTACGGTGCTCAACTCCTCGTACGAGAGAATCTGTTCGCCTATGACCCGAAACAGGTGCGACTTAAGGCTTTTAATATTCGCCTCCCAATTGCCACCAAAATGACTAGCCGCTGGCGTATTAAAACACCAATCAATGCGATTCTCAGCTAAGACATGGGCGAATTCATTTTGGTAGTACTTGGAGCGTAAGAATGTATGTAATTCCGAAATATTGCGTCGCGCTCCAACATAATTTGTGCCGTTGTCAGGGTATAAGCGCTTAACGGGACCACGGCGAGATAAAAATCGTTTAAATGCAGACATAAAACCCTGCGTACTCAAATCACTGGTTAACTCTATGTGAACTGCACGAGTTGTCATACAAACGAATAGGCAAATGTATGCCTTTGTGGAACGTATACCACGACCACGGGCAATAGTGACTTTAAACGGTCCAGCATAGTCCGTCCCAGTATGTATGAAAGGTTTCACCGTCTGTACAACACGACAAGAACGATGGTCGGCCATTTCCGGCGCGTTGAAACGCGGGCGGAGCTTAAAGCAGGGCACACATCTGTGCACTCTAGCGCGTATCAAATTGCGAGCGGAAAGTATCCAGTACTTCTGTCGAAGAATGGACATTAATAAATCGGGACCAGCGTGACAATTCACCTTATGGTGATAATCCACCAACAAATCCAAAACGTGATCCCTGCGTGGTAGAACTACTGGATGCATTTGTTCAAACCCTAACTTAGCATTTCGCAGACGGCCACCGACACGAATGAGTCCGTCTTGCAAAAATGGTTTCAAATGTTGAAGTGCGGGACTACAAGGTTTATGTGATTCTAAACTACGAAATTCTATTGAAAAATAAAATTTCTGCAACTCTCGAAGTACAACTGATTCAGCTCTATCCAAATCAGCTGCGATTATAGAACCACGCGGTGGTAATAATCTCAAAAATCTTAGGACGTAAACTACACAGCGTAATAGTCTCGACCAAGACGAGACTCGATTAGACAACAACAAAACAACTGACTCTTCACGCGGAACTGATACTACAAGCGTACGTTTCTTCTCCTCGGGTGGCTCTGAAACAGTAGCGGGGTTAAACGGAGCATTTGGCCACTCGTTAGGAGTGGTATGAAGCCAGGGAGGGCCACAAAACCAAAGCGGATGATTTAAAATTTGCGCAGGAAGCAAACCACGTGAGAGACAATCAGCTGGGTTTTCTGTTCCAGCGACATGGAATATATTTCCCGGTGACAATTCAGCTTGAATCCTAGCCACCCTATTTGCGACAAACGTGCCCCATCGATGGGGTGACGATTGAATTCGACGATTGAATTCGTAAACCTTCAAAGGTTCCTGCGGAGAAAATCTATACAAGAAGCGTTGGAATCTACGGTCACATTCTCTGATTCCAATACTAAGAAACATTTGCCGAATATCGGCAGAGAGCGCAATAGCAAACAAGCGAAAATTTACTATTATTTCAAATAAGTTACCCTGGAGATTCTGACCACAATACAAGATATCGTTAAGCGATATGCCAGTACTAGTTTTAGCGCTACCATCCATAACCACACGCAGTTTAGTTGTAAGTTTGTCTTCTCTAACAACTCCATGGTGCGGGATGATATAAAACGGGTAATCACGTGTCTCCTCAGTCTCGGCAGGCGCTGATGAGATATAACCTTTATCTAAATATTCGATCAGCACATCATCATAGGCTTGCTTCAACTTAGGAGACGCCTGCATCTTACGTTCCAAGCATAGAAAGCGTTTTTCTGCGGAGGCACGGGAGCCACCGAGCGAAAAAATATCACCCTTGAAAGGGAGCGCGACAACATAACGACCATCTTTATCACGAGTAGTCGTGCGGGTATAAATCTCCTCAGTGACCTGATCCTCAGGGCTGAGAATAGGCGGGACATTGACCTCTTCAATCTCCCAGAACTTGCGGATGGTAGACTCAAGCGGCGGCTCGACGGTGCAACAGTGCGACACAGTCGAGTAACTAACTAAACAAGCGGGTGCGGAACCAACTATAACAAACCCGAGAACTGTTTCCAGTGCGTGCGGAGCGGGGTACATCGGAAGACCTTGAATTTTACGTGATAACTGGAGATGCGGGAGAATCGAAGCACCGATCAATAGATCGATATCTCCAGGGAAAGCGTAATTTCCGTCGGCTAACTGCAAGTTCTTAAACTCCGTCAGCATGGACGTGTCAACCGGTACCGTGGGCAACCGTTCCGTAATCTTATCTGCGACTAGCGAATCCATTTCAAACGAAATATTACGATTAAAACGTGAACTAAATATTATTTTAATGGAACCGTGAATGGTTGCCTTTAAACCTCCAAAACCTTTCACTTCTGAGCGGGATGACCAATTATTAAAACTAAAACCAAGGCGTTGACAACAATCCCGAGTAATAAAATTACTCTGGGAAGCGCCATCTAGTAGCGCTCGAACGGTGTGCGGTTTGCCAAAGGCATCTACAATGACAACTTGCGCGGTCGCAAGTAAAACGGTAGTGATTTGAGTACCAGCGGCGGAAAGTGAACACAATGTTACGTCGTTTGCACTTGCAGCAGGCCGCGCGTCACAAGCGTCGCGCGTCCGCGCAGGCCGCGGCTGCGATGGCAGCCTACTACTCTCAAAATGTAAGAAGGTATGATGTCTAGCTAGACATTTACGACAGCTAACACCACTGTTACATGACGTAACCAGATGTTTGTCACTTAGACAATTAAAACACAAATTATTAGTGCGGACAAACTTGTAACGATCACTAGGCGATAATCTCTGAAATTCCGAACACTTGTACAGCTGTGTATGGCTACCCTTACACAGAGAACAGTCAGGTGTTGAGGCGGTATTAACTAGCGTATGTGCAGTCTTGACTGACTTCGATGACGCGTCTATACGGCGATCGGAACCTGTCCTATTCGTGACTTCATGACGTGCCGACGTGCGCTGCAATACCTTAATATGGTCGCGAATAAAAGATTCTAAATCTTCGAACTTAGGTATTTCGTTACCGCGCTGAGTCGTTTCAAACAGACGAACAGTTTCAGGATCTAATTTCTGTAAACCGATATACAAAAACAAAAAGTCACAGAGGTCATTGACCTTTAGGTTCTTTACTGCACGAACAGATGATGCGAAAATATTTAAAAACTTCTCTAAATTATGATCGTTACAAACGTAAAAACTTTTCAAATCGAATAATTGATCTAAATATGCGGTGGCTACTAATCGCTTATCTTCGTATTTTGTTTTTAAAGTGTCCAAAACTAAAGTGTAATTTTCAGCGCTAAACGTAATTCCAGCACAGACAGCCTTTGCCTTACCGGTCAATTTTTCTACGAGATAATGCAATCTCTCGTGATCTGTCAGCGATGTGTTCCTATGTATTATATTTTCGAAACTATCTATAAATAAATTCCAATTTCGAATGTCACCATTAAATTCAGGTATTTGAATTGGCGGCAATCGTGGGCGTTCGCGAGGAGGGTTGGATAAACCACTCGCGGGGGGGGAGTCTCTAAACTCCTAGCAATACGTTTGATACGACAATACAAGTCATCAAAGGACGACAATGCCTGATAACTCACACAGTAATCAGGATTTAACTCCAACTCTAAAATGTTTATATTCTTAATTGTAGATTTAAAATCCGCGCGCAAACTATCTAAAGTTTCCAACGAACACAAGAAAGCATCTCTAATCATCAGATCCGAGATTTGCAAAGATTTATCACAAATTGATTGAACACGTGAAAACTGTGAGTCCCTTTCGGCGTATAAAAGCTTTAACTGAACCTTTAAATCAGTACTAACCTTGGTTCCCTTAAGAGACATCTTGTTTTGATATATTCACACTATACACTCAAACAAACACTTAACGAATTATTAAGTAAGCGATAATTATCAGATAACAATATGGTAATATTGTAAACAACAAAGTGAACGGCGTCGTTCATATGCGTATATAATCTATGGTTTATCCGTTTCCTACAAATATTCACTCAACAATGAACGGGTATTTTTGAAATGCGTCTACCTACATGCAATTTGTAGGACTTCCGAATGAATTTTGTCAAGAAAAAGAATGCGATCGATTTATATCTACGCTGATATTTACGTAGCTAACTATAATTATGCGGTGCGGTTGACGGCGTAGGTACCGTAATTATCAATGGCTCTTTAACTATACGAGCGAAATAACGATTAGTTGCCTAAATGCCTAGATGCGGGTTTTCTACTATTATATCTAGGTAAACAGGCGCGTTGCGTTTATTCCCTATGGAACAAATACTATATTGCGAAATTACAAGAAAATGATTCACGATCCTGCTCGTAGGACCAAAAGGTAATGGTTGCGCAAATAAGCTTGATGTTTTAATGGATTGTATGTTTGAAAAAGCGATCTAAGGTTTGTTAACAATATGCAGGTACTGCGTCTAGCGTTTATTAATGGGATGAATGTATTAGGAGGAACACTGACCTTTTAACCTCGAAGGTTCCACGTGGCGCCGGCCGGCGGACCTCGACTTCGCACATTTAACCACTGCCAGGTCCTGTTTTGCACTACACTGCACTATTGTTGAGTTTTTGATTGGTTGGATCACGAAATAGTCAATTTTCTTGTAATTTCGAGCGGGCGTTATTAGCGGTGCGGTCACATTCACAATCGATGCACAAACGTCAATGTCACTTCATTTCTTGAGGTCGTGCGGGAGAGGAAAACGGAAGGGATAGGATTGCTAGGCCAAAAAAATAAATTACAAAAAACAAAATCGCGGAACATAGCAAATTGGCGCAACCAAAATGATTAAAATAAATCCACAAACGATATTGCCGTCCATGTTAAATTTATGTCAACAAAATACCAGTAAAAATAAGGCTAATAGCCATTGGTTTAAAACAAAAACCACTACATTTATATTCATTTCAATTAAAATACAATGAGGGTAACTTGTAAACCCACAGCTCGAAATAAAAACTTATCAGAAAAATATAAATAGGTACCCATTGGTTTCTTAAAAAAATCGATATTGACCTTACTGGATCAGTGAATCTCTTCAATGATGAGGAAATTATAATCAAACAAAGTTTATCTTTGAATATGTACCAAACAATTGTGTCAGTTTAAAGATAAACAAACCTATTTGCGTTCACAAATGCTACAAGCACAATGTTTAATACTACAATACAGTGTAAGGTACTGAACCAACACAATCCGTTACAACAAAGACAGTATCTATTAAATACAGGAACATTACAAAAAGGAAGAAAAAAAAAAAAAACAGGTATAAAATAAAATTAGTTTTCTTACCCTATGACAGCGTCAAATCAGAACAACCAAACTTACGTATGTGGGCCTGGATATAATTGGCTGGTATAACCGACCAACTATTGATATCCCGCTTCTGAATTGTTGAATCACTAATTCAACATTACTGACTTTATCCACACAGCACTTTTATTTCCTTGACTTGCCCTTTCTAAAATCGACAACCGACTACTCTCGTGGGTTCGAACACCCGCTATTAATAAAAGTGAGGACCGGATCTACCGCCATCTTGGCAGAAACAGTTAACTATTTATTTAAGTCAGTGTATGTATAAAAACAACCAGAAAAATCCTTACAAAAATATAAATATCTGAGACATTTGATTTAATGTCACATAAAGTTCAAGAATTATTTAATGCGCCACATTAAATGTAAAATCGTCATTTGACAAAACAAATATCAAAACTAACGCCATCTAGACGACAGTTATTTCTAACTTTAAAATATTAGCTGTCACACACGACAACAAGTGTCATTGTCATTTGAAAATCTTATCCAAACAATAAGATTCCAACAATCGTGACATGCGACATGCATGACGGTACCAAAGACGCCGATCACATCGTTTCGTAGCGCCGCATACTTGTGATGCGACGCTACCGAGTGAGCGCGCGCATTACGAAGACGAAGAACGGCGGCGGCCGGGCGGCGAAGAGGGACGCGCGGAACGCGCGGTACGCGACGCTATACGTGTTGTGTGCTTGTGTGATCCGACTCTGTTCGTTGTGGTGTGCTGTGTGTCGTCGTTTTTGTCCTTAATGAATTTTATAAATACACTTATATGTTCTCCGACTGTTTATGACGACCGGGTGTGTTGTTTTTCGTAAAGTTCGATTATGTATATTATAATTCGACTCCGCGAGAAACTGTTCGTTTCATTTACTTTTGACGGCATTCGCTTGGTCTTCTTTCAGTCTGATTACTAGAGGAGTGTAAGAGTGAAATTTATTATATAAAAAGGGCGACGAAGAAGAAGTCTATTAACTGTGTGGACCGACGGATCGTATTTTATGCGTGTTCGTATTTAACGGTCGTTGTATGAAATTATATTAAACGACGTCGACGATACCGACGCTCGGACGCGTGCAGTGTTCGTCACGTCAAATGAGTATTGTGCTCTTTGTTCTTATAATTGTGAGGCGCTCTATAGATTCCGGGCGGAATCGCGCATGAATATCGTCGATTGTGTTAATCGAATATAAACACCGTGAACTCGTCTCGTTACGAACGTTCCCAATCGGGGCTTTCACCGTTACGCGACGTAAGTCGTCTCTCGGTCAAACGCCCTCATGCTCGCGCAGCGCGTCTGGACGGGTTGAGATATATTCGTTCAGACGTTCGCGCTTGCGACCAAGAAATTACAAATAAAAGAGCTCGCCCGTTGTGTGCGTTACGCGCATCTCGGGAATGAGGGTGTCGATGCGCGCGCCGCTTCTTCGCGTCGTGGCGCGTGTACGATCTCGCTCGTTACAACGAAGCTCCCTGGTTGATCCTGCCAGTAGTTATATGCTTGTCTCAAAGATTAAGCCATGCATGTCTCAGTGCAAGCCGTATTAAGGCGATACCGCGAATGGCTCAATATATCAGTTTTGGTTCCTTAGATCTTACTCAGTTACTTGGATAACTGTGGTAATTCTAGAGCTAATACATGCAATCAGAACTCTGACCAGTGATGGGATGAGTGCTTTTATTAGATCAAAACCAATCGACGGAGGGCCTCGCGTCCGAAGTCGTTAATTTTGATGAATCTGGATAACTTTTGCCGATCGCATGGTCCAGTACCGGCGACGCATCTTTCAAATGTCTGCCTTATCAACTTTCGATGGTAGTTTCTGCGACTACCATGGTTGTCACGGGTAACGGGGAATCAGGGTTCGATTCCGGAGAGGGAGCCTGAGAAACGGCTACCACATCCAAGGAAGGCAGCAGGCGCGCAAATTACCCACTCCCGGCACGGGGAGGTAGTGACGAAAAATAACGATACGGGACTCTTACGAGGCCTCGTAATCGGAATGAGTACACTTTAAATATTTTAACGAGGAACAATTGGAGGGCAAGTCTGGTGCCAGCAGCCGCGGTAATTCCAGCTCCAATAGCGTATACTAAAATTGTTGCGGTTAAAAAGCTCGTAGTTGCATTTGTGCGCCGCGCTGTCGGTGCACCGCATCCGCGGTGATACTGACACGTCTGCGGAGCATATCGTCGGTGAGCCGTCGGTCAAACGTCGGTTCAATATCAAAATCCTATCGCGGTGCTCTTCAATGAGTGTCGAGGTGGGCCGACAATTTTACTTTGAACAAATTAGAGTGCTCAAAGCGGGCTCAAAATGCTGCTTGAATATTTCGTGCATGGAATAATAGAATATGATCTCGGTTCTATTTTGTTGGTTTTCAGAACTCCGAGGTAATGATTAATAGGGATAACTGGGGGCATTCGTATTGCGACGTTAGAGGTGAAATTCTTGGATCGTCGCAAGACGAACATCAGCGAAAGCATTTGCCAAAGGTGTTTTCATCAATCAAGAACGAAAGTTAGAGGTTCGAAGGCGATTAGATACCGCCCTAGTTCTAACCGTAAATATGTCATCTAGCGATCCGCCGACGTTACTACAATGGCTCGGCGGGCAGCTTCCGGGAAACCAAAGATTTTGGACTCCGGGGGGAGTATGGTTGCAAAGCTGAAACTTAAAGGAATTGACGGAAGGGCACCACCAGGAGTGGAGCCTGCGGCTTAATTTGACTCAACACGGGAAATCTCACCAGGCCCGGACACCGGAAGGATTGACAGATTAACAGCTCTTTCTTGATTCGGTGGGTGGTGGTGCATGGCCGTTCTTAGTTGGTGGAGCGATTTGTCTGGTTAATTCCGGTAACGAACGAGACTCTAGCCTGCTAAATAGGCGTCGTCATTTAGGTGTGCGTGGCTCCGTCACGCAACTCACTGGCGACGTATTAAAATTCTTCTTAGAGGGACCGGCGGCTTCGAGCCGCACGAGATTGAGCAATAACAGGTCTGTGATGCCCTTAGATGTCCTGGGCCGCACGCGCGCTACACTGAAGGAATCAGCATGTTCTCCCTGGCCTAGAGGCCCGGGCAACCCGCTGAAACTCCTTCGTGCTGGGGATTGGGGTTTGCAATTATCCCCCATAAACGAGGAATTCCTAGTAAGCGCGAGTCATAAGCTCGCGTTGATTACGTCCCTGCCCTTTGTACACACCGCCCGTCGCTACTACCGATTGAATGATTTAGTGAGGTCTTCGGACCGACACGCGGTGGCTTCACGGCCGTCGGCGTTGCTGGGAAGTTGACCAAACTTGATCATTTAGAGGAAGTAAAAGTCGTAACAAGGTTTCCGTAGGGGAACCTGCGGAAGGATCATTAACGTGTAACGCAAGACGTGGTATATTTCTTACGAAATTCACGACGCGCGTGAAACGTATTAATACAATCCGAAGATAACGAACGCACTTTTTAAAGAGTAACGACGCTCGTCGGACACGAGAGCGCGCGCCGTCTAATGACGGCCGTGCGCCTCGTAGACCGTGTGTCTTGCTCGCGTCGCGTCCTCGCACGGTACGTAGACTGGTATAGAAATCCGCACCACGAGTACCGTTGGACGTGTTCGATAACACGATCGTCCCTCATGCTGCGGTGGGATAATGTTTTTTTTTTTTTTTTTAAGAAAAAAAAAAAATTTTTTTTATATAAAATATATATATATCGATTTCTGTAACAATATAAAAGATAACTATATTATCGCATCCTTGTGGTGATATGTTTATAATGTATAAACTATTACCCTGGACGGTGGATCACTTGGCTCGCGGGTCGATGAAGAACGCAGTTAACTGCGCGTCATAGTGTGAACTGCAGGACACATTTGAACATCGACATTTCGAACGCACATTGCGGTCCGTGGAGACACATCCAGGACCACTCCTGTCTGAGGGCCGGCTGTATAAAATACATATGCCACATTGCGTCGTCCGACGCATATGACGGTTCTGCGCTTCGTGTGTGATCGACAGGTCGCCCGAGCGTTGTCCGTTCAAATATTGAAAAGTTTGTTTATTGTTGTACAATAAATACGATTTTGTCGAACGACGCGTTTCGCGCGCGTACGGA